>CM061257.1:18967500-21665000 GCA_030848825.1 Tadarida brasiliensis | reverse complement strand
AAAATGTTCCTATACCTCTGTCTAATGTTGAAGAAGCAATAAAAATACATTCAATACATTCAAGACCTTCCACTTAAATGCATTTCTGTGTGCACATGCACTCAGACACACACACACACACACACACACATACACACACACACACACACACAAATGTTAACCGATATTTACAACAAATTAGTGAATCATTCAAAAAATAAAAAACAACAATATGAACTACCATTTACTGACCATTGCTTCTGTATCAGACACACACTAAGTCTTTTATCTTTTTTTTTTTTCTTATCTCACCTGAGGACATTTTTTCATTTTTGTTCAGATAGAGTGGGAGGGAGAGAGAGGAAGAGAGAGAGAGAAACATCGACGTGAAAGGGACACATCAAGTGGCTGCCACCCACACGACCAACCAGGGCCGGGGACAAACTGCAACCGAGGTACATGCCCTTAGCGGGAACCGAACCCGGGTCTCTCTGTACCGCAGGCCGACGCTCTAACCACTGAGCCATACCGGCCAGGGCCACACTAAGTCTTTTAAAGTCACATATTAATTAATCTCTATAACATCTCAATATGGAGGTGTCTATGAATTTCTCTATTTTACAGATGAGAAAAGTTAGCTATCTTGCCAAGTTTCACATAGCTAAGTGGTAGATCCACACCTAATGCCTAAGCCTGTATGTTTAAAAACTGAACACACTCATTTACTGACACTGCATCCTTCCTTCCAATTTGTAGTTGCCTTACATTTTCCCTGGGTTGTGGACTTTCTGGTTTAGACTCCCATCTATATCTTGAGTATTTTCTCCATTTAAAAGACATATTCTACAACTTCAGGTTGTTGAGAGTTTAAAGGGTAAGATACACATTATATAAACACAATAGGGATGTGTGTGTGTGTGTGTGTGTGTGTGTCCTAAACACAATAAAAAATAAAAAAAAAAAACAGGTGAAAGAACTTAAAACTTGGAATGTCATGGAAGTGAGACTGAAGCAATATCCAAGAAAGATAGAATGATCAAGATCATAAATTCTGTCACATTGTAGCTTTTTAACTTTGGAAATTTATTTAATCTTTCTCTGCCTGAGTTTCTTCAGGTATAAAGTAGAACTAACAATAGCTTCAAGCTTATAGCATTGTTTTTAGGACAAATGCATTAATCAATGTAAAGAGCTTAGAGCGGTGAGACTCAGTATAAGCCCTTGATAAATGCTGGCTATAATGATGAGGACTATTATGTGAGAAAGAGAAAGATTTCCTATGCAGGAGAAACCTCACAGGGAAAGCACAGATGTAGAAAAGTTTTTAATACACTCAGAGAAACAGAAATTACTTTGGTTGGCAAGAGTTTGAGAGCAATAAAGAATAGAAAGAATGAAATTAGAAAGATAAGCAGGGACCATAAGTAAAGGACTATTTACTGGGCATAATAACTTTATGATGGAAGTTATAGGATGAAATGATTGAAGAATTTTATGTGGTGAAATGATATGGCCACGCGTATATTTTAGAAACACAAATCTAGGAAGAAGTGTACAGAATGGACTCGAGAGGAAGGTTTGAAGGAAGAGTTGATGGCAGAAACTAACACTAAAGATATTATTTGCAGGTAACCTAGGAGCTAGGTATTTTTAGGATGTGAACAAATAAAAGTTGGTATGTATAATGTGTAACTCCTTGGACCATTGCGAGTATTATGCCCAGTACTTACTCTAGAGTTAACACTTAATCTATGTTAGCTATAATTATCATTGTTAATATGGTATGTTTAAACAGGAATAACTGAATGTTATGAAATATTATGACGTAAATTACTCTATCATTAAATGATAAATTAATAAACTGAAAGAGTGAGTTTGGATCCAGAAATGATGACTTGATTTTAGACACATTGTGTATACGATTCACATGGGATGAACAGGCATATGTGTGAAAAGATCGAATGGAAATGGAGATTAAGAGTGTGAGAGGCTTGAATATGTGGAATGGGAAGTGGAGGAGTTGTGTCCATGGAAACCAACAGCATGTGGGGAACAGGAAAACCAGTGAGAATAAAGGAATTCACTTAGGGAGACAGATACAAATAAGAACCAAATAAAGAAAAGAGTACGAACATGACCTCAGCTTTCACTAATTTTTTCTTGTCATATGAATGCACATCAGCCAGAGAGTGGACAAAGAGATATTAGGAGAATCAGCAATTAGCAATTGCATAGGAGATTAATCAATAACATTTACTGAGTGATTGCTAATATGCCAGGTGCTGTAAGTACTGTATACATTTTAATTTATTTTTTTAGACTATCATTTTTTTCTTTATTGATTTTTAGAGAGAGAGGAAAGGAGAAGGAGAGAGATAGAAACATCCATGAGAGAGAACATCGATTGGCCACCTCCTACATGCCCCCCTCTGGGGATCGGGCCCACAACCTGGGCATGTGTCCTGACTGGGAATCAAACTGATGACCTCTTGGTGCATAGGTTGACTGTCAACCAGTGAGCCACACTGGCCGGGCTTTTTTTCCTCCCTAATTTCTTTAACAATTAAAAATAACTTTTGTGTAGATTGTGTTAGTTAATCTTTTTCACAGAGAAGAAAAACTGGATGCATAGATAGGATAAGTAAAGTGCCTGAGCTAGGAGAAATTAGAGTAGAAGCGTGGTCTTCACAGCATGCAAATACTGCCAGATCAGCACTAAAAATGATCCACTGGCTTTGGAAATTGGAAGATGCAGCCGTCCTATGTAGGATAGTTGCAGCTGTGGAGTAGATTTCTAAAATCAGAATGCAATATAGTAGAAAGCAGGAGGTCAGAACCAATAAAGAAGAGAGCACAAATACTTCGTCTAGAATTCATCAGTTCTCTTTCCCTAGGCTAATGTGAACACACCTAGCCGTTATCAGAATAAACTACATCTGCTTCTTTGATCGTTTGAGGTTGTGGATTTTGCGTATGAGATTACTGTCATAAAAATATAATATAAAAATGAATTCCCATTACAATCTGTCTCTCTTTTTAAAGTTTGTCATTAGACACATATTTGGAAATAAAAATGTTTCTTCTTTGTGGTGTTCTAATTACTTATTGAAAATTGCAATAGGTTGGGATTTGGAAAACATGTTTTGAGGGCAGGTCATAGACTAAATTACTTAAGAACTTTGCACTAGACACATAACCTTGATCTGCCTGCATTTCACATCCACATATTAGGGGAAGTTTGGTTCAGTGTATACTCCAGTTTAATGTTCCAATGCTCTATGACATTAATGCACTCACCTAGTTAAAATGCCATGTGCATTTTTATTAGTTGGTTTTGAACTTGGAACAAATAGTTGAAAGAACCTATGATTGATATTTCCCTCTTGGTAGAAAGTTCAATTATACTGATTAACAATTAAAAATAAGTCATAGTACATTGATCTTGGACATGATGTATCTATTGAAACCAGTCATCACTGGGCAGTTGCTATATCAAATGACTCTTGCTATCATTTTAAGTTTCTTGAAGATTTTATTGTCAAAATCTTTTTCAGAGTGTGCCTTATTTTACAAGTAGTGTACAACTTTTTATTTTATTATTATTATTATTTTAATATTTTTTTCTATATTGATTTTAGAGAGAGGAAAGGAGAGGGAGAGAGAGACATCGATGAGAGAGAACATTGAATGACTGTCTCCTGCATGCCCCCTACTGTGATCCGGCCCACAACCTGGGCATGTGCCCTGATAGGAATTGAACCAGCGACCTCTTAGTGCATGGGTCAATGCTCAACCACTGAGCCACACCAGCTGGGCTCGTACAACTTTTTTAAAATCCCTGAAACAGAGGTAGAGTTTCTGTTCTGCTGATCTGTAACTTTGCAAGGCTTTATCCTTAATTGTCCCTTAAACTTCAGTGGAGATTAAGGATCACCTCCTCAACAAAGGCTTTAACCCTTCACCTTGAAATCACTTCCTTCAAATTACATCAAAATATTCTTTTTTTTTTTACAAAGATATTTTTCTCATTCAACCTAGAATAATGTGTGTGTGTGTGTGTGTGTGTGTGTGTGTGTGTGTGTGTGTGTGTAGGGATGGAGGGTGGGAGATGAGAGAAAGAGAAGGAGGGAGAACGTGAAAGAGAGAGAATAAAAAATCCCTTATTAGAGTATGTATACTAAATGAAAAGATTAATTTTATCTATATAATCTAATACATAGTAGGCTCACAAATATCTGGTAAATGAACATTTTAAATAAATTGAATACATTTGCTAAATATTACTATCTGTCTACATTTATTATAGGAATTTCTAATAAAATTCTTCACTGAACTAAAAAAATTGGACAATTGCCTGAATATTTTTTTTAAATGAAATTGTTGATGCAAATTCTGTTTCCTTCCACTAGACTTCTAAAAATTGGCCCACTGCTAAGATTCTAACTAAATCTTAACTAGCAGGAAGTAATGAACCACATCCCAACAAGTGCCCAAATTATGGAAGGATTGTGTCTTTTCTACGTGGCATATTATCAGTATCTTTAAGAACTGAATCTTGACTTAGTAGAAACTTTCAAATGAAACTTTCAGAACATGTCCTATCAGTCTTCAGTAAGGTGTTATAATGTATCACAGGGGACCAGGCATCATCAGTTGATTTCACCATGTGCAGTCCGTTTTCCCTTTGTCCTTCACTGAGTCTTATGCTCTTTTTTTCCTGCCTCTGAAGCACTCCTGAGGGGCTAGTTAAACCAAGACAGAACATTTACCTTCTGCTTCAGTCCTTGAGAAGGAGCTAACAGAGTTAAGCAGAAGAAAAAGATAGAGGAAAAGGAAAGAACTAGAAAAATCCAAATTGACAAAAATCAGAAGCAGTTATCAATAATTTAAAGTTACCAACAAACTTTGGCACAGATGATTTTAAACCCAGCTGTAAAAATTAGACACCCATTAGAAAAACATACTAGACGTCCCACAGAAATTTTTAGTAAGTTAACATTAATGCTTCACAGTGTATATTACGAATTTACTTTTTTATTCCTTTACTCTTAGGACAAATTCTGAGTTGATGTCATCAAAATCTCCTCGCTACATATTTGTTTGCTGCAGTGCAAAGAGATTAAGGAAGTCACTGGTGGCCATGTGTGAAGATAAATCACATATTCTTTACCAACTGATCATCAAAAGCATAGTAGTCACATTTAAATTTTTCCTATGTCAATCCAAAGTCTACACAAAGAGGTAGATGTGACACAGTCACACAAAATTGCTCAAAAAATTTCTCCAAGATTATTCCACTGCTTCCCGATTCTTGTCTGCTCTAGGCAGCAGGATCTGGACTAGAGTGTCACGTGGGGTAGCCTCATTAGGGTTTAACTGCAGAGAGAGCTACGTACTTGCAATCCTAAATTAGTAGCTTGTGTTTTCTTTCTCTATTAAGAGCTTTCCAAGACTACCAGAGGAATGACTAGACTGACATTTATAAGAGGGACGATGTCACGTGTAGTTCACAAATTTTACACACAAAATATAAAGGATGTACACAGGATTCTCATTTCAGATACTAGTTTTCCTGTCACTAAGTATCCAGTGATAACCTGCATAGCTAAGGAAATGGTTTCTGATCTTGTTGGTAATATTATTCTTATTCTCCAAATACTGATGATGTTTTGCATCAGCACTCAAAGTACCCTGTTTTATTCTTGTTTATACAGCTGTTCAAATAATAGCTTTTAATAAAAGAGCTTTTATTGATTCTTAATGAATACTTAATTCCCGCCAATATACCATATTCATGCCTGGTTTACCTGTACTTTCTCTCTAGTTGGAGAACTCTGTGTCTGAATTTGTGTTTTGTTTATTTGTGTTTTTTTTTGGGGGGGGGTTGGTGGTTTTATATTTTAAGTACAGGGGGCAGACAATTTGAAATTTCTCAGGTGTTGAGATAATCCTTTGTTTAGGCAATTAAGAGTTAAGTTGTTTAAGTTTGATGTCGCTATTTTAGGGAGACTTATATGATCACACTGTAGTTTCTTTTACCAGAAAATAAAATGTGAAAGTGTGGATTTAGTGGGATAGGAAAAGAAATTCCATTTTCCTCAGATTTCTTATCTCTACAGCCTTGGCAAAGTAGGATGAATAGCTGACTTCAGAGTCCGCTAACCACTACACGCTTCCCGTCTATAGCTCTGGGTGCCATAAGTCAATAGAGAAAATAACCTAAATGTTTTGATGCTAAGGGATGAAATTCTAGATGATAAATTCAAGTTCTGTCACTTTTCACCATGTATAAGCTTCAACAAGTAGCAATGCACTTGAATAGAAGGAAAGAAAAAAAAACATGCCAATGAATATAAAAGCTATATGGCTTAGAACATGTAGAGAATGACACAAACTAAAACATGAAATAGTGCTAGAATAACAGTCCTCTGATTTGCTGAGAAAACTGAGGTTTCACATATAAAGAACCCGCCATATGCTGAAAAGAATAGATTGCAAATGATACAGTCTCTTCCTATATTACAAAATAGTAAGAACTTCCAAATAAAGAATAAAAATCTATATATAAAGAATAAACATCTGAACAGAATTTCTACTGCAATACAAGGTGCTAAAAAAACAACAGATCAATGTCTTTAAATTATTGTTAAAAAGACAAAAATGGAAAACTTTTAGCTTTATACCCAATCCTATAACTTAAATATGAATTATTAAATAATAAACTTTAAAGTTGTATTATAATTCTAATAAAAATATAAATTTAACACATTTAAAATATCCTTTTAATTAATTAATGAAGAAACCAATAAGATGTAAACATTGGTTCAAGGTGAGTCCCAAACGCATACATGTATAGACAATCAGGAATCTAAAATAAATGTGCTTCATTAATGCAAAACTGCATTTTCTTTTTGGGGGGAGAGTAGGTGATAAATTGTACCACCAACTGACAAACTTCTTTGTATTCCCATGAAAAAAAATAACTGCATTGCTATACATTTTCTACATCTTACAGAGCAGTAAAATAAGAGTAATATAACTCAAAGACAATGAAAAGCACAGAGTCCATACATTAATATAACTCATCTGGGTGATAGATTTTTAATAAAAAGACACTTTTTGGTCTATTTCAAAGTCTTTCACAAGAGTTTGAGTTAAATGGCATTGTCAGACATGAAAAAGATTCTGAATATTTGTTATCTGTTACATTTCTTTAATAAAGCCATATAATGGTGCAATATACCAACTCAAAGGGAATTTTGTAGGTAAATCTAATGTATGTCTAACTAAGAGACTGTTTTGGTGAGATAAAAGGGAACATTACATCTGTTGTATTCTTCTGCTCAACTTTCTTTCTCTGCCATATCTATTAATGACGCCTCTATTTGCCCTTAAGAGAAAAAAATACCTCAAATTTAGTCCATGCTTTGACCATGGAATTAATACATTTAAGCTTTGACTCACTGTGTTAATTATAGAAATGCAGTAAATACATACAGTAAATAAAGACATTAAGTAAATTTAGAAAAAATATGGTGTACAGCTAGCAGAGAGAAAAAAAGAAGCTTCAGTTGATTGAATATAAATCACAGAGGAAAGAAAACAAGCAAATAATAGCATATAAAACATAAATAAGTACAAATACAATACAAACTAAAATATATGTAATTAAATTACACTCTTTCCTCAAAAGACTGGCTATAGATTTGACTAAAATAAAAAGCAAAATGACTTATGCTGTTATAAGAAACACTTAAAATATAATGGTACAGGAATTTTTGGAAATAATGAGGATAGGTTACAAAAATTAAGATTTAGTAATTTAATAGGTTACTATACAATCACAGAATATAATTTGGGGTAAATCCATTTTTCTAGTTGCATGGGCACAAAACAACTTGGAGATATAATTGATCCACGCATCCAATCCAACAGAACATGCTATTAGCACTACTTCAAAATGAATAGAGAATATAATCATTCCTCAGCATTCTCTCCCTACTTTCCTGAACCAAGCCACCATCATCTCTCATCAGAACTATTTCACCAGTATTCTAAATAATTTCTATAATAGCTGATAGTGATCTTGTCAAAATAAAGTCAGCTTATTGTCTTCCTGTACTCAAAACTCTGCAATCATTTCTCATTTCAAACAGTAACAGCCTTCTAGGTCATCGTAAGCATTTTGGTATTTTAAATTGGACATGTGTGGATGATTGGGGGCATAGTGATTGAAAGAATGGATTTCTCACTGATTATGTTTCATATGACACATTTGAGTTGCCCAGTAAATAGTAACTGAATGAATGAAAGAACAACTGATTGAATAAATCTGACATGCTTTTCTAAGAAATAGAGAGATCAAGTTTGTTAAAAGTTAAAAGATATAGTAAATGTAAGTTATCCTAGCATTAAAATGGATATAACAGGCATATATAGTAATAGTACTTCCAAAAATTAGAGTGTATATTTTTTAAGCACATATAAAACATTGGCAAAAGATAATAGCATATTAATCCTTGAAAGAAGTGGCAAATGTATTCTAAATAATCAACATCAAGTATGATACATTCTATGACAATAATGCAATAAATTTGATTTTTAAATGTCATATTCCTCTAATATTTAGATATAAAGAAGTTAACATTGTTACAATTCATAGATAAAAATATCATAATACAATTAGGAGAAGAAATTACCAAATATTCTAAGATGAGTAACAAAGAAAACACTAGATATCATAAATTATAAGATATACCCAAAATACTTCTTAAAAATAATTACATACATATATCATTTACATTCTTTATTTTTTAAAAAGCTCCCCAAAATATAACACTAGAACCCAGAACAGGAAACAGAGTAAAAAAATAAAGTAAAATAGAGGAAAAAATAGAAATTAATGAAAATGATATTCTAAATGAAGATCTCATTCTTAGAAAAGATTGATGATATGGACAAATGTTTGACAATGGTTTTTTAAAATATGTTTTTATTGATATTTTAGAGATAGAGGAAGTAAGAGAGAGAGATAGAAACATCCATGTGAGAGAGAAACATCAATCGGCTGCCTACTGCACGCCCCCTACTGGGGATCGAGCCGGCAACCTGGGCATGTGCTCTGACTGGGAATCCAACCAGGACCTCTCAGTTCATGGGATGATGCTCAATCCACTGAGCCACACTGACCAGGCAATATATATATATATATATATATATATATATATATATATATTTTATATGACACCAAAAGCGTAAGCAGCAAAAGCAAAAATAAAATAGCGTGACTACATTGAAATTTAAAAAGCTTCTGCAAAGCAAAAGAAACTATCAACCAAATGAAAAGGCGTTCTACAGAATGGGAGAAGATATTTGCAAACCATATATCTGATAAGGGTCAATACCAAAATATATAAGGAACTCACACATCTCAGCAGAAAAACAAATAATTTGATTTAAAAATGAGCAGACAAGTTGAATAGACATTTTCCCAAATATGACATGCATACAGATGGCCGACAACTACTTGAAATGGTGCTCAGAATCACTAATCATCAGGGAAATGCAAATTAAAACCATGAAATACCATCTCACTCCTAGAATGACTATTATCAAAAAGACAAGATAATAAGGAATGCTGGTGAGGATGTGGAAAAAAGGGAACCCCTGTATACTCTTACTGGAAACGTAAATTGGTACAAAAAATACTATGAAGGTTTCTCAAACAATTAAAATTATTATATGATACAGCAACCTGAATCCCACTTTGGAGTATATTTTCAAAGGAAATAAAATCACTATCTTGAAGAGATATCTGAATTTGCATGCTCATTGCAGCATTTTTCACGAAAGGCAAGACATGAAAACAACCTGTGTCCATCATCAGAGGAATGGACAAAGAAACTGTGAAAATATATGTGTGTGTGTGTGTGTGTGTGTGTGTGTGTGTGTGTGTGTGTGTGTATTTCAGCCATAAGAGAAAAAAAGAAAATCCTGCCATTTCCTATAAAATGGATGAACCTTGAGGGCAGCATATAGTGAACTATGTCAGTATGACAGACAGAGAAAGACAAATACTGTATGATCTCACTTTAATGTAGAATTTTAAAATATTGACCACATAGAAACAGTAGAATGGGATTTCCAGGGGTTGTGGAGTAGAGGAAGGGGAGATACTTGTCCAAGGTACAAACTTCTATTTATGGGATGAGTGAGTTCTGGCGACCTAAATGCACAGCGTGGAGACTTTGGTCAATTACACTGTATTGTGTAACTGAAAGCTGCTGCAGAGCACAGCTCTAATATTCTCACTGTAACAACAAAAGATAATTATTGGAAGTAAACAAAGTGTTATCTTATGGCAAATATTTCACAATATATACATGTATCAAATCATCATACTGTACATTGTAAACTTACACAATGTTATATGTCAATTACATTTCAATAAAGCTGAAAAAAAGAAACCGGGATAGGGCTTACCAACATAACATTCAATGAAAACATAAATTAAAAAATGACAATTATACTACAATTTGTGTACATTTTAAAACCACACAGAGAAGTACTAATATTTATGTATACATGCATTCATTTTAAAAATATACATGAGAAAGATATAGCAATTACACTACCAAAGATAGCGACATTTGGCTAGAGAGAAAGGAATGGGTCCATGGAGACAGGATGGGGGTGAGGAGGTCAACTGCATAGTTGCATACTTATTCTTTAAAAAAGGAATTTGAGCCCTGGCCGGTTTGGCTCAGCGGTTAGAGCGTCGGCCTGCGGTCCAGAGAGACCAGGGTTCGGTTCCCGCTAAGGGCATGTACCTCGGTTGCAGTTTGTCCCCGGCCGTGGTTGGTTGTGCGGGTGGCAGCCACTCGATGTGGCCCTTTCACGTCGATGTTTCTCTCTCTCTCTCTCTCTTCCTCTCTCTCCCTCCACTCTATCTGAACAAAAAATGAAAAAATGTCCTCGGGTGAGGATAAAAAAGAAATTTGAGCTGTTTCCAGTTCTTAGCTATTATAAATAGTGCTGCTATGAACATAGGGGTACAGATATTCTTCCTGATTGGTGTCTCAGGCTTCTTAGCATAAATTCCAAGAAGTAGGATCACTGGGTCAAATGGCAGTTCTATTTTTAATTTTTTGAGGAAATGCCATATTGTTTTCCATAGTGGCTGCACCAGTCTGCATTCCTACCAGCAGTGTACTAGAGTCCCCTTTTCTCCACACCCTCACCAGCACTTGTTGTTTGATGATTTGCTGATGGCAGCCATTCTGACAGGTGTGAGGTGATATCTCACAGTCGTTTTAATTTGCATCTCTCTAGCTGTGGTACATTTACACAATGGAATACTATTCAGCTGGAAGGAAGAAAGATTTCATCATTTGAGACGACATGGAAGGACCTAGAGAGTATTATGCTAAGCGAAATAAGCCAATCAAAGAAAAACAAGTACCACACTATCTCACTTATTTATGGAATATGGTGAACAAAATAAGCTGTCGACCAAAAGAGATCCAGAGTCATGGAAGTAGGGAACAGACTAACAAACCTCAGAGGGATGGGGGTGGGAAAGGTGGGAAGAGATAAACCAAAGAATTTATACGCATATATGCACAATCAATGGACACAGACATTAGTTTGGGGAAAGCAGGAGGGAGGTGAGAGCGGGAAGGAGGGGGTCAATGGGGAAAAAGGGGGACAGCTGTAATACTTTCAACAATAAAAAAATAAAATAAATAAATTTTAAAAACGTACTTCTATTTACTGCCGTCTTTACCTTCAGCTTATAAACATTTTCATTAGACCTTCCATATATAAATACTGAGCCACCCCAGCCAGGGTTGTACATATATTTTATATAAAATAAAAGTAAAGTACACTTAAAAAAAATAAAAAAGAATTTGAAATTAATCTTGCCAGATAGATATAGATAGATAGACAGACAGACAGACAGACAGACAGATCGATAGATAGATAGATAGATAGATGATAGATAGATGCTGGGTATCTGTATATAATTAAAAACAAAACATGTAAACAAAACAATTTAAATTTTTATAAGTACTACGTAATACGAAGTTATTTTAATGCCTGTTGCTCCATTTCTTTCTGACAACATATAAAAAGCCACTTATTTGGTCTATTTCTTCATTTGGAAGTGGGATCAGACTGAAAAGAAAGTTATAGGTAATTGAAGAGTCACATTTTTATACTGTATGTAGAATTTTTTTGTGATCTGTGTGTTTATCATAATCCAGATGTTTACTGCTATGATTATTTTGTTGTTATGAATAAAATGACTGCCAACAAAATTTCATTACCTTCTTTTTAAACATTGCTACATTACTTAGAGGTTGGATTGGAGAATGGGTGGAACCTGCAAAATCTGGTTTTCGGGTATTGTATACGTTTATGTGTATATACATATATACCATGTATTATACATATTTTAATGTACGTTTAGTTATTCTATATCTCTATGTTTAGTGTATATGTACATATTTTTGTTTTATTAAACATGTATATTACATACACATATGTATACATTTTTAAATATATACCATGTAAGCATGGGGGTGGAGCTAGAGTTTTGAAATTCATCTTCCAGCATCACTCTCCATTTCTGAATTCACAGAGTATTTTGAAAGATGTATTTAGTTGTTGCAAATTTGTGAAGCAAGTCAGTTGACAGGTGCATTACATAGGTCAAAATGTTAAGAGAAAGAGAGGAGTGGGGTTATGAGATAACAGGGAAATCTCTGAAATGGGAATGGGGCAAACAATCAGCTTTTTCTGAGTAACAAGTGATCTCATAGAAAGTTGTTGTTTTTTAAAATTTTTTTTCTTTATTGATTTTAGAGAGAGGAAGGGAGAGGGGGAGAGAGAGATAGAAACATCGATGAGAGAGAACATCAATTGGCTGCCTCCTGCATGCCCCCCACTGGGGATCAGGCCCACAACCTGGGCATGTGCCCTGACCAGGATCGAACCAGCGACCTTTTGATGCATGGGTTGATGCTCAACCACTAAGCCACACAGGCCGGGATCTCATAGAAAGTTAATTCTCTTCTGGCCAGTATGGCTCAGTGGTAGAGGGTCAACCCATGCACCAAGAGGTCATCAGTTCGATTCCGGGTCAGGGCACATGCCCAGGTTGTGGGCCCAATCCTCAGTGGGAGGCATGCAGGAGGGGCCAATTGATGTTCTCTCTCATCGATGTTTTTCTCTCTCCCTCTTACTACCTCTCTATCTAAAAGCAATAAAAGGGGGGAAATTTTAAAAAACAAAAAAAGAAAGTTAATTCTGTGGCAAATGTTTGTCAGCATGAACAAGAGTGCAAATATAGAGTGCACTGTCTGACTTTCACAGACAAGAGGCAAGAGGACCCTGTGCTGGGTGGCAGTGAATGGAAGCACGCTGGGCAAATGGCTTCTCTATTTGGCTTTCTCAATACTTTATGGCAATTTACTCTGTGTGTTTTGCAATTGAGCCTGATAGCTCTGTAATCACTCTGTCTCAACAAACACTGAAATTGAGAATAGGTTTTATTTTTTCATTTGTGTTTTTCTTGCCAGTTCCTCCTTTGGGACCCTACGGCTGTAACAACCTGATGATGATGTGTTTGTCAGGGAAGACTGTCCAGTGACCGTTTCTTTCTTATTTCTGTCTTGCTCGGCTTTGCTGCATAGGCATTGTGGCTTACCTTCTAATTCCCCAGGAAGACAGTAATGCCTTTACGGAACTTACCTTTGCTACCTAGCTATTAAAGATTGATGTTGGAGGGAAAGTCTGGTGTCAACTCCACCTAGGGAGAGAAGAAGTTCAGCGAAAAGGCAGAGAAGGTCTTTAGAGACAAGACAGGGGTCTAGCTTTCAGTTGCTTGAAGCTTGTTAGATCAACATGATTTATGTAACTGCTCATGCTACAGTTTATTCTGTGTATATATTTCTATGCCTCTGGATAAACTAACCTTTAGTAATGTGGCACATTCCTATCCTATCTTTTCTGAAACCTTCAATAAGATACCATCCTCAAATCACATCTCTACCTATAGCTGGAGAGACGAATGCTCACAGACAGGGTCAGCTCTACTGTAGGCTTCAGGACATGCATTTATGTATGATTTTGAAATTAAAAAAAGAAATCCCAGTCTGAGACTGACTGCCGATGGCAGTCATTTTCCAATGGATATGATTATTTGAACTTTGATGATCCCAGAAAGTTCTATGCCATGACCCCAGCCAGATCTAAATGTTTTCATTTTCTTTTCTCGGGGTCTATATAAAAACTTCCTATTTTGAATGACTGACATCATCATAATATAAAGATAACTGTTCTGAATATAATAGAATCTCCTGAAAACTCAGAATACCTTTACTGTAATTTTCACCTTACACCTGTTTAATAATATGCAGTGCCAAATTAGTAGACTGGAAGTCAGACATTGGAATTTTCAACATTTTATTTCAAGACTGCTTAAATTTTTGCCAAAAACTTTCTAGACAGTAGCTAGAGAAATCATTTGGCGATCTAGCCAAACCCAAATATCTAATTTAGTAGGAATGCAATAGAACTTGAGCATTTGAATAAATATTACATATAATAAACACCTTAAATAAAATGATAACACCAGATAAAAACCCTAGGTGTTTATTCCCACAGGTGGTCTGTGGACAATAAATTGAGAACTACAGGCAAGGATTCCTGTGCCTACATAGGCATCCTCTTGATTTGAACATAAACCATATAGATGGCTGATGCTTTCTTTAGTCAAAACTCTAGGACAAAACCAACAGTATTGAAAATTAGTAGTCCACCTTAACAGAATTCAATGACAGGTTTTCCTAAATTATGTTTAAATTTTTAGTTACTAGCCACCATCAAGCAAACACAAATGTAGTGTTTAACCAATGGACTAGAATAATGCAGAGCATAGTTTTACCTGCTCTGGTGTCAACATTGCTTGTCTCCAGCTTAACTATGCCATTAGGCCATATTTATTAAACACTTCTCCGGACAAAGGAGGCATGACCTGTTTAAGAACAATGGGACTACAGAGATGAGCAGGGCTGAAAGATAAAAGAGAACCAGCCACTGGGATAAGGCAAGGGGTTTGTCTAAAGTTGGTTGGAGAAATATCATCCGACACTAAGAAACCAGCACCCTGTTAAATGTAAACTAGGTAGAAAGGAGGCACCCCAGCAGGAAATAAAGTGTAGCAACTGGAGATGCAAGAGCAGTTATTATTTATTTACTCATGTTTTTATTATCAAATTTATAGATTTTGTGAATGGACACCAAAGCTGACTCTCAACAGTCAACAAATTTCCGGCTCCTAGGACAACTGACCAGCTAATCCGGTCAGGGCTCTGGTGCTCTTTGGATCTTATACGTGGAATTTGAACTTGAACACAACAGCACCCAAACCTGCAGGGTCTCTAATTGCAAGTCACAAGATCTTTATTTATTTATTCATTTATTTTATCCTCACCTGTAGGCATGCTTTTATTGATTTTAGAGCGAGAGGGAGAGAAACATCAATGTGAGAGAGAAACATCAATGTGAGAGTGAAACATCGATTGGTTGCCTCCCGCATACACATACCCCGACCAGGGATCAAACTGCAACCTGGGTATGTGCCCTGACCAGGAATTGAACCCATGAACTTTCTATGTACAGGACGACTCTCTAACCAACTGAGCTACACTGGCTAGGGTGTAAATATCATGACTTTTAAAGTTCTTTGGTTTATAACCACAGCAGGAAACACGAGTCACAGAGAATAAAACATAACTTCAGTAGAAAGTGGACATTGCTTTCCTTAAACATAGCTGATACCCAAGTACCAAAAAAAGTACACATTTCATCCAGCCTAGCAGCCAGTTTTCTAAAGTTGGGAAGGGATGGCTCCGAAAGGAAGAGAGGTAAGATATAGTAACTGCAGTAGATAACGCTATGAAAATGTATATTTATATGGCCAAAATGACAAGGCTGTTGAATTGTTTAATTTGGGCTTCCACAGTTGGATCACTTTGAATTTACAAGTGGAGTCACATCTTATTCAGTGATCACATAAATGCAACGCAAAATTTAAATTTCAGATAAACTTACTGTTGCCCTTAAAAATCCTTTTCTTGTTGTTGTTCTTTGAAGTTGGATGCATTTTTTCTCAATAAATCCAGTAGCCAATTTTCCCTTCACTATTATAAAAGAGTATTATTTCTCCTGATGCACTAGATGAAGCGGTTACTTTGGTAAAGTTTAGGTGCGAAATTGTACCAAAAATACTTACCTGTAATTCTAGAATGTTAGGGCTACAAGGTACTGCCATCATGGGTTGATGGGGTCACAGGAACTAAAATACACCAAGAAAAGGACAAACACATTTACCTTATCTCATGCTTATTTAAAGACATAGGCTCATTGTGAAGCATTTGCTCATACCACCCTTTGCCTATCCTGTCTGGATATTATAAATCAATGAAAATAGCTAGCATGTATTGAGCAGTTAATACAGTAATAAATCCTCACAGCAAAAGTATTTTACCAATTTTACAAATAATGAGACTGAGCAAAGACGAACTCAAGTGATTTTCTCCAGATGATGTGACTAGAAATCAGCAGAACCAAGATGTAAAGACCAGTCCCCAGTCTCCAAAGTCTTGTGCGTAATCCCTGCCATAAGGAGAATTCTAAAATGGCACCCTGCACGATCTCTGGAACTGCGACTTTGATGGATTTTACTCCCATAATTAGATCCTGTTATATAGCATAGCTGACCTTCAACACGGGAGATTATCTGGATGGGCCTGACCTATTTCCACGAACTCTTCAAAAGCAGCGTTTTCTCCAGCCAGTCACAGAAAGGATGTCAGAAAGATGTGCTCTGGCTGGTCTGGAAGGAAGCAGACGTCCTAGTTCTCAGTTACCAAGGAAGAGAGAGGCAGCTTCTAGCAGCTCAGAGCAGTCATGCAATAGCTGTTAGGGACATGAGTACCTCAGCCTTACACCTGCAAGGGACAATTTCTGCCAATCACAAAAATGAACTTGGAAGTAGATTTTCCCCTGGAACCTTCAGCCCATTACTCAGCCTGGACAACATCTTGAATTCAGGTTTGGGGTACCCTGAGCAGGAAACGAAGCCATGCTATGCCAGACTTCTGACCTACAGAACGGTGAGATAATAAGGGGCTGTGGTTAAAATTACGGTAAATTGTTAAATTGTTATGCGGCAATAGAAAACGATTACATGCCCTGTCTGATGCATGCAGAGCTATGAGGGAAGTCTACCCGCTTTGTGTTTCCACATGCCGGTCCTGATGCTAGGCTGCACAGATACACAAACCAGTTTAGGTTGTTTTATCGTCAGTGTGAATCAATTCACAGTTGGTGTCAAAGATAATCAAAAGTAGTATAACATGATTATTTTAGTAAATACATTCTTTGAAAAGAATGGTTTAAGCCAAATCAAATGTTTTTCAATATTTCCTGACTCTGTCTAAATTTATCTATATCTATATAACTATTTCAAAGTTGGCACCAGCACTATAGAAGATCTCATTTCGTCTGCCAGTTATGCCAGGAAATCTGGGCTACCCTTAGGGAATGCTAAATTTACCTTCATCTACAAATATGGGTTATGCCAGGCCTTACTTCATATCTTCTGCTTATATATGTTCTTTATTAAATGACAAGAAAATTACAAAAGGTATCCAATTTTTTATCATCACTTAAATGGAACATCTTTATTTTGGCACTGACTGGTTAAATTTTATTTTCAAGTAAATTGGTAGGAATGGCTTTGTTTGATTTATAGTTTTGTTATGACAGATGCTAACGTTCTTTACCATTACCCTTTTTAGTTTTACTTTACAAGTAGGTTATGACTAATCAGCTAATATCCTCTGAAGTACAAAAGATTAGTTACTGTTTAAGAATTAAAAGTAATCAATTTTAAATATCTTATACTTATGATAACAATTAGATAAAAATTATCAATAATATGATATCATAGGTATATTTGTATGAAAATAAAACTAATTCCCAATTTCCTATAACAAATTATAAAATTGATCATGAACTACTACCAAATCTGCTTTCCACAAGGAAAAACAGTAGTATGCTCATTATTAGCAATATTCGTATCGTAATTATTACAAAAACTTGAAGCATCTCAATAGAAGATGTCCTGGAGCAAGTTTACTTAAAGGAGACATAAATGAAGAAGAAGAAATAAACTTAACTGGTTGGACTTCTTTCTTAATTAAGAGACATGAAACCCATATAAATTCTGAAAGAGAAAACACAGTAGGTATTAATCAAATATTCAGTTGTGGTTTATTGTGGTAAAAATATGAATATAAGCTCAATTATGACATTTTATGTGACATATGCTCACATTTAAACTGGACTAAGCCTCGTGAGTAAGTGAATAATTTTTTAGCTGAGAAGATATGAAGATATTCTAATTCACTTAGGACAGAGAACTAAATCTATAGCATCAAATGACTAGGCAAAAATTTAAAAAAAAATATATATATATATATATAGTGGGTATATATATATATATATATATATATATATATATATAGTGGGTAAAAGCAAGATAAAACTGTGGACGTCTATTGTTTGATGTCTGTCCTGTAGACCTTCTACTGCTCCCATTTTGTTATTGGAGAAATGCCTTTCTCTGTTGCTAGTGAGTGTGGGGTTCTTGGGGTACCACTGTAATAGGCATTTCTGGAGGCACCCGTGGGAAGGTAAGATGTGGTAGAAAGCCTTACTTTCATGGAATTACATCACTGGGTTTGCAAAGTCCCATTTCCCTTAGTCCAGTCCTGGAAAAGGTACAACTGAGGATTCAGCAGAGCTAAAAGCAAGGCCAGAGCCCAAAGCTTCCTTTCCGTGGTGGAGCTGGGTCCTGTGTAGCATCAGGCTAGTCACAGTCCATCGGTCCACTGTGTGGGGGTTGCTGAGCATGAGAGCCCCCCCTAGCCAGGAGTCAAGGGTGAGCAGCAAGAGAGCAAGAGTGGGAACTCCTTTGTTCAGGAGCTTAAATATCAAATCTTCCTGACCTGTTTCCAGGTGTGACTGACAGGCAAGTCCTAAGTGACCCAGACTTTACTGGGCATGCATCTAATTGGCCTTTCTTTTGCTCCTTTCATGCTAATTAGTAACTGGGTTAATTGCAATGATATCAATTTCAGGGACGTCTAGGACCTCTCTGCATGCTTTTCCTCAGTGTGTCCATTCCAAAGGGTCTCTTCTGTGACTCCAAAATCATTATGTTTAGCCCTGACCTCACATACAAATTCCAGATCAATATTTTCTCCTATTTCTACAATATATTTTATTATTTGCTTTTCCCTCATCTCAACCCATGATGTCTAAAGAAGTTTTTGAAACTACATATTCATATTTTATAAAATGTGGCACACCATTGTGAACAAATAACCACTTCACAGTTGTATGTTTGCTTGCATACAAACATACAGATATTTGATTTATTTAAAGCAGGAATCTCGGTTAGAAATTTAATTCTGGAATCAGTTTCTGAGAAAGTACAAATTTTTACACCCTAACTACCAGCAATATTTTGGGAAAACATAAGAACTTCGTCCATTTTTACAATAGTACCTACACTTTTTTAAAGAAATGAATTTTGAGAGTGGTGTCAAAAGCAGTAGTTATTACTATACACACACACATATATATACTTAAGTAGAAGAGTGACTTTCTATGATTCCAAAAGCTAACTGTTGGTCTTCAGGAACCCTTGTCATGCATTCAATCTGGAAAATGTCAGTATCTCTGTGGAACTCAGAATTACTCCATTCTTTGTTCTGTTACAGTAGATCTGTGCTCCCCATTTAATTAGCGCACTTAGGATACTGTGTTTGCACCCAGCTCTACTGTGCGCTCCTCATGAAAAACAGCTTTAAATTCTCACTAATACAATGAATCCCACTATCAATTACGTTAAAATTAATTTTTTGGTTTTGATAACTTCTGAACAGAAAACATAGTTTAAAAATGACAACACATGTTGTTTGTTTTGTTTTGTTTCTTTTTAATTTCTGATTTCTTTTCTCTGCATCACTTTCTTCTCTTTCACTTTTTCTGATCCTCACCATTTCTACAGCTGGCTGTCAAAGTCTACACTGTAGTCACAGGTCCCTCTTTTAATTAACTCAGTAATGGATTGTCAAGGCCTTGCCATGTGGAAATTACTATGACAGACAGCATGGAGTCCAGGGGAGCAGGGCAATGGCACCTGCCCTCAGGGAGCTTACAGCTTTGCATGGAGGCCAGCCATCTCTAGCTGTGGGCCAATCTACTTCACCATCTCTTTCTGTAAATGAATTCTTTTTATGTAAATTAACTTTTTACTGAAATACAGCCATGATCCTTAAGTTCTGTGTTATGTGCTGCTGCTTGTACACACCACAAGGACAGAGCGGACAGTTGTGCCCGAGATGGAATGGCTTGCGAAGCTTGATACGCTTGCGAGCTGGCCTTCTGCGGAAGAGTTCGCCAATCCCCAGTTCAGTGCATATTGCAGACACCGAAATATAAGAACAAGGAAAATGTCAAGACTGGGCTTTAAAATGTTGTAGAAGATAGAGTTTAATTAATAGTGTGGGAATGAAGGAAAATTCTATGAACACAATTTATATGGACTCTGAAAATCCAGCAGGCTTTCAGCGGAAAGAACTGAGATGAAGAGAGACCACTGGCATCTTCAAAGTGCTGGCAAAGAAAAGGTTCATTTCTTGCCAATGCATACCCAGTTAGGACACAGTAGTGGAGGGAGATTTCTCCAGGCAGTCATGGAGTTGTGTGGCATCTTTTAAAATGTATTGCAGGAGTCATTTACTTCTAGATGTTGTTAAAGGGATTCTACAAATCATTTCTTAGAGCAACATCAAATATATGTGAGACCTTATTTATTAGAGATTTTATTAACCATTAAAGTCAACATTTGCATTTTTAGTTATAAAAATAAGAGTTTATATTAACAAACACTTCATAAGAAATATGCCTTTGGACTTTCTAAATATGAATTTAATAAACTGAAATGAAGTGTTTCTTTGTATACAATTGCAGGAAATATCAAAGCACACTATATATATATATATATATCACATTAGTGAGATCTTCAGGGTATATGAATATTTTAAGGGTGGTAATAATAAGTAAACATTCATGTTTATTCAAGGTTCCAAACATACTTCCTGGGATCATACCTGGAATTAGCATTTTCACTTTTGCTTAATTACCTATTGTCATTATTGTTTTTCTTAGAATATCTCCTCCATTTTATAATCTCACATGATATTCTTCAGAGTAAGATTCAATATTTTAACTCAGATTGTCTCCTCACTTTTCTCCTAATTTTATTTTACTTTTAATTCTGTGTTCATTTGTTTTCTAGTAATTAAAGCAGAAATTTCATAAATTCTGTTTTATTTATAGACTGCACACTAATTAATGATTTCCATGACATGTATGTTAATCAGTAGTTTAAGAACAAGAATGTCGTACAACAATAAGATGCTTGTAGTACTGAGAACTGCTTTGATAATATAAATGAAAATTATAAGAGAGTGTAAAAACCCTGCCGTAAAAATACTATATTAGAAAAAGTGTGATTTTCGAGTACAAGTATCCTAAAATGTTAAGATATTTATATGATGCTGAGAGAAGGTTAAACATCTAAGTCTTATATATAAATCACTGTTTTCATGTACTTGGGATAATCTTTGTGTATTTAATTTTTTTTTCCTGCTCTAATCCAAGCGAATAATATGAAAACAAACCTTTGGTAAGAATGAAGCTATTATCCCAGCATTGAGCTCATTTAGGTTCATTGGGGACAACAAATAATGCTATCTAATTAATTAGAATGACAGGAAACTGCATGACATATTTCTTATGGCTGGCTGGTTTAACATTCTAAAACCCTCCTGTTGATTAGAACTTGCATGTTTTAAATAGAAAAGGATGTTAGACATCCCATCTGTTATGTAGCAGAGCTTCAGGATAAAATTAAAAAGGTACATTCAAGTCTTGGTAAGTTCAAGTCAGCAGAACAAGACAAATGTAACATGTTATCTGATTCACAACATAACAGGCTGATTGTTTCCCAAATTCTTTTGTTCTCCATCAAGCTACAATTAAGGAAAATGACTATTTGAAATCTTGGCAGTGGGACCCTATTTGTCATATTGCAGAACATGTAGCTGAACTTTAAAATGTTTCCTCTGTGTGTATGTGTGCACAACAGGCCCAGCTGAAGAAGCACAGCTTATTTCATACTCAGTGCGTTATGCTATAAAAGAGGCATTACTCAGAGCTTCATTCCCAGTAATACACATACTCTGAAAGAAATTTCTTAGAAAGCCTACATTTGAAAATATATAATTCTATTTCATGGCTGAAAACACTAACTTTTTATTTTTCGCATATATTAGACAATTATATGAATGGAAAGTGCATGGACATATTTAAATCCATTTGAATTGGGCTGAAATTAGATTTATTGTATATTTGTGTGACATCATATGTAGTTTTCTATAAAATTAGTCGTTAGGCTATTTGCTACAATTTTGGCAAAAACAAAAGTGAACAAAAATCCACAGTTATTGCCCTCGCTGGGTAGAGCATTGGCCCAACACTATGCCAAGCTTGTGGGTTCAGTCCTCGATGAGGGCACATACACGTATCAACCCATGACTTGCATAAATAAGTGGAACAATGAATCTCTCTCTCTCTCTCTCAAATCAATCAATACTTTTTTAAATCCACAATTATTTACCAAAACAAGATTAGCTGATGCCCAGGGAAGACCACCATGTCTTATAAAATTTTTGTACTCCTAGAGCCATCCATGAAAAATAAGTGTAAGCAAACACTAAAAGTAAAATTTTTAAAAAGCTGTTATAATTTTTTTATTTTATTTTATTGAAAACACCTTTCTTTAGTTTGAAAATAGAAAGCACCAGCTATTCAATATCAGGCTTCAATCAAAGGCTAATTTCTAACTCATACATGAATCAGAAACTAGGACCAGTAGATTAAGGACAGAAGCTAAGAAGAAATTTGTCTTCGTATATAATGAAAGAGATATACTGGCAAGTAACTGCAACTAGCAAAATTTCAGCTCATCCAGACAAATCTGCCAAATACCATACTTATCTAGATATAAGATAAAAATGAGATAAATCATTAACCAGGAGATGGAACTAAAACAGAAGGCCAAAATGTAAGTTAAGTGTTCAAAAAGGGGGATCTTACTGAAAACATAAACATAAAAAGCAGTAAAAATAAATAAACAAATAAACAAGGGTGATGTAGAAAATAAATTAAGGTTCTAGTGGGGAAAACTATATTCATAAACACAAGGTAGTACCTGCATGCATACTACACCAGCAATGAGTAGATTCTTAATAAAAAGAAAACATACTTTGTTGTGGTTGTTTTCAACCTGAATCTGTATTTTCCTAGCTTTCTAAATGATGCTAAGTTTGGGGAATTTTAATAAGTTGATCAAAGTCACTTCATTAATAGATGATAGAGATGGGAGTATCTCTCACACACAGTATGTTTCCCAATCATGCACTGAGCCCACCACCAATACAGCTTTCCGGAGATGGGGAAGGAGTGAGTACATAGTAATTTAGTAAATGATAGCTGCTAGTATTAGATTAATCCTCCCACTTTTCCCTTCCTTGCCTATCCTCATCTTTCTACACTTACTGTCTAACTCTGCAGAACAAGTTTCCAACATGAGCCTCTGACTATGAAGGTGCTTCTTAGAACAGGAGAAAGAGAGATGGGTACTTCAGTCTTACAAAGGAGCAAAGGAAAGATGTGTCTGCCCAGAAGTCAGCACTCCAGTGATTTTTGATTACAGAGAGCTCAGTAAACTGTCTTGATGCCCGTGTTAGAAGTGGATAAAATCTGAGAGATTTGCATTGGTGAGAATATAGGTTAGCTAAGCCAATACACAATGTAACTGTTTACATAACCAATCTAAAACACATACACCACATTTCTACAAAATTTTGTTTCTAGAGTGCAAGCTAGACATAACTGAATCAAGTATAAATTTCTACATCTTTGCCTTACAGATGGAGGTGTGTGTGTGTGTGAGTGTGTGTGTGTGTTTAAGTTGTCAACAGATAAAACCTAAAAGGTGACCTTACATCAATAAGAAAGTGATGGATATTTCATACCCACTGAAGCTTATTTCCAAGTGTTTTAGATTTGAGGAGTTGTAGGAATTCTCTTTTGGTGTTTTGGATTTCACATACAGTCTATTTTGGATTCAAATATTTCACAGGATGCTATTTTTGTTTTGTTGTTGTTGTTGTTGTTGTTTTGAAAGAGTTTACTTAGCTATCTGAAAAGACACTAATTGAGCAAAGTAGATGGATGTAAATTCAACCATCGTATCATGCATAGCACAGATCAAGACACTGTATATACAAAATATAGGGTATACCCTTAGAATATGAACACATATATTTATAACATGCTTAGGATGCAAGGTCATTGTAAAACACTTGACCAAAAAAGATTTTCTTTCTTTTATTCTTTCTGCTACTTATATTGTACTACACTCTTAAATCATATTCTTATACTAAAAAAAAAAAAAAAAACAACAACAACAAAAACCTGTTTCATTAATCAACTTCACCAATAATATATAATGTACTTCAAGTCAACTCTCCCCTATTTTAAAGAGTTAAATGTTCAATTCTATGGAATTACATAGAAAAAGCATAATTAGAGTGTGTCTAGCTTGGTTGCATTAAAATTCTACCCTTGCTATAGCTTGTTCAAAGGAAATAGCTTAGAAATTACCCAGCAATTGGGAACAAAGGTTTTGAATCATTTTGTCCAAATTACTACTAGCTCACTTTGAGTTATTCTCGGTCTGCACTTCCAGAATCTACTCTTAATCCTCTGCCCTTCTCTTTCCTGTCTTCTTTTTTCCGAACACAATGTAACAGGCAGGGATGGAGTATGGCTGATCCCTTCAGACTGCCTCATCCAGGTTCCCTAGCCAGCTGGTTCCTGGTTGCTTGTGGTAAAAGCAGCAGAACATTGGATATGAGAAGACAGAGGTTTCTTACTCCATCTTTTCAGCATTGACTTCATATTTTTGGCAATACCTGCATTTCTTTAGAGCACCACCAGGTCACCTTCCTTCATGATTTCTACTACCACTAATCTCAGGTGACACTCTTTCCTTTCTTGTAACTTCAATCCCAGTAAAAGTAATGCTTCCCCAACCTTGATAGTCTCAGGGATCCCTGCCATACAACATTTGCTCTTGTAACTTTGCCTCTGACTCTGTTAGTAATTCCTCATATTTGAACCATCTCGGGTGAATTTGTTTCCTTCTGGATGCTGACTAACACACTCAGTATATCCAACTGATGAGATTCATTTCTGACCTGGTCTTTCCTATAACTGTACTATACACTGATGAAAACTTAATCATAGGAGAACAAATGTCCCACACCGGACTTCACACCATTTTCCTAGATAATATATTGTTCAACATAATCTGAGGACAGGCACTCTCCTTGCAGACCATCACTCTTCACGCAGATAAATTCAGGTCTTAGGAACATACATCACCATTTTATTCTAATGCGAGACTCTGTCTTCAAAACGCCACGTGTGACTTACGCTTCCTCTAGCTATCTTTTTCCCCAATAGCAATGTGGGCTGTCACCACCCTGACACACTTATTCCAATAACTTCTGGAACTTACTAGAAAGTGTCATGTATGTGTTCATAAACAACTGCTCCCCACAGAAGACTGTGCAGCTGTATCGGTGCTACCCGCTCTCTCGTGGCCTCTCAGCACCCGGCCCACGTGCTAACCCCACGGGAAGAACATACCCACTGTCAGCCAGACCCTGCCTCCCTGCAGAGACTGACACGTGTCTCCACTGCGTGTCCATTTTCTCACTGAATCATAAAAGCAGGATTCTCAGACCCCTGCTCCTCCCCAGTCCTCCCAGAGCCTTAGTAAATGTGATTCTTTCAAATTGCCCATTTCATTTGGAGTTTCATGAAGAATCAAGAAACTCAGGCCATGGGCCAAATATACCAAACATACACTATTTGTTGTAAATAATAATAATAAACAACAACTTTTTCTTTGGGTTCTTTGAGCATTGTAGTCATCTTTTCTGACAAACTCTTGGGAACATTTTGAGTCTGCTACCCCAGCTTGAAAGACATGATTAGACTTATCTGAGCCCAAGGGATCCAGCTGGGAGCACTTGACTTTTTTTTTTTTTAGTATATTTTTATTGATTTTTAGAGAGAGAGGAAGGGAAAGGAAGAGATAGAAACGTTGATGAGAGAGACACATCGATCGGCTGCCTCCTGCATGCCCCCCACTGAGGGACGAGCCCACAACCCGGATATATGCCCCAACTGGGAATCGAACTGGCAACCTCTTGGTCCATGAGTCAATGCTCAACCACTGAGCCACACTGGCTGGGAAGGATCACTTGACTTTATAAATTAATGTATAGGACATCAGATTTATGGAATTGCTTTCATTGGTGTTTTCTAACTGTTGTTGCAAGCATAAAATCCCACTGCAGAACACTCTTAGAATTAGCTATGTCTTCATTACACCAAAACTCTGACATCAGGTGGACAATGCCTAAATTAACAATAGAGGATAGTTAACGCGTCTACCTTGACCACACACAGGAACAGCGTTCATTCAGCTCCACTGCATACTTTGTACTATTTTTTTCTCTTTATACAAAATAATTTTTCTTTTAGGTTTCACCTAACTCAAACATTCCTTTCTACAAATTAGGTTTGCAGTTTTCTTATTTTAGTGTTTATCTGCCATAAAATACTCTTCGCAATAATGAATGTAATGATTCAACTTTATTTTCTATTTTTCAGGCAAACAAAAAATTATTTTCTCAAATATTTTTCAAACACCATGTAACAGTTAATACTCAGAATCTTGAACAATGCAATGGAAAACAAGATAAATTTAATTCCCATCTATTTCATTTAACTGTTTGATTTAAAAATCTGAAAGAATTCTTTAATAAATAAGAAACACTTTTTATATTTAAAGCTCCTTTACAGCTATTCTTCTCAAAATGAATTCTGTGCATAATCATGAAAGCTGTCTTATTTCAAAGAATGGCCTGCCTATCTCCTGCTCATAAGTATGTTCGTTGTTGGTTTAAAAAATATTTTTCTGGGGCCCCGGCCGGTTTGGCTCAGCGGTTAGAGCATCGGCCCTTGGACAAGAGAGTCCCGGGTTCGGTTCTGCTAAGGGCATGAACCTCGGTTGCAGTTTGTCCCCGCCCAGTTGGGGTCGTGTGGATGGCAGCCAGTCAATGTGTCTCTCACATCGATGTTTCTCTCCCTCTTCCCCCTCTCTCCCTCTCGCTCTATCTGAAGATAAATGCAAAAATGTCCTTGGGTGAGGATAAAAAAAAAATTAAAATTAAAAAAGTATATTTTTCTGGGCAATAACTCAGTTACTAGATCTAAAACTCTGTGGGATGAGATGTGCAGTATTTTAAGAAGCAGCCTAGGTGACTTCAATATGGTCTAAAGTCTAACTCGTTTCTTTAAGGCAGAAAGTATTCTGCATTAGTTTATGTATGGCCAACACCTACTTCAGCGACTAGGACAAAAGAGAAAATCAATAAATATTTGTTAAATAAATAATGGAACTGATTGATTTTGTTGGCTGCCATTTTCTCCTCAATGTGGCCTTTAGTCCACTTGACATGCTTCCTTTATTCTCTAACATTTCAGAGGTAACATCAATTTTCTTCCTCCTTTGCTCCCATGACCCATGACACTTTGTTCTTATCTTACCTTTAGGCCCCTTCTTTTTATGTTTATTTACTTGTGTGCTTTTTTTCCTTATAAAATTACTATTCTTATTCCCACTTTGCAGAGGAGATACACGGATCAAAAAGGTCAAGCAGACCATTCAACTATGAACTATTACTTTGCAAAGCAAGGATAGTGACTCACTTTTTCCACTTTTTTTTTTTTTTGCCTTTTTTTGCCATAGTAATTTAATATTCACATCATCCCTTTATAAAATACAGGTAATCTTTTACAGTTGGACACTTCACATTTTTAACTCATATATAGAACTTACCTAGCACCATTTTACACTTAGAAAAACTTTATAATAATTATTGAACAAATAAATGAATGGCTAAATGAGTGTGTCTTAGCATTGAGAGAATTTAGAGGTTTTCTAATCACTAAATAGTTAAAATCATAAGTTTAGTGTAAATGTGTGGGGCTATTATATTTAACAACAAAGATAATTGTCCAAATGCAGAGAATTTAAGAAGTTTATCTATATGGGGTTTAATGAACTCCTAAGATGGTTTAACCTCATTTCCCCCATAAAGGAGGTCTCCTCTCCTGACTTGACCTAAGGAAATTCTTAGTTTGTCAATATGGTTTTCCTTCGCATTGGTCTCCCTGGCCAGCTAGCCTTCCATGGACTCAGTTTTGGGCATAGGCATCCATAAGACACCTTCTCCCAGCTTTTCAGACATCAGAGATGCCAACAGCACAGTGAACCCAAGAGGGACACACTGCTGACAAACAGCAATGAACAGGTCACATGGTAGCTAAAGATCTGTTCATAAGACAAAATGAATCCTCTGAAGCCTTCTAAATAATTGGGAGAAAAGTAATTAGTGGAACAAAGATTTAGAGGTCTCTTAACAGCAAGAGAAGACAATATTCAGGAAAATGTGAATAATTATCTCATTTTATTTAGTATCAAAAGAGTAGTGGTAATAAAAGAATTACAGATTTTCAAGCCGCACATTTAAACACCACCACAATATTTCTGGGTTTCCTTTGAGAGATGTAAGCATCTCAAATTCCAGATTTGAGTCTTTTGTTTGTACATTGATTCATTCATCGTTTAATAAGCATTTTCTGAATACAAACAATGGGTCAAGCACTGTGCAAGCTTTTTCAATACAGAACTGAATAAAACATCATACTTATTATCCTGTAACATAGTTTAGCGGATGATACAGTTATATAAACACATAATTATATTGAGATATGTTTTAAAGGAGTATTATAAAAATTAATTGTGACAGCACAGAGGACAGAACAATAAATTTGCTATTTCATGAGAAAATTACAAATATCTTCACTACTATTTCTCACAGCCTACTTCTTTTCTCAATGTTCACGCTGCAAATCTCTTTCAATATGATGCATCTCAATACTACAGGATCCATTTTCACATCTGGAACTGCATTAATTAAAATTCAAATTAGCAAACACAACTGAATGCCCATTACGAGAAATTATTAGCTATTATTTATACAGCAATCCACCCATAGAGGTCTCTAGGAGTTTAAACTGTATCTGAAGAGATAGATTGTTATCAAAGAACTTTAATATGAGAATGACTGTCCTGTAAAAAGTACTCTTATAACTTGCAAAGAGAAAACAGAAGCAGGCAGATTTAATTTAAACGAGGGAATCTAAAAATATGTCATATAATAGTAAAAACTAAAAGTAACCTGTAAAGATAAATTCAACTTGGACAGAAAACTTAGAAAAATACTTTCTGGTTGAAAGAATTCATAAGTGCAAAAGTAGAATAAAAAAGTGAAGGGCTTACTTCACTAATCGGTCCTGGATAACTCACAAAGAGGGGGCACAATGCCAGAGGGTCTAGCACAATGTCGGTCTGCAGACGAGTGGAGAAAGCAGAGGTGGTACATATACACAGCGGAGTAGTAGTCCACAGCAAAAAAGGAAATCCTTCCATTTGTGACCACGTGGATGTATCTCAAAGGCATTGTGCTAAGTGTGATAAGTCAGACAGAGAAAGACAAATCTGTATGTCATTTATATGTGGAATCTAAAAAGCTGAACTCATAGAAACGGAGAGCACAGTGACGTTGCGGGGGTGGGGAGGCTGGGGATATGTTGGTCAAAGGGTGCGAACTTCCTGTTGGAAGAGGAATAATTTCTAGAGGTCTAATACACAGCATTGTGGTTACCGTCAACCACACTCTATTACACACTTCAAATTGCTAAGGGACTAGATCTTAAATGTTCTCCCAGAAAAATGAAATGATGAACTGATAATTATGTAACCTGATGGAGGTATTAGCTGAGGCTATGGTGGTAATCATATTGCAATATATAAATGTATCAAATCAACAAACTGTATACCTTAAACTTATACAGTGATATATGTCAATTATATCTCAATCAAAACGTTTGGAAAATCTGCGATTGGATTACAGTGCACTTTGGAGGACTTTGCATTTTGTTCGGTGTATAAATTGGAGTAATTTAGGTTTTAGTAAATGAAATATCTTTTTTTTTTTCTGCTTTACAATGCCTTGAGAGGCCATGGAGAGAATAGATCAGAGAGGAGAAAAGGTAGAGCTTAATGTTTAAAAGTGCAAAGGGAAAAAACAAACTTAGGAAATATCTAAGTGAAGGAATTAGAGCAGAAAAATAACCCACAAATAAATTAGAGTACCCAGAGTGTTAGAAAATAAACAGAACCAAAGAATTTATGGCAATATCCATATGTCCAAGTTTATACGTAAACACGTATTAAAGTTCCCATTGCTGGTAATGCTACTAGACTTGAGATCTGCTTGTAATCTGCATTGCATTAAATTTTTAATTTTTTGTTAATCCTCATCCGAAGATATTTTTCCATTGATTTTTAGAGAGAGTGGAAAGGAGGGAGGAGAGAGAGAGAGATCAATGTGAGAGAGACACATTGATTTGTTGCCTCCTGCACACCACGGGGCTGGAAATTGAACCCGTGACACTTTGGTGAGTGGGCCAATGCTCTAACCACTGAGCACCACCGGCCAGAGCTAAATTTTTAGACAGAATCAAATTAACTTTGTTGGGATCAAATGTGCCAAATTGGCCAAAAAAGTGAATTGGTATGTGTCATTCTATTTTTACTGCTTTTAAAAATAGACAACATAAAGAAAATATAGTGTGTTCCCATAGAAAGAAATTTGGAATTCTGTATTCTCAGACAATATGAAAATCATGGAAGACGATCTGACAGTATTTGGCGTATGCCTTCCTTCATGTCAGTAACTATCTGTGATCATTAGAGAGCACAGTGCCCTCGAATCCCCACCGAACACCTTCTACAGAATTCCTGCCACCACTATAGGGTCAATTACCATCTATCATCAGACTTGATGAGTAGTTATATTCATAGAAAGGAAGAGCTATCTGTAATCATACCTTCATCAAACTTGTACACACTAAATACAGACCAAGGAGGATATGAATCTCAAGAAAGTTGGTACAGAATCAATTTTAGTATCTCGAACAGTGCCTGGCGTAAAATAGCCATTCTATAATAGGTATCAATAAATCAATAAACTGCTATTGCCTATCTACTTCTACATACCTGCCTAGGTCAGAGTAGGCCTTTGAATGTTTGAATCACGGTTAAGGTTGTACTGTATAGGTTCTTTGTAACTCAGTTTATTTATCACTAATGAAAAGGAAACAACTAATGACTCCATGGGTCAATGCAGAAACAATGGAATTGATGAATTCCAAAAACATAGTGACTGTTTTCTGTCTTTCACTTTCAATAATGCTGATGGTTCTTTCTTTGTGCTACAGCCCCAAACGCTTTACTCTAATAGACTGGCAACCCAGTGCTGCCAGCCCCCATAGTAAACATTTACTTTAAAATATTGCAATATAGCCCGGCAAGTGTGGCTCAGTGGTTGAGCATGGACCCATGCACCAAGAGGTTGCCGGTTCAATTCCCGGTCAGGAAACATGCCCAGGTTGTAGGCATGATCCCCCAGTGGGGGCATGCAGGCGGCGGCCAATTGATGTTCTCTCTCATCGATGTTTCTATCTCTCCCTCTCCCTTCCTCTCTCTCTCTAAAAAAAAAAAAAAAAAAAAAAAAATCAATAAGGAAAAAAAATAAAATATTGCAATGTAAAAAATAAAAAGCTGCATGGAAAACATATGACAATCTATATAGTTGTAAGAAAGATACTGGCAGAAATAACATCAGAGATACTACATCTGAAATGACTTAATGGAAGCAAGAAAACTGTGTCTACAGTGACTCATGCATCAGCTTGAGCCATTTCTCCTCTCCTTGCCCTCCCTGTTTCTAATGAAAATGTGTTGACTTTCAAACTATGTTTTTGCTTATTGTTTCATTTTCTTTTTCTCTGCCCGGGTCTGCTGTTAGAGCAGAAAGACACCTTCTGCCAAGATATACTCTTCTTGATTATTTTATTATTCATATGCAGAAACCTTGATTTTAGTCCTTCATGAAACTGGAGAATGTTTATAGAAATGCTATCAACACTTTGATATGGAAATGAGATAGAAAAGTGTTAGAAACTGGAAACAAAGAAGAGGGAATTACAATCAGTGTACCAATATAAGAGATAGTGTATTATTGAGAAATACTGAATATACAAATGGACCATGGCCACACCATCTATAAAAATAGAACTTGGACTCTTAACCTGCAGCAATCAACCCAGAAAACTGACCCTTTATCTGTAATAAACAACCCTGGAGGCCAGCCTACTTTAAATCTGATTTGTAAAAAGCCAGATTGCAATCTCTAGTAATGATCCAGGAATTTAGACAATTGGTCCCAAATGATAAAGATTTGATTCATAACTAACAGCATCCTTAATTTTTTCCCTGATGCAATTTAAGACCACACACAAAGAGCCAACTATGTGCCCCTAACTTCAAACTCATAGGATTCTGACTTCTACAGCTTGTCCATGCCCAGGCTCCAGTGAGGACACCCCTAAAGCCTTCCCTTCTGTCCACTATAAAGTGTCCCCATGTCTCTGCTGCCTTTGAGTCTCTGCCAAAATGCAAGCATGGGTGCCTGACCCGCTTTGCTATAACAACTTACAAGAGTAGCCTTTGCTTTTTCCATTTGGTCAGTCTTCATTTGATACCATATTGAAGATATGAAGGAAATGGTCTCGTTCAGTGGGCAACAAACACAGAAAGGCATGAGGTGCATTACAGGTGATGTAAGGTACAGGTGAGAACACCCTTCCTTCTGTATTTTTAAGCTCCCACAATCAATTTTTGACATATTATTTATGAAGCTGATGTCAGTATGGTTTAGCTCTCTGCTTGTTTGTTTTGGCTTACTGAGTTCTTCCTTTCCATCTGCATATGAAAAATGGGACAAAGTGACTCATCTTTCTTCTCCCTTCCACTATCAAAATTCTCTTCTCCCAGTTCCTTCACTTTGCTTCTCCTCACTTTTACCTTGTATCTCATTTTATCTACCATTATTTTCCTTTTTTTCATCAAGAAAACTTTATTCAAAAGTCCATAATAGCCCGGCCTGTGTGGCTCCAAGAGGTCACTGGTTCGATTCCCGGTCAGGGCACATCCCCAGCGGGGGGCATGCAGGAGGAAGCCAATCGATGTTCTCTCTCAACGATGTTTATATATATCTCTCTCCCTCTCCCTTCCTCTCTCTAAAATCTATAAAGAAAACAAACACACAAGTCCATAATAATACCAGCATATCAGTGAAGTGCCTGCTATAGCAGGATTTAATAGGAATGCCACAAAGTAGATCACAGAGGTCTCTTCTGTGCTAGAATATTTTCAGGGGAAATAATCAGAAATTTCTAGTGGTTTATTATATTGTCCCCAAACTCTCAACCAATGGCCTATAATAATAATGTAATTAATAATTATATAATACTCATGATAAAACAGGCACTGCTTAAAACGTGTATTAATTATTTATTGCTCAGTGACAAATTTCCCCAAAACTTAGTGGCTTAAAACAACCCACTTCCATCACTCAAAATTTCCATAGGCCAGTCACATGGGAGAGGTTTAGCTATCAGGTTGTGACTTTCAGTCTCCTGGGGAGGCAGACAAAAACACCAAGTTTGAGGTTATGTGAAGACTGACTAGACCGGAGGATTGTTTCCAGAAGGGCTCATGCACAGGGCTGCTGCCCCAGGCCTGAATTTCTCTCTGGTTGTTGGCGGGAGGCCTCAGTTCCTCGTCGTGTGGACCTCTCCAAAGGGCTGTTTACCCCGTCTCCACGTGCTAGCTGGATTCCTCCACAGTGCGTGATCCAAGGCAGAGAACTTGTAGGAAGCCACCCTGTCTTTGGTGATCCAATCTCCAGAGTCACACCGGTGACTTATTCTGTTTGTTAGAAGTGAGGTACTAAGTCTAGCCAGTACTCCTTTTTTGGAGATTTGCGTTCCATTTTTGCAGGTCGTGTCTAAGATTTTGAGAATATATTGCAAATCACAACAAAGTACTTCACATGGTTATTAACACGATCTCTCCTAAAACTCCATGACATGGGTATTAGTCTTCCCATTTCACAGATGAAGAAGATGAGGCTCAAAGAAATTAAATAATTTAGTCTCACGGTGAGTACATTGTAGAGCTAGGATTTGGCTCCAGACAGTCTGGCTCACAAGTCTGTACCTTTAATTTCTATGCTAAAATGCCTTTATGTCTCTACTCTACACCTCACTTGACAGACTATTTTTCAGTTCTGAAAACAACTCTTGCTGCACCCATATCCCCTCTGACTCCTCATGCCCACGCCTGCTTTCTCCTTGCTCGAGTAGCACCCTCAGCACCCTTGCCTGTCAGTGTTCTGAGCTCCTTGCTCACTGGCAACATTACCTTGCCCCACACCACGATCTTCTTTTCTCTTCTTGTCGTGTGTCTCATCCTGTTGCCTATGAGAGAAGTAAGCTCACTCCTCTGAGAGGCGTGGCTGGATTGTTACCTTTATAGGTCTGAGGAGATTAACGACTAAAGAACATGACAAGAGAGTCCGGGACACCTGTCATTCAAATACAAGCACTATTTCACTGTAAGGTATAGCAATGCACAGAAATGCCTAGTGCTTACATTTTTCCATTTTGACTCCATCGATGCTTCTTTCGAAAACATCCCGAAACAAGTATTCTCATTTTGTTTTCATGGCTCTGTTTTGTAAGCCCTAAGCACCCATTTCATCCGCCTCTTAAATAGCACTGCAAAGAGGTTTATTCTCAAAAGGATGCAGACCTAGAACTTTGCCATCTGGGGTCTTAGGACTCATACCAGCAATGTGATCTGTATCAGCGGTATTGTGGCTTAGTTGGGCAATTACTTATAATATCTCCCTGATAGGAAAAACATATTTTATAATCTGGAGAGCTGACATAAGACAATTGAGAACAAAATAGATATCAACTGCATTCCAATGTAGAAATCTTCCTATAATTAAGGAAAGCATTTCAATCTGGGCAGAGATTTAATATTGTTAGAATCAGCAAGCATAATTCTTTACTTTCTAAAATATTTCTGAAATACTTTCGTATAAGTTTTTTAAGAATGTCAAGAAAACAGCCAAAGAAACTGATCTAGCATACTGGCCAATCAGTGTTAGAAATCAATCCTATAGATTTATGTAAAGTTTAAAATTAAATAAAAATGACTGGAGAAATTTTTACATGGCACCAATTTTAATATTTTCAGCCCCTAAAACACGCACACATCCACATCTTTCCAAAGTCACTGCACACAGACAAATGAATAATTAAAATGTTTGTTTACTTCCTTAATTGCTAGTCATTTTTAACAATTTGCCAGTGTCTATAACTGATCTGGGCCCCAAGGCTAAGGCAACTAGATTCCATTTTATGTAGGCCCCTTGGTTAAGGTGACTAAAAGACTCCATTTTATCACCAATAGACATTCCTCGATATTCTTCCAATAATAGGTTAATTACCCCTACACAGAAAGGAATTTTGCCCAAGATTATAGTTGCCCCAGGAGTTGGGAGGCATTTGCAGTTTCCTGAGTATAGGTATTTGCAAGTATTTGCAAGTACTTGTGCTGTCTGTAAAAATGCTAATTTTGACTTTTGTAATCTCTGTCACTCCCACTATTGTACTGGTTCCCTGAGGGGAGGGGGGCAAAAGGAGGAGGGAGTTTTTGTCTTTGAAATGGGACCGAGCAAGAAGAATCAGGGCTGTTGATCTGACGGGAGACCATGCCCTCGGCAGCCCCACCGGCGAAATAAAGTGCTCCTTTACAATTCGGCCATGCGTCTCTGGTTATCTCGCTGTCAGGTTATAACATAACCATACTTGATGACAATATTTCTCTTCCATGCAGTGATTTCAGTGAAAGCTTCTTGTAGGCTTGGTCAAATCCAGTCTCTAAGAACCTCAGATGAACTGATGATCTGTCACTGTTACACTCATAATTTGACCAGTTTGTCCTATTTGAGGTGCCAGCGTGCCCCCTTCTCGAGTGCCTGCAAACATCTGAACATGTCATGATCTCTGAGGAAAGGTGAGTCCAGTCCCCCAGGGAGCCCACGTTAATGCTGATCTAAATGACTCACAGGGCCCAACGAAAACCGTCCACAGAGGATGCTAGGTGGCCTTAGAGGGGATTTTCTTTTTTTCTTCAAATATACATTCATGTACAACATAGGAAGAAAACAACGTTTCACCGTAGCGTTAAACCAGGCATTCCTGGTCCCTGCCTTCTGGAAAACACAAGAGTCACAAACCGCTATTTACAAATGTGTTCGTGCTATCCCACGGAGAAGGTGCAGCCTGGGGACCATGTGGTGGGGTTATTTATTTGAACACCTGAACTCCATAACCTCACATTGTCTTAGCAGCTTTTTATGAAAAACAACTTGATTTTGATTGAATTAAAGAAACACGAGAGGGAGATTGAGTCAGGATTCAGGCCTAACTTGTATATCATCTCTCCTCCTATCTTAACTCCTTTGAAATGACAGAGAATATAATATATATCAGGAACAGTGCCAGGAAATAAGAACGATTACCGTCAGTGGGCCCCATTTTTGGAGAGCTTCTTAGAGGATAGAAAGCAGATGGGATCCGATGAATGCAGTAGACAATTCCTGAGGTATTTGCAGGAGACAAGCAGGGCAGGCCTGCGGGGAAGAAGGGTGGTCAGAGGGAGGCCTGGGGCAGTTGACAGGGTGATGAATGGACTAACTGCCTTTGTCTCTGTTGGGTTTCTAACCACAGGCTCTTCACTCTCCCCTGAATTCTATGATTAACTGCAGCTACATCGGCCTCCCTTGCAATCAAGTGGGTGTGGGCTCCGGGTTCAAGAGGCACAAAGAGGTCACAGATAGCCAGCAATCCCAGGGAACACAGAGACATCACAGAAGAAAATAAGCATCCCCTGAGCGTAGGACATTTTATTCTTGTCTCATAACACTTGGAACAATCCTTATAATCAAGTTTTATTGTGTGTACTTCTTGAGAGTTTAGAAAGTTTATAATGAGGATATGTGATTTCGTAGGCTCCAATTCCTGGAACCCAGGCTGGAGTGTTCTAATCCCAGCTCCCCTTCTTTCCCCTCTCGGTCCCTAGGTCTCAATCGCCAGTCAGGGTCCTGCCCCTTCCCCTAAGGATATGTCTTCTGAACCTGACCGATCTTGCTAAACCGGCTGGAGTGGAACATACTACAGAACCTGGTCTGGGCAACACGGATCATCACCTTTCCTGCTCGCACATCTCAAAGGCTCGTTTTGCATCTATTATCTTGTGCCTACATGGACTGGCATTGAGCTGAAAGTTGACATGGAAATGTTGTATTGATCCTGTTCTTTAAAAAATAGGTATAAACAGAGCTTCCATCACTCCAAACAAACACTCTTTACCTAAGAGTTAACATTTTTATCTTCGAAAATAATGATAGTGGATTATTTTCCATTCATACGTCCAGGTAGGGTGCACATCCTTGCCCCTGAGCGTGCCCCTCAGGTGCAGAGAGGTCACTCATATTAATGCGTGCTCCACTTAACAAAGGAAGTCCTAAAGACAGGAGGCTGATAGCCACGTGGACCCTGCTCTAAATGGTCTGTCGCAGCCTAATGAAAGATGAGACTTCCATCAACTCGCTTTCCTGAATGTCAGGAGCAACTTGGGTAGGCGGGGTTTGGATTCTTCATACAGACACGTCATGTGTGTGATGTAAGTGCTTTCTTTTGGTTTTAAGCTCAGAAATACCCTTTAATGCATGTCCCTTTAATTATGAAGGCTTGTGGATTCAGAGTTTTATGTCTTTATTTTCTTGAATTTTAAGGCAGAATTGAAATGGTTCTTTACATTATTTACTTTAAAGCGTTGAAAACACATCTTTGTTTCTCAATAACATCTTTGATTTGTGTGTGTGTGTTTTTGTATTATTATGTATTTCAATAACTTCACATTTCTCTAGAGACTGGTAGTAGAAAAAATAAACTTGAATTATTTCTTGCTAATTTTAGGCCACGAGACTTTTTTCATTTTACAGTAGCAATGTATTGGATCAAAGGCATGGTTAGGATCTATTTCTGAGTCTGTACATGTGTTTCTTCCATCTGACTCTGTCATGTGCCCAACTCTGCGGTGACATTGTTGCGGTTGTCATTCTGCTCCCCGACAACTTGTAAAACGCAGATTCATGAATGTGTCTGGGACCTTATGCACAGCATCATGTTATTGTTGGGTCCACCTTCACCTAATCAGACGAAATCCCAAGAATGTGAGAGGTCACAGAAGTGGCTCTGCAGGGGTTCTGCTGGGGTCCCCCAGGGTCATGGATACACCTGGTCCCGTGAAATGGGCAAGGGCTCAGGGAACCGTGAATTTGGAGTGCATTTTCTTGCTGCTTTTTCAAAGCTAAGCACTTTTCCAGCTGAAACTATTTTATATCATAAGCCTTAAATTCACAAGAAAAGCAGGGCCAGTGATGAGGTAGACAAAATAACAACAAAACATGATTAATAAGGAATTGCCGGTTCATAATGTTACATTTCCTTGGTGAGAGAAGGCACACGCTGTGAGTTTATATTAAAGGCACCGTTGAGAATAGTTCAGTCCGAACGCTTTAACCTTGGGAAGGAGTATCACATATAAAGTGACATAAGCAACAATAACTAACTCCACATAGGCCCAATTCAAACACTCAATAGGACCGTAAAGAAAAGCCCAGCTGGTGTGGTGGCATCATAAAGCCACAAAGAAAATATCCCTCTTCCTGACTCCCTGCTCCACTCACTCTCCGGCTTTCCTCGTCTCCGGTTATAAAGATTTAGCCACCTCCTCCCTGTTCCCTTTTTTGTTGTTTTCTGATCAAAGAACCCTGTCATCCTTCAGACCGGTTTCAAAACACCTAGCTACAAAATTAAATCCATTTCATTTCCATGCCTTCATTAACTCTTATTTCTTCAGCAGTCTTTTGAGGAAAGAAATATTAACACGTGAACTGGCTTTTAAGTTTTTTTGTACAGAAAAGCCAGCTTTAACAAGTCCCTTTCTTACAAAGGATATTTTTAAGTTCTTGTGTCTCAAGATGTGTAGAACCAAATCCTTGTCTTGGAAGGATTTGTGTGTGAATTTCACACACGATGTTTGTATTTTATAACAGGACACATGTGTCTAAAGTGGTGCAGTTGACAATATTAGCAGACTAAAGAAACAGGTTGGGTTTTGGAGAAGAATACCTTTCAAACATTAGTAAAATAACATCTCAGAACAAATAATAGTGACCCTGGGATGGGTGGGGTGGAAGGGCACCACCCATATTCTCCTGGGGAGAGAAAACTACTTTCATTTATTTATTCAAACCCAGAAATGTGGTTTGTTGTAAGGAGTTTTGAGCCTTCTTGTACATTTTTGTGGTGACGTAGTCAGAGAGCACTTTGTATTAAAAATCTTAGCAGTAATCACTAAGAGGGAAATTCAGATGATGGTGACTTAAATACAAAGAAAAAAAAACTAAATCAAAACAGTAGAGTTCCAGAAATAATCTCTTCTGGTTTCTCAACACTATCTGATGGGACATGGGACAACTAGAAGCAAAGGATTCAAAACACTGAGTCTCCTCGGTCCTCTTGGTGAGAAGAACTGCCTGCCCGAGGTAGACCTGCTCCCTGTGCCTGGAGAACTCCTGGGGTGTCCTCAGAGCTGTGTCCTCCTGTCTGGCCCAGGCCCAGGGCTCGCCTTTTTCCAGGGACTCTCAGACACAATGACACATTAGGTCTCTAAGTAGTTCTAGATGTTCTCTCACCAAAGATTTTTTGGATATAAAACTAACAACAGTGGTTTGGAGAGGATGAGTTAGAGAAAAATTATTAGGTACTGAGCTCTGGGTCCCAAACTATCAACTAAATTGAATTCTGCTCTTCAACAAAGAATACCCAGGCTCTCTAGATCCCCCTTAGTGTAACATTTGACAGCACAATGCTAACTCTTCAAGGCTAGACAGGAGAAAGCAAATGAGAGACAAATTATTGGCAGTCACAAAATCATAGTTTTTGCCCACATGTTTAGTGACATCAAAGAACCAAAACTTATTCCAGAAGAAATGATGTGTATTTTTTTAATAATGAAATTGACTTACTTGATACCCTCTTAGGTGTCCATGACCATGTTTGCTCTGGGGTAGATGATTGAGGAAGGTTTCATGCCTTCTGTCAGCCTAGTTATATGTGAAGAAAGGAGGAGATGGCACATTAAGAGAGGCTACTGCATAATAACAGTTGGTACAAGTTCATGCAAACTTTTTTGGAAATAATTTGCAAGACTCAAATTACAAAGGCTCAAATATATGTGGCCAGATCTATGTAAAAGCCATCTGTACTTTACTTATTCTACCTAATTATATTTTGTTAGACTTACTGTTGACCTAGATACTGGTATGCTGTCATGTGTAACTTACAATTTATTTAAATATATTCCTGCATCCAAAGAAATTACTACCTTTACCAAAACGTATAAGATACGAAAGACACAAGGATGGAGGGAGAAAAACTGTCTTCCCTACCTCCAGTTTTGCAGACCCAGACACAGGAAGCCTCAGCTCCTGTGAATCATCATGATTTCAAGAAACTGCTACAGTCTCCTGACATTTCTTCTGCCTAATATTAATAGCATTGCTTACCTATTTCAAAAAATGAAGCAACGAGTAGAAATGCTAATCCTGTACTCTCTCTTATTTCTCCATAATAATTCAGCATTTTTTAGAAAATGATACCTTTATTTCAGTGAACAAATAGGCCTTTACAGACATTTCATTAAATCACTAGACAACCTGTGACAAAACTACAGGGTATTATGATTATCTTCAATTTCCAGATGGATAAGTGAGAGAGAGAAGAAGTTTAGTTACTTTGTTAGGTAGTCATCATCTAGCTGATGATTACCAGGCTGGCCTAGAAGGCGCTGTCCTCTCCTCTTTATCCAGACTCCTGGCCTGCCTGATTGAGTCTGCCTTGCTAATATAAGACACACCTTAATGCTGGAAAGCATCCATACTGCTTATATGTTACAAGTATTTTCTCATCAAATGCTTTGTGCATTACAATTTAAAACGACTGCTTTATCATTTCTTGGCCTTTTGGCTGAGATCAAGTGTAGTAATTGTTCTTATCAGTGTAATATCTTATATGCCCTCTACCTGAGGACCACATATTAAATGGATTTTTGGAGCAGGGAGGTAGAGTAGTGGCTTGCTCTGTCCATTCCAAATGTCGACCCCATGTTGCAGTACTTCCAGGAATGGCTCATCCCCTGGGGGAGGTTGGAAATGACTACTTTGCTCATGATGTTTTTCTCCAGTAACTATTTCTTCTTCAGTGTCCTGGAGATGAGTAATTGAATAAACACTCCTGGACTAACATAAGCCAATCAGATTCTATATCCCTGAGTAATTTGAAACATGAACAAAAGATATATGAGTTAAAATTCTGTTGATACTGACTCATAAACAGAGAGTAGCCCAGAGCAAAAGAAGGTATAGTGAGTACATGGGGGCTCCCTGCAGTTTTATTGTTCGACTCTTCTATTGATCTACCTTAATTTCCACCCACCATTTTTCCTTGAGAGCATATAAGTAAAAGAAAGTTTAATTCCTTATGGTTTGTGGTTATCTTTTTATAAAAGCAATTGTAAAAAAAATTTTTTTCTTTATTGATTTTTAGAAAGAGAGGAAGAGAGAGGGAGAGAGAGATGGAAACAATGATGAGAGAGAACATCCATTGGCCACCTCCTGCATGACCCCACTGGGGACTGGGCCCACAACCTGGGCATGTGCCCTGACCAGGAATCAAACCGGTGACCTCTGGGTGCATGGGTCGATGCTCAACCACTGAGCTATAAAAGCAATTCTATTTATCCACATTTATTTTGAAATATTTTTTCTAAATTCTCAGTGTATTTTTTTTAACTCTTGTGACCAAATAATTACTAATATTGCCAAATGATCGTTTTCTCTATCATCACCAACTTTCCTGATTGCTTGCTTCTCAGTATTCTCACATTGTTTAATCTTCTTCCTCTAAGTCACAAATAAATTGTCTGTCATCTAAAGAAATATTCACTCAGAAGTACCTTGTTTTACAATGTATGTTTTAGTTTGAACCCATTCTTTTATTTATTGATTTGACAGCATAATTAAATTTTTAAAAAGAGCTAGACAAACATGGTTTAAGAAGAGTCAAGCTCTGCATAACAACAGACCCATCCTGTACACAATGGTAGTCTCATAAGATTATAAGGAAGTCCCTGGCTGAGTAGCTCAGTTGATTAGAACATTATCCCCACACACCAAGGTTGTGGGTTGATCTCTGATCAGGGCACATATAAGAATCAACCAATGAATGCATAAATAAGTGGGAAAACAAATTGATATCTCTCTCTCTCTCTCCCCCTCCCCTTCTCTCTCAAATCAATGTTTTAAAAAAGATTATAATGAAAAAAGTTTTGACATACAGTTTTTATTTGGAAAAAAAAATAAACTTGCTTTTTTTTTGTTGTTACTAGAATGGTATACTGACAATAGTATTTAAGAGAAACATTGTCAATAGCTGCCCAAATAAGTTGACATTTTGTCTCTTTTTATGTAATCTATGGGAACAGTGATTTCACATGTCAGTGCGCAGCTTGACCCATGTAACCACATATTGGAAAATAGAAGCTAGAGCAGGACAAGCTCATGTTGGTAAGTATTGAGAAATAGGACTCTTCTCTCTCGTGTGTATATATACGTGTATATATAATGATTAATATACATGGAGCCTTACGACCATTAATATTTTTAAAGATATATTCACATTGACATTGTTTCTCTCTTCTTTTGGATTAGAAGAGTAAAATTAGTGGATGTGATCAAATCAATTTTGGTGCAATGAAGTCATACTGAACTCAAATGCAGGCTCTGCTGCTTATGAATGTCCTTAGTTTTGTTTTTGTAAAAGGGAGATAATAGTCATATCATGGGGTTGTTGAAGGGAGGAAATAAAGTATGTCCATAATAGGCACAGCATAGTTTAAACCTTTTTTTTTTCTTTATTGATTTTTAGAGAGAGAGGGAGAGAGAGAGATAGAAACATCGATGAGAGAGAACATCAATTGGCCACCTCTTGCACCCCACCACTCGTGATCAGGCCCACAACCTGGGCATGTGTCCTGACCAGGAATCGAACCAGCGACCTCTTGGTGCATGGGTCAACGCTCAACCACTGAGCCACACTGGCCGGGTAAATCTTATTTATTATCATTGTTGATCACATGGGAAATTGCTCTATGGCAGCCTGTTTTGGGGGAGGGGTGAGAGCTGTAGCATGCTAGAGGAGAGACACATATTCCTGGCGGGGGTAACTATATACAATATTCAACATGATTTATCTTTAACAGATTATTTTGAAGAAACTAACTCAAAATCATACAGAATGGGTTGGTCAGCAACTTTGACTACAATATAATGAAGTGACATATTTAAAAAGCTACTACACTGAAGTATGAACTGTAACAAATGACTTAAATTGCCTACGAATATCTGTGCTTTTCCTTTTTTATGAAGCAGCATCATTATTACTTTTCACAATAAAATATTCATATGACAAAGAAATCATTGTCATAATTAGTGGAAAAAATATAAAATATTCATTTTGTTTTCATTGTACTTTTGAAAGGAAAAAAAATCATTATGGGGGAAGAATACTCAATTAAAATTTAAATAAAATATATTCTCTTTATTGGAAACCATTCATATTAAAGAACTGTGATAAATGTAATTTTTTGCTTTTAGTAATTTTTACAATATTTCAATAAAATTATATAACTGCTCCTTGATAATTTTATCTGTCTGTGTCTCCTTTCTACTTGAGTGCACATTTGTGGTACAGGCTGTTCCTGGCTGCTGCTATCAAAACCCGAGAGAGAAGATTCCTGTTTCCCAGGACTTACCAACATGAGCTTGCCCTGCTCTAGCTTCTAGTCTCCAATATGGGGTTACATAGGTCAGGCTGGACACTGACATGTGAAATCACTGTTCCTGTCGATTACATAAAAAGAGACAAAATGTCAACTTATTTGGGCAGCTATTGACAATGTTTCTCTTAAATACTATTGTCAGTACACCATTCTAGTAACAACAAAAAAGAAGCAAGTTTATTTTTTTTCCAAATAAAAACTGTATCTCAAAACTTTTCTGACAATTCTACAAAGAAGAAAACTGCACAATTGCTACTACATTGGTTGATATAGATTCCACATAATCCTAAAATTGTGAAACTTTAACCACTAATTAGCAGGTCATTGTTAAATGCACATATGTACAGGTAGTAATGTACCATGAGCAATATGAAATATTATGAAGGAAAGAAACAAATAAAAATCACTCCACAGTTTTAAAAATTTTGCTTTAGAGTCCAAATTTTAAATGGTAATGCCATTGGTAATTTTCTAATGGTAATACCACTGTATTTTAGGTTATCTACATATATGTTTATCCTGATAATTTCCATTTATTAGTTATATAAACTTAAGGAAGTTAATCTCTCTAAATATTAGATTCCTTATCCTTAAAATGGCAATGATAATAACAATGATGGTGATGGATGATGATAGACACATACATACAGTTCGTGATTTTGTGATGAGAAGTTAGTGATATAATGTATGTATAGGGCTTTACTGCCTACTGCATAAGTACAGTGCAGAGTATTTCTTCATTGGAATTTTAGCAGTAATTTTTAGTATACATTTTAATAAACAGAAACTAATTAAAGGAAAAAATTTTCAAATATGCCAAACTGGAAATATGCAAAATGAAATATAAAGAAAAAGGAAGGGCATTACTACACATATTATTACTATACCTATTATTCTTTAGTTGAAAACAAATTTCTCTTTCTTTAATTTAATAAAAACTGTTATATTTTATAAAGACTTAAACACTTCAAAGTATCTTTACTTTCTTTGCCTTGCTATTAGTTAAATTCCTTACAAGGGCTTAACTGACAGTCTTAAGCATTATATTTCTAAGGAATATTTGCATGGAAAAACAACAAAATTCATAAGCACCCTCAAAAAATATTAGCAAATCCAATCCAATGAAAGCAATGAAAAGCATGGTTCAACTTTTTTAAATATACATGTGTCAGAGCTGGAGTACATGGGAAATCTCTATTTCTTCCTCTCTATTTTGATCTGAACATAAACCTGTTCTAAAAATATAAATATTTATTTTTTTAATCAACTCATGTTTTCAATGAAAGGCAGATACTTTGTTTTATAGACATTGCTCAATACCAGTCTAAATATTTAGCATGTAAAGGGGTCTACTCTGTTTTCTCCTCTTCTTTCTTTATTTCTTTTTTCCTTTTTTTAACTCATCTTTATTGTTAAATGTATTACAGATGTCCCCCCTTTTTTCCCCATTGATCCCCTCCTCCCCAATCCTGCAGCCCTCTTGCCTGCCTCACACTATTGTCGGTATCCATTGGTTATGCGTATATGCATAGAAGTTCTTTGGTTTATCTCATCCCGTCTTCCCTCCCCACTTCCCTTTGAGGTTCATCAGTCTAACAACCAATTTGTACTTCTTAATTCCTTCATCTTTTTCACCCATCCCCCCAGCCCCCGCCCATCTGGCAAGCAACAAAAAGTTCTCTATATCTCGGAGTCTGTTTCTGTTCTGCTTGGTCATTTTGTTTGTAGATTCGATTGTTGATAGATATGTATTAATTGTCATTTTATTGTTCATATTTCTGTTCTTCTCCTTCAAGAAGACTCATCAACATTTCTTATAATACTGGTTTGGTGGTGATGAACTCCTTTAGCTTTTTCTTGTCTGGGAAACTCGTGATATGTTCATCAATTCTAAATGATAGCTTTGCAGGATAGAGTAATCTTGGTTGTAGGTCGTTACTTTTCATCACCTTGAATATCTCTTGCCACTCCTTTCTGGCCTGCAAAGTTTCTTTTGAGAAATCAGCTGACAGTCTTATGGGAGCTCCTTTGTAGGTAACAAACTGCTTTTCTCTTGCTGCTTTTAAGATTCTCTCTTTGTCTTTAATCTTTGGCATTTTGATGATGATATGTTTTGGTGTGGACCTCTTTGGGTTCATCTTGTTTGGGACTCTCTGTGCTTCCTTGTATGTCTGTTTCCCTCACCAAGTTAGGGAAGTTTTCTGTCATTATTGTTTCAAATAGGTTTTCAATTTCTTGTTCTCTCTCTTCTCCTTCTGGCACCCCTATGATGTGAATGTTGACACGCTTGAAGTTGTCCCAGAGGCTCCTTACACTATCCTCATTTTTTTTGGATTCTTTTTTCTTTTTGTTGTTCTGATTGGGTGTTTTTTGCTTCCTTATATTCCAAATCAATGGTCTGCTTCTTGGATTCACCTACTCTACTATTGATTCCCTGTAAATTATTCTTTATTTCAGTTAGTGCAACCTTCATTTCTGACTGGTCCTTTTTTATGTTGTTGATGTTCTAAGTTCCTTGGAGGTCTCCTTAAGTTCCTTGAATGTCGTAACAAGTTCCTTGAGCAGCATTATAAGCAGTGTTTTGAACTCTGCATCTGATTGATTGCTTATCTCCATTTTGTTTAATTATTTTCTGGAGTTTTGTTCTTTTCTTTCATTTGTGACATGTTTTTTTGTCTTCTCATTTTGGCTGCTTCCCTGTGATTGTTTCTATGTATTAGGTAGAGTTGCTATGTCTCCTAGGCTTCATAGGGTGGCTTATTGTTGTAGGTGTCCTGTAGGATCCAGTGGCACAGCCTACCTGTTCACTCCAGCTGGGTCCTCAAGGTTCACCCTTCGTGTAGACTGTACACCCTTCTGTTGTAATTGAGTCCTGATTGCTCTTGGTGCATCAATGGGAGGGATTTACTCAGGCTGATCAGCTGCAAGGATTAGCTGTACCCACTGACCACTAACCTCTGACTACCTTGGAAGATCAGCTGTGAAGGGGCCCACCACACAGAGCAAGACTTACTTCAGCAGGGCTCTGGTACCCACTGAGTCTGCTCATTGAGTGTGTCACTTGTGGAGGTGGTTGGGTGGTGGCGTTTTGATGTGGTCTAAAGCTGTCCACTGGTGTGCTGGCTCTGGGGCAAGGTCAGCCACTGCCTGTGTTCTATCCGTGGCCACCCAGAATAAACTACAAAGTGATCTGCAGATGGCTGCTTCTGGTGTTGGGCTTAGAGGTGTCCAGGAAAAGCCAAGTTGTGAACCAAGGCTGGCTGCTTCTACTGCCAGGCCTGGGGCCACTTAACAAGAGGTGTGGGGCTCACTGAGACCAGATGCTGCTTGTTTGAGAGATTTTAGGAAACTCTGAAGCAGGATCCAAAACAGGCCAATCCTATGGTAAAGCCTTTGGAAATAGCTTGTGTGGGCCTGAAAGTTGGGTGGGGCAGGGCCTCAGGGAATCACCAGGGCGGGGCCAACAGTGTGAGCCAGGTTGCTGGAGTCCCAGATATGGCAGCCATCTGCCACTCCAGGGAAGGGCTCACCAAAGGAATAATAGACTCTACCAGCACCTCTGTCCAGGAGTAAGCTGCCTCTCCAGCCCTCGTCCCAAGGCCAAACAGCTCAGTTCTTCCCTGTATGTCTCTGGTGCCCCTCAAGCTGCCTCCCATCCGAGCTCGGAGGGAGCCAGTCCGAGTAAGTCCGTGCACGGGCCCTTTAAGAGGAGCTGCCTGGGCCTCCCACAGCCCAGCCTCCCTCAGCCTCAGTTCCCGCTGGTTCTACAGCCAGAAGTGATGGGGATTCTCTTCCTGGCTCTGGGACCCTGAGCTGGGCGCCTGGTGTGGGACGGGGACCCCTCACTCCTCAGGGAGGACTTTCCCAGCCGAGGTGTCCTCCTGATTTTTATCTGCTACACGTGGGTGTGGGACCAGCCCGTCACCTCCCCCCTCCTCCCAGTCTCGGTGTGGCTGCTGCTGTAATTCCGTAGTTGTAGGACTTCCATTCAGCTCGACGTCAGGCGGTTCTGATGATGGTTGTGCTGTAGTTTAGTTGTAACTTTGATGTGGTTGTGGGAGGAGGCGAGACCACGTTTACCTACGCCTGACCGGAAGTCTGTTTTCTATTTTTCTTTTCTTTCTTTCTTTTTTTTTTTTTTTTTTAAGGCTTGCTTAGATTGTGACAGAAACCAGTTGTTATTTTGCTATTGTTCCTTCTACAAACCTGACAGAAATGAGCCCATTACATTAAATCATGCCAGTGTCCACTGAGGAGACTGTAAAGAAAGGGCTGCTATCTTTATTGGTGGTAAATCCCACACATCTTGTATTTTCTTGATGTCAACAGTTTTGCATTTAAATTGCCAAAATTCTGGTCTAATGAAGATATACTTAGAGTCTTTAAAATAAAACTAAGTCTCATTTTGGAAGAACTCTGGCCTACGGTTTACTTCATGTTTCAAAGAATTTAAATTCAACTCTCTCAGGTATATAGACACTTTATTTCTCCCCCTTCCCCAAATACACACACACACACACACACACACACACACACACTGTATTTATCGTACGGTTATGACTTAGTTATTTCTGCCCTTTGTGTAATACAACAAGGATTTCTGTGTTTGCTAACTTGTCTAATTTTTAAATTTGTGATTAATGCATTCAAAAGCATGGGAACTGAAAAAGGTTAATTTGGGGTTTGAGATTATTTTAATGTAATTTGTCATTTAGTGATTCCTGTAAGAAAATTGAATTGACACCCAGTTCTAAGGTACCATAATCATCATATTTGAATGTCTCTATGATGAATGACAAGCATTCACCAATTAATCTTCTAAATGTTTCCAATCAATTAATTTCCCAGCAGTGGAAAAGAAGGGACGTACATAGACAACACACATTCCGATTGATGTGTGTGTGTTACCCATGTACTGTGAGAATAAATTACTGTGTGTTAAAATCTGTATCCCTATTGGTCATACTTTTTTTTTCAATGTAATAGCCTTTCATTCGAGATTAGAAGGTTGAAAGTTGATATATTGCAATGTGAGAATTTTTGATGTTTCATGTTTTTCAATTTCAAGTAATACATAGACATGACACTTGTGCCAAATCTTCCAAAGGCACAATGTGAGGAAGTCTATAATCAGTCAATTTAAGCACATATCTTTTTTCATTTGACTTTTTTGGTTTCTGAAATTATATCACAGCATTTTGCTATTTGGTGAAAAGAGTTGATATGCTGTTCTCATTATACGTGGTTATTGAAAATAATATGTTTTGATGAGTTTCTATATGGAGAAATTAATCTCATTTTATGTTTAAAAAATAGGTTTTGTTTGGGTGTATCTTTTGTGTGTAGTGCATTTCACAGACTCTCTTGGTCATAATTGGATGCTTTTTACTGAGTATTTAAGGAAAAGTGTAATTTAGAGTTAAAAATAATAGTACACCCAGTGACAAAAATTAAAGAGAAAAAAAAAAAGCAATAGTAAAAGATAGTGGTGAATAAATATAAAAAGAAAATGACCTTCAAAGTAATATTATTTATTTATAAGAACTTTCACTATTTGCGTAACTCTGATATAAGTTGCCGTTTTATGGGGGTTTTTGGATTGTTTTATCTTTTTAACCAACCACTATTTCTTTCCAGGTATAATGCTTCCAATGGAGATAATCTTCTAGTGGATACATAGAGATCATAACAATGTCAACAACAACAGCAAGACATTTATTTAGTGCTTATTCTCTCTCAAGGGTTCAGTATCTCATTGAAACCTAATTACCAACCAATGAGCTAGTCTTATTATTAATTTCATTTTACACATGAAGAAACTGAAGCTTAGGGTATTCCTAAAATTTTCAAGGCCACACAACTAAAAAGAGAAGGAAGCAGGATTTTAGGTTAGGGTTACCTGATGCTAGAGCCCACGCACTTAACTATTCACTGTATTACTTATGTTACTGTCTAAAACTACAGTTTTTCTGAGTGATAATTAACTATGAATAATTAGCACTCGTTATTGCTTCAATTATGCTTTTGGTATCAACATTAGAATTCTTTATATAAATAGAATTAAATATTAAAATATTAAAGGAAACATGTTATTTATGATAACACAGATTATAATTTGGAGCAAAGAAAAAAACAAAAATACATACTAGTTATGGCCTGTCCATACAATCCCTCATCAGTAAATGTTCTAATATTTCTATGACTGTCTTTTGATGTAGATTAGATCTAACCTCTCTCAAATACTGTGCTTTAAAGATCTTATTAGGAATCTGTGAAAAAATTAAACCATTAATATTTGTACTAGAAATCTGAGGGACAGCAGTTTATCCTTACTATCGCTGTGCTTAACCCAGTAAGAACGGCTGTGCTAACACAAAGAAAGGTTTTCTGCCTTTTTTGCAAAATAAAATATTCTTTGTAAGTTTCTTGTCTTTCCTTAGAGGACAATCAAGTAGATGTCATGTTGGCTAAATAGAATCATATTTTTGAAGTCAGAGCAATTTTCAGAAATTCCAGTAGAAATTTTTTTAGCAAACATCAGTAGCTCTTGGTCACCTTAATCACTCCCAATTAGATAACTAAATATTAAATACATATTATTTTTATTAAATAATTGTTGGGTTCATAGTTTCTTAGCCTTCTAAATGATCTAAAAAGCTGTGCAATAAAATGACTTATTAAAATATTTTGTAATAAATAATATATACTTTGTTTCAGACACTATAAAATGGAAATAGAAAGTGTCGGTCGTGTGGATAAAAAATGTTCATGAAAAGACTAAAGTATTGATCACATTTGTAAATACATTACAGAAGAGGAGCTGGAGAACTTTCCCTGTTATGGCCCAGACAGTAAACATTTCGGGCTTTGCAGACCAAGTGGTTCCTGTCAGATCTACTCAACTCTGCTACTGTATTATAAAAGCAGATATAGTCAGTACATAAACAGAGGTGGCCGTGTTTCAATAAAATTTTATTTTAAAAACTAGACAGGGGGCCCTGAACTATAGTTTATATAGCAATTTTAGCTTATTTTTAAAAAAAATTAATCTATACGCAATACTATGCTATATAACATAAGCATATAAGAAAATCTGTGGAAAGTTTCAATCATCTGAAGGGCAAAAATGAAATATTCACATACCCATGTACAAGCCAACATCGTTCATAATTGTATCGTAAATTATGTGATGTGGGTTGTTTAGTGGTCAAGAGAGATGAATAACCAGGAAGGATTTAGGTAGTGAAGAGAAGCTGCCCGAATAGAAAATTTTTTTTAGATGTTGAACAAAGAGAAGGACAGATCTTTCCATAATTTTATAGGTCTTTTTGGCACCTGTGCTTGCTTTTATTTGCTTCTCTCTTCAGCCCAGCTCACTCACTCACATTTCCCTAAACTCTGAAATGCTTCTTTGTGCCTTTGTCTTGGATCTTCTTCCCCATTCTTAGGCTTTTCTCTATGCTTTGACATCATTTTTCAAGTTCACTACAAAGTATCCATCCTGCAGAAAACATTTTCTGATTCTTTCAAAGTGTTACTGCTGAATACTCAGGCCATTCTGCACCACTCACATTCTATTTATGAATATCACATTGAGTTTCTTCCCACTCCCACACTAGCTTTTGAATTACTTGAGGGTCTTATTTATTTCCATAGTATGATGTTTTCTAGCCACCAGATCAAAATCATTGAAACACAGAATAATACATCTATTAAATGTATGAATGCCTTCAGCATACATTGTAACAAAGGCATAAACTCTTATGCCCAAGAAACTAACAAGTGTTTGAAACATAGTGCAACCAAGAGCTACATAATCTATAGTTTACAGCTGTATCAGATCTTTCAAATTAACTATTTTATCTGATATTTCCATTTTAACTGGACCATCATCATGTTGGTTGTATTCATCTTGACCAACATCTTTAAGCATGTACCTAGTGTTTTTACCGTGATGTCAAAGTGTTAATTCTGTGGAAAAGAACACTGTTCAGTTACTTGCAAGGTTTGCTGAGCTATCTGATCGTGAAAATATCTCCCAATCTGTTAGATTACTGACTTTTATCTCCACAGGAACCTTTCAACTTGTCATCTAACTGTAAATGTTTTATGAATTTGGTAACTATGTTATTCTCTACTTTCCCAGTTTGTGCTTCTGGGTTGGAGAACATCCAGCTTCAAACAAATGTTTGCATGTGGTATCTATGTTGCCCATATTTCATTAATAGTTTTTGTATTCTATATGTGATCTTTGCATTCATGGTCATCACAGAACACAGATATAGTTGACATTAGTGCTGTTCAACAAATGTGTTCAGTTCTACTTTCTTTGCCTCAGAATAAGAATTCACTTCCTGCCCCATTTGCGGGTGGGTGGGACCCTGTGACAAGTTCTAGCCAAAGATTTGTGAGCATAAATGAAACATGTCACTTCTGAGCTAAACATTGACCTATGAGTGTGGGACCCTCCAGAGCTCTGTTTTCACTCTGGCATGGTCACTAACAATATTCAAAGAGCTTGGTATTCTGTCAACCTTGGTCTCTGTGTGACAAAATTGCCAGTATTGTTGACTTATGATGGACATGTAGAGTAAGCAAAATATAAATATTTGTTGCTTGAGCCACCAAGATTTGGGGACTAGTTGTTACCACAGCATAACCTAGTCGATCTATCTGAGTGACACGAAATCAAAACCAGAGTAGAGATGCTGCTTTGACAAAACCACAAGACCCAAACACGTGGCTGTATCTGAAGGAGGGAGATTCAAAGTTGAGGAAACTGAAAAATGGAAATCCATGTTCTGTAGTAGCAAAATATTGGATAAAACGATTACCTGAGATCGTTTGAAATTCAGACTATAGAGCTAATGATGTTGTAGTGATTAGAAAAGAGAATGGACATCAGAATGATAGTGGCCAGTGTTCGATGCTATTAGTTGCATTTGACAAGGTATTATGGTTAAGAAATGACTTCAGTAAATGATTAGGCCATTTGAAAGCAGGGACAAAAGGTTATACAAAGATAGTTCAAAAATAAGTAAACTTTTAAATTGGAAGTGGCTACGGCTTCTCCAAACTAAGAAGATAAAGATTAGAAGGAAAAATGTTGTAAACCAAAATACCAAAGGCTGCCTTGCAGGACGATAAAACCAAATGCAGATGCATCACACTTGTTGTTAAAACCTCCGGAGGAATTATTTTGTTCCCAATCTAATGTGTTGACAAAATGTTTCAGAAAAAGTTTGAATGGTGTAATATACCTACTAAAGCTGATAAACTTGAGTTATTTGTGATTAAATCCAAAGAAAGAGAAATGTCCCAAACAGAATTGTGATTGCAGTTATTGGCACATGGGACAGATTGTCCCCCAATTGTTAGGAAGGTAAGAGGGGGTTGTACTGCCCAAAGAACCATTACCTAGATTAAAGGTGACTGTGACTCTCCAGCGCTCCGAGGTTTAAAATGACCTTTCTATGGAAAGGAATCAGGCTGAGAATGCTACTCAGTTCTCATGAGTCTATACAGGTGAGGCAAAAGTAGGTTCACAGTTGTTTGTATGGAAGATACAGTAATGAATAAATATAATACAAGAATTAATTCTGTTTCACGTACTCACAACTGTAAACCTACTTTTGCCCCCACCCTGTGTTTTTCCAATTTGAACTTCAGATGGGGCCAAGAATGATAACAAAGGGTAAACTCTCTGACAGAGGTGCAAATGGGCAGAAAAAACGCTAGACTCAGGGCCTCATTCCGCAGAACAGAATCAGGGGGTATTGGAAGAACAGCCATCGTCACCAGCATTGGGATACCTCGGAGAGTGTGCCCAGTGGTGAATGCGAAGTTCAGGAACTGTAGAGGACTACATCTGTGTCACCTCTTCCCCTTTCTCAGTGACACTGCTGACTGCAGCTTTCCACATTTGTTGTCCCATTAGACACTGGGTTGTACGGGCAGACACCATCCATGTGTGTGGATCAGGAAGAGTCGTTTCTGATCCTTATGTAGAGAATTTCACGTAACACCTCCAGGCAAAGACCAACATGCTTCACCCAAATACCCTCTGCTTTCGATGGACATTGTAATTAGTTAGTGCTTATGAGTTGTTTACTTTGAGAAGCCAGTAGCAAAATATTATATGCAGAAAGGAGAGTGAATTAGATACTTGATGATCAGAAAGGTAAATCGTGATTGCCATAAGTGCTATCCAGCAAATGTTTCTGGTTTTTCCCCCTTTTGGCACCAGTTAGGATGCACTTCTGGGGCCATTTCTGAGTAGCTATAGCCCAGTGAGTAGATATGGCTTTCGAGTTGCTAATGGAAGGCCTGGTATGTAAGCTCTTTGACTCTGGAAGTGACCAGCAAAATATGAGATGGTGGCCAGAAGTCATAGGTAACTATGAGGAGCAGATTGGCTGAATCTCAGTGGTGAAAAATGACAGCAAAAAATACAGCTTTGCCTTGGCTGTTTGGTTTAGCGGTTAGCGCATCAGCCTGCAGACCGAAGGGTTGAGGATTCGATTCCTGGTCAAGGGCATGTACCTGGGTTGCACGTTTCATCCCTAGCACAGTGGGGTCGTGTGGTAGGGAACCAATCGCTGTCTCTCTCTCACATAGATCTCTCTCTCTCTCTCTCTCTCTCTCTCTCTCTCTCTCTCCTCTCCCTCTCCCTCTCCCCCCTTCCACTCTATCTAAAAATCAGTGGAAAAATATCTTTGGGTGAGGATTAACAACAACAACAAAATACAGCTTTATGGTTGTCAAATCAAAGATATTTTTGGAGAGTGTTACTACAGAGTAATTTACCCAATGCTGACTGACGTTTTCCAAATCAATAGTATAATCTGCTTTTTTCATAAATAACTATATTCTAATAGAAATAACCAAAGAACGTATATGCATGTATGTGTAACCAATAGACATAGACAACAATGCTTGCAGTGGGGGAGGGGAGGAGGAGAAACATCTGTAACAAAAATAAATTAATTAAAACAAAAAAAGAAATAACTAAAAATAGGTTCATGAATTTAAAGCAAACTATTTAAGGACCTGATATTAAGAAAAAGATAGCATGTTTTTGTCAAGCTAATACAAACCTCTCTGTAATATAAAATGTTGATACTACATATAAATTTAATTTAAATATGAGTGTATCTATTATTAGTACCTTATATTTTGGTACCATATCAGTATAGGCTCTAAATAAAGGCACACAAAGAGCAGAGTTGTCAATAGAACTGAGAAAGGAAGTCAGGACATTGGAAGAAGAAGCCTTAGGATTGCTTCCAGTCCGCTTGAATTTTTAGAACTAACCTAAGTTAGTCTGAAAATTGAACTAGTGTGTTTTGATAAATACATAGCTGAAGCATCGCTGATGTTTTCTCCAGTGCCAAGCTGACAGAGAATGCTATCTCTGGAACACTGTTATTTAAATGATTTCTCTGTGAATGGGAGGGATATATAAACTGCCCAGTATTTCTCCAGTATCTCAATAGTGCTAAATTCTATTGTTAACAGTGATGATTATTCAAAGAAAATTTTCATATCAAGATAAATTCTTCAGCATTGAAATTTCCCCTCAGAGATATTTCACAACAGCAATGTTTGTCCCCAGTGTTTGCTTTTGCTTTTTGTACTAATTACCTATAAAGAAGATAATAAAGGTAGGATTTTGAAAACATTTTCTATCTATTCAACTAGATGTGTGGCTTGAAAATCAATCTGGTAAGTGTCAGAAGAGAAATTGGTGGACTGTGACATACAGGTGTTATGCAAACAAAAACAACAGCGAATTGTTTCTGCATAGACATGGACTATGAGGACAGTGGCCATCGACTGGCTGCAGTTCCCTGTGCATTTCATTGCTACTCTAAAGCTACCATAACATTATCCCCAAATACCCATTTTTTGTCTTTATCCTTATTTCTCTCTTTCTAATTAAGGATATAAAAATGAGGCTTTAGTTGTTTACCATTAAAATACCCATGTGTCTCAGAAATAACCTTGTTGAGTTTTCCAGGATAGCATTCCACTTAGGTCTAGAATTTAGATAAAATTCAATAATGCTAATAATTTACTCAACCCAAAGTGTAAGTTCCTGTTAGGGTGGAAAGAAACTGGAACATGTAAATGAGATCATGAGGGAGGGGCTCCTTTCCCTACTGATCTGCTGTTTCCACTGCCACCACCGTCAGCAACACGGTAATGAAAAACAAAGGCAAAGAAACTGGGGAGTCCTGGCCCTGGCCGACACCCACAATCCCGGTCCAGCACGTGTGCCGGACCCCTCTGGAGCTCCCCAGGCTTTCCCGAGGTACGTCCTTATTTCTCCCAGTAGTTCTTCTACGTGTTTACTCCAAAGTCCCATCTACATGGGCCCCTTATTTTCAAATGCTGACATATTGATGGTGTTGGCCTATTATACAATTGCTGAGTTGGGGAGATTTTTTGCAATATCGTTCTATATTCTTTCTTTTTCCCTATTTCCATATTGTAAAAGCAATGAAAAAAATCACAGATATCAGACACTTGAATGTGCTCCTCAGCCTTTCCTTGCCTGTGTTTCACTATTCTTAACATAAGAAATAAACAAGAGCCCTGGCCAGTTTGGCTCAGCGGTTAGAGCGTCGGCCCACAGACCAGAGAGTCCCGGGTTCGGTTCCCGCTAAGGGCACGTACCTTGGTTGCAGTTCATCCCTGGCCCCGGTTGGGGTTGTGTGGGTGGCAACCAGTTGATGTGTCTCTCACATCGATGTTTCTCTCTCTCTCTCCCTCCCACTCTATCTGAAGATAAATGCAAAAATGTCCTTGGGTAAGGATAAAAAAAAGAAAGAAAGAAAGAAACAAGAGTCTAAGAAGTTCACATTTTTATAAAATTTTCCTTCTCGTCCTCCCTATTTCCCTGCCAATCAGGTTTGGAAAGTAAAAAGTCATATCCAAGCATATAAATTTATGGAAAAATCTTCACTTTCAGAATTACAGTTGATTCAATGAATAATTGGTTAGGTCTTCTACTGAAATAGTTAAAAATTCTAAATTTGTATACATTTTTTAAATCTTTTCATTTTATCAGTGGCCAGGAAATGGAAACCTTAAGGCCTCGATCTAAGTGAACTCACAGAGGTAAGGAAATCACACACCTGATTTTAGCGCGAGGCTCTGTGTCCAGTTGTGGCCTTTGGTTTAGTTTCCACATCCATTTGGGAGAAAATATACAAGTGATTACACCTAGATTTCTCTCAGGGCACAACCTCCTAAGGCATGACGCTGTTGGCCTGAGTGAAGCAGAAGGACACCCGTCACTCACCGAACCCCGAATCCCTACCCCTGCAGAGGGAAGTTTGTCTGTCTCAGGCAATTACTCTACTGGCAGAGAAGGAAAAGTTAAATGAAAAAATAAAATAAAATAAAACCTTCCCTGAGAGGCCATAGTCATAAGTTACGTTTGAAATCAAATTCAAAGTAGAGGGAAAGATGTAGAGGAAAAAAAATGAAGGCAAATTCTATTTAAAATTATCCTGGATTGCCACTATCCCCAGTCCTAGAGTGGGAGATATAAATAACACTGGGAGGTAAAGGAAACTATTATACTTCACCATCAGGTCTGAAATAATTCTTACTGGCAAAATTCCAGTTAATATGAGCTCACAATACATGCAAGGACTCTCAAGTTATAATTTTATAACTAGCAAAAACAAACAAAAATAACAACAAATAAAATACCTTTCAAAATGAGGAAGAAATAAAAGTAACATAAGATATTTTCAGACAGAGAAACCCAAGTGTGTAATTCAGACAAAATAGCATTCATTTCAACAAAAGGTCTTAAAATTAAAATGATAAAGATAATTATAAGTATATGGATAATTCAATTAATTCTATAAAGTGATAATGTCTTAGAGTTTATGAAACATAATACAAACAATTCATGATACAAAATTTTATAAATTAGAAGGAGGGTGATTAAATTGTTCCAACAGTCCTGAAATGCCTGGAGGAGAATAGTGTTTTTATAAATGATAGAGATTGATGTTTGATGTATTAAATTGTCAGGTTAAAATATCTAGATTAACCACTAAAAAAAGAAAAGAATAAAGTTAAAAAGTAAAGGGAGAAAAATGGAATGAGAGAAAAAAATAAATAAAAAACCTTAGGTATTCAGAACCAAAAAAATTTTTAAAGCAAGGAATGGCAAAAGAAAAAAAAGAAGAGTTGAGTTAAATGATTAATGATGTTAAATAATAATCCAAAATCGGAATAATTTCAAAAACACTAGCTTGACAAAAAGTTAAAACTACAGTAACAATGTTCAATAGAGGATACAATACAATAAGACTACTAATTATAGGTGTCAATAGTATCCACTTTGGGAAACAATTTAGCATTAATTTATATAATTAAATATGTAAATATCCTTTAAAGAAGCATGTCATACCTAGGTTTACACCTACAATAGCTCCTATACATGTATAACATATCCAATCCCACTGTTTGAATAGAAACAACCTGGAAGTAACTATCAAGAGTATAATAATAAATAAAGAGTTATATAGTTAATCAAAAGAATTCTATACATCTGAAAAATGAATTAATTAATGTTTCATTCAACTACATGGATGAACGTCAGAAACAGCATTGAGAGAAAAAGGAAAATGATTCCTTTTCTATGAAGTTCCCAAAACTTCTAAAATTAGACATACTTTCTATTGATAGAAACCTAGCTAATAAAATTTGAAAAAATAAGTTAAATTGATAAGCCCAAACTTCAGTCAATGTTGAAGTGGAAAGATATTTGAATGTGTATACAATTTAAATGAATTATTATATTTTTATCTTTAAGGCTTATTGCTGTTTTTTTTTTATATTTTTATATCTAATACTGAATAAAAATCAGAAGTTAAAATTCATGTATAAAATAGAAGTTAGAGGTGAGGTTGATTTTGGGGAAAAGTTATCTTTACTAGTAGAATCTGGGCCCTTGCTTATCTAGCCTCCCCCCAAAATGCTATAAATATGTTTATATTGATCCAATCCTTTAGCTTCCTCTGGCTTGTCAAACTTTATTTCTTTCTCTTTTTTGGTCATCTTGTCTTTTATTCATTTAACTACCTTTGTATTTATTGATAGTGACAGATATTCTAAGAATTCTAAGCCATAAGCTGGAATGCATTTTGAGTTTTTGAAATATATTAACAAAAAATGATTTTCCCATATGTGATGCAAAAGTTTAGTGTAATCTCAATTTGTGTGCAGTTTTATTTTCACATTGATTGTTGATGTTACGTGTCTTGGTTTTCTCTATCAAGTTTTGATTTGGTGCTGGTTCTAAAATTAAAACCCAAGAATAGTCTATTGGCTTTCAGGATCTTTGCAGAAACATTTTTTCTCTCCACACTGTGAATTTCGGGAGTTGGAGGATCAGGACTCTACATGCACTGATATGTGCTTTAAACTTCAAAGTGTTGTCTGTTTAGAGATTAACAAAAAAAAAATGTATGCTGTGGCTGTTCAATACATCCCACATCTTTGAATTTTTGTCTTGAAAAATGGAAAATTAGCATTTTATACTGTATCATTTGTGTAGTTGTTTTCACCTATCTTTATTCTCTTCTGGCAGACAAAGAACTGTGTAGGCATTTTACAAGAAACCATTAGGTTGCATACATTTTTGGCAAGTGAAGATTAAAAGAAATAACGGCACATCTAAAAGTGTACCCTTAGGTCAGTGTGGAGCAAGTGTGAAATGGCTAATAACTGAGCGTACATGTGAAAGCCAGACACTCTCTGCTTTTTGGGGGCCTTTAGTCTTAACAAAAATAAAACATTCAACAGAATATAACCTGTATACTCTGGATGGCAAGCAATGCTTTGTTGGCAGAGTTGTTTTTCTTTATGTCCTGGCTATTTTATTAGATCTCCAAGTGTTACACCTTGGTTTCATATCTTAAAAAGCCCTCGGCACCTCATAAGCAGTGTTGACAGCCATTTGGTGGAGATACTACAGAAAGTATTCAACTATTAGGATGCTATGTTTGATTAGTTTCCATCAGAATATGAAGGACTGCACTGCTGCTTACAGTAAAGCAGAAGTGACTGGAGCTCAGGATTATGCTGAACGCATCCCAATTGCAGGACACTGAAGCCATTCGCAGGACGGGAAGCCACTGACGTCCCAGAAGCATGGAGAAGTTGTTGTAACGTGTCAGCGAGATAACCAGAGACGCACAGCCGAATTGTAAAGGAGCGTTTTATTCTTGCCAGTGGGCTGCGGAGGGCATGGTCTCCCCTCAGATCAGCAGCACCAATTTTTCTTGCTTGTCCCATTTTAAAGACAGAAGCCCCATCCCCCTTTTGCCCACCCCCAGGGGACTGGTACAATAGTGGGTGTGACAGTGATTACAGAAGTCAAAATTAGCATTATTCACCGGGCTCACAAGTACCTGCAAATACTGATACCGGAAACTGCAAATGCTCCCAACACGTGGGGCAACTATAATCTTGGGCAAAATTCCTTTACGTCCAGGGGTAATTAACCTATTATTGGAAAAATATCGAGGAAGGTCCATTGATGATAAAAATGGAGTCATTTAGTTGCCTTAGCCAAGGGACCTACATAAGAATGGAACCTAGTCGCCTTAGCCTCGCGGCCCAGGTCAAAGTTATGTTGCAAAGAAGAGCACAGTCCCACGTGACAAACACTTAAGATCAACCACTGAAGAGAAGAGGAAACAAATGGAATGACTGAAATGCAAAGAAAATACTTAATAGAACAATCTGAAGAAGTTTGTCAAACAAAGACTCAGAAAGACAAAGGAAGGAATCACCTCTCTAAAATATATGGACCGATAAAATCAAGAGACTTCCAACAAGCCAGAGGCACAATATTTACCTAATAAAATTTCAGAATATAATCAACATGGGGAAAAATGATCAATAATTAAAACTTTTCTAGAATTAAAAGTATCAGGATATTGAAACCAAGCGGCAGCGATCAGGTTCCTTGTCTCCAGAATCGAAGCATGAGCTCACGGACCGAGGGTAAGTGAAAGGAAAGATTATTTGAAAGACAGACAGACTCCCCAAACTGGGCAGGGGACCCAAGTGGGTTGCTGTGGGGCTCTGTTGTCTAGGGGTAGATATATACTTTGCTAGCCTCTGATTGGTCCTTTCAAGGAATTCTGCCTTAGCAACATCTATACATTCTATTATTTATTTATTTATTTTAATCCTCACCTGAGGATGTTTTTCTATTTATCTTTAGATAGAGTGGGAGGGAGGAAGGGAGAGAGTAGGAGAGAGAGAGAAACATCAATATGAGAGGGACACATCGACTGGCTGCCTTCCGCAGGACCCCAACCAGGGCAGGGGACGAACCACAACCCAGGTGCATGCCCTTGACCGAAACCAAACCCGAAACTCATTGGTCCAAGGGCTGACACTCTAACTGCTGAGCCAAACAGGCCAGAGCGACATTCATACATTTTAAAGCTTATGTTTCCCACCTGACTGGGTTCAGCCCTAGGTCATCTATAGGGCCTTAGTGGGTTTCCTTTTTTTGATCATTTCAACTTCTCCAGGCTATTAGTGAGGAGGAAGGGAAATGCCCTTGGAGCAACCCTATGCTTGCTTTTCTTTCTAAGCCGAATTTTGGTTTTCTACAATCTTTTTTAAGGTGACCTGGCTTTCAACTACAGGACCACACTCTATAGTTTCACAGAACTCATTCAGCAATCCTGTTGCCTTTCTTGAAACCAGTAGGTATATTAATTGGAATAGGTCAGAATTGCCAGCACTATATTCTTGAATAGTAAATAAAATTCCTTTGCAAGCCCATCAGAGTCCCAGAGAAAGGAATGGATACAACTGTTGTTCCCCTTTTGCAGGAAACCAGCCCTTCAGGGTGTTTTGTTATGTAAATGACCTGTGCCCCTTCCAGGAGCTTCTAATTTGCATTTCTATAAATGTGGACTGGGAGTTTCTAGCCTTGGAGGCACAATGCCCTTGTTGACTTTAGTTTTATTTTGAGATGGAGAGTCTGAATAAACCTCCAGGTATGCTGTGCACTGGGTTGCCTGCCTGTGTACGGAGCCCAAAGTCATCTCAAACTTCCTTGTGTCTCAGCTTCCCCTTCCCATGGTCCCATCCCTCACTGCCTAACCTGCCTCGATCTCTTCAATATCATATGGGAAAATGCAGCAAGTATTGAGCAGAAATTTGAGAAGTGGCAAAAAAAGAAGAAAAATTACATATATTGATACACTGCAGTGAATCTTAAAAACATGGAGACTAACAATAGAAACTTGCACATTAAAAAGAATGGTTCCCGGAGGAGTCCGTTGTGCAATGGAAGAATCACACTTCGAAAGGGAAGGCATGGCCTGATTCTCAGGATTAGAAACATAGACCATATATCCCAGTTTGATTTGAATCAATTAAGATACTAGGAGAATGATAAACATGATATTTGTGAAGACCAAGACCTGAGCTGGTTAACAGGTGACCAGAATGATTAACACATTGGAAAAATAATATTTCTCTTAGAAACAACCATGAAAGACAGGTGCACCAATAGAATTAGCAAGCAGGTAAGGAGTGTACAGTCCCAAGAAGGGACAATACCATCAGCATGAGGAGATAGACAAAATGGTTAAAGAATACTACTTTAAATTAAAATAAAGAAGATGGAGCCCTGGTTGAGTAGCTCAGCTGGTCAGAATGTCTTCCCGAGACCCCAAGGTTGTGGGTTTGATCTCTGGTCAGGGCACATATAAGAATCAACAAATGAATACATAAATAATAGGAACAATAAATCGATGTCTCTCCCCACCCCCTTTCTCTCTTAAAAAGAATAAATCAAAAAACAAAAAAAAATCTAAAATGAAGAAGATAGAGATGTTTCTAAATTTATAATACCTTATATAATACAGTGAACTCTGTAAAAAAAAAAAAGCTTTGGATAACTTAATTGATGTAGAACTATAATTAAGATAGATTATTAAAAAGTATTGGTGTTCAGCTTTTAAAGAAAAGACTACTTTTTATAAATTCATTATAAAATATTGTCTGTATTTGAATCTCTCCCTAAAAAAGCATTCCTGATTAAAAGTAAGACAGCCATGTATAGGTATTGGAAAGAGAAGCTTTCGTTAATAATGTAATGAATGATAAAAGTAACTTAAACAATTTTACAACATATTCTGGAAAAGATTAATCCATCAACATGATTAAAATGCATCCATTTCAGAATGTGGGTGATAGGAGAAGTGTGTGCCATGTTGTCAAAAGGGGATAGCTATGACCTAAGGTTTAATTTTATGAAGTCTTAAGATTTGACATTTTGGGGATAGCATTTAAAAGATGTGAGCCTCTATTCAAACTATATAAATACATATTAAAGCTCAAAATATAAAAAAGAAATAAATTAGTTAAATCAAAATCAAAGTCACACTGACATAGTACTTAATAACACATAGTATGGCTATAATTTAAAAGGCTGATATTTACACGTGTTGATAAGGATGTAGAGACACTGGATCCCTCAGCCACCACCGGCAGGGATGTAAAATGTGGCAGCCCTGTGGGAAAGTATTCTGGCAGCTCTTGAAATGGTTAAACTATCTAACCTAGGAATTCCACCGCTAGGCATATACCCAAGAGAAATCAAAACACATATTCCAGCAAAATCGTGCACATGGATATTCATACAAATATTATTAATAATAGAAAAAAAGTGAAAACAAACCAATTTTCCATCCACCAGTGAAAGGGTAAATGAAATGTATATCCATACACAGTGGTATGTTATTTGCCAACAAAAAGATGAAGTACTGATACATGCTACAACATGGATGAACCTTGAAAATATTATGCTTAGTGAAAAAAGCTAATCACAAACAACCAATTCCATTTATATGAAGTGTCCAGAATAGGAGAAGCTATAGAGATAGGAGGTAGGTTCGTGGTAGCCTACAGATGGGAAGAAGTGGTGTTGGGGAGTGAGAGCTAAGCAGACTTGGGTTGGGGGGTTCATGTTAACGGTATTCTCTCTTCTCAGACTACAGTCTTTCCCTACTTGCCTAATTCCATTTGTTCACCTCTCTTTCATGTCTTTCTGTTAATTCTGTTACTTCAAACTTGGTTGTTTCTAACTAAGACAGATATTCTTTTTTAACTTGTTAAGCGTTCCGGCCACCTATTAACCAACTCAGGCCTTAGTCTTCACACAAAATATTCTAAATAGATTGTAGTAATGATGCAGAACTCTGTGAATCTACTAAAACCATTGAAAGGGACACTTGAAATTGGTAAGTTGTATGATATGTGAATTATATCTTAACAAAGTTATTACAAGGTGTGTTTGCATGAATAAAAGAAATTTCATCAAAAATAATTACATCCCATTGGATTTAACACACGAAACTTTACAATTTAGAATACATTTTTCACATAGTATGGCAGAAAAATGGTAATTCCTAAATAACGAATGATCATACCACTCTAAATAGGAAAATAAAAGTAAAATGGCTCTGTTGTAGTCCAGCTAGTTTAATCATAAGCAGAATCAGGAGGAGGGTGTCAATGGGGGAAAAAGGAGAAATATCTGTAACAAAAATAAATTAATTAAAAAATAAATAAAATAAAAATGATCTTTATTTATAAATTAGAATTAATATTATTTCAAAATTACATGCATACTGCTAGTTTACTTTCTTACAAAAACATCATCCATGATTTGTATGTACCTAAAATTCCAAGGTATGGATTTTCCCTATGAAAAACTGAAATCACCTCAATCTGGGCAAACACAACTCACTGAATTATAATTTATCAGGACATGGAGAACTCATAGAATAAGATGATTGGTTTCAGAAATTGCACTAGTTCAGACCTTCTGAAATACTGCTTTGAACTTGGCATTTCTTATTCTGCTTATGATTAAACTAGCTGGACTACAACAGAGCCATTTTACTTTTATTTTCCTATTTAGAGTGGTATGATCATTCGTTATTTAGGAATTACCATTTTTCTGCCATACTATGTGAAAAATGTATTCTAAATTGTAAAGGTTCGTGTGTTAAATCCAATGGGATGTAATTATTTTTGATGAAATTTCTTTTATTCATGCAAACACACCTTGTAACAACTTTGTTAAGATATAATTCACATATCATACAACTTACCAATTTCAAGTGTCCCTTTCAATGGTTTTAGTAGATTCACAGAGTTCTGCATCATTACTACAATCTATTTAGAATATTTTGTGTGAAGACTAAGGCCTGAGTTGGTTAATAGGTGGCCGGAACGCTTAACAAGTTAAAAAAGAATATCTGTCTTAGTTAGAAACAACCAAGTTTGAAGTAACAGAATTAACAGAAAGACATGAAAGAGAGGTGAACAAATGGAATTAGGCAAGTAGGGAAAGACTGTAGTCTGAGAAGAGAGAATACCGTTAACATGAACCCCCCAACCCAGGTCTGCTTAGCTCTCACTCCCCAACACCACTTCTTCCCAGCTGTAGGCTACCACGAACCTACCTCCTATCTCTATAGCTTCTCCTATTCTGGACACTTCATATAAATGGAATTGGTTGTTTGTGATTAGCTTTTTTCACTAAGCATAATATTTTCAAGGTTCATCCATGTTGTAGCATGTATCAGTACTTCATCTTTTTGTTGGCAAATAACATACCACTGTGTATGGATATACATTTCATTTACCCTTTCACTGGTGGATGGAAAATTGGTTTGTTTTCACTTTTTTTCTATTATTAATAATATTTGTATGAATATCCATGTGCACAATTTTGCTGGAATATGTGTTTTGATTTCTCTTGGGTATATGCCTAGCGGTGGAATTCCTAGGTTAGATAGTTTAACCATTTCAAGAGCTGCCAGAATACCTTCCCACGGGGCTGCCACATTTTACATCCCTGCCGGTGGTGGCTGAGGGATCCAGTGTCTCTACATCCTTGTCAACACGTGTAAATATCAGCCTTTTAAATTATAGTCATACTATGTGTTATTAAGTACTATGTCAGTGTGACTTTGATTTTGATTTAACTAATTTATTTCTTTTTTATATTTTGAGTTTTAATATGTCTTTATATAGTTTGAATAGAGGCTCACATCTTTTAAATGCTATCCCCAAACTGTCAAATCTTAAGACTTCATAAAATTAAACCTTAGGTCATAGCTATCCCCTTTTGACAACATGGCACACACTTCTCCTATCACCCACATTCTGAAACAGATGCATTTTAATCATGTTGATGGATTAATCTTTTCCAGAATATGTTGTAAAATTGTTTAAGTTACTTTTATTATTCATTACATTATTAACGAAAGCTTCTCTTTCCAATACCTATACATGGCTTTCTTACTTTTAATCAGGAATGCTTTTTTAGGGAGAGGTTCAAATAGAGACAATATTTTATAATGAATTTATAAAAAGTAGTCTTTTCTTTAAAAGCTGAACACCAATAATTTTTAATAATCTATCTTAATTATAGTTCTACACCAATTAAGTTAACCAAAGCTTTTTTTTTTTTTTTACAGAGTTCACTGTATTATATAAGGTATTATAAATTTAGAAACATCTCTATCTTCTTCATTTTAGATTTTTGTTTTTTGATTTATTCTTTTAAAGAGAGAATGGGGGTGGGGAGAGACATCGATTTGTTGTTCCTATTATTTATGTATTCATTTGTTGATTCTTATATGTGCCCTGACCAGAGATCAAACCCACAACCTTGGGGTCTCGGGAAGACATTCTGACCAGCTGAGCTACTCAACCAGGGCTCCATCTTCTTTATTTTAATTTAAAGTAGTATTCTTTAACCATTTTGTCTATCTCCTCATGCTGATGGTATTGTCCCTTCTTGGGACTGTACACTCCTTACCTACTTGCTAATTCTATTTGTGCACCTGTCTTTCATGGTTGTTTCTAAGAGAAATATTATTTTTCCAATGTGTTAATCATTCTGGTCACCTGTTAACCAGCTCAGGTCTTGGTCTTCACAAATATCATGTTTATCATTCTCCTAGTATCTTAATTGATTCAGATCAAACTGGGATATATGGTCTACGTTTCTAATCCTGAGAATCAGGCCATGCCTTCCCTTTCAAAGTGTGATTCTTCCGTTGCACAACGGACTCCTCCAGGAACCATTTTTTTTAATGTGCAAGTTTCCAAATTTAACTCCACAGAAGCTAATCTTATCAGAAACACTAATACCACTATTACTTCAAGTGTTGTAGTTCTAAACTTCTTTTTATGTTCTCAGTAAATTGCAAAACAAATAAGTGTACTTTCTGTTTTATGATATAAATGAACAGTGAATATTTGTTAGGCGTTTATCATGTGTTCTGAACTGTGCCCAGATATGGTAAGAGAGACACATTTGAACTCAGCTCAAAAGCCAGTGCTGAAAAAAAGAAGTCAGAGCCTAAGTCTGGTCCTTAAGAATAGTTTAGATGTTCGTGTTCTAAGCCATCATCCTATTCTTTTTAGTTTTTATTTCTAAATATGGCTTATAATGTATGTATATACACACATACACAATTTATATATTCAATAGAATATGTGATCTGTGGGAGCCATGTTTGATTTGTTGTTTTTATAGATTTAGGGATTTGATAATTTTAAATAGATCCTCAAAAATAAAGGATGAATGAGTGAACAGAAGAAAGGAATCAATGGGAGCTTGAATAGAGCTTTTTTGTTTTTTGTTTTTTTTCCAGAGATGGTGAGGCTCAGGAAGAACCTAGAAAGATGTTGCAATTGAAAGACTTGAAGAAAAAAGCGTAGGTGAAAAGAGTTGCAGATTGAATGACAAATTAAACAAGAAAAAGCATGAAATTCTGTGGCAATCTCGTGGGACAGTGGGAAAATGGGCAAAACTCAAGTTAATGGTTTTGTGTGGGATATTAAGTTAGTTATAATGTATGAAATCAAATTATAAAGAGTCTTAAAATCAGGCAATTCAGACTCCAGTGGTAGAATATGTGAAGAGGCATTGACGATTTTTACCCTGGGAAACAAGAAAATGGAAACAGGGCTTTTAAGAAATATTACTAAAACATTTCTGGTACTTTTCTCTCCTGAAGCTATGTACAGAGAAAACTGGAAGAGTTTTGAGTCTAGGAGATAACTCAAAGCTCAATGTTTTTCTCAGATCTGAATTTCACTTAGCCTAGATTTTCTGGGGTGTGGGGGGGAAGTATGTATGTATATACATGCAGGTGGGCAAAAGTAGGTTTACAGTTGTATGTGTAAAAGTTTATTCTTATATTATTACTTATTAATTATCGTATTATTTATTTGTGTTACAATTCTAAACCTGCTGCTCTCCACCCCTGTACATATAAAACCCAAACTATTTATTTATTACTTCACACTTGTCTTTATTATATCTTACAGCTTTATTTTATCTGAGGGATGAAATAATACACATTTTTAAAATTAGCAATGTGTAAATAGATGGGTGCTATCCATAAATGGGAATGGAATACATCATGACTGCTCACCGGAAGAATACCTCCAAACATGAGTCCATGAAAACCAGTGACAGTGGGACTCTACAAGAACGTGCGAGAGACATTTCAATAGATAAATCAGAAGGATTTAATGAGCAAAAGAATATGCATAAGGTATCATCAGAGGTGTATTTAAAGATGGCTTTATGATTTGCATGACCTACTGGGAATTTAACTCTTACTTGGACAGAGAAAACAAAACCGGGGTGAAAAACCGATGAAGTGGTCGGGTTTTAGGGCTTCAAGTAACCATGGAACATACAAAAAAAAATATCCATGAAGCCATTTTATGTTATCAGAGAAGAATTCCTATGAGAGATGAGAGTTATCAGCAAACCGAAAGGGGGATGCCTGAAACCACTAAAATAGATCAGGTCTCTAAAGGAGAAGAAGCAGAGAGCAGAAAAGGAGGAGGATTATATTTCGTCCTGTAATGTTCCCAATGACTGTGTGGGACTCGATGCTACATCTTTCATTTTACAAATAAGAACAATGTCAGAAAATGTTCGTGGTGTTTCTAAGGCGATGTAGCTAATAATAGAGGCACAATGAGGGTGCCCTGAAAGACACACCCACCCCATACCACTGGTGGGAATATCAAGTTCCAGAAACTTTCTGTTGGAAATTTAGCAATATATAGCAAGGGTATTATAAATGTGAATATCTTGTAATGCAGTGATAACATACCTTTTCATTTTTCCAAGAAGTAAATACACACACACACACACACACACACACACACACACACACACACAAATGTACCAACATTCATTGCAGCATTATAGAAGTAAAAACCGAAAGTAGTAAATGTCCAACAATATCAGACAATACTTATGCATGTGATCTCACGTCCATGCAGTGGGGTACTGTGAACCATTTAGAGTCATGTTTTTAAGGAATATTTGAACATGCAAACTCTTGAAATACATAAAATGAGAAAGGCAGTATAAAGAGAAAATAAACCTTTTAGCCAAAGTGGTTTTTCAGGAAAGGTAATAAAGTTTACAGACTACTTGTTTTTAATTTTAAAAGAAAATTATTTTATGACATCCCACAGAAAACACTTATTACTATAGCTTAAAGTACTTTATTTAATATATAAGTGTCGATAAGAAGATAATACAACTTTCTAGCTACTATTATAAAGTTGAAAACAGGACATATTTATTATTTAGGGATCCAGAGGCTCTTTGACGACTGTATAATGTGTTCAGTGTATAGAGCTCACTAATTTCATTCACCAACCCATGAAGAAGCCACTGAGAGAAGTACAGGTACAGAAACAACGAGTCAGAGCCACGGAAGCACTCGCCCCAATCACACTCAAGGGATTTAGCAGAAGATCCAGATAGCTCCAGAATTATGGTTCTTCTTCGAATCCTAGGTATTTTATGAAATATTATTTTTTAAAGTAATAGTTTTATTTTGTGTACATAGTTCTTATCCAATATCAATGTAAACATTATATATGATATATCTAACTTTATAAAAATGTCTTGAGTTCTTTCATTTCTTCAAAATTCATGACATATTTTCAAAGCACATGAGCAACTTTAAGATTTTGTCTGCATTTCCTCTATGGTTGAAACACAGTTTCCCTTTATTCTGTGAATTGAACTACACACTGCTCAAAGTTAAAAACTATGTTAAGATTCATCCAGAAGTTTTTTATTTATTTATTTTTTAACTAAAATTTTTTTTTCTTTATTGATTTTAGAGAGAGAAGAAGGGAGAGGAAGAGAGAGATAGAAACACTGATGAGAGAGAACATCGATTGGCCTCTTTCTGTATGTCCCCCACTGGGGATCAGACCCACAGCCTGGGCATGTGCCCTGATCGGGGATCGAACTGGCAACCTCTTGGTGGATGGGTCAACACTCAACCACACTGGCCGGGCCATCCAGAAGTTTTGACAGCTATTCAGAATTTGAATTAACCCTTCCAGACTGACCAACATATTCTTCTAGCCATGACTTTTCTGGGATCTGTTATGAAAAACTCAGAAATGCCTGCTGCCGTTAGTTGCACGGCCTGATTTGTGACAGTCTTCTTGAAGTCCACACTCTCGTCAATACTACACCACGCTGTAATTTTGTTTGGAAACATTTAAAGTAACATTGGGTCTAATCTAAAGTTTAGAAAATGCATATGTGGCGATACCGATGCGAATGATTCAATGCAGCTCGTGGTTGGGTGTGTAGACACGGGCTTCATGGACAGTCTGGCCATGCCTCATTTATAACTACGATCCGGGTGCCATGAATTACTTCTCTGAGCAACAACTGACACGTTTATTTCAACCTGACTGTAATGTGAATTCATACTTTAGAAATACAATGTATTAGGAGGAGAAGGGCTCTAGGATCTAGCATATATGTAGCAGTTTATTAAGGCTGCATTGTGAAGTCCTTCCATCTGTGTGTATTATGCTGTATCTGGAGACGCTGTGATGAGTGAAGGGGTCCCTCTTCTTCCCAACACTCAGCCCTTTCTCCACACTGAGCCTGCCTTCCCTGGGGTTGGAAGATGTGTTATACTGGTGCGGTGGGGCAAGCTCTACAGACAGAGACATCTCCAGTAATAATATTGTTATAAATGCACTTAGTGCCAGGCCATTCTGCCCGTCCAGCTGTGTGCTCTTGAGTTCTGAGACTTCTCATAGCATCAGAGGACACTGGACTACTGTTCTGCTGACCCCATCCTGGCATGAACACACATCCCCTCTCCTGCCAGGGGGTCTTGATAGTGATATTTACCTTCTACCTGGGCATCAGACTAACCCTGCCACAGAGCATGTGCGAGGGCACAGGTATCTCCTTGGAGCATAAAGAGGGGAAAGTGTATAAAAATATATACATGTCTAACACCCTCATCTCTGTAAGCAGTACCTCTGTGCACTCAATTTTTAAACACCAAATACAGGAGTTGTCCATATTATCTCTCTTTTCTCCATACCTTGTGTCTGTGATATCAGCATGTTCTTGTCAACTCTCATGCTCAACTAGTCCATTTTTCACCTTCTCCATTGCCGCAGGGAGATCACCTGTATTTCTTTTCTGAACCATTAGAATAGCCTTCCAACCTTTTTATTTTTTATTTTTAATTCTTGCCTCTGATCATCTCTTTTCAGCTAACATCGTCTTTTAAAACATAAATAAGATCCTGGCAATCCCTTTCTTAAAATTTTGCAATGATCCCCATCACATATTCATACGTATTAAACTGGTTTATGTCCAAATATGTTACCCTATTTTGTAAGGCCTTCCTGGGTCCTGATCTTGCCTGTGTCTCTCAGCTCAGTTCTCTCTGCCTCCCGTTGCTGCAGCCACACTAAACTTCGTTCTGGTCTCTACTACGCCAGGTTTCTCCTGCCTATGCCTTTGCGCCCATCTTCCACCTGAAAGGTCTGCTTCTTGACCCTTCAAAGGTCCACTACTCTGGCTACTTCTCATTGGTCAGTCTCTCTCTTTGGGGGCTGTTACCTATAACAGTTTCCCACTTACCGTAATATCACTATAACATGTATTGCTATCTAATATATTTAGTACATGTGTATGTACTTATATACTTATTGTCTGCTTCTCCTAATTAGAATGTGAGCTCTTTTATGAGTCCTTGTCTGCCTTCTTTACCATTGTATTTCTAACTGTAGGCCTGTACCCTTGAAGCAGTTTAGCAATAATTCTTGTGATAGTCTGTGTCTTCTGAAAAATAGGATCTTAAGGGAAAGCAAGAAGGAAAGAGGGAAGGAAGGAAGGAAGGAAGGAAGGAAGGAAGGAAGGAAGGAAGGAAGGAAGGAAGGAAGGAAGGAAGGAAAGGGAAGGGAAGGGAAGGGAAGGGAAGGGAAGGGAAGGGAAGGGAAGGGAAGGGAAGGGAAGGGAAGGGAAGGGAAGGGAAGGGAAGGGAAGGGAAGGGAAGGAAGGAGGGAGGGAGGGAGGGAGGAAGAGACATCTTCGATGTAGTGTAGTCCTAAGGCACCGTCAGGAAGGTCACTGGGGAGTCCTTGAGCCAAAGGTGCCTCTCTGAGCAGCGGTAATGCCCAGGAATCGTCCTTCCTTAGTACCACAGCCGTGCTTAATCACAGCTGAGAGTAGCCAAAGGGAAGGTTAGCCTCAGCACCAATGGGTAATGAACTCAAGCACAGGTGCTGGACTGCATGAATTTTCTCCCTTTAGTTGGAAATCTGAAAAATGCATTCTCATGGCCACTACAGAAGGTAAAAGGGCTAAAAGGTTTTCCTCTCTCAAAAAATGGGCCACACAATGTGCTTGTGTATGGGGAGGAAAGTGTTTAAAGGGGATGTAAACACACACACACACACACATACACACACCCCTACACCTTAATACAAATATAACCTTTTACAAAAAATACCCATTGAATACAATAAAATGAATAGCAGGAAACGACCACAAATATGTTAAAATGGTTTTCTGGGGGAGATGAATTTGACAGTAACTTTTATTTTCTACTTTCTTCAGTCCTCTATATTTCAAATTTTCTTCAAAACATATAGTCTCCTTCTACAAACAGAAAAGGCATGATTTTAAGAGAATAAGAAACAGTGTGATAAAGAAATACATGAATGAAGGGGGTGGTATGTTGCCTTCGCATCCATATCATAAAATCACAGAAGCTTGAGGTTAGAAAAGTCCTAAACGGTTTTATCTTATATTCAGAGACTATACAGCTATATTTATTTATATATTCTGGTAAATCCTGTCCATGAAATTAAACGTTATAAATACAAAATATAAGAAATATAAAGCACGGAGTTCTCTCCTACATGAAAGTAACATTAACAACAATAATTAAAACCTCATGTGTTCCCCTGGTCCTTTGCAAGTGTTGTTTTCACTACAGTCAATGGCAACTTTCCATAATTAGGATTGCCAAATTTAGTAAATAACAGATACTAAAATAGACTGCATTAGTTTGTTAGGGTTGCTAAAACACAGTACCACAGACTGGGTGGCTTAAATAACAGAACTTTATTTTCTCGCAGTTCTGGAGCTAGATGTCTGAGACAAGTTGTCCCCAGGGCTGGTTTCTTCTGAGGACTTTTCTCCTTCATTTGCAAGTGGCTGGGTTCTCTCTGCGTTTTTATAATGTCTTCCTTCTGTACATGTTTATTTCCTCTTCCTATAAAACACCAATCCCATTGGCTCACCCTAATGACATCATCTTAACTGAATCACCTTTGTATAGATCCTATCTCCAAATACAGACACATGATGAGGGTTACCCTTCTATGTATGAATGGGGGGGGTGCAATTCAGCTCATAATATATACTAAGCAAGTATCCATTCTTTATCTGAAATTCAAATTTATCTGGGTGTCTTGTATTTTATCTGACCACCCTACTGGAATTCTATAATTGTTCACCTAATCCATGGTTTCATATATTTTCATTTATTTTTGTGTATATTTAGGATCTATTTTCTAGTAGGTGGTTTTGAAAATCAAAGAAAAATTTTTATTTAAAATACATATTCCATTTCTATTTCTAACAAAGAATTCCTTCGATTTAAAAACGTATGCTTGTTAATTTGAAAGCAGATATTTGAGTAAATACTTCTCCTTTAAAGGTTAATCACATGTAAACGAGGTAAAATATTTCCTTACTTAATTCATGTTTTGTATGGTCTTCCATCGATTAAAACAAGAGACTCTCTTGGAATAATTTAATATTTAATCACCAAAGAACTCAGTCTAGTGGTGTTAACATCACCTACTTTAATTATCTAAGTTTGTAAAACGTGGAATCTTTGACATTATATTTAAATAATCGTCTGAACAGAAGAAAATTTCTACCAAAAAAAATGCTTTTTCTATCTTGAGTAAATTAAGGACTCTGCATTTTCTTTAATTCTGGTTTGCCTCCATACTCTCAGTTAAGGTTCAGTTATACTTAGGTGTAACATGTAATTCCAGATGCTAAAAATATTAGCTTCATCTGAGCTGCAAACACTAACACTACTTTTTAAGCCAGGTCTACTTAAAAAAAAAAAAAAAAAGATTTCTCAGTTATAATTTATTTTTTATTTTAAATGGTTGTATATTACAAAGGATGTTGATATTAACACACTAGAATGTTGCACTCACCATTCTAAGAGCTAACATCACTATACTTTGCTTCCATTCCAGATATGTTATCAATTGAAACTGTTTACAGGCAATCTAGTGTCAATTATAATACACAGAATTGAAACAATGAAAAAGCACATATTGAAAAGAATTGTTTGTGATATACAGTTCATCAAATCTAAAATTTCAACAACAGGTAAAAGCGCAAGGACCCTGGAATGAGACAGTCTGCAGTTCTCTCCACCTTGCCTCTTAACAGCAAACATGAGCAAAGACTTACATTCTCTTCGACTTTGGTCTGTCACTTTTTAAATCGAGATGATGGCTCCCATTATAAATTTAATCTAAGAACAAAATGAAATAAAGTAGTAAATAGTTTAAGGCTCTTATGGTTACACACTAGCTGTTGGGAAAAAAGTCATCAATGTCATATTGATAGAGTGATTTGTTATCATTTTAATTGTCCACAATCTTCAGTTGAGTCTAAGAGTTTAATATAATATAAATATAATAACATGTAATAATACTATCTCAGGAACTAGTACTTATTAGTTCTAGGGTTTGGCAAGATAAGAGTCAATGTTGTGGAGGATTCCAAAATGGCGGCAGAGTGAATGGAAGCTACACAGACCATCTCCCAGGACCAAACTGGAATTACAACTAAAATAAAGACAAATCATCAGGAAAAAACAATAGAAAAGCAGCTGGAGAGGACCCATATAACCACGGTCAGAAAGAGGACACAAAATCGAGCCTGGTAGAAACTGTGGAGGTTCGAGAGGCCAGGTTGGGAACCTACAGACAGCAACTATTTTAGCTGTGAGCCGCTCCCTCGGGTTAAAATCCCAAGCCAGTGACACAATGCAGAGGGCTGGGACAAAGCACTAAATTAGCTACAGCCACTCACCTTGGGCTTGGGCAGAGGGAGAGCAGACTGGACTGGAACTGTGTGGAGAGACTTGGGAGCTTGGAGAGCGGGGGCAGCAGTGGGAGTTTTATTGCTGAGTCACTCTTTCACAGGACAGTAGCCATCATACTCAAAGAGCCCCTTCCCAGAGCCCTGGGGAGAAGCAATGGCCCCTCCCTCAGGAATTTAACACCACCCAGCCAGGCCAAAGAAATGCAAATTGAGGCTTATTAACAGCCAACAAGCACCTGCCCCACTCTCTGGAAATCCTCTTACCCTGAACACCTGAGGGATTTTTTTCATTCAGCTGAGGGCTACAACCCAAGGCTCATCAACTAACTGAGACTAATAGCCTCCAGGCAAAAAGCTAGAGGATAACTGAACCTTTCCTGGGCTTGAAAATCTGCCCAGGAAAGTAAGACTTGACAGTGTTGTTTAATGTGGGTCCTGCCACACTCATCCAAACCCAGGAGAGGGAGCCACAACCAGCAGAACACCAACATCCATAGGGAACTCGCCCTCTGATTTCTTGGTCAATTCCCTTTCATTTATTTCATCTTCTGTCCAATTATCTTGTTCTTTCTTTTGGGATTTGTTTCTTTGTTTCACCATTTTGGCTGTCTCAGTTGGTTTTGGAGCCTGCCGAATTCACCATGACCAAGTGGGATTCATCCCAGGGATGCAAGGCTGGTTCAATATTCGCAAATCAATAAATGTGATACACCACATAAACAAAATGAAAGATAAAAACCACATGAAGATATCAACAGATGCTGAAAAAGCATTTGACAAAATCCAGCACCCATTTCTGATAAAAACACTCAGCAATGTGGGAATATGGGATCATATCTCGACATAATAAAGGCCATATATGAAAGACCTACAGCCAACATCATACTCAATGGGCAAAAACTAAAAACATTTCCCTTAAGCACAGGAACAAGACAGGGATGCCCACTTTTGCCACTCTTATTTAACATAGTACTGGAAATCTTAGCCACAGCAATCAGACGTGAAGAAAAAAATAAAAGGAATCCAAATTGGAAAGGAGGAAGTGAAACTGTCATTATTCGCTGATGACATGATATTATATATAGAAAACCCTAAAGACTCCATCAAAAATCTACTAGACTTAATAAATGAATTTGGTAAAGTAGCAGGATACAAAATTAACGTCAAGAAATCAACGGCATTCTTATACACCAATGATGAACTCATAGGAAGAGAAACTAATAAAACAATCCCATTTACCATCGCGGCAAAAAAATTAAGATACCTAGGAATAAACTTAACCAAAGAAGTAAAGGACCTATTTGCAGAAAACTACAGGACATTGAAAAAAGAAATAGAGGAAGATATAAAAAAGTGGAAGCACATACCTTGTTCATGGATTGGAAGAACTAACATCATTAAAATGTCCATATTACCCAAAGCAATCTATAGATTCAATGCAATCCTCATCAAAATACCAGTGACATATTTCACAGAACTAGAACAAATACTTCAAAAGTTCATATGGAACCAAAAAAGACCCCGAATAGACACAGCAATCTTGAAAAAGAAAGACAAAGTAGGTGGGATCACAATACCGGATATCAGCTTATACTACAAAGCTACTGTAATCAAAATAGCCTGGTACTGGCACAAGAACAGGCATATAGACCAGTGGAACAGAACAGAGAATCCAGAAATTGACCCAAAACATTATGCTCAATTAATATTTGACAATGGTGGCAAGAGCATACAATGGAGTAAAGATAGCCTCTTTAATAAGTGGTGTTGGGAAAATTGGACAACTACATGCAAAAAAAATGAAACTAGACCATCAACTTACACCACGCACAAACATAAACTCAAAATGGATAAAAGACTTAAATGTGACTCCTGAATCCATAAAAATCCTAGAAGAAAATGTAGGCAACAAAATTTCGGACATCATACGCAGCAGAATCTTCACTGATACATCACCTAAGGCAACAGAAACAAAGGGAAAAATGAACACATGGGACTACATCAAACTCAAAAGCTTCTGCACAGCAAAAGAAACAACCATCAAAACAGAAAGGGAACCCACTCTATGGGAGAGCATAATTGCCAATGATACATCAGATAAGGGGTTAATCTCCAAAATATATAGAGTGCTCATACATCTCAACAAAAGGAAGACAAAGAACCCAATTAAAAAATGGGCAGATGACCTAAATAGACACCTCTCCAAACAGGACATACAAATGGCTAAGAGACATATGAAGAAATGCTCAACATCACTAATCATCAGAGAGATGCAAATTAAAACAACTATGAGGTATCACCTCACACCTGTCAGAATGGCCGCCATCAACAAATCATCAAACAACAAGTGTTGGCCAGGGTGTGGAGAAAAGGGGACTCTAGTCCACTGCTGGTGGGAATGCAGACTGGTGCAGCCACTGTAGAAAACACTATGGTGTTACCTCAAAAAATTAAAAATTGAATTGCCATTTGACCCAGTGATCCCACTTCTAGGAATATACCCTAAGAAGCCTGAAACACCAATCAGAAAGAATACATGTACCCCCATGTTCATAGCAGCACTGTTTACAATAGCTAAGATCTGGAAACAGCCCAAGTGTCCATCAGTGGATGAATGGATAAAAAAGCTGTGGTACATATACACAATGGAGTACTATGCAGCTGTAAAAAATAAAGATCTCTTATCCTTTGAGCTGTCATGGAGGGACCTAGAGAGTATTATGCTAAGGAAATAAGCCAATCAGAGAAAGACAAATACCACATGATCTCACTTATTTGTGGAATATAATGAACAAAAAAAAGCTGATGAACAAAACAGACCTAGAGAGATAGAAAAGAGTATGGTTCAGACTGACAAACCTCAGAGGAGAGAGGTGGGGAGGAGGGATGAGATAAACCAAAGAACTTATATGCATGTATGTGTAACCAATGGACATAGACAAAAATGCTTGGTGGGGGGCAGGATAGGGAGGAGGATGTCTGCAGGGATAAAGGAGAAAAAAATAATAATAATAATAAAGAGTCTATGTTGTGAGTTTTGAGTAGCAGGATGAAATCATGTATGTCCTGGTTGGCTTTTCAGTGTTTTAACTTTTTTTCTAAATGCACTAGTCATTTATTTTCCAGAGGAGTGCTTTGCTTAATGTCACAATAGGAAATTTGAATTTAAGTAAAATTCTTCTTAGAACAACACAGACATGGAACTAAGGAAGTATAATAAAAATGGAAGAAAACATAATAATGTGTCTCCACATTATACCTTAAATATACCTTAAAATGTATATTCCTGTACATTTCTCTTAATAATGCATTTCAATCATTGATGGATTTCTTACTAGGTATCAGATACTATGTTAGTGGTTTGTGTAGTTTTCTCATTTAACACCACAAAATCCAGGTAGTAATAATTTTCCTTAAGTTGTTGATAAACAGGTTTTTAGACAATCCCTTTCTCAAAGAAAAGGCTGGCAGTGGGAGTCAAGGATTTAAATATATATTACCAAACCCGTTATGCTAAATAATCTGTTAATCTAATAAGTATAGATACTGCTTGATGCCTTATCTATGACAGCTTTTTTATTATTTAAAAAAAATTTTTTTAGGATAATACCTAAAAAAAAATTTTTAGGTATTATCCTAAGCGAAACAAGTCAAGCAGAGAAAGACAAATATCACATGATCTCACTTATTTCTGGAATATAATGAACATAACAGTCTGAGGAACAGGGTAGACCCAGAGATGTGGAAGTAGGGTATAGACTGACACCCCTCAGAAAAGGGGGTGGGGAGGGAGGGAAAAGATAAACCACAGAACTTATGCGCATGTATGCATAACCAATGGACATGGACAACAAAGCTGGGGACGGGGTGGGGGGATGGGGAGGAGGGTGTCAATGGGGAAAAAAGGAGAAACATCTGTAACAAAAATAAATTAATAATAAAGACTAAAAAAAACAAACAACAACAACAAAAAAAGTAAATTTGAGAATATCCTTTCAATCCTAATCAAGTAATCAACTGAGTTACTTTCGGGGCAAGACTGAGTCAAAGGGTTCAATGCGCACCATGATCTCAAGTGTACCTTTCTCACTGTTACAGTTAACACTTGTGTAGTGCGTTTTTTACCAGTCTCTTATTTATTGGTGTTATAGCAAATACTATCATATACAGAATAATTTTTCTTGGTCACATGGCATTTTCTTACATTATCAATAAATGTAATACTCTTCATTAACAAAAAAAAAAAAATTTTTTTAACTTTATTTTTATTGTTGACACGATTACAAATGACAGCTTTTAAAATGTTTTATAAGTCAGTCCACTGTTTCAAGTATTTGGCAACTTGAACAAGGACACAGTTGCGTAAGTTGCATCTAGGAGTTATTTTCTGGTAATTGACTGGCAAGGGGCTGATGTGAGGTCGATTCAGAGGGTAAACACCAGTGGTAAGTCCAGAGTAGCCCAACTCCAAGTTCTGTTGAAGCTGCACAGACAGGAACTCTGTAGAATCACGCCCACTTTACAGATCCTGTGTTTTATGAACACATCTGCAAAGGGCTGCAGGAGAAATTCCCACTGAAGCCCTTGGAGAGTACAGGGTAAGTTTCCCTCATTGTTATATCCTAGAAAATGCCTTCTTACCATTTGTATTGCTCTCCTAGGGGCAGCCAGAGTAGAAATCACAGACAAGGCGGTTTAAAGAAAATAATCTATTTTCTCACAGTCTGGAGGCTGGAGTCCAAGATCAAGATGCCACCAGGGTGGGTTTCGGGTCAGACCTCTTCCTGGCTTGCAGATGGCTGACTTCTCTCTCACTGTGTTCTCACACTGTGCTTCCTCTGTGCACAGGGTGAGACAGGGATCTCTCCCATCTCTTCTTCTTATAAGAACAGTCGTCCTATCGGAGGAGGGGCACGCCTTTATTACCTCATTTAACCTTAATTACCTTCTTAAAGTCCCTGTGAGGGTGTGTGCACGTCAGTCCTCAGAAGCATTAAATTGTTCCTGTAATCTCCCATTGACCATGCAGCATTTACTCGATCCTGTTGTTTCAGTCTTTAGAAAGAGGAGGATAACACTCCCACTGGAAATAACTGGCTCATTAACAAGTGCTGATGATTTAACTATGAATGGAGCACTAGGAGGAGTAAACGATTATCGCAATTACTCAAATGCGTTTTTGGTATACGCGAAATATTCTCGAATAGAAATACATGCCCAAGTAGAAGGATGAAGACCGACCTTGGTTTTTGATATAGCATTTAGAGGTTATCTGTGGCAAAAGAAAAACAGTGTTTTGGGGATGTCAAAATATGCAGAGAACATCGAAGTTAATGTGTTCTGACAATAAAATAAACTTACATTCCCCTTAACTGTTCAACCACAGGGGTAACTAATCCTTCATTCTGTAGCTCATTATGCATTGTCATGAAATAGATAATACAATTTCCACAAACCTCTTTTGATTTCATGTCAAACAAATTCTCTCAAAGCCATTTAATAAACAAATAGAGAGAAAAGGAAAACCTGAAACCTCAAACAATTTGTGTAATAGATTACTCTGAGACATCTATTACTCTCCCCTCAAAACAGATGTACATTTCTACCCAACTGAGGAAATAATCCAAATTAAGGTTTAGGTAAATTGCATAATAAGAAAAAATTAAGACAGCAGATTTACTTAATATTTAAAATAAAAATTAAGAATATATTAAATTATTAACCATATTGAGAATCAATAAGCAATTAAATAAATTAAAACTGTCATTGTTTATAAAAACATTGGTTCTCCAGATACCTATCTATTTTTTTCCCAGAAAAATGTGCTAATAATGCATTTTATAATCCAATTATATAAGGCTCCTTATGAGTCCTCTGTTTTACTTTATAGTATTTGTTATTCTTCCTGCCTGCCATGTCTTTTTGTCCACAGCTAATTTCTGAAGGAAAATTCTGACTTTTCTACAAGATTGAGCACAACGGTGCCTCTCCCATGAGGTCTTTTTAAAGCTCTAAGCCTTGGTGATTCGGCAGTGCTCTTACTTTTTCTTAGGAAATGACTTCTATGGCTATCCACCACACCACCCTGCAGTCAAGGCTCATGTCCGTTTCATCTTTATTTCTCTCCTGTCTAAAACAATATCTAGTCCAAAGTAAGCATTTAAAAATGTTTGTGAAAGCACAACCAACCAAGTAAGAGTGTAGGCTTTTTGTCAGGAGACTTGCCTTTGAATTTCAGTCTATGCCACTTACTGAAATTGTTGTCCTGAGCAGATTACTCAAAGTCTCAAAGTTTTCGTTTGTCTGTTTGAATGAAATAAATTATACTGCTTACATACTGTGTTTCTATTAGGTGAGATTATAGAAAGACAAGGAAATAGAAGAAAGAGGAAAGGAAAAAGCGAGAAAGAATGAATGAGAATGAGGATACACTTCACATAATACTGCCACATAAGCTAACCTTCTATCACTGTTATTATTTCTATGAAAAGACAGGTTATATGACTTACTATCCATTTACTACTCACTAATGTGTCAATGAAAAACCAAAAGAAATAAAGATATTGGGACTACCTAGTTAAGTCACTAATTATGTTTGCTTATGTTTATATTATCATAGACCTTATGTTTCAGAAAGGCAAAAGAAAAAAAAATAAAACTAAGCTTTTAATTAACTTAACTTAATGCAGTTGAATACCAACATTCTTTTCTGTGAAGATGTTTCCAAATAAATTGATATAAGTTGTGCAGCATTCCAAACATTTTATAAATATATGTGTTTATATTTATACCCAACTGTGTGACACCATAGAATAGAATAGATCTCCCCCTGTTATACTTATCTCATTTATTATCACAATTGTAATTCATCAGTTTTGTGATTTTCTGTTTAATGTGTACTTTTCTCACCAAACTATAAGTTCTATAATGGCAGAAACCATATATATCTTGTTTATTAGTGCTCCCTTGGTACTTCTAGAGTTAAAGAGACATAGTTGTACAAAAAATGTTTTGAGAATGACAAAAAAGAAAATATTAATCTTAAAATACTTATAAACACCATTTAGCATATCACAAAGTCTTTTCAGAAATTTTATTCCATTTGTCTTAGCATTTTTCACCACTAAGTGGAAATTTCCATCAAATCTTATATTAAGACCAAAGGACTTACTGTTGACAAGGGGGGGAATCGAAATATCTATAGCAGCAAGAATCATGGGAGGAAGTGATTTTTAAACTTTGATAAAGAATAAGGCAAAATGAAAATAAAATTAAACCAACTGATGAGTCAACAATTCATTCTGATATATTAGGGGGACCAGAAAGTAATGTCGTTAAAGTAATGCCATGTTAAGGGCGGAAGTGGAAGCAAATCTGTGTCAGACAATTGAGGAACTGTCAAATACTCTTAACCAACCTTGGTCGACCATCCAAGAACATTTGCAGCAGATTGGTACAGTAAGCAGAGCAGATGTTTGGGTCCCGCATAATCTGTCTGAAGAAAACAAAGCTAACCGGTCCACCACATGCAGCTTATTGCTTCAGCGGCACAATACAGAAGCGTTTTTTGATCGCTTGATCACTGGAGATGAAAAATGGGTCCTCTATGATAATCCAAAACGCAATGCGTGGCTCTCCCCGAAGGAATCACCACGAAGTACAGTTAAGCCAGGTTTACATCCCAAAAAGGCACTTTTGTGTGTTTGGTGGAGTATTTGTGGGGTTGTTCATTTTGAAGTGCTGAAACCTGGACAAACTGAATGTAGACCTTTACTGTGAACAATTGGATCGAGTAAATCAATCTTTAATTGAAAAGTGCCCAGCGATTGTCACCAGAAAAGGCGTTATTCTGCAACACGATAATGCAAGACCGCACTGCGCAAGACGAACCCTGGAAAAAATTAATGAATTGCGATGGGAGGTATTGCCTCACCCACCATACTCGCCCGATATTGCACCATCGGATTGCCATTTATTCCGATGGCTACAACATTTTCTAAGTGGCAAAAAATTTGAAAATTTGGATGATGTTCAAAATGCCATCTCCAGATATTTTACTCAAAAACCAATTGATTTTTATCGATCCAGCATTGAAAATTTGCACACTAGACGGCAAAAGGTTGTTGATAATGAGGGTGATTACATCATTGATTAAAATAAAAACTTGTTAAAAATTTATCTGTTTGAATTTAATGTAAAAAAAACGACATTACTTTCCGGTCCCCCTAATAGTATAAGAGTCGTGTTGGAGATGGAAGAAGCAGATGGATGATGGGCTGATGATGAGAACAGTCAGTGATGCAGGTGATGATGAACGTAGCCACCACGATGGTTAGACAATTGGCAAGATGTTTCGGTGCACATGTATTGTAACCATGAGAGTTTTTCAAAGATAAAATGAGCTTTCTAGTGATAAAATAACATTTCTGTCATTAAAGGTGTTCACATAGGTTGATCATCTATTTTGCAAGAGCATTTTTTTGGAAGAAATTAAGCATCAGGTTCCTTTTTGTCAGGAACTTCTTGAACATAGTCTTCATTCCTGAAAAGAGCAGAAATCTTCTTTCTCAGCAAACTTCTATAAACAGGAGAGTAATGAAAGAAATTTTCATGGCTTCTCTGATATTCTTTCATGTTAATTAGAAACAATAGAAGTAGCACAGATTCCAGAGACTGAAAGAGTAAAGAGATTTTAATGCATGTCCTAGTGCTGTGTGACTCTGTGCAAAGACATGACAACATAAACCCATTGTCAATTTATTAGTGATTTCTTATAGGTCATTATCTAGAAAGAACTGTATTTTACTGTTTTTATTAAATTGTTAATTTTATGATTTTTAGTTCAGAAATATTAAAATCAGTTTTGATCATTGTTTTCTCTTTTTTTTGCTTAGAATTTGTATTTGCATTTTATTTTAAATTTTTAATTGGATTTATTGCAAAACCATATAGATTTCAAGTGTATAACTAAATGAAACATCATTTGCACACTGCATCGTGTGCCCACCCTCCCAAGCAAAGTATCTTTCCATCCCCATTTCCCCCTTGCCCACCTCCGCCTAGCCCCCGTCCCCCTTTCTTTCTAACCCCACACTGTTGTCTGTGTCTATGCATTATGTGTGTGTGTGTGTTTTATCATTTCACCTTCTTTTATTCTGTTCTCCAACCGCCTTTATTTATGACTCCATATGCAAATTTCAGTTACAAGTATTACCAGAAATGGAGTCAACTATAAAATTGTAGTCACCAGGAATTTAGATAAACCAATATCTGCTAAAATGTTAAACTCTGGTAGGCTTGCTTTACAATGAAAAGTCTCCAAGTACCTGGAAATAGTCTCTAAGGTAATGGGATCTAACAAAATAAAAATCTATTATTATGCCACCCCAATACCATCATAACATTAATTTGCAGCTAGATGAAATTGAGTAGTATCACTGGAAGAGAAATAAACATTTTTGAAGGTTTATTTTTTCTGTTTGTTTTTCACTCAGTCCAGTTTTAACTAACTTTTTAATTGTTGTTATTGTAGTAGTGGCTAATCCATTGCAGAGGTTGTTTCTCTTAGTTTCCTCAGAAAAACATTGAACTTTGTTTCAAGAGGCAGTTCAATTATTGGCTAGTCATCTTTTTTATTTTTTTATTTTTTATTTAATTGAATTTATTTTACTTCATTTTATTTTTTCATCACCATTTATCCCCTCAACCCTCTTCCACCTCCCCCCTCCCCCCCACAATCAGCACACTGTTGTCCATGTCCATGAGTTCTCTTTTTTTTTTTTTTCTTTTTTGCTTAATCCCTCCACTCCCAGCTCCAACACCCCCTCCCCCAGAGCTGTCCGCCTGCTCTCTACCGATGAGTCTGTCTGTATTTTGCTTGTAGTTCGGTTGGTTCATTAATCTTGAACTTATGGAGGCTTGCTTTTATATTTTGGGAAGGCAGATTTGTGGAAAGCCCCAGGAATTTACCAATCCTCTAATTGGTCAGGACTCAGAATGCAAACTCTATTTTCCCTGTGAGTCCGTTCAGGATTGCTTTTAGACTAGTCTAGCGTAACCCTTATTCCAGGGCATGGACTTCGGGACTTTCTAGTGTGCTAGCTGGACTCCTTGGTACCAGTGAGGGCCCCCATTCTGACTGAGCCAGAATTCTGATATCTCCAGGAACTGTTTTGATTTTAAGTACATCCATTCTACAGTTCACTCTAAAACAACAAAACTGCTTTTTGGTAAACTTCACATTGTCTAACCCTGAATCTACTCAGCTCAGTCCTTTCCAAGTTCTTGCAGAAAACCCCCAAACAGAGTTCAACCCTGACCTGTTTCCTCCTCTTGGGTGCCATGCTCCCGGGATTCTGACAGCAGCACCAGGAAAGCACCTGGGTGGAGACCTGGGCAAACACAGAGCTCATCACGTCCGTTTCCCTCTTGTCCAATGCCTGAAAACAGTTGTCTCTACACTTTGTTCAATTTAACAGTTTTTTAAGGATGCTCTCTTTTTTATTTTAATTAAATTTCTTGGGGTAACATTGGTTGACAACATTATGTAAGCCGGGTGTATAACTTTGTAATACATCTACTTACTCCGTTGTAGGGTGAGCACACAATTTAACAGTTTTTAAAGGCAAGGGACTAGAGACAACCGGTTGCATTTCACTGCAGGTAGATTTTAACACCATTTTTAGGACTGTTTTCTAGACTGAGTGAACTTATAGAGCCAAAGTGTGTGCTATACAGCTTCATCTTAACCTCTGTAGATACATTTAGCATATCTCACAGTTCAAGTCTGTCCCTTTCCTAAATGGCAATGTACTTGACTCATCTATCTTATATAGTATAACCATCAGGAACTCTCGGAAGGATGAACCATACTGTAATCCTTCTATCTTCCAGTCACATTTGATCTCTGAAAAAAACACCTAATCTATTTTCTTAAATACAAAATAATTACACATTTACATTTCAACTGGTATTTGTTATTAAAATAATTAAATGATAATTCTATTTGAGCATTAAATTTAATTGAACTGTAATTAGTTCTGTTTAATACAACCATGCAATTCAACATAATTACTTTGCCCCAAGAGTTTTTCTCCCTTCACTCAAATTATTTACAAATAGTAACAAGAAGGAGATGATTCATATCTGTCAAAATGCAGAGGGATTAGCCAAGCAGCAATCTCCAAAAAGGGGTTAAATGGGGTAATGATAGCGGACTTCTTAATGACACGTCGGGGCAGCAGAATCCTAGTGGAGGATTTTCCACCAGGTGTACCTCGTAGCCAATTTATTAATTGGTAGCCAATTTATCACTAATTTCCATGAGTGTTTGTATACAAGCATGAGTTATATAGGGTCAAACAGGAAACTCCAAAGAGTAGCTGATTCACAGATTTGGAATCATGAAGGATATTTCGGGTGATTACGGTCATCAAATTACACAAATAAAAATAAAATAATCTATTGTGTAAGATCTTGCTCGTCCCACCCAGCCCCTCAGGTCATCAACAGAAGCATCCCCTCAACCTGAAAGAGATGGTGTTTGAGCCATAATATGGGGCAGTCCATATTGTCTATTTAGTATCTGTTTAGAAAATAATTTAGACAACTCACTCTGTTATAGACAGAGCAATTCCTGGGGAAGCCAGCTCAGTGAGACATAGTTTCTATCTGCGCTTGCAGGAAGCAAAACTCAGATAAGAGCATAGACACTAAATCCAAAATCCTGTGGAAATGGGAAGGAGTAATCTCAGATAAAATGGCATGGTAACCCTAGACAAAATATTTCAGAAACATATTGGGACCCCACAGTTCCTTAAACTGTTCATGTGTTGAGGTTGTGGGGTTCAGAAGTTAATTGATTATACATTTTTCCCACCTGACTATTTATAAAAAGAGAGTTTTGTCAAAGAAAATATAATTTTGGGCTAAAGTTTTATTTATTTAGAATTATAAAACATACTGAAATAAAATCCAATTTTCAGAATACTTGGACCCGTAAGGTGTGGGTAGGGAGGGACAGAGAGAGCGAAAGAGAACTGTATCTATTTAACTTTTAACTTTGTGGAGTAAATTGCGTCCAGTTGACTTGTAGCACTCTCTGAAGTGCAGAACAGTCAATCATTTTAAAACGTATATGTTATAAAAATTCAGTTTAGATGAATGCAAATTTATATTCTCATAACTTTACTTTCTGAAAATAATGGCAATTAATTAGTTAATTGGTAAGGTTTTCCATAAAAGTTTTAAGCACAATGTGAGACACAATATTTATAAAATGTATCCAATTAGATTAATGAGGTATATTATTGGGCAAACAAGTTCAGTGCTTTCCAGTAAACATCTTAATGGGGTCTTAAGCAAATTGTCAAGGGAAAATACAGACAATTTTTTATAATTTTTTTTCTTTATTGATTTTAGAGAGAGAGGAAGGGAGAGGGAGAGAGAGATAGAAACATCGATGAGAGAGAACATTGATTGGCCGCCTCTTGCATGCCCCCCACTGGGGATCAGGCCCACAACCTGGGCATGTGTCCTGACCAGGAATTGAACCAGTGACCTCTTGGTGCATGGGTCGATGCTCAACCACTGAGACACACCAGCCGGACAACAATTTTTTATTGTTGAAAGAGGTTTTGCTTGAAATAATGAAACCCAGTGCAAAGATACTATGCTTTAAATAATAGTGGACCCCAAAGTAAAGAGAGAAATTATGTAGAGACAACATAAATTATTATATAACAGTCAAAGTTCTGATTGGATAACTTTGGGATCAATTTTGTAAAAAGCATTAAGAAAAATTCAGTCTTTGATAACTTGAAGATAGATAAAGAAGGAGATGGATGGAAGGAAGGAAGGAAGGAAGGAAGGAAGGAAGGAAGGAAGGAAGGAAGGAAGGAAGGAAGGAAGGAAGGAAGGAAGGAAAAGGTAGAGAAAAAAAAGGCAACAGGAGCACAGCATTTGTCAGGATTTAAAGCTCTCAAAAATGCCCTGTCTTCCAGCCTTTGGAATTCAAGGCTTTTAGAAATGTGGATGGTTTGAGATGAGTAGTACTTGATATGCCCCAGGTCCAATAGGACTAAGTCTAATCCAAGGGAATATAAAACACCAATTTTACACTTTCAGCTTTAACTTGAGAATTAGTTCTTCTATCAAAAAAAGAGAGTTGTGTATAAGCTCTGGGACATGAAATGCCAGTATAAGCAATCAAGACTAACTGTTTCTTTAAAATTAGGATGAAAGTGTTAGAGATAATATTCATACTAGTTGGAAACTTAAAAAAAAAAAGATATATTTGTGTTTATACAGGAGTTGGCAAAACTAGGTTTACAGTGGTTCATATGAAAAAAAATATGATAATTGATAAATAATACTACAAGAATAAACTGTGTTTCACATACTCACAACTGTAAACCTACATTTGCCAACCCCTGTATTGATACTAAAGTTTGTTGTAATTCTATATCATCATTTAGAATAAATATAAAGTAATATTGTTAAAATTTGAGCTTGTATGCATATTTCAAACACATGAAATTGCATATATTAAGTCTGTGCAATTTTTAATATATCAAATACACCTCAATAAAGTGACAACAAAAATTAAGCTTCATTGTTTCAATAAAAACACTGTTGTTTAAAAGAAAGCATTGAATGGGAAAGCATGCAAATTCTGCTCTCAGAGTCACTTGGCTCAAAGGGTAAATAGAATGATTTGGATTATGAGGCCATAGCCAGAGCTTTCTACAGGTTACAGGCAAAAGTCTTTAGAAGAAATAAATGCCTCCCTCAGTGTTGATGATGTGAGTGATGTCAGTCATCAAACAGACAGGACAATGAGAGTCAAATCTACTTTGTGACTTTGCCCACTTCAGGCTCTTGGGAAATCAAAGGACTTGCATCTCATATGAAATTCAGTACTATTCTAGAAGCATTTTTCTAACTTTCCAGGTGAGAAAAATTGTTTTAAATACTCAAGGACAAGCAGCTATGATCATCTTTTAGGATCATTAACTTTTTTTTTCCTGTAGTATTAAGTGCACTTTATCCTCTCTTTAATATATCCTTAATGCAACTTCCAAGGAAAGAAATTGATGACAGATAAGCTCTAGGCTAAGAATTTGACACTATCATTTAATGCTTTGCTTGAACGGAAGCACTCCTAACTATTCACATAATAAATCCTTATCGTCCACAGAACAGTTCAAGTTTAATTCTTATTCCATTTTCTCTGTATTTTAAACCATTACATGAATGCCTTGCTACATTTTGCATATTTGCTTTGAGGTTTTAATAATTTGAAACCAATCATTTATTTTCTACTTCAGTTGAGGTATTTTGAATATTTCCAGTATTACTAATCACACACGAATACACAGAAGCAGAAAGTGGTTCATTAGGAGAGTTGAATGTACTGTATGTATGGTATATTATAATGATGCCCTACGTACAGCCAAACTTAAACATATACAGATATACACAAGCAGAAAAAGATACATTTGATACAGTAAAACATAAGAGATGTATGTTCAGGTGATATATATACATATAAATATACACAGATATCACCATATACATAATATTGTACATATAGTATAGACTTATATGTATATTATAATTATAAATTTTATGTATTCTATGTTAAGTTCTGTTTGCAGACATCTTTTTTTCCTGATAATTGTACATCAAATTTGAAAGGAAATAAATCATTTTATATTTTATATTTTCTTATTAAGAATATCATATTTACATATCCACTCAATATGAAAGTTAAAATGTTTCATTCAGAAAATAATATATACTAACTTGTGTAATTTCTACCCATCGTCAGTAGAGACAGATGTAAGAAAAATGAAACTTAATGGCCTGAATGACTCCAATACACATTTGTGGATCATATTTTTTTTCATTTCTTTACATGTTGAATTTGTCCTCAGTTCTGTTTTTCTTGAGATAGCAGACTTTCTCTCAAGTCCCTCCTCCAGTGTCTTGAATACGCATACTATATTTTACAAAAAAGAAATCATAAATATCAAATCATTAATTGTACACCTACAACTAATGTAATGTTGTATGTCAATTATACCTCAATAAAACAAATTAATAAAACATCAAAATATATTTCTTCCGGTGACCAGGAATATTATCACGATTAGGTCTGAAATGAGAAACACCGGTGTGTGCTGTTCTTGTGCCCGGTACTAAGGAATGCACGTGACAGTGCGTAAAGAATCACGGAGTGAGCCCTGGCCGGTGTGGCTCAGCGGTTAGAGCGTCAGCCTGCGGTCCAGAGAGACCCGGGTTCGGTTCCCGCTAAGGGCATGTACCTCGGTTGCAGTTTGTCCCCGGCCCTGGTTGGGTTGTGCGGCAGGCAGCCACTCGATGTGTCCCTTTCACGTCGATGTTTCTCTCTCTCTCTCTTCCTCTCTCTCCCTCCCACTCTATCTGAACAAAAAATGAAAAAAAAAAAAAAAAAAGAATCACGGAGTGAGCTGTCCTGGGATGGGACAGGTAGAATAATGGATGGCTCCCTTGCAGTGCCTGCATCCCGATCCCTGAAACCTGTGAACACCTTTTGTTACATGGTAAAAAATCGAGGGAGCAGATGGAATTAAGGTGGCTAACCTCGAGGTGGGGTCGGCTTCCCGGGTTATCCAGCGGAGCCCAATGTGATCACAGCAACCTTAAGGACGGAACAGAGGTCAAGGAGGCCTCCTCTAGAAGCTAAAAAAGGCAAGAAGATGGTACTTCCCGCAGAGCCTCCAAAAGGAATGCATCCCCGCCCACACTTAGATTTTAGCCCAGTGATGTCCATTTCATCATTTCACCCTCCAGAACTCCAAAGATAATAAATCTCTCCTGTTCTAATTCACTACATCTGCGGTAGTGTAGTAAAGCAGCCAATGGAAAATTAATATAGCAGACAATACTCTATTGGGTAGCCTCAGAATTTCTTCCTGTGGCACTTAATAGTGAAAATAACAAAGTGCTAATGAACACTCAATGTAGGACTGAATTTGTTTTCTTGGGGGTAAATATGGTAGAATTCTTTATATTTTATTTTTTAATATAATTAAATGTTTGGTATAACTCACTGGTAAACTGATGAGCCAGTAAACTTGGCAGGTGTTGAGGGCCTTTTGGTTTTTTTTTTTTTTTTTATAAGAAATTTTTATTGAGGTACGCTATGAGTACTGATAAGTACATACATATTTTGTGAATTGTCAGAAACAGTAAACACCTGTGTAATTGGCGCACAAATCAAGATATAGAACCAAAAAAAAAAGTTACAGAACCATATTAGCACCCCAGAAGACTTCATCTTTCTGTGTTTAACTCCAATCAAATGTAATCACTTTCTCGACTTCTGAAACCATAGATTTATATTACCCAGTTCTGACCTTAGAGTAAGAAAAACATAAAGTAAAAACTATTTTTTTCTGTCTTCTTTTACTTAATATTTTCTGTGAGACTTATCCAAGAAGTTGCTTATAGGTATAATACTTTATCAGCATTGCTATATAGAATTTTCACTGTATGAGTATACAAAACTGCATTTACTTATTCCATTGTTGAACATTGCATAGTTCTCAGTTTTCAGGTATTACAAATTTTGTTGTCATAGACATTCTAATACAGAACCTCCAGTGAATATCTGTAGTTATTTTTCTTAAGTATTTTCCTAGGACTGAAGGTGCTAATTCAGAGGGTAAGCATTTATTTAGCTTTTGCACGCCCACAGAGTTTTCCAAAGTGATACTATCAGTGCTCACTTTAGGAATGAGATCAGAGTTCCAGTTGCTTCTTTATGCTGGTTTGTGCCTCTTAGTATTTGTTTTCTCATTTTCTCATTCTGATGGGTGAGCAGTGGTATTGCATTGTGTTTTTAGCATTTATTTCTTTGAGTAATGAAGCACAGATTTAATAACTTTTTATATGTTCATGTATGTGTAATGATCTTTAAATTTTAGTTTCCTTATTCATTTGTAAGACTCTTTAAATATTTTGACTTTGAGTTCTTTATTGCTTATATGTATTATAAATATCTTCTCCAAACAAGTGGTTTTCCTTTTCACCCTGTTAATAGTTGTCGTTTTTGTTTTTGATAAAGCAAGTTTTTAATTTTAATTTGGTTCAGTTTATCTTTTTTAGGTTAATGTGTTCTATTAATTTTTTTTGTTAAACCAAGTTTTCTATATATAAATTATAGCTGCATTCTTCTGCTTCCTTCTAAACATATGATTGTTTCATAATCTCTGAATAATCTCCCTAAATCAAGGTCCCGATCTTTAATCACTTCTGCCTTGCCCCTTGTGACATGTATATAATCATATTCACAGATTCTGGGGATTGGAGGACACAGACCTACTTGGGGGGTGATCATTATGTCTACCACAACTAATAATTATACATAAGTGTAACTTATAAATATCAATTATATATAATGTATAAGACACATACGAGAGTATAAATATAAAGAAAACAATTACTGAATGAGTTAAAAGAGCTTCTCTTGGGAGACGAGAGAGGTGAGAGAGCCACCATTCTGAGCTTTTATAGTAAAAGCCCTTTGGAACTATTTTCCCTTTATGCACAATAAAAATGTTGAGCATTAAATGGGTCCCAGGAATCAGTTTTTATTATTGAAGTGCAGTCCAGTTAAAAATGTCATGAATTTTTATTCACTAAATTGTTTACCACTGAGACATATAAAATAACACCTGGCACAAATATTAAGCAAGCTTGTGTACCCTTCTCAGTCTTTAACAGAAGAGCCAGCCACACATGCACAGTGCTTACAGGTCAAACCTCAGAATTCTTTTTAAGGTAAAACACTAAAATCTCATTTAAAAATTGCTTAAAATTACCATTAATGAGGCTATAAATAAATATTCAATTATATCTTAAATCCAGAATAATAAAAATAGTTCTGGTGACCAAAATAAGCACAATGGATTAGATATCATTTTAATCTGTACTTTCTCCAGAAAATAAAACCATTAGGAAAAGAATTTTACAAAATTTAAATTCATGGGGACAACAGAAAATGGCAAAAAATAAATCAAGCAGCCAGGGATGTCAACACATATTCTTGGGACAGCACAATTAAACAGAATTACAGTAAGTGTCTCGTCAAAACATGAAAGGTGACACCAAAGTGCCTTCCACAAATAATGGCATGAAAAAGTAAGAGTACTCATGCCACTTTATCCTGGAAAGATGTAGGGAGGGCTGAGAGGGAAGATTATTTGAGCATACACACTCACTGATCCTCTCCCATCCGGTAAGCATAAAATGCACCTCCCACACGCTCACCAAGAGAATGCCTGTTCCCTCTGTGACATTAAACCAGTCTACTGTACAACAAGGCACAAAGCAACAGGGATAATGGCTGAGAGGAATTATACCAGAAACAGGGATTAGAAGTCAGAAGATATTTTCTATAAAGACCCAGGGAGTTCATACACTAGACGTTGCAGTTTATACAGTTTATGCTGCAACAAGGTAAGCAGTTGTAGCATGAAATCATAGACAATATGTAAATGAATGACTGTTACTGTGTCATAATAAAATTTTATTTATAAAAGGCTAGATTTGGTTCAGTAGTTGGCTGGCTTTGGGATTAAATTACAGTTTACACATTTAAGAGTAAAATCACTAGCAAATCTTTCCCACCTTGGTAACCAAATGTACAGTATCCAGACATAGAGATACCGACTATCCAGGGGAGAAGAACAGCTTATTCTGCTGCTTGTGAGGCCCCAGACAAACCATCCATCACCACCCGATCCATCGAAAGCCAGGTCCTACCCTGAAAACATACACACAGAGTCTCTAGTAGCTTTCCAGTACCTCATTCTTAAGCATTAATGAAGAAAAAGCTCATCAGATATTTGAGAAATCTCTAACATTGAAAGACAGAAAAAAACAAGAGTAAGTAATTTTGAGGTGAAAAGATAAAAAGTGAGCAAAAAAATTAAACTATATTGTTATTAGATATTGTTCATATTTTTATTAACGTCCTCTGAAATAGAAATGAAAAAATACATTCATGAAACAAGAAGATGATGTACAGGTGGTGCCATTCATCTTTTTAACCAGCAAATGTTTATTGATACCTGCCATGGGCAAAACTCAGTTTAGGTGCTTGAGATACAGCGATAAATAAAAATAAACAAAAGTGTAAAAAATTACTGCCTACGTAGAACTGCTATTTTAATAACAGGGGAGAGAATATTAAAAAATTATCGTAGCCCAGCCAGCGTGGCTCAGTGGATTGAGCATAGTCGCATGGACTGAGAGGTCCCTGTTCAATTCCCAGTCAGGGCACATGCCTGGGTTGCTGGCTCGATCCCCAGTAGGGGCGTGCAGGAGGCAGCCTATAGATGTATCTCTCTCACATCGTAAATGTGACAACAGAATGCAATAAATGCTATGTAATAAATGCTATGAAGGAACTATGGAACAGGATAAGTCAAATCAGGAGTTCTTAGAGTTGCAATCTTAACATGGTCAGGAGAGTACCCATTGCTGAGGTACGGTTTCAGCACTGGCTAAGTTAGCTGTTAGCCATTGGAGAGTATAAATTTTGGGTATCTTTGAAGACGCATCTAGGCAGAGGGGACAACCAGTACAACTTTTAAAAGAAAGAGTATGCCTGAAGTATTTGAAGACGCAACCAGGTCAATGCAGCTGAAGTGGAGTGAGAATAGGAGGTAAGGATAGAGAGGAAGGGGCTCAGCAATTTTCATCGCGTGGCCCACAGACCCTCGGAGGCACCCAAGACACTTTATGGGGGTTTATGAGATCAAAATATTTTCTAATATATTTTTGCCATTTTTAGTTTTGACATTTACAGATTGTACAAAGTGATGGCAACACTGCTGGTGTCTTAGCACAATAGAGTGTGGTGCACTGCATCGATGAATGGTTATCGTATTCCTTCTGGCCACACACTCGCATTGGGGGGGGGGGGAGCCAGTTTTACTTAAGGCCATCCATGACCAAGCAGTAAAAATTATTAATTTGATTATATCTCAACCCTTTTAATATAACGATTTTCAAACATCTTTTTCATATTATGTGTAACAAAATGGAAAATCTACACAGAGCAATTCTGTTGTATATGAACATATAAGAGGAAAGGCTCGTGCAAGATTTTTTGAGTTCTGAGCTGAACTAGCTGCTTTTATCATGAAATGCCATTTTATGTAAAAGAGCAACTGACAGAGGCACTATGTTTATTCAGATATTGGGGAAGATGATTTCTAAAAAATAAGTCTGTAATTTCGACAAAAGCAACAGCCAGTATTTGATGATAAAATTTGGGCTTGCAAGAAAAAATTTGCATTTTTCTAGAACTTGTATCAGCTACCATGACCATGACTTTCCTAATATTTCAAGATTTTTTTTATGTCAGTAGTTGTATTAATGAATGTGACATTTTAATAACGCATGATATAATGTGTGAACATTCTGCAAGATATGCATAAATAAGTGAATCACTATTTAACATTGCATGATGTTAAAAAATCCTGCATTTAAAATTAAAGAAAATCAATCAATTTTAATGTAACAGAGAACAAATTTTCATTGACATGGTTCCAGATCCACTTGCCTTGAAATAACTACCACATGACAGGCTTTGGTGTAGTATCAAAGACAAATATTCACAAATATCAAATATTAAAATATTCCTCCCTTTTCCATGGAGTGATTTCTGTCTGGACCAGATTTTCTTCATATATCTCAAACCAAACAAAATAGCACAACAGAGTGACTACAGAAGCAGATAAGAGAATCTTGCTGTCATGTGGTATGTATGTCATATTTAAGAAGTTTGTTATTGCTGTTTTAAATAAATTAATAAATGTATTAAAAATGTATCAGTTTTTATCTAATATAATGATACTGAGAGATTTAACCCAAATACACAAAAGTTCTTTGGGATTCTCCATAATTATCAATAAAAGTGTCCTACACTAAGTATCTTCTCTATCATCTTTTAACCTGTGTGATCTTTCTTAGGCTTTGTTTATTCCTCCATTGAATAAGAGTCACTCAGTGCTAATCAATAATTGCTTTATACGAAGGAATGTTTTGCCCATTAGTCAGCTCAGGAATTGGCAATATGTACTTTAATAGTTAATGTAACTTTTTTTCAGAAACCAAAGACAAAACACTTATGGGGGGAGGGTCTTAACACCATTCTGAGGACTGTATTTGAACCCCTGAAACCATATGTTAATACAATTGAAATTTGTATCTCTTGCTAATACCTTGATCTTGAAAATCACTAGCAAGAAAGATGTGACCATTTCATCTGGCCACGGAAGTCAATGATGCAGCTTTGGACAGGGTTTAGAAGACAAGGAGAAGTGAACAATAGTTTAGATTTCATACTTTCAATGTTTATAATAGTTATAGTTCTTGTTTAATTTCACAACAAATGGAACTTCTGGGTTGTTTTTTTTAATTATTATTATTTATCTGTTTTCCACAGTAGTCAAGACTTATTGTTACTACAGAGAAGTCAGTTTTTCCTTCCTTTTTGTATGGCATGTGTTTAAAAAATATGGGCATCTGAGGTGCACTGCCCTGAGATGGTCTGTTAGTCAGAGTCCTCCATCACGGTTTTCAGGAGAATGTTTTGCTAATTACACAAGGCTAAGTTAGAAGTGCTTCTTGCGAATGTGTCAGGCATCTGTCAGTACTCTCTTCTTTGCACGTAGCATAGCATACTGTATTGTTTTAAGAACTGGTCTGGATCCTTATGTGACTGTAACTTCTATAAAGGCAAAGGGCCTGTCCACCTTGTTCATCATTTTATCCCCAGTACTTAACTCCCTTGGGAATGCGTATTTTAGCATGATATAGGGGATTTCAACCTGTGTTTTTCTTTCAAAAAGCCCTCATATCTCAATGATATAGTAGTATTCATTGCCTCAAGATGAAAGAAGAATAAAAGGCATCATTCAGCACTGATTTACAAGTTTATATATATTAAATCACCATAAAACAATAATGTGGAATACAATGTGCATTTGAATCCCAAGAGCTAGGACACTGAGAAAGAAGAACATTTTGTTTTCAATGGACTTCTGTATACCAGGATTTACTTACTATGAGCTAAACCTGGGAAACTCAAGAGCTAAAGTTTGTATCCGTCAACTAGTGTATCAGAAATAATGCAGCAATTCAATTAGTGTCCAAACCCGGGCATGAGGTGGGTGGGAAGGGGTGACATTTATTGAAGTCGACTGTGAGATTTGGGATCTAAAAGAACAGAAGACTTCTGGGCTGGTAATCATCTGGAATGCTGAACACGGATGCGTAAATGCAGAGTGTCCTAGGCCAGCTTAGCTGCAGAAGAGCAGAAATGGCAGTGTGGCCATCTAGTCAAAGGGAGACTGAGATGGACTCCCTGCATTTCAAATCTCTCTCAGCTTGTATGGCACATGAACAACATCCAAACATTTTCAGGATCCAAGTCTCTGAGAGAAATAAACACTAACCCAGCTGCCGTGAAAATGTTTTGAGGATTGTAGATTCCAAGGCAGGATCTACAAAACCATCAGAGGAGCCCAGTTTGAGGCAGAGTCATCCAGAGGGATAACAGTGTTATTTCCAGAAGAGTCACCATGCTTTCTCTGTTTCATAAGATCAGGGTGGGGGGGATACACTAGCCAGTGATGTTCATGATGAAAACAAAAGTCAATTCCCAATACCCAACAGAAAAACTAGACCTTAGCATAGGCTAGTGAGAACAGAGAAATTACTCATACCACAAGCATCTCTCAATTCCAGGACTATAAAGAGGGGCGTGCTGGAGTTGGCTCAAAGCCAGGTGTGGGTATCTCTTCCCAACTCTGATTTAATGGTATCAGGTTGGAAGAGCAAAATTGGCCATCATGAGAGCTTTTATACCATGAACTTGGAAGCCCTACACACTGGGGCCTTTACCCTGCTCCTGGCTGGAGCTTGTTTTCAAACATCTACCAACACACCCCAGATGATCTGTAAGCGCACGGTGTATTTAGATTACCCTGGGAAGAAAGAAAACAGAGTGGGTGTAAATCAGACACTACCTTAAATTGACAAGAATGGGTTTCCAACTCTGCAAAAATGATTCTTAAGAGTTGAATAAATTTTAACTATAAAGAAAAGGAAAGACATTGGGGGGTTTTTGGTCAGTTAGTTAAGACTATAATATCGTGAAAACAATATCTATTAGGTGAAAATTTAGGATATCATTATGGTATTTATTCATTCAACTATGAGATCTAGGAAAATATGATACCCCATTGCTATTTAACTAACCTATAGTTACTCATGTCTCTGTTTGCCCTGCTCAGAAAGATTCCTGCATTACAGATACTTTTGTTTTAAACCTGTCGCATTAACCCTCCAGATGGTTAAATGCAGCCTTCCCGATGGTTCATGCGTGGCTTGTTGCCCATCGCACTGAAGTACTGTGCTTCCAAAGAGATCAATGCTGTCAATGCCTTCAGCAAGATCTTTAAAAATCCCGTTTGCAGATTGGCGCCAAAGTGGCTTACATATTGGCATCAATTACTAGCTTGTCACAGTGGTTTTTTTCCTAGGGGAAAATAACACCAAAGCTGTTGATAAAGTCTGGAGTTTCCTAGATGGTAATTTTGCACTGATATCTGCCATGTGTATCTGTCAGAGCAACTTGAATCTGTCTTAGGAAGCTGTGGGCGGAGGGAGCTGCCTTAGTTGTGTACTGGCCAGCCCCCTTGACAACGTCCTCTGCTTACCAACTCATCTGTCCGCTCGTTCTGAGCATCATTTCTCCGAAAGGACATTTTCGTTTACCCTAAGTATTGCTGTAAATTATATTTTCAAAAGACAAAACTATTTTCCACCAAACTGTTATCTTATTCACAACTTTGCATTTATTTTCCTGGATGAATTAATTAATAACCACTTCTCCCTCCCCAGGTTGGAGGCTCAGTGAGAGCGAAACCTTTCTAACGTTTTCTTACCTATCATTTTGTGTCACTAGGATACTGTGTGGCTTATAGTGAATGCCAATATGTGCTTGTGGAATAAATAAATGAATGAATACATGAATAAATAAATAATAAATAATGATTTGTAACAGGTATTGCAACAAAATTAACATTTCATATATGCCAAAGAAAACATACAATTTAACAAGAAGATTGAAATAATTAGTACAAAAATATAGTTCAAATTGGTAAACATGAAAAAAATATAAATGAGAAATAATTGTTTTAAGTTTACCATAACAATTACTGAACAAATTTAAAATTAAACTAGACTTTCAATAATAAAAGTCAAAAATTTAAATAATACCAACTGGTATAAAGTTTTGATAAGCAGGTATTGAAATTCTTAAATGGAAGACATAGAACTATTATGTGCATTTTCTGGTAGGTATTTGGTGAAAATCAATAAAATTGTATACTTTACCCAATGTTTCCATTTTGTTGGAAACTGTCTTCAGGAAATATATACAAAAATATAAAAAACAGAGTATTCATGAAAACATTGTAAGATTAAAAGAAATTAAACATTTAAAAATGTGGGATTAGTATAATAATTTATAGTTATGAAAAGTGCTATATCCCATTACAATGATGTCCTATAAGTCAATTGATTGACCTAGCTGTTTGATAGCAATATATTTCAGTGAAATTGGGTGGCGAGGAACTTTGAATGTTTTATGTGTCACATTTCAAAAGAATGTGCACTCAAGTGTTTATAATGCTTATCTTTGATGGTATGAGTCTTCAGGTAATTTCAATTTTTTTCTCTTTTTGAGCTTCTACATTGTAGACTGTTTTCTACTTTGATAATGTGTTACTTGAATAAATTATTAAGGAGAGAGGATTAAAAGAAATGGTGGTAAGACATGAAAAGTCTCTGTACCTCATAGAAATTGGCTTATAGATAAATGTTTCAAAAGAGATTTGAGTTTGAATATAGAAACAGGGATTTGAGACAGAATTTTATGGATAGGAGCTTAATACCTGCTTCTCCATTAAGGCTATTATATTAAACTTTTATCTACTGATGTAGCAGAAATACTATCTTAGTGTAGTCTTAAGAAACAGACATGGTTAGTTGCTCAAACATTACCGTCTAAGTTTAAAGTACTTCTGTTATTTTTTACTTTAGATAACGTAGAGAATAAGTTGTTTTTTTCCCCCGGGTGGTAAGCAGCAGCAAATGATCTTGGCATTCGACAGGTCTGTCTTTTCCCTTTTTTTAACTGCCAGAGCAGAAACATGTTAAGTTCACATAAATGGAGAGCACCCACTGTGGAAAAGATCTCTTTTGACTTAAAAAGGAACATTAAAGGCTCTGTCACTTCACAGTGAAATGACGATTAAAAGAGCAAAGTGTAGTACTTATCTGTCCGGGTTGTAACCGTTACAAGCTGGGAAAGTTGAAGTTTTGCTGTTGTCTTCTGTGGGGCAGTGGTTGCCAGTCACATTGGTTCTTACCAGGATCACGTCAGTTCCCAGGCTTTGACTTCTGACTATCTACCAAGTGAAAGACGGACATCAGAATTCTTTCTTCATTAAGTCAGCTTCCAGGAAACTTTCACAGAAGGATGGTAAAGCAATCTTTTATCTTGAGCAAACTTCTAGGACTCTCCATTAGCACAGTCCTACATAGAATTTGGCTGCTTCTTTTTATTTATTTATTTTTTAAAAAATTGTTAATATGTTTTTATTGATTTTTTAGAGGGAGAGGAAGGGAGACGGAGATAGAAACATCAATGTGAAAGAGAAACATTGATCGGGTGCCTCCTGCATGCCCCCCACTGCGGATCGAGCCCGCAACCCTGGCATGTGCCTTGACCGGGAATCGAACCCGGACCTCGCAGTCCATGGGGTGACTCTCAATCCACTGAGCCACACCGGCCAGGCTGGCTGCCTCTTTTTAATACTCAATTCTTCTCTGCTTTCAGCATTTAAGAAAATACTTATCCAGCTTGTATCTGTCTTCAGTATTTTAAGTCAGGGTTGTCTATTAAGGCTTGTAAACTCCAAAAAAGTTTATTCTTCTTTTTAATTCACTATGTACAGCAGCTAAGAGAAGATGGCAATAAACTTGGAATATAGCATTGGTTTTAATGATACAAATATATCTAGAGTGAGGTTTCCCAATTTGGAACCATTGGCATTTGGGACCGTCAGTATTTCTGGTGTAAGAGATTGTTCTGGGTATTGTAGCATGCCTTGCAGCTCTCCTGGCCACTATAATGCCCACTGGATTTTGTTGCTGCTGTTTACTACATTACAGTAACACCCCTCCCCTCTTGTGACAACAAAAATTGTCTCTACACATAGCCCAATATCCCCTTAGGGGCAATATATCCCCTGGTGTAAACCATTCAACTAGAAAAATTAAAGAGAATTTTATCCCCAATGATTAATATGCTGTGCATTTAAAAAATACTTCATCATGTCACTCACAAAGAAGTGTGATTGTGCCATAATGAAAACAAATTCTTTTGTTTGAAGATAGAAGTTCATAATCAGGAATCAACTTATTGTATCTAAGACTGTAGATACCAGTGATAAAAGGCTGGTTTTAAAATTCAGTACATGGTTAAGAGCACAGAAAGAAATCTTGTAGTGTCAGTTTCAAGCACGTCACTCCATCACACACCTCACTGTTTGTCCTTACAGGTGATACACTGCTGTGATACAAAATCTGCCCTAGGCACATGTGCCCGGGGGGCGGCTGCCACAGGGGCAGGTCTGAGCCAGGCCAGAAGTCTCTGGTGCACTGTCTTCTCCAAGGTGTTTTAGTTTGCCCTCAACACAAATGAAAAACACAAATTTCAATTAACATATGAAAAGCTTCTCTCAGAATTAAGAATGAAAAGACTTAACAGTTAACAACGATTAGAGGCATACTAAGAATTACATTGTACTGATATAGAAAGAACACAGATTTCAGAGTGAGGAATATTTGGATTAATTCTTCTGAGCACTTGCTAGCTGTGTGATATCAGGACAGACTTCTGCTTCGTTTGTGTGCTTCCAACTTGTATTTTTGTATTAGTAAAATCGGCATGATCATAGTTTATAGGATTGTTGCAAGAACTAAATTTAAAAAGTAAAATTTATAATTGCTAAAATCTGGAAACAGCCCAAGTGTCCATCAATAGATGAGTAGGGGGAAAAAGCTGTGGTACATGTACACAATGGAATACTATGCACCGGCAAGAAAGAAAGATCTCATATCCTTTGAGATGACATGGAGGGACCTGGAAAGTACTATGCTAAGTGAAATAAGCCAGTCAGAGAAAGACAAATATCACATGATCTCACTTATTTGTAGAATATAATGAACAAAATAAGCTGATGAACAAAATAGACCCAGGGACATAGACATAGGGATCAGGCTGACAAAACTCAGGGAGGTGGGGGCAGGAAGAGATAAACAAAAGAACTTACATGCATATATGCATAACCAATGGATATAAACAATAATACTGTGAAGGGGAGGTGGATGGGGGAGGACGGTGTCAATGGGAGAAAAAGGAGAAACACCTGTAACAAAAAAAAAATTAAATTAAAAAAAAAGTAAAATTATCTAGCATAATTCCGTGAACATAATATATGTTCAATTAATTAGCAGTTCTCAACTTGTGGGTCGTGACCCCTTTGGGGGTCAATGACCCTTTCACAGGGATTGCCAAAGACCATTGGAAAACTCATATTTCCGATGGTCTTAGGAACTGAGACACCGCTCCTCTATCCGTCTCCAGGTGGGTCCGCCCACATGCAGATACGCCCACATACAACATGAGGAACTGTATTAAAGGGTGGCGGCATTAGGAAGGTTGAGAACCACTGAATATTTATCAAGGAATTGAATAAACACAGGATTAATGTGACGCTTAAGAGCCTAGAAATATATAAAACTTATTCTATATTCATTCATTTCTAAACTTCTATTCCAAAAAAAATTTGTTTCAGAGAAGTAAAAACATAGTGTCCCCCGCCCCCTTTGGTTTAAGAGGTTGGTAAGAAAAGTATTCCAGTGCAGCCAGTATTTTATGTACCATAGAACTTCAAACATCAATTAGAAGAAAGTCACCTATATTTGTACCCTGTTCTAAATAGCAAAGCAATTCCAAGTTGGCAAGGGTAAAAATAAAACATTTGATATGCTTTGGTCAGTTGCCTGCTAAACACTTCACTGGACTTAAATTCTGTGCATAAAACCCTCTAACTACCAATTGCGTTCATATAAGAACTTCCATTTTCCCATTTATTTTATTTTGCAGCATGCATTTTTAAGGTCTTCAACATGTGCTTTGGGTCCGTTTGAATTATCCTGAATAAAAACATTTCTGTTGGGGACAGGGAAAGTGAGTTTGCCTTCCTCTAACAAAACCTATAGAAGTAACAACTTATTTGATATACACTCAACCACAAGAATACAAAACCCAGCTGGTCTTAACAACTTGTGGGTAAAAAATTCATAAAGTACTCCTAAAGCATGCTGTAGTAGAAACTAGAGTTACAAATATAGAAAGCACAGAGCACCACTTCCAAGTGCTACTGGTTAGGTGTAAGGGACAGAAAAACTCCTTGAAATCTGGTATGATAAATGCTAAGACATAGGTAAGCAAAGGAGTCTCTGTGGAAAGCCAGAAAAATTACTGTCTTCATGTATGCTCTTCTAATTGAGAGAAATTGTGTTTCTGGGGAATAAAATATGTCAACACTTAATAGTTCCTAAAACTTTTTAAAGGATCTGAGATGAAAAACAAAACAAAACAAAAAAAAAACCAGAAAATCAACCGGAGTTCTTAAATTTGTCTTTACTTTAGAGTCATTTGGAGATTTTTATTTAGTTTTTATTCAACAAATATTTATTTATACATTTATTTATTTTTTTAAATTTTATTGTTTTATTATAGTTTTCATTCAATGATTTTTTATTGGTTTAAGGTGTTTGACACAGCAAATAGTCATTCATATAGGTTACAAAGTGTTCCCTCTGATAATTCAGGTGCCACCAGGCACCTTAGATAGTTATTACAATATTGTTGACTGTATTTCCTATGCTTTACCTTACATCACCTATTCTGTAACTACCAATTAATACTTTTTAATCCCATCACCTTTTTTTTTTTTTTTTTTTACCTCATCCCCCAACACCCCTATCCTCTGAACTCCATCAGTTTTTTCTCTGTATCTATAAGTCTGATCCAGGCCCAAACTCTCAATCTATAAATAAGAAAATCTGGGCCTGGAACCTAGGAAGCAGAAGTTTAAAGTTCCTTAGATGATCTCAATGGGCAGTGAAGTTTGATAACCACTGATCTGAAAAAGTGGAGGGCATCCATGTTGCCTAGTGAAATGAGGTCAGTATTTGAAGTTTGACTGTTAATTTTGTGACTGAGACACAACTAAAGTGAAATGTAAACTTTTGTTGTTGTTTCACAAAATCAAGCATAAGTATTTGCAAGGAAAAAGATTTCTTTTACACTAAACCAAATAACAGTATAATATTTCATTGTAATCACAGTTAAATAAAATTGAATGCATTGCAACCTTGTTGTTCTTCTTAACTTGCATGACTGTAGTGATGGTTTGGTAGTCCAATCCAGGTCAATGAGAACCTTCCCCGAGATTTTGGTTGAGATTGTGGGATACTTTTCTTTTTTTTTTAACTCATTTTTATTGTTGAATGTATTACAGATGTGCACCCTTTTTTTCCCCATTGACCCCCTCCTCCCCAATCCTGCCCCCCTCCTGCCTTCCCCACACTGTTGTCAGTGTCCATTGGTTATGCATATATGCATAGAAGTTCTTTGGTTTATCTCATCCTGCCCTCCCTCCCCACTTCCCTTTGAGGTTCATCAGTCTAACAACCAATTTGTACTTCTTAATTCCTTCATCTTTTTCACCCATCCCCCCAGCCCCTGACCATCTGGCAAGCAACAAAAAGTTCTCTGTATCTATGAGTCTGTTTCTGTTCTGCTTGCTCATTTTGTTTGTAGATTCCGTTGTTGATAGATATGTATTAATTGCCATTTCATTGTTCATATTTTTGTTCTTCTCCTTCAAGAAGATCCTTCAACATTTCATATAATACTGGTTTGGTGGTGATAAACTCTTTTAGCGTTTTCTTGTCTGGGAAACTCTTGACATGTCCATCGATTCTAAATGATAGCTTTGCAGGATAGAGTAATCTTGGTTGTAGGTCGTTGCTTTCCATTACCTTGAATATCTCTTGCCACTCCTTTCTGGCCTGCAAAGTTTCTTTGGAGAAATCAACTAACAATCTATGGGAGCTCCTTTGTAGGTAACGGACTGCTTTTCTCTTGCTGCTTTTAAGATTCTCTCTTTGTATTTAACCTTTGGCATTTTGATGATGATGTGTCTTGGTGTGGACCTCTTTGGGAAATTTTATGTCATTATTTTTTCAAATAGGTGTTCATTTTCTTGCTCTCTCTCTTCTCCTTCTGGCACCCCTATGATGCGAATGTTGGCATGCTTGAAGTTGTCCCAGAGGCTCCTTACACTATCCTCATTTTTTTGGATTCTTTTTTCTTTTTGCTGTTCTGATTGGGTGTTTTCTGCTTCTTTATATTCCAAATTCATGGTTTGCTTCTTGGCTTTGCCTACTCTACTATTTATTCCCTGTAGATTATTCTTTATTTCAGTTAGTGCATCTTTCATTTCTGACTGGTCCTTTTTGATGTTATTGATGTTCTCACTAAGTTCCTTGGAGGTCTCCTTAACTTCCTGGAAGGTCTCACTAAGTTCCCTGAATGTCTCACCAAGTTTCTTGAGCAACCTTATAACCAGTGTTTTGAACTCTGCATCTGATTGATTGCTTATCTCCATTTTGTTTAGTTCTTTTCCTGAAGTTTTGTTCTTTTCTTTCATTTGGGACATGTTTCTTTGTCTTCTCATTTTGGCTGCTTCCCTGTGATTGTTTCTATGTATTAGGTGGAGTTGCTATGTCTCCTAGGCTTAGTAGGGTGGCCTATTTTTGTAGATGTCCTGTAGGATCCAGTGGCACCATCTCCCTGATCACCCCAGCTGGGCCCTCAAGGTGCACCCTTAGTGTGAACTATACACCCTTCTGTTGTAATTGAGTCTTGATTGCTGTTGGCACGTCAGTGGGAGGGATTTACTCAGGCTGATCAGCTGCAAGATTTGGCTGTGCCCACTGGCCTCTGACTCCCTTGGAGGATAAGCTGTGTAGGGGCCCACCACACAGAGCAAGACTTACTTCATCAGAGTTCTGGTACTCATTGAGTCCGCTCATTGAGTGTGTCACTTGTGGAGGTGGTTGGGTGGTGGTGTTTTGATGTGGTCTAAAGCTGTCCACTGGTTGCGCTGGCTCTAGGGCCAGGTCAGCCACTGCCTGTGTTCTATTTGGGGCCACCCGGCATAAGCTACAAAGTGATCTGCAGATGGCTGCTTCTTGTGCTGGGCTTGGAGGTGCCCAGGAAAAGCCAATTTGTGAACCAGGACTGGTTGCTTCTAGTGCCAGGCCTGGGGCCACTTAACAAGAGGTATGGGACTCACTGAGACCAGATGCTGCTTGTTTGAGAGATTTTAGGAAACTCTGAAGCAGGATCCAAGACAGTCCAATCCTATGGTAAAGCCTTTGGAAACAGTTTGGGTGGGCCTGAAAGTTGGGTGGGGCAGGGCCTCAGGAAATCACCAGGGCGGGGCCAACAGAGTGAGTCAGGTTGCTGGAGCCCCAAGTATCCCGGCCATCTTCCACCCCAGGGAAGGGTTCACCAAAGGAATATTAACCTCCACCAGCACGTCTGTCTAGGAGAAAGCCGTCTCTCCAGCCTCATGCTGAGGCCAAACAGCTCAATTCTTCCCTGTATGTCTCTGGCGCCCCTCAAGCTGCCTCCCCTCTGAGCTCAGAGGGAGCGAGTCCGAGTAAGTCAGTGCACAGGCCCTTTAAGAGGAGCTGCCTGGGGCTCCCGCAGCCTCAGCCTCCCTCAGCCTCAGTTCCCGCTGGTTTTACAGCCAGAAGTGATGGGGATTCTCTTCCTGGCACTGGAACCCTGAGCTGGGCAACTGGTGTGGGACGGGGACCCCGCAGTCCTCAGGGAGGACCTTCCCAGCCGAGGTGTCCTCCTGATTTTTATTCGCCCCACGTGGGTGTGGGACCAGCCCGTCCCCTCCGCCCTCCTACCAGTCTCGGTGTGGCTGCTCCTTTAATTCCGTAGCTGTGGGACTTCCATTCAGCTCGACGTCAGGCAGTTCTGAAGGATGGTTGTGTTGTAGTTTAGTTGTAATTTTGATGTGGTTGTGGGAGGAGGCGAGACCGCGTTTACCTATGCCACCATCGTGACTGGAAGTCGCGGGATAGTTTTCTACAGTAAGGTTCCAATAGTCTTGATCCGCTGCTAAATTGTAGGTTTCAGTCTTCTGGTGACCACACCTGTTTCCTTATGAGAAGAACCTGTCTAAAAGTGAAGAAAGCAGAGGGAAAACCTGGAGAAGAGAGATTCTGACTTTTAATGAGTACCTGGAGAACTTATTCTAAGGAGCTTTCCAGTAATATACACGAAGAAAAAAAAAGAACTTTTTTTTTTTGACCAGGGCCTAGTTGAAGTGAATTTCTACCTCTTGATATTGAAAGTAACCCAGCAATGCAGACATGGATACAGGTATCTTACTGAAAATGTTTAAAAGTATAATACCTGCATTGTTTCTTTCTATAATTGATTAGGTTATAAAGTTTAACAAATTCAATTAAAATAATCTGAGTAAGGGGAGATTGGAATGAGGAAAGAACCTGAGATATTTATAATCCAGGTATTTTACTTGCTTATGCTATTACTGTATGCCACGAAAAATGATTATATCGAAAATATGAAGTATTAGTTATTTTATTTTCTATAGGCAGATAATTATTTGTTTTTGGAGGGGGTATGGAAATGAGAATAAAAACTGATAATTACTGACAATTCAGCATTTCATGTCAGAGACTAAGGTATGACAGAGAAGATAAGAAAGCACACTGCAGTACTGACTAGTACAAGAGAAAAATACTATGTGATACAGTTAATATCTAAGGAAAAGAGAAATTCTGCATCTATTGGCTATATTTTTATCTCATTTTGACCAGTAACAAAATGCTGTTAGACTTACCTCAAGGAATGCTTTTATGCATACCAAAAATAAAATAAGGCTTACTCATTGTCAATAATTTCCTCCAAAATGATATTTTCCACAATTGCATGGTAGAGGTATGACAATCTATATTTCTGGTGAAAAAGTGTCATGGTGGCTTTTAATATTTTTTCTATTTTGCTATTAAATTTCAATTACAAATGGCATTGAACCATACTAAATTACTGTAACTTGGAGAGAGCTGAAAATTTGGAGTAAGCTGAGAATTTCTATTAAAACCAAGTAAGTGACTAAAATAGTGCGTTCACTCATGATGTCTTAAATCCTCAAACACAAGGATTGGCTTAAACTTACTGCTATATTTATTGTTTTGGGGCCAAAATATGATACACATTTTATAGTATAAGAAGTTATTCATCAACTTTTGTGATGAATAACTCACAGAAAAGACCCTATAAGAGGAATTCAGTTAAATTTAGAGTTACAAGAAAGAAAAACTATTTTTCATGTATATGTGTAATAAACCTTTTTTTTTTTTTTCCTAATTTCACCCACCTTGCCACCAATAATCAGCCTCAAAATTTCAACTCTTTCTTCTTCGTAATACGTTCCATTTTCCTCTTTCAGCCAATGGAAGGGCCATGGGCTTTCGTGTCAAACAGACCAGTACCTCAATTTAAATTTTGTCAATAACAGGACTTCCAACCTGAGGGATAACCTAAACAGTCAGAACCTCAATTTCCTCATTTGTCAAATAGAAATAATAATAGCAGATCTTCAATAAATGCAAATATTTCTGTTTGCTTAGGTTAAAACTTATATAAAGTAAGTTCTCTCAAAATAAATTGCTAGACCATCATGCAGGTTAGTCATCCGTTCTAGCATAACCACGTATAATAAAACTTTTTCTATGTTAACCAGTAAATCGATCCTCAGACCTTAACTCTTTCCTTCTTTCTAGTCACTTGTAGAGAAGTCACCCACAGATCGCTATCCATTTTTCTTATTCTCATATTTAACATGTCCAAAATTAGCTCATCAAATGACCTTTCCATTTTCCCCCTCCTTCCAAAGTTTCTCATTTCTCTCTCTGCCAGTGCCTTTTTTTAACTTTCTTATGTGAGATTATCAGCCATATTTCTTCTTCCTTTTCTACATGTTATATCTCATGTCACCAATATTGCCACTTTTTTCCCCTAAAAAACATGCCTCTAATTTTGTCTTCCTGTCATTTCACTGCCATTTCAGTCCAGCTCATCAGCTCATTCCCTTTCTCTTTATATGTATCATGAGGCTTAAATAATAAAACAATAATATACAAATATAAATAAATATGAAGAATACCAATAACGTGTTCTGAGAGTTCAAAATCTAATTAGAAGCACTAGTTTGAAATAATAAAACAGTTTCAAATTTTACTAATTTTCTTCCATATTAATGTATATCATTTTAAATTGATTTGGCTTAATCCATTGAAGGAATGATCTTTTTGTACCCTGTACTCAGTTCTTTATAAACTTGGTTTCTTTTACTAGTCTATGTACTTGATAACTATCTTTCCTGAAGCTTTTGTCTACCTTGGCTCATGGCATACTGTTCATGTTTTCCTACAAGAATGACTCTTTTAAAAAATATGTTTTTATTGACTTTTTAGAGAGAGGAAGGGAGAGAAAGATAGAAACATTGACGTGAGAGAGAAACATGGATCAGCCACCCCCTGCACGCCCCCTACTGGGGATCGAGCCTGCAACCCAGGCATGTGCCCTGATGGGGAATCGAACCGGGTCCTCTCAATCCACTGAGTCACACCTGCTGAGCAGAGAGTGACTTTTACCACTAGTTCTGCATTTTTCACGCTCTTCAAACATGGATGATCCAAGTCTCCATCCTCAACTTTCTAGCCTCTCTCTCTCTTTCTCGTCCTCCCCTTCCTTCCCTCCATCTCTCTCTTTTATTCTCCTTTCTCTTTCCCTTAGATTATCTTCCTGGAAATCTCTACTGCCCCATTACATCAACTGCTGTAACTACTGCATCTATGGATATGAATCCTTAGATGTGGGAAGCCCATTCAGTCTGTTCTAACTCCTTACCCTGTTGCACAGCACTGTTGAGTACTCACAGAATTTCCTCTCAGCTTTTTCTTCTGACAGATATGCAGAAATTTTAGAATCAGATGGGAAACCTTTAAGGTACTCTATAATGGTTTTAGTAAAAATGCATTCAGCATAGGCTTACCATTTAGGCACATTAATATAGAACTTTATATTTATGTAGACAGGTAGAATTGTTTTTAATTTCCACCTGAAACATTTTTTTTGTTTGTTTTGTCATAACACTTGGTAAGTAGAGCAAATATTTTGATTTCTATTTTATAAATGAAGAGGCTATGAAAATCTTTAGGAAATTTGCCCAGTTTTTTGAATTGCATGATAATGAGTTTTCCACTATTTTATCCTGTCCTTTTAATCCTGAAATAAACTATTCAGATTAATTAATAATCATTCTATAGTTTTTGTTTTTCGTCATTGTTGAGAATGCTGTATTTTTAAATAACCAAATAAAAAATACTAACTTTTATTTAAAAAAAAAGTTTAGACATAATCATGACCTGTGTAAGATCATAGTGCAATAAGTTTCATCATCTCTAATTATTTTTTTTCCCCTATCTCTTTCCCCACTATGTCATATATTCCTTAAAAACAGGAACAAGATTTTGAAAATATTCTGATTTCTCACTTGATTTGTACAATACTTTTTACTTAACAAATTGGTGGATTGAATATTTGTGTTGCCCCAAAATGCATCTGTTGAGGCCCTAAGCCTATGTGGAAATAGGTCCTGTTCTGAGGTGATAAAGGTTAAATGAGGTCATAGAAGGGGGCCTTTATCAGATGGGTGCCCTTATAAGAAGAAGAGGGGACCAGGGCTTCCTCACTCTTCCATGTGGGGACACAGTGAGAAGGCAGTGACCCCTTTGCTAGCAAGGAAAACAGCTTTCACTAGAAACCAAATCCACTGGTACCTTCATGTGGCATTTCCTAGCCTCCAGAGCTATGAGAAAATGAATTTGTATCTCTCCCGCCATTTGGTCTGTGATATTTTGTTATGGCAGCCAAGAAGACTAAGACAATCAACAAACTGATGGTTTTCATTTCTAATTAAAGAAATAACTACTCTTAATATGGGATAAGAAAGAAAAAGATTATAGAGTCAACAAAATATCCTTTCTTATGTTTTTAAAGTGTATACCAGAGTTGAATGATATCTTAAATGCTATTCTGTAGTTACATTTAAAAAAATAATAATTTTTGCTCACTGGATCAATGGAACATATCATACATGTACAGATCATGTTCTGCACATGTAATGCACATGTTTTAAATATGACTAAATGAGAAAATCCAATTAAAATGTGGGCTATTATGAGATTTGCACTTATACAAGTTTTGAGAAAGAAAATAACTTTACTATTATAGCATTTTTTTGGAAATGTATTTAAGGGTTAATATGGATTCCAAGAAGATAAAATCATAAATAATATTTTGTCAGCTACATATACTGAAAAAATAGAGTTAATAAGAAACTAGATTACAAAGAACTAATTTGTATAAAGTAAGGTTCCAAGATCTACAAAATGGACAACAAAAAGAGTGGAATGGGGGCAGAGGAATGGAGCACAGAGAAATGCCTATCCAACCCCCCATCTAATCCTGATTAGATAAGAGTGCAAATCACCACTTTGATCATTACTTAAACGATTACCTATAAAAATCTGCAGTATCTGTCCTCTCACTTCAAATACATCCCTCCCCACATCATCTTCCCTAAATGGTCTTTAAAAATATATTTATGAAGATTAATTATTTTTTAAGACAATAGTATTTTATATTCAAGAGAAAGAAACTTCAGAATTAAATAAATGTTTGTATATATACCAAAGAACATGAATTTTGATAATACAAATTTTTACTTAGTCTAGTTTTTTTGTTTGTTTGTTTACTGTATTGGGGGGTGGGTAAGGCGTAGGGTACATATCAATCTTCACTCCAAACAAATGTTTTATAATGAATATCTCAATCTGCTAACTAACGATCCCTCTGATTTTATTTGAGAAAATGCAAATTCTCTGTCCTTCACTATTTATGAATAAATAATAAGACAAAAAATAAATCTGAAAGCTACCAATGAAAGTATATTTGCAACCTCAAATGTTCTATATGCAAATTATTTTTAAACAGCAAACTCTGAGACTAGAACAAAAATATTATATCAAAATACTCTGTTTTGACTTGTGGAAATTTCAATTGCTTTTAATAGGCACTCTATTAGATTTTTAGAAAGCCCCTATTTCTGGAAATGTGTTTACCTAAAAATTTACTTTTTCCATTTGTTTTGATCTTTTTTGAAAAATATTTACTACTTTACTAGCTAATAATAAAAAATTAAATAAAATGTAATATGGTTTAAAATATTGTCATAGAGAATCAAATTGAATGTTTATTTTTTAAATCTAATTATTTATCTGAGGAAGGTTTTCTTTTTTATTCCCCCCTAACAATTTTTTTCTTGGTGTAGTGGGCTGAATGGTGTTCCCACAAAAGATGTGTCCACATGCTGGAATTTGTAAATGTGACCTTAATTGGAAAAGGGCCTATGCAGATATAGTTAAGTTAAGGGTCTCCAGATAATGTCATACTGAATTATCAGGGCAGGCCCTAAAGCCAATGACAGATGCCCTTATAAGAGATTCACAGAGGAAGGCACAGAGAGAGAAGAAAGCAGAGCAGAGATGGTATTGATGCGGCCACAAGCAAGGAGTGCCTAGGGCCACCAGAAATTTGAAGAGGCAAAGTAGGATTCTCCCTGAGATCCTTCAGAGGAAGCACAGTTGTGCTATAACCTTGATTTTGGTCTTCTAGCCTCCCAACTGTGTGAGAATAAATTGTTGTTGTTTTAACCACCACCTTTTGGTAATTTTTACATCAGCCCTTGGAAACAATTTGATTTCGTGAGCTCCCAAATTTGATAGTTTGCTTCATTTTTATATTACTGGTCTAAAACAAAGCTAGAAAAATATGTTACAGAGATACTTGCAAAATCCACTGGCTCCCCATTTCAAGCCTTTTTATTTGGTCAAAATTCTGTTCAAAAGGCAGAAAAATAAGTTAAAATAAATGTTTGATCATAGTTCCCCAAACTATTGCAAGTAAAAGGGACTTAAAAATCATAGAATTCAATCAATTTATATTACAGAAGAAATAAGTCTAGAGAAGCCCAATGACTTGCTTCAGTTCACAAAACCTATATTGAGCCCCAGCTTTTGTCTGAACTCATTTGCAATGTGAGGGAATGCCCCTGTGAGTTACAGCTGCCTTGCAGATTTCTGCTTTTCCCCTGGTATTAGTTTGTGTGGGCTGCGGTAACAAAACATCACAGACTCAGCAACTTAAACAACATACTGTTTTCTCACATTTCGGAGGCTGGAAGTCTATGGTCAGGCTGAGAGCTCTCTTCCTGGCTTGTGTCTTATCACTACGCCTTCACATGAACTATGAACTTCCCTCTGCTTTGTTTAGAGAGAGAGTATGTCCTCTGGTCTCTCTTTTTCTATAAGGACACCACTTGTACTGAATTAGGGCTCCACCCTTATGACCTCATTTAACCTTATTACCTCCTTCCCTATCTCCAAATATAGGGCCTATAGTGTCACATTGGGGGTTAGGGTTCCAATATGCAAATTTTGGCGGGACTCAGTTCTGTCCATAACACCCCTTTCCACCATGCTTACATAGGTAAGGAAGAGGTTATCATAGTGCTTCTTTAATTTTGAAAGTGGAAAACTGAAACAATTAATTTAATATAATTTTTCTCATTTATCAAAACCATTTAGATGGACCCGACTTGAAATCCATGTTATGCCCAAAGAAGACCCAATTCTCTAATTTTTCTTTTAATAGGTATCATCTTTGAGATAACTACAAAAAACAAAGGCAAACTCCTAAAATTTGCAGTTGTGACTATAACTTTCGGTCAAAATAAAACTTTTGTTATATATTAATGCATTTATCAGACATGCAGATAGGAATTCCATGGTAGATATGAAAAGAAAAATAAACTAAAAAAACCTAAAGGAGACTGAGAAAATAATTTGATGAACATTTTTAGCACGTTTAAGAACTAATTTCTCTTGATGTTTTTACTGCTGTTCTCACTCTCAATTCTTTCTTTTATCACCATGAAGAGTGCTCCATCTTCTGAAAACTCTGCCTGATTGAGGATTTCTGTATAGGCAGGAAGGTCAGTAATGGATATTTTCACACTTTAGCCAGAAAGAACAAAAAAGAATCTTCAAAGTTGGCAATAAACAGAGCAATCTTTGGGGATCAAAACAGCCCCTTAGATTTGATGCCAGGTGTCTTTCCCAATCTTAGCTTCACAACTTTCCCAGTCACATCAGCTAGTTGCTCTGAGCAGGGAGTCACTGTTCCTGCTGTCAGAGAGTCTAGGAACAAAAGGCACAGCTGCGGCAGGCGTAGATTGTATCTGCCAGTTTCGCAAAATGAAAATGAGGATGATATACCGTGTCCACAGGGTATTAAGTTATATTTTTCTCTCTCTACTCCTTTCTCCATTTTTCTGTCTGAGTACCTTATATTCCCTTTTCTCTCTCAATATATTTTTTTCTGAGCCCTTATTCTCTCTTGTCACTCAGATCGGTATACCAGAATCAGAATTAAAGACTCCCAAATCAACAACTTTGATATTTCCGCAGACAAGGAAGAACGGGTAATAGCTTCAGTAAAGTGTCCTGTTCCCTAGCGCATGAGATGCGAACAAACATCAGTCCATGGGATGAGCTGCTTCAATTTGTTATAATGTGAAGGAGAAATTGGTCAGGACGCCTGAAGTAGAATGGAAGCAAGAGGCATTATACTTGTTCTGAACTCATTATTGAAATGTTATTTAATTACATTATGTGATGGGATTTGGACATGGCACTTTCAGTTTCATTTGGAGATAAGGCTCACCAAACAGAAATTTCAAAATCCAGACTTGATTTAAGTCCCCATGAGCTCAGTTAAATAATATAAGCCTGTCTTATAAAGGCATAACTATTTGTGCTTATTAGGTAGTATCTTAAATACACACATCTAAGATAAGTTATTTAGTATAAGGTGTAGGAGTTACATACTTTTAAATAAAAAAATTTTAAAAAATTTGTAATCACACTGATAATACAAGTTAATCAATGAGTTTTAAAAAATGATATTTTGTTGTACTTTTTCAAATACAAATATTTATTCTGAAAAGCAAAATAACCCATGCATAGTAAAGAACCTAGTCTTCTTATCTTTCCAAAGCACACCCAGTGAGGTCACCTAAAACACGCACATAAGGATATAACCTTAAAGTTTATCTATGGGAATGGTGGAATTAAATGTGATACACTCATACTATGAAATACCTCAAAAATCTTTTAAAATAATGAGTTAGTTTTTAGATTTTGGAAAAGAAAACTCTACTGCAGTATTATTTTAAAAGATAAAGGTAATAAAAATAAACATAGGAAACATTTGATAGGGGATCTTTCTTTTTTGTCAAGATACTATGATCTCCAGTAGATACTTTAGTAAATATCAGGTTATCAATGAGAATAATGAAACAACATAAAATGTGCTCTTAGGTTACATATTATAAATTCCATTACTAACAACAAATACATTGATTATTACATATGTTGCAACCTTATGGAGAAAAAAGTAAGAAAAATAAATCTCCATTTGTACATAGCTCATTCCATTTCCAAATATCAAGATAGGCCTTCTTGAAAAACAGAAACTCATTTAAAACCATTCAAAAATCTATCATTTAAATAAATTGAGTGATAGTAAATAAGGCTTTAAGAGAAAATTAGATTAGATCCTTTTCTTAATTCTTTGGTCAAGACCAAGATTCTCAAAGTGTGTGTGTGTGTGTGTGTGTGTGTGTGTGAGAGAGAGAGAGAGAGAGAGAGAGAGAGAGAGAGAGAAATTCAATAATTTGTATGCTTTCTTTTACTTCCTTAAGCTGACTGATTCATAAAAATATTTGCATTTACATTGCTGGTAGTATTATAATATTCTTTGAGAGATAATAAACATATGTTTTGCTTTGAAAAAATTCAGTTTTATCCAAACTAACATAAGACATATTTGGTCACCATTAATACATTCAATCAATGTTTAATTACATCATTTAATGTCTAACTTGTTATGCTAAGCATTGCAGTGATGTATTCAGTAGAGCTTCTGATGACCCTCTCTAAAGAAGGTAAATTAAGAGAAAAATATGATTGTTGCATAATTATAAATTATGGTTGTGTAAGATAGGAACTGTACTAGTGACAGAAAGAAAGTAGAGGCACGTTTAGTCAATGGGCAATATTAGTCAATGTGCCAAATGGAAAAATACAGCCAAACCTTCTCTCCCCACGTCTATACTGAATAGATCTACAAGTATAGTAAGTATTATTAATATACAATATATACTATGTATTTTTTCCTCAGGGCTACCTGCTAACTAATATAATTGTTGTATTTTATCAACTAAATTATGTTGTTCTCCTTATGACCATATTTATTCCAAGACCTATTTCTTGGTGTCTTTTGAATGTTTTGTCTTACAGATTAGTCTCCCCTTATCCCCCAGAGGATATATTCCAATACCCCCAATGGATATCTGAAATCATGATAGTACTGAATCTTATGAATACTACATTTTTATCCTATAAAAACATACCCATAATAAAGTTTAATTTATAATTTGAGCACAGAAAAAGGTTAACAACATTAACTAATGATAAAATAGAACAATTATAATAGTATACTGCAATAAAAGTTATGTGACTGTGATCTCTCTCTCAAAGTGTATTATTGCACTGTACTCGCCTTTCTTCTTTTCGTGATGTGAGATGATAAAATGCCCATATGATGAGATGAATGACGGGCACTGAATGTAGAGTGAGGCTACTATTGAGTTTCTGACAATACTTGAGAAGGAGGATCATCAGCCTCTGGGTTATCTAGCCATGAAAACGTTGATGGTTGGATGTCAGGAATAGACAAAGTCAATGGTTGGGGAAATGTAATATTTTTGAACTGCAGTTGACTGCAGGTAACCGAAACCTCAGAAAGTAAAACCTAGATATTGGGGGGAACTACTGTCTTTGTGCTCAGACCAAGGGCAGATGTCTTCTGCCACCACAGCACCAGCTTGGTCACTGGTGTGCTGTGGGTTCCTGGCTGGCCACAGCTCTACTGCTTCACTGGAAATTGCATCAAAGCCCTTTCTCTCCTCTCACCCTACTCCAGTTTACCATGTAACATGCTTCTCTGAGAGCCCTAAACACTGACTCTGAGTTAATGGACTGACTACATTCCCAGACCTCATTACAGTCCAACCTGTCGGGCTACTTAAAGCTAATTTTTACTTTATGTGATGCTGATAAAAACTGCTCAAGAGTTTACATTAAGACTCTAGTCAACTATCTTTGATTCAAATGAAGCAGAAAAGAAATCAATGGCACAACCAAGCAGTGGAATAAATGTATCTTGTCATTAAACATATGGCATCTGGAGTGGGTTCATTTATTAGCTGTGTGATCCTGGATCCGTTATTTAACATTTTGTGGCTCAGTACCTTTATTTATATCAATGGTCTCCACCAGGGCAATTTAGCCCCCTTCTTCCTCCAGAGTGAATTACACAATATCTGGACTCATTGTACTGTGGGTGTTACTTTCATCTAACAGTTCAGGTCAGCTATGAGGTTTAACCATCCTGCAATGAGAAGTCGGCCCTGCACAACAGATGATCCAGCCCAACAGGTCAGTAGGGCCAAGGGCCAGAAACTCTGATTTCTAAAATGATGACCACTAGGATACTTTCTCTAAGTACGGCTCTACAAGATGAAAGTGAAGACTTCAGATCTGTCTGCAAGGGATTGCCTGCCCTGTCCCCCTGCTCCCCGCCCACACGCCCTTGTCTCTTTCTCTCCCGCTCACTCACTCTGTTCCATTCACACCAACCGGAGACCAGGCCCGCTCCTGTGTTAGGATGCTTATGCATATGCTCTTTCTTCTAGAAGCAATATTCCCCAAGATATCTGAATCAGCAACCATTGCTCCTCCTTCAAGTCAGTGTTCACATGTGACCTTCTCCAGGAGGCCTACCGTGACCACCGTTTTTATAATTCACCCACCCATCCCACAGACATATATGCACATATCTCCTGATAGGCTCCTTTAAAAAATATATCTACAGCACTTAACCCCTTCTCTAGCATACTATATATTTACATATTATTTTTGTTGTTGTTGTTTTTTTGTTTTGTTTTGTTTTGTTTTTTACTGTTCCCCTGTTATAATATAAGCTTCAAGGAGGCAGAAATTTACTTCATTTTTTTTTTCCTATTGGTGTGTCCCAAGAGCATTGTATGGGTATGGTAGATTTTTAATACATATTTGTTAAATATGACTGATTCACTTCATTCAACACAAAGATGTTTAATAAATACTTGTTGAATGATTTAATCTTGAGTGCTCTGCATAGTACAGTCATCTACTAAGTAATAAAAATGATGCATACTAAAAGTTTAACTGCCTACATTACTGTAGGTACAAAAGGAAAGAAAGGTATAGACACCACTCATGGAGATTTAGATATTCTATTTCATGCTTTAAGTGTATGTTAGGTTAAACATTAAAAAAATTGTTCAATATGTTATGGTGCTTCTCAGATCAAACAGAGCATCTCCATCTTTATTTGGAAACACCTTCAGGATTGGCACTTGGCTTTCTCCTTCTCTTTCATTTTTCCTCAGTACTACATGCTGTGCTCTGATTGTACCTTACCAAGGGTCTTGTTTTTACAAACTAGCATTCTATGATTTATCTAATTTGTATGCTATTGCAGCATGATTCTAATAACCATTCATTCTTCTGGGTTAAAGCTTTAGTGAATAGGGAAAAATTTTTTTACCTTGCTATAAAAAATCCATAATCCATATGTCAATAACTGGGAATTAGCATAGAAAATTATACATTTTTCATTTGCATATCTAAAATTTGCATGAGAGTTTGAACAATTGACTTCTCCTGGTTTATTATAATGTTTACCAACCTTCCCAAACAAATGTTTTCTTCTGTCTCTCAATAATTAGAAACCTCTGAAAATTATAGTGCTTTTTAGAAATTTTAAACCAACTCACTAATTATTTTAATGTAACCTTATTCACTTCTAAGTTGCAAAACATTGCCAGAGAAAGCCGTGTGGAATGAGCCACCTTGGTTTTGCTAACATTTATTCTCTAATAAGCGTTTTTTTGTTTGTTTGTTTGAGGGTTTTTTTGTGTGTGTTTTTTTTAATTCAGATTTACCACTGAGTGCTGGCATGAACAAATTTTATCTCATCATATAATAAAAAGTACATTTTTTAATGATTCTACAAAGGGCAATTGAATCACAAAATAAAATAACTTCCTTATGAACATTTCATTTTGCAGTAAATCTCATAATAGAATCTAAATAATCTCAGGTTGCTTGCCTAATCTTTAATTCTATTCCCTTTGTGTCCAAACAAAATGGATAATTTTACTTAGGACTATCTCCTAATTGGTAGCTTTCCCATTGCCTTTTTCAGTGCTTGAAAATGTAGTCCTTAGAGAGAAAAGAAGCAAACCATATTTGTACAAACATGCAATGAACGTTGTTTTTATTACAAATACTTGTGCTTTGAAAACATTACCATCATCGTAAAACTACTGCCTTGAAATTTCAGGGAATCAAGAAATGCCTGCCATGCATGCTTGATATGCTGAAGCCACGGAGCCCTCCTAACTCCTGCTTGTTAAATTAGCAGTCCTGTCCATGACTCAGGCCTCATTTGAATTGTTCTGAGCCCTGATTGCACAACCTTCTATACCCAGCTAGTGAGTGACTCTTGCTTTATTGCCCACCTCTTGCTGCTGAGAGTAAATTAAGAACTCGACCTAGGGTTATGTGCTCTATTAAGACAAAACAGTGGCATACTAATTCAATTTAAATGGTCAGATTGTATTTCATTTATTACTATTACCATTTTCTGGGGAGTTCAACCAGTCATTTTTCCCATGGAAACTTTTGCTTTTAGAAACTAGGAACCACTATGCTGAATGCATTTCTATGTGATTAAAACAGGATTTTTTTTTTTTTTTAACGGAGAAGAATGTAATTTTTGTAAAAAGAAGGTGCCATTATATAAGCCCAGTGGTGAGTTAAAAATGCATAGTGCTGCAGGAATTGAGTGTGTCCCCCATGTTTGGGGAAGCAGGTGTATTTAAATGTCAGTGTTCAGTGGCTCTCACACTTTATAATCATCTTGAGATTTTTAATCACCTTACTGCCCGAATAGCAAGAATATGAGTTCTTTTAACTTATTGCCTTTTTCTGGGGAAACACCCCTTCTTTAAGAGTTAAAAGATACATGTGAAAGGCAAAAACCTCTGAGATGTTAAAAGTTAAGACGTGTATATTCCAGGATATAGATTTATGAACAATTATTTTATCTCTAAATGTAAATCTCAGTAGCACTCTTCACAGTTCCATATGGCCTCTCATGAGATCCCATCATATTTTGAAAATAAAATTGATCTAGCAAATTTAAGAAATTAAGACACTTGCCCTGGCTGGTTTCGCTTAGTGGTTAGAGCATCGGCCCATGGTCCAGAAAGACCCGGGTTCAGTTCCCGCTAAGGGCACGTACCTCGGTTGCAGCTTGTCCCAGGCCTCGGTTGGGGTCATGTGGGTGGCGGCCACTCCATGCGTCTCTCTCACATTGATGTTTCTCTCTCTCTCTTCCTCCCTCTCTCCCTCCCACTCTATCTGAAGATAAATGCAAAAATGTCCTCAGGTGAGGATAAAAAATTAAAAAAAGCAAACAAAAAAAAGAAATGAAGACTCTTTAAAAATTATTAGCAATTTATTATGATACTTCTTCTAGGTCATTTATATAGGGAAATATGTCATTTTATAGGCTGTTTAAAGTGTAAATAATTCATTATTTTGGAGAAACAGTCTTCTTTACCTACAAAGATGAAATATTGAACAAAGAGATTTTGTCCAAAAGATTCTTCCGTATTAAAGGCAAATTGTAAAGACTGATGGTATCAGATGTGTCTTAGAAATGAGGTTATAAACCTAGACGTTTGGCAGAGAATAGTAATTGTTTCAGAGATAATCAATGAGAAATAGAAATCATAAAATAAAACAGGGCTCCTAATGAAATAAAGGCAGCAGAAATGCAAGGTTCTGACTGGAGGCTTTTAGTAACAAGTTAGCTAAGCTATAGTTTTGCCAATGTACTTCCCACTCATCTAAAAGGCCTTCAGTAGCCACCGTTTGGATTTCTGGAAGTCTGGTTCCATAGTGCTGGATTTGGAGATTTTAACAGAGATGTGTCATTCGCTTAATTAAATGCAAAATGTATTCAATTTTACTTTTTCTCATTTTATGTATTTATTTATTTTTTGTATCTCTTCCCTGACTTGTTTTCTTCGCACATTTTCCTTTTTGAGATTGCACAGCAACATGCCTCTGTGTTCTCTAACAGTGTCTTTCTGGAGCACTAACGGCAATGACGACAGCAAAGCAGTGGACACTGTGAAACACAGTGATTTAGAAAAAAAAACAGACACGCTGTATTGTTCATAGTGGTTCTGTGACTACAGTTTTTAACACAATCACATGACTCTCTTAATGCTGGCAAAATGCAATCCATTATTTAAAAAACACACAAACAAAATAACAGACTTACAAAGGCCCAAATGGAAACCTTCATTATTTGATTTTATTTTTCCCCAAGTTTTTATTGATCACTATATCAAAGGAAGTTTCCTGATATAACAGCATAGAACTCTATTTTTTATATACCTTTCAAGTGATTGTGAATAAAATGAAAGACCTCCCTTCCCGCAGTCAATCACTGTATTGTAAGGGCGCTTTATCTATTCCCTGGAGCACTGTCCCAAAAGCAACAGCTTTATGAGAAGATTTTTTTCTGATAGTTAACCTTGACATGTGACTTATCAGATTACCACATGACATTCATGCTTTGTTGAAGAAAATAGAGTGTTTAATAATGAAAGGAGTGGGGATTGTAGAAATATCAACTTTTAAGACAGCAGGGAGACAAAATCTTTGGGTGCCAATGGCAACTTGTAGCTCATCACAGAATAGAAAATAGAAGCTGAAAGTGGACAGAAGCATGGATTCTTAAATTGCCTTCATCCCACCCTTTAACCAGGAGAATAACTCTCATGTAGAAAAGGTTGTTTTTGAGGATCAAGTTTGTGACCAGTTCAATCCTATGTTTAAATCCCGTTTCCACAATGTACTAGTGTGGCTTTGGACAAGTTATTCACTGTCCCTGGGGCAATATCCTCCTTTGTAAAGTAAGATACTAACACCAATTTTATAGGATTATTAAGAAGGTTGAAATGAGCAGAATTTACTATGTAAGTTGTTAAAAACATGGGTAATGCTGGAGTAAGAGAGTCTATCTTTGAACTCTGATGATTCTGGATTCCTCAATAATAAACTATATTCTTGGAGCAAGTTATTTAACCTCTTTGAGGCCCATAAATGTTATATGATGCTAAAATTTCCTCTGCATTTTATTTTTACAACCCTCCTACTAGAGGCTGAATATATGTTTCTCCCTTCAGAATTCACATGCTGAAACCTATTCCCTCAATGTGATGGTATTTGGAGATGAGCCTTTACAAGGTGATTGGTGTCCTTATAAAAGAGACCCCGGAGATCTCTCTTGCCCCTTCCACTATGTAAGGACACCGAGACCAGACAGCCATATATAAAGCAGGTCCTCACCTGACACTGAATCTTCCAGTGCCTTGATCTTGAACTTCCCAGCCTTGTGAACTGTGAGAAATAGATTTCTGCTGTTAACAAGCCACCCTGTCTAAGATGCTGTGCTATAGCAGCCTGAACAAACTAAGACACCTTCATAAGAATTAAACAAGATAACGTATGAGTCTCCTAGGGTTCGTTAATACATAGACAAATACTCTGTGGCTTAAAACAATACCCATTTACTATCTTATTATGTCTGTGGGTCAGGAATTTGGGCAAGGCTAACTGGGTCCCCTGCTCAGGATCTCTTAAGGCTGTTTCTTCTTGGAGCTGATGGTCCTCTTCCAAGCTCCCGGAGTAGTTAGCAGAATTCATTTCCTTGTGGTTGTGGTGCTGACATCACGGTCTTCTTTCCGACTCTCAGCTGGACACACTCTCACAGACCTTTGTACACACAGCAGCTTACATCAAGGCCAGGAAGATACTTGATCTCTTCAGAAATGATCTAGTCCTTCTTTTAAGAGTTTTTAATCAATTAAGTAGACCCACTAAAATATCAGCCAATCTCCACCCTGGCTGGTTTGGCTCAGCGGTTAGAGCGTCAGCCCCACAGACCAGAGAGTTTCGGTTGGGTTCCCGTTAAGGGCACGTACATCAGTTGCAGTTTGTCCCCAGTCCTAGTTGGAGTCGTGTGGGTGGCAACCACTCAATGTGTCTCTCTCACATCGATGTTTCTCTCTCTCTCTCCCTCCTGCTCTATTTGAAGATGAATGCAAAAATATCCTCTGGTGAGAATAATAATAATAAAAAAAAAAATCAGCCAATCTCCCTTTTAACTCCAAACCAAAGATTTTGGTCAGCGAAACTATGACAAGCAGTAAATATTCACTCTATGCTGGCTATTATCATGTAAAGTATTTAGCACAGTCCCTAATAACTCTTGGTAAAAACTCCCTAAAGAGTAACTATTATGATCACGTTACAACTTCTCAGTAATTTGATATAATGTGTTTTCCTTGTCAAAATATACAATCCCAGTAACATTTGCTTTTTTATTAGTCAGTCATCAACATTCAACATCTTCCTTGACTAACTGAAAATTCTGTACTTTTTGTTTTATTGAAGCTTATTGTAGCAAATGAAATGATATTCCTATAACCATGAGTCAAATACATTTTAGTTTGAAATGAAAAATTATATACTGACTAATTGTACTACAACTTCTTGAGAAAAAATTTTTTATTTTATTTTACCTGGACAAATATTAAATGATTTTATAGAAAAAAGTTTATTAACATCAGAACAACTAAGAATTATTTTTATCTGGTATTTCAAATGTGTGCCTGTTCAGTTGACTATTAAACTGTATATTGAATGTTATATTCAGTATCTCTCTTTCTTTGGTACTTGGTTAAACTAAAAAGTCAATATAAAATTTTATTTTTAAAGTTAAATTTTTGCTAAGTGGTTTAAAGATTATTTATGAAGACTACCCTGGATTACTTGTATTCTAATTACTTAAAAGCCCACTCCATACAGTGATTTATTAGGTGGGGATCAATTGTTGAGAAAATGGTCTTAGACTCTCCTTAGCCGTACACCATCTCTTTCAATTTCTTACAAACTGTGGCATATTATTTTTTCAAATATCCTGTGGGTATTCTGTGCTTATTTTATTAACACCATGTTGAGATATCTTTCTTGGTTATACTTTTCTCTGTCGACCAAATTAGAGAAGATCGTTTGATTACCAGAGAATGTACAACTGCATTGAGTCTAAATAGCTGCCCCACTTAAATCCATTTTGCAAAAATATATTTATAATATTCACTAAAGTTCATTAGTGTCTGGATTTGTTGAAATTAAAAGCATAGGAAGGGTCCTACACTTGGGAGAATTGCATTAGCAGAATGGTCATTTTTAATAAAAACATAAGGCTGTAAGGGAAATCTATTTTCACTTAAAATTATACTGTAGGTATTACGTTGTGTAAATTATTTTATTTCGCCTAGAAATCATTTTTGTTTATTCTCGATACTTAGAAGTGACTACGTATGATACAGTAGCTCAATCTTTGTAACAGAAGCTATCAATCACTAATTTGTAAATCAGAGTTTGAGAAATTTTAAGTCTTTTAAATGTTCATATTTGCACGACTCAGTGCCAAAACCAATTCCACTATGATGTAAAGTTTTATTCTGACCTTTTTAAATGTCTATTCTTGGTAAACTTGAAGCAATACATTTTACTCACATCTTACATTTGTCATTTAATGATAAGATGTTTTCATTGAAAACAGACCTGTTTACATCACGGAATTCTGTGGATGAAAGCGGTTGGTTCTGAAGTGGGTGGAGAGAAGTAGTGGGAAAGAGTAACATAAGTATTAGAAAGCCACAATTATTTTCAAATCTTAGCAAATTTACATTGCATACTGAGAATGCTCCATCTGTTATTTGACACTGATCTTAGTTCTAGCTTCAAGATCTAATGTTTGGATAATTTAAGCATCACCTTAATTTAGCTGCATAGGCATAAGATGGACAATCAGGATTTCATACCTTTTCAAATGAATTTATGCATACATTGACTGTAAACTAATACATATTAGCATTCACTCATTCAATATTTATTTCCAGATACGACAGTGAATTTGCAGCTGAAGTTTATTGGCATATGCCAGATTAATTTATGCTTTACTTAGAAAGTACCCTTTCACTTAACCTTTGAGAATATAACACAGAGAAGGTACATAATTTTTGTCAATCAACACTTTTTGTTCCAGATCAACTATCAATACATTTTTAAATGCATCCATCACCTTATAAGTTTATCTTTCTGTGTGTTTGAGAACATTTACATTTTATTCACTTAGCAAATTTAAATTATATAATAGAGTGTTAGTAACTATAGTTAACATTTCATACATTAGATCTTATAGCTGAAAGTTTGTGCACTTTTATTAACCTCTTCCTTTTCCTCCCACCCCCCACTCCCCAGCATCTGGCAACCACTTTTTACTCTCTGTTTCTAGTAGTTCAGCTTTTAATTTGGATTCCAAATATACGAGATACAATGTAGTATTTGTCTTTCTCTGTCTGGCTTATTTCACTAAGCACAATGACCTTACAGTCTATCCATGTTGTTGCAATGGGAAGATTTCCTTCTTTCTCATGGCTATAAAATATTCTGTGTGTGTATATGTGTGTACCTCACATCTTCTTTATCCATTCATCTATTGATGGCTCTGAGGCTATTTCTTTATTTTTGTTATTGTGAATAATGCAGCAATGAACATGGGAGTGCAGATTTGATACCTTGTTTTCATTTGCTTTTACTTTCATACTACCAGAAGTGGGACTGTTACATCATGTTAGTTTTATTTTTAAATTTTTGAGAAACCTCCATACTGTTTTCATTAGTGGGTGTACCAATTTACATTTCCGCCAACACTACACAAGGATTCTCTTTTCTGCACATCCTCGCAACATTTGGTATATCTTATCTTTATGACAGCCATTCTAAAAGGTGTGAGGTGATATCTCATTACAATTTTGATTTTCATTTCCCTGATACTAAGTAATGTTGAGCACCTTTTCATGTACCTTTGGCTATTTGTATGTCTTCTTGGGAAACATCTATTCAGTCTACACTCTGCCCATTTTTAAATCAGATTGTGTGTTGTTTTGCTATTGAGATGTGTGAGTTCCTATATTTTGAATGTTTGCCTCTTATCAAATACATGATTTGAAAATGTTTTCTCCCATTTCGTAGGTTGCCTTTTATACTGTTGATGGTTTCCTTTGCTGTGCAGAGCTTTTTAGTTTGATGTAGTCCCTCTTGTTTATTATTGCTTTTGTTGCCTTTGTTTTTGGTGTCAAATCCAAGAAAAATATTGCCAAGATCAATGTCAAGGAGCTTATCACTTGTTTTCTTCTAAGAGTTACGTGGTTTTAGGTTTTATATTAAGGTCTTTCATGGTTTTGTGTGTATATGGTGTAAGATAGTTTTCCATTTTCTTCCTTCCTTTATTTCTTTTTTGGTTGCATGTTGCTGTCCAGTGTGCCCAGAACTATTTATTGAAGGGACTGTTCTTTCTGCATTGTATATTCTTGGCTGTTTTGTTGTAAATTAATTGCTCATATATGTGCATGGGCATATTTCTGAGCTCTCTATTCTGTTCTGTTGATTTATGTGTCTTTTTATATTAATATCACACTATTTTGATTACAATGGCTTTGTAATGTAGTTTGAAATCTTGAAATCGGGAAGTGTAACGCCTCTAGCTTTGTTTTTTTTTCAAGATTGTTTTGGCTATTCAGGGTCTTTTGTGGCTCCATACCAACTTTAGGATTATTTGTTCTACTTCTGAAGAAAATGCCATTGAAATGTTGATAGGGATTGTATTGAATCTGTAGATTGCTTTGGGTGGTATAGACATTTTAATATTTTTCTAATAAGCACATAATATAATTTAATTTATGTGTGTCTTTTTCAGTTTATTTCATCAATATCTTATAGTTTTCAGTATACATGTCTTTCACCTCCTCAGTTAAATTTATTCCTAGGTATTTTATGCTTTAGATGCAATTATAAATGGGATTGTTTTCTTAAATTCTCTTTCTGATAGTTTGTTTTAGTATATGGAATTGCAACAGATTTTTGTATATTGATTTTCTATCATGCATCCTTACTGAATTCATCATTTAGTTCTTACAATTTTGGGGTGGAGTCTTTAGGGATTTTGATATGTAATATTATGTCATCTGCAAACAGTGACAGTTTTACTTCCTCCTTTTCAATTTGGATGCTTTAATTTCTTTCCTGTCCAATTACTCTGACTAGGGCATCTGATACTATGTTGAATCAAAGTGGTGAGAGTGGGCATCCTTGGTTTGTTTCTGATCTTATGGGAAAAGCTTTCAGCTTTCTTACCATTGAGTATAAAGCAATGAATATATAAAATGAATACAAGAGACTTAAAAATATGGTAGATATTTATCCAACTGTAGCAATCATTTTAAATGTGGATGGTCTAAATATACCAATTAAAAGACAGACATTGGCATAGTGAATAAAAATAATATCAAACTATAATGTCTGAAAGAAACCCACTTAAACATAAAGATTCAGATATGTCAAAAGTACATAGATGAAGTTATATCATACTAACATTAATAAAAAAGTAGCTATTTAATTTTTAAAGTAGTTATTTAATCTTAGAAAAAGGAAACTTCAGTGCAAGCAAAATTATAAAGAATTAAAAAAACAGCATTACATAATGGTAATGTAGCCAGTTCTTTAGGAGGACATAGTACTCCTAAATGTCTATGAAATGAACAAAAGTTGTCAAAATACGTGAGGTAAAACTGGTGCAACTGCAGGGAGAAACAGACAAATCCACTATTAAAGTCTGTGACTTATCTATATCTATTTCATTAATTGACAGGTAATTCATTTAAGCATATTTATAGTGATTTATACATATAGGGATTAGCATACACATACTTTTTCTGGGTCTATCGGCTGAGAAAGCCTAGAAGCAAAGACACCCCAGCAGCAGTAAGCACTCATGGCACTCAGATTTGGTTTCTAATTCAATTCTCTAATAAAAGGAACCAGGGCTCCTTTGAGAGATGGCTGATTTTAAGACTGGGACGTGAGATATGCACGATGAGCTTGGAGCATCTTGTAGTCCCTGAGAGTAAGAATGTGCTTAAACACACACACACACACTCACACACTCACACTCACACACTCTTATACAATGACAGTTTGTCAAAGGGACACTGGAGCCAACTGAAAAATATTGTATTGGCCAAAGTTGAAACACTTTGGACAACAAAAGAAATGAAGTATTGGATTATAAACAAAAGTATAATACAAATATTGATGGGTCCATTTTTATATAAACAGATATTTGATATAACAAACAAATAATGGAACGAGTGAGAATAGACAAAATCTCAGATGCAAAATAATCCCAAGTAATTTATATAAATACTCAAACCTGGAGGATGTGCAATATACCCTTCTACATCTTCAGTGTGGTCTGTGCATAGTAATATATTTCCAAAATGTACAATATGGGTAGGGTAGGAAGAAGAGTAAGTTTGCTGTGGAGTAACCTCATGGAAACGCAAGCTAGGTGTTTAAATTCAACATCAACAGTGATCAGCATGTTCATAATATGTATCACTAATATAATATGATGAAGATGGCAGTTGAATTCTGGTCTTCTCAGAACCAAAAATCCCAGTCTAATCATGAGAAAAACATCAACACATTGTTTTAAAAAAGAATAAATTTATGTACTGATCTCAACTTTGGACTAAGCTACAGATTATTAGTAAACTAAGCTAAAATGTATTATCAGTCTTGCGTCCTTCCATTCCACTTCCCCCTGTTCCTCTCTCTCTCTCTCCTCTCTAATCTACATTTGCAAATGCCAACAAATAGCTATTTATGAAGGCCCTGCTGTCTGTAAAAATCAATCCAATTAGATCTTTTCCCGCGAGCACATTTTTTCAAATAACAACATCCTGTATGAGAAATCAATGCACGAATCAACAAATAATCATTGAATACCTAATAGAGTTGGCTATAAATACACGAGGTTATTTTCCTTCAGATGGTCTGAAAAGAAAGAGTAATTACTGAGGAGTCAGTCCTACATTTATGGGCTGTAACTTTAGTAGAGGCATAGAGCTGATAGCTTCTCAGCAGGAAATATCACTAGCTATGCTCATGTTTCAAAGATGAATGCATATCTCTACCACTGTTTAATAGTGTTTAAGCCCGTTAATGCATGTAGTCTGATGAAATGAAGCAGCCAGAAATACATTGAGTAGAAAAATAGTTTCCCTGGATATGTCTGTCCCAGAAATATAATCTATGGAATTTATTTGGTCATAACTTCAGTTAGAATTTTACATATCAAATGGACAATCCAAAGGAGGCCTGTGTAATTCTCCCAGTGGATTGCCTTCCATGGAGCTTTTAATATGATTCAAGAATTTAACATGACTCAAGAAACTTCAGTTACTCTAGTAATTCATTTTTCTTTCTTTCAACTTTTCAATCACTTCATACTTGTACATATATTTTATCTTTTTCTTAGTCTCTTATTTAATTGGAAAAAAAGTAATTCTTTTGTATGTGTGCATAGTACCTGCATTCTATTGCAGCCTACACCATACACCTTTAACTGTTCATCTACACAAACAGACATTTCAGTTGGCGTCTCCAGCATCCTTTTCTCCTTGAGCATCAGCCTCAGTTTTTATTTGGTTATCCATTTATCCACAACTCTTTGATCATATGGTCCAAGTGAGAGGGTTCTACCTCCCTGTTCCATGCATTGAGGCTTTGACTGACAACCAATCATATGTCTTTATACCCCTTATGGTTGAGGATTAGGCATGTAATATAAGCCTGTCAGATCAGAATTACTCTCAGAAGTTTTGCAGACATTATTGAAAAAATGTATCTTGATAATAACTTTCTGTTTGGAGATGTGGCCGCCATCTTACTCATACCATAAGATGTATGTTTAGAGATGCTTGGGGATCCCACTCAATGCCTGGGAATAAAGCAAAATATAAGAAGTAATGATGTTACTGAGAAATGATGTAAAACTATTTTCCTGTTAGTCTTAAATTCAATAATGCTTGAAACCCCCTAATCTCATACTGTTATTACATATAAGCCAATAAAACTCTTAACAGAAGCCATGTTAGATTGTAAATTATTTCTCTTTCAAATTAAAGATTCCTAATAGGGTTATTTACATTTTCAGATTTTTTAATCCTCAACTTTAAATTAAATAATAAACCATGTCCTGTTTACTGTGGAAGGATTTGAAAAAGTGTTTGCAAATTTGTTTTGTAAATGATGAAGCACTATAGAGAAGAAAAACATTACTATTGCAGTTAGATACATTTTTACTGTTAGTATTACTTGTCTGCTTATTACTAGATTTTTATATTATAGGCAGTATTTCTTCTGTATTCAAACATTTATAAGTCCCCTTGCATGAAAGATTCTTATAAATTATGATATCATTTTATTCTCTTAATTGTGTAGACATGAAAACTCAAGGATCAGAAAAAGTACATTGCTTGCCCAAAGCCGCACTATTATTACGTGGTAGAATTAGGTATCAAAAACCAGTCACACTTTGAAATCAATTACTTTAACTAGACTTACTAATGCCAGTTGGGATGCTTGGCCACCCTATTTTGACACCTGTCATTGATTCCCTACCTAAGGAACATATCAGGGTATATTACTCACACAGGTAGATTCAGTGGTCCGCTAGGACTTTCCACCAAAAGCCAAGACTGGCACCACCCTCCACCTCTGAGATCCATTCTAGAGTCTGAGCTTCTTGATGGAAAGTCCAGGCTTTTGTCAGTTGTCTGAACTGATGTCAGAAACCCCACCAGTCAGCAGTTCATATGCCCAGAAATGTTTCAAAGATATATTTTCCACACCTAGATTATTTCAAGTGCGTGATTGTGCATAGCTTTTGAAATAAATCCCTTTTCTCCGATTTGATTGAGAAATTCAGTGATAAAGATCCAAGGTGAAAGAGCATGTAGCTGTGTCTTTAAAAAGAGGAAAGGAAAGAAAAATGGAAGCCAGGCCTTCGTAAGACTTGTTATCTTTATATGGTGAAAATGATGGTCTGAAATGGAGATCTATAATTGTATTACCTTGAACAGAAACCATCAAGCTTCAGAAAAATAAAGATACAAACTGGCCCTAACCCTAGCACTCAGAGGAGTGGCAACAGGCTCGAGATTCAGTGTGGCGATTGGCCAGGTAACCTCAATGATGGCATTCCCAGAAGAACCCACACCACCAAGCATGCTAAGATTTTCAGACCATGGTACTTCGTCCTCTTACTTTACAAGGAAAAGGAAAGCATTCCTTTTCTTATCCTGAGGCAGACGTGCCCCATGAGGTAAACGTAAGGTGTCGGTGTAGCAAAGGTAAGATTTATACAAGAGAATAAAAGGCAAGCAATTGAAGGCTTCTCTGCGAGCCAGTTCATTAGGGAAAATAAAGACTTGTGAAGAATAAAAGGAAGATCCCAGAGAGAGACAGAAGAGAGGCGGGGAGGAAAACAAAACAATAGGCAAAATAAATAAGTAAAAAACAGTGTTAAATTGTTAATGAATGGAATAAACTGATACAGGAAAGACAGAAAATACTCGGCTGCTTTAAGCTGAACAATAGTTATAGTTTATGCCCATAAGAAGTTAATCTCGTATTTTATATCTCAGCGCCACTCTATCCTCGTGCTGGCGGTTAGACTGTTTAATGATGAATCACAGGGTTTCTGTCTGAGGAATTCACAGGCATAGGTAAGAACAAGATATATTGACAAACTCCACCAAAGTAAGATAAAAATGTGTAGTTTTTACACAGAGCACTTGAGTCCCTATAGGGACCCAAATCTGAAGGCTGGTGGTCTCTGAATGGCCTGGACAGCATGTTATGTCTCTACATTTTCACATGCCAGAAACAGGCTTGCTGAATACAGATTTATTACCATGTTATTATTACTGTTAATGCATAGAAAATTGGAAACTTAAAGTGGACTAGAAAGAGCAAAAATCTGTATCTTGCCGCTAACAAAAGACTGTGATGTTGTCGTTTCCTAGATGTTGGCTATTTGGAAAGGTGTACATACCTTTTCAAAAGGTGAGAAATCAAATGAGTGAGAGTTGGAGAACTTCCTAAGTATTGAGACCATATGTAATCCTAGAAAATTGTGTATTATTAATAATCTAGCAATATTTATCTATTATGATCATTAGTTTTATGGTATCGGTTATTTTTGCCTTCCCCTGCTACAGGGCAGGAAGGTATCTCTTACTGTTTTATTTACATGTGTCTGCCAAATGCCTACAACAATCCCTGTCCATGGCACTCACCCAGAAAAAAATTATTGTTGAATAAATTAGTACATTGAGGTTAGAACCATGAAAAATATTAAAGGAGAGAAAGGTGTTTGTATATGTGTGGGAGTACACATGTGTTACATGCACACCCCTAACCTAAAGGCAAATACGGTTGACTTTCATTTTTCAAATATGAAAAGCAAAAGTTGGTTGATAGGGTTTGGAGACTAAAATGAAAGTTTTAACCTTTTTCTTACTTTATATTACTTATACAAAAATGTAGTTCACATTATGTCTTTGACATTCCTGTTTAATTTTAATGAAATTACTTTTCTTAATTCTACTCTGTGCCTACACCCACTCTCTCCTCCCTGACAATTTCATCCTTTGTGCTGCATGGTTACACCATTATAAATTAACAACCAAGGAAGTGCGGTCCATTTTATTTAGCTGCTGATGGAGAAATTTACATTCTTGACGTGGCATTCTAGATGGTTCCTAATTTAATTCCAACCTTATGTTAAAATATATCAAATTGTAGCCTAAAGAAAACAACTATTCCAAAAATAGACTACCTATTGCAAATACAGCTTGCACACTTGGGTCTTTGTTCCTTTAGCTCACACTATCATCCATTTCAGATCCGTTTCTCCATCACAGCTGCCGAAGGAATTGTTCTAAATGCCTGTCTTAAGGATGCTCACTTAACATTGAATGTTGTATAAAGTAATATATGCAAAGTCCCTGGTTTCAAACATGACTTTTCTTTTGTTGGTGGTCTCTTTTAGAATTAAAAAAAGAACATAAAAATATCCTCTCATACTATTAAGATTTGAATGAGCATTAAGAAAATGCTAGGCAGTTCCTCAGCCACGAGACTTTTCTTAGTGCAGTTGGAGAGGGATAAATATCCACAACCAAGAGAAGTTTAATCAAATACATATCTTTGCATTTAATAGTAGGTTCTCAACAGAATCAGACTGGATAGATCATGTTCCAGAAGACGTGGATGGACGTCTCCGTAATCCACTGAAGCAAGAACAAGCAGGAATGCGTGTGACTCAGAGGAACATCGGGCACTATTTTAAAGAGAAGCGAATGTTAAACTGGTTTAGCATCTCAAGGTGGTGAAAGTTAAGAGGGATAAGATGTGTGTTGGATTAGTTGATTTTGAAATATTTATATAGGAGCTTTGTGAAGAAGTCCATCCAACTGGGAAAAACACAACCAAAAGCATTTGGTGCTGTTTGAGGGTAAAAAATGTTTTCTGCTTGTTAACCCATTGTTCACACTTCTATGTATTAATTTTACCAGGTGAATAGATGGTGAATATTCTATTAATTTTCTTCTCAAAAAGAAAGACATATTTATTCCAAAGAGGAAAACTGATGAGAAAACAATGATAAGTTCTGTTCATATGTATATATTTAAAATAGAACTGATGTGGAATACACACACACACACACACACACACACACACACATTTATATATGAGATATTTTTTAAAAACTCTAAATTATTTCTTAGGGGGAAGCACATTTTTCTTTATCATTTTCATACTGCCAGGTCTGATTTGAAACACTGATCTCTCCATTCTTTCTGTGAATCATCCAGATGCAGCTTACATTTGTGCGACAGTAAGTTACACATGTTTCTCATCATTGAATAGTTCCCTTGATCTGACTTTTTCTGATAAGGCTAAAGTGAATTGATGTGATAAAAACATACTTCTTACGTGAAATATATGTTTTTTATAGACAGCATTCCAATATCATGCACCAGAAAGGTATGGAAATAAATCCTGAATCCAACACAAGGGGTAAACAACACGCACGGTATCAATGTTGTTGCTAATCAGAAACATCACCAGTTTTAGAAGGTGGAACTTGTTATTCTTTGCCCAGTGCTGTGTCACTAGTTCCCATAGGCATGCTTTTGGGAGGCCACAGAAGGTTCAAGTGGGAGAGACGTGGGCTTCCAGTCAGACAGCCCTGCCTCCCGCTGATGGGCATTTTGGGGTGGTATTGGCCTGGCTGGCATCAGATCCTGGACTACACCATCTCTCACAACACCAACTCACAGGGCTGGATGGCAGAATAAATAAAATATTTACCTTTCCTATACTCTCTCTTCATCTGACGTTGAGCTGAATGGAAGTCCTACAACTACAGAATTAAAGCAACAGCCACACCGAGACTGGGAGGAGGGTGGAGGTGGACGGGCTGGTCCCACACCCACGTGTGGCGGATAAAAATCAGGAGGACACCTCGGCTGGGAAGGTCCTCCCTGAGGAATGAGGGGTCCCAGTCCCACACCAGTTGCCCAGCTCAGGGTTCCAGTGCCAGGAAGAGAATCCCCATCACTTCTGACTGTAAAACCAGCAGGAACTGAGGCTGAGGGAGGCTGAGGCTGCGGGAGCCCCAGGCAGCTCCTCTTAAAGGGCTTGTGCACGACTTACTCTGACTTGCTCCCTCTGAGCTCGGAGGGGAGGCAGCTTGAGGGGCGCCAGAGACATACAGGGAAGAACTGAGATGTTTAGCCTCAGGACGAGGGCTAGAGAGGCGGCTTTCTCCTGGACAGAGGTGCTGGTGGAGGTTGATGTTCCTTTGGTGAGCCCTTCCCTGGGGTGGCAGACATCAGCCATATCTGGGACTCCAGCAACCTGGCTCACACTGTTGGTCCTGCCCTGGTGATTCCCTGAGGCCCCACCCCACCCAACTTTCAGGCCCACCCAAGCTGTTTCCAAAGGCTTTACTAAAGGATTGGACTGTCTTGGATCCTGCTTCAGAGTTTCCTAAAATCTTAAACAAGCAGTATCTGGTCTCAGTGAGCCCCATACCTCTTGTTAAGTGGCCCCAGGCCAGGCACTAGAAACAGCCAGCCTTGGTTCACAACTTGGCTTTTCCTGGGTACCTCCAAGCCCAGCACCAGAAGCAGCCATCTGCAGATCACTTTGTACCTTATGCTGGGTGGCCACAGAAAGAACACAGGCAGTGGCTGACCTTGCCCCAGAGCCAGCACACCAGTAGAGAGCTCAGACCACATCGAAACACCACCACCCAACCACCTCCACAAGTGACACACTCAATGAGCAGACTCAATGGGTGCCAGAGCCCTGATGAAGTAAGTCTTGCTCTGTGAGGTGGGCCCCTTCAGAGCTGATCCTCCAAGGTAGTCAGAGGCCAGTGGTCAGTGGGCACAGCCAGTCCTTGCAGCTGATCAGCCTGAGTAAATCCCTGGCACTGACGTGCCAACAGCAATCAAGACTCAATTACAACAGAAGGGTGTGCAGTCTACACTAGGGGTGCACCTCGAGGGCCCAGCTAGGGTGAGCAGGGAGGCTGTGCCACTGGATCCTACAGGACACCTACAACAATAGGCCACCCTATGAAGCCTAGGAGACATAACAACTCTACCTAATACATAGAAACAGTCAAAGGGAAGCAGCCAAAATGAGGAGACAAAGAAACATGTCCCAAATGAAAGAAAAGAACAAAACTCCAGGAAAAGAATTAAACAAAATGGAGATAAGCAATCAATCAGATGCAGAGTTCAAAACACAGGTTATAAGGTTGCTCAAGGAATTTGGTGAGACATTTAAAGGACTTAGTGAAACCTTCAAGGAACTTAAGGAGACCTCCAAGGAACTTAGTGAGAACATCTACAACATCAAAAAGGACCAGTCAGAAATGAAGAATGCACTAATTTACAGGAAATCAACAGTAGAGTAGGTAAAGCCAAGAAGCAAACCATCGATTTGGAATATAAGGAAGCAAAAAACACCCAATCAGAACAGCAAAAAGAAAAATAATCCATAAAAATGAGGATAGTGTAAGGAGCCCCTGGGACAACTTCAAGCATGCCAACATTCACATCATAGGGGTACCAGAAGGAGAAGAGAGAGAGCAAGAAATTGAAAACATATTTGAAACAATAATGACAGAAAACTTCCCTAACTTGGTGAGGGAAACAGACATACAAGTCCAGGAAGCACAGAGAGTCCCAAACAAGATGAACCCAAAGAGGTCCACACCAAGACACATCATCATCAAAAGGCCAAAGGTTAAATACAAAGAGAGAATCTTAAAAGCAGCAAGAGAAAAGCAGTTTGTTACCTACAAAGGAGCTCCCATAAGACTGTCAGCTGATTTCTCAAAAGAAACTTTGCAGGCCAGAAAGGAGTGGCAAGAGATATTCAAGGTGATGAAAAGCAACGACCTACAACCAAGATTACTCTATCCTGCAAGGCTATCATTTAGAGTCGATGGACATATAAAGAGTGTCCCAGACAAGAAAAAGCTAAAGGAGTTCATCACTACCATACTAGTATTATATGAAATGTTGAAGGGTCTTCTTGAAGGACAAGAACAAAAATATGAACAATGAAATGGCAGTTAATACATATCTATCAACAATTGAATCTACAAACAAAATGAGCAAGCAGAACAGAAACAGACTCCTAGATACAGAGAACTTTTTGTTGCTTGCCAGATGGTCAGGGGCTGGGAGGATGGGTGAAAACGATAAAGGAATTAAGACGTACAAATTGGTTGTTAGACTGATGAACCTCAAAGGGAAGGGGAGAGGGAGGACGGGATGAGATAAACCAAAGAACTTCTTTGCATATATGCATAACCAATGGACACAAACAATAGTGTGGGGAAGGCGGGGTGGGGGGCGGGATTGGGGAAGAGGGGGTCAGTGGGGAAAAAAAGGGTGCACATCTGGAATATATTCAACATTAAAGATGAGTTAAAAAAAAATAAAGTCCAGTCGGTGTGGCTCAGTGGTTGAGCATTGGCCCATGCACGAAGAGGTGGCTGGTTCGATTCCTGGTCAGGACACATGCCCGGGTTGTGGGCCCAATCCCCAGTGGGGGGCATGCAGGAGGCGGCCAATAAATTTTCTCTCTCATCGCGATGTTTCTATCTCTCTCTCCCTCTCACTTCCTCTCTTTGTAGAATCAATAAAGGAAAAAAAATTGAAACAAAAACAAAAAACAAAAATCCCACTGTCTTAACTTCACATCCAATGCACTTTCCAGTATAATATAGTTTTCTCATCCTTGAAAATGTGTTTAAAGTATAATTGTCTTGAGAAAAAAAAAAGAAATTTGATGAGGGCTATCATCATTCAGTTTTTAGTCTTGGAAAAGTTTTTTAATTGTAGAAGAAATGATCAATCTTAAAAATAGTGTTGTGCATACTCTGCAGTTTTATAGTAATGACTCCTGTCTTTTATAATTTAATAGATTTTAAAATAATATCCAGGAATCACAGAGGTAAGTTCTTGCTCTTGCTAATATGTAAAGATCCAGTGACATGATTACTTCATTATTAATTTATTTAAAATATCTGTGTATTTTTCTTTTACTTTTACTAAAAACTATATATTTAAGATGTATATAATTTGATATACATATTTACAGTGAAATGATTACTACAGTCAAGATTATTAACACGATATTTTCCATTGTGTGTGTGTGCATGTGTGTGCATGTGTGTGTGAGATGAGAGCACCAGAAATCTACTCTCTGAACACATTTCTGGTATTTGATACAGTATTATTTATAGTCATCATTATGTACATTATTAGATCTCTAGACTTATTCATCCTGCATTACTGCAACTTTATATCCCTTGGTCAACATCTCCCAATTTTCCCTGCATCCCCATCCTAGTTCTACTCTCTGCTTCTATGTATTCAAGGAGATTCTGCCATTTGCAACGATGTGAATGAACCTGGAAAACATTAGGCTAAGTAAAATAAGCCTGACCAGCCCTGGCCAGTTGGGCTCAGCGGTTAGAGCGTAGGCCTGCGGACAGGAGAGTCCTGGGTTCGGTTCCCGCTAAGGACGTGTACCTCAGTTGCAGTTCGTTCCCGGCCCCTGTTGGGGTCCTGCGGGTGGCAACCAGTTGATGTGTCTCTCTCACATTGACATTTCTCTCTCTCTCTTCCGCCCTCTCTCCCTCCTGCTCTATCTGAAAAAATAAAAGAATAAAAAAAAGCCAGACCAAAAGAAAAGAAATAAAAATAAATAACTGTATGATCTCACTTATATGTGGAATCTACAGGAGTGTATTTTTTATTCAAAACTAAATTGAGTGCTGGAATAAGATGGAGACCCTGATTACAAATATAGTTTGTTTCTTTATCTTTGTTTAGATGTCTAGGACTTAAATAATTTTATTTGTTTACTTTCTTGCTGTTTATAATAGTAGGAAACTGAAATATTGTCAAGGCTATCTCGTGGCAGTCTGCCTACTCCCTTAAATGTCTATAACCAACGTCCATTAGCCTGTCTCCTAGCTACCCTTTCTCCAGATTCCAGCTTGTCTTGTTTTCTCTACCATAACAATAACCTCAATTTACACTTTGATAAATATCCTTTAGAAATGGCATTAAGACACTAGCAGGGATTCCTGCACCAGAATATAATTAACTGCTTTAATATCGTGAATTCTAAGGAGATCCTTATTGAGCATAATCAGACCCCTATTATCACATGGTGACAAATTTGAAGATGAGCTATTCATATTTTTAAGAGTTAATCAACTAAATGGTTGTGCATTGGTTCATCTCCAATTAGATACAGCCTTTCCTCTCTATAGAGGGGATACATATTCCACTCACTTACATTTACATTTCAGATAATGAAGTATCTCTCTTTTGAAATGTTGAACCCATGGCTTCAATTCCAACCATATGATTGTCACTTTGTGTCTGCTAAAGACATTTATGCCATAAAGTCTTAGCACTTCTAAACACATAATTAATTTGTGGGATGCTGCTTGCATGCACATACCCTGACTAATTCCATGAATTCAGTCTGAAAATTTCATTTTCACTGATACCATTTTAGGACTTATTAATAATGTGCTCTCATGAATATATTGAGATGGTACATCGGAGCCAATAGCAAGGATGCAATCACTGTTTGTGGGAGTTTTGACAATGCATACATATTAATTTATTCTTAGTCTCTGACCTGATTTCTTTTGTGTTAAACATTAACTATTTAACATGTAATTCATTAGATGTATTACCACTTTTATTTTTAAATATGTACATATGGATTCATACGCATATGTATACACGGGAAGATACTACGATCAAAAAATCAATAATACTTATCTCTGACTAAGAATAGCAGAGAAAATTATTTTCTTTTATTTTTCTGTATTTTGTAATGTTTGCAGAACTGAAAGATTTACCTGTGTACTAAGGTTGTTAAAAATGTGACCCATTCAGAAATATGAGACGAGCTTCCACTCTCAAGTTTACAATGTAACGTAGATACCCGGAGCAACAGTAGTAGTTAAATATAATTTGTTTTATGAGTACTTTTCAATTAACAGGTACTCATAAAGGTATTTAGAGAGGCAATATCATCACCATTTTGCAGAAAAGAACTCTCATTTCAACTGTCTTATTTTGAATAAGTGGTAAGATTGAATCCATACATTCTAACTATATACTAGTGCATTTTCCACTATCAAAAAAAACCCAAACATGATGTTGTTGTTTTTTAATCTTTTTAGGACTGAGAACAAATATCTAAGAGCATGGAAAGAGGAGACAAAGATAATTGGGCAAATTGACTCAATATGTACCTTCCAAACCAGCCGGGAGAATTTGGTAGGTAAGAATTGGGAGGGGCAGGCTTTCTGGAGAAGAGACACAGCCCTCAGATAAGCAAAGCTCTGGAGAAAAAAAAAAAGTCATTATAGGGTAAACAGAGACATAGGAAGAAAAGCAGAAAATAAAATTTGATTAATTTAAATGCCTAAATCATACTCACCTGCCTATACTTTTAATACTTTTTTTTTAAATCCTCACCGGAGGATATTTTTCTATTTATCTTCAGATAGAGTGGGAGGGAGAGAAAGGGAGAGAGAGGGACAGACAGAGAAACATCAGCATGAGAGGGACACATTGACTGGTTGCCTCCTGCATGACCCCGACCAGGGCTGAGGACGAACCACAACCAAGGTACGTGCCCTTGGCTGGAATCAAACCCATGACTCACTGGTCCGTGGGGCCAACACTCTAACCACTGAGCCAAAATGGCCAGGGCTTAATACTTTTTTTGTTGAATAAGCAGCACCACTCTCTGTAGCCAGAAGTAAAACTGGAATTCAAAATGTGTGCATGAAAAATATATAAACCATTGATGAGAAGAGTCAAAATTATCAGACTCAAAAACATGCCAAAACTAGAATCTGAATTAGGCATGTAAATCAAAGAATCAATTTTGCTGAGGAAAAGAAATGATGAAAGGAGAAATGATATGTCCTAAGGGAGATTATAATTTTAAGATTGTAACTTTCAATAAGGGCTTTACTTTTCCCATCAGGAAATAAATCTGTAAAAGCCAAAACAAGCTTGCTTCAGAAAGGATAAAGCCCTACATACTTTTACTAGGAATCGTTGTTTAAAAGAAACTAGACCTCGGTTATATAAATAAATACAGATCAATAAACTATTCTTTCTTGTTATGAATGAAGCAAGCAATGGCAAGAACTTGAACTTGTAAAATTTATTTGGAAGTCATATTTGAAGCAGAGTTATAAATTTGGAGAACTGGAAAGAATTTTAAGTATTACTGAATTTAATTTGTTTATTTCACAGATGAGGAAACAGAGGCCCCAGAAGGCTTTGTTACATCACCAAGGGCACAGAAGTACTTAGCGAGGACACATCAGCAAATATCTGGTTTTCCTTACAAGGAGAGAGGTAATACTGTTTTCTTGTTTACTGATTGACTAGCTCAGCAGGTTTTGAGAACACTGGGCTAGTGATATAAATTGACCAAGTTGTTAGGAATATCATTACAGGATGTGTGGAGACTAAGAGCAGTAGCTGAATGCACAAAGTAATGTGATCTGTCCAGTCTAGTTCTGTTGAGACTCTACCATTAAACGCGAAGATATGTATTTACTTAACGTCCTGTGAGTTGTAGGTATTTGCTACTGAATCACAACATACAACACTGGTCATGTGTCTCAGGAGTGTCGCTGATGCAGTATTTCCTGAGAGTGTTCTGCTATTGTCTCCAACATTTTCTTCCAAGTCATTGATACCTTTTCTATACATTTTTAATGTTGGCACCTTTTTAATCTACTTAAGATATCAATGGAAGTTTCTCAAAGAAGAACCAGGGTTCTCATTCCTTTCTCAGATAATCTTGAAAAGGTTTGTTGACTGAAATAATATGAGATTGCAATTGTCAGTCATGCCACAAAGTATGACAACCAATTAAATGCATAGAAAATGACCAGAGCTGACTGGACAGCTGCAGCAATGAGTGTTCAGCCAGTGGAAGACGTCTCAAGTTCAGAGATATTTAAATGTTAAAAATGTTACATGTGTGTGTAAGAGAGAATGTGTGTGTGTGTGTGTGTGTATGTGTGTATGGCTATTATATCTGCATATACATATACACATTTCATATCTCACCTTATTATAATAAGATGTAGACAATAAAATAAAATACGGTAAATCCCTACAGTTACTATTGGTGTGGAAAATGGAGAAAGCTCTAAATTAGAGTATAAGTATGAATAATTTGGTTTCCAAAGGAGAATGTCTATGGTTTAATTGCAAATTCACATGCTTATTTGAAAAGCAATCTTTAGATGAGAAAAATTTTCAAAATTTACCTTACATGCATTGAAAAGTATACTATATTTTAGATAATACATAGGAAAGCTCAGGTATTACGTTACTTGTTTAGTGATGTGGCATAATAAAGCTGATTTTAATATATGCTTATTGCAAAAAAGGAAAAAACAGTCCCATTTTGTAGCATTGGCTTTCCATTTCGTATCTACTTGGCCACGTGAAACCTGGGCGCCTGTAAAGGCAGGATAATAACTAATCCTCTTTGGTGTTTCCAGTCACTTAATCCTTTCTGGTACTTATCCTATTAACATTTTTTCTCTTGTATTTAAATGCCAGTGCAGAGCCCTCAAATTACTTGCATTTATTTCCGTGCTTCTGAATTTCCCAGTTAGAAAAAGTACCTTCAGAAATATTTGATTGAATGCATGTATTTATCCGAGTCTATATTCATTTTTGAGTGTTGATTCTAGTTGAATGAGTTCCACCTTGGATACTCTAAGCCACCAGTTTGTTTACCATTGCTTTGTAACTGTAGAATCCGTCCGCAGTGCAACGTAAGCTCTTTAACTGGGCTTCCAAAAATACTTTTTATAAAACTTTTGGGTACTTTTTATTTTAGTTAGAACCCTACGCAAGGAACATAAATCCAATAAAGCATATTACTGGATATTACTTATAGTAAAGGGTGTGAACCAATAACTGTTAGCTTCCAGAGAACTCTGTTGTCAGACCAAGCCAAGCCGTGCTGCCCTGAGGCACTGGCACGCCCACAGGTGCAGTGGTTTTGCATAACAACAGCTTATTTCTCACTCGTTACTCATGCCCTTGGTGCGCTGGCAGGGCTGTCTGCTTCAGAGAGACCCGCACGTGAAGATCACCAAGACAGAGGGTCTGGGCTGGGGCCAATCATAACTGGCTTTTAAAAATTTAGTCTCGCCCTGGCCGGTTTGGCTCAGCGGTTAGAGCATCGGCCTGCGAGGGCCAGAGAATCCCATGTTCGGTTCCCGCTAAGGGCATGTACGTTAGTTGCAGTTTGTCCCCAGCCCCAGTTGGGGTCGTGTAGGTGGCAACCACTCAATGTGTCTCGATGTTTCTCTCTCTTCCTCTCCCTCTCCCTCCCGCTCTATCTGAAGATATCTGAAGATAAGTGCAAAAATGAGCTAAGGTGAGGATAAAAAAATAAATAAATAAAACTTTAGTCTCTCACCCAGCCATTGTGACTCAGTAGGTGAGGGTCGACCCATGCTCCAAGAGTTTGCCTGGTTCGATTCCCAGTCAGGGCACATGCCCAGGTTGTGGGCCTGATCCCCAGTAGTGGACATGCAGGAGGCAGCCAATTGATATTCTCTCGCATCGATGTTGCCATCTCTCTCTTCTTCTCCCTTCCTCTCTAAAATCAATAAAGAAAAAAAATTTTTTTAAATAAAAACTTTAGTCTCAAATTATTACATTTCATCCCCTTGTTATTTATATAGGCAAAGTAAGTCATGGGGGCAGCAAACAACTTCAAGGCAGTTGGGAAGTACAGTTTTACTCTGTTAGAAAGGGAAGAGGGGATTCTTGTAACCAGCCTTAACGACTACTACATTCAATTTAATACAGAGTAACTTAATAACATAAAATCAAGACATTCAGGTGTCAATATGTGTTTAACTTTCTTTTGTATAAAAAAGTAGAGAATTTTTAGGGTTATACATTTTTTATTTATTTATAAGAAGTGATTTTACATATGTACTTATGTGTATATACATAAACATATTTATGTCCATGTTCATATGTACATGTTTTGATGACCCCTGTGCATCTGCATGTTATTTAATACTTCAACAAACTTAGTGTGCAGTATAAATATCTATATCCTCTTTTTCTTTTATGATTAAGGAAGAAACTTAGATCAGAGAATTTAAGTGAACTTTTCTAAATTACTCAACTAATAACACATCACACTGAAATCTACTTCCATTTGTTTCTGGTTTTCCCACGACAAAATCCTCTCTCTTAAGAAAGTACCATTTCGATAAATAAGAAGACGTTTGTTTTTGTAAGTATCACTTTTAAAACTATACCCAGTCTTCTCCTATTAACCTTATTTTAAGTGAGATTCAAATATAAAATATTATAAATTGGACACTTTCAATACAATGAAATTAAAAGTTTGGCAAATCCTCTCCCAATAATGCAACTACAAAACTGGACACAATTGTCAGAAGCAATTGCTGAGCTCTGGACATGGACAAACAGCAAACTGGCAAAGGTTTTTACTTAAAAATTTGCTGACTTTCAGGTGAGAACATTGAGAGTCTGTGCTCTTCTAAACCAGTGATGTCTCACCTCACTCGCTTGGCCAGAGCTTTAACTCCACCCGGGAAGGACAATCTGTGAAAACCACACGTTTTCCTGTTGGAGACAGCTCACTGGACTTGGAGCAAAAAGCAAAAATTGGCATACCAAATGCATTGTAAGCAAAAGTAGCAATCTCTGCAGCAAGAGAATGGAGAGGACAATGTCTCTGCTATTGGGAGGCTATGGTTTGGGTTGGTTACCACATCTATTCAATATTGGACTGGATGTCCTAGCCAGCGCAATAAGGAAGGTGTGTCTGTGTTACCAGAACCTCAGTGTTTTTTCCTTGAGTCTGTCCGCCTGTGCACACAGGCCCAAAGACATGCATGAGCAGTAGCTTGCAGCATAGGAAAAAAAGATAGTTTAATATTGATTTGGCCAATATAGAGAAGGGGAGCTCATGCCCTAAAAATGAACTCCCCAGTGGCGTGTAGATTACAGATTACATCACCAAATCACAAGACACTGTGGTTTAGAGGATACGGGGTTGTGCTGGGAGTTGATTACTCAGAGGTGAGGTGAGGGCAATAAATTATTTCTTCAGGTCTTCAGGACAGTTCTGAGGTCTATTCTGGTGTCCCTCTCTCTGGTCTCATGGGATGGTAGCCAGAGGGGTCATTCCACCTTACGTCTCAGGAGCTGAAACATAACAGGTCAAGATGTTATCTTTTGCCTCCCAGACATCTAACTGGACCCTGTGACCATTACTCAGGTCTGGGCTACTGTCTTCTGCTGCCCTGGGTATTGCTAACTATCCTGGGGGAAAGACTAGGTATCTGAGGAGTATGGATAGAGCTTTCTAGAGCCAGGATGTAAAACTAAGTTTAATCAATGTCATAGGGACCCTTGGTTTCATGTGTGTGTATTCAGAGATATTAGCATGGAAGAAGTAAAACTCTTAATTTACAAGTTATATGATCCGATATGCAGAAAATTCCAAGGAATCTACACAAAAAAGAAGAAGAAAGAGAAAAAGGAGGAGAAGGAGGAGGAGGAGGAGAAGGAGAACTAATAACAGATTTTAGATAGACTGTATAGGTACTATTGTAGGCCAATGGTAGCCCCCCCAAATAAGTTCACATTCTAATCCATGGAATGTATAAATGGTATCTTGTATGGCAAAAGAGTTCATATTATTTTATATTACCAAAGATGTGATTAATTTCAGGATTTTGAGAAGAGGGTCTCCCCTGGTTTATGTGGGTGGATCGTAGGTGCAATGCTGTGCATCTATGTAGGAGAATGCGCAGGGAAGTTAGAGAGAAGAGGAGACACAGGAGCAACGTGAAAATGAGGGCAGTGATGGAGTGACGCGTGCCTCCAACAAGGAGTAACAAGGGATTTGGGGCAGCCACTGGAAGCCAGAGATGAAAGGAATAGATTTTCTCCTGAGAACCTGCAGAGGGAGGGTGGTCTGCCGAGACCTTGATTTCAGAATTCTGGCATCCAGAACTGTGAAATAATTAATTTCTGTCATTTTAAGCCACCAAGTTTATAGTTATTTGTTCCAGCAGTTTCAGAAAATTAAGACAAATGTCAACATAAAAAATTAATTGTATATGTAAACTAGACATGAATAATCCAAAAAGAAAATCAAGCATTCAACTCTCTTCACAATCAGAAGGGGAAAAAAATACTTAGGAATAAATCTAATAAAAGCAGTGAGAAACTTACAAAATGAAAACTTCAAAACATTGCTGAGACAAATTATAGTTCCAAATAAATTGAAAGACATCTCATGAACATGGAATATTCAAAGAGAGATGGGTGAAATGGACACGAAAAATATAATGTCGAAAGCTAATAGAATTAATGACACAACAGAATAAGATTTATTTTTATGAAACATGTTAATGTTTCAATGTTATATGATACATGTGAGGAGATACAGAAATACTGTAACAAGATTGGTTAAACTGGAGTAGTTCAGCAGGTGGTGACAAGGTGAAAGACTTGTGTTAGAGGAGACAGTGTTAGGCACCATTTACGTTCTTTACGTATTATATGTTCCTAAGGGAGAACATTGCTGAAGCCGGGAGTGGAGACACCGAGCTTGGCTTTGATCAGGTTTGTGGTAGGCTCAGACGTCACACTCATTTAGGAGCTCAGCAGCGTGTCATTGAAGCTAACGGAAGACAATTGCTAATTAAATAAATATCAATGTTGTCACTACAGACTAAGCACATAAATATCCTTAAAACTTTGGTTGCTGCCCTGGATGGTTTGGCTCGGCAGTTGGCTCAGAGTGTCAGCCTGAGGACAGAAGGGTCTCAGGTTCGATTCTGGCCAAAGAGCATGGTTTCAGGTTCCATCCCCAGCCCCTGGTCGGGGTTGTACAGGAAGCAACCAATCAATGTGTCTCTCTCACATCAATAATTCTCTCTCTCTCTTTCTCTCTCTCTCCCCCTCCCTCCCACCCTATCTAAAAATCAATGGAAAAATATACTCTGGTGAGGATTAACAAAAACCAAAACAAAACAAAACAACTTTAGTTGCAAGTTGCCTTAAAACTTTGAATACTAGTTAGAACCTTTTTACTCAAAACACAAAGTTATGTTTAAATGGCTATCACACTTGACAGTCTACCAGAAGAGTTTGTTAATAGAGCTATGTATCTAAGAGGCACTCTATGTCCAAAATATTGCATCATTTATGAGTGATAAACTTTTATTTTATGAGAAAAATGAGCAAATGGAAATATATATATTCAGTTCTACCAGGTTATTGATATATGAAAAAATTCTGGCATATAACTCTTTGGCCTGAACAACTAGTTACATAATTTTTTTAAAAGTGTCGTTTCCGTGATTTAAATACTTATCACTATATATGTACGTGTATATCATGTTTACAAGCTTTTTTTTTTTTGCTTCAGTCTTAACAAAATGAAAAATATGAACTTCAAGAGTGTCAACTTGTCAAACAAATTGTGCCATTTGGTACATGAAAGTGACATTATATGAAAATCACTCTGAAAGCTGTTTTAAAAATAGATGTTGAATGGCAGTTCCATTTTTAATTTTTTGAGGAAACACCATATTGTTCACCGTAGTGGCTGCACCAGTCTGCATTCCCACCAGCAGTGTACTAGAGTCCCCTTTTCTCCACACCCTCGCCAGCACTTGTTGTTTGAGGATTTGATGATGGCCACCATTCTGACAGGTGTGAGTTGTTTTAATTTGTATCTCTCTGATGATTAGTGATGTTGAGCATTTTTTCATATGTCTCCTGGTCATTTGTATGTTCTGTTTGAAGAAGTGTCTATTCAGGTCCTCTGCCCATTTTTTAATTGGGTTGCTTGTCTTCCTTTTGTTGAGTTGTATGAATACGCTATATATTTTGGAGATTAACTCCTTATCTGACAAGTACTACATGATCTCATTTATTTATGGAATATCATGAACAAAATTAGCTATCGATCAAAATAGATCCAGAGACTTGGAAGTAGGGAACAGACTGACAAACCTCAGAGGGGAGGGATGGTAGGGGATTGGGAAGAGATAAACCAAAGAATTTATACACATATTTACCTAACCAGTGGACATAGACAATAGTCTGGGGAAAGCAGGAGGGGGTGGGAGCAGGCAGGAGAGGGTCAATGAAGGGAAAAGGGGGGGCACCTGTAATACTTTCAACAATAAATAAATAAACAAAAATTCAAACAAAAAAAAATAGATGTTGAAGGGAGAGCTAGAACAAGATTTAGATGAGAGATCTTAGTCAACACCCAGTTAAAACTGTATTCCTAGTATGAGGGTAAAGGAGAATAAGAATGGAGTTAACCAGTTTTCTGCTTGCTCTGCAAGTTCTGATGTTAAATATCTTAAAAAAAAAAATTGAGTTATAGACCTGCTATGTTAGGGGAAATGAAAGAGAAACATAATTATTTTTTCTTATTGAAATACAATGAAAGACAGTTTAAAAAGATTACTCAACCAATTTATCATCAGGAGTATTTGGGTGACACTAACCTCTGGAGGGGATCCTACTATTAACTTCTCGTATGGGCTTGGAAAATAAAGCCTCAGCAGGAGAAAAATGCACACATGTTTAAAATAATTATGAATCAACAAAATGTGCATACCTTAAATAAAAATATAGCATGTCACCCTGGCCGATTTGGCCCAGCAGTTAGAGTGTTGGCCTGTGGGCCAAAGAGTCCCGGGCTCTATTCAGGTCACGGGCACGTACCTCATTTGCAGTTCGGTCCTCAGCCCTGGTAGGGATCATGTAAGATGCAACCAATCCATGTGTCTCTCTCACATCAATGTTCATCTCTCTCTCTCTCTCTCTCTCTCTCTCTCTCTCTCTCTCTCTCTTTCTCTCTCTCTCTCTCCCTCCCTCCCACTCTATCTGAAGATAATGGAAAATATCCTTGGGTGAGGATTAAAAAAAAAAATAGCATGTCAATAATTTCTGAATAATGAGAAAAGAAAACACAAATTATTTCATTGGTTGCAAATGTATATATACAGATAAATACATGGATTTACATATCTATGAAGGCAGTATATAAAGCAATTAAGAGAAGGGACTCCAGAGGTCTGGGTGTGAATTTCAGCTCTGTCATTTACTAACTATATGACTTTGGCATTACACTAGTTGTCTAATTTTCTGAATATCAATTGAATTAATTGAAAAATGGGAATAAAAGTAATACCTGCATTGTTGGTTTTGGGGAAAGTTCCAGGTAAATGCCTAGCATACAGTTAACACTATATACATATTTAAATGTGATATATATATATATATATATATATATATATATATATATACACATACATATATATATATATAATTTTTCTATTTCTGAAGACCCTTCGTAGAATGTACAAGAACTAAGACACATGTGTTTTGACTCTGGGACTTGTGCTCCGTATTATGGCGCCACTTCTCACTTCATGCAGCAGAGCCTCAGGAAAGAGGCAAAACGAGCAATGAAAGTTCACGACTGTGCAGGTTCATTGGCATTTAATAAGCTGCTGCACACACAGAAGAAGCTTGACTTGATATTTTAGCCATGTGCACTTCAAACTCCTTGACAAGAGGGAGAGCCTTATTTAACTTGACATTCTTACCTCTTTTTTGTTGTGTTTTTAAAATTTAATCCCTGCACACACAGCTTCCCCTACTCTTTCACTGAACAGTGAGCTCTTCATAAAAGTCTTGCCTCCAGTCCAAATAAGAGCTTTCTGTGTCTGTAGAGTAGCCACACTGTGTGCAAATTTAAATTGAAAATAGTCTTTGTAGCAGACCTCTGCTATTGTGAACGTTTGTTATGAATAATGCCTATCAGTAGGTAAAAGCCTCTAGAAATACATTTTTCAAATCAGTATCCTGTTAGGGTTTATGACATTAGTGAAAGTAAGAAATTTCATACACTTACGGATTTAGGAACTATGGGGCTATATTTTGTGGCTCTCCGGGATAAGCAAGACTAAAGTGTGCAGAAGGAAGATGTTGGTTTTAAAGAGGGCCACCCTAGCCCAGCTGGTGTCGCTCAGTGGTTGAGCATTGACTCTTGCACCAAGAGGTCCCTGGTTCGATTCCCGGTCAGGGCACATGCCCAGGATGTGGGCCTGATCCCCAATGGGGGACATGCAGGAGGCGGCCAGTCGATATTCTCTCTCATTGATGTTTCCATATCTCTCCCTCTACCTTCCTCTCTCTCTAAAATCAATAAAGAAAAAATATATTTTTTTAAAAATAAAGAGGGCCACCCTCTATTCCATAAATTCAAAGAACTGTCATTCAACCATAGGCCTGGAGAAAGTAAAGTTAAAGAAATCTAATTTAAGAAAAAAAGCGTAGCTTTACATGTTAGCCCATCAATTTGATAGCTACCTCCTTTAAGGTTCTTAATCTTAGGACAGTCTTAGGTAATAGAAATAGTGGCTTCCAATTTTTTGTCTTTAATTATACCAAATCATCTAGGCCAAGAGCCAGCTGTAGCAAAGAGTATGTACTGGTTGGAATTCATGATTTTGTTTGGTAATAGATTGTACCTTTCTATAGTAATATCTACCTTCCCCTACTAATTTCACAAGATTATCCTGAGAGCATCTATTTCGTACAACATTACCTCACCCCTTAAACCACAGTGATTTGACCTGGAGTAAGCACCTGAGCTTACCCATCCAATAAAAATTTTCCCAGGGATGTTTTGACTCCAAAAATAGTTACAACATTCTCTTTATTGCCACTGGAATTTTAAAAGGTAATATTCAGGAGATGTCAGCAACTATATTTTATGACATGTGGAAAAAGCATAAACCAACTTCCATAGAGAATGAAGATGAGAGACAAGGAAAGATTTACATCTAAGGTTCCATCTTGACTTCCAGAAATTAGTTGTTAACTCTTCTTTGAATTTCAGGACACGCCCTAGTTTTACTCCAATAAAGAGGAAAAAAGAAAAGAGTCTAGGGAACTGGCCAGCGGAGAGGCTCCCTACAGAGCCCTCTGAGGAATCCTCACGTGTGCCCGGTAGGAGAGTTAGCGTATTACTGGCTGTTGTATAATATGAGCACACCGGGGTTCAACAGCAGAAGCACAGCAATGAACAAGAAGGGATTCGATGGTAACCTACCTTCATGATGTTCTCTCTCCCCATGACCTGTCTTGTCGCTCTGGAAGAGTAAGGCTCAAGTGAGAAAATCAAGGAGGGAGGAAGCTCTTAGTTGCTGAGCCTCAAGCCTGGTAAAAGAAGGGAAATTAACCAGACAGAATATGAGGATTTTAACTGCATAAACGTTTAATGATAAAAGGTAATCTGAAATTTTAAAAACTTAGGGGAAAGAAGAATTAACTTGGAGCATGCATGAAGAAGAAAACTTCGTTGTCTGCACCTTCATCCATTTGAGATTGCTGGTACAAATACAATGCGTCCCCTCCAGTTGAACTTAGAGCCAGCCACGCCATAATGTCTGCCCATAAATCTGAGGGCAGTAGAATTTATCTACGCATCTATAATTCCATTACGCCATGAGTATGTTTGGGGTGAGGAAAATCAATCTGGTAAAAGGGCAGTAAATGTGACTTCGGAACACTGCTATGTCCTTCAAAATGCTGTTAACTTTTATTTTCTGGATAACACTTTAAAAAAACATATAGAAGAGCACAAGTCGCAAAGAGAATACTGTGCTGTCAAAATGTGCTTTCACACAGTTCTTGACAGGCACGGAGCAAGTATGTTTTAATGTCTCTGCCTCATTGTCTCTCTAGCAGTAAGCCCAGTGACTAAAACCCAATAGAAGAATAAACTTTGCTAAACAAATTCACTCATTTATACTTTTTATCTTTTGATGTCATTTCACTGAGTTTTATGTCTTTCGTGACATGTGAATGTAAGGCTGTTTTTAAAGTAAGTGAACAGTACTGACAGTGATACAGATATTAGAAAAATTGTAATATATTATTTATCTCTTTAAAAGTACTAACACAGTGCTTAAGCCCCCCCCAAAGAGTAATATTTATATTTACTGAAGTACAACCTTTCAATGAAATTTAGCAAACACTCAATTTTATATGTTCTTAAATTCTGACAAGAATCGCATGTAATTAATATTATGAACCACATTTCTGAGTTGAGGAAACCTAGGTTCAGAGAAATTACATATCATGTTTAATGTGACAGAACTTATACATGATAAAAGCAGGATTTCAACTTAGGTCCATCTGTTGTCAAGTATATGAAGTCCTCAGAAGTCTGCTTTTTTGGATAAGCATAAAAATGGCACACTCCTACACTTTAACTTTCTTGAAGAAACTTCTTGGTTAGTATGAATTCACAGACTTTCAATTAAGCATTTGAAACACATTCTCTGACATTTTCTTTCTGTATTCTACATTATAAAAATAATACAGTTTTTCAATTATTCAACTATAAATAGAACATGTTATTCAAACCATTCCCTACTCAAGTTTCAGATATACACCTTTTCCACCTCAAAGATGAGAAATTCGTTAAGCAAATCTCCATGGTCATTGGATAATCATCAATGGGTCAATGGACGAAAGAAATGTATAATAATTCTTAGTACCTGGAAAAGGATCATAAATGTGTGCTACTTGATAACATTTTGGATGACATTTATGATACTCACTACAAATAACTAAAGAAAGCAAAGTTTTTAAACATGAATTGTCCCTGAAAAAGTTCCCAGACATTCTCGTTATTTGTTCTGCTTTTCAAAGCTGTGAGTACCAAGCTCGAAACTTAATTTCAAGTTTATGATACAACTGGCTTATTGAATTTGTTTTTCATATAAAGATATTTCTGAAAACAAAAGCTTTCTTTAAATCATACTCTTATTTTTTTTAATGTCTTGAAAAAAACAAATATTTCTTTGGGAACAGAATAGGACATCTTATATGAGAGCCCTCAACAATATTGTCCTTTCATTGTCGTCTGCTCATTTGTTCACTGAATTTGTCTTTTGTGATTAGTTACCACCTTTGAATAATCAGGAAAATTCAAGTGGGAAATACATATTATATATCTTATTTTACTAATTAGCTATTGATATCTTTTCTTCTATGGAATACTTGTTTTGGAAAGACATTATCATTATTTATAAATCTGACACAGATATTTGAGCAGAATGTGAAATTATATTTTGCTTTTCCCGATAGGCATAAATATCCTTCACATATTAAAATCTAACCCCCACAATGCATTAGCAAATCCAACCAGCACTATCTTCAAATGTATGAGAAATTTATCATTTCACATTTTTCTCCGCTACCACTATCGTAGACCAACCCACCACCATCTCTTGCTGGGATCACTGAAACAGCTTCCTAACTGTTCTCCCCAGCTCCGCCCTGGCACACCTGGAGGTGTTTCTCCAAACATAGGTGTTATTCCTGTTCTCAGCTCTACACCCAGAGTGGATTCTGACCTTATTCTAAGTAAAATCCAGAGTTTTATCATAGATTACAAGCTTCATGGTGACCAGACTCTCATCTAATCTATCTATCTGACTTTGTGTCCTACCTCTTTCAAAGATAAACACGGACAGATGAATGAAAGTGGTGAAACAGATTTTGTTTCGATAACTACTGACAATAAACAAAGAACTGAGCTTCATTCCAATCTGTGCAGGGATGACTGGGCCTTTAAAGGGAGACAGGAGGAGGAAGGGCAGGGCTTAAGCAGAGTCAGGAAGTAAAAAATTACAAAAAAAAAGCAGCCTGGAGATTTATCATGCAGGCACTTTGAGGGAGCTAGAATCATCCTAGGGAAGCCACTTTGAGCTGTTATAAACTATATCAGTATCTGTTCAAGGCAGAGGCGGAGTAAGAAGATGGCTCAAAGGAGCCTGGCTGGAGGTTGTTGAAGGACAGAATCTTTGTCACCACACTGACTATCATCTTGTCCCACCCACACTGGCCTCCTGCTATTCCTCAAACATGCCAAGCACACTTCTTGGCATAAGATTCTTCAAAGACAGAATTTCTTCTTTCTTCCATTTTATCCACAGATAAACACAGGGCTTATCTCCACTCTTATTCAAATCTCTGCTTATTTTTCTGCTTCTCAAGTAGGCTACTTGATGGTTCATACTGTTTTCTCTCACAGTCTTATGTTCCATCCTCCTTCAGATGGCACACATATAGCCTTCTGGCCAGATGAAATCGTGTGTATTTTAGACTCTAAAAGCACTATACATTGGGCTTCCTTAGCACACTTAATCACAGTTGAAATTATACATTAATTTGCAGTTTTATCTGATTAATATCCATGAAAATGTGACCCTACCTGAATTTTTTTTTATCATAGAGTTCCAGTACAATGCCTGACATAAAATGCATACTCAAAATGTTTCTAATAAATTAATTAGTGGCTAAATATGTCCAGATGACAGTTATAACATTTAGAGAGCAGTGGCAAAACCTCCATCTCCTGCTCCAACTGGGGTGGAGAATCAAGAAGAACAAAAGATTGCAGAGTGGCTGGCCTAGGAGTCCAAACAACAACCCAAAAACACACACGTGTGGTGTACGGGTATGTATGCACACATTGGAACGTGTTCTAGTTCTTCTAAGAAATGGGTTTTGTGTTTTAGTCGTGTCTGGTTTATTATTTTTAAATGTAGCTGGAAAGCTTTCTCACTTCAAAAGGTGCCGATGCAAACTAACTAGCAAAATCGTCTCAATAAAGCAGTTGACAGACTTAGCTTTATTTCATAACTAAACAATAAAGACATGAAATGGTTCTTGCATTATTTATTTTGATAGGCAATGATTTCCTCAGCACCAGTCATCTTGCAACTTTCTACCATGGTTTAACTCTCTGGGGAGGAAAATAAATAAATAAATAAATAAATTATATATATATATATATATATATATATATATATATATATATATATATAGTTATAGTTATAGTTATCATGCCCTGATAATTGGCCTGTTCCAGCCTGTCAAATTAATTCTAGTATTTGCATGAGCTATTTTCACACCTTTCCTTTTCTCAGCCAATAGAAGTCATATGTAGCCGTCTGCCTAAAATAGGCAGCAAGTACTACACCTAGAGGAAGAAATGGAGCACTGTCAGACATACAGGGAGAACAGTCGTTTTTTGGGTTTTTTTTTTTAGCACCCCCTTCCCCAATGAACTGAGAGTCATATAAAAATCAATGGAACACAATACGATATAATACAAGAGTTTAAATGTGCCTCGAGTAATACGCCAATGAATGCTGATGGGAAAGCTCGGTCAGCCAGATGTTCCACTACGTGTACTCTCTGTGAGGCTCCGCTCAGAGGGAGGGCAGGGGAGCAGGCGCTGGGCGCTGCAGCCGGAGCGTGAAGATCAGCCTGATCTCATACTTGAATAAGATGAGAATTAATTTTCCTGAAACCTAAAGCAACGGGAGGAAATGGCAGTGCAAGCCAAGGACGGACGATGCCTCTGTTTGGTCTTCTTGTCTCATGTCCTCTCTGGCCCTGGTCTGTGTTCGTCTACAGCCGTCGTGAACGCCATCTCTGGAGTCTGTGGTGTGACCTTAGAAAAACATTTAACCTCAATGTGCTTCTGCTTCCTCATTTGTAAAATGAGTGTAATAACCTTACTCACCTCGCTGGGATGTTGTGACGATTTAAAAAGGCATCTAGAGTTGTTTTGTGGATTAATTCACGTAAAGCACTTAGAATGGTACCTGCAGCATTTTAGGTTCATAGAAGAGTTAGCTGTTAACATCAATATCCTCAAACCTTACAATATTAGAGATGCATATTATTTTTTTCATTATCTAGTCCTACTCTCTCCTCGCTTTTTCTCATTCTATATGTCTGAAAATTCAGGTAGGGCAAGAATCCATGTATATTACTTCTATATGACAATTGTTCAATCTCTCTCTCTCTCTCTAAAATTTAAGTAACCAAAACAAAAAAAAAAACAGAAAGAAAGAAAATTTAAACTAAATAAAGCCAAAGAGACAAAAAAAGAAACATTATTTTTTCTAAAATTAAACTTGTAAGTAAAATTGAGTACAAAAGAGAAATAAGCAAATAAATAGCACATGAAGTAGACATATGCAAACAATATTTTATTTAAAGGTGACCTTTCTAGAAATAACACCAGATTTTACAGTTATATTTTCAACCTCAGTATCGTCAGAAGAAACTAAAAGCAGAATATATAAATATTTTGGGGTTTGCAGAGGTTTAAATGATATATTTATTTGATAAAAATATGATGATATTTAGGAAAATGTTTCCTTTACCCAGCATATGCCAAAGTCACTTTTGAGAGAAAAAAAAAGGGGGCCACAATCAATTCTAAATTGATTGTAATTAAAATAAAACATGCTAAATATATTTATAGATTACTGGAGACACATCTCTATGCTTTGGTTAAAAATACACCCCTACACTGTGTATGAGGTTTGGTATACTTAGCCACAGAGGATGTCATCAAACAGACATGCGTATAACGAACACGGGGCACTGCAAAATAAAATCTAAAAATGCAAGAAGGGGAAATTAAGTTTCCTCATAAGAAAGCGTGGTTTTGACAATTTTGGAAAAGATCTTTTCCTATTTTACTAAAAGCTAAACACCAGGCTTCTAGAAAACAAGAAAACATATATTTGTTCTAAATTATAGAAACTTAGAACTCAAGTTAAAACCAACACTGCTGGGAAAACTGAGGCTAAGAAACATCAAAAGCTGTACATACTCCACAGAGTAACAGTGATGGAGGAAGGACCAGGTTTTAGGTCCCCTGATGCATAAGTCAACATTACGTATTAGACCATAAAACATACTGTAATACATTTTAAAGGATTAAATTATTTTTAAAAATGGATAACAAAGGAATTAAATTAAAATATGGTGAATTCACAATAGGTGGAAAATAAACAGTACATTCATTAATTGCCAATATATCATAAAAGAAATCAAAAGATACATTAGAAAATACTTTGAAGTAAATAGAAATGAAAATACAATGAAATATTATTGGTCCATAAGGAAAGATGTACTGGTTCATGCTACAACATGAATACACCTTGAAAATGTCATGCTACGTGAATGGAGCTAGTCACAAAGTCTCAAATATGATTCCATTCATACAAAATGTTCAGTATAGGCAAAAACAGATACTAGGTTTGTGATTTAAAGGGTGGGGATGGGGGTTGGGAATGGTGATTGACTGCAAATGGGTATGGGTTTTCTCTTTGGGATGATAAAAATGTTCTAAAATTAGATACTGGTGGTGGTTGCACTGAACTGAATACTTCAAAGGGTGAAATTTATTGCATATAGATTATTTCTGTATCAATTATATATATACATAAATTATATTAAAATAAAGCATTTTTTTTATTTGTAAAACTTGAATTAATGAAAAATAGCACAGCTTAAATCTGAACACAATGTGATTCTAAAGTCTTATGGGTTCACAGCACCAAATCACCTTCTTGGGTTTACCAGATAAATACAAAAACCACTGATATTTTGACAGCACCAAACCATTTATCACATGGAAATATTCACAGTATTTGTGTTCATATAATCAAACTCCTCAACACTTGACAAGTAACAGTTTTCTAAATAATGATACTAGAATTGGGAGTGGACAAGAGAAAGGGAAAGGCAAAAAGAGGAAAATCAACACTGTAAGACAAATTTCACCTTGCTGTCGATACCAGGCATTCTCACACTAAGAGACAGTTATTATTCCGGTATCCTAATTCGATAGCTAAGGTTTCTCATCAAGAGCCTTATGTAGACATAGTCTAGAATGGAGAATTTGAGATAGTATTCTTAATAAAGGCAAATTCTTTAAAATAAATATATTACATTGCCAGATTTGATAAACATCTGTATTAAATATTTCAAACATTGATCTTATTTGAAAAAATAACACATTTCTCTTTCCAGTCTTTTTATTTATTTATTTATTTATTTATTTATTTATTTTCTTTATTGATTTTAGAGAGAGAAAAAGGGAGAGGGAGAGAGAGATAGAAACATCAATGAGAGAGAACATCGATTGGCCACCTCCTGCATGCCCCCCATTGGGGATCGGGCCCACAACCTGGGCATGTGCCCTGACCAGGAATTGAACCAGCGACCTCTTGGTGCATGGGTCGATGCTCAACCATTGAGCCACACCGGCCGGGCCATTCCAGTCTTTCTTAATGTCTTTGTCTCCATCTCTCTTGCCTTCTCTTGCACACACACACACACACACACACACACACACACACACAGAGCTAAACACAACTTTATAATTTTGATATTTAGTGTAATTAATGGGAAAAGTTATAGAAATGATATAAGTGAATGTTTGAAAGTTGATATTTGATAAGTCTCTTACCAAACGAGGGGAAAAGTGGAAAAGTAATTTGTGTAGTTTTTATTGAAATTGCAGGAAATAACAAGTGAAAGAATGAAAACGTTTAGAAGTTTATAAACTGATACTTTTAACATAAAAGCAGTCATATACTTAAAAAAAAAAACACAGGTATTTAGATTAGGACTCAAAATTGAACAGATGTAGAAGCATTTTTTCTGCTGACATTATCTTTAGTACATTTCTTTGATTAAAGTGTTTAGTTGAAGAAAATGGTTGTCAACTGCCAAATTTAAAGTTAAAATGAGAATCAAAGACTGAACCTAATTCCGTCTTCAAGAAATAATCCATTTCAAACACTTAGCTCTCTTCTCAAAGGACTTATATGTCCCAAACCACTGACTTCTCATTTTATTAAACAAGGAGAATATCTTAGGAGGTAAATGTACACACAGGATATCTTGAAACCAATATTTTGGCATTTAAATAATAAACAGATAAAATTAGAAAATTCTGATTACTTAGGGAAGAAAAATCTAAGAGTCATTTGGAAGATAGCTCCCAGTATAACAGTCCAATACAGGTAAAAGAGGAACAAATATGCTTCCTGTTTAACTTATAAATGCAATAGTGTAAAGTTCTTGATCGGAATTCCTTAGTTGAAGATAGTTGTATATATTACCTTATAAGTATGTCTTAAAATTTGTTTTAGCTTTTGGCAACATTAAAAACATGTCATCAATGATTTGCTAAGGAAACATTATGTCTACAATTCAGTGTTTTAAGAAATTGTCTGGTTGGCTTGTAGAACTTTCCAATCATTCATTTTGTGAAAAACCACTTAGGTAATTCAATCTAAAGAAATATTTTATAATAAGAAATTTTAAAAATCACTTCTAAATTGGTAAAACTTTGCGTTCATTGCTTAACTTTCCACTTTAATGTGCTTTTTAAGAACTGGTTCCATTTTCCTACATCTCACACTATAGATTTTATCTATTGTGTTGCTTTATCAGATAAGTACAGTGGGAGACATGAGAAAGAATGAGATTGATGGTGTCCAGAGTATTAGACTCCTATTTAAAACAACCAGGTTGCCATGTTTGTAGAAGGTCTGGGCGTTCTGCAGAACCCATCTGTGTTTGGGCTGTTTTGTTAGTTGTTCCTCAAATAGGCTTTGTGAGCTCCTTCAGAGACTCCCACTTACTATCTAAAGGACTCAAAACTTCTTGTGCAGCAGTTAACGTTTTTAACAATCTGGCTCAGATGTAACACTCAGCTTTCAGAGCCCCAGCACACCACGGATTGGCATTCTTGATTTGCAGATAATATTCCCTCCACATTGACCATTCTTCTTCCTGTTCTCTGCCCTATAATCTTGCTCATCCTCAAGAATTAATTCAGGGTTTGCCTGCTCTGAATCCTTTCCCACCCCCATTCCAGGCGAGTCCGTCGCTGCCTGCCGTGTGCCCCCACCACCATGCTGCATTGAGGCCATCCTATATACTTGTGAGAGCCGACCGTTAAGTACTCAGACATTTTCAAGCTGATTTTTAAATTACTAGGAGCTTGCAATCAGCCATGATGGGAATATTGACACCATAGAAATTGGCATCTCAGGGCTCTCCTTCCACCCCATCACCACCCCTCCAGAGTTGATTTCCCAGCGCACCATTGCTTTGCATATAACTATATGGTACATACCTTATTCCCACTGTGTTATAGTTAAAAAATCAGCCCCTTCTAAGTTGTGACCTCACTGAGGGCAAAGTCAGTGTCTTAGTTCATTGTTCTACCTCCAAGAACTCAGGAAAACTGTTTGGCAAATGGCAGATGATCAATACATAACTGTTAAAATAAAACACAAACATACAAAAAAACCCACTATTTTTTAAAAATTATCTCTAATGAGACATTATGCACACGGCATAATCACTTAAATATATTTTCAATTCTGCAATAGGTAGAGAAATATATGTGTGTGTATGTATATATAAATCACTTAGTTTTGTGGGGATTAAACAGATGTTAGAAAAATGACTTACAAATAATGAAAATTTATCATAAAAAGAATAGAAGCTATTGTTAATTTTATTATGACTGAGGCATTTTATCAAGTGCTGTCAATGTCCCCATAGTGTAAAACTTCTGTATTATTAATAAGCAATATTGAAATTAATAACCTATTTATTACATATTCAGTAATAAAGTGGTGTCTTTTTTCCCCAAGAAAACGCTACCATGTACCTCAATGTTTGTTTGTTTCTTAACTGACTCCTCATATTCTACTGGCTATGCAGAACTTGCTTGGGGCCCTGAGTGAGGGAGCAGTGCAGAGGGTAAGAGAGTGAAAAAGTGATGATTACTTTGTGTTCAAATCTTTTTACAGCCCTGTTTTGTCTACTTTTTAAAATAGATTTTACATAGGATTTTCTTCAAATATTGTTTTTCATAGTCAAATTGAATTAGAAGTTTGAGGTAATTGGAGCATGCACACATCAGTTATATTATTGTTTCATTATATTATACATGTTAAATCATTGCAACTAAATAGCATATTGTAAGACTTAATTTGAGCAATCTTACACTAAATTTGGGTATATCTATTTTGGAAATGTTGACACTAGATTTCTGACCAAATTAAAAAAAAAAATTCCATTGCCAACTGGAATATATGAATCCAAAAATTTAGTGAAGAATAAGTTTTTTGACAAATTCTTACTTACAGTTTGTTAAATTAGGACAAGTCTGACATAGGGAAACATGTCTGTGTATTTTATGGGAAAAACAGTAAAACTGAAACTGATACTCAAATTTCAAATTGTATACATGAAATGCAGGAAAATGCCAGGCAATAATGAGAAGTAAAAAAGTGCAACATGACCTGGCAGGTGTGGCTCAGTGGTTGAGCGTCCTCCCGAGCACCAAGAGGTTGCTGGTTCTATTGCCGGTCAGGGCACATGCCCAGGTTGCAGGCTTAATTCTCAGTATAGGGCATGCAGAAGGCAGCCAGTCAATGTTTCTCTCTCATCGATATTTCTGTCTCTCTCCCCTTCTCCCTTCCTCTCTATCTAAAAAATCAATCAAAATATTTTTTTTAAAGTGAAATATGGATTAATAGATATGACCTTACCTAATAACTGTATTTTTGTTTATAATTAAAAAAATTTTAAACTATATATTTTAGGCCTTTGAACTAAAGGATCATTATATTTGTGTCTGCTTTCAATGCTTCACTAATTCGTGTTAACATTGTTTCAAAAGTCAGGCATTACAAAGAATAGGTAAGCTGTGATTCTAGAATAGAATCTTAAAACCATGTGATGCTTATAGTATAAAAGTGATGATATAGGCATAGTTCAAAGAAAAGAGAAATTCAATATAAGAAAACTCATTAAATGTTAGATAAAATTGTTTTTTCTGTTTGGCAGGAGAAAAATGAAGGGCTGATTAACCATTTTGTGAGTCAAGCTTTATAAATGCTTATCTATTTGCTGAAAGAACATTTTGGAATTGAGAGATGGGGATGAAAGAACGGAAGGAAGAGATAAAATGAATGTGTCTATGTAAATATACTTGATTTTTAACATAAGCAATAGATTTATAGCTGTGCCATTCTTCTCTAAAGCTATAAATACAAAAACTATGGACTTTTTTCACTTAAACATTCCAGAAAATCAATACTCATTAATTTCACAGAATCTTCTCTAGGAGCTGGCTTCCAAATGGCCCAGACAGCCTTATAAAATGGAAATAGAACCAGGAAGCTCAAACACTGTATTTCAGAGAGTGCTGCTGACCAGTATGCTTGTTCTTCCGAAGAAACTGGAAATTCTGATTTTTATGGGGAGCATTCTGATTTTTAAATTTTGGCAACTAAAACAAGAAAATAAACACCTATGTGAGCCCCGCCCCCCCCCCAAGCACATATATGAGCCTAATATATCATAAAAGACACCAGTTTTTGACTTTCTTAGAATGCACAATTTTCTCAAATGAAATTATACAAACATGTTCAGACTAATGCATGAGAAAAATGACCATTTAAAAAAGCAAAGTAATTTATTCTTTTCATATCTATGGTCCTAAGGATTTACAGGACTCTGCTACTTTTCTCAGGAGATGATTTCCTACTCCAGGTATCCCTGGGTCATTGAGTTTAAACACCAGAAACACCAGACCTTTTTTTTTTTTTTTTAAGTTAAAGAGTAATAAGGTTAAAAAGACAAATTAGTAACAGGGATATAATAAACAAAGGGTAAAGATCTGATTATGTGTTAAAAACTCCCAACTCCTCTGTCAAGATAATTCAGATTAAAACAAATAAAACCAAAATCAGAATTTCTCATATGGTCCTACTCATATATGTTGTTTAGAATTGCATATGGTTATCCATCCTTACATAGAAGCATCTGAAGTGACCTGACAATTTGGCATTTTTAAAACCAGGGATTTTAAGGGTGCATCAGAGCTACTGACTAAAGATTCTTTTCAGCTCTCAGAAATCAACCTAAAATTGGCCATTTTATTGGACATTTTTCAAATGTTCTAGCAAGGCAAGAAATATTAAAAATTAATCTGAAGGGGAAAATGACCCATTTAAATATATTTTTAAATCATTCAAATGAAAGACTTTCGGATAGGCCTCACTTGAATTTTACTATTTTGACCAAGTTAGCCAGCCACATGTGAGACAGGAAAATTGTTAAGTATGTGAAGACAAAATTAATGTCTTCCTACTTCTCCACAGACTTGTGTGGAGCCCAAGAAATGTAATAGCAAATTTTGTTGTTGTTTTTTTAACCTTATCTCATTACTTTGAATAATACATATGTGTGTGTGTGTTGGCAAAGGAGAGTTACAGTTGTGAGAACACAAGAGTTTATTCTTGTATTCTTATTAATTATTGTATTATTTATTTATATTACAACTGTAAATCTCCCTTTATCCACCCCTGTATATTCCTCAGAAGAGTCCATTCATCATACTTGTGCCATCAGTAAAAATTTAAAGACCTTCAAAAGAAGATAAGTGACTTGTTCTTGAAACTTAGACAATCTCGGGGATGTCCCAAATTATTCAAGATAGAAAATACTTCACAATGATCATTTAAAATATTTTCTGTGATTTATTTTTGTATTAGCCCTGATTTTGGAGGTTGACCCTATATATTTTAAATTGCATTTTAAGTTTCTATGAGAAGTAATTTCTTAAAAATTATAAATATATGAAAAAAATAATAAATGTATATTCTTGCATTCCAAGGATTTTTCAAAGCTTTTTTATATACTATTAGTCTAATAACAAAATACCATTTCTTCTTGGACATGTTCTTATGATGATTAAGATTAACTTATTAATTATATACTATATGTTTTTTTAATTTGGTCTTATTTTACCAAAAAAAAATAGACAGAGGTTTGTTGGTGAGTCACTGATTTGTTGAATATTATATATACTTTTATTGTGAAACCAGTGTTATATTTAAATTATTTTAAATGTTTTTTTATCATATATTAAATGTCAAGCACTTTTCACATATTGTATCTTTTAGTAAATATTTTATTTTAAAATCCTTTAATATTTACAATAAAGTTACAAAAAACATTGGTAGTTCCCATAAACCTTACAACCAGTTGACTATATTAGTAACATCTTACACTAGTGTGGTATATTTGTGATAGTTAATGGAAAATATTAATACACTGTTCTTAACATAAAACCTTCTCTATTAGATTTTCTTAGTTTTCACCTAATGCCCTTTTTGTTTCAGGATCTCATCCAAGATAACAAATTACTTTCAGACATCATGTCTAACTTGGGCTCTTTTAGCCTGTGATAGTTTCTCAAGCATTCCTTGTATATTTAAAATATATGTTTTTAATGAATCTGAATCCATCTTGAAATAGCACTCTAGTTCTAGTCCGGGTAACCTTGTAACATACTAATTATTCCCCATCCATCTCTCCTCTCCCTTGTGACATTGATGTCTTTCATTTCATGTCTTCATATGATATAGTCAACTAATACATTACTACTGTTACTATTATTGCTTTAAACAAAGTTATTTTTATATCAATTAGGAATAAGAAAAATAAAAGACTTCTTTGTACTTTAATTTATTCTTTATTGGATGCTCTTTCTTTCTTTATGTAGATCTAAATTCTGGACATTTTTTAGTCATTCTTCTTGATGTCATTTATTTAAATTACAAAATACGTATAGAAAGTAGTAATATATATTACTTATGGTATACATAAGTGTATAAAATGTATATATTTTTAATAGACTGGAAGGGTCCACATCCAATTCATGAAGGTAATTTCTCTTGGGTATAGGAGAGTGGATTGGTTGAAGAGGACAAGGTCTGGAATCTGAAAGATATTATATTTTTTTTAAAAAATGAAAAAATATAACCAAATGTTAACAATTAATTCTGGGAAGTAGGAATGTGAGAGTTTATAACTTTTTTTTCTTTCTTTTTATATTGATTTTTAGAGAGAGAAGAAGGGAGAGGGAGAGAGATAGAAACATTGATGAGAGAGAACATTGATTGGCCGCCTCCTACACGCCCCCCACTGGGGATTTGGCCCCAACCCGGGCATGTGCCCTGACTGGGAATCGAACCGGTGACCTCTTGGTGCATGGGTCGATGCTCAACCACTGAGCCACACTGGCCGGGCCGAGAGTTTAATTTTTTTTTATATATCTTTTTTAATTTCTCAAGAAAAGAAGTGAGGTGGGAGAAAACGTTGTCAGGGGAAAAGAATCACATAGATTTCCCTTTGAGATCTGGAGAATCCAAGCAATGTGCACTCCCCTTTGTGAAAGAAAGAAGTCCTAGTGAATGCTTGGCTTCCTCTGGAAGAATCTTTTTCTGATGATAGCTCTTTTCCCTCTTCCTGACTTCTCATCCTTCCCTACCTAACAGACAATGCCAACGGAACTCCTAAAAAAGAGCTAGTTTTAATATTAGGGGTTTCAGGCTCAATCTACTCACATGGGATCATATTAGAAACTAAATAATTTCCATGATCATGATTGGTGGGTTTTAAATTCTTCTTTAAAAAAAGTCATTATTCTTTTAACTTTCTTAAAAAGAGGTCTGTGGGCAATGAATTCTCTAGTGTTTATTTTGTTTTTATCTCTCTACATTTGAAATTGAATTTTACTGGCTATAGAATTTATGGTTGTTGTTTTCCAAAATTTTAAATCATTTACTATATTCTTTTCTTGTTTGTATGGCATCTGAAAATAAATCATATTCTTATTCTTGTTCTCCTAAAAGTTTGGTGTTTTTTCCTCTGCCTTCTTTCAAGGTTTTCTGTCTTTAGTTTTCTAGCCTTTGAATATGATATGCCTAGATGTGTTGTTGTTTGTTTGGGTATTTCCCTTGCTTATCACTCTTTAGCCTCCTGAATCTGTGATTTTGTTTTCAGTGGGGTGTTCTCTGTGTCTTCACCAGTTGCCAGGGTAAGTTGGCTTTTTGTGATGTCACGAGAAAAGGAATTAAAAGTCTTGTCCAAAGTTTCTGTTTCATATTTACGTGGTCCAATCCAACCTCAGGCTGGCTTAGTTTGTATTCCCAGCTGCAGTCCATCAGTCCATTGTGTGTGGGGTCCTTATGGCCATGGGCTTCTAGGAACATGGGCATATGCAAGGAAGCAGGAGCAAAACCAGAGGAACAAGACAGATAATTTCTTTGTCTGGGGATTTCAACTTGGAGCGTAACCAATTAAGCCTTCAGGATTTTGGGTATCTGCAGAGGCTTCACCCTTCTAGTCAATGACATCTGCTCCCAGGTTTGTTTAACAGGCTCAGTATATTCCCTATGTCATCCAGACCTTACTACTCATGCATCCATCCTCCCCTTCCTGCAGTGATCTGTAGGGAATTGACCAGTGGTACCCTGGGGAGTGTGAAACAGCAGCTTCCTGGTGAAGCTGCCCAGATAACCATGCTTAATGCCTGACTTCCCTTTTGCTTCTTCCTGTTAATATTAATAACTAGGTAATTACACTGGTAACAGTTCGGTGTCTATCATTAACTTTGAAAAATTCTCTGCCATTAATTACTTCAAATTATTATTCTACTTTGTTTTCTCATCTGTGTTTGCTATTCCAATTTTGTACATTTTAAAAATTTTTCACAGTTCTTTCTTACTCTTTTAAAAAAATGTATTTTTTTAAATTTCTAGTTCAATATTTAAGCTTACTGATTCTTTCCCTGCTGACGTTGGGTTTCCCTCTGTACTCCTCAGAGAGAATCTTTATTTTGCAATCCTTTCTGTTGTAACCCACTGTGATTATACTGAAGTCCTATTGATGTGGTGATAAAGTATGGGGGAGGGGCTGCATTCTATAATCTGATAAAATCTCACTTTTTTAGTCTGCCAGTGTCCCTGGCTGTGACCTCTACAACTGTTTTTTTCACTAGTATAGCTTTTTCTTCCTGTTCCCAATTCTCTTCCCTGGGTAAAAAATTTCCAAGTATTCCCAGTCTATTTCCTGAAACTCTAACCCCTGTTGACATTTTTTTCTTTTGGAAATAAATGGAGTGGAAGGAGTTTCCTTCTCCTCGCTGGAATAAGGCCTAGGCCAAGTCCTTCCCTTCGGAGGTAATTTTTGTGATCTTGAAAAGACTTTGAGTATATTTCACAATGATTACTCTTCCCCTTCCCTCTGCTAACACCACAGGGGAATCTTTTTCAGATATTCATTAAAAGAACGTGATATGGTTCTTGGAGGTAAAACACACACAGGTAAGACTGCAAGTCTCAGTGTTTGCTCCCTCTGGGCCAGTCCACATTGGGCTTCCAGCCTTTAGGCAAAGTTACCATGCAAGTATTTCCATCTCAGTGGGTGGGACATCTCTCCAAATTCCAGGGTGGCAGTTTGTCCGGCAACCTCAGTTCTCTAATGGGTACAAGAAAAAAATATTCACTATCCGTCCAGCTAGTTTGTTGCTACTTTAAGCATAAGAATGACACCCTGGCTGGTTTGGCTCAGCAATTGGAGTGTTGGCCTGCTGACCAAAGAGGCGTGGGTTTGATTCCCGGTTGCGGTTCGTCCAGCCCTGGCTGGGTCATCCAGGAGGCAACCAGTCGATGTGTGTCCCTCTCACGTTGATGTTTCTCTCTCCCTCTCTCCCTCCCACTCCATCTGAAGATAAATAGAAAAAATATCCTCCGGTGAGGATTAAAAAAAGAAAAGAATAAGAATGACAAATTCTTTATATGTTGGAGCTTAAAATGGCAAAATGATTCGTTTTTAAATATAAAATCTTATTAAACTTATTGTGGGTCACTTACTTTGTATCATTTGTGGCATCAAAAACATAAAACAAGATTATTTCCTGAATCAATTAAAATGTAATATGTAAGACTACAAATTTAATAAAAATACCTCCTATGAAGATAAGAAGGTAAGGTGGGGATTCTCCAAAAAAGCAGCAAATTTCTAATACTTGCTTTAAAAAAAAAATACGTTTTTTAAATAATTAAGCTTATTTCAGAGTATGTAAATACATCATTTATTTATATGGCATCGGCCTATACAAGTTCCTACACCCAGGGAATATTGAATCTAATAATTTCTATAGTAATTAAATTTATACTTAGACTAAGGAAAGGACAGTTCAATTTTAGCTTTTAGGCCATTAGCTGATTTATTCAGGGGTCAAAATAGAAATGTTCCAAAATAGGAATTCGTTGAAAAGTAATGAACCGACTCAGTACACTCCATACACCATACATTATTTTTTATAGCTAAGGAGTCCTTGATATTTTTAGGATTGCCAATAGTTTTTATGTCTTTGCTTCTACTTTAGAAATTAGGAAAATAAATGTATGATACTTGGCACTTCATCCTTTTGTCCATTGTGTGTGTGTGTGTGTGTGTGTGTGTGTGTGTGTACAACACATTTTTTCTTTTTTTGGCAACAACTCTTTTAGGATTTAAAAGGATCTTATAATGTTTCTGCAACATAAGTAAAAGAGGTCAGACAGTATGTGAGCTCAAAATGAAAATAACTAAGGAAGACTACCCACAGACTCACTTCTCTTTTGAACGTTCTAAATGTATCTATGCTGCTGAATAGAGGCTTTCAATAGGGGAATGAAAATACAGGTTGTGTGCAGGTGTTTCAATTGTGTGACTGACCTAAACCAAAATTGTTAACATAATTCAGGGTCATAAGTTTTGGCAGATGAGTATGTGACTGGAAAAGGCACACCATGTGGAAGACAGGGTGACATATTTATTCTCAGCTGGCTGGTTAATGCAGCTGTGTCTTGTCTGTCCTATATAAGTACATATTAAAATTTTGAAGTGGACATTACTTTATGACAACATGATGCATCTTTTGGAATAATGTGACTTATATTGTACCAGGATATTATAGTTTATCTTATATTTGTTATTACTTTAGAGAAGAAAAAAAAATCAAAATAGAATGCATTCATAGACTAAGTTGATTACTAAAGACTTGTGTATTTTAAACATGGTGTAACTGGTGAAAAATAAATAGCTAATAGAGGAAAGAAGATACAGTTACAGAATAGAACATGAAGTTGCTTAAAGGAAAGACTCATGCAAATTTAAGACTAAAATTTCTAATCTTATGATTATGTCTCTATAAGCAATAGATCTTGGACAGTTGATCATTTATTCAGGGAATCTGACTGAGGCAGAAGTGGAATTTAGATCAATCAGTCAGCGAAACTTTAGATTCAGTGGCAGGGAAATTTTACAAATTGCTCACATGCCACAAAAACTCTAATTTTCAATGTCACTTGTTCTCTTTGCTCACATTCACGTTTGATTTACAGTATGAAAAAAATGGCACATATTCTTGTTGCTATATAAAGGTCACATTTAAGAAATACATGTTGTTAAGCTTGATTTTTTTCCTTCTTTTCCAAATTGAAATTGAAAAGGAGAAGTTTTCTGGGGAAAGCCCTGGCTTGCTGACTTAAATAATAGATTGGGCTGGGGAAGGGAAAGCTATAAAAAGAGAAACCGACGTAATATTCCTTCTTACTCCTCTGAACTGTAGGCAGCAGTTAGAAATGGAAAGGAACCTAGAGGATAATGAAGACAAATCACGTCCTAAAGCCTTTTCATATTTTCCCCTTGGGATTTCGAACTTGTGATTTTAATTTTTTTGAAAACACTTTCATGATACCTGACATTTAGACAATTGTCTAGGAGAAGAAAATAACCGTAGCAGTAAAACATTAACTGAACTGTACTCTGGACACAGAGGAAAGCAAACGAGAGTATGCAGTTGAAAGCAGCGCACATGAAAACACTGTGGAGACAAATAAGCAGACTGAGTGACTTTCAAACTGAGAACTAGGTCAAAAATCAGATAAAGCATGTATCTGTAACAGCAACATTCTGTTATAGGAATTAAATTTAAATATTGAATTTTAGTGTGTTTATCTTTGTTTAACTATATGTGACTCAAAATTTCATTTTCAAGTTAACTTTTTCCCTAAAATACTTAAGGCAAGATAATGACACAAATGTGCATCAGTTTCTATAGTCAAAACTTACTCTAACATTAGTCACATTGGATAAATAATCACACCTCATTTGCTTTTAAGAATCTTCCCTTTGGAACTTAAATGAGTGTTTTGAGACTTCAAAAATAGCCTAATATAATGCAATCCCCTGGGAAGAATATCAACAGAAAACACTGTTCATCTCTCCAACTTTAGTTAATAGTAGATCCCTGTCAAAGAATACTTGCTAAAGGGTTAGCTTAAGGGATAAGAAGTCTTGCAAAGATCAGTGACTTCAGGAAGACACAAAGTTGAGATGGAGGACAGCTTAATGAGAGGATGAGAGGAGTTAGTATCTGAACCCCCCACCAAATTAATAGATATAGATATAGATATTATTGATTCTGTTGTAATTAGCTGGTTATTTATAATAAGAAAGGAGCAAAGGGAAGGCCAGGCATTATAGGCCTGTCATTTGGGCAGCTTCACCAGGAAGCTGCAGCTTTTCACTCCCCAGGGATCCACCAGTCCATTTCCTGCAGATCACTGGGGGAAGGGGTTCAACAAAGGGGGAGATGGATGCATGCACAGTAAAGTTGGGATAACTAGAGAACATGCCTGTCAGTCACACCTGGGAACAGAGATCAATGGCCGTAATGACTGTGGACACGGAAAACCCACAAAAATTTGGAATAATCCCCTAATCAAAGGAGTTTGCTTTCTTGTTGCTCTTGGCTTATGGGGCAATCTTATTCTTGCTTCTTTGCATTTGTCGCTGTTTCCTCCATAGTCACGTGGCCCTGCGGACCACACATGCATTAGGCTGATAGACTACAGCGGGAAACACAAGCTAAGCTAGCCTGATGCTGTAATGGACTGTGCAGACATGAACAGAAACTCTGGACACTGGCTTTGATTTTATCCCTATTGAAGCCCCAGCTACACCTCTTGTTTGGTGGGCTAAAGGGAAATGGGAACTTGGAAACTCAGGGATGTAATTCCACAGAAATAAAAATCACCAGTTCTCTTGTGTAAGTCTCAGGAAATTCTTTTTCTTGGGATATTGCAAGAAGTCCACTCCCAGGAGCAACAGGTAAGGATGAGGACCTCTTCCCACTGGTAATATTATTAAACATGTTGAAGAGAACCTCAAATTTCAACATCTCTCATAAAGGGATGGCTTGAGTTACAAACATTAAAAGTGTTATATACACAGATCATACCAGACTTTTCCAAAGCAAATCTGAATTTAAATACTCTCTTTGAGTCTCCCTTTTCATTATGTTCTTGCCTCTTTACATGCAATTGGTCTGTAAAATCTGATGTTTTCTATGCTCAGTCCTCCAAGGCTCAACAGTGTTTTTCCACTTGCCCAGTGGACTTGTTGCTCTTAAATCTGAGAATCATCTTGTTTCAAATTGTATCTTGAAACTTGTTTCTGTCTCAAGCCTCTTGTGGTTTAAAAAAACATCTGGACTCTAACTTTCTGAACTAAGATCTCCGTTTCGATTATTCCCACCTCCTTGAGTTCTAATTTTTTTGTTAACTCCTTTGTCTGGACAAATACATACAGAGCTGACCAAGAGGCATTTGTTTTTGGAGCCTCTGTTCTGAAATACCTTCATCAGCATTCCCCTATTAATCTCCATTCTTTGCCTCCTGCCCTGCCACCCACACATCTACGTGTACCATTTAAGGAAATGAATAGTACATAATTCACATGCATGTTCAGAGATGCCACATTTTCCTGAATTTTTATTTGAGAAATATGACCATTCATTCTCTGAGGATTTTGTCAGCCATCAAAATGCATCACTTAGATCTCCTACTGCAATCAGTGTAATTGACATCCCCATCATTTTCAAGCTGAGGCCTTGTTCCTTCAAGCTGCTCTCAGCCAGGAACTTGAGCTTGGTCATTCTTGCAAGGTCAGGCAACTTTGGCTGAAGTAAACACTCATCCATCTGCCTCAATGAGCCTTTCTTGGAATTACGCTGTCATCTGAGATCTAACACCCAGCTTGCCTTCTTTCCCCCTCTTCTTCAGAGATGTCGGAGTTGCATCATTTCAGAAGGCATGCCTGGCTTCTTCCCCTTTTTTCTTCACAGTCATTTCCCCAAATCTTTCTTTTACATATCTAATCCAGTTTGACATTTGCTTCTTGGAAGACCCCAACTGACACAAGGATGTAAAACATTTGATTTCTTTTCCAACGATCACACCCATTGATGAATTTTAGTATCAAGTGGTGAACAATTTCATGGCTAATTAAGTTGGAAGCATTTGGAAAGAAATACCAATTCTGTAGAGTTATATGACTTGAGACTATCATTTCAAGCCTTCGTTTTCTGTTTCTAAGATAAAAATATCAATAATTATCTCATATAAGGTTATTGTATGAGGAGGATTCTGGCACATCGCTAACATCTATTCACTGGTATCTTTAAAAGTAGTGAATGAAGAATCAGAGATCTTCAGGGAATTCATTTTGAACACTTGAAGAAATGAGCACTGAAATGGAATTTTTACATTTCTCTCTGGGACTGGGGAAATGTCAATTTGAATAGAAAAAAAGAAAGATTGACATTGCTGACAAGCTCTCCTGGAATTACCTCGACAGAGCTGCAGATTTTCAGAAAAACTTGGGTGGCTGAAGTCCCGATTTGCTCTCATGGATTTCAGTACATCTCACTTTTTAATGGGGGAAAAAATGATATTCTCATGTAAAAATCATCATTAGCTCCCCCACAGACCCGTGGAAGTTGAACTTTTGAAATTTAAACTTTAGCAGTGTTTTTTGCTTGCATATGAAAGATTATAGAAATGAGCTCCTTATTTCTAAGTAGCTCACATCTCAGGCAAGATCATTTGGGGTAATTAGCACTGTGTCCTCAGGTTGTTTAATTCTCAAATAACCTGCCTTAAACAAAGGAAAATAAACATATGTCCATTCAGAATCTTTATGAGGTTTAAATACAGTAGACACTGAATTTTTGATCTGCAACACTCTCTGTTATGTGAAAGAAATAATAAGGTTGCATTTTATTTTATCATTAAAATAAAGCTTAGTATATATAGAACTTTCCTATTTCATGAAAAACATGAATTTAATTATTGCACATTTTTAGTCATGTACATTAAGAATGAGATATATTAAACATGAAATACCTTCTGGTTAAAAAAAACAGCATTACCTGCAGGATCAAAGAGAGGTTTTGAGGTCAAGTCTGTCACTCCTTGTAAAGTGACTTTCCTAAAGATCAGATGGCAGTGCGGGTCAGTGATAAGTAAATAATGGACCCTGTACCTTCAGAGGATACGTTAACACTTCAAGAACAAATTGGCTTCTTTTAAAGTGTCAGAGCTTATCTACACTCTGATTAAGGAGTTAAAGGCAAGATTCACCTCCTTGATTACTGGTGCTATTAAAGTGATAGTTCAAAAAATGAAAGTAACATTTTACACACTAAAGGGAAAGTGGCCAAACAGATGTAACTGCAATTATAGTCTTAGGAATTGTGTGCAAACGGTAATGCTGTCGGAGCAAATGCCTATTAGTTTAATAGATTGAATAAATAAAAGTTCCCTGGAATATTGACAGAAATTGGTTTCATTGGAGTAAAGAGCATAAGCTTTTTGAAATCTGACTAATAATAACATGACTGTACTACATGTGAATACACAGCCAGTTGATGACTTTGAGAGAATACATAGATGTCCAGCCTGTGTCACTTAGTGGTTGAGCATCAACCCATGCACCAAGAGGTCATCAGGTTTGATTCCCGGTCAGGAAACATGCCCAGGTTGTGGGCCAAATCCCCAGTGGGGGGCATGCAGGAGGCGGCCAATCCATGTTCTCTCTCACCAATATTTCTCTCTCTCTCTCCCTTCCTCTCTCTCTAAAATCAATAAAGAAAAAATAAAATAAAATAGAGAATAGTTTTTTTATTTAAAAAATATTAGAAATCGTCGATGGAAGAATGTCCAAACGTGCAAGAGCTTTATTTGAGCCACTGACAATGTGTCCGGAAGCAAGGTCTCGGTTTTGCGGTTTCTTTTCAGGGAGGGGATGTAAGACAAATCACATGAAGGTGGGAGAAAGCAAGGTGCGGGATAGGTAACAAGATCATGTGCCCTCTTGAGGGTGGTTATGTCTCCAAGGGGTCTGAAAAGAGGATAACTCTGGCAGTTCAAAGGTGTGTTAACCCAGCAGTACAAGAACAACAAGGCTTACTTAAATTAAAGTGAGAAGCTTGGAGAGTGACTACCCGTCATGACCTGCCCAGGTAGGAATTTAATGATCAAATGGTCCCATGAGGTTACCTCCAGTCACTGAATTGGTACATACCCCCTTTTCATCCACCCCGTTTGTGATCCGATAGTGCATTCACTAAGAGGAGTAGGCATGGTGCACTGTACCCAACATAATATTGACAATTTAGAAGGATTTTTTTGCCATAAATCAGAGATAGGCAGACTTTTTCTGTAGAGGGCCAGATGGTATAATAACTTAGGCTTTGCAGGCCACTTATGATCTCTGCCTCATACCACTTTTTTTTTCTTTAGCAACCTTAAATATTTAAAATTTTTTCTTAGCTGGAGGTGGAACCCATAAGGGCCAGATTTCCCCATAGGGCTGTAGTTTGCTTACCCTTGATTAGTATTCTTGAAATAAAGGTGTCCACATCCTACACAGGGGGTACAGCAGATGAGATGTGACAGATGAACTCTCGTGATAAGATGAGTTCCAAAGAACAGAAAACTCCATCACCAGGTTGTAGACTATCACACATCTCTTAAAGAGAACCGAAATACCTGAAAAATAAGGAACTTACCTGATTGGACTATCGTATGGAAATGCAATCAGCACTGTACATGCATTTGCACATTCTAGCTGATGCCTCTGATTCTGGGTTTTGGTTTCTTTGCCTCCTTTCCCATTTCTCTTTTGTAGGTAAGAACGATTTATTATTTTCAACAGAGATGACTGAGCTCTTTCCGCCTATCTTATTTAACATAACTGATGAAGAAGAAAATCAGTAAAGAATGAGTAGTTTTGATGTAATTTTAATTGTCATTTTTCAGAAAATTATTTGACATGGCTTAAACTGAATGTAGCAAAAATGTCTACACAAACTTGCAATCACAAGACAGTTTTACTTCAAGATAGTTTAACAAACATAGAATCATCTACATTACATCTATAAAAAAGGAGGCAAAAGCCTTAATTGTTTATAGTGTTTCTATCCCACAAATCAGATGAACGATTTTGAAAGAGCATCAAAAAAACATAATTTTGTGGCATTCTGAAGTACCCTTACTTGGGATGTTAATTATAATCAGCCTACACATTACAGTGTTTCATCTCAAGAATAACACATTTCACTTTTGACCTTATAGCCTGTGTGATGTCCTTATGCAGAATTTACATTGCAACGACAAAAGAGGCCAGAAGAGAAGTCTGTTGATGCATATTGAGAGCTTCCTATGGATGTGTGTCATAAAACTTCTGATCACTCTGGGGGAAACATTTTATGCAAGATGCTCCACTTAAATAGATGTGTGTCTAATTATTAAGTGTTTGCAGTTTCCAAACAAAGAAAGAAGAAAAAAAAGAGGAAAGGATGATATATAAGAAATTAAATTTAAAAAAATAATTACAACATACAGAATAAAGAGGAAGCGAAAAGTGAGAAGGATTTTAGAATGTATAAAATAAACATTAACAATGCAAAAATAATATAACATGACAAACAAAGGCACAAGAAACAAGGTATAGAAAAAGAAATCCATTTAAAATATTCCACTTGCTTGAAGACTTTGAGCAAACCATGTAATTTACAGGTTCTTTTGATTTGAGAGTAGGAACAACAGTTGAATTGAACCTATATGTTCAAAAAATAAACAGGTATTTTTGACATTTTAGCAACTGTTGTGTTTCACTGACATTGGGCCCCATTATTTGAGTCCCTCTGCCCGTGTGCACTGGCTGAAATTCAAGAGCGGGAGTCTACAGGGTAAAAAGGAGACTTATTCTGGTTTATCGTAGAATTGGCCAATCTGGAGAGCAGGCAAGCTCTTGTTCAAAAAGACCCAACTCTGCAATGACATGTAGCTTACAGATTACATAATGCAAAATTACAAGACACTGTGGATTAGGGGTTTGGGGTCATGCTGGGAGCTGACTGGTCAGAGCTCAAGTAAGGGTAATAAATCATTTTCTTGGGTCTTTAAAACAGCTCTGAGGTCTTTTCCTGTGTCCCTCTGTCTGATTTTATGGGAAAATAGCCGGGAGGGGGGGAGGCGGTGTCCACTTTAGGGCTCAAGAGCCAAAACCTAACTTAAGTCAAGATGTGATCTTTAGCCTGCCAGAGGTCCAGACCTTGTGACCATCAGTCAGGTCCCAGTTACTGTCTTCTGCTACCTCGGGGGTTGCTGATTATCCGGGGAAAGTCTAGGTCTATGATGAGTGTTGAAAGAGAATGATTTCTAGAGCCATTCTTCAAAGCTAAATTTAACAAAATTATGACCTTGGTTTTAACATTCCCAATTTTATAGACTATAACAGAACTGTCTAGAACTGGCCTGATCAACATAGCAGCCACTAGCCACATGTAGCTACTGAACATCTTAAATATGCCTGGCGCAACTAAGGAAGTAAAATTTAATTTAATTTAATTTGATTAATATTAATTTAAGGTAAAAATGGAAACATTGAATAATATTTTTGCATTATATACAACATTGCTATTTTCGTAGGATTGCGTTTCATGTTAACCATTGCACTGTGTAACATAGCATTGTTGTATTGTAATGCCTATGTTGAATGCATGCATTGTTTCTAGTATTACAGATAAAAATATCACCAATCTTTTTGGTATCAACAATGAATTCAGTTCAATTGTGTTTTGAGGCACAGATATAATATGTTTTTCAAAATATTGTATGAGCCCTGGCCAGTTTGGCTCAGCAGTTAGAGCATCAGCCACAGACCAATGAGTTGCAGGTTCGATTCCACTCAAGGGCATGTACCTCAGTTGCGGTTCATCCGCGGCCCTGGTCGGGTCATGCGGGAGGCAACCAGTCAGTGTGGCTCTATCACGTCGATATCTCTCTCTGTCTGTCTCTCTCTCCCTCCCTCCCACTCTATCTGATGACAAAGAGAAAAATATCCTCAGGTGAGGAATTAAAAAAAATAAATTAAAATTAAATATTTTATGAGACAGCATGAGTTACAGTGATACTTATACAAATTGCAATTGGTTATTAAATGGAAAGGATGATTATTTTAATTATAGTTTTCCCAACTGAAAAAAAGTAAAAACAAACTGAAAAGTTAAATCCAAAAGCACAGCACCAATGAAGAACAGACTGCAGCTGGTACTAAGTTGCCGTAATAGTAATGCAAAACAAAAACGCTGAAAGGTTTGCTGCAAATTTCACAATTAGTGGCCATTTCAATTTGCTATGGCAGAACAAAATTTAAACATGTCTGTACGGTAAAATATATTAAAATAATGTGTTCAGTAACAATGGACATTTTCAGCACAAAGGTAAATTTTTAAGACATTTCTACTCAGCAGTCAAAAGTCTAAAATCAGTAACCTAAACTCAAAATGATATATCCAAAACATTTAATGATTTTAATAGGATCTGAGCTCGTACTTTTGACCAGCTATAAAATACATAATACTTAGGTAAAATGAAAATTGTTTTAAGAGTGATGGGATAAAAAATTAGTATTTCAGTTATGGCTAATTTTAAAGAAAATTATGAAATGGTTAAAAGATATTTAAAAATTTAATTAAGCTGCTAAACAATCACCAGTAGAACACAAAACCTTTTTTTTTTTTAACAGTATCAATTGAAACAACAGAATAATTGATTCAAAATTTAAATTGTAATTTATATTTTTAACTTTAGATGAATCATGTTTTATCTCAAAAAACTTCCAAATATCAATGTGGCTTATAAATGGAACTCATGAAATAGATATTTTTGAAATTGAATAAATGTAATTTTAAAATTGATATTTTTTTTGCTGGGCCAATGTGGCTCAGTGGCTTGAGCATCATCCCATGGACTGAGAGGTCCGGGTTTGATTCCTGGTCAGGGCACATGCCTGAGTCTCTGGCTCCATCCCCAGTAAAGGGTGTGCAGGAGGCAGCCAATCGATGTTTCTCTTTCACATCGATGTTTCTAACTCTCCCTTCCTCTCTCTCTAAAAATAAATAAAAACATATTTTAAAATAAATAAATAAAAATAAAATTGTTATTTTTGTTTCAAATCCAAAACAATTATTTTTTTAAAAATAAACCAACCTTGACAAATACATGCAAATATTAATTATTTTTGATAATCAAGTCTTTATTGCAAAACTATATTTGGAAGAACTTGGATATTCAGTTTTACATATTCAGCTGAAAATTTTATGAAATCTAAATAAAGGTAAAGTATTTCTGGTGAAAAATTAGCATCTAAATTTTGAGATGTGTTGTAAGTATAAAATATACACTGGATTTCAAAGTGCAAAAAGGAATGTAAATGTCTTGTTCAGGGGTAGAGAAAATCTAGCCCTCGGGCCACATGAGGCCTGTGAAATCAATACCAGCTAACACCACACACCTCACCAAATTAACCTGACCAAATAGAGCAGGCTAATTTTTAAGTTGATAATTTTGTATGGCCCGCAAATGATGTCATAGATATCCAAATGGTCCTTGGGAGAAAAAAGGTTCCCATGATAACATTGAGGACCTACTGGTTTATATAACATATGTTTATCAAGGGAAGCAAAGTTTTGCCACCCTAAAACTGCCTTTTTGGGAGATTGCTTTTAAGCCAGTTATCAAGAATCAAAAGCCTCCGAACAAAATAGACCCAGAGACAGAAATAGGGTACAGACTGACATTCCTGGGGTGGGGGGGATAAAGCACAGAACTTATATGCATGTATGCATAACCAATGGACATAGACAACAAAGCTGGGGACAGGGTGGGAGGGAATAGGGAGGAGGGAGTCAATGGGGAGAAAAAAGAGAAACATCTGTAACAAAAATAAATTAATAAAAATAAAAAAAAAGAAATTCAAGGGCAAAAAAAAAAAGCCTCAGAAAAAAAAGTCTGACCCTCACCCTTCCCTGCCTAAGATTCAGATAGAAAGACGTGCTCCAAGAAGGGAATTTAACATTCCCCTGGGTGTGCTAGAGCGAAGGGCTCCAAGCAGGAGCCTGTTCACTGGTGTCCCCATGTGTTCCATTGTTTCTCCATTGTCTAGCAAGAATTTGCCTGCCGCACTCTTCAACCACCTGTAAATTACCTACTTCCTTTGAAATCTCAAACGCCTGCTCCTTTTGTCCTTGTTCATAATGGTATATAAACCCAACTGCCCAATGTGTTGTGGGGTCTCATATTTTATGACACCCCTGGTGTGTGCATTTGTAATAAATGTGGTGCATGTTCTCTTGTTAATCTGTCTGTTAATTTGATGATTAGCCCAGCTAGAAGAATTTACAAGGTGAAAGGAAAAGTATTTTCTTAGCCTCACATTAATAAAATTAATTTCGTTTCTTTTTACTTTTATATGAAGCAATTATAAAATTTAAAATTACATGCATGACTCGAATTGTATTTCTATTGGATAAGGTTAATCTACAACATATAAGAAAATCAACGCAAAACATAAGCCTCTGTCTTTGTCACAAAATTGCTCAGAGATCAGTAACGAACAAAAATACTCAAACTGTTTTTCTTACTATTTAACCATTGATTTTGCTTCTAGAGCATTGAAGATATTTGTTCATCATTTGGTATATTTATTTATTTGTTCTGTTTAACAGGCAGTGAGCAAAATAAAAAAAAAATTTAACATCAGGGTTTAAATCTTGGCTTTTTCACCTAACACTGAGCTACCCTGACAACAGCGCTTCTCTGAATCACGTTATGGAATTAATAATATTTCCTTATGGGTTACTTCTACAATTACCAAAAGGGGAAAATGAAGAACGTGTAGTGCTGAATGTTAAATTTCTAATGAGATCCATAGAGATTTTTTGTTTGTTAATCTTCACCCAAAAATATTTTCCCATTGATTTGTAGATAGGGAGAAAGGGAAGGAGAAAGGGAGAGAGAGAGAGAGAGAGAGAGAGAGAGAGAGAGAGAGAGAGAGAGAGAGAGAAGCATCCATGTGAGAGAGACACATCAATTGTCTGTCTCCTGCATGCCGAGGATTGAACCTGCAACCCAAGTACGTGCCCTTGACCAGAAATCAAACCCGTTACCTTTCTATCACTGGCTGATGCTCTAACTGCTGAGCCAAACTAGCCAGGGCTGAGATCCATAGAGATTTTAATGTGCAGTTCTATTTCCTGTCTAAATAGATATATCCCTTATAAACCCCATTTATAGCTAAGGCTATTATATAAAATTCTATATTTTTATCAGCAAAGGAAAATGAAGGCATAAATTTTTAACAATAATATCAACTGTATAGAGAAACAAAATATGCTTAATAATAATAATAATTCATTTTGTTCATGGATTTCACGAGGAAAAAGTTCCAAAATACACTATTAAGAAAATATTTAGTAAAAAATATCCAAATACTTAGAAATTATACAACATATATCTGAATAACACACGGGTCAGAGAAGAAATTTAAAAATGTTTTGGAACTAAATAAAAATGAAAAACCAACTGGTCAAATGTGTGGGATGCAGGGAGAGAACTGGTTAGAGGGAAATACACAGCATGAATGCATATATAAGAAAAGAATAAAAATCTAAAATCAATAATCTAAGCTTCCTCCTTAGGGAGCTTGAAAACAAATGACAATAATAATAGTATAACAATAAAATTTAGAGCTGATATTAATGAAATGAAAGATAGGAAATCGATGGGGAAAAGAAATCAACAAAACCTAAAGCAGGTTCTTTGAAATTCTATCAATAAGTATCTAGCCATACTAACTAAGATACAAAAGACAAACCAAATTACTAATATCCAAAATGAAAGAGGGGAAATCACTACAAATCCCATGGACATCAAAAGGATCATGAAAGAATACTATGAACAACTTTGGATGATAATGTGTCACTGTAGGTTCCAAGAATGTAACAAATGTACCATTCTGTGGCAGACCTTAATATCTGGGGGATGCTCATATTTGGGGAGGCTATGCCTGTGTGGGAGAGGGGATATATGAGAACATGCATTTTTCTGCTCAATTTTGCTGTGAATCTAAAGCTGGTCTAAAAAATAAAGTATATTTGAAAGAAAAATATAAAAGAACTAATTCTGAAAATCCAGATTGATTTAGTTCAACTAATTAAACTAGAAAATGTTCTACCATATATTATGTTGCCTGTTAACAGAGCTTAAAAGCGTAAGTTGGTAAAGGAAGTATACTGGATGGTCTGGTGGAAGGTCAGAGACAAAATCAATTTCTTGAGATTTGAAGTAGGAAACGAAAGAACTGTCTTGGTGTAAATGTTTTTATTATTTCCAAGGTAAATGCACCTACTAATTACAAAAATAAAAGAAAAAAATTCAATTGTTTCTGAACAAATAGCTAATCTCTTTATTTTGAAATAACCAAAAGAATGATACAAAAATCAACGAACAAATTGCATCTTGCATTCTACTGTGTGGAAGTGGACAATTACAAATACGACCAAAATTCCCTCAGGCATTTCTTATGCTTAATGACATTGACATCCCCAATTAGCAATCATCTAAATTTTCAAACTTTACATAACTCTTTTTCTCTTGAAAAGGAATACTTAGTAATTAAAAATGAGTTCTTTATCACCAGACTCTCAAAGGATAACTTTACACTCTGGCTGGGAAACTGGCTGATGACTGGGGAGGGTATGTTGGCAGCTGGGGAAGCTTTTAACTTTTGCATCAGTGTTTTATGCTTGGGGATCACATGAGCCTTTAGAAGAATTTACTCTCCCTAACTGCTAAAAATGTCCATATATAATTTGAAAAAAGTAAAATAAAAGAATAATATAAATGTGTGTGTGTGTGTGTGTGTGTGTGTTTGCGTCTTAAAAAATAGGCAATATATCAGTACTTGGTAGTAGATGGAGTTTTTGTTGTTGTTTGTATTTTCTCTTCATTTTATATAAAATGTAGATGGAGAAGGTTTTATAATTTACAAGCAACTACACTACTGATTATCATAATAAGTTTAGTAGATATTATACAAATTAACTCACTCATAAATATATGTATGATCAATAAGTATTTATAGTATTCAGCATAACTACTGAAAGCATTCCAAAGGCTTTTTATACATTTAGATATGGTTATAGTTATAAAATATAGCTAATATTAAAAAGTTTTCTAATTTTTTTTTTAATTAGTAACTTCTCCCAAAAATTTTCAATAATAATAACACTAATGTTGTTATTTTCTTTTGTGGATTCTGGGGAAAAGCTGATTCTATTTATATTTGACCAACAGACTATTACGTTCACTTTTAGGTTGCAAACAATGAGAAATAGCGATTAATCTTCACTCACAGTGTCCCTGGAAATCAGTAGGCTTTGTGCGCTAATAACATCAAAGAAAATTCCAAATTAATGCAAATCTTTAGGACACAAAGTTAGGATTACAACCTGTGCATTTCAAATTCACTGCTCCTCCTTCCATGGCCCAGAATAGTGCAGCTGCACACATCACCTGTGCCACAGTCCATCTTGTATTCTAGTCTGTCAGCCAGTCTTAGCCTTAAGTCCAAGTGTTACCAGGGATTTTTTCTCATGCTATCAGTGAGTTGGTCATTTCCATCTACAATATAGAAGTATCACAGAGACTGTCATATCACTTTCACTGCCTTTACACAAGACGTAAATGGTAGCAGGAACCAGCAATATGGAGCAGTGAGTAGTAATTCATTAGGAGTGAAACAGACATGGGGAACTTGGGTTCCTGTCTTCACTCTGCCAGTTCTGTTTGACCTTGACCAATTATTCACTGACTATTGTGAAGATCAAGTGATGTACTGTGTGTGTAGCAATTTTTTAACATTAATTTCTACAGGAAGTATGAAAGTTCATCTTTTGTGGACTTTGAAGTTGGCTTGCAGTCATAATCGATACAATAATTTTGTTTAGCAGGCTATCTGAAAAGGAAACCCTTTTGGTTATGGATAAATTAAATTTTAACAAGCCCTGATGGACCTATTAGGCAAGTTGTGCTCTCCTATTGACCTATATAAACACAAATAATAAAGCTAGCCCTTACAGTCCGTTTGGGCTCTCTTAAATAAGACAAAGTGTGTGTGTATATCTTGAGTATACATACTAAAACTATATATACACACATGGAATAACATGCTATTTCTGTTTATACTAACCTAAATGTAGTATGTATTGAGTTTATACGGTGTCAGACACTGGAATAACCCCTGAGATGGATTGCCCCTTGTAATTTTTACAGATAAATATTATTAACCCCACATTTAAAATAAAGACACTGAGGCTCCAAATGTATAAATAACTTGCACAAAGCCCCTCTTCACCTAAGGATTCTGTCTTGAATTTTGAGAAACTTGACACTTCTTTTCAGCTGTACCTTTCAATTAAATATTTATTTTGCTCGCCTGTTGCCTTTTTAATTGTTTTGTATGGTCTTGGCTTTCACGAGGCAGAGGTGGTGATATAGGTCAACTTCTGATGGTTCACTTCCTACACTCTATTGACTGAAAAGTAGGAGGCACAGAAAACTCACCCATTCCCTTCATGGTGGGAGGAACTAAGAAATCATACTACACCTCATTTTATGGTGCAAAACCTACATAATGGCATGTTTTCATCATTATAACCTAACATAACTGTGTGAGTAGGTAGCTCTCTGGCAAAAATGAGGTTTTCTTCAATTCTTCACTCATCTTGTGGAAGCTGTTTAATATTATGCAGCACAAATCATAATAGATTAGAGAAGCGGTGTTGCTTAGCAGTATTTTTAGTAAAAGATAAACAGGTAAACACGAATAATAACCCAAATAAATATTTGTAGCCATTAGGCTTAGGTTGCCTATGGCTCAAAGAATAAATATGCCAACAGCTTTATTTTGCATCATAAAATCAAATTTATATTAAATGTTATTTTTAAGTGGTGTTATACATTTCAGCATTATACTATTGAACATGAGTATGTCTTGAATAATTATTTTCCGCTTAATAATCACTATTTATGTGACCTAAATATTATATTATTTTCAAGAATATCTTCCCCCATAATACATTTGTCTGACAAGAAAATTCAGTAATAATTTATATAATAAAATATAGAATTTCTGTCATATCTAAATCTGATGTACTCAGCTTTGCTTATTTTTTCTCTCCCTGTATCATCACTCAGAACATTTATTTCATTAAAATTCCATGAAACTTCAAGTCTTAAAATGCAGAATTCCCTTTTATGTTATTCTGCTAAATTCACATTTTTTAAAAATTCATGACTTTTTTCATATAAATCATATTTTTTTCCTTTGCAAATCCTGCTCTCCATGTCCCCTGTAATCCTAAATTCTTCCGTAACAAAACACTGGCTGGAAAACATTTCCCATTTGAAGTGTGTGCAACTGAAGTGTTGTATGCCATTTTCATTGTCTTGCAGAAATATGTGACAATAAAATGTGACTGCAATGAACAAATGTTAGTCAGAAATTCTAGCATTTTTTGCCTCCATTAGACTGTAAGAAAAAAAAATATTGACACAAAGTTGGAAATGACTGTTCAATAGGGATTAAGTCAAGTTCTCCTAATACACTGCAATAGTGGTTTGCCAGGAAGCATGCAGAGACTGAAATACTTTGCTGCTCTCTTGGGAGAATAACCATTTTTATTAACAATAGAAATGCTATGTCACTTTTAGACAGTCAACGGTGATCTTGAACCTCTTATTATTCCCATGATCTTGAACTTTTTTTTGCTTCCCCTGTAGAGTTTTAGCACAAACAACAGCTGCACCCCTGTCATTCTTCAACAGAACGTGTCCTTTGTTCCATTTGTAGGGTGAGATTCAAGGGGGAAATCAAATGTGCCTTATTTTCCCCATTCATTTTTACTATCGCCTGAAATTTAAATTTCTCATAACACTTTGAAATATTTCTGCTGGACAGTGCAAAAAAGGACAGAGAAATACATACATGCACACAGATCGATAAATAACCTCAACCTCTATTCATATCTATATCTGTATTCCTTCATTTAAAGACATGAAAGCATGAGTAAATTAGGATAAGTATTGAATTTGACTTGTGTTGTATAACTTTACTGCCTGTGACCAGTCAGTTCCTCAGATTCAGAATTAGGAGAAATAATTTTTTAGGTTATCAATTCTGCAATGCAGAACATGATTATCAATAAATAATATTAGTAAAGGTAAAATGCATGTGGTCTATAATACATAACCAAAGAACATAATTTGGATTTATCCTTGTAACGTAAACTTCAAATTTCTAACTTTGTTCAGTTAAATTTGCAAACCTAATGTCCCATTAAATTTTACTTAACCTAATTCTTACCTCTTTTTCCTGACTGTATTTTTAAAAGCCCTTAGTGTTGAAATTCTATCCCTATTTAAGTATATCTTTCCCAATAAAACTACTTCCTGAGTTAGATTATTGGGCACACATTATTTTCTCTTCCTAAATATTTGATAAACATTATCTGGAACCAATGAACACATTGATCATTTCAATGTTTATTAAAACCCACTTAATAACTTCTAAAGAAGAAGCACGTTTGTATTTACAAACATTATATAGTGCATTAATCTAGCACTTCATGCAGAGAGAAAAAGGCATTGAAGGCATAATTCATTGGTTGTATTAAACAGAATGGCGTTAGCAGCTTGGTGAAATATTCTCCAAATGCTGTTATAAATATAATAACAATTTTCTGGTAGAGAAGTCAAGACAGCTTAGGGAATTGGTAAGGAGTTATGGTGAAATTCTCAAAGGGTGCTGTATAGACTCCAAGAAAGGGCTGAAATGCACTGGACCGAGGTAAGCAGCTGCAATTGATTTAGCAAGTAATAGCCCAGAACACAGGGAAGAAAAGAAGAGCACATGGCACTTCTGTCCTGGCTTCGGTGTTCTTCTGAAGGCCAAGGACATAATTCTACCAAACTGCTGAAATTGTTTCTCTTCTTAAAAAGCGTCATTTTGCTTTTTTGGCTATGAAAGGTGTGTCAGTTTTAATACAACCATTTGATGACTGCTCTCAGAAGGGCGTGAGACGGGCTTGTGTAAATGCAAACTTGAAACTCACCTTTCCCTTTCTCTGCCACGTATTCAAAAACGATGCTCGTTGTCTGCTTCACCTTCTCAAGGATGAAGGTCCTCAAGTCACCCATTGTGTTCTGTAGCTTCTGATGGATCTTGACGGTGACAGGACTAGACAGAAGCCATGATGTGTGGTGCAGTGAATGCTCTTACCTCTGCTCGTGGAGACAAGTGTAACTGTATCTGACAACAGGCAGCATTACTTCAGAGCCCCATGTGTTAAGAGTGATTTCATGCAGTCATTTAAGCAGAACCTTCCTGGCGGCCTGAAACTCAGCAGGATTGTTTCAGCGACTGGAGAGCCTCAGTTCTTCAGGTGCAGACAGCTCTGGTGACCTCTTCAAATGCTTCTCAAAGATTAGACTGTCACACCTTGTCAGGTGGTCTACGCATTCAGAGCATTATCCTTTGGAAAGATTTATAGTGTTCTCATTGCAGTACAGTTTCTTCATTCTTCTTATCTTCCATCTTTAATTTCCACTTCTGTCCTACATCTGGCCTTTTCTTCATCCAAACAGATTCATCACTGTTTAGGGACCACCCCATGTGGTATCTTAACTGCGACACCACTGTTCATGTTAGTTCCTCAAAATACAATCTGTCCCTTCCCATAGTAGTTCTATCTATCCTCTATCTCAGCTTGTAGAATCTTGTTTATACAAAGTACAACCTGTATGCCACCTTAAAACTACTATCAGGACCTACAACTAATATATATATATGGTGGTTAAGGTAGGGAGCCCAATTACATGCACTCAGATCTGGGCTATAAAACTTAGTAGCCATATGACCTTGAACAGATTGTCTAACCTCTGCACTTCAGTTTCCTCGTCTGTACAATTAGAATGATGGTACCTAACACAGAGGATTTTTAAGATGATCAAATTGAGATAATATGCTTAGACACCTAGAAGCGTGTTTGACATAATCTAAGTTCTCTGTATTGTTAGAAATACCTTAAGTGTTATTGGAACTTACAGTCTTGAATGTACTGATTACTTATATATAGTGTACTTGTCAATCACACAAAGCTCTAAGAGGGAAGCATTCTATTGTTTTAATTTTTGTATCTTCTACAACTCTCAATATATTTCCTTGTACACACTGGTCCTTAAGCAGACTTTTATTAAATTCAGTCCATTGTGAAATAGGCTCAGGTAATTTAATTTTGAGCTTTTTGGAAGCAGAAACTATTTCTTTTTCTCTGTATTTCCCAGTAAGTTCTTATTACAAATAGTGAATCAGTAGCAATTGAATGAATGACGAAAAACCTTAACAAATGAAGAAGTCTTGCTATCTAATTTTTTTTTTGTATTTATACACATGCCATATTAGACCCAGCATAACTGTCTTGCAAAAATATAACACACATATACAAATATATTGGCATTCAATCTCAAATTGGACCACCGTTTGACGAGGTAAATAAGGAAGTATCTGTGATGTCAAGGAAATTTCTTCCTAGTGACTCAATGGAATTGGTAGATTCTAAGGAAGGAGAGGCTTGAAGAGATACAGAATGGAAAAATGCAAATGAGAATACAAATAAACCAAGATTCAGGCAATAAGAAGAAAAAGAAATATATTTTAATACAAAGTTCACAGTGACACCAGGTTGTGTGTGTATGTTTTATAAACATGATCACTATATTATTAATATATATTAATATATAAATATACTATTATGTACTACATAATAGGTTCTATAATATATATAAGTAGGTTAAATTATTTGAGAGACATTTTTAAAATATCTCAACTTATTCTACCCATAACCCTGCAAAGTCAGTTTTTAATGTTCCAGTTGTACAGATGAGGACATTGTAGTCAAGGAGATAAAGTCAAGTTCACAGGTTGGTAAATGGCAACATTCAATGTTAAATCAGAGTTGTTGCTGCAACCAAAGCCTACACAGTTTCTAATACATTATGTTTAGTAATAACTTACAGAAAGTGCTTTGGCTCATAAGCATGATTTAAGTCAGGAAAATTTAGAGAAAATATTGTCTATGCTACTCCAATTCATTTGAAGTAACCATTTTATAGCAGTGATTCAAATTATAGTGAAATATAGAAGTAGTAATAGTCTTTCCTTTGAGGGTAGAAAATACCACCCAAAAGGCTCTTTTCTTAAAATGTGAATTTGGGATTTGAAACCTCATAAATTGTACCACAAACTCTTTCATTGCTCAGATGTGTTAAAGGTTATTCTGTTTTGAGATCCTCTTAGTAGCTTTACCTGTTCTTAGCAAGTAGTAATGATTGCTGCTTAAGAATGCATTAATTACATGTACTGAATAATTATTGTGACACACTCTACAACTAACATTTAACACACTGGTCCAATTTATTTTACTATATACTTTAATACTATATTTAACCAGTTTATAAATTGAGAAAGCAGGAGAGGGGAAGGGGGACAAAGAGTCAGCAAGGAGAAAAAGTCGAACAGGAAAAACATGAGGAAAGGTTGGGAGGTGATCCTCGGCACAGGGAAAATGTGGGGGCAAGAGAGATGGGCAAAGACCTAAGCCTCTTGATATTTGAAAGAGAACGAAACATTTTCGAACATTTTTAAAAAGAACTTTTGGATCATGGAGGCATTCCGAGTGCTGGAAGTAATTTCACATGTCAAGAATGTTGTGATGATCAGACCAAGAGATGTTGTGTAGGAATTCTGTCTTGGCTAGATGTTGGTCAGCATACTTTTATTAGATAAATTAGATCGCGAGGAACAGAGACCCTCGTAAGGTTACCTTGGTGAATTGCGTATTGTTAGGAAACATAAGGAAGGTTTGTCAGTAGTTATATAACCTTCTCTCGGAGAATGGGAAGAGAGTCTGAGATAAGAGTAACAGTGCTTTTATATTATACATGCAGGGTCAGGAATTTTCTAGTCCCTTCTTTTGTCTCCTGCTATAGCTGCTTCTTCAAATTTGATTTTCCTGTTTCTCTTGTATTCCTTAGTTTACACTGCTTCTGCTTACTGTCTTCTCTTGTTTCTTTCCCTCTTTATCTAATACACAGTCCATGGTGAATCCCTTGGCATGGAGCATCCGTATAAGGTAGGGTTTCCATGCCTGGATATGAAATCAAAGAGTTAGCACTAAAATGATACTGAAGATAATTGTGTTTTTTCATGATGACTGAAAAGATACTTCAGGGTACTGAAATACCCCAGAGTCATCTTTAAATGTATTCATTATCTTTCCTATTATTTGTCATTTCTTTCCTTCTCATAAAAGTCAAGTGGGAAAATAAATTAGTGAGTTGAGCTTTTGAGTTCCTCAGAATTCAGATAAACAAAAATGTATTGCACATTGTGTGTATTGTAATTGAAGAAAGAGCCATTTCCTCGGATATTAAATTAGAGTAAATGACCCCTAGCTTCCTGTCTATTTCCAATTGTAGGACTTCTAGGAACTACGAAAATACGGTTCAGAGTTTCTCACTACTTCTTGATGATTGCTTTCCCATAGTCACATTTAAACCTGGATTTCCTTCATTGTATTAAATACTCAGGTTAACCAAGAACTTGAAAAATGATTCCAATATTTTTTTATTCGTATTATATAATAAATATGAAGGACTTTCTTTAGTATTTGTAAGTCCTCAAGGACTCTACAAACCGAAGAGAATCTTAAACTATCATACATACCATAAGGTGTTTTTGTTTTTTTTCTGCCCAGAGTTTTACCTTTTTGAGGAATGTCATCAGGCTGTTAATTCTTAACATTAGGTATATTTTACAAAAAATAGAAATAATTCACAGTCCCACTTAATCTCAGAACTAGTTTATGTACATGCTTTGGTCACTTATTCAGGCTTTTTAAAATTAGTGTTACCTAAGATGTACTGGGCACTGCTCTAGGCCCTCATGATTCAGCAGTGAACAAACATACATAATATATTGGAGAGTCTTTAAGATAAGTAAATATTACCTTTGGCAATTATTTTTCAGAGGTTCTTTTGTGCTTTGTGTTTTTTGTTTGCTTGTCTTGCTTTCCCATTTTGAGTCAAGTACCATGGAAGCTACACGGATTATTCATTGGAAAACAAATGGAAATCCTTACCTACTTCATACAATCTACTAAACGTTGGACTCTTTATACCTGTAAATTAACCCAAGGCTACGCAAAATAGTGATGTATAGAATTTTATGCTGTTTGCAAACTTAATATTAATCCAAAGGACAGACAGAGTAGTATAGAGAGTTTCCATAGCAATTTTCAGATTAATTAAAAGATTACAGATATCTGATAAGCAATGAAATCAGAACAAATTAACAATTTTCCACTGGCCAGTATGAAGGAAAATGAAACCATTTTGCCTTCTCTCTGGAAGAAACTAAATACTTGACCAGCATTTGTAGATATGTTGTAATTGATTTCACTTGAGAGCAAAGACCTTTTATAACTTACTTGTGGCTTTGGATTGGGCTGAATTGTGAGTTTATTTCCATTGCTTACATAAAGCATTTGATACTCTACCAATAACCATTCATTCTAATGTGTGCATATTCACCGCTGACCTTGCTGTGGTTAAACTACATTTACCCTGGCCACATATTAAATGTTGACAAATTGTGCCTTTTCCTTAAAGAACATAATTACATATGTAATTAGATTTTTCTAAAGCATATCTTCTTTTCTCAAGTGGTAATTCACATAATAAACTATGCATAAACATTGCTACCAGTGGGTCAGGCCAAGACAAAATAGGTTTAATGTTGTATGATCGGTCTTTTTCATAAATAATGACAGAAAGTATTTTACAAAGCCAAAGTTAAGAGAATATTTTTCCTTTCCCCTGCACATTATTATTAAGTCCAGGCAACCCAATAAGACACAAATATTGACTTGAATTTGCTCCTATGGTGCCATCAATGTAATTTTTAGAGTATTTTTTTAAATAGTGGTCTCTTTCTTTTCCTACCACCATAGAATATCTGATATCTAGCATATTAAATAAAGTGACCACACGTAAGCAATGCAGTAAATTAATCATGGTCATTTCCAATGTAGTTTTGGAAAAATTAAGACAAGGAAAAAACAGAGGTCTTGAAAAATATACAATTAAATTCTTATATCACTATTAACAGATCATGTTTTTGCATGAACTAACATTCTGACAGACTGAAGCAAAATTAATAAGCATAAGGATAAAGACCACAATTCAACAATATTTTGTTTACAGTTGTTTTTTAAACCTGTATCAGTTCACCAGTTTGAACACATGCTTGTGGTACTGTGAATTATCACATACGCAAAACTCACACTCATACAAGTGGTTTGGAAAAATTCAGTTTTATTTTTTTAATAATTTTTCTTTATTGATTTTAGAGAGAGAAGAAGGGAGAGTGAGAGAGATAGAAACATTGGTGAGTGAGAACAGCGATTGGCCGCCTCCTGCATGCTCCCCACTGGTATTGGGCCCACAACCTGGGCATGTTCCCTGACCAGGAATCGAACCGGTGAACTCTTGGTGCATGGGTCAACGCTCAACCACTGAGCCACACCAGCCAGCCCAGTTTTATTTTAAATAATATCAAATAAAAATTAACTATTACCACTAATTACCAAATTATTACCATATAAAGACCAAGAGAATAATCTAGTCAACTGATTTTTTTTTTCTGTTCCACCTGATAACTGGTGGGAAACCATTTAATTGTTAAAATAGTCTAATCTAAAGAATATTTCTTTTATGATATATGGATCTGGATTTTCTTGGGACTCACAGTGGTAAGAGGATCTTGAAACATTTAAAGATTAATAATGTTCCCTGAATTGTAAATCAAAGCAACACTTGATTTATATGGGATATTTTTTCCAAGCTGGGAATGTTAGGGTTGCAACTCAAGTCTTGGAGGTAACGTATTCAAATGTGCTGTTTTATAGAAACTTTCCTGAAAAGAAAAGTCTAAGTATTCAATAATCATGCGGGCAGTACTGCCTTTACTGACCTGACCACTGACAACTGATGTGAGTCAAATAAAGGATGATATCTGTTTTCATTATTTACTATGAGGTGTCTTTGGAAGACTGAAGTAGATATGTTTTGAAGGTAACCAAAAGACAAAATCAATCAATCTCATTTGGAAATACATCTTTGAGAATGGTAAACATGTGCACAACAATTGAAGCAATTGCATTCGGTAAAATGTTGGGTGCTCTATTGAGGACTAAGTTAAGTATAAGAAGCATGGATATATGTTGCATTAGTCTGTTTCTTTGGTGGTACTAAGCCAGAGTTAGGGTTTCCCCAGGTGGTTCCTGTGAAAATAATTCAGAATCAATAATGAGAGAGGAAGAATGATTCAGGTAAAGACCTTTTTAGAGACCGATGTGGAGATGGAATGGAAGAGGACAGTGGAGGAGACAAGGGCTAGAGGTGTCAATGAATTTATAGGTCACATGTTTTGAGATGAATTGGGTATGAAAGTGAAAATTATTTGAGGTATGGGCCTATTGTGGCCCTCACATGTAAACACACAAGTGATACATTTTAGGGCAATGACAAGAACCAAGAAGAATTATTCATGCTCCTGTGTTATTATAGTGCTCTAAAATGTGTTGCATTGTATAGTAGTTGGTTTCATGTGCCTTTTCCTGACCCCAATGGGAGTCACTTCAAGGTAGGGAAACTTTCTTGGTCTTATCTACTTCTGGGACATTGAAGCATTTCTGGTATACAATGGATGTCCAATATATGCTTAAATTCTTTGAATTGAATTAATGAACTACCAACTCCTATGGTGCGGATGTGAGTTTGTATGCATGCACATGTGTGAATGTATGGCAATAATAGTGTACTATTGAATATAACTAATTTTATTTTCCATAAATGCGGATTATTCACTGTATTTACTCTTTGATGCAGTCATCATATGCTTTCTATAGCAAGGTGAAATGCACTTTTAAACGTTGGGCTTTTCATGGAAATTTCTGACAAATTTACATGCATTCTTCTCTACACAAACTTGAATTATCTTTGAATTAAAGCTATCCTTCTATTATTCTCTTGCATTTTCCAGATGGACAATTTTTCAACTGTAAATTTTATGTTATTCTCTGAGCCCTTGTACTTTTCCATTGAGAAAAAAAGGATTCATTTTTAACTCTCATCCATTCATTGACACAATAGTATGTCTTATCCCTTGATTTTAAATATTCCATTATCAATAGTATCCTTAAAATAGTTCCAGAAAGAGCTTATTATTTAATGTAATTTAATTACAATTCCAAATTTACTTCAAATATATGAATTGCAGTCTATTACACCTATGGAAAATATTCTAAGAGAGTAAAATAGAAGGACAATAGGATAACATTTAAATTCTCTATATTTCAGCTATAATCAGTCAAGCTCTACTGTTTCCAATACATTAAAAAACGTGGAAAAATTTTTTGAAAATTGTGTTCTGCTATTTACATAAGAGTTAGATTTCACTTAGCACTAATGCTTAGTAAAAAATATTTTTATAGTTATCAACTTCATATATAAATTAGCTGTCTTATATACTTAATACAAAATTAAGTGTCCAAAATCTATTTTGTGGTATATTCTTGTATAAGCTAAAGAATAATTTCAGGCCTTCATTGTATTTCTAAGATACCAACTATCCAATTATAAGTGAAGATTTCAGTCAATCAACTGTCTGTGTTTCCCAGGCCTACCAAGAGGTAAGTATGTGATTCCATGGTCTCGAGTATTGAGTTTGCTAGTGTATGATAGAAATCTGGTATCTAAGGGTTAAATGATGATTGTTTATTAACATAGCCTTTTAAAGAATAATCTGTAAGGATGACTATATTTGCATGTCCCTACATTGACACTATGTTAGAAGAAGATCCCTACATTTGTGCATTTAATTGTGTCTGTTTTCTGATATTTACAATTTTAACTAATTGTGAATAGCTAGGTTTTATTTATGACACATGTGTTGAGAATTTATGCATTGGTTAATAAATACATTTATTGTCCTCATAGAAAACATAAGTATACTTAATTTAAAATTTAAACAGACTCTTCTTTTTGTATTAAGTGCAGATTAGAAACAGAAAAGAAAACTCAATGTGTGTGGGTATGTGTGTGTGTGTGTGTGTGTGTGTGTGTGTGTGTGTGTGTTGGGGAAACTGTGGTTTAATGGGCTGATGATATGTGTGCTTGTTTCAAACATCTAAAAATACAGTATATGTCAAACTAAAAAGCTTACATACAGAAAAAGAAACCACCAACAAAATGAAAAGGGAACCCACTGTATGGGAGAACATATTTGCCAATGATACATCTGATAAGGGGTTAATTTACAAAATATATAAAAAAAATATACAACTCAACCCCAGGAAGACAAACAATCCAATTAAAAAATAGGCAACAGACCTGAATAGACACTTCTTCAAAGAAGGCATATAGATGGCCAATAGACATATGAAAAGATGCTTAACCTCACTAATTATCAGAGAGATGCAAATTAAACCACAATGAGATTATCACTTCACACCAGAATGACTACCATCAATAAATCAAGAAACAGCAATTGCTGGGGAGGATTTGGAGAAGGGGGAACCTTAGGACACTGTTGGTGGGAATGCAGACTGATGCAGCCACTGTGGAAAAAAAGTATGGAGTTTCTTCAAAAAATTAGAAATGGAACTGCCTTTTGACCCAATGATCCCACTTCTAGGAATATCCTAAGAATCCTGAAATACCAATTGGAAAAATGTATGCATCCAATGTTCATAGCAGCACTATTTACAATAGCCAAGATCTGGAAACAACCCAAGTGCTCAACAGTAGATGAGTGGGTACAAAAGCTGTGGTACATTTATACAGTGGAATACTGTGCATCAGAGAAAGACAAATATCACGTGATCTCACCACATACACAAACACACAAGCTCTCAACCATTACCCATATTCTCTCTATATCTATAGCTCTCTCTTACTCTATTTGCCTCTGTGTCTCTATGTCTTTCTGCCTCTGTCTCTGTCTCTCTCTCTCTATCATACACACACACACACACACACACACACACACCAGTATTCATTTAACTCTGCACATGATTTAGAGGAATAAAACTAATGGTACCATGAAAAGGTGCACTTGTGAATCTGTTAATTCAAGTAGAGCTGCCACAGCTGTTCAGGTGATTTTGCAGGGTATATGCTCCTCTCCCCAGTTCTGCGGATATGAGGTACATGTCACTGTCCATCCCTGACACAAGGATCACTGGGAGGATTTGCATGTGTCAGAGACTGAGCCCTGGTCCTGCACATTGCCTTTCTCTTGTTTGTCAGTGTCAACATTAGGGTTTATTCCAGTGTAGTCATGAGATTAAACTTTGTCAGTGAGTTCCCTAAATGGAAAGAAAGAATGGGGTAGCACTGCAATGTTTTAGTTTGTGATTATTTATACTATATGTTTGGATTCTCAGAAGTAATTGAAAGGCATTTTCCAAAGAGGCTCTAGTGAGAGAAAACTACTGGATAACTCAGCCATTGCATCAAGGAATGTTTCCTGGAATACAGGAAATGCTCCTTATACCGAACATTCTTATTTTTATCATCATCAGTTTACAGTTTCATTTTGGATAAGTCCAAGGCAAAACATTCACATCTTTTTCATATTCCATCTCTCCAATTCTCTTAAGTACAACTGTAATATCATTTTTCCGCCCCCATTAACAGCAGTCATTTTTTCCTCAACTGATACCACATGTTAGTTTTGTGGGGAGGTAAAAGAAAAAGAAGATTTCATGCCCAAGTGTGATCTCTCTCTGTTTTTAAAAAATTATTTTTTATTAATTTGTTTTTGTTACAAAGGTTTCTCCTTTTTCCCCCATTGACACCCTCCTTCCTTTCTCCCCCACCCCTTCCCCAGCTTTGTTGTCTATGTCCATTGGTTATGTATACATGCATATAAGTTCTGTGGTTTATCTCTCCCCCCCCAACACCCCCTCTTCTGGGGTTTGTCAGTCTGTACCTTACCTCTATGTCTCTGGGTCAATTTTGTTCATCAGTTTGTTTAGTTCATTGTATTCCACAAATAAGTGAGATCATGTGATATTTGTCTTTCTCTGCTTGGCTTGTTTCACTTAGCATAATACTCTCCAGGTCTCTCCATGTCATCTCAAATGATAAGAGATCTTTCTTTCTTACAGCTGCATAGTATTCCATTGTGTACATGTACCAAGTGTGGTCTCTTTTCAAGAAAAGCATGTCCCAACACTTAATTTTCTTCCTTCATTATTTGAACCTTTTAAAACCAAACAACCAAGAAAATAATAAATAGTCATTAAGTTTTGAGATCTCCAAAAAAATATAAGAACAATGCAACTAGTTTATTTGTAATGCAAAGTTAGAAAAAAATTTATTTGAACGCATGTGTGTTAGCAAATATAATAAGGTTTTTTTATTACTATTATTTTACTGATTTTTTTTTAGAGAGAGGGGAAGGGAGAGAGAAATAAAAACATCCACTTGAGAGAGAAACAGCAATTGGCTGCCTCCTGCATGCCCCCTACTGGGGATCAAGACTGCAACCTGGGCATGTGCCCTGACCCGAAATCGAACCTGGACCTCTCAGTCCATGGGACGACACTCAATCCACTGAGCCACACTGGCTGGGCAAGTTTTTATGAAGGCTTAGATTTAGCCAATCAGCTTATTTGCTGTTCACATGTCTATGAATGGACCACAATCTAAATAAACCAGTTTGCCCAGCAGAGAGAAGCAGTAGCATAGCCAAGATGTTATAAAGAAACCATTGCTACTTTATATTGTTTACACTCAAGTGTCTCATATGAAAATAACATAATCATTGTAACATGACATTACTTGGGAATCTGAATTCAGTTCTTCTGAAAGCAAGGAAAATGTTTATATGTGGTTCCCATATTCCAATAACAATATGTGTAGATTTGATAAATATGTCAATCTGAGTTTACCTCTCAAATAAGATGTATAAAATTAGACTTGGCAGTGTTAATATAAACTTTCATGTGATTATTATTATATTTCATGCAATACAAGCAGTAGTAGATGATTAGTTTAAAAATTATTCAACAACACAAATGTTCTTCTAAATATGATACAAATAGATCTCCTTCAGCAAAGATGACAGTGTACCCAGATCATTATTTCTGACATTTGCAGTCAACATCCCACATCATCGCCAAAGACTCTTTTCACTCCGGCTAAACACTGGAAAATAACAATGTGGTATCAGAGCATTCATGACTAACACATGAAGCTGGGATTTACATTTTTCATTAGTAAAGCCAACTATTTGCTTCTGAAAAATGTTGTGTATTTCAGTAAACAATACAAAGATGTGGTTTTTTGTAAGATTCCTGTGTAATTGGAAAGTTTCAGTAATTAACTCCTTCACCAGTGAATCTGAAAATCTAAGGCCAGTTTACCACCTGATAGCAACCCCCTTCTCTAAAACTAATTGTTAAAAATGAAATGAAAAAAGAAGAGTTCCTGTCAGTCAATGTATGCTATAGATATCTTAGCACAGACTGCAAATATCCACCCCATTAAGAAATGTCTGCTGTACTCTAGCCCTTCTCAATTTGGTCAATCACCAACAAGTACAGAGTATGCTTTTCATGGTGCCTGCTAGTTTCATGTGTAATTAGAGAAAATCATGAATATTTATAAGTACAAATGATGAACAATAACAAAAAAAAAACACCACAATACGTCAACGTTCATGTGAAATTTCATAATACTTTCTAGGGCATTTGCTTGTCTGTTTACATTTTTTTCAGACATATTCACAATGGCCCTCCTTAGTCTGCCAAACCAAAGATCCTTTGAGGCTGTTTCCTGTTTAGTCTTTGTTTTTTAAAATGTTTTTCAGTAAAAATTGATTTCTTGTTCCAAAGACCACCCCCTAAGTAAAAATAATTATATTATATTTAAATAAGGCCATTGTGACTCTATTACACTGAAGAAACCCATCTTTCCACAGCACATTGCCCTTACGCTCTGAACTACCCATTGGTGCTTATCACTCTGTGCTTGGAAGCAGTTCATGATTCCCCCTCATGCAATATAGAATTTTATATCCCTGGTCCATCACTGAAGACTGTCCTCCACTTTTCCCCAGACGACATCAATCTTGTTTCTGGATATTTCCCTCTATAATAATAAAAATAGTGGCTAACAGTTACCAAGAACTTTATACCAGACATTATTCTAATTTTTATGTATTAGTTAATTTTTGCTTAAATAAGTACGTGGGGTTTCTCAACCTCAGCACCACTGAAGTTTGGGTAAGTTAATTCTTTCTTGTGAAGAGCTGCCCTGTGTCTTGTGGGTATTTAGCAGCATCAACCTGCTAAATGTCAGTAAGAGCTTCAGTTATGACAAACAAAGTGTCTCCAAATATTGCCAAATGTCTTCTGGACAGCAAAATCACCCCCAATTGAGAACCACTAAGCTGAACTGATAAACGTTATCATCATCCCCATTTTACAGATGAGTAAATTGAAGGGCAAAGATACAAATCATTTATTCATGGTCATGTGGCAAGCAGAATCGGGACTCATGAGTCTGTCTGTCTGCAGCTTCTACTTTCTTAACTATTACTGGGTTTGACACGTCTAAATGTATCCTGGGTAGGTTAAATTCATAATGTTGTAGCCTCTCAGTGTTCTGGGCTTCTTGAACAAGTTTACTAGAAGTGACTTAAATAGATATTCTGACTGGTCCAGAGAAGAATTTGTGTGTTTAACTTTCTGTGCAAATAAAAGCTTAGATCTTATGAGTTAATATTAGTAAAACAATTAAAATTTTAAAAAGTGTAAATATCAATATAAAAAATAAAAATGTACATGTATACTTTAATTAGATACAAATTAACTGCCCAGTGGTGTACAAGATCCAAAATAACTGATCAGTGAATATTATCTTTCTTTCCTTTTTCCCTAGTAAAGTTTATCTCCAGCTATTTTCTATGCACCTATTCTTTCCAGAATTCCCAAAAACTTATCCCAACTGGGTGAGAACAATAACAGTGATGAGGCAGCCTAGCCCAGGGGGTTAAGATACAAACTGTGGACAAACTAATAGGTTCAAATCTCAATTCCTCTGCATGTTATCTGTATGACCTTGCACAAGTAACTTAATTTACTTAAACTCTCTGTACCTCTGCTTTATTATCTGTATAGTGGAGACGAAAATCACATGTACATCATAGGGCTATTTGGGGGAATAAATAACGTAAGTGTATAAGTATTGGTAATGTTGTGGGCTCCAAGGCTAAGGCAACTAGATTCCATTTTATGTAGGCCCCTTGGTTAAGGTGACTAAAAGACTCCATTTTGTCACCAATAGACATTCCTCGATATTCTTCCAACAATAGGTTAATTACCCCTAGACAGAAAGGAATTTTACCTAAGATTATAGTGGCCCCAGGAGTTGGGAGGCATTTGCAGTTTCCTGAGTATTAGGTATTTGCAGGTACTTGTAAGTGCTTAGGCCGTCGGTAAATAATGCTAATTTTGACTTCTGTGGTCTCTGTCACTCCCACTATTGTACTGGTTCCCTGAGGGGAGGGGGCAAAGGAAGAGGGAGTTTCTGTCTTTAAAATGGGACGAGCAAGGAGAATCGTGGCTGTTGATCTGAGGGGAAACTATGCCCTCCGCAGCCCGCCGGCGAAATAAAGTGCTCCTTTACAATTCGGCTGTGCGTCTCTGGTTATCTCGCCGTCAGGTTATAACAGTAAGTTAAATATGTATATATTTAATTACATAATGGTGCTATGTTATCTTCTAAGAATGTTCGCAACTAAAATTTGTCCTCCTTATATGAATTAAATATAAATAAAAGTTAGTATAGATACATATGTATATATTTATTATATGTCTATATATTTATATATACGTGTGCGTGTGTGTATGTGTATAAATACAAATCCATGTATATATTTTATCTGTGTGAGGAGATAGAGGCAAGTTATGCAGTGAGGGACGGAATCATGGGAAGGGAAGGCTGAGACATGTAAGGAAGTGTGTGAGGACTTGGGGCTCAGCACACAGGCAGGCGACCCAGTGCACAGCATATCTGGAGGTTTATTTGAACTCTACAGATCTCAAAATAAAACTAAAATCAACATGGCAAGTTTTGCCTTCAAGGCCAGAAACTCCCAGCCCCCATTTATAGAAATGCAAATTTCTATAGCTCAGGGAAGGAGCACAGGTCAATTACACAACAAAAAAAAACAGAAAGGCTGGTTTCTTGCAAGATGGGAACAGCAACTGTATCCATTCCTTTCTCTGGGACCCAAATGAGTTTGCAAAGGAATTTTATTTACTGTTAAAGAATATAGTGCTGGCGATTCTGACCTATTCCAATTAATATACCTACTGGTTTCTGGGAGCAAGGCAGCAGGATTGCTGAGTGAGGTCTGCTGCGAAACTGTAGGAATGTGTTTCTATTGCAGAAAGCCAGGTCACCTTAAAAGGATTATAGGAAAACAAAACTGGACTTAGAAAAGAAACCAAGAGCAAGCATAGGGTTGCTCCAAGGGTGTTTCCCCTCCTCACTAACAGTCTGGGAGAAGCTGAAATTATCATAAAAGGGGAAGCCCTAAGGACCCTGTAGATGACCTAGAGCTGATCCCAGCCAGGCAAGAAACACAAGCTTTAAAATGTATGGACGTTGCTAATGCAGAATTCCTTGAAAGGACCAGTCAAAGGCTAGCAAAATATATATCTACCCCTAGACAACAGAGCCCCACGGGCAACCCACTTGGGTCTCCTCCTCACTGCAGGGAGTCTGTCTATCTTTCAAATAAGCTTTCCTTTTACTTAATTCTTTGATTTTGCGAGACAACAAACCCAAACACCACTGCTTGGTTTCATAAGCAATTGGGTTATTGTATCTTTTAGGAACACCATGGCCTAAAATTTCCATGCCACTTTGTTAATATTTTCCATCTATAATCAGTATTACTGAATTTCAAAAAGGTCTGAGTTTTTTTCAGACCCCACCATGCTAAACCCATCCTGTTGTGGTAGCCTTATTTTGTTTTTATGTCTTAATTTTAAGTTATGCAAGGGCAAAATCAGATCTTACTTATCTTTATTTACCCTTTGCCCAGAACAGCAAGTCACATAATTTTTGAATGTTCATTGAATCAGTGTTTCTTGGGGTCCTGATTGACTAGTATTGAAAAGCACTTGGAATTGTCAAAATACAAATGAGAGGAGTGAACTCTCCACATATGAATACATTATACATATCTTACTTTTCTGAGAGAGTATTTAAAGGCATTGGCATGGTATAAAATTCTAGGGATCTTTGAAAATATTTCTGAATCACTGGCATTGGATGTGTTTTTAAAAAGGTGGGTTAACTATGTTAGTGGATCATTCTTACTGGTTGACATCTCTGAGGGTAACATTGTTTCTGTGAGTGAGGGATAACTGAATGCATTACTAATGAATAACTGAATGCAAATTAGGTGAATTTTCACTGACTTTCATCACATCAGCTACATTCGAAAATAAAATAAAAAGCCTAAGAGCTTCTCATGTTAAAAAAAAAAAAAAGTATATCATATAAGATTTTGCAAATCGAAAAGGGAAGCCAGGGATTACTAGTATTTGTCTGAACTAAACATTTTAACATTTTGAGAATCGGCAAAAAAATATCAATATCAGAAAAATCAGGCTAGAAAATAAATTTATTTACAATAGTCTTATGCAGATAGAAATTGCATAGATAGAGAATCAATAATCACACCTTATGTCATTCCACCATAAACTGTAAATGGATGGCAAATTAAAGCCAAATAAACTGTTCCAGAACTTTCTTAATAAAATGTCAAATAATTATCCGTTTTTCTCTTTGATCCTCAACAATATTTTCAGTTTTCACAAAGGTAAACTGCTTGATAAATACATAGCCATTTTTATATAAAAAGAAAATATCCTTTAAAACTATCACCCATATTTTATGAAAACATATTATGTAACCATCAATTAAGTTTTCCAATTAAAATGACACTTTTGGTTAGCTTAGATTTCTATTATTAAAACTGGGCAGTAAATTCCATATTCCATGTTGTCATTTTCACATTAATTATAGTGACATTTCAAACAAAATAAGTAAATGCAAGTTAAAGATATATTTACTTTCTTTTTCTTTTCTCCTTTTAATTAAACATTCTCAATCCAATGCATAGATGGTAAAAAACGATTAAATAATTAACTTTTTTATTCTTTGGAGATCCTTGTGCATTTTAATTTACGTGTTGATTATGCAGCCAGGAAAAATCTCCCAAGTTAAATTTGATTAAGCAAGGCAGAATCTACCTTAAAATGAATAAATAGCTGAAACTGACTGCACTTTGACTAATTGTGTTAATAAACTACGTACCCCGATGAGACGTGTTTTGTACAAAAGGAACCCCGACCTTTCAATTAACTGTGAAGCAGGGTACTTCTAATATCTTCAGAGTTTTATTCCATTTTTAAAATTTTAAACCAAACAATTATACCACTTAAATACTTTAGGAAATAATGGGTAAAAAAAAAAAGCTGTGCATTTGTTAGCTCAGCTGTGAAACTACTGCTTTGTTTATTGCAAAACTCCTCCTGTTGAAGACACCAGTGCTTTTGAATTACTTCCTTTGTATCCCACATTAAGATAGACATGAGAAGTGTAAACTGTATAAACTTTAATATTGTATATGAGGACTATGACTTTATACCAGAAGCAAAACAATATCTGATGATAAACTGTATAATCTAAAACGAGTGGAATTAATATGTTGCAGTTTTCAAAATGGACATGGATGGTTTGGGGTAGAATGTGGGAAACGTGTTGCTAATCAATGCAATGTATAACGTTCCTGTGTCACCACAACGTTGAACTTCTGTTCGTGTTATCCTTTAGTACATTGAAAGACTAGTGTAACTATTCAATAACTATCTAAACTAATTTATTTTGTGAATAGGTGGTATCTCAAATGTGTGTTTTGGATAATATATAGTTTAAAAAAAAAAACAATCTTCAAATGAATACAGGGCATTTTGACAAGAATTCAAGCCATGCTGTTTCTGTTACATCGGGAAGGATTTATTTCCCTGCCATAAACTAGTTTATGTAAGAGATAACTTTGTATAATGTTAAATAAAGAAAATAAACATGAACACCAGTAAACCTGACCTGTAAAATGAATGTTAAAATGACCATTGCTCCGACCAGCTGGTGTGGCCCAGTGGTTAAGTGTCAACCCACACACTGAGAGGTCACCAGTTCGGTTCCCGGTCAGGGTACATGCCCAGGTTGTGGGCCCAGTCCCCAGAGGGGGCATGCAGGAGGCGGCCAGTCGATGTTCTCTCTCATTGATGTTTCTGTCTCTCTCTCCCTCTCCCTTCCTCTCTCTAAAATCAATAAAGGAAAAAAAAAATTTTTTTTTAATGACTATTGCTGCAAGCTCAATGTTCAAAAGAGTAACAGTTAATTTATTCATACCATAAAATAATATTAAATTACCATTGAAAATCAAAACATCAGTAAAGAAGAAAACTATTTTGAGATAATATTTGATGTAATTCTGACATTAAAAAAATTCTGTACAAGTTCAGTCGCTAGTTTGGGAAACCAAAATATATTTATATATTTAATTATAAGAAAACAAACTCAAAAGTTATCAGTAGTAATCTTTGACTTATGAGATCACCAAGTGATTTTTTAAATCTCTTTTTCTGTGCATTTTTTTATATTTTCTGAAATTGCTACAATGCACCTTTATTTAATTGTATTTATTTAAATATATACTTAAAATCAATACTGCTCCTTGGTTAAGTAATCATCAAATATAGAGTAAAATTTTTAAAAATCTTTATATTTAGGTTTAGTTCTAAATTTTACATTTATAAATGTAATCACTACTCAGTCTATTTTTATGTCTATGAATGTTGAGCAGTAATCAGTAAGAACTCTGTAAGCTAAATATTTCAATGCCTGTTTATTTCTTACAGTTCTTCCACTCCCCACCTCCAATTCTAAATATCTGTCCCTTATGCATTTACATATAATAAGTAATTGGGACAGAAATTATTTGAGTCTTTGCCTAAAAAGTATATTTCCAAGAGTGATCACATGTGCATTCTCTTTAATAATTGGTTTATAATTGTCCACGCTGCTTCTGAAGGTTCATTCAAAAGCTGTTTACATTGAACACTATATTGCTGTTACTGTGTAAATATTGTTACTGCAGATTCAGTTATATGTTTGGGTACATATTGTTTTTATGGATCTAATTTTACAATTCCTGTGCTACTCAAAAAGAATGACCCCAAAGTGTAGGTCAAGTACATGTTTTCTCTATTATAATAATTAATTTTTTTCATTCGATAGTTATTGAGCACCTACTATGTGACAAATGCTGTCTCTATTCCATATGGCTTTGAAATCACATCACATTACACATTGCTTCATGTTCAGATTCTGCAAATTCTTTTACTTCTGTTTTTCCCAGAATTTTGGTTGCCTTTTTTTTTTTCATTGTTGGAAGAAATTATGCATGGTTGCTTCCCCACTTAATACTTTATAATTTATTCTCATAATGCCTTGATCTTTATATTTTGATCAGACAAAAAGCTCATAGTATCAAAACAGTAACTGTTTTGTTTTTTATTTAATCCCTACTGCTCACCTAACACAAAATCTGGTGTATTTTAGATCCTTGATAAATATTTTCCTAATAGATGAATAGGAATAAGCAATAATATGGTTACCATTTTTTTTTTGTCTTTCTATCTTCCAAAAATTGAGTGTGTAGAGACCTAATATGCCATAAACTTTCAGCTTTTATAATCCAAGAATGACTGTTTCCAGCTAGGCACCAACTGAATATGTTCTAGAAAGAAGCTAAAGCAGATATGCATTTTTTCTTTTAATTATTTATCAGATTTTGATTTATTGTGAAAATAAATCCCTTATTGAACTTTGAATGATTTTAGTCTGAGTAAGATAAATTTAGATTTAGATGTTTAAACATCAGAAAAATATTAGGGAAAATACTAACATACCGGAAATTATCATCCTAGTTAAGAGTTTTAGTTATTGCACTTGGTTCCATGTTTTACCTGAAAGACTAGATTGGGTACTTATTTATTTATTTTTTTAATCCTCCCCTGAGGATACTATTCTCTTTATCTTCAGATAGAGTGGGAAGGAGAGAGAGGGAGAGAAAGGGGGAGAGAGAGAAACATCGAAGTGAGAGTGATAATCAACTGGTTGCCTCCTGCACGACCCCGACCAGGGCCGGTGACCAACTGCAACTGAGGTATGTGCCCTTGGCCGGATTCAAACCTGCAACTCATTGGTCCGTGGGCTGAGGCTCTACCGCTGAGCCAAACCAGCCAGGGCGATTGGGTACTTTTTTTTTTTTTTATCTTCACCCAAGGACATTTTTCCATTTTTTTGTTCAGATAGAGTGGGAGGGAGAGAGTGAAAGGGACACATCGAGTGGCTGCCTCCCGCACGACCAACCAGGGCCGGGGACAAACTGCAACCGAGGCACGTGCCCCTAGCGGGAACCGAACCCGGGTCTCTCTGGACCACAGGCCAACACTCTAACCGCTGAGCCAAACTGGCCAGGGCAGATTGGATACTTATTAAGTGGCCTGTTTCCACTGCAAGATTTGGGTTTCATACCAGCAACACTAGCATGTTCCCTGAGAAAATAAAATGCTTTCATTATGGATCCCCAGAAATCTTCTTGAGGTGAGAGAAATAAGTTATAAAACACAGAGTATGGAGATATCTTTTATGAGAACATGTTAAACAAGATTTATAAATGGCCAGAATATAAGATATAAATAACTAGAAAGCTCAGCATTTTCATCCACTTATCGGTGAGCCACCCTAATTTATAAATGGTAAAATCCACCATACACATTTGCATTACACCCTGCACTTTTCTCCTTAATACCTGAGTAATTTTTTCTGTCTTCAAATTTCTACTCTTTTATTCTACAACAAACTCTTGACTTCTCTGCTTTCTGAACATATATTCTGATAATGAAAAATCTCTTCAACCCTCTATTCCTTTTCAGGCCCCCCCCCCAAAAAAAATCTTAAAGATACTGTCTAACGTGATACTGTCTTAAGCACAGTTCAACATGAGCTTAAGATGCAAATACTGGGCCCTGGCCGGTTTGGCTCAGAGGTTAGACCGTCGGCCTGCGGACCAAGGAGTGGCTGGTTCGATTCTGGCCAAGGGCATGTACCTCAGTTGCAGTTCAGTCCCCAGCACTGGTTGGGGTCGTGCAGGAGGCAGCCCATCGATGTGTCTCTCTCACATAGATGTCCCCCCCCACCCCCCCCACACACACACTATATCTGAAGATAAATGGAAAAATATCCTCGGGTGAGGATTAAAAAAAAAAAAAAGATGTAAGTATTGGGATATGACATAGTGATGTCCACAGTCTCTGGTAGCCAAATCAATGTTAAGGGCATAAAAGTAGTCTAGCTAATACATAATTGGATTCACACTGAGCCTTCACTGCAAAGAAAGTGAGTTTTTGTACTGGAGTATATTTTCACACTCTTTGTTACATTACTCATTTGATCTAAGATCCCATAACAGTTATCTTTGGTATAATTTTTTTGATAGCTTAAGATGCCTTGAAGTTTTCCAATTTTTAGGTATTTCATCCTTTGATGTGTTCTTTTACTCAGAGATTTAGCTAAAAATTTATAGATTTTAGTATTTGTACCAAAGCTTCTACCTGTTCACCTCAGCAATGGTGACACTGAACAGAAGAAAAATGTAAGGGTCCCTAGAATGTGAGGCTCTGAATGAATGTTTTTACTATTGGACTTCCTCCATCCCCACTCTTTCCTTCTGATTCTTTTTTTTTTTTTTTTAATCCTCACCCGAGGATAGTTTTCCATCGATTTTTTAGATAGAGTGGAAGGGAGGGAAGGAGGGAGGGAGAGAGAGAGAGAGGGAGAGAGAGAAACATCCATGTGAGAGAGACACGTCAATTGGTTTCCTCCCACATGACCCAGGGATCAAATTTGCAACCCAGGTATGAGCCCTTGACCGGGAATCAAACTCACAACCCTCTGTCTGTGGGCTGATGCTCTAACCACTGAGCAAGAACAGCCAGAGCCATCCCACTCTTTTCAAGGCTTCCCCAATTAAGGTGAAAATCGAAGACATCTTGTTTCTGTTAAACAATTTACTTTTACTTGTTTCTGTAAAAACAATTTACTTTTAGGATGGACTTTGCTAGAAAGATCAAGCAATGCAGTATCTAAGGAAGAAGAAAAAATGTTTTCCATGAAGATAGAAACAGATTAAAGATGTTAAGCAGAGGATAGATGCATTATTATCTAACGTCTGCACGATTAAATACTTTCCCAAGGTCACAAAGCCAATAATCATTAAGATCCAGGTTTGAATCCAAGGCTGTCTTGCTTCAAACTCTGTTTATTTTCCCACATTTTATGACTTTCCATTAAACTAAGGAACACCTTAAAGATAACCACTTTCCAACAAGCTGAAGAAAACATACTACCTGCACTGCATCATTTTTAAAAGTGTCCTATTAACAACTTGTTTGGGCATTTAACAGCCATCTGTTACTCATTAATTTTAATAAATTGGGATGCTCAGTGCCTAAGTGTTTTTAACTTGGAAGAGAAGTGTAGTCTTCAGTGGTTCATTCCTAGCCAACACTGAATACCACTTAAAGGAACCATTAGCATGCCATACATTCTATATGCCCTGCGCCCTTATCTATTCAGGTGTGCAGAATCCATCATAATTTGACATTATTAACATACCTTGTTGTTTGCTTTCTTAAATGTTAAAAGAAGTAGCAATTTCCATGAAATATAAAGGAATAAAAATTTATGCAACATTCTGAATATCACATAAATTCCTGATTCTCAGAATCATTCAACATCAGGGACAGGCATTGTACTCAAGATAGCAATCAGAGTAAAGGAAAGGATATGAGAATCAGAAAAATGCCACAGATGACTCAAAGGAAATTCATTTGCTTTTGAGAGAAAGGAAAAACACTGAGTCAAAAAGAGCCCACATATCACACATAGGAAATTTTATTTGAGTAATATATGTGCAAAGCTGTTCACAAAGATAAAGTTAAAGAGATATTTGGGAACTGCAGGCTCTCTTTTATGCCAGGTATCTAGTGCCTACCTCATTGGCTTGTTGTAAAATTCAATGAGAATTCAGAGAAAGCCCTTATCACACTGCCTGGTTCCTACTGAACATCAATACATGCTAGGTCTTAATTTTTTATTGTGACCATTATTCTGGATGCCCAGTGTGAATGATTTGGAGGTATATGCATTGATGAATTAATGAAACAAATACAGAAATTTTATATCCTCAAAATTTTTATTGAATCTCCATGGCCATTATTTAGACAATTGAGTTCAGAATGTTCACTGAGGACCTGGATTATTTGGTTTGCCTGCCATACACTGAGATAATTAGTTGGATAATTGACAAATTTCTTTATTATTTTATAGCAGCCAGCAGCCTGAAATAGATTTGAAATAGTGGAATCACTACTTTCTGTGATACTGTTAATTAGTAAAAGAAAATCAGGATATCTGTTTTCCTAAAAAACATTAGAAGACCTCAAAGGTTTTTTATAACCTAGAAAGGAAATAGAGATATTGTAAATCTGATCATGCATTTTAATTGTTAGTTCTATATAATTATGCTTTGGAATATAGTAAGAATATATTGATTTTTGTCTGTCCACAAAGGTCAGGGGCTTCAAACTGTGTATACCCTGAAAATCTGAGGACAGAGTGAAGAAAGTGTCACTTTTTTTGCGGTGATTTTTCAATGTGTTGCTGATGAGAACTGTGTGGCCACACGGTCATTTTGACCACATAGTTATTTTTCTCAGCTGAAATTATACAATTGCCATTAAAGCTTATACATTAGTCTCTCATGAAATTAATTTGGTTATATCCGTGCCCCAGGACCTACTTGTTCCTAGTGAATTAGAAAATGTCCCTCTCCTGGAGCTGGGGAGCTGAGATAGAGACTCAGTCAACTGCCTAACGAGTCCCCCCCACCCGGCCCCCCACAAACACACTTGAGAAACGGTGAGAGAATAAGCCGCTCACGCTGCCCGCCTGCGCTGCCCTTCATGAGAGCCGTGGGCTGCCAATCACAATGAAGCTGGAACTGAGTGGGAGCATCCTAGGTCAGCCTGCAGGATTGGAATGTTTTCTTTTTGCAGTTATTATGGAGGGAACACGTTGGGCAATTGACGAGCTCCCTGCAGAAAAGACGGCTCTCACCCTAGGAGAAAGCCAAGGAGGCAAAAGAGGCTTTAGCCAGTTAAATTGCCTGCAAAGTGGCTGCAGCCATTTGAGGCTGGAGTGTAACATTCCTGGGAAATAGAAAGGGACTTTTGGCCTGGTAAGCTACTTAAATGTAACAAGAACAGAAGCCTGTTTTTTTTCCCCCCAAATCCATGTAGTTTTAACTCCTCTTGTACATTATTCATTCCTCTTTGTTCTCCTTATATATTTAGAATAATTCCTTTTGGAAACACAAACTTGCCTCTAATGTACTATGGGGAAAACAGAGAAGGAACGTTTTTTCCACAAATATGTAAAGCAATTTTCTGATATTTTTAAAGGAGATTCATATAACCCAGGGGCCGAGAGAGGATGGTGACTAAAGTATTTTATGCAAATGAAAGTCAAGAAGATACTGCTTACGGGGAGAGTGTTGGGAGTTAATGACTGTTAGTTCAGTTTACCCTTCCCACCAATGAATAATTTAGAGGAACTGATTTTGGTCTTATCAGAGGAGGCTTGTGCAACTCTCAGATGGCCTGCCTTTCTGGGAGAGCTTAACTACAACTCTTCTCATGGTGTGTGTGTGCAACGTATGTGTCTGTGCATCCACGTTTATGTCAATAGTTTTTAGAAATAGTGAGTGTACCCCAAATGTGTGACAGCTTGGTAAAAGGTGTGAGCCGGCGGGAAATCACTTTTTGTACAGAACATGTATCAGTGCTTGTCACAAGTAAGTGCACAAGAAATATTAGCTATTGTTTTTATTGTTATTATTACTATCTAGGAATTTTATTTAATTAGGTTTAAGCAAACTTGGGTATTACTATAAACCTGAAAATACCAAGATATATACACCCATGTCCTAAAGGAAAACATAATTTTTAAGTAAATATAGAATTGTTACTTTCAGGAAAGGACATTCAAAGCAATCCTCTAATTTGCAACAACTTGAGAATTATGCCGTGGAAGTCCCTAGCACCAGCCCTGTCCTCTCCGCAAGGTGTTCGAGGTTGAAGGAGCACCAAACCCTCCTTTGGCGTAAGTCAAAGCCTAGTGCTGCAGCTGTAAAATGTGGCAAGTTAGAGGCAAGAAGCACCTGCCTACAATCAGATGGTGCGGATTTCACCTGTGAATGACCAGAGTTGATTGCATTAGTCACTGGGCCACAGACGGTGTTCTTGTACCTTCGCAGGAAGCCAATAATTTGAATAAAATTCAATATCCATTAATAATTGTAATTAATATAATAACAATACCACTGTTATTAGGAGAAAGGGGGAACATCCTCATTTTGACAAAAAGTGGCTACAAACAAACAACAAAAATGCTATTGCCAACTATTTGCTTAATAGTAAAATGTTGAAAACGATCTCTTTGAGATTGCCATCAAACATCTTACAGGAGATATTAGCCACTACAATATGATGAGGAAAAGAAATAGATGTTATAAGGATGGGAAAGGAAGAAACAACAACCTCATTATTAGCAGATAAATTATTTGTTTATGTAAAAAATTCAAACAGAACTGCTGATATTTTAAAATTAAAAAGTGAATTAACCAAACGTGCTAGATGCAATATCAATATGAAATATGAAAGTGTCTCTATGTACACCAGCCATACTTGTTAAAAATTAATAAAAAGATAATATTTAGAGTAATAAATTAATATTTAGAAATATATGTAACGATCATATGTAAAACTGGAAACTTATAATAAAATTTCACTAGGATTAATGACCCACATAAAAGAAGAAAAGACAGTTGTTCATAGACTTCATAGACTAGATGTGTTGGATGAGTGGATATTGAAAAGATGTCAATTCTCCCTTAAATTTATCTTGAGTTCATTCAGCCCCAAGCAAATTCACTGCACAAATTTAGAAATTGATAAGCTGATATAAAGTTTTAAATGGAATTACAAAGGGCCAACAATGTCAAGACACATTTGAAGAAGAATGAGAAGAAACTTGTTAAGAAGTCAGTGGCATTGGCACCAAGACAGACAAATAGGCCAAATTAAACAGAAAAGCAATCAGAAACAGTGCATGTATAAATGGATTTAACTGATAACAAAGTTGGCAAGACAGTGCAAAGTCTGTCTTTTCAATAAAGAATGCTCAGTAAATTGAGTACCTATGTTATAAATTAACTGTAAGTTTTAAAAATGACAATTCAAAGAGTGTGCATCTCTTTTTTGTGTGATTTTATGTGTCTCTATACTTCAATTAAAAATTGTATTGATTATAAAGAAGGTTGTGAGTCCTTTTTAGGGGAACTACAACCGTGCTATAAAATTATGTCTTTAAGACGGACTTTTCATCTTAGCAGATAAAAGCTCTTCAAAGAATCTTTGCATTTTGTTAAAAATGTGATAAAAGAACAAATAAACAAGCAGATGAAATTCAGCTAACAATCTGTCTTTATCTAAAAAAAAAAAATTTAGTGCTAAATATAAAAGAAGAAAGGGAATTGGAAAATGGCAAATAGTTAAAAGAAGGTCTGTTAGCCCCAGCAGGAGTTCTTTCAACAGAACCCAACTGAAAGACAGCAAAATAGAAGGGATTTTCTTCAATTCAATCCAATTTAATTCAGTTGAACAGACATATTTTGAGTGACTACATGTAAGGCCCCGTGTTAGGTGATATTTTTTCTTAATGGAAATTTACAACAATTTTATTTTAGAATCTTTTCCCCAATTTTTCTTCGGGCCCATGTTCTAGTTTCTTACAAGCCATAGAAAAATTATAATTTTTGTGGTTGCATTAAGTGATTATATGTATTTAGAAGAGAGAACTTGGCAAGATGCAAAATAATCAGAGAAGTTGAAGAGACTGTATTGGCAATAATACAGATATCCATGTAGCATTTCATCTCATAATAGCGTTCAAACTGAGTATTCATGTTATTTTTGGATCTGTGTATGTATTGCATCTTAGGAAACCAGCCAGGACAAAATTCTTCTCATATTCATCCCGTTATTTGTTTATGCATCTTTTATATTGCCTGAGTTGTTTGTTTGTTTTCTTCTTTCTTTTCCATTTTTTTCATTTGTTTTATTTTTCTTGAAATATTAGACCAAAGGTAGAGCTTTTATTTCATATTTTAAAGAAAATTTTAATCATATACATCAGCAACCACTACCTACTATCATAAATACATAAATATTACTATAGGTTATGGATACATTTTTTTTGGACATCAATCAATACAAGAGTAACTTACATAAATTAATCAGGAGTAACTTACATAAATTAATCACTGCAAATTTAAAGTCAATCACATCATGGAAGCATTATAACCACTGAATGTTTTTTTTATTTTTCTTATTTATACTTTTCAAATGAAAATAACAAGTCCATCAATGAATTAGTGGATAAAGAAATTTGATATATATATATATATATATATATATATATATATATATATATGTAGGAAGATATATATACATTGAAATATTATTCAGTCATGAGAAAGAAGGAAATTCTGCCATTTGTGACAATATGGATGGATCCTGGGGGTATTATATTGACTGAGATAAACCCGACAGAGAAAGACAAATATTGTATGACATCATTTACATGTAGAATTAAAAAAAAAAAAAGCCAGACTCATAGAAACAGAAAGTAGACAGGTGTTTATCAGTGGATGGTGTGGGGGACTGGGGAGATGTTGATCAAAGGGTATAATTAGAAGATGAATAAGTTCTGAGGATCTAAAGTAAAACATAATAAAATAGTTGATAACACCGTGTTGTCTAGTTGAAATGTGCTGAGAGAGAAAAAGTGAAATGTTCTCACTATAAAAAGAGAAATATGTGAGGTGATGATGAGTTAATTGACTAAGCAAATCCTTTCAAGGTATAGAAGTATCAAATCACATCAATGTACACTCTAAATATTTTATAATTTTAATGTCAGTCATACTTCAATAAAGCTCATTTTTTTTTAAGTACAAAGTAACTTAATTATTTGCAGATTTGTATAATCATTGCTATTTTCAAAAGAGTTATACTAAGGACAAGTTGATGATCCAGCCTTTGCTAATTTCTGCAACTTTTAGGGCTTCTTTAAAAATTTTTTTTCAGGGAGAGGTGATTATTTTTTAGTGTTGACATACCTACCTTGATCAATAAAGAGAGAATAAAATTTATATTATGTAGTTGTTTATTCAAACTTCAATCTATGTACAAGTAGTCACTTATTAATTAATATAGAAAGTTTTTGTAAAGTCCATATCACAAACATGGAATAAGATAAGATCACCATTAGATTTCCCTGTTTTCTCTTTCCAGGCAGGCACATTCCCTGGTGAGCTTTGTGAAAAATCATATAATTCTATCTTATTAAAAATGTTTCTACGTTCACCTCAGGATACCAGGAACAACATGTTCTGTTTTTGAGTCTCAAGACCCTGTCCCCAATGCAAATGGAACCATGCTCTCGGCAAATTTCCACAGATTTTGAGAATGGTTCTAAGCTGGTCCTCAAATCGTCTCATTCTTTCCCATTCCTCTTGCTCGTTTCTTTTTTCTGTCCCACTGAACATTTAGGCCACTTGCTCTTCATCTGGTCTCTTTATAATCTTCTGTCTCACATCCATGTCAATTTCTGTTTCTCCTCCACTCATTCAGCACAAACTCTAGAGCCATTGGCAATACATCATTTCATGGTCAGCTTAAGTCTATCTATAGTGCTGTGAACACTTGTGGTATTGTGTTAAAATTCCCAAACAGAGCCATATTTTTCAAATACTCAGGAACTGTATGTTCTAACTGATGTTCTCCAGAGAAACAGGACCACCCTGGTGGTGTTTCTAAGTGATTAGAGCGTCGGCCCATGCACCGAAAGGTATCAGGTTTGATTCCTGGGTTCGATACCCGGTCAAGTGCAAGTGCCAGGGTTGCAGGTTTGATCCCAGCCCCAAGTCAGGGCAAGCGTGGGAGGCAACCAATGGATGTGTCTCTCTCACATGGATGTTTCTCTTTCTCTTTCTCTCTCCCCCATCTACTCACTCTTTCTAAAAATCAATGAAAAAAATATCCTCGAGAGAGGATTAACAACAACAACAACAACAAAACAGAGAAACAGGGCCAATAGTGTGTGTGTGTGTGTGTGTGTGTGTGTGTGTGTGTGTGTACAGAGAGAGACAGACAGAGAGAGAGATTTGATTTAAAGAATTGTTTCACATGTTTGTGAAGGCAAGTTCAAAATCTGCAGGGCAGGCTGGCAGGCTGGAGGTGGAGGAAAGAGTTGTTCGAATCCAAAGGCAGTCTGCTGGCAGAATTCCTTCAGGAGGGGAGGTCAGTCTGTGCTCCACTAAGGCCTCCAACTAGTCCCACCCACATCATGGAGGGCCATCTACTTTACCCAAAGTTTACCTAGTTAAATGTTAATCTCAGCCAAAAATACCTTCACAAAAACATCTAGAATAACATTTGACCAAATATCTGGATACAATGGCCCAGCCAAAGTGACACATAAAATTAACCATCACAGATACGTAGGCAAAATGGTGTACTACCGTGTAAGGACTATTTCTCCCTCCTGTAAACGTTGTTACTGATCATGGAGATAAACTTGTCAAATTACTGTCATATGTAACAGCTTCTTAGCTCAATGACATAAGCAAAATCTTACTTATTTTGAAGAAATATATATCTATATGTTTTTACAAATGCAAAAATGATAGAAAATTGATTATAAAATTAAAGTAGTTCCGTAACATTGCTGAACAATATATCCCAATTTTTAGTTTAAGGTGTTATCTATACAGTGCTGAAGCAAATGTCAGGTAAAACTGGGCTGACTGAACTATTCACTTCTCAGTCAGTTGAGTTGGAATCATTTAGAAAACCACCTCAGGTTCTTGAAACTCATTGGTTCTGAAGGGACCATGGGGTGCTGCTATTGGTATGTCTTGTATGTTCTGCTGGAACATATAATACTCAGTGCACATTAACTATGACATCTGACTTCAGGTGCAAAATGTGGATATGGATACCGGTTCATTAACAGCCTGAAAATGCCTGAAGTTCCTTTGACAGTCAGATTCAGAGATTTTGTGAGTGACAGGATTTTTGCACACATGCTTTTCAACTACGACAAAAGAAAGGCAGTCCTTCTTTTTTTTTTTTTTTTTTTTTAAGGCATAAAAACATCAAATCCTCTCCGTCAGAGTCAAACATGGACAGCAGTTCCAAAATACTAATTATAACTGAACAGGTAGCAGGAATTTGCTGAAGGCACTGGTCTGACTCATTCATCAACATGCTGCTGGAGAGAATGTCAACCTCTCAATTGGCTAATCTTTGCATTCCCCAGGAAGGCTTACAAGGCTCTCAGCTCAGGTGAGAGCACACTGATGATTTTTGTAAGATAATGTCACTGATAAAATAACCCTCTTGCCTATGTTGAGCACCTTGGCAGACTGTTTTGCAGAACAAAAGTGGACTCTTGCTGTGTTCAGTCCATCATATTGTGAGCTGTGCAATCCACATTGCTTCAGGGAACGCTTTGCTTGTGATCCTCTTGATTCCATTGGATGGCCCAGTTACGCATCTTGACTTTCTGCTCTTAGGTCGATTGTTGTTTCAGATTTCTAAATTATTGCTTGTTTGGAGAATGCTTCAGAAAGGTGCTCCCCCTCCCCGTGAAATAGGAATGTTACAAATCCCTTACCATGCTTACATATCAATGCACTATATACTCTGGGCTCCAAGCACTCCAAAGGTAGGAGTTAACAGTTTACATTTTAACGATCACGTAGAATGATTTTGTTTTGTTTTGGTTTGGGTTTCTTATATTATGATCGACCTAGTTGTATTTTTAATATCAAGCAGGGTCCATTTTTGATCCAGTTTTTTGATTTCTGAAAAAATGAGACTTAAGTTCTCGTGCTCCAATTTAAATCTGGTCCCCATCTCCAGCTCTGTAGTGAAAACAAGAAAACATAATTTAGCACTCTCAAAGCAAACACTGCTTCAAAGAGTTGTATATCACGCTAAGTCATTCCCTAAAGATTAACATTTGTGGGCTAGAAGCTTCTTTAAGATGTTTAAACTATTGTTTCTCAAAACATGTTAAATATACCCAAAGTGTCCAAACAAGATTATCTGTACTACTTCCACCAACACTTCAGACTTTTGCTTGTATATAGGGCTACACCATTAGAATCTAATTGCATTGAAACAAAGAATTTACAGGGGAAAAAATCAAGGAAGAAAAAACTATTTGCCCCATAAATTGCCTCAGTGCCAATGCCCTTAGTCATTCTTTCATGTACTCATTCAGAGAAGGTTAGAACATAATAAAAGAAAAATTCAGAGAAGAGTTGGAAGCTATCAGGGATTCTGTAGATGATCATATGGCCCAGAAGAAGCATGGGAAGTTTTGTGAATCAGGCAACGTTGTGAGATAGGGTAACATTAAGATAATTACTGAGCTGTAAGTGTCAGATTTCAGGCTTCTAGAGATTACTAAAATGCATTGGGGTAAATGGCATGTTTGGATTAATCTTGGTGATTATAGTGAAAGGCTGTAAGTCTGAGAGTAGATTTGTCAGTCTAGGTAGAAATAGGATTTTCCCATGACCTCTTTCTTCCTTCCTGGGAAAGATGTGTCTGAATCACAGTATGCAGAACTTGACCACTTTCCACTTCCTGCCTTCTGCACAGGAGGCGTGGAGGACAGTGGAGAGCTGTACTCCCCCACCAGGGGCTTCAGAGATGCCCTATTACTGTCAGAACTTGTCCAGTTCTGTAGCAACCCCTGCCTTCAAGAGCTATCTTCTCTGCTAAGGAAACGTGGAGGCTAGGGTAAAGTTGATCTTACCCAGAAAATGGAGTGTTCTGGGGCTACACACCTACATACCCACCAACCTCCAACAGACACACACACACACACACACACACACTACTATCCATTATATATGCAAATAATCTCTATCCATATTTATTTCTTCCCTTCTTAATTTGTCAATGTGAAGAAGTGTCTTTTAAAACTTCTTTTTTAATTCTAATATATTTCATTTTACACCTATCACATAAATGTTTATAATTAATGTCATTTGAAAAGTACATATCTATACACGTTTTCATATATCAAAATGAAATGACCCTCTTCTATTCTGCCAAGCTTGATTATTTTAATTCTTTCCTGGGATTTATACTTTACTTCTACAAAACATTTTTTTTAAAACTAGGAACCTCTTGCATCTATTTTGATTTTAATGTCAAAATTTTATACGTAGTAGTAAATGTCTGTCTTTCAGAGTAAACATTAATAATACAGTGCTGTAAAGATCATTAAAACAACTGCTAAACAAAATGAGGAGGAAATGTTCTAATGATATGAAACTAATTTAGAAAAGCCAGAAGAAAAATTTGGAATAGTACAACATTTCCCCTTATCCTTGGTGGGTATTTTCCAAGACCCCAGATGGACGCTTGAAACCATGGATGGTACCAAACCTTATATATAGGTGCTATGCTTTCTCTTATACAATAATACCTGTGATAGATTTTAATTTATAAATTTGATATAGTAGGAAATGAACAGAAATAACATAAAGAAAATAGAACAGTGTACTGTAAGAAAAGTATTTGAATGTGGTCTGTCGCTCTCTTTCTGATAATCAGTGTAGTAATAACTAAGATGGTTGCTAAGTGACTAACTGGTGGGTAATGTGTGCAATGTGGATACACAGGACAATGGGGTGAGTCATGCCTTGGGAAGGATGGAGAGAGATGGTGTGAGATTTCATCACGATGTTCAAAACAGCACACAATTTAAAAGTTATGAATTGTTTGTTGCTGGAATTTTCCATTTAATATTTCAAACAGCTGTTGACGTTGGGTAACTGAAACCATAGAAAGTAAAACCATGAATAAGGAGTAATTACTGTATAAAAAAGATTTAATGAATGATACTCCACAAGATATAAATTACCCACGTTGCTATTGTAATAATTGCATCTGATTTTATATTGTTACTAGGCCCCCAAACCGTATCATATTCTATACCAACCATACTTAGGTGTGCTGTAGCTCCAGTAGACTCGGAGTCCCAGTTAGCCTGACATTTGAGTATGTAAACTAACTTCAGCTTGAGCCAGTGTGTGAACAGTTGCCAATAAAAGTACACAATCACTTTATTTATGAGTATATTATCAAGGGCTGTGTCTCTTTTACTGTTCAGCTAAATTCATATATCAGAAAGTACATTCCACACATAGTTTCAAATATTTATGGTTGGGTCTGATAAGATACTCAGTATGTGAGTCATCGTATATGTCATCTTTGATTATTTCCCCAAACTTCTCCAGCACATGCACACGAGCCCAGATAGATAAAAGTGAACAAGATCCTAAAATGAATATAGAAATAGAAAGTAACTTAAATCTTTCTTTGCTTCATTCTTTTTATTTTTTATTTATCTCTTTACTTTAAAATATGTTTTTATTGATTTTTTAGAGAGAGAAGAAGGGAGAGATAGAAACATTCATGTGAGAGAGAAACATGGATCGACTGCCTCCTGCACGCCCCCTGCTGGGGATTGAGCCTGCAGCCCGGGCATGTGCCCTGACTGGAAATTGAACTGGGACCTCTCAGTCCATAGGACTACGCCCAACCCACTGACTCACACCAGCTGGGCTGCTTCTTTATAATAAGAACAAAAGATGGGAATATAAGTGATTATTTCCAGCTCAGCATATCAGCATTTATATATTTATATATATACATGCCAATAAATTTACCTAAATGTGACACAATCCAAAACCCACCATGAAGTACCTTAACAATGTCATGGTTCAATATTGGGTCCTATATTAGGCATGGAGCCATATTTCTGAGACTTGAATAGTCATCTTGCTGAATTTACCAATTTAATTGATAAATTTTTCATGTATGGCCCTGGCCAGTTTGGCTCAGCAGTTAGAGTGTTGGCCCATGGACCAAAGAGTTGTAGGTTCAATTCCAGTCAAGGGTACGTACCTCAGTTGCGGTTTGGTCCCCAGCCCTGGTCGGCATCATGCGGGAGGCAACCAGTTGATGTGTCTCTCTCACATTGATGTTTCTCTCTCTCCTTCCCCCCCACTCTATCTGAAGATAAAAATGGAAAAAAGTATCCTCCGGTGAGGATTTAAAAAAAAAAAAAAGTTTTCATGTATGAAAACCATACAATTAAGTAAGCAAGGTCATATAGCAAAAACTAAAGTAACTTGTACATATAGAACTAGGTAACTATATTTTTTTCCAAAATTGTATCTATATGAGGTGTTGGATATTCAGTCAACAAGTATCTGAATCACTTTAAGTTCTCCTTAGTGATGTAGCATATATCTACTCCTTGAAAGCCCAAAACCTGGCTTCGGATCATAGCCACAGCAGTTGTGTATCAACATTTGCATATAACGTTTCATTTGTGTAAAAATCAATTTGGTGTGGTCCTTTCAAGGGAGAACTTGCTGTCTCTTCCCTAATACCTTCTTCTCTTTTTTTCCTCACAGGGAAGTGCTGCTTTATATGTTCCTTCCCATATCCATTTCCCAGTCCTGGACACCTGCTGTCCAGCTTCTTCATCAACTCTTCTTGCACTCTTTTGCTACCTTCTTCCTGTGAAATTACACTTCCTTCTTGATTGGTTTCTTTCTCACTAAACATTGGGGATGCCCTCAGCATTGTCTGTACCTTGAATTATGATAGGGTTTCGGCTTTCATAAAATTTCAGGGACTTTGAAATAGATTCCTACTTTGTCATCTCTAACTTCAGTCTCACCTGCATTCAACAGACATGTTTTTAAAACCCAAGTCAAACTAGTTCATGTCTCCTAAATACCTTTAGTGATTCCCATTTTTTTACAGCCTATTTTGCAAATTTGATCATGGGACACAAAGCCTCCCCCCGCCCCAATGGTCTTATCTCTACCTCTTTGGCCTTATCCCCTAGGCAGTTTCCTCCTAGAAATTTGTTATTTATCAGGGATCATATAAGCTGGTGGGACTAGTTCAATCCAAACCAATCATCATAGCATTGTCTCCTTAAGAAAATAGATCAAATTTTCCAAAAAAGTGATTTAAAAATTATTAAATTTGCCCTGGTCAGTTTGGCTCAGCAGTTAGAGCATTGGTCCATGGACCAAAGAGTCCGTGGGTTCGATTCTGGTCAACAGCACGTACCTCGGTTGTGGTTTGGTCCCCGGCCCTGGTCAGTGTCCTGAAGGAGGCAACCAATCAATGTCTCTTACATCGATGTTTCTCTCTCTCTCTCTCTCTCTCCCCCTCCCTTCCTTCTTCCCTCACCCACCCCCCCACTCTATTGAAGATAAATGGAAAAATATCCTTGGGTGAGGATTTAAAAAAATTACTAAATTTTATTTATAGGACTAGTTTTAAACTTTAACTATGTCTACTGTATGTTGTATATTTAAGAATCCTGACTTTTTATGACCTCCATGTATATAATCATAATTTTTTCCTGATCAAAAAACATATTTTGAAAATGTCCTAACATTATGTATTAATATGATAAGAATTATGATCATTAAAATTGCATTCACGGAAATTTAAATTCCATGAACAATTGCAAAATTTCAAAAATGTTATTATTTTTTATCATGTTGGGTGTATTTGCAATGCTTTTCAAAGTAGAAATAAGTAATTCCACGACCTTCTTATAACTTGAGCAAGAAAAGAAACAATGCTAAATCATTTTAGTAGTTTTGGACCCAGACAGGGAAAATAGTAACAATATATTTATTACCATGAAGAATAAAAAAAAACTATTTACAAATTAAAAACCACACAATTAAATCCTCAAACAAATCTGGCCTGAAAGGAAGATCAATATTTGATCCTTAAACACCAGGCTATTTCGTACTGTAATGTTGAAACAGCACCGAAACCTGCTCCAGAATCTGGTTTCCCCATTTGTACGCTAGAATACCATACATTTGCTATTTAGAATAAGACTGTTTAAGTCAACAAAATCCTATATTAAATGAATACATGAAGCCAAATACAAAGTTATATAAACATTCTTTTCGAAATAAAATGTTAGCTTAAATATATAATTGTATGAGATGAATTTGGGAAAGCTTGCTCAGACCATTCAAAGTATAATAAGTCATGGCTTCAGCCAAGAGGATAAAGAAAAGTCTCAAATTCCTGTATGTTAGACAACAGTTTGGACTGCCTGCCTATTTGTTACAGATCCAACCAAATAAATCTCTTTTAATAGCACAGTTTGATAACAGTCCTGACAAAGAAAATTGCCATCAACTACTGGCTGCCAAAAAATACCGCATTATTACGAGGCATTGGCCCAATCCATGGACTCACCAAAAAAGCTTTAATTGGTCTCATATGCCTATTTCTATTGTAATGCTAGAATTAACTATTTAATTAACCTGTTTCATTAAAAGAGAGCATTCATATAATAGCTTCAGCTTAAGCATTGGAACTTTCTTGCATGTGAGTGTTGGCTTCTTTCTCTGCAAGTAGACCCAAGATTATCCTATTATATCTGAATTTATTCAGACTTCAGCCAACCCAGATCTCCCTGTGTGCTCCAATCTCAAGTATTCATTTATTCAGCAAATATCCACAGACAGCTGCTATGTGTCGGGTATTCTGCGAGGCACCAGAGATACAACACTAACAGCAGTTGCCCAGCAACATTCATTTGGTAAGCCGTCCCACAGTAAAACACCAAGATGATCAATTCATTTTAAGAGATGTTGTATATGCTACCACACTCCCAAATATCCAGAGGCAATTTTTAAAAATTTGAAAGTACTGCAGAATCTTATAGTTAAAACAAAGCCACACCTATTAGAATGGTGAAAATCCCAAACACTGACAACACCACATGCTGGACTAGCATTCTCTGTGGGTGGAATCGCAAAGTGGTGCAGCCATGTTGGAGGACTGTTTGGCAGTTTCTTCCAAAATTAAATATAGTCTTACCATACAATCCAGCAATCACACTCCCTGATATTGATCCAAATGAGTTAAAAATGTATGTCCACACAAAAACCTGCACACGCATGTTTATAGCAGCTTTATTCATTATTGCCAAAACTTGGGAGCAACCAAGATGTGCTTTAGCAGGTGAATGGATAAATGAGCTGTGGTCCATCCAGACAATAGAATATTATCCAGCACTAAAATAAATACATACATAAATAAATAAATAAATAAATAAATAAAGAGTTATGAAGCTATGGAAAGATATGGAGGAATTTTAAATGCATATTACTAAAAGAAAGAAGCCAATCTGAAAAAGCTACATGTCATATGATTCAAATTACATGACATTCTGGAAAAGGAAAACTATGGAGACAGTAAAAACATTAGTGGTTCCCGGGGCTGAGAGGAAGGAAGGGACAAAGGGGCAGAGCACAGGCCCTGGCCAGTTTGGCTCAATGGTTAGAGCACCGGCCTGTGAACCAAAGAGTCCCGGGATCGATTCTGGTCAAAGACACGTACCTCGGTTGTGGTTCGTCCCAGTCAATGTGTCTCTCTCACATCAGTGTTTCTCTCTCTCTCTTTCTCTCTCTCTCTCCCACTCTATCTGAAGATAAAATGGAAAAATATCCAGGGTGAGGATTAAAAAAAAGAGGCAGAGCACAGAGGATTTTTAATGAAATTATTCTTTATGATCCTATAAGGCTGCACACTTGGCATTATACATTTGTCAAAACCTACAGAGCGTACAGCACCAAGAGTGAACCCTGATGTTGACTATGGGTTCTGGGTAATAGGTCATTGCAGTTCATCAGTTTTAACAAAGGTACCGCTCTGGGTGGGTGTGTTGAATAACAGTGGAGGAGGCCGTGTTTATGTGGGGAAGGGGGTATATGGAGAAGCTCTGTCTCTTTTGCTCAATTTTGCTGTGAATTGAAAGCTGCTTAAAACATAAAATCTATTTTAAAAATTTTTTAATTTTACTTGATCATGCCACTTGTAGTTCAAGAAATTATTACTTTTTTCATGCAGCTAATAACTTTAATAACACATTTCAGGAACACTTCATCCATGTGATACAAAAATGAATCAACAATTTGGTAAAGTAATTAAAACACTTTGAAATTTCAGTTTTCAAAATAACCCACAAAGAAACGAAAGCTACTCTAGCCAGTTATTTTGGCAAAATGATTACATCAAGTAAAGCATTTTGTCTTCCATTCTCAGTAGGTAAATAATGAATTATCTCTTATATTTTGAGCAAAAGTCTAATTTTAATAAACATTATTTTGTTAGAGTCAAGATATTCATCAATATATGTAATACCCTCTATTAATTCACTTATTTAATGAACTTTTTTTTTTAAACTCCCAATCTGTGTTGGCAAACACTTTCTGTTGAGGGAAATGAGTAAATACTTTATGATTTGCAGGCTACATGGTCTCTGTCACGACTCAGTCTGCCCTTCTGGTGCAAACAGCGGTCACAGACAGAATATAAATGGATGGGCACAGCTTGTGCCAATAAAACTTTATTTAAAAACAGGGACCATGCCAAATTAGGCCTGAAGGGGCTTTAATATGGACTCCTGGTGTAGATGGTAGGGATAAAATATTTTAAATTCTTGCCTTTAAGAATGTAGGGTCTCACGGATGTTTGTATTTCATTGTTTTAACTTCTGTTTTATAGAATTGCAAAAGAGGAAGGTTTGACCAAAGGAAGAAAATGAGCATGCTTTTTCTCATGCTTCCTTGGTTAACAGTGGCTTATCATAGTGCAGGTTGCTATTTTGTTAAATATTTGGCTGTCAAAAATCTGTCCTTTTCCTTGCATATTATTCTGGAGCGTGTGGGACTGCAGATGATATTCATTAAGAGCTCACCCACACACCTCCTACTTTCTTTAACAACTTATGGTAGAGATATATCAGAAGACATGATGAAAGGATGTGTGGGAGAGTCAGTAATTATTCTCAGCTAAGGACACCCACCACAGAAAGGCAGAACTCACTTTTAAAAAGTAACAAATCTGCAAAACAGAACAACCAGCAATGAGGCCTAGAGGTGGAGCCGCAGGTAGAGAGAAGAGTACCTGATACTAAAGGAAGACTGGCAAGATCATAGCACATTCTGACACTGGGGTCTACACTGGGGGAAAAATGAGCCCTGGACCATGTTGATCAGTGGTTAGAGCATCCTCCCCCGCACTGAAAGGTCACTGGTTTGATTCTCCATCTAGGCACATACCAGGTTTCACGTTCCATCCCTGCTCCCCACCTCGGGTCACATATGATTGATGTTTCTCTCTCATATCATGTTTCTTTCTCTCTCCCCCTCTCCTTTCCTCTCTCTGTTGAATCAATGAAAAACAAAACAAAACAAAACAAAAAAACATATCCTTGGTGAGGATTAAAATAAATAAATAAACTTGGGAGATAATAAGGTCATCGTTTCCAAGAACTGGCCGTACTAATTTTCTTAGGGGCACTTGCCTATAGATTTTCTGGGGACAATGGTTCAAAAACCCTAAGGTCAGATGACCTGTTCAAATAGATGACATCACTGGCTGAAGCTTTGAACAGGACTTAGAGCATCAGGTTTGCAACAAGCATTTACAGAGCACTAGTGCGGTGGTGAATTTTGTGTGTCAATATAACTGGGCTAAGGAATGCCCACATACCTGGGAAAAGATCATTTCTGGATCTGTGTGTGAGCTTGTTTCTGGAAAAGACTGGCATTTGAATAAGGTAGGCTGAGTAAAGACGACTGCCCTCACCGACCTTAGGGAGCATCATACAATCTATTGAGAACCTACACAAAATAAAAATGGAAGAATTCATTTTTTGGTTTGTTTGTTTTGCTGGAGATGGGACATCCAGGTTCTCCTGCCTTTGGACAGAGCACCCCTGATCCTTGGGTCTGTGGGTTTGGACTGGAACTGTAGTGCTGGCTTTCTTAGGCCTCCAGCTGGCAGACAACAGAGCATGAGACTTCTCAGCCTCAAAACTCGTATGATCCAATCCTTATAAATCTTTTTCTATATAGCTATGTATAGCTTATTAGTTCTGTTTCTTTGAAGAATCCTGACTAATACAACTGGCTATGTCTATATGTCAGTAATAATTGCTGTGGGGGATACAAGAGAGAGTAAGTAATTTAATTACTGAAATCTTTAAGTTTGGGATATGTAAGACACATTTTTATATATATATATTTATATATATATTCATTTATTTATATATTTATGGCAGTTAAATTACATAAAGCCTATCTTCTAGAAACTGTTTTTCAAAAATAATAATGCAATTATACAAATCAAAGAGAAGAGAAAAATTTAAATAACATTCTAGTATATTCTTAAAACCTCAATTGGCAATTAAGTTTGTAAATGAGAAAGTTCCTAAAGAAAAGTAAACGGTTCAGTTACGAATTAAGAAATAGGCACGAGAATGAGAAACTATCGCATTGAGTTCAGGAATCCCCTGTTCTCATAAGTTACTTATTTATTTATTATACCATGTTCAATAAATTCCTGAACTTCACTTTTTTTGTTTTACCCCATGCACACTGAATGCCTTGCTAGTTTTACCACCATCTAGCGGTGAGACAAGGTGATTGCAAGTAAACTTAAAATGAGTCGTAGATGAAGGGAAATATTTCACGTTGACTTTATGACAATATACCTGAAAATACTCCTTTCAGGTTGTTAATACATTGTACAAGGATACATAATGATCAACCTTATGAGGAGAGGTTCATAACAAAATTTTTAGAGAGGTTTTAATTTTTTTTTTTAAATACTGATCATTTATATCTTTAAACAACTTTTAAAATAGGAGTACCTGTAAAATTGCTTTGTGTTTGCTTAGTCTCTAATACAGGAGGTCTCTTTCTCTGGATGTGCATGAAGGGAGTAATCCTACTCTAACTGTAGCCAAATTGCAAGGAGACAGAACATAGATGTGTTGTAAATAAGCAGAACAAACCAATGGCGAAGCTGGAGTTCAGAACTGGGTTGCAAAACAGTTCATCAAAATTGATGACTTTTGCTAGCAGAAACCGATTCAGCATTGCTCTGTAGATATTTAGGGGTATCGTTAGCCAGCATAATCAGGTAGGGTGTCATCAGATGCTCCATAATTTACATGGCTATGGATACTGTTAATGTAAAAGAAAAAAAAAAAGAATGAATACAACCATAAAAGAGGAATAGAGTAGATATTTTCTTGAGATGCAAAGCTTTAGCTTCATCTGAAGACGTAATGATGATAAAGTGCTTCAGGCAATACTATGAGTGCAAGATGACCTTATGTTAGCATCTCTCTTCCGGGAAAACTGGAGAACAGGTACCGAAGGTTCCTTGTGCCCTGCACATTAGTACCAAGTATAAGTTCATTGATAGAACTATGCTGCCCATGAGTTTTATTTTTTTTAATGATAACAGGCAGAAAATTGGCGATGTTATGTTGTATGTTACTGGCGATCTTTATGTAGAAGCTTCAGTTTTTTCATCTTTAAAATTAGAGAATTTAATGGTAGTAGTGATCGTAATAACAAGTAATGTCTATTGGCTAATTACTACTTTCAAGGCATCATATTAAGCACTTAATGTATATAGTAATTTAGGAGTTCCTTTGCTTTAATGATGTGGATTCGTTGGTCTCAGCATGTTCTCAGATATGACAGAGCTGGACTGAGAGCTTAGAAATGCAACAATGTGATGCAGTTAATGTCTAAGTAGTGCCAGGTAAAAAGTGGTTTTAAAGTATCACCATCGTCATAAAGACCAGAAATACTGAAAAAGATTTTTAGTCATTTGCATTATTTCCCCAAACTGATGGAGCTTTCCCAAGCTTCTACATCGCATCCTACCTTGACTCTCTGTGAGAGTCATCAATAGACCTGACATTTCATTTGGTGTGACTACGAGGGGTATGGTTGGTTGAATGAAGCTGCAAGCTACATAACTGTGGGGAAAATACGTTATTAAGAAACATAATTTAGAATTAAAAAGCACATTTCCTCAGTGCGGTTCAGGGCTTTACAAATATTTCATTAAGCTGTATTACCCTGCTGTTAGGGGGAGGCACCTATGTTGCAAATCTTATTATAAAGAGCTAAAGAGGGGCTATTCAGATAAGAAAAGAACACTACAATACAAAGTATGTGCAGTGAAATGAGAATGGGAAAATAAATATACCAACTTACATCAAAAGGTTGTGATATTGGTGTTAAAGTCACCTGAAACCTTATGGCGGAAATCCCTTTTTGGCTTCGTTTAAAGTGCACCGTGGAACCACATGCACCTACGGGCAGAGGGCCTCAGGTGTACTTAAAGAGCCATGCAAACTGTCTTCAGTATGATCTAAGAAGTTCACTTCACTGACACCTACCTTCCAAAAGGATTTCCAGTGTGTGGAGCCCGTCATGCACGGGAATGCCTGGTACAAATGACTTTCTTTAAGTCTGTCAGAGAGCTTTGCTGCATATAAACCACCCCGAGTCTTACTGGTTGACAGTGTCAGGCATACACGACTCATGGTTTGCAGTTTGGCTGGGTGGTTCTTCTGCTTTAGACCCGGCTGGATGCTCAATGGAGCTCACTTATGCCCTGCACGTTGCCTGTCCTCCTTGGCTCTCTCAGGTGTCAGGGCCAAGACTGCGACGGCATCGTCTGCTTCCTTGACTCCCCATTGTCTAGGAGGTTAATTTGCAGTGTCCCCATCTCGGCACAGGGCTCTTACAGGGACAGCAGGAGTGTAGAAGACCGTGAGGCCCTGGCTTGGAGCCAGCAGAGTGCCACCCCAACCTCACTGCGCAGGTCCTGCTGGGTTCAAGGTGTGGGAAGGAGGCGTTACCTTTTGGTGGGAGGAGTGCCCTCCTCACATTGTAAAGGCCTGAGCTGATATAAAGGATATAAAGGAAGGATTATGGCCAGTTTTGAAATCCACCCTGGTGATATAGGGGAGGTATGTCATGGTTTTGGTACCCAAACACTTTTAATCAGAAGTCCTTTTTTTGAGAATTTACCACTGGATCAGCACTAGTTTTCATGGGAAAAGGGGTGGAGGGCAGAATTTGCTTTCCCAGCTTCCTTTCAACTCACTCATGAGGTGGAGTGATGTGACCCTAACCCGTGACCTAGACCGAAGGAACTGGAGGCACGACTGTGAGATTCCCTTCGCTCAGAGAAGAGAAGGTACTGGGAACCATTCGTTTGCCCGTGAGGGTGTAGTGCACATCGGAGAGACAGCCAGCAGCACCCCGCGTGGTCTCCCACGTGAACCGCGTGGGTCTCTGCAGCGCGCCCCAGGGCAGACACTGTCCTGGCTGCCCGCCTCCAAGCCAGAGTCCCTGGCCCTCCCAGAGAGACAGAGAAGTACTGATAGTCTTAAAGAAAGTCCTAACATGAGCCAGAGTGGCTTCCGTGGATGAAAACTGCATGGACACATGGAGTAGATTCCCTCCTGTCTGAAATGGAAATAATAATATCCGTGGAGAAGCTCTCTGCTTCATAGTTAGCACTTAATAAATGATTGCTTCTAGCATTTTATCTTTTCTACACATTTTTCACAAAACAAAATTCTGTGTCTTTTCTCGATCACCGAAAAAGCACCAGACAACACGGTGAGTTTTACCTTATTTTATACAGAAGTGCAGGAATCACAATTAATTTCTCTTAATAGTCCAAATAGTTGAATGTACTTTTCTTTATTTTTCTAGACAGACGATACTAAGAAGTCTGCATGGCACAGTAGAGAGATCTTTGAAAAGGAGAAGAGAGGGTGAGGGGGGTCTGAGCTCACACATGTCACAAACAAGAAAGACATAGGCAGCCCTCTCATCTCCTTGGCTCCTACTTCATTCATACAGATGGGAAACTGGATGGTTTGTCGACCTCAGGGATTATTCTGGTATTCATATGAAATACTATAATCATATTGAAGCATACAGTCTTTGAAACTATAAAGTATCATGCAAATGTAAGAGATTACTTTTTTAAATAGGAATTTCTCAACTCCCCCATCTGTGGTGTAAACAAATACAAAGGTTTAAATTTTATTATATTCTCGAAATTTATCTTTACTCTGTGCCTCCCCTGACATCTGCTTATTTGTGTCCTTTTATGTTTTATATTGGACCTTTTATATTTTGGATCGAAAACTTTGCTGTTAAAATCCTGCAAAGTAGATGTAATTTACGCCACTAGAGGAATGTTTTCTTCCAAGTCTAATTTCAGAAGAAATGTCACTTTTCTTTCCACTGCCTGACATACTGACCTACAGAAAGAAGGTCGTACAATAATTTAAGGTGGTGATGACTGCTAATAATAACAAGACTGAATAATATAGTGAGTTCACTGGACTATAAAGTCTTACAAAATAATTACTTCATGGTTCTAGCACACCATATATTCTTTAAGTGCATGCTAACGGTTTCTCTTTAAATTTTGACCTAAATCTTTATTCTATATAAAGTATGATCCATCTATTCCTTTCTTAGAGGATTTGTACAGGCTATTTATATATAGGTTTTATTTCCAATGCTTTAAACTTATTTATTTATTTATTTTTAGATGCTACAAGGGAGGGGAGTCACCTTAGCAATGAACAAAGTTAACAACAAAAAGAGCAAATAAATTATGTAATATAATTAAAAATAAATTTAAAACTGATTACATAAAGGAATACAACCGATTATAAAAAATATCCAAACATAATAAAATGTTTAAAGCCATAAAAAGGAAATACAATTACAATGGTAAGTAATTCATCATAAGTGACAACTTAAATTAAGTAAAGGGCAAGTGAGAATTTAGTTAAACTTGATCTTCCTTATTTCATAAGTTTAGTTAAATTCTCAGAAAAAAAGTAAACTTCCTGGGTTTTTGTTTGGTTTTGTTTTTATCTTCTGATAACAGTATATGTTTTCCCTAATATTTTGTCCATGAAATCTACCATATTTCTGTGCTTTTTTTTTTTTTTTTTTGTCATTTTAGAAATTGTCCCTTCCAAACTTTAAATGGCTTTCCAATCAGGTAATACCAATGTCTATACCAATACTACAAATCCATCAGCGGCCTCTCATATGTCTTAAAAAGTTTTCCAACTCTGTGGGAACTGTGGGTGCGCATACGAGCTCACCTTGCCTCCTGTCTTCCTGGTCTGCCTTCTTCTCTTCACGCATCCACTCAAGACCTTACGTGATCTGACTTTGTGTCCCTCTCTAACATAATGTCATTCCCTTCTCCAGCTTCATTAGTATGTTCCAGCCACAATAACTTCCATTCAGGTTGCTGTCCACATGACAGCTCTTCTCACCTCTCCAGGGCCTGAAGCTTTCCATTCTCTCTGCCTGCAACCATCTTCTCCCCTTTCCAGTGTAAAACCTGCCTCAAACTCCAAGTCTCAGCTCAAATGCCAGATGCAAGGAGAGCCTTTCCTTTACCTCTCTATCTAAATCACATTTCCTGTTACTCCTTATCATGGGACTGATTGCTTACTCCTGAGTAAGACTGTCTCGTCTGTTCATTTGTTTGCTTGTTTTGTTATTTATCTCCTCTGAAGAAGTAAGTTCCTTGAGAGCAGGGCACAGTTGTGACTATGATGGTTAGACTCCTAGAGCCCACAGCACTGCCGGCACAATAATTCTTTCTTGAACTAACTAGTGAATCTGTTGCTATCCTCTCCTGTAATTTATATTTGTTGCTATCCTTTTGTGACTTAATATTCTTTCTCCGTTACTGAAATTGTATTTTCTCTAAGACATCTGACTTCTTAAATCACCACGAAAAAAGATGTTTTACAACATGTCTAGTTATTTTATTACCAGACACCTCATAAGGCATAGATTGTTTTTTTTTCTATCTTCAGATTTTAACCATGGAACATTTATCTTGGAATATTTGCTATCTCAATGTGCTAGATATTATTTTTATTTTCCAATAATCAACCTGATGCCCAAGCTCTTCTGTGCTTTCCAATACAGAGTATGGAAGCCTAAGAACTACATTTCCCACAATGCCTTGCATACAGTTACTGATTAAATTCAACTAATGAGAAGAACTTTCATGTGATATGTTGGGCAGAGGAGCAGCAAAGGCTAACATTGTTCCTGTTGCAGCAATAAGCATCTCATGATCTTTAGCAGATACTAGACACAAGTTTTCCTAAAGCTCCTGACCCTTGTCTAAATAATCACTTACATGGTGTTGCAGACATCCAAGATCACCCAAAGAGGTTCCTGACATTTCTTGCACTTCTTGATTTCCTAAACGTTAGGAGCGGTAGCCCTGACCTTTGTGCCCCAAGCTTTATAATGTATGTGTGTGTTTCTCTGTGTTATAAAATTTCTAATTCCTTTTAAAAACGACTTCTCTTTTAATTACCTGCAGAATATTTTATTTTTTGACCCAAACAAACATAGTAACTGGTGAAAAATAATCCCCTATAAATGGATTTAAAAATACACTGTTTCTGTGGCCGTATTTGCAAAAAATAATTAACTTGACAATTCTATGTACTGGCATTTTTGTGAGAGTATAAAAATATTCCCAATTTCACAAAGACTGGTTGAGAAGATATAAGATCTGAATCTTTGAGATGGGAATTATAGGTAGGTTAGTGGTGCCAAAACCAAAAATAGATAATCATAGCTCAGAAGATTAGTGGGAAAAGCACAAAAAATGAAATGGAAAAAAGCAAATCCTACTTAGCTCATAATATTAAACAGAGTTCATTTCCTTCCATCAGCCTGAAAGATATCACAGTTAGATTGTAGTCCTAATAGATTGTGCAAGACCTTGACCTAGATGGGGCGGGATATGTGATAACATGCCAAGTTATCAGCTGACTCAGTACAATATACAGATGATGGCTTATAGAATTATACCCCTGATACCTATATTTTACTAACCAGTGTCACCTCGATACATTCAACTAAAATAATAATTGAAAAAATTTTTAAAAAGAAGCTACTACTTCAGTTTACATTCAAACACATTGCCAGTGATTTTCCTGGGAATATTCATCATATTTTGGTAGGCAGTAAAAATGATTTATGCAAATTTTCTGCATTGTCACACCAAATATTACAATGATATGTAACAAGAATCAAGATTGAATAAAGTTAAAATTTGAGTGAAATCCTTCATTTTATTGTTGGTTGTTTTATATTTATTTTTCTTGTGAGCATGTAGAGCTGAAGAATCCACTGGCTATTAGCATAGTTGGTGCCACTCAGTTTTTTGTTTTTCAATTACAGTTGACATTCAATAGTCTATTAATTTTCAGGTGCACAGCATAGTGGTTAGACACTTATATAACTTACAAAGTGATTCCCTGAGTAAGTCTGGTACCCACCTGGCACCATACACAGTATTGACTATATTCCCTATGCTATACTTTATGACTCTGTGACTAGTCTGTAACTGCCTATTTGTACTTAGTAACCCCTTCACTTTTTTCACTAGGTCCCCTAACCCTCCTCCCTCAGGCAACCATTAGTTTGTTTCCTGTATCTATAAGCCTGTTTCTGTTTTGTTTATTTTGTTTTTCAGATTCCCCATAACAATGAAAGTATATGGGATTTGTCTTTCGCTGACTTATTTCACTTAGCATAATACCCCCCATCCACGTTGTCCTTCTTTTTTACATCTTGAATGATGCCAAGGCACCAGAAATTTTACTCATGGTTGCTTTTTACCAATTACAGCAAATATCAATAGAAGGGGCGGGAGGACAAATGATGTTTGAGGATCACTATGAACCCTATAGAACTCCTGAACAGGCTCCCAGGACCCCTTCAGAAACATTCAGACATGGAAGTAGACATCTGTATTAGTATGTTGGGCTGCCATAACAAACTACTATAGACTGGGCGATTAAACAACAGAAATTTATTTTCTCCAAGTTCTGGAGTTTAGAAGTCCAAGATCAAGATACCAGCAGGTTTGGTGTCTCCTGAAACCTCTGTCCTTGGCTTTTATGTGGCCTTCTTCTTCCCGTGTCCTCACATCACCTTTGCTCTGAATATGGACATCCCAGATGTCTCCCCTGGCCCCCGTCTTCTCTTCTTACAAGGACACCAGTCTGGTTGGATGAAAACCACTCACATGACTTCCTTCAACCTTGATTACTTCTTTAAAGGGCCCTATCTCCAAAGAGTCACAATCTGTAGTTAGAACTTCAACATATGAATTCATGGGGACACAATTCAGACCATAACAACCTTCTATTTGTATCACCCAGATTTAAACTCTATTAACGTTCTAGAACACCTTTACACAAAAATCTCTGTTTCTATCTATACACATATCCATATATATTGATTTACTTACACATCTATTGTAAAATAATTCTACAAAGACTCTATAGATAACTTTTCTTTTAAAGTAAAATATTATATAAATGTAATTACTTTTGGTCATTCACTTACAATTCCAGCCCACCTTCAACTTTCTATTATAAAGTTTTATGTGTATCATTTCAGTTATTTTAATTATAAATGTATTTCAGTGCCCAGATTCTTGTTCACGTACTCACACATCCATAGCAAATTCACCCTATCATATATAAAATATGTGAGCTACATAAAGTCAGTACATTGAAAGGTATTTCATATATGAACTGTGTGTAAATACATATATACATACCTAAACACATAGAAATGAGATCTAGTCTGCATTTCTGCTTACTAATTAAAATTCAAGATAAAAATTATGGCTCCGTTTTCAACTCAGGAGACTGGTTCTCTATCTATACAAATGGAAAGTCTTTAACCCAAACATCATTTTTCTTACCACTACCAGCATTATGAATTTCCATAGATTCAGAAATCCTGTCCTCAAAGCACGAGAACTAGGTTTGATTAGTCTCTGAATGTAGAATGGTGATGGCGTAGGCACACAGATGTTTCAGTTTATAAAGAAATCATAAAACTAGAAGCATTTCAAACCAACAATATTTACTTTTGGAAAAGTTATGTAAATGTCCCGTATAGTAAAGCCATTGCGTGTGTTGTACTCATGGTGAATGTAAATGCTCTCTTCCTAACCGGCTAGTTGCAGCTCATGGTGAAACTTATGTTTTCTGCATTTAATTTTGATACATTGGCAACTAATCATTTCCATCTATTATATGCAGTTGCAGCTCATTCCCCTCAACTGCTCTTCTTACTTGTGCAAATTATTGATGCCACAGTAAATTCACCAAATTCATCTTTTTTATGATGTAGACCAATGATTTTCAACCGGTGTGCCACAAGAATTTTTAGAACGTGCAATACTTGACTATTTAGCAAGGGTCATTGATCTCTTTCCCTTAGATTGTCAGATAAAAAAATGACAACAGCCAAAACAACAATAGCCATCTGATGTGAATGAATCAAAATTACACTTTTTTTTTGGTCTGGTCGACAAAAACATGTTTTTGGTGCGCCACAGAACTTTAGTAATTAGTTTATGTGTGCCATGAGATGAAAAAGGTTGAAAATCGTTGATGTAGGCTATAGAAATCCAAATAACAATAACAAAATTCTTGTTCAACAAATGTGATGCTAAGGGATATGTACTGAGACCAGGAGGTTTTAGTCCCAAAGGAATTTGTTACTTTGGTGACTTTAGCAAGAAGTCTTGTACTCAGTCTTTTAAACTTACTTATTTGTCTTTTGTAACAAACAAAGTTTGGCTACATTATCAAGGACAGGCTCGTGTTAATTGGACTTATTATTTATTAGACTGATATATGATACTAAATGTCAACTGATTAATTTTCAACAAAATATATAATTATCCCACAAGCTGAAATAATCATGTTGGCGTAATATAGAAGACCTAAGACATATTGTTGACATATTTTGAGGATCATAAAATATTTTTAGTATCTTTGAAGGCTTTGGGGATGTTTTTTGACAAAAACGAAAGACATGCACTTAAACATAGTACCATGTTTACAATTTTGGGGGGGCTGCATATTGTCAACCACATCTCTCCTATTGCTTTTACCAAGTGGCTTCTACTTTTGGAATAATGAAAACTGATAGAGATTAAACAGGAAAGTTCAAATAAAAAAAATATATAGTTTAAAAGACCTTGGTAAAATGCCTTTCTGATAGAGAACACTGTAAGTCACATAGGCATTTAAGTCATGCAAGACAAAGGCAGAACCCAGGAAAATGTGATCCAAGTTATTAATTTGACCAGAACCATTAAAACTGGCAAATGAGCCCTGGCTGGTTTGGCTCAGCGGTTAGAGCGTTGGCCCACGGACCAAAGAGTTGCAGGTTCAATTCCGGTCAAGGGCACATACCTCGGTTGCGGTTCTGTCCCTGGCCCTAGTCAGGGTTGTGTGAGAGGCAACCAATCAATGTGTCTCTCTCACATTATGTTGGTGTTTTTTTTTTTTGTTTTTTTTTTCTCTCTCTCCCTCCCTGCCACTCTACCTGAAGATAAATGGAAAAATGTCCTCAGATAAGGATTTAAAAAATGATAATAATAAAACTGGCAAATGAGAGATGATTGCAATTTCTGTCACCAAGGATAGCAAAGTCTTGGGAATCTAAAATATACTAATAATGTTAAAGGGTTCATGGGGAGAATCATCATATTGGTATTTCAATGTGTTGTGTATTTTTGTTGTATAGTAGACTGCAACGTTGAATTAAAAAAAAAATTATTAATTAATTTATTTTTGTTACAGATGTTTCTCCTTTTTCCCTGAACACACTGTCCTCCCTATCCCGCCCCCCACCCCACCCAAGCATTGTTGTCTGTGTCCATTGGTTACACATACATGAATAAAAGTTCTTTGGTTTATCTCATCCTCTCCCCGCCCCCCCCCCCCCCCGAGGTTTGTCTGTCTGAACCATACTCCTTTCTATGTCTCTGGGTCTGTTTTGTTCATCAACTACTTTTTTGTTCATTATATTCCACAAATAAGTGAGATCATATAGTATTTGTCTTTCTCTGATTGCCTTATTTCACTTAGCATAATACTCTCCAGGTCCCTCCATATTGTCTCAAAGGATACAAGATCTTTCTTTCTTACAGCTGCATAGTGTTCCATTGTGTATATATATGTACCACAGTTTTTTTTTTTTATCCACTCATCAACTGATGGACACTTGGGCTGTTTCCAGATCTTAGCAATTGTAAATAGTGCTGCTATGAACATAGGGGTACATATATCCTTTCTGATTGGTGTTTTAGGCTTCTTAGAATATATTCCTAGAAGTGGGATCACTGGGTCAAATGGCAGATCAATTTTTAATTTTTTGACAAAATACTAATATATAGAGTACTCATACAACTCAACAAAAGGAAGACAAAGAACCCAATTAAAAAATAGGCAGAGGATCTAAATAGACACCTTTCCAAATAGGACATACAAATGGCCAAGAGACATATGAAAAAATGCTCAGCATCACTAATCATCAGAGAGATGCAAATTATAACAACTATGAGGTATCACCTCACACCTGTCAGAATAGCCGCCATCAACAAATCATCAAACAAGTGCTGGCGAGGGTGTGGAGAAAAGGGGACTCTAGTACACTGCTGGTGGGAATGCAGACTGGTGCAGCCACTATGCAGTGTTGAATTTTACTGGAGCTCTGAGCTCCTGGAAAACTGTATGGTTAAGAAGTTCCTCCACCATTCTTATTGCAAAGAAATACCCTTCTTTTGCCTGGCTGGTGTGGCTCAGTAGTTGAGCGTCAACCAATGTATCAAGAGGTCGCTGGTTCGATTCTCTATCAGGGCACATGCCCAGGTTGTGGACCCAATCCCCAGTTGGGGGCATGCGGGAGGCGGCCAATCGATCTCATCGATGTTTCTCGCTCTCTCTCCCTCTCCCTCCCTCTCTCTCTAAAAATAAATAAATAAAAAAGAAATGCACTTCTCCACATGACAAGATAAGACTTAGAGATGCCTTCCTGATTTATCTATGACAAGGCCAGACAGAGACTTTTCCAATGCCCAGTATTTACCTCATAAATACTTAGCTGAATTGCTGTCTTCATTGATCAATCAGAAGAAAATGTTTGTTAGCCAAACTTTGGTTAAATTTACTTACTTTCTTCAGATCCTTGAACCTTGATCAAACCGTGGTCAGTATATAATCCCTCCGTAACAGCTCCTCCTCCTGACAATAGATTGGTTTCAAATTAGAACATTCTTAGAGCTACCATCTGATCGCCTCACCCTTTCATTCTGCTTACCACTCAGTTGTTTCCTTCCTTGTTTACTCTTCACCTGTAAAAGAAAAATTGTTTTTGTATTATGTGAGTAGTAGAGTAGTACCCATATCACTGTAGCACATTCAACATCTTTGCTATTTACCAAAGTGAATATCAGAAAATATCAAGTGATATTTTTATGTTGATATTTGTCAAATATCAATTCATGTGATCAAATATTTTACTTTTCTAGCCATGACAGATATTTAAACTTCTGCTAGAGAAATATAATTACTGTTGCTTGATTTAAAAAAAAGAAAAAAAATTCATTTTATTTATGAAGTTTTAGGAAATGAATGCTATAATTTTCTATGTGACATACAATAATGAAGGGAAAAAGTGAAAATCAATAGCTGAAAAAGAAAAGAAAAAATATGAGATCAAATCATGAAAGTACATAATAAAGGCATTTATAAATACAAGATATAATAAAACCGTATCAGAACAAATTATCAAGGTAAAACATAATTATTTAATACAGCATGTGTCTGTGCCTCATAATCGGGCATAAATCAAACTACAATGTGGAAAGTTATTGAGATTCTCAATGAACACTGTATTCATTATAAATATTCATCCACAATGGAATGTGTAAAACAGGAGATATGATTAGCTACAACAAAAGAAATTCATAAAGACTTTGTGAGTACTAATTATTAATCAAAATAATTTCTTCCACCATTTATATATTTTACTTCAGTATATTAAAATCAGAAGTGATAGTCTGACGTATTATGTAAAACTACACGTGGCTTCTCCATCTTTTTTATTCAGCAGATATCTGCAGAAACAAGAGATGAATCACTCTAATAATAAATTCTGATCAAACAAATCAGTAAAGAAAATCAATATAGCTGGAAGAAAAATATATCCCTTATCATGAGGAAATAAAGTAGAAAAACATCTTTTAATTTTCCATAAAACCAATTAATACACAGCATACATCCCAGTGTGTTTAGTGTCTAATTTCACAGAGGTGACGAAGAGAATGAGACATCTCTCCTGCAGTGGGCAACTACCACTAGTTTACTGGGGTTCTGAATTGACATATAAAGTACATACCTAACACTGACCCTTTTAAAGTATACAGCTCCGTTGTTTTTGGTACATCCATAAGTTGTACAGCCATAACCTCTGATTATAGGACTTTCATCACTGCAAAAGAAACCTCATACCCATAGCAGTTACTCCCCATTCCTGCCTTTTTCTAATCCCAGGCAACCACTTCCTATTTTCTACTTCTGTGTGTTTCCCTATTCCAAACATTTCATATACCTGAAATTAAAAAAAAAAAAAAAAAAGACCTTTTGTGTCTGTTTTCACTTAGAGTAATTTTTGATGGTTTATCCAAATTATAGTATGTAATGACACTTCATCCCTTTTTATAACTATGCATAGAGTAAATCCTCACTTAATGTTGCTGACAGTTGCTTGGGAACTGTGACTTTAAGCAAAACATCTAATAACAAAACCAATTTTACCAAAGGCTAATTGGTATAAAAAAAAAGAGTTAAGTTCTTATGGTGTATTTCTAGTCACAAAAAAACACCAAACTTCTAAACAAAGACGCTAAACACACTAATATTAAACATCGAAATAAATGTGAACTATACATACGTTTAAGAAAGGTTAGTAAAAACAAGGAATATCATTATTTTCCAACCCACTTATTCTAATTCAGGGTCTGGGGGGGCCTATCCAGCAGCTCAGGGCATAAGGTGGGAACCCACCCTGGACAAAACGCCCTTCCATTGCAGGGCCACTCACATATACACCCACGGTCACGCAGACTAGGACAACGTAGACACACCAATTCACCCTACCGGGCACATCTTTGGGATGTGGGTGTAAACTGCAATACCCAGAAAAACACACACACACACACACACACACACGGGGAAAACATGCAGACTTCACACAGTGGCATCAGCTGGGATTCCATTTTCTTTTTCTCATTGACGTTATGACAAGATGATGATGAACAGAATGACATTATTTGAGGACACCCTGTATTACATTTTGTTCATTGATTCACCAGTTGATGTGTACTAGGGCCGTTTTCCCTTTTTATTTATATATAGTGCTGCTATGAGCATTCATGTAATAGTTTTTGCATGAACATGTTGAAACCAAGCGGCCGTGATCGGATTCATGGTCTCTCGAAATTGAAGAATGAGTTCATGGACCAACGGTAAGCAAAAGAAAGAAAGTTTATTTGAAAGATAGACAGACTTCCCGATCAGGAGGGGACACAAGTGGGTTGCTGGTGGGGCTCTGTTGTCTAGGGGTAGATATATACTTTGCTAGCCTCTGATTGGTCCTTTCAAGGAATTCTGCCTTAGCAACATCCACACATTTTAAACCTTATGTTTCCCACCTGACTGGGTTTTAGCCCTAGGTCATCTATAGGGGCCTTAGTGGCTTCCTTTTTTATGTTAATTTCACTTCTCCCAGACTATTAGTGCAGAGGAGGGGAAACGCCCATAGAGCACCCTTATCCTTCTTTTTGGTTTCTCCCCAAATTCCACTCATTCAGTAATCTTGTTGCCTTGCTCCCAGCAGAATTGCCAGCACTATATTCTTTAACAGTAAATAAAAATTCCTTTGCAAAACCAGAAAAAGGAACTATACAATCAATCGATGTTTCCCTCCTTGCCTGAAACCAGCCTTTCTGGTTTTTTTTGTTATGTAATTGACCTGTGCTCCTTCCAGGAGCTTCTAGTTTGCATTTCTATAAATGGGGGCTGGGAGTTTCTGGCCTAGGAGGCACAATCTCCCATGTTGATTTTAGTTTTATTTTGAGATCTATAGAGTCTGAACAATCCTCCAGATATGCTGTGCACTGGGTTGCCTGCCTGTGTGCTGAGCCCCAAGTCATCTCAAACTTCTCCTGTGTCTCAGCCTTCCCTTCCCATGGTCCTGTCCCTCACTGCCTAACCTGCCTCTGTCTCCTCAATATGTTTTTCCATTCTCTTGGGTATATGTCTACAAAAGGAGTTGCTGTGTCATATAGAAACTCTATGTTTAACGTTTCAAAGAACTGTCAAAACGTTTTCCAAAATGGCTGCACCACTTTTATTCCTGCAAACAATGTATGAGCGATCCAATTTTTCTACATTGTCTTTTATATTTACCTATGTGGTTCTTTCTTTCTTTACATGGCTTTACATCACTCTCTAGTACTATTTCCTTTGAGTCTGAAGGAATCCCTTTAGTATTTTTTTTTTTTTATGGCTAATTTGCTAGTGAATAAGTCAGTGGTTATATTAGGATGCTGAATTTCTCGTTCATTTTTGTAGTATCATGCTGGATATAAAATTTGGGGTTTACAGTCTTTTTATTTTAGCACTTTGAATATGGCTTTTGACTGCCTCCTGCAGTTTATGTCACTAATAAGAAACTAACTTTAATCTTATTGAGGGTTCCATATATGCCATGAATCACTTCTTTTTGCTGCTTTCAAGATGATGTCTTTATCTTTGCTTTTAACATTTTGATTATGAAACGTTTAGCCGTGGATCTCTTCTAGTTTATTCTACTCGATGTTCCATGAGCTTCTTGGCTGTTTAATTTTTTTTTTTTTCCGATTCGTTTTATGAAGTTTAAAGCCATTTATTTTTAAACATTTTTTCCATCCTTTTCTTATTCTCCTCTCCTTATGGACTCACATTTTGAGTATGCTGGTGTGTTTAATGATGTGCCACAGTCTCTGAGGCTCTTTTCACTTTTTTTTCCTCTCTCTATTCCTCAGACTGGATAATCTCAATTGAACTTCTTCAAATTTGCAGATTCATTTTTCTGTATGCACAAAGCTGTTACTGACCTCTGTATTGAATGTTTAATTTTAGTTATTATATTTTCGATATCAGAATTTATATTTTGTTCCCTTTTATGTCTATCTCATTATTGATATTCTATACTTAGTAATATGGTATCCTCATACTTCCCTTTATGTCTTTATGTTTTGTTCTCTTCAGTTGTCCAAATGTATCTTTAAAAACTGATTTAAGTCTTTGTCTAGGAAGGCTAACATGTGGACTTCCTCAAGGATAGTTTCCATTGATCAATTTTTTTTTTTCCTGTGTATGGGCCATACTATTCTTGTTTCTTTGAGTGCCTCATAACTTTTGTTGCAAACTGGACATTTTCAATAATATGATGACAACTTTTGAAATTGGTTTCTCTCCCTTCTCCAGAATTGGTTGTTGTTGCTATCTGTGGCTGTCTTTATTCACTTTTTAAATTGACATTTCTGAACTAATTTATTAAAATCTCTATTCTTTGTTATGTGTGGCTAGTGAAATCTGTGGTTAGCTTAGTGATCTGATATTTATTGGACAAATGAACAGATATTTCCTTAATAAGTCCTCTAGTCTTTGTTGAAAGACACTTTTGCAGGTTGGGGCATGCCTCTACTAGGCAGTTGACAACAATACCTTAGCCTTCCCTTCCTTCTTCCTCAGAGCCTCAAGGTCAGCCAGAGTTGAGAGTTCAGGGCTTTTTCAAAGTTTTCCTGAGTATGTGTACCCTATGCCTGTCTATGTCCTGCTAGATTAACAATAATGTACTGGAGTTTTTCAAAGTCCCTACTGTCGCCAGAGGGATAAAAAGACCAGATGCCTCCGACACTCATGGTCAAGAGGTTCTTGTAGAAGCTTTAGAAAATACATTTTCTAAGACTCACACAGGAGAATGGGTGGTTTTTATTGGCATGGAATTACACTTCTGGGGTTTTAAGTCCCATGTCCCTCAGTCCAGGTTTGTAAGAAGGGCAGCTGTGGGTTTAGCAAGGCCAGAGATAAGGCCAAAGTCCAAAGTGTCCATTCCATGGTGCAGCTCTGTCTAGATTAGGATCAGTCCAGGTTCAGTCCATTAGTCCATTGTGTGGGTCCCACATGGCTGCAGGCCTCATGGGAAAATGTAGAGTGTAGGAGCTCCCCAAGCAGTCCGGCATGGGCAGCAAGAGAGAGCAAGAGTGGAAGGGAAGGGCTCCTTTGTCTAAGAGATTAATATTCAAGTTTCGTGTACTTGCAGTGGCCATGCCTGTTTTGGTCACTGACTCGCTCCCAGGTGTGACAGACAGGTAGGCACCTCCTACGTCACTCAGACCTCACTGGGCATGTGTCTAAACTGCCTTTGTCCAGTCCCTTTCCTCACGCGGGAAATAGACCTGGAGTGCAAGCTTCCTGGTGAAACTGTGCAAATGGCATGCCTATATTGTCTGTTCTTTCCTTTATTCTTTTCCTGTTAAATAATAACCAGGTTATTGCACTGATAACACCTATGGATAGCTTATTCTCCAGCATTTCATTTTAAACATTTTTGTTAACTCATCGTTGACCCCAACTATCATCCACTGCCTCAGACAGCCCTGGAAGGTAAACAGTGACCTCAAAATGTTTTCAACACACACCTCCAGAGAAAAGCCTTTTCACATTGGGTAGGCTTCAACTCAGGTCAAATGAAAACATCCTTGCAAATAGAATCTTCCAGGGAACCACTGAACAACAATGAACAATTCTCTGGGGATGCAAACCTTTTCTTCCCCTTCTGCTGGTTGACAGCACAGTAGATTTCACATGTGTGTGGTCTACTGCTTTTCAAGTCTAACATAGAACTGGAGAGAGGAGTGGTAGGAACACAGACAGTTAAAATGATAAACCCCATTGTTCATACTGAGATTTAGCTTTTTTCTTGAATATACACCTCCTCGACACTTCTGCAAGCCTTTGGTTAATTTCCAGCAGCCTGAAAAAGTTAATTTAGCCAATTTTCTAGTTTTTTCTTGATTTCATAGAGATGCAAATTTTGCTAACATTTGCCTTTTTTTTTTTTTTTTTTTTCTGACATAACTCTATCTAGCCATTAGTTTGCAAGGCATTCTCTTAGGTCCCAGCCATATTACAAAGCACTTTCAGTGAGAAGCTAAGTCTTGGTATATTTCTTCTCTTCCTATCCAATATGGAGATTTTGCTATCAAGGAGTCTTCTGATTGCCCAGCCGGTGTGACTCAGTGGTTGAGCATCAACCCATGTACCAATAGGTCGCCGGTTCGATTCCCGGTCAGGGCACATGCCCAGGTTCTGGGCCCAATCCCCAGTGGGGGGCATGCAGGAGGCGGCCAATTGATGTTCTCTCTGATGGATATTTCTAGCTCTCTCTCCCTCTCCCTTCCTCTCTCTCTAAAATCAATAAAGAAAAAAAAAAAAAGTCTTCTGATCAATTTCTAATTTTCTATATAGAACATCAAGATAATAAATGTTAATCACCAAAATATCATGAATGAGCCTGTTCTCCTTCATTTCCTAATATTATGTAAACCTAATTATTTTCATAATAGCAACTTGTAGTTTGTCAGGAGTCAATGGCTTAGAGTGTGAATCCTGTGTGGCTGTTGAGTGACAATAGCCAATTTTTCTTAATATCTGTAAAGCTCAGTTTCCTCATATGTGACATAAAAGCACCCTGGCTATTCCTTGTATTTGACGTTGCCGAGAAATTAAAATTTTTATATAAACCATATAAGCCCCAAACTCAACATTATTTATTATTATTTTATTTCCTAAATTGTCCCACTGTCTCATATCTTGTTCTCTCACTTAATCATTTTTATGATTCAGTTTGCTCTCTGGCCAAGTATTTGAAAAAGAAAACACATTTTAAAATGTATCATGTTAATAACTTGATTTTCTTTCTACTGTGGATATTAGTCATTTAAATGTCATGAATGGAGAGTAAAATTACTTTGCAAAGTGTAGCTAAATGGCAACTTGTTACCTTTGTCATACATTTCACCTGTGTTTGATGTACTACGCACAAAGACATCAAGAGAAAATATAATGAGTTGTTTTTCAATCTCATTTTCTCACTTAGAACCATTAAGGGAAGTAAAGAGTTATATTCTGTATCAGAAAGGATTGCATTTATATTCTTTCATTTCTAAAATAGGTTTTTCTCTTTGAAATGGAAACAGTTTCCTAACTTAAAGTACGTAATTACACACTCCATTAAACAAGTAATTAACAGATTACAATTTGAAAAAAAAGAAAAACTTGAAAATGAGCAATTTGGATTCTGAATGTGAAGAGTAGTGTTATAATTAGCATAATACCTTTAGAAATAGATTAACAAGTACACAATAAAAACGAAAAGAAAAAAAAAAAGAAACACTGTTTCCTCCACACAGATCATACAAAACAAATAGCGTTTCATGAGTCAAATACCAGCATGACTTTCAGAAAGCTTGGTCTTAGAATTGTTGCTATATTACTCTAAAATTCAAAACGGTAAGATTGTGGTGTATAAATGTTTGCTATCCTAAGACACTGTGACTCAGTCAATGGTTTAAATTGTCTTTCAACAATAACTCCCTGAGGCAAGTGGCCAATGCTAGCAAGCTCAACATGTGTAATTCAAATTGGTAATTTGAAATTGCAAAAAAGACAGGCTCCGGAGTGTGTATGCGTGGTTCATTTTCACTGCAAGGTTAAAAATATGCATGCAGGGAATTCAAAGGAAACATGCACACTAAGTCTCCACTCTCCTGCCTTCCAAGAAGAAGATTCATTCTCAACTGGAAGAGGGGGCCACTCTTCTTGCTAATCTACCCATTAAGGGGGGAAAAAAAGAGGCTGAGTAATTAAAAGGACCACAACTTCCAAGGGTAGTGTTAAAATAATAATCCAAGTAATAACTAGCCCTGCAATAAGATTTTAAAAAAATGTTTTTTTTCTCTATTGATTTTAGAGAGAGAGGAAGATAGAGGGAGAGAGAGATAGAAACATCAATGAGAGAGAAAATCGATTGGCTGCCTCCTGCATGCCCCCCGCTGGGGATTTGGCCCACAACCTGGGCATGTGTCCTGACCAGGAAATGAACTGGTGACCTCTTGGTGCATGGGTCGACGCTCAACCACTGAGCCACACCGGCTGGGCAATAAGATTTATTTTTATTCATGCAATATTGTGGGCTAAGTTTCCTGTTCAAATCACTGCAACAAGGACAGTGTGGAGAGTTCTTCAGTTCTGGTCTGTTATTTATTTTAATATGTTTTTATTGATTTTTTAGAGAGAGAGCAATGTCTAAGTGAGAGAGAAACAGCACCTGGCTGCCTCCTGCAGGCCACCTACTGGGGACCAAGCCCGTAACCTGGGCATGTGCCCTGACCAGGAATCGAACTGGGACCTCTCAGTCCACGGGAGGACACTCAGTCCATGGAGCCGCACCGGCCTGGCCAGTTCTGGTCTTTTAATAAGTCTGCCTAGCAGCTCTTTTCCACCTCCTTGGAAACAGAGAGGGGCAGAAGTGTGTCATCAACTTTGAAACCTGTGCTCCTTTTCTGAACTACGAACTGACCATGTGAATAAAAATAATTCACTTTATGCATGTGGGGGAAAAATGTACATCAACTGTTCTCCCATATGTTGTTTTCATTCCATAGTGAAAATAAACAAAACAGATGACTCTAAAAAAAAAAAAAGAGGTTTCCTCCTGCACGCTTACTAAAAACAGACACAAACACGCCAACGTGAAAATGCTACTGAGAATATCGAACAGTTATTGACTTCTGAGTCATCATTGCTACCTGGCAGTGAAGAGAAACTGACACTGCATGTTACTCTTTCGTTTGCCTTACGGTACTGGTTTCGTTGGTGAAAAAATGCTGGTTTGAATTGAGATATCAGGAGTTTTCTAAATTAGAGTTAAATTCAGGTCAGAATACCTTAGTGCAGAGAGACAAGAAGTCCTATGATTACCTTTGTAACATACTTTTACCTTGTGCCAATTAGTTTATAAACTTCTGTTATGATCCTATGTGAATGCTTAACTTTTATTTATATCAACATAAATGCCGTGTTTTTCTAGAAAGTTCTGTGTAATGGATCCTTCCATAAAAGTCTATAACTTCTACTAGTGCAGATTTCAGCTATCACAGCACATCCATTACAAGTTTTGATAATAAAAGAATTGTATGAAGGAAGTTTATCAGCTTGAGTAATTATCTATGACATGTCATTTTGGCTTGCTTTTAATATGCAGAAGATGGTCAATTGTAGGACACCTTCAACCTGAATTTTCTGCCTATAAAGAGTGTCTTTTTTTTGGTAAATCTGATTACATTCCTTAAAAATAGATAATACATCATCATGAACGTCTTCTGTGTGGCAAATCCAGGAGTGGTTCACAAGAAATTATTGTTTAAGTGCTATGCTTCATGCCTTATGCATTGAGTTTGAAATTAAAAACAAAATTAGAAATATACTGCACCCTTAGCTCTTGGGCATAACTCAACAATGCCAGCTAGTTTTCAAAAGATCAGGAATACTTTGGAAGCTATATCACTTTTTACATGGCAATTCAATGAAAACACTTGCTAAATGTACTTAGATTTCTCAAAAAGGCTCAGAGACTTCCTCCTTTCTAATTTCAATTCAAACTTCAATTTTAGCAATTACACACTTTGTCGGTTATTTTGATGTAGAAAAACACCCAGTATTTTTCCATTACACCTCATACCCTTGTGCAAGTACTTGGGCTGTGAGGATGGTATTGATCTCTAAGTACCCTCTGGCTAATTTTTGGCAGTGGCTAGTGTCAAGATTTACCTGGTTTCTTATATCTCAGTGTGTGCCAAGTTTATTCACAGTCATCCTTATGGTGGATTGCTAGTGGACAGGGGTTTCCGTGACATTTCAAACCATCTTCAACCATCTTCAGTCAGACTTAGTGAGGATTTACATAATGGGTGGAAAGATATTCTGAGAGCTTCATGTGTGCTCTGCCCGTCATATACAAGTGCTCATTTTTGCTAAGGAGCTTCCAATGGCTAAATATTAAATGTCAATTTGGCTAGACAATGGTGTCCAGTTATGGGTCAAACACTAATCTAGGTGTTTCTAAGAAGGCATTTTGTAGATCTGGTTAACATCTACAATCAGTAAACTCTAAGTAAAGAAAATTATACTCCATAATGTGGGTGAGCCTCATTATTATTATTATTATTTTTTTTTAATCCTCACCCGAGGACATTTTTGCATTTATCTTCAGATAGAGCAGGAGGGAGAGAGGGAGGAAGAAAGAGAGAGAAACATCGATGTGAGAGAGACACATCGACTAGTTGCCACCCACACAACCCCATGGGGCCAGAGACAAACTGCAACCGAGGTACATGCCCTTAGCGGGAACCGAACTCGAGTCGCTCTGGTCCTCGGGCTGATGCTCTAACCGCTGAGCCAAACCAGCCAGGGCGAGCCTCATCTAATCAGTTGAAGGTTTAAGGGAAAAGTTGAGGTTTCCCATAGAAGGCAAAATCTTACCTCAAGGCTGTAACATAGAGATCCTGTTGGAGTTTTCAGATTTTGGACTCAAGACTGCAACATGAGCTCTTGCCTGAGTTTCCAGCTGGAAAACCTGCCAGCCCCCACAATCGTGTGAGCCAGTTCCTTAAAATAAATCTGTTATATGGTTACACATATATCCCATTGGCTCTGTTTTCCTTGACAGCCATGACTGCTACAGAGCTGTCCCAAGGTGGAAGTCTATTTTATAACTGAGGTCAGAGGTAACTGATATACAATGTCCAAGATATAGATGGACTCTGTGAGAAAGAGTAATGTAAATTTTCTGTGAAACAATTCTCCCTAAATGACTGGGACCAGCTGAAAATAATTTGAAACATCCCAATGGATATTTGTTAGTAATTGTTCACTAGTGTATTCATCAACTCCAGAAGTGAAAAATGTGTTTCTTATTTGTGTTTAAAAAACATGCTGTTGAGAGTACTTCATCAGTGTTCCCTACTCTAAATTCGGATACACATGTGAAAGATAATTAGAAATTGGTGGTGTTCTTAGCCTAGTGAGGGAAATAGATGGTGGGAACGATGTTCCAGGCAGATGCATTGTCATGTATGAAGACATTTGGAAGAGAATGAGAAAATAAGCTGAACAGTCATGAAAATAAACCTATGCTGAGAATGCATGGTGCATGTACAGGATATTGCTGAGAAACTGAGCTTGGACAGTAGACCACATTTAAAATTTCTGAGCCTTGTTTTCTTATACACAGTTTGTTTCTTGGGGAAACCAGAATTCTTTAATGGAAATCAAATTTCCTTGTTTGTAAAGTGACTAGCATATACTATTCACTCCCTAATATGATAGCTTTAGGATTAGCAGTCTTGACCTTATAAAGTATGGTAACAGACCTAGAACTCAGGCACATAGTGACTATTTGGTACATCTCCCTTCCTCTTTAACTCGGTGTCACTTCAATCAACTACTGTTTAAGCTATCATATGTCAGGCATTTATCACCATGTTTGGTACATAGTAAAAAAACCCACAAAACTGAATATTGATAGTCAGCTTTAAAAATGCACACACAAATTTGTATCTTTTCAATCAAGCACCAAGCAGTTAAGTGTCTTTTTTTGCTAATGTTCAAAGTCTTTAGTGGAATGACTTTGACATAATGCCTTTACCCCCTAACTAGGCACATAACAAAATATATGACCAGGTTTCTGACATAAATAAAAACTAAGCTCAGGAATAGAAAAAACCCTTCAGAAGTGGGTAAACACTTTTTTGGGGAATTGAATGATCTGAATTTTAAACCTAGCTATACTAGTAATTAATTATTTCAATATTGGAAAAAGTACTTACATTTTCTGAGTTGCAATTTTACTGTCAAATGATTCATGAGGTCCCTTTTGACTCTAATACTCCAGGATCCTGAATGCTTACAGTAGTCTGTGATTCATACACAGGCACATATCATACCAAAGGAATTATAGCAAATACTGCTAAATCATTGTTGTCCAAGTAATGAACATGATGAGATTTGGTTAAATTTGGACCATACTATAATAAACAGAAACAAATGTGTAATCAGATTTGAGGGTTTCACATAGGTGCTTGCTTGGATGTCTGAATTTGCTAAGCTAGAAACCCAGAATCATTTCTTCTTTCGTCCTTTTCACATCATCCTCTTAAAAATCAGAGTACTCAGTAAAGTCTGCAGAGCCCACAAGCTGTCCTTGGGACGAATGCTTGAGCTATGAGATACTGCCTGAGAGTTTAGGGGGAAAGAGCTGAAAGAATCTTAAATGATCAGGGTCAATATCTTCCCATAACCAATAATCAGATAATGCTGGATACTGTTGCAAGTAGATTAACCAGCTGGTTCTGTCGATATTTCTCTTCTCTCAAGTGTGGATAATACATTCACATGTATTTTTAGCTATTAACTGCTTCTCTGAATTAGGCTCTCTTCCCCCCAAAAGTAGTTGGTTTGTTCAGCTGTTTTCTTTTTGTTGAAGCACCAAGATTATGTTTTGCAGTGCCAAGAAGTACTTCTGCTCCCTAATGTCACTTGTATTATCACAGCCTGCCCTGACATTTGATGCCAAGGATGGTGTGTAGGTTGGGTGTGTAGGTTGACTAATGAAATCTGTCCAGTAACCAAATGTGACAACAGTCACTTGTCTTAGTCTCAAATTCTTGAAACAGTTGTTTCCAGGAAATTCAAGTATTTCTAAACATCTAAGGAAATTTGTCAGGTTCTTTAATCAATATGTTTTTCCTTCCAGAGAATACAACTATATCCCCAAATAGCATGAGGATTAAAAATAAAACTTGTTTTGAAACAAAGTGTTGCAATATTTTAAATATCAATAGTAATAGATTTATTACATTAACTAAAATATAAATAATTTCTTTGCCTATAACTTTAATAAAATCTCTAGCAAATGAGAATCAAAGATTCATGTGATTTACAATTTGAATTAGAAAATGATCTTTCTCACAAAAGATTTTGTCTCTTTGGTGACAAATATCTCATGAACCTGTATAATATTAGTTATCCAGATTTTTTTATCTTCTTTATAGATGCTATATTAGATTTTTTTTTACCATGGACGATCAAAAATCCTCAAGTGGTTTGGAACTTAAGAATAATTTATCCTTCTATATCTAATTAAGATTTTTTAGGTAAGGTAGTAGTTTACAAAATCAAGTCATTTACATACAGCCTCTGTGTTATTTTGCTATATTTGTTTACCAGCTGTACTATTATTTACTTAGTATTTGTTGCCTAAAGTGCAGTAAGTATGCTTTTATCACCATTGTAATAATACTATTATATCAAACATCAGTAAACGTTAAAAAATTTAAATCCACAAGATAACCATTAATTTAATTGATATATTACAATTAAAATTACATGCTTAAAATTAAATTTTCAAGAAGTAGAATGAAATATTTTTTATTGGCCAATAATCAAGCTTTGGATCCTGAAGACTTAATTAAAAATTAAGATGAAGCTTAGTTTGATAGGACAATCTCATTGCTTTTTATATTAACCAATTCTGAGACCCTCAACTGAAAAACATACATATTGGAAACTGGGAAAATTATTTCTTTTTTGTGTGTGATAATTTCCAATGCTGAAAATTTTTTATTAATCAAAATAAGGTAAGTGACTTTGAATAACAAGCTTTTGTTCGAAGAGTTCATCTAAGGTATTCTTTAATTTTGTTCTTCTTCTAATGTGTCAAGTAATCTGGTAATTTTTGCAATATCACGGGACAAAAGCATGTCTTAGCAAAACAAAAGTAGTGTATAATTTTGGAAATTATATGTGAGGACCTTATACTTTTGCTACCCTTCAAAAATATCTTTAAAATCTAACACACTATCATGAAGGCTTAATGGTTGATGCTTCAATTTTGCCATCAATTAATTCTGCCTTTTTTTGCATGTGGAAATTAATATAAATGGATTTTGTAAGGGAAGATTAAGGCTGTGCATTGAGTGAATAGATCTGAAAAATATTCTGTTATGCAGAAGCAGTCTCTATTTATTATGCATACAACATCACATGTTAGAGGTTTTAACCATTAAAAAAACCACTAAAATTTTTCTTTTGCTTGAATCAAAAAGGGAAGACTTTCAACATAAAACAGATTTCAGTATAAAACCATCTCTATTTCTTATAATCTCCTGATTCTAAACAAATATTAGAAAACACTTAAAGAGCTCAGTGGCCTCTCTTTACAATGATTGACATGTTTTACACTGTACGAATGCCACTGTTCTCTGCACATCTGGGGTGGTGTGGGGTGGAGGACAGTGGGTGTGGGATATGGTGCATTTCCTGTGATACAGTTTCACCCTGTGAAACGATCCTTATTTTGCACCAACTGTGACTTTAGTACTCTTTGTGCTGATTCCTGTAAATCACTTCCAGACTATGTCATGAACTTAGTAATATGCTTTAAAATCTCTACTCCAGTTGTACTAGTTGGCAAAGACTGGAAGAACAAAAGGTCCCCATGGTTGCAGTATTTAGCTCACATGTGACACATCCAATATAAACTAAAATCACAACATCAGAGGATTAGCTATTTAGAGTAAATAGGATAGATTTTGTTAGAGCTGTGATAATATTTGCTGCTTTCGGTTTTAGCTATATCTGTGATTTTAAAGTAAACTCTTATTTGTAGCATCTTCCCAGTTCTTTTGCTTGCATTGTCCCTGCTTATTATTTAAACTTTTTTGGCATCAGATGGGATAACATTATATGCAATTAGTCCAATAAATATAAGCATTGAGAGTAAATCAATGAGTATTCTAAAGTTTTAGCATCCCCCCCCCCCCGCCCCAAAATAGAGTGCTAAAAAGTTTCTCATCTTTCCACTTTGTTTTAGGCTTTGGGAGTGTCACAGAGATGCTGGATGTCAAATAGTGTCACATCAGAATTTGGAAGCATTTCCAGACCTACAAAAATTAGTTTCTTATTTACAGTTTCATGAAAATTTAAATTTCAAATATATTTTTCATAACATTTTCAATATTTATTTTGCAACTATTACTTCTACAACACTAACAGAAAAGTGAGGTGATTAATCAGTGTGTCTCTCTGAAGATACATGCAAATTTCATCAAAATCAAACCTAACAATATTAATAGCAGTGTCAGTACTAATAGCTATAATTCAATATTTATACTCTGTGCCTGATATTGTTTAGAGCACTTTAATCATGTTAACTTTTTGACTGTTCATATCATATTTAAATAACTTTTACTCTTTATGCACTAACATTCTCTTCTTTAAACTATTTATCCAAAATAAGTTCAATAGAGAATAAATCAACACATATACATACAAATATATATATTTATATACAAGAACAGAGCACAAACCCAATTTCAACTCATACTTACTTCATTTACACATAATTGGCAGGTCTGATACTAACTTGTAGAGATGCAGTCCCGAAACCATGATGAAAACACTGAGTATCGTGCATGTCAGTTTGTCATATGAAACCCATGTCCTTGACTTATAGCATCCTACTGTCCACACTTGCAATCAACAATGGTAAAACATTGCATTTAAAGCCGAATTCTTTCTGGACTTTCTGAGCACATCCATAATTTACTTCGTCATATTAATACAGATTATTTTGTCACTGTTTACTAGAGCTGCATCATAAAGCAGCAAACCATGTATTAAATCTGACGTTTGGTGTGTTGGTTATATTTTTAATGCACATAAAAAGAAATACCCAAATATTAGAATGCTAATTGCATATATGTAAGGCTGAAGCTTTTATAAAATTTACAAGTTATCTGTAAACTTCTTCTAATAGTGTAGGTTTTCCTTGGAGCTGAGGGGATATAATAATTTTACTTGATGTATGTCAGTCATGCCTTTGGTCGTTGCTAATGCTGATGTTACCCTTTTGTGCATAAAAAGAGGACCGGGTGGGAGTGTGCTTGAAGGAGGAGAGACTACAGAGAATTCCCCACGCACATCACAAGAAAAGTCTTTGGAAAAAACAACAAACCCACAAATACACCCTGGCCAGCTGGCTCATTTGGTTGGGGCATCATCCCTTATACTAAAAGGTGGCAGGTTCGATTTCCGACAGGGCACACGCCTGGGTTGCTGTTTGATTCCGGGTGGGAGCTTGTAAGGGAGATAACTGGTCATGTTTCTCTCTCACATCAATGTTCCTCTCTCCCTAAAATCAATGAAAACACATCTTCGGGTGAGGGTTAAAAAAAGAACAATAAATAAAATCCACAAATAAGAATATATGACTATTGTGGCTGTAGGCCCAGAACTGATGACTGCCCACGAACGATTGCAGCACATGACGATTTTACTGCCCCTCTCCGACTCTCTAAGATGACACAAGCTTGCCTGATCTGGGCGCCGGTCCCAGAAGCACAGCCTCCTCTCCCAAACGCACAGATGCTCCGGGAACGAGGAGCTGCGGGCGCCCAGGAGCTGCGCTGTCCCGTCCCTGGAGGCGCTGCCCTCTGGGGGGCTTCCAGGACTCACTCTGCACCCAGCTCTCCTGCTCTGCGCGCGTCCTGCGGATCTGTAAAACCCACGGATTAACAGTATGAGGGAGGGAAAGAAAGTTGGTGGTTGTTTGGAGAAATTGCTAATACATTTTGTTGAAACCGGGGACATACTGGTTTGAGTTCTCAGACACTGGAGTTTCTGAGGCACCGTATAAAGACAAACTGGGAACAGTCACCAACCACCAGCAGACCCCTTCATGACGCTCTGCCTGAGAATACCGCCCTATGAAACTGTTTTGAAATAAAACAGTGGCTAATAATACAGATGTTCTGCATTATCATAATTACTTATATTTGATAGTGACTCTATCTTAAATTAATAAGCTGATAAATTTTAAAAAGTGACCTTGGCAATCATCAACCGAATTTTTTGTTGTAGAGGTCCCTGGAGATAAGTGAGTTACTCAGGATGTGAGTCAGTGCCCCAGAGGGAGCTCTCCTGGGTTCGAGGGTACCATTTTACCATCACCAGTCTCCAGTCTCAAATTTATTATCTCATTTGAGAAGTCCAGAGAACCTATGGAGCTATTACTACCCTCATTTTGAAGTAAAGAAATGGAAGCCCAAACCATTTACCAAATTACTTTTAAAAATATATTTAGCAGGATTACAAAAGTTCTCAGGAATCAAATTAATTAAATAGCTACTCACTTAGTCGACATACAATGGCAAAGAATGAAGATGTCTGAGTCACAAGTTCTTTTTGTTTTGTTTAGATGCCTAAAAAGTAAATTCATTCTTCTGTAAGGCAAAAAACAATCCAGTGCTTGCTGATGTTTTTTTCAAAATCATGGAATAATTCGTGATGTAAGGAATATAATAAATCACAATATCATGATTTCATTGTTTCTTGAGGTTTTGCTGTAATTTTCTGTTTACATGTCATTTTCTCCTGCATGATGTCACAGTGATCAAAGTTAGGGGGTCACCCTCTATTTATCCTTAAATATGTGGTTCACAGCACAGAACCTAGTATGACCTAAGCTTTAAGTAAATGCTTTCTGGAAGTGAATGGTTCAGGATGTATAAACATTATAAAAAGAACTATTGCCTCTCGGTAATTACATCAAAATCAGACACAAGAAGCCAAGAGAAACTGATAGGTAATCTCAGTCTGATATCAGTGTTTCAATCCAAATTATTGAGCACTTTTCTGTCACTAAGCTCTGTCTTTAACCTCACGCTCTTTTCCCATTTCTTACTACAGAGAATAGTCACTGACGATCACGTTACAAGATAATGAGACAATATGGCTACCCAAGTTAATTGGTTTTCCCCTCTATTTGTTTCCATATGTGAGTTACTTGTGAAGAGCAAACACTTTTGAGAATTTTCTAGGACTAGTACGTTTTCTACTGCAGTATTCATTTTTATTTTTCCAACACTTACAGCATATTTATTAAAAGATGGAAAAGAAACTAAGACATTCAGAAATCAATCATTTCCTTTGCCAGGAGTAAAACTATAAAGATACAAAATGGTGTTATCTACATCACGTATGCCCAAGCACAGAGGCTTCTGATAGATAGATAATTTAAAAACAAGGCAAATACATATTAGAAATATTCCTAGGGCTTCAATTGCCTTCCTTGCGACAGATACGTTTGTGTATTACTTGGACAGCATGTTAAGGCTTGACAGAGCACTTATATCTACTGATTTGTCACACTACTAAATTTTATTGTGGAGTAACGCCAGTAAAAAAAAAAAAAAATCTGCTTTCTTCTCATGGTTATATTTGGCAGACCTATTGTTTTGTGCATTTGCAGGTAGCAGTCACTCAAATATAATGATCTAAACACATTCCAAATATTGATTTCTTGACAAAGATTTTCCTACTGCCCCAGAAAAAGAAATGCATGAAAAACCATTATACATTATCTGTGTTCCCTCTGTTATTGTGTGTGTGTGTGTGTGTGTGTGTGTGTGTGTGTCCAGCACATTGGTCATTTTTTTCCCCAGAGAACCAATAACACAAGCCTGCTTGAAGAGATTGACATGCCCAAGTCAATTCTAATATATTAAATTATATTTAATAATTATAGTTATTTTAAAAAGTTAATATAACAATGCAAAGAGAAATACAGGAAAATAGAAGACTGGGAGGGGCAAAGCATTTTATCATTTTCTATGATATAAGTAATAGTACTGTAGGAAAAAAGGTTTACTAAGCAAGCCAGGAAAAATGTCCACAATGACTCACATTTAAAAGGCATGGTAGGACTGGAAATCACATGTGGTAAAAGTTTGTATTCCTTAATTTTTAAATTATTCATTCAAATAATACTATTGAGTATCTACTTTGTGCCAAGTACTCTTATAGAAACTAACATATGTATCAGTAAATAAAACAGGTAAACTCTCGCTGACATGTTAGGGAGACAATGGACAATGATAGAAGTAGATAAATTAACAAGTAAATCCATGCTTTGTCAGATGATGTTAAATACTATAGAGAAAAAAGAAGTTGGTAATATAGAACCAATACAATTGTAATAACTTGGTACAGTGACAGATGGTGACTAGCTTTTCAAGAACTTGAAAGGTGGAGAAGGACTACATGGAAACTGATGTGTGGATGATCACACGAAGAACATACAATTGTGAGTGTAGACTCACGGCTGGAGTGGAGAGGGTGCGGACAAAGACCCAGAAGTGGCCAATTGAGATGGTAGGGGAGAAACACGCTAAATAAAATTATATAGGTTTCCAGTGTACAATATTGTGTTTTCACCACCAAGTCAAGTCTCCTTCCATCACCATTCATCCCTTCTTTACCCTCTTCTACCTCCCCCGACTCCCTTTCCCTCTGATAATCACCATACTGTGGTCTGTGTCTATGAAGCTTTTTTTTTTCTTTTGCTTAAGTCCTTCACCATTTTCATCCAACCTCCAAAACCTCTCCCTTCTGACAGCTTCTAGTCTGTTCTCTGTATCTATGAGTCTGTTTCTATTTTGTTTGTTTATTTTGTTCATTAGATTCCACGTATACGTGAAATCATGTGGTATTTGTCTTTCTCTGATTGGCTTGTTTCACTTGGCATAATGCTCTCCAGGTCCATTCGTGTTGTCACAGAGGGTAAGATTTCCTTCTTTCTTATGGCTGAGTAGTATTGAGTAAATGTACCACAGCTTTGTTATCCTCTCCTCTACTGATGGGCGCTTGGGCTGCTTCCAAATCTTGGCTATTGTAAACAACGCTGCAATTAACATAAGGGGCGCATATATTCTTTGGAATCAGTGTTTCTGTTTCTTTGGATATATTCCTTAAAGTGGAATCACTAGGTCATAAGACATTTTTTATTTTTGGAGGAAACGCCATACTGCTTTCCACAGTGGCTGCACCAATCTGCATTCTCTCCAACAGTGCATGAGGGTTCCCTTTCCTCTACATCCTCACCAACACTTGTTGCTTGTTGATTTATTTGTTTATTTATTTTTTTGTTGTTAATCCTCACCTGAGGATATTTTTTCTTTGATATTTTTAGATAGAGTGGAAAGGAGAGAGGGAGAGAGAGAGAGAGCAAGAAGCATCAATGTGAGAAAGACATATTGATTGGTTGCCTTACGCATGACCTTGACCAGGGTCGAGGATCAAACCTGCAACCCAGGTACATGCCCTTTGCCCGGGAATTGAACTCGAGGCTCTTCGGTCCATGGGCTGATGCTCTAACCGCTGAGCCAAACCAACCAGGGCAGCTTGTTGATTTATCAATGGTAGCCATTCTGACAGGTGTGAGATGATATCTCATTGTGGATTTAATTTGCATTTCTCTGATGATTAGTGACACTGAGCATCTTTCCATATGTCTATTGGTCATCTTGTCCTCTTTGGAGAAGTGTCTATTCAGGTCATTTGCCCATTTTTTAATTGGACTGTTTTTTGTTTGTTTGTTTGTTTGTTTTTTAGTGTTGAGTTTTGTAAGTTCTTTATACATTTTGGATAGTAAGACCTCATCAGATCTATCAGTGAGTATGTTCTTCCACTTGGGGGTTGTCTTTTTCTTTTGTTGATGATTTTCTTTGATGTGCAAAACCTTTTTTGTTTGATGTAGTCCCATGTGTTTATTTTTTCTTTTGTTTCCCTTGTCTGAGGTGATATATCAGAAAAAATATTGCTACAAGAAATGTCTAAGAGTTTACTGCCTATGTTTTCTTCTAGGCTTTTATGGTTTTGAGTCTAACATTTAAGTCTTTAATTGATTTTAAGTTTATTCTTGTGTATGGTGTAAGAAGTTGGTCTAGTTTCACTTTTTTAGCACATATCTGCCCAATTTTCCAAACACCTTTATTGAATAGACTATCTTACCCCATTGTAAACTTTTGCCTCCTTTGTCAAATATCAATTGACCATAAAGGTGCAGGTTTATTTCCAGACTCTCTATTCTGTTCCATGGATCTATATGTCTGCTTTTATGCCAGTACCATGCTGTTTTGATGACTATAGCCCTGTAGTATAGTTTGATATCAGGTAGCATGATTCTTCCAACTTTGTTTTTCTTTCTAAAGAGTGCTGTGGCTATTCAAGGTTTTTTTGTGGTTCCATATAATTTTTGTAACTTACCCACTAACCTATAGAAAGCGTTGATATAGAATTGAGGCTGTTCCCTAACTATTTCAGATAAAATTAACACCTTTTGTATTTTTATTGCATGAAGCAATTCAATGTGCTGTAGGTGTTTATTTTTTTGTTGGTGGTGGGTTTTTTTGTTTGTTTGGTTAGCTGAATATAAATTTGTAACTGAATTGCTTCAATTGGTGACTATATATCTTGACATGTCGCTATAATTAGAGGCACAGAAAAGTCAACAGCAAACAGAATATTATTACACAAGACAGACCACATGCAAAATTGATTATGTTGTTTATCCTGTGGAATCTGACCATGCAACAACCATGTGAAAGATTGATTTTAACCTCTGGACTTTGTACATTATTCTTCAGCAAAGCTGCAACTTTCATTAAATGTAAGAGCATCTGAAGAAAAAAAGCGTAGTGTGACCCTTTTCAGAAATTGTTAGACTTGCTTCCAATTATTTCATATTTTTATACTATTTAAAAATCAGACAAAATTTCAAATATTTATTATAATTTTACAAAATGGACAATGACAAAGAAGAGCTGTCTATTATTTAGTTATGATTTCTTTCCTGACAGTTCCAGGACCATATTTCCAATTTCTTACTTCCCTTAATTATAATTATAATAATAGGCCACTTATTAGCAACATTTTCAAACTGAAACTATTTTTATTAACCCTTCTTTTGTGGAATCTTTATTACTTCCCCAAACTTGTTTTCTTTTCTTCCTGGAAACAGCAAGATTGCTTTTCCTAGACTAATTTGCAGTTAGTAGCAGATAGGTCATGTGACTAAATCTATCCAATGGGATATGGGTGAAAATATATATATATATACCACTTTTAGGTTTGGCACGTTTAAAAACACCCACCCAATCCTCAGCTCTCTCAATGTCTCACACTGTGAGCAGAGAAGCCATCAGAGTCTCTAAGGCCCTGAGGGATGGAGTAGCCACAAGATAAAAAGGACCCGTATCCTTGAATTATAGCATATAAAGTCACCCACAAAACATCAGCATTGTTTTGTTTATATGAGTGCAAAATAAACTTCATTAGCATGAGCCACTGATATTTTTATGTGTTTTTTTTTTTTTTTTAAAGCAATTAGTCTTTCTTGGCTATATGCTTTTATTCTACCTGACACTCCTTTTTCTGTGATGAACAACAAAACATACTAGATACAGAAAGATTGAGAGTAGGAGCAGATGCAATGAGCGTTCATAATCAGTTCTTTCCCACTCACTCAATCTAATTAATTGCCAAAATGAAGTCAATTCTTCTGCTATAGTATTTTCCTTCTTTGCTCCTCGTATCTCTAGTTTTCCTAATAAAGTTTGAATTTTTCAAATGAACATTTAAGCATATAAACATATATTCCCCAAAATTTAGTCAGAAATTGTCTTTAACAGCCTTCTCAGCTACAACCCAACCTTAGTTTTTCTGCAACTCAAATTTTGCTTCATCTTGTTGATTCTTTGAGATGGTCACAATATACCCCTCCCCCCACCCACTGGAAATTTGTTTCTGCACAGCTAGCTGTATAAACAAATATACACCATACTTAAAAATAAATGGCTTAATATAACCTTCTCCATGAGATCCTCCCATATTTCCCTATTTATAATTAACTTTTGCATTTGCTATGAATGAAACTATACTACAGTATTTCTAGTAGTAATAGGCTCTGGCTTTATTTTTATAGGGTTGCATCAGATTGTATCAGATTTGTATTGCTCTACAAAAAGTTACCATAAGCTCTTAAACAACACCCACTTACTACATCACAGTTCTGTAACTCAGAGTCATGCATAGCATGCGTTCTCTCTTCATTTTACCATACGACTGAAACCAAAATGTAGCTCAGACTGAGTTCTTATCTTGAGGCTCTAGGGGAAAAATTTTTACTTCCAACCTCATTCTTGCAGTTACCAAAATTCAATTCCTTGTGGTTGTAGGACTGAGCTCCTGTTTCCTTTTTATATGAACTCCTCCATCTTCTGAGCATTGAACCTTTTGTGTATTTCAAACCTCTAACTTCCTCTTTTGCCAACAGCTGGAGAAAGTTCTGATTTAAATTTTTTTTTTCTTTATATTGATTTTGGAGAGAGAGGAAAGGAGAAGGAGAGAGAGATAGAAACATCGATGAGAGAGAACATCGATTGGCCACCTCCTGCATGCCCCCCACTGGGGATTTGGCCCACAACCCAGGCATGTGCCTTGATCGGGAATCGAACAGTGACCTCTTGGTGCATGGGTCGATGCTCACTGAGCCACACTGGCTGAGCGAAAGCTCTGATTTTAAAGGGTTCACATGATCAGGTTAGGTCTTTTTGAATAATCGCCCCTTCTTTAAGTCAGCTGTACCACATAGCATAATCTAATCACAGAAGAAAATCCATCACACTCATAGACCTGAGGCTTATTCAGAGGATGTATATCAGGGGTGGGGAATCTCGGGGAACATATTAGAATTCTACCTATGTCAAGGACCTTAAAATTAAAAAAGAAATTTTGCAAATACCAAGTCTTTAAGCTTTAGCCTCACTGAAATATAGGTTAGGTGTAGCAAGAATTATTATCATCTTATGGGTAAGTATTATAGGTTCAAAATATTTAAGCAACTTGATCTTATTCTTGTAGTATTAGTGGGTATGGACAAAGGGTTTAAAGATAAAATTTTGACCCCACGTCCAAAATTCTGTTTACAACACTTCATAAACTACATTTGGTCTTGAATATCTATTATAATTACTGTATTGCATGTTACTTGATTATAAAATGCTAATGCTCGAGTATAACATTAGTATAGAAAGTTAAAATTTTCTAAGTGACTTTATATAACTTCTCTGTGATATAACCTGGAGAGCAGGGGCCAATTTATTTGTTCCCCACGTGTATTAATTATTGTGGGATATTATAAGAAAATACCATAGCCTGGCTGGCATAAACAACAAAAATTTGTTGTTTGGCTCAGTGGACTGAGCATCATCTCAAGCACCAAGTGGTTGCCGGTTTGATTCCCAGTCAGGGAACATGCCTGGGTTGCAGGCACGATTCCCAGTAAGGGTTGTGCAGGAGGCAGTCTACTGATGTTTCTCTCTCATCAATATTTCTATATCTCTTTTCCTGTTCCTTCTTCTATCTCAAATCAATAAAAACATATCATAAATATTATTTTCTCACATTTCTGCAGGCTGAAAATGTAAGGTCAGAGTGCCAGTATGATTGGGCTCTGATGGCCGGATTCTAGCAGTGTCCTCACTTGGCTGAGACATTGCACCACGTTACCAAGCTTGGAGCATACACACAACAGTTTGTGAATACACGTTCCACTTTGATTTCCTTTTTGAGTCAATCAACTGAAACCTGCTCAAGCCAGATCCATGGAGAATCAGGTAAAATAATATATCCAACTCCCTCTTTAGTTTTTAATCATACTTACTGGTGCAACATGGGTTAATAACATTATATAAGTTTCAAGTATACAATTCTATAATGCATTATCTGTAGAATGCATTGTGTGTTCACCACCCAAAGTCAAGACTTCTTCGATCATCATATATTTGACCTTCTTTATCCTCTTTATCCTACCCCCCTCTGGTAACTTTCGTACTGTCCAACTCACTCTTTATTCTGATGATTAATGGAAAAAAGAATTAGAGAATACACACTACTAAAGCTTTATTTAAAGTCCCTATAGCTATAAATAAAACGTTTATAATTACAAACAGAATGGTTATTAACTTTTGCTTTGGCAAGAAGGCTTAGACTTGACTCAGAACTTGAAAACCAAGATGCTTCAACAATTTCATATAAATTATCTCCAGTTAAAAAAAAATCATCAGAAAGAAAAATGATCAAGGTAGCCATTTACATAATTTGTCTGGAATATACTCAGTGACATTAAATTTCTGTATTCTGAACAATGCTATTTTTAGACATAACTTACCGTACTTAATGTATATGTTGGCATTGGGGGCTAGGGAGATAATATTCAAAATTCTTCTTGAAATAGCATTACAGAGCCATGGCATAGTTTGGTATTATAATGGAAATCACACTGTGTACTCCTCACTCATTAAGTTACAAAATACACTGTTTCCATTATGGCACTATTATGACACAGCCATAAAGGAGGAATTCTAAACTCATTAACTTCTAGAAGGATGGTATTTGTTTTCACTTTGCAAAATCAAGAAATGATTATTCTTGAAATGTTTCTTTTGGGAAAGACTGACCATTGCTTTGACCTACTTTGGTAACTCAGATGTCCTTATACAAATGTTCCTGTGAAACTGGAAAATATGTTTGAGCACATTATAAAAATAAGGGGGAAATCTCAAGAAAATTAACATTTTTTAGCTATTAGATACATTCTAGTAACAATGTTCAGAAATATTCTGACAGTTTTCACTACCATTTCCTCTTCTTTCGTTTTAAAAAAGTCTACTCTATAGAAATACATTCAGCTAGGTTATAATTAACGTGGCTGTCAAAAGATGTTATGTATCATCAGCTCTTAGCATCCTAAGGTAGACAAAGAGTAGCGGTAGTATTGTTTTCTGTCTTATCAGGTCAAAGCAGTGGCAACTGTAATTAGAGTCATTGTCAAGGCAGTGTTTAAAATCTATACCAGTAAACTCTCATGTTTGTTCCCACGCCTTTTACTGTAACCTTATTGAAGGAGGGGAAATTTTGACTTATAAATTCCAAAGACTCATCTCATAATATGTGTCCTAACAACACCCCCCTTCTTGTATTCAACAACCAATGACTAGAAGCTGACCTACTAATTCTACCAAAATGTTGACAGTTTAATGAGTTTATTTTAACTGTTTAATAATATATCAAAACATTAAAATTTCAAAGCATAAAAGTCATGAGAATCAGAACTGAATATTTGTGGAATGGATTTTTTTTTCTACGTAAATTACTATATTATAGGGAAAAGATGCACTTTACAAAAATGCCAAATGATTGATTATTAAACTAATTTGACTTTATTACTGTAAGCATCAAGTTTGCAAGAATATTTTTTATTTAAAATATCTGTGAACATAGACCCTGTTATAATTTCTCTCTCTCTCTCTCTTTTTTTTTTTTAAAGTATGGTACACGACTTTCAACAAGTAAGGCTTTTATGTGCAATAAATGTTGTTTTAATTGAGAAAATTATAGATAAATCTGTATTAATTTTAAATAGATTGACCACACAGGATTTTATACATTCATTGTCCCTGTACAATTTTTGCTTAGAAAAAAAATATTGAGAATAAAATAAGAAGCTTATCTTAATACAGATAAATCCAGTTCATGAAAATAAATATGAATTATTTTACCTTTTTTTATTATTATTATTTAGCAAGTATATTGTTTAAAAATGAAGAACATTTGCTTTTACTCAAGCTGTTAATTTATTGACTTTCCTTATGTTAATTTTCCAGGAAATTATATTCACTTCTTTAAGAAAACATTTCTTGTTACATACTGACTTCCAGGTCATGGCATATGCAACTTAAGATAATAAGACTAGCAATTACTTTTCTATTTTGACACACCAGTCCAAGAACATTATGTTGCATTTAACGAAGTAGGCCATTGCTGCCTTTAGGATGTACTCAGGCAGTCCTTGACTTAGGTGGCTTAGCTGTCCATTACACATAAGTAATCAACCAAGAATGACCAGTGCCTTCTGGAAAGTCTGCTTCCTTCCCCCAACAGTCTCTTCTCCATTATTTCTGCAAGGCAATGCCTGGGGTGATCCATCTCCTCTGTTCCAATGAGAACTCTTTCCTGGAACTTCTGGTCTTACCACTTCATCGGACTTAAACGCAGAGCTCCTGATCATGGCCTGGGCTGGCTGTCAGAGGCAAGATGAAGTGAGAAAAGGAGATAAGCTGCCTCTCCATTAATTTTCTACAGCTGTTCTTCAGCCCCACCTGAGGTCTCAGCCTCTCAAGGACACCATGCTAGCTCCTCAGGACATTCCGTTTATGTTGAATACTTCTCTGCTTAGGTATTCGACGAATATTCACTATACCTTAACTCTTTATTCCCGAATTCCAAATGCTACTCCATGTCTTATGAAAAAAATATATTTAAGGTAACCTAAAATAGTAATGAAAAGAGAGGGAGAGGGAAATGGAGAGCGGAAGGGAAGAAGGAAGGGGGGGGAAGAGAGAGAGATTATTCTACTCCATTTCTATTTTGATGAAATTGTAGTCTTAGTCTGTCAATGAGAAACACTTCCAAAGTTGACAGACAAGTGAAGTTAGACATTTCATGTGGTATTCAGTAAGAAGAAAATAGCAATAGTAACTGACCTGGCAGAGTTGGAAGAGTTTTGGGAATGAGGCTACAATCCTCACTGCTCCTTCTCTGCCAGTCTGGCTCCTGGAGTCTACCCCTCACTGTTCGGGATTTCCCCGCGAGTCTTTGCAGTGTCTTAGACCTACCCTCCTATAGCCCTGCCCCGTGGCATTAGCCCAGTGGCACCAAGATAGTTATCCTCCCTGCCTGTGCGTGAGGGGAGAGGTGGAGGAAAAGGGAGAGGCCTTGATTCCTTGGAGTACATTAATTGTTTCCTTGTGCTCAGGGTCTGTAGTGTTATGTGAACAGTGCCGTACTTCTGGCATTTGGGAAGATAAATTGGTTTCTGTGGGCTAGTGTAAGAGCAGAACCAGGACAGATAAACTATTCCTCTAGGCAACATGCATTTTGAATTTCAAACACTTACATTACCTATAAACTTTTGGAACAGTTTATGGTTATAAATCGGGTGCTGTTTTGGATTCTTCCAAAGAAATACAGCAACAAGTTTATTGAGTTCCTCTGAAACTCAGGCTTGCTTGCTCGTCTTTGAAAAAGCTTTGCCTGGTGGTAGAGATTCTTAGGAAGAGAAGCAAAAGCAATACACAACCCAGCTGAAAAGTTTGCTTCTATTTTGCCCCTATTCTCAAGGTGGAATTCCTCACCCTTCCTTCGTGTGATACCCCTTCTTACATTGAATTCCTGGTCATATACATATGACCAGGGGGACGAACAATTCATTATAAGGCAGTATGAGTAAGCTGGAGTTTGTAAGCTGAAGTCCTTTGAAAGCAAAAGGATTCTGCTATTAAAATTTTTGAAAAGCAATAGCTTAAAGTATTATATCTCATAATGGAATATACATTTGAACAGAGATCCCAAGGATCAAAATCATAAATCCAGAGGAATGAAGCCTTCTATCAGGAAACCAAATAGGAGGAACTTGGAGGAGACCCGTAGAAAACAGCTTCTGAAGGTGAGAGAAACAAAACTAATATTGAAGCATTTGCAAAAGTGATTAGGACTCTATACATATGAGACTTGTTCCCTTATGTTCCAGTGAACACCACATTAAGTATGAGAAATGCAGCGATGAATAAGAGATAGGTCCCAGCCTTAAGGAACTTAGCATCTGTAGAAGAACACAGTACGATAGTGTGAAAGGTCTAAGCAGGAGGGAAAATAGGTCAGAAAACCCCAATTTAGTTTGTGGAAGTTTGGATGGGGTGGAAGAGTAAAGGGATGGGTTCTAGAAATTTCAAGAAAGCTCTAGCCATTTGTTTGTCCAGCAAACCAGAAAAAGTGACTCACTTTCCACTGCAATATTACACTTCAAAGCCTACTCAATAAATATCACTCTTTCTACTTAGACTTTCAAGGCAACGTGTCTCTTTAATAAATACTGGCAAGCATATTTTCAAACCTCCGTGTCATCAAGGGGCTGTCAAGTGAGCCCGAATATACATCTGAGGAGGAGGACTATCCCATGGAGAGTGACAGGCTGAAGTCCTTCAATAGCACTGGCGGACGTGGCAACAATGACACAGGTCCCCCCGGAAGGTCCCGTTGACTTGTGCCCTTTGCAGAGAGGTTGGTGGCCACCGTTCTTAGCCATGGAAATGTTAAAAAGGGTAAAATGGTTTGTTTCTCCAATGAGACTACTACGAACAACATCCACTCCCCTGGCAAGGCAAGGTAGACGGAGTGGTTTGGCTCTCTGCAAGACAGCCCCGCTCCCACAAGCTCTCACGGGCACAGTCTTATTAGCAACAAAAGGCACCAGCAGCTCCAGCAGCTCATCTTCCCAGAGTAATTACGAGTTTTTCCCCCTGGCTTTTTTATCCTTCCCTAGGAACACTCAAGCTTTCAAGTTGCTGCCGACAGCTCACCCACCACTCTCTGTTTCGGTGGAGAAATGAGAGAAACAAGACAAAAGGAGTGTGTTTGATTCTTACTCTTTTGCATTCAGTGAGCACCAAGCTAGATTTTTGCATGACTCCTTTGTTAGAGGAATCTGGCTCCATCACAACTCCCCCCCCCCCCCCCCCCCCGTGGTTGACTCTGTCTTTGATCTCCTGTATCCTCTCCGGGGCTCTCCTCTCACACAAGGGGGCACACGTTCTGCTTCATGACACTCCTCCTCAGAAACTTTGAACACAGCCCCAATATTTATTCAGTTAAATATTTATTAGAAGTAAAACAGAGGCTTTGTGCTTGGTGCTTGGGATATAACAGGGAGCAAGTCAGGGCTCCTGTCTTCAAGGGGCTTATAATCAAGTCTAGGAGAAAGCATAAAATAATTATGAGATTCTTTGAAAAGGGGAATGAGAGAAAATAGAGACATTATAAGCCTTCTAGGCTTCATTCCACTTGTCATTTTTACTCTGTGAAGTTAGACTTCTTTATAAAGGCACAACGTATAAGCCGCTCTACTCTCCGGGGAATCGAGTTAAAAAACAGGCCCTGAAAATTGAGGACTGGGATTGATTTCTCCCGTTCTGACGGGTACTGGGGCACCACTGTCAGTGGGCAGTGATAACACTTGGTGTTTGATGCAGCACGACCTACGGCTGATGGAAATGAAATTACGGTAGAAAGTTAAGCGTTGGGATATGTGGCCGCTGCATCACTTGAAAGCCACGGGCAGGGCTCATGGAAGGCTTGGAAATGGACTGGTTTATTTCCTTGGCAATGGAGCCTTGTAAGAGGACAGTTATAAGCTACGGGCATCTCACTGCCAACTTAGGTAAATTACCAAAGACCACTTTTGTAGACTTTGCAAAATTTAAGGCAACGGTCATTGCCTGCAGTTGCTATTAAAAAAAAAAGAAATCAGACCAGGATCTTACTCTAAGGTGTCAGAGCCACCAAAGGCATTGAATTTGGGACACCGAGTGACAGTGAAACCGAAGGCGCCTATCCTGAGCTGCGAATTATGAAATCCACAAAACAACACAGTTAAGTGGGCTCAGTGGGGATTCATGGTGCAATAAAATTACATATTTGGGATTAGGTCGAAACAGGTCTGGAAGGCAAAAGTATACCGCATAAACAGGCGGGTAACTTGTCAAGCCTTTCGGCCACAATGATGACTCTTCTTCGGCTCATACCTGCAGCTAGTGGAGGCAAGGGTTCCTTCCAGCCAAGTAATAGAGGAAAGCACTTGGGCCTGGTTCACAGACTGTGTTTGGTTAAAGGTTGGTGCTAGCCAAAAGCGGACAAATTATGCATCACAGACTTACAGTACCATGGTGATGGGAGGTGCAGTGGTCAGTCTCCCAGTGGTGTGCTTGATTGTCTAATTTGTACAGGAGCAAAAGGGACTTGAGGTGGTCATCTCATTGCCGGCACAATGGATCCGTGAAAGTGTGTGCATAGACATTCTCAATAAACCCAACAGCAAGGGCTCATTTTTCTCACTTTCCAGCAACTGAGACTGAACACAAAGCCCTCTAACCTGAGAAAAATAGCCAGCCGCTTGGTGAAAGGTAGATTATATCAAACATTTTACACTCTAGAAGAAACGGAGATTTGTCCTTACTGAGATGAACACATTTCATCTATGCGTTGACTTTTCTGACCATAGTGTTCACTCCAGGAACACTATCTGGGGCATCTGATGTCTCTGTCACCAATTAAAAGGAGACCTTGCACCAACAAGTTTTAATCAACTGGAATTCAATTGTATCATCTATGTGTGATTACTGAGCCTTAATATCATGGTAGCTTATTTGACTCTGCTGGTATCTGGTCTTACCTTGTGCTTATAGCTCTGAGGTGGACAATTACTCCATTTAGCTCTTGGTATAAATGGGTCTAATATTCAGAATGATTCCAACTTCTTGGCTAAAACTTGTGCTTTCCGAACATGTTTGACATTCGAATGTTCTAATGTTGCTTCATAAGAACTCACCCTGAGGCCTATTTTAGCCCTGTGCTCTTTAACTCTATTTGTATTATTACAAACTAATTATTAAGACATTTCAGATAATGTTATAAATATATTAAATATTCTGCTTCTTTATTTAAAATAAAATATACATTGTTTCCTCATCTGTGACATGAAGATAGTGTTTATTGCCACAGATATTAAATGAGATAATACATTTGATGTTCTTAGAAGAATGCTTGGCGTATATTAAGCCCTTGTAAATATTTTTATTATAATTCATATGCCTATCATTCGTAAGGAACTCAAGATATGAAAACGTGTATATATAACGGAAAAAGTAAATCAACAGCAATGAACTTCAGCTTCCATTTATCCACTGACACTGAGGTATTGTAACCACCAAGTAGGCAGGTAAGCAGGTAGGTAAATAGATAGATGCATGTGCAACCTTCCATTGAATTGTTATGAACTTTAAATTTGGAACTTTAACTGCTGCTACCTTTTTTTTTTTTTCGGATACCCCATAGAAATGAATCATAATGCAGCTGAACATGTGGTAAGATGTCAGTTCAGTGTGATTCCTAATCAGATGAAATAACTCCTAGTTTTCCTGCCAAGAAGAGTCCTTACCTTTTTAAGAACACCACTTAATCATCTGGGTACAGGTTATAGATCACTTTTCTTCCATGTAAGTAGTAGACTTCCAATTGAAAAAGGAACTGCTGTATACATGTTTTATGGCTTAACATTATCATATACCAAAGGACATATTTTGCTCTTAACTCTTTCTAATTGAGAGGTGCATGCAGAAAGGTATTAAATCTTTTAATATCCTAGAGTATTCTTAAATTTTTCATGCTTTCAAGCCTTTACCTATATTATTCCCTCTTCCTGTAATATTTTAAACTGTTTTTTCAAGACTCAGCTCAAATGCCACCTCCCTTTGAATGTACGTCCAAATTAAAGAGTGAAAATAAAAATATTTGAAAAAATCTTGCACTATTTGGCCTCAACCCCAATTTCTGAGGTCTCTAATCTTCAACCCTCTCATACCATCAGACTTTATACAGATGTCACCTGCTCAGAGAATCCTTCTCCAGACACAGTTAGTAGCAGTTTCCTGTGGCTGCTGTAACCAAGCACCACAAACTAGATGGATTAAAACAACAGAAATCTATTTTTTCATGGTTTGGGGGGCCAAAGAACGCTAAATGGGTTTCTCTGGGCCAAAATCAAGGTTTGGGCAGGGTCACACTCCCTCTGGGAGCTTTAGTGGAGAATTCCTTCCCTGCGTCTCTCACCTTCTGGTGGCTGCCAGCATTCCTTGACTTGTAGCCTCGTCCTTCCAGTCTTCAAAGTCAACATCTTCAGAAGTCTCTGCTCCTTCTTCACATTGTCTTCTCCTCTGTGTGTGTTCAATTTTTGGCTGCCTTGCTTTCATGAGGATATTTGTGAATGCGTTTAGAACCCACCCAGATAATCAGGAGAGTCTTCCCATCTCAGAAACCTTAATCACATCTGCAAAGTCTTTGCAAGGTAGAATAACATTTACAAATGCCAGTGATTAGAACTTAATATCTATGGGAATGATTATTCAGCCTACTATAACATTTATTTATTTATTTATTTATTTATTTATTTATTTATCCTTACCTGAGGACATTTTTGCATTTATCTTCAGATAGAGTGGGAAGGAGAGAGGGAAGAAAGGAGAGAGAAACATCGATGTGAGAGAGACACATAGACTGGTTGCCACTCACACAACCCCATCTGGGGCCAGGGACAAACTGCAACCAAGGTATGTGCCCTTAGTGGGAACTGAACCCAGGATTCTCTAGTCTGCAAGCCGACGCTCTAACCGCTGAACCAAATCAGCCAGGGCCTACTACAACATTTAAAAAAAATTATGATGTGGTCTGGCCGATGTGGCTCAGTGGTTGAGCATTGATTCATACACCAAGAGGTTGCCTGTTTGATTCCCAGTCAGGACACACGCCCAGGTTGTGGGCCAGATCCCCAGTGGGGGGCAGGCAGGAGGCAGTCAGTCAATGCTCTCTCTCATCGGGGTTTCTATCTCTCTCTCTCTCTCCCTTCCTCTCTCTCTGATATCAATAAAGGGAAAAAAATTTTTTTAAATAAAAAAATCATGATGTGGATTACCACCTGTACTTGCTGGCACTCCTATGCCCTTCTTTGCCTTAGTCTACTGCAAAGAAATTATAGTTTTCAAACATGCTACAGATTTTACTTATTAATCTTACCTTTGTCCACCCCATTACAAAGTCAACTCCATAAAATCAGGAATTCTTGTTCATTTGTAAACTCTAAAAGTATACTTCTCATTTAATGGTTTCTAAAAAAATATTTGTTGGGGAATGAAGAAAGAAAAGAAAGAAAAATTAATTATTATGTTATGAAATTTATTCCTTTATTTTAATTATAGAGCAAGAAATTAGACCCCATAAGTAAATATACAAGAGTAATTGTTCAAAAGGTCTTGCACAACTCTTTTCTGGGAATATTCTCAAGGTATTTGTATGCTCAGTGATAGTTGAATAAGATATATATTCTTTCCAAATCTAACCAAGATTATTTAAATATATTATATAATATTAAGTCACTAAATCATCTTAGGACCACATAATACTTCTTCCCATTTCAAATATATGTCATCACTTTGACTTAAGAAGTGGGTGCTACTCTCCGAGTCCTGATTCACTAATTCCCATAATAAAATCAGTTATTTTTTACACAGGAGCTGATGGATAAAGAAGGGCCAGGGCAGATCAGAGTCAGGTGTTGGAGCCCAAGCAGGGTGAAGAATGCAACCATTTAGGTATGACCATTTAGATGTCTGGTGTCAGATGTCAGAGTTAAGCATCAGGGAAAATGACCATAAGACAATAGAGCTTGAGTGCGGTTGCGTAAAGTTTTTACGTAGGGTAAGATGCCCAGGTAAGGATGACAGAGCTTGGGTTGAGGGAAAGGAACATCTAAATAGGAAGGAAGCAAGTGTGGTTATCAGAGTCCCAGTAGGATGAGGTGGGCTTCTGTGAAGTGGAGTTGCTTTACCCAGAGTGTGAGAACACAGACAAAGTGAGGTGGGTATCAACACTTGGGTCTTGGCATGAATTGTCAAAGCCCTAGGATAAACAGGGCTTTCAAGTAACAGAGGGGCAGGACACATATGTTAAAAATTGTATATTAATATTGCTATAGATCCATTATTGAGGTCCACATCAAAATTACACAAAAATATAAAAATTAAATTTTAAGTTCACTAAGGTATCTTAGGGTACATCAGGAATATAGTACAGTAGTCATGCAGGGTAGTACTTTTCTCTCCAGTTGCTCATGAAACGCAAATGATTGAGTTTAGATTAGGTTTAAGTTTTCAATGTTTCTAAAATGTGTACCAGTCAATTATTTGGTAAGAGGACAGAAGAGTTCAGAGCCCTGGGCCTTGGTATAATTATGAAAACTTGGACAATGAAAATAAATTAATGCAGAAAAAGAGAATTGAAAGGAAAAAAGAAAAGCTCATATGATATCTGTGGTGGCCATCAAGGTGAATTACTCAGATACTCACTTCTTCCATCAAAAGTAAATGTATTCAGCTGCAAGAAGTGTAAATAGCTAACACCTAAAACTGAAGTATTTACAGGATCTGCTTTAGCTCTCCAATAAAAGACTTATCATGCACAGATTCAAATCAATAACTAAGCTGCAAATGTAATGTGCCTGATAAGGGAGCAAAGAGGCTATATATCAAAATAGCTATGAGCATTAACCAGTATTAATATAATTAATGAATTATATTAAGTGTAAATGCATTAAACAATCTAATCAAATGGCACAGTCTGTTAGAATGTCAATAAAACACTTGATACAACTATATCCTGTCTATAAGAAACACCTTTAAAATTAAAATAATAGAAAAGAATATACCATGCAAACAGCTACCTGAAATAACAAAACTAATTATGCTAACATCAGACAAAATAGACTGTAAAGCAAAATTCGTTACTAGAGACAAAAAAAAAACAAACTACATTATATAAGAGGGCCAGTCCTTCAATAGGACGTAATCATAAATATATGCACCAAGCTAAACAAAATGCATAAACACTGACAGAATTGACGGTAGAAATAGACAATTAACAATGGTAGTTGGAGACTGCAATACCCCATTTTATTTAAAAACAATTTTTTTTTAATTTTCTTTATTGATTTTTTTTTTCTCCAAGAGAGAGGAAAGGAGAAGGAGAGAGAGATGGAAACATTGATGAGAGAGAACATCAATTGGCCACCTCCTGCATGTCCCCCACTGGGAATTGGGCCCACAACCTGGGCACGTGTTGTGACAGGGAATCGAACCGGTGACCTCTTGGTGCATGGGTCGATGCTCAACCACTGAGCCACACTGGCCGGGCACAATATCCCATTTTAGATAATAGAAAACTAGGCAGAAGATAAACAAGGATATAGAAAAATTGAACACCATAAACAAACTAGAGCTAATGGATATTTATAGAACACTCTATCCAACAACAGCAGATATGTATTCTTCTCAAGAACACAAAGAATATTCTTTAAAAAAAAAACTATCTATGAGGCTATATAATAAGGCCCAGTACAGTCCAGCCGGTGTGGTTCAGTGGTTGAGCATTGACCCATGCACCAAGAGGTCACTGGTTCAGTTCCTGGTCAGGGCACATGCCCAGGTTGTGAGCCGGGTCCCCAGTTTGGGGAATACAGGAGGCGGCCGATCAATGTTCTCTCTCATTGATGTTTCCATCTCTCTCTCCCTCTCCCTTCCCCTGTCTCCAAAATCAATAAAATATATATATATACAAATACATTTAAAATAATTAAAATCATTTTTTAAATGCTCTCTAACTAAAATGAATCTAAACTGGATATCAAAAACAGACTATAATTTTAAAAATTCAAATATATATAAAAATTAAATAATATATTTTAAAATAACCAATAGATCAAAAAAGAAATCATGAGGGAAATTAGAATATAAAACAACAACACAGCATACCAAAATCATGACATGCGAAACCAGTGCTCATATGGCAATTTAAAGCTGTAAACGTCTATATTAAAAAAACAAGAGAAGTCCCATGAATAAAGTGACTTCCACCTTTTATCAGGAATGCAAGTTTGGTTTCATATCCAAAAATCTATCACTATGATGTACCACATTAATAATATAAAAATAAAAAACCACACGATCATCTCAATAGACTCAGAAAAACACTTAACATCTAGCACTCTTTCATGATTGAAAACACTGAACAATGAAGACACAGAAAGGACCTTCTGCAACTTGGCAAGGGCATATAGAAACCAAACAAAAAACAACAGCTAGCATCATAATGAAGGGTCAAGGACTTTATTTTTTCATGAGATCAGAAGCAGGCATTTCTATTGTATATTGCACCAGAAGTAAAATATAAAAGGCATTCACATTAAAATTTAAGAAATAAAATTATTTCTATTTGAACATGCATGACCTTGTATATAGAAAAATATATGGAATCAACACCAAAAAAAATTATTATAAGTAATAAAATAGTTTACCCATGTGGCAGGATATAATATACAAAAATCAATTTTATTTTTAAATATTAACAATGAATAATCCAAAATAAAATTAAGAAAACAACTCCATTTATAATGACATAAAAAGTACAAATTTTATGCACTGAAAACTACAAAAAATATTGAAAGAATTTACAGAATATCCAAATACTAGAACCACATTCTATAATCATGGGTTGAAGACACAAGTAACCCATATCAAAATTCCAACTGCGGTTTTTTTCAAAAATTGAAACATTGATATTAAAATTCATATAGAAATACAAGGAACCCAGAATATTAAAAACAATTTGGAAAAAAAATAAGTTCGAAAAGACTCACACTTCCTCAGTTTAAAACCTACTATAGAGCTAAAGTAACCGAGGCAGTGTAGTAGTGAATAAGGGTAGCATATTTGCAAATTATATATCTGGTAAGTGTCTAGTATAGAGAATATATAACAAACTCTTACACCTCAACAATTAAAAGCCAAATTACCCAATTAAATAATGGCAAATAATCTAAATAGATATTCTTCCAAATAAGATATACAAATGGCCAATAAACACATGAAAGGATATTTAACATCATTGGCCATTACTAGAATGCAAATCAAAATTATAATGATATAATTTAAACCCACTACAAAGGTTACAATAAAAATATATATGCAATAAGACGTCTTGATGATGTAGTGAAAAATGTGGACACCCTCATGCATTGCTGCCTACTTGGGAAAATAATGTCAATTCCTCAAAGTATTAAACACAGAGCTACTATGTAACACTATTATTCTACCTTTATGTTCATACCCAAGATAAATAAAAACATGTCCACCAAAGGACTTGCACATGAATGTTCATAGCAGCATTATTCACAATAGCTCCAAAGTGGAAACAATATAAATATTTATCCACTAATGAATAGATAATGTATTATTCTACAATGGAGTATTATTCCACAATAAAAAACAAATGAAGTACAGATACATGCTACAACATGAATGAACCTTGCAGACAGTATGCTAAATGAAAGAAGTCTAGCACAAAAGATTATATATTGCATGGTTCCATCTATATAAAATGTCTAGAAATAGGGAAGTCAATAGAGACAGAAAGATGGATGATTCTCTGAGGCTGGGGATCAGAGGAATGAGGATTTCTGGTAATGGGTACAAGGTTTCTTTGGGGAATATTGAAAATGTTCTAAAACAAGAATTTGGTAATGGTTGCACAAACCGGTGAATATACTCAAAATCATTTAACTGCACTTTAAGTGGGTAAATTTTATGGTGTGTAAAATACATCTCATAAATCTGTACAAAACAACAAAATGAATTAACAACATGTATTAACAGAAATTAATTGTACCTATGGGACTGGATTTTAAATGTATTTGATCAAGGAGGGTGAAACATAAGATTGAATAAGCAGAATTATTAATTTATTTTTGTTACAAATGTTTCTCCTTTTTTCCCCATTGACACCCTCCTCCCCATCCCCCCACCCGGTCCCCAGCTTTGTTGTCCATGTCCATCAGTTATGCATACATGCTTATAAGTTCTGTGGTTTCTCTCTTCCCTCCCCTGCCACCCTCTCTTCTGAGGGTTGTCAGTCTATACCCTACTTCCACATCTCTGGGTCTACCCTGTTCCTCAGACTGTTATGTTTATTATATTCCACAAATAAGTAAGATCAGGTGATATTTGTCTTTCTCTGCTTAGCGTGTTTCGCTTAGGATAATACTCTTGAGGTCCCTCCATGTCATTTCAAAGAATAAGAGATCTTTCTTTCTTACAGCTGCATAGTACTCCATTGTGTATATGTACCACAGCTTTTTTATCCAATCGTCCACTGATGGACACTTGGGCTGTTTCCGGATCTTAGCTATTGTAAATAGTGCTGCTATGAACATGGGGGTACATATATTCTTTCTGATTGGTGTTTCAGGCTTCTTAGGGTATATTCCTAGAAGTGGGATCACTGGGTCAAATGGCAATTCAATTTTTAATTTTTTGAGGTAACACCATAGTGTCTTCCACAGTGGCTGCACCAGTCTGCATTCCCACCAATAGTGTAGTAGAGTCTTTTCTCCACACCCTCGCCAACACTTATTGTTTGATGATTTGTTGATGGCAGCCATTCTGACAGGTGTGAAGTGATACCTCATTGTTGTTTTAATTTGCATCTCTCTGATGATTAGTGATGTTGACATTTCTTCATATGTCTCTTAGCCATTTGTATGTCCTGTTTGGAGAGGTGTCTATTTTAGTTAATCTGCCCATTTTTTAATTGGGTTCTTTGATTTCCTTTTGTTGAGTTGTATGAGCACTCTATATATTTTGGAGATTAACCCCTTATCTGATGTATCATTGGCAATTATGCTCTCCCATTCAGTGGGTTCCCTTTCCAATTTGATGGTTGTTTCTTTTGCTGTGCAGAAGCTTTTGAGTTTGATGTAGTCCCATGTGTTTATTTTTTCCTTTGTTTCTGTTGCCTTAGGTGATGTATAAGTGAAGATTCTGATGCATATGATGTCCGAAATTTTGTTGCCTACATTTTCTTCTAGGATTTTTATGGATTCACAAGTCACATTTAAGTCTTTTATCCATTTTGAGTTTATTCTTGTGTATGGTGTAAGTTGATGGTCTAGTTCCATTTTTTTGCATGTAGCTGTCCAATTTTCCCAGCACCATTTATTAAAGAGACTGTCTTTACTCCATTGTATGCTCTTGCCACCATTGTCAAATATTAATTGGGCATAATGTCTTGGGTCAATTTCCAGATTCTCTGTTCTGTTCCACTGGTCTATATGCCTGTTCTTGTGCCAGTACCAGGCTGTTTTGATTACAGTAGCTTTGTAGTATAACCTGATATCTGGTATTGTGATCCCACCTACTTTGTCCTTCTTTTTCAAGATTGCTGTGGCTATTTGGGGTCTTTTTTGGTTCCATATGAACTTTTGAAGTATTTGTTCTAGTTCTGTGAAATATGTCACTGGTATTTTGATGGGGATTGCATTGAATCTATAGATTGCTTTGGGTAATATGGACATTTTAATGATGTTAATTCTTCCAGTCCATGAACAAGGTATGTGCTTCCACTTTTTTATATCTTCCTCTATTTCGTTTTTCAATGTCCTGTAGTTTTCTGCAAATAGGTCCTTTACTTCTTTGGTTAAGTTTATTCCTAGGTATCTTAATTTTTTTGCTGCGATGGTAAATGGGATTGTTTTATTAGTTTCTCTTTCTGTGAGTTCATCATTGGTGTATAAGAATGCCGTTGATTTTTTGATGTTAATTTTGTATCCTGCTACTTTGCCAAATTCATTTATTAAGTCTAGTAGATTTTTGATGGAGTCTTTAGGGTTTTCTATATATAATATCATGTCATCTGCAAATAATGACAGTTTCACTTCCTCCTTTCCAATTTGGATTCCTTTTATTTTTTCTTCATTTCTGATTGCTGTGGCTAAGACTTCAAGTACTATGTTAAATAAAAGTGGCAAAAGTGGGCATCCCTGTCTTGTTCCTGTTCTTAAGGGAAATGTTTTCAGTTTTTGGCCGTTGAGTATGATGTTGGCTGTAGGTCTTTCATATATGGCCTTTATTATATCAAGATGTGATCCCTCTATTCCCAAATTGCTGAGTGTTTTTATCAGAAAAGGGTGCTGGAATTTGTCAAATGCTTTTTCAGCATCTATTGATATGATTATGTGGTTTTTATCTTTCATTTTGTTTATGTGGTGTATCACATTTATTGATTTGCGAATATTGAACCAGCCTTGCATCCCTGGGATGAATCCCACTTGGTCATGGTGAATAATTTTTTTGATGTATTGCTGGATCCGATTTGCTAGTATTTTGTTTAGGATTTTGGCATCTATGTTCATCAGGGATACTGGCCTGTAGTTTTCTTTCTTTGTAGTGTCTTTTTCTGTTTTTGGAATTAGAATTATGCTGGCCTCATAAAACGAGTTTGGAAGTCTTCCCTCTTCTTGAATTTTTTGAAATAGGTTGAGGAGAATGGGTGTTACTTCTTCTTTGAATGTTCGGTAAAACTCCCCCATGAAGCCGTTCGGGCCTGGGCTTTTCTTTGCTGGGATAGTCTTGATTACATCTTCAATTTCCTTAGCTGTTATTGGTCTGTTCAAGTTTTCTATCTCTTCTCGGTCCAGTTTTGGGAGACTATGTGTTTCTAGAAATTTGTCCATTTCGCTTAGATTGTCCAATTTGTTGCCATATACATGTTCATAATATTTGTTAACGATCCTTTGTATTTCTGTGGTGTCAGTTGTTACTTCTCCTCTTTCATTTCTGATTTTGTGTATTTGGGTTCTTGCTCTTTGCTTCTTGGTGAGTCTAGCTAAGGGTCCATCAATTTTGTTTATCTTTTCAAAAAACCAGCTCTTTATTTCATTGATCCTTTGAATTGTTTTTTTGGTCTCCATGTCGCTTATTTCTGCTCTGATCTTTACTATTTCCTTCCTTGTACTTGCTCTGGGGTTTTCTTTTCGTTTGCTTTCTAGTTCTTTAAGTTGTGAGGTTAGATAGTCTATTAGAAAATTTTCTTGTTTCTTGAGGTAGGTCTGGAGTGCTATGAACTTCCCTCTCAGAACTGCTTTCGCTGTATCCCATAGATTTTGTGTTGTTGTGTGTTCATTTTCATTGGTTTCCAGGAAGTTTTTAATTTCTTCCTTGATCTCCTCAGTAACCCATTCATTGTTTAATAACATGCTATTTAGCCTCCAAGTGTTCCAATGTCTTTGCATGTTCTTGTTGCAATTGATTTCTAGTTTCATGCCATTGTGATCTGAGAAGATGCTTGATATGATTTCAATCTTCTTGAACTTGTAGAGACTTAGTTTGTGTCCTAACATGTGGTCTGTCTTTGAGAATGTCCCATGTGCACTTGAGAAGAACGTGAATTCTGTAGTTTTGTGGTGTAATTCTCTGTAGATATCTATTAAATCCATTTGGTCTAGTGCTTCATTTAGAGTCTCTGTTTCCTTGTTAATTTTTTGTCTAGAGGATCTATCCAGTGAGGTCAGCAGGGTGTTGAAGTCCCCTGCTATGATTGTATTGCTGTCAATTTCTTTGAAGTCCTCCAGAAGATTTTTAATGTATTTTGGTGCTCCTATATTGGGTGCATATATGTTTACCAAGGTTATATCTTCCTGTTGGATAGATCCTTTCAATATTATGTAGTGACCTTCTTTGTCTCTAGTTATGGCTTTCATTTTGAAATCTATTTTATCAGTTATGAGTATTGCTACCCCAGCTTTTTTTTCCTTTCCGTTTGCTTGGAAGATTTTTTTCCATTCCTTCACTTTCAGCCTATGTGAGTCTTTTGTTGTGAGGTGGGTCTCTTGTAAACAACATATATATGGGTCATGCTTTCTTATCCAGTCAGCTACTCTGTGTTTTTTATCGGAGCATTCAATCCATTTACATTTAAGGTGATTATTGATATGTACTTATTTATTGCTTTTTTGTTTAGTGTGGTTCTATTTTCCTTCCTATTTCTTCTACTAATTACAGCAGTCCTTTTAACATTTCTTGCAGTGCTGGTTTGGTGCTAATGTATTCCCTTAGCCTTTTTTTTTTTTTTTTTTAATCTAGGAAGCTCTTTATTTGACCTTCTATTTTTGAATGATAGCCTTGCTGGGTAGAGTAGTCTTGGGTTCAGATCCTTGTTTTTCATGACCTTGATTACTTCATGCCATTCCCTTCTGGCCTATAGTGTTTCTGTTGAGAAGTCAGATGATAGCCTTATGGGGGTTCCTTTGTAGGTAACCTGTTGCTTAGCTCTTGCTGCCTTTAGGATTCTCTCTTTGTCTTTAATTTTTGGCATTTTAATTACTGTGTGTCTTGGTGTGGGCCTGTTTGGGTTCTTCTTACTTGGGACTCTCTGTGCTTCTTGAACTTGAATGCCTTCTTCCTTCACCAAATTAGGGAAGTTTTCTGTCATTATTTCTTCAAATATATTCTCTAACCCTTGCTCATTTTCTTCTTCTTCAGGGACTCCAATGATGTGAATATTATTACGTTTCCAGTTGTCCCACAGTTCTCTTAAGCTGTCTTCCTATTTTTTCATTGTTTTTTCCTTTTGGTTTTCCGATTGGTTGATTTTTTTCTACCCTGTCTTCTAATTCACTGATCCGGTCCTCAGCTTCCTCTACTCTACTGTTTAGTCCTTCCAATGTGTTCTTCATTTCTGCTATGTCATTCTTCATTTCTTCTTGGTGCTTCTTCATTTCCACTTGATTGGTTTTCAGTGTTTCTATGTCTTTGCTCATGGTGTTGATGTCTTTACTCAAGGTGTTGATGTCCTTACTCATGCTGTTGAGCTTCCTGAAGATCATGGCTCTGAATTCTAGCTCTGTTAACTTGTTTAACTCCATTTCATTTATCTCATCTTCGGTAGAGGTCTCTTGTTCTTTCATTTGGGATCTGTTTCTTTGTTTCACCATTTTGGCTATCTCAGTGGGTTTTGGAGCCTGCCAAATTTTCCCTGTGGATGTTGGTGTTCTGCTGTTTGTGGCTCCCTCTACTGGGTTTGGATGAGTGTGGGAGGACCCACGTTAATCACCACCATCCAGTCTTACTTTCCTGGGTAGATTTGTAAGCCCAGCAAAGGTTAAGTTATCCTCTAGCTATTAGTCGCGGTTACTTGAAGAGCCTTGTGTTCTCAGTTGAATGAAAATCTCCCTCAGGCGTTCAGGGTAAGAGGATTTCCTGAGAGTAGGGCAGATGCTGGTAGTTAATGAGCCTCAATTTGCATTTCAATGGCCCACCAGGGTGTGGCTGAATCTCCGAGGGAGGGGCTGCCACCTCTCCCCAGAGCCCTGGGAAGGAGTAAGATGGCCACCAGCCTGCATGGTCGCAACTCAGCCAAAGCTCTGAGCGCCCTCTAAATCCCGAGTGTCCCCACACAGTTCCAGTCCAGTCCGCCCTTCTTCTGCAGGAGCCCAGGTGAGTGGCTGTGGCTATTTTAGTGCTCTGTCCCAGCCCTCTGCGCTGTGGAGCCGGCTCGGGCTTTAACCCCAAGGGCGGGCGCTGCTCACGGCTAAGGCCGCTGCTGTCCTTGGGCTCCCAGCCCCCCTCTCATGCCTCCGCAGATCCTACCAGGATAGATTCAGTGTCCCTGGCTGTATGGTCCTTGCAAGCTGCTTTTCTGTTGCTTTTTCTTGACGATTTATCTTTATTTTAGTTGTAATTCCAGTTTTATCCTGGGAGATGGTCCGTGTAGCTTCCATTCACTCCGCCGCCATTTTGGAATCCTCGAATAAGCAGAATTATATTTGGGGTAGGTACAGACACCTCAGCCATGGAGGAGCTGAATACCAAACATGTATAGCGAGGTAGAACTGCGTTGCATAAGGCATGGACTGTGGTAGCAACAATGCAATTTTCTTCTGTGAGAGGACTTGCCATTCAGTTGCAAGGAGTGCTGTTAGCTGAAAGATTCCACCTGAAGAGCTTTGAAGATCCATCTCGCCTTTGGAACAAGACAATGACTGGTCATGCTGTAGATTCAAGGACATGTCCATTGCTGCCCAACGTGGGTCTGACCTAAGGCAAAATCTTCACCTTGGAGTTCCCAGTTAATTTCACAATCTGTATAATGGCTGGAGATTCTCCCTGCTTAACCCTACTATTTTCCTCCTTTAAGACATTCTGAAAAATTTTCCTATCCAATTCTTCCTTTACATTTCACAAGTGCTACCCCCTATAAACTGATTTCACACCTATCTTACCATCTTCTTTCTATAGAACCCAGTAGACACATCATATAATTTATCAGATTTGATTGTATTATTGATAATATTTGACATATTTCTTTAAAACAACCCAAATTTAAGAATACTATATAATCACAAAAACAAATACATACCAATATAATTAATTCAAAACTTTTTAAGGTATCATTGTTGGAAATCAATTTTGTAATGAAATGAACTATTTATTATAATTACATAAGTGGTCACCTTAGCCTTTTGTATTCTCAACGGTGTTAGTATTATTTTATCGATTATTTAAAAGATTAAGGAATTTAGATATAATTAAATTAGAGTTGGGTTGAGTACTTAAGATTTCTGGTACTAAGCATGGAGTAGTGCCGTTTCACTATAGAAACAAAATAAATCATCTGCCTTTCATTTAAATTGTAACAACAACAAAATATTAAAGCAGTCCTATAATCGTTCTAAAAGATAAATCTAAATTTTACTAAGACTTGCCATAAATAAGCATAATAACGTTCCCCTGTATGGTTACCTATTTCATATTTTAATTTCACAATGAGAATGTAAATGGTGATTTTCCTGATTAAAGAGATTATGTCAGAGTTATAGCAATATAGAATTAATAAATAATAGCGAATTGAGCATGTTTCTAATAGAAGAGCCAGTTTTGGTGCCATTTCGTAAAAAGAGAATACCACCACTTTTGATCCTCTTGATCAAAAATCAGCCATCCTCACTCTTTACCATGTTTATAGCACAGTCTACTAGACTGTAGCAAATCTGTGGTGACCACAGACTGTTTCTTGAATCAAAGGTAATGAGCAGGCTTGTGTGCCAGTTCTTGAACAATGAGCTTGGTTTTCTTGATTTCTGGAAGAAATTTTCATCCTTTGCTTTTTTTTCTCTGCTCTTGTTTCTCTGCAGCATTCACAGAATGCAGATTTTGACCATCTGGGGCCCACACATAGAACAGTGTGAAGCATGATATGCCTTCTTGAAACAGATTCATCTCCTAGTGTAGGAAAGATAATAGTAAAAATATGTAGCACAGACTGTTGTGGGTTGAACTGTGTCCCCTTAAAAAGGTAGATTGATGTTTTGACCCCATACCTCAGACTATGACCTTACTAGGATATAAGTTCTTTAAAAGGTAAGTTAAAGTCAGCAAGAGAGGCTCTGATTCGATATGACTGGTGTCCTTCTGAAAAGAGGGAAATCTGGACACAGAAATAGACACAGGAGAGCAGATGATGGGAAGACACAGAGAAATGCCTTCTACAAACCTTGGAATGTGAATGCCTGAGGTGACCAAAAGGTGGGAGAGAGACTTGGGATAGATTCTCCCTCAGAGTTCTCAAAAGTTGCCAACACCACTGACACCTTGATCTCAAACTTCTAGTCTCCAGGTCGGTGAGACAACAAATATCTGTTGTTTATGTTACCCAGTTTGTGATTTTTTTATTATGGCAACACCAGGGAACTAATACACAGACTACATTTAATTCACTGTAAGACACATAAACTTCATTTCAGAAACAATTGATTTTAGAAGTTCCTTTACTACGGTTCCCTTTAGTATGGGTGATTTTGAATAAGACTACATTCCTATATTTGTCATGTATATTGACTTTCCTCAAGAACTCTTAAAATCTCCCCACTCCTCATAAAGCAATGAAGGAAACAATGAATACCTATCATTTGAATAGGAATATCTTTTTTGGTTAAAAATAAATAGTTAAGAAAAAAGCAATGAAGAGTTCTTGTAGTAGGCGACCTCTTAGATGGCTTCCAGTAACTCCTGCCTCACGGTATTCATGCTTCTGTGGAACCTCCTCCTTTGGAGTGCAGAATGAATTGAGTGACTTGCCTCTAAAAAGAAGAATATGGCAGATTTGATGGAAACTCTAGATTATAAAGACTCTGATTTCCATTTTTGGTCCTCTCTTGCTCCCTCTCTTTGGAATGCTCACTCTGGGGGAAGCTGGCATGTGGTGAAGAACCCCATGAAGAAGCTCCTAAGTGATGATAAAGAACAGAGACCTTAACCCAGTCAGTGTGGCTCAGTGGTTGAGCGTCAATCCATGCACCAAGAGTTCGCTGGTTCGATTCCAGGTCAGGGCACATGTCCAGGTTGTGGGCCTGATCCCCAGTCAGGGGCATGCAGGAGGCAGCCAATCAATGTTCTCTCTCATTGAGGTTTCTGTCTCTCTCTCCCACTCCCTCTCTCTCTCTCTAAAAGCAATAAAGAAAAAAATTTTAAAAAAAAGAACAGAGGACTTAGTCCAGTGGTCCATGAGAAGTTGAATCCTGCCACAACACATGTCTGGAAACAGATCATTCAGCTCATCAAGTCCTGAGATAGCATCGCAACCCTGGCCAACAACCTCAGGAGAGACCTTGAACACACAGAGGCACCTCCACTAAGCACGACCCATATTTCTGACTCACAGATTATGAGATAATACAAAAGTTGCCATTCCGGCTGCTAAATTTAGGGTATTTGTTACACAAGAATATATAAATAATACAGAGCTATGATAGTTACTAAAAATGTTTCTCATTTTTATGATATTATATTTAAATCATTCATTACATAACTTTTGGATTTTAGAGAAAATTTGTGATGATAATTCAGAGGGTAAGAAATGTGTTAGAGAAGACTAAGTTTCTTAAATGTTAACAAAGTTTTAGTCTGCGGTTTCACAACTCCTTCTGTCCAGGGAGATTTGCTTAGAAACAAATTTGCAAATCTTCACCATAAATGCAAAGCATTAAAAATAACCCACAAGCATATTATACTTTCTAATACATAACTTGATTTTGATTTTTCTCAGATATGGAAAAGCTTCTTTTCGGATTCTTTCAGTTTCCTTTTGATACTGAAAAGTTAGGTTGTTGATTTTTGTTTTTATGACTGTTAAACAAATTATATTATTTTTCAATTCATGCTATTATGATAGCAATAATGTTAAATAATGTTATAATAGTAATAATGTTTTACTTAGTGAAAAAAAAAAACTTTAACATTCAATAAGAAATGAGACACTTTTATGAAGAAACTATTGAACACCAAGAAAAGTGGCACCAGTAAATGAAAGACTTGTCCAAAAAAAAAAATAAATAAATACTGTTTCTCGCCCTGGCTGGTTTGGCTCAGCGGTTAGAGCGTTGGCCTGCGGACCAGAGAGTCCTGGGTTCAGTTCCCACTAAGAACACGTATCTCTGTTGCAGTTTGTCCCCGGCCCCGGTTGGGGTCGTGAGGGTGGCAGCCACTCAATGTGTCTCTCTCACATCCATGTTTCTCTCTCTCTTTTTCCCTCCCTCCCTCCTGCTCTATCTGAAGATAAATGCAAAAAAAAAAAAAAAAAAGAAAAATGTCCTCAGGTGAGGATTAAATAAATAAATAAATAAATAAATAAATATTGTTTCTCTTACAGTTTTCTTTGGGAGTCCCCCAAATTTATGAGTTTCAATGGATAGCAGATAAAATAAATATATTTTATCATTCAATCAAAACATTACATCAAATGTAATAGTTTTCTACTGTTGCTATAACAGATTACCACAAATGTAGTGGCTTAAAACAACACAACTTTACTGTCTTAAGGTTCTGGAGGTCAAGAACACAACATGAGTCTCACAGGTTCAGAATCAAGGTCTTGGTAGGAAGTGTTCCTTCCTGGAGGCTTAAGGGGACAATCTATTTCTTTGCCCTTTCTGACTTGTAAAAGCTGCCTGCATGCCTTGGTTTATGGCCTTGTTCCTCCGTCTTCAAAGCCAGCAATGTGCTGGTCTAGGGGTCCTCGAATCACCTGATCCATGTGCTCTTGTCACACCATGTCTGACCACAACTGGGGAAGTTCATTTTTTTGTTTTGTTTTGTTTTTCTTTATAGATTTTATAGAGAGGGGAAGGGAGAGAGAGAGAGAGAGAGAGATAGAAACATTGATGAAAGAGAACATTGATTGGCTGCTTCTTGCATGCCCCCCACTGAGGATTGGGGCTACAACCTGGGCATGTGCCCTGACCGAGAATTGAACTGGCGACCTCTTGGTGCATGGGTTGATGCTCAACCACTGAGCCACACTGGCCGGACAGAAGTTTGCTAATTTTAATGACTTGTGTAATTAGAATGGGCCCACATGGATGATCCAGAGTAATTTCACCATTTTAAGGTCTGCGATCTTAATCACATCTACAAAGACCCTGTTGCTATATATAGTGACATAGCCTCATGTTCCAAGGACTAGAGCCTTTATTCTAACTACCATAGTAGATGATGGTATTTGCTTAATGAATAGTTCTCCATGTCAACAATATAAATTGAGTCACAAGCAAATAGTAGTTTCTCTACAAAAGGTGACTGGTATTGAGGAGATGACATCAGACACTTTATTATATATGTATTAAGTAAGCCTTAGAAAGCACAGCTCTGATTATACCAAGGCCTTGCTTACAAACTATCCCTCTTTATTTTATGCTCTAAACAGATGAAAGTCCTTATTATTCCCTGGGCATATTTTGAAATGTGCATGAATTCGAACTATCTTTTCCCACCCCGAAATATTTCACTGTAACTTTAATATTTTTTTTAATTTGATTTTTTAGAGAGAAGATAGAAACATTGAAGTGAGAGAGAAATGTTGACCGGTTGCATCCTGCACGTCCCCTACTGGGCATCGAGCCCACCACCCCAGTATGGGCCCTGACTGGGAACAGAACCAGGACCTCTCAGTCCATGGGGCGATGTTCAATCCACTGAGCCACACCGGCTGGGCTCACTATAATTTTAATGAAGGTACTGTAAATCCCCAAATCCATCTAAATCATTAAGAGAATCACCATGACAAAAATTTAATTTTATTTTTTGATTGTGAAAATATGCACTATATTTATGCTGCTTTAATGAATTAATAGTACTGTTATTTTTTAGATTTACTGTATTCAGAAGGAAATAAAATAACACTTGGAGACCAGGTTAACTGTTGTTAAAATAAATTTAATTATACATAGCTGCAGAGAAGTATAAAAGGATGATCAATAAGAGACCTTAAAGCATAAAATTAAGACTACATTTTGTGAGAAAATGGGAGAGAAATAATAGTTAAAGGAGAAAAAATAAGAGGTAACACTTCCAAATGTTAAGGGAAAATTGTTCATATTTCTGAAAGGATAGGGTAGGCATCAAATTTCTATATCATTTATATTCTATTGGCTAGAGTAAAAGAATGAAGTAATATGTTATTTGAAGTGTCAATATTTACAATATTCCATAAAACAAATCATTTGAAAATTTATAAACATATGATAAAAAATATGAATGAAAGTTCAAAATGCTCAAGGATGTTACAAAGGTTTTCAAATTTTTTCAAAAAATTTTTGGTTTTTTGTTTTGTTTTGTTTTTTAATTTTTTCTTTATTGATTTTAGAGAGAGAGGAAGTGAGAAGGAGAGAGAGATAGAAACACCGATGAGAGAGAGCATCGATCAGCCGCCTCCTGCATGCCCCCACTGGGGATTTGGCCCACAACCTGGGCATGTGCCCTGACCAGGAATTGAACCGGTAACCTCTTGGTGCGTGGGTTGATGCTCAACCACTGAGCCACACTGGCCGGGCTTCAAAAAAATTTGAAAGCTATTATTCTAAACTGTAATTCAGACTCAAATTCAAGTCATTAGTTACTCACTCTCATCCCTTAAAAGTTCCCAGGTGAAGTCCTCTATGTTCTATTCTGCAGCTGCAAATCAGTTGAAATCATATCTCCATTTACACGCAAGATAACATTAAGATCCATTAGGCCCGATTTTAACTTTTTCTTTTTGAGTAATTCTAACTATTTGTAAGAAAAGATATTTCATGGATTTTATTTTTTTCCTAGAGTTCTTTGAAAAAAATATATAATTACTTGTTTTAAATAGAATAAAATAAAATTATTCTAACTTGCAATTACCATAAGGATTTATTACAACTTGTATAGACATCTATGATACATTATATCTTAGTGATTATTTTCTATACCTTAAATTATTTCTCTATTTTATCTTATTTATTACTTAAACCACTAATCATTTACTACTAATCATTATTGTTACTATTTACTCCTTACTCCTAAATTATTCCCAGTTGTGCTAAAACAATAGGAGAGCAGAATGACGTACGTAGTCTCTTAGAAAAAGGACACAATAGTGAAATAAATGGTCATTAATGAAATGTTTTTAAATGTTCTTATCACAGAAAGTATAGCATCAGCTTTCAAGAAACTATAAAATAAGACCGAAAGCGCCATATTCATGTTCTGCTTCTCAGCTTTCACTGAACATAGTTCAAATTCACAATTTGTTATTTTCTGCTCTTAAGTGCCAAGAAGAGAAAAGTTGTCAGAAGACATTTCACTATATTTAGCTGAATCAGAAGATGAATTAAAACAGACAGCACTGAGTCTAGACCCTAAGGATGGTGAAACTGATTGTATAAGTGGAATTTCAGACTATATGCCTTTAGATGATGATATCCTGTAAAATTTTCTTAAACTCAGTAATTGATGTGTAACTAATATATGTTAAAAACAACAACAACAAAAATAGATCATAATCCTTGATAATCATTCAACAGAAAGGACTTCATCATATAGTATTTTGTGACAATTTTCTGGACCGTTCTGTTTTGTTGAAAGAAAATGTGACTCTTGTGATATGGGCCTGTTTAATATACTGACTACAGTTGTAGGTAGGTTGTGAACCTACGCATATGAGCAAATAGATCAAATAAAATACACACACACAAATGAAAACAAGTAAAACAAAAAATCTGCCTAAGATCAGTTCATTCTACCAATGCAATATCCTGGTTGTAATATTTTAATACAGTTCTTAAAAAACAGTTAACATTGGGAAAAACTGAGTAAAGTATACACAGTACCTCTCTATATTATTACTTCCAACATCATGTAAATCTATACTTATCTCTGTAAAAATTTCAATTAAAAAAATAATAAAAAGGTGGGATATCCATTGGATTCAGGTATTAAATGATGACAATTTGCCTGCTATACTAAATGTTAAACCTGGGGGAAATCACCCTAACCTGGATTCTACATAGTTGAGGGCACATTCTGACCCTCTTCTGCCCACATCTCACCCATACATCAAGAAGTCCATAGGGCCAAGAAGACTTGGCCAAGATCTGGATACCTGGGATCCCATATATCTTTTCCCAAAGAGCCGTCTTCCAAGATCTTTATGGGTCTCCTCTATGAGGCCATCCTCTGAAAAGTAGATCATGCCATTCATGTCAAACGTCCAGCTCTAACAATGGCCAAGAGAAGGTCTGTTTGAGGATGTACAGATGGACTTAAACACGTGGCCTAGGCTTTCACTGTGTGTGTGCGATCCTCCCGAGTGGGCATTGGAACAGCAATCAGAGAAGGAGCAAGGCGAGCTCTCCTCATATGGTCACAAACATTCTAAATACAAACCCGTCCTTCCAAGTCAGTATGAAGATGAATTGATCAAGATGTGAGATTTATTATCTTGATTTATAACTTTTTTTTAAGTCTTTTAAAAATTTTTTTTTTTTTTTTTTTGAGAGAGGAAGGGAGAGGGAGAGAGACAGAAACATCAATGAGAGAGAACATTGATTGGCCACCTCCTGCATGCCCCCCCACTGGGGATTGGGCCCATAGCCTGGGCATGTGCCCTGACCAGGAATCGAACTGGGGACCTCCTGGTGCGTGGGTTGATGCTAACCACTGAGGCACACTGGCTGGGCTTGATTTATAACTTTTAAGTATCCAGACATATGCTAATGGGCCTCCATTTGTACTTTTACTCTGAGACCCACAAATGTTAAATGAAAAATTGGTTGAAACAATCATAAGACGTTAGAAAAGTTTTAATTTATTTCCATTAGCTTCTTGAGCCCTGTGACAATACATTCACCTCCCTCCCAAGGAGTACATTGAAAATATTTCAGCAGAGGCAACCAGTGTTCCTCCTTATACATTTCTACCAAGCAATGGTCACTTGCTTAGTAAGATGGGCTCTTGATGCTACAATTTAGAGAAGAAAATAAGTTCTGCCTCATTTCCCAAAATGACCACAAATAACCATCATAGGTGCAAAAATTACTAGTGGTATCTTCCCTTAAAAAAATAAAAGTTCTGACGCACAAGTCAGCTTCGTAAAGAAAACTGGTGGAAGGGACTGAAACAAGAAATAAGACAGGCAAAAGCAAAAGGAGAGATGAGGAAGGCAGAAAGGGAGGAACTAAATGATTAGATCCTTAACACTCTCCCCTCCCCCCATGCCCTGAAGTTACTACATAAGAGTGAACCATATAACTCACTTCTGAACTACTCTGATCCACTTTAAAAAAATCAGCTTATTATGAGAGAGTAGAAACCGATATTAAGAATCAAAATGCTTGGATTTCTAGCTCTGTAGCAATGTGTCTGTTTGACCTTGGAACGTGCCATTTTAATTCTATAAGAAAATTTATATTCCTGTGTTTTGTTTGTTTTGTTTTGATGCTGATGAAAGCACTGTCTGCTTATTCTGGAAAGTTTTGAAAATGAATAATGGAAAAAAAAAAAGAGAAGAAAATATAAATCACCTACCCCGAGATAGCCACTATTAATATTTTCATGTATTTCCTCCATTCTTTTCTTCTAGTGAATGTGCCTGTTTACATCCTTTTCTTCCACTTAAACCTGTGAGCCTTTCACATCTCTTAAATATTCTTTTACAGTATGTGTTTTTATTGTATGAATAAATATGCCAACACATATTCTGCAATATGTTTATCCTTCCTCATATTTTGGACATTAGACGGTTTCCAAATGTTTTGCGATTATATATGTCAGGTGAAAAGCTCTATACATAAATCTTTGAGTTTATGACTACTCACTTAGGCTATATTCCATAAAAACGGGATGACAGGGTCATAAAATGTGACCTTTCTGACAAGCTCTTGATAGGAATTCCCAAATTGCTTGAGCCTCAGTTTATTGGTAAAATGAGAAGCTTGCATTAGATGATTTCAAAGGTGCTTCTCTCAGCTGTAAAGTCCTATGTCTCTATGCCTGTTAGCCAGATCACTATGGACTTCTTGTTAAGAAGCCTAAGATTCATTAATCATGTAATGTATTCTGACACTTAATAGTATTACCTCAAAAATAATATTGCCTCACTGATTATCTATATACTTTATGCAGTGACAGGGAGCTTGACTTGTTAATCTCCTAAACCTTACTTTGAGCCAAAGATTCAGGTATAAATGGTTTATTAGGGAAAGGTCCCCAGGAAAAATTAGTAAGTGTATGGGAGGAGCAAGATAGGGGATAGAGAACAGCCAGAGAAGTGTGTTGTTGCAGGTCAAATCCCAGGCTCGGTCTGACCTCACAGTATCTGCTAGAGGACTGTGTATTGCTTTCCCTTTCTCTTCAACTTCAGTTTTGTTCTGGCTCCAGGGACACTAGATAGTTTTTTACTTCCTCAAATACACTAAACTTATCCCTGCCTCAGGCCCTTTGCAAATGCTACCTCCTCTGTCTGTGAAGCTCTTCTTCTCTGTACGGTTGATCTCATCTCTAATGTGTGCATTGAACCACTCTCTTTGAAATAATAAAGATGGTCATGCTAAATACTATTTGTCTGACTGCAAAGGTAAAATATTGTCGGCATCTCCTTTTGGATTCAAATCTCTACGATTAATAGACTCTTCCTTCCTGAGGGCATGCACTCGGAAAATCCCCAGCAAACTGTGGTAGGCAAAAACATAATTCAGGTTATAAATTTAAACATGGATGCAAGATTAATTGAAAGGCGGGCATAAGGAAGAAATTCAGATAAAAATAAGGTCATGCATTTGGAACTTGATTGGAAATGCAAGGAGATAAATGCTTTTGGTCCAGCCCTATTTACTATTCTCATTTAAGCTTGACACTTCAACCATATAGTTATTATAAAAATCAGACTGGTATGGCTGTCATTTATTTATTTCCACAATAAAAGATAAAGGAGGGAAAAAGAGAGAGAGAGATTTATTTAACAGAGGTTTAAGAACTATGATCCATCCACACTGGACCCTTCATGTCCAAATGGATTAAGTTCTTTCCAGCTTCAGGCCTTTGGAAGTGTTGTTCACAAATCCCACATCAATTACTCTGCTCCTGCCTGCATCATCATCTCCTTCTTGCATCTGGGTCCCAGCAATCCCATTTCCACAACTGGGCATTCTCTGCAAAACCTATCAAAGTACACCCTGCTCCCTAGCTCACAGTCCCGGTTACTTCATAAATGAAAGTGTAGTTTATTTACAGTGATTATCATATTCCATAATGCTTTGTTGTTGTTGTTGTTTGCTTATTTGTTCATTATCTATACCCATAGGTTCTCTCTCATGTTTTCAGTGTATAGATTTAGGTTCTCAGCACTTAGCATAGTATCTGAGAAAGACAGATAAATAGCTAGCTAGTTTAGATAGATAGATAGATAGATAGATAGATAGATAGATAGATAGATAGATGGATAGATAGATAGAATAATAGATATAGGTACACAATAGATATAATATATGAAACTCAATAAATAATTATTGAATTAATAAATTGAGTTTGTCAATTATTTGCCCTTAAGTAGATTAAAATAAGAATTATTAAGACTACTAGGTACATTATTTTATATAAACACAAAATATATCCTTTTAAATCTATGGACTAGTCATCATCTTTGCCATAATATTAATGTAAAACATCTAATCAGAAATTTAAAAAATCAACTTCTGAATTATGTTTTAAGCTGTTGCATCTAGAAAATATATGTTTTTTTCTGACATCTTTGTCATTTTTTATATTTTCACTGAAGATAACAGATGAAAATTATAGGCTGAAAGAAAAATGAATCCATCTCGGGTCATGCCCCATGTAATTTCCTGATTACAAAGGCTATGACTTCAACTGACAACTTCATGTTAGTATTCTGAGAAGTTTAATAATTAGGCAAGGTCTGCCTATTGGGCTTCTTGTTATCAAGATTCCTAAACAGGAATACAAAAATAACTATGGCGTAACTGTTGGTAATTTACTTGTCAAAATTGTATAAGTTTCTTGCTCTGAAAATGTACATAGGTAAGAGAAAACGATCCACCACTATCCAAATATTGTATTTGGACAAAACTTCTGTGAAATTCAAAATATTCCTTATACCTAACCCATTAAAATTAAGAATTTAGGGAATAATGCTAACAATGATATGTGAAAAAAAAAATTTTTAAGTGCATTTTCTCAAAATTCTATTGTTAAATGTTTTGGTATTTATTTTCTCAAGATTCTATGTCATTTTCCCAATATTCTACAAGTTAAAAAGCTATTAAGAATCAATGAAAATCTGAACCGTGTATGCTATAAATACACTTTCTATAGAAAATAGTATGGGATCTATATAACTTGATCTGTTTGTCCATGTAACGAATATAGGACTGCTATTGCTGTGTTCTGTTTACTTTGTCATATAAAAACATCATGGATTCCGTTGACAATTCTTAAGTAATTGTCTTTGAAATTAGCATTTTCTAAAGATTGTAAATTCCCTCTGAAAATTTTGTATTTATCACTGAGGATGATTTCAATGACAACTAACAGAAAATTAAGACTTACCTAATTTAAACACAGAAAATTTATCTCACATTAAAAGAAGTTCAGAGGTAAGTTAATCAGTTAACTAGTGTTTTCAAGGACTTGGGTTCTTTATCTTTGTCTTTACGCCAACTTCATATGATGACTTTATCCAAAAAATGTGTTCCAGTCATGGTTATGAAATGGTTCCCCTGGACTATGACACTGCTTGATTCAAGGCCTCATGTTTATAGAAGTCATCCATGGAAGAACTGTGCACTCACATGGCATTGACTAAATCTAATTCCACACCCATCCTAAACCAATCACAGGCAAGAGAAATGTGATTACGTGATTTGAATAGATTCATTGGAATTCTCCCCAGAAAGAAGGACAGGGTCTCAATCTAGTGAGGTAGATGCTTGAAAAAACTGAATTTATTTTTCCTTTATTGATTTTAGAGAGAGAGAGAGAAACATCGATGAGAGAGAACATCGATTGGCCACCTCCTGCATGTCCCCCACTGGGGATTGGGCCCACAACCTGGGCATGTGCCCTGACCAGTAATCTAACCGGAGACCTCTTGGTGCATGGGTTGACACTCAACCTTTGAGCCACACCAGCCGGGCAAAACTCTGAGTTTTATATCCAAGAAATAATAGAGGAGATGGTTATTGGGTACACACAAATCTGTATCTGCTTCAGTGACTCTTCAGTGAATACTCAGAATAACAAAAAGAAATGTGATAAATCCCATATTCTAGAAATAACTGATGTAAGAGTTTTCTCTAAGTTAGTGACACGCTTACTAAAATGAGATTTCACTGTGTTCCAGCCCTCAGTTTTCTGTTCTGTTTCATCATTGGGATTTGCCCGCTGGCAACAGCATTATAAGCTGCACCCTGCAGAAGTCAAGAACTGCCTTCGCAGCATATATTTGAGTAGTTTTGTTATTCGTATATTTTATTGATATTTATACTCAGTTCATTATAAAGTTTTATAGGTGAAAAGATATGATTTACAGTATTTACTGTGGCTCCGTAATAGTTTTATTATGCAGGCACAGTTCAGTTAATAAAAGTATAGCACCGTCTCACCTTGAGACCCTCTTGCTGTTGCTGAGTCTTTTATTAAATTTTCTGTGACCGTGGTAGTTAGCTTCTGTGACATGATTCCCCTGTGGAACAAGGTTCTGGGGGTTTGCAACTCAAACTGGATGAGATGATACAATCCCCCCTTCCTGTTGTTGGATGTAGTGGTTTCTGAGACCAGATCTGAAACAGCAGAGGTTATGTTGCTGAATGTAACACACTTGTACATGTGTCCAGCAACAGGGAGAAATCCTTTAACGATGAATATATGCTTTGTTCCAATGACACTTTAGGAAATGAAATTCAAATTTTCTAGCAATGAGCTGTACTTTTCGGGAGTCAGCTTCTTTCAAATTTTCTGGCATCACATAAACAATGTCAACTGTGGATAAAATGGGATAGCAGTCATTTATCATACTTCTCACTCTGCAAATCTCCTAATGGTTAACATAATCAAAGGCTTTCCACCTTAAATCTTTGTCTCCTTCTTGGTTGTCAATGTTTTGTTGCTAAGTTACTCTCAGTAATCACACACACACACACACACACACACACACACACACACACACACACAAATCTCTATGACTTTATAGTACATTTATTGCAATCTTTTAGGTGTCCAGTTTCCTGCATTTTGCAAACCAATGTCATATAAACCCAGGGAACCTGAAACAAGACTCTTCATGGAAACAAATATTCCAAAAATATTACATATATTTCTAAAACATTTTATAGATTAAAGTTTGAAAGCTGTGCATGCCCTGAAACTCCCAGTAATAAACATTTCCCCTTTTTAGTAGCAAGATAAAATAGAGTATATATCTTACTCATATTGTCTGAGTTCTGAATCACCTTACCTACATTGAACTTGGAACAATATTTCATCTATGCTTTTATAATATATAAAAAAATGTACAAAAGAACATGCCTTTCTCTCTATTCAGCTTTTTGGAAATGGCTAATAATGGTTTAGTTGATTTTCAATCATTTCATAAACTGTATACTCAAGGCATAACATGTGCTAGGTACTCTGGGAAATACTAAGAGGAGTAGTGACAAGAAGCTTATGACCCCATAAGTAAGATAAAAAATAGACACATATGATTCATATAAGTCTACGAAGGCATAAATTGTCTATGAGTCAAATATTCCCATCTCTACCACTTCCTAGATGATTAATTATATGAAACACTTTGCCACTGTTCACTGGATCAAACCATGGGTTTGGTTAGCATTGGAGAAGGGAGTCTGACAAGTTGCTGTAAAATCTAGGAAATGAGGAAGTTAACGTTGCCCTTTGAGAATTAAATCTTAGTATAAACTCAAGGGGAGGAAGTAATTACCTGGGAGGTAGGACTCCATTGCAAATGCTAATATATAACTGATGGACTTATTTTATCAAAAGGAGAAATCATGGAGCAAGTGAGAGACACTTGAGTTCATTGCTTAATTTAGCCATTGGCTCTGAGAGTGGAGAGATTAGATGTATTACCCTTGAGAACTTGAATATTTCACATTCTAATGCCCAGGTTAGCACAAGGACAGAGCTGAATATAAATCATAGAATCAGTAAATATTATTTCCCACTTATTGACAAGACAGTACATATCATCAGATGTCTATGGCCAGCTAGCTTAATCTGATGCCATTAAACATTCAGCACAACCAAATCCCCCTTTTTGAGTTTTTGCTCAATATATAGTTTTTAATTACCTAAAAATGAACTTTCCAAGAAGTGCTCATTATCCATTTTTTGGTATTTCCTATCTTTATGTATTTGAGTTTTTATATAAAATCAAAAGTACGCCTTCTGCTCTGGCTGGTTTGGCTCAGTGGTTAGAGCGTCAGCCCGCAGACCAAGGAGTCGCAGGTTCGATTCTGGTCAAGGGCACGTACCTCAGTTGCATTTCGGTCCGGGCCCTGGTTGGGGTCATGCAGGAGGCAGCCAGTCAATGTGTCTCTCTGGCATCGATGTTTCTCTCTCTCTCTCTCTCACCCTGTCTGAAAATTAATGGAAAAAATATCCCTGGGTGAGGATTAAATATATATATATATATATATATATATATATATATATATATATATATATATATATATATCTCACTTCTATTGATTATGTGGGTCTTGCCCCTTGGCACCTGGTTACACAAACATTCTGAGCCACGTGATAGCATTTTCGTTCTGGTGTTTATGTCAGTCTCACTAGGTTTTCGTTCAACTACTGAGAGTCCAATTTTTCCTGTATACTGACCACCTTTTGTCTGGACTTTTCAAGAACCACATTCCATTAGCCTTTCCTTGGGACCAAATGACTACCATTTACAGGTGCATTTCGCTCTCCACTGATCTCCTCGATTCACAAGCCCCTAAATTTCTGGTTATTTAGTTCTGCCAGTTTTCACCTACATCAGTTACAAAAGGACATATTTCACTGCTAATCTCCGTCTATCAAGTAAGTGACCTAGTTACATCAATAAAAATATTAAAGAACATGTCTCCAGCACATTTCTGGTATAATATTGGCAAGGGATATCTTGTTAGGATATTTGTATACCATCATTTGTTGTGACATATTTATTGATTACTTATTCCAGATGTGTATACAATTTATAATGCTAATCACTGAGAATCTGATGAACAGAAAGTCAATTTAAGGGCTATTATTTGTGAAGACTATAGTAAATAGGATATGAGACAAAAACAAAACTGGTGGTTATTTTCTGCAGGTGGCTCAATGCAATATTCTCAAGGAGTTTTCTTTCTTTAATATCATAAGTGGAGGGGAAAACAGTGGATACTATAACGGACAATTAGAAATGGCAAGACATACATATCTCAGGTTAGTAAAACAGTACAAATCCCCCCAAAAAGTTTACAAAAATGATAAAGGCCAACACAGAAGCAACGTAAGGTAGAGGGAAGAAAAAATGTTAAGCATATTTTATCACCAGATCAGCCTAGTTTAACACTTTATCTTGTTTGGAGCGACTTTAATTTTTTAAAGCTCATTTTTCTTATATTTAAAATGTAAATGATAGCACCTGCTTGTTTTACTATAGTGAAAATTAAATTGTGATATTTACAAACTGTCTTGTAGTGTTTGGCATTTGGTAAAATTCATTCAATGGTAAATATCAATATTATAAATACATAAATGTTAATAACAGCTCTCAGTGGTATACATACTTATGTAAGGAGATGGTTCCAATTTCCTACCAGATACTACTGAGAGAGATACAGTGTTGACTTTCTAGTTGTTGAAATGGAAAACGGTAGGGTGTTTCAGGGATGTGGGCTGTTACATTCATTAAACAAGGAAGCCATTAGACGGAAGTGGTCCCACGGTTTAGTGGCCCGCATGAGCACACCACAGACTAAGCCTGCAAATGCCTCAAGGTTAAGAAATCAAAACCTAAGGACAACTAGTCACAAACAACCCACTAGGCTTTCAGCTATAGTCAATCAAATGCTTTCCTTGCTTTGCTCTGCAACAACTCTATGTAAGTCTTTCCCTGATTTCTATCTTTGATCACACTTAACCACTCCTGATTCCGTGCTGACCCATTCCAATCAGTTTTTGCTTTGATAAACTCTTTAAAAATACTAATATGCCTTAGTCTATATTTTAACAGGCCTGATAAAGGAAAAGCTATGATCACCAAAGGCAGTAACACACATAAGCTTTATAGGGTGGCACTTGGACCAGGTTGCATGAGAGGTGAAGTCTATCAGTGTGATATTGTTCAGAGGCTTAGGTGAGGGGTCACCATCCAGAAGAAGAGGAAGGCAAGGGAGCTCCCAAGGGAGAGGGTGCTTTCCTATATAGATAATATTTCTCAGAAGCACGGGGAGTCTCTGGGTCAGAGGACTCTGAGGGGCTGGGACCAAAGGGCTGTGGTGACTTGGAGACTTAAAACTACAATGCTGTAACTTATCAATGGATAAAAGCTGCTGGGTAGGGTTTTATGGAATATGTAAAGCAAGCTGGTTCTCATTTAGGCTATTTTATGACAATTGGCTGTATAAAATTGTAGTTAGTTGGTCAGGCTTGTGAGCTAATAGTTTCCAAACTGTTATGTGAATGAGTCATCTCTAGCTCATTTGTGTAACAGAAATGTAACCTCATATGAATAAAATGAATGGGGAGGGGAATCTGTCAATTCTCTGCTGAATCTGTGGTTTGCATAGTCTAACTTGTAAAGGGGCACATTATAAATATGTGTTTCTGGTTACTTCAAATGAATTATCTGGCATTTATCTCATTTGATATGAAAGGCAATATTAACTCAGTTTTTAAGATAAAATGCCCATGATAAGTCAGATAGTTGAGTAGAGTCATTAATTTAGCAGAAGCTTATGGAATTTCAATGGCAAAAAAGTTTATATACTTCCTAAAGTAGCAACATGTCACAAGAACTAATATGAACAATGTGGGAGAGAGAATGATGGCCTCCTAAAGATATTTATACTCTAATTCCGATAACCTGTTGAATCTATTACCTTATATGGAAAAAGAGAATTTGCAGATACAACAAAGTTAAAGATCTCGAAATGGAGAAATTACACTAGATTCTCCAGATTATAAGAGAGGCAGGAGAGAGAGGTGAGAGAGAGGCGAGAGAATCCATGAGAGGAGAAGTTGTGACCATGGAAGTAAAGGTCAGAGAATAAGATATTGGGGCATTGAGGAAGGGGTCACATACCAAAGGATGCACCCTCTGAAAGCTGTGAAAGGCAAGGAAACATTCTCCCCAAAATATCCATAAGGAACATAGCTCTGCCAACATCTGGATTTACAGTAACATAAAAAATATGGGTTCTTTTAAGCCACTGAGTTTGTGGCAATTTGTTGTAACAGCAGGAATAGAAAAGTAATACAGTGTTTATTTTTAAGCTAAATAATAGAATATACCTTAAAGTTACACAGCAACTTTTAGTAAATTCAGTTAAAATAGTATAACAGTTTGCATTTCAATAGAATGTCACTTGTTGATTTAATTGATCATGAAAGTATGTTGGAAAAAACAACAATAACACAATATTGAACTGAAAGGGCACCAAAGGAATGAATCCTCTATGTGATGAGATGGTTTCTGTCATGGACTTAATAGTGTGTCACCCCCCTCCCCATTCATATGTTGAAGCCCTAAGCCCCAATGCAACTGTTTTTGGAGATAGAGCCTTTAAAGAGGAATTGAAGTTCAATGACTGAAGACTGAGGTCCTAATCCAATAGGATTGGTTGTCTTTAAAAGAAGATGAACCACAGAGCCCTCTCTCTCGTTCTCTCTGCATGTGTTTGCAGAGAAAAGGCCGTGTGCAGACACTGTGTGAAGATGCCATCTGCAAGCCAAGGTAAGAGGTCTCACCACAATTACCCTGATGTCACTGACAATTCTATACCCAATTCCAATGTATGTGTGTGGAGTGGGGGCCATTCTCACACCACCAACCAATTCTCCAGCACCAGCTGGGAACCCTAAAATTCAATTCAATTCTGACACTATCTACCCAGAGATAGCATCAGATTCTACAGGTTAAGGGCTCAGTCCCTAAAGACTGACTCCCACCCCCACCCCCTCACACACACACAATTTAGACACCGACAAGTCTAGGTTGTCACCTGGGCTTCTGACTGACCCCTATAGATTAGAGGTTCCAAGAACCCCTTTCTGATGTTTGCTTAATTTAATAGAGTGGCTCACAACATTCAGATAAACATTTTACTTAATAGATTACCAGTTCATTGTGAATGGATACAACTTAGGAACTCTTAGATGGAAGAAAGATATAGAGCAATGTTGGGGGAAAGAGTGAGGAGCCTCCATACCCCCTCCAGGTGTGCCACTCTCCCTAAATCGCTACATGTTCACCAACCCAGAAGCTCTCAGAATCCCCTACTTGGGAGTTTTTATGGAAGCTTTGTTAATAGACATGACTGAGTCACCCTCCAGCCCCTCTCCCTTTCCCAGAGTGTAGGAGGGCAGGACTGAAAGTTCTGACTATCCAATTACACAGTTGGTTCTCCTAGCAACCAGTCCCTATCCTTCCCTAGACCAAATGTCACCTCATTAACATAACAAAAGATACTTTTCTGACTGTCATCACTCAAGAAATTCCAGCTGTTTTAGGTGTTCTGTGTCAGAAATAGGACGAAGACCAAATATATTTGAGAAATATAGTTTGTTCACCTGAATCACCAAATATTTATTTCTTATAGATGACAGTCCACCTTGGACTTTTAGCCTCTAGAACTGTGAGAAAGTAAATTACTGTGAGAAAACAAATAAGCCACTCAGTCTATGGTATTTTGTTATGGGAGTCCTAGCTGACCAATAGTCTCCAAGAAAACTGATGAGTGAATAATCATCCATTATTTGGTCGAATCATAATCTAATTTGAAGCAATCTGTAATATTGTTTTCTTGAACAGTAAATTCATGGTGGCCATGGTAGCTTTCTGAATGAACACACTCTAAAAAAATATATTATAAAATAAATGTATAAAGACATTCTCTTAAAATAATGACTTCTCAAATTCATTGTAATTTAAAACCAGCAGGGATTTAAATCTTACTATCATATTCATTATCACTACTTAGAATTTATAATTTAATGGCAACATGACTCTAATAACAACTTTATCAGACTGGTCATTCTTTAGACATATATCTTGATATATATATATATATATATATATATATATATATATATATATATATATCCTTTGTTATTATCTTAAAATTGTCCTTTTTTAACCTTCTTGGTGTCTGTCTGCCTTACTAGAATGAAGGCATAAAGAAAAAGACTTTTTCTGTATTATTCTCAACTGTATCCCAGAAATTGTAACTCAGTGTAACACATAATAGGTACTCAATAAATATTTATTGATGAAATGAGTTAATTAATATGAAATTTAATGTCTGACTCCATGAAAATATTTTTTAAATTCTCCTTTTCTCTTTCATATTTAGCATTCACAAGGATGTGTTTCTTTCTTTCTTTATTTTTTTTCTTTATTGATTTTTAGAGAGAGAGGAAGAGAGAGGGAGAGAGAGATAGAAACATTGATGAGAGAGAACATCAACTGGTTGCCTCCTGCATGCCCCCCTTGGGGATTGGACCCACAACCTGGACATGTGCCCTGACCGGGAATCAAATCGGTGACCTCTTGGTGCATGGGTTCACGCTCAACCACTGAGCCACACCGGCCAGGCTGGATGTGTTTCTTTAAAAGAAATATCCCACCCGGCTGGTGTGGCTCAGTGGTTGAGCATCAATCCATGCACCAAGAAGTTGCCGATTTGATTCCTGGTCAAGGCACATGCCCAGGTTGTGGGCCAAATCCTCAGTGGGGGGGTGGGGCATGCAGGAGGTGGCCAATCCATGCTCTTTCTCATTGATGTTTCTATCTCTCTCTTCCTTTCTCTTCCTCTCTCTCTAAAATCAATAAAGAAAAAAATATTTTAATATGTGCGGCCCTGATTGTTATAAGGAACATGGTTTAGATAAGGTGGGAGAAGTTCTAGATTCTGGAAGTCATTTAATACACAGACCTACTAAGGCTGCAATAGGTCATCAGGGAAGGCTTGAATCTCCGAGAGCAAAAAAAACAGAATCAAGTGAACCTGGAAGACAAGTGACAGTGATTGAGGAGCTGGATCAGTATAGAACTGAAACAAAGGGAGGATCAAACAGACTAGTAACAATAGTAGCTAAAAATTATTGAACATTTGCTATTTTCCAAATATTTACAAGGTCTTTTGCATATGTAGGGAATGATATTTGGAAATTTTAAGCCATGAGCTTTTTTTCTTTATATGTACTGTCTCATGACACTCATCAGAGGGCTGGATGGAAAGGATCACAGAGAGAAGAGTTCAGGGTAGGTATAATTCAAAGTAGGTAGGTCCCATAACTAGAAGACAAGTTAAAAAGAAGAAATACTTGGAGCCAACACAGTGAGAGAGGAATTTCATTAGAAGCAGGTGCACTGGAGGTAGAGACAAATACACAATGACAAAGAAGTCAATCATACGAGAGGAAATTGGCAAGGAGGGGACAGAATGCAGAGCAGCTGCTTCACTCTCAAATCCTTGAAGTTACAGCATTTTTTTCCACATCCAGAATCACCCGGAGAGCATGATTAGTGGACAAAAGAGGAGAATGGGGAAATGTGGAGACTGTTTAAATGGGAGAGCACCATTTGAATTAATTTAGTTTAAATACTGAATTAATTTAGTTTAAATATTGGCTGAGACTAAACATTCAACACAAACTAAATTTTAAATTGGAATAGCTGAATTACTTTTAATGGAATTAAATTATTAGTCTCTATAGGTGGGACCTGGACAGTATTTATAAATTTTTTTCCAGGTGACTCTAATGTGTACCTAGGTTGAAAACCAATGATTTTGTTGTAGGACAATGAAAAGCTAGGAAAATACTGGGACATGTGGAATAGAGAAACTGAGGCAGGAAAGTTAAACAAAGCCAAAAAGCTTTGCAGGCCACTTGTAGCAGGACCTCATCTTGAGAACAAAGAGTTAAAACCTCTGCTTCTCACAGAATACAGGAGAGGAGAGTGAATCAGAGACCACTCAGTGCAAATCATCCTGAAGTTGTTAAAACAGCAGGGAGGAGGAGAAAAGAGGAATATAAACAACAAAAGCCAGGTACTTCCCATAAATTGTGATAAAGCCATAACAAAGAAAAGTGGAGACTTTTAGAGTTAATCTGTACCAGGATATCTAGCAGAGGAATTTTTTTTTTTTTAACTTACAGACAAAGGGTATATAAAGCAGAAACCGCCACCCTACTTGCTCCTCAGATTAGTGAGAGCCCGTCTGCTTCATAAACCAGATGTATAGGTTTGCTTGCTTTGCTTCATGAATAACTGTGCCGGCTTTAACTTTTTAATAAATTCACTTGCTTTAATGTTTTAATAGATACACTTCACAACACATTTAAGGTCTCTCCTATTAATTCATTTATGTGAGAAGACAAAGACTGAGGATGGGGACAGCCCACTCCTTCTGACTCAGGGGGCTGTGAAGGAACATGTCTCTGGTGTCTATGAGAGGTGCCTGTCACAATTTTTTCAGAGCTTGGTCTGAGAACCAAGAAAAAATTTCAAAGATGACTGATCTAATTCTTTCTTACTTTCTTCCTATCCACCATTCCTTCCTCCCTCCCTCCCTCCCTCCTTTCCTTCCTTCCTTCCTTCCTTCCTTCCTTCCTTCCTTCCTTCCTTCCCTCTTTCCCATTTTTTCCTCCCTCTTTTCATCTTCTTAACTAAGGTTTTATTTAGAGTGAAATGAACAACACAAGATTGCAGATTATTCCACTCTTCAAAAGAACACTCACTACTCCATTGATCTCAAAATATTGGAAGTGGTGAGAAGCCAAAACTCACATAATCTAATCGCATCTGTTCTCTCCCTAGCTGCGTGCTTCTTCTGCTTATTTTCTCGTTGAATGAGAACTTAGCTTTAGTCAAAATCTGAATTCTCTCTACCTGTCATTTCTATTCAATATCTATGATTTGAATCTTTAGGGACAATCTAAACAGGGGAAAAACAAAGGGGAGTTTATTTAAAAAAAAGAAAAAAACTAAACCAAACCAACCAAATAAACAAACAAAAAGCACATGTGTTTTCTTCTCTCCAAAAGCCCGATCTTATGTATATATAGTCTCAATATAGACTCACAGAAGTCAGCTCTAAGTCTCAAAGTTAGTCCTTGCCTGAGGTGAGAAGCTCAGGGTTTAGCCCTAACAGTGGAAAACTGCAAGAAAATATTATATATCCCTGAATGAAATATGGATGAGAAAGTGATATAAACAGAACCATTTCAGAATGGAGCTGGAGTCACCATCCCAGAGAAAGGCCTTGCACACCTTGCTCCTTGAAATTTGAGACTGTTTAAAATGGGCAGAATAACCTTCAGAATGGGCCAAACATTGTATTCCAAACAACTGTTTGTAAAGCTAACAGGAAAGCAGACATCCTGACTATAAGGACTGAAAGTTAAGAACATTTTTTAGAATTAGCAGCATGAGGTATAGCTAAAGAAAAACATAGCTTATTAGCACCAATAAAAATACCTTTCTATTAATGTGATTCTTTCCCTTCCCCTTCTCATAAAAAACCATTGCCTTTGACTCCATAATCAGAACACTACTTGAGTTTCTGCCTGAATTAGAGCTTCCCAGAATTGCAATTCTTTTTAATATTAAATAAATGCTTGTTGCCTTTTACTTTAGCTTTTTATTTTTAGGTTAATATAGATCACATGAATCTTTTCCACTATCATAACACCATTATTTGATCTCCATGCCTCCATTTCCTTAAAAGCAAAAGATTGTAATAAGACCCATGAGATTGTTTTAAAGATTAAATAATGCAATTCAAAACCAATGTTTAAAAATTAATTGACATAAGGTAAACTTGCAATAGAGTATTCACTATTATCGTCATTATTACATATACAATTTCACCGCAATCATTCAGAACACACAAAATTTCATGAGTTGGTAAAATAAATTATTCCCTCAGAATAATGAAAATAACACATTGGTTTTCAGTTTTTAGTGAATCATTTTGTCATGTTTAAAGTAGACTAATAACAAAGATATTTGATGACCTTTCAGTAGTTTATCTATGTGTTTTTTTGTTTTTTTTCGCATAAGCACTATTTTTATGTTGTTAGTCCTCGCCTGAGGATATTTTTCCCATTGATTTTTAGAGAGAGTGGAAAGTAGGGAAGGAAGGGAAGAGAGAAAGAGAAAAACATCTTTGTGAGAGAGACACATCCATTGGTTGCCTCCCACATGCACCCTATCTGGGGGGCAAACCTGAAACCCAGGTACATGCCCTTGACTGGAATCATATCCATGGGCCTTCCGTGCACAGGACGAGGCTTTAACCACTGAGCCACAGAGGGCAGGGTACATTGGTACTATTTTTATATAATAAATATTTTATGTTATCTGAAACAATATTTAAAACACAGGTTAGTGTTTCTTCTTTCTCTTACCACTTGTGTTCCAAATAGCTGCCACTAGGTTAATCAAGAATCAGAAAATAATCTCTACTGGATTATCTTCATGCACCATATGAAACTATACTGGAAGGGAATGTATGATCTTAAAATATTCATTATCTGAAGCTCTGGTTATTAACATTATTTGGAAAAAATAATCTATTCAACTTTGAAATACTCAATAGATTATATATGCAAATTTAAACCAAAATATTAATCTATATTAAAATTCACATTGCATAATTAAATAAATTAGAATTATTAGTCAATATTTGTTGAAAAGATCAAATGTTTACATTAACTGATTAAAATATAGGATAGATACTCTAATTAATCAAATCTGAGCAACATATAACACAAGTATCTGTTAAAAACTTAGTGTGCTTATAATAGTAGAGATTTTTGAAATATAAAGTAAATCATCTTAATGATTAGTGTAGAATATGGCTTCTCTTTTGAAATACCACCCTTTCAGGAACTAAATATAAGTGAGATAATAATATTTTAGATACTTAAATATTTGTTTATTTCCATCTATTTAAATACTGAAACATTTTATTTATCCATTTATAGTACCCTCTATCTCCGAGTTTTAGCTAATATTACTTTTAAAAAATATGAAACTGTTAAAGTATAGAAAATTAACTACAACTACTGTTGATCCACTAGTTGTACTCCTAACCAGAAAAATATTTCCCTGCTACATGGCTGATGTAGCCAAAATATTTCCTACCTACTGAACAACTATGCACTCTCCCACCTTTCACAGTCTGGTGGCAGCCGCTTCAGATGGTGTAATAGTTCTAGACAATGAAATGAGAACAGAAGTCATACTTGAGAATCTTCTTCCCCTGCCACAGTAATCATGACAGGCATGCTTTTGGGTGAACAAAACACAAGATCATAGCCGGCTAGATGGCTGAGTCACCAGATGAAATGCCTGAATGGGTAGCCCCACTTGAAACTGCAACAGTGCCTCGTCTACCTGGCTAATGCAGATAGGGTCATTGGGGTACCTTCAACAATGCCTACAAATAATTACACAGTAGCTCTCTCTTATCCACAGGTGATGCCTGAGACCGCAGATGCTATCAAAGCCTATATATACTAAGTTTTTCCTTTGCATACATACCTATGATACAGTTTAATTTATAAATTAGTCACAGTACGAGATTAACAACAATAATAAAATAGAACTATTTAGACCAATATACTATAATAAAATGTATGTGAATGGCTTTGGGACATTATTAAGTAAAGTAAGGGTTACCTGAACACAAGCAGTACACCACAACAGTAAATCTAATAACAGAGACAGCTAGTAAATGAATAAAATATGGAGGTGTCCATACAGCTAGAGACACTGGACAAAGGGATGATTCATGTCCTAGACAGATGAAGAGGAATGGCTAGAGATTGTATCATGCTACTCAGAATGGCACACATTTAAACATTTTTGAATTATTTCTGGAATTTTGCATTTAATGTTTTTGGTTGATGGTTGACCACCCGTAACTGAAGTTGTGGGAAAAAAGCCATGGAAAATGGGAGACTACTGTAGTGAACTTTGCTTTCTTTATGTCATACACAGAGCTGAGATCATTCTCACCGAACAAAATGAACATTTTTGGACTCCAAAGTGGTAAGCAATGAAACAATTAAATGTGACACTTGGGACTACGAAGTTGGAGAAAGGATGCGTTTTGATGGCCTTTGGTATCCTGATCCTTCATGGGTAAATTTTATCTGATAGAATTTGTTTACACCATGGTTTTTAGATTATATTTCAGTTCTTACAAACCTCTTTTTAATTAAATAAATTATATTAAGTAACTTAAAGCTCTCCATGAACTTTTATTTCTCTTTCTGTAAAAAGGAGGGAATAATAGTAATAGTAATAATAATAATAATATCATCCAAATGATAGCAAGAATAAATAAATGAGACTTAGTAAACCAAGCACTTGGAACACAAAAGGTGCTCTTTTTAAAAAGCTCCTCCTTTCCACCCAAACCCCAATGTTAGTAATGTGAAGGGGAGAAGAATTTATCACCCCAAAATATGCCTCTTTGGCATAAGGATTATTTTAGGCTGATTATTTTTAAGAAACTGCAGACACAGAAGAAGCTCTGAAAACAGAGTAGGCATCCTTTCGTAGGTGACATTTACATTTTTAAGGGAAATCTCAATTTGTGGGGTTTCTACTTGGCTGTACCAGGAAGAGGGAAATGACTGAATCTCTAGAAACTTATCATTGGAGAAGATAGACTTATACCTGCATAAGCTAATTCTCCTTGACTGTGCTTTGTCTGGAAACCTCTCATCACTGGCTCCCCAACCCCCAACATCTTTTGTCTTTAGCTGAAGATTTTTAGGTGATGGCTTGTGCCATTTCAGGGGGTCACTCAGCATTTCTGGGTATCTTCCATGTGTACAGGAGGTATACATACTGTTAATCTTTGTTTTTCTCTTGTTAATCTGTGTTTTCTTACAAGGGGATCTCAGCCAAGAACCTACAAGGGTAGGAAAAATCATTTTACTCCCCTACACATGTGCTAAATGATAACTCACTAATACTTCCTTCAAACAAGTTATCAAACATGCTAGACTAGGTGTTCATGCAGTTGACAAACCGCATGCACTATTTCTGAGCCAGCAGGTATGATGGAAATTTCTGGGAGACGAATTCTCCTTTCTAAAGAAGCATTATCTAGCTAAAGGCTGTGAGAACTACCTTAAATGGATTTAGTATAAAAAAAAAAATTGGTGTCCACAGACCACTAACTCACAAGGACAAGCTGATTGAGTTAGGAAGTGGCTCATTCAATTTATAGACATTAAAATTATTTTAAAACAGATGTTTTATGCATTTTGTTCTATTTCAGTTAATTCTAAGATTAGATTTCATTTCAAGTTCAACTTGGCAAATGCCAGTGTTTGTGATAGGACCAAGCTCTGGACTATTAAAATATATCTGTTCAATGGGCACCAGTCACTGGGCCCTTCTGTCTTCATTCCGGATGAGATCACCGCTGCGGCGGTGGGATGCGGAGGTCACACACCTTCTTGCTTTACCTCCAGGAACAGGGATAAAACTTGTGCGGAAAGCCCATAGGCAAGGAGAAGTGGTTTTAATCACCATCTCCATCTTTCACCTGGTTACCAGTGCTTCCACACTACAGGCTATGGTGAAAAAAAAAACCCTAAAATACACCCAATGGTGAAAATAAAATTATATAAATGAACCCTGAACCCTCACGGGGAAAAATTCCACTTCTGGGTTATAATATAATATACTTAGTATGTCACATAATATAATTCTTTGGTCAGAAAGTTAGCAAATATATGTGGATAATAATAGGAGAATCTCAATAGAAATAGTGACATAAAGAGCAGCAGAAAAGTTTAGCACAATTTTTAAAATACGTTTCTAATAATAAGTGTACTGATGTACTTACCACTACTAAATACACTTATGATATACTGTACTACATTGTTAAGGGCTTATATTATCTTTTTGATAGAAAAACAAAGTAAGAAATAATTGACAAGAACCTAATTTCTTTTAGTTAATAGAAAATTTAGCCTATGATAATCCTTGGTGATAAAGCAGTGTTTCATGCCTTAACACAATAAAAGAGCATGATTTGTTTTTTTCTTGTCCAAACCCTGTTAATACTAGTAATATTATTTGTTTCTTTTATTCTCCTATTGACTCTCTAGAAAAAGGACTTAAACATCTTTTTTAAAAAAAGATCTATGGGTCTTCCAAAGAACATGTAAGACGGATAACACATATGTAAAAAAAAAAAAAGTTGAGATAAGTTATCTTTGATAGTATCTTTCCTTTTTATGGAAAAATTAAGATAATCTATTTACTGATTCAGTCACTTAACCTTTATTCATTCAGCATATGAAATATTCAACCATCAAAAAGGCAGTATCATTTTCCTTCAATTATTCATTTGGTAAGGAGAAGTAAATGAATAGGAAAGTATGACCTAGTTATATTATGAAAACATGCTATGTACATGGGATATCTATTGTAATTTTGCTGCCAACGATCCTTTCCAATTTTCTTCTTTTTGTAACTATTTGGTAAAATTTCCCCACACCACAGTTTAGTAAAAGTGGAGTTTCCAGTCACGGTGCCCTATTCTCCCTGGTCAGACGTTGAGTGTATTTCTCAGTCTAGGTCAGTCTTAGCATTCCTGGAATATTGATGGTTTCAAAGGGGGTACATAGAATTTAACACAGGGAAAAAAAATGTGTATGTGTGTGTGTTTTCCTAAAATTTCTGATTGCAAAGATAGAATACAATGAATGTAAACCTACTGGCAACCATTTTCTACATCGTATGCAAAAAACCCTTTTTATTCTAATAGGGACAATATTCATCAGGAAACAGAATCCAGTAAGAGACAAAGAAAAAAGGGTGACAACAACAATGAATGAGAACGAGACAGCGAGATCGAGCTCGAGCACAAGCACAGGAGAGAGCTGTTGGCTTCCCTATCCACTTCCCAGTTACAGCAATCAGTCAACTTCATTTAAAACTTAGTAACACTGACTGTCTAACCACTATGCTGTACACCTGGAGCTAAAACAAAATAATGTTGAATGTAAAATGTAATTGAAAAACAAAAAACAAAACCTTGGTAACAACACCACCATTAAATGCTTATGGAGAAGAAGGTTAAAAGTGACCTTTTCTTGCTGTCTCAGATTTTTGCAGAGAACTCAAAGGGAGAGAACAACTCTTTAAGTTTTATATCCTCAGGTAAGGTTCTCACCTGTCTTTGCACACTTAACTAAAGAACACAGTAACTCATTCAGTCTGCACTTGCCTTTTATCCTGAGGCTATTTGAGAGGAGGAAACATTCTTTGAAGTTTGAAAAGGCCAGATGGGAGGATTTCTTTGGAAAGACTTGTTCCTGTACTCTGTGTTTTCCCAACCCATTTCTGCCCTAGGGAAGGAGGAGGGGGTACTTTCCTCTCTATTCAAGCCAAGAGGGTGGAGACCAGAGAAAAATCATTTGGAGAGCTTTCCATGGTCCCCCTGGAGAAAGAGGGACATAGGACTGGGTTTCGGGTTTTCACCTACCTAGAAAAGTCTGAAAACTAGAGATTTTGTTGGCTGAATGAAGAGAGGCAGCCTTACATATGACTTGTGTTTCCAGTGTTTGGCAAGATTATGACGTGTGTATTTCTCCCAGATCAGAGGTGGATTCTGCAAAAGGAAGACAGATGGAATGACCCGAGACAATCCCTGCCCACAGGACATGAAATGACCATAAAAGATAAATAACTCAGCCAGGCCGGGTGGCTCAGTGGTTGAGCTTGGACCCATGCACCAAGAAGTTCCAGTTCGATTCCTGGTCAGGGTACATGCCCAGGTTGTGGGCCCGATCCCCAGTGGGGGGCATGCAGGAGGCAGCCAGTCGATGTTGTCTCTCATCGATGTTTCTGTCTCTCTCTCCCCCTCTTCTTTCCTCTCTCTCTCTAAAAAAATCAATAAATAAAAAAAGTTAAAAAAAAAAAAAGATAAATAACTCATTAGAAACCATGGAGCCAAGGGGAAATCCTTGATTGATCAACAGCAAGCTATGTCTTCATCAGTAGAACTTTTCATAAGAAAGTCTCCAGAACGTTTCATAAGAAAGTCTCCTGGTGGTTTCTAAACAGTCCAAAAGATAACCATCAAATTTTAAATTTGCCTCACTTAGAATTAAAACAAGATTATGATGCTTTCAGTGAAGATGTTTATGTCTTCTTTCTGTAGCTCAAACTATTTATGAACAAATAAAGCCCTATCAGTGGGGAAGGAGGAATTGAAGATCCATGTGTAGAGATAGAGAAGTAGCTCATAACCACCCATCCCCCATCCCCGATCCACTCTGGATCCCAAGAACAAAGTATGTTCAAGTCTTGGGAGGAGAATCTTTAAATGAAACTTTAAAGGAAGGGAGCCAAATGACAAAATACTGGTCCTAGTTACACAAAGGCAGCTGTCATGTATTCATTTTTTCAGTGAATATTTATTAAGTACCTCCTAGATCCAGGCACTCTTTTTGATGGTGAAATGAAACAGTAAACAAGAAAAAAGTTTCTGCTGTCCTGGGGCTTGCATTATGTTGGAACCAACATAAATAAGTAAAATAACACAGTAAGCACAACTACTTGGGTTGCAGTATGAAGAGAATAAGCAGGGTGAAGGAGACCAAGAGTGATTGAGAGTTGGGTAAGACATTTTAGTCTGGGAATGTATCTCTGAATAACTGAAGAAAGGAAAGTAGACCCTATTGTCAATTCAATCACAACGTTGGGAAGAAAACATAAACAGTGTTTCCAACAAACAGACAGGTGCTTTAGTATTTCTCTCTGATGAAACTGTGCACAAGGAAATGTATTCAAATTATTTCCTAATTTGTGAATTGTAATAAGCAAATTTGTATTTTCAAAACAAGCATTAATAGCACTGACTATATTTAATGTCAAGTAACTAGATAACAATGATAATAATAATTATTGTTATTATTATTACTATCTTTATGTCTGTATAGTACTTACTATATGTCAGACCCTACAATTTTTTTTTATTTGGACATTAATTTTTTTAATGCTCATAAAGAGGTCAAGGGAAGAAAGTTTTTCAGAAAGAAAGAAAGACATGGACAGGAAATTGACCATTGGATTTTGTGTGACGTAGGGAACAACGAGGGAGGTGGTTTCAGAGAAAACTGGTTAAGATCCCTTTGGGAAATATTTCCCTACTTCCAACTGCAATCCACAAGATTAGATTCACTCTTCTTTCAGTCAAGGTTGTCACATATAGGGTATGCCTCAGAAGTTAGAGTAATTGTACGAACAGGTGGAGAATAAAGTCAATAACGACAAAATGGCCCAAATTCTCCACCCTTCTCTGTAATCTCTGAAATGTGTCTTTTTAATTCTGCCCATCAAAGTTGGAGTCTATTCTCCCATTTCTTGAATTGAATAGCCTTGTGACTTTCTGTGGCCAAGAGAATGCTGCAGAAAGTATGGGTGCCATTTCTAAAGATAGACCTCAATGGTATTTCTTGCTTCTGCCCTTTCTCTTGGATCTTTGCAATCACTATGAGAACATATCTGTGCTAGTCTGATGAAACATAAGACTATTGGTGGGAGTTATTCATCCCAACAGAGGCCATTCCAGATTAACTAGTTCCCAACAGACCCACCAGCAAGCTGCCAGACACGAGAGTCCAGCCAAGACCAGTCATGATCAATAGACCTTCCCAGTTGACCCGCAGACCTTTGGAATAATAAATAGTTATTATTTTAGGCCACTGAATTTTGGGATAGTTTGTGACACAACATTACTGTATAGATAGATAACTTTAATGAGTTTCTAAATTCTATGGCAGCAGTCATAGAAGGATTAATATTAGGTAACTAAACCCATAGGTGTTCAGAAACAAGAAATAGAACATTCATTTTTGTGATACAGTGTGATGTGTTGAATAGTGTCCTCCCCAAAATCATGTCCACCCAGAAACTCAAAACATGATCTTATTTGGAAATAGAGTCTTTGTAGTTTATAATCGTAGCAGATTAGGATAAGCTATAAATCCAATGAAAATATCCTTATAACAGACAGAAAAGAATACATAGAGATACAAAGAAGGCAGCCATATGAATATAGAGGGAGATATTGGGGTGATGTATCAATAATCCAAGGAACAGCAACGCTTGCTAAATACATCTATAAGCTAGGAGAAAGGCATGGGATATGTTCTCCTTCAGAGGCTCCAAAAGGAACCAACCCTGCGAAAACCTTGATTACAGAATTTTGGTACGCTAACTTGTGAGATAATAAATTTCTGTTGTTTTAAGCTATCCAGTTTGTGGTAATTTATTAAGGAAGCTCTAGAAAATTGATGCATATAGTTAACAGTAGAGGCTGTGTTGTTCTGGAGTCTGTTTGAGACACAAGTACCCTGAGTCTCAGCTTTCAGATGGTACTAGAGGTAGTGGCATCTCAGGAAGACCAGCTACATAGTTGGGGTGACATTATTGGAACCTCTACCTACAACTTACTTTACCAAACTTTTCAATACTTTTTCTAAGCACTCAATCTTTTGTATTAAATTCCTTTCTTTTTAACCAAGCTAAAAGCTGTTTTTTGCTTTTAATCTTCAACTGACTACTGAACTGTATGCTCTTCACCTTCCTAATTCCAATTATGAGAAGTAATATATTTTCATATTGTTTAAACCAGTTTAAGGAAGATATATTTTCTTTTTCATGTAGTCACAAACAAATTTACATTAGACATGATATAGTATTGTAACAAGATGAAGGTAAGGTGGTAGGTTTGATAGGGGAATGATAAAATAATTATCTCCTACATGTATTTTTTTTCTTTAAAATTGGTAGAGAGAGTGTTAGCTGAATTTAAGAAGAGTTGAGGAGGTGTTTCATAGTTTGAAGAGAGAGAAATATAAAATAATTACTTTGGATAATAAACAGATAAATTTGTTTTAAAATGTAGTGGATTATCTGACAATGTTGAATGGTTTTTTTGCACATTCAAATTACATGAAATAATTTGCATCATTGTGAGACTTTGGTAACATTTTAGCTACTTGAGTGCAGGTATGATATCAGTATATAATTTGGTTTAATCAAGGTATTGTTTTGCCTAATAAGAATGACAGAGGGGAAGAGATGCAAAGAAGTTGGGGTGAATAAAAAGGAGTGATTATGTGATCTAAACTGAGTAATCTAGAAAATAAAATGAGGGTGGTAATAGTGAGACAGTAATACGATCTATGAATGACAAGCTCCAAAGGAGTTGAAGAATAATTAAAGAAGAGATACTGGAGGAAATGAGTTGAAAAGACAAAAGGTGATGGTTATGATACTGTTGCAATAATCTGGTTATTATTTAAAAGGAAAGGAGTAAAGGGGAGACTAGATAATATAGGCATGCCATTTATACAGCTGTGCCAGAAAGCTACTGTTTAATATTCTCCAAGTCTACTCCCCGCAGATTGACTGGGGAAAGGACTGGACAAAGGCAGTTTAGACGCATGCCCAGTAAGGTCTGATTGATGTGGGAAGGTACTTATCTGTCAGTTATACCTGGGAACAAGTCAGTGGCCAGAATAGGTGTGGCCACTGCAAGGGCGTGAAACCTGAATATTTAAACTTCTGAAAAAAAGTTCCTATTCTGCTGTCTTGGTTCTCTCTCTCTTGCTGCCCATGCTAGACACCTGGCTTGTGGGGCTCCCACACCCTGCATTAGCCCACATGGCCCAGAGCCATGTGCACTCCACACAACGGATTAATGGACTAAATCTTGCCTGATATTCCGCTGGATCCAGTTTCATCATGGAAAGAGAACTCTAGACACTGGCCTTGCTTCTAACTTTGTTGAATCCACAGCTGCATGTCTTCTAGGGCTTGGTTATGGTACATGGGACTTTGCAACCCAAGGAATGTAACTCCATGCAAATAAAATCATTTACCACATCTCATTCTCCCATGGCAACTTCTGAAAATTCTTATTTCAGCAGTACCCCAAGAACCTCACTCCCATGAGCAACATGGAGATCTGGCCCATTGATTTCTCCTGCAACAGTTAGGCAATGAGATCCTTGAAATAAAGATCATTTGGTAATGACAACATCAAAGTTATGAACATAAGTTTGCATGGATGAAGAGAAGTGGGAGACATATCAGTAAAAGTGAGAAGGTTCGGGAGCTGAGAGGTCAGAGTGCTGTATGCATTACCTATGTTGGTGTTGTAGATACCACATGAATGGTTACTAACACAGAGGTAGCAGAGAGTGAGATAACAAATAGAATCTTTGATGAACTAGGGAGATTGGCCACAAGGACATTGTGTGGAAGCATAGTATGGTCTTGAAGCATGCACTTCAGTGGAGATGCTTTTTGAAGGTTGATGTAGACAATGCTGATCCAGGGGTACAAGACCAAAAAAGAACCACTACCTGAAGAGCCTGAAAGAAAAGCCTGCCCTTGGAGAGTTTCCATGTTTCTGTAACAATAGTAAGAAGTTGAGGAAAATTTCCAGAATAAAGGATCATGATAGATAAACAGTAGGACCTTTTCTGGATAACAGAACTTGTGAGAAGGGAATCTCACCTGTATCTCACAGGGAGCATGAAGGAACAACAGGAAGACTAAACCACCAGGCTTCAAGCTGAGAGAGACATTAAAGCCCAATCAAAATTCTGCCACAGAAACCACCAGCTTAGGTCCCATATGGAGTTGTCTACACTGGATATTCTCTACCTGTCTTCTGGTCTCTTCAATCCACCAGAGCTATGGTGAACAGTCTCTAACACTGACACTGGGTCACTCAGAGATCCTATTGGGCACATCTGAATGGACACTATTGAGGAAATTCCTCTGCAGAGACTATTATTTGTTCAACAGAATTCTTTCATTTTTCCTCCTCAGCCTACCTAAGTTAAGAGTGGCCGTGTCCCTGAGTCCTGACTAATGGAATGTGGAAGTAGATGAAAGTAATTTCTACCACTCCTGGTCTTGGCTCATGAACACCTTTCATGTGACCTATTCTCCTGTTTCTCCTCTCCTGTTTGCAAAGTGCCAATGACAACACAGCCTCAGAAGTTAATGGGATGTGGACATGGACAGAAGAAGTGACTTTTACATGGGATCTTGGCTCATTAGTACCTTCCATGAGACCTTCCATTGTCTTGTTTCTCCTCTCCTGTTTGTACAGTGTCAATGCTCAAGACAGCCTCAGAAGCCACATGTTAATATGACAGAGATGACAGAGCTTTTGTCATTCTACCTTTAAATGACTTCACATTGTATAGAGTCCTAAATCAGCAGACAACCTTTCATCCACACTCATTGGTTTTATAAGCAATGCTGGCCTCTCTTTACTGGGACAGGTGTAAGGGATGCCAGCATGCGTTCCCACCAACTCACCCACTGCAGGACCATTTTCTGATGGCTAACTACTGACTGGGCACCCTGTTTAGTGCTTTGCATGTTTCCTTGCTCTTAATATCTTCAAATGTACTATTTTCAGAGAAAATAATAAATATTGATGAGAAGAAGTCAATTTTATATTCGTCTTACAAGTCTCTGACCTCTGATACAGGTATTTGGATCTTGGGCATTTTAATAAATGGAATTTTGTTACTAGATCAAGGAAACCTCAAGTTCATAATTTTCCTTTATGAATGCAGTTTCCTGGGGAAGAACACCACCAAAAATAGCAATGAAAAATGGGAAATACAAGTCCAACTTTGTTTTTAATGAGGCTGGCTCCTCTTTCCACATGCAGATCTCTGGCAAACCCTATAATAGGCCCCAAGTTTCTTACTTCGCATGGAAGGAGGAAACAGAAGAATAATGTTATACCCAGGTGTTTCAATGTTTAATGCAATAGAGCGCTAATGACTAAATATGCCTAATTTACTGTCCTGAAATTCTGAAAATAGGTCCCTCTTGGATTACAGCAAGCAAGACAGAGGGGTAGGCAGACAGAGAAGAGCTTTTCCTCTCCTCCCAAATATCAGCTTTTTGTAAAAACTCCATTTCCGATGCTCACTCTTTGAAGTTAACCTCTTTTATGACTCCTTGCTTTTCCTTAGGTACTTCTTAATTACAGCCCCACTTGGTCATGATCACTGTGACCCGTGATCCCTTGATCTATGTCCTGTTGTCCTGGGCCAGCATTTCTCAGGAAGTGATTAGTGAGATTTCTCAACGCATGATTCAGAGCATTTGTGTCACATCACCTGGGGCACTCATAACAATGCAGCAACCTGGCTGCACCTGCATCCGACTGAATTAGCAAATCCATGGTGGGGCCAGGGAAGTTTACCAACACCCGCGGGTGAGATTCATCCCTGGGGTGAAAAGTGAGACCGTGGGACTCCACACATAGGCCATGTCAGGCCATGACCTGCACTGTGCTTCACTATGCCTCTAGGTTATACAAATGAGAAGCCTTCTGAAGACTGCATCCATTACCCCTTAGAATCCCAACTCTGCTAATAGACAGCCCTGGAAAGTCCCCGTTTTCTGTCTCTAATTCTCTTTCCAAGTTACCTGGTATTGCTAGAAATTTGCAGAAATATTGCTTGTTGAACTGATTGCAAATACTTGCTTTCTAACCTTGGCTAGTACCTTTGTGGTGCCACCAACCTGTCTCTCACAATCCCCCAAAATGACTCTCCCCAACCTTCTCCTTCCTCACCTAAAACCTTCATGCACGTCCCTAATGTTCCTGTTCTTATACAAAATCAGTAACTAATAGAACTGTATGAGAGCTTGAACTTCCTCTGCAACTCAAATCATCTCTGCTCGGCACTCCTCCTTTGCTCTGATCTGAGAAACAATTTTCCTTTTTGCCAAGGCCAAATCTTTTACCCTTTTTCTTGGCTACCCTTTCCTTTTGATGGATACCTCAGTTCTGTTTGCTGGCCCCTTCACCATCTTTCATGACATGGTGAGTTCTCCATACTCTAAGGAAATGTGTGTGTGTGTGTGGGGGGGTATTCCTTATAAATGTGTCTCCCTCAAGCTAGCACACTATTTTCTTTTCATCACCCAATATTGTAATAGAATATCCTGCCCTCAATGCCTCACTTCTTTTTCCTTCACTTAGTTTTTTAAAAATTGATTTTAGAGGGAAAGGAAGAGAGAAAGACATTGATCTGTTGTCCCACTTATTTATGTATTCACTGATTGCTTCTTATATGTGCCCTGACCAGAGCTTGAACCCGCAGTCTTGGTGTATTGGGTCGATGCACTAACCAACTGAGCTACCCGGCCAGGGTCTTCACTTACTTTTTAACTTTGCAGTGTCTTCTCCACACTTTGCCAGAGAGAGGAGATAGTGGTCTCCTGACGGTGGCATTCCGTCCTGGTTTTCCTTCTTCACACCCCTTGGAGTATTTGACGCTGCTGCAGCGCCTTCATTCTTTGAACACTTTAGGTCTTTGAGCTCATACAAGGGGACATGATCCTGGTTCCCTTCTGTCAACTCTCTGTTTCTTCCTTACTACATTCTCCCTCATCCCAAATGTAAAGGTCCCTACCAGTTTTGTCTTCAACTCTCAGGCTGTCATTGGGGGGGAAGGAACCAGTAGGAAAACAGCAATCCCTGTGCGCTCGGTGCGCGGATGGGAAGGAGCCCAGGGCGCCTTGTGAGCACAGCAGAGTCACGTCCCAGCCTGCGGGGAGTCCTGGAGCCGAGCTGGGATGGGGCACAGGGTGGAAAGGGCAGAGGCGGAGAAGGCCTTCCAGCCCAGGAAGCCCAAATGAGAGCGACATGTAGGAGAACTGCATCGATTTCTTTCATAAAACTTTGGTTACTTTTTACTCTCTTAAAGCCCTCAAATACAGTTTCTTGAATCTTTTGTAAAAAAGGAATGTCTTTGGAAAAGAAGCAGCAATGAGGAGAAGAAGGAGGAGGACGCAGGGAGTAGCACTGAATCCAGTCCTGAGTGCTCCTGAGAAACACGAGGGGATCGAGGTAAATCCTGTTCCCACGCTTCTTCTCTGCTGTTCTCTGAGACCAAAGCTCAGGACACAGCATTTTTCCCTCTTGTTTTATTACACAGAAAGGACATGAAGAGGATTAAATTCTATTTATCAATGTAAACTAACTTTTCCCCCTCATGGCATGAGAGTTTATAAAAAAAATACATTTCTAACATCCTTACAGGTGTTATTGGGTAGTTGTTTATTTGCTATTGAAATGACAAGCAGCAAACCCTCCAGTTCCCTTATTCTTTTTTATCTAGGGTAAAATAAATGGGAAATATTGCCACTGATAGAAAAATGGTTTGGGGCAGGCTCTTCCTTCTCGTCTCCCTGTCAACATTTAATACCATTCAGACTGGGTTCAAGAGGGTCACCTTTTAATAAATGTAGAAACATGTAAAGGCTTTTTACAAATAAAACTAAGCCATTCCGCCTTTTGTCCATTTGCTTATGTCGGACAAAGCGCTTCCTTTCGCTTCCTGTACTGATCACATTATTTCCTTTTATTTTGCTGCACCCCAACCTCGCCACATACTAATGGATGGAGTTTATTTCACACCATGTAATACCTCGCAATAGTGCAGTGTTTGTTTACAGAGGCATTGCCTCAAAATAGAGCCGAGGGGGAAGAAAGTGCAAAAGACCAATTCTGCTCCCTAACATCATTAATGGAAGGATTTATTGTCCCTGAAAGTCAGGCATTGCTGACAATAGCTTTGGTGAAGCCACATCTGTTTAGCCTAATGTTTAAGGAGCGGGATATGTGACAGGGAATGAGAAAATGCCATTTGATTTGCGGCCGGTACCTGACTTCAGAGACAATGGGTAGGTGCATAAATAAAGACAAATCGTCATTACAGTGGCACAACGGGACCTCATCTCGAAAACCTGCAGCCCGGGTTCAAGCAGACTCAGGAAGCCCGCACCATAGTAACAATGTTAGGCTGAATGTCAGGCTTTCTCCTTCTCGGATAAAATGGCTTTAAAAATTTTTTTGGAGATAGCTTTTAAATGTCATTTTTAATGTAACTATCCTTTTATCATTTCATAAAAATCAAATTAGATGTCACCTCTCTCGAGCAACTTTTACTTTTCTTTCTAGATCATGTATTGTTGTGTGGTATAACAGTATATTTAAAAATCACTCCACCTGAACAAACAAATAATACTTTGGGGGGGGCATATATACAAGGCTTCTCAATGTTGATTGGGATGAGAGTCCCTTTATTGTATTTTTTTTTCTTTATTGATTATAGAGAGAGAGGAAGGGAGAGGGAGAGAGAGATGGAAACATCGATGAGAGAGAGCCTCCTGCATGCCCCCCACTGGGGATCGGGCCCACAACCTGGGCATGTGCCCTGACCGGGAATCGAACTGGCGACCTCTTGGTGCATGGGTCGACGCTCAACCACTGAGCCACACTGGCCGGACGAGATGAGAGTCCCTTTAAAGTATAAGTTTGGTTTTAATAGAAGATACAATAATTTCAAGAAAAAATATGGAGTCTTAGGGGAATTATAAGATTCTAAGTACAACACAGATTTGGAGGTGAGTTCTAATTCTGAGAATCAATAATTACGAAAGTAAGCATTTTTCTTCTTCATTTAATTCTCACTGGAATTGGCCAGCACTTGTAAGTATATCTTAATGATAAAGTGCTCTAGAAATAATACAGACAGCAAGTTTATGAAATAATACATTTTAACCACTCAGTTTGTTCATGTGAAGTCATTTGCATTTCTCAGATAACTTATGCAATTTTGTAATGGAAATAATAATTCTAAGCATTTTAGTTGAACAACAAAATTAAAATGTAGAGACGACAAGTCCATTTATGAAATTATTCCCATTAATCTATAACTACAGTGGACAGACCATATTCAACTACCAAATAGTCATTCATTCAATACTTGTCATGTGCCAGGCACTGTGTTAGATGGTAGATGGGATGCATAGATGGATAAGAAGTGGCCACTCTGAAATAAGAGTATTTACCTGAGATAAGGAGAACAGAAATTCCAGCAATGCACCTTAAGCAAATTCCAACAGTGTCCCTTGAAAGAACTAAACTGCTTGGGGCAGAGCAGAGAACACTCCAGTTTGCAGGTATTCCAGGCTGTAGAGGATGAATAATTTGTAAGAGGGCAGAGACAACACGCAGAATGGAGGTACAGGCATACTATTGCATGGCACATTCTGGAAAATTATGAGCCATTATTGTGAGAAGTGGTTACACCGTGTAGAAGTCGGGGGAGTTCGCATGTTGGTAAATACATCTTGAAATGCAAAAGTACCTTCGCCTTCAACTAGTAATATGTGTTTTGGGAAATCTGAGTTCGATATAAAGTTAGTTTGAAACAACATACACATATACTTCACATTAGCTGTAGCTGATCAGAAAGAGGCACTTAAATATAAGGAAAACGACATAAAATTTTATCTATTTCCTACCGTGTACTAAGGTGCTCATCATCCATTATCTGTGTTGATCCTCTCCACAACCTCAAAAAGTGTGATTTCCCCCATTTCACAGATGAGGAAACTGAGTCTTAGAGAAATGGGATTTCTGTCCAGGACTGTCAGCAATAGGCAGAATAGACTATTGCTTAGGGGCGCTAACTACTGGCCTGGACTAGTTAGGGCCACAGCTCAGCAGCTACACATAACAATTTGTGACTTTGGACAAGTGCTTAACACTTCTATGACTCAATTTCCTCTTCTGTCGATGAAAGTAACAGTGGAATCTACTGCACGGGTTGCAGGAGGTGCTGTATCCAGCGCGTTTGGAATAACGTCTGCACTTGGAGCTAAGTAGAGGTTTGATGCTGTGTTACCGTCACCGGTATTGTGACGGGAAGAACAGGACGAGGATGCAGAGGATAGCAAAGCATCTCTTCCAAAAAATTTAAGATTTGAAGGTGAATATCTTCTTCCAATTGAAAGTATAACTTCTGAAAACAACAAAAGACCTACTTTAGCCTGTGTATGTATTATACTTATAAACTTCAAAATTCTGCACCATTATATTCCCATTTTACAGAGAAATTTGAAATTTATAGATGTCGAATAAGTGCTCAAGTTTCCATAGCTATAAGGGGAACCAGCTGGAGTCAAATGGGGGCTGCTTCTCGTTAGCATCTGTGCAGTCGCTACATTCTGCCAGCTTGTGTTTACCTGGGACAGTCCAGTGGCTGCAGGACCAGGGGCAGGAGGCGGGGAAGACATCACAAAGAAGGTTGTAAGGAAATAAAGTTGTGTGTTTTATTCCAGGTCCTTCACAATGTCTGGCACCCTGGTCCTGCCTGACAAGAAAGGCCACTGGGTCCTAGCTAGGGCTGTCTTTCTGAGCAAAAGATGATTTATTTCCTTTTCAAAATAGTTTTCTTAATTAGCTCAACTTGCTAGTATCATTTTTTCATTACTTCATATGATACTACTTTCAGTTTACCTGTTTGCATTTTAGCAGAAAATTTTTCTGAAGTATCCAATTTGAAAAGTTCTTCCTAAAGTTAGAAGTTAAAAGTATCGAATTCTGCCAGAAAAGGAACCGCCAGGTGAAGTGTGTCCCATACTCTTGAAAGATTTCACACCTGAACTTGAACATTTTTGCCAAAAATATCACATAGGCACAGAAATAAACTGTCAGGAATTTTTTTTAAAGATGTTCATCAAACAACTTTAAACCCATGTTGTGTCTCAACAGTGCATCATGTTGCCTGAGTTGAATCAATAATCTCACAAATTCTCTATTTATCATGTCAACTGCATCATTTTATTTTTAATTTAATGCTAAGTGTTCATGGATTCAATGTAAATGTTTTAATAGGTTAAAGTTGTGTGACTCTGACATTTATTTATTTGTATTATATTATCCTAGGAAACTCAACCTGTAGAAGTATCCCAGACCTCCTTCAAGTCTGAGAAGCCTTCCCTACACATTTGTGCAACATCCAGGTATTGAGTGTCATGCAGTGATTCTACTGCTAAATATGCAGCCATTCACTTACTCATCAAATGCGTTTGTGTCAGCCACGGCGTAATGCCTGAGCATAGACAGACATGGTACCTGCCTTCGTGTGTGTGTTCTACTCTGATACGTGGAGACCTCGAAATGGGCGGGATCTCTTTGTGCCAAGAAAGGGTCTGACCCTGTTTTCGTTGGTTTGTTTGCTTAAACTTTGAAAAGAAAAGCCACAGAGTACTTTGTCTTAATACTCAATCTTGTGAAGATGCATGTCTACTGTGTGCTAACCTTGGAAAAATGAACGACCTGTGTTTTCTTCTTGGGGTGTCTCACGCGTTTCGGTCTGCAGTCCGCCCAGGACAGCGTGTGCACAGAGCCGCCTTTGCCCGCCGTGTAACTACAGATGGACCTTCAGAAGGACGGTGTCCCTGCACACGTCGAGAGCCCGCCTCCTCCACGCTCATCCCTGTTTCTGGTCAAACAACTTGCGTTCCGTCACATCTAGAGATTTCACACATTTCAGGATTTCAAGTAATTTAAGTGTGGTTCAAGTACCGCTTAGTTAAGACCAGCCCAGACTCCTTTTTTCTGTACCAGGCAAGTACTAAGTGAAAAACTGATGAGCAAAATAGACAGGGTTCTTGCCTTCAAGGAATTTACACCCTAATGGCTAATAATATTTTAAGCACACACTGTTACACATAAATATACAATTATGTGCTATGATATAATATACAGAAGGCTAAGAGAGAGTATTTCCAGGAAGACCAAATTTAAATTTTGGGTCAGATTCACACGGGACCTCACCAAACACATCACCTTTGGCTGGAATTGAGGGATGCTTTAGGGGCAAATGCAGGGGTGTGTGGTGAAGGTAATGGTTGGTGAAGGCGGAGGCATCACCGGGTAGAGGAAAGGATGTCTATGAACGATAGATAAAGGCCCTGAGGTGGAAGCTGGTGCATTTTAGGAGCTGAAGAGATTGAGAATAACAACACTATGACCGGAGACAGAGAGAGACAAGGTCTAGTCTGTGGAAGACCTTCCAAATATGTTCAAGATTGGGGATTTTTATTCTGAGAGCTATAGGAAGACACTGAAGAAATGTAAGCACCCAAATTTTTGGAAACAAATACTAAATGTGAGATGCACATTTTTTCTTTTCTTAAAAAAAATTTTAAATATATTTTTATTGATTTTTTTTTTTTTTTTTGGAGAGAGAGGAAGGGAGAGGGAGAGAGAGATAGAAACATCAATGAGAGAGAACATCAGTTGGCCTCCTCTTGCATGCTCCCCATTGGGGATCGACCCCTCCAACCCAGGCATGTGCCCTGACCGGGAATCGAACCTGTGATCTCTTGGTACATGGGTCGATGCTCAACCACTCAGTCACAATGGCCAGGCTAACATTTTTTTCTTTATAGTGACTCATTGCACAACATCATTTGGGTTATGGTAACTATGCCCAGCCATATATTTACACGATCTCTTAGTTAAAAATGAATGAGACTTCATGCATATATAAATTTATGAAGATACAATTTAAAGAAATTATTTTATGTCTCTCATAAACAGTAATAGCACAATTTATAGTACAGTAAACAGAGTGCAATGGAGAATATTGCGTTTGTTCTGTGCTTTGTAATCACCAGCTCACTGATGAGTATCACAAGATGATATATTAAAGGTGTCTTCCTTATCGTTTTCTCGTTGTTTTCTCCATTCTCAAGGTGTTTTCTAAATACCAAAGTGTACAACCAAAGGGAAAAAAATTCACTCAGCAGATCACATTTACTCTTTCTGGTTTCCTTAAACGTGATTTCCCAAATTCTCTACAAAATGTTTTAATTCTTTTAACCCTTATGTGATCTCTGCACAACTAGGATGAACAAACCAGTTTAATCAAAGTGAAACAAGAATAGTTTAACAGTAAAATCGAAACCTACCGACTGTGCTCATGTGTGTAAGGTAGACGGAGAAAAAGGGCTAGCAAAGGAGAGAAGATTGCAAAGTGGAATGGTACCCACACTAGATGAACAGACGTTTCACGAAGCAATACTTCAATGACTCACAAATCAGGGAGGAGAAGATATCGAAGTACATTGCTAGATAGCCTAACCTATTCATTTTCCACAAAACAGTCCCCAGTGCCTATCGGAGACTGGGTTTGGGATTAGAGTTAAACAAAACCTCCTGGGTATGTGGTAATACTCCTGCTTGAGGAAACGTATGTTATTACTTTATTTTTATTTTTGCGATAGTTATACAGATTTTAAAAGAGAAATACACTATCATTGATTCCAAATTCTCAAAGAGAGAGGAATACATCCCAATTCTTCCACTAAACCTCCAGCTCTTTGTTTCACTTATGGCTGTGTTGTGAAGAAATGTGAATGAAAAGCGTGTTTCTAAAGGCCAAGTTTAGTTTGCCCCCGTGATGGCCTCTTTAAACCCAAATTGACATTTACCACATACCACTGAGCGTCCTGAAAAGACCATATGCTGAAACTCTCCCCATAAATAAAGGTTAATTGTGAATATTGTGATGCAAAATCAATGTTCAAGTCTATTATAGTAATGACCCAATCCTAAAATTTACCAGATTAAGAATGTGCTCCGGAGCTAATGAAAAACATCGTAGCCTCAGTAACATCTGCTTTCTCTTGCCTTCTCTCCTTCTTCCTTTGGCACACTCAACAGACTTGATTCTTCACAGCCGACACCGACGGGGAGGGATCCTTTCTCTTCACAATAAAATGGACTACAGGTAGAGATGCATTTTGTTTCTTCAAAGGAAAAAAGTACGTGTGTATAAAATATATGTGTGCATATTTATTTATTGATGTGTGGTGTGTATATACATATACGTAATTTCTATTTTAAAACATTTTAGAGGTACTCATAAAGTTCTAGAAAGAACATTGTACCAAGAGCCTGGAGATGCGTTTTTAAGCCTGGATCTATCACAGGCTAATTCTGTGACTTTGACCTGACCATGCCGTTTAATTAAGATGTAACCAGGTGGTGGTAGTGCTGAGTCCTGATCCTGTTCCCGTGAAACTGACAATGCAGCTCTAGTTTGAACAAGAGACATCCATTTCCCTTACGCCGACTTCTAAGATAACAATTGTCACTGGCGTTTATACATTCCCCTAACTGCCTCACTCCTTGTGATATAAGCGAGAGAAATGCTTGGAGACAGGAGGTCATATTTTGAGAGGGAGCAGGCCTATTTTGGACAGAGAAGTCATTCTGTTTTTCTTACTTTCCCATAGAGGAGGTGAGGTTCTCTAACCCTTCAAAGTCCAGAATCAAGGACTCAAGAAAATAAAGTGTATGGGTTTGTGAACATTTTCCCTCTGCTGGCTGGGGAGAAGTGACCATACTTCACCTGATGCTGAGCAGAGGAGGAAAATGCCCTGGCAGTCAGGTCAGGGGCAGTGACAGTGGACAGGACCACAGCACTCTCCTATAAAGGAGCAGTTCCCAAGTGATGTCAAAGGTGAATCCTGCCTGAGGTCACAGGCCGAGGGGCGGGCATTGGAGAAGAACAAGATTGGAAGCCACCACTGTGCCTTGGATGGACACATCAGGGAGCAGCCTGACGGTGACCCAGAGGAAGGCAGCTCCATGTCCCTAGCTGAGGTGATAACCATGAATTTAAAAACCCTCACATTTACCAAGGCTTTGTAATGTGCTCGATTCTGCACTTAGTTAATTCATTTAATCTTCACAGGAAAAAAATTAACCTATTGAAACAGGTGGAATCATTACCAGTATTTTACAAGGGGAAAAACAGAGGCACAGAATTGGCATCGCTTGTCCATAGCTACACTCCCACCCAGTAAATGGCAGAGGTGGGGTCGAACCCAAGCCGCCTCTCCTGAAATATGGTCCAAGTGTGCCAGCCAAAGCCAATGCCCCTCTGCACTTAACACCAGGCACACAACTAGCCTGAAGGGAGGAAAACATAGGAGAAATGTTTGGAGTTGATTTAATTTTGCATTTTTGAAAATAATTGAATAAATGTTTAACAATGAAAAGTCTGTGTTTTATAACAGACAGTATTTAAAAATATACAGAATTGGAATGAGATTGTTTAATGCCTTTCTAGTACTTTGTAGAGAAAGGAAGATTTAACAGAGCACTGGTATCAGTACTAAGGGGAAAAATAAAGCGAGTTCATGTACCTGTTCTCCTAAGTTGATACTCCTCAAGGAGCTGGTTACAAACAGCCATGTCACTTATAACATGAGGAAAGTAGGACACAGGCTTCGGAGTTAGCAAACCAGGCTTGATAGATGGACTTTTGCACTTTTTGTCTTAAATAGTTCTGATTCCTCATCGGTAAAATTAGTATAATAACACCTGTTTATTAATATCATCATGAGAATGCAATGAGATGAGAAGACAGGCTATGCTACTTAAATAATAAGGCCCATTTGGGGGCTTACAAGATTAGGATGTTATTTACTATTTGTGGACAATTCTTGGCTAGGCATTCCGGTCAGGTGAGTGGCTCTCCATTGTGTGGTCATCAGGGAGCTAGGCTAACCCAGCCGAGTCAGTAAAAAGAAGAGAAAGAAGGGAGTGTGCTCATGCCAGGTTTTGGTAAGGCCTACAGTGGCGAACTACTTCCACTTGCATAGAGATCTCAGTCACATGCTGTGCCCACTCACAAAAAATTCTGGGAAATGTAGTCCACTGCCGGAGCGTGGAAAGAGGATGTGGACAGCTGGTAATTCTTGTCACGTGCACATAAAACGCTTAGCAGAATGTTGAGCACAAATTGTATTTCTTTAGCTGCTGCTGTTATAGGTTTAAAATTCTAAGTAGTAAAATGGAAAATTATTTTAATTAAGTCACAAGTAACAAAATTTCTTGTAAATAGGACACTTTGAGCATTATGATACATTTTATTCAAGCATATGTGTATACACGCTAAAAGTAACGTGTAATTATTTCTGGAAAATAGTCAAGTTTTAACATTATTTAACTCCCCCATCCCAAAAAGTGATGAAAACAGATATTAAAATTTGAAAATAAGGAATGGAAAAACCGTCTTCATTAAAAAAAAAAAATTGTTAGGGAAAAATATAGCACTACTTTCTAAATCTCTTGTACATTTCCGCTTATAAATCATCGGAGGGAAACAGACCTACAAAGACCTAAGATTACACGCACGTTTTCCTCCTGAGAAATGACCTTTGTGCAGTTCTATCCCAAGTCTCTTCAGGCTGCAGATCTCCGAGGTGCTAACACTGACTGACACCCATTAGCTCTCCCGTTTTTAATCTGATATGAAAGATGTTCCACCATCCAGGTAAATATTTAAAGGAATCAAGGGAAATTCACTTATACTATTTGGCAGGTAATGGAAGAGTGGGATAGATTTCGTTATGTTCAAGGATGGGCTATAAGGGAGTGGGGAGGAGAGAAAAGAAAGGAGAAAATCAATATTTAAAAAAAGCCGAGGTAACAGAAGAGAAGGAAAAGAACACAGTACTGAGAGATAGAAATGTCAGCAGTGTCTCCTTAGAGATTCCCACGAAGTTAAACAGAACGTGCACTTTATGAAGCTGGAGATAAAAGATTGGCTGACGACGTACAGACTGACACGGAACGCTAGCTGTCAGATTTAGGAAAGAAAGTTAAGGAAACAAATAATGCTTTAGCAAAAACATAAATCACAGAAAGCACAGGATTTGGGGGGAAATGCCCAAAATGCAGCTATGAATTCCTCTGGCTCTAGCCATGTAACAATGTTTTCCCCTTGGGAGATAGAGGAAAATAATATATAAAAATGATTTTTGTGAAGCAAGCTCAGCTTACAGTTTCTGCACCATAGCTTACGAGGTAGGCGCTTCCAACTTTGATGATCATTATCTACAATGAGAACATCATTCTACATCCCGATCTCATGCACACATACACACATGAAAAGACAGACATTCTTCTGAAAGAGTTCTATGTGTAATGCTCTCCGGTATTTTCTCTTCTAATTCATTTAAAATGATGCCGATTGAGACAGTTTAATTTGATTTCCTGGGTACCTAATGGGTCTGACTAAAGGCTGGAAATATACTGCTGAAGATGTCTCTAGATTTGCGCTGTAAAAGAATGAATCCTGGTGCCGTCCTCAAAGTGTCTCCCTTGTTTCCTGGTGATCCTTCTATGGGGACCTAATCTATTTAGGACAAGGCCCATCCCTTTCTTTCAACTTTAAGAGGATTCTCGTGGGCAATGCTTAATGTGAATTTACCTAGAAAATGTTATTAAGGAGGAGGGGGGATGTGAGGAGATTCCTCATCAGCTCAATTTGTATGCTCACTGTACCCCAGGGAACTCAATAGACTGAGAAGCCTAGTTATGGTGGTGGACCAGAATGTCCTCCTGGGACCCAGCGGAAGACGAGCAGCAAGCCCCCCTTCTGTTGGCCCCTAACGAGGGTAAGCAACGCCAGCTCAGGTTGCCAGACGTTTTTAACAATGAAAATGTCTTAGAGTGCTGAAAACAGTCATCTCACGCAGCACATTTTAAACTGCAGAATACCTCTAAATACAGGATCACGACATAACTTTGTGACACGACAGCATTTAAAAAATAAAATTAAAGAGAATAGAATAGAAATATCTGACTGCTTTCAGGATTTTAAATGTTATTTCATAATTTTAAAAATGGACTTCCATGTATGTCTGTCTAAACATGTATGTCTCTATACGCTCATGTATGATGTAAACTCTCTTGCTTATAGTATGTCACCGCGTAAAAACACAGATTGCTCTGGCTTAGTTTGTTTTGCCACTGCATTTAAGATGAAGTAAAGGATGTGTGAAAATGGTTTTTTTGTTTTGTTTTGTTTTTGTTTTGGGGTGATAGAATTTCCATTTTACTTTGATCAAGATAAAAAGGAATAATTCAGTCTAACCAATGTGGACAAGATACTCACTAACTTGACCGAACTAGCCTGGCTTTTCTTCTCCCCGCAGGTCCTGAGACCTGTACCCCTTTAAGAAGCACTGGAAAATGGAACACTCCCTGCAGAAATCAGCTCACTATAGGGAAAACACTCCTCAATCCACTGTCTGATGACCACTGGCTATTTTATTACTCTTTCTGCCTTTCTTTCTAGTCTTGTTTACTCCTCCCTGTAAAAGAAGAGCCCTTTCTCTCTGTTTCTATTGAGTTCAACTTCTTTTTAAATTTAGATTTCACATATAAATGATACTATGCATTATTTTTTCTTTATCTTTTATATATACACACCACAGTTTTTATATTAAGCATCCGGTGACTTTGTTTCCATACCCTGGCTATTATGACTAAATGCTGCAGTGAACATGGGATTACTGGTATCTCTTTGAGATCCTCTTTTCATTTCCTTCGGATTTATACCCAGAAGTGGACTTGCCAGATCATATGGAAATTTTGTTTTTAATTTGAGCAACTTCCATATTGTTTTCCAAAGTGGTTGCACCAGTTCACATTCCCACGCACAGTGCATGAGGGTTCCCTTTGCTCCATATCCTCGCCGCTACATTTCTCTTTTTGATAATAGCCATTCTGACAGGTGTGAGGTGATATTTCACTGTGGCTTTGATTTACGTTTCCAGGATGATTAGTGATGCTGAGCACCTTTTAATGTATCCAGTGACCATTTGTATGTCTTCTTTAGAAAAACATCTATTCAGTCCCTCGGACCATTTTTCAGGTGAATTGTTTGCTTTTTTGCTATTGAGTTGTATATGTATTTTATATATTCAACTATAAGATAATTAAGGTTTAAAGATCTAATGTATAATATGGTGACTATAGTTGATAACACTGTATCATATAAGAAATTTACTAAGAGGAGAACAATTTTTCTCATTATATGTATGATTGATAGATATAGATATAAGCAAATATATTTATTTTAAAAAACAAAGAGATAGATTAAGATTCTCATGTCCATATGTAAAAAGATAAATTTTTCTGTAATTCTTTTTATTATTTATTTTTAATCCTCACCCAAGGATATTTTTCCATTGATTTTTTTTTTCGATAGCATGTGAGAGAGGGAGGAAGAGAGAAAGAGAGATACACCGATGTGAGAGGGACACATCAATTGGTTGCATCCCACACAACCCCCATTGGGGCCAGGGATCAAACCTGCAACCAAAGTGTGTGCCCTTGACAGAGAATTGAACCCACGACTCTTTGATCTGTGGGCCGACGCTCTAACCGCTGAACTAAACTGGCCAGGGCCTAATTATTTTTAAACAGCCACTGAAAATAATCAGGACCAAAAAGAGGCAATTTTTAGCTTTATTTTCTTTCAAAATAATTCCAATTTTCACTAAGAAAACATAAAGGACTTAGAAAGAAATTGTGTATGTTTATTAACAGATTGAGGAAAGTATTTTTCTCTGTACTACACAAAGATAGGAAACTCCAAGAAAAGATAAATAGATATGGTATATCAAAAACAATGTATGCATGTATGTATATATATGTATATGTGTGTGTGTGTGTGTGTGTGTGTGTGTGTATGTGTGTGTGTGTGTACGTGTCTCAGTGAGTTTGTTGGGCCTAAACAGCAAACATTTATCTCTCACAGTCCTGGAGGCTGGAAATTCCTGATCATGGTTCCAGTATAGTTGGGATCTAGTGAAAACTCTCTTCTGGGTCGCAGAAGGCTGACTTCTTGCTGTGTCCTCACAGTGTGGAGAAAGAATGAACTAGTTCTCTCACCCTTTTCTGTAAGGGCACTAATCCCATGAGAATGCCACTCTCATTACCTAATTACCTCTCAAAGGCCCCACCTTCCAATACCATCACACTGGGGATTAGATTCAACATATGAATTTTGGGGGACAAAAACATTCATCCCAAACATTCACTCCATATATACACACATACATACATACGTTGATATATGTATATGCATGTATATAAATATGTGTGTGTGTATATATATATATATATATATATATTAAACAAATTAAAAGACCAAAAATCTGTGAAAATACTTGAAACCTATGTTTTGGCAAAGTGTGAATAGCCTTAATTAATCCTCATGTGTAAATTGTGTAAATATGTGTAAATTATGACACAACTCCAGGGGACACAATTTGCGTAAGTAGTGCTTGTAAATTTGTAAACATGAATATTATAGATTTGTAAAGTTGGAAACTAGTGGTGTGTCCTGAGGAGGAGGCAGCTACTTCTAATTCATACCATGTGCTACTTGGGAGAACGGTTGTTGATCCTGCCAGAGGAGAGGAAACCGTCCAGTACTTACTGGGTACTGCACTTTTACACTCAGGCTTACATCATCTGCCAGTTGAACTAGTACAAACAATATAACGTATGGATGACATTAAGTAAGGATTTACTGTATTATATTATATAGTATATTAAGATAATATGTAATATATTTTATATGATAAGTAATATATAATATAACATTTCAATTCTAACAGATAAAAGAGTATCAGAATAGATCAATATAATGTGCTTCTGTTTAAGGGAATATTTACAAACATCAGAAAATTTACAAACATCCAGAGTCAAGTTCTCCAGTAACATCAAGGCGATAGCTCAGCCTTTAAGCATCTCAGAAAGCTCCCTGATATTTAATATCTGAAATAAAAAAAATAAAAAATTATAAAATTGAAATAAAAATAACACCCACCTGATGAAATTGATTCAATGTCACAATTACTAAAGTAATAAAAACAAAAATAGATGCTATTTTATTGCTGTTAAAATAAAAGGATAAAAATAATAAAAATCCTAGTATTTTCATGGAGGCAAGATGTTGTTAATCTCCAACATCATTAATGGTCGTGTAAATTTATTTTTTTTCTGAAATAAATTTGGTAATATTTCAAAATTCTTAAAAATGTCATCATTTTACTTCTTGGAATTCACCACAAGAAAAGTATTCAGAGATACAAATGAAGGTGTATACACTACAATTTTTATTCAACTATTGTTTTTAATAGCAAAATATATAAACCTCATAATTAAAAATAAGAATATTTATTAAAGTGGAATATTTTCAACACATTTCCAAGTTTTAAAAAGCGGGAAAATATGTGAATATAGTTATCATTATATTTTAATTAATATACAAAATGTAATCAATTTATGTAATAGATAATACATTACACAATCTATGATCTATTCTGGTAATCTTTTATCTGTTAGAATTGAAATGTTCTATTATATATTACTTATCATATAAAATATATTACATATAATCTTAATATACTATATATGTAATACAGTAAATCCTTACTTAATGTCATCCATACGTTATGTGACTTCAAGTGAAATTACATATAATAAAATCAATTTTACCATAGGCTAATTGATATAAACAAGAGTAAGTTCATATAATAGCTCATTAATGTTATAAAAAAATGACCTTGAACAAAATTACTTCACTAGAGGACCTGCTGTATATGATATATAATACATTACATACTATATTATACATAATTTAGTATATTTGATTATATTGTAAGTTTACTAAATCTAGTATAATCCAATGTGATATTTTATAACATTTATTATATTTAGTATCTGCCATAGACTGAATGTTGTAGCAGAAAAAAATTCATTTGTATATGCTAACCCCTGATGTAACTGTATTTGGAGGGAGATCATTATGGGTAAATGAGATGGCGAGGGTATGGCCTTGATCCAATAGGTGTAGGGTACTGGCGCCGGGGAGCTCACTCTTGCTTGCTTTGTGCACACCCAGAAGAAAGGCCATGTCATCACACAGCAAGAAGTTGGCCCTCTACAAGTCAGGAAGTCAGGTCTCATCAGGAACCAAACCTGTCAGCACCTTGATCTTGAATTTCTCAGCCTCCAGAACAGGGAGAAATAAGTTTTGATTGTTATTTCTGTGGTATTTTGTTATGACAGCCTGAACTAACTAAGACAGCTTCTTCCAGATTTTCAAATGTTCTACATTTTTAACTTGTATAATGTTTTTTGGGTGTTTTAAGTAGAAATTTGCAGCAGTTATTCGGCTTTGGCAGCAGTCTCAGAGAACCAAATAAAAGTCGGTTGAGCCCGGCTGGTGTGGCTCAGTGGATTGAGCATTGTCCCATGGACTGAGAGGTCCCGTTCCATTCGCGGTCAGGGCACGTGCTAGGATTGCAGGCTCGATCATCAACATGGGGCGTGCAGGAGGCAGTCAATCGATGTTTCTCACATCGATGTTTCTATCTCCCTCTTTCTAAAAAAATAAAATAAATAAAGTGAAATACAAGTAGGTTGAGCAATAAAAGCATTTGTTTTCTCATAAACTGAGTCATTCCACCTAAAATCAGGAAATGATTGGCAATGGTGAATGGAGTTACCATGATTATTTGACCGATATTCATTTATACCCCAAACCTTGGCCCACCACCAAAAATGATACTCTATTGATAAAGAACAAAATTGGGGTTCAGCTGACATCATCATTTGCAGTGCAGTCTAATATCATACCACATTATCAACTTGCTCTCTGTCGGCATGGCTGTCAACAGAATAACATCAGCGCTCGACCTGTACGACAGATGAGATGAGGGCTGAATCTAAGTGAGGTGGTGTTAGTATCATTGCAAAATGAAAGTTCTGTGAGTATGTTCCAAACAGGGTTAATTTCTCTTCACCCCAGTTTGATGGGGAACCTGCCAACCTGCTGAGGATTCTGTGATCCACACTCCCCTTTGGGGTAGAGGCACACATTCCCCAACTGCCAGGAGTGTTTGTGCAGAGACTATACTTTTTCTCATGGTTTCTCTATAATTTCTTATTTTCAAATTATTAAAGAAATAGGAATATTCCTTTGCTACTATATAAGCATTTAAAAAATGGCTGTTTTTGCCCTGGCTGGTGTGGCTCAGTTGGTTTGGGCATTGTCTCCCGCATTGAAAGGTTGCTGGTTCGGTTCCCAGTCAGGGCACATGCCCGGGTACCTAGGGCTAGATCCTCAGTGGAGGGCATACAGGAGGCACCTGCTCTTACATTGATGTTTCTCTCTCTCTCTCATTCTCCTTTCCTCTCTCTCTAAAAAATCAATAAAAATAAAAATGGCCATTTTCCAGCATGCTTAAAGTTATTCTTTTGAAACAAAAACATTTCATGTTTTATATAGTCCAGTCTTATTAATATAAATTGTCACCCAAGCATTCATAATAGTCTTTTATACTCATAAATGCTTTGTGGAAATCAGGGACAGGTGGCTGAGGTCCAGATATGTCAAAAGCTAGCATAGGAAAAAAGAAACCAACCGGGGAAAAAAAGTAGGCAGAAATTGTCCTTATCCTAATCCCTAGAACCAGTGGAATGTGACTTTCCATAGCCTAGAGGAGTTAAGGTAGCAGATGGAATAAAGGTTGTTAAATCGGGGGACCTTAAAGTAAGGATAATATCCTAGATTATCTGGAAAGACCCAATGTAATCACAACGACCTTTTAAAATGAAAGAGAGAGGGCAAAAAGGACATGAGAGTGATCTGTCGGAAAGGTCTTGCTGGCTTTGAAGATGGAGGAAGGGGGCCAGGAACCAAGGCAAGTGGTCTACCTCTAGAAGCTAGAAGCTCAAGAAAACTCCCCTAGAGCCTCTAGCAAGGAATGTAGCCTTGCCAATACGTTGATTTTAGCTCCGTGACACTTAGGAACACCAAAACGGTAGATAATAAATTGATGTCTTAAGTCACTATGTGGAAATATGTTATGACAGCAATAGAAAACGAGGACAGAAGTCTTAAAATTGGGGTGAGAGATTGAAATCAGGGAAATGGAAGGGCTCAAGAATACACAGAAATCCAGGAGAGAGCATGGGATTGTCCAGAGAATAGAAGTGGGGGAATTGAGCCAATTTCATATATAGCTCAAAAGATAGGTTAACTTTAATTTAACCTTAACATCTAGATTCAGCTGTAAAAAAAGATCCTGCTTCTGGTGCTCTTGTGACCATTGCTGTTGTTACTTCCAGTGCACTGCCTGATTTTGGACACTCCTATATGCATTTTACTCAATTCTAGGTTTGTGTTCGTGATGTTATGTTTATGCTACCCTCTAAAACCCATCTCAATGCTGTAATTTCTCTTTGGCCATGTATTCCACGAAGACCACAGCTCAGCTCATCTTCTAAAGCTGTGGTTCTCAAACTGTAGTATGCTAAAAAAAAAAAGAGAGAGAGAGAGAGGTACAGAGGCTAGCCTAGGGATAAGCAAGGTCATACAATTTCCACATAAAATCTTTAGGAAATATCAGTTTTGCTCAAAGGCCTCAGAGAAATTTTTTTAACATTACAATTAGAGAAGCGAAACTACAGAGACTGTCTTTTCTCGCTTTGCCAAACATTTTTTCCTTTCATGACTATACCAATAGTTATATGCCATTGGGGATTGGAAGATTGGGGATTTTTATGCTCCCAATAATGACATTGTATCAGTGGCACTCCTACTGTAGTCTTGATTCAGCCAGAATGAATTGTTTATTTCATTGCTTGCTATAGCTAATCCTAGCTCAATCAAAGGAGCCTGAAAATGGGAGACAAATAGAACTGGATTTAGTGTTTTTACTTTATCTTTTCATGAACCGGTGTTGTTATTTTTATTTGTGATCACATATACACATACAAACACATGAGATGCAAATCAGTGTAATTCAATAGAAGAGATATTATGCAATTTCTGAGCCTTATCATCAAGACATCATACAGGCTTTATTCTACATTTTTTGAAACTTTTCTTTGTTATCACTATATATAGAAGCCCTAATTTGCCTAATGGAGGCGAAGAAGCCACATGGAGCAAAACAAGTTGACTCAGCTGGGGCTCTCTGGAGCAACCATCGATGACAGCAAGCACCAATTTTAAGATACATGAGTGACGCCATCTTAGATTACAGAGTCCCAGTAAAGCTGTCAGAAGCATAGCTGTGTGAATGTTCCCAGGGAAAGCCAGCAGAAGCCTTGTCTTTCTGAACCAACTCCAACTGACCTTCAGAATCCTGACCTAATAGTTGCTGTTTTAAGGTTCCAGGTTTGGGGGCTGTTTAATTACACAGCAATAGATAACTGATACAATATATTTATTATCAAGTGTGTTTTCAAAACCTTGATATCTTCCATAAGCCATCAAAACCATATGAGCACACACTAAAATAAATCAATTGACCTATTAATAATTGCCTTGGAAATCTCCTTAGATCCATATATTCATTAGAAAGATTTTCTATCTTCCAATTTACTACAAATGACAGTTCTTATCATTTTTTTTTTCCAGAATGGGTCACCTCAATTAGCATTGCAGCCTCAATTAGCATTTTTATCACTATTTTTCAAGTGCCCATCAATTTGTTGGCCATTTCTCCAGCCTTGCAATGTTTCTAGCCTACTCCCAACATCCGGCCTCAAAGCCAACCCTGCTTATTGGGTTTTTTGTTATGACACTATTCTCCACCTAGGTTCTTATTTCTGTATTAGTTTTCTATTGATACTTAACAAACCACCCCAAACTTAGTGAATTGAAACAAACTATTTTATTTGCTCAGCAATCTGGGCTGGACCTAGGTGGACAGTTCGGCTGGTGTTTCCTTTGTTCCCACATGAGCGACAGTCATCCGGCATGTGGCTGAGACTGGATGGGCTATGACAGCTTCAGTAGCATAACTAAAGCTGGTGCCGGAAAAGCCTGACTGTTTCATGTGGCTTTTCATGCTCCCATAGTCTAGACAAGACCGTTCTCACATCACACTCCCAGGGCTGTATTGAAGGAGGTGTAAAAGCAGAAGCTAGATGTCACTGGAGCCTGTGCTAATTTTGCTGTAAAATACTGTTCAAAGCTCATCATAAGGTCAGCCCAGATTTAAAGGCGGTGCAGCAGACTGTATGATGACCTCCCAAAAGGTATGCCCATGTCCTAATAACCAGACCCTGTGAATGTAATTCAATTAAATATAATTAAATGTAAGGACCTTGTGATGAGACCATCATTAATATCCTGAACAGACCCTAAATCCAATGACAAGGATCCTTATGGCAGACAGGAGAGAAGACACGGACAGAGAAAGGAGAGGCCACGAGAGGTTGGAGGCAGAGATTGGCGGTAAGCAGCCCCAAAGGAATGCTGGGAGCCTGGGAACTGGGCATCAAGGAAAGATTCTCTTCCAGACCCTTCAGAAGGAGTGTGGCCTTGCCGACACCTTGATTTCAGACTTCTGGCCTCCCACACCATGAGAGAATACATTTTTGTTGTTATAAGTCTCCAACTTTATGGTAATGTGTTACCATGGCCACAGGATATAGGCTGAACCTCCTGATGGGAGGTGAGACCAGCAAAGTCACCGGGAGAGGGGTAGACGTGGAATTGGGAAGAATTACTGCAGCTATATTTGCAAACAATCTACCACATTTATGAAATCATTGCTCTTGCGGCATTTGAAAGTCACTTTTATTAAAAATGGAAAGTTGAATGAAAATAATAATTTTATCCAATTAAAATGAAAGATGCCTAGCATAGAAGTAATACATTTACAAGTTTAATTCAACATGCAAATTTATTAAAGCCTCAAATTTTCTTATTTATCAGTTTTATGATCTCCTAGGAAAAGCTTCTGCAATAGAAGAAAATTTGCTTTTTTAGTTTTTTTATAGACTAATCAGTTTTGCATAAAAAAGCATAGCTGAAAAAAGATGACCTTATTTTAAAAAGTTGGTGATGCATTTAAATGATCTTAAAAGGTATACTTGAGCTATTAATTGAAAAATACTTCCTTACCTCACAGTAGCTCTTACATTTATATTTTGTTTATATTAGTAATGAGAGTCTGTGCAAAACGATTATTTGGCAAATTTCTTTATGAGAAAATAGATGTGAAAGGTATTTTAACAAGATAGGTGAATTTTTTTCCCAAGCAAAATTGACCATTAAAAATAATAATAATAAGTGCTGGAACCATGCCCAGATGAAGCTAAATCTATGGGGAGCCAAAGAATGTGAGTAGCATCGCAAAGCAAGTTTTTGTAAACCCAGATTATTACCTGCATTAATCAGCAGTGAGATCTCAAAGGTATTGTCTCTTAATCGTCACAAGGTGGTCAGTGGAATGACGACATTGGAAGTTTTGTGCAGAGACAGACTCGTGGTTTGAACACTCCTGTTTGAAACAAATTTCTAAAAAGTAGAGAGGTTATCTGCAAAGGCACCTTGCTGCAGCCTGTCAGCACATAGAAGGTGCTGACAGTTCTTTTACCCAGAATTAAATTCTTGTTGCTGATTTGTTTCTTTCTTATGAAGGGGGGAGAAATAAGGAGACACAAAGGAAGTCAAAGCTCAGTTAATGGAATAAATGCAGTCTTCTCCTTTGAGCAATGCCCCGCCAAGTTGAGTAGTTCTGTGGCTATGCATCCATGGTTTAACACTCCTAAAGCACAATTTCCTAGGCAGAAACTATAGACAATTTTATGGCATAAAACAAAACTACAGAAACAATAAGGCAACAAAACTGTAAAAATGATACAGTGTGGGAGCTAGATGAGGAAAAATTATTTCAGGGATTGTGATCTGTATGGAATTCTCAATTCATTTATTATAGTTTAAATTACAGCTTCAACGGGAAGGTAAAAAATAGCATCACCAATTAATGTCTTCCTTTAAAAAAAAACAACAAAAAAAAACATTTGGTGATCATTGTCTTGAAGCACTCAAAAAGACGGACCAGTGGATCAAAGACACATAACAAACGATTTTGCATTTCCCTCCCCAACTCTCTACCTTCACAAATGAAATTTCCACTAATTATTTGTTTATTGGTCACTTTCTTAGGCAACACTCCTTAGTAATTGCCTAATCATATTGAATAAAAAAACATAACTATTATTACTTGTACTTATGTATTAATTTAAGGCTTAGTTAACAAAATATTGTGAGAACATAATGAAAAAATCTTGCTAGCATGATGTCATTTCTTATAATCTGAGGCTATTTTTTACGTTGATACATTCAACGTAACAGTTGATCTTCCATTTACTATTAAGATAATTGGGAAACATTTCCACCATTTATTGATAACTTAAAATAATGTGTATTAAAACAAATATCCTGTTTTTCATGAAAAACTTCAAACAAAACCATCCAGGCCGCAATATTCACACATGATATTATGTCTCCAGATTCTTAGTGCTTGAACCCACTTACCCCTCAGCTAAATAGGTTTTAGAAATTTGGGTCACACTGTTCTAATACATGTTTGTCAACTCAGCTATACTGTTGTTTTGGCAAACATTGTTTGGGGACACATTTCTTGTCTCACCTGTTCTATGGACAAACAACAATAATCTACTCAGTTTCTTTAGGATGTTGTATTCATATCTGCCTCAAAAGTGTGAAGGAAAGAAAAGGTATTATTAATGGTCATAATTCCAGGAGGAAGTTCGTCGTTTTTGAAACTCTAAGTTGTTTCCCTTAAAAGTTTGTCTTGGCAACTTATTTATCTACTTACTCAAAGCAGTCATTATATATATGCGTGACTGGGTTTCAACTCCCCTTTGGGGCACACCCAAGGCTGACATGTCCATATAAGAAGAATATCTCGTCCACTTCTCTCTGTCCATCCACACACACTCCCTTTGTAGCATTTGTAAACCAAAATGAATTTAAAATTCAAGCTGATGCTATTATGGGAAACTCACTGATGACACCATGAAATCTACTCAATCTCCTGATTTCACGTGAGACCTTCTATTACCACTTAGATTTTAAAAATTTCTTTGAAACTGCTTGGATTTGAGGCTTAACTTTTATCAGTTAATTTAATGGCCTCTTGAACTTTCATTAACTCCCAGAAGGATGTCGTATTTTATACGCAGGCCATGATTTTACCTAGATTATAAGTATTGTCAATGTCTTTACATCTTCAAAAGGCTCACGTTAAAATAAATGCTAAGTCAGTCCTTTATGTACTAGTAAATTCCCTATATGAAGATGGAAAGGATTCTCTTTGCTGTATTTTGATAAATAACAGACCAGTATGTATCATATATCAGTTTAGACTTTGGCATTTTTCATTTAGTATTTCAAGAAATGTTGGAATTTTATTAATATAAAGAGGCAGAACTCAATTGGAGATGTCAAAACTATTTTTATTGAAGAGATAATCAATTCCTGGTGGCATTGCTACACATTGTCAAAAAGTTGTTTTTTTTAATTCAACATAATAATAGATTTAAGGTTTTGTGACTTTCCAAATAATACATTATTCTTAAGAACACTATCTAATCGGAGATGTGTGGATCCCAGCTGCTGTCTTCTAAAAGTATACTACCTAAAAAAAGAGAAATTGTTATTTATCGTCAAATTCAATTTTTTAGAATTGTTATCTTGTCAACATATTAGTCTGTGGTTTGCGTCACATGCTTCCAGATAAACTCTTTCTAGCCTTATTAATTTATCTCCTCCCCTGAAGAACCAGAAGGCAAAAGATGTAAAATTCAAGTCATCTAATGTGGTTTTCACATACACACAACTGTGGTACACTTGGCACTTCAGAAAGGTGGATAAAATACACATAATTGTTATTATTATTACCATTATTCTTTTAAATATTTTTCTTTCCTGATTTTAGAGAGAGAGAAAGGGAGAGAGAGAGAGGGATAGAAACATCGACGAGAGAGAACATTGATCAGCCGCCTCCTGCACTCCCCGCAGTGGGGATCAAGCCTTCAGCCTGGGCATTTGCCCTGACCAGGAATCGAACCAGCAACCACTTGCTGCATGGACTGATGCTCAACCACTGAGCCATACCTGCCAGGCACATGTAATTATTTATCTTTGTTTTCCATATTTCCACACTGGCTGTACACATAATTAGGATTTATCTATTTTTAGATAATTGACCTTTACACAATGAAGGATCCCTTGATTCTTTGGGATACTTAAATAAAGTTCCATATCTTTGGAATATTTATTTGGAAAATTTATATATGTTTGACATGACACAAGCACCAATCCATTTCCTTGCAATAACATTGTTACACAGTTCTAAAAATAAATCATATCAGTAAAAGTCAAAGGAATTTTGGCACTTTGACATGATACATTCGTCGTATGAGTTTTCAGTATTTCCTTGATGAATGTAAAGGCTTATTAATTTAGCTAGTGTAGCATAAAAAAATCACAAAATTCATTTTGCTTATACTTTTTAATTCAAATGTCCCTCAGACGATTTTTTTGTTCAGTCATTTGATAAATATTTATTGTTTGCCTACAGTGGGTCAAGCATTCTTTGAGGGACTAGAGATCCACAGTAAACCAAACCAAAGTCACTGTTCCAGTGGATTTTACACTCGTGTGTGTTGGGGGAAGGAAGTATCAGATAGAAAAATTAGATATGTGAATAGCTTGATAATGTTTCAGTTGTTGATATAAAATAAGGCATGGTAAGGGAGATAGTGGTACCTGGGTGAGTGTCGCTAATTGATATAGGATATCAAGGGAGGGAGGCCTCTCTGATAAGGTGACATTTCAGTAGAGATTTAAAGTAAGTAAGAGAATGAGGCCTGCAGATAATCCTGTCCAAGAGCTTTCCAGGCTCAGCTGGTACAGTAATGCAAAGGAAAGAAATTGGATACTGGTTTCATTTTCAAGGAATAATAAGAGGACAAGGTGCCTAAGGTGTTTTATTGCCAATGTTTGAATTTAATGTAATCATGCTTTATATTTAAAAACATTTACAAATTTACCAAGCATTTGCATATATTATGTTGTTGATTCACACTATATGCTTACTATCATTGGAAATGATTACCCCAAAATTATAAGGGAAGAAACTGAAGTCTAAATATTTTAAGGATTCTATCTTAATTATTACAACTGCGAAGGGCCAAGCTAGAACTGGAATCTAAATCTCCTGATTTCTGGACTATTTTCCTCCCTTTTATTTTATATTTTGCATCAAAGTTAGACTAAACTGGGCCTTGATTATACTCCACCCAAGACTCGAGACTCTAGAAACAAAACCTGGAACAAAATCTCTATTTGAAAGTGAATGCCTCAAAGCAACCACAGTGACCATCTGCTAAAATCTTCACATTTTAGAGAGGAAGAAACAGGCGAAGGGAAACATACTACTGTGTGGAAGGCACTTGGATTGAAAACTATTTTTCCCCTATGAGATGGCATATGCATTGATCTCAGATAAAAAATATTATCAACTGTCATTCAATAGTTAATTAGTGTGAGAATTTAAAATTATTTGAGTCCAAATAAGTTTAGATATCAGCATATCTGTTCAACATTCCTCCGAACATACCATATGCCACGCTCCTATCAATCTTCTATTCCTTTCATGTTCTCTACCCAGAGTGCATTTCATTCTCTCCACCTATGAAAGTGCTTCTGTCTGAGATATCATTCACGGAACCACTCTGCAGTCATATCTGTCTCATCTAGTTCAGAGTATCCTTGGTTAGCTGCGGTCGCTAACCATTCATTTTGCAGTTAGGTTACGCTCTTCTTTATTGTCAGTTAACAGTTAAAGGTATGTGTCTTAATATCTCCAAAAAATACAATGATAAACTTTTATGGACTGTCTGTATTTCTAGTCTCTTGATACACACACACATGCACACACACACACAAGCATAAAGCATTTGTATACAGAATAATCACTTAGCAAAAATGGATGATATTGATGATGACAATTAAAAATAATGATTTCAACCAGAATGACTGATCATACAAAGCTTATGCTTCTTATGTATTCTTCACCTGAGAATCTTATACTTTTACTGGTCATTTTAAGTTAAACTTGTAAGTTTAGTGTCCAGTTCAAACCAAATATTACTATTTCTCTTTGGGAATATGGGGTGTGGGGAGGCAAGAGAGTTAAAAGTATAATGCCTTTTATACAAACATTTCATTTTCTTTTCAAATAATTTTTCAGGTACTAAATTAACACATAAATACACTATTCTATTATTATTTTTTTAATTTATCTTTAAATAGTTAAGATGGTAAATTTTATGTTTGTGCATTTTACCATAGTAAAAATAGTAGTCCATGTGTTCATGTATTAAAATTTCTTCTGCCAGGAATTCATTGGCCCTTGATAAATTTTGTGTTACTATCTCAAGTAGAAATTTCAAACTTGTACAGCTTTTGAAAATTTGAGTCACAAGTCATATATGTTACCAGGCACAGGTAATCAAAGATTGTTTTCAAAAGCTCTTTTTTTAAAATTTTTCTTTTATCCTCCTCTACCTCCTCCTACCACCTCCTCTCCACCCTCCACCCCCTGCAGTCACCACACTGTTGTCTGTGTCCATTAGTTTCTTTCTTTTTTTTTTGCTCAATCCCCTCACTCACGCACCCCCCAAACCCACTCCTGAAACATCTGTCAGACTGTTCTATCTGTGAGTCTGTTTCTATTTTGTTTGTTAGTTCATTTTGTTCATTAGATTCCACATATGAGTGAAATCATATGGTACTTGTCTTTCTCTGACTGGCTTATTTCACTTAGCACAATGCTTTCCAAGTCTATCCATGCTGTCACAAAGGGTAAGATTTCCCCCCCCCTTTTTTTTTTAATGGCTGAGTACTATTCCATTGTGTAAATGTACCAACATTTTTTATCCGCTCATCTATTGATGGACACTTGAGTGCTAGAAGTAAATCTGTTTTCTCCTTTGTCTCCCACAGCAATCCCAGACTTCTCCCCATTCCTCTACCTCTGGCCTTGCTCCATATGAGTTACTTGAGTATTCTTCCAGAGGTCTTTCTACATTGACACACATATTCATGCATCACAGATTCAGTCTTACTATTTTAGTTTGAGATAGATAGATAGATAGATAGATAGATAGATAGATAGATAAATGGATAGATAAGATAGATGATAGACAGATAGATATAAAATTTATATATATAATGTTCATATAATATAGTATCACTGTTATGTATTTTTCTGCAACTTCTTATTTTTACACATTATTTCTTAGAAACACTTTGTGCTCCTATTCCAATTCTTTTTAAATGCCACACAATATTCTGCAGTATGGAATACTATAGTGAATATATTTAGTCATTCTCTTAAAGAAGAAATTTAGAATGTTTCAAGGACTTTCTTTATAGTAAGAATCAGAGAATTTTTCTCCTTGAAAGTCTCTGCAAAAGCCCTTATTAGTGAGCTAAGTATTAACTGTTCCTTTACCAGTTGGACACTTAGTCTTCTTAATTATGTCTCAAGGGTTTAATAACCTAGCAGACAGAGGGAAATCAGTTTCATACTTATTGCAAAAATTTTTTAAGGAACAGGAACTTTACATTGCTTTATATATTCAGAGCAAGTCAACTCTTAAACCAAGATATTTTTAGAAATAGGAAATGAGCAGCATAACCTAAACACAGAATTTTACTATGGAAAAGAAAACTCTAATAGAATATACAAGGGTCAAGGTGATAATTCAAAACACAAATGAACTCAAAAAATGTAAAAAAAACCCCAAAAACCTATCATATAGTCATGCTTTCTGATCATCACTGAATTGTAGGAACATAAGAATTCACCTTTTATTGAAGAGACTCCTCTTGACTTAAGTAACTCAATACATGGGAATTGACTAGAGACTCAGGTATTCAGATAAACAGAAGTGATTGGTTTTTAAGTGTGTATACAAAAGGCACATATTAAAGAATAAAAACTAAGTTTAATATTGACCAAGGTAAATTATAGGAAGGCTACCAAGAAATAGCTCTGAATCTGTTTGCAGAGATAATTTTTTACAACCTAGCCTGTTGAGTGACAGAAATCAGAGACCATGGTTATCTCCAGCTGGGGTCATGATCCTGAGCCAGAGAGCACCACACATGAAGCACTAAATGAAGAAGAAACCAAGAGATAAAGCCAAGCACTCACTAAACTTAGTATTTCAAAAGACACATGAAACTAGAATAACAAAAGTTCTATTTTGAGAAAGTAGCAGAGAGGTCCACAATGGGGTGGAATTTGGACAGCTTAAAATGTAGCAGAGTAATCTTAAGAGCTTCTCATGCCTAGGTACATTTATGGCTCAAGACAGTGATTTAGAAACATAGGCTCATTCAACCAACTGAATAAAATGAAATATAAAACAAAACATTCAATTTTAAATAGAGCTAAAATGAAGTAAGAGAGAAAGAAAGAGTTTTGGAGGCAAAAACAAAGCCCTGGAGAAATTATGAACCAAATACCTTCACTTTTGCTCCTTAAGTATGGTGGACAATCTATTATTCAAGAGGACTTTCAATTATAAACACATCTTAAATATACTTGCCCCAGTGTATAAGTTGTGCTAAATGAACAACACTATTTGACACACATTGGGCAAAAAAATGAGCAAACAAAAATATTAATTATCTCATGCAATCCAGTGACATACACCTTTGATATAGTATAACATAGTTGACATTACATTATGGCTAATAAGCCTGGTTTGTGCTAAATAAAAAGAATAATGTTAATAAACATTGTTTGAACACTTTTACTATGCAATGCACTAGGCATTGTGCATACATTTACTCATTTAATCATCTCAACACCAACATGAAGAGGTGTTATGAACCTCTATTTGTTAGATGTAAAAATTGTAGCAGAAAGGGAAAGACAAGAGAGAAGACGTGGATGAGAAAACAAGCTAGAGACCTAGGGAAAAATGAGGACTTACGTTCAAAGGTCCATGAAAGCTGAAATAATTTGTATTTGGCTATTCCTTCAAGGCTGATCCATTCCAAGATGGTTGTCCCACTTTTAACCTGCCCATGAAATACATCACTATCTAGAAACCACATTAATTTCTCGCTAGGAAGACTCCCATTTGAAGGTTTTTACTGAAAAGTGAGTCAACTATTGATTTCTGGAAATAAATACTAGAAATTAAATATACAGATCACAGAAGGAATAATCAATGATTGATACAATATTTGTCAAAACACATTCATGGGGATCACTGCGCTTTGTCAAAGTGCCAGGCTGCTTAGCACTGACGAGCACTTCTCTGAGCTCTTCACATTTCTCTGATAATATTTAAGTTCCATTTAAAGAAAAAAGGATCTGAACCAAGATCCAAGGGCTTCTTAAAATGGTGGCATTTTGTAATCTGATATTTAGGTTATATGCACAACTGGAATTCTCTGAAACTAAGATGATAAGGTATTGCTTTATGTTTAGAAGAAGAAAAAAGTTCACTTGAAATATTTCCCAAGATTCCTAACTGACAATCATTTCGCTGTCTTGCCTTTATCTTTTACATTTTGGGTAAAGAAAGGATATAGTTGCGCTTTCCAGGAAAAGGTCAATTTCAGCCAATGACGTATGCTTTACCTACATCTAGCTTTCTTTCCTTTTGTGGATAATGCAAACAGTAGATATTTTCAATTCTAAGTAGATGTTTGGCAATATATTTGTCAGCAAATTATTCTAAAAAATAAAATACTACTAGTTTAGAGGCTATGTTCTTCTGTGCAATATGAAGAAATCTGAAGTATCACAACTCTGCAACCAAAAGGCATTAAAACAAAAGTTGTGATGGGGAAAATGGGCATTTTAAAGGGAAACATTTGGAGAATTGGCTATTCCATTGTGGTGCAAAATTTGCTCTCATGTTTAAGACTGGTTTTCACAGGAGTCCTTTCATTTTTGTTATGTCCCTCACTCTAACTTCAAAACTTCCGTCATCTGCTTGGCTTTTTTATTTTTAAAACTTGCTGCTAGAGCAGTTTTACTCTTGGAATTGTCCAATCATCAAGGCATCTATATTAGTGTACCATCATGAAGGCACTTAAATTATTTTAATTTCCTGCATGCTTTTTTTCTTTACAACCAAAATGACAGGCTAAAGAGAAAATCGCTTAGTGTAGCATTATCACACTTGCTTGAATAAATATTTCTCAATTATTTTCTACTTGCTCTATACAGTTTTATAAGTAAGACAAATAGAGTCAGGAGCTTCCCTCTTCCCCCACTATAGCCAGCATGTTCATTGAAACTGAACCCACTCCATTCCCTGTATATTGTCTAGTTAGTAATCAATAATGTGTGTTCCTCTCCTAGTTAGATGTGACCCTTGTCATGAGTTATCCTCTAAATGTTTCATGATCTTATTCTTCAATGTAGACTAAGTTGGAATCCAAGATTTCCCCCTGCTCTGAGTTCCCCTTTGACTTTCATGAGTTCTATTAATCAAAGAATACTTCTTTTAGTCTGAGCAACAAATCTCAGAGAATGATTCTGTTTTTTTTCCAAAATACCTCATAAACTGTCCTGACAGGCAGTCAATTCTTGAATAGTCACAAAATAACAGAGAGCTTCCCCGACTCATATTCAGTCACAAGGGTGCAGTTTTCCATTTACCCACTTTGTTATATAGTACGCATATTGGAAACTCATTTTTGTTTAATGTGATGTAAACTGGTCTCACTAGGAAGTATCTCTACCCAGACAGCTCTGCAATCTCGTTTGTCTGCCTAGACAAGCTAATCTGATTGTAATCATGTTACTTATCTTTTAATTTCTTTAGAAGCTGATGTACATCAGAAGTGGCATTCAGATGGGAATCACAAAGGTAAAATTGATTTTTATCACACTTAAATGTTTCAGGGTCTGGGTATGTGTTTTTAGATATTCAATCTTAAACCACGTGGGTGGAAGTCCAACAGAGAAACCACAGGCATAAACTCAATGGCAAACTATTACAAGACTCTAATAATGCAAACACAATCAAAGTAAGGTCCCAGTGATTCTGATACCTTTTGATTTTTTTTTGCAGAGTGGATTGGCCATAGATAATCATTAACAAATGCACACGTATTTTATTATAGAACTAGAGAAGCCATTGTTGTTCAAACAATGCCAGGCTGCCTTCTTCCCTTTGAATTGGATTCAATTACAATATCAAAAACAAATATGAGGAAAAACAACAATAAAATATTTTATTTCTGAACTGGATTCATGAAAGATACTGACAAGAGCAGCAATCAATAGCCAGCCATTTTCACAGACTGCAAATTTTACTGTGATAGCCATTGGATGAGCAGGAAAAAACTAACAACCAGAAAAAGTAATAATGGCCTAGCCAGTGTGGCTCAGTGGATGGAGTGTAGTCCCATGGACTGAGAGGTCCCAGTTTGATTCCTGGTCAGTCAGGGCACATGCCTGGGTTGTGGGTTCAAGCCCCAGTAGGGGGCATGGCAGAGGCAGCTGATAGATGTTTCTCTCTCATATCGATGTTTCTATCCCTTTCTCCCTTCCTCTCTCTCTAAAAAAATCAATAAAAATAAAAGCATATTAAAAAAATAATAATGATTTTATTTCATTTGTGATCTTGTACAAACTAGTTGCTTTGAGGAAAAGATGTGAGGAAGCTTCAGTTTCAGCATACCGATTAGATAATCGCCCAAAGTCCCTTCTTCAGGACTGAGTGCTGAGAGCACTGCCATGGTGAGGTGGACCCACAGGAGAGGTCCTGGGGTAGGGAAGGGGAGATGGCCAGCCACGCATTAGAAAGCAGAATCCAGAACCATGACGACAATCACTGAGTGGTAGACATCACAGCAGATGGCTGAGCTTAGAGAGGATGATCAGTCATAGCCCTGTAATTACTAAAAGTTGGAAATAGCTAAATGTCCGTCATTAGAGAAATAGATGAACAGAATGTGGAACATTAGTGGGACTATTATCAAAAATATACAGTGAGATAGAGTCTAGAGAGAGACACACACATATGTACACATGAACACACGAGAGAAAGAGAGAGAGTTCAAGGACATAATAAAAACTGAAAAAAGCAAGTTACTTTTTCATCCGAATTTTTTTAATACCACACTCCAAACAAAAGTCATAACAAATAAACATGCATGGAAAGTGATAAAACAGACTAGAACTACAACAAATTACCACGGGTAGAGGTCTCAAAGGAACACAGATGTGTTATATTACAATTACGAGGTCAGATGTCCATAGTGGTCTCCACTGGCCTAAAATCAAAATCTTTCCAGGGGTCTTAGGGATGAATCTGTTTCCTCCCCTTGTCTACTTCGAGAGGCCACCTGCGTTCCTTGGCTCATGGTTCCTTCCTTCATCTTAAAAACCAGCAGCATAGCATCTTCAGTCTCTCTGACCTTCAATCTCCTCTCTTCTAAGCATTTTGTAATTATATTGGATCCACCCAGATAATCTGCTCATCTCAAAATCCTTAACCTAAGCACATCTGCGGAGTTTCTTTTGCCATGTAAGGTAACATATTGACAGGTTTTGGGGATTAGGAAGTGAACTTCTTCAGATGAGGATATTGTTCTATCACAATCCACCCTGGGCCCCCAAAGATTCATATCTGCTCCACATGCAAAAATACATTCACCTCATTCCAAGTTTCCCCAAAATCTCAGCTCATTAAGATATCAACTCAAAGTCCAAAATCTCATCAGTTCAAAATTTCCAGATGTCATCATCCACATTATCTACATTAGGCGTGAGTGAGGCTCTGGGTATACTCTGTCTGGGGCAATATTCTTCCTGTGTGAACCTGTGAGACTGAAAAGAAACCAAATTATCTGCTCTCAAAATAAAGTGATGGAACAGGTTTACTTAAAAAGTTATAAACATTCCCATTCAAAAATGGAGAAAATTAAATAAAGAAAGAAGTCGCCAGTCCCAAACAATTTCACAACCCCGCTGGGAAAACTCCGTTCTGTTTTAGAGGTCTGAGAATAATTCCCTGTGATTCCGGACTCATGGCTCTACCTTTAGCCAAGTAGTATTATTACCTGTTTCCCACCTGTAACATTTTGGAGGACTGATACCTGTCAAGCCCCTTTTGCCATGAAAGAAAACATATTTGCAAGTTCTAAAATTTAGGATGTTGGCATCTTTGGAGGACCACTTTTTTCTGCCTACCATGATGGGCTTTAAAAAGTTCACATGGTTCTAGTTGGAAGAATTTTCCTACTTTGACAGTAATTAGTGTACATATACTGACTTGCTGAATTATAAACATGAGAGGTGCTTAAAATAAAAAAAATCATTTTTGTTTCACTACAGCAGGAAAAAAATCATTTTTTTTTTTTTTTTACTTGGGGAGCAGTTATCATTGATCACAGCAGTAACTATTTGTGTACCATGATTTTCTTTTCTTTCTTTTTAAACATTTTTTATTTATTTATTTTTAGAGAGGGAGGAAGGGAGAGAGAGAACCATCCAAGTGAGCGGCTGCCTCCAGCACATCGCCGACCGAGGATCAAACCTGCAACCCGGGCATGTGCCCTGACCAGGAATCGAACCGGTAACCTTTTGGTGCACAGGACAATGCTCAACCAGCTGAGCCACACCAGCCATGGCTACCAAGATTTTCTTGACTCAAGAATGATGCTCCTTCTCCCTACAAACAACCTTGAAAGATCTCTCCTTCAGATCTTCCAGAAAGAAAAGTTTCTTGGGTGATCCTGGCTGGTGTGGCTCAGTGGTTGAACATCGACCCATGCACCAAGAGGTTGCCAGTTCGATTCCCGGTCAGGGCACATGCCCAGATTGTGGGCCTGATCCCCAGTGGGGGACATGCAAGAGGCAGCCAACTGATGTTCTCTCTCATTTCTATCTCTCTCTCCCTCTCCTTTCCTCTCTCTCTAAACAATAAAGAAAGAAAAAAAATTTTTAAAAAGTTTCTTGGGTGAGTATATTAGTTATTTATTGCTATGTAACAAAGTGCCTCAAAATTTAATGACTTTAAACAAAACCAAACATTTATTATCTTATGGTTTCTGCGGATCAGGCATTTAGAAATAGTTTAACTGGGGGATTCTAGCATGGAGCGTCACGTGAATTTACAGTCAAGATGTTGGGGGTGCAGTCATCTGCAAGCTTGACTCGACCTGGAGGATCACTTCACAATGGCTTACTCACCTGACAGGCAAGTTGTTTCTATCTCTTGGTAGAAATCTTTGGTTTCTTGCCATATGGTTCTATCAGTAGGGTGGCTTGATATGGTGGCTGGCTTCCTCCTGTGTGAGCAATTCAAGAAAAGAAGGTAGAAGTAGCAAATTCTTCAGCCTCATCCACATTCTACTGGTTACACAGAACAATCCTGATAAAGTTTGTGAGGAGGCTACACAAGGGAGTGAATATCAGGAGATGAATTTCACTGGGCACCATCTTGGAGATTGTATCACAGTGAGTGATGTAGAATTTACGGGAAAATGTACTAATCAGAAACTCAGCTATGAAATGATTTCCCACAGGCAGTGGGAGGTAAACTTCTCTGATCTATAAATGATTTGAAATTGGTAGGGAAAAAAACTTTGATATTCTCTTCTAAAATTATCTTTACATCTAGCGTGGGAACAAGGATGAGAAGTATGCAGAAGACTTCATGAAAAATAGAATATTGCTGATATATAAACAGAAAGGTTGAAATAGATCTCAACCCCTGAAATCATTTGTCCCATATCCAGTGTCTGAGACCTCGATACAGCAATTTATCAACTGTGTATTTACAGAATTAATCTTGCAAAAGTGGGCATAGCTTTTAAAGAGTCATTTCAACACATTTTTCAAAAATGCATTGTTTGCATGGGAATTTAGCCAGTATTTCAAAAATCCCCTTGGCTCTCAATTTATCATTATGCAAGCATAATTGAAAGGAAAAGTAAGAGGTCAGCTAACCTTTTCTCTAAGCAGAACTGTTAGAGAAGTATTCAAAATAAATGAATAATTCTTTGGATTTCTGTTCCAAACCTTACATTTCTTCTGGTAGTAACAGTGACCTATGGTGATACCCCCAGGCTAATGTTGTTCTTGTATTGTAAAAAGTGTATTTATTTAGCTTTTTTGGAAACATTAAGTAAAAACAAGTAATGCATGGAATTGGGGACCAGAATATGGTTAATTAAAGAAAAACTCTTATGCTCTACTTTATCTAAAGGCTTATGATCTGATTTTAGCAATGTTCCTTTCCAGAAATAATCAAAAGAATAAACAACAACTGTTGCCATTAGTCAGAAGGTGCTCATTTAACAGCTATGTATGCAGTACTTAATTTTTCCTAATAATGGTGCTGGACACCGTAGAGGAAATGTATGAAATAATACAACATCCTTAAGTGGACACCATCTACTACTCTTCTAGCTTCCCCATGTCTGACCCCAACCCCCTTCAATAACTTACCACTGATGATTTGCCATTTGCCCACAGTTAGGCTAAATCTGCCAAAACAGATGCTTATCCAATACAACAGCAAAGACTGTTTATCCTTAGGGGTTAATATGCATTTTATCTCGCTGTCTGAATGTCTCAAGATAAACCTAGTGCTCCACAGCAGCTTCTCCTACTGTGACAGGCTCTTAGTTGCCCTAAATAGTCCTGGTATGCATCAGCTATCTGATCTGATACCCAGACTCCTTCATTAACATACCGCAGCCCCTGAGTCCTGCTAGGGGTGCACAGCTTCCGAGTTTGCAGTCACTGAAATTTACAGCCAAACTCTCCAACAAATGAGTCGGGGAGGTTTTAGGGGGAGCCCAATACCTCATTCAATATGACTTCATTAATTTATATCGAGTTACAGAAAAAAAAAAAGAAACAAATTATAATACAAGAGCTCCAGAGAAACCTTTAGAGTGTGTATTGAAAAGTTGCTTTGAAACACAGGAAACATGAAATGGGAATGAATTAAATTGATACCATTTCATTTCACTAATGAGCAAATATTTAAACAACTTTATTTGCCATCTGGATGGCTGCCAATACGCCAGCTCCTTCAATAAAGAGTTGCTATCCCCTTGCTTATTAAAGTTGTATTTTTTACATACCTGTTCTCTTGCAGGTTTTTGGTGAAAAATATAACTACATTATAATAAGCAAGTCAGAGGTCAAACAACCTTACAATATTTTGGGTTACCTCGTGGGCATATGAATTCATTAGATCAACATATAATTATTGAAGCCCCCGTTAACATGTAGAAGGAAGCTGACTTAGGGAAAAGGAAGCCGGGATATTCTAATGACTTTAAGAACATTATTATGCAATAACAGTTTCTCACAGTGCAGACTCAGGTAAGAATGCCCTCACATACAGCCAGAGATGCTTTGCTTCTAATTTAATCATTGCTAACTGTTAACCAAAACACAGAATTCATGATAAATACACACACCTGCCTATACACACATATGCAATCACAAACACACACACCCTTGGAGTTGTTGTTTTTGGAAATCAGTTGTCTTTCATCCCATATTTTGTGATCAAGATCTATGGAGAAAATAGGTAACATATATATTTAGCACTTCTAAAAAAATAATAATAGTAGGTATCAAAGATTAAGAAACAAGTATTAAAATGAAGTGAGGCTTTTTGATGCCAGGGGTGAAAGAATTTCTGGTCAAACGTAGCAGTCACTCTAAAGAGTAGACACATCATGGCTTCCCTGTTAGCACTGGTTAAATACTATTGCTCAGCTATTTCCACAGCAAACTGCAGGCCTTTGGAGCCAGCAGGCTGTCCTCAAGGACTTGCTGATGTGTACCAAAAATATTTTAGTGTGAAAAAAACGACTCCCTAGTGCACATGTTTGCAAACTGCTGAATTTCTAGATAACTCTATGTTCGAGGACTATTTTGGATAGTGCAGACCTGGTGCTGAAATGCCTCAAGAATCAACACTTTTTTCTCTTTTCTTCCTGTTTTTTTTTTTTTTTTTCTTTTTCACTCACAGCATGACAAACCCAGTAGAAACACAAAGCTGCTTGGGTAGCGATTTTTTATTTTGTTCAGTAATCTGTTATGTTGAACCCAGACCTCCCTGTTTCATGCTTACAAAATAGTAAAAAGCAGTCAAGTGAAATGCAAATTAATATGAAACACGAATACTCTACTTAACAGCTTTCAACTTAGTAGACTCAATTGCCAAAAGAATGTACAGCACAGCTTTAACGCTGCTGTTAATTATGCTTTTCTTGCCAGAAACACTTTTGCCATTACCTAGAAGCTGTAAAGAATTGTTTTATTTCATCTAGAAATCTCTGTGTAATTTAATTACTGTTTATTTCTCTTTTATATCGTCTGCTTTAAGTTAAGAAAATCTAGCAACTTAGCAAATACTTTTTTCTCAATGTTTCTGTTGAAATGTACACAAAACTGAAGTCCATGTAACTTCCATGTTAAAGTCTAAAGTAAGACTAAATTTACTTTTCAATTGTAATTTATATAGATTTAACGAACATTTTGTTTTGTGACGTCTATTGCTGGGAATATGCTTTTGCATATCTAACTATACCTATTTATGCTAACAAACTTCTTATTTAAATACATCCTAAACCAGAATTTAAATACTGAATATAAAAGTGAACTTATTATTATAATAATTGTGACTGTTATACAATCTTGTGTTTACACTATAACTAGGCATTAGAAAAACTTTTACTATTCTTGGGTGGGGTGTATTGAAAACATTGAGAAGACAACAATGAAAAGACAACATTGAGAAGACAAACAAGAAATTGTGCTTCTTTTGTGGAAAGTATCTAGTGAGGGAATTCACATTTAAACAAGTAATAAAAAAAATATTATGAGTGTTTGTCATATATTTCATTCTATCATCAGGCACTTAAGAGCCATTCACAATGTGGTTTTGGGATTCCTCTGAATCACAGGCCCAAAGAAGTCAAGAGACTGATGAGTGAGTTTTTGTTACTACAGCTTCTATCCCATTAGACGGAGCGTTAATTGCACGATTCGTCACCATTTCCACTACAATGGTCATATAGAAGGCCAGGGTATCACCGTGGTCACCAAAGTCATTTAAGTTTGAGATTCTGAAATAGTAATGCTTTTAGTAAATCACATTGATTGTCTAAACTAAACTCGATGGAATGTCTAGCCCAAATACCCAATGACGATTGGATAACAGACAAGTCTCCGTCTTCCTTTTCCATGTGAGAACACATGCTGCACGCTCAAGTGACATTACTGATCTACCATCTGCCTTGAGAATTTTTCCTAATGGTGAGAATAGATTTCCACTGATCCATATACGACTGGTTCCTTTTATGACAAAGAGCATGCATTTTGGAGACAGCTGGCCAAAGTTAGGGACATGCTGTGTGGTTATGGTACAGGGCACAGTTAACTGACCCTCGTGGGGAATAAACCTTGGCCTCATTAGTAATGTACTGTAATTAGTGGAACTCAGTAGTCACTCACAGCTCTATTGAAAAGCAGCAATATGCTCAGCCATCCACTGTGAATATACTTTTTCTTAAATGTGTCTCTAAAGACTCCCTGTGACAAATATCAATTTTGTTCTTTTATTCTTTCTCATTTGTGGTGAGAGAAGGTCTCACTGCTTTCCTTTTCCTCTGTTTTTCTCCTTCAGCTTGCTTTATGATGTTTATACATCTGTGAGTCTCCCCCCCCATTCCAACCACTCACGTTATGTAGGGGAAATTAGTGGTCCAACATGAAATATGCTAATTTCAGCTTATTCAGTCACACAGCTTCAAAGAATGGGCTATCTGAATCACTTAATGGGGGCTGGGGAGAGAAATAGACTCCGAAATGGAAGTTTTCTTACTAAAGAATATTAATACAGTTGTCTCACTAAATTAATTTGATCCTTCAGGTGTTGTGAGGGTGGGATGGTTGTGGTGACAAATACCAAAGATTTTCTACAGTTTCGTATCCACTTTCAGTTCTAGGCTCATGGACATTCCAAGTTGCAAAAATCCTCAGAGTACATGCAGCCTGTAGAACTTCAGAGAGACTCAATAATTTTTCAACATTATAAAATCTGGTTAAGGGCAGAGATGAATTTTACATTACTGAAGGTACAAACTAAGCTACTGTAATAGACACCAAAATAGAGTGGAGCTTATATTTCTATTATTAAAAGGACCAAGAAAACAATGAGTATCATAGGAGAAGTCTCCTCTATGGTAGAATTCTAATTATTGATTACACAGTTAGGAGTTTTTGTAGGACAATAGCTTTATAATTTGAGTAACATTCTGTTGTTAAAAACTATTATTATATTATTAAAATTTCACTTCATAACATTATCTCTGTCACCTTAGATGACCTTTTCTCACATCTTTTGTGATCTCTTCATACTACTCTTTATGTGGGAAAGAAAGTGAAAATTTTAATAGTATATGTGGTATACTAAAAGTATAATAAATGTTTAAGAGTCCAATATTTGGATAATTAAGAAAATTAAATAGAGGGAAAGACACATTGACATGAGTCTGAACTGTTACTGAATCAAATTACAGTATTATTACATTTAAACCCATGTAAATGAATTTCTACACTTATTTTAAAATTAACCTATACCACCGAATAGTATTAAAAAGAACTTTATATGTCTCACTGGACAAGTTATAGGCCTGGAATACATGAAATAATTTAGTTGTGTAAATAAATTTTTGCATAACCTCTGAATAAACAAATGAATGAAGGAGTGAACCAACATTTCCCCAAGAACAATTTTATGTTATAACTATAGTGATCCATACAGGTTAAATATTTTTTAAAGTGCTTATTAAATTAAAGGTTTAAGTTCCGCATGAGATGGTTACCTATATATCATTTTGTCTCTTTGATTATTCAAAACAATTTTCACTCTGTCTTTGTATTACAATTTTAGAAATCAAAACATGTGTGAATCTATACTAGGTCCAAGAGTTTTTTGTTGTTTTCCCCAGCTACTTAAATGCCCTCATTTTTCATAGGAGAATATTATAGGATGAGTCATATAAATGTTCTTCTATACATATCAATGAAATATCCTAAGACTTTTGCTATCTCTACACCCAGGATTATCAACAGGCTCCAGGAACTTTTTTGTCCTTTGGCTCACTACTTATATAACATAAAGTAATATGTTTGCTATAGTTTCCCAAGCCTCCCAAAGCCATCTCCTTACTTTTTCTTTTTGTTTCTTGAGCTTCCTGTCATCTGTCTTCCCGGCTGATAAAAGCATATCCCAAAGAGTTCCCAATGATATGCTGTGGGAGTTCTTTTAAGAGGTTCTCGCTTTCTTTCTTAGTTTTTGGGTGGGAGTTGGAAAAAAAAAAAAAAGGACTGCTGGAAACAGTGGGATGTACTGTGTTGGCTTGACTATAAAGTCTGGTACTACCTCTTTGTTTCCCTTTCTTTTTGAAAAACTTGGTCTAGAGCCACGACCACAATTCTTTTGCTTCGTACCTCCAGCCAGGGCTCAGACCAGCTGACTAGCTGGCACCACACCCTTAGGAACAAGGAATTCTTCTCTTTATAGTGTTTAGCTGTTATTGTCCAGGCATTTCATTATGATAGTTTCTCTGCTTCCAAAACATACAATCCACTTTTAGAAGAACTGTCTCTATTGTTTTCAAACTGTTGACAACCTTAAGACATTATATGCAGAGATTTCAAATACAAAATGTTTTTTGAAAACACATGCTATGTAATCTAGTGGGAACACTAAGGATACATTAAAATATATAACAGATGATTTTATTGTAAGATTTCTAAATCTAATAACTTACTTCCTGACTTTTACAAATTCAATTTTAAGAGCATTTCCAAGATCTGGTTATAATAAAGTACCTCTTCATTAGTGTTTGTTTCTACTAGCTATATGCTGGTGACATCAATTTCTGGAGTTTATATCTTAAAGCAAATTTAGGGTTATTTTGCCTTTTATTTTGTTAATTGGCTGCAAATTTCAAGAGTCTAAATGAAGAATAAGCTACAGAATATAGCATTTCTATAGATCTGTTCCTTGACATATATTGAAAGCATACACATGAAAATTAGTTTTACTAGGAAGACATGTATAATTGCATTACATTTTTTCTGTATAAACCAATTTTTCATGGCTCTTTGAAATTTCTCTGAAGCGAAATTAGCCAAAATAGTATCAAATTTCATAAATTAAATTCAAAAATATATGTTATATGTTCAAAAATTTTCAAAATTAATAAAACTAACTTTTCTGAAATTGAAAAAAATAGGAAAACAAAAAGAAAGTCACAAGAGACCAGTGGGGAAAAGAAAATACTTTATTGTAAGACAGGATACTTTCTTTGAACATTTGAAAAGCTGCTCTGTGGAGGGATCTTTTAGTTTGAAGGGCAAAGGGTAGACCTCAGAGTATTAGATAAAAATCAGAGGGAAATTAATTAGGTTTTATTATGAGGCTTCAATGGGGGTTAGTGAGCAGGCATTCAGCTGCCTTGTGAGGTTGCAAGCCTCCTGGTCAGGGCCAGTATCCTATGGCCTAAGACTCACCTACAGAATTCCATCACATTGAGGTTTACACTGAGCAAGGCCAATCATATGCCATGAAAACAAAACGAAAGAGTGACCACACAAGAAGTTTGATTTGACATTCATCATCAAATTACATCTGCTGTGTATTAAATTCTCTTCCTGTCTGGCCTGAACTCCTCCGATGTAGTAATAACAACAACAAAAAATGTGGAACCAAAAAAGACTCCGAATAGCGACAGCAATCTTGAAAAAGAACAACTAAGTAGGAGGGATCAAAATACCGGATATCAGGTTATACTACAAAGCCATTGTAATCAAAACAGCCTGGCACTGGCACAAGAACAGGCATATAGATAAATGGAACAGAACAGAGAACCCAGAAATTGACCCAAGACATTACACTCAGTTAATATTTGACAAAGGTGGCAAGAGCATACAATGGGGTAAAGACAGTCTCTTTAATAAATGGTATTGGGAAAATTAGACAGCTACATGCAAAAAAATGAAACTAGACCACTAACTTACACCATACACAAGAATAAACTCAAAATGGATAAAAAACTTAAATGTGACTTGTGAATCCATAAAAATCCTAGAAGAAAATGTAGGCAGAGGCAGCAAAATTTCAGACATCACATGCAGGAGAATTTTCACTGATGCAATGCCTAAGGCAAGAGAAACAAAGGATAAAAATTAATAAATGGAAGTACATCAAATTAAAAACCTTTTGCACAGCAAAAGAAACCAGCATCAAAATGGAAAGGGAACCCACTATATGGGAGAACATAATTGCCAATGATATGAATTTGCAGCTTTGATTAATTTTGCCAAAGTAACTTCCACAGAGATTACACAATTTATTCTGCTACATTCAGTGTATAAAAGTTATGTCCTAGTTTAGGAGTATGTTGATACACTTTTCGATTTTTGTCAATATGAAAGGTAAAAGTGGTATCTCGATGTGATTTAGTTTGGATTTATGCACGGTCAAAACTGTTTTCAGTAGTCTTTATGCTAGAAGGACAGTTGGGCTAGATATAAAATCTTGGTACACACTCTTTAAGTATCACAGATGTTGCTTCCTCATTTTCATTGGTTGGATTTTGCTGTAAGAAAGTAAGGCTAGCCAGGCTGGTGTGGCACATCATCCCATGGACTGAGAGGTACCAGTTCGTTTCCCGGTCAGGGCCCATGCCCTGGTTGTGGGCTCAATCCCCAGTGAGGGGGTGTACAGAAGGCAGCCAATTGGTTTCTCTTTCACATCGATGTTTCTATCTCTCTCTCTTTTCCTCTCTTTCTAAAAAAAAATCAATAAAAACATATTTTAAAAAAAGGAAATAAGGCTAGCCTTAACTTCCTCCTTAATGAAATTCTACCTTTAAATTCCTCCATTTTACTATGATGTATCTTGATGTTGACCACTGCAAGTCATTTCTTTTTTTTACACATGCCCTAACAATATAATTTTTAAGTTTTATTTTTTTTTCTTGAAATGTATCATGAGTTTCATCTTCAGATGTACTTCTATACTTTAAATACAGTATCATTAAGTTACATAATTTTTGGTTTTCTTCTCTGGGTATCACACATGTGCTTATTTTAAACCTCACTTGGGCATCTTCTATAATTATTTTTTCTGTGATTGCTGCTTTTCCCATTATCCTTCATTGAATGAATTGTCTTTTCTTTAACTAGTCCTTTGCAGTAGAATTCCATGGATTGTATGGAAAGTAGACACCAAGGTTACCTTCCAGGCTTCACAAAACAAAGATTTTTCCTTTGGTTTGTGAAGGAAACACCTTACAGTGGAACTTCATTAAACTTTTGTGTAACTCTGTATCCTCTTTTCCCATTATTTTGGGCCCAGGAGAGCTTTTCCTGCTTGCCCTCGCCACCACTATTATTATCCACAGAAATTCAGATTTACACTTCATCATCACGCCTTCACCTTCAGGAAGTGTGTTCTGCTTTTCTGAGATCTGCCACCATTTGGCCCTTTCCCCATGCTTCCTTTTATTTTAGTTCATTTTACTTCCTCCAGTTCAGTTTTTTGCCCTATTTTAGATGTTTTTAGTAGGCTTTACTCTTATTTTAAAACCCATGAATTTATCTTGCCTCTAGTTTTGCTTAAAATGAATTTTTTTTTAAATGTGAATTCCTAGAAGGAAAGGGGATAGCTGATAATTTATGCACATATGTTCTTTCTGGTTGGCCCTATGTTGTTATTTTCTTTTAAAAAGGAAGTAATTAAATATGGAAGATTGGGATGAGGGAGAAATAAATTTTGTCTAATGGGTCTGCATTCTTCACAATGGTGTTAAGCACTGATCCAGACATCACATTTTATTCTCTTATCAACTTTTGCTATGATTAGGTATAGAGAAACATTGTTCTTGAGTAATTAAAAGCTTATTTGAAAGAGAGACAATACATGAAAAACCTCAGGTTTTTCTTAACAGCATTTTTTCCTTTATCATTACAAAATAGATGCTATGAAAGCCGAATGTTAGCGAGTTTAATTGTTGATACTTTCCATTTTATTGCAATGTAGTTTGAAAACTCATGTGATTTGAAATTACATTTTCAACAAAACATCCCCATCTCCTCCTTTTTTTTTTTCAGTTTCACTAAGTGCACCTGCAGTCAACCAATTCCTTGATCAAGAGGTTAATATCACCTGCAATTTTGCTGCTGCAGTTTTGGTGACCCTGTGAAATCATTTCTTCACATTTCTAATCTAACCAAATCGTAGTTTTTGCCTTAAGTGTTCAGAGATGTTTTAGTGTTCCCAAGGTGAATTAGGAGACAAGCAATCAATGAGCGGACAATGATTTAGTTAAAATTTGAGTTCTTTTTATTGTAAAATGAACAAATGATGACATTTTCCAAAAGAACTATTTTTTAAACATCCTCACCCAAGGATATTTTTCTGTTTATCTTCAGACAGAGTGCGAGGGAGAGAAAGAGAGAGAGAGAGAAACATCGCTTGGTTGCCTCCCGCAGGACTCTGAACAGGGCCAGGGACCAAATCACAACCAAGGTATCAGCCCTTGACTGGAATCGAACCCATGACTCTTTGGTCTGTGGGGCGATACTCTAAACACTGAGCAAAACTGGCCAGGGCCAAAAGAATTATTTTTATAAACTTAAAAAAACACACAAAAACTTAGAGATAAATTATAAAGTTTAGATACATTTATTATATAGTAATGTTATTTCAAAAAACAATAACATATTTCCTGAATCTTATAAATTATGTCTATTTTTGCCTTTGCATGTGTCATGGAAGGTCCAAAGGTTGTATTAAAAAGATGTTCTTTATGCAGCCTGAATGGTCACCTCCATAGGAGAGATTAATTATTGGGGCTCCTGGACCCTTGAGATTTTTATCTTTTGCCAAATGATGTCTAAGTTCAGGTCTTGGTGATTTGAAATGAAGTCAAACATACAAACCACTTAACCTGAGATGGAAATTAATGGTTGAAGTGAATTAACTCCCTAAATATTTAATTACTTATAGATATAAAAGTCAATGGTCAGGGTCAAAGGTAATCTTTTGACACACCATTGCTCAACAGAGTTTTCATGACCAAAATCTTTGATTTATATTTAGAAAATATTTATAAGAAAGTATATTTAAAATCAAATAACAAGTTCAATGGCAACCTTAGTTTGTTCTGAAAAATATTTGAATCTTACGGTCTCTCTTCAACCTCAATTTTTTTAGTGTTGTTTAGTAGATGCTAAAATCCCATCGGCACAACCTAAGAAAAAACTATTAGCTTGTTAAGACTTTGAGAACTTTAGTAGTAATAAACTAACCCAGACTGACAAAATGAGTTGTCCACCGTGAGGTGGGGTAGATTTGCTTGTACATTTCCTTTGTCTGTTACTCTCATTTATTAAGATGAATTTGCAAAGGAGAGGGGGAAAAATAGATTTATTACGTGTTGCTCTCTTATCTTTCCTGTTTCAGGATTTGCCAGGTCTATGGCCCTTGACCAAAAATAGTGTTTACTGAATTAGATTTAGGTGGTTTGTTATTGTTCACATTGAAGGTGCTCATAAGAAACTGACCCTGAGAAATGCAGCAATGTGTTAGCAGTAAAGATATTAGTGAAACTATGAGTTATTGAGTTATATGTTGTTCTTTTTATCAGAATCATGGGGGAACTTCCTCTGGATTTTTCCGGAGTAGTTTGGTTTCCTATGAGCCAGGACTTCACTTCTGTCTTGTGGATACTGGAAACATGTTGACTTGATTGATTTTCCTCTTCCTGTTGGTTTCCAAGAAGCTTAAAGCCAACATCATGACCAACATTTAAGAAGAGATTAGATGTTGGACATGCATTTTATGTATTCACCATCTCATCTCCCTACATGTATTTTCTCTTTGCTCTTCATTTTCCTTAATTATGTGTGGAACATGAAAAGATATAACAGTTACTTCTTTTTTGATGTAACTGTCTTTAAAACTGAATACTCAAGACCTCTATCTCCAATAGAACCTTAGTTTCCGAAATACCTTTGATCAAAAAAAGCATTAACTGTGATTTATTAGCACTCTAATGTTTTCTAACAGTTTCTGACAGTTTTAGAGCCAAAGGAAAAAATAGAAAGTTAGTGTGAAGACAGATGACAGTTTATTTGTGAATGTGTGTGTCTGTATGTGTTTGGGTACGCCTATATGACAAGCATAATAATTGCTCACATGCTAACAGCCTTGAATCTACAAAACCTTCTTGTGTATTCAAGAAGATATTCTTCGATCTCAGAGACAGTGATCTTAAAACTTGCTTAAGGAGTGGTCACTTTTTATTTCTCATGAAAAATATAAAGGATCAATCTGCCGTTGGTCTTTGTTAAAAAATAATTTCAAAGATAGGAAAGATGCATGAGAACTTGTCTTACTCATGGCTTGTGTTCCTGCCTTAGAATGAGGTTTTATTATCACACTTAGCAACACACTTAAGACTGAAAGGCCAAAATTTTGAGAATCATAGAATAGAAAGACGTAACCAACAATATCAACTTTTTACTTTAAAAATCATTGTTGTATAGAAGAAAAAAATATTTTTAATAGTACTTCATTTCTTTTTAATGTTGCTTGCAATTGAATATGTGCTTGGTAATATAGCCTTGGAAGACAATGGTTAGGAAATGCTTGTAAGTCTAGCTAATGTTTACTAGTTATTGATAACAGAGGAAGAATTATCTCTTCAATAGTCACAATACTGAAGTTTATTACAACTTCCTGTATGATAAGTAGTCTAACAACTTTCCTTCTCTGCCTTTACTGGCATCTGTCACAGAAGATATCTGATTATCGGGAAAATCAAACCAACAGATATTTTTACTTTCCTAACTATTTTGATTTTTAAGCTTTTAAAAATATATATAATGTTTATTTATATAAATTATTATATATTATATATAATATTCATATATATATATATTTAGCAGTTCATACTGAACTACACTGACTACCTTTCCAAAATTGATATTTTGGAATGCAGATAGTCTTTGTATTTTTGAGGTAGGCTTATACAACATAAATTTGCTTGAAATACAATGGGAGGCCGGTTTTTATTTAACACAAACTATAATTTAATGCTTCCAGAGAAAAACCTGGCTCTTATTGCAGTAATTTTGGATTAGAAATGGTACAATATGTACAGAAACAAGAAAAGGAAAACCTATAGAGAATTTCAGACCCTCTCAACAGAAATGGAAAGGAATGTAAATTTATGAAAGTCAGTAATATTACAAACTGTGAAAGCTATTCATGTAAACCATATGAAATACAATGCAGAACTGTGAACAAGAAAATGACATTAAGAATAAAATAGAAAAAAAAAATCAGAGACGTGATAGAGCATAGACGATATTTAGGAAACATTTATCATTTGCCTAATATTATGCCAAAAATCTTGCCTATAGAATTGCATGTAAGACTTGTAACCACCCTACTAGCTAAGTTACATTATTATCCAATCTCATAAGTAAAGAAAACTGAGCTCTGGAAAGAGTCAGTACCTTACAGTTACATAGCTAACAAAGGGAGGGTTTTGTCATGTCTTAGCATCATTATAAATTCTATATTTCTGACAACCATATTATACTGCTTCCCAGTAAATATACGAGTATAGCAATACTTTTTTCTTTATAGATCACATTGGCATATCTGTCTAGCATATATTTGTATATTCATCTATCCACCAAATTTCATTTATTTATTTTTTAATTTTTAATTTTATAACACTGTACTAGGACAGAATGGACCACCTCAGTAGCTTCTGAGGCTAATACATTTCTATCACGACAATTGCTTTAGCAAACCTGGTTCCCTTCACTTAGGCAACAGCATGTACAGTTAGTGATCGAGTTTGCACTCTGCCCCAAATTTTATTCTCTCACTTAATGCTTCAGAGATTTTAGAACTAAAGTCAAATATTATAATTCGAGTATTCATGTACTACAAAATTTTACCATTGTACATATCAGCCAAACTGTTTTCAGAAACCATTTTCATTTCTGCTCCTCAATTAATGTTAATCACAGTGATTATGCTAATCTCGGTTGTGTACAGTATACAAGAAATAACAAGGAAAACCATTTTAGACTAAACAGCCAAAACAAGATTCACAGTAGACACAAATACTTGAATTGTAAATAATGTGAAGCAGGTCATGTGCTGAATAAACAGTAAACTTATTTAAATATCGAAGAACAGGCACAATTTTCTACTGAGCATGGCACACCATAGTGTTTATCTCTTGATATGTATGCTTTCTCATTATTTCTGCCCTTTGTGGATTTTCACATTATTCTGAAACAATATATCAATCTAAAAAAAATGGTAACAGTTTTGTCTAAAGAGACATTCAGGTAGATTTCTACCAAAAATAATGTTTGATTCTCCATTGTGTGATATAAGACAGGATGATGGGGAGTACCACACGTATGACCTTCGGGAAACGAAAAACATGGCCCTCTACCAGTGTTTGGTAGCAAAAGGTAAAAAAGGCAGCTGTAAAAAAATTAGAGCCTGAGAAAAATGTTCTCCTTTATATACACGTATCAACTCTTCTCCCATATTTAAAACCAACTGGAAAAAGGTAATGAAAGTTCTACAATAAAAAAATATGACTATATATTACAGCCTATATTATTCAATCTATTTTCACACCATTATCTACATTCATAAACCCGCCCAGGGGAAACACAACACTTACTCAGTTCAGGAACTTCAGGCTGAGTAAAAAGGAGTGATTCCTTGTACAATCATGCAGAGGAAAAACAAAGGAACAAACAAAGAAACAAAATCTCCATTTTTACTTAAAATTTTGATATTTTGCTTTATAATTTTCTTTCCAATATGATTTATCTTGATTAATAAATAATGTAGTCTCCTAAAACATCGTGCCTGCAGTATGCACCCCACTCACTTCAATGTATCCCAGCCTTATTCTCTACAAGTCTATCTTAATTTTATATGCAAAGATTTATTGGAAAGTCCAGCAATGCCCAATGGACATTCTCCACAAAGCTGATGCTTCAGGAAACATTGTGGTAGGTCTTTTGAAAAAAGCTGCAAGAAAAAAAAAAAAAAGAAGAAGGAAAGAAAGAAAGAAAAACAAGCAATTACCTGAACCAAAGTTTTTCTTAAAACAATGGAAAAGTACCAGAGGGGGAGATAACTGCTCTATTTTCAAAAGCTTAGAAAGCGCATGCGGGTAAAAGAGTCTAGTTCTTTCTTATGTCTTCCTTTGTGCCTGCTAAGACTTTTTAAAAGTAAGACATTTGGCTACTAGAAAGCGAAAGTGAAATGTTAAGCAAATGTATTCTAACAATCATATCCAAATATGTGTTGTTTTCTTCAAAGTGCTCATCCTATTTATTTTATAATTTCAGTGAAGTTCCCACCAGCGTTTGAAATGCATTCCTGTGACTTGCACTTGAGCTCGATTGCGAGCCGTAGGAGTGAAGCCGTCTTGCTAATTCAGAGGCACAACACATTTTGTCTCAAAATAATTTTCCAATTTAAGTGCTTAACACTTACAGGAGATGAATTTTGACTATTACTAGAAACCAAGTCTACTTGCTAAGAATGGCCACATGCCAAGATTAATTGAATTTAAACGAGTTGAGCAAGCTTCAAAGGATATTTCAAAAGAAGAAATTAGAAAATATATATGAATTTTGAAGTAAGAGAACAGTTGTCAGCTTTTAAGAAACTAGTTCACGCTTGTCTATAAGTGTCCAAATAGGTTTGGCAAAAAATACGTTGAATTATTTCATCATTGTAGCTTGCACATTATTTGCAGCTTATATGCTCCAACAGTTTATAGATTGGTAGTTATGCTGGTTTTCTACAGTAAAATCATAAAGTAAAAAAACAAACAAAACCTATATGTATTCACAAATAGTCAATAATACCCTTGAAAATCCCTAGACATTTCCTCTTATTAAGTTAAAATCAGCATGCAGTTGAAGGTACATAAACCATCAGTAGAATAAATTGTGATGTCTTCAATTTGAACACTACGGAAAGTAGTTGGGTTGTATTTGGGAGCCACATTGTCAAAAATAAGTATCTCTAAAAACTAGAAAACCACTCAGTATGGTGGTCAGTTCACACCGTTAGACACGCACGGGAACAAGTAATGGGCCAAGTAATGAAAAAGTGACTTTGCATTCTAATTTTTCAAGGTAATTCTGGGACACTTATTGAATGAAATGTTGGGTAAATCAGACTGCACCATGTAAAAGGATATTTTTCTTTATTGCACATGTGTGTGTAAAGTGTATAATTTAATTTGTATAAGTAAAATGCAACCATGATGCCACTTCACTGCATGTCACTGATGTCTTATTTACGGTGCTCTGTGAAAGACAATGTCAGGAGAGTGGGAAGATAAGCCACAGACTGGGAGAAATTATTTGCAAAGAATATATCTGATAAAAGACTATTATCTAAAGTATATAAAGAACTCTTAAAACTCAACAATAAAATAAAACAGACAATTAAAAAATGGGCCAAAGACTTCAACAGATATCTTACCAAGATTAATAGATGGCAAATAAGCATCTGAAAAGATGCTTCACATCGTGTCAACAGGGAAATAGTATTGAAACAAGATATCACTACACATTGATTAAAATGGCTATCACAGAGTAATGAGAATACTAAATGCGAGCAAGGAGGTGGAGAAACAGACATTCTCATTCATTACTGATGGGATTGCAAAATAGTACAGCTACTTGGGGAAAAAAATTGGCAGTTTCTTACAAAACTAAACATAGTCTTGCCATACAATCCATCAATCATACTCCTTAGTATTTACCCAAAGAAATTGAAAACTTATGTCCACACAAAAACCTGCACACACATGTTTATAGCAGTTTTATCCATAATTGCCAAAAGTTTGAGGCAACCAAGATGTTCTTCAGTCGGTGAATGCGTAAACTGTGACCTTTCCAGATCATGGAATATTATTCAGTGCTAGAAGATATGAGCTACCAAGTCGTGCAAAGACATAGAGGAACATTAAATGCATGTTACTAAGTGAAAGAAGCCAATCTAAAGGCCACACACTGTATGATTGCATTTATAAGACAGTCTGGAAAAAGCAAACTATGGATACAGTGAAAAATTAATGGTTTGAAATTAGAGGATATAAACTGCAAATAATGTACATGGTTTGTTGGGGAGGGGGGCGGTGGAGAGACCAATAGGCTAAGCACAGAGCAGTATAAGGACAGAGAAATACTCTTTATGATGGCATAATGATGGACGCATGCCACAAAATGTCCAACACCAAAAGTGAACCTCAGGGTCAACGATGGACTTTGGGTGATTATCATGTGTCAGTGTAAGTTCACCAACTGTAACAAATGAACCACTCTGGTGGGGATGTTGATAATGGGACAGGCTATGAATTTGCGGGGGCAAGTGGTAAATAGGAGATTTCTGTACATTTCCTGGATGTTGCTTATGAAGCTAAAACTGATCTAAAAAAAGTCCCAATTTTAAAAAAGTACATGAATGTACAATATATAAAATAAAAGGAAAAAATTGCTCTACCGCTTTTTACTTGAGTAACTCAAATAGATAGCATTCCAAATTTTACTCATATAAAAATGAAAGGTAAAACAATGTAAGATTCAAGTGAAATTATGTGTATAATGTATGTTTTTATATGTTATGTATAATATATATGCTAAAGTGTATTTTTAAGGATTATAAAAGCTATTTTCATTTGACAGAAATATAAATTCAATATACTAATTTGAATTATTATATACATATAAACAGATTTTAAAAGTTATCTGTAAGTAATTCATTTTATAAAATAAAAACACACATATATCTAATTTTTACTTGAAAATAATTTGTTAGCTATATGAATTCTACCTCCATTGTAGATAGCATATCATTCCCAGCACACTAACTAACATCAAATCACAAAATGAAATCTGAAATCTAGGATGATGTTCATCTTATCAAATTACATTTTCATTGTGTTTTTATTCATTTTTCTTACATTCTTCCTTTTCACACATGTTTGTTTTGTGCAATATTTTATGAAGCTGAAGATCTATGATGTATTACTAATTATTGATTGTTTTAACGGTAAAGACCTGTGCCTTTGAAAAGATCCAGATCTGACTTCTGCAGCAGCTGTGGCAACTTTGTTCATCAGTTTTTTTAAAACAATAAAGGATATAACACAATTATTCAAGTTTCAGGAACACTGCCACTTTATCAATCAATCAATCAAGCAATTGTCAGTTCCTTACTCACCACACACTGTCTCATGTGGGCACTGTGGGAGAAGAGGAGGTATTGATGACAGTCTCTATTTCAAGTTGCTCTTAATATTTCTGATGTAAAAAGGGTCCTCTCTGACCTTCACTTCTCCTCCCTTCAAATACCTGTAAATGCCTTTACTTTCAGCTCTACCCAGAATGGCTTCTATGATCTGCCCATGCTGTGAGTCACCAAATTGGTCCCCAGAAGCCAAGTCTATACCTGAGGCTTTGAACTCTGAGGCAGGCAGATCAGTCAAGCTTAGCCAATCAGAGATTCTTTCTTTGGGATTTAGAACTGAAGATAGGAAATACCAGTCTCATCTGGGTCAGTCTCTTAGCATAGACACATAAAAGTCCACAGTGAGCCACATGGCTCCCTATGAACTGAGAAGCAGGGAAAGTTGATCTGCAGGGACAGAAGGCAACAGGTGCTCAGGAAGAAGCAAAGAGGAGAGGGGAGGCTTTGTGGGAGAGAGGGAGGGAGGGAGGGGGAGAGGGAGAGGAAGAGAGAGAGAGAGAGAGAGAGAGAGGGAGAGAGAGAGAGAGAGATTTTAGTTCTGGAAGTCTCCCAATTTCCTGTTGCAGTCCACTGCCTTCCTTGAGTTCCAAAAAACACACCTATGTCCTTAGAAGAAATTCAAATTCTCATTTGTGGCTTAATCTAGCTCTTCTGTAGTTATTATTTGTAACAAAAAAATGTTCTAATTTATGTATAGCTACCTTTGATAGTTCCAATCAAGTGAGTGGATTTGTGCAAAATAGAAAAGGCATTTAAGTAAATACTTAAAAACACGTGACTGCCCATATACCAACTCTCATCAATATCCAGATATGTCTGGGATTAAGAGACTCATTCCATTCCAAAACCCCTGGGGAGCACAGCACATTCTCCAAACAACTCTAAGGCAGAGATCAAAGCCAGGAGTTTTCTTGGGGCGGTAGATATGCCAGGTGATTTTTATAAGGCTCAAACTCAAGATTATTGGTCTGTTTATATGCATTTCCTGAACTTTTTTTGGCCCTTTGGGGTATGTCTAATATAATAAATCAAAACAATTCTTTGCTCCAAGAACAGGGTTGGAAGAATGTCTTTTATTAAATTCCAATCCTGGGTGAGCTAAGGAAAAAACTTCAGATCAAAATTAAAAGCTGAATAGGTTTCATAAGGGAAAATATATACAATAAAAAAACTTTGCTATTAGCTTTTTTATCAATTGGAAATCTCAAAAATGCTGCATTCCTAACATATCCCATGCACATCTGGTCTCTAACAATCAAAGAGATCAACAGCAGTGTTAAGATACTTAGAAGGATGCCTGACAAAAGGCAAAGTCAAAATGATGTCTGGTTGCTTAACCTAATTAGCTACTTGTAGAAGGGGAAATAAATTCCTTTAGGAAATGCTTATGCAGTCTATGGCAGAACACTTCAAAAGTCCAGAGGAAAGGATAGGAGTTTTTAGTATAGAGGTTGGGTGAAATGTAAGAACTCGTAAATGTTTCTCAAAAGAGAAAGGATGAGAAAATGTCCAAGGAAATCATTTCTAATCAGGCCAGAGGCCTAGTGAATTGAGTGCCCGCTCACCTGGAGGCCTTGGAGATTCTAGCCATTGGTTTAAAACGTGAGAATGGTTGTGTGGCCTTTTTTGTTTAAGATTTTTTTTTTTGATTGATTTTTAGAGAAAGAGGAAGGAAGAGGGAGAGGGAGAGAGACATTGATGTAAGAGTGAAATATGGATCAGCTGCCTCATGCATGCCCCCTGTTGTGGATTGAGCCCCAAACCTGGGCATGTGCCCTGACAGGCAGTCAAACCAGCAACTTCTAGGTGCATGGGACATTGCCCAGCCACCTGAGTCACACCAGCCAGGGCTTGTCTGGTCTTTTTGGTGGCTCCATCTCAGAAGTGGCATAATCAAGGAGGAAAGAACAATGTGACATCACTAAGGTGATGATGGAAGGCAGAGATTGGATTTCAAACCCAGTTAGGGCTTCAATTTATCCTCTGTGAATGGATCAGGGGCACTATGTAAAGAATCAATATTTTTATGAACTTTTTTTTTAAATCCTCACCCAAGGATATTTTTCCATTTATCTTCAGATAGAGTGGGAGGGAGGGAGAAAGAAAGAGAGAGAAACATTGATGTGAGAGAGACACATCGACTGGTTGCCTCCACATGACCCAGGCAGGGCCAAGGACAAATCGCAACCAAGGTATGTGCCCTTGACCAGAATCGAACCCATGACCCTTTGGTCCATAGGCCAATGCTCTAACCACTGAGCCAAACCTGCCAGGGCTATTTTTATGAACTTTTAAATCTCTTTGTTAATTTTGTTATTACCTATATTTTTCTCATGTGAAATATCTCCAGTAAGCCCTTCTAAGAAAAAAGATCTGCATGGCTGTGCTCAAGTGTTCATGCTATGAGTTAATAAAGTAAGAACTAGGGAGTCTGCATTCCACCAGGAGGAAAGTCAGGTGAGAAGTTCAGGGACATATCTAGGTGGAAGCAGCTGTTGGTGGGAGAGGAAAACGACAGGGTGATAAGGGTTTTATAGTTTGTAGGAATCAAGAAGCAACCATGATTAGCAGAAAGACCCATGTGTAGTGAAGACCAGATATTGAGCTTAAAGAGCCAGTGGTGTTTATCAAGACTGAGCTTGATCAGGCTTTGGATCAAGTCCATCACTCAAGTCTCCTGCTGACCACTCTCTAGTTGTGTGACATTGGTGAAGTTACTCACCCACTTTGTGTCTTATTTTCCTCACTCACAAAAAGTCGATCAAATAAACCAGATTAATAGGAGTTGGAGAGTTTAATGACATAACTGATGAAAACTTTTTAGCACAGTGCCTATTAAATAACAGGAATCAATGAAAAGTTACCTCTGCAATGGAAAATTTGCAAAATTAACTCATTGTATGAACAAATATCTAATGAGTCACTATGGGACTAAACATGTTTGTAGTCCAAGAGATATAAAGATGAAAACACATGACAAAAACCTCAATTGAAATAGTTCAAAGTATTGAAGAACATATATGTAGAAAACAAAAAAGAAACAAAAAAGGAAACATCATTCTTGGAGAAATGACTGATTCTAGTATTGAGGCAGAAAATACACAAGATGATCCCGAATCACCTCGTAGTGCCAGAGAGTAAGTAAGTAAGGGCAAAAGGGTGGAATTGATGAGGGTACGGGGGTAAATTAAACGGCAGCAGGGACCAAGTAAAATGCTCCCAATCAACAAAGCTGTAACAATTTGAACAACAAAATAACTAAAGTAGTATTGGATTGTAACCCAAGGTATGAAATACATAGCCATGAATCCATACTGAGATAAATAAATGATTAAATACATAAATAAATATGGAAGAAAGATAAATTTCCCATGCATATGAATTCCAGATAATTTATGTAGGTACTCCTCTCCAAGAATGTGGAACATAAGTACTTATTACTTAAGTGTGAGCTGTGCTTAGTCACTTTCTCCCAAAAAGTACAGTGTAGAAGAAAGAATAACTTTACAGTGGAGGAACCTGACAAACACTACATCAGCCTGGTGCTCAAAGGTGACATCAACAATGATGTCATGCTGATAGTATGCACCCTAGATACGATGTGATGCAAATAATTCCCCCCCCCCATAGTCTTCCTCCAAAATTACTTCCATCTAATCAAGAGAGAAACATCAGGCAAATCCCAAATGAAGGACATTTTATAAAATACCTGACCAGACTTCCTCAAGAATTTAAGATAATCAAAAATAGGGAATGAGAAACTTTCATTGCCAAAGGAGCCCTAGGAAACATTAGGACTAAGTGGAGTGTGGTTTCCCAGATCCTGAAGCAGAAAAAGGACATTAAGTAAAAACAAAGGAAATCTGATTAAAATATGGACTTTGGTTAATAACAATGTATTCATATCGATTCATTAATCATGACCAATCTATTATACTAATGTAAGATGTTAATAATAGGGGGAACTGGGTGTGAGACTCTGTACTATCTGTACTGTCTTCACAGTTGTTCTGTAAAACTAGAAATATTCTAAAATAAAAAGTTTATATAACAATATCACAAAACAGTGAGGTGAGCTTTGTCCTTCCATATTACAACCATCCTGAGGGCGAGAGCACTGTCACATGTATCTCCCATCTCCTTACATCAACATCCAGCTAAGTCTCCAGAACAAATTGGTATCTGGACAAGTTGGTTGAACAAATGAATGGCTGCAGGAAAATATGGAATTTTCAAGGTAGTCTTACATGTGAAGTGTTAAATTATGCCTGGGAGTTTCAGAAAAGATTTTATAAAATGGTAGCCAGTAATTTACAAGAGTAATTGTTATATATGAAGTATACTGCAGAAAGAGCAGAACACACAAAACCATGTACCTATTGTCTCTTCCTACTTTGAAATGGCATCATGGCACATTAACAGTTAACTCTCCCAATCTCATCTTAAACTTATTTCCTGCTGTTACTACAGTCCAGACATAATGGTCCTCAATTCAATTTGTTCCTTTAATGGGCCAATTTCCTTCTTGCTTCAAGATCTCGACCCATTATATCCCCTATCTCCTTGCATTCTTTCTCCCACCCTTACCTGATCAATTCTCATTCAGTCTTCTAATCTCTGATTAGCTGTCACTTTGATTTCCTGCCTCCTTAGACCAGGCTAGGTTTTTGTTTTTTTTTGTTTTTTTAAACTATCATCCTCTATTTTGTTTTTCTTGCCATATCTCTTATCATCATTGCAAATACAGACACACACATACATTTAATGACTTCAAATTCTACAAGAACAAGTGTTACATGAGTTTTGTTCACCTTTATATGTTCTGCATCTGCAACATGGGAGGACACAATATACCCTAATTATATGAGTTAGTGTATAAAAAATACATTACTTGAATAAAAAGAAAAAAAATTTTAAATTTTTTGAAAAATGACAGACAAATGAAAAATTTTCTATACTCCCAAACCTCCCAAAGCATCCCCCCCTCCCCAGTGGTTTTCTTAACTCACCTTCTAGCTCTTTAACATAGCTTCAGGTCTTCCTATCACTCAGCTTACTCCAAAATAATGTACTTTGCAATTGCCTTTAGTATTACCTTTCTCTATATATAATTTGTTACTAGTCTTTAAGTTGCTTAATGTGTGAAAGTTATTATAGGTTACATATAATAATTCTTTATGTGAACTGGGAATGCATATACACACAGAAAGAAATAAAAAGGAGATATTCTCTACTGACTTTGCAGCCTACTTTAAATTTACTTCAATTTAAGGGACTCCATGAAACACAAGAGCTATGTTTTTCAGCTCCATGTGGACATACTGCACTACATGAAATATTTGGCTTGGTTCAGTGTCTGAATCCCAAAATATCTCCTTATGTTATGACTGCTGCTATCTCTTACAAAATTAGCTGAACTGTGGAGATAAGAATGTTCTCATGTTTCACACAAGACATGCAAGCCCATATATACGCATACACAAGGGAATGAAGGAAGAAGAGCAGACACAAATGGATGCTTTTCTAACGTGGTGCACAAAAGCAATTTTGCTTATAAACCTTCTGCTGTCTATCTACAGAGCACTGGGACCCAGTCGCAGGATCCTACTGAAGTTTACCCAGTGCTAACTGAATTGATTTATCCCTGCAAAATCCATTTTGAAAAAGAAGAAAAAGAAAAAAAATAATCTCCACCAAACATCTAAGTCAGGTAAAATGTATTAATATATTTTAGCTTTTTTTTAACCATTAAAAACTCAGATATTTTACTTTGCAGAACATCATTAGTCCTATGAGAAAATAGAGTTTGGGAAACTCACTGTGAAGGTATGAAGAGAGGATCTAGAAAAGACCCTGTGGAAAACAAAATGATAGATCTTATGCTGATTTTGTGTAGTCAGAGACCCCTCCAAGTAAATCTAATTGCCTTGGTTATGAAGAAGGGCTTGTGTACTCTCAGGAATAACTTCATAGAACATAAAAAGACCCTAAGATAGATATGTTTTAGTTTATTTACAATTCAAGGGAGCTTCTAGAAAAAACAGCAACCTGTGGCTTTACCTGGACAAGTAGCTCAGGGAAGTGCCCAGAGGACTTTGGGGAATTCTTTCCCTCTGTTATTGATAAACACTCATTCTGCAACTAAGAGAAACATTAAAACAACACAATTTAGTTTTGGAATTTGAGATAAATGCCCCTATTTGCTTATATAATATATTGGACTGTTTGAGGTGGCAAAAGGTTAAGTAACATGAAGATATTAGACACAATTAGCTTATAATTTCATCCTGATAAAATAATTCTTAAATCCATAATTCATGTCAATCTATAAAATCCTGGGTAAATTTTGGCTTTTTGCAAAATTTTTCACAATGAGTACCTGAAGAATTGCCCTCTGAAGATGGGTTGTGTATCAATTTGTAAGAGTTACAATATACCTACCTCAAAAATGACAACAAGGCAAATATTCACAGAGGTGTTATTCTAGGCTAGGAGCCCTCCTGGGACAGGAAAATAAAAATGCAATCACTTACCTATAGGAGACTAAATTAAGTAAGATAGATGCATGCATTCCATCACTAAGATGTAATGAGTTAAGTATTATAACAAAAATATGCAGATTATACTTTAGGAACATGGATGTAAGAGCAATTAATTCTTCACTACTAATTAAGGGTATTCTGAAAGATGTCCCTTGAATTGGGCCATTAAAAGAAGGTAGATGTCTTCTAAAATTAGTGTCATAAAATATATAATATTTGTTCCAGGAGGATGTCCAGGGATTATTTGGCCCTTCCAAATCATACCCCTCTCTATTCTTGATATGCAGGGGAATTGTATTTATTTTTCTAACCAATTTATTGAGATGTAATTTACATATAACATTGTGTAAGTTTAAGGTGTCCAAGATGTTGATCTGATATATTTAAATATTGCAATATGATTGCCACCATATAGGGCCACTTTAGCCATGCATCAAAAGAAGAGACCTCCAGAGTGTGAAATGTGTCTTAATTTATTTAGGTTTCACTTGATTTTTATGGCCACGTTTGCTTTTATCTGAAAGCACGGTCATTTGAAAAGATGTTTATACTCAAAATAGAATCGTACAAAAACACAGTGTCACAAAGAATGTGAACAATGCTCTCACTCATAAAAACACTTTTGATTTTAAAGATGCTGTCAGTAAAGTTGCGAAAGAATGGGTCAAAATATAGATTATGTAATTGGATCCCTCCGAAAAGCATGCGGGTGAAGCATTTGCATTGACCAATAAACCTGGAGTTGAAATATATATTTTAATGTATGGTAAAAGTTATTAAAGATTGTGCTTTAATTCTAACTCCAAGTTAAGCATCTTAGATTAACTACATTATAAAAGAATGAAGTAGACAGTCTCAGATGACTCAAACCGATTCCCAGTGACTACTGTTGAAAAGAGTAAAGAGATGCTTTTGTTAATTATGTGTGGGCAGTCTAGGTTGGAGGCTAAGCCAATGGAAATAAAAGGAAACAGAAAGAAGACAAAGAGAAAATGATAACTGAAGAGCAAAGATGATAAAATGATAATAACTAACATTTAGCAAGAACTCTTTTGATGCCATATACCTCTTTATATTCTTTACAACTCTCCCAACAATCACAAGTAGATACAATGTCCATATTGTGGACAAAAAAAAAAAAGTGAGTTTTCAATAGGTTGAACAACTTGGCTCAGGCCCCTGCCAGTGAGTAGAAGAGCTGGGCTTCATTACCATGCTTCTCACCACCCATCACTACCCCATTTAGAAGACTGTATCTGCTGTAGCTACAATATCATTTGGGGTTTAACTTCTATGTAAGAAAACTGAGAATTATGAGCAGTATCATAGCAAATTTTAGTTGGTTGATTGCAATGAAAAATGTGGAAAACCCTGTGATTTGCATATATTAAAGACTTTCTGAAAAATGCAGAGTCTGCAGTGTCCAATTTTTACGGTTAAAGATATTTTCTCTTGCTTTCATGCCCTAGTTTTCTCATTGACTGCATCCAGTGACAGAAACCAGAGGGGCAGATACATGGCCGTGGTATGACAGTGTGTTGTTTCTCATTTTATCTCATATAAAACACACACACACAAGTGCACACACACTTACATTTTTTAAAATACTGGATTTAAAAACAACTGAGCAGAGTGAGCTCTAACTCTGGACACCAGCTTTAATCTAGAAACTCCTTTCCTTTGATGTGTGGAGAAACTGCACCACACTTAACAAGTTGTGGTTGAACTTCATTACTTTTGTACAGTTCATTAGCTTAGAGAAATTTAAAAGAAAATAATCTGTGCATGCATTATAGTCCTATCCAAAAGATCTCAATCTCTTGAGCTGAAAATCTATTTATAAGATTTTACTGCCCTTATATTTAATGAAGAAGAAATCAAATTGCTTTTATTTTCTGAGAGGGAAAAATATCTCAGATGATATATTTGGATATCTAATTGAAATGCTTATATACCTTACCTAATTAAAACTAGACACTCATTGAAAATAACAGGGTATCTAGTGCATCTATTTATAAATAACTCAGATGAAATGTCTGGAAACCAGAACAAGCAGAGTAAATGAACTCTGTTCCTGCATTAACCTTCAAGTCCCTCCACCCACTGCCTTTGCACAGGAAAACCTTGTGCAAAACAAGTCCTGTTCTGGTCAAGCTTTTAAAAAGATCTCTACCGGTGGCATAGCAAGATAAAACATCTAAAGTCAAGAGTCTGATTTTTTTTTTTTTTTTTTTTTTTGACCTGAGTGTTTTGACCACAACCCAGAAGAGCATTAGTCATGCTGAGATTAGATGGGCTTCCTTTTCAAAGGACTTGAAAAATCTCATGAATGCAAAATGGACCCAACGAGCTTGCCTATTATCTTTTTGCTTAAATGTCTCTAATCATAGAAAGAACCTCCATCTTAGAAGACAGAAACTATTTGTAAAAACCCTGAACAACTCTTGGATGAGGCTCTGGGACATGCTGTAATGTTCTTAAATAGTTGAATGAATGGGATAAGATAATGGAATTTTGACTGGAATATGGAAGAACTCAAACTTGGTTTTAAAACTCTAACAAGAGCTTCCCTACAGCATAGACAAAAATTTATTAAGTTGAAAACTGCTGTATTCATTGTCTTTCCAGTTCTCATATATGGCTCACGTTTATTTCCTCAGTTTTTTAATAGTAGGAGCTATAATTTCAGAGCTAATTTAAAAAGAAAGGAGGCAATTGTTCAACTGCAATGATTTAGAATGCACCCATGGAAATTACAGATGCCTGTAGATGTTTTTGGGAAAAGTGCTTTTTCTAAAATACATCAGAAAATGTTTAGAATGGAGAAATCATTTTGTAAAATTTTTTTTCTAAAAAAGCTAAATTTTCTGAACATGTTCACATTGAGAATTTAAAGGCTATTCATTTGGAAGAAGGGTACATTAGAGAAGAGATTGTTAAAAACATTTCCAATAATACTTTCTGTAAAATAGTTCAAAATCTGTCTTTCTTCCTCCCTCCACCCTCCCTTCTCCTTCCTTCCTTCCTTCCTTCCTTCCTTCCTTCCTTCCTTCCTTCCTTCCTTCCTTCCTTCCTTCCTTCCTTCCTTCCTTCCTTCTTGTCACATGGACATCAGCTATATGCCATAAACTGGGCTAGTTTCTGGAGAACTAGTGCTGAATAATGTAGACACACTGTCTATCCTCTGGGAATGTAGAATCTAGTTGACGAGTGTGTCCATTCTGTTAATCCTTATGGCCAACTGAATTTATCTTGGAGACTACAAAACATGAAAATCACACCTTCCCTCTTCAAGTTAGTGAGCACTTTAGTTAGTAAATTAATATCATCTATGATCAACTTCAACTCCATTTATCAGTGATGAAATCAGTTCTACTTCATTTTACCTCAAAGATTGGTTATCCATCAATATTTCAATCATAGATTACTCCCTGAGTATTCTTTAGGATTCAGAAAAAAATAAAATAAATAAAAGTATAGCAACCTTTGAAAGAATATAATTGTTTAATTAGCTTATCCTTGCTTCAGATTTTTCTATGTTTAAGTGAGGCCTTTATAATCCCAAAATTGATCTTCTGACACATATTTCTAAGATTTGAATACTCATATTGATTGACTTGGGTTTAGTTTCTGCAAACCCTGTATCTTGAATTTTTATGAATCTCAGCTTTGCAGTTTGAACTATATCAATTATAAACAGACAAAGAAGTTATATTTCACAGAAATTCAGTATTTTTAAGTAGGCCAAAAACAGTGGTCACAGAATCCCTGAATTATTTAAGGCTTCTTGCAAAGACACAGTGCCACAAAACTGAATACTCTCTTCACCTCTGAAGTCAGCTTCTCCCTGACCTCTGAAGTGCCACCTGATTATTCAAGATAATGAGATGTCTCTGATTTACAGGAAACATTTTTTTTTGCAGGAGATATTCTTCCAGAGATTTAGAAAGTCTATATCCAGCTTCTGAGACAGTGTGTACAAATAGTCAACTATCCATCTGTGTCTGAAGGTCTGGAATAAATGTGACTTCACTTATCAGTGAGGTCATAGAGCATACTGGTGAAGAAGACAGACACTAGAGGATAATGGCCTGGGTTTGACTTTGTCATTCACTTTTGGGTGACCTTGGCAACTTGCTGAAACTTTGTGTCTCAGTTTCCTTACCTGAAAATGATGATACAATGAGATGATTATAAGTAATATTATCATAGAGGTATTTTAAGGATAAATATTACTAAAGCTCTTAGAATAGTGCCAGGCATGTAGTAGGTCATATATATGTAAAGAAATAATAAAATAATCACATGTCCAAACCTCACTTTTATTTTATTACAGACAAACATACCTGTTGATAAATGGAAACAGCAAGAAAAACAAGCTGGAAACAAAGGAAAAAATGAACACATGGGACTACATCAAACTCAAAAGCTTCTGCACAGCAAAAGAAATAACCATCAAAACGGAAAGGGAACCCACTGTATGGGAGAGCATAATTGCCAATGATACATCAGATAAGGGGTTAATCTCCAAAATATATAGAGTGCTCATACAACTCAACAAAGGGAAGACAAAGAACCCAATTAAAAATGGGCAGAGGAACCAAATAGACACCTCTCCAAACAGGACATACAAATGGCTAAGAGACATATGAAGAAATGCTCAACATCACTAATCATCAGAGAGATGCAAATTAAAACAACAATGAGGTATCACCTCACACCTGTCAGAATGGTCGCCATCAACAAATCATCAAACAAGTGTTGGCGAGGGTGTGGAGAAAAGGGGACTCTAGTACACTGCTGGTGGGAATGCAGACTGGTGCAGCCACTGTGGAAAACACTATGGTGTTACCTCAAAAAATTAAAAATTGAATTGCCATTTGACCCAGTGATCCCACTTCTAGGAATATATCCTGAGAAGCCTGAAACACCAATCAGAAAGAATACATGTACCCCCATGTTCATAGCAGCACTATTTACAATAGCTAAGATCTGGAAACAGCCCAAGTGTCCATCAGTGGATGAAAGGATAAAAAAGCTGTGGTACATAGACACAATGGAGTACTATGCAGCTGTAAGAAAGAAGGATCTTTTATCCTTTGAGATGACATGGAGGGACCTGGAGAGTATTATCCTAAGGGAAACAAGCCAAGCAGAGAAAGACAAATATCACCTGATCTCACTTATTTGTGGAATATAATAAACATAACAGTCTGAGGAACAGGGTAGACCCAGAGACGTGGAAGTAGGGTACAGACTGACAACCCTCAGAAGAACAAAGCTATGTTGTCTGTTTACACGTTTGTAAGTGATGTTGACTTTTCTCCCCCTTGATAACTTGCTAAGATCTTTTTCATATTATTTTCAGAGAATAGCATGGTTTTCTAGAATTTATTTGTGGATTTCATTACAAAATGGTCACATTTATATTGTCTTTTCTTAAAAAATTTAGTGGGCACTCGGCCGGTGTGGCTCAGTGATTGCGCATCGACCCATGCACCAAGAGGTTGCCGGTTCCATTCCCGGTCAGGGCACATGCCCAGGTTGTGGGCCCAATCCCCAGTGGGGGGCATGCAGGAGGCAGCCAATCGATGTTCTCTCTCATCAGTGTTTCTTTCTCTCTCTCCTTCTCCCTTCCTCTCTCCCTAAAATCAATAAAGAAAAAAGAAAAATGTAGTGGGCAAGTAGCTAGGATAATCAACAGTGAACAAAATAGTCTTCTGACTTTAAATTCCATTATGTTGGTTTCCTAGCCAGTTTTGGCTGGTGTCCTTTGATTTACCTGTATTCACTGCACATGGATTCTGTTATCACTTAAAAACTCTTAGTGTCTTTATCAAATAAGAAAAGTCAGCAAAATGTGAAAAAAAAAGACCCTTTCTTCTCATTATAACTATCGTGGAGCTCCCATTGACTCAAAGCAGTCGTGTAAAAAAGAAAAAAAAGCTCTCTAAACTAGTAAATGTTTCTGAATGTCTTTGGTTCATTGTGTTTAATAAGTGTTATTTATATTGTTGGACCTAAAACTCTCTATTGCATTTCATCTTGGTGAAAAGGTAAAAATATCATGAAAATATTATCTACACAAAGTTAAGGCCAGTACAGATACATTTTTTAAACCCAAGCATCATTTGAAACAATTGATTCATTTTAACTTCAATGGCAGTACGTCATTTCCTGTTAAAATAAAAGACTTCTTCAAAACTGTTTGTAGAAAACGCAGTATGAATCACTCTACAGTCTAAATTCTCCTGCAAATTTCACAGTCTCTCAAATATTGTGCTTCTTTCAGTTACTAAAGTGACTAAGACATTCAACACTAAGTGAAAAGCATGTACTACTGAAAAGTGACCATGTTTCCTTTTAACCTATCTCTGCGAGGAAAACAGAAAGAAATAAATAGAGGAAAAGAAGGGAGAAGGAAGGAGGAAGGACAAAGAGAAAAGGGAAGGAGGGGAGCGAAAGGAAGGGCTCAGGGTGAGTGGGGAAACCCAAAGAAGAAAAGAGAAAGTCCTTTATAACAATTTCTTTAACTTATGTATATAAAATTGATTCTGGTTGAGAATATGAACAACCTCTGCATTCTTTTTGTTCTCAATTGGCACAGTGAATTAAAAAAAATAATATCTGAATGTTTATCCACAAAGATTCTACATTAATGTACATACTATGTAAGAGATCACAAAGCATGTGTTTCTCAATACTCAACACTCTGGCCTGGAATTTGTCCAGATTAAAGAACAAATGCGCTGGCCAGTAGCTCAGTTGGTTAGAGTGCAGTCCCAATACAAGATTGCTGGTTGGATCCCTGTTCAGGCTACATACAAGTACCAAGTGATGAATGCATAAATGAGTAGAACAACAAATCAATGTTTCTCTCTCTCTCTCTCTCTCTCTCTCTCTCTCTCTCTCTCTCCTCTTCTCTCAGTCTAAAATCAATCAATCAATAAAAAATAAAAAATAAAAAGAACATACGTACCTCTAGAGCAGTGGTTTCCAACCAGGAGCAATTTTGGCACCCCCTACTCTGGGAGGAGAGGGACATTTGGCAAAGTCGGGAGACACTGTTTATGGTAATGACTGAGGAGGAGGTGCTACGGGGTAGAATCCACCGGGTAGAAGCCAGAGGTGCTCCTCAGCCCCCCGCAGTGCCCAGGGCAGCCCCTCACAACACGTGTGGGACCAAGTGTTAATAGTGTCACTGTTGCGATATCCCACTCCAGAAAGAAACTATTATCCAGTCACTACAATGTGTGCCAAGTTAAAGAAAAATGCTCTGCACGAGGCACAATTATTAATCAGATTTGAAAGTCTACGTTGGAAAACGGTGGGAGATGGTGGTGAAGCACACAGAAGTGTGGACCTTGGAGTCACTGATAGGGTTTGGGGCTCCCGGATCTTTTCACTTACTGGACAATTTATTTAACTCAATTGAGGCACAGTTTCCTCATATAAAAATGGAGATAATAGAAGTTAATATATTTATTTAGATACAATGACGGATGGTACTGAACTCAGCCTGCAGTGTGCATAGCTGATAAACAATTGTGGCTTTTATTATTGTTGTTATCATTTTTTTCTTAAAATATTTTTTCTTTATTGATTTTAGAGAGAGGAAAGGAGAGGGAGAGAGAGATAGAAACATCAGTGAGAGAGAACATCGATCAGCTGCCCCCTGCACACCTCCCACTGGGATTTGGCCCACAACCTGGGCATGTGCCCTGACTGGGAATCGAACCAGTGACTTCTTGGTGCATGGGTTGAGGCTCAACCACTGAGCCACACCAGCTGGGCTGTTGTTATCATTCTTAAAATATAAAATTAAATTCACATTAAGAAAGTTTTAGGCCTTTCACTAATTTCTCTCCTGTGCTCACAAGTTAATTAAAATTACCATCATTTATGCTATAGCTTAAGAAACAGAATTCTAAGTAAATGTATTTTTCCTAAGCACAGGACTTGACATCAGTCTTACTCCTTTCTAGCTCTTCACATATTTACAGACTTTCAGTCTATTTCACCAAGATGTGTTTATCTTTATCATAAACTTCTTAGTCGTTGCCTAGGTTTAAAAAATGTTGGACAACCAACCATGCATGTGGCTATTTATTTTCACGTTAACAATTATTAATGCCATCATGTATATAGAAATCAGGATGTTGCATAAATACAGTAAGAAGAGCAGGCAGAGGGTATAAGTGATTATTATATAGAAAACTCAGAACATATTAATTGATAATGATTCTAAGGAAGTTTAAAACAAAGAACATTCTGGAATGTATTCATTTACATTATTCTTAAAGCAGCACTAGAGATGGGTGTCATTTCTCATATAGTACAGATTCCTAAACACATACTCAAAGTTATGCCAAAGTAGATCATGCATAGTGAAGGCAATCTCAAAGAAAGGTATTACAACCCACTTTTTTTTGGGGGGGGTGCTTTTTGCATTAGTATAAATCATAGTATCTTTCATGAACAATGAATAAAGACACCTATTAATCAGCAATCAGTCACTCAAAATTAGTGAATTAGTGAGTGCTGAGACTGTTGAAATATGCTGAATGATTTAGCAGAAAATGTGCTCGATTACTTCTAAGACGTTACTCCATAACTGCATGCAATGTCACTCATGAGATCTTTAATACAGGAGTATAACTTTCCTTGCGAAGAAGAGACCTCACAACCAAAGATAAGACATGATGATAAGTATTTTACCAATCTTGGGAGCCCTATGTGGCACTGTCCTGTCACTAGCTTTTGTGCAACAAGGGATCTGGGGAAAATGCTGAGAAATCTGGATCTCTATCTCTGTCTCTGTCTCTAGCTCTAGCTCTATAATAAATTCCAGAGGGTGGGAATGTAAATAAATGCAAGAAACAAATATTCCACTAAGGAAGTGAAGAAAAAAAAAAAATGGAATCCCTTGTGGTCAATGAATCATTGGTTTTTCTAATGAAAAAATAAATAAATAAACCCCTCCTCCAGAATCGAGAAAGAAAATAGGCATATATCTATGTCTGTTACATAAATCAATCCATTCTTCTGCGGGGAGGAAGAGTGGGATGTGGGGCAAGAAACCAGGAGTATTTTGTAAAAGGCTCTCGTGTAGGAAATGAGAAATGAAGAAATTATATTTATCTCCCAAATCAGAGTTTCAAAAGACTAGAGAGATGATTTTCAGCTGGAATGATCAGAGACAGTGGTAGGTAATCTAGGTTGCTCTAGATTTGGGCAGGATTTGGACAGGGCTTGGGGGAGCACACGTTTTGAAATGGGAACAAAATGACCTAGTGACTAAAATATACAAGGCAAGTTTCAGAAGCAGTGAATATGCCCCACCAAGGCAGAGACTGGCATGGAGACGGGCAGAAACAAGCGGAAAGGCAGGAAGATGATACAGTATAAACAGAACTCTGAGAATATGCATCTATTTTCTGGTATTTGATTTTTTTCTTCAATCAGTAGCATTAAGCACATATTGGAGGTATTAGGATTAAAACATTTCATAAAAAGCAGGTGACAGGGAAACTCTTCCAGGGCTCTGTGGAAACAGCTCTGGTTCTAGGCTGCAGACACTGTGGACTAACCTTCAGGGTGCCACAATCAGAATCCATAAGGTCAAACCATTTTCTGTTGTTGGGTCTTCCTCTGAATTGAAGAAGGGGTCAAATTGGCCCAACTTGAGACAGTCACCCAACATGTGGCCAGGAGACTCTTAGCTGCAGACAACTGGCAAAGGAAAATTGGGATGATTTTACCAAAAGGCAGAAGGAACACCTGGTGGATTAAAAGAGTAAATGTCCACCATTAGTGATGGATCACAGCAGTGTGGTAGAAAGATTACATAACATATGGTGTGGGGGTTAAAAAAAAGAAACTAAGACGTAGGCACTTCCAAGATTGCTGTGTGAGGGGACTCACGCCCCTCCTCTGCATTGTGCTCTGGGAATATGAACACCTGCAGATACAACCTCTGATTTCTTTGTTTCCTTACCGTTAGCACTGTTGCTCCTGTGCTTGGAATATTTATTTTCTTCTCATCTTCTCACTCCTCTTAATCTTTCTATATTAACCTTGAATGAACCTTCTTTATTAGCCTTAGCTTCCCAAGTGAGACCAATTTTTTGTTTTTGTTTGTTTTTATGTCTTACGAACCATATACATGTATTTCTCTACTGTGGTGTTTATAATTGTGTTTAGTATTACCAATGTTCCAATGAACATGCTTCTTGAATTCAAAAGTATGTCTTATTCAACTTTGTATCTTCAGCATTAACCACTGTTGCAAATATTTGTTGAAAAAATTATGTACATGTATGATATGATTTCTGTGGTCTTCTGCCACTAAAAGCAGCAGATTTAGGGATTCCTTTGTGGTTAAATGATCACAGTTGGTTTCATCTCACCATTGACTCAACTGACTGCAGTGATGATCTGAAAGTGGCCAGTTGAATGACCATCAACCTATGAGCTCAAGCATTCTGCCTAACTCAGTCAGATCATAACAGAACTGAGACTGAAGAATGTTAGTTCAGTTAAATTCATATTTAAATAGCCACATGTGGCTCGTGGCTACCATATTGGAGAGAGCAAGACTAAAGAGTACAACTATTGGCCACAGCAGCAGGAAAGGCAGCAGAGGCAGAGATGAGCCAAGTCACTGCTGTGGCCAAGAAGAGATAAAGGCACTCAGATCCTTGGTAATCAGGAGATGAATTGAAGTGTTGAAATTGGATGGTATAATGAATAACCATTCAGTTCCCTGAGGGATGGTGCTTCAGCTGCTGAGATGGACCCTGAACCTTCTTAGTTCTCAGAACTACAGAGATAACCTGAAAATTTCTCAGTTCCTTGAAACAGAAGGGCACTAAATAATGCAATTATTTGATCATAAAATATTCAGATTTTTTTTTCCCCAGGAAGGGAGACAGAGAACAAACTTTTGGGATTCATCCTCTTTTTACAACTATCCCCATCACACTCAACACCCCACAAATACTGGCATATACATTTGTTTTCCATCATTTCCCCATCCTGAATGAACCTCTTTTAATTCTTTAAATTGTCCCGCTCTCTCAGACCCCCTGGCCTCTTTATACACAGTTATCTTTGCTTGAAAACCTCTTCATCCCTTATTCCCATCTATCCATTCTTATTCTTAAACTTGAATGCCTCCTTGAATGGTTATTCCTAGTGCAAAAATCTAAGATAGATGTCCCACAAATTATCCTAAAACAACTTTTATTTTCTCGTCATTGAACATACCAAGTACCAAGTGCTGTGTTGTTCTTAACAGTTACATTGTTTACCCCCCACCCCATTACTTCCAGACTTTATTATACCTCTGTAACAGCCTGGACTACCCATATCTGTATCCCAGATATCTAACATTGTGTTTGATATACCTCATACATTTTTGTTAGGTTACTAAACTACATCCACATTTCCTGGAGGAAATGCACAATGTTAAACAGTTGAGGGGAAATAAGATATATGAGCAACTTTTCTGCAAGGATGTGATACATTTTCAGAATTTTTTTCCTGAATTCAATTATCCTTATAGATTTGAAAATGAAGAGAAATACCTTTGGAAGTCAGAACGGGAATAGCAATTTTAAGGGATAAGGTCTCCAGAAGGTTGTTTCCCCGCACAATTGGAGAAGATTGAGAAGTGTCATCACAACCTTGAGATGTATTTGAAAAACATTTTCTGAATTGAATTTCAGAAATTATGCTGTGCCTCATACAATTATAACCAAACTACATATCAGTTGAAATTGAGTCAAATTAGAGCCAAAAATTAAATTTGGAGCTAATGGGACTATCTAGACATTTCTAGGTAGAAGTTGACTGTGGTGTAGGCAAAGTAAACATGCTCCACCTGATTCCTCGATGCGGGTTATTTTAAGTTTGTGTGGAAGGAGTGGTAGCTCTGGGAATTTTTTGCCATGATGCTGTGGGGAGCAAGTGATGCAGAGATCAAGGTCTTTTCTTCATGAGTCTGATGAAAACAAGTAATGCAAATGTCACTTCCATATTAACTTCTGGTAAATTGGCTTCAATCCACTCTCCTGAATAATCTTTTTATATTTGTAATTCAGGTTGAAATTAACCTCAAGTACCATATCCTTCTGTTTACATATCTTTCTGTTCTTCTTGGAAAGTTAAAGTATAAATTGGTACTTTCATCTCCATTGAAATACCAAAGCAATGCATGATTCTTTGTCAGTGTTGGGTCTGATTACTACGGAGTGAAGATTATTTTTCCTCCTGTGATACTTTCATTATAATCGTTTGACTTACATTTATAGTCAAGTGGGAGTATTTCTCTGATGACTTAGAGCCTTTAAACCCGAGCATACCAAATGCGGGCTGTGAAGCACACATAAATCCTAAGCAGAAAGAAAAATCAAATCACCTGTTATACTGTTTGTTTTCATCTAATAAAAGATGGAGAAAATAGCAAAAAAAAAAAAAACAAGCCTAGAGTATTTTGGGCAATTTAAGGAAAGATGTCAATAGGCAGTATACTAAATATCTCTCTGTGGATCTCAGTAATTGACATAGCAGGAGACAAACTGAAAAATGAGTTTTTTGCATAAGAGCTATAGTGTTCACCCTTGCTTTGCCAACAACATCTATAGCCTTGAAACAAGTTTTCCCATATGGTAGCATTCTTAGTTGCCCTTTTTATTTCTTAAACCATCTATGGACTGATAGAACCCATCCCTCGTGACTGAGAATTTATCTTTTCTTTCCTCCAGTTATGTGCCCAGATTATTTTAGTCAATGAGAATGTCAACTGTTTCTTAGACCTGGCATCGGTTTTTGAGGTAGTTTTTTCAATAGCTTCATTTCTGAAGGTTTAACAAAACCAACTAGTCCTGAGTATTATGCCATCAGCATCTATAACAATTCCCAGAGTGAAGCTTCAGAAATGGTCATGTTGGACAATTCATATTGAAATAATCCAATTTATACACCGAAGCACCCATCTATATTTTTCTATGTTGATCAAATCCTAGTAATAGCTTCATTATAGTAGTCAATTTTTTTTTCTGCATGGTAATATGTTACTTCCCTCAAAATATACAATTCACATTTAGAGGCTTAGCAGTGTTTATATTTAGTCTTTACATAAAGTTTTTGTTTTACACCATTTGGTAGCAACAATCTTGAAGTTATTTAGCATATCATATTCTCTTTGCTTTGATAATCAAGAACTACTATCAAATGTCACACTAAAATGATAAGGTATGACTTTTTATTTTTATTTATTTTATTTCACTTTTTAAATCGTGAGGATACCCTTTCCATTTATCTTTAGATAGAGTGGAGGGGAGGGAAGGAGGGAGGGAGGGAGGGAGAGAGAGAGAGAGAGAGAGAGCGAGAGAGAGAGAGAGAGAGAGAGAAACATCCATGTGAGAGAGACACACCAACTGGTTGCCCCCTGCACGACCCCAGTTATGGCCGGGGACAAACCTCAGCGGAGGTACATGCCCTTGGCCGGAATCAATCCACAACTCTTTGGTCCATGGGCCGATGCTCTAACCACTGAGCCAAACCGGCCAGGGCAATGTACGACTTTTTAAAAATGGATATTCCTTTACAGGTATTATTAGATGGAAAGTATTTAACGTTTTAGAAGTAAATTGTTTCTTTTATTACTTTTGAGTTTATTCACTCAACTGCCCAAAATTTTAGAATACTTCTGTGTGTTCACTTTTTTATATTGTTAATGTTAAACTTATTCATGTATACAATTTGGAAAACATAAAAATAACAAAAAGTCACCTCATTTCCAGAATGCCATTACATTCATCACAGTATTTCTTCTTTTCATTTTGTGGCTATAATGCTCTAAATAAGAAATTTTTTATTATTTTTTATTTAGCATGAGCCCTTAGCTATGGCATTTAATGGATTTTGATCCAATGGACAAGAGTAAAATCCTCAGCTCTAAACCAAATTGAGAACTTCCCGAATGAGATAGTCTTTTTCATTGTTTTATGATGTAGAGGATGGTGATTCCTGTATGGAGATCTTGAGTTCTCAGTTGCCTGAAGATTTGTGCACATTGGCTTGTATCTTTGACAGAGTCAACCTTGGTGATCTGGGGATGAGATCTTCACAAAGCTGCACAATGGGAGAGAATGACCCTGATAACTATGGTAACCACATAATGTAACCTTTGAGGGTGATTATTAGTGACTATTCTGGACAAAGCCAGAAATCCTACTGTCCTGATCAAACACATACCTACATAAGTGAGGCATAAGAAGAAGAATTTTAGTGAGGGATTCCGAAATTAGTACCAATTGAAATCGTTTTTGTGTATACCAGTGTCAGCGAACTGTAATTTATTGATAAATATTGCTGACTGTCTACTTTTGTATGCCTCCTTGGTTAAGAATGGTATTTACGCATTTAAATGATTGAAAAAAAATTCAGAAATTTGTTTTTTCTCTTGTCATATAAATACCTACATAATATCATTGATTGTGTTTCTTGAATTGCAAAGCCTTAGCTATTCTCTATCTGGTCCTTTCAGAAAAGTTTGTCAACCTCTGTACAGGTTGATATTTTCTAGTTCAATCATTTACGTTGTCTAATACTTTGCTTCTTATCCAATTCTCTGATTTGTTTTTTCTCACAACTGAGTAAAATATGGAGCTCTGTGAAGGAAAATAAAAATCCGTTTGAACTCTAGAGAACATAACTTTTTAAATAATGGATGAATATTGACTTATAAAGTGAAGATTTTATTCTAGTAAATTCAACTTCAACTGAGAATTATCATTGAAAACTATTTCTACTGAAATATCACTTTGATCATCACATTAATAAAACTTTAGAAATTCTCATAGAATTCCTGGATCTATAACACTCTACAGTCTCCCAGTGGATCACAAACCCCAGTTTAAGAAATACTATTCTCGTATATTCTGCTGTACTGTAGGGTCTGGCAAAGCATTCAAATAATTGTTTCTCTCAGAAAGACAGGTGCTAAAGCTATAAATGACCAAGCCATTTTACTTACTTCATTTGTTTACTTTTTTTTTAGTACTTTTTGCCCTCAATTCCTTTCCATAAATGTATTATAAAAAATGATTTATATACACGGTCAATTTTTATTACCAGCCTTAAATTGCAATAAGATTATTCTGTGTAATAGTTTTAGAAAAAAAAAACTAACATTAGTTTATCAAGTTACTACTGATTTTACTAAGTCTGGGATATTGTGATTTACTTTCAATTAAGTTAGCAAAATAAAACACCTTGTTTTTATCGCTCTTTTTTTTTTTTTTGATCGCTTAATCAGGTGTTTCTTTCGTGGCTTACCTTTAAAATTTAGGCACATTAATTAACATTTTTATTTTTTCAAACCCCATTTTAATCTCTAAGATTATATCTGGCATTTCTCTGTTGACCTCATACATCTTTCTTATGACTTTCCTGGTAATGGATTCTTTGATTCATTACTTTCAAAACAATAAAATAAAACTGAATATCACAAATAAACTACAATTTTTTGTTTAGCACCATCTGAGAGTGCTGGGGGCAAATTTTACATTTATGAACACTTAAGCATCTTCTATATCTTGTACCAGGAGGTTCAATAACTAGATATAATTATTTCTGTGTGGGTCACACATATTAAATTCAATCAATGAATAAAATTTACATTTAACAGCAGCACAACAGGAAAAAATAAAGTTAGGCTTAAAGGAGAGCATAAATTTTTAGCTCTCCACATTTTACATTCATATCATTTCCTCACTCCCTGCAGCTTAGAAATTTTATATTATCTTGGTTAATCACCTTCCTCCATGCAGTTTATAAACAAGTATTAGCGTAGGGATAAAGATAAGAGAAAATAAACAAATACAAGTTCAGTCTCTATTCACTCTGCTTCCTAAGCGCTCAAGTAGTGATATTGTGAATTCCTATTACAATAAAGCTGTTTGGGTTGCAGATCCTCTAGTCCCAGGTTAGCTACCTCGCCTCCCACCACCCACAGGGAAAACCAGATTTGCCTTTGGAAGGGAAGACACGCAGAGCAAATAACTTCTCAGAGGTTGGCAAAGGGCTTTGAGACGGGAACACAAAGGGATACATTCAGAAAGAGGAAAGAGACAAGACCAAAACTCATTAAATGGATTTCTTTGTGAAATCAACCTGTTAAAACCAAAGCAAATTTGGGAATTCTGCAATTATCTGATCAATTTTGATAGTGCTGACTGTCGGTTGTGATTATTCAAATCCCCAAATCTATACGGTCGTCCCTCGCCACTTCGCGCTTGGACTTTCGCGGCTTCACTCTGTCACGTTTTCTTCAAATCTATTCATTAAAAAGTTGATCGGGACAGTGAAAATGATACAGCGCGCGCTCAGTTGTCTGAGTCAATTACACACCCCTGTCTTACAATTAAAATTAAAATTACTGTCCGTATGGACCGTAGGCCTATGTATTCAGCACCCCAGGACTCCTTCAACGCCAGGTGCACCCGCTGGAGTCTGGAACGCATTGACCGCGGTAAACGAGGGACGACTGCACTGACTATTTATCCAGCCAAAGTCCACCAAAAGCTAGATTAGGTCAGCAGTATTCAGCAGAAAGAAAGTAGGCTATGATGTTTTCAACATCTCCAGTTTGCTGTCAGAAATACCAGACATGTTACAATGCCTGCCAAGTGTATTGTGAGGATGATCACCTGCCCAGCTGTGTAAGGGGTGCCTTCCCCCCAAATCCCCACTTGACCAAAGGTCTATGCTATTCAGGTAAATGGGGAGAGTTTCTTTTCCTTGTCACTCTGCTAAGTCATGCAAAATCTTTTGATTGGTACTCGAGCTAGTAGAGGGAGAATGTTAATATGGTAGAACCTTTTACTCAAATTTTTATTCAGAGAATTATTTAATAAAAGTAAAATCCACCTTCACACTTGGTTAGTTCATTTAGAAGTTTCTACAGCTTCTATTGCAAGTATTATGGAAAGGTTGCGATACATCTTATAAAACCATTTGTAAACCATACTGTGCACTATAAATGTAAGATACTGTGTAACCAGGTCATTGTGTTAAGTAAGGCTTGTAGGTAACTAGATGGAACTCTTCCAACCACTCAGAGATGGTAGAATAATCGAACTTGACCCTTGGGAGTAATACATGCAGCTTTTGTTGGCTAACGTGTATCACTGTAGTTTTACATGTTTGAGATTTTTCAGAAAATACTTTAATCTAAGAATGCAATTTCAGGGTGAAGAGGAATATGTTTGGCAAATCTATATGGAGAGATTAAAGGAAGAAGACATAGCGATTTCATTTTATGTTCCATTGATTTATGTGCTGATTCTCACCATTAGAAAAGCAGAAGCCAAATGAAGGCACTTCTTCATTTCTTCACCTCATTACAACTTGAAGCAGATTTTCCCACCATGCTCACTCTTTCAAAAAATTTGTATTTATTAATTTTAGAAAGAGTAATAGAGAAAGGGAGAATGGGAGGAGGGAGGGGAGAGAGAGAGAGGGAGAGAGAGAGAGAGAGAGAGAGAGAGAGATCTGTTCCACTTATTTATGCATTCATTGGTTGCTTCTTGTATGTGCCCTTACCGGGGATGGAACGCAAAACTTTGGCTTACCCACTAGGCAACCTGACCAGGATACTGTGCTCACTCTTAATTCCTTCTTTAGAGAAGGAAAGCTGGAACCAAAATCAATTTACAAGGACATCTTTGATTTAAGAAAGGATATGTTATTCTATAAAATATTTTGAACTTTTATCCCAGAGAGGGAAAAATGGTAGGGAAACGTCAAGGCACTTTTCCCTTTGTGAGATGGCACAAAAATTCTATGTAATATATTTGTATACGCAGGTGGGCAAGTGTAGGTTTACAGTTTTGAGTACACGAGTTTATTTTTGTATTGTTATTTATTAATTATTGCATTATTTTCCATACTAACAGCTGTAAACCCACTTTTGCCACACCTTGAATAGAAAATAATTTTTCTCTTTTCAGTTTCCGAGTTGGGTTGGAGAAGAGAAGTGGCTTGCTTAAATAGATACCAATTTAATAAATAGAGAAGACTATTATAGTTAGGTGTATAATCTGATAACAAAGAACTTAAAAAAGGTAGCAAATGATTAAAAAGTATAACAAGTAGCGAAAGCTCAACTAAAGAAAAAATGAGCAAGGTAAAAATTCTTTTTTTTTTTTTCCTCTTCACGATTTTTCTCTACATCTCACATGATATAAGTTTTTATTAAGTCTCTAACCTTTTTGCTTTAGATGAAAAACAAGCACTGCCTTTACAGAGATACATTTTGACTTAGAATTAATTTTATCTTCAATGTGAAAATTCTCTAAAAAAATCATCGTAGCATTAATAATAATAAGTTCTTCTACATTTGAAATTTCAAAGTCAGCTAGCTGTCTCAGGAATTATTTTGATGAGACGGACGAACTCAAGTTCCATCCATTATAAGGCAAAGTATTAAGACAGTTATGCACCTGCTCCTCAAATCAACAATTGCTTCATCATTATTTTCCTTACTGTTTCTTAATTTAGCAGAAATCAGGCCATTTTAAATCAAACTGGTACATGCATCCATTCACTACTCGTCCAATCAAAACTGAATTACTTGTCAACAGAGAAGCACACTTACAAGTGTGGAACCATTTGACCATGTTATATTTTAATTTGCAGAGACAAAAATGACAAGCAATTTATTTACATAAACCTGTACAAAAGCAAATTAAATTATGTAAAGTATTTCATAAATAGTTGGACGCGTGTTTAATACATTTCGCCATGTGTAGCATAGTTGCGTGCATAGTGACTCATAATAAACGATGATAAATTGTTCTCTGCTTCACTATCAACATCCAAGTAGCAGAACAATAGTCAGTGATGAACATTACAAACAGATTGTACCACATAGAATGCAAGTGCTTTAAAATGTAGGAGAAGTCCTCTGAAAGCAAACCCTAGGTAGCTGGAAAAATGATGCCTTCCTCCAGATGTTACCTGTACCTCTGCCTGGGTCACAACTGACAAGCTTTGATATTCATGATCATCTTTTTTCTTCCCCCTTAAGGACACATTGTATATTTATCACTGATAACAATATACTTAAAATGACATAGGTCTTGAGATTTCTCATGACTGTTTAAGAATGGCTGTTTGATTCCTGGCAGTTTCTTCTGGTCTGTATGTTGTACTGTACTCTCTTATAAAGCAGTTTCCTAGGGTGCCTCTCAGCCAGACATGGTCAACACCATCTTAGTTTCTCTTTCCATAAAAATAAAGCCTCCCTTGTTTTCTGAAACTCAGGCAGCAGGCCAGTCACAAACCATACAGAAATGATATCTGGAGGTTCAGAATGGTTTTCGATTGAAGCTACAGACGTTTTAAAACACATAAATTTATATAGTTACTCAGTAATTTATAAATGTGTCCTAATGTATCACAGTGCATGCAAAGTTCACTTGAGAGTCTTGCGTACAGAAAACAAGGATGGTTTATATACTGTACAACCAAAATCAAACAGCAGCTAAAAGAAAAAGAACAACAAAAAGGAAAGAAAGAATAGACATTCTAAATTAATATTTTATCTTGCAAGATGGACTGATTTCACCCCTGATAATATCTTCCTGCGTTACTATTACAATAAATGCTTTAGCCTTCTAGTCAGAAATAAGCAGCCCATGTTGATGCCTTAATTTTGTTGTATGAATGAACAATATTTAAGACTGGTCCATTATCTGAGTTTGTCAGAAGGCAAATTTTTAATATATTATTTATTATTTTCAGAAAATAAACATGGATAAATATACAGGATCAAAAAAGTTGGGAATAGCCCATTTCCCCTCATTGTCCAAACCCAACAACCGTTTTTTTTTTACCATAACAACAGGTATAAAAGGCACAGTTGCTTATTTTGCATTCACTCATTTATTTATTTTTTGTTTCTTTTTTAAAACTTTTTTTTCAAAAGCACTCTATATATGGAGTGGCACCATATTTAACCTATTCAAAATAAAAGTCATACAAACACAAAATATATTTCTGTGTCATGCCAGCTCATTATATAATAAACATGTTATGATAGCTAATTCTACTAGAATTACTGCGAATACTTACAGTACACTGAATTTTATTCTTTCACACCCATTTTAGTTCTAAAGAGACACAATGACATAGCTGTCCTGAATGTGGTGCAAACGTTATTGGGGAATGTGAATCCGATTAATCTGAAGGTCCAGTATGACCCACATTAGCTTCATAGACAACAGAAGGGTTTTAAGATAGAGTGAAATGAGCTACCTAATGGTTTCAAGTGTCTCATGACAGAAAGAAAAAAAAATGTGTTAAAAAAGTGTGTTGAACACCTGTGTTATGCAATTATTTCCTTTGTAACGTGCAAGAAAAAATATGTATACATTTCATAAGTATCTTTAGAAGTATTTTGTCTTAATAGGTACTTACAGATTATACAAGGCAGAACTGCTTTAATGCAGTTTCCTAGCAGAGTACTAGAATTGCATCTTTCCATAATGTAAATAATAATCAAACATCGACATGTTCAATTATTGGTATTTTAGTCCAATGTTTTTGTTTCAATTACACATCTTCTTTCATCCTAACTATTGTACACAAACTAACATCAAAATGAAAACTCCATTTAAAAAAGATCATAAGGAAATGACCTCGAAAGAGTACCCCACCAGCCAGAGAAGTGGTTTTCAACGATAAGCATTTTGATGATCTCTAGCGAATTAACAACCTATATTCCAGGCTGCTTCATTTTATAGTCTAAGAAATTCTGCAAAGCTTGAAACTACCCAAAGCTACATTGTTTCTACAGTTTGCTAGGGAGCCATCAAGGCTATGCCTTAACCAGGTTACAAACATTCAGCGATGGGAACCTTTGCTCTCTTCCCCTGTGATCACTCTTCTGTCACTGGATTGTCACTTTTGTCTGAATGTCCCAGCTCAATTTCCAATTGCATTAAATCATCCTCTATAGAGCAAGTGACCTAAAATCTGCATATTCTGTTTCTTTTTTTCACACTGAGAAAACTGCATATTTTTTCAACTTTGAGATGTACATATTGTGAGACAGGTTACTGCCCAGAACTCATTTCTTTCATGTGCAGTCTGGATTTGTTTTAAGTTGTATATATATATAAGATATATATATATATTAGATAATGTTCAAGTACAATTAGTGACAAAGTCAAATAGGGTGTCACCGTGTTCCAATGCTGTCAGTCTCAAAGTAGTGCAATACTGCACAGGATTCAAAATCAATGCACTTGTGTTATATGGAAGTGTGCATTGAACACATAAAAAACTAATTGGTAATTTGAAGTGTGGATAATTAAGACCAGCAAGCATAACCCAGATTCCAAAATGATAATAGTGAACTTAATTCATCAGACTGCATGCTGATGTATCTTTCTTTCCCTGCCTACCCACAAATATGATTTTAAGATATAGAATCTTCCCTGTTTTTTTGAAACTAAACCTGAACCTCGACTAATTGCCTATTATAATACCAAAAATATGTCTCATTAATTTCCATTATTGAACTTTCAAAGAAAATCCATTTTAAGAGAAAATGCTTGTTTTCTGGGAATGGAGACAATGGAAGATAAACGAGTGTTTGAGGGTTTCTGTGCGTGAGTGAGTCAGTTGCTTTCGTTGCTTAATGGATTTCCATGTCAAGACCAAGTCTACTTCATGATTTCCCTGATCTGCCGTATGATCTTTGGCCTTTTAATAACACAATTTGTTTCAATTAGTTGACAATAGTGATGTTTTTCTGAAAAATATTTATGTAATGTTTACAAATTATAATTAGTGCAATTGATACATGTGGTCAAGATTGTGTGTATAATTAGAATCTTCAATGAATGTATGGAATTGAGTTGATGTTCCTGGCTTGGAAAGAACAACATAGGCCAATCTGGGGACTGCAATCTCCAACTAGGCATTGCTTAGTGTGACTCTCCGTCTTTGACAGAATATTAAAGCTGTGATCTTGCGAAAATGTTTCTTAGAGCGCCCCGTTCATAAGACTGTGCCTTTAGGGGGACTCTATCATTGTCTGAGAGACTGCCTTTCCCGGTGATTAATCAGATCCTGATAATATGTTTCAAATATATATTTACTTGATCTACCTCTTTTGACCAGTTAGATGACAGAACTAAATCAAAGTGACTGAAATCATGCTTCAGCTTAGGGGTAATGAGAGTGTGTCGTGTTCTGCTAATCAGGCTCGTTACCGTGAAAGAAACTTGCAACCATCTTTTTTTCTTTTTTTTTTTTTTTTTGGAGGGTGGTGGGGAAGAGGGAGAGCGGTGTTGGGAATGGAGAGGGTCAGACATGCAGGTAGCAAGGATGGTTTCTACATTGTACACGACCGTCAGGCTGACAGTACCGCTAAAGGCCTGGTGGGGGCAGAATTGGCAGGCAACGCTTTGTCTCTTTGGTAGCCCCCTTCCTTTTCATGAAACGGTTTTGCTTTGCAAGGTTTTTTGTTTTTTGCCCCTTATTCTCCTTCTCATACATGAAAAGAGCTTTGCTTCTTTCTAGCCTACAGGTAAACTTCTCTTCTAGTGAGAGTATTGACGGGCGATGGCTTGTACTCCCCCGTTTTGGTCAGGGGAATATCCTCGGGGTTGGCTTCCTCGTTTTTGCTGAAACTCGCTGCACTGAAGGTGTCGTAGGATGAGGTCAACTTTTTGTTCAGGAGGTTTCTGTTGCGGTCACCCAGGATGGCGGCCTCGCCGTTGGCCAGCTTTTCCTGGCTCCCTCGCTCATCGACGGGCATGAAAGTGGAGAGTTTGGGCTGGCTCTTCTTCCTCTCGGGGGAAGTGCGCACCGGCATCCAGCAGGAGTCCGAGTGGCCGTACTCGTCACACTCGCGGGTGCACTTCCCAGTCAGGGCTACATCTGGAAGAGGTCTTGAATCTGAAATGCAAGGACATGGAGCCATTAGCGTCGGATGTTCCTCAACAGGCTTTCCTGCTCTGTATGCAAAGGGGGGGAGATTTTATATATTTATATTCTTTACCATGTGAGTTCCCTTCTTTACACACCCTGCAGTTCATCGTCGCATAGAACAGTTTTCATCTCATGTCCATTAAAGATAAGGTTTTGCAGAAACATCAGGTGTCATAAAAAGAGAGGCGTGAACAAACCGATAAATGTAAGTGTGTAGAAGAGACAGGTATACCTGAATCTGTCACAGGACAGGGACGTGCATATTTTCACAAGTAGCAATAAAGCACATCCAGATATTTCTATAAGTATAAAATTTTCCGCATGCATAAGAAAAGTTATTAAATCCAAATACATACTAGTCTGTATTTATAAATTATCCGAGGAATCGTGTACTTTTGCCAATTGAATTCTTTCCTGCTTATACATTATTCATAGAATGCAAATATGCAAAACCTTATATTTAAAATACATTCTAAAACATCAGGGTGACTCAGAAGTAGAACTTAAATTGACAGCATATTATGTGGTCAAAAGTGAAAAAAGGCAAGTACAAGTAGGTTATGGGTGTGAGCATCCCAGCAATATTGCCACCTCCCCCACCCTGGCCCACACCCGCCACCCCCACCTTCAAATGACCTAATGTATACCTGCTGTAGCATAATTCTCTGAGTGTTCACGTAGAGAGACATCTGTGAAGGTGCTTGCGGAATGAAATATGATGTGAAATGCACTGTATTGGGTACATACAGTCAAGCTCTCAAGGTTTGGATGAAATAGCATGTGTTCCTAGTTAATGGTGTTGCCTAGTGGAATGGAAATTGTCTTCTCTTTCTAAAAAGCTAATTCATATCTAGCAAGTTCTCAGGAATTAGGATTAAAGATGGCAGTTAAGAATTACCTGCATATGTAATTAAAGTCATTAGGTCAGTCTGTCTTTGGAGAATAATTAGGAATTTTCTTATTATTACAAATCTATTATTTTAACAGACTTGGTTTTTGTCTGAGAAAGAGAGAGTGAGAGAGAGAAGAACCTGCTCTAGCTCAACAGATTCTAGGAAAATAACCTCTGGGTTTTTATTTAATATATTTTATAGTTTATTTTATTGCCAAACGGAAGAGCATAATATGACTGTGCTCCGATTTATATCATATGGCAGCATTTTATTACAAGGCTTGGGACTTGAAAGACTGACAATTTTTGACCTCTGCAAATAGATTCACAACAAATGGAGTTAGTGAGATTTAAATAGACATAATCCCCGTAGCTTCAGTTTAAAATAGAAGAGGGAGTTGCATAAGTTATTCCAAATATATTTGTATACTCTGCTTTTGTCCCTATATACCATCCCCTGTAATTTAACATTATACTCTTACTTTGGCAATCATTTGTATAGGATTTTTACAATTTCTACTCAGCCAGATTTCCTATAGAAGGCAGTCCACTGTTGCATGTCATTTTTTCCTTCTGTGACGGATCACTGAAATAATGATGTTTGTCGGCCCATTGATTTTTGAACCAGTGTGGCCTGAGATTTTTATATTGTGTGCTGAGAGTTCAACAAGGAAATGCCAGCGTTCTTCAAAGGAAATCTAGAATTACTTTTCTCTTTCCTAAAGATGAAATGCAAAGATAATTATTTATTGCAGTTGCACATGCCGCTATTTGACTTCTAAGTGGGCAGATTCTATTAATTTTATCATCAAAAGAAAAAGCACTATCTTATTCATTTCTTTATGTTAAATTCTCAATTTCCTCTGTGCCTCTCAAGCACATATTTTAGATGCATTTAAAAAATCAAACTATTGACAAATTTTAGGAATGGTTTTTGTAATCTAGTTAGTTTAAATGAGCAAACTGTGTGAGTTCTTTGGGAATGTTTCCCATCTTGGGTTACTTTGTTTATCTGAAACTAACCTTAACGCTTTGAAACAGGGGGTATATATATATATGATCAGATATATTTTTTACTCTAAACACTTCTCTTTTTTTCTTCACTGCTTTAATGTTAAAACATGTTTTGTCCTCTTCTGATAGTGACTAGCAAGGAATTTAGCTACCAAAATAGTAAAAAAAAATCTCCGTGAATATGTTTGTCATCCCTGCAGAAATGACCCAGAATGGTCTCCAACCACGTCTCCAAGTTTACTTCGGTCTCACACACTGTATCACTTTACTTACGCAGTGACTTATACAGGCTGCTGCTTTGGGGGGTTAATTTGTGTGACAGGTTGAAATTCACAGCACCTTGATTTTCCTTCGTTTGAGCGCATTTAGAGACAGATCATCTAGTTATGTTACTACGCTAACAGCTCTTCTTACCTGTTGTTTAACCTGCATACCTGAACTCCCTGTAGCTCATAAGAAATTACATTCGTTTAGATTGACTCAATTTCCAATCAACTAGGAGTGACATAGTCTTCAGTTCCTTCCCTCAGCATTTACTTCATAGTCCGGTTTCCTTCCTGCCAACATTGATTTCCTCTCATTGCATTTAATGAGAGGCAGCTTGTCCTCTCTGCCATCAGCCCCAAGTGTGGGCTGCCACATCTCTATCCAATAAGCATAACTTTTAATAAGGATCTCCTGTCATTTCCAAAGTCAAACACTTGATTGGGGACCACATTGGAAGTTGACATGCCTAATTGGCTGAGACATGTTGCAGTGTTTGTCATCAAATTTAGAAAATAATCAAGAAAGGCTATAAGAGATTCATCATGAGCAATCCAATCTTCCAATCTTGATGACTCAAATACATCCTCAAAAGAAATGCCAATGATTAACAAGATGCAGTTTGTACTATGATGCAATTTATTAAGAGGAAGGCCTGAGCGGAATAATATCTTTCTGCATTTCTATATTTTCTCATTTTAATTATGTAAATATATTCCATATATCTTTAAAAACATAAAGGTTATATAAGGTCTTAGAGAATCATCAAATACACTTCTTTCTTCCTTTGATAAAAGATATACTCATAAAATGGCTTATTTTTGGTGGGGTTATAGAGCCAGACTTTCTACAATTAGTGATTGTTCCGAGTCCTTCAGTCTGTTATTGAAGAATGATTTTTCATATCTGAGAACATTATCTCATGTTTTTGTTTACTATTATTCCCTTTAATTTTGACCAGACTATAAAGATGGAAAACAGTTCATTGTAACTCTTGTTAGCTGGTATGGAGTAAATCAGTTAAAAAGTCCTATGTTCTATATTGAAATACAATGGTATTCCCTATCAGCATTTTCCATGCAAAGTCAGTTCCTTGGAGCCCACCCCGACCTAATTGTATCAATCCCTGAGCAGACGGGAATAGAAATGGCATCATCAGATCCTGTCATTGCGTTTAGCATTATTTGTGGAGTTCTCCATTTTTACCGAGGTATGCTATTTATTACAAGCTTCACAACATCCTGGAGAGTTAACATCCTTTCTTAGACCGAAAGTTGACTTACTCCTTGAAAGCACACAGTTTTAAGCCATCATAATAGCAACCACTCTTAGAACCACTAAGGCGCATTCCCATACTTCATGCCTTTTCCTCATCACCACAGCCAAAAGCAAGGAGGATGGAAGCAGCCAGTCTGCTAGGGCTGAGCGGAGGCCAAAGAATCCGTGTTTTGACTTTCGCTTTAGTGGGTCCCATTACACCATATTGTTCCTTCTTAAAATATAACAGCTGAATTATTTAGAGGTCAATTACTGCTACCCATAGCCACACGAAAAAGCTAGAGTCTCCAAAGAAAGAGAACGACGTATCTGAACAGCACAGGAAATAGATGCCACAAAGTCACAAATTTTACTACTTAATGAAAAAAATGGCACAAACTCCAACACTATACATTTCCTAAAGTAAAGGGAATTGCATCCAATGTAAGACATCGAGTTCTTTCTCTAAAAATAAGTCTATGCGTTCTTAAAAAGCAGGGTAGATGAGAAGCTGGTAGGAAGACGCTGCTACAGTGACCTCAATGAGAAGCGACAGACAGACAAAATGCGACAGAATCATTAGAAATAACAAGGAAAGCCCAGATTCATAGAGGCATTTAATGTTTCCAGGAGCTGTCCTACACAATTCAGAAACCATTAGAGGCATCATTATTATAGGGAAGCACTGGAATCGTTAAGACTCTTGAAGACAGCTCTGCATCAGCTAGGATTTTCATACGCTTGAGTTACGCATTCTGCTAGGATCCTGGACCCACGCTCCACTCCAGGCCCTTGGTTTGGGGCCGAAGACACAAGGGTATTTCTGTTTCTTAAGAGAAGGCATGAAAATGTAGCATTTAGTTTTAAAATATTTCCAATGAATTTTTCTTTCTTTTTTTAAAGCTCAGATACTTAGTTATATGCTTCTTTGTTTCATATTTAAATTACTTGAATTCCCTGACCATACGAGATAAATGGGTTGTTAGTCAACATGTAGACACCCCGTGCATTCACATCACTCCTACAATCCATTCTATATCACATGTCAGAATTCTGCAAATGAAAAATTGTGATATTCTTTTCTTTTGGGGAGGAAAAAAAAACACATTTAGGTTATTTCTTTTTCCTTTTCTACTTCCCAACTTCCTGTTAAATGACTTCTTTTCCCAGAGGCACCCCTAAATTTGGTGAAATTTGGTGGACTGTAAAAATAGTTTTACAAAAGGATGAAAGAGAATAATTGTCAATGGTTTTCCAACAAATATTTAAACATTACCTTGACTTTCTTTAGTCCAAATGAAAACATCTTTTACTCAAACGATTAAAGAAATTGCTTTATTTTAAAATAGCTGTCAGAAAAAGATTTTTTTAACTTAAATAATAGGACTGAGAGGAAATAAATGTCAGTTAGGCAAAACTTTTTATTTGCAAAATTATTATTGTAGCCTACAAAGCTTAGGTGCAAGGGGATAAGACCCAAAAGGTGTGCACCAATTTGGACTTGGCTCTTTTATGTAAGCAACCTAAAGATCCTGCCTGTTGCCTGTTTGGGGAATTTGGAAAGACTAGAAAGACAAGCACTTAACAGATCATAGAGGGGGTGGGAATCACTGACTCAGACAAACAGTTTGTGAGCCTTTAAATGTCTGAACACTTTGCAGAAGAGGAAATTGACAGGTACGGAAATATCATTCAGGGCTTCAGGAAGGTTGAGATTTCTAAGTAATGCTCTACTCTTAACATAACATCATTTGATGCAACCAATGGTAAGAGGATCTGAGGATCTCCTATCCACCCAACCCTTACTTTAGTCTCATCCACACCTCCTCTGAGCACTTAGCTCAAGGGACAGTGAACTCAGAAGGAACAGGACACCCGGGCCTATGATGTGTAAACTGTGTGACTTTGGATATAATTTCTCTGAGCTCAAGATTCTCCTATGTGACTTATAATACCTACTCCTCCATCTATTGTGAGGATTAAATAATCAGTGTATTTATTTATTTATTTTTAATCCTCACCTGAGGACATTTTTCCTTTTTTTTTTTTTTTTTTTTTTTTTGTTCAGATAGAGTGGGAGGGAGAGAGGAAGAGAGAGAAACATCGATGTGAAAGGGACACATTGAGTGGCTGTCACCTGCACAACCCAACCAGGGCCAGGGACAAACTGCAACCGAGGTACGTGCCCTTAGCGGGAACTGAACCCGGGTCTCTCTGGACTGCAGGCCCATGCTCTAACCGCTGAGCCAAACCGGCCAGGGCAATAATCAGTGTATTTAAAGCTCATAGCATGGTGTCTAGGGTTGTGCAGATGTCCAGTAAACAGTAGGTCGTAGTCCCTGGAGAGATTTAATGAGATGGAGAAATTTGTTTTTCTCTCTCTGGATTTTACAGGAGTGAAATGGGCAGTGTTGAAGGGAATAGGCTGGGGAGCCAGGCTCCCTGGATTCAAATCCAAACTTTGTCACTTAGTAAGTACATAACTGTAAACAAATTGCCTAACTTATATCAGTTTCATTATCTGATGGACATACAAATGAATTAACTTCTTAGGCTTATTGTGAGGACTAAATGAAGATTAATATAGGTAAAGTCTTGTAATAATTCTTGGCAAAATAAACTCTCAATAAATATTAGTCACTTCAGGTGCACAATCCTTTATCAATAATTCAGTAATCAAAAAAAATATTGGAAAACCAAATGTAATTTCTTTTTTACAAAAATTTACAACAAAACTGACCTTCAATACAGGGCTATTTTTCATCTTTATTAAATTTACATAGTGTAAATATTTATGTTTTATTATGGAAATAGTATGTTTAATTAAGAGCACCATATCAGACTCTTCTAGATGTTTAAATATAATATATGAAACGTGTGTGATATTAACCTTTTCTAAAACATGAAGGATTCTGAATTTTGAGATATATCTGGCCCCAAGGGTTTTGAATAACTTATTTTGTAATTAATACTGATCACCAATCTAAAGAACATACATTTTGAGTTACATTTCCAGTAGTACAATGGGTTTATGCTGATAGAGTCTGCAGTAGACCAGAGCTACCATCCATTTGGGAAAACACACTGGCCACCATATCCTGGTTACACTATGTCTGGTATCTCCTAATATTTAATACTTAGTAAGACTTTGCCAGGAAGATTGATTCAGTCTGTGTTACTATCTTTGCTCAAAACAAAAGGGCAAATGCTCTATTATTTGAGTTATCTTTACAACCTAAACAAATCAACATCACAATTAATCATTTTCACTTGAAAAAAGAAAAAAAGTGGTTTGCTGGCTTGCTCTCTTACTTTGCCTGATACAAGGAATTCCATTTTAATGATCTGTCAAAAATTAGCAGTAATCTCATCTAAGACTAAGAGGTTGCAAATCAAAAAAGACAACATACAGCAAGACAAATACCTAAAATGCCATGCATTCCTCATACAAGAAGCATATTGAAACAAAGAAGCCACGCAACACAGGAGCTAAGCAGATGTCATGATACGTGTGTGATTGCTTTACATTGCAATACGAGGTCAGAAATCTCTTTAATCTCCATCTACACCCCCTTTGAAATGTGACCACTGCTCCAACCATCAAGATGTGTATTCTATTCCTGCATGCCTTCAAGCTGGGCTGGCGTTGATGACTACAATGTAGCAGAAGCAATACTGTGCTATTTCCAGACTAGGTCTCCAGAGGCTTTAGAAGCTCCTGCTTTTGCCCTTGGAACCCGGCAAACTCCATCCTGAGAGATAGCATGATCTAGCTTCTTTGAAGATCAAACAGTGTTTGAGAAGGAGACTCGGCTGTCCCAGCAGAGCCTGCCCCAGCCAACGCTCCAGGTGAATAACGCCACATGAATGAGCAAAAGTAGCTGAAGAACTAACTGTGCAGCCAATCCACGGAAATGTGCGAAGTAATAAATCTTTGTGGTTTGAAGCCCCCAAGTTATATTCGTTTGTGTTTCTTTGGAGGGGGGTTGTTGATGCAGCCATACATCACTGAGTTAATGATCATAAATGTATTATATAATCTGCAATAAATGAACTGCTCCAAACAACAGCCTGAGGTCTGAAAACAATATAGTCCACTTCTTTTATGGCTCCTTATCATGGGTAAGAAACTGACCAATATTACTGAAAGCACAACTCTTCCAAAGAACATTTTTAGAGATTAAGCACATTCAATTAAGAAGTTCCAGCAGAGGGCTACCGTAGAAAGCTCTGGAAATTCTGGGCATGGAGTTGCAGGATTTTACTGTGTTAAACCTAGCTATGCTCTAGTTCACACTGACATGTCAAGACAATATTAAAATGTTAAACATGTTTGAAAACATCAGCAACTTTTTTTCATACCTTAGGCTAAACTCCCTTAACTAGCAAATGAATGTATCTCAAGAAGCATTTACTGCCCTGAGGCTGAGACCACTGTCATTCTGAATGTGGCATTATCACACACAGTGGAAGCTGTGCATGCCACGTCTCAGGCAGCCTTGCTGAATCAACTCAAACAGGAATCTGCTGGCTGGCACGTGGAAACTGCACGACAACAGAAAATGGATGGTGACTGCTTGGGAGTAATGCATTTATGCACATCTGAGATGTGGCCGATTTCTCTCTCCGCGGATGCCAAGGTAGAGGCAGTGGCTAAGGTAGTGTTAAGGGAGCAGAATGGAAGGAGAGGAAGGAAGTGCTGGAAATGAGAAGTCACTCCAACACTGATCAAAGGAGTTTATAAAGTCCAGAAAGAGACTGGGGACATTTATTTCACAAGTTAACAATTGATTATTCCACTGAAAGTAGGCCTACTTCTGTTTTGTTTTTTTGGCTATCATATTTATTTCCCATTGCAATAATCATAGCTTGCATGATTTTCCTTCTAGTCCCTTGGGTTTTCTTATATTAGAAATTCTTTTCTTTGAGTGTCATACATAGACTTTAATAATCTGATGAAAACTAGAAGTATTGCTTTTCCTCATAAATTCAGATAAGTTCCCAAAATTTGCATTAAATTTCAGTGGATTTCAAGATATCCCAGTTAAAACTGGAAGGTAATACTTTGAACTACCTGGTGAATAAGAGAAGGAAGGGTGTATTTTTAGACTTTCTTTTCTCCCTTTGAGTTAGAATCAAAGATTAAGAAATATTTAACCATTCAACACATCCTTGAAAAAATAGAAATGACATGTGGTAAACTAATTGCCCTTCAACCAGTGACAAAAAGATTTAAAATAAAAAAATATATAAAACATATATTTAGAAATAAAGAAAATAATTTAGGTTTGATTACTAATATTTTAGGTAGGTAATTTAAATGCCCAAACCTAAAATCCTTAATAACTTATAAAGCTTTGTATAAATAGCAAATTTATGCTAAGAGATGGATTTAGCTGATCACTGATCACCAATTTAAACATTTTCTGTCCTAAAAACTACATCCAGTATTTGCTTCAAATCAGTGTCTTGAATTGCTAGCAATTTACTTATCATAAGAGAGATGAATTGATGAATTTGTGTAATTATGGAAGTTTATACAATGATCCACATGGATTTTTTTTTTTAAGTTTGTAACATGTTAGTCACTTTCTATAGGTTTTGCTGTAAAGTGTATGTGGGCACTACTTTAGCTGCAAGTATCAATTTAAAGTCACTTTCCAGTAATGGTCCCAAATCTTCAAAGTTTTCATTATTGGCCGTAATGTTGTAGGATGTGTATCCCACAATAAATATTAATATTGTCTCTAGGAATGGATGTTTATTCCAAAAATAGTACATAAAGTCTCTATTAATTGTAAAAATATTATCTTTGGATTACAGTCTTAAAGGTAGTGCCCATTTTGTCTTTGCTTTCCCATGTAACACATAATTCTAAACAAATAAATAGGTTGAAAAAAAGAAAACTAAAAAAAAAAGTCAATTATTAGCTAATATTTTCTCAAATATTCTTTCCTCCCACAAAACAATGGAAACACTTTTTTTTAAGTGAGAAATTAAATACTAACTCCTGTAATAAGTAGCCAGTGTTATATATCTAAATACTTCATGCAAATATGCTAAATATTACAACAAATTAATTCCATATTTAGGATTGTGTTAACGAGGAAGAGAAACAAGCACAGTGGCCGTATGTGATAAAAGTTTTCTAGGTATTTTTTCCTATGGATTATTTAATGTGAAAGTCTAAAATGAACTATGTTAAAGCTCAAATCATGTATAAAGTAGAAATGTAATCACTTTTTACAGAGGGGCCAATCATTGCAACTAAAATGTACTGAGGTAGCATATTGCTTTTTTTTTTTTTTTTAATGTGGCAAAAATCACAGTACCCACTCATTTTCTCCTTCAATGTAGGGATTCTGAGAAACTATACAAGTATTCTAATGACGTGGCCATTTTCTTTTTCTTTTTTTAATTAACTTTTAACATATGTAGAATGGGAACGTGGCCATTTTCAAAACATGTTCTCAAACGTTATTATGGGATTACCTACTGAAATGTTTCACAAGAGACGTAGAAGGGCCTGTCTGGTGGGGAGACCCCTGTGGTCACAAGCTGTGCTCGTAATCCCACTGGTCACTGAGATTTAGGAGAAAGACAAAGAAAGTTTACACCTTTTGATCCTGAGGAAGATTTCATGAAAACGCTGTTTTGATGTATTGTTGAGAGATAAGGCTTTGAAATCTTTTGGTAGGAGCTGAAAAACCATTTCTGGGGACAGTTTTAAAACAGTTGGAACACTGGCCCCTTACTCTGGTCCATAAATTGATCAGTTGACACTAATATTGGCAATCACAATTAGGGCCGAAAGAGTGTTCAAGAGTTTGGGAGCGCAGGGCAGTTTAAAAAAAAAAAAGAAAAAGGAAGGAAATGACCTCTGATGAGGAGCACACAGGACTCAGTGGGGGAGTGAAGTGGGGAAATCAATGAAAAAAAACGCTGGCTTCATTTTCTTCATTGATTTTTGCTGCTCATTGAAATGTTTTCCTTTATTTACTCCGATTTCGTAGGACACTGGCAAAATCTCAAGGTTGAACCTTCCTTGGAGCCTGTGATGGGCAGAGAAGCAAGCTCTGGAGATCCTCTCATGCCTGCGTCATACCTTGTCATGCTATATGGGTGACGCGAGGACCTGGCCTCACATGGCTGGCCCTCATATTTTTCCCACAACCTTTCTGTGGGGGGCAGAACAGCTGTCCCCTGTTAAGATGTCTGCCCTGCAGTCCCCAGAACCTGTGAACATGTTAGGTCACATGGCAAAGGGGAACTAAGGCTTCAGATGTTATTAAGGTTGTTAACGAGTGGATTCCAAAATAGGGAGATTGTAGGGGTCTTGGCTCCAAACCAGGGAACGTGGGCAGGCTCTCGAAACTGGAAAAGGCCAGGAAACATGTTCCCTTCAAGCCTCTAGGAAAAAAGCGCAACCCTGCTGAGACTGATTTTAGCCTGGGGAGACCCATGTCAAATGTCTGACCTACATAACTGTGAGAGAACACATTTTTGTTGTTTTAGGACACTAAGTTTCTGGTCATTTGTCGCAGGTGCAGTAGGAATCTCACTCCCACCAATTTTCCGGTCAGAGGAAGGGACAGCATAGACGTGCTCCATTTGTTCCTTCCTACCCTATGTCACCCAGTGAAGTTTCCACTGAATCACGTTCACCTAGAATTTTCATTTTCCACTTTTGAAAAAATTTACGACACCATATTATCTAATGTCCAAGCTATTTTTATTTGTCCAATCAACAAAGTTCTATTTCTTTTGTGTCCAGGAAAGTATGAAAAACTCAGTTTTCTGAGTGACACCCTCTTCCTCCTCAGCCCCTCAGTGATAGCTGTCTCTGTGGTTATTACCAAAGAAACCAGTCTAAGCCCTTCTAAACTCGGGCAGTGTGATTGTCAAGAAGAGAAAAGAAAGAGAATATGTCATAACATCTAAGAGGTAGAGATGGGTACCAGGACACAACGCAAAAGAGGCTTTTGCCTGATTCCTGGTGCTGTTGTGACGTCCTGATATTTGCTACGTGACACTTTTGTTTGTTTGGTTAGGCCGTTTTCCTCCCAGTGGTTAGCGGGCAAGTGTCTAATGAAAAGCACCTGTGGGGTTATTTTAAGAACAGTAACTAGAGTAACAAGTCTCTCCCTAGTTTAGAACCCTCTTTTATACATTCCAGTATATTTTAAACCCTGTATTTTTGCACAGAAGGCCCTTTAGGATCTGGATCTGTCTACCTCTTAACCCTTGTCTCCTCCCATGTGTACACGCTGCCATTTGCCACTTCAGTACACCTGATGTAGTTGTCGCTTCCAGGAAGCCTCCTGCTGTCCAGGTCTCCATGATAGCAATGCGTTGCTTCCTCTGGTATTCCTTGCCTTATCATCTTCCTCCCACAAATCCTTCACAGTGGAGTTGCAGGAGGTCGCATTTCTGATTTCGCCTAACCAGGCTAATTCTGGTTTCTCTTGGTGTGTCTAGTCTTCATCCTAGGTCTGTCTCCATCATAGCATTTTGTCTGTTGCACTGAAATCTGCTACCTGTTCATGTGACTTCTCCGTAAAAGGTAACTCCCTATGGACAAGATTCATAATTTACGTAACTGCACTCTGAATCCTAGCACCAAGTCCTTCATGTCCTCAACAAGCGCCTTTTCAATGGATGAGTCAAAAACATGGTAGAGGGACAGATTGCGTGGCATCCTTGATGATTATGTACAACTTCATGATGGCTACAGGTAGAAGGATGTAATAATCTCTCTTCATTGCAAATGCAGTATAACTAGCCAAGCAGAAGAAGGGAAGGGTTGCTGCTGTTGTCTGGTGCAGATCTGAATGAACGTCTCCACCCCTCACTCTTCTTACCCCTTTCCAGGGTCTGTCCTATAATCTCTCTAGTTGAGGTTTGCTTTCTAACAGAACAATGTAGTTGATTGAAATTCACAGATCTATTTTATAGAACCAAATGCAGTTGTCATATTCAGCCTGGGGCAGGGGTGGGGTCAGTGTAGGTGCTAAGAAAATGTCAAATGGAAAATCTTATACTTAGTGGTCACAAGGCTACACATATGAACTAATTTGTTAAGCTTCTTTGCTTATGGATGGTAGAATTTTTTTAAGGTTATTTTAGTGTTGTCAGGACCTGTGGTTGGAAGCTATACTAATCTTTCAATAATAAACTTGGGGAACAAGATTTATTTTTTGCTTCCACACAGCTTGTATCATAGATGAAAAATTTCAAAACATGGAGTCAGGAAGGGAAGACATTCTATGTGGTAGAAAGGATGAAAAGCAGAAGGCTGTCCTGTCATTCCCGTACGTGATATGGGTGTGTCATAATGGGAGCTACTGCCGGCTACGCGCCAATGTGCTTCGGTTCCACAAATTTTATTTTGTCTTTTGGTAGCAGCCTGGTGGATAGATGTTAAGTGAGTAGGATCACGGGCATTTCAGACCCGTGCTTTCTGAACTAAGGATCATGATCTGTTAGTTGGGGGTTGAACCCACTTAGGGAGTCAGTCAGTTCACACCATGCTCACATTATTTCGTGAAGATTTTGCTGAATTTTGAAATGTATGCCTATATATTTATTTGTGTGTACTTGGATCCTATATAAAATAAAACGTTAAATTCTGGGTCACACCGAAAAAGATTAAAAGCCTATAATTTAAACCATGTTACATGGAAATCTGTGTATTCTTGGCTGTTTCTGAGTAAGCTGTATATTATGTGATATTTAACACACAGTATAATGATAATATGCACACAACATCCTGTAAATGTTGAATTGTACTTTTAACTGTCATTTCAAATTGTACTTCAGGGACTAAATTTTATCCTTATTAAAGAAGAATTTCCATACCTCAAAGAATGAGAGTTAGTCACATCCTCAATAACCACTTCAGGAAGTCTACTGTAAATATAATTTTTCACCTTGAGACATTCTGAATTTACAGTTAATTCCCTAGATTCCAATTTTCTAGAATTATGTGTAATTGTGATGAGCCTTCTCATAATCCACTTAAACCCTCTGATAGACTTTGATTTATTTCAATCAGCAAAATGGCAACAGACCCTTTAAAAAAGGACTTAATGTGGCTTCTTAAAGTCACACAGACATTCAGAAGTAGGACACATTTAAGCTGTCTAATTGTGCTGCTCGTCTAATGCCTAAGTATTAATGTGTCACAACGTCAAATTACATACATTTAGATTTTCTTAAAAATAAAACGTTATCTGTGCTTAACAAACTCATAGTGTAAAAAATTTAGGAGTGCAATTAGCATGTCATCTCTTCTGAAGACAACTTAAGAAAAGCATGAATCACGCTTAATCAGCCTAATTTCATAGATAATCATGGCAAAATTATGCGACTGCAACAACTCAAAGAAAGGAAATGTAGTGAGATTAACAGACAGTGAGGATCAGCTATGTCCACCACCTGCCACGCATGCTCTTTATTTAAGTCTTTTTTCCCCCAGTGTTTTCCGTTTTAATTTTACCAGCACTGGGCATCACATAGGAAAACAGGCTTCATGGTATAAACAGATTTCCTCATGTGTTCAATGAATTAGCTTCACTGGCTATTCTGCAGCTCTTAGGCAAAGAAACCAGCTGGAAGGTATTAATTTTAGCAAGCTTTTGTGTCCTGGCCAGTGTTTTGTACAATTCAAATGAACCGATCCTATAAGAAACAAAAAGGATGAAACTACAAGTCTTGTGAGAATGGAAATCACCACTAAGGCGTATACTTTGGGAATTTTCTTTAAATACATACTTAAAATATATGTGTACAGTATTAATCAGTGGACTGTACTCTGTGAGTGTTTAAGTGACTCATTCGAGGGGAACCTTGCTAATTTGTCAGCCTTCTCTGGTTTGCAAATAAGCTGAGGATTAGTGGAATTGGGGCTTGGTATGGCAGTCGTGGGAACTCGGTGGAGATGTCACTATGGAGAAAAAACAAGAGCAGATAAACTTTACTGCACAAAGTTGGCATGAAGCTTCCGGGTTCAGGGAATATAGCTCTCCCTTTTGTGGTAACATACCCCCAAAAGTGTATTCATTCATTCAAGAAATACTGATACATCAGGCACCATTCTAAAACTTTACATATATTCATTCAATTTCCACAGCAACTCCTGGGACAGGTTGTATATTACCTCTGTTTTACAAATGAGGAAACTGAGGCACAGAGAAGTTGAGTTACCTAACAGTTTGCATCTAGTAAGTGGTGGAAGGAGATTGCAGAACTTGACTTCAGAGTTGTGTTCTCAGCCACTATACCATACTACCTGTCAATCAGTAACACATCGGTGGACTATAAACTCATGTCATACGTTTACAAAAAAAAATCATCTTTGTCTAAGAGGAATCAAAGCAGAAAAGAAAAATGTTGGAAGAAGCAGCATCCCTGGATGTCAAAAATAGTAGGAATCTCAACAGTCTTTGCTTGAAATAAGGGGGACATTTTTAGCTTGAACAGACAGAAAGTTAAAAATTTTAAGAAGTGTGTGTGTGTGTGTGTGTGCACGGGTAGATTCCAGGGCCAGAATGACTTTGGGATATGACCGCTTTCCTTTGAGGTTTTTTCCTCACAGCTGTCCCTCAGTTGGTTCTTGAAAGGGATGAAGAATGTTGTACTCAAGTCAAAATAAGAGACTAAATTACTGCGTTGGTAAAAAGCCTCAAACTTCTACTATTATTAAAGCCATATTCAGCAAAAAAAAAAAAAAAAAAAAAAAAAAAAGTTTCATCCTCACGTATAGGTTTATTTTTAATTCTCCATGGCAGAAAGACACCCAATTTTGAGGTTTGGGGATCATTGTCATTCCCGAGATAGAAAAGCCAAGTTTGGAAACCACAGCGAGCGGGGCTCCACTTCTGAGCTCGGGGGTTGCGAGCCGTTCCTTGGTGAATTGAATGTGAGAAGTGGAAATAAATGCTTTAAGAATAGAAAAAAGAAGTATGGACAGTTATTTCTGGCAAACAAAGCATGAAGGAGATTATGTAGGACATATTAATCACAATTGGGTTGCTTAAAATGGAAAAAAAAATGACTGACTGTACTGATTTCTTAAGAGAAAACGAACGCAAAGCGATATCTGGGCTATGCTTGACCAACTTGATTCCCTGTATTAACCCAGTAATTTATTAATATCCACATTTTTAGTTTATTTGGAAATCTATAGTGGCGATCCATGAAGCTGAGAATTAATTTGTGAAACTAGGGAAAAGCTATCTATATTACAAGTAAGCGAGTAAAAAGTGCCTTCAAGTACACACATTTCTATACCTTGTATTTTTCATAATCGGATCTTAGGCCACAAAAACCCAGGAACCAGGCACTGTGTAAAATTTCACTTTCACTTTTTGAATACCTTTACTTGAATTTCTCTTCGTTGGAAAGAATCAACACATCAGAGTGATTAGTAACACACTGGGATCTGAGCAGAGGGTCTGAGTGAGTCCATTCTGTCCCCAGCAATGTAACCTTGAGCAAGTTACTGAACTGTTGCGCTGGGCAGTTCTGAGAATGGATATTCAGTGCTTGGCAAAATGATCTACACATAGAGGCACTTAATATATTTTTCTCCTCTTACCAGGACTATTGTTTAACTACTATTCTACATAAGTTTTCTAAACTTATAGTTGAATGGTAAAATGCTGATCCTAAAATACTAAAATATGTATTTCATTCAATGTCCTCTTTTCTTAGAATAAATTAAAGGTGTCAAAACCATAACATTTTAGAATATTTACCAATTAGCAAGAGAACAGTACTTTTCACATATATTTTAAATAAATCCCCAGAATAGTAGATAAAAAGTACATCTTTTAATGTTGTTTATTTTTAAATTATTTAAATTAATAAATGTTTGAAATGTTTATTACAATAAGCTTAGAAGAAGAAATGCAAAGTATTTAATTTCAAAGATTAGGTGTACATAAATTAATGATTCTTCTTTCCACCCTGAATTTTATAATTAGTAGCTGTTCAAAGTTAACTGAAACAATCTATTGTGACTTGCAGGTATATAATAATAAGGGCTATAAATAATAATTAGTACTCTGTCATCTACTTAACCAGGTATAATCTCTCATTTCCCCCAAAGAAACAAATTTTACATAATTACTATTTTGTACATTTTAAAATCAATTGTTTTACTGCTCAAATACAAATATGCTCTATCCCCCCCTCCCCATAGGGAGACATGAAAAGGTGGTTAAATTGAGAAATTTAAAGAGACCATGTCCCTTCAACACAGTATAACTTCTAAGCTGTTACTTGGGTGGACTTTACAAGCAGATCAGCATTTTGAGAAAAAAATAATTTAATCTAAAGAATCTTTAAACAAATCGGGGAGTACAAAAGGTGCAAAATACCAGTTAATGTGCATTAAATTAGCTACAAAAAGGAGGGGGGAAAAGTTAAGAAGCAGCTTCCCACTCTGCATGTTAACTAGTCTAAATAATGCAGGGCTTAAGTGCACAAGCAAGAGAATTTAAAAGGGAAAACAAGTATCTTGAGACAACTTGCCTTTTAGAGTAACTGTCAAGGAGAAGTTGCCTCTCTGAATAAAAGCTATCAATGACTTAAGGGATTCATTTACCCTTTAGGCTGTATTAAGAAGTGTCGTTTAACTATTAAAAATGTTGTCCAGTCAAAATAAGGACTAATTATCTGCTCATGACATGCCTATATGGCTTCCAGAGAGCACACGGGGATTTGGCAGGATTAAGGGCATTTAGAATTGCAGTCAGGTTGAGGATTCAGAATAAGATGATCTGAAAAGTTTGACTAGTTATGCATTATTCATGAATACGAGAAACCAGTCAAATAAGCTATATGCTTATGGTGTGTACACATAGTTAGGGCTAAGTGTTCCGAAGTAGTCAGTATCAGACTGGCTTTCAGTTAAAAAAAACCCTGGATAAATAGTGACTCAGGTGTAATAATAATCATGCTGGATATTTAACTTCAGGGCTACCAACCAAGAAGTAGAGCACTGTGAACTTTTTCCTGCTGGGAAAATATAATTAAATCTTCTGCCTTGTCAAAAATGAAAGAGATTCACGCTTTTTTCCTTCTTCTCACAAAATGGAACTACTTATGGATGATTCTCCAAGCCACTATCATCACTCCAGATTAGGTTATTTTCAACTGAGTCTGAGTAACATAAAATAAATGAATTTTTATGAGAGACATGTCTTCCCTCTTCCCCTGACCATTGTTAAAATAAAATGTTCAATGTTGTTTCTATTTGGAGTTTGGAAGTGTTACACACACACACACACACACACACACACACACACACACAGAAAGCTAATTACAACTACTAATTCTCAACTAGTAATCATGTTTTCCTGCCAGTATTTTAAAAGATCCAGGAACATAGAACGTCCACAGAGACAAACTATCTCAAGTGGCTAAGTATCCACAGATTAGTAGATTGCTGCTTGCTATAAAGCAGCAATATCAGCATTAAATAAATAAATTCTTAAATTAATTATTCTTGAATTCTTCATCAATCGTTTACAGATGATGGCCCTTCTAATTTCTTTCTTCCCAGTTAAGGAAGCAAATCATAGCCACTGATATTTATCTCCCACCATTCCTTCCTTCCTAGTGCTATTAAGTTATATTATAAAAATAGATAGCCTGTTCATTCATATATGCTGCCCCCTTTCCGAAAAATTTGTCTTAAATAAACATTTTAGTCAACCTGAATTGAGTTCAGTTCAAAATGTCTGTTTCCCTCTCCCAGAATCTGGACAAAAAAATGAGGTCAACATTTATGAAGGACAAAACATCCCAAAGACATCTCTTTATCTTAACATGGACCTGCGGATCGTGATCGTGTGCTGACTATACTAAGCACATCAACCTTCATTAAGATAAATATCTAAGCAGTCATGATAAGTAGCCTGCATTTATCCGTGGAAAGTGGTAAGGCTAGCTTCAGGCATGCAGAAGGCTACCTAAGCATAAGCCGCCATCATCATCATCATCATCATCATCATCATCATCATCATCATCATCATCGGAAGGGGTTATTCAGTGTGCTTGGCACAATTTAGGCTCTTTTTGCGCTGAATGAGGAGAGAAACAGGCAAATGCTGTGCCCATTGCAAAGGTTCTTGTCTAACACACAATCAGAAAGTGAAAGAGGCATTAACAATGTGGCTAAGCTGGGTCCTGGAGTACACCTCTCCACTTTCTCATCCTACCACTTACCCATGAGAGCTAATTAACCTTGCCTGACCCCTGCCTCCCTGCTCAAGTCTGGGCAGCCTGTAAAGAATAAACAGGATTCTGCACCTCGAATTCCCAGGTACGTGCACTTAAGAAGTTTTCCATAAGCATGTGCTTAAGAAAGGAAATAATGAAGGGATAAAGGAAGGAAGGCTGGATGTGGGTTTCGTCATTTATTCTTTCCATTATATCAGATTAATTTTCAGTGAACATATGGTACACATAACATAGAGACTGAAGAAATAGAAGAAAATTCAGTGGAAAAAAATGTCTGAAAGGCAGGAAAACGGTAGAAAAGTTAGGGAAGAAAAGACAAAAGTAGCTGAAAGAGGAAGAATGAGAGAACAAAAAGAAAGAAGGAGGGATGAAGAAGGTAGGGAAGGAAGAGTAGAGAAGAGAAGAAAGGGTAAAAAGAAGGAAAAAGGAAAAGAAGAGCAGGAAGTGAGGGGGGGGGCAACAGGAGAAACAGAACAGAGAAAGATAATGAGCCTCTCAACTTGATGTGTGACCTGCAGAAGAATTTATATTTACCATTAACTTGATATCGACTTTCAGCTCTGTTTTAAGGTATAGTATATGGATTAATTATAAGCATTGACTCTCGATGGTTACAGATTTATGACAGATTAATCCAGGTTCGAGCCAGCCCTTGTCAGAGCTGAGTCCCCTTCATTTTCATGATGTGTGAAGGAAACTGTAACATAGCTAAAAGGTGATTCCAAAAAGAACTCTACAGGATATTAACACACAGGCATGAAAAATAACAGAGAACGAGCGAGTTGATCAATCACTCCCTATCATTAAGAAAAATAGTATGAAATGAATCGAAAACTGGAACATTATAGACAAGTTAATGAAAAACGAGGGGCCAGCAAGAAACAAAAACTGCATTAAGGAAAAAAAAAGTACATCAATGACACAGAACATCTGAACCTCTTACACTATCTATCCTAATTTCAGACAGTTTTTAGGAAAACACTAGTGAATAAAAGAAAAGAGTAAGTCAACGGGAGCTTATTGATTATATAAGGAGATTGACAGTTTTTCTTTTTCTTTCTTTTAGTTTGATTCTTGAGAATTCAAGCTCATGTAGAGTTTTCTGGATGAAAGTCTTTTTGTCTTTTTCCTGTGATAAAGAACATACACTTTAAGCTCTTTCTAATTTTAGTGTTTTGGGTATTTTAAATAAATATCACTATTGGTCAGAAGGTCCTTATTGTGGCCTCTCTCCTCCTGTAGCTGTTGTTCATTTTTACCATCAGTACCTAAATTATTGCTTCAAGTTGAGGGCTAAACACCCAAACAGGGTTTTAAATTAGATACTACTCAGGTTGACATCCTGTTCCCTGTTTGTTTTCCTTTTTTGCTATTTTTAGGGGTTACTGAACACTGGGCATGTTTTCAATAAAATCACTTTGACTGGTAACAGGAGGATCTGCTAGCTTTTAGGAAGGAACAACTTCCAAATGGTGTGGCTAGGAAGGAGCATATATTTAGAATAAATTAAAATAATGTTATTTGAGAATTCTTTAATGTTCTAAAAGAAGAAGAACGAACGAATGACCTAAAATTAGTAGAGGGTTTAAAGTGGTCCCAGTGGCTGATTTCAGTTTGCTTTCAGAGTAAATCTGAGTGCTACAGTGACAGCAGAGCTCTCGTGATTCACACAAGCTTTGCTACTTTCTTGTCATGCTGGACATGGATTTATAAGAGAATGACGGGCCCTGGCTGGTATGGCTCAGCGGTAAGAGTATGGCCTGTGGACCAAAGAGTCCCAGGTTCGATTCCGGCCAAGGGCACGTACCTCAGTTGCAGTTTGTTCCCGGCCCGGTTGGGGTTGTGCGGGTGGCAACCAATCGAAGTGTCTCTCTCACATCGATGTCTCTCTCTCTCTCTCTCTCTCTCTCTCTCTCTCTCTCTCTCTCTCTCTCTCTCCAGCTCTATCTGAAGATTAATGTAAAAATATCTTTGGGTGAGGATAAAAAAAATAAATAAATAAAAATAAAAGAGAATGACAGGGTTTTATTAGTCTTCGAGGGGACATCTTACTCAAATGCAGAATTTTGCACTCTGATTTATTCCACATGTAGGTCCTAGGTATCTCCTACCAAGGGACTGTGGGGCTTACACAATGAACTTAAACATGGATCCTGTCTTCACAATGCAGAGGATCTAGGAAAGGAAGCCACATACTAAGTAATGTTAACCCCCTTAGAAAGCAATGACTTTCATAAGGGAAGTACAAAAATTGTGTGAATTGTTTAAAGAATAATAAATAAATAAATAAATAAATAAATAAATAAATAATAAATAAATAAATAAATAAATAAATAAATAAATAAATAAAATTCGGCTTTGGTCAATGAGCTTGTCATTAGAAAGTAGCAACTTTGGTCCCCAACACTATTCACAACAAACATCATCAATAATGTCCCCACCACATGGCCAGTGTGGCTCAGTTGGTTGACCCGTGCACCAAGAGGTCCTGATTTGGTTCATCGTCAGGGCACATGCCTGAGTTGCTGGCTTGATCCCCAGTAGAGGATGTGCAGGAGGCAGCCAACTGACCAATATTTCTCTCTCATCAATATTTCTATCGCTCTCTCCCTCTCCCTTTCTCTCTCTTTAAAAAAAAATCAATAAAAACATATTTAAAAAAATAATAATATCCCCACCCACCCTTCCAACAAAATTAACCTCCACAAAATTAACCTCCAACTTTCCAAACATCATTACTCAGTATTGGATGAAAGAAGAATCCGTTTTTCCATCCCTGATTACGGTGAAAGCGAATCTTTATCTCTTATAAATTTCAGCCAATTATCTCCATCTGTCATTCTATTCTATAGAGAAATAGCTATAGTGTCATCCTAACTGGAAAATTTATGTTCTTAGCAATATCATAATGATGCTAATATACTAGTAAGAAAAAAAACCACACAACATATTGACTTGATAAATAGCCTTCCTGGGAAATTGCTTGACACATTTTAGATACTTAATGAATAATTGTGGAATAAATGAATTAACGAATACTAAAATGCTATGTCTCAGCATCAAAATACTTCTTATTCCTCTGTCAAGTGCTTCACATATATCTCAGTGTCTTAAGTGTTCTTCAGAACTAGAGAGAATAAGCAGATGTAACCGAGCATCCATCACTGAACTGAGTTGGAGCCTATGGGCAGCACGTGACAGTTTAGCCCAAGTAAGTTGGTTTACTGACTTTTCACTCAATGCAGATTCCAAAATGCCATAAACACCTAACTAGGATGTTGCCTAAAACTGTAAAACACAATCCAACACACATTATAGAGATTCCCAGATGTTCAGTCAGACTGTTACATAATTTATGGTTACCACAGGTGCTCACACTTACCTTGATTTACATATTTTATAATAGTTTTAAGGCTCATTAAAAAAAAATCCTATTCAGACTCCTCTTTTCAAGTTGTATTCGAAGCTCTACTAAGAGGAAAGAGTAAGGAGCAAGATTTTTCCAGAATGACAATGTCATCATGACCTGTAAGGATTTGCTCAAGCAGCTCCATAAGCTACTTGCACAAACCATGGTGCCAACGCCACTAAAAATGCCCAGTGAGTGGTCCAGATTTTGTGTACTTCAGGTATGTCCCAAGTAAAGGGACGCTATCAACATAGCCTCGCTAACGCTGCTGAAGTGCCGCTAGGCTGTCATGATGTTATACGTTTCTATGAAACACAAAATGAGCATAAAGCCACCATTTAGTTTACTGTCTGTAACAGCCAGAAAACTTTGTGAACAATGTTTATGGACCTTTTTATAACCAAATTCACTTTTTACAAACCAAAGTTGTCTCATGCTTTTCCAGAGAATTACTATTCTAAGGGTGTCAGATACAAGGATGCCTGCTGGACTCAACAAAGATGGAAAGCTACTTCAAGATATTCTGAGCATGAGGCACATATTTCTGGTGTGAGAAACACTTACTGATGAAGAGAGCTTAGACCCTTGAGATCATTTCTCTCCCCTCCACTGACCAGACCTGGTCGTGGAGGAATCTTTTAACACTGCACCTAAGAGAGATTTTTATAAATTCCAGAGCTTCAAGAATAAGAAAATAAAGAGTTGTCACATCATTATGTTTTTCCTAGGTTCTTTGTAAATAATATCACTTGAGGGGAGAAAAAGAGAGAGCAAGAAGCATTAAACCATACCTGAGGCATTTGGAGACAATGGAAGTTTTTCTCATCCATTTTGCGAGAAAAAGAATAAATGCAGATTCAACAGTGATACCAGCCTGAATTCTCTGAGCTAGCAAAATGTATATTTTAAACTGATTTTCTGTTGTGTGAGATCCAATTACTTTTGTTAAACTGCTTTAAAATTCAATATCACTTCTACCTATCCATGATTATCAGAAAAAGAAAGCACAGAATATACATTTTTCAAGAATTCTTTTCCCAGTTATGTCATAATAAAGAATTCATTGGATTATATTGGTATTATTACTTAGAGTAAAATTTAAGAAAAATGTAAGAATCCTACAGTTTTTCATATAGTGAATGAATTTAACTTATACAGTACATACACAAGAAACATTTAAAAAGAAAATTAATTAGAAAATCAGGCTAGCCACAGAAATTTAAGAAATGCACTAAAAATAAAGAATTTCTATGGAAGAGCTGCACAAATTTCACAACAACACTGAATTTATCACGTCAATCATTTTACCAAACGACTTTTTCTTTCTCAACTAAATACCTTAGAGGGGATAAAATTTATCCATAATAATAATAGAATAAAAATTCAGAGGATTGAGAGTAATACTCAGCACGTGTTTTAAAAAAGTCATTACATACCAAAAAATCAAAATATCTTGTTTGTTCATAAGCTTCTGTGTTCTTTGTTCAATACATGTAATTCTGTTAAATTCAAGCTAAACATGACAAGTCAATTTGTGATAAGCTGTTAATTTTGTATTGCCTTATACTGTGTATGTGGTTTCTTCCATTTGTGGAATTTCAGTAAGTCAGAGTGGGGGAGGGACAGTGGTCCGCCTGCCGGCGAGTTGTCGTCGGAGTCCGTGTGTCCCATGCCAAGGAAGTAATGAAAACCCGCAGTGTTCTTGCAGCGGCAATAATGAATACAAATAGACAAAGGACGTTGACTAGCTACTGGGGGAAAAAAGAAGGAAGCATCCATTTCGAGAAAGATCCTTTTCCTGCCATCACAGATAGCTTTGTGGAGTGGCTAAATTAGGATGCCATATAACAATTTCATGCTTTAAGAGAAATCTTTGAAAGACCGCTCTCACATATTTTCATTTAAGGGAACTGCTTTCAGAATAGGAATTTTGCTTTGTAGTAGTTGTACATGCTCAAGTCTCTCTCTCTCTCTTGCCTCCCACTCCCCTCCCTCCTTTCCTTCTTATCTCTCTAGCTCTCTTTTCAGTGACTGTGTGTGCCCGTGTTTGAGGTGGCCGACTTTGAAATGAACACTGCTAAAATAGACCCTATAACTTTATGCTTTAATGATGCAACTTCATGGAAGGCTTAAAAAAACAAACAATTTTGTATTATTAGAAAAGAAGGGTATTCTTGAATACAGATTTGGGGTGATGTATAGGTCAATATTTGGATTAAAATAATTTTACCTAGGAGGCAGTGTCACAATGGATTCTGAATATTTTAAATAATTTCAATATAACGATTTATTATTTACCCACAGATGCCACAATAATATGCAATAACTCATCAATTAAATGTCAGAAGTAGTAGTATATTTATAGTTATATGAGATGATTTCTATTAACTACAAAACTTTTTATTTGAAAAATAAAGATAATAATATGAAAACTGTGTAAGCCCGGCTGGTGTGGCTCACTGATTGAGCGTCAACCCATGTACCAAGAGGTCACCATGTTGATTCCTAGTCAGGGCACATGCCCAGGTTGTGGGCCCAATTCCCAGTGGGGGGCATACAGGAGGCAGCTGATCGATACTCTCTCTCGTCGATGTTTCTCTCTCTCTCCCTCTCCCTTCCCCTCTCTCTCTAAAATCAATAAAGAAAAAAAATATGTATATATGAAAAAGAAAACTGTTTAAATGGTAAGGTTACTAAAAATTAAGTATTATAAATACTTAACTTTTAAATTTCTACAATCACCTATAAATTTGGTGACAACATATTAAGAGTATAGCAGGTTGTCACTAAGAGTTATTTTGTGACTTTGAAAAATTTCTCACAGCCATGTGGTCAAACTCATTAAACAGAATATCCTGTTCTATTTCTGAAAATATATTAAAGATAATTCTTGAAACTACACAGATTAAAATAAATTATTATTGTATTTAAGTAAGATTTTTGGATTTGCTTATGCAGTATAATACTATAAATGGACAATTTACAGGATAAGCCATAAAAATGCTTAATTTTTAGCTCCCCTGTGTCACTCACATAGAGTAAATAGGTTAATTACTTATGTGCAAAAGCAGAAAGCAATATGTAACATGTTCCCCTGGATGGGAATTTATTCTGGTTAAGTGAAGTTAAGATAAAATACGGAGGCATCACTACAATTAAAATGCAACGAACTATTTTTAACTTTAATAATACAATTATTTTGTGGTTATCTCTTAATAGAAAATCAATGGAGAATTCGTTCAACTTGTCACTTGACTTTGCTGATGTGCATTTGATTCTCTCTGAAGAAGGAATATATATATGTGTGTGTATGTATATGTGTGTATGTATGTATATGTGTGTATGTATGTATATGTGTGTATGTGTGTATGTATATATGTGTGTGTGTATATATATTTACCAAACATTCTATATAATGTGTATATACGTGTGTATGTATATATGTGTATGTGTATATATGTGTGTGTGTATATACATATGTATGTATATATATGTGTGTATGTGTATTTATATATGTGTATATGTGTGTGTGTATATGTGTGTGTATGTATGTATGTGTATGTATATATATGTGTGTGTATGTGTATGTGTGTGTGTATTATATGTGTATTTACCAAACATTCTATACAAAAAAAATGAATTTATAGAGTTTATTTAATAAATATTAGATGACAGATATGGTAATGAAATACTAGACAAAAAAGGCAGTCATAATTTGAACAAAATTTTGATCTATGACAATTCAACTATTTTCCAATAAACAATTTCTAACTACAGACAAAGGAAAGTCAATTTTAATATTCAAAAGCATTTTTGCTTGCAATGCTAGACCTGCTTGCTTAAAAAATAACAATAAGAAGAAAAAAGAGAGCATAAAAGAAAACCTGAAAAAATGAATCAGTTTTCATCTAAACAGGATCTGAGCAATTATACTGAAATTCATGTAGTGTAAAGAATAGCAATCGTAGACAGTAAATCACTATTATCCTAAATAGCATAATTATCTCCTCTCCACTAAAAACTCTATGCTCTTTTCAAAAGGATGGGCAGAGGGACTAATTCTCTGTAGTTATGCAAATCTTGCCTAGGAAGAACACTATCTGTAAAAACCAGAGGTCAGTTTATTTCAAGATAATATACCAGGTGCCCACATTGTCAAAATACCTGCATTATAATTCCATCCCAGTTGCTGTTTTTAATTATGAAGTTCTTCTCAACAGGAAACAATCCCACAGAGAACTGAAACAATTTATTTTAAATACTGTAAACAACAGAGAGCCTCCTGCTTCATGGATCTGAGATTTCTGTTCATCCTGAGAGCGCTCTTAGGATGTGACGCAGCTGAACATACGGTATTGATAAAGACGACAAAGACAGATTCTCATTGCAAAGTGAGAATTTTGCCTCATGAAAGACCTAATGTAGAGACTCAAATGACTTAGATTCTTAGTAGTAATTTCTAAACATTGTATTTTCTTTTCTATGCTAATAATAGCTTGTATGGAAATGTAAATCATTGTACCAATTGAATACATTATTTCTACTTCCCTTGCACATAAAGTCGGAGGGAGACATCTAGATACGACTCACCTCTGGACACAAGCCTTCAAAACTGAATAACTGACTTTGAAGACAATGAAATGGATAAGGGTCTGTACCACATGCTATCAATGAAACCATATGTGCCTAAGAAAAGATATACACAGTCACCAAACCCAATCAGTTTAGTCAATGGAGAAGTTGCAGGTTTTAGTCTATAAAAAGGCAGCCAGGAGGGATTTAAAGAAACTTTAAATACAAATTTAAACTTTAAATAAAAACAAAAACAAAAACAACTTTAAAGAAAAATAAATACTTCGGTGAACTAACATCGGTCTTCTAGAATGTACCATATCAATATTTATAGAATGCTTATTATTTGCCAGTCGTGGTCCTAAATGTTTAATTTCTAACCCATTTGATTTTTTATTCACATTTTCTAAACAAATCACAAAAAGGCAAAGTCACTTGCCAAACCACTGTGTTAGTAAGTGTCCTAGCCTGAATCTGAGCTCCGTCTATTTCCCGAGTCCATGGCACACTAAATACTAAACATACTGGAAACCACTGAGTATAAGGGTAAAACATAAAAATTATAACCCTTTGCAGGAATGGTTTGATACGAGTGAGATTGTTTTTTTAATATATTTTTTTCTTTATTGATTTTAGAGAGAGAGGAAGGGAGAGGGAGAGAGAGAGAGAAACATTGATGAGCGAGAACATCTATTGGCCACCTCCTGCATGTCCCCCACTGAGGATCAGGCTCACAACCTGGGCATGTGCCCTGACCGGGAATCCAACCGGCAACCTCTTGGTGCATGGGTCAACGCTCAACCACTGAGCCACACTGGCCGGACTGATATGGGTGAGATTTTTGAGTTAATTGTTATAAGGCACCTTAGGGTTAGGAAGTATCTTATCTCCCCCTACTTGCTCTTAAGGGGTATACAACCCAGAATCGCTTGTTGTTGTCAGAATAGATTGTGTTTCACACGTCTGTGCTTCTGAGTGGAGTTGTTATTCTTGTTTGTTTGTTGTTTTATGAGTGGAAACTACGTCTACACATGAACATTTGGATAAATATATTATTTAAGATAGTAAATTACTAAAACTATTGAACTTCCGCATAAATATTGTTTCATGCTGCAAATTACACAATATGATTTAGGCCACAGAATAAGGGACACTGAAAATATTTGTTTGTAACTGGGAAGAATAAGTTAAATTTCTGGAATAAATATGAACCATGTATTTTAGGACGGAACCTTTATGAAAACACAAATATACTATACTAAAACTGAACTGCAACCACAGTAGACCCCTACGGAGATCCTATGACATCTGTAATGCGAGTCTCAGTATGGCATTCTCTTGATAAATAGGGACATAAATTTAACAGTGACTTTAAACAGGTCATGGCCACACTGCGTACATTGATGTAAACTTGACCTGGAGATTGTGTAAATCGCTGTTGGTGTTCTAAGGTTTGAGATTTGTTCTCTCATATGCAAAGTCATGAATTGCTTGGCCAAAGCAATGAACTGCCCTCAGCCATATCTTGTGTGGTATATAGGAGATGACAAACTAGTTTCAAATCTTTCAGCTTCATCAGCAAAACTCATTTTATATCTAATGGAACCTCACATCTTTTAGTTTCCATAATCAAACAGACAAACCTTTTGCAGATGCTTTTCGGGAAAAGAGAACAAAGCATAAAGGTTGACGGCAAGTCATCAACACAATCCGCTTGTGAGAAGTCAGACATTTGATGAGCCTTTTCTTTTCTTTCGACTACACAGCCTAGTCGAATAAATACATTCTATACCTATGTTTCTGGTTAATTTTTCCAGACATGGTAAACTACAGCAGTAGAGAGCCACTGTTAAACTTCATCTTGGTCACACACAAATATCTAGCATCAGTTTTCACGGCAGGAAAATACTAAATCACCAGTAGGGAATGATTGGTTTCACAAGTGGTTATTTGCTTGGGGACATCTGTACATCACGGAGGGTGAGAGTGTTGTCACTTTGGAACCAGTGTGTCTGTGTCGGAATCACAGTTCCACCAGTAAGAAATGTGGCCTCAGGACATTTTAAATACTTTTTCATCAGTTCCCTCAGCTGCAAACTGGGCTAAAAATAGTACCTACCTTCCATGGTTGCTGTGAATATTAAAATAAATGAATACATAGACCGAACTTAGAAAAGGCCTAGACAGCCAGGCATGTTTTGAGTATTCAATAAAATATGCTAGTCTTATGGTGACTGTTCTACCTATACCCTCTATTCTGATGAATAATATTGAGCTTTCAGCTGGACAACACACCTACTTTGGCGTCAATCAATTTATACTTAAAGCTAAAACTTTCGGATGGCTCTCCATGAGTCCAAGGTAAGACGGTAATGGAATCTGCTGGATTTATAGGTAAATGGATTTATGAATCCATCACTTAGATTATCAATATCAGATATACCAATGGCAATATCGGTGTGACAAGGCAGAGTACTCACAGTAGGTGTTTAGTAACACATATTTGGGAAAGCAAACCAGGTCTTCTATGGTTTAAACTAGGGGACTATCAGTTTGGTTAGGACTGCCAGAGATAAGCCCTTGAAATTGTTATACTTGTGAGAAGCATCCAAAAGTGAACTTATATTTATCCTGTCCTCTGCATGTTAAAACATAAATAGATTTAAGCCTAGAGGTAGGAGTCAGCTCATATTCATTATTTTTACCTTTAAATAAATAAATCTCTATGTAACATTTTAACAACAAATTTGACATATCCTGTTACATTCGGGATCAATTTGTTTCATGGCTCAATTTTTTTTACACTGTATTGTTTTACATGGGAAAAGACCGAGGCTAACAAATTTACTTAACAAAAGTGATTAAGATATTTCACAGGAGGCTCATATATGATTTATGGTCAACTGCTGAAGTGGCCACCAGTCTCTGCGTTTCGCTGCAGCAAAGCCTGTCTTGCCATGAGACTTCCCAGTTTCTCCTGTCACGTGCTGAGGCTGATTTCCCCACACTTTAAGTCAGGCCTGGCCTTGGGACTTGCTTAGGCTGCTGGAGCCGGTAGGAGCAATACTGCAACACTTCAGCTTGGGGGTGTTCTGCTCTTGTTTTATTCTCCTGCTATGTGAGCAAGCCTGAGTTCACCTGTTGGAACAGAGTCACCCTGTCCCGGCAGAAGACAAAAGAAAGAGTCCTGCCAAAGTCAGTGAAGCAACCCCCAGACAACCCACAGTGGACCTCAGGAGCACAGTCAGCCCCTCCAAGGACAGATCCCCATAGCCCAGATGAGAAGAACCAGCCACACCCTAATAAATGTGTATTGTCTTAAGCCACCGCGTCTCGGGGTGGTTTGTTGCATAGCAACAACAAAAAAGACTGACAGCATTTATACTTTCTTCTTAGATGACCAATTCACATAATGTTCACTATACATTCCTGAGAAAAGTGAATGAATCCATCGATGCTCATCAATGCTAACACATTATAGCTACAATTTATTGCACAGTTACTTTGTGCTCATAAAGTTCCAAACATTTTGCATCAGTTATCTCAGTTAATTTCTTCCCCAATAAAAATAGCAATTGTGAAGCCCATCTTTCTGGCTGTGAGGTAGGTGCCCGTGGGTTCACAGAAAGAGGGTTTGTTTCCTGTTGTGGACTTTCACTGAGGATGGCGGAAACCCACGTGGCACAAACACTGAATCACGGAATTAGTTCAATTAGGGAAAAGGATTATTCAATTACTGGCCCTTTTCCTCTCTCTTTCTCATACAATTAGAGAGTGTATTCTTTTTGTTTGTTTGTTTTTACTGGATCCCTTATGTTATAGTCTACTGTATTCATAACTCTATTTTTAGAATGTCAGTATATATCAGCTGTATTCTATATTTTTCTCCTTACTAACTTAAAAAAATCTCTATTATCTAAAATTTCATTTATAAAGCTCAGTTTTGAAAAGTGTTGGACAGAGGAATAAAGGAATATGTACTGACTTCATACTATAAACATGGCTGTGGTCTATATTTAGTCATGGAGAGTAAGATAATTTTAATATGCTTTTTCCTTTGGCTGGTATCAGTAATATACAATTTCCTCTTCTGTAGTTTTCTTTGGAAATATAAAGAAGTAAAAAAAATGAAGCAATACTGTATTTTTTGTGTTAGGGCTTAACTAAAACACTGGTTCATTTTACTAGCATAAAAATTACTGAATTTTTGGTCATCACTTTAGTGAATTTAATACTAGCTACTAATATAAATTCTTTGTTAATCAAGCTCTTCCATGCAATGACATTTTACATATATTTTAATTATAAGTACATCCAATACCCTATGAGAAAGGTAATTTCATACTCATTTTAAGGAATATTACTTCCTTATTCAAGTTAACATAGAAAAAAATTGGAAGTCTTTAATTTTACTGACTTCAAAGGCTATATTTTTCCCACTAGATTATAAACCAGTTTTATTTCTTCCAACTAAGAACTGTGAACTTTTTAGATATATATTGATACGGATTCTGTTGCCCCAAAGCCCAAAGTAAAACTGAAGCAAAGAAAAAGACGAGAAACTCTCGTCCCAGGAGCCTAGCTCGGTGGTAGCGGACCCAGAGGAATATTATACTGACATTTCTTATCATTTTGACTGATGTCTTGTTTCTGTCCCAGAAGAAAAGAATATTTTCCTTCCCCTGTCATCTGTGCCAGCTAAAGCGGGCGGGAGATTGCTTTGGACTCGTTCTAATTATCAAAACCGCCTTCATACTCTCATTTCATGTCTTGGGTCCCTCTGCTGAGCTACAGTGCTCCAGCGATTCTGTATGCCGGCTAATGGGCCTGCTATCACTGTATTCGTATCACCCTTCCTGCTTCACCGTGAAAGAGAAAAAGAATGCAAATGCAAAATGCATTTCTATCACCGTTTGGCCTTCAATTTACATTCTATCACCCATGTATTCCCATCATTACTTGTACAATTTAGTGTTTACTTATAAAAAAGAATTGTGAATTGTCTGGGTAGTTTTATCAGATATGTATACTGCTTTGAGAATTTTATTTTATATATATATATATATATATATATATATATATATATACACACACACACACACACACACACGCACACACACACTATTTTGAGAATATATAAATATTATAGATAGCTTTAAGTTTTACAATAAGGAATATTATAGGGAAACACTAGGAAAATAACAACAAAAAAGGAGTAAGTAAATGGTATTAACTTCCTATACTGTGAGTAGTTATCTTAAGCAAATAATTATCCAAAATGTAGTAGAAATGACAAGTATAAGTAGGAAGAAGAAGTTAAAAGAGCGTGGGTTAGAAAGCCATAATGTATCACTAAAAGAGGCTGGAACAGTCATCCTTCATTAAGCTTCTTACTCTGTTGACTAATGTCAAGGATGAAACCCATGCTTTCATAAATTTCATAAATCACACTGCACGACACTTCTGGAAAGAGAACACCATTCTCAATGGCTCAGATTTCGGAACCCGAAGGACAATCTACATAAGATCCCTTTAACATGAGTGTGGCCATTTCACCCACTACCTTTTTTTTTTTTTTTTTTTTTCTGTTACAAATAATTTCATGATAATTTATGTGAAACAAATAGCCAAATGGTCGGTTGCTGGGGCCAGGAAGTATGGTTAATAATGTTAGATAGGAAGTATCATGGCATTCATATTGCAGCTCAAAGGCAGTTCCATTTTTAGCACAGAACCAATCAGGAAATGGCTCTTCCATCTAGAGGATCAGAGTATAAAACCTCCTTTTCATCACCAGAGGAAACAGGGAAGTCTCACTTCATCAAACTCTAAAAAGGGTCATGCATACAGGAGGAGAAACTCTATTCTATGCATGACATGTACCTGGTGGCCAGCATACTGCAGAGACCAAAGGACGAAGAGGGGATTCTTCACAGAAGCCAAGAGTATATTTTCAGGGAATTTTTGCACAATTGTAGATACAAAGTTTGAACATTTGGGAAAATAATATTAAGAGTTCAACTTGGGAAAGCCACTTTCTAGCACAGACATTAGATCAGGGAAGTGGGCATGCAAGAAAATGGAAGAACCTCAGGAAGAAAGAAATCAAAACCGGACTGGACACAAATGAGTACCTTAAACATATACGGTTAAGTTTGCTTTTTTATTTTGTAACTCGTTTCTCTCTTAAAGAACGTAACATTAACCTAGCACTCTTACTACATATCATTTGAAGTTTTAAAACTATGCATTCCATGTTTGTGCTTAAATCCATAGAAAGAGCTTTACAATTCTCTACTCACTAATACATATTAATATGATACTCATTATAGCCCCGAGTTTAAGATATACACATGTCCCACATAGACACACATATCACACACAGACACAGTCACCCCTACAGGAAGTGTTATCAAAATAAAATGGACTAGAGACTCCTGTTCTTCATTGCAGTGGGGTACTGTTCCCCAGGGTGACCAGAGTGAGTTTCTAGAACAATTCCTTCTCCAGAGAACGGAATTTTAATAGGAATACTCTTGTCACAGTTTCTCATTTTTCTACTCCAGTGTTTTCACACATATCTGAGTGGTTTCTAGAAGGTTCCCTTGATGTTTCCCTAACTAATACACAGGCAGAATTGAATGCAAACAGCCTTGATTCTGTGAATCATCTATATATATTACTTTAAATATAAATTGTTATGACAGTCAGTCCCATGAGCCAGATTTAAGATACAACATTAGTGTTGCAAAGCTCATAAAGTAATTTTGAATAACTTTATATTAAAAGTGTCCTCTATACACAAGACAACAAATTAGTTATGACGATTATTCAGTTACAGTGAATAGCTAAGTTCAAAGCTAGGATTGAAATTGAAATTTTTCCACACCTGACTTCATTGCCCATCCTACTTTATATCCGAAGGCAAGGACTTACTTTGGGTTAAAGTGAACCTCTTTTCCATTGTCTTAAGTACACATAAAATGCTACCTTTGAAATAGCATATACAAGTTGTGATGCATTTCTTAAGGTACACAGGTGCCTTGACATTAAATAGTTTTTCCAACCCTCTCACCACCTATCCCAGATAGAATTTACCAACCCAGCTTTGCACACGACTCTAACTTCCCCTTAGGTTGGCGCACTCCCTGTTTGAGCTGGCACTACCCGATCGATACTCTCAGACTTCAGCTGTTCAAGCAGCAGCTAACCAGGCAGCCACAACAAACACAATTCTGGCAGCTCCTAATGTGTGTGTCTGCTGTAAATCAGATGCTGTTTGCAAAGCATTTACATGGAGACCACGTCGTTCGGAGGAAGCTCAGTGCTAGGATTCTAAACACAAAGCTTATTAGGCACACAGTCCTACAAATTAAATCATTAAAAGTAGTCGCTCAAAATAGTTGGGGGAGACAGAGTGCAGGTAATGTATTTTTATACACAAAAACTAACATTTTCTTGGACAAGATCAGTGCTGCAGCCGATAACATTCTGGTAAGAAGCAATGAGCATTGATTCAATGAAGTGTTATATCATCTACAAACTGATTTCTTCCCAAATTAAACCACAGAGGTTAAGGACAGAAGGGGTCTGTCTGCAACAATGAGATTCTTTTTTTCTGGCTATAAATATATTTGGTAGAAAATATAGCTCAGTACGGTTAAGGATGAATGCATCTACTCAGAACCTCATGCACAGTTCATTTTCTAGAACAATCTTTGAGCAGTTCCCACATTGCAGTCACTGTTCTGGGTGTCAGGAAAATAAGCAGAATTTGGTGTTTGCACTCTAAGAGCTTACAGTAGATCGGATAATACAAATATTGAGAAACTACAAATGCACAAAGTGTTGCACTATGGAAGCCCAAATCTGAGGGAAGAATTCTGCCTGAGGATTTAACAGTGGATTTTGCAATGACCAGCTTTTGCCGACCAAGGAGTGGAGTAAGGGTGAGGAGAATATTCCAGTGAAGAGGACACCATAAACCAATGCAGAGAGGCATGAAATGATGTCATTTATTTGAGGTCTTTAAAATAGTCCAGAATGGATTGTCCAGATCAGACGAGAGGGTAAGTTTAGAAAAGCGGGCCTTAAGGTTATTTGTGCCATGTTATCTGAGACACTTCCATCAAAATGTTAAATAACTAATATTTCTAAATAGGTATGTGGTGTGACGACATGTAGTTTGGGTGGAATATTCTTACTTCATAGAGAAGAATGAACTGGAACAGATAAGAAGATACTCGAGTAATTCAGGTAAGATATTGTTGGCATCCAGAGAGGAGCAGAGAAACTGGAGGAACATTTTAAAGATAGAAGTTGGAAAAACAGGTAGTCAAGCAGAATAAAGAGTCAAAGTAGACTCTAAATCTAACAGTTAAAAAAAAAAAATATATATATATATATTTAGAGAGAGAGAGGAAGGGAGAGATAGAAACATCGATGTGAGCTAGAAATATCTATAGGCTGCCTCCTGCACGCCCCCTACTGGGGATTGAGCCTGCAACCTGGGCCTGTGCCCTGACTAGGAATCAAACTGGGACCCCTCAGTCCATGGGACGATGCTCAATCCACTGAGCCACACCAGCCAGACTTTGTTGTTTTTTTTTTGTTTTGGTGTGTGTGTGTGTGTGTGTGTGTGTGTGTGTGTGAGAAAAAGTAGTAATATGTTACTGGTACTTTTTTGATACAGAATCAAAAGGACTATACAAAGTTTCCTCCCAAATAAATAAATAAATAAATAAATAAATAAATAGAATCTCCTTCAACATCATCTAAACTTTTAAATTATAGAAACATTGCAAGAAAATATAAGAAAAACAGATTATACACTAATTTGATATCTTTCAAGCAATACAATTATCAAAAGGCACTAAGTCTGGCAATTAGTCCTATATCTGGTAAGGAGACCTTTATTATAGCTAATATTAAACAATCAACCATGAAAATAGCATTATATACATTATATATATTTTTTTCTGTCTTCCACATGGGGATACTAACATAAACATTCAATTTAAAAAATCATCCCCAAACGTTAACAACCCTTCAGTGATTATATTATACATTATACAAACTAAATATTTTCATTTGATAATTCTATATAACATATAATGGGCAAAAAGTAGATAATATTGAATATGAATAGTCTAGATCTGATGAGTCTAAATCATATCTCCAAAAGGTAGATTGTTATGCCCGGCCAGTGTGGCTCAGTGGTTGAGAGTCGACCCATGCACCAAGAGGTCATCAGTTCGATTCCTGGTCAGGGCACATGCCTAGGTTGTGGGCCCGATCCCCAATGGGGGCATGCAAGAGGTGGCCAATCGATGTTCTCTCTCATCGATGTTTCTATCTCTCCCTCTCCCTTCCTCTCTCTCTCTAAAATTGATAAAGAAAAAATAGTTTAAAAGAAAAAAAAGGTAGATTGTTATTATTACTTCCAAAATATGGAATCCAAGGAAGGCACAGAAAATGAAAATGACATTCAAATTACATACACAGACACACACACATGTATCTTCGTGCATGACACCTGACGACCATCCTAGTATCCCTTTCACAAGCATTTTTAACTTTCGTTCACAAACGCTTTTCCTCATTGTTCCACTTTCAGACTAAACCTTCAACATTATCCACAGCAAGGCTCCTGGAAAAGCTGCCTCTTTCTGTTAATCTCAATAGCCCCAGAGAGGCTAGAGAAAGAAAACATTTCATTTCTACATTTTGCACTTGACTTGGCTTACACTGATACCAGGTGACATTACTACTTTGGGTTTAGGATGTTGCTTGGGGAAGAGGAGAGTAAAATAAGGAACAAAATTAACATTTCAAAAGTGGCTACATTTGGGGGTTATCATACCTATCAGTTTTCATTTAAAGTAACGACTCTAAGAACGGTGCCTATTGCTGGAATTCTCAATATCTTATTCCATTTTAAATAATTCCCTGTTGCTGGCAGATATGAAAACATTAATAGGGCTGGAGAAATGCTCCACATGGGTAATATCTAAGTCATTAGGGTCAGAGCCATGTGAAGTGTTTCCTGCATAAAGAGATGAGTTTGTTAGAGCCAAGCATTCCTACCATGACCTGTCATTTGTAATATAGAATGACGATCGGTTCACCCATGTTTTACTGTGAGCGTGTGCACATGCAACATGCACACGAGGGGACCGCCTCATATATCTGTGCATCGTTCAGTGGGCTTTGCATTCATGAAAAGTATGCTCGGTGCATTTATGTAATATGCTGTTTTTAAGCATTTCAGTTGAACGGGAGATTTAAGGTCAATGTTTACTCGGCTCACATAAGACTTCTCATACTTAGGAAAAACACCCCAATGTGCAGGAATGCAACACTCACATATTAGTAGGAATCTAACTGGTAACAGAGAGTAGGAGGTTTTCCAGAACACCTGAATATGGAAGGTTTAAGCATGTGCACTGAGACAGACTCGACAATTGTTCGTTGTCTTTTTCTATAAGTACACCTAGAGCAAAAGGAATAAAAAAACAATGTTTAGTAGTGTCCTACACACACACACACACACACACACACACACACACACACACGCATATATCCCACAAATCTTCTCACTAAAATGCATGAATATCTGACTTAAACTTACAGGTATAATTTAAAGTAATGCCTAGAATAAGATCTCTTAAAAAATCTTTTTTTTTTAAAATAAAAATTCCACTTTAGATATAACAGTTCAAAACCCAGTACATAATTAAATACATATGATGGATTTTACTGAGTGCTTAATGCATGTAAAATTCCCTTTGACAATTCAAATTTAAACTCACTTTAGTTCTTATAAATCTTGCAAGAGTATAATTGACTTAACATTTTTTTTTCCAAAACAGCTAATATATTACTTTCATTTCTATCTGGATTTTCATATAAATGAGAATAAGAAATGAAGAAGAAGAAGAAAAGCTACCTGGTAATAATCAACAGAGAAGCAGCTTGGGAAAACCAAATGCATTTTTTCCTCTCCTGTGCAGTCTTTTGTAAGTTTTTGGTGATTTTGAATATGATTCATTACAACCAACACAGTAAATAGGGTAAAATTAATTTTAGAGTTGCAAATATTCTGATAGGAATCAGCACAAAGAATGCTCCAGGCAGAAATTAACCATTTTTCTCTGGAGATCATAAAACCAATTTTCCACATGTCAAAGATATAAGTAAGTGCATGTGCAAAATTATCTAGATAAAAGAGCATTTTTCTGTAACTTTACGTACAAACAATTTATATCAGGCCACAGTGCTATTTCCCTGACTTACTCACTTATGACTTGTCTAGAAAATTGGACTGGAGTACAAAGAGTAGGAGAGAAGGAGCCTGGAGTTCTGTGATCAGTCCTATTGCCACTTCCTAAACTTGAATTAGCCCTTGTTAATTTCTCTACCACTCAGTTTTCTCTAAAACAGAGGATAAAACTAGATTACCCCTGAAACATCTGGGAACTCAAAAATTCTGCTTTTGGCTTCCAATGCTTAATCACATGAGACAGGACACGTGTCTTAGTTGCTTAACTGTGAGTGACCTGTTTTCTATCAAGATTCCTCCAGTAGGTATACTTCAGAACCCAAGAGTGAACATATCCTGTATACGCAAGTAATATGAATCATATGAGAGCACATTTCTTCTGGGATGGATGGTCTCATCTCCGTCTTACTGCAGTTCTTTGCCTGCGGAAATATATAGCCTTTATTTACATTTTTGTTTGACACTGACTTAAATCACCTCCCACTCTTTTTCTCCAGACCTGTCTGGGCCCCATGGATCCCCTGGCAGCATCCTGTATCTCGGCTAAGCTGCTCTTCTTGAACAAATCTACCTGTTGAAATCTACTTCCCTTTTAACTTTCAGCTGCACTTTATCTTCCCCTGGAGACCTTTCCTGAACTAAAGAAATTTGAGCTATTATTTGATTAAGCTTCAAGCTAGACCTGGAATGAATTTGAATTCGTTTGTGCACGGTGATTGTGGTGAGGTTTACATGACACAACCATGGCAGAGAACAAGAGTGGAAACCTCTCAGCCATGTTGTCCCCCCTCCCTCCCTGCCTTCCCCTCCTTCCCTCCCTCCCTCTCTCTCTCCAGCATTTAACTTGGCCTTGACATGATATAGGCACAAGGTTAAACATTGTTAATGTGAAGATTAATCAATCATATTCACTTCCTGCAAGAAGGGACAGGCACATGTATATAAATAATCACCGCGCATGACTACAAATGCTAATGGAGATGTGCCAAGTCATTTCATCAAATTTTGGGTTATAAGTCAGTGTGGTAAGAGCATGGGTTAACCATGTAAGGGACCTACCTCCTCTACTCACTATTTGTTTAGTTTCGAAGACGTTCCGTAGCTTTTCAGGAGCTCAACTTCCCCACATGTGAAATGGGGAAAATAATATTCTCTTCCTCAGCTTTTACGAAGAATTATACAGGTAATGCATCACTGTCCTGACATAGTAAATAATAAATAAATTGTATGTGATATATTTCTATAGCTATCTCTATGCATCTGATGTGTTCGTATGTATCTTGAGGGCAATGCCTCTCATCTGTTATTGATCACTTTCTCTAACATGTATCTTGCATGTAGTCGATATTTAATAAATATTTTAAAAGGTATTACTTATGACAAATATGTGTCTGCCTGAGTTCCCCTGACATTCTCCTGAGTGTATGATCTGCCTATCCAGTCAGAACAAATAGCTTTAGGCAAATTCCTTCTGCAGACACGTGTTGCTTGGGAAATGGAAATCCAGTTTATCCAGAGTCCAGACTGAGCCAAACGCAGACCCACACAATGTGGAGTAAATGTGCCTTCACCTCTACCGCTCTCAGTCTGCATAGCTAATGCTCCCTGCTCTGGAGCAGAGTAGACCAGCCTTGCCCAGACTAGGTCTATGGCAAGTGAAATCATCTCTTCCTCTGTGTTATGGACTGCATGGCGCTCTCCCCAAATTCACGTGTTGAAACCGTAACCCTCAACGTGACTGTATTTGGAAATGGGGAGTCTTTACAGATAGAAGTAAAGTTAAATGAGTCATAAGGGTGGGCTCTATGGTAGTAGGGCTGGTGACCTTATCAGAAAACAAAGAGACACCAGGGGTGTGGACACAGAAAGGGCCGCGCAAGGACACAGCTGGAAAGCAGACAGCTGCAAGCCAATGGAAGAAGCCTTGGGAGAAACCTATCTTCCTACACCTTGATCTTGGACTTCCAGCCTCTAGAAGTGTGAGAAAATACATTTCTGTTGTTCAAGAATCTCAGTCAATGGTATTTTGTTATTGGCCTCAGCACTCTAATACATTCTGTATTAAAATGCTAGCCATGTCCGGTGGTGTGGCTCAGTGGTTGAGCGTCGACCCATGCACCAAGAGGTTGCTGGTTCGATTCCCAGTCAGGGCACATGCCCAGGTTGTGGTCCTGATCCCCAGTGGGGGGCATGCAGGAGGTGGGCAGTCCATGTTCTCTCTCATCAATGTTTATATCTCTCTCTCCCTCTCACTTCCTCTCTCTGTAAAATCAATAAGGAAAAATAAAAATAAATAATAAATAAATAAAATAAAATGCTGGCCAAGTATGTATCTAGCTAACCTACTGTATTTTAGAGGACTACCAGACTACCAGAACTAGGTTAACTTTTCTGGTCACTAAAGCAAGAAAGAGAACCAATAGTGACATTATGTGTTTACTAAATACCTGTTAAATAACTTTACAATGATCTTTAAGTTGAAGTGACCAAACTTATGTGACTCAAGTATTCTGGTGTCAAACCCCACGCTATACCAACAGCATTGTATTTCCCGCTGACTCCAGCAATGCTTATCTCTGCGGCTCTGCATAAGTTGGTCGACCTCTTTGAGTTATTGAGTGTAACAACATTTACATTGCAGGGTTATTAGGAAGACAAAAAAATAATAATAATGTATGTAAACTGATACACACAGTGCTCAAGATGTAATTCTTACTATTAGGTGGTATTTTCTAAACACTGACTCACATTGTGCTAGAAATACATTTCACAAAAATAGCCAAGATTAAGCCTGACTTCTTTCCAGGGGTACATTATGAGAACTAGAAACCCTTAGAGGCACTAACAGTTTAAATATAGGAACAAGAAAGCTAACCCAGGTCTGCCTATGTGGGCAGTGATATCACTGTGTAGTGGAATCAGCAGCTGCTGGGACATGATTCCAAAGTCATGATTCCATTTTTCTCCTGTCTGGGTGAAGAAACAAGCCTAAGGTTACCTAAATAGAAAGGAGAGGGGGATTGGGAGTTACAAATACCACTCCCGAATATATTCCATTATAATAACCCATGGTCTGAAAAACCTTTCTTATACAATAATTTATTTAGATTAAGAATAATCTTACCTCAATACATGTTGATTTCTTTTGTAAGGATAACATATCAGTGCCCTATATACCTTTAGTGCCTTGGGTCACTGGTAACTTTGCCTAATTAGAAAGAAATCTCCTATTTCACATTGAAGACAAGAGCAGTTAACCTCGGAAAAGGGACAAAATATACACATAAAGATACATAGAACCCAACCTGCCTTTGAACTAGGTCAACTCTTTTATCATTACACTTTCATTATACTTGTTAGATTTATCAAGTAGAGAATAACTTGAAGATAAAGTCATTCAGCCTCACTAGGGAAATTACCAAAAACAAAAGTTTGATTACATATTTTTTGAGGAAAGAAAATGTCACATCCACACAGTCATTACATATGTGTAACTTGAGAAAACAATTTTTTTAAAGATGGGAATACACCAGTGTATCATAGTCTGAAAAATCAGCAGACACATATCATCTGTTTGTCATAGATAGTGGATGTCATAATGAGACAACTTGGGGACAATTTGCTTTATCTAAAACAAAAGTTATATAATAGTGGTGACAATTTCTCTTGATAGATGATAGATGGATGGATGGCTGGATGGATAGATGATAGAAAGATAGATAGATAAAAGATAGATATAGAGTCAAATGTTATGACCCAACAGAGAGCAAGACCTGGACAAAATACACCAATAGCAGGTGTTTTGAAAGACAGGACAAATATAGATGCCTGATAAGAAACTAGGTTTCCTTGAAGAGTCTGCAGAAAACAATTCTGGGGTCACTCGATCCTCAGTAGGAATAAAAGTTATAAAATCCCCTGCAGGTGTCCCCACTGAGCTGCTCCCACTTCCTTTGGTCTTATCCTTCATTATCCTCAGATTCAATCCTCCAGGCAAAGCTGACAGGGGCAGGCCGGGACTCACTTGACCAGTATATGAACAACCTAGTTGAAAAGCACATGCATACACACATGGACAGAAAAAAAATATTGACAGAAATAAAATCAAAGGAATGTATTTATTTTTTATTAATATTCTCACACTGATCAATCATGGACTTTTAGAGGCAGTATACTAAGAGTTATTTGTTTTTTGTTTTTTTTGCTTGTTTATCTCACCTAAGTCACAATGGACTCAATAACAAATTTTATGACCTAACAGAGAGCAAGGATCACAGAATCTACTCACCTGGATTGCTGTTTCCCTCACACTGACAAATGTCTAAGGATTGAAAACGTGAGATGTGATTACTCCTACACCTTCACCTAAACATTTGCAGCCATGAAATTATCTATTTGTTTTTAAACTCTAGACACAAATTTAACTCAACTTCCTGAGGCTGTAAATCCCACAGGTTGATTATATACTACCAAAAAAAATTCTAAATTTGCTACCTTTTAATTTGATTGAGAGTATCTATTTTACCCTGCATTTTGGGACAAGGTGAAAAGGAGGTTTTTCTGAAGTGCTTTTTACATCCCTCAATCACTTCCTATGTTTTTTTCTTTTTTTGGCCTACAGACCCAACTTTCTATTTTCATGGACGCTTGGTCACATCCGTTTCTAAATTGCAAAGGTGACTCAAATCTTGGAAAAAGGCAAATATAAAATAGATTTTCTTGAATATTTAAGCTACATACTTCTAAAAATCAGAAGTAATTCCATCTGATTGTCCCAAAGTTTTTATGGCAGAAGAACAATTTTATATAATAAAAATAACTGAGAATATTGTGGGGTCCAGTGGGTGTCCTTTACACGCGTGATCTGACTATGTTGCAAGACACAATATATATTATTAGAGAAGTTATGTTATGCGATATTTCAGAATATGTTAGGAACCTGAAATGTTAGGAAGGTTATTTGCACCCAACAGTTTTCCATTTACCCTGGGTCACCAGCACCAAGTAAAATGCACTGTGGCAAGACTACTTCTGGCTTAACGTATAGAAATGGATACTAGCCTGCTTAAAGCTAACAAAGCAATAAATAACATTTCAATAAATGATCAAGTATGAAACAACCAATTGGTAATAATGATCAGATGAACACTAAACAGAGCAAGGTCACAGAGTAATAGAAAATTTCATAAACAGCATGATAGTGTACAAGTCTTCTTAATTGTTTTCTGTTTTAAAAGCATATTATTTTCCTTGCATAATATTTCAGATGAGCACTTCACTTCCAGGCCTCAATCCACCAGTTTCTGGCTCTTTGTCAAGACTAGGCTTTTTTATTATTATTATTATTATTATTATTATTATTATTATTATTATTGTTTTTCCACCTTTGGAGGAGTGGTTTTTGAGTTTTTACTAACACTTATGCTGAAATCATTTTTTTAAATAACTGAAAGAATAGTTTCTTGCAATACTCCATCACAAAACAGACAGACAAGACACCAATAGAAGTTATTTTGGAAGATGGAATAAGTATAGATGCTTGATAAGAAACTAGGTTTCCTGGAAGGGTCTGCAGAGAACAGTTCTGAGGTCAGTGGGTCCTCACCAGGAATCCGAAAGCTGTGAAATCCCCTGCGGGCAGCCCCACTGAGCTGCTCCCACTCCCTCTGGTCCTCATCCTTAATCATCCTCACATTCAATCCTCCAGGGCAAAGGTGAGGGTGGCAGGCAGAAAATCACTACACCAAAGAAATGTAATTTAAGCTAGGACACGATCTCCCGTGGGCCCAATCCTTACAACCACAATTAATAGTGTAAATAAAAGGAAAGAAAATGGCACCAGAGATATTTAAAGCTAAGGTTTCAACCGTGAAAAACAAAGAAAACAGAACCAAAAACCTGCCTAGTAGATCTATAATTCAGTTTTCTATTATATCTTTGGCTTTCATACATGTCCAGGTCTTTTCTTTTTGTGGCTGAAAATGTACATCCAACAACTGCATTTGATTTCTCACCATAGAGCTGCCCTTTTACTCGAAAGATTACTAGTTTGGCTATCCATATTTAAGCCCAAGGATCTTTTCTTTTCAACAACGAAATAATTATATGGCAAACTGACATTTGATGCTAACTCTGAATAACCTGTCCCTAAGGCACAATGTTTTGGGTAATATTGATCATAAAACTAATGTGAGTGTTTTAAGGATTTAAAGGAGAACGTGCGCTGGTTGCTGGCTGCGTTCTGGAGGAACAGCCTTCGGCTGAGCCACACAGATTCTGTTGTTGTCTGTGCGTTCCCTATCAGCGGTGGGGATGCAGGGCAGGATTTTCGCTAATGCTCTCTCCCCAGCTCCATTTGCCTCTAACAGATGCTGTGAATCTGCTCCCAGTCCCACGGCTGGACGTGCCTCTGTTGATCAGAAATGCTTTCTGTTATCTCAGTGGGACCTGTCTGCGAATCTGCAGGAGGAACAAAAATATTTCTTTCCAAGAAAACACACCCAGCTCCTCATAATCCACCATGAAGATTTTTCTGTCTTAAGGACATGTTTTGCCGTTTTGTAGCCTTTCACTGATTTAAAAAACAAACAAAAAAATACATGACATGTAATAGCTGCAGGTGATCATACATCTATCTCTCTCTCTTTAAAAAAAATTTTTTTTATCCTCACCCGAGGACATTTTTGCAATTATCTTCAGATACAGCGGGAGGGAGAGAGGGAGGAAGAGAGAGAGAGAAACATCAATTTGAGAGAGACACATCGACTGGTTGCCACCCACATGACCCCAACCGGGGCCGGGGACAAACTGCAACCGAGGTACGTGCCCTTAGCGGGAACCGAACCCGGGACTCTCTGGTCTGTGGGCAGATGCTCTAACCGCTGAGCCACACCGGCCAGGGCCTATCTCTCTTTTTAAATGTAAAATCTGAATGGATTGGCTCAGCTTTATATAAAGATGGCTGGACTGTTCCCATCCTAGAGATTGTTGTAGATATCTGCACAGATTCAAATATTGATTTCTGGATTGAATTAGTTTTGATGGCTTTATTTATTGAGAGATTTTCTAGAGGGTAGACTATCAGCTCATTTTCTCTTTAATGGAGGTAATATAGAAATGGTTTTCACATACATTATTTCACTCAGTCCTTCTTAGGACTCTAACAACAGGCATTACGGTCACTATTTGAAGGATGTGGAAATGTGCAGATGAAAGTTACAGGATGTCCCCCCAAACAGTGACACACAGAAGCCTTGAAGTCACATCTTCCAACAACATGTCCACCATAAATTTGAAAAGAACAATGGAGACAGGAAGTGAGATATCACTTTTTCCCTGTCAGAATGGCTATCATCAATCAGTCAATAAACAACCAGTGCTGGCGAGGATGTGGAGAAAGGGACCCCTCCTGCCCTGTTGGGGGGAATGCAGACTGCAGCAGTCACTGTGGGAAACAGTGTGGAGCTCCTTCAACAAATGAGAAATAGAACTGCTTTTTGACCCACTAACTCCACTTCTGGTTACAAATCCATAGAAACCCAGAACACTAATTTAAAAGAATATATGAACCCCTATGTTCAGTGCAGTGCTGTTTACAGTAGCTAAGACACGAAGCAACCTAAGTGCCCATCAACCGACAAGTAGATAGAAAGTAGTGAGTGGTACCTACATACAATGGAATAGTATTCTGAATAAAATATTAGCATGGATGAACCTAGAGGGTATTAATCTAAGTGAAATAAGTCAGTCAGATAATACAATTACCATATGATTTCAATTACGTGTGGAATCTAAGGAACAAAATAAAGAAACAAAACAAAACAGATTCATAGACAAAGAGAACAAACTTACAGTTGCCTGATAGGAGAAGGATTGGGGGACTGGCTGGACAAGATGAAGGGATTAAGAAGTACCAATGGGTAGTTACAAAATAGTCATGGCGATGTCAAGTATAGCATAGGGAATGTAATCAATCATGTAATAGCTATGTATGGTGCCAGAGTGAAACGGGAAATTTAGGGAAAACACTTTGTAAAGTATATGATTGTCTAACAACTATGCTGTACACCTGAAACTAGCACAAAATAATATTGAATGTAAAATGTAACTGAAAAGTAAAAACACAGAATGGAGGTGGGAAGATAATTTAAAGGTTTCAGTTATTAGGTGATGACAGACTCAGATATCACTGATAAAGATTTATAAACAGCTTCACCATTACCTCGTTTATTTTGTTTGTTTACAATAGCGTTTCCTGTATATGACATCACGTTATCCTCACAACCGCCATGGAGGAAACAAGGGACTCTTTGCCTCTCAAAATCTCAAAAATGTCCCTTTTTTCAAATTACACAATTATCAGCTTGGTTATAGAAGGAACCAACGATGAATTAAAATGCGGTGGATGTATTTGCAGTGATGCTTTTAAGAAAAGCTTATGTTTGAATTTTAACTTACAAGATTTATCTTCCAGCTAGTATGTTGACAGCCATTTCACTAGAACTTGCAATTTCATTTCTATAACTTCCAAATGAATCTGTATGCTTCCTGTACTGATCAGGAAAATCCCAGCTCAACATTCTACCACCTCGAGTGGTGAGCTCAGAGATGTATGTTTTTAAAGAACCCAAAGGGATTAAGCAAAAACAAACAAACAAACAAAAAGCCAACAACTCATAGACACAGACAACAGCATGGTGATTACAAGAGACAAACGGGGGTGGAGGAAGGTATAACAGGGTATGGGGGGTTAAATGGTGATGAAAGGAGTCTTGACTTGGAGTGGTGAACACACAGTACGATATACAGATGATGTATTATAGAATTGTACACCTGAAACCTACATGACTTTATTAACCAATGTCACCCCAATAAATCCAATTAAAGAGATAATAAAATAAAGAGCCGAAAGAAGTGAAAAGAAGCCTGTCTCATTTTCTCCCAACCAAATTTCACTGGGCATCTTTTTAAACAAAAGTGTTGCAAAAAATAGAACTTACCTATTGACTATTAATCAGGGTAAGAGGAAAACAAGCCCTGCTGTCTCTGACATCCCCTTACATTATAATGAAATGAATGTGACAAAAATGAATGCTCCTGCTATTTTTTAGTTGTCACAAAGCTCTTATTCTAGGAGGTTCAAAATAGTTCCTTGTTGTTTACAACAAAAGGCCATCCATCCTGTTTGAAAATCAGGTACTATCTGTGGGAAATAGGAATACAGCATGCAGCTGCCTGTCACTGGACAACAAATTCCCTACTATACATTATTTTTTTGGCTGATAGGTGCAGAAGCAAACACTCAGAAGTGGGACAGCCTGGTTCAGACAAAGGTTTGAAGTGGTGAAGCGTGTACATGTGTGTATGCATGTGTGCACACATACATACACACACACACACACCAACTAGCACACACACACTTGCAGAAAAGAGAAAGTACAGAAAACTTTCTTCCCCTATAAAGACAAAATTAGGTAGAGGAACTGGACTGGTCTCAGATGGAGAGTGGAAGTTGCTTCCATACCTTTCCAATTGCATTCAGTCACAGAAATAGAAAAAGTGGACATGAAGTGGAAGTCTGTTTGGAACATTGTCATTGCAGGTGGCTGGACAAACTGGAGAGGCATTGAAAGGTCAGTGGAATTGGAATTCAGGAGTGTGGTTCCTCTCTGGGTCCCTAGTTTACTCATTTATAAAATGAACTTTGAATAAGAAGAGGCTCTTAAATTGTGTCTATGGGTTGCTTGGATTACCTGGAATTCCTGGAAATGCATGCAGAACTGTGTGCAAAATCGTGACTCTGGACAAATGTGTAATTTTCCAATGAGAGTCTTTAACTCTCATCATATTCACAAAGAATCTCCTAACTCAAGAACCATTGGACCAAACCTCAGAGGGATGGTGGGTGGGGGATGAGGGAAGTGATTAACCAAAGAACTTATATACATATATTGTAACCAATGGACACAGACAACAGTGCAGTGAAGGCAGTGGGTGGGGCAGGAATGAGGAGGAGGGTGTCAATAGGGGGAGAAAGAAGAGACATCTGTAATACTTTCAACAATAAAGATTAAAAAAAAAAATGAACCATTGGACCAGATGATCTGTAAGGACACTTTCAATAGTAATGTTCTATGATTTTAATATAACAAATAGTTTCAGAGAACTGTAACCAAACCTCTCTGGGTAACAGAAATGTTTCCCATTGTTGATAGATTAGAACCTCATCCCAAACACGCCTTATGTGTGTAGCATTTCTAACTCCTCATTTTTCCTTCCTCCATGTCCAACCACGCAAGATTGTATTGAGTCCATTTATTTCATCCTTACATCTAACAAAGATAAAGATATTACCTTTTTTATATTTCTTTGGAAAAGGATAACCTCATTTCTCAGAGATATAAAAATATGTATGTTTTAGAGCATGCATCTATGGAAAATATTTGCACATTTCTTTTCTTACACATAAAGTTTATTGCACATCAACATTGTGCCAAGCACTTCTCAGACCTAGAATTAGGAGTTTCTCTCACAGCCACGATGTGAAGTATGCAGAAAATCTGAACACGTGCATGGGGAAAGAATAGTAACTCCATCAGGCAAGAGATTACTAAAACGACCACCGGAATGAAAATCATAGTACTTCAGACGGAGTCTGATTATAATTTCACAATTCAACCATTATAAATACTTCTAATTCTTCATTTCCTTTAATCATGCAAGCATTTAGCTCCACTCTTTAATTATATACATCCAGGCTCTTACTCTGTGTTTTTAAGTTGTGAAATTCTTCTTAAGGGGAAAGTTTATTCATAATTTGTAAGTGGAATGAGAATTATATAAATACATATTATATTTTGGTTGAGTAAACTTTTCTCATAATAACTGTGAGATTATATGGAAGTTAAACTAGGATATGAAGTTATCATTTTTATTGAACTAATTTTAACTTTATTTTTGTATTTTAGTAATATTTAATACATTCGAAATACAGACCATAAACCAATTATTGACTAATATAAGTCAGAAAAATCACTGTGAATCCACGTTAAATAAGATAAAATAATGAACTTTCCTATAATCACCTATTTTCATATCCTTAATCTCATAAAGAGAAATTCAAGTTACTTTCTGAATTTAAAAATATTTTCTTTGATTATTTTTGTTTTTTTAATAACAATCCACAAATAATTGAAATCCCTAGGCAAATATATAATAAAGTCATGAAGAGATTTTAAAATATTTTCTCATGTAAGAAATAAATGAAGGCTAAATATGCATACTTTAAATCTACTCTAAGTTATCCACTTAATATACTCTGTTGAATAGTCTTGATATGTTTTTTGCATCTATGGATGAATGTAGGCATATCACTATTTCCCATGGATGGGCCATAACCTATCAGAAAACTCAGGAAGCTGACTTCAGACTGGTGACAGGATAATGTAGCATTTGGCCAGAATTTTTTTCTGGAGTAAAAGAGTAAAAAAAGAAAGGGACTCAGCTAGAAAGGAAAGTTAAAAATTACAAATTCTATTTTCACTGAAAATATTCATTGTATTGAGATAAACTCTAATAATACAACTTGTTAAGCATATTTCATAAAGATGTTTTTAACTGAACAAGGTTTGATATATCTTGCGCTTTGGGCAGGTATTTAAAAAAAATTCATCTAGGCCTGGCTGGTTTGGCTCAAGGGTTAGAGCATTGGCCCTGAGGACCAAAGGGTCACGGGTTCCATTTCCGGTCAAGGGCATGTACCTACGTTGCAAATTCGATCTCTGGCCTCAGTGTGGGTCATGCAAGAGGCAACCAATTAATCTCTCTCTCTCTCTCTTTCTTTCTCTCTTTTCCCTCCCTGCCTCCCTTCCACGCTCTCTAAAAAACAATGGAAAAAATATCCTTGGGTGAGGATTAACCAAACAATAAACAAACAAACAAACAAATAAATAAATAAATCTAGATAACACTCTCCACAGATGCTCTGGAAAAAAAGCATGAAATCAAATTTTACTTAAACATTAAACAACAAATTCAGAACAAAAATAGTTAAAAACGAATACAGAAAGTATGCTTTGTATCAACTTTTAAACTTGAAAGATTGAAAAACAATCCCCTCATAAACAAAATTAGGTGTCAATTTCTAGAGGAAATAAAAACTTTTTGGCATCCTCAAAGTACATATCCACTTTAGTGAAACTGCAAGTAATCTAGCTGTTTGATTTATTTTATTTATTTTTTTAGTATTTGTTAGCATTCATGTTAAAGACAGCTTACAGGAGTTCCTTTTTCCCTCATAAAATCCTTCACAACCATGTAGACATTCAATGCTTGCACACACCAAGGACCCTCTTCCTCTTAGGCACATTGAGCATCCGTGCAATGACCTGAATAAACTACAAACCGGCAGGTGACTCCTGGAGGCCAGTTCGCAGCCTGCTGACTTGGCGTGAAGCCACTGAAATCGAAGGAGACCCGGAGTGATGACTCGTGCTTTGCATATGTACTCTCGACATCTGAGTCAGGTGTTTCTTAATCACATCTTTAGGGATAATTATTAGGTCAAATTACATTTGACAAGAAGTTCTAAAATCTTACTAAGTTATCTCGGCCTGCAAAGGGAAATCAGCTCTCTTTACTCAACAGAAAAGTATAAAAGCTAAAATGCTGAGCTCATTAACCTGGCTGTTTTCAGGATCACTCCTTATTGTAAGACTGGTAGTTGATGGTTCTCTGAATGTAATGCTGCTTTTCCATTAGTTAAAATTATTATTCAAAGAGCGTCATTAAGAGGAATTATGGGAGAAAATGGAAACTGTTATGGAGAGCTTTAGTAAATTGCTTTAAAGACATTTCCAAGTAAGAAAACATATCTAAATATGTCCCTGTTCTAAATTTAACTGTAATATTTCTATACCAGGATTTGAATAGTATAACAACAGATTTATGATTGAAGCCGGTTTTGGTATTTTATGTACAGCATTCATTGCAGCACCTGTCAGTGAGGAGATTAATTTATACTCTAGCTCAACCTCACGTGCCAGTAATGCCAAAAAAAACGAAAAAAAAAAGGAAAACATTTTCTTACCATGTTACATTTTGTTAAAGTAGCTGAAAAATCCTTAAATTGTTAAAATAGGCTGGCTTTCAAAATAATGTGTTTTCCTGTATTTATTACAATTTTTTTATGTTGTTAAAAAACATTATGTTATATTCCTTACAAACCATAACAGCTTTCCAGTTTATATTATAAAAGTAATGTTTTGAAGACATAGTCCAATGATACTGAGATAATGTTGCCAACTTTTCCCAACAGCACAATGTCACCGCAGTGGGTCATTTCCAGTGTGAGAAGTGATGAATGAGCAGCAACTCATTTATCTAAAGCAAATAAGTGGTGCCCTTAGCTGTTTTCTGACTGAGTCCGAACTGCAAGATAACGTGTCTGAAATAGTTCAAAACTGTAGTGCAAATGAACCATATTAGGAAGTAAAAATAGAATACCTAAAGCGTAAGTTACTTTGGGGTGTTACACATGAGATACTGTATCATGTGACGGAAATAAATATTGGCACATAAAATCGTATTTTAACATTATCATTGAAACCTTTGGGTGCCTGAAGTTTTCATTACACTTTAGTGGGTAGATGGAAAACATTATGATTACTTTTTTTTTTTTCCTTTATTGATTTTGGAGAGGAAAGGAGAGGGAGCGAGAGATAGAAATATCGATGAGAGAGAACATCGACTGGCCACCTCCTGCATGCCCCCCACTGGGGATTGGGCCCACAACCTGGGCATGTGTCCTGACTGGGAATCGAACCGGCGACCTCTTGGTGCATGGGTCGACGCTCAACCACTGAGCCACACTGGCCGGGCATGATTACTTATTTTTAACAGCTGACTCTTTTCATAAGTTGATCACATTGAAAACATGGCAGACAGGGTTGCAGAGATTCTGAGGGAGCAGTTGCCCTTTTTGAAAAATATTCTTCTTGTCAAGTATGCATTTTAAGAATTTGGCAGTAATGTTTTAAGTCAAATCGTAATGGAAGATGTCCTTTTCATTACTAATTTTGGGAATTGTCACTGATATCCTCGACTTAACGGATTTTTGTCATTAAGAATAGTTAAAATTATAAAGACCATTAAAGAATGACTTGCCTCCAAAACCCCTATAAAGAGAGAGAAGGCATATACAGATATCATGCAAAACAAAATTTACGGCATGTATGAAACATAAAAAAGGCTCAGAGAAATGAAGTGAAAGTCACTAACCATTCCTGAAGATAATATTCTATAAATCCTAATTCACCTAAATAACTATACTGTTCTTTGTGATGCTTGCAATCTGTCGATAGGAGAATTAACAGGACTTCTTGAAGTCATATGCATCTCTCAAAATTAGGAAATATGGATAATAGCACGGCACTGCCCCAAACAGAGGCTCTAGCCAAGCAAATAAACAACCTCATTATGAATACATAGCAGTGGTGTACAATAGGCCTAAAACATATTAGAAAGGTACCTGGCCCTGGCCAGGTAGCTCAGTTGGTTAGAGCATCACCCCGATATGCCAAGGTTGAGGGTTCAATCCCCGGTCAGGGCACCTATAACAATCAAACAACAAATGCATAAATAAGTGGAACAATAAATCAATGTTTCTCTCTCTCTCTCTAAAATCAATAAAAAAAAATTTTTTAAGGGCACCATGGATCTTTTCATGTACAATATAGCAAAGTGGTTAGGAGTACAGAATCAGGAAAAAAAAGAGCTGGGTTCAAATCAGTCTACTGAGTGACCTTGGACATTTTACTTAAAATCTCTGCCTCTGTTTCCCTACGGAAATAATTGGAGATCCGAATGCATCTACTCCTTAGAACAGTTATAAGAATGAAATGAATAATACATGTAAAATGCTTAAAAGAGTGCTTTTAAGATGCTTTAGATCATCATTCTGGTCCCTCCATTAGCTAATTATTGAGTACCTACTACATATATTAATAATAGTCAACTGTCTTAATAGCTATGTATAATATAGACAACTGAAGATCAATACAGAAATTTCCAAGGTAAAAATAAAACAAAACATTTGCATATAATAATTTGAATGACAAAAACCAACCACATAAAATTCTGAATTAATCAACATTTTAGACATTGGTTTCCATTTTTCTTAATGGGCGCAGTTAAGAGAATGAAGGTCTTTTCATTAACATCTGTATATTTACTGTTGGTCCTCTCACTGTGTTTCTCGTAGTTCCTGCTTGCCATTCTACCCCACTGCTCATTAGCATAAGCCATTTTCATGTCAACAACTGTCTGTCCAAAGAAACCAGGATGCTTCCCTAAAAAAAGGTGCACCTCAGAGTTAGACTCATTCTAGTAAAGGCAATATAGTACATATTGTATATTATATTTTTATAAGAATACCAGAACCAAATATAAAGTGTAGAATTGTGCCTAAGTTTTGCTTTATATCATTCATCAGTCTTTTTATATAAATCTACCCATTGACTATCACACAGCCATCATTCTATTATCTTTGTAAAACATAATGAGTGACAGGGAACATGGGAATTCTGAGAGTAAATAAAGGTGCAGACAACACACAGTAGAAAGATTTTGATCTACTCATGGCTAGTAGTTGACATACTGATGTAGAAATTATTCGAACAGGGTGACTACCTGCTGTACGTTTATTTACTACCAGCATCATGAACCATGCCACGTAATTAATCACACTCTGCACCAGCAGTAAGGAAGTCTGCTCCCCACAATGCAGCGAGCAGTTATTTGCCTCTCGTTCGCTTGGCTTTTCTGCAACCCTATTGTGATTTTGTTTCCAGAAAGACTTCTGTCCCTGCTGTTTGGGGAAATGTATCTATAATGTCTTGATCCAAAAATTTCATATTCAACAGATGGTATTCTTGGCTATGTATTCACTGTGCTTTCTCTGAGCAGAGCTGAGTGCTTAATTTTGCTTGTTTTCTGCCAATCATCTCTTAGCTTACAAGTGAATTTTGATCAAATATATATTATTCCTTGTGCATGTGTTCTGACCCTTTTGGAATTCTGGTCTCTGTCTAGCATGAGATGTAAAGATTGCAGGCATGTCTTTGTATGGTCCTATCTTAAGAGAGATGCCCAAGACTGTATGTTTATTTGAACAAATAAATATAAAATACATCTCTACTTGTGGAGATAGAAACGTTTACATAAGAATATTTCTACAAGAATTGATTCTTTCCTGAAAGTGGAATTTTCTCATTATTTTTCTCTGTGCACACCATATAACTTATAAATAAACCAGTTTTTAAGTCTCATAAACCCAAAACAAGATAGTTATTATGTATAATAATATATTTAAGAAAAAGCATGTTGCCCGGCTGGTGTGGCTCAGTTGGCTGAGCATCATCCCATGCACCAGGAGGTTGCCCGTTTGATCAGGTCCGGGCAAATGCCCGGTTGCAGGCTCTATCCCCAGTAGGGGGCATGTAGGAAGAAGCCCATTGATGTTTCTCTCTCATCAATGTTTCTATCTCTCCCTCTCCCTCTCCCTTCCTCTCTCTGGTGCTCCCTTCATCTCTCTGAAATCAATAAAAACATATATATATATATATATATATATATATATATATATATATATTTTTATTTTTTTTTTAAGAATAAACATCTTTTTTAAACCTACAAATCCCTGTGTGTTGTGTGTATGGATACTATGTCTACATACAATGAGATGAAGTGCAAAGACACACACATATACAAACTCAATGCAAGAATAGACTTCTTAACAATACCTGAAACGCCTTTTGAAATGCCATAGGCCAAGAATTAGGCTTTTTACAGCAATGTTAGTTCACTTATTTAAAATCAATAAAAGTAGTCTCCTCTCCTTTCTGTTACATAGGTCTGGACATCAAAAAGATAATGGGGGCTGCGTATGAGAGGGGAATGTGTTAAGAAATACAAATTACCAGTTATAAAACCAGTCATGGGGATTAAAGTACAGCATAGGGAATGTGGTCAATAATATTGTAATAACTATGTATGGTGGGTACTAGACTTATTGGGGTGATCATTTCATAAGTAATGTAAGTGTCTAATCATTATGTTGTACCTGAAACTAATATAATATTGTATGTCAATTACAATGAAAAAAATATATATATATATTTATCCTCACCCAAGGACATTTTTCCATTTTTGTTCAGATAGAGTGGGAGGGAGAGAGGGCATGAGAGAGAAAGCGAGAGAGAGAGAGAGAGAGAGAGAGAGAGAGAGAGAGAGAGAGAGAGAGAAACATTGACAGGAAAGGGACACATCGAGTGGCTGCCTCCTGCACGACCCCGACCAGGGCCAGGGATGAATTGCAACGAAGGTACATGCCCTTGACCAGAATCGAACCTACGACTCATTGGTCCACGGGCCAACACACTAACCACTTAGCCAAACCAGCCAGGGCTAGATATATTTTTAAAGGACTATGAAGGAGAAAGTGATATAGACGGGACAGAAAACAAGAAGTTCAATCTCATTCATTTGTCTGCCTCCTCTACAAGCCTCTATAAAGCTACAACAGAAAGATTCTGTTTATCCAAACAAAGCAAAACTATGAGTGAACTGGATTAACTGACAGAACCCACTATTTTTCCTTTTCAACATTATTATTACTATTATTATTATTATTATTATTATTATTTACTTTCTGACATTCTTTAAAGAGTGTCTTCCTATTAGGCATTAAATCCACCATCAAAAGACTTGGCATCATTTGTAGACAAAAGCCTACAGTTTCTTAACGAAGAGGAAAAGATGAAAAAAAGACTCTGATAATGTAGGATCACAATATATTTTTGACTTTATGATCAATTTTAGCAGCTGCCAAAGCAAGATGCCAGTGTAACACTTACGCCATCAATTGCAGAATTTGGCAAGTTGATGAAAATGCACTACACTTATATTTAGATAAAACCCAATGATTATGTTCAACCACAATTTTACTTTCTCTATCATAAAGCTCAATAGCTGTACATTTAACTAATTTCACATAACAGGCTATTAATGCAGGGAAATTAAATTCTTGTCCCTGTAAATGAACCTACTATATATTTCTCAACTTCTAAATATTTTCCATAATGTCCATATATTCATCATTAAAAATCAAATGAAGCTTCATTTCCAGCCAGTATTTTTTATACTCATAATAACAGTCTCTCAGCTTAGTCTTCATACAGAAAATATAGTGGTATTTCTTTTTAAAGTTTTTTTTATTGTTTACACTGCTACAGATGTCCCCATCCCCCTTTCCCTTCCCCCCCCTTTCACTCCCCTTCCCTCTGGCCACCACTACACTGTTGTCTGTGTCTCGAATCTATATGTTAAATCTTTACATGGAATCATGGAATAATACTTATTCTTTTAATATAATAAAATATAACAAAGAGAGTACATGTAACAAATGAATATGAATTTTTCACACTTACTGTCATTTAATTTCCTCTTATAATTTCCAAGGAAAAATAGTTATGACATAAGCCATTTCCTATTTATTATTTGAGCATTCCTGATGAAGGCTGGTAGGAAAGTGTTACAAGCAAAAACCTGTTGTCTTAATTCCCCCATATTACTTAGTAAATTAGAGCTAGTCACACTTTGACACAGCTGACGTCTTTGAGGAGGTCAAGGGCTTAGGGATGCTGTCCCGCCCGCCTTGCCACCGAGGAAGGAGCATATTGAAGACAGGCTGGAGTGCTCTTAGAGACGCTGCAGTCTCTCTCCTTAATCCTGCTGGAACATTTGCAACATTGCGGGATGTCTCCTTTGAATGTCAAGATTAAGAGCCTAATCCTTTAAAATTTGGCTCAGACACACACACAAGTGAAGTTAGGTTTTTCACTTTTTAAAAGGATGGCAAAGAGATACTCTATAGGTAAGTTTCAAGGAAAAGATCATTTTGAAAACAAAACAATTCAGGTGGTATGTAATAAAGATAAAAAGAGCACGGTTTAAAAAATATTTCTTAAAATTTGTAAGCTATACTCATATCCATATAATGCAAAAAATATCACAAGATTAAGCATAATTTCTAAGTACCAAAAATACACTCTGATTATAATGTTTTATTGAAAACTAACGTAAAATCATATTCTGATAGTGTCAAGATTTAGTATAACCTTATTTTTTTATTAATTAAAAATTTTTTCCCTTTATTAATTTTAGAGAGAGAGGAAGGGAGAGGGAGAGAGAGATAGAAACATCAATGAGAGAGAACATCGACTGGACATCTCCTGCATGTCCCCCACTGGGGATTTGGCGCACAACCTGGGCATGTGTCCTGACTGGGAATCGAACCGGCGACCTCTTGGTACATGGGTTGACACCCAACCACTGAGCCACACCAGCTAGGCTATGACCTTGCTTTTTTAAAGGCCCTTTCTCATCAGTATCTACCAACTGTCCAGACACCCAAACTTTCAGTAAATATCTAAATTATGTTAAATATAAATGGACAAATCCTTATTTTGTGTAATTCAGAATAAAACCCATGTTTCATAGTTGGGAAAGATAAATACAGTCTACATGGTTTCATATGCACATTTAGTATATGGTTTTCCCCTTATGCTTGTCATATTGTTGTTACAACACCACGGATTTTGACTATGTTGATATGTCAGCACCAGAAATTTGCTGCAAGGCCGGACAACGTTTATCTTGAAGTCATGTGAATTCAAGACTTGTGTCCTGTAGTCTAAGACTTTCAAAGGCAGGTCAGTTAACTTTATGTACCACTCTGTGCCTAATTTCCCAGTTCTATAAATTCATTTGCAATTAGAAATAAATGTTCCCCTTAAACAAGTTTGTTCTATATTTAAGAGGTTTCTTACAAAGTTATCTGATCCTTCTGACTCTCTCTTTCTTTTAAATAAGAATTTGGAGAATGTGGGGAAAAATGAACCTCGGTAATGTTCCTGAGATAAGCTCATGTAATTTCAGCTATCATGGCCAAAAATCATATAAGAAAACCTAAAATAATAATGTTGCAAGATTGAAAGAGACAGAAATATGAGTCACTGTGGAAGTGTATATTGGGACATTTGGCGAAGTTCTAAGCTAAAGAAATTTAAGGGCCATGTTAAGAAAATGTTATCCAAAGCTTCAAATCTATCACAATTGCACTTATAAAATGACATATAAAAATGATCAAAATGTATATATATATGGTCATTTACAAGTAATTGTGTAAAAAATATAAGAAATACAAAATGTTGTCAACTTTCTAAATGCTTAATAGGTTAGTTGGTTTGATATTTCCTTGATTAGAGTTTAATAATCTTATTCAGAATCCTAAATATAAGAAAGTTGCTTAGTATTTAGAAAACATACCCAAATAGTTTGAAAGCAGTTCTTTTTTTTTCTTTTTTTCCTGGAAATCTATAGCATGAGTGCACATTTTTTAAAAAAAATTCTCACCCGAGGGTATTTTTCCATTTATCTTCAGATAGAGTGCGAGGGAGGGAGAGAGAGAGAGAGAAACATCGATGTGAGAGAGACACATCGATTGGTTGCCTCCCGCACAACCTCGACCAGGCCTGGGGATGAACCACAACAGAGGTGCGTGCCCTTGACTGGAATTGAACCCCTGACTCTTTGGTCTGTGGGTTGATGCTCTTAATCACTGAGCCAAACCTGCCAGGGCTGAATGGACATTTAAATACCAGAAATTCTTTTAATTTTTTTCTTCTTTATTCTGAAATACTGCATGTTATGCATATATTACAGTTCAGCCTGGTATAATTGCTACAGCCAGTGGCAATTGCCCTTCATTTTACGGCTTTCTGCAGCCCCATCTCTGCAGACCAACTTTGCTAGGCGACTTTTTAAAACAAAAGTAAATGCAATATAAGAAGCATTTTACTTTTTTTCTAAAAAACAATCTTGTTTCAATGATCAGTAGCTAGTCATTTATTTAGTAGTGAGGATTTTAAGTAAGTCAAATGATTTTTTAATCACAACAAAAAATGCAATAGGTGTCATCATTTTATAGGTTATCAAAAATGTTAACATTTTTATCATATAGTTGTACATACTAATATTTTTTTAATCAATTTGATTAATTAGATCTGGGCCAAAGAATAGATATCCTACTCAAACACAATGTACTTACTAAACAGGGCAAGAATATCTACAGATGTGAGGGGAAAGCAAGGTCAGGTGACATTTTCAGCTCAAACATTTCTTTAGCATTATTAAAGTGTCAGAGGAGCCTTTATCTAGTTATATTTAAATATTTCTAATTATAGGATTTATGGAAGACCTGTGAAGGATTTGGTACGTAGATTAAACATATGTTGAATGACCCTTCCTTTATGCTACGAAAGCAAGGCCTTGAGTGACAACAGGCAGTGAAGGGTTTGATTATAGGAAGCATTAGAAAGGCCATGGCAGGTCTTACTGAGTGTTTAGTCTTACTACTGATACCTTTTTTCTATTATGTTCCTTTCCCTCAACATTTTATAGTTCTTTATAATAATTCCTTTTTTCCCATCTATTTCTAGGTTCACTCATTTTAGCTGCAGTGGAATGTTACATTTTATGAATCCAGCCAATGTGTTGATCCAGACTTCTGATAATGATATTTGGGCTGTCTCCAAAGCTGCAGTCCACATTGCTGGGCATGTCTCAATGTGTTCATGTATAAGAGCTTTTTCCAAGGTCTGCCTAGGAGAAGAATCGGTGTGTTGTAAAGTGTGGATATTTAAACTTTACTAGCTATTGGCAAATTTCTCGCAAATAACTCCAAACTGTTATTTGTCAAATAAACAGTATATGAAAATTTCTGTATCTCCACAGCCTCACCATGCTCTTGATATTAGAAAATGTTAGCTTTCCTTGGAAATGAATGGTTTTAAAATTGTACTGAAATGTAGCTTCAGTCAACCTTGACTTGATTACTAGTGAGAATGAACATCTTTTCATGGTTACCGGCCATTTGGATATCTTCTCACATGAACTGCTATTCTGTCTATGTTTAAAAATTGCTGTATATATCTCAGTATTGGAAATATATTTTCACACTCTGTGGCATTTATTTTTCACTTAGTTTATGGAGTGTTCTGTTGTATGTAAGTTTCTAATGTTAATAGATTCAAATTTATTAAATACTTTCTTTGTAGTTTGTACTTTTAATATCTTGTTTGAAAAAATATTGTCCTCTCTCAGAATTCATAATGTTTTCCCATGTGATCTACAAGTTTTATGTTTCTATCCTTAAATGTCGGGTCTTTACCCACAATTTGTTTTGTCTTGTGTGAGACTGAGTTCTATCCAACCCTTACCCCCAATTATCCCAGGATCATTTATTGTTTAGAGTCAATAGACCATTGTTTTCCACTGATTTCTAAAAGAGATTTTGTAAGTTAATTACCCACGTATACGTGCAGATATTTTATAGTTTCCGATTCAGTTCCATTTTGTTTAACCCAAACTCTAACTCCTCTGTGCTAGTACCAAACTCTTAATTACTCTGGCGTTTAAATGTTTCAACATCAGCTATGGAAAGTTCTGTCACCGAAGTCATTCTTAAAATGTGTCTTGTCAACTTTTGGACCTTTTAATCACAACGAAATTTGGGGATTGGCTTGTTATAGTATCTAAAAAAATAAATCTCATTTTTTTATGGTTTTAAATTAACAAAAAATTCTTTAGGGAGAATTGCTTGAGCCTGGCCGATGTTCAAAGTTGACTCTATTGTAGGATCTCAGATAAGTTTCACACAAGCTCCCTTGCTGGGTGCTATCCTTCCACAACTACCATGACATGGTGACACATAGTTTCCTTCCAGTTTCTTTATCTGGCCCTAGCTCTTAGTCTTCCAGGGTGGTACATACATACCATTATATTCCATTCTTTCGCCCGTGTTAACAAACCAGGTCTCTCCTCTCCATGGCCCACATCTAATTCTTGGGAAACATTTATGCCTCTAACCCAGAGATTTTTAACCTTTCTCATCTCCTGGCACACATAAATTAATTACTAAAATTCTGTGACACACCAAAAACAATTTTTTTTTGCTGATCTGAAAAAAATTAGGTGTAGTTTTGATTGAATTACAAAAATAAAAAGAAGAGTAATTACCTACTCTATCTACTCCAAAGTGACTTTTTAAAAAGTCTGACGCCTATATTATATATAAGGATTTATGGTACCAAGAAGTAACCAATCAGATGTAAATTATTATTCCATGTGAACAATGAGGTGCAACTCTATTATATGACCTATATACTTATGGCTTAAGACAGGACATTCACACCAGACGGCTATTGTGTTGGCTATTGTCATTTTTTTATTTGACAGTCTCAGATAAAAGAGGTCAGTGCCCCTTACTAAATAGGTATTGCATGTTTTAAAAATTCTTGTGGCACACCAGTTGAAAATTGCTACTTTAACCTAATAAACTCTGGGATACAGGATGATCCTAAATCAGACACCTGATTTTAAATCTTTCATCAAAGCAACTTTTCAGTTCTGCTGTCTTGTTCTCTAGATTTCTGTCAGTCAGTGGACCTTGTGCCTTCTAAATATCAGGGTCCTATATCAAATTTTACAAATAAGGTCACTGAAGACTTCCTTTGGGGGCATCTCAGCATATAGGATGTGCTCACCTTATGATTACACTTTAGAGGGGTGGTGAGATATGTCACATATGTCATCCTCTTACCAAAGTAAGCTCTCAACAAGTCTCTACCATCCCACAATTCCCTTTCAACCCTTTTTGATATACATATCATGGCGAGGAATATTAAGAGATAGCAGATAAACCATTTTGAATGTTTCCTTCAAAAACTTGCAGTTGATTTGTCTACTACTCTCCTTTGTGTCTGATATCTGTTATATCTGCAACTCATTTTAAATTTCCAATTTAACATCCTTTTGCAAAAGCCTTGCGAATTTTCATTAGATTTTTGCACATATATCATATCATTAAGCTTATACGTATATAGATATAGACAGCATACCCAATCATTATATTTTTCTTTGTCTCTTTTCCTTTTGCATTGAAAACTTCTAATAAGAGGTACTGAAACAGTGATAATGATTATTTTTGCCTGGCTTCAAATTTTGAAGTAATTCTTCTAATGTTTTATCACTAAATCTAGCTTTTCATGAGGATTAAGGAAATTCCATTTTGTTCCAAGTTTGTTAAGATTTTTTTCAACATGAATGAGAGTTGTTTCATCATCTGTTGATGTGATCATTATTTTGTCCTTCTTTAATCTCTTAATGTGGTGAATTACATTAATAGATAATCTGCAATAATGCTGCATAACCAGACCTCCCTTTATGATGGCTCTTCATAAAGTAATAGCTATGATAATATTAACTATTTAAAAATGCTGAAAAAGTACAATTTTGGCATTTCCTTTTGCCTTATGAATAGTTTGAGAAAACAAGAATAAAATGTAGTTTACTCAGTATTTGTTTGTTTGAATAAACTGTGAAAAATTTTGTAAGTATAAAGATGTATAAAGCAATTTAGATGAGAAAACACTGACACCAGGGATATATTGTTAAATGTACCATTGTTTCAAATTAACATTTTATTTATGTTTTAGGACAGTAGAAAGAAATAAGTTTCTCCTTTAAGATTTTTCTTTAGAACATTCCAGCATGAAAAAAAAAAAATGCACTTTTAAGTGTGTTTCTTTTTAAAGCTAACAGGCCACAAAAGGCAGTTAAGTAAGGCGCGAATTAAAATGATCTTATTTGATAAAGGATGCTACCACAAAAGATTAACATATATCCTGAATGTAGGATTAATTGATGTCATTTAATACATTTTAAGAGCTTTGGTAACATAAACTTGCTGAGCATGGCAGCGCTGTCCCTCAGACATCCTGGGTCACAGCGGAGGCACCGCTCACTCCACTCCAATCTCAAAGCTTTAACAACAGCACAGCTTTCAGACTTCAGCTTACATGGCGAAGCAAAATGACGACCTCACCCTTTCTTCCTAGAATAAAATGTATATGTCAGATACTACTTGCGTCTCACGTAACCTTAAGGAGATTTTAGAGACCAAAACACACACTGGAGTGTGTGCACCCGGCTTCACACCTGCATCAGCGGTGACAGGCGTGCGGGAGCGGTCTGCACCCCTGCTCTGAACTGAAAGCTCTTTGAACTTTGCTCCTGAGCTATATGGAGGTCAACTGGAGAAGATTTTAACAGAGAAAGTGACGTCATGAAGTTGATTCAGAGAATAAATGAGGAAAGGAAGAAAGAAAGAGAGAGAAGGAGGGAGGGAGGAGAGAGAGAGAGAGGAAAGAAAGAAGGAAATTGTGAATTTTAAAAGCTTCCTGTATAATCTTATTAACCAATGTCAACACAATGAATGAATGAATGAATGAATGAATGAATGAATTTATTTATTTATTTTTGTTAATCCTCACTGAGGATATTTTTCCATTGATTTTTAGATAGAGTAGAAGGGAGGGGGGTGGAGAGAGAGAGAGAAACATTAATGTGAGAGAGACACATAGATCAGTTGCCTTTCCCACGACCCTGACCGGGGCTGGGGATCATAAAACCTGCAACCCAGGTACGTGCACTTGACCAGGAATCGAACCCTGGACCCTTTGGTCCATGGGCTAACGCTCTAACTGCTGAGCCAAACCAGCCAGGGCAAATTTAATTTTTTAAAAAAGCTATTGACAAATCCATGCCTCACTGAATTTAATGTAGTTATAGATGTCACTAGCCATGAGACATAATAGGGCCCATGTCCAGATATTTGGATGCTGACCTTTGTTGGTGTGACAGGAGCTGGCATTACCTGAGGACTAACAAAGTTGGACTCTTGTCTCGAGGTTCTCAAGTCATAATCCAGACCTCTGGTTCTCAACCTTAATGACTAGTTACATTACTGTGAAACTTTAAACAAGTATACATATCTCAGACATAAAGAATCAGACTCTTCATTTAAGTGATGCGTGCTTTTGCTTTAATTTGTGAGGGAAGATATTACAGCAGTAGAAACTAACACTCTGAAGACTAGGAGACATGCGTGCCCAAGGTCCAAGCTGACCAGGTAGCAGAACCAGCTCTGTGATCTCAGTTAGTGTCTCTTTTTATTTACTCTGGTCTCTAGCTGTTTCTATCCCAGCACATTGCTAATCTATAAACAGCACTGTATCATCACTATAATTAGCATCAGACCATGTAAGAGGAGCACTTTCAGACAGATGCAAAGGTCATGTTCATGATTATAGAACAGAGCTGAGTAAATCAAAATAAAGCAGCAAGAATTAAAAAAAAAAAAGCTTGTTGATGGCAACACACTGTCACAAAGGGACATACATAGCAAATACGATCAAGTCACTTGTATCCACTTCTGTCTCTGTAAGAAAGGGCGAGGTCCAGACAGTCATGTAATTTTTTTATGCAGGCTCCCTTTGAAAGTCTTTTTAAGTCGAGCCTTAATAAGTACCCTGCAGTGAGAAGGACGTGGTTGATTATATGCTAGAGTAGGAGGAGAAGAAGAAAGGCCACTAACATTTCCTCCTAATTCCTATTAATTTTCCCGGTACCAATGATGAACAATGTATCAGTGAGAATGAAGCTCATATGCCCAGTGGCAGGGCTGGGCCCCTCAAACAGATGAAACATTTTACCAAAGAACTCTGTCTTCTGCATAGTGTACAAAGGACTAAGTCATACATTATTCTTTTCAGCTACACCCCAAAATATTCATTGTTATTAAACTTGTCTTTTAAAATAACGATCTAAATATATGACAATATTATATCTTCTTCATTCAACTGAACAGCTATTGTCCCAGGCCCTCAGAATACAGTCATGAGCCAAAAGGACAAGATACTTAGAAGTTCGCACATTTTGCAATCTAGTGTGTATGTGTGGGGAGGGGTGGTACTGGAGACTGAGAATTAAGACATAAGCAAGGAGATAAACAGACAGATGCCAGATAAGAGGGGTGATACTGTTGAGTGTGACTGGAGCTTTGGGCTCGAGGAGTGTAGCTAATTTAGAACAGACAGTCAGGGTGGTGACATTTGCACGAGGATCTGGAAGATAAAACAACCACATGCATCTTGGGGAAAAAGAATGTGACAGTAACAACAGCAAGTGCAAAAGGCCTGAGGTACTGAGCTGGGTGTGTTCAAGGAATAGATAAAAAGGCAAGTTGGCTGGCATGTGGAGAGCCCAGGAAAGAACGATTATGATGTATGTATGTTTACCTACAGCCGATACCTTCATTGTTAGAGAAGCACAAAGAGGATGGAGCAGAGATTTTTCTCTCTTTCCTTCCCGCAGCTCTGACTTGGCTTCTCTCCTTAGGCTCAGGAACAGGGGACACACGGGGAGCACTGAAGCAACAAGTCTGTGCCTTCAGGACGCTTCTGTCATTCATTCCATATTTTCATAAACGGGACTTTGAGCAGAAGGAATGAAACAATTTTTCAGAGAAAATATGCCAGGGCTGAGGTTCATCAGCTGGAATGGAATTTTGTTTGGGGGAATGTTCCAGGGCTTTGGAGCCCGACAGGAAGCGGCCTGTGCAGCCCTGGGCAAACCACTTAAGGTCGCCCTTGTCTCAGCTTCGTCATCTGGGAAAGGGGACTGAGCATCTCTAACATATCTACTTGTGAGGCACACTCTGCACCCCTACCATGTCCACAGCACTGGAACCCTGGCTCACTGGCAATAGCCTTCTTCACACGGGGTGCTGGGGCTGAGTTCTTTGTTCTCAATGGCTTAGTGCCTTAGGAGACAGAGATCTGAGTTCCGATCCTGGTTTCATCTTCAGCCCTTGGCCAAGTCCCTTTATATATTCGAGACTCAGTTTCCTCATTGGTCCAAACTGCACCTCTATTGAAGGTCGTTAGGAGGTTTCAATAAAATTGTGAATGCAAGGGGCCTGGCTGAGCCTTTACCCCAGGAAAGAGCGCAGGCTGCGTGAGTCATCATCACCATCATCACTGCCAGCGGGCCTACTATGTGCTGGGCACTCCCGGGAAGGGCACACAAAGGGGGAAACAAAGCGTGGGCCCTGCTCCCAGGCAGTTTGAAGTTTTATTGGATGTCTGGCCTCTGACTCTTTGCTCCTGCTACTCCACCATATGGGTTGGGTCTTGAAGGACGGGTCAGATTTGAACACGTGGGGATGGAAGGGAGGGGGGCCTTATGGATATGGAGCCACACAAGCAAAGCTTGGGACATGGGCAAGTGTAGGGCACACATGGACAACTGAAACGATTTTAGTTTAATTCCACATCAGAGCCTCTTCTGGTCCAGCTCACACAAACTTTAGCCAAGATATATCAAGTAACTACTATGCACCCCTCCCGCAGACTTTATATCCAACACCTTATATCGTCACAGTAAAATAGGAAGGTCACTTTGCCATTCCCATTTCAAAGGTGAGGAAATGAGACTTGAAGCGGTCCGGTACTAGGGAAGGATGGGCCATGAATTAAAGTGCAGGGAGACAGACTGCAGATCCGGGCCCCACGCCTCTTTGTAAGACAGATGCTGTGTTTTGATCTATAAAATTATGTATGCATACAGTGAGACTATCCCTCCTGGTAGCCATTATATATCATTGATAAATATTGAGTCTTGACATGAGGTGGGGCAGAGGTCAGAGAAGCTATTATTTTATTATGTATAGCAGAGGTGTTTCTTTTAAAATTATCATATTTAGTGGCCTTAGTGGAAACAGCAGTAAGTGTTCTTAAGTCTTTCATTTGGCTGTTGAGCTGCTGATGACTTTCAATGAGCTATTTACTGTCCCTTCAGTCGTTTTGCCCTCCTTGAACTGAAGAGGTTCACATAGACGGAGTCAATAGTGGTGATGCAGTTGGGTTAATGGTATAACCGGTGGATTTCTCAGCTCTTTGTAATGACTGACATTGAAAACCCTACTTGGTTCGAGATATCACTGTACTTTGGAAGGTACTAGATTATCAGTGGGTTAACTGTGCTACAACCCATTTTGTTTATTTGTGTCTGCAGTAAGTCAATGTCCAAGTAATGGTACTAAAAATCAACTTAGATCTTGAACTTCTCAACTCAAATATTTGCAAAGCCTGTAGGGCTACGGAAAAAAGTCTAATTTCTACACACAGCACTCAAGCCTTCTGCCCTGACAAATTATGCCCTTCTATACCCACTTATATTTACAAATATTTATTTCATCTGATTTGGCAATTCATCTTACACTCTCCCATCTACTCCGATATTTATATATCCCTCAGGATCCAGCCCAAATGTCAGCCTCTCTGTTAAGTTCTTCCTGATTCTCCGAAGTAGATTTAGTTGATACATGAGTTTTACTCCCATAACACTCTGTGAAAGCGCCAACTGAAGAATTTATTACAATGTCTTGTAATTATCTGTTTTACTTCCATACTCCACAGTGAAGAATGATTCCTTCTTGGACAGGCATTGTATTTTACTCACATTTTTTTTTCTTTTTTCTGAATTTATCGCTAGTGCTATACCAGTGACTAACCCATGGCAGGAACTCAATAAACTAAATGGAGGAGTGAATGAACAGATAAATACATGCCAGCTATCATTCCCACTTTATATCTGATTCATTCCCCTAATGTGATCTGTGCAATGTCATCCAGATAAAACGATTCTCTGAAATGGCTTCGGGTGTCTGGCCTCCGTGTCTTAACTCATGCTGTTCCCTGTTCATTTGTCTCCTCCTTCCACTATCAACATTGCCTGTTAGATCTTACACATCCTCCAAAACCCTGAAATGGCCACTCCTCCACGAAGCCCTCCCTGACTCCCAATCCAAGGGCCACCCCTCCCTCCTCTGAGTGCCTTCGCACACTGTCAGCACTTCCTCGTTCTCTCTGGTCTTTTTCTACATCGTGTCTGTGCATGTTAACTCATAATTACTCACAAGTGTGTATGCCCATGTGCCATCACAAGCTCTTTAAATGAGAGCACAGGTGTTATTCTCTGCACGCTCTCTCACTGGTGTGCACAGGGCACATATTTTAGGATGATACAACCATGATGCTCTAAAGAATAACTGGAGGCAGTTACACATTTTATCCTGTTTGCATTTTTTTTTTCCCAAAGTAGATTTCACATATTATTTCGGTCAAAGTTGACAAAACCCATCTTTGGGCATTTTTCTTTGTCCTAAGAATTTCCTAGGAGCTTTACACCAGCACTGATTTTATCCAGAGGTGTGCTGATGTGCACCCACATGTGTGCTCTCAATGCTGCAGCACTGCGTCCACAGAAAACCAGCTTTGTTACCTTTCCAAACTTAGAAAAATAAAGATAGTAAAGATGAGTCATAGCTCTGACACTAGTTTAGTCCTAAAGGCAGTTATTTATATGAGCTAATCTAAAAGTAATAACAACTGAAGAAACTGTTCACACTCCCTTCAGAATACACAGGAAGGCAGATATCCTATTATTGGTATCTACTGTTAATTACAGAATCTCCTTAGCACTGCAGGAAACACTCTTTCTAAATGCTCTACCCCTGTCTATTTTTAACAGAGCAAAGGGAAAAGGAACGACTCACTTAATAAGGCAAACCTCAGTGGAAGGTAAGGGGGGGGGGTTGTGCAGGGGAGGAAGATGGGAACATGTTCTCATGAACTCAGAGCAACGACTCCACGGGTGATCTAAGGTGGGTGGGATAAATGCAATGAATTGAGCTCTTTCTGCAGATTTATCCCATTATTTTATCAGTAATTAATTAATTTGTCAAACATCAAAATTAGATTAGAGCTAAAATTTACCTGCATTTGCTAACACCTTCAACTCTTTTCTGTAATTCCAAAGCATCATTCTGTTAGGGTGTGCTAGTCAAAGATGAGTTCAATTTATAAAAGGTTATTGCAATAAAACATAACACATTTTCTACCCTCCCCCCCAATTGTTTTTTCTTGGTAAATAGCTGATTATCTTTCATATAGATAAAAATGTTAATAATCTTGTTTGTAAATAAACAAACACACATGTACATGGTAAGTGTGATAGGATGACTTTAAATTATAGCTTCAGATGGATGATGAGTTATTGGCTTTGGGAAAATAATGGCCTCACAGTGAATTAATACAATGCATTTTCTCTCTATATATTTTCCTCCACCAGAGACTTTTAAGAAAGAGTCTATTAAAGACTATTCTACCTTTGAATGAGCTTTGAATTACCTTTGCTACTGTCAAAGCCCATTTATCAACTTGACAGTGTGAGTCTCTAAAAGCAAATAAGGGCAAGAAGGGGTCCTGCACTCTTGCCTTGGCAGAATTAAGCTCCTTTTCCACAAGGGAAAGGCATCCTAGAGACAGCTGTACTATTTTACACCAACTCAGTGAAACAATACATAATGTCTCTGTTTGAAGGGCCCTACAGGAATTGTGTCTGATATCATTCCGAATGCCCTACCTTGCAACAGAGCATTAACAAACACATATATTTGTTCCTCTCCAGGAATCTAATGTACTTAGTTTTAAAATGCAAAGGTAAAGGAGAGAATAAAAACTTCCTCTGTTTTCTACGAGTGACTCCTGATTATGTATCCCTTTGGTGTTTTTATTTATGTTCTTATAGTCTTTGTACAGAAACCTAAAACCAAAATAATTGACATTGTTTGGAAAATATTTTCTACAGGCTACAGTGATTTAAAAAAATCTGATTAGGTTTGTGCAAGCCTAAATTTGATACAATGATCATTTGTTAAAACAACAAAATGGTTTGCTTGAGCAAATGCCTACGTATAAACATTCACCATCTCGACACAAATGTCCCTGTTTTATTAACCAATGTCCTTGAGAACATATCTGTGCAACTTGAACAACTCCCTTTTCACTAATGGAGTGGAACATTGTAGAGAGAATTCCATTAAACAAAAAGTCAGTCTTATTATTGGATCTTGCTGGATCAATGATGCTAAACACATTACCCAACCAGTTTGAAAAGTATTCATTGTCAGATGTCCGTCTAAATAATTATGGCCATTTTGTTTAAATTAAAATAATTCAAAAAGTACACTGTTGAATGCGCGTGTGTGTTGGTTAATTGATAAATCATACCACGGGTGAACTCCTGAGAACACTCAGAGTGAATGTTGATGGTAGATAAAAGGCCTAAATTCTTATACATGCATCCATATATTACATTTTCCCTACAAGTCGCTTCGTATCATTTCTATCTTCAATGTAAAGGAAAATTCACTTTAGGCTTGGGCTATTTTTACTGCTTATATTAAAGTCCAACTAGATCAGTTCATTTTCAGATTGAAAATCAGATCAGTTACCTTACGTATCCCAATAATACAATTAAAGTATTTGGGCTCTAAAATATTATTGTATAATATTTTATTTTTTAAGAAGGCCAAAGCTCAGAAATTCACAGGAGCTGATTTTTTAAAAAAGTGAAATAGCTAACTAAAAATAAGCTAAAAAGGAGAAAATTTGAGATTAATTTTGTATTCTTTTATTTTTTATTTTGTTCTTTATTGATTTTTAGAGAGAGGAAGGGAGAAGGAGAGAGATAGAAACATCGATGAGAGGGAACATCGATTGGCTGCCTCCTGCATACTCCCCATTGGGGATCGGGCCCACAACCTGGGCATGTGCCCTGACCAGGAATCGAACCAGCGACCTCCTGGTGCATGGGTCAACGCACAACCACTGAGTCACACTGGCCAGGTATTAATTTTGTATTCTTAGAAAATGCACAAAAATAGTGAAGGTGGTCAGAAGTTACAAAATTCCAGTTATAAAATAAATAAGTCTGGGTTGTAACATACAGCCTTACAGCATGGTGACTACAGTACTGAATATTTGGAAGTTACTAAGAGAGTAGATCTTAAAAGTTCTCATCACAAAAAAAAAAAAAAAAAAAAATGTTACTATGTGTGGTAACAGACTAGATTTATTGTAGTGATTTAAAAAACAAAAAAAACCCTTATCCGAGGATATTTTTCCATTTATCTTCAGATAGAGTGGGAGGAGAGAGAGAGAGAGAGAGAGAGAGAGAGAGAGAGAGAGAGAGAAACATTGATGTGAGAGAGACATATCGACTGGTTGCCTCCAGCACAACCCTGAACAGGGCCGGGATGAACCACAACCCAGGCATGTGCCCTTGACCGGAATAGAACCCACAGCTCTTTGGTCCATGGGTCGACACTCTAACCTCTGAGTCAAACTGGCCAGGGATTATTGTAGTGATCTTTTGCAATAAATGTGTATTTGAATAAATTACACTGTACACTTGAATTTAGTATAATGTTATATGTCAATTATACCTCAAAAATAAAAAAAATAATAAAACAGTTAAAGAAAAACAAATATCCATGCCCTGGTCAGTTGGCTCAGCTGTTAGAGAGTCAGCTGCGGACTCAAGGGTCTCGGATTCGATTCTAGGTCAAGGGCACATACCTGGTTTGCAGGTTCGATTCTCACTGATTTTCTTTCATACAGATAACAATATAAATAATCTTATTTGTAAATAAATACATGTATTAAACAAAGAAGCCATCTTTTCTGTTACCCCAACATTTCTAGGACAAAGTCAAGGAAGTATCGAGAACCACATTTTAAAACAAATGTTATTTGTTTCTGTTAATATCTCTGAATTATAGGCCTGATGTCTGCTCTGGAAATGTTGCATGGCCAGTGTAATTATGGCTTCTGTGAGTCATGGAGACTGCCCTAGGCACCATCCATCCTATTTATACTCCACAGAACAAATATTCAGAAGTGAAGGGAACTGAGAAAAAACTATGTCCGGAGGAGTTCAATAGCCACAGCCTCCTTTCTTATAACTCTAACTCAGCTTAAGGATCCCAGCAGACAGGTTAGGGAGACCTCCTGCCTCCTTGGAAGTCCTCAGTAGTTATGCGGGTTCATGCAGGTAGGTCATGGCTCTGTTTGAGGTCTGACCTTGCTGGGCTGTTACAGAGAATTGGATCCTACTGAAAAATTTGGCCATAGCAATTTTCTCTACAGCAGAAGAGTGCACTTCACAAGAGGAGTGTCAGGTTATTGAATTCTTCGTGCTGAAGTGAGGTGTGTGCAAGGGTGTGCGTATTGGACCCTACAAGCCAAATATAGTTCCTATGCATTCTACCTTCAGCTTACAAGTCATCTTGCTGGGTGGGGATTTTTAGAGAGGAACAGTGTGTTAGCTAAATGTTATATTACTTTTTTTTTCTACTTTCTCTTCAGTTAATAGAATCAAAGGAACGAAAGAAGACCAAAATTATGAGAATTGTACTTTCACAAGTAGAAAAGAAATTAAAAGTCCCTTTTGCCCATAAGACAAAGCTAACAATATATTTAGAATGTCTCCGTATTCAATCTTTCTATGATTAAGAGTTTGTGGACTACATCAAATTTGTAAGCTCATGGATGAAAGAGACTATGTATTAAAACTTTCACGAACAATTAGATCCTTCAGGAGCAAATATTGAAGGGCATATTTTGGTATGAGGTGGTGAGGTTTAAAATAGTACTTCTTCCAGAAAGGGGTGAGTAGTTTTGTTGTTCTCATTATTTCTTTGTATATATTATTCATTTCAAACAATTTAATATTTCATTATTTCTTTGTTTTATTTATTTATTTATTTATTTATTTATTTATTTATTTATTTATTTATTTATTTATTTATTTTTATCTTCACCTGAGGACCTTTTTGCATTTATCTTCAGACAGAGCAGGAGGGTAAAAGGGAGAAAGAGAGAGAGAGAGAGACATAGATGTGAGAGAGACACATCGAGTGGTTGCCACCCACATGACCCCAACCAGGGCCGGGGACAAACCGCAACCAAGGTACGTGCCCTTAGCGGGAACCGAACTCAGGACTCTCTGATCCACAGGCCGATGCTCTAACCGCTGAGCCAAACCAGCCAGGGCTGTATATATTATTTATTTTTAACAATTTAGTATCTCTTGATGTAGACAAAGAACTTACCAGGATTCCTCATAGATGTTTAAAGGGAAGAAGTTTGTTAGTTCTATTGCAATTTTTTAAAAAAAGGAGTTACAATTCATAAATTAATTAATTAAGCTGATGATATAATGAAAGCTTAGCAAACATTATTTTATTCCTCATTCGTTTTCATATACAGTACTTTTATTTCTTGCTGGTCCCTTGATGATGTTTCATTTTGTGATCTGGTCTCTATTTTTCTCTCACTCCCTGTCCGTCTGGCTAATATTCATTTAATACAACCAGTCCACGAGTCACAACCAATACTATCCTCACTTTTCAGAGAATCTGAGTCTCAAGAGTTTAAAGTCTTTCCACACAAGGCAGGTACACAGCAGAGCCCAGACTCAAATTCTGATCTTTCTAATTCCAATCAGGTGCATTGCATCTCAGTGATGACATTTCTCTGAACTAGACTTTGAGAATCTTCTCTGTTATGAACGAAAATAAATTTTGGAGATGACTGGAACAGTGATTCCTGAACCTTGTTGTGCATCCAAAATCACTGTGGAGCCAGTAAAACCCGCTGATTCTTGGGCACTGGCTCCACTTTGGACTCCTCTGGACCGGGTGGGCCTGCGGTACGTGTGTTTTGAACATGCTTCACTGATGAAGCCGTGCACAGGAGATTTGCAAAACAATGGATCTCTTCCTGGTCTTTCTTTTATAGATGAGACAACTGAGAGTTGTGTTTGTGATGATGATAGGGATGCAGCCCAGGCATCTACTCCCCATATCAATCATTGTTGGACTCTATCATGATCAGCAAGGTGTTCTTATGTACATCAATGATCCCTGGGGATTGCATAATTATTATTATATTTCTCCTGCTTTGTCTCTAGTCATCTTTTTCTTTAGGGAATTATGAATGAAATGAATGCACTTATTGGGAGAGGAAACTTGCTTAGAAATGTTCATGAAACACTGTGGTCTGTCTATTATTCATTTTGTTAAAGAAAACAGAGAGAGAGAGCAATTAAAACTTAATACCACAGATGGTACCCTCCATATGGGAAAACATATTTGGGTTGTTAAGTATTGTGTCAGTGGCCTGACCAGAACATATTAAACCCCATTTAAAATCAAATTTCATGTCAAAGCATCTCGAAAGAGTAGGGCCACAGTGAGATTCCAGAGGGGGAGAGCGCAGAGCAGGTTAATGGAGCCCATTAGAAGGTGTTCTAGACACTGTGACATTCTGAGCATGTGGCTTTGGTGAGTGAGAATGGCTAATAATGACACCTGAGCTAATTCCCCACTTGAATTTTCACTTAGTTTGTAATTCTATATCAACTACGAAGAGAAAAATGAAAGAATATGAATTTTCTGAATGCTTCTTAGTGTTTGGGCAGAGAAAAGCAGATGGTCTTTTATTTTTTAGGGGGCAACTTATGAATACATTTATCCTTATGTAATAGCTCATTAATCTTACATTATAAGACTCATCATACTGAACAAGATTCGAGCTGGACTAGCTCTGAGCCCCTCATTTAACATGGGAGAAATGGAGCATTTCCTCCTAATTATTTGCAGGTATTATCTCCAAAATTAGATAGTGAATCTTAGAAGGAAATAGCCTTCTCTCCCATTGTGTGGTCCTGTCACAGAGCCTCGAGTGGAGCCTTCCCTGAATGAGACGCTGGCTATTTGCTGAATGAAGCATGTGGCTGGTGAGAGCTGGGTGATCACTGGCCAGCTGATTTTTCTGAGGACAGAAGGAACACTCACACATGAGAAACCAGCTTCAAGGACAGTGAAGAAAAAGTAGGGCACGACTAACGAGGTCTAAGATATAATTACCCCATATCATATACCTCCCAGTTTTACCTCTGTTTTCCCGGGAACTGTTCTTCAGCCTTTGTATTGCACAACTGAAAGTATCCAAATATATAAGTGTTTCATGTCTGGTTCCAAGAGATTCCAGAGCCATAGGGGATTTTTGTTAATAGTATGGTGAACCCTAGTGGGAAATAATGACTGTCAATTCCACCTTGATAAAACAGTTTTCAATTTTCCTAAGAGTGGAAAAGCTAAAGAAACAAAAACAAAGAAGAGAAAGCGAATTGCTTACAGCCTCAGTGACAGACCTTTAAGAACTAACTACTCAGTAACTTCTGGCTCATTTAATAATCAATTGTTAAATGTCTATTGTATGCATGATTTTTCTCTATGCCACGCATTTTTCTCAAGTCCTAACGTTTCCCCTTCCACCGGTGACTGCATGCTTTGCAATCGGAGAAGCATTAATTTTGCCTTGAATGTGATCTCTTAGCAACAGGTAAGTGAGGGAAAAGAAAGTTGAAAATTGCCACCCTGACTCCGAACTACAAAGTGAAGACAATTTTCTATAAAGTCCATTTAATTTAAAATCTCTTTTCTGCCTCTCTGACAGCCTTACCACTAAGCACCGCTATTAAAGTGCTACTCAATCCACCGCACGGAACAATCGCTCTCCTGGTTGTTACCAAGACTCAGAGCCAAGTGCACTACACGGAAGCTGCCCAGTGCATCTTACGCGTATTGCCCATATGCAGGGGAAAGGAGGAGAATAAGTCAAATGTCTAGTGTTCTTGCAATGCCAGAGGAAAAGAAAAACATACCAGGTTTACACAGCATCCTTCAGAGGGGATGTCTTACTTCCTCCTAAAAGCACCATGAAGGTGATAAAATACATTGCCACACTGTTTGAAAGATGAAGTATTTATATAAAGCAAGACATATATGCCCCAGTCATACTCAGAACATCCTCCACACATACTCATATAGCAAAATGAGAATCCATGGATATGTGTTAATATTTTAAAAGTTGTCTCTGGGTGATAAGGTAAAAGATGACTTTTTAAATGCACATTGTTTGCAAATTTTCTATATTAAATATATAATTCTATTGTAATAAAATAAGAAAAATTAAGTCATCATAGAAGGGCTCCTATCCAGCGTGGCCAAGTGGGCAGAAATAGAGTTTAATCTGATTTTCTTCCACTGATAATCTAAATTTCTTTGTTCCTGACATTCCAGTTTTCTATTCTGAAAACAGCATTGATAGTTACTATGTGGCCCCAAACAAAATGCTATAATGTTGGGTAGCTTTACCTGGTTTCTGATGATAGTATACTGTAATAATCATATGAAAAATTAAATCTTCTTCATCTTTCAACATATTTTTATAGACTTTCGGTCAGTACAACATCAGGCTTAAAATGAGCACATCTCTGTTGGAACTGAGTTGAATCTGTTCTCTAATTACTACCAGCTATTTGAGTTGGGGAAAATTTCTAAGCCTCTCTCAGTTTCTTTATCTATAAAATGTATACATTTTTAAAAAATCTACACTGGTGGACATCTTATGATACATAGAAGGGATAACATATGGGACTTGCTTAGCCCAATGTCTAATACATACTTGCTCATTAAACATTAATATTATTATATTCTACAGAGTGGGACAATTTAAATAATGAACAAATAATTTTGAATATTTGTCCCCTGATCAAAAAGGAAATAATAACATTCTTTAAAAGTCATTATCCATTGCTTTGAATATAATAAGCTCTGCCACTTCATTTGTACAGTTTCTTTTCTAAGTTACTTCACTGGAGAATCAGTTTGTTCAACTGTGAAACAAACAAACAAGTACCTCATTTTGATTGTTTGGAAGTAATAGTAATAATAATAGCTACTCTAATTTATTGAGTCTCCTGATGCATCAGAGCCTAGATTAAACACCACATACATAGTAGCACATGCAATCCTTGTACAAATTTTGTGAAATATCTTGAGAAATCAATCCCTAGGAATTAGAAGTGGGAGAACTACAAAAATCTAATGGGAGAATTAGTTGGTATTAGTAACAAGGCATATTGTATAGTTGCTTGTATTAAAGCTACACTAGCTTCTGAATATCTTAATAGGCTTTGTGAAGAAAAAGATCTACATATATTTTCCCTTACAGAAGCCCGCATGGTGCACAGCTTTGATAAATGCTTTGAAATGAATACACGAACAAGAGAGAGAATGAATAAATTAATAACTTGTCTGTTAGGAGGTATCTGCATTTTCAGTTACGTTTAAGATTTGTAGGCTTAACATGTTCTTCTTCTTTTTTTTTTAATAAGATGCATTTTAACCTTAATTCTCTCAGTATCTTTTCAGACATATATTAAGGATTAACTCAGTAAATATATTACACACATGTATGATTATACCCATGTACTGAATGTACTCCATACACTATATAAATTGTAGCATCAAGTTTTATGCAAAAATAACAATAAAATGTGTTCCTTTTTAAACTATGAAACTATAAGGATTTTTTATTTTGCACAAAGCCCTCATTACACTTCACACCGATCAAAAGTACACATGAAAAATCAGCTTTCATGGGACATACACATAGAAACACACAATTACATTTTGTAGGGCCCTGTGGCATTTTGACAAAATGGCCCCGAAAAGAATATGAAAAAAGAGTATGAGGAGAGGATCATGAATGTAGAAGGAAATTGTTTTTATTGATTTTCATTGGCAGTGCAGTTCATGAGACAAGGACTAAATTTATGAAACCAGTTGTTTTGGCGGAGTGAGAAGCAGGCTACCTTTAGAATTCCAAAGGTTGTCTCTCATATCCTTTTGATTATTAATTTTTGAGTTTCAGGCCTGTTTGTGATGTCCAAATGATAAGAACCAGGACAAAATAAAGGATATTAGATATTTTAAATGAACAAGAAAACTATTATTTTTACAAACACCCTACACCAAGGTCTTAGAATCTATATTGGTTCTTTCATGTATGATTTAATTTCTTTTGACCACAATGCTACCCTGTTACAGCAATAAAAATTTGACTTGGAAACACAGAGATAGAATGCAATATCCTTAGTTCATTCTAATTTATCTGATTGTTCTAAGATGCACTCCAAATGTTTTTAAATGTTGGAAAGTTTACAGTTATAATAGATGGTTATCAGACTGTCACTGGCTTTTGGTTTTCTGATAACTTAACTCTACAGAAGCCAAATTTCAGATACCATCTTTAATATAACAAATAAGTATAACATACAAACTACATAAGGATCTAAAGCCAGTTGTAAGGATGGTTTCTTTGGATATTAAACAGTTGCAGAATCCCCTGTTACTCTCCCTTGTGTATGGTTCTATTTCTATTCCCTTTCTGACACAGTGTTAAATGCAATCATAAAGCAGAGTGTTTCCTGGAGCACAAGAGAAGCAGAGAGAAATTATGTTACTCAGAATATCCTAAATTCAATAAACAAAGTCTTTGTGTGTATGCACAACCAATTTAACCATGTTGACTCAATTGGTCAATCAATTCTGATTTAAAGCAAAGGTCAGTTCAGTCAAACCAGCAATCAATTCAAGAAAATCAGCAAAAACCTTCCATTTCAATTTGCATGCTTTGAATATTATAGGTGATGCAATTATTCCAAAAAGAAAGAAAAAAATTCTAATTTCATAACACTGAGTTTAAGATTATTGAGTTTCAAGTTAGTTTTGTTAAAATATTCTTTTTTACTCTTTCTTGCCTCAGGATATTATTTTATAGAAAAAGAAGAAAAATGAATTTAAATACAAGGAGACATATTTTTCCTAGAGAAAATCTAGATACATTTTATAATGAAGGAAGACAAATATGATTTTATATTTTGTAAAATTTATAGCTTCAGGGAAAAAACGTAGGATCTGTCAGAAAAAAAGGATCAATGATACAGAAAAAAATTAAAACTATAAACTTGGAGTTTTGCATCATCATATCACTATTTGAATACCATATAGATTATATGGCCTAAACAAGAAATCAAACAGCAAAGAAGAAGGTTTCATGGACCAGGCACTGTTGGGAGACAAATCTAAGGCACCACTTATCATCAGGTACCTTCTGCTAAAACGGATTTTAAAGTGAAATGCACAAAACACAGATTTGCAAGAATACACTGAAATGGTAATTTATAGCTTTATTGTAAATTATGTAAAACTATGCACGTTCTAGAATTTTATATTCCATAGAAACCAAAATGACAATAAGTGGAAGTCAATGAAGAACACAAGCATGTTCTTTCCAACGTGCTACTAAGAGATGTTGAAAAACTGGCATTCAATAAATAGGCTATTATCAGTATTCATACAGTATGTGTTATATAAACCAATAATTTCATCCACATGGTGGAGGGTTCTTGTTCTTCTTAGAAAAATTACTAATTAAAAATTGTAATCAGATATAAGAAGAAATTACACACTAACTTTCTAATATACTAAAATTGAACATTTTTAGACTTTGGGGTGGTAAGAAATGATCGCTCAGGGAATATTTAAAACTTAAGGCATATTGGCAGTATCAAAAATAAACTCAGAAGAAGTCTAAGTAGATGACAAAGTCTTGGTAAAATGAACTTTGGCAGATGTCCAATAACACATCATGAAGGCTGTCCCCTCAAGGGACTTTAATTAAATGTTTGGCCACTTAGGGCCATCCAAACAATATGGCAATACACAAGACAAAACCATTTAAGAAACTAATGATACTGGGAGCTTTTGGAGATGCAAAAAAAAATAGAGGTTTCTTTAAAAATTAAATGCTAGCAAAAGTATAATTAAATGACCTGAAGTAAATTAACTCTGTGGGTGGGCTCTTGGTTATTTAAATGTTAAGGGAAGTAATGTATTATCACAGAAAGATATCTAGTCCCATAACCAAGACTGGGGACTATGCATCCAGAAAATGTCCTTTTTAAAAATATATGTTTATACAAATAAAGGGAAAATGAGATTACCATGATATGCAGTTGATTCATTCTTTATAGAATGTAGCCCAACGTAGAAGCTTGCGTGTAAAGATAAGAGCACCTTCTCGTGGAAATCACGACAATCTCTGTATTTTTGGGTCTGATATGCCTGACCAAGCACATGCACTGTTATTACCACAGAAAGGCAGGCTGATTCTAGCTTGTGTTCTGCCTGAATATGAAAAGTCATTTTGCCTCACTGTTGCTCAGTCTCTAACTTGTGGAAGGAACCTAGAGAAGATGATCTCTACGGTTACTTTCAGCTTAATATTTTATATGTGCAAGAAAATAAGAGTTTATATAGTAAATAAGCAGAATACCTCAGTTATGTTTATATAAATAATGAAGATCAAATAATACATAATTAATTAGAATATATTATCTTCATTCAAATTTCTTTAATTTAATAGAAAATGAATTGACTTCAGAGATTTTTCCATTCAACTACCTTGTACTAAATAAAAGTATTGTTTACCCTAGAATATTGTGAAAATGAAAATATGCATCCATCCAATTCAGGTTGAGAATTATATTATTTTACTTTATATTCAAAACTATTTAACTTTTATCATTGGGGGGGTCAAATAAAACAACACTGAAATGACGTGGAGTTTAATCATTACAAGAAAAATATTTATGTACAGTATCATGAAGATTATGAATAAATATGATAAGTATTCTCAATTTATACAATTCTACTATTATGTTCTTAATGAGTGTCAAATAAGGCTGAAGGACTATACCCAAATAATTATTTTAAATGTTGTTAAAAATGTTATTGGGTAAAAGTGTTTTGATTCATATTATTTTTGGAACATGTTGAAGAAGGTAGAAAAGTCATGTAGATGCTAATTGTCCTCAAGGACTCATGGAATGTTTTCTCTCAGAATGAAGATTGGCTTCAGAATCGGTTGTCATTCCTAGTTAATTCAAATATAAATAATCATAGACTTCTAAAACAAAAACAGAAGCAAGCAAATGCAAACATGTTCTTAAGGATGTATAAAAGTATGATATATAAACTCAAGATAAACATCACAGTTTTCAGAAATAAATTCTGAGAAACTTGAAATGTTTTCTATTAATTGGACTTCTCTGTGTAAACAAAAAAGTTGCTTCAATTTCTACTGAGTCTTGTTCTAGGGCCTATGTTTTTTCCCCAATAATAAATAGAACAATAGGTTTTAGGTTTGCAGTCAGTTACAGTGGTGGTGAGTGTCAGCTTGTAAATAGCTTCACAATTCTGTGCGTCACGGCCTCTGTTGATTCTTCTACTTGGCTGGCTTATTCTATTGTTCCCCCTCTGAATGAGTGCATCTAGAGTCCTCTACTCAAAGACTCAATCGTCTAAAGCACATGTGTGTACATAAGAGAGTATTTATTAGGTATGTCACTAGATTGCCAGCATAATTGGTGTGAAAGGCTGCCAGGCAATTAACTTTTTCATTCAGTGATTTCCAAAAATATTATCTAGATTTTAAGAAGGTCTTTTACCTCGTTAATTAAATCACTCGTCAAATTATATTTATCCTTAGGAAGCTCACTACACTAAAAATAATAAAAGTTTAGAAAACCATCTTCGTAACCAAATGTCATATATATCGTTAACTTTTCAGGTAAATGCACCTTAGCTAACTAAATTAGTATCCATTTGTCCACTGGGTTTATAAGTTTTTGGTTAAAATTTGCTTTGATGGACTGGCATAGGTAAATGAACATGTAACAAATAAGTTAATATTGCGTACACAGCCATCAACAATATTTAAGATGAATTACAAAGAACCTCACCAATGGGAATACTTTATTAAACAGAATGGATTAAAACAAAGAATACAGTAATGACTCTCTAAGTGAAAGTTTGTATCACATAATTTCTTAGCAAAGATAAATGTGTCTTGTAATTAATTGGTAATTTTTTTTTGGTCTTTGGTTTGGGTGTGTGTGTGTGTGTGTGTGTGTGTGTGTATGTGTGTTTGTCTGTGTCACAGCAAGCCAAATTTCCCCTAGCGCTCCTATATAAAAATTTTCAATGCTGTAATTTCTTGTTTCATAACCCATTCTTGTTCAGGATCTTAGCCATTTCAACTTAATTAGCTATTTAAATCCTAAGAATCTCCTGTATCTATTAGATTTCTCTCATCTTTGAAATCTTATCATGCTTTCTACATTTCTTAAGGCACTTAGAAAATGTACATTGTTGAGATACATGTTTTGTCTCCCCTTAGAGAATGTAAAGACTTTATAAAGATATCTCAAAAAGTTTGCTATTCCGAGTGTGCTCTGTGTATTCAGTAGGTGCCTAATAGGTATTTCCTGAAGAAATAAGTGGGTGGAGAAATGACTGGTTTTAGTGATATTTATATCCAGCACATATACCCACATGAGTCCATGGTGTTGCTTCTGTAGTTGACTTCAGTGACAGTGACAGCATCAGAGTCCTATGGTGCTTCCTGGCCTGTGACTTTCATTATCAGGTGTGTCATCAGAGTCCATCTTGTTCATAGACACATCAGAAAAGTTTTATTTTATTCTAGAATCACTAGTACAGAGGAGCTAATATATATATATATAAGCTCCTCTGTACTTATATATATATATATATATTAGCTAATATATATATAACATATATATGACATATATATATAACATATATATAACATATATATATATATATATATATATATATATATATATATATATATATTTGTGTAGAAATTCATGCAATTAGTCCCTGAATGCCTACATTGTCTTCTCGGAATCACTACTGTTGAAAGTGAAAACATTTATTCTACTGAAATAAATTTTGCTTGAGGACCATGCCTGTATTTTTTCTATTTTCCATGCTGATTTTGTTTTGAAGAAAATGGGAGAAGAATTGACTATTTAAATAGAATTTAAAAATAACATTAACTTCTGGTAGGTACAGAAGCGGAATAGGAAAAGATACTATGACTAGGCTTTTCTACTTATAAAAGCAAAAATCTCTTTGGAAGTCGGCAAAACAGAGAGCAAGAAAGAGAAAGTCTCACACGTTTACAAATATCCCATATAAAGCACATTTGGGTGTGCTTTTATGAATGGATTTATTAAATACGTCCATTCATAACATATGAAATAACAACATTTTTTCCCTAAACATTGAAATTTTCTAATGATAAGCAAATTCTTAACATGTAAATAAAGAATTTGGGATAGAAATTGATAAACACATATTTATAAAGTTTATCTCATTTGAATATTTGGTTAATGGACGAAAATTTAAGAAAATGTCAGAGAGAGAAGATAAACACCCAGCGTTTATAAAGACAAAGGCATGTTGAAACTATTTGCATAAAATACATTTCTCTTCTTTACACTGGAGCTCAGCTATGATCCAGGTGGCTAAAATGTCTTCAACTAAAGTCCTAGTGATCAATAACATTAACAATTAGTCACATCTAATGTTCCTTTATGAGCAAGAAACAAACAAAAAACCACCGGATGTTCTCTTTATTGCAGATCCGTGTCCTTAAAAATAATGTGAAATTTTGCAGTTCACTACACACATTTGACCCTCTCATTATATTTTTTGTCACTTCTGGATGCATTCTTAATCTCAAAGAAAAAAACATTACTGACTATAACTGAATTAGTCCTAAAATTTGAGAATTACATTACAATGCAATGTCAATAATGTATCTAGTATTTCCTCTTAGACAAAAATGAGGGTGCATCTCCTGCAAAAGCACTTAAAGATTATATTTCTTTTATACTATATGTTTTTATTATGAGGCTTAACCCTAGGACCTAGTGAGATGCCAGATGTTTACTGAGGTGAATTAAATAATTGTCATTTGAGATTTTTTTTTAAGTCAGCTACAGCCCAAAGAAACCAGAGTCCACAATTAGATGTTTAAAAACTTATCATCACCCAAAGCTTTTATAGACCCCTGAAATATACAGCTCTGCGTGAGAGATCTTAAAAACAGTATGTATAAATTCTGACTTATTTTGACAATTAGAATATAATAAATTTAATTCAAAAACTTTAACCAACAAAATGCTTTCTATACCTGGAAGTATAGTCTCCTAAAAAAAGTTAACACTATTATTTCTTTTTAGGAGGATGGTATAAAAACATTTCACTTAAAAATGAATCATAAAAGAAGAAATAAAAATCTCAGTTAAACAGAAAAGGAGCAAAGGTTGTTGAGAAGTTAAAACCAGTGGGCTTCCATATCAGATCAACATGTACAACTATGAAACAAATGCTTTGTTATTCATATGTTTCCACAGCATCTAGGAACAAGACGTGCAGATAATGCCACATATAATAGTAATAAGGGAATATAATAGTAAGTAGTGATATTACAAGTTAGAATAGTAATAGTAAGAAAGAAAGCCAAAATAAGACATTGACAACAGGAAATAACATGAGATGGGATAGAACTAAAGTTATGGCAGGTTGACATAAGCATTTGATAAACACCTTACATGCTACATGAAAACAGACGTTAGACAATAAACATGATAGGGATAAATATTCAAATAAACTGTGGTTCTAAAGAGAAATTAGCTTAATTGGAATCAGCAATATGGCACTGAGCACATCTCAGACCAGATGCACCCATGTGGCACCTTTAACCATTCTGCCTTTCCCATGTAATGGCACCCTCAGGAGAAACCAGCCTTTAGTTTCTCTAATCGAATGGCATTTGGATTACTTCCTTTAAGTCCATTGAGCTAAAATTGGCAGTTGGTCTCTTATCTTCTCATACAGAAGGGAGATGCTGAAATCATTTTTAAATATGTTAGAAGCACTGGACCTAGATATTTGTAAAGCAAGACGGGTCTTCCCAAAGTTGATGTGGTTTCAGACTCTTCCCACCTATCTTTCGAACTTGGCATCCTGTCCTCCAATCTGAACTTAGTTTTCTGTTGCCTCCATGCATTTGTTCCAGTTTTTTATTTGATTTACATCATCCATCTCTAAATGCCACTAACTTAGATCCTCTGCGAATGTCAACACTCAGTTTGATTTCTTAATCTTCCTGAGAGATGTCCCTGCCCTTCCCGCAGCACTGTCTGTCTTTTACTGGAACGCGATGACACCGAATGCTGACACTCACTTGCAATCTGTCACCTACCAGCTACTATAATCCATGTCCTGTCATGTGTACATGTGCTGTCCCTGCAGCTAGATTTTACTTCCTGGGAGTTGGTAGCTTAATTTTCTACTTCTTTTGATTTCCCCATACCATTGAGTAAATATATTTTTAAAATAACAGGTTACCCAAGTAAAATCTACTGGTTATTTAAAATTACAGTGGGTAGGAATTTGAAAGATGAGCAACACCTTCAGTCTGAATGACTAAGTAACAAGGTCGGATTGTGTGGCGGCCTGGTGGCTCGTTAGGAACTGACATGTCGCTGTATCGAAGCTCAGACGACTCCTTTTGCAAAATCAATGTCCAGATTCCTCTTTGCAATAGTTTTCTTTACAGATGCTAAAAATTAGGTTCGATTTTAAATAGCAGTCACAACATAGCATTTAACTACCTAACAAAAAAGGTTGAGGAGAAAAATCACGGAGTAAAAAAAATACATTATGAAAACCTATCATTATTCTGAAGGGACAGGGTAAGATTATATTATTTTCATTTGTTCTTTCTAACACAAGTGATTCCTGTGGTAAGCCATGCAGTCAGATGTTGGGATCAGCGGCAGCTCATCATATCGAACAAAGTTTACAGTGTGTCAGAAACAAAAGTCCTTTTATAACTGTATATGCAGATAGATTTTTCGGAATCACTCATGCTTATAATTTTCTGATTCCTGGTCACTGGTTATATTTTTATTTCCTAAAGAGCCTTTTATATTTGGCAGAGTTGACTTGAGGGCAAAGATTAGATAACTGGCACTCTTATGTTCCTCATAAAAAAATACATTTTAAATCTGTCTTCACAAAATGGTCTTTGGATTGAATTCATTGCCTTATTACCAACTGCCTCTCAATAAAACCTAAAAAAGAAAATCCCAGCTACACTGTAAACTCTAAGTCAAGAGACTATAAGTTTTGGATGTTCAACAACAGTACAGTGAAAAATTTCTCTGTGTGGTTCCAAAATGTTTAGGGGTGAAGATGATATCACTGCTCAAAGGTTGATGGTAGAAAAAGCAGATGAAATTCTGTATCAATTTAACAAAAACTCAACATATTGGTCCTGGGATGATGGTATACAGAGGGTACTTATATTTAAGCCAAGATTAATAAGAAACTGCCATGACCCCCATTCCTTCCTACACCAACTCAACACTTCTCCGATGTCTTAAACACGAAACTGGCAGTTGTATTTAGTACCAAGACACAACATTCTGTTAGCCTTCTAGTAGTTCTCTGGCCAGTTTGGCTCAGCGGTTAGAGCGTCGGCCCGCGGACTGGAGAGACCTGGGTTCGGTTCCCGCTAAGGGCACGTGCTTCGGCCCCCTCGGGTGAGGATAAAAAAAAGCCTTCTAGTAGTATATAAGACAACAACCTTAACACTTAGTTTAGACACTTACAAATCAACAACCATCTTTTTCCATGAAACCATAGAAAAATAGTTTTATAGAATAACTCTGATAAACAAATTAATGTCACCATATTCAAATACGATCGTCACAGATTGGAAGTCATCTATTTTCTGCTAAAGATATGTTCAATAAAGTATCATGAACTACTTCCTCCATCCCCCCCCACACACACTACTTTTGTTTTAAAAAGAACACGTCTGTTTCTATTTAAGAAAAAGTGTAAGATTTTTCTTCAGAGGATTGCATACCTGATGAGGTGTCAACTCAAGGTTACTATTTTTATGCTGTGAAGGTTTAAGTTTTGCTGCTACCGATGAGAAACGTGACATGGTGCTGTTTTATTGTACTTGTTAAGAATGAAATGTAAAACAAAGGGCATTCTTTAAGAGCTTTAAATGTACGTTAAGAAATAGAATCAAAGTCAACTGTAATTCTAGGATGGCAACCTAACACTATGAGAAAAAATAAAAATAAAAAACCTACATATAATATCCAGGAATGATTACACTATGGCTGCAAATTACTTATCTCTCACTGCAATATTGTCCAGGAAGGCACTCTATTCACACAGCTTTGCGGCTCTGTTTCCAGAATGTATGGTGCATCCGTTAACTCATCACACATTGATTACTTAACTCTCAGGTGCCAACCTCCTGGAATACTAGTAAACAGGGACACACAGATACAGAAGGCATCAGTTCTGTCTTCAAGAAAGTCACAGGTCAGTTGGAGAGATAGCCATGTAAACAGATCATTATAATAGAGTGTGACGTGCTAACAGATGCTTGCACAATGGAGCTGCGATGGTAGACGAGGCATATTTGCTCGGGGATTCAGAAGGCCTTACACAGAAAGTGGCGTGTGCACGATATTTTAAAGACAGAATTGGAGTTTCCAAGGAGATTTCAATAAAAATCAACGAATGAGAGTGATAAATAGGCATGGGAACTAAACGACTAAGGTTTGGGTGCAACTGGCAAATAATATTCGGCTCAAAATGTGTTAGTGTACCACAAGGACCTCGCTCTACATGCGAGACGGTCAGGGCACCCTGAAAATGTATGTAGCCCCATTTTCAATCTCTAAAATGTAGATTTAAAAAATGGAGTCACAGAGCTGTTGAGAAAAGTATATGGATCTGTTCTGTAAGTTCTAAAGCACCTTACACAATTATTTACATAATTATACCTATTTTTGTCTAGTGAGTGTGGAAGTAGAGCTCACTTCATTATAAAGATGTACTTCTTAGAACCAGCAAGGCCAACAGGCAAATTTCACATTTATTTTTAATACAAATACTATTTCAGTAAAGCAAGAGAACACAGTGAGGTCTTTTTATATTATTTCATTTTCCTTAATGCCACGGAAGCTAAGTAGTTATTGAACAAGGGCATCCATAATAAAGCATGGATCATATTTAGGAGACATCGTTTGCAATCAAATAATACCTGAGCAAATTATTACCCCTGCAATCTCATTGAGTACATATATTTTTATTTTTCCCAATCATTTTTACTTCTGAGCTCAATGTAATTGCAAGTACAACTAGTATAGAATGTGAAAATTCTTTTTTAAATACTTATACCCCAACTCACATAGAATTAGTATAATAAACAATGGTTTGTAGTCTATCAAATACAGTGCAGTAGTGAAAAAAAATCAACACCTAATTCCAAAATATTTTTATAAACTGTCTTGAAATTGACAGGCGATAAATCTGACACAAACCCAGCAGCTGGCAACAGCTGGCCTGAGGGCAACTTCTTGAAGCCAAATTGTAGAATGAACACAGGGACCTTCAAGGAAGGGCTGAGCACCCAGCTCACAGCCAGAGATGGGCTGGCAGCACAACTCCTGCTTTATGGACCAACGCAGTCAACACTGTGGTGTTTTTGCTGCCAGCGTCTGCTTCCTCTATTTTTAGTGTGCTGTTTCTGTGGAGGGAGTCCCATCCCTCCTTCTAAGGCAGACGTGATTTGGGCCTAAGCTAAGGAGAATATCACTTTTTCTCATTCACGGGATTGGTTCAAATATGTACATGTGACCCCATGAGAGACTCTGGGACTGTGCTGGGATGGCTGACCCCAACTATATTTTCATGGCAGAAGAGAATGGTTTATCTGAGGATATAAAGAGAGATCAGGGGTGGAGAAAGTAAAACGGGCCCTTGGTGACCGCATTTGACCTTCTGTCCAGCCATGCCCCGTCAAATTCCAAACTTTTAACTATCTTAAGAGATGAACATCCCTGGGATGAAAGCTTATTTGGGTCGTTTTCTGTCACTTGCAATGTAATTAACAGGTACAATCAATATATTAACAATTTTTGCCTTATCTCTGTTACTAGCAAGACAAAAACTTGCAGCTTATTTCTAGCCTGGTGCTTCTCTGGCTGCCCCTCCTTGTCTGGGTTCCCCTTGCATATCCACACCTGTCTCCTCCCTAATATGAGCCCCTAGTAACCTCCCTCTGCAAACTGCTCAGTCACATGCTGGCAGTGACTTTGTAAGGACTAGGTTACGCTCATCCATAACTAGACGGTGTTCCATGTGACCTGACGCTCATAATTACTCTAGTCTCATTTTAGCTTACCTTCCTCAAAGTCTCTTTCAAGTAGCAGTATGAAAAACACACTGTAATGTTATCCTCACAGCATGCTTTTCTGTTTCTGGTTTACAGTTGAGTTATTTCATGTCATCACAGTTGTCTTTTTCCTCACTAGTAATTTTTTTTCTCAAGGGGTATTTTGTTGTTATACATCGTGGGCTCTGTTGGGACAACATTCTGATGTGACATTCTTACTAACTCCTCTGGAAGAAGAATTGAAACTTCACTGGGTTAAGTGCATGTCCTCTATTGAGTGGCAACAGCAACCCCACTTAAGGAATTAAGCTTTTCCTTTTTTCTCTTTTCAACAGCACCAGTGGGATGTTTTCTTCGGAAAACCTGAATGTCTGGCATATGGAAAAATCAACTATTTGTAGTAAAAGCTTGGGGCTTCTGATGACTTTTGTGGGCAACCCATATAAATTCACTGGGTTGGAATTAACAGGCCTGTCCTTGCATAAAGGAAGAGAAAGTCTGCAAAGTAATTCTCTGCTAATCAGAGCAAATTAGTTTTGGATTCTACTGACATGGAAAGATTGTAACTGGCATCAAGCCTGAGGACTAGTAATAATTATATTACTGCAGATTAGAAAGTGTCAATATGTATATTCCATTGTATGATGTAATCTTTATTAAAAATTAGAATAACTTTTACCCCATATTATAACACTGTGATCATTAATGAGCTTTTGAACTTGATAAATATACATCTTGTCTGGAGCCTGAGTATAACCATAGTTAAGAAGTCTGGATACTCCCATTAATCTCTGTTTTCAAAACTCCTGAAACGTTCTTATTCATTTACCTGCCATTTCATAGTATTTAGTAATTAGTAATAACTTTATTTTATACATTTATTCAAAAAAGTATTAACTGAGTATCCATAACTGCAGCAATCGTGAACTGAATAGTAGTGATAAAATTACATGAACGACATTCCTTTCTTTGTGGAACTCATGTTCTAACAAATCTTCACACAAATAACTGTGTAATTAAAGTTTAGAGGAGTGCAAATACTCTATAGCTTACATTATATTAATCACTGTTAAAATATATAACCAAGCCACAAGTTACCTGTGTATGTGCAACACATTAAATATCTCACAATTTGACTTGTCAGTTAATTATACTTCAGAATGCAGGGGGAGGGGCGTTCATCTGAATGTTCTTTAATGAGATAGACGACCTGGTGTCTCCCACCACTTCAGGCACCGTGGGATAGTTTTAATCAGCATGCAGTTAAGGACCTAAAGCATCAGCATAGCCCAGTCAAAAGGGATGGCTAGAAGCAGAGAAAATTTTATTTTCCTTTCCTTCCAAGAGCTAACCATCCCTAAGACTTGAGGAAACCTTACAGAACATGCAAAACAAATATGCAATTATGATCTCATGCTTCGTTTCAATATTCTTCTAAAATGTAAACTGTTAAAATGTAAAACAGGGACCAGAATCAAAACCCTGAAGTGTTAATAAAATAAAATAAATAAAATGTTAATTGATGAATTCATTACACAGATTAAATCAAAAAAATTTTCTATCAAATGGGAGTTTACCCCTTTTCTGTCTCTCAAGTTAGTTCTGAGTTTAGGAATAAATACTGGCCTCAAGGAAAAAAATGATAGAATTATAGGTAAAGGCATCTGATATATTTGCGTTGCAATTATGAGAGACATCCAGTAAAATCAGACCGTTCAGAACTTGATAAAGCAACACTGGTTTCAAAATGCAGAAATGAGGAATTCATAAAGGAAGCTCTAAAACCAATCAGCCATCTAATCAATCAATAAATTAATGGATCAGTCTCTCTCTTTGCTCCTACTGGTTTTCTCTTTCGATAGAGATGCGCGCATTTCGAGAAGTATTGAAGAAGGGGGAGATGGCAATTCTCTGACTCTTGTGAAGTAATAGTTATTAGATAATGGGGACAGGCAGAGACAGTGGCTCCCGCTACAGTGAGCACTTGTCTAAATTATGCAGCTGGACAGGCCTCACTGTTCGTAATCCTGGAATTAAAAAAAAGGAAGTGATGACCAAGTTTTGAGAACACCAGTGTGCACTTTGAAGATCATAAATGGGCACTCCTGCTATTGGATAGCGGACAAATGCAGGGGGGTTGTTTTAGAATATTTGCCCTTAAACAACAGCTGAGGAGAAATCCACATGAAGTTATTCATTAGTTAATCTTCAGGAACATTTAGAATCCATCTTATCTGATGTTTAAAATTGCTGTTATGTAGTGTTTGTATAACCAGAGGAGAAAGAAAATTTCAACTATGTGAAAATCAAACCTATTTTTAATTGTAAGTATTTTTGTTAACTTGAAACTATAAACTGTCAAATTCAACTACTCACATACTGTCAAAAACAAATATAAACGAGGATTACTGTGCACAGAAAGTTATAGCGGTGACGGTGGTCCTTTCATTCTCTTTTATCTCTTTATATCAATTATCAAATAATGTATATGTGTGTAAAAATTCTTACATTGGATTAGTAATGTAAAAATGTACAGTTAGCCCGGCCGGTGTGGCTCAGTGGTTGAGTGTCGACCCATGCACCGAGAGGTGGCCAGTTCGATTCCCGGTCAGGACACATGCCCAGGTTGTGGGCCCGATCCCCAGTGGGGGGCATGCAGGAGGCGGCCAGTCCATGTTCTCTCTCATCGATGTTTCTGTCTCTCTCTTCCTCTCCCTTCCTCTCTCTAAAATCAATAAAGAAAAAAAAATTTTTAAAAATGTAGTTATTTCTGTGCAAAAATAAAAAATAATGTTACAATTATTTCTCTCATATAAATATATAACATTTTCAAAGGAAATACTTTAATATGATGGATGTAAGTAAGATATAAACAAAAATTATTTATTTTAAAATGTTTAACTTGTTATGCCTTAGAACATTTAATTCAAAAGAAATTGTCCTTTTGAATAGTTAATCTAAGTCAGTTTAGAACAGAATTTTCACAACAATGTATGTATGTGATTGTATACAAACTTTCAGAAATACCTTCAAAACTTGAGGGATTTTTAAGTCCATGTCTAAGTAATTAAAAGCATTGTATATATTTTGAAAAAAAATATTAAATATTTTCAATCACAAGAAACCAACCACACTTTGCACAAGCTAAAAACTAGGTAATTTTAATTTTAATTATGGCAAGTGCAATGGAGAACATTTGAAATATAGAAAATTAGATTAATGTAATCCTCATAACAACCCAAGGAGGAGAAGTTGTTTGTCCATACTAATTTAATTCTCTATAAATAGTGGGACTGCTATTTAAACAACCCAAGACACCTGACTCTGGAGTTGAGCATGGTGTGTGTATACATATTACGGAAAGTAAAATCACATGTATTATATCTTAATATGAATGTAGCAAAAATTAATCATAAGGGGGGCTGTTGCAAAAGTGACTTATTAAGCAGGCATAGACTGGAACATTTATCCTAGCTAAGCCTCATGTTTCATAGCCCAAGCCTAACTATCTACACATAAATAAATAATAAACATAAAGGAGATGCTCAAAAATACTGTTCGATTAATTGATAGCTAGGATTTAAATAATCTTTCCTATCTTGATAGGTGGAACAATGTACAAAATGTTACTGATATAAAATCGGTCAAACAATGCTAACTTACTGATGTATAAGTCAACCCATGTTATGTAACAATGGAAAGGGGAGGGTTGCTATAGATAGCAAGACTGTGTGTGATGGAAAGAATCAACACTGCATTTCAGACACAAATAGTTTAAAATCATTCTTCAAGTATTTCAAGGGGTCTTCTCAATAAAAGATACAAATTATAAACTATATAAAACAGGTGACAGTGCCCTCTTGAGGATGCTACTGAAATCTGACACCAGCTACCAATCTAGGAATTGTGCAGGTACATTGTTCTTTTCTATATCATGGCCTCACTGCCTTTCATTTTTACAATTTTATAAAAATACAATGCAATTAAAGAGCTATTCACACTGGTTCTTCAAATTTTTACTCAAAAGGCAGCCTTTGTAACACTATTACATTTAATGCGAGGCTACAGATCATGTAGTTTTGGTTTTCCTAACTATAGGAAATATGTGTTGCAACAATTGAACATATACAGAGCATTAAGGCTTAGTACAGAGGATTTCAACCAAAAATGTTGTATTAAAATATATCCATACCAAACTAAAGCAACTGTATTCAAACAAAGATTCTAAATATTCTACCATGATTTGCATTTGCCTGACATTCTGTTTATCATGACATGATCTCTAGCAGAATGAATATAACAGCCAGTCTGAATGTTTTGTGACACTCTTGATTTATTTCTAGAGTCTAGAACATTTTTGCTCCCAAAGAAGTGAGAGTATGCTCTAGCTCTTTCTATTGTCCCCTACACACACACACACACACACACACACACACACACACACACACACACAGAGTATTGTTCTTTCCTTGTATCTGAATGTTTGCAGTCAAAATACAAATATCCATGAAACAATTTTGGAGTAGTCTTAAAAAAAAAAGATGAAAAAGTAAAAATAAGAAATTGTCTGAGTTTTATCAGAAAGACAGAGATTCAGATATTTTGTTTGGGGAAAAAGAATCAGAAAAAGAAAACAGAGTGTAAAATCCATATAGGTTTTCTTTCTTAAAGTCATAGTCATTCCTATGTGTCACCCTGTGCTCGAACACATTCATAAGATGGTTGGAAATGGCAAGGCATTCATTTACAGGCTGGCTTATGTCTTGAACATTCTAGCTGGTTATTTAGATGTTTCTCTTGGCCATGGAAGAGACACAGAAGAGACAAGGGAACGTTAGATAACCTGTTGGGAGTGACTCTCCACACCTGGCAGCTGCAGGTTAGACCTGAGGCAAAGGCACAAGGGGCTCAAAAGCCACCCCACTGCTTTGCTCATTCGTGAGTCAGCTCTGCAGAACTGGGAGATACTTAAAATCAATAAACTTTACCAAAAATAAAAAAGGAAAGAAAGCTACAGTGAATCTTATAATTATATTTAGTTTCCCAAGAAACTTCATCAAGCTCATTAAAAATAACCAATTAAATAACTCAGACATCCTTTTATAATTGTTTGCTGCAACACCAAATTATGTCACTAAGAACACGAACATTTTATTATTTCACCACTTAGAAGTTACTAATTGCTCAGTAGTATACATGTTTCTAATTTATTATGTTTTAAAAATCCAAATAAAATACATAAAATTGGGAGTCTGGCCCCCTGGCATAAGGAAACACAGGGAGAACAATAAACAAAATATAAAACCAGTCTCTTGTTAGTCTGTTTTTTGTTTGTTTGTTTTTCTGGCTGATAATCAAATTAAAAAGGAAAATAAGCAGGGAGGAGGCAAAAAATATTTTTATCACAGAATCCCTATTTTTACAGAAATATGAGATGTGAAATTAACAATATATTGATATAGAAAGGTATACTTTTAAAATGTGTACCAGTAATGTTATATCTGTTGGTATTTCTCTGCACAACCTTGAACATAAAGTCTGGGATCTACTTTGTTAATGCTGAGAACACCTGGCCTTCTTCAAAGCTTGCTAATTGCTTGCCACCCCCGCCCCAAATATGGGATCTGTTCTGTTCCATGAACCCTCCCATTATGTTGTCTCCAGGGCAAACACAATGGTCACTTACTTGGTTACTTATCTGTTTCTGCCTGTGTTTGAATAGGCAGAGATGATCTTTAAGGCGGGTCCTACTTTCAGGCCTGGGTTCCATTTGAAGCTGCCATCTTTTCTCCTTTCTCTTACCATTAGCCATCCTTAGAAAAATGCAAACTACATCCAATAATATCCCTTGTCTCATCTCCCATTCATTTTGAAGCTTCATATGTTTCGACCTAGCCTTTACCATGCCTACGTTGTTCTCCCGAAGGTTCCTAGGCATCTGCTTGATAAACTGAGTAGCCTGCTCAGGCCTCATCCTCCTGGAGCTCCTGAAAACACTGAGGCAGGTTAAAACTCCTTGGCCTTCACGACATCAGCCTTGCTTGTCTTTCCTTCCCTGAGTGTTCCTGTTAGGTCAGACCTTCCATCCACCCTCCCCCACTCCCCTGAGCCTACCTGCTCTCCAGTGTTGTTCCTGTTCTCCTCGTAGTAGTTGTTCCAGATGTGCGATGGCTGGAAAAATCACCTTCACGAGGATGGTTTGCGTATCTATTTTTCTAAATATATTTTTGGCTTAGATTCTAATTCTTTATTTCCATCTTTCCCCTATGTTCCTGGTCATTCTTCTATGCTTAAACTATTTTAAGCACCTCAAATATTATGTCAAAAATTAAATACATCGAATTGAATACATTCTCCCTTTTCTGTTCTCGAATGTTTTAATGGCTCTCCAATTGCCAAGAGTGTTCTTGGAAACCTCCCCTTCATTTGTCTTCCCATCAAATTAGCTATCCCATTTTATATGTTTTATTTCTTTACTGTCTTTCTCATAGGCAACTTCCTCTTAAATTCTGCTTCTGCTCCCATGTTTATTCTCTGTGTCTTTCTTCTGGCCATATTGTAATAGCCTTCCTCCTCCTGTCTCTCCTCATTCCACTTTATTGTCTCTTGCTGTCAAATTAGTCTTTCTAAAGCTGAAAAATGTGCAAAAAATTGCCCTTGCATATAAATTAAAGTCTGGTCATCTTAAACTGATGTCCAGACCTTGTATAATCTAGCTCTATTTACTTTCCCAATATTTTGTGTGCGCTATGACCATTCACTCATAACATAAGTTGATACAAGTTTAGTGCATTTTTTTTGCATCTTTATTCATCTTTCTGAGTGATTCCTGCCCTTTCTCAATGTTCACATATCCAAAGTGTATCTCTTTTCTCTGTAGGTGAACACCACTTATTCTATGAAAACCTGTTCAATGTCCCGCTGTAAGGACAGTACAAGAAACTCACACTACTTGAGGCTGGACCTTTTGCACTAAGTTCTTTATGTGCATTATTTTTCTGAGAGCAATTTTCTTTTTCTGTTATCCACACTGAAAATTTATCTGTATTTTTAATAGCAGTTGTTACACTTTGCTAAACATTACATTTATTTTTGTGTAGTTTTCTCCCCCCAAAGAGTAAAGTCCTTGAGATCAACATCCATATATGGTCCTTCCCCAACGCTTAGCATTCTGCTCCAAAGAAAATAAGCTACGAGGTAATTTACCAGTCTCTCTTTACTTGAAACAACCTCCATAAATTTTTCATAAATACATATGTATATATATAATAGTTTTGATGAATTACTGCAACATAGTCATCAAAAAAGCGAAATATTCTCCATGTCAATGTAATTACCAATCATCAATGCACCATGCAAAGATCAAAAGGAAATTAGACACTTCTGCCGGGAAAAGAGTGTCTGTAACAAGAAATTCTGACTCGCTCTAACTCTAATATTTTGACGATTACCAGGGAAAGCAATGCTAAGCTTTGCTATCCTCTGATCTTACCTAAAAAAGCCAAGAAGAAAGAAAATAACAATCACTCAGACAAACAAACGTATGAGCAGCAATGAAGCCTTGAAGCACGTGCACATACTCAAGTGATCTGAGCGACGAGAGCTCTGCGTGTCCACGTCAGGCGCCAGGCTGTGCACTCAGCTGGGGAAACCTTGGTGCCCCAACCGCTGAACACTGTCGATCAGAAACGCCAGCGTCTAGTTGCAGAGGGAACGCTGCCTGGATTCACATGATTACCTTTTTGATTAACTTTCCTATTCCCATTGCTACCGTTTGTCCTCTGTTACACACAACTCTCTGGAAGGAAATGCTACTGACTTCTGTGAACAGAAAGCTTTTTCTCTATTCTTGGTTTGTTTAATGCCCTTTAGATAGCATTTATGTATTCCTTGCACTTTTATAAAGAGCATTATTTTTTAATCCTCACCCGAGGATATATTTCCATTTATCTTCAGATAGAGTGGGATAGAGGGAAATAGAGAGAGAGAGAGAGAGAGAGAGAGAGAGAGAGAGAGAGAGAGAGACATCAAAGTGAGGGGGACACATCCATTGGTTGCCTCCTGCATGATCCGGACCAGGACCCGGGACCAACCGTAACCGAGGTACGTGCCCTTGACCGGAATCGAACCCGCGACCCTTTGGTCTGAGGGCCTCTCTAACCACTGAGTCAAACCGGCCAGGGCAAGAGCATTCTTTTTAAAAAATAGCCTAAGACATTCACTGGTATTTCTATATCTTCTTCAACACGAAGAAGCATGTTGATTGGGGTAAAGCGCTACATAAGCACATTGGAACAGCTTGTTTGAGGGGAGATTGCCCAAACACTGCCAACCGCAGCTCTGGTCTGCTTGGGGCAATTCTCTCCTTTGTGGGGTTGCTCTAGCAAGGGCTGCCTGGACTGCTGTGCTGTGCTCCTCCAGGGTTCTCTGAGATTGTACTTGGCTTCCAGCACTCAAGAATCCATGATTTGATTTTCATCCTTGAGCTTGGAAATCGCAGCCATGATAATTAACAGGAACTGGATTTCAATATGTTAAACAACGGGCTTGCTCTTTAAAATGTACTGAGAAGACAGTGAGGTGAAGAAAAATAAAGCACCAGTATATGAATATTAAGTCAGTACTCTGCTAGAACGCAATCATCACTCATAAAGCACCCCCAGAAGAATAACCAGGCAAACAATTTTAACAGTAGGCAGAGAGTACCAATTCCAGAAGAAAATGTAGATTTCACCCCCTTTCAGCAGCACTTAGCTGGAGAGTCACGTAAATGGATGAGCATACACAAAACAAAATCCCTACAGAGGTGTTTCTCTAAATCGGTTTAGCATTCTAGAATTTTAAAAGTTTAATGATGAATGCTTTTCTGCAAGCCCTGTTAAAGGGACGTCAGTAGTATCAAAACTCACTTGAACCTTTTTTATCTTGGAAAGTTGAGAAATGCTTTCCAACCTCTCTCTCCAGCTCTGTATCCCCATGGGCTTTTCTGGTCCAGGTATTTTCTCATTGCACATGTCATTTGAATGGTGACTCCAGGGAAAACACTTTTCTTTACTAAGTGGCATATGATTTAGTTTTTCTAAATTTGACTTTTAATGTCCTAACCAAAAATGAATAAATAAATAAGAGGCCATTTATCTTGGCAACTTTGGTCTTTAATAACAGTACTTTTAGCTCAAATGATCCAGATGATGAGAACACGACTAAATTTTGAGGATGGTTAAGCATGCAATGAGTAAAGACTGACCTAATGAATTGTTGAATGACTAAATTTCTGCCGTGTGTTGGGTTGTCCAACCTAACCTAAACTCAATAAATGGTTCTAGCTTCTGATTAATAACAGATATGCTCTATGCCCTCAAGTGAAACTTTTATAATTTGTTTCAACTAATTCAATATACTAAAGTGATTTGAACTAAAGCGATTTAAATCATCATATACGTACAAATTTTAAGTGAATATAATTTTACATGAAAAAAACTGTTGAAAACATTCTTTCATATTATGAATGTCATACAATTTGTTGAGCAAAAATAAAAAGAGACATAAAATTTTACATCAATCAGCATGCTCCCATTTACATGTAGTCCTATGACAGGTACAACTGTTAGTAAGAAAATCACAGCAGCGATTACTAAGATAGGTCAGGGAGCTGTGGGGAATGATTGAGGGGAGTCTACAAAGAGGCACAAGAAAATGTCCTGATGTGATGAACATACTCTATATCTTCTTTGGGTGGTGGTTATATGGAGGCATATATTGATCAAAACTCACTGAAATACACATAGAACATCTGTGTATTTCATCAAGGCCATTTGCTCTCCTGACAAAGAAGACAACACGACACAATCCTAGAACCCTTTCAGAAGCTCTGCGTATATCTAACCCTTTGATTTTTCAACTGCGTGCAGAATCCAGGTTAGGGGAGCACAGCCTTGGTCTGCAGCTGTTGGCTTTACTGAAACCTACCTATCCTGTTCTGAGGACATATAGTCATCTGACTGTTACTTCTAATTTACTCTCTTAGCTTAAGATGAAATGTAGCTGAACTTTTTTTCAGTTGTGAAGTGTGCTTACACACACACACACACACACACATCCCAACCAACCAAAAAAACAAGAACAAAGAAAAAATATTTAGAGAAAATAAGCCTTTTAATTGCTCTTCTAACAAAGTTAGAAGGTGTAGAGTCAAGGGATTCTCTTATGTTGTTCCAGAGATAAGAAGAATAAGGGTCAGGAAGCAGATAGCATTAGGAGATAGACCTGGGTCTCTAGAGAAGAGATGTAAAGACCTTAAACTGTAAACACCAGACCATCCTACTCAAGACGTGACCCCTCTTCTTGAGGAGGGGGAGCCTTCAGCTGGCTTTTGGCCTTTAGAGCCTCTCATTTTCACATCTGATGGTGGAGGGAGTTGTAATGAACACTAAATGTCTTCACACTTTCACAAAGGTACAGTGAACTCTAAAATACTAAAGACAGATGCCAAAATGAATCTAGGATTTTGGATTTTGGTGTTTCAAACCACTGAGTTAAAAAAAGCTCGTATTTTCTGATCTTTAGGGTCAATGATCCACATGGCAATGATTTCACTGCTTTGGGGTAATACTAATAATGATGGTTAATATTTGTTTTGCATTTATGGGCAGATGCTGTTCTAATTACTTGTTATGTAATATTTTCTCTTTGCAAACATTTTCTGTAGTAAGTTACTGTGATCATTCCTATATTATAAACAAGGAGTCTTCAAAGACTACTTAAGTAGCTTATCCCAGGATAAGCAGCAGATTTGTGGTGGAGCAGGGATTTTAAAATACATAGACCATACAATACTGTGTAAGAGTATACATAAGAGTGTTGTTAGTTATAGCAAAGAACTGGAAATTATTCAATGTTCAGCAATAGAAGAATTGATAAATAAACTCATATAGGGCTTCAATAATACAGGATGGGGCAAAAGTAGGTTTACAGTTGTAAGTATGCAAAACACAGTTTATTCTTCTATTAATATTTATTAATTTTTGTATTATTTTCCATACTTACAACTGTAAATCTACTTTTGCCTCACCCTGTACACTATTTACAATTGACACTCAGTGAACCACAGCTACTCACATCACCATGGATTAATCTCACAAACAAAATTTCTCATGAGTAAATCAAGTCACATCAGGATATACAGGGTGGGGCAAAAGTAGGTTTACAGCTGTGAGTATGTGAAACAGAGTTTATTCTTGTATTATTATTTGTTTATTATTGTATTATGTTCCATACAAAGAACTGTAAACCTACTTTTGCCCTCTCCTGTATAAAGTACAATAACATTTACATGCAATTCATAAATGCAAAACAATATGGGTTTCCGAGATGCATACTATTTTTTTACATTATAATGAAAAAATAAGATAGCAATAAACCCCATTTCCTTTCCATATTATTTCTTACTCTATCTCAAATAGTCCCCCAGCTAGCTTTGTGTTTATTTCGCTTATATTTAAGCTTCTTAACTGAGGAAGAACTAATAATTGTTTTTTTCATTTTGTACTTTATGATTCTAATAGCGTATTTTAATGAATGTTTAGGTTTATAGTGAGTAATATAAGTAATAATTACAATAAAATTTTAACATCAACTATCAGAAACTAAGCATATAGAGCAATGTTTATTATTATTCTGTGTCAAATTCTTTTGCTTCTGATAAATGTCAATCAAAGCCTGATATAGAATGATTTACTCTAAATTTTTCTCCAGGGTCAAGTGACTTGGCTAAACTCTGAGCAACACCCTTCTTTTCCATATCTTGTCCTTTATTCTTTGCAATTAGATCTCGGCTTCAACCCTACTTCTAGTATAGCAGGTCAGGCTGACTCTCAGAAGTCTTGGCCTGGGCCCCAGCCATCTGCTGCCAGACATTATTGAATCCATTGACTTGCCTGCCTGAATTCTGAATACTGCCATTGCTTGTTGCCATCTACCTCTGTCAATGAACTCGGATCATCAGCCAGGAAACATGTGTCATCTGGCATCTACCTGTCTGACTGAGCCATTGCCTCCTTCTATTAACATACTATCATATTGTAGCTCATCTGGGTTTCCACCATGTATAAAGCAAAATCCACACCACCAATCCTGGCCCCATAGCAGAGAGGCAGTGGGAGAAATGGGAGCTGGCTAAATAATCTTTAGAGGGCACTCTTCAGCATTTCTTCTACAAAAGAAGCAACAGGAAAAAGAGAATGCATGCATTCAGCAGATGAGATATTCCCAACTAATGTCAGCTATAGTTATATTTCCCAGAGCATTTCTTCAGCCATTTAGTTGACCAACATTTAGAGACTCTTGAATGTTTTAATCATTGGAAACACAGAGATGACTAACACATGGCCCATTCATAACACATTCTCTCAAGGTGCTCACTAATTATTGTGTGAGAAGAATAACATAGAACTTGGTTAGAATTGCAGTGAAGTATGAACAGAGTGCAGTGGTACCAGGGGAATGCCCTTCTAGGAGAGCTCTTGATGTCTAGGCTGAACCTTAAATAAAATCAATATCAACAAGAACATTAACAAATAAGTACTGTTTAGTATTTGCCAATAACTGAGTGAAAGCATGTCTAAATATTATTTAATTCTCAAACAACTGTTAGATTGCATGGTTATTCCCAATATACAGCTGAAGAAATTGAGTTTCAGAGAGATCAGGTAAGAGATTTCAAGGATGGAAAATAGGGCAAGGATTGGGGCAGAGATGGGGTTGGGACCATGAGAAAATTATGAATTAAATAAAGTTAATTTAAAATAAAGGGGTGGCATTAGAGAGATACTAGTGCAGTCAATTGCCTCGCATGTAACAGATTATGAAAAAATATTTTAATGAAAGAATGAGTACTACACGGTTTACTCTCTAACTCAATTTTCTTCTTTGTAATTTAACAAAGTTTACCTTGTACATATATAAATGTTGCTTTCAGAGTTTTTTGGAGATGAAATCTATTATTGCTACCCTTCAAGAACTATAATTTCTTAGTTTCCATTTTCAGTGAAAAATAATAATGCTAAGCAAAAGACTGGGTAAGCTATTATACTAATTAAAATAATAGAAACATACTGTATATATTGATGCAAAAGACATTTATTTATAATACCTTACAAAGGTTCTACCTCAGCACTTCTTAAGGTTTTGTTCAACTTTAAGGAACAAAAAGCATACGAATCCAGAAAACATTTTCCCCGACAGGGAAAAATTAAAGGTGAAAGTCCACTTACAACTCTTAGGAACATCTAATGAGGTATGACAACGAAACACCCTATCATAAACAGCTCACCAAATGTGCCAGAAATAATTACACACAAACATTTTAAGATCATGTGTATGCCAAGAAAATCCTTCCTCATCCTCAAAGGACTGCAAAAAGAACACATGTTAAAATAATAAACTGCCTCCCATTTTCCTTTATTAAATGATTATCTGATGTCAGATACTCGTCACTAAGTTGCAGCTTAATTACATGGCGGCACTGCCACCTGGGGAATTCTACTCTGATGCTCCGCTCACCTAAAAGTCACTTGCATGCCACCTGCTCTTTGGTTTCCTGGATGACATCAGCCACTGCAAAAGTGAAGAGGGAAAGTGTTATTAAGAAGCATAGATGTTCTCTGAGGCCTGTTGAATTGATGCCACAGAATAAGCTAAGGACAAGCACATCTCTTCCTGGAAGGGATGTCATCACTATGTTTTCTGCCACAAGAGACACAGATTCCTAAAGAGCCCCATCGATCACTCCATGAAACGTGACCCGAATTCTAATTTTCTTCTACAAATATCTGCTTTGAAATATCAGAAAAGCTGTTGATTCTCTCTGTCCCAGTCTCCCTATCACTGAATTGAGGATACAATCTCCCACGTTGCAAGGGTGTAATTAATTAAGGTGTACGTGTTTTCCAACCTGTGGATGAAGGTAACAGGTGCAAATTACCATTTGAAAGAGTGATTCATGTCATCAAGACTAACTGCTGACTAGGGAAGCTTAAATCAACCCTATTTGAAGTTCTATTATTTTTTAAATGCTGACAGAGAATCCACACTTACATACAGCACTGCACAGATAAGATGCTCCCCACCCTCTGGGGCTGCCATTTCCGTGAAACAGATGGCAAGATTACCAAATGAATGTGGAAGCCATGGGCAGGGAAATGATGATAGATTTTTACAACCCTAAAAAAGTTCTGGAATAGAATTACTAGTAGGTAAGTGAGGCTTAGGTAACGGCAATTTTTCAATTCAAATGTTTATCTGAATTTTTGAGAAGGCACGGAGCAGCTAGGCTTTAACTGTCCTCATTCTAAAAATATGTTTTTAAAATAGGCATCACGAGCTCATGCTAATATTCACAATCAAATGTGACATTGAATACCTAAATATTTTAATGCACACATGGTTGTTTCTTTCATACTTACTGCTAAACTATATTACAAATAATGAATGATTATGTCCTTTTTAAATTAAATAACTGTTCTTAGTTCCTGAGGTTGTATATGAGAGGAGGTAATTTTCTGTGGAAAGAGATCTTTTAATATAGTGACTTTGATTTGGTATGAAGTAGGGGGAGAAATAGGAAGAGAAGAAGAAGGTAATGGAGCATAATGATAAACGGGACAGCTGATGAAAAAGAAAGAAAGATTTCCTTAGATTGTAAAGATGCCAGTTACAAAAAAAGGAAAGTCCACTCAATAAGCTTCTAGGCAGAAGACCTGAAAACCCAACTGAAGTAGTAGAACAGAGACCTAACAGTCAGTGTTTGAAGAGGAAGAAATTGATCAGGGTGAGAACTACCAGGGAAACGTAGTTGAGTTGTTGTTTTATTCTGGATTGAATAAGTACAGATAGGTTTTAATATAAAAGAAAAAGCTACCAAACAGCCAGCCACTGAAGATGACAGTGAATAGGAAAAGGGGAACTTTAGAAAGCACAGGAAGGGGAACAAAAAATGGGATGGGAAATTTTTTTAAAGGCATTAATTCCCGTGATTATTAAACTGGCTATGTAAGTAAGAGGCAAAGTCTGAATCAAGAGAATTGTAGAAAGTTTTTATCTGGAACTGAGGTTTAGAAGCAGATGTAGTTTCCAGTTGTATAACATGATGGAATTGGAGTTCGCCTCTTAGAGGCAAATTCTATAGCAAAAGTAATTATCCCTGATGTTTTTCTCCATCCTATATTCCTTTTGGTTAATCTTTCCTTTTTTAAATTTTTTTATAAAATGTACTGATATACTACTTTTATTATCTGAGTACAGATTCCCCAATCTTAATATTTTTTTTCTCAGCAGAGTGTGACTAGACATATTATCATTTCAAGCAGTACTGTGTGGTTCTGTTAGGTTTCCGCACACCCTGTGATGGGTCTGTGAGTGGTGCATGTCCTTGTGAGTGATCATCTGTGCGGCCCAGTATGAGGGACTAAGTCTAATCACATTTCTATGTTGATTACATGTTGAACCACATTTCTATTGGCTTTACACGGCATCAACTTTTTAAAAAAGTAGAGCAGACTAATGAAATAAATATCATTTGCATTTTATGTTTACATTTCACATTTTTTGGAAATTATCTTTTGAAAAAAATCAGATATTACTTTAAAGTTACTCATTCTATAAACATTTTCTGAATGCCTACCGACACAATAGGCATTGTGTTAACCATGCTTACTATTCAAAAGTAACCGGCAATGGAAGACAAGGGAGAAGAATTACAAAGGACAGTAACAAACACTATTATGCAAATGAATACCAAAGGAGGCACAGACTTGATAATAAAGAAACAGCCATCACGTGAAATTGATGTTATTTATTACTGTCCATTAAATAGATTCTAAGATAAACTATTATTTTATGGCAAAATTTGGATCTTTCAATCTCACATTAAAGTAAATTAATTGTTTTAACATTTACATTTGAGTTCTTGAATAATTTGTTTAGATTTAACTTTATGTGTAAAGATCAAATGTTCAAAATGACATGCATTATTCCCCAAGTCCAACACTATTTATGTGCTCACAAAGTTATATTGGTTTTTTGAAAGGGAACATGAGCCATATGAGAACTCTCTAGAAATATGATATTACATGTCCTATACACATACATCATTTTATAATTAGAAGCCAAACCTGTCAAGAAGGGTGTATCATCGGTTAAAAAAGTTTCTCTGATCTTAAGAGTATATCATGGCTTGACACACACTGATAATTATAAACAAATAATTTTACTAAGGTAGATCTAGCAAAGCTTTTTAAAAGGTTAATTGAAGTGAGATAAGCAACTCTACAGTTTATCTTCATTCATTCTGAAGTTGAGCAATGAAACTAGTTAGCCCTGTCCAGGTATTATACAGTACTTATGTGTAATTAAAATAATTATAAAAATGCCACACAAAAAATTAAATATTTAATGGAGAAAAGTCATGCCAGAATCATGAAAGGCTTAAGTTGAAATTCTAGCACTTATCTGAGGACTCAATCTCTTACTTTTTGTATGTAAGTTTGAAGGAACCTGACACATAAGAAGAACTCTTTCCAAGGAGTTATTTGTTCATGTTTCCATATGCCCTGTTTATTCTTTGCACTAAACAAGGAAGGGTATTTGAAAAGAGTGAAGCCTATTAAACATTTGAAATAATATTATTGAATAATTAAAGGTATTTTTTACATCATATTATATCAGATGGGAAACATTTTTAATCGGTGATTGGGAAGACCATCGACTAAGAAACCAAAATACTTTCATATGGCATCGGAGTTCTTTGTAAACAGTCTTTCCATCTTTTGCTTACTTCATCCTCATCACATAATCTATAGCACAGGCAAAGGATGTCATTTGGGATTTCCCAAAGGTCTCAAGCCTTGCTTTTGTGGGTGTTCTTCCTCCTACCCGGAGTGTTCATTATTCCAGGGTTTCTCAACCTTGGCATCTTGGGAAAACTTGTTCTGGATCATTCTTGCTTGTGGTGGGCTGTCCTTTTTTTTTCCTTCTCTTTATCCCAATAACAGTGTTCATGTTCATAGTGGTATTGATAACATATTTCTTTTGTACGCATTTTCAAACTTATTTCAGTTGCATTTTTAGCTTTCTTATAAATTGAAATTTATGAAACGCAAATGTGTGTTATTTGCAAAAAGTGAGCTATATATACGATTTTTCTTAGAGATAAAAATACGAGGAATGAAGCAGACAAGGAGGGGCCACACCTGGAGATAACACAATAATGTAACTGTGGCAGCCACTGTAATTATCGGGAAAAGCAGTGAAAGCAGAAAGACGAGAGAATGACCTTCAAAGAAGAAACTGAAGGTTGGCTTTACCTCACTGTCTGTGAATGGAGGCCAGTCCTAGAAACTTGTTAGACTACGCCCGTCCCACTGGGCTAAACGGGGCTAAGTTGCTATCAATAATTATGAGCACAGATTCAAGAAGGTATAATTAAATTTCTGACACAAGCCCTGAATGCATGCAACATTACACACCAGTATCAGTATCTACCAGAAAACTTAGCACGTATTCATTAAAATATACAGGCAGTCAACTTATTTCAAATAAAAGAATACTGAACCTCATAGATACTCCACACTCTAAATCGAAATCCTAGAAATGTTGCAATTTCTCCATCTTCTCTAGGTTTTCTAGAAACATCTAAGGATGGTACTAATTACTTAGAGAGGCTGGATGTCTTGGAGTTATATCCATTTAGACAAGGTAGCAGAAGCCATCTCATCACCCATAGACCCAATGTTCTTTTAACTTTATATCCTTTAGTTTTTTGACTCACGATCAGCTTTTGTTTTCCATTGCCTTCTGGCAAAGTTTCTTCTTCTCTGATAGTTACTTCCAAAGACATAGCTTTTGTTTTTCTTACCTATGCTTTAGACTAGAGATGCATCCATAGAGAGCTACCTCTGTTTATTAAAAATATGATTTTATTCATCCAGTGAAAATAGGTTTTGAACAAAATGAATCTTCTTTTCCTTACACCCTTCTAGCCTCCTCTAGGCCTATGTCTCTTGTGGAACTTGTGGACTGTCTTCTAGATCTTATCTTGTGGAATGCAGGGTCCTTGATTTGTACTCATCAAATGCCAGTTTTATTCCCCCAGTTGTGACAAACAAAAAAAAAAATGCTAAATGTCCCATTTGGGAGAAGGGAATACAGGTCAAAATTGCCACCTGTTAAGAATTACGTACTGTATAATCTCTTCATTCATACATACTTGGTTAAATCTTAACCATCCTTCCCCTTCCAGACCTAGATCAAATATGATCTTTCCATCCTCCTCATAGTACTAACAACTTGAATCTTACTCAGACAACCCCATTATTCCTTATATTACAAGTATTTATGTTCAAATCTATCTACATCATTAGAACAAAATCTGGTTGAACATGGGGATCATGCAGCTTCTTTCTTAGATCTCTAAGACACTCATCTTGGGATAAGGCTCCATACCTCTTATTTGCTCAGAAATTGTCATATATTTGTTATATAATATTCAATATTTTTTCACCACCATATTCTTAGCCTCTACATCATTGTCTGTACTATAGATTTTGAAAAGGCAAAATATGATTAATATTAACCAATCTGAAAAAAATGGCACAGACAAGTTCTATTCCTTTTTTTTCCCCCTTAAAACTAGAGAGTAAGTCATTCTTACTGAATTCAGTAATGGTCTTGTTGTCTTTTTTCTCTGCAGATAAAGTTCATTACTAAACAAATTAGCTTTTCAATTACTGCTGCTAAGCCATAAGTAATTGGAATTCACTGAAACTTCAGTTTTGTTTTTTAGTTGTTCTTTTCTAAGCACCAACAATTTAAAATATATGAAATTATGCTGCTCAGGATTATATATATATATATATATATATATATATATATATATACACATATACATATATATACACATATACACACACACACACACACACACACATACACACACACACTTGGCTCTCAGCCTGAAGACAAATAATTTGGATAACAACATTAACTTCTTTTTCTCTTTTTTCTTCCCAAGTCCATGGTTAAGTCTGGTTAGTGTTTGGATAGAATTCTTAAATGCAGAACATTAGGTTATTATAAGTAGTAGAGCAAATAACTCTGTGTCTTGCTCTACTATTTGTGAGAAAGCATAACATCCTAAAACTAAATCGCTAAAGTAAGGTCTAAAAGGGAAGACAAAGAGGATGAATGCAATTTTGAATCAAATGGAAAATGAATGGTCAGACAGACTTTTTAACAATGAGGTGGACTGATGCTTTCAACCCCTCCCTCTACTGAAGCGGACACTGAAGCAGAAATGCCCTGGGTTCTCCAGCTCCAGGTTAAGATCCTGAGGAAGACAGAGCAATTTGAGGATACAGTGAAAGATGGCTGAGAGGATGTGCCAAGTCTAGGATTTACAGGACAAATGAACACATTCAGCAGTCTTGCCACTGAACAACAGCCCATGCTCACCCCTAACCCAGACTCAGCTCATCCTTTCTGTCAATGTCAGAGGTATTGAATTCCGTGTGCAGCCCAGCATTGGGTTCTTTGGTTAGCTGATTCACGTATGATTAGAAAATTGGGCATTTTCCCAAGTCCTAGCCCCCATTGTAATAAGGTATAAATATAGAAAATAAGCTACCTTTGCATTAGTCTTGGTTTCTTTTTCTTTATTCTTGTGAACTACCTGGACACCAAGGGCTGCCTAGACCAAAGAGTGAGCCTTAAGGACTATATTCTTTTTTTTATTTATTTTAAATATTTTTTATTTGTTGTTTAGAGAGAGAGGAAGGGAGAGGGAGAGAGAGAGATAGAAACATCAATGAGAGAGAACATCGACTGGCCACCTCCTGCATGCTCCCCACTGGGGATTGGGCCCACAACCTGGGCATGTGTCCTGATGGGGAACTGAACCAGCGACTTCTTGCTGCATGGGCCGACGCTCAACCAGTGAGCCACACCAGCCAGGCCTGTTCTTTTATTTTTTAATCCTCACCTGAGGGCCTTAGGATATTTTTCCATTGATTTTTTTTTTTTTTTTTTTTTTTTAGAGAGAGAGGAAGGAAATGGGGTGGGAGAAGAGAGAGAGAAAGAGACATTAATGTGAGAGAGACACATCTAGTGGTTGCCTCCCACACACTGACAGGGGCTGGGTATAGAACCTGCAAACAATGTAGGTGTCCTTGACTGGGAATTGAACCCACCACCGGTAGGTGCATGGTCCCACACTCTATCCATGGAGCCACACTGGCCAGGACAGGACTACATTCTTATGCTTGTACTCCAGCCCAGTGCTTAGGGCCCTGTTATTTGATATCAGACCTTCATTGTGGACGCTTATTGCCTGCCTGGGTTTTTCTAATTTTGTCCAGTTTTCCCATCTTGGCATTATACTGCCTTGTTGGAATTCTGAACCACTTCCTCTGGTGATATGAATTAAGAGTGGCACACCTAACGTGCAAACCCAAATACGTCTGAATTTGAAGTTCTCCATGAACTTCCTTGCTAGAGCGAGGAGCAAATGCTTGCTAATGCTACACACGGAGCTGCTATGTCCCCCCTATTAGCTGGAGTTGGGTCCCCCGGCTATGCCTACAGATGCCACGTCTTCACTCCCTGCTCAGGATCCATCCTAAGCAAAGGACCTCGCTCTACATCCCAATGGATTCCCTCTGCGGAGACCTCCTCTGAATGTCTGGATATCAAGGACATTTCTGACCCTGCGTGTATTTGAGACACACAACCTTCAGAAGAAGATTATCATTTTTATTGTATGATTAGTTAATGGTGCATTAATAAAAACAGAGTTACCATGCTTTTAATTCGGGTTAAGTTGTTTTCTCCTGGTCACAAAAACACGCCCATGATTAATGACAAAATGCATTAACCAGGCCTTTAAAATCAAAGCTCTATTTTATATTTGCTACATTTCAGGGAGTGGAAGATAAAATTCTGTAATCATGTATGAAAATTACTGCCACCTGGACCAAATTACAACATTTTTTATAGACTTGCTTTATTAGCTGTTCTGGGGATAGTCAATTATCAAAATAAATCAAAGCCACACAGCCAGTTTGGGGTTGCTTCTGATCATTAGGGTGGTTACGTTTTGTGACATAAGGGTTTTTTCTATTCTTTTCCATATCTATTACACTTCCCAAATTTTCAGAATGAGCTGCCTTAGTTTATTTTCACAAGATTAGAAAACTTTTCAATGTTATTCTTCTGTGTTATCCATCAAGAAGAACTATGTTTTAAGTAATGCCAAAATTAAAACATCTAGCTAAATAACTAATATTAATCTTGAATTTGGGGTAACTTTGAAATGAAATATTTATATTCCTCTCTTCTGTTTTAAAGGAGATTTTCCAATTTAAACAATTAAATTGGAGTGTGATGTACTTCATGAACATCAAAATTTAAAAAACTGCCTTTCAAAGTCTATACTTAAACCCTTTTACTCTAAGAATATTCCCATGTATAATACTATATATCATATCAATTTTTTAAAAATATGTTTTCATTGATTTTTTTTTTAGAGAGAGAGGAAGGGAGAGAGAGATAAAAACATAGATGTGAGAGAGACACATCGATCAGCTGCCTCCTGCAAGCCCCCCGCTGGTGATGGAGCCAGTAACCCAGGCATGTGCCCTGACCAGGAATCGAACTGGGACCTCTCAGTCCATGGAATGACGCTCAGTCCACTGAGCCACATCGGCCAGGCCATCGTATCAATTTTTTATGTATCCCAGTATACTAATATGGTGCCATGTTAGTGAACAGTATGTTAAGCTACTCAAATTCCTCATCATGCAAATACATAATTTGACTGGACTAAGAATGCTTTCTAGAATACTTATATTTTAAAAGAAAAACATTTAACTAATACTAAATGTTACAAAAGGCATAAATGATCATGGCCATTAATAAGCCTTCTAAATATGAAAAGAGTTGCTATACCTAAAATGAAATAGGCTAATTTAATTTCCACAGGAAATTCAAAGATTTCTATAGTTAAATTGTATCAAGTTGATAAAATACCAATAAAGAATAAGCAGGATTGATACAAAGCAGATTTCTTCACACTCTAAAATGTTACACAGTTTTAACAAATCCTATAATCAGGGCCAAGCCTAACTTAATAGTACATTTTAATAATAAAATATATTACTTTATGAAAGACTCACATATGAATACACATGTGATATTATACATATATAAATGAATATATATATATGTATCTATAATAGAAATCTAGGGAATTTTTCTCAGAATTTTTAAAAAGAATATAGGTAATGTAGAATACAGTAAAGAATGGTGTAGTTTACTCTATCAACACTCAAATAACCAAGGTGTTTGATCAGATGCAAAGTGAAATTTTCTTCACGTAGAACATAATGCCTATTTGTAAGAAGTTTCCAAGGCAGCTCAGCTGGCAATTTAAACAGTCCTTGGGGGGATTAATTTAGCAACTTCATCAAGACTTAGCAGAAAAACACTAAGAACTGAGTCTGGAAAAGATAAATTTATCTTAACTGGGCTGGGTTTCCTTATGGCAAATCATGAATGTTCTGTGGGACTCAGGTAGAGGATTTTAGTACAACAGTTGCATTAGATTCACTTTACAAATTTTTTATAAAATATTAGCTGCTTACTCTCACTTTTATTTAAAATGCAATCATTTGAAGCTTTCTTGAGAGGCTTATCAAGCAGATTACTTTTATTAATTAACCAAATTATGAATCAACCTGAACCCATCAGCTGTGTGAAATCACTGAATGCATTTCTTTTAATGTTGCAGACAAGCGAGATTAGGCCAAGATCTCCGAACACCAGCTTTCGTGTGTTTGTGTGTGTTTGTGTGTGTGTGTGTGTGCATGTTTTACTTTTTTTTTTCCCCAAAGGGAAGCTAAATAATGCAACATATTTTTACGGCGAAAATAAGAGGTGCTACGAATATCAGTGATGTGTGGAAACGTTTTAGTTCTGTGGGATGCCAAGGTGGCAGAATGTTGTGTCCCCAAAAAAAGAAAATGAGGCCGGCAGAACGGCACGTATGCTAATACATATTTGCTCACAGACACATACACTTACAGCTTTAAAGGGAATACATAAAAATTATGCTGCCGACAATGTCTTTATACAAATTTATCATAGCATCTGTCAGCTCCATAATATGTTCATAAAACTAGGAACACGTGTCCTAACAGCATGCTCATTTTGGTGTGCTCACTGTTGTTATCTCAACTTCTCTCGCTGTGAGTCTGGCTGTTGTCTTTCAGATCGTAGCCTCAGGAATTCTTGTTACTTCACTTTCACATCAAAATAAGAAGTTTAAATTTAAATATATCAAAGGCACAACTAGTGGTACAAAAGTAGAGGAAAATAAAACTGGATTTAGAAAGAGAATTCAAGTAAAATTCTAGGATTGGAGGGAATGCAGAAACAATCTCATAGATGACTGGGCATGAAGGGAGAAAATATAAGGTGGTGAATGAATTATTAATATAAGTCTAATCCTAGCAAACACTTTGGTATACCAAAGTCAGTGAAATCTCAATGCTATTTGGAATTTCAGTAGTGACAATGAAGAACAGGTCACATAATAGCACTTGGTAAATTACTTGATAGATACTAGTAATTATAATTGTGTACACTTTTAGAAACATGTATACCTCATGAGTGATTGTTTGAAAATACTTGTATCTTATCTGTTAAACACCATTATTGTTTTCGTGTGTATATCCTAAAAACTTCCAGCATTTCTGTAAAGATTTCCATAGAGAAAGGACAGTTGTAATATCCATATTTTCAGTGGGTGCTATGAAATCTATTCTGTTAAGTTTTACCTATACAAAGCCTGGCATTCCAAAATGCAACCTTAATTAAAACCACTAGGTGTAAAATCTATGAAATAATGGAGAAACTGGACCTTAACATATTTGGGAGAGAACTTAAAAATACATATTTGGGACTGTATATTGTGCTGTGAATAGAGAGATTTTAGAGAAGTTTTCTATTAAATAATAGGGAAATGGAAACATTCCTTTCTTTGTTCGTCTGTTAACCACCTATGATAATTAGGAAATAAATAACCCACTTCAAAACAATCTCCTAGATTTGCTTGGTACTTAAAGAACAATGCAACACTGTGAATCCAAGTTAAGTGGAATCAAAACATTTCAGCTGAATGACAAGCAAAGAAAAATTCTTCCAAATCCTTATACTCTTTGCCAGAGTTGGGATTCCTTCCAACTCTTACTAGAACTGCATTAAGAAACAAGTCACTCTCCTAATGCTGTCTGCACACTAATAGCCATTTCATTTAGCTTTTCAAAGCTGAAAATTAAGGGCAGATGCTATGCAAGATGTTAAATGCAATGTGTCCTATATGTGAGGCAATTTCTCTGAAAATTCTGTAAAATTTATGTTAACCTTTTCCTTCACTTGTTTGCCTCTGGAGAGAAAAATGACATACAATCATGCATTTCATTAAGCTCTCCCCCCTCCAAAAGAACATTTTACCAGTATCATAAATAAAATTATCATTTCTTAGCAAAATGATTTATTATATAACTTAAGACTTAAAAAAACACATATAGAAAACCAAAGTACCTACTAAATCTTAAACTACTACAAAGTAAAAATATACACTTTTTTTTCGCTGAGTAATATCACCAAGTATAATTTCAAGGACTAAATGCTTTGAGAGGGTCCAGAAAGTGAAAAATAAATGTGATATGATGGGAAGAGTACAGATATTGTACTCAAACACAATAGGTCTGCAAATTAGGGATTCTCCTCTGTTTCACTGAAGAGTAGTTTTAAGTTGAGAAAAAGAAATGTGGAAATGATACTGTGAATTCGTGATAGAGCGAGAATTTAATCCCGGTGTGACTCTGGAGTTCTTGTTCTTCCTGCCAATTCCTGTAGAAGAGGGAGGTTTAGATGCCAGGATCAGAATAGGGACAATGAAACATATAATACATGACTTCCACAGTCTGCTTTCACCACCCCCAGAGCATTCAGACCAGGTCAGCTTCCATGCAAATAGCGGCTCTGTCCGTGCCAATAATCCAGTCTGAATGTGTGAGTGAAAGACTATTTCCAGCCACATCAGCCTTGTCAATCCACCTTCATCTCACCAGCCAGCCCATCATCTCCTTACATTCAGAAGTGTCTTGTAACATTTCCTAACTTCGGTTTCAACCTCCACTGCAGACACGTTCCATTCTCTGTTTCTCGTTTGCATCTCCTTACTCACTCATATTTCTTGTTCAAAGTAGAGACAGTTGGCATCATTTTCCCGATTATATTACTTCCATTTCCCGGTTGTCTTAAACTTGTATTTTCTCTCGAATGTTTCTTCTTATCTTCTTTATCTTTTTCTTTCTTCTTAACTCCTGTTCTGTTAGCTTAATTTTCCTTGTCTTGCTTCTCATGGCTACCTTCTGTTGCAGCTTATGGTACTTAGATATCATTTCTATTACTAGACATTAGCTTTTTGAAAGGCAAGGTCCAAGTTTGATTCAACACTGCATTTCTCCCAAGGCCTAACTTGATAGTTTACACCTAACAGTTTGTAATCAATACTCATCAAAATAAAGGTAAATTCAGTATTTGCAAGTTACCTTCTATAGAAAAACGAAGCCTGGGAATGAGAGAGAATTGAAAAGTTCCCCTTACTTCTCATGCTGATAAATATGATTTACAATTTAAATATCTGTGTTGAACTTGGTTTAAACATCGGAGTCTGCCTTTGTTCGAAGAGTACTTATATTAAATTAACACATAAGAAGCAAACGAAATATTCAGTCATGCATTAATCTTAATATACTCTTTCATTTTCCCACCATGCTTCAGAAAATGTTTTGCTTCATTTACTTAAATGGATTTAATGATACAGTAAGCAAAATTATGCACAATAAAACTAAACACTAGGATTTTTTTTAGAGTTTATAGTGTGAATTTTTAAAGTCATTACCTACTCTACCATTAAAAATAATCAGACATCAACTGTGCAAAATCTCAAAATCTCTGCATTGCTAAGAATATCTTTATCAGTGAACCTAGATGTTTTCCATGTGGAACACATGAGATTTGTAAAAAAAAAATTGTTATTAATACCCAAAGGGCACCTACATACAGTCAGCGATAAGCAGAGTCTGTTGCTACAGAAAATCAAAAGCCTCATTATTATTAACTATCAAGGAGCCTTTCCAGTTTAAACAATGACTTTATATAAGGTAATTCAAAGGAAATATTCTATATTTCACACCTTCATATGAAAATAATTCTCTCTGGAACGTCAATTAAACAAAATAAGGTATGTGAGGCTCCTGACCTGGGGCACATGCACTATATAATTTCAAAGCAACTGAAGATGAACATTCTTGTTTTTGTTCTGTATCTCCTTATTTCCTAAAGAAAATAAATAATTTTCTCAATGAATTCTCTCCTGTGATAGCAACTAGGTGGATGTTCAACCAAACAATTTTTATTCTTCTGGGTCTCCAAACTAGACCACTTTTCCTCACCTCCCTTGAAATTCAACATGATCATAGGACTGTCTGGCTAATGTCATGTGCGACCTAGAGATGTGTGTCCCTTCCAGAACTGACTCATTAAGAAAAGAAGGAAAGAAAGGCATGGGCATCTCTGCTCTTCTCTTTCCTTATACCCTTGAAAAACTGAAAGGACTCTGAGGTCTTGGGAGAGGCTGAAACTAACAGAGGGAAAGAGCCTGGGTCACTGAGTCCAGTGGAAAGATACTCTAGAATATCGCCAGTCAATTATTATATGAGCTTTTGAAAAGTCAATGTCTACCTGATTAAATCACTAATATTCAGGGGTGATTAATTAAATAGTTACCCTACGCTGACCACTGCAACTTCAGAAACGCTTTTTCAAAGCCATAGTCCTTTTATTTGATTGTGATTTTTCCTTACCCATTTTGATCATAGATAATCTCCCCCCAGCATGTCTGAAAGGGGGATGAGGACAATGACTCGTTTTTTGTTGGAGCTGTGATGAATCTAGTAGGTTAGTAATGCATTTCCCTAACTGCTGCATGAGCCGCTAGGGAAAACAATTGAAAATGTCTTAATGGATTAGAGGTAATGACATCTAATTCTCTGGGCCTCTTGCCTTTGGAGACCCCTTGTTCACACCCATTACTTGTCAGACAAAACTGGCAAATTTACATCAAGATATAGTTTTTCTTTTTCCATGGTTTTATCATATAGGCCTGATTAAATACATATGAAATATTTGTTTGTTCCCAACATTCATCAGAATACTTTCCTAATCGGTTATTTTAGTTTGAAATGCAGCATGGAAAAATGATGTTTTTCACAGAACACAAATGTCTGGCTCGAGATCCACCATTCAGAAGGCAAAATAAAGGAAGGGAGGAGGAGGAAAAAAAAACAATTAATTTGGATGAGAATCTCTGCACACAATCAGTGGGTAGAAATCAATGTGAATCCTACTCATACATAGATTTCACAGTGGGAATATGCACAGCTCTGCGTTCCTCAAACAAATGGTTAGCGTGGCTGTGAGTAGTTGTAAAGAGCTTCGGATTGCATTTGTAGTCAAGGTGGCAGAAGCCTACTGTTAATCCACTAAACCAGGACCGCTGGGGTCCGATGCCTTGTGCCACTTTACCGCAGACAAAGGATTTAGCTTCTGAATCTACACGTCTACCCTGAAATACTTCCCCGTCTTTTAACTGTGTTCTGTGTTCTGAAAGGTAGCACAGAATGCTGGAGAGCTGGAGAGGTCTTAGCAATGGCAGTGCCTCCCAAATCCACTGGTAAACCATGAGACGGAGCTTGATCTGCCCATGAGGTTTCAATATACACTGTCTCGAAACGATTCACCTCTCTCTCTCTCTCTCTCTCTCTCTCTCTCTCAGTCATACACACCTTGAAATGAAATCCTAGTACTGGGATAAATCGTTCCTATTTTATATACTTTGCAGTCACTCAGTGAGAGAACCCTCATGAAGAGACTTATTCACTCTGACATGTGTCTGGAGCTTCTAAGGACAGATCTACAGCAGATGCTGATCCCGGGGCGGTTTTTACAACACTGAAATGGAAAGTAGATGCACTTGGGGGAGGGGTCATTCATATAGCTTTTACACGTAGATACATTTAGCTTTCTTTTATTTCAACTAACACCAAGCTGAAGTTTTTCTGATTTAATAACAGGTTATGCCATTTTGTCAGCCAGACTGTTTTCAAGATGAAAATTTGGTCTCTGGTTATAAATTCGTATGCACTCATTCGTAAAACATCAAACACCATAAAAAGTGTTTTCAAAAGTGAAAATTACCAGAAATCCCTCTTCACGGAGAAAGCTACTGTGAAATTCAAGGAAACTATCCTTCCAGACTGTCTCCCGTCACTGCCTCACTGACCTTTTCTCCTGCTGCTCTCCACCTTCTGCTCTGCTCTCATGGGAACCCCCAGCGCCCCGCTCCTAGCAAAGCGCAACAGGCACCGATCAGTTTCCCGTGCGTGTGTGTCCGTGCGTGTGTGTGTCTGTGCGTGTGTGTGTGTGTGTGCGTGCACTCCACAGAGCAGGAGACCTGTCACACTGGGCTCTCCCTCTATCCCTGGCATGGAACACGTGGCTCCATACAAAGTAAAACTAAATAAATAAAACGTGCCCTGGCCGCTTTGGCTCAGTGGCTAGACCGTGGCTAGGGAACAAAAGGTTGAGGGTTCGATTCCGGTCAAGGGCATGTACCTCAGTTTTGGGTTGGATTCTCAGTCCTGGTCGGGTTGTGTGGGAGGCAACCAATCAATGCATCTCTCTCACATCCATGTTTCTCTCTCACCCGCCCTCCCTCCTACTCTATCTAAAAAAAAAAAAAAAATCAATGGAAACGTATCTTCAGGTGAGGATTAAAAAATAATAAAGAAATAAATAAAACGTGATTGTGCTTTTTTAATTATCTAAAACCTCTTCCTATGTTAATAAGTACAATATCAGCAAATTATAAGATTAAATATTTCATAGTATGAGCATATCATAATTTACTTAACAATGCTCTCATTTGTCATGTGTCTTATTTTCCCCCAATTACCCACGATGGTATAAAGGACACCCACGTGTATACATTTTAGGTACATATCTTCCTCTCAGGATAAATTCCTCAAACTGGATTGTTGAATCACTAGTCACACATATTATCCGTGGTACATATTTTTGAATTCTCTTGTTAAAGGCTGTGCAGATTTATCCATTCTCACCACATATAAATAAAGCAACTATTTCTTTTCAGTTTAGTCATAACTGGATACTATACCTATATTTTCACATTTGTTAGCTAAGTAGGAGGAAAATCAAGAATTCAGTTATTTTCCTGTGTCTTGACCACTTTTATATGTGTGTTTATAAAATAATAATAATAATAATAATAAAAACACAGAGGCGTTAGCATCATAATATATCCTGACCTTTTGATGAATTGGGTAGGAGATATAAGAAAATCATGGAGAAACAAGCTGCGAAAACAAATCCATAAGGAAACGAGTGCCTCAATTTGTATACTATATAGGAGATGGTACAAGTCGTCAGTGGATTTAGAGCCTCCTGTAAGGGTCCTGGATGGTTGCAGATTTGGGCTCAAACTTCTTATTCTACCAAAACATACCTGACTTAGAAACCACTCCCTCAACCTTGTAAGAATACAATATAACTGGCACAGCTTCAAGGCTTTGCTGATATTTGTGAGATTGTAAATGACTAAAACAAGAGAAGGCTGGATATCGTATATAGGTCCTGGATTGAAAGATGCTGGGATGGTGCTGTCATATGGAGACTGGCGTGTGACGGTGCCGGAGTAGTTAAATGACACTGGAGAAAACATCTGAGGTTTGGAGGAAAATTGCTGGACAGAATTAAGAATGTTGTCTTGGACGAACTTCGTTCACCTATACTTGTAATTTGGTCTAGGTTCAGTGACCTTTGTTTGTTATCAGAATCTTTATCACAGACTACACTGCTGAATATTTTCCTTTTATTGATTCAGCTGAGCTAAAAATAACACTTAGATAACTTATGATATCAGAAGAAACCTAAGTCAGGCTAAATATTTCAAAATTTTGCAGGAAAAAAATTTCATTATTCTGTCAATCACTATGTGCTGATAATCTTTTCCAGCCTTTTTCACCAAGTTAATTAAGATTTTCAAATATTCATAAATGCCAAAGGTTTGAAAAATAAAGTTTCCTACTTTGATGTTACAAATCTGAGAAATATTAAAACTGTCTAATAAAACAAAGCTGAAATTGGCTTTAAGTAACTCAGGTAAATGGAAAGTTTTATTGCTATAAGATTATTGGGTAGAAATATTATTATATTTAGTATGAATACAAGATAAAATCTGTTGTATTAGTAATTACACTATTGTATTCCCACAATTACAAGCCTCTTATGTATTGGTCAACATTGTACCTACATTCAAGGATAGAATCGAAGTATTTTAGCCACAAAATAAATTTCTTATTGTTCCCACCTTTATCTAAGTATGATTTTAATTTTAATTTTCTCTTCTCTTTATTGTTCTCACTATAGCAACCAAATCAACCACACTGCTTTTGTTGTGCAATCATTGTTATTGTTTGTTAGTGGTGATGTGCGTAGTGCTGTATTTTGATTAATACAGTTACGTAAACTCTGTGTGTGAGAGCTCACACTAGGTGTCAGATGAGATGCATTACATAGACATCCCTTACCATGTCTAATTGAGTCTATCTGTGTGTGTGTGTGTGTGTGTGTGTGTGTGTGTGTGTGTGTCTGAAGTGAATTTTCCCTAAGTGAATTCACTTGTTAATTCATTTGGTAACTGAAACTTTGTGCCATAAGCGTCAGAAAAGTAAAGATGTTCTACTTAATTTCTTCTGTTCAGGATATCTTGATTCAGGCAATGAGTGATTCTGAGGTCGCATTCAGTAATATGTGCTAGGAACTGTTTATATGTTCCCATACATATGGGACCTGTATATATATGAATGAGCACAGCTAACAAGACTCTTGCCCTCACTGAGCTTACATTATAACCCTCATAAATCTATGCACAGAATGCATTTATGCTAAGTGAAATAAGCCAGTCAGAGAAAGACAAATGTCATATGATCTCACTTATTTGTAGAATCTAATGAACAAAATAAATCGACCAATGAAATAAGTCCAGAAGCATGGAGGCATGGAACAGACTGACTTAGCTCAGGAGGTGGGGGGGACGAGAAGAGACTAACTAAAGACCTTATATATTTATATGCATAGCCCATGGACACAGATAATAGTGTGGTGAAGACCTATTGTGGTGTGGGTTAGGGGCTGGGAGGAGGGGGGTTAATGGGGAGAAAATAGGGGACATCGCTAATATTGTCAATAATAAAAAATATGTATTTAAAAAGTAATATATTATTTAATTCGATTTTTATTAATCACTTAAATTATCTCTCATGTTAAATATAATCCCAACAATAGAATTAAAAGCAGAATTTGGAAGACAGTGGGATCTAGACCATGCCTAGAAGGAGGTACACAGTAACTCCTTCCGGCATAGCGTTTACAGTGTGTTCACCAACGAGCCCGACTCTCTCAACCACATGTCTGCATTTCTAACTACTTTGATTAAATGCATTATCACAGAATTAAGTCAACTCCAAGTCAGACACAAAACACACAGCCTTCCCCACACACTACAAAACCACCCTGATACTCAATTAATTGCCTTGAGGCACGACATTGAGATATTTCATGTGAGTTTTTCAACTGAATTATCCTCTATGTTAATTCTAAGTTCTTTTTAAATTTAATTTTATACAAAAGACAAAAGAATAATAATTTCCTCAACAAATCCTCCCCACTTTGCTACTCATGATAGTGGTCACTCCTTACCAAAGCCACTGCCTTGCATGGGTCCAAGGTTACCTTTGTCCTCTATGTAAATGGCACCCCCTGGAGTTGTTCAATAAACACCTCTAGTTCAGCCATAGTTTCAAATGATGGCCCTTTCTTTTCTCCTGCCTAATAAAATTAATAGTGGTATTCTGTAAGCAAAACATGTCTTTTCAGTTACTTGTTTTGCAAGCTCCTATAGTAAATCATATGCTTGTAAAAATACCAGGAGCCAGTTTTCAGAAATAATTATTCAAAAAGGCCCCAAAGAATCTTTTTAAAACCTATTTCTTACTCAAAACACTCTCTCTATAAAGTGGTTTCAAAGACCCCTATCACCCTTGTAATCTAATATTCGTGAATGTGTAGTTATTATATTACCAATTATAGATAGAAGTATATATTTTCAGTGGGTCATTTGGGAATTTACACGTTTTTTACATTAACTTGAAACTGTAAAGAAAACCTGAGCACTGGCCTTTAATAGGTGTTACTTTAATATGCTTGAGCATTTAAAAACCTCTTCATTACCTTTTTGTAATAATTGGTTGGATTTGGCAGGTGGAATGCCAGCCTTGAATAGTTTAATTGCATTAAATATAATAAATTATATTACACCCACCATTCCAAGTCCATCCTTTTTTGCTGCCAGAAGCTATGTATCTTGGTAACTGTAACCACACCACAAAATTAATCTATGAAAATTGATAAATGCATATATGAACATAATTAACATATTTGACTCTAAAATAAATTTGTTAGATTTTGATCTTTTTTTTTTTTTGTATTAACTGAAGCCTGTTCTTACACAGGTGATCTAAAATTCAATTAACTATTTTTAGAGATCTTACCACAGATAAGGCACTGTGCTGGGTAATTTCTGAAGGAAAAAGATAAAATGAACACTGTCACTACCTTTGAGGATTTATAATACAGGCTGAGAGGACCCATATACTCATAGTTTTACTCTACTAGAAAAGAATGTGGTAAGTGATATAACGCAGATCTGGATAAAGCTTATGTGGGAGCTGAGAGTGAGATAGATTCTGGAAAGTGTGAGATTTTAGAAGAATCAATAGAAGAGATAGAATTTGTCCTGGGCCTTAAGGCAGGCACGAGAATTTCCAGTGTCATGCTTGAAAAATATGTTATCATATACATATTTTCATGGCAATTCTTGATTGATAAGAACAAAGTATTGTATGGTTCGTATTATGTGTTTTCATTTGACAGACATATCACTTATTATGTCAATAAAATTTAAAACATCACCTGGGTATTCACAGTACACATTGTAAGGTTGTATCATATAACTGTCATGGACTTGGCATCTCATCATAAAGTGCAAATGTGAATCCGGAATAGCCAGACTGTATTTGTTTGCACAATAAAGCAACTTTAGTTTGCTGAGTTTATGCATTCTGATGGTCTCACAGAAGAAGACAGGGCATGGAGTTAGAGTCATTATCTCGATGGAAAGGAACAGGTCTAAAACCTAAAAACACCTCCTCGCTGCACATCTGGCGAGTCCGCCATCAAGGTATATATTCAGGTTCATGCAGGTCAAGAGGACATGGCAGAATACATTGTCGTTGAAAAGGAACTTGGTCAAATTTAAAATTATATATTTATTTATTTTATTCATCCATTTAAGAAATATCGCTTGTCCTCGATAAGCTGTGAAAGACAATTTCTCTCCTTTCATTAGACTGTATTCTACTCTTGGGACACACATAGAAACAAATAAGTAAATATGTGTTTATCAGTTAGTGATAAATCCTGTGCAGGAAATTAAAATAGGTGACAGGAGACAAAGTTGATGAGGGGCCATAGAGGTGTCTTTATTTTATTTATTTAGAAAATTTTTTCTTCTTTATTGATTTTTTTAGAGGAAGGGAGAGGGAGAGAGAGATAGAAACATTGATGAGAGAGAACATCAATGGGCCACCTCCTGCATGCCCCCCACTGGGGATCAAGCCCACAACCTGGGCATGTGTCCTGACCAGGAATTGAACTGGCGATCTCTTGGTGCATGGGTCAACACTCAACCACTGAGCCACACCGGTTGTGCCATAGAGCCTTCTTTAAAGTGACACTTACCTGAAAACTAAATTATATCCCAATCCCCCAAATTACTAACAGGTAACTTTCTTGTGATATTATTTAAGAAAATTATATTACTACCCTTTACAGGAATTCATTACATATCTCTGTATTTCTTTGGGAAGTGACAGAAAAAAATGTATTCTTTTTTAATGTTTTGGCCATAAATTTTTTAAAGATAAACTTGGAAATGCAAAAGAAATGTGTGATCTTCAACTAGCCTATGTGCTGCATGCTCCCTTCCCTTCTTTCTGTTCCCATCAGTCATGTCATCTGCTTCCCGCCCTTCTTCCCTCCTCCCCTCCCCTCCTTTTCCTCTTCATGTCTCTTCTTTTGTCATTTGTATATTCTGTTTTTTTTTCTTTTCTTTTTTCCTATCTAAAATCTCACTAGGTATAAGAAAAGTTGCTTATAATAAGTTTGCTGTAGAAACAAATAGTTTCAAAATACATTAGTATAAGCCTTTTTGGCAAGTGTTACAGAAGAAATTTCAGGTAACTTTCTAAATAAGACTCAAGTATATATCATTATTAAATGTCTCATATTTTAAAAGTTTCCCAAGTTCAATATATCTAAATGTATTTTACTTTTTAATAGCAGCATTCCAAACATTTTCATAATTATGCTTTTGTTCCTCTGTTTTTTGTTTTTTCCTTCTGGATATATTTTTTTGCTGTAAATTTTAAATAGGCCACGTCCTCTTTTCTATAGCAGTGCACATTTCTGTGTCAACCAGGATTTCAAATACATTTACACTATAGTACATACTGCAACACTGAAAACAAACTTACCATCCCCCAAATCATAATTTAAAATATAATATTTTTTTGTTTCAGAAGTCTTCATAGGTTTTCTTTTCTATATTACTCTTTTGCAAATATTAGCCTAAATTCCTGAGATAATTACTTGCAAATCCCAGCCTAAACTGGAAATCCCCAGAAAAAAATTGTTCCACTTACAAGAGGTTATAAATAACATGAATGTTAATGTAACAAAATAGAATTCTACGTGACAGGGCCATTATAAAATTTTCATTTCTTTTACGTGTGAATCATAAAATTCCATAATTATTCAATCCTTTCTCCAAGACATGGCCCTCCCTCCCTTATCATGTGTCACTGGTAATTATAAAACATGAAATTTATGTGACAAATAAGTAATAATATTTCTCTGTATACATTATATTTGAACCCAGAGAAAGAGCATGATATACATCTAGACAGATTAGAAAGAAAAAAATGGTAGAAAGAGAGAGAGAGAGAGAGAGAGAGAGAGAGAGAGAGAGAGAGAGAAAGTCTGTCTGACTAGAGATTATGTTCTCCAGCTTTTAACGCACTAATCACCACTTCAAATGAAAACTTTGAGGTTTAAACTATAACCATTTTTTCCAATAAGATGGTTTGGTGATAACTGAAATATTGCTAAATCATTTGATGATTGAATAAATTATAAGTTGTTTTTAGTACATGTAATTAAAATATTTAACCAAAAGGCAAACATGTTATGATAAATATAGTACCTCCTTTGTATTAATTTAAATGACATTATCATTGGAAAAGTAGGCCTTAAGAAATCACTATAAAGTGGAGATACTGTTTTCAAAAACTTAGAAAATATGTTCCATTTTTCACATGTGATTTGGAAATTTCTTTGACTGGTATAGTCTCAAATATTAATTTTAAGAAAATAAATAATAATTTTGAAATGTGTTAGTTACTTGATAAATAATTACTATAAAGTTGAGAATTGACTAAACTCTATCTGATTATTCATTAAAAATTTTTTTCAAATAATCCATTTTTGCCCCAATCTTCTCTGTGGTCATCATTTTCTGCTTCCTACTTCAGTCTGTTACATTGTTTCTGATTTAAAATATATGCAAAGATTAAAAAGTATCTTAATTTACTGGAAAGGAAAAAAGAAGGAAAGTTGAAGAGAGGGAAAAAAAGTTTGTTTTAAAGCCTAAGAGTCGATTAAAAGTATCAGTTATTAGCTTGTAATTCAAGATACTTCACCAGACACATGCTTGGAAAAGAACCAAAAATCAGGAATGAAAGATCCCTGTTGAATTTTACAAAAGACCAAGTTCCAAGTGTCCATATTTCAAATGACAGACCAAATAAAAAAGCAATTTGATACACTTCCTTACAGCAGCACAGTTCTTTAGTGCCTTCCTATAAAACGACTTAATGCATTTTTATCTTCCTACTTGATTTCTTTGATGAATAATCTATCAATACCTTCCACACCTGCTACAAAGCTCTGACCTTATGGTTGCCCTTGTCGGTGGGACCTTTGTCCATTATTAACTTATTGTGACCACAATGGCTAACGGAGAGATATGACCTGTATTATCAGAACCCACAGAAAATGATGGGCTTGATTTTCTCTGTATGTCCATGACAGAAGAGATGTCAGCTATGGATGTAGAGAAAAAATATATGTCAACATATTTATCAGGGGAAAAGAAGATTAGCATTTATTTTGTATCACGTCAATACATTTGTTTCCAAATTGCTCTAAAGTTTGGAATTATCATTCTAATCATTTAATGTATTTAAGTACAGATGAGAAATGAGGTTCAAAATTATCAAATTCTATTTGCCAGGGTTTTCTTATTATTTCCTGGAGGTGGAGGTCTGATTGAACATGCTAGGTGGCTTGTTTTGAACCTATTACATCTACATGAAGCATATGAGAAGAGCTGAAAGTTAGATAAGTTATCTGGTCAAATTTATTTTCAGAATGTCTAATAATTTATTTCAGAATGTCTAATAATACTGTTTTTATATCAGGTGAAATATAAATATGTGTTTAATATAAAAGCATAATCTCTGAGTTAGAGGGTTTATGAAAATGTAATTTTGACTTCTAATGGATGGTGTCAAACAGGAGAGATAATCAGATCAAGTTCAAGCTAATTCTTATTGATGAAACTCACGTAACCTTAAATTTTCCAATTTAATTAGACCTGTTGTAATCATTAAGTAAAATGTTGCTTTAATTGACCTATTTTCACTTTAAAAAGTAAAGAAGAAAAACTAAAGGTTTACAGAATCAAGCAAATGAATGACAAGCTCCATTAGGCCTAAACAAAAGAGGGTTTGCACAGACATGTTAATGTACATTTAAACCTTTGATTTCCCTTAGGTTCCTGACTCTTAATGCAGCCCCCAACAGAAAAGATTGGTTCAAGAAGTCAAGAAAAATGTCTATAGGGTGCTCATCCAGGCATGCATTTCAAACCCTCACAGCTTTGTAAATGTGAATGCGGATTGCTTCTGCTCTCGATACATTTTTCTCAATACAATGAGGAGGACAGTATTCCAAGTCTGAGGCTTGTACCACAAGGCAGTTTTGAATTTTGCAGGCGTGAGAAATTGTTAGAGTCTTATGGTTCAAAGGCAATACCCCAACCCCCCCTTTTCAACGTATAATTCAAAAGTGGCAAAGCTAGTTTTTATCTAAGCTCCCCAAAATATTCACCTTTAGCCCTTTGTCAATAAAAAAGAAAAGTTTCACCTCCTTGCAATTGCTTTCTGTAGTTTTACTAGAAAATTCATCTTTACTTCTGCAGTCAATGAATAACAACTATTCAGCTCCGTCTTTATCATCCACAGTCATGTACTTCTGGCAAAACTAAACGTAAGGTTTTTTCTAGCATAGAGAAAATCTTAAGGGAAGTCAGCCCAAAATACATTTTCTGAAAATGGCCCAATACATAGTTGCTCCATGGACCAGGGGTAGAGATGGTGAATAATGTAGACATAGGAAAATATATCCTGACAACAATATAATTAATTGAAAATTAGTGACAAATCTCTAATTCTCATAATATCTCCAATTTAGTGATTGGAATTTGGCTCAATTAGAAGTTGTCAGAACTTGATACTAATTGCTTATGGTTTCTGCTATGATTCCTGGCAGGCCTTGGGCAGATTTTGTGGTTTCTTCCTAGTAAGAACATGTATATAAGGTGTGTGTGTGTGTGTGTGTGTGTGTGTGTGTATGTGTATGTGTGTGTGTGTGTATGTGTGTGTGTGTGTGTGTGTGTGTGTGTGTGTGTATCTTCAATCTTCATGTGAATCAGTTACTCACTTTCTACAAAAATATATTTCTCTAAGACATGGCAAACAGCTGCTTCACCTTTTCCACTAAATGGAGTGAGCTTTCCAATACTGAAAAGTGGAAGCAAGTAGAACAGATGGCCTGAAATAAATGTTATCCTGTAAAAGCGGTATGTTGGACAAGTTATTACTTGAGTAAAGCTGATCTGCTGTTCTAATCTATAAGATATTAGACATTATACAATATTTTGATGTTAATATTTTATATTTTAATTGCATAGAACCAATGTTATAGGGAATCAGATTTGTTTGCAATGCCTCTCACTTACATGTTAATGATTTTCCAAAGTATCTCTCTATTTTAACTGTCAAAGCACCCAGACTGCACTGTGTCCAGGTGCAAAACGACTTGGTATATCATTTGATGGAATGTAAAGTGTGGCACCGTACGTAATGGCCAAAGGACTTATCTAAAATGACATAACTCTGTACATTGGAGAATGTGGTGAAACGAAGTTAAGAGCTGAAGTTGAAAATAGAAGAAGTATATAACGACGTTGCCTTCGGAAAACTTTTCCCTTCAAATTACTTTTTGAGGCTTTTCCTTAATATGAAATTTACTGAACTGTAGAAAATAAAAAGGATAGACAAAATAGCATGGCAATCTGTGGGTGCAGGAGTTAGAATAAGAAAACGTTGTCCATTGGTTTTAGGAAGTAGGACAAAGAGGTTAGGTTGGTCTCCAAAGGATATTTTACAACTGTGATTGTTTAGGAGGAAACCCTGTGTAAATGAACAAGAGAAAGTCAGAAAGAGAAGAAAATACTAACATTAATTTAAAAATTTTGAAGTAGTTTATTTCCACCATATCGCTCAGGAAACCTAGCTTACAAACAATAATAATAATACATCCAGAAGGTTAATTCCTAGATTTATAAACCAAACATTTGGACATATTCTGTGAGAATGTGACCTTCAAAGTAAATCACTTAAATTAACCAAGTTAGAACCGGTCTATGTTTGAAGAAACAATGCCATTTTTCAAGTTAATGACTTCAGGTCTATATTCTTCCTCAAAAGCTAAATTTCAATTTTTTCTCCTAAGTAATATACCGACCAAAAAAGGGGCAACTAATAAATACAGCTCAAAGTCTGAAAAATACTTAATAGTATAAAGAAAATGGTTAACACCTCAGAGGAATTTGATTTCTTTTTTTTCGTAATTCATTTGACTAATGTACCTTTTCTCCTCTCCAGCTGTGCAGAGTGTCTGCCTTCTGTCTTAGCATCTCATCGTCTGCCACCGCCCACAGGTAATTTTCTGACTGTTTCTGTTTATTGTCAACTTCCATGACATTCCCCTTCTCCCCCTGCAACTCCCTCCCCATGTCACACTGCAGAGACTAAGCAGCGTGCAAAAGCAGTGAGCAGCAGGGACGCTCCTTCCACAATGAGGCTTCAAAGCAAAGCGTGTTCAGGCAGTAGAGACAAGAAAGCTGATTCCGTAATTCTCTTTTCCATGAGGCTTCAAGGGCAATCACCATGCGGTTGCCTTTGAGTCCTGAGGTCATACACTAAAGCTATTACAAATGATTTAATAAATACATATTTAATTATTGAATCACTTTAAGTGCACTATTTAATTTCCTTACCACAGATGGCACGCAATTACTAGATTTACTCAGGTTTCTCTAAGTAATTTCCATTAGCATATATTCTCAGCCTTCCCCCCCCCCACACCCCTGAAGTTGGGAAATTCTGCCAGCATGAACTATTTACTAAATATTGCCCAAATAAATTTTTTAAAAATCACATACAACTACACTCTCTACAAACTGCATCAACACACACACAAAATACTAACATGTTTTAAAGGAAAATATGAAAATTAAAACTGGACTTCTTAAGTTCTTATCTTTATATTAAAATTGTATAATGTATTCTTTTACACTGTGATAATCCCCGCAATGCAGTTACCAAGTCTGCATCTACAGCAAATTTGCGGGGAAAACATGGAGCAAGAGAAGAATAAGTAGAATTCTCCAAACTCACAGCTAGTCATTCAAAGTTGTTGAACAATATCAAATACTGCATGTATTGTACATATATGTGCTAAGTACCAGGCACTCTACCATATAAGCACCAGCTAATTTATCATCCACAAAAACCCAAGAGAATGTTACAATTATTATCTCCATTTGATATCCTGGGAAACTGAGACAATGAGGGTTAAGTAGTCTTCCAAGTCACTCCGCCCGCAATGTAGGAGAGACATTGGGTCCACACAGTGAGAACTGACTTTCAGTGCTGTAACCACTAAGCTATACAAGTGCCCCACCTCTAAGCTTGTAATTCAGATTTCTCAAGATACTTTCCAGTAGCTTTCCTTTCGATCAAATTTTCAACCTTTTTCATCTCATGGCATACATAAACTAATTATTAAAATTCTGCAGCACACCAACAAATATATTTTTTGTTGATCTGACCAAAAAAAATAGGTATAATTTTGATTCATTCATACTGGACAGCTATTAGCGCGTTGGCTGTTGTCATTTTCTTATTTTACCATCTAGGGAAAAGAGGTCAGTGCCCTGACTAAATAGTCAGGTATTGCATGTTTTAAAAATTCTTGCTGGCACACAAGTTGAAAATTGCTGCCCTGGATGATTACTATTGGTTATGTCTTTTTTAAAAAATCTACAAATATAGTAGGTTATTAAAATAGCTATGTGTAACAGGACATTTTCTACCAATTCTATATGGTTCTGCTACTTAATGTGGAATGAGTAGGATTCACATTGTATGTGAATGCATGTCAGAAACTTTTCTTACATCTATTTGGATCTCATCTGAATTAAAAACAAAACAAAATGCTGTACCTAAATAGACGTTTCCCTTTGACCATAGCTACCAGAAGCTGCAGCTAAAATTGCAATAGTTTCTTTTAACTATGGTCTTCCATACAACCCCTACAGTCCCCCTTCAGCTAATGTTGGTTTTATCTTTCAAAAATCAGTTACTCATTTTCAGTTCTGTTGTATTTGTCTTTTAAAACTGTGTTAATAGCCTCAAATCCCCTTTTAAATGGACAAAAAAAAATGTGAATATATGGAAGTGAAATGTTACTATTAAATTTTTAAGGGCCTGTATTCTGACTGATTTTAATCCTAGGATGTGCAATTGATTTTTTAAAATGAATTAATAATATTTAATTTAATGACTCTTAAAAACATGTCTAGTTCTTAATAATAATAGCCAACATTTATTGAGCTTTTGTACCAGACACTGGGCTAAGTACTTTATATATATTATCTCATTTCATCCTCATGGAAAGTATATGAAATAGGCATTATTATTATCTCCCTTTGCAGATGAAGAAAGAAGCTGAAGATGAACTTGACTAATGTCACCTGGTAGTAAGTAATGAAGCTGGACTGGAACTCAGGAAATTAGATTCTAGGTTGACCTGTTAACTACAACTATATACCAGTGCCATCCCATAGGACTTTGGGCAGTGATAAAAGTATGCAATGAAATAGTGAAAAACTGAATTTTAAATTTTATTTAATTTTAATTAATATAAAAATAATAGCCATTTGTGGGCTAGGGGTTCCCATATTGAATTGTGCTATTATATTGCCTGTTTGCTATGTTTTATTTTACAAAAATATGTACATCAGGACTGTTTCTGCTTCTAGTCTAAAAATGGTAAAATTCCTTCCTTTGATTCTCAACAAAGTAATATTAAAATACACAGTGAAAAAAATCTTACATGTCTTTGAAATAATATTATGCTGAAAACCTAACAGAATATGTCACTAGGGAGAAAGTCCTTGCAAATTATTGCTTCCCTAGCTTAACTTTTTCACAGGGGAAACCTATTCTGAACCTGTTTATTCCCTTTTAGAATAAAGGGTGATGATACAATATGAATTAATGATATGTTTTATTTCCTCAAGTGAAAGCAGCTTCCTTCCGCATCTGAGGGCAGACGGCTATATCTTTCGGCCTTAAACCCTGCGACCGTGACTGGGGAGAGGCTCTGAGCAAATACACGCAAAAAAGTGCGGCTTCCCGCTTTCCAAAACTGCTCATTATAAATAGCTCGAGCAACATTTAGTTCCTCATTAAAAAAAACTTCAATAACATCTCAGATAAAACAACTATCACAGGCTGAGCAGTTTTGCCAAGTTCTTTTACAAGATCAGCTGTTTGAAATTCAAGAAACCCTGCAAACTGTAGGCCAAATCCGATGAACTGTGCTCATTTGAAAAAAAGGGGAAGTGAATTGTCAGAAATTTGACTTGCCCAATTTTTATAGAAACCCTATTTCACACAGTGAATTTATCAATGAAGAGTTTAGAGATTTTTTGTGAGTTTGCTTGTGCTTTTTTTCCTCCCACTTGACCCCTCCTGTCACTGTCGTCCTGTGTCCTGTGTGTTCTGAAGCTTGAAGCCGGCTTTTTATTGTTGCTTCAGCCATGAAGCTATGCGACCTTGGTCAAATTAATTAATCATCCTGAGCTCTTGTTTTCTCATCTTTAAAATGAGAATAATATAGTTCCTACTGCATAAGATTGCTGAAAATATTGAGTTAATAAAAAGTACATCAAACAGTGCCTGGCTTATAGTAATAAATGTTCATATTTTCAATAAATACTAAATATTATTCTAACTTTTTCTTATTAATCAGTCTTACTCTTTATTTAAAAAAATTTTTTTAAGTTTTTTCTTTTATTGATTTTAGAGAGAGAGGAAGGGAGAGGGAGAGAGATAGAAACATCAATGAGAGAGAACATCGACTGGCCGCCTCCTGCATGCCCCCCACTGGGGATGGAGCCCACAACCTGGGCATGTGCCCTGACCCTGAATCGAACCGGTGACCTCTTGGTGCATGGGTCAACGCTCAACCACTGAGCCACACTGGCCAGGCAGTCTCACTCTTTATTTAAGTATTGCCTGTACCTCACAGTCTAGTAAATAAAGGATACTTTGCCTTGTATTGAGAAATAGTTATCACATGCATGTATGGCTTCTTCCTGCATTTTTATTTTAGGCCAGGGTTCTGTCTCATATTACTTATTTATGTATCTCTCATCTACAAAACTTAGCGTAAGGCAGCATACAGGCTATAGCCATCGATTACATACAGAATGAGATTAAATGTGTCGCTCCTGCGTCCCGTTTTTTTGTAGATGGAAAGATTTCCCTCAGCCACCAGATAGTGGGAAATGTGAACCCCACAGTTGGGAAGTATATCTCTAGGGCCCATACAGCAATTCTTCTGTGAAATCCCGGCAGGGACTGGAATGAGTTTGAGGAGAATGGTCTTATTTGGTCTATGTAACCTAAAATACTGGTGCCAGGTCTACACAAAAGAGAAGAAATTCTGTTTCACTGCTGTAACTTAAAGTGAAAAAACTGGTTTCATATATTTTATGAGCCAGGAAAACTGAAGGTAAGAATACATTGAGGACAGTTGCAATTTCTAAAGAAAAAAAAATGTTAGCACTTTTTTATAGTGAAATGATTAGAGTGTGGAAGCTTCTTTCAGGTATCATCCTTAGCAGACAGAAAAGTTTCTCAGTGAGTGAGATACTACTACTTAGATTCACTTTGTGCATATTCGTTGTCCTTATAAGTAAAATCTTGCTGTTGGAAACTCTGCAAATAGAATCTAAAAAATTACACGTTTAACTGAAAGTCTGCTTCTGGCAGGAAGGCTGGGAGGTGATCAAAAGGCTTAAAACACATAAACACTTGATAAGTATTTTAAAATTTTAAACAAGCATGATTTATTTCTTTTGTACCAACTGTGCCTTTTCAATATGCTGCCTGTAAATGAATGGTGTGAAAATAGCTATTATTCTAAAAGGGATGCATTTATCTATGGAAGTGTTATGGTTTAAGATAAAGTCATCTACTCAGAGCTAAAGTTTAAAGTAATTAAAATATATAAATTACATTTCTTCTGACCTCAAGGACAGAGGCACAGGCTGGCATCAGCACAAGCTGAGTTCTCAGCAGGAGAATTATGATTATAAATGGAACAGAGCTTCAGATATTACAGGAATGCAATGTTAAAATATTTGGGGCTCTAACTATAGACAGAATCAATATAACAGACACACACATCATTCTCTCCCTTTATTTTTCTATTAATTTGATCTGAGACTAACCTCAAGGAATAATCACTTCATGCCATAATTGCTGTAAAATTTGCATGAATTAGTAAGGCATTATTTTATTTAAAGAAGTACTCTAGTGAAATGTTGTTATTGGATTTAAATAGTGTATTTTTTAGTTTTCTTGGATTATATCTCTATTCTTATTCAAGTCAGCATTTAGAAACTAATTTTGCAAGCATCATTGCAAAATCTCAGGCCTCTATTCTCAAAACACATCTAAGTAGAGCCTATAACTCTTGCAAGCTTATTTATGCCAGTTTACTAACACACACACACACACACACACACACACACACACACACACAGAGGTCTACATTAAATTGGAGTACTGTCAATGGTGCAGGGAAACTTCTGGGCTATCAATGCTATCCAATCATGCACATTGCTGTAAACAGCAATAGTCTGATTTGGAACTATGTGAACATGTATTGGGCATGAAATGCACATGGTGCCTGAATGTTTCACATTTCATCCCCTTGAGAGGCTAATAAACTCCAGAAATAAATTCTGACCCAAAATCGTGTCTGTTTTAATTGCCTGTATAAAGATCTTTCTATTTTTCTGTCAAAATGTTTCAAGTACATATATTTATAAGTATTTGGTGATTCTCTATTGGGGGTGTGGAGCCAGAAGAACAGAATTTGTAGGGGTGGGAGTGGGGGATGCGGGGGAAGGGTTGTTTGCTATGGTAATTTATAATAGCAAAACAGTTTGCTCTACATATTAAAAGAATCTAGCATATTCTATCATACTAGCTCAGCGTACATGATCATTATTTTCAGGAGTTTATAATTAGTTTAAATAGTACAGTCCAAATGATGCTTTTGTTAGTTTTGTTGTTGTGTACAATTGGTTAATTGGACTTCAATATTATACTTGTTAAGAAAATAATTACCGTGTTGATCATAGAAGTAGGGGTAAATATTTCTGTTCCCAACATCAAATATAAACATATTACTAAAATTTTCCCTTCATCTATATGACTATTCTCAACAATAAAAATAACAACAAAAGGTGCTATTCCAAACAGCTCCCCTGTAATCAGGTTCTGGCTCACTCTTTCTTCACCTCATGATTGAATGACTGTGTTAGTAAGCTTGTTTTCGAACTTCCTTTTAAAATGCAAATCCATGCTGGTAAATGTGTGTGCGAGCTGTTTGGTTGAATGAAAATTTGAGTCCCACTGGGCCTGAGTGGCTCAGGTGGTTGAGTGTTGTCCCTGTACTGAAAGGTTGCCAGTTCGATTCCTGGTCAGGGCACATGCCTGGTTGCAGGCTTGATCCCTGGTTGGGGAGTGTACGGAGGGCAACCGATCCATGTTTCTTTCTCTCCCTCTCTCTCTCTCTCTCTCTCTCTCTCTCTCTCTCTCTCACTCTCTCTCTCAGCATGTCCTCAGGTGAGGATTAAAAATAAAATAATGTTTTTAAGTTTGAATCCCTATACATTGAAATAAACATGCATATACGATGATCATCTAACACATAAAGTATTATTTTTTTGTTTGTTAATCTTCACCCAAGGATATTTTTCCATTGATTTTTAGATAAAGTGGAAGGGAAGGAGAGAGAGAGAAACATCAATGTAAAAGAGACACATTGGTTGCCTCCTGTACAACCCCAACCAGGGTCGAGGATTGAACCTACAACCCAGGTACATGCCCTTGACCGGGAATCGAACCCAAGATCCTTCAGCCTGCAGGCCAGCGCTCTAACTGCTAAGCCAAACTAGCCAGGGCTCAAGTATTTAAGTGTATAAATAAAAACAATCATATGATCAACAACATTTTGAGGTCTGATTTACTGAAAACATGCCTCAAAAAATGCCTGTAATTACACAATGATTATATATGATGGTATATATGTAATAACATAATCTTTTTTAATTGTATTATGTATGTAAAGGCATATGTTTCATGTTTTATTATAAAACAATTAAACTAATGTTTAAACCAATTTTAAAATACATTCTGAAAAAATTTTCTGAACTCGAAACTATAAACACAGAATAGTTGTCATACCATGTTTTACCCACAAGCTTTTGTTATAGGTGGTTTAATATCTAGTGAACTTTCCTTATTATAACCCTTGGAAATAACAGCTTAGCTTATATGAGGGTTAAGTAATTCTTAGACACACATTTTTATCATCAATATACTTTTTTTCTATACCACCACCGCTTACAGTTCTGGTTTCACCATCTAATTTACATAGTTTTTAAAATGTCCCATCTTTATAAGTGTATATAGATAGATTCTAAAATACATATACCATACCATCCCAGTAGAAATTTAGTCAAGATGAAGACAGGAATAATAGCACCTCCATTTTGTCGACATTTTCCAGATATAAGAACTACCATTTGGAATACACTATTCTCTCCTTCTAAACTCAGCTTTACTAGATTTTATATAGATAAACCTGGTGCTGTTTCTTTTTCTTTTCTTCTCTTGTGCCACATGTCTTGTTTGGGAGGAAGGAAAGAAGAGAGGCAAAGAGAATGGAGGCCAGAAGAAAAAGGAAGTGAGCCTTGGCAGGTTTGGCTCAATGGTTAGAGTGTCGGCACACGGACCAATGAGTCATGGGTTCAATTCTGGTCAAGGGCACGTACTTCAGTTGCGTTTCGTCCCCAGCCCTGGTTGGGGTTGTGCGGGAAGCAGCCACTCAATGTGTCCCTTTCACGTCGATGTTTCTCTCTCTCTCTCTCTCTCCCTCCCACTCTATCTGAACAAAAATGGAAAAATAAAATGTCCTCGGATGAGGATAGAAAAAAAAGGAAGTGAGATAGGAGGTCCTGGAAGAAAGCGATGAAGGGCTGTTCCCTGCCATTTAACCGGCCTCATCCTTTTGTTGACCTTCTCTTTTCCCCATAACCAACAAATGGCGTAACTATGTCTTACATAGCATTAGCCAAATTTAAGCCCTCAGAAAATACTTTGCTAGGATCCTATCTAATTTACATGCCTATGTTGGTGAAATACAAGAGTCAATTTATTTGCTGTGTTTAAGATATCAGATTTTAGGATCATAGTAACAGAAGGCCAATACATGCAGATACAAACTAGATGTCTGTCTCTATTTGAGGACCTTCATAAAATGAGAGTGCCTTTGTTCCTGATTGAAAACCCCTTTTGAGTATAGAAAGGACATCCTTCTAGCTTGACCACCTACTAACCTTATTTTCTAAATATTAGATTGACAGCAGACACCTACTGCTGTTTTCCCCAATCCTGGAAAATCTTTGCCCACTCTAGCCTTCTCAATTGCAAAGCAAGTCCAGATGGGACCATGAAATTTCTGCAAGTTCCACAGCACATCATTTTGTTCAATAGAGTTATTATGCCACACACAGCTGTATCCTGCCACATAAATGAGCACATGTGCAATAGAATTCTTGTATTATACGTTTTATAAGACCAAAACTGAGATTATACAGCCATACACAATAATTTATTCGAAACATCAACATGTGCGTTGCTCTAGGGTTACACAAATGGTGCCATTGCTTTTCCAAGAGAAAACGTTTGTCATTTAATATTCAGTATTAACACAAATGTTTTCCTCAGAATTATAATCTAAATTAGGTGCTTTAAAATCCATCAATATATCATTAACTTCTTACTTTAACATATTAGATCTATAGAAGAATCAATTCTCCCTAACAATGGTGAGAGAACCTAATCACTCTCTAAATTTACTTTTAATTAGCATCATCTGCATTAATTGCTGTAGCTGATAGCAAAACATTACAGTGCACTGCTATATTATATTTGAAATGTAATATGTCTTTTGGTCCCATGTCTCTCCAAAAGAACCTTGTCCATTTTTTTTCCTGCAGTCCCTTAGCAAATATTTTTAGAGTTTTCTCTAGGAAACTATGTGCAGCTGGATTAGAGATTCACTGTTCAAGTGAGTTTCCAGGTAACTCTTTGGTCTTGACTTTCTGTGCATGTTTGAGGGTATCCTGGGGAATATTTCTTCCTCTCCACAATCTTTTTCCCCGAAATTCACTAATTCTCAGCCAAGTTTTTAGATGATGAAAAGGAAATGCTGTGTAAACAGCAAATAGCTGAGAAGGAAGAAAAATCTACCATGTATTGCCAATGACTGTTCTGTGTTTTTGTATATTACTTTTCACATAATCATTAGGAAAGGCAGTATTTCCATGGTCCTGAGTGTGGGGGGAGGTGTAATAAACAAATAAAAGTGAAGTAACTTTCCAAAGGTAACAAAAGCAGCGTGCATGGGTGTTCTAGAGTGTTCTAGGTCACAGCTGTAGTTCAGGTCCTCTGACCACAAGCCCAAGGCTTCTTCGTCTATACCACACACCTTACTGGTGTTTCAGCCTCCAACCAAGTTTCTTAGCTATAGAGAAAAACTACAAACAAATCGCAACAGATTCTCTGGTCGAATAATGACCAAAAAATGATCTAATAAGACCAATTCCTGACATTTAACAAGAGACTTCTAATTCTGTAATGACAACTTCCTTGCCAATTTAAATATTTTCAACAATACCCTTTTGGGTCTAATTCTCCTCTCATATATCCTATCTCATTTAATGATACCACTCTTCACTTAATTCCCCAAAAATAAAAATTTAAGCTGTTCCCAATTCTTCCGTATGCCTTATCCCCAAATCCAAACATTTCCTCCATTCCGGGGGTATGGCTCTGTAGATTCGGGGTTCTGTAGGTTCTATTACATTTTGAAAATGAAATGTATTTTAATGAACACTGACTTTATTATTATAATATTTTTGCCTACACATTCTTTTGGGATATCTTCTATATCTCTAAGGCAGTTGTCTTCAAATATTAGTGTGCCTCTGGCTCCCCAGAGGACTTGTTAAAACACAGGGTGTGGAGGTGATAGTATGTGTAGTACCTTGGTGACGGTATCACAAGTGCGTGCATATGTCCAAACTCAACAAGATGCATATGCACTGAATATGTGCAGTTTTTTGTTGTCAATTATGTTTCCATTAAACTAAAAAAAAAAAAAAAGGTTGCTAGACCCTACCTCAGAATTTTTGATTCAGTAGCTTTGGGATGAGGCTCCAGAGAGCTGGCATTTTGGGAAGCTGCCTGGTGATGTCAGTACTACTGATCTGAGGACCACACTTTGAGAAGCACGGCTGCAGTGCATTCTTTCACTCTTTGTACCCAGATGCTGTCCCATGCTCCCACCATGTCTTGGCTAGATGATGATCACAAATATCAATTGTCGCCTTTCCCATGCCCAACCCCATCTATCCTTACAGTTTTAATGGGTCAAAACACAAATCTTATAAAGTTATGCAACTAATTAATATCTCTTGAATCTCTTCAATGGTAGGCGACTGCCCAGAGAGTTGCGTTCCTGGCATAAATGCTTGCCCTAATCTCAATCCGGCCAACTTCTATTTAACTTTCAGAGTCTATTTCAAAGGTCATAGTCTTTTTTGAAATATGTCTAGGCTTCTCCTGGCAAAGTTCATAATTCCCTAGTCTGATTTCCTATTGTGCTTAGTACTAGCTATATCAAATTTCTCATTCTATGTTATTTCATACCGTGTTTGGTCCTTTTAGGGGTTTATTTATGCTTGCCTAATTCTCCACTAAAACAAGAAAATTTGACTACTTCAGGTTCTGTACGATTTTTTTTCCCCTGGCTCCTGTACTACAGTTAAAATTCAGAGAAAAAAAAACATACTTTGGCCTGCTGACTTCCCTTTATTAAGTGTTCTTTAAAAATGTCTTGATTGCAAATATATCCTTCAGCATATATTATCACCTCCAACACACTATGTTAATGCCGAGCTATACTGAGGAGAGAGTTCAATGTTATCTGCATGAGTTTAGAAAAACAACTTGTGTAGGCATGTGTCTCTGTGATACAAATGTCTAAATCAAGACAGTTATGTTTGTGTTATTTAAGTCACTGCCTTTAAATATATACAGATTTCATTTTGATCAATGCATCAAGATTTGGCCTCACTTCACCTTCAGTTTTAAGGGTTTTACCCCATGCACGCAGATTTGAAATGTACTGCTACCCACACTTATACTTTCTAAATAATAGAAACACAGTCTAAACTCTAAATCCATTAAAAGACATCTATACAAAATGCATTTTAAAACCTAACAAAAGCTTTATCCAACCAGGGATTGAAACAATTATGAACTAAATTTGCAACAAAAACCTTGTTTTACATATCACAACTTACTAATATTACTTATATAATTTTTACAAATAACCATTTATAAGATTAAAAGAGAATTAATTATGTTAGAGAATTATAAAGTAAATTTATTTTGGCTTCCTCAATCACTTAATTTCGTTATATCTATCTTTAGCTAGTACATTTCCCTAAAATACTACCTACATGGAAATAATGCCAAGCTTTCAGAAATAAAGTTGCTTTAATTGTACTGGTATAAACAAAAAGAAGAAGAAAGAAAAGGAAGAAGCATCTAGCCTCTGTTTCGTGTTTAAATCACTGTTATACCTCTGTGGCAATTAGTAGTTACTTTTGCTTAGTCCAATAGATAAGGTAATTTAACAGTTTTCTAAGTCTAGTTAAACCATTTTTATTACTGAAAAGAAGAAAACAACTTTAATACTGTAATTCAGAGTATAATATCCTAAAAGTTGGTTTTAATTTAAAACCATGAATTATTACTTTTGGAAAATCTTTGAGTCATTTTGTGTAAAAATGCAAGGACCAAGTTCTGACACCCAAGCACTACTCTCATCCATTATCTTTTTGTTTTTGGCTAATCCTCATCTGAGAATATTTTTCCATTGATTTTTATTTTTTAAATTCTCACCCAAGGATATTTTTCCATTTTTTATTTTCAGATAGAGTGGGAGGGAAGGGAAGAGAGAGAGAGAGAGAGAGAGAGAGAGAGAGAGAGAGAGAGAGAGAGAGAGAGAGGAATATCAGTGTGAGAGAGACACATCAATTGATTGCCTCCCGCACAACCCACCAGGGCCAGGGACTGAACCGCAACCAAGGTACGACATGCCCTTGACTGGAATTGAACCTATGACTCTTTGGTCCGCAGGCCAACACTCTAACCGCTGAGCCAAACCGGCCAGGGCTTCCATTGATTTTTAGATAGAGTAGAAGGGAGGGAGGGAAGAAGGCAGAGAGAGAGAGAGAGAAAGAGAGAAACGTCGATGTGAGAGAGACACATCAATTGGCTGCCTCCCACAGGACCCTGACTAGGGCAAGGGATCAAACCTGCAACCCAGGCATGTGCCCTTGACTGGGAATCAAACCTGAGATCCTTCGGTCCATGGGCCGATGCTCTAACTGCTGAGCCAAACCAACCAGGGCCATCATCAATTATCTTTTAATTACGCTTCATTATCAGCCAATATTATAAAGGCAATAGTGAAAATTGTGTCTAATCAACTATGTTGTTGTCTCTCAGTATTCTCAGGGGATTGATTTCAGGACTCCAAACATCAAAACCCTCGGATGCTCCACTTTCTTATATAAAATGGTGCCATATTTGCATAGAATTAGGCACATCCTCTGGTATAATTTCACTCATCTCTAGATTGCTTATAATACCTACACATTGTAAATGCTATGTAAACAGTTATTAAACTCTATTGTCTAGGGAATAATGACAAGAAAAAAAAGTCTGTACATAGTTAGTATAGATGAAACCATCCTAGGCTCAAGTATATAGTATACATCAGCAACAATATAACATTTTCAAAAAATATTTTCTATCTGCAGTTGGTTTTATCCTTGGCTGTGATACCCGCGGATATGGAGGGCCGACTGTACTTTAAAAATGAGACTGATTTTTTTCAGTGTCTGACAAGGTGCGAAGATGTCACCAGAAGTTTGCCAGGTTGCTACAGCTTCTGAGGAACCTACTTTTTAACTAACAGCAGCATGTCCCAAGGTAATCTCAAAAGGTCTGAGCAGGTGCTGAACTAACAAAATCCCTTGGAGAGGCAGAGAAGTACTTCTCCTCTTTCCTTTATTTGGTTTTGTTTCAAAGCCTTCTCTTTTTCGTGAAAGTTCTACTCCTTCCATGCTGAAAGGTGCTCTCTCACTGCAGTTCACCTGTATTTTCTTCTGCTGTGTGGGTTATTAATCTACCTGAGGAGCACAGCAAACAATGCAAATGTGGAGAGTTGTTTCCCTAATTAGAACCACCACATTCAAGTGAACAAGTTCATTTTTCCATGTTATCATACTGGCCTTTGGCTACGAGTATTTGGGTGAGATGAAAACTGTCTGACACTTTCAGGAGACAAATAATAAAAACAGTGAGAACTGAAAAGAAAAAGAATTTGAAGAAAAACACTAAATTTTATTGTGCAATGGAAAGGACAAAGATAGATGATAAATAGATAGATACATTTTTATATATTAATAAATCCCATTAAATATAAATATACAGGATGTCCCCAAAAATGTATACAGGGTTTCTGTAGATTGTATTACATTTTGAAAATGAAGCCCAGCCGGTGTGGCTCAGTGGTTAAGCGTCGAGCCATGCACTAAGAGGTCACTGGTTTGATTCCCGGTCAGGACACATGCCCAGGTTGTGGCCCTGGTCCCCAGTGGGGGGCATGCAGGAGGCAGCCAATTGATGTTCTCTTTCATCACTGTTTCTATCTCTCTCTCCCTCTCCCTTCCTCTCTCTCTAAAATCAATTTAAAAAATTTAAAAAAAAAGAAAATGAAATGTATATTAATAAGCACTGGCTTTATAATTACACTTTTTGTGTGTATACATTTTTTTGGGACAGCATATATGTGTATATATACACACACACACACACACACACACACACACACACACATTGTGGTAGACTGAATAGTGACCATGCAAAGATGTCTATGACCTAATCCCAGGAACCTGTGCATACCTTAGGTTACATGGCAAGGGACAACTGAAGTGGCAGACTACTTGACCTTGAGATGGGAAGATTATCCTGGATTATTCAGATAGACCCACCGTAATCATATGGTTTTTAGAAATAGAAGAAAAAGGCAGAGAGAGAGTTGGAGAGATGAGGTATGTTTCTGTGGAGACGGTGGAATGGGTCACTAGTGAAAGGATGTGGGAGGGTGGCCTCTGGAAGCTAGAAAAGGTAACAAAAAAGATTCTGCTTTACAGCCTTTCATGGAATGAAGACTTGCTAATCTTAATAATAATAATATTAATAATATTAGCCTAATGATATCCACTTCGGACTTCTAAACTCCCGATCTGTAAGATAACAAACTCGTGTTGTTTTCAGCCACTCAGTTGCTGATACAATTCGTGAGAGCAAAAATAGGAAAGGAACACACACACTTACACATGCCTCCTTTTGTGCTTGAAGATAAACACTATCTGGATCAATGCCAACCAATAAAAACATAATGCAAAACCCACATAAGAGCTACAAGAATAATTTAAAACGTCCTTGTAGCCATGTGTTTTTTTTTTAAGTGACAAGATTAATTCTAATAATGTGTTTTATTTAACCCAGTATATCCAAAATAGTATCATATCAATATGTCCTCAATATGACATTATTAGTGAGAGATCTTACATTACTTTTATTTGTACTAAGTCTTCTAAATCTGACAATGTTATAGCATATCTCAATTTGCTCTAGCAACCTGTCCACTGTTCAGTTGTCCCAACTGCCTAGCAGCTGCTGTATCAAACAGCACAGATCACCTCCAGAGATGTTTTAGCTTTTTGAAGCCAATTTTCGTGATGGTTTTTAATATACCTATATTATTTAAACTATAATTTTATTATATATCTGTTTTTTTTAAAGGATTGTGATATATTTTTAGATATTCAAATTGAATGTGCTTCGACTTTCACCAAGACACCGCACAAACCATCCGAACATGAACACAAACATTTAAATGGTCGCAAAACCACCTTCACATATGAATGATTTTCAGCTACGTGGAACTATGTGGTATAAGTGTGTCCTTCACGCATTTAGTTGGGCAGATTGGAAAGCTGATCTCTGAGTTACATACAATTTTGTGTTTGATCATCTATCTCTCCCTACTTGAATTTCTAGATACATACTCGGTTTTTGCACTTAAAAGTTAGAAATCAAATTTTTGTAGTACAAAACAAATGAAAACAAAATGGATTTGCTTCTTTCTATAGACTTTCGAACGGCTGCTTATTCCCACCACAGCACATTGCCACGGAGCTGCCATGGTCAAGCTGTCTGTTCAGAGAAACAGCCCAGCAGCCGGAGCACTGCAGGAATAAACACAGGATCTTCGTGCCTCCTTTTCTACGACTAGCTACAATCTGCAGCTTTCAAATTCTTATAATTTGGGATAATTTATATGAAGGCAAAATGCATACTTTATTCTTAATGGGATTTGAAACCGATATCTTACAAAAACATAAGTAGTTCTAGGTTATGTGAATCAATAATCCTGTGATTTTTCATTTCAACGTCAGAAGCTAGCAGGATCTTCCCCATTATGCCCGGTTTCCTAAAGAGAGCTGATATTTCCACCAGCATTTTAAATAAATCTACTGATACTTTAAAACATCAGCTGGGCAGTTCAGTCTGCTTCACTGCCCATGGATACATTCTACCCAAAGAGCTACCAACCTAGCATCCTTCCCCCTTTTCTCGTTTCCAGACATACACATTTTCGGGGATGTTATAAACTGTGAAGATACGCCCACACAGGAGCACCCTCTTCTAAACATTTGGTGGGCCTTGTAGCTATTTTTGTTTGTTTGCTTGCTTCAATTTCACCCCAAACTTCTATTTAATTGGCAATGTACTAAATCTTTCAACCTTAGACTTTTTTATAAGGATTGTCACCATGTGGCAAAAACCTTAAATTGAAGGTGTTCTTCAAAACGCTTAAAATATTTTCTTTCGTATAAAAACAAATATAAAAATAAAACTCCTACATGTTTTTCCACTGCCTTGGTTTTGCTTTCCTTATAAAGCTGCAACAAAACCAAACAAAGACAGCATGTCTGATGCCCGTTATGAGCACCCTGTTTTCTGACAACTGTGTAATGCTTATTTTAGGAACACTTTTTCCCTACAGTCAACAAGGTATTACATTTTGTGCGTGATGCTATTCATCATCATTATCAGTCTCCAAAGCATCTTGCCACTTTGATGGTTCCTCCTCTCTATATTCTAATTTAATCTAGGTGATAGACACATTGGATCCATAGGAACCATGATTCCTCATGGAAAGGCAAAACACTGTCACCAGATTTCAAAGTATATGAAAAAGTACATTTCTGAGATGTTCTTCATAAACATTGTCAAGTATAGTTTCCATCCATGTAGGATCTCCTAATGGAAAACGCAGAAACAAGGGTTGGAAGAAGCATAAGCTGGTGTATATCTCAGCTCCCTCAACTTTACATGCAGCTGAAGTGACAAGGTGTTAATATCTTAGGAAGTTCAAAGTGGTAGTTTGATGTGTGGGGATTGTTTATCAAGAAAGAGTTAGACGATTGCCCTCATTGGGTATTGACATGAATGATAGAAGTTGTGCGGCTGGGAATGAAGAACTTACATAAGTATTTTATGGAAAGCTGATCTTTGAGTTTCATACAATTTTTTGTTCGATCATCTATCTTTCCCCACTTGAATTTCTAGATATGCACTCATTTTTTACACTTAAAAGTTAGAAATCAAATTTTTGTAATACAAAACAAATGAAAACAAAATAAATTTGCTTCTTTCTATAGGCTTTTGAACGGCTGCTTATTCCCACCACAGCACATTGCCATGGAGCTGCCATGGGTCATGCTGTCTGTTCAGAGAAACAGCCCAGCAGCCAGAGCACTGCAGGAATAAACACAGGATCTTCGTGCAACCTTTTCTACCACTGGCTACAATCTGCATTCCCCCCCCATTCGGTTGGCAATGTCAACTGACATGGTGATTTACAAGATCACAGATGAAGGCTTCCTAAGTTACAAGAGCCATACCCTGCGTTTGGCTGTAATAAAGCTACTGGCCCCGTCTGAAAGCCAGTAGGTACACGGCTTGACAATTTTACTATTAACAGTAAAACCTAAAAGTAGAAGCTCAAGAGAAGCATCATTGCATTAAATTTATTCCTCCTTTTTGGGACAATTCTATAAATACTTGAAAATAGTATTATGTCCCGTGAACTGTATAAACTTGTTGTACTGAAGCTCCCTGTAAGATCACCCTATATGTCTGTGAGGCTAGCGGAGGAGAAAGGGCTAACACCCACTGGTACTGTTTGCATTTATCTGGATTGGGAATTATTCATTGTTAGCCACCTAAAAGGACATGTTGTACTCATATGACCCCTTATGCAACATTAAGAATGAGAATGGCCAACAGGTTGACATTTACTTAACACACACTAGGAGAGAAGCATAATGCTCCCTACTTTGAATTACTAGCTCATTTAATCTTCACCACAATTCTACAATGTAAGAAGCATTATTATCTCTATGTATTAATGAAGGAAATGAGGACTTGAGCAGCTTTTGTTATCTGCCCAAGGTCACTCGATGGTCAAAGAACGAGAACTTGATCCCATGTCTACTTGACTCCAAAGCCATGGCCTTAGTCATCATACCAGAGAAATGTTAGAAACAGCTCTATGGCTAATAACACACAAAATATTATATATATATGTATATATATATATGTATATATATATATACACACATATATATATGTAAATACCACTAATAAAGAAAAGTTATTTATACATATACTGACACATGTCTATAATCTTATTTTATAGAATATATTTTAATTCTATTCAGTAAAGGAAGAGGTTAAAAACACAGGAGCCAAAATAACTATCAGAAATTAACAAAAGAAACACCGAATCTCTAAAAGTATCATGACCAGTTTTATTGTTTGGGATCTATCTCAAAGGCGAATTTAAAACCACTTAATCTGCCTTGTTAAGAACATGAGTACTAAATCTGCACTGCCCATTATGGTAACCATTAGCCAAATATGGCTATTTAAATTTAAATTACGATTGATTAAAATTTTAAAAGATCAGTTCCTCAGTCATAAGAGTAGTGGTCTGAATGGAACTAAGGACTAAGTAATGCTTTATTCAAGGCTGTTCTACCCTAACTCATTCCCCCTTTTACAGTCTCTGTCCTCTTTCCCCCTCTCACAACTAGACACTTTGGAAGAAGATAAACTGTCTGTCATTTTCACATTATGTTTAACAGAGTGCAGTAGACAAGCTGTCTGTTTAAATAAAGACTGAGACTGGCAAAACAGGGACTGACAATAGGACTTGAGAGTGAGGAGTGGGGCTCAGTTTTCTTTTAACAGCAGCCAATGGCGTATTTCACGAGATAATTTTAAGACACAACATTTCAGTGGTGACTTGAGTATTTCTAGATTACATTGGAAGAGGAAGAGTTTTAAAACAGACTTATCTGAATGGAAAGAAATAGTGTAAGGCGAGAAAGAGATGAAGAGGTGAGCAAAGCAATGAGCATTTCCATCTACAAAATTTTTCTTTATAAACGTGGGGACAATAGGATGCCTTCTTTCCTTATTTTAACCAGCTCCAATTTTCTTCATTACATATGTAAAGAAATTTAGATAATTATTTTACACCCATTATGGAAAAAAGGGTAAGGAATTATTATACTTAACAATTTCCATAAGTGACTTATAAAAGGGTTTGCATTTTTAAATGAGAGGTTGAGCAAGATGGTAGTTTAGATTGTGAACCCATTAAACAGAGTGGGCTCACGATGCCTTGCCTCATTTTCAGCCCTTGAAAATGCTTTCAATGATGAAGACTAGTATCAGTGGCGTCATTATTTTTAATAGCGCTAATGATTTTCATAATCACAATGGCATTCACTAACTCTAATAAGACTGCTGAATTTTAAAAGTGGTTTGCTCAAGTCTATTTAATATCGATTTAATTAGGCTTTCCACAAGGCAGATTGACTTAAATTCTTTTAAAACATTTTGTGGTATATAAAAGAACACACAGGTAAAAGAAATATGTGACTATTTCAAAAAGAAGGAAATTCTTATTTTTTGAGATGCTGGTTAGAAAGAGTGAAATTTTTCTCTTTTTCTTAATATATGTGGGTTAAAATATTTATGGCAAAAAAGATTATTTATGGCAAAACCATAGCATTCTGGAAGAGAATTTTCTGCTATTACAGTAATATTGAAAAATTATATATATATATATATATATATATATATATGACAAAAGTAGGTTTACAGTTGTGAGTACACGAAACAGAGTTTATTCTTCTATTATTTATTTATTAATTATTGTATTATTTTCCATATGAACAATTGTAAACCTACTTTCCCCCACCCTGAACATATATATATATATATATATAAACATTGTCCCACTTCTTTGAAGCAACCACTGTATACATTTTCCTTCTTACACATGCAAATTGTAAATTTCCACAAATGTAGAATAATGCTGAATGCTTTATATTATTTAATTGACTAATTACATACAAATTTCATTATAATTATAGAAAGAATCAGCCCAGTAGAATTCAATGTTTAATCCTTAATGTAATTAATTTTGTTTATGATCCATTAGACTATTTTCTCTATTCATCAACATTCCAACTTAGTTAATCTCTGCATTATATTTTCATATACCACATACATTATTTAGATTCTTTTTTTAAAAATCAATATTATGTGCCTACATTCTGAAACATTTTCCTAGTCGCATCTTGAGAAAAATCTCTCAATCTCTCTCCCTCTCTCTTTTTACATCAATTTTTTTTTTGGTCAGATGATCAGTAATATGTTGGAAATATACACCACAGTGCTCATTCAGTGCTTAGCTACTGCTCTGTTCTACTTCCTTAGCTTGGTCACGACTATCTAATTCATTGAGTGACCTCCAAACTATCACCTAGAGTGGGCATGAGAAGAGGTTGGAGCTCACAAACGTGCTGTGCCTTGCTTTTATTAGTACTGCCCATTCTCTCAGTACCTGTAGTTCCTTGGAATGGTGCGGCACCTGTAAAAGGTTAACGAGCATAGAGACTTTCAGGCATAAGCAAATTACAGACAGACACTACACAGACATTTCATGGGTAGACAAGCAACATGCACGCTGCAGGCACACTACAGGTGGCAGGTATTACTGCAGTCCACCAGTGGAATAGCCTACAGATAATGTATATTTATTGTTTCAACATGGTGAGATACAATTTTCAATGACTATTTTAAAAAGAGGGAGAAAATTGTTTTCCCGGTTTTTAGGCACTGTTATCTTAACTGGAGTTGCAACCAGAGATTAATATCATCCTTTTGTTACAGGTCATTAGAAATCTCAAATTTATCAAATAAATCAATTTTATAATTAAAAAAAAAGTTCTTTTTTAAAAAAAAATATGATTCATTTCCATCCAAAAGGTATTGAATTCACAATTCAGGCACCTTATCTATACTCTATTAGATAAACATCTTTACTACTAAAGATAAATGATGATTTGTGATCTGCAATAAATATTTTAAATAGAGTTGAACTCTCTGAGCTATTAAAAAGTAAAGTGAGAACTTTTTGATGAACTCAAATTTTTAAAAAATCAAGATGTCAGGTTCTCTAAAAATCCCAAATTATTTGCTTTAAAAAATAGCATTCATTGCTGTTGGAGACCATCAAGCATCAATGCACATGCATTAATACTACCATCATTGCAGAGGGCCTGCAGAGAAAGAGTTCTTCCATTCCCAGTTTCATCTTTAAAGCAATCTCTTGCTATTTGGGTAGCACTCAACACTAATACAGAAGTAATCAAATTAGCATTAGCAGTTCATGTTGCAAACTTCAATTTGTATTGCTACAGCATCAAAGTAAAATACTTGCATATCAAAAGTAAGAGGTGGGATTTAGATTCATTTCGTGTTTTACACAAATTGATGGTAAGCAGGCCTTGATGGTAAATTCGATGATAAATAATTCACAAATATCAAAATTAAATATATTTATATTTCTTTTCAAAATATCCCAAGGCCTGTGCACTAAATGCTAATGACATATGAATATTAGAAAAAGAATGGAATATGACAGTGCATATGGAAAATGTTGGGTTTCTTATATTCTGATAATTCTGTTTAAATTAATTTCAACTAGAGTGTTTACAATTGTTCATAATTCAGAGTATGTAGGTGATAAATCTATCTATCTATCATCTATCTATCTATCTATCTATCTATCTATCTATCTATCTATCTAATCATCTAACATATTTCAATATCCCAAGTCTGATTATTCTTGGTACTTCACCATGTAGGGAAATGTAGTGGCTTTGATAGACTGTGGGCATAAACATGACAAAATAATGTGATTTCCAAAAAAAATATTACTCATGTTTTTATTCTATGTTATTATCATGAAGTTTCCAACTGCTTATCACAATGGCTAATGTTTTAATATTCCTTTCTAATGAAGTGATTCATATGATCAAATTGAGAGAAACACACAATTTTTGTGAATGGTTATTTTTATGCAACCTGTGTCTCTGTGCTTTCCATAGGATAGCATGTTTTTATAGAAGCCAATCTAGCCTTTAAAACAATTTGCATTCCAGTGTTAGCTCAGTCTCACCCTGACAGTGACCTAGTGAATGACTACCATTTGTAATAGAATGCCCTCCCTAAAATTAATTATCACCTAAGAAACCTAGGGGGCATTATGTTCTTTCCTCCCTGGAACATATTCCTAAATTGCCTAATATGAGAAGTATTTCCTAGGTCATTAGTATATAACTGTGCACTACTATTTTATTTTGTAGTTTCATGTTCCAACTAATTTTTATACTAAAACATACTTCTATGGTATTACCACATTTTGAGATATTTATAAAAAAATAATTAAATTTATTCAAATATATTTTAACTTTTAATCTTATATGTGTATCTGAAGATAAAGAAAATGCTATTTTATAGGCCCTCCTCATGAGTTAAAACTGTATAACATAATTTGAGAAATACCAATGACAAAATTTCCCAGATATACTACAAATAATATTCACCATACTTATAGCTACTAAATGAAGTTCATTTGAAAACTTTTGAGGCATTAGCCAGGTGCCTCTATAGAAAAGACATACCAGGTATAGGTAAACTTTGGACAAAATGTGTATAGTTTATTACCTTCTAACTTTTGAGTGATCTATAAGTTAATTATATGATATTTAGATAAGGTAAGAAGGCAAAATGATGAGTATTACATTCATTTGTTAATTTAAAAATTTTTACCCTTGGAATAAACCTTGTTTCAGTTGCTACTGTTTATTTATTTTTTGCTTTTCCCTGTGAGTTGGAAAAGAAGAAGGTTTGGAGTGAGGTAGAAAAAGAATGTTGATTAGATTTCTCCATCATAAATCATAAAGCAATGGACTGAGGAAAGGGTTAATCTCTCTCATCTACAGCCTATAAAATTGTAATTTCCATGTAGGTGCGAAATATCACAATGTATTGTAGAATTCTATGCCCAAGGACAGAGTTACTTTCAAGTGCATACCAACTATATTAGAATACTATTAAATTTTAGGTAAAAAAAAATCAAATTGTACAAGGATCACCTTTGTCATTGTTCAACCATTTCTTCATAATAACATTATAGAGCCATTTATTTTGACAGAGGACAAGTGAAATAGGGATTATTTATGCATTTCTCACAGGTTTTGCCTTGTGGATTTGTTACAACAGCTATATAATAGTGAATCATTTGATGATCTAAAGTGGAAATAATATTTTTTTCGTATGCTTTAAAAATACCCTTTAGAGCTACACACCACCTTCATGGGAAATAATAATGCTATTCTCAAGAATACAAGAACTTAATTTTTTAGAAAGACTAAAAATGACCTTTTAGAAAGACAGGATGGAGATTTGAATAATAATGTAATCAGTAGCTATCACTTAGAAGACAAGGAGAAATTAACTGCAGGTCAAAAAACTAAAACTTAGATGTCTATGACTCAAAAGAAAGTATTAATAGTAGAAGGAAATTTTCAACTTTTAAGGAAGAACTAAAAATGTGGATAAAGTAGTCCTTTTTGTTAAAAACTATTTTTAAAACCACACTTCAAGTCTCTTAACTATTCCATTGCAAATTATGATGATTGTCAAGGTGATTCTTACATAGGTCTAGGCTTCGTTTTAAGAAGACCACAATAATTAGTATATTTTTGGATTTTACAATGATGCATAGAAAACTATAGTACTTTGTCACAGAATCAGGAGATGGTAGTACATCTAGTTTGTTGTTGTTATTGTTGTTTTAAAACTAAATGGACCAGAGGAAACAAAATTAGATGTCAAGATACTAAAGTATTTAAGATTATATAGTGCAAATCTTCCTTTTAGAGATAAGAACATTGGAGATCAAAGGACAGTGATTTGTTCAAGGTCACACATCCTGTAGCAAAGCCAGGATTCAATTACAGGTGTACAAATTCCAAGAATTGGGATTTCAATATGAGGGTGAGTAAACTGAAGAAAAATCACCTAAGAATGAATGAAGGTCTACTCTATCATATGCATGATGATACATGCTTCGTATACATTTCTTTTCATCTCATCCTAACACAGTTCAAGTGGTTAAGGATTGGACTAATTTCTCAAACAGGAATACTGAATGTCAGATAGACTAGGTAAATTGTCCAAGGTCACAAAGCTAGAAAGTCGGTTTCTTAGTCCCCACTAAAACTCAGGGCATTCTTTACCCTATTTCATGTTCTATGACTTTTAGCACATGTTAAAATATCTGAAAGTCAAGGCCTGCTCAACAGCCAACCTAATATAGAATAATATTAGTTGAAATAATGATTCTCTATAATACTTCCTGAAAAGGAATTCAAATATAAATTCAATGAGTATTAGAGGAACTTGGGGCTCAAAACAAAGACTAATGAAGCTTGCAAGCAAGAGGACATGTAAAACAATGCAGGAATATATCCTTCTTTAATGGTGCCTCTAATCCAGCCTCCTGCCACACAGGACAAGCATTTCTCAAGTTTGAGGGACATTTTTCTTCACACAGGTTTCTATTCGTCATGGCTGGCTTTCTTTTTCTAAGATGAGTGCTTTATTTGGATTCAAGATGCCTTTACCACATTCCACTCGGATCATTTTATTGCCCATGGAGATGTCTTTGTAGTTGACCTGGAAACTTCATTACTGCAGAAAGCAGTAAGCCGGTTGCATTTACAGGTGATTCATAAGAACCCACAAATGATTTCTGGAGTTATGTATTTATAGGCAATTTTCTCCTGGATATACAATTCTAACCATTAAGTTTTGCTCTTTATTTTTTTTTCTTTGGGACATCAATCATTTTCTATTAATGATCACAGAACCACAGCCTTCTGGAGCTGGATGAAAAGACCTATAATGTTAGTGAGTCCAACTCCCGTATGTTTATGTATGGGCAAACTAAAGACCTCAAAATAAAATTGGATTAAAAACACAAAAACCCATTAACAAGGAATGGAAGATTCAAGACCAAATCTAAACTTCCTAATAGGGTGCTCTTTCCATACGTCCTCACAACAACAGTGGTAGACAAATACTCCACTCGCAAAGATTCCCACATGTTTAAAGGTGAGAAATGAAGACTGGCCATTATCCAAGAATGTCTTTTCTGTTTCCATGTAGTCTCTAGTTATGACCACCATATTTCATATTAAAACTAACCCTGCATAGTCGTCCCTCCCCTCAGCTCATCTTACCTCCCTCAAAGAACAGTTGTGTGATTATTTTTTGTAGTTTACATATTTTTATTAATCCGTGTGTTTACATTGAGAGCATGTTTTACTGATTCCTCGAATCCTCCAGCTCTGTAAATAATAAACACATTTTTTTCAAGGCCATCAATCTCAGTACTATAGATACTAGAGTAAGAGTATTACTTACTAGTGTAAGAAGCCTTAGAATAGGCAGTCTCATGAATTTATTACAGAGCAATGTGGTATGACTTCTGTTAAATCCATACAAAGACCTTCTCTGATTCAGTGGTGTGGGGCACTCTGACAGCACTATCAATAGACAAACGGAAATATACTGTTACAATGCTATTATTACTATTTATAGCAGCTCGTGCTCTTGATAAATGAAGCCACATTAATTAGTTTCAGGATCTTATTCTCACTTTGGCATATCCACTAGCACTCTGAACATGCAATTAAAATATTTCAAAATGTCACTTATGTTTCCATTCTACAAGAAATGCATACTGATTGTGGCCACTTGATTTGTACTAGGCCACATATATTTAGAAACAAAAATATGTTACCATTTTAGGGGTTAAGAAATCTCTCCTTCACTGCTTGTAATAAAGTCTGGTAAAACAAAACAAAACAAAACAAAACAAAACTATAATAAGCATGCAAATGTATGACTACATTATATTTCTAAGTATAAAATATTCTGTTATAAATCTGTTTGAAAGATTCAACCCTAATAAGTTTGCTTTCCTTTTACCTTAGAAAATGTAAATTAAGTGATGATTTTAGATGAGAATCAGTGAAAGCATGCAGCTTTTTTGACATTTCATAAGTTAAATTAGCTGTTTATGAAACAAATAGTATAGTTGATTTAAAAGGTGGATCATGACCCATGAATTGAACTTAAAACAAATTACCATTCTCTCTTAAACTTTTGGAGATTGATTTTCATCTTTGTCCAATGAATGCCAGAATTCCTTTGGATTATATTATAGTCTGAAATGAAACTGCTACCTTGTTTTTTTCTTTTCCATTGCGGGGCGGGGGGGTAGCGGGGGCCAGAAACTACATTATAGATAGATAGATGAAAATGAAGATTAAAAAAAGTATGTATACTACCTGGCTGGTGTGGCTCAGTGGACTGAGCATTGTCCCATGCACCAAAAGATCACCAGTTCGATTCCTGGTCAGGGCACATGCCGGGGTTGCGGGCTCAATTCTTAGTAGGGGCCTGCAAGAGGCAGCTGAATGATGTGTCTTATTGATATTTCTATCTCTCTCTCCCTTTCCCTTCCTCTCTCTTTAAATAAAAACATATTTTAAAAAATACATGTATACATATAGATACAGATTTGTGTATGTAATAACTCGGATGATACTTTTCCCAAATTACTTGGCCAATTAGCTCCAACTTGACCTCTTAGATAGAAGTAGTCAGAGGCCAAAGTGCAGCTACAAAAGGGACCCTGCATGTACTACCTTGATCCTCGCAGGAGGCTGGAGATGTCTGGACAAGTAAGTGTACAGGTATGTTATCACTTGCTTTCCTATAATTGATAAATTGAATGTTGTGGAAAGAACATGTCATATACCTGTCAGATCCCAACTGCAGTTAATGTTTAAAGCTTAAAACAGTGAAATATTTTTTTCAAATCTTTAGCCCCTTCCAAAATCAATACTATAGAAAACTTCAAAATTCCCCCTCTTCAGGATGGGACTCCTGTCCCTCCTGTCCTGGAGATGTGAAGGACAGTAGAAGAGATGACCCAAGGGAAAGAGTGGAAAGAAAAGGTACTGTTAAATGTGAATGAGTTCAGTAAAGTGGCCAAAAAAAGAAAAAACAGATGCTGACAAACCCCGACGGAATTTTACACATCATGTAGTTCATTTGTATTGTGCAAAGGGTTAAGGGCTGCTTTCCTCCTTCTCCAGTTAAGGCTTCATTTGAAAAAGGATTCCCCTACTAGGAGTCTGGACGGAGATGACAACTTCTTTTCAGAGGATCAAATCAAGCCTTGGTGTCGTGGTTGGGAAGTAGTGAAGAGTCTCTTGAGAGCAAAAACCAGAGCCTAAGTAGACCTGCCAGGAAAGGTGAGATGAAGGGGAGGAATGAGCAGGAACTGGGAGGATGTTGTAGGTGAGAGAGTTTGCTGGGAAGGCCTGTCAAGACTCCTGAGGAGAGATGCACACGAAAGGGAGAAAAGCACGAGAGAGGGATGCACCCCATGTTCCCACTTCTCCCCCTGCAGACTCCCCTTTGCTCCACCACCCCTCTGTTCCCTTTTTTTTTCTTTATTGATTTTAGAGACAGAAGAAGGGAGAAGGAGAGATAGAAACATTAATGAGAGAGAACATGGATTGGCCGCCTCCTGCATGCCCCCCACTGGAGATCGGGCCCACAACCTGGTTATGTGTCCTGACTGGGAATCACAATAGTGACCTCTTGGTGCATGGGTCGACGCTCAACCACTGAGCCACACTGGCCGGGCCTCTGTTCCCTTCTCATAGAGTCCACGTTCCAACAGAAATAGAATCGAACTGACCCATAAAGGTGAATGCTATGCTAAAGTGTAAAACATGTAAATTCTGACTATCTCTAAGCTGGGCAAAAAAAAAAAAAAAAAGAGTAACATTATAAAAAAATGAAACCTCCATGACATGGAGCACAAAGCTTTTCCATATCAGATGGCCACTGCCTTCAGGAGACTTCGATAAAGGAGCAGGGTTAAGAAGAAGGGTGACGACTGCATCCTTTATTATTCGTAGACGCTGTATTATAATACATAAACTGATAGAGTTTATTAATTTAAAAGAGGATCTCTGAAGAGCCTGTTTTTTGTTCAGCGATAGAATATGGACTTTTTATTATGTGAAATGGATTTGACTTCTAATCAAATAGTTGCTTCCACCTTGGGCAGCAAGGCAGCAGATAGTTCAATGTGAGACCGTCATGTTATGAAAAATTGTGATATTTTTTCACGCAGCTCAAAGCCTCCTGCGTTATCCATCAAATTCATTTCCCTTGTAACTAAATCTGTCATAAATCTAGGCATCCAAAAATGAAATATGTTTCCCGACAATAATCTACTGTCAATAAACTTAATAAAGCCTTCAAATGGTACAACACTTTCTCATGGCTTTAAACTGCTTAACAAATAAATTATTGATTTTGATAGTTGAAGATAATATGAATAATAATCTACAAATAGGAAAATGAGGTATGAGGGAGGGTTAATTTGTCCCAACCACTGAAACTCTGTTTTTCTTTTCATCTTTCCTGATTAAAAACTAACAAAGTCATAGGTAAATGCATGTTCTGATAGAATTTATATTTAGTCAAAATTAACCAAAATCAATTTTATTTTTAAATTTAAGAATTATTGAAAAATTTGAAGAATTAAAAAAACAATCGGTGTGATTTAAAATTATTAGGAGTTTATTTCCTCACACGACGATGAATGAATCATTTGTATCTGAGTATGAGACCACATTCATTTTTTACAAGACTCCTTTTTTCTCTTTTTAGACGCCATTGGAGAAAGCACAATATAAACATTGAAGTTAGGAATAATTCTTAATGTTCACATTTGGCTTCATGACATTCCCGCCGCCATCAGTGGCCTGAACTAAATTCTGTTAAAGATGGAAGGGAATTCCATGCTGTCCCTGATAGCTGAACATACTCTTATCAGAACAAAAGAATCTGGATTAGTTGTAACATCTGTTTTAATAATGATCTTGTGAGTTTCAGATTATTATGCCTTTGAATTATTATTCTGATACCTAGGAAACGGTGTATTTTGTTACCAGAAACTCTAGCGTAAATAGTCATGCTGAATACTTTTTCCCCGATGTTATTTTATGTGAGAATCATTATATGTAAAGTGAAAAATGACACTGCATATTATCTTTTATTTTATATTTTTTATTTTTGAACTTGATTTTATCTTATTAATATATTACCTTAAAGCAAGAAGAATCTGTAGCTTTTATATAAGTGAACGAAAAATCAGAAGGCTTTTAGTCCTCAAAACTATTGACATTGTGGTCTAACAGTCCAGCAAAGGGAAAGGAACTCGAGGTCCCATTGCTCAGACTGTCACGAACATGGTGGCAGCAGTTCTTTAGAGTAATGTCCCAACGTGATCTCAGAATGGGGTCACGATGCCATGTCAGTGTACAGGAAAGTAAACACCATCAGACTGAGGGCTGTGAGTAAAAGCTTGCTAGAACGTGGCAGATGAAGCCATCTGTATGGAATGTACTTTCACAACTGAAAAATCCAGTCCAACAAGTTCTGGAGAAAAGAATTCATTTTATGCATGTTTGTGACCAGATATTAGGACAGATACAAAGGTAATGAAATAGTCTTCAACTTCAAGGGCCTTTTGGTCTAATTGGACAGCAACACATATCTAGGTGAAAAAGAAGTAGCAATATGAGTCAATGAGAAGAAAATAAAGACTGGAATTCCACATCACATGACATCGTCTGCCATAGTGCGCATGTCAGGAGAGTGATGTTTGAGTGACAAGTTTCTGGTGTGATTTGGAATACTTTTTATATTATCAAATAATGTTGCAAAAGTCAAACCACTTTTGCTCTGTGGTTAAGCTAGTCAACCAGAATTGAAGTTTTTAACAATGATTATCTCAGTATCTGCCCTCATCTTTAACACTTTCTTATTTGGCAAAAAGATTAAACAAATTATCGGTCCAAGGATTAACTTCAACTTGGGGCAGTGCTAAAAACTTTCTAAGGGACCATTCATTCAGTTGATTTGATAACTCACTAACCTTTCCTTATCTGTGAAAATTGTTCTTAACTTGAAGAATCCCAAATACTAAACATGATTTGCTTTGTGGTTTTGTCTAATAATAAAATTATTTATTTTTATTAATAATTTCTCTCGCCATATTCAAGACTGACTTTTCAATACTATCCTTCTATTTAATTGCAGTGAAAAGTGAGTGCTTATTATTTATCAAAGAGTGAAAAGTATATCAATTAGCTATTGATGTATTTTATTACAGATATTGCCAAAACAAAAAGGTATACAAATATTTATTGAATGCCAAATATTACCAGATAATATGATAGGAGTTTTTAATCCTCACAGCAACCTTGAAAATATTATTATTCCTTTTTTTTTTTTTTTTTTGCAAATGATGAAGTCCAAGGTCAAAAAGTTTAAATAATTTGCTGAGATCACCTAGCTAAATAAAGATCTGAGCATAGGTATATTTGAACTAAATCATACTTTCCCACGAAATCTCAACACTTCTTAATACAAAAATATTGTCCTAAAGAAAGCATGCTTACATTTTTCCTCCAGCTGGGCTGTATGGGTTGTGAAACACACAGCTAAGATTCTACTGTGTGAGGATTGGATTAATTCTTACCATGGGATGTCCGTATAGAAAACGTATTTGTAAACTAGGGACATAACATCATTTTATTTGAAGATGAGAAAATGGAGGCTTAGAAAGGTAAAGTCTGTGGCTCAGAGTCACACATTTTGGGGGTAGAGCCAATAATTATAAACCAGATCTCCTAGATAATAACAGGCCCTGATTAATTTAAAAGATATTTTGTTTTGTTTTTTTCTTAATCCTCACTGGAGGATATGTTTTCATTTACTTATTTATTTATTTTGAGAGAGAGAGAGAAACATTGATTGGCTGCCTCCCCTACGCAGCCCGACTGGGGATTGAACCAACAACGTGGGTATGTCTCCTGAGCAGGAATCAAACCCTTGACTTTTCGAGGGTTCGCTCCAACCAACAGAGCCACACCGGCCAGGGCTAAAGGATATTTTCTTACGTAATCGTAGCATAAGAAAGTCAGGATCATATGAACTTAGATTTTTAAAAGAATGCCCCTACTATAAATTGGGCCTGACATATAATATTCACTTCAGTGGAACAATATCATGACCTTTTGAATAATACTCATGAAATAAGGCCAAGCAGCAAAGAAAATTCAGAGTATGCAAAAAAAAATTCAACTAGAAAGTCTTAGGTTTATATGAAGATGGGGATATATACATCAGTATACATGCAGTGGTCTGTACCGTGTTATGTACCAAATGACATTCATTTCAAAATGGGCAGCAAGGGTCTTGAGAGGGAAAAGACAATTGTTCAGAGTTCTGCACACATTTGAAGCACCTGATCATATGACCTGCCAGAGACACCAAAAAGGGAAGGGGAGGGGGAGAAGTCCAGCATTTAGGCTGCATGGTAACGAGCTCTAGGCCTACATGACACCCCCATGCCTCTCACTGTCACGAGGAAGAGAGAATGAGTGACGGGAATCCCAAAGTAGAATTCAGATGGATAACTTCTGAAAACAACATAGTGCTTAAAGATCGCACTTGGTGATATTTCTTGATATACCACCGTGTTCCAGCTTGGCTGAAATACATCATATCCCCACCCCCCACCCTGCCACCCCACGAGATGGGAGGCAAGGAGAGAAGGGAAGGAAGAAGAAAAAGCTTGTCTGAGCTCCAGAAGACAGTCTTCCCTTGGTACATGAGACAGGTCCAACCCTGATTTCAAGTACCTAACTGAGTGCTCCTCAAATAGCAACGGGCGCACTTATCTGGGGAATGAGGTGAGGGAACAGAAAAAGCAAAACACAAAACTGGGAGAGGGGCTGAGAAGATTTCGGACAAATACGAAGGTGACGTAAAGAAACGAATCTAGTGCTAACAAACCTAGATGCCAGTTCTAACTCTTGCAATAAGGAATTGCCCTAAGTATTACTAAGATTTTTTTTCATACCTGTTGTATAAAATGCTTTTAAAAGAAGATCGTATAAATGATTGCTCATTTATCAATATTATGTGTTTAATGCAGACTGAGGTCTTTAAAATTAAAATATATCCAGATAAGTCAAACAATCATACATTTTCATTAAGAATGACTATTTGCAAATAAACACAGCATGGATTTGAATAACCTGCTATTACCCATGAAACTAAATTTGGTAAATGTTTAGTTTAGTAGTTACACAGTTTCCAGATAAGCTACTGATTACTTTTAATAAAGTAAAAATTCTCACTTATTAACCTTGAAAATCAAGACTTATAATTGTTTTACTCTTATTTAACAATGACGTTTGTTCTAATTCCCAGCAGGAATTAGATTCAAAATAGGCAATAAGACCTTATCAATGGCAACCAAACATTTTCCTGTACAGTTTTATTTACTGACTTTTCTTTAATCACTGGATACTGGAAATAGATACAAAATATTATTTAGGTGCTAAGAATCAGTCTTTGATTTGAGAGATTCATTTCTGGAAACTAGATATTAAAGCTCACTGATATTGTCATTTGCCTTTGTTAAGCAGGAGAATTGTCATTGTGAAGTGATCGCATGTATGAATACCCACATTCTGAGGGTTGTAAATTCCTGAAAGTGAGACAAATGCTCACCTGAGGAGGTCGGGCTTGGCCAGCGCTGAAGGGGAGTGAAAGACAAAAGGTGTGCAGCAGGGAGTCCGTGACCAGAGACCAGAGGGCTGTCTGGGAACACTGGAGTCCCCATCTGGTTTCAATCTGAGGGATGTGGGAGGGGGCCAGCTTTAACATGGACACACAATAGGCATTGATGAATATTAACATTATTGCACTTTCAAATCAAACGGATTTTTCATTATTGTAACATGAAGAGTGACAATCTTCAGCTGCTATCAGAATATGGAAAGTGTTCAGGAGCTAGAAATGAATGAATGAATGAACGAACAAACACACAAATGTAACAAGAAAAACTGGGGAAACTAACATCATCTTGCTTTGTAAAATATAAGTACCTTAAAAACGTAAGACAAATGGGCACAGGTAATAAATATTAATCAGGTCTGGGGAAAGTCTGCTGCTGATCATTTGAACATTTAGTAGTCTTGCTAGGATATATGAAAACACTGAAAATGTCAGGGTTTCTTGTACGAGTAAAATAATTCTTGTATAATAATTATTTTCCCGTGTGAAGCAAGGGCCTGTATTATTGTTAGTCATTATGGAGAAAAAGGGTTTTGATGATTTTGGATATATGATATTACTAATTTCTAGAACATTTCAGAATGATATATCCTCCCTGGAATCTTTTTCATAAGCCAACCTATGAGTGGTTTGTGATGATCGGTGTTCAAAGAATTCAAACCCTTCCCCAGTTCCTGGTAAGAGAATACACACACACACACACACACACACACACACACACACGATGGATTTGTAAAGTACTGCTTTGTCTCTTTGTCTCGCTACTTCTCTGAGGGTTGTCTGCTCCCTGAAACCCTCCTGCTGGCCGTCAGGCTGACCGACAGCTCCCAAGTCGGTCACAGGGCAGACAAATGCAAGGCAGCTGCCCCCAGCCCTGACGGCTCTGTCCAGTGAGACATAACCTATGAGCTTAACTTAGGCTCCGCAGAGTGAGATAGACTGTGAGAATAAGCTGACTAGGGGAAGGACTTATCTTTTGTATTGTGACTATTCCCCCTCAGCTTACTTTTTTCTCCCTCAGCTCAGACTCCCCAAATGATATCATTAAGAAACAGTGACACTCCAGCATTTTCTGAATGCTTATTACATTAAATATGGCCAGGCCACAGACAGTATTGGGCGGGGCTATGCTTTCCAAAGGAGGTTATAAAATACTACCTGACAGGCTTAATTTGTCTTGGCACACCTGGACATTTTGGTTAATTATCAGAAATTAGCTTGAGGGAAAGATTAGTCTTTTTATTTAGCCGACATATAACTGGCAGTTTCTAGCAGTCAAGAGCATCATAACTTTCACTATTTCTTATCATTACGAAAAAAAAAAGGGGGGGGGGTTTATGTGTTGAAAGTCTCTACCAGCAATTTTAGTTAAGTATCTGACTTTGGTTATGAAATGATGCATGTTTGAACTAAAATAAGACTTTCATGTTTAGTGGGAAAGTGTTGTCTTTGTGGAGAATTTCTGTTTTGCTTTCCTACCCAGGTTGCATTATATCTGGTAATCAAAGAGAGAAATAGAAAGTAAGAGAGAAGATGAGAGAAAGAGAGAGAGGAAGGGAGGGAGGGAGGAAGGAAGGAAGGAAGGAAGGAAGGAAGGAAGGAAGGAAGGAAGGAAGGAAGGAAGGAAGGAAGGGAGGGAGGGAACTCGAGAGAGAAAAGAGAACTGCAATGATCAGATCTCATTCACCGACCCCCGAGCTTTGGCTTTGTCAATGGGAAACAGAAAAGCATCTTCTGTGCGATTCCAGAGGAGACTGGGCTGGGTGAGGAGACACGTCTGAACCTCCCACCTTGAACACATTCCTTCTTGCCACTGCTGCTTTGCTAGTGACTGAACAAACCTTGCTCTTCCTAAAAGAGAGAAAGTAAATTCACATAAATTCTAGAAGCAACATTTTCCAGCAAATTTGGGGTTGTTGCTTTTTTTGTTTGTTTTAAAGGATAGTAACTCAATCTACTTCGGTAATTTTTTCAAGGCAAAATTAAGAGCAATCACAGTAGAAACTAATAAAATGTCCACCTTCAAGTACACACTGGATACAATGGAATACAAACTAAGATTTAAAAAAAGAAAGAAATTGGAGATTTTGACCTCTAGTACCCCAGCAGTCCTGACATATCTTGTCCACATTGACCTCGTTTCACCCACTACCCCATTGCCATTACCAGCACCGTTTCCTAATGAATTCAACAGTATAAATACTTGGCTTTTGTCCCCTTCCTCAAGTCTCAATTATTACTTTCTTTTTGGCATGTCACTAGACCAGTCTGCCTACAATTCATTTAAAGTACTTTTCTGTTCAAGAACTGCAGGCAATCCCTCATCACACTCAAAATTAAACATCTTGATCAGACACTTCCGGGTTCTATGATTCAATTCTAACATGTCTATCCAAACTCATCTCCCCAGATAATTTTCTTTCCAAACCAATCTTCTCTCTTGTCCCCAAACATGCCACAGCATTTCCCATCTCTATTTATGCTGGGTACTCACTCTTTGAGTACCTTTTCATTCATCCCTTCGCCTATCCAAGATCTATTCAATCAGGCTGCTCATGGCACGTCCCATAATCTCTCTTACTCTCGCAATCTTCTTTTTTAATTTTAATTTTTGTCTCTACTGTACACTGGCCAATTAATAGCAAATTTAGTATGAGTTTGCTCTGTGCCCAGCATCATTCTCCCATATATTTTCAGAATTTGTTTCTGGATGTCTTATTCTCTCAATCATGTCATCTTTTGAGAGATCAGCAAAGAGATTTAGCATTTCCTTACATCTCTTAGTAACAATTACTTATTTCTTATCTAGAACGTGTTGGAGAAGTGTTTATAAAGACGAAATTGTCTATACTAGAAGGAAATCAACACAATGGCAAACAAGGTGGAGGAGATGCATTTCAGAATTAGTTCATTTGAGGAGGAGTGTGAGTTTATGTTGTCAGGTGACTCCATTCTGTGGGGCGGAGCGGGGTGGGGCACAGTTGAGATGGCCCAGTACTGATTGTACCTGAGTAATTACATGTCACGTTAGGTGGTATAAAGCCTGGAGTGTGGGACGAGGTGGGTGAGGCCAGTAATTTTATGAACAAAATAAGATCTGTGAAGTGTAACTGAGTTTTAGAGATAATTTGTTTGTGCTGGACAGAACAATTACATTAAAAATAGGTTGGGCAATTTAATAGTTTTGGTTACCTCACTCTTTGTAAGAGTCTTATGCTCATTGGAAGACCTGTTGAATGTACCTACATCAGAAACTGACTCTGAACTTCAGAGTTGGAAGGGACTAGATGACAGTGGTCTGCCTATATTTACATTTTTATAGTTACCATCTTAACTGTGGGACAGACCTCGCATTGAAATAGACTTTGGAGAAAAAAATCCTACACATAAAAACATAAAGAAAAACAAATAAAATAAAAAATAACTCTAACAAGTTAGTTGACTAACTCAGGCAAAGAAACACCCTGTTTAATTACCGTAATAGCCCACAAATGTAAGCAATTACAAAGAAATACTGGTGTTCAGAATAAGAAAAATTGAAACAATTTTCATTTCCATAATAAAAATACTGACAAAGAGATAATTATTTTAGTTACAAAAACATTTTTCCTTCATCTTTAAAAAATAATATGACTAACATGTATTATCACAGAGAGCAGAGCTTCCTAGATGTTCCATAAACGTTAAGCAAATTATAAAGCCCTTTCAATATTTTGCTCTTCAGATGACCTTCGCAGTTTTCCTTTTAATCAAATATGACATTTGCCCTGGTCAGTGTGGCTCAGTTGGTTGGGCATTGTTCCCTGAACCAAAAGGTCAAGGGTACATACCCAGATTCAGCCCAGCTGGAGTTCCGGAGGGACACAGTTCATTTCTGTTTCTCTCACACATCGATATTTCTCTCTCTCCCTTTCCCTTACTCTCTCTCTAAAATCAATTAATAAACATAAAAAAAAAAAAAGAAAGAAAGAAAGAGATTAACCTAAAATACACACTGTACACATCTTGGTCAAAAATGTTTGAAAACCACTGAAAAAGACACGTTTAAAACAGAGAAATAGAGGAGGAGAAGGGGAAGGAGAGAGAGATTCAGGTTCAAAATCTGGGGGCCCAGGGATCTGCAGTTTTAATAGAGTGAGTCTGATGCAGATGGGTCGAGGATTACATTTTTTAAAACACTGATCAAATTCATAATAGTTATCAATAAAGCCAGAATTATTGAGCCACAGTTACCTGGGACGTTTTAGAGAAATCCTGACTAAACTTGATTTACATAAACATTTGGGTTTATTTTCTTACTGCTTTGCTGCCAGAATTCTCACACTAATTGGAGCCTTGGTTTCAGTCCACTTGGCATGTTTTCTGGTTTTCTTTTGTTTTCCCCAGATTAAGAAACCTGAACATAACCTCTGCTAGTCCTTCCTTAAGGTTCCTCTGACTATACGTGCATTTAGTGTATATGAAAAAGTTAAACTTAGGGTCAGAAGCAAACTTTTTCAAGAGCTAATATAGTTCACCTTTCAACTCTACACAGTTGTACTTTCTAAATCACCTCTGGTAGGAAATTCTTTTGAGTATTTCTAATGATATGGATCTGATAAAAAGTAGAAGATCCTATATTTGGATAGCTTGAATTGTTCTACTGAGGTGCATGTAAATGTCCTTCCTAGGACTTTGGCAGGACCATTGACCTTGGAGCTAGACGTCTCTCTTGTGTTTGAACTCACTCTACACTTTACATATGAGAAACCAGAAGCTTGGGCAGATGAAGCGACTTTCATTCCTTCACAGAACAGCATCTGAAAACCTGGACTCTAAATACTCTGTACAACAATGACACCAATTTACAAATATTCTCCATAGCTATGGAAAATGTACTAAATCCCTCTTTCCCCCGAGAGATCTACTAAATAGTTAGCAATATGTCCTATAAGCCCGTCGTGATTGCGTGATTGCTTGGGATGCTCAGAAGTGGTAAAAAAACAGTGTTTTCCTCTTGTCTTCCAAAAGGTAACTGGAGAAAAATATGTATCTGATATTTAAAAGATACTGTTTAACTCATATGAAGTATTATGTGTACCAGGAAGAAAGCAAAATGACCACATTGTCACACTTCTGTGCTGTGTAATTTACCATAAAATGTCTGCAGCAAAATAGGTCAATTTCAAAATTCTTATTAATAAAATTCTGTTTACGTAGCACTTACCACATGCCAGGTACTGCATGAAGGAAATGTGTGTATCACAGCTGGGTGCACGGCACACAATCCCAACTTCGTGATCTGACCACAGGTGAAGCTCTTTGCTGGTGCGTGAGGCAAAGTGAGGATCTAAGCCTCAGTCTCAAGTGTAAAATGGGGTTGTTGTGATAATTAGATTAACAGATAATTCAGAGTTTGGTACACAGAAAGCCATCAATAAATAACAGTTATCTCTTTAATTCACGCAAAAACTATCTGTGGAAAAAAGATGCTCAGAAAAAAGTGATTTTAGTGTCTAACAACCTTGTTTCTAAATATAGGAGATGAAATTTGAACATGAGTCTGTTTGACCCGACTGTCCACAATTTTAGTTGTTATTTAAGACTATTGCTATTTAAATCCAGAGACTAAACACTTTGAATTTTGTTTTACATGCATTGATGAAAGATAACATACCTTAAAGTCATGTATTTCAATCTCTCTCTCTCTTTCTCCTTCCCTCTGACTCTTTCTTCTCCTGTCTTTCTTCCTAAGCAGCCTTGAATCTTGCAGACTCAAAAGTCATCTATGCTTTTAAAGATGAAGCTTAAGAGATGGCTTGCAAATTTGGACAACCTCCTCCAACACTTTGTGTTTTCATTTTGCCATTTTTCTCTGAGTACGTAGAAGCACCAAACAAGTACTCGCGGCACGTAGGCTTGCCACATATTTCTTAAATTGCTTTTCCAAAGTGTCCTTCAGCTCCTGAAGCATTCACAGACTAGGATTTTGACACTCCTCTGGGGAATGTTGGAGGGGAAAAAAAAGTGAAACAAATCCAAACTTCTTCCTTAACTAGGAATTTGCCACACAGGTGCGCCAGTGCGGCTTTAAGGAGAGAAACATGAATGACCTGTCTGAAAATGCCCCAAGATCCGTTCTGCATTGTATAGGGGCGACATTCAAAATATTTAACAAACTGGTACGGCGAGGACATGGGGCATTCAGAATGGACACTGGCCGTAAATAACCAGTAAGTCTATGCTCTGCATTCTGGCCTAAAACAGCCCTGTCTGGAGAGCTGAAGTGACTCTTTGTTCTTGGCACAGTGCTTTCAACAAAACAGGCTCTCAGTAAATATTCCCTGACCGAGATACATACCAAATGTTATAAAGGGAAGGAGAGATTATCATATTATGCAGGGTCCTGGAGCTGTTACATAAGTTCATGGAAAGAGATGATATTTGTGGGCATTAATGGACGAAAGGAGTTGTCCAAAAAGAAAAGGAGAAAACTGTCATAGGGCAAAGGAAACACAGAAGTGCACATGCTCAGGCATGCCTGAGAATGCTGGGGTTGTCTTATGTCACTACAGACGCTTACGTGCCATTTTCAGTTTTCCAGCATTCAGTGAGAACTACTTGAACCCAGGTACCACTCTTGTTTACCTAGAGACATGCAAACTAATCATTGTCAGGCAGTTCTTTATTAAAGCTGAGTTCAACACAACTGGCAAGTGAACTTAACTAACCTTTGAAAATCCCTTATTAAAAAAACAAACTATTCTTTGTGGATAAATGTATGAACAATTATGTGTGTAGAAGGTCACGTGTAAGAAGCATGGGGTTTAGGGTTATTTTAGGAGATTCACGTAGGAAAGAAGCAAAAGAAAAAAAAAAATCTGCTCACGTGTTTTCCCATCAAAAATCTCGAACCTTGGCCTGAGGCTGTGTTCTGTCTTTTGTTTTGTTTGTTTGTTTGAACTCTAACATAATATCCTTTCTATACATTTATAATTGCATTTTTCTATTAGCAATGTTTATGTTCTTCTTTCCACTGAATCCTGAATTTTACAGAGAACAAACTCATATGGGTAATCTTTTTTCTTCCTGGAAGCTCAACGGTACTTGGAACAGAGTATCCACTCAACAAATATTTTCAAAATAGAGTCAAAGCGGAGCAGTGGAGATTATATGGAGAAGAGTTCCTGTGCCTGCCACTTAGTTTTCAAGGGCATATTTTTAATAAAATCAAGGAAATATATTTATTCATCAAAAGTGTGTTGAAACCTACACGTGAGACACCGAGTGGTGAGTGAAGCAGACAGTGTTCCTTTACAACTACGACGGTCAGTCTAGTGCAAGGTCGGATACACAGACTCAGGCTCCTCTGAGCCGGGACACTGTCTCTGCTGCAAGTGTGTGTAGAACACAGCTGTGCTAGTCACTTCGCTGGTTTCCGGGAATAATGTCTGCAACCACGGGCATTCCTTGGCAAGAGGCCTATAGATTAGACATTAAAGGTTTGAACTCAAAAGGCATGGATGCCTCATTTCTGACATTGTTTGGTTTTGGGAAATGCTACTCAAAACATTTGGTTTTAAAGGCTAACATTTATTAATGTAGTTTTAGTAACATTGTAAAAGTCTCAGTTTGTGTGCATATATAATATATTTGTTTATATATAATATGTAGTGCAAAATATGTGTATGTATACTCTGCAATACATCTATCTATCTATCTATCTATTATCTATCTATCTATCTATCTATCTATCTATCTATCTATCTATCTATCTATCAATCTATCATCTACCTACCTATCTGTCTGAGAAGAAAATATAATACTTCTAGAATCATATAAGCTTCTATAGGTTTCAGTGCTTCCTACTTTTCAAAATGTACTTTGGTTTATACAGTTGTCTGTATTTTCTGCCAATCACAGCCTGTGCAGTTTTCCTGTAAAGAATAAACTGTAATTTTAAACAAAGAGAGCAAAGTCAGAAAGACATAATGCGCAGACTGTCCACTGAAGAGCATAATATAGACTGTAAGACTTGCTTGATTGTAAATGTGCAGGAAATTATATTTGGCTCAATTTTAGAAAATATCTATTGCTAGCTATTAAGCTCTTTCATGATTAGTTTTGAAAGTAACGTCTGAAATTATAGTTCAAACGAAACCAAAAAGCAAGATGATAAAAATCAATCGTGTTCACGATTGAGAATTTTTTTCCTTTATGGAATGTCAGTCATTGCTTTCCCTTCTTGCAGTCAACATTCTCAGCCACGATCCTTATATGGATTTAAAATTATTATGACTTTTATGATAAATTGTTTTTACTTTCAATATCCACATTTTATTTATGTTGGCAAATGTTAAATTATTCCACACATAGAAAAAAAAAATCAAATTTAAAAATCCCTTTGAGATGACATTTTAAAAGTCTCCAGTCTATTCCATAGTTTCACAGTATGGAAATTGAGGGACACCAGGCTGATAGATTGCCAGGTTTATTTCCTAAGAAGGATTAAAATGGAAGTTCTTAGTTTCCATTATGATGCTCTTCGTGCTAAATTATGTTCTCCTACAAGAATAATAGGATTTTGTCCTTGAAAGCTATTTTGATAACCTTGATTTTTATTTCAGCTTTAACAGTGATTTGATGCATGGTCTCAGAGAACTTTTTACTCTCTGTTTGCAACATGACCAAGTCTCGACGCGGGGTGTCTCCCCTTCATTTTCAACTACTCATAACATGGAATCTTTGGGTGAAAGTTCATGAAGATTTTACAAGTGATTTCCTACTTCTAGTTTCCCTTGAAAATTGGAGGCCCCCCCCAAAAAAAGTCTGCTTTACTCAATCTATATCCCACTCCCCTTGAAAACAATAAATAAAATTTTAAAAAGACCAAACCAAACCAAAATATTAAATGTATTGTCTGGCCGGTGTGGCTCAGTGGTTGAGCATCGACCCATGCACCAAGAGGTCGCTGGTTCGATTCCCGGTCAGGGCACATGCCCAGGTTGTGGGCCCGATCCCCAGTGGGGGGCATGCAGGAGGCAGCCAATTGATGTTCTCTCTCATTGACGTTTCTATCTCTCCTTCTCACTTCCTCTCTCTCTAAAATCAATATGGGAAAAAAAAATTAAATGTGTTTCTCTTCCTTTACTCTCATAGCCAAAATCCCCCAGTTCTCCTCTCCTTTAAGAATTATTACTCTGCATTTGGGGGCTAACATTAAACAGTCAGGAAACACTTTATGGATGTTAATTAAATCCTGTCACACAAACAGTGACAGCTATCTGCAATGAGTAGAGAAATCAAAAGAGTGTTTTTTGTTCTGAACACCATTATAAAAGGGAGAGAAAGGAACATGTTTTTAATCCAGTAGAGACATTTAAGTATGTATGACACAAAATGTAAATGACCGAGTTATAACTTCAACAGGAATTCTGACGGGGTCGTTCTTGCCTGCAATAATGTATGCCGATTGGAGAACAGAGCCTTACAGTTACTGAGAGAGTATCTTCCAGGCTCTGACATCTAACCAGCAGCAGTTGGGGATCCGAAATGGAAAAACTTTGATTTAAACAGCTCCTGCTCTGGAAAGCAACAGCTCTGAGTTATAATGCTAATGGTCAGAAACAGCATACATGTTTAACAAGGCCAGGTTATCCATCTAAATCGTAGTGTGCCCGGAAAATTAATTGTCTTCAAAGATTCCAAGAAAAAAGAATCCATTTTTTTTTAATTCCACAGAAATACTTTTGGATGAAAATGGCCATCCTGTCTGGATATCGCTCGAGGATTAGTCATCATAATTTGGCTGTGGGAATATCTGAACTTAGGAAAACATGACTTTCTTTCTGTTTTAAAAAATTTTCTTCTTGAAGTTCCTGAAAACTTCAAGGATTATTTTGTTCTTGATGGAAAGATGCAGATGCAAGGATACAAAAAGGCAAATATTTAACATGACTATCTCAAGACGGCAAGTTTTGTATTTTTTGTTCTTTAATTTCTTTCAAAGCTGGTGTAGAATGAGGAAGAAATCCAATTTGCATAGGAAGATCCAACAACCTGAGGTAACATCTCTCATGAGAGAGAAGTGCTGAGGGTTTTGAATGTCTTTTTCTTCCCATGATTGGTGAACAATCAGTGATTTGATATCTTATCATGTGATCTAGAGAGTGAACAGCTTCAGGAAAAAGCAGAAGCTGATAAGACACTCTAGTCAAACATTTAAATTATTTTGTAACAGTGACACATTGCACTTCGAAAAAACTGGAAAAAAAAATTTTATGTTTTTCCCCCAAATTAGCCCCTAATTTTATTTTATTAAAATTTTTTTTCTTTCATTGATTTTAGAGAGAGAAGAAGGGAGAGGGGGAGAAAGATGGAAACATCGATGAGAAAGAACATCGATTGGCTGCCTCCTGCATGCCCCCAACTGGGGATTTGGTCCTTAACCTGGGCATGTGCCCTGACCGGGAACCAAACCAGCAACATCTTGGTGCATGGGTTGACACTCAACAAGTAAGCCACATCAGCCGGGCTTAGCCACTAATTTTAAAGATGTCATTCTAGCCCAGCTGGTGTGGCTCTGTGGTTGAGTGTCAACTCATGGACCAAGAGGTCACCAGTTCAATTTCCAGTTGGGGCACATGCCCAGGTTTCGGGCTTGATCCCCAGTGGGGGCATGCAGGAGGTGGCCAATCAATGTTCTCTCTCGTCGATGTTTCTATCTCCCTCTCCCTTCCTTTCTCTTAAAAAAAAATTAATGAAAAATATTTTAAAAAGTAAAGATGTCATTCTATATAATTAGAAGTACAGAAATACAGATGATTTAACCAGCGCATCTATCTGCATGCCCTGTCTGGTCCAAGTCACTCCATCTCCCTCCTTTGAGTCAGGATCATCAAACATAAATTCACATTACAGAAAATAACGATCATATTTTTATTATTCTATATAAACTCATATATAATTAAAACATAAAATGACTATTCCTTAAAGACCATCTACAAAATATACCACATAGGTATTGCAAATCATAATAGAATACAAACTAACAGAAACTAAGCGTTGTTGAATTTAAAATAGCTGGATGAAGGTAATTCATATATTTTGTTTCGAAATTTTAGAGAATGCCTTAAGTCCTTTGTGTGAAAAGCATGGCATAGATATGAATTAAAAGAATAAACACTTAAGCAAACTGAGAGCAATAACTCTGGATATCGCTCACTCTCCTTGAAAGGGAATTTTGGGCAATAGGATAAAAAGTGTCTCTTTATTCTCCATAACTGAGATTAGCATTAAGAAAAACAAACGAACAAAAAACATAAGCAGTTCATCTATAAAATGTGGAAAAGAGAATGGAATTTCTAGTCTGGGCGTGAACGCAAGGAGAAGAATTTCACTGGGGTCTGTGTTGTGCTGGTGCCCCTGGCGCTGCCACTTTGTCCAAAGCTCTGAAGCTGCACATTGGCTATTTCTGTCTACCCAGGGACATAAGAAAAGAAGTACCTTTGAGGTGCTCATATGCAAAGGTATGAAAAATGAAATGCAGTAAGTCCCCCAATAAATATAACGACTGCCACTGAAGGAGCTTCATACAGCTTGCAATATCCCCTGTGACAAATTGACGCTGTGAATCAGGCTGTCCCCTAAGCAAATGAACTGGGAAGCACAGGGAAGACTCTGCTGTACACCATTATTGGGATGAAATAATGTGTAGACAATTTAATGGTAGTTGAAATGGAAAATTTCTTCTAAAGCCAAAATACATGCATTTACTGAAGATACATAAAGGGAGCAAGATAAAACATATGTATTTGAAATGGGAAGATAACATGTTTGTGTCTAATATGCTATAGAAATTGTCCAGGAATGGTTTATCCATATAAAAATATGGCCTCTCTGACCCTGTCATGATCCATAAGACTCAGAGTGATCTTCTGAATTAAGTCTGGTTTGCAGAGTTGAGAAATATTTTAACTCATGCCAAAGTTTCCATAAACTGAAAATATTATTTTGGAAATGAGAAAAAGAGGCAGCTTGCTTACTTGTGCTGTTTCTTCTTTTTCTCCTTTGGGATATTCCACCTGGATTTGGCAAGTGGAATATCCCAAAATGTATTTTAAAATGTATTGCATGTACTATTTGCTATCTATGATCTATGAAAAACACAGGAGTATCTAGCCACTCCATTTGCAATGAAATAGAGAAAAGAAAAGAGAGAGAGAGAGAAAGAGAGAGGGAAGGAGGGAAGGAGAGAGAAGTACAGTTTGGTTTAGCACCTAGCACAGGATTGGACACAAAAGAGCTACTTTATTCCATTATTAATTGTTAGATGAACTTAATTACCACTATTTTTATAAAAGTACATATAACACTACAAATGTACTATTTGGTCTTAAGCAGACACCAAAAACTGGGAAAACTTCTTCACAATGTGGGGGTTTCCAGTATCTAGAGGAAGCATATATCCCAAAATTGAGAAAATAATATTATCCAGGAAAAGTTACTTGGAAGAGCAATTTAGAAAAGTTAGAAAGGAATATAAAATCTCTAATGACTTTGAAGCCTCAAAATATAAGCTTAGTTAACATATGGCATGATATTTTATACTTAGAAGCCTTGTATTTGATTGACTAGATTTAGGCCAAAAGCCAGAGGAATCTATGAGTCAGCCCCTATCAGATCTTCCTGATGATAACCACCATTAGCCAAGGTTCGAGTTTCATGTGACGGTTTCGACAGTGGACCAATGGCATAGCTCTGTGTTTCTCACCCTGACAGCAGCTGTAATACACCCTACTTCCCACACTTCCCATGGTTGGTAAATACCTGAAATGTAAATGGTAAGAGTACATTAGCTGATTAGAAGGTGGACAATAACACAACTCGGCCTGCAGGCTTATTCCCTTCATGGTGGAAGCCCAGCTGAGCTGTTGTCACTTCAGCAGAAATCATGAGCCAGTGGTAGCTGCTGAGATAAATTCCCACTTACAGAGAATGACTACAATGAACTGACCACCTTTCGACCTCAGCTGAAAACACAAACACGCCTCAGTGCACAAACATGTACACACACACACACACACACACACACACCTCGTAACTTTTTAATAATTTGAGAACTAATCATTTAAGAATCTAATGACAGGCTGTCCAACCTGAGCAAATCTAGGTGATGTCCCTCGACACTCATCTTTGGTGCCGTAATAACTTCTTTATCACAATGCCAGAAATTGTCCCATCTTTTGTCATACCTGCTGCATTTCTATCAATTAGAGAGACGTCTGTTTATTAAGCATTTTTTAAACTGCAGATATCCCTGTTTTAGGATCTGAATGGCCTTTCACCTATAAGAAGGAATTCAGCCCAGTTTGTTTCCTCCAACACCAACTCCATCAGTGAATATACATCTGCTCAACTGAATTCTGTGGCTGATGTCCAGCTCGGAAGAGGTGCGCAGAGTAAATGCGAGTGTGGCTAGCAGAAAGGGAGAGGTAGATTTCCAACACTGGGAAACAGATTACTTTGTGGTTAAAAAGGTGAGTGAGAGAGATTAGTTAGGTCACAGGAAATGCTTGAAAGGGAGTGAGACAACATTTGAAACAACACCCTATGGGCATGTTCTGTTTGACCAAGGCGGCAGTGGGCAGCGTATCCATATATCCATACCTGTAGACAGGTGAATTGCTTTGGTTCTGTGTGCTGCAGAAGAGAGCTCTAAACGCACTGAGATGGTGCCAGGTCAGAAGATGGACAGGTAAGTTTTATGCAAGGGCAGTCCACAGCAATTGACAACAATCTTACGCAATGAGTAATCGCCAAGATTACATTTTTGAATCAGAAGAACAATATGGGGATGCAAGGGGGTGAGTGGGAAGAAGACTGTGTTTTTGGTAGATTTAGGTATGTTTCAGGCATTATAAAGCCATGACAAGATGTCAGGTTTATAATACATATTTTATAGGCCACTTTAAATCATTTTTGAATAAGATAAAATATGAATGAAAACATTAATTTTAAAATGTCATTAAGAATATAGTAAATATTTTATAAATGTCCCCATAAAAGAAATAATAAGTGACTTTTCATATGGCAAGACAAAATCTGTTGAAAGAGAAAATAATCCACATAAAAATCCTATAAACCCTTAAATTTTCATTTCACTGTCAAATAAAAACTATGACTTACTTCTCAATTCATACATTTTAGTCACCTAGACTCTTTATTGGAGTCAACCCTAATTGTTAAAATGCTGTATTCAAAAACAGAACTAACTCAGTTTATTCGGATTCAAGCATTTAGAAAATCGTTTTATTTCCCTTTTCCTCAACTCAGTAGAGATATTTTTGGTCTAATTTATGGTCCTAGTGTTAGTTTCTCGTTTAAAGTTGTGTTAAAGAATCTGAAGATAACTGAAGTTCACAGGATAATTGGAGGAGGCCCCTTTAGCAGCCAAAGTTGATTTGTAACAATAATACCCAGAGAACCCTTGGAGGCATAATAAGATACAAAGGAAGATAAATGATATTTTAATTAACTGATACTTGAGAATTAACAGTTCTCACTTAATTTTCAGTCTCATGATTATTTTTTTTCAGTTTATCCGTATTTGCAAACTATTTGTAGCTCAACATTTTCTACACTTGATTCATTTTCCTTTATCCTGAAATAAGCAACCACATATGTAAGCATTGTTCCTCTAACATTTAGCATGAAACTTACAACCTGTAATTTCTTTACCAGGGCTTTTCCATGACCATTGTGTAAGAGTTGTCGAGAAAATTATCCTGAAAAAGTGGCTATGCCAAAGGAGTTCCACCTACACCGAACCAAACTGCCTGGTTTACATGTGTCTGCACAGCGCCCTGTTACATGACTTAGCCCCAGCCAGTTCTCATTTCCCAATTTATTGTCTAAGGCCACCTACATAGAGATTAATTTTTAACCTCAAAATATCCATTCTCTGTCTTCTCGACTTGGATGCTGCACCTCCAAATGGCACTGGGGGACTGACACTTTTATAAACCAGCAGGAAAATTTTCCTTCCTCCCTCCCTCCCTTCTTCCCCTCCTCCTTTCTTCCATCCTTCCTTCCTTCCTTCCCTACCTCTGACCTTCCTTCCTTCCTCCTTCCCTTCCTTTTTTTTTATCCTTCTTCCATTACATTCTATTTCAAACCATCTGTCTAATGCTTGCATGATCTTTTGGGAGCTTAATGTATGTTACTGTGTTATCATTTTACAGGTGAGGACATAGCACATGGAATGGTGAGACTGTCTATCAAAATTTAACACATAACAATTCAGTTGAAGTGCTTTGCTCTGCCAGCCAATCACTCATTGATTAAGTCTATGTCTGCTTTCATTTAGGACTTGTGCTAAATAAAACGGAAGCTCAATTATTTATTTGAAGTAAAAGGTAAAGAAATAAACCACCACTTACTAAACTAGATGAAGGCACACATTTTAGCACTGTAGACCACTTCAGATAAAAGGCAACTTTATTTTCAGTTTAAGTGTCTAAGAGTTTCATTCTCAACAAAGTAAATCCTTTGGTGCAGGCGTCATAGGCACTGAATAACCCACAAACTCTTGAAATTGACGTAATGCCATCAGACTTCTGGAAGAATAAGTGATATATACATTTTACATACATATATATTATATATATAATATTCATGCAACTATAAGAAACATGTTTTCTTATAAACTATAGCCATGTCAAAGTAAACTCCATAACACTTAATAATAATAGTTTATGTTTTTCTTTTCCAAAATATGCTTAGCAATGAGCAGTTATGATATTTAATTCTACTTTTTCCTAAAAAGATATAACTTATCCAATAAGACAAAATAATTTATATCTCTGACATTTGGACTTCATGAGAGCCCTGAAAATAGTGCATCAATTTAATTACTAATGGTGCTGTATATATCACATATTTCCTTAGAGCACACCACTTTGAAATCTCACAGTTATTGATAGTAAATCCTTGGCTTAAAAAAAATCTTCATATTGCTAAAATGTTCCTTTTGGTGCCCCTCAATTTATGAGCAAAATTAAAAAACATAGTCATTCTCATTACTGAATCTCATAAATAAACTGCTGTTGAAGGTAAAAGCTAAAGGTATATTAAAGCACCACCGCAATGCTGAAAAATGACATCTTTGGAAAATCTTAGTGCTATTTTACATCAAATTGTAGAAGATTCATTACTTTCTTAACTTTTCTGAACCATCTAATTTTGCTAAGTATTACTCTGGTCCCCACACTATTGAAACGTAAGGAGGTTTTCCAGCCTATAAAATATAACAAACATTTACATGACTGATATCTCCTTGAAGTGGTATTCACTTTCACTTATTAGTTACATCAAAATAAAATGGCTAACACATACAGCTATGTTTGGAAAAATATATTTACTTTTAAATAGAGTAATATACTTTTAAAATATAATTTGCATAATACTTTCTTGCTTTATTTGTTCATGATGTTTTCTCTTTTCTTAAAAACTGTTCTTAAATAGATAATAAGATCATTTGATTTTTGTCTTTGGTCAGTCACTATTTTAATGATATCAATGATTTAATTATTGATTAAATTATATAAATACTGGAGTTCTTTTGTAAAGAAAACTAAAAAAGTCTGGTTAAAAGTAGAATTTTGTTACATAAAATATATTTCATTTTCTAAAGTTTTTCTATAAATCCAAAATAATAAATTATAGTTCTAGATATACATGGATACTTTATTTTTGTGATATGTAATAAACTGATACAACATTTAAGGCAAACTGGATGGTCCTAAATAGATTCTGCATTCTTTTAACTATATTTGATGTGTTGCTATGTGTGCACAACATTCACATGACACATGTTCTGGAAATGTGAAGAACAGCCTATCTGCCCAGGTAACCATGTGAAACATCTAAGGACGCTTTAGCAGGCCTGGCAGGGTACCATTAGTTTTCCATCTCCTGCCCACTCTTACTTTCCTGTGTTCCCATTTCACCTGCAACAAACAAACCAACTAATTAACTAAAAGATTAGCATGTTTGAGAAACCATAACCTGCCACCTCACTGATTCTTCCCATGCACTGATTCTTGCTGCCTAATTTTAATTGATGTCTTCCTCTCTTTACTTTCTCAGTGGAAAAGCACTCGACCTGTCACAGTCCAGCATACATTTTCAGTCTCTAAAGCATAACCACAGCTTTCTTAAGATCAAGTATTGCAAAATGTAACCAAATAACTTGATTCCTGCTTCTTTTTTTCACCATAATGAAGCCAAAAATATTTGGATAGTCTTCACTAACTTAACGTGATCCAGCAGTTTGCAGTAAAGAACGTTAATGTTAGCTGAATTTTTTTTTCACTGATTTTCATGATAAAATTAGAACTTCAGTCCCCTGGAAGAAAATGTCTTAAGGATATATATATATATATAAATACTACTAAGCCAAAATCTGTGTAATTCACATACTTAAAGATATATAATATACATCGTCTCTATGATAACTGGTTCAGACATAAGAAAAAAGTCATTGATAGTGTGATGCTTTATTAGAAAAAAACTTTAAATTAGCCAAAACACCTTCAGAAAGCCGTCATTCCTCCCTACCTCATTCTTTGTTCTCAATATAAATACATATATCAGTAAAACTTTAGCATTATGGCCAAGTTGTCCATTGTCCTCACAAAAGTGGAATGATTTTACAATCAGATCTACATTTCTTTGTTGTTTTAAAAATATTTTCCTTCATCTTCTTTTTTCTTTATTGATTTTAGAGAGAGAGGAAGGGAGAGGGAGAGAAAGATAGAAACAAGGATGAGAGAGAACATCGATTGGCCGCCTCCTGCATGCCCCCCACTGGGGATCGGGCCCACAATCTGGGCCTGTGCCCTGAATGGGAATTGAACCAGCAACGTGTTAGTGCATGGGTTAATGCTCAACCAGTAAGCCACACTGGCCGGGCTCCCTTCATTTTCTTTACTCCTCAGACACACTGGCTTATCCTGTTGTTATCCTCAACAAAGATCACAGAGAATGAAAATCCTGAGCAATACTCACGAGGGTGTCTAAGGACAATTTTCCCCTGTCGATTAGCTAATATCCTATTACAACCAGCTAATGTGACTGTGTTAACAATTCTTTTTATAATCAGATGTTCTATTTATTTAATTGATGACTGTTTTCCTGATTAGAGTGGACAGACAAGCTTACACAATGATGGTTGAGTCTGGTTAATGCTTATGATCAGAAATCTCTGATAACTTGTCCTGCTTTACTCAATGTAACTCTGGGGGTGTTGCATGCTGTGTGTCCCCAGTCCCAAGATGGCAGTGTTCAGATCTTATTACGCAGATCCGGATTTTAAGTTGGAATATATTTTTGACTGGTTTCACTTCTGATGAAAGTTGTTAGTCGGATACAAAGAATGTTTGTAATGTAAACTTTACAAAGAGGTGCCAACTTTCATTCTCTTCTAGGGGCACAGCAAGGTACACTACCTAGTGTTTTTCTGTTTCTTATAAATAAAATTGTTTGTTTGCTTTCCTATTTTATCCAACTGATTTAAGATAAGTAATCCATCCAAACACTAAAGAAAATGTCAACTCACCAAGATCCATACTTTTAAGCAAGCTACTGAAGTAAATTTGATTACTCACAGATTAGGATTAAGGAAATCTGGATCACAAATCTCTCACTAACTGAATGATCTTGAAAAAGTTACTTTTTAATACAGTTAATTTTTTTTTACAGTTTGTTGAACTGAATTTTAAAATGAGAAATTTTCATAATCTCTTGCAGACAAAATAATTTATGACTTTATGTGAATGCTTGATGTTCCACACCTTAATACATTGAAAATAATGAACCATTAAATTAATTTTGCAAGTCATATTTTTTACAAATTTGAATTTAGTCAGTTATACTGCAATAAAAAATAACATCAAAAAAGATACCTTAGAATAAACGTAACAAAGGAGGTAAAAGACCTGTACTAAAAAAGCTATATAACACTGAAGAGAAACAAATAAATAGAAGGATATACTGTGCTCATGGATAGGAAGAATTAACATCATTAAAATGTCTATACTACCCAAAGCAATCTATAGGTTCAGTGAAATCTCTACCAAAATACCAATGGCATATTTCACAGAACTAGAACAAATAATCCTAAATTTTATATGGAACCTCAAAAGACCTTGAACAGCCAAAGCAATCTTGAGAAAGTAAAACAAAGTTGGAGGAATCAGGCTACCTGATATCAAGCTATATTAAAAGGCTATAGTAATCAAAACATTGTGGTACTGACATAAAAACAGACACATAGATCAACGAAACAGAATAGAGAGCCCAGAAATAAACCCACAATATGGTCAATTAATCCATGACAAAGAAGGCAAGAATATATAATTATCTTTTCAATAAAAGGTGTTGGGAAAACTTCACAGATATATGCAGAAAAAATGAAGCTAGACTGCTTTCTTACACCATATACATAAAAAAAAAAAAAAACCACCTCAAAATGGATTAAACACTTAAATATAAGACTCAAAAAGTAAATTCTTTGACCTTACTCTTAGCAATTTTTTTGGCTATGTCTCCTTGGACAAGGAAAACAAAAGAAAAAAAAAGATACACAAAGAGGACTACATCAACTTAAAGAGGTTTTGTACAGTGAAGGAAACCATCAACCTTCTGAATGGAAGAAGATATTTGCCAATGATACATCTCATAAGGGGTTAATATCCAAACTATATAAGGATCTCATACAAATTAATACCAAAAAACATCAATCCAATTAAAAATGAGCAGAGGACCTGAATAGACATTTCTTCAAAGAGGACATACAGATGGTCGATAGTCGTATGAAAAGATGCTCAACGTCACTAATAATCAGAGAAATGCAAATTAAAACCACAATGAGATATCACCTTGCACCTGTCAGAATGGCCAACATCAATACATCCACAAACAAGTGTTGATGAGCATAGGGGGAAAAGGAAACCCTAATGCACTGTTGGTGGGATTGCAAATTGGTGCAGACACTATGAAAAACAGTATGGAATTTCCTCAAAAGCTTTTAAAAAATAACTACCATGTTACCCAGCAATTCCACTTCTGGGTATTTATCCAAAGAAATCCAAAGCACTAATTCGAAAAGATACATGCACCCTGTTCATTGCAGCATTACTTACAATAGCAACCTAAGATATGGAAGCAACCTAAGTGTCCATTGATAGCTGACTGGATAAAGAAGCGGTACATTTATACAATGGAATTTACACAGCCATAAAAAATAATGAAATCTTGTCATTTGCATTTGCAAGAACAAGGATAGACCTAGAGGGCATTATGCTAAGTGAAATAAGTTAGACAGAGACAGGCAAATAACATATGATTCCAATTATACGTGAAATCTAAAAAACAAATGAACAGATAAAACAGAAAAACAACTCATAGATACAAAGAACAAATTGATGGCTGCCAGATGGGAGTAGGATTCGGGAGGATGAATGAAAAAGGTGAAAGGGATTAAGAAGTACAAATTGCCAGTTATAAAATTAGTCATGGGGTATAAAGTATAGCCTAAGGAATAGTCTATGATATTATAATAACTATGTATGGTGTCAGATGGTACTAGACTTATTGGGATGATCACTTTGTAAGTTATGTCTAATCACATTATTGTACACCTGAAACTAATATAATATTGTATGTCAACTGTAATTGTAAAATAATTTAATGAAAAAAATTAAATAACATTCAAAATAGACAGAATAAAGAGTAGAGTCTCCAGATACAAAAAAAAAAAGTGATGGTTGCACAAATGAAAATCAGTGACTCTCTCTTCAGAAGGACAGCTTTGGTAAGATAAAAGCACTGCACTAGAACACCATAGCATTGGCAAACAGATGACATGTGAAAAATTCTCAAGCATCAAGTCCAATGAAATGTTTGAGAATTATGGCCCCTGTCCAGCAGTGTGGCTCAGTGGATTGAGTGGTTGTCCCACAGAATGAGAGGTCCTGGTTCAATTCCTGGTCAAGGCACACGCCTGGGGTTGCAGGCTTGATCCCCAGTAGGGGGCATGCAGGAGGCAGCCTATCGATGTTTCTCTCTCACACTGATGTTTCTATCTCTCTAAAAAAAATCAATAAAAACAGTTTTTAGAAAAAGTGAGAATTATGGCACCTAATCCCAATACAGTGTCATGGTTATTATTAAGTCTGATGATTATCAAGGAATCACAGACAATTAGAGTGCGAATTCATTTTGTCTCACTATCTTGTGAATGAATTTCTTTAATAATGATTCTGGGAAGTTATCAAGCAACCTAAGTTTGAATACCTTCAGAGATACAGATTTCAGAACACAGACTATTCTCTGGAGCAGACTGTATTAAGCATTTCCTATGTTAATATAATACATTTCATCCTTAGAAGCAAGTGGTTTTCTCCCATGTAAGCCTATTGGCATTGTTCTGCCCTTGGACATTACAGAGTGAGTAAAATACTTGGACTCTCTTCTGCATTAAAGTGCTTGAAATATCTCAAATTCTTGGCTCTTCCTCACCCTGTCTTCTTTAGAGCAAACATTTTCTTAGATGCACATATTTTTTTTTAGAAATATATGTATATACAGCAAAAAAAGAAAAATAGTACATATTTTTTTCTTTCTGAAGTATAAGCCTATTAGATATGATGTAAGAAGCCTGCACATAAAAGGTAATTGATCACATAATCATAGCACTCCATGCTACTGAGTCAAAGCAAGTTCTCAGGACCCTTCTGAAGAGAAGGCTCTAGAAAGAAAAATAAGTCAAACACATGTTACTACTAAAGACTATACCCCTGATTTAGTTTGGTCTCCATATTTTATAGATGAGGAAATAATGTGCCAGGGACATTGAATGTAGTTTATTGACAAACCTAAAACCAATATCAATTTCTAAAATTCCTAGCCTTCCATATTCTGCAGAAAGTTGGAAGTTACTTTAAAAACCAGCTCCTCAAATCCCTCATTTTAGTGACGTGAGAGGTAAAGTGATTAGTCCACATCTCCTGCATTTCTCTTCCCTCTTTCTAAAACACTCAAAGGCAGGGTGAAAGGTATTAAATTAGATATATTGCATATACCATACATCTTCAACAGCACCGAGAGACAAGGCAGATAGAAGTTTTCTGTCAAGAATATTGTCTAAGAATCTTATATATAATCAAATACATAATCAAATAACTAAAGGGTGATGCTTGGAGAATGCAAGCCGAAGAAAGCAGAATAGGAAGCTTACAAAGCCACATTCTTTAGAAAGAATTTATGTAAGCACTGGAGATTTGGAGAATATAGAGTCAAGCACTTTAATTACCATATGGAAGACATCCATTAAGATTATATAGGTTCCTAATATATGAAGTACATTTGAAAATGAAAACCTTGGGCAGGGTCAGGGAAAAGGCATGTGGCATGAGAGGTATTCTCTGCCAGCAAACTAAATAAATTTCCTGGTTTTAGAAAAGGCCATATACTCTGTGTCGGTGCTCACTGAAAGTCAGATATACAGGGCTGCTGAGAGGGTACCATAAACTACTCATAAACAGGACTCACCAAGGGACATCACAGTGACTTGCCATTATGGAAGAGTTCACATAAAGAAAGGAGTTCCTTTTCAGTAACTTTTATTAGGGAAAGTCCATATCTGACAGGGCATGCTCTACACGTCCTTCAGCCTTATTTTGTGCAATTTGACCTCCACGCACCTGATGTGAGCACAAATGATGTTTGTCATCAAAATCAATAATTTGCATTGAGAAACAGTTTTTGTTTTTATTTGTTTCTCTTTTCCTTCCCTTGACATTATTACTCACTTAAGGATTTTTTTTTTTTTTTTTTAGTGCCAAATTTGTAAGAATAGTGAAAAGGTTTCTTAGGAAAAGATCCTCCTCGGGCACCCACTAAACCAATATATGTATTCAATGAAAAAATAAAAAGGAAAGACTGAAAATTATTTTACCTTCATATTTACCTTAATTTTTAATGTTAATTCATTTTTGTATCTTTCTTGCATCCATTTTTGTACAGACATATATTTATTTTACTTATATACTTACACTGTATACTAACCAAACCACCCCTCTATTATGTACCAATTCAGATCAAAGCAATATGCCATTTTAAACTGCACCTTCTTTTTTTTTTCTCTAAAGGTATTTAAATGGATTTTCTGGCTTCTCAAACTGACTCAATGTAAGACTATAGAATAGAGGAGCCCATCCTGAATCCCTTGTTTTGTGAAAAAGCATTTTGCACTAAATGCATGCTAAAAAGAATTGGCAGCAAGTAACACAGAGCGACAAGAAAAACTGGGGCAGTTAACCCAGAAAAGAATGTACAGAGAGACACTGTATATCTATACATCATGACAGAGTGTCTGTCTGAATTTAGGTCTAGATGTACTTCCATTTGGAAAAGGAAGAGAACTTGTTTTGTGTTTCCCCAAAGGGAAAACCCAGGATAAACGGACTGAAGTTACAGGAAGGCAGATTTTGACCCAATGTAAGAAAAAGCCAGGAAGTGGAAGATGTTCCAAAATAGAGTGAGCTACCTCTGCATTTTGTGTTAACCAAACGATTCAAGCAGAGATTCTCGTAATGATGATGAGAGACACATGTACAATCTCACTGGATTGGTTGACCACATCTCTCTACCAAGTCGTAAAATTCCATGACTAACAGAGTAAATATCTGTTCTCTGCTCCCAGCACTCCACATAAACAAAAATAGACATGAAACAATCAGAGATGGATTGATTGATTCTATGATTACCCTGGTAGAGAGTGTGGTGGGGAGGGATAGTTTGACTTGTATCCTAATTTTCCATCAAGTCCTATTTCAACTGTATTCTCTAGATACCTTTTTAGTTCTAAATATGTAGCTCCAAATTAAAGCTTAAGCCCTTATCTTGCTCTCAAAAGCACTGTTCCCACAGACAAAAGTCATAGAAAAATATAGTATACACAAATCAACATATTTTAACTTGCCCTTTCTCTTTCCAGTCATTTTACCTCAAAGGTTTTTCTAAGAGTAATGGAAACATGAAGTCATAAACAAACTTCTTTTTTTTTTTAGCTATATTGATTTTTTTCTCTCCAAGTTTTATTTCATATTCTTTTCAAGTCCTCACAGTGTCCATGGATTTCTATTGTATTTCCTTCAACTTTCTTATTGCTTTTATATTTATTCACTTTTCCAAAATCTTTTTTTTTCTCAAATATATATTTTTTTCTTCTTGGTTTGTCCTCTTTTTCTCATCTATATTTGACTTCTCCACTTTTTTTTTCTTGTATGTAAATTGATAAGACTTTTTTAATAGGGTGCACATTTTCTTTATTTGCCAATAATGTAAAAAAGAATTTCTATGATTATCTTTCCTCAAAACTTTATAACATTTTGGTTTAATTTCCTTCTTTCCATATAAAATATAAATATACCTATACTTCTTTTGTACCACTAGATTTGATAAATTTTATAAAATTTAAGTTATATTTTTGCTGCATATGCAATAATTTTATTCTTACTTGATTTTTAATTACAGATCCTAAATTGGGGGCAAATAGTGAATTATTTTTATGTTAAAACATATCGAGTCATCTGTGAAGCTAATAATAGTCAAAAGCCACAAGTTAAGGGGAATAAAAACAGAATAGAGGGAAGTGTAGATAAGAAGGGACCACATGAGACTGAAAAAGAGAAATGACTGTTTTGTGAACATTCATTCATTTGTTCAACTATAAGTGAGTAACAAGCACTATGGACATAGATGAGTTCATTAAAGATGAAATAACTTTCCTCCGAAAACTCAGAATTAAGCATCAATGGGAGTCCCAGCTTTGCTTGGGAGGATTCTACCTAAAGCCCACCCCACTTCAGTCAATAATGAGTGATCTTAGCATTAGATTTCCCCCAAACATTGTTTTTTATCTATTAAACATGGGTAATAATAATTTCTAACTGAAGTTTCCTTTGTGTGATTGAATTAAGAAAATGGAGATTAAGCTTACTAACACTGTGCCTGGCACACAGTAAACCCTCAGTACACGTTTGTTGTTATTACTATTGTCAAGTTTTCCAAACACACCCAGGGGGAAAGGCTGCAGATGGAGGGATGCAACTATGCAAAGACCTGTGACTACAAAAGATTGCATCAACTGAGAAAGATGCAGAGGCCAGAGCACTGTGTGCATCCAAGGTGAAAGCAGAATACATAGACTAGAAATGTGGGTAGAAATAAGATCATGAAGGACAACCAATGATTTCAGAGCTTCATTGGCTAAGAGGCCACCTATTACTTAATGAAGAGTAATTATCCAATCTCTAATGGTTAATGATCATATCAATGAAAACGTGTGCTAATCAAAATGGTTTGCTTTGTTTTTGCACACAAACAAACCTTAATTATGCTATCATTTTTAAAAATACCACAAATAATACTGTCACACAGATGCACACCTACAGACACACTCATTGTTTTGTTTGTTTGTTTGTTTGTTTGTTTGTTGAACACCTGCCAATAATCTCCCTAGCCCAAAGGTAGTATTCTAGTCACATGTCAAAGATCCTGATAGAGTTACAAGGATGTAATACAGAGCCTGACACATCCTCAAAACAAGTCTTTGCAGGAGCTAGGAGAACCAGTTCCTCCAGTGAAAAGGAAATTAAGAATGTGGGTGTTTCCCTGTGATGACTCAGTGTTTATGTTTTATAGGTTATGACTGCTGGAGTTTGAGCCCTTAGGGACTAGCTCCTTTAAAATTGTAGCAGCCTGAAAGAGGTAATCTTGGGACTGCTGAAGGACACAGTCCCTCCATCTCCTTCAAATGCCACCAGCTGAGTTCACAAAAGAAATTATTGCAAAAAGAGATTAGCATACATTCAGCTCTCACATCTGAATGACATGGCTTTGTAGGGTATTTAGATTTATTTGAACTGGCTTATACCTAGTTTCCTATAAACAGATAAGTAAGCATTATAACCAATGTGCCTACAGTTTTGTGCAATGCTTTTGAAAATCTGTCAAAATAATTAAATTTGAGTTAAAATTCACAAAATAGCCCATTTCACATTTTTCAAAGGTTTGTTATATAACAATTGTTTGAAGAACGTTGAAAGTGGTATATTAAACAAACATACAATTTCCCTTTCTTTCCTCTATAATTAGTTGAGAAAACATCATAGTGCCTGTCTCTAAAAAAGATACCTTTAATTATTCTGTACTCTTTACATTTAAAAAATAAAGCTACAACAGGAAATTATGAAACACAGAGCATACTGAAATATGTAAAGACACACTCGGGTTGAACAATTCTTCCAGATAAGTAGGCTCTGTGCAGTGGGGAAATGCATCTTCTCAATGTAAAAGCAGTAGACTATTAATAGAGAATGCAGAAGAGAGCGAGCTGCACCGCTTCATGAGAACCACCATACCTGTCGATTAATGGAGAGGCCTTAACAGCACTCTTCTTCCAGGCGTCTTGCCATGAGGAAAGGGAAGGAAGGGAAAGGTAGTGATGGCAGCAACACCTGGGGAAGGGAGATGGGGAAATATGTAAAGGGAAAATCAGCAGCCCCTACGCAATGGTGTCCATCCATAGACCTGGCCAATAAAACAATTTCCAAAAACCCTGAGCTTGTTTTCTTTTTGTTTTGTTTTTTAAGTCTAGATAACTTTCAAAGATATTTTACACAAATTAGGTATTTTTAAAAGAAGTGTATCTGAATATTGTAATCTTCTAAGTCTAGAGAGACGGGGCTGCAACACATAGTGAGCTACCATTTTATTCTGGCTCTTTGACTAGACAGGGTAGCTTAAGGTAGGATTTTGATATATGGGTGTAGATTTTTTTTACAACAAATTTAAGGAAAACTATAGGATAAACAATGCCATATATGTCTAATATATAACATTATATCATATATGTATATATAATAGTATATGTAATATATATTATATGTGTATATATTATATATACATATATATATGTATATGTATGTATGTATTTTTTCAGTAGCATTACTATCATTTCCTCTATCTACTTCTACCTAATTGCAATATAACTGACTCACAAAGCACCCTCCTTTTTACATTCTTCTAAGGGCATGTAGTTTTGATACCAAAATAACATCAACTTGTTAACTTAATAAAAAAGAACTACATTTAGTAGAATCCATATATACTGCAATAGGACAAACTAATAAAAGTTGTAAAAAGCTTCATGTTTTAATTATACTTTTGTAGACATGGTTTAATCTAGACTATATGTAAGTTTTGAAAAGAAAATATAGAGTTTTATGGAAAGAATAAAATGAAAATGTTTAACAGTTGATAATACCAGTAAATTATCTGAATTTTAATAGTGAGCACTGGCTTTAATAATATCAGCATATGAAATAATACCACACCTGAAAACCAAACACTGCTACTGACTTTGCTTTCAGTGTTTATTTTGTGAGAAATCTTTAACTTTGCATGTTTATATTTAAATAAAAACTACACATGACAAATGACTTTTATACCATTTAGAGAAGCTTTTACACATAGTAGAAAGAAACTTATAAAATATATGCATATTGTATGGAGAAGAAACAGGTGTTCCCCTGCGGTGGGGGATGTTGTAATGGAACAGGCCACGCGTGTGTGGAGGCAGGGCCACGTGGAAAGTCTGTGCCTGCTCTCAATTTTTTCGTGAACTAAAATGGGCCTAAAAATAAATAGTCTTAATAAAAATAATAATGAATAAAGTACTTTATAAAATAGAAATAGGAGAAAATTAATTTTCCTTCATTGAAAAAAAATGTTTTTTGACCCCCCTCCCCAACACCAATGTATTTCTCACTGTATTATTTACAAAAGGGCTGGGCATTCTTGAATTTTTCTCTAAAGACAGGGATTTTCTTGAATGCATGTTTGCATTCTGGTTTCTGAATGTGATTCTAACCTTTAATCCTGATGTTTAGGAAAGCAGCTATCACAGGAATCCTTGGGGTTTGGAGAATGATAATCCTTTTTGTCTTGTCTTGATTCTGTTTAGATAGCGAGTCTTAACACTCTCCAGTTTCTCAACTTCCCTGGTCTTTGACACACTGCTTACTATTAGCTATCATCTCTATTTAAAATAACAGGGTCCACCTAATGCTTAGGCAATCGTATTAGTCAGTCCTTGAATTGAGAAATTTGGAAACTAATTGGTTATCATAAAAGATTATCATAAAAGTGTTGAAAGCATATGCAGTATATAGGCCTGTTGAATTAAAAGAAACAAAATCAAAGTAACAAACAATTTTTTCTGATATATTCCAGTAATATCAAAGTTAAAATAATTAAATCTAATTATTCCTACATTTAAATATTCCTCAGTGATTATTTTGGGGTCAGCACTTTGTCTTTGGAAAAAGCAAATATGGGACCCTCACAAGCCAGAAATAAGGAATCCACATGCTCTTAATTTGTGGCAAGACACTTGCATGAAATATGACTCCTTTTTGTATGTGGGTTTGTAATAGCCTATGGATTTTATATACAGTAAATTATTCCTTTGACCTTGCAAAACGCAGATTATTATGAAATAATACACTTGGAAATTAACACTGCACTGTGAGGGATACAAAAAATTTGGAAAATAAGTACATATGCACAAAACACAGAAGAACACTAATAATATAACTTATTAAGATGTAATAAGAAATATAACATGATTCTATAAACAAATGAGCTAATAAATAATGAAATTACATCAACTAATAATCAAAATGAGTAACTGAAATTTTTAAAAGTCATGAATTTATAAAGTGGAAGATACAACTTTATGGATTAAGGGAAATATGTGAAAGCTTATTTCTCCCCCATATTTGAAAGGTCAGAGTACTAAAATAATCCCTTATACTAAAGGGGTGTTTGGTAGACATTGGCTTTTGGAAAATGATATGAGCTAGATTTTCACTTGGATAAGAAAAGGAAAATGGACCATATGATACATGAAAATAAAAAGTAGATGGAAAGATGGTTTGTGAATATTATTGAGCTTCATTGACAATAGTTTGTATGAGATTGGTTTTCCCAAAGGACAGGGATTAGAAATTATCTGACATGTAGTTGAAACAACAGGAATATCCTAGAGAAGACTCTGGGTCGGCCCATTGTGAAGTCTGCCTCGTCTAGTTTCTGTTTTTGAAAAAATATCTGATCAAGATAGAAATATTGATATTAAGATATTGATACAGCTGTGTGATTTAGTGAAACAGCACAGAGAACACAATTTCAGACTGTAATGCTAAAGGGAACACAATCGTTAGGTGGGGTAAAACTAAGGTCAAACTTTGGAGTGGTTGCAAGTTAAAAGCAATAGATAAGGGGAGTGAACTTTGACAAGACAAACAGTGAATTGCAGCTTAAAGAATTGTTTAGGATACACATAAAAGATGGAAGAAAACAATAATTTGTAGAAAGAGAGGCTGACAGCCTAATGCAGTGCTGTGGATAGGAGGTGGTTGAGAGCTGGTGAGTCTAGTCTGTCCAACCAGAATTGATTGTGTGGTGAGAGCACAGTAGGACACACCATGAAATGTAGAAGAGACATATTGAACAATATATTGTACTGAAGATGAATTAGGCAGTGGGACTTATGTCCTCTGCTGAATAACAGTGAACCTTTATCAAAACATGATATTTCTGGTACAAGGATATATGAAGAAAGGCTATGACTCCATGGCATAAACATTCCCGATAACAGTACTGTTTTCCTTATCCTATTTGTGAAGTCCTTCTCCAACATAAATTCTCTCTAACAATTAGAAAACAGATATTCTTAGTGCTAAGTCTGGGTCACATTCTTGCCCAGGACTCTTCTGAACATGAATAGGCCAATACATTCCTCTGGAGACACTGTGCTCCAGGCAGTGACATGGTTCCGATTCTTTCATTCTCCTCCTCACTAATAGTGGCTGGATAATTATCAAAATACATTTTAATAATCATAATGCTAGTGTCGTATGTATGGGTAAGGCTGGGGTGGGGTGGGGCTCGTTGATTTGTGTGGGCATGATGGGATTAAGATGGGCTCCGGTGGCAATAGAGAGAGGTGAAATTTGAAACATTTGCAGAGAAAGGAATGTTACACGTCTCGTTGCACTCAGGAAATTACTCCATCACAGATATGGCATCGCCCAATCTACTTACTGTTGATGAGGAACAGCATTTTTAAGTTATAAAATATGCAATCATATAAACCCTCGTCCTGTACGAGGTTATCGGTCAGGATTTAACTACTGAGACCACAGGAAGAATGCAGGGGGGAAAAAATCACTGTTGTAGGCACCTCCCTGATGCTTTCTTTAATCAATAAGAATTATAACTGACTTAAGTTGAAAGAACAGCTATTAATCCTTTATTCAGTTCTCTTTTAGTAAGTGTTATGGCATCTAGTATCTTATATTATATTTTGTACTCTTAGGATAGTCTCAAACTGGAGTTAAAAATTAGTAGACTCATAAAATCTACTATTCAATGTCAAATCACCTAGAAAATAATTTTATTAAGAGTGTGGTATGCAGAGACTGTTATGATTTTCCTCCATGCTAGGTGTGTACCATCCAGATGGTATCTTTGATCCTCAAGAACCTTCATGGATAGAATGTTAAAAAGAAGTACCCCTCAAACACAAAATTAAGGGTTTTCTGTTGATATACTTTAGTTCTGTCAATTAGGACACAGAAGATAAAAAATATACTTAGTAGAGAAGCATGGTTTTGAAATGTAAAATATACTCTTCATCAAAGCCCAGGTTTAGGATTTTATAAAACAGTAAATATCCTGTCTCATATATAAACACTCGCTGTAGGAATACACCAATGATCAATAAGAACAGTATAAGTTTTAGGTGAGAAAGTTTGCAATACTCTACAGAGTTTAGAATTTGGCTATTCATTTTATTATACAGTATGCTTTATAATAATCAATCATTTTGACTAATTTTCCACCACCACAATTCAACCTAGACTAAGTTATCAGAAGAGCAAGCAAAGAAAATGAAGCATCAAATCCAACGTGGAAATTGTGGGAGGACGTTGGATCCAGAGGATATTAACTCATTCTTGAACTAATTCAGGAAGTATTTACTGAGCATCTACTATATGCCAGGCACTGCCCTAGTAGCTGGAGATATAATAAACATAAAAACATGGCCTCTGTCCTTATGAAGCATAGAGTCTAGTAGGTAAGATATTTAATGAACAAATAAATACAGGCCCCCATTCTACCCTGTGCACGTACAAATAATTGTAGAAATTATTTTTACGAGAACTTTGTCGTCATTTATTTTTGTTGTAAAAATTACATATCATAAAAACGAGACCAAGCTCTTCACTTCATAACCTCTCACATCCCAACTTTGTAGACACAGAGAGTAAAGCTCTATCTCCAAATAGACAGTGTCTATCTCCACTTAGCACTCATCATCCAGTACGGAATGTCCTAATAGTGGAAATTAAATATTAAATGATACTTTTCATCTTCATTTATGGTTTCATGTATGTGTGCACATTTGTGAGGGCAGGACATAGGAATCAACTTACGAGGATAATTCTAGGACAACATTTCCCTATTCAGCCATCCTTCCTTAGAACACAATGTACTTATAGGTTCTTCTTTGAAGTTTCTTTTTCTTTACAATATTTCTTGCTAACACCCTTCTCTTAGTATCAACTACCCTATTTTAACTTAAGTCAAACAACAGTTGTCGATTCTGAGTGAATTTAGATACATAAATGGAATCATCTACTCACAATTGGGAAACATGTTCTTTTGTCAAAAATGTTTCAGTCTTCGATAAGATTAGCACAAGCTATGCAAAGAAAGCCATTTTGAGTTTAACGAAATGAAAATGAAAACAAAATAATTTCCATTGTAAAGTCTAAATAACTCCACTCTACACTGTTATTTATAATTCTGAACCTCAAGGAAAGATTATTCACAGACACGTAGAATAGAAGGAAAGTAAAACAGTCTGCTCACCCTAGCCTTCATTTGCAATACTTTGCACGCTGTTCTTCGTTAATGTATTTTAATTTATTTTTCCAACACAAGTTGTTCTTTGACTATAAAACATTGCAGACGCATAGTAAAACTTTCTTTTCGGATTATTTTCTTCTCCACATATTCATGTACAACCAAAGAGATAAGCAGCTGCTCTAAGTTGGAATTCAGTTAACACAGGAGAACACCTTTTTCAGTACTGTCATTTAAATTACATGAACTAAAATGTCAACTTTGGGTAATGCTATTCCCTCGAAGCATATATCTTATTTCATTATGTATGTATGAATTCATCATGTTTTATTTCAAGCCTATAAAATATGGTATGCTCTTGAGAAATCTGACAGATGATAAAACTGCATCAGTGTGTTACATGTGTACATGTTTTCATACTTCCACAAAATTGCTGATTCCTTTTCATTTCAATCAGCTGTCTGAATTGGTTGACTAGTATCAAATGAAATAAACAGCATATGGGCCTCCTAATACATGGGAAGAACTAGTTCTTCCTCCACTCCCAACATATATGCTCTTTTATATGTCAGTTAAATAATGCATTTCCTGGGTGGGAGGGAGACTTGAAAATAAGCCATATGTCACATGAATTGCATTGTAAAAAAATAATAGTTAAGCTTATGTTAAGACTATTACAAAAAAGAAACTAAATCTTGGTGTTAGTAGGCTCAGTTTGTACAGGATGCTCAAAATATGCTTTTGTATGTTGCTCTTGTATATTCTTTTCTATAAAAATATAATTTTATAAAATTTTACATTGTGTGTCTAACCTCTTTAATTCTTTTAAATATGTGATCAATGAATGGGGTTCATTATAAGAAGAATCCTAAAAATCACCTTTTTTAGGTTAAAATTTTACCAACCAAATACACTGAATTTCTCAATGGAGTTTCAATCAAAATCAGTTCAGAAGTGTGATGATAAAACTTTTTTAAAAAGTTCAAGATAAAAAAAAAATCCACTCTTTAAAATGTGGACTGAAATTTTTCAAGTTTAATTCCTGGGAGACGAAGAAAGAGGTTAAACAGGGTATTAAGCCAAAGGCAGTTTCGGAGCATTGGCTATAGCGGAGTCCCTCTTGCCTACACACCAATATTCCTCATTCTGGGGTCATCACTGGTCTCGAATCCCAGGCCTGTGCCCTCAACCTCACTCTGTTTTTCCTGTAACATGAACTCAACTAAACTTTGTACTCTTAATTGACCCTTTCATTTCTTGCCAATAAAGAAACGGGTAAGGAAATACATTAAAAGCAGGGACACCCATAGAAGGTTACATTCTGTGTCGGAGCATGTATTTTCAATATAAATGCGTATTCTAAATGTTCTTACATCAAATTTGGATTTGCAAAGCCAGGCCATGCATGATTAGAAATGCCAAAGGCAAACTCTACAGCGGTTCATGCATTTGAGATTTCAAATTACAACAGCATCCCATTTTTAAAAGGCATTGCTAGAATATTCTCCATTGTGTCTATTAGATTCCTTTATAGAGACAGTCATGTTCCTACAAGCCATAAATTTAATAAATCACCAGATATATAACTTTCATTCTCACATTTACATTACCAAGCATTTTATGGAGCAATTTTCTTAGTTATAGCAGCGAGACCATTCAATGACAAAAATAAATAAATAAATACTCTTTCAACATAAAACCCTTCACTCTAAAGGAAAATAACTGTGCTGAAGTCTTACAAGAATACTAGTCACCATTAAAGAGAATTCAGCGATCAGTCAAGTCTATCTTAGATTGCCTCTGTGAAGGTTTATTACGACTAGTAAAAGAGGGACTTCATTATACCAAGCATTGCAGAAGCCAAAAACAGAGTTATGGCTGGATTCTAGTGCAGAAAGAAAGGGCATGAAAAGCCTAATATACCACAATACTGAAACTGTTATTATAAATAACTGGTACATTTACATCGGATTATCATACATTTTTAACAGCAACTTGAAATACCAGCTCCGTCAGCATCAGCGATTCTTGTTGAGACCTGTTGTTACGTGTTAGCAGTGCCAAGCCTAAGTGCTCCCAGGGATTTTTTAGGCTTATATTAAAAAGCAAAATTCCTTGTAAGGGAAACCAGATCTTTAAGTGTAAAAGATATTTTGAAATAATGAAATATTTGAACAACCCAGTGAAATAATCTTGAAGCAATATTTTAAAATACTTATCATATAGCTAGCTTAACCTAATCAATGATTCCATAAGTCTGTATTGTAAAAAGTTAAGTATACGTGTTATTCTTGAGGGGAAATACAGCAGTAGAAGGCGTATGAAAACTACAGCCTTAAGTTAACCGTACAATCTTTTTGTTAATATTTTACTTAAAGGGTTATATTGAATTCCAGGTTGGCATGTTAAGTAATGAGAGAAAAAGATCCAAATGTTAAAGGCAAATGTATTACAAATGTTCTGTTTGCAATTTAATAAAGCCTACTTTAATATATAAATATTACTTACGTTTATGATAGAAAGTATACAGCAAGAGGCTATCAATTGATGACTTTATTGATCTTAATTTAATAGAATGTCTCCAAAACAAAATCTTTCTGAAGGCATAATTTTTTTAAAATAGTTGATTTTTAAATTTAATTTAATTTTTTAATCACCATGTATCCCCTCTACGCCCTCTTCCACCTCTACCCACCCCATCTCCCCTGCTCCCAGCAATCACCGTACTATTGTCTATGCCTATGAGTTCTCTTTTTTTTCTTTTTTGCTCAATCCCTCCACCCCCTCAAGCCTCCCCTCCACCCCCACACCAGAGCTCTCTATCTACAAGTCTGTCTCTGTTTTGCTTGGTAGTTCAGTTTGTCCATTAAGTTCCACATAGGAGTGAAATCATATGGTACTTGTGTTTCTCTGACTGGCTTATTTCACTTAGTATAGTGTTCTCCGGGTCCATCCATGCTGTGGCAAAGGGTAAAATGTTATTTCTTTTTATGGCAGAATAGATGATTTATTAGTCAAATTATTTTCGAGATGTGCTTTGGCCTTCTCAGCCCAGCCCAACAAGAACGGGGGGTGTGGCCTTGTGTGCGTGCATACATGCATGAGTATGTGCATGTGTTTCCAAATGAGCAATACTGAATCACCTTACCGTTTGCTCATAAATTTAAGAATGAGCATCCAAAATATACAGTAACTGGGAGGTCCTATTCTCCACATGGTGAGCCATCAAATAAAACACTTGTCCCCCAAATTGTTTAAGAAGGCATAGCAAATACATATAGACAGTTCATGAAGTCCAATTGATAAAAACACTAGCTAAATGAAGTGCAAAAAATATTATAATGGATCCTTTTGCACTTTGGAATCAGTGACAGTAACCTTCATTTAGAAAAGATATGTGTCTGAGAAATAACAGGTAGCAACATTTCTCAAGCTGTTAGAATGAAAAGAGTTCAGAGCATCTCTCCATAAAGCTGTATTATGTCTTCTGTTCTTTTCTCCCCTGCAGGGGCAAGAGAACTCCCTTAACCACTTCAGAAATGCTATACCCTCTTCTCAAGAAAGGAAAAAAAGCCTTTGCACTGATGCTAAAATATATACATGATAATTACAAATGAACAGCAGAGCAGACAGGGGTTTTCAATCTCTTAATAACTAGGTCAATTATCAGCAAACTAAATATGCCAACTTCTCAGTGAAAACAGATTATTTTTACTTTACCCCACACTGAAATATGCAGCATCCTTTCTGCATGTGTGTTTCCAGATAAATGAAGCGAGTCCATGTCAAATTAAAAATATATATATTCTTATTTTAGTATGAAAAGCAAAAGACAATACCTTAAACGCTAGCACCAATTGAGTCATCAATCTACTTCTGTAAGACATGCCTTCTCCCGGCTACTAAATAATTTAATAAGATATAATACTTGAGAATAAGTGAGTTAGAAATTCTTCTGTGCAGATGATATAGATGCCCTTTAACTTATTTATGCCAATGATTTCAAAATTCTTTTCCAATTTATTTTAATTTGTTACTGTAAGCAAGGAAGCTTATTATTCTTAAGCACGTTCGAACAAGTTCAATAATTCAGATCAACTGATAGGCATAATTAAAATAAGTATTTCCTAGAGAGGCAAGGGGGCTTGTGTTACAGTTAAAAATGTGTGCCCAAGTCTCGAAATGGCTAAGATATTTTCTAATTTGATCATATATTATAAAAATCCTATTATTTAACACTGTCTAGTCATTCTGAAGGTAGTGATATGAGCATAAAAGTATTTTTCCTATAGAGAGACATTTTTTTAAAAATCACTGTACACTGAGCTGAAGTTTTTTGCTCATTTTGTAATCTCCAACATTACTAAGACAATATTAAAAGTGTCAAACTGATTAAACATCTTTTTAGTGCTTGTTTTATTGGATGGTTTGCATAATTAAAAAGTTAATTGCTTTGTTTCGGCAATCTTTGAACGTCATGGGACCAACTCCAGAAGCAGGCCTCTAACGCTATAGGTTCTTATACATATTCATCACCCCCTGGAGTGAAGCACCCTCCCAACACTGGCGGAAGGATGTGTGAAGATGTGTTTGTGCGTGTGTGAGCATGTGTAGAATGCATCACCGATGAGGAATATAACTTAAGTTTAACCAGTGACTAGAGCATATGGTATTAATTCTTACCCTATTGTAGGTATACTGTACAGTAAGTCCACACTGAATGTCAATAGATTCTGCAACTCAAGCTAAATGACGTATAATGAAACTCATGGTATTGAGTCCCTTATGCTGTTATTCTGAAGGAAAAAGATCCATTAGCCTCTTTCAGATTTCTGTGACATGAACACTTGACTATTTCCATGGGGACCCCAGGTATCAACATTTATGTCAAACGACAATTTAAAGTGGTTCTTGTTGGTTGGTGAAATAGAGCATGGTTTTACACAAAATAAGCCCAAATACATTGTTTTAGAACTCATACAAATAAAAAGAGGACTCTCCCTTGAAAGTAGGTAGGGAATGCATTACGGCCTGCCTTTGACAATGAGACAAGAAGATCAACGATGTGCCCAAAACTACACAATAAATGAGTGCCTCTATGACATATGAAATAAAAACTACATTTTTTTCTACTTAAAGACACTTTTAAAATAGAAATTATTACAATGGCTTCAGTAGGTTTTCATAGGCTTTCAGTGCAGTTAGGCAAATATAGCCCATCAGAGCTAATAGCAACAGAACAAGAATAATAAATAATGACAAATACTATGTATTGAACACTTAGAGTTAGCAGGTATTAACCACAATGTTATATAGCTTCTCATTTTCATCATCTATAAACCCTCCTCAGAATGATTCTATAGAGCAAATTAATATGTAGAAGGCTCAGGTTAGTAATAATATACTATAAAGATTAGTTCAATTTTCCCTCATCCTTTTTATCATTTACTTTTACTTAGTAAAGATACTATTTCATCATTCTAGTGCGTGTTTTTAATGGACTGTGCTCTGTGCATTACGTAGCTCTTCTCTCTGTGTGTGGCTGTGCGAGAGGGCGTGAATGTGTCTAAAATTCTTTTGTCTTGGACATGAAAGCCAGTTCGTGATAACTCGGTCCCTTTTAAGTACTTTCAGCCCTTTATGTTTGAATTGTAATTGGGGTATTTGCATTGTATACTAAAAATTATCTCAAATACCCCACAAAAGTTGATTTCTGCATTTACAAATGTATTTGGCTTAAGTCACAGTTTACGAGGCGACGTGAGCAGTGCTGTGAATTGGTGCCTAACTGGCAGAGTCCATACTCTGTGATTAGTGATTGTCTTTACAAGGCTTCTCTTGCTGCCATGAATATTTGAAAGTTGTCTGTAATCTCAGCCCTTTAGGAATTGCTCTGCTACTGGGCACAGAATGATCTTTAATAATTATTCGATGGGTATCTCTGTGAGTTACTGGTTTCTGTCATTTACTACTCCTTAACAATGAATTCAGAAAAAATTTATTCGGTTCTCTTGAAGACAGAAGCCATTTAGCTGCAGAAAATAAATGTGAATCTATTAATATGTTTTCTCTATGGTTTTCACAGAATTATATTTGCTATAAATATTGACACTGTTCATAGTAGATAGAGAGCTATGTGCCCTTAACCTTGGAAACCAACAGGAAATTCAAGAGGCCAAGAAACAAGTTACCTCTATGGCAAGTAATAAGAAAAGCCAGTGAGTATTTTTGTAGGCAAACAAACAATCATGCATTTAGTAAATATTATGAACATTGTGAGTCTGATTTAATGTGGCAAAAAATAACTGTAGAACTGGAAGATTTTTAAAGTAAATAAAAGAAAATAGCATAATAGTAATTTGATATAATTTTATTAAATGCTAATTACCTAAAATATATATTATTGTATAACTGCACAATAACCCTTTAAAGGGAGATAGGGTAGAGATTATTATAATTATCGTCCCCATTTTATGAGTGAGTGAAATAATTATGTGAATTGTTCCAGGTTTCCTTCCTGAAAATGTAACAGAGCTTAACCTAGGACCCAAACTCCTGGCATCAACATTTTGAAAATCTACATATTATATCACATACTACAACACAGCAACATTAAGTTAGATTTAAGAAGGATATTTTAAAACTAAAACATTATAGAATAGACTCTTCTAAAAAGTATCCCAAAAGGAATACAGAAAATTCATTGTCTGAAATGACTTAAATATAATGACTTTTGGTAGAGAAAATGAATTCCTTGATCTTTAAAATGTCATAGAAAAGGTATTATAAAGAAGAAAATGTGCATGGGATGAAGCTGGGAGAGGCAAAAGAGTAAGGTTATTAGAATGGATAAAATAAAGAAAAAATATGAAGCCTCAGAGTCAGTCCATGGGACAGGCCTCTAATCCCCCTTCAGAAATGAAGTGACTGCCAGAGGAACTCGGAACTCTTCATTAGGCTCAGGAGGAGTCATGTAAAGTCCCTGCTACTTTCAAAAACTTTTACAAATATACCAAAGGCTAAGTAATCAAGTCAGAAGTCCTGAACTTTTTGCTCTGAAATAAATTGTGGCTACTTAAGAAAAACACACATGAAGACCTCGAAAATCATGGACAATTGATAGAACTAATTTGATAGCTACTTGATCCTGGGGACATTGATGATACCAGACACGGACAGCAAAAAACAAAAACAACAACAACAAAAAAACACATGTGGGTTTGATTTCATAAAAGAGGATAAAAACAGTCTGGGGCTGAAATAGGCGAGAATTAGATTTTAGATCTTCATTATTCTGGGGAAAAAAAGATGAACCAATGTTGTCCAGGAAACTAGAAGTGCTCTCTAAATTGAATTCTCAAAGAACTAGTGAAGACTGAATACAATTGATCACGCAGAATAAAGGGCAATAAAATAAGGGTCTGTGTGAACAAGTTGCTGCCATTCACCTTTTCAAAGATGATGCTTGGTTAATATGGCCTCGATCAAAATGAAGGGAAGGAATAAGGACTGGGCCCTACACTCAATTTCCTCAAGTATTTGTGTAATTGAAGATTGAGTTTGATTTAGGTGAGACTTATTGGCAAAATGAGGGCTTCATAAATGATTTTTAAAACTACATATCAGTCTGGAAGATATTTTTGACACACAGCTTTGCATGTCAGTTATGTACTCGAGAGAAGAGCTGGTAACTCTGTCCAGTAAACAACAAAATTGATGGATACTTGATGAATGTTTAGATAATGCAAAGACACCTGACAGAATGAACCAGAAGCAAGAAGGGAAACCAAGTTTAGCTATAGAAGCACACCTAAAACTGACACTAAGAAAATCATCTATTTTTTAAAAAGAAATGCAAAATCTTTTAGAGATAACATTAAAGAAAGGAGAAAACAAACAAACAACAAGAAATATTACTTAAAGACACATGATTGCAGTTAGTTCCCAGGACTGAAAAAGGCCCTGAATCTAGGGAGCCAAAGCAATCTGTTTATCAGGAGATGGTCTCAACCAATGGTGGACTCGTTTCAGTGGATCTCATCCAGCCTCGCTGGGTCTGGATGAAGAAGTCCCTCTTCCGATTCCATCCTCACCAGGCAATCTTCGAAGAGGTACACTGATTTTCCTAGGGTCTCCTTAGAGATACAGAGTATTGCCTTGAAAAGGAAAAAGGGACTTTCATATTTCTTGAAAGGAATATTCTCCTGTTTCACATGTAATAGACCAATATTTCAGGACCTTAGAATGTTGTTGAGAATTGGCCTTGGCTCTGTACAATTCTCCATACTGATGAAATAGTCAATTTTGGATCTAGAAAAATGTTTCCAGGTACCACCCGGAGGCCACTTGGAAATGAGACAGGTAATTCTTTCTTTCACACACTACATGTCCATACATTCCATCAATATTCCAGGACATGGGAAGTGCATATATCAAGCCTGAAAATACACATGTCTAGGGATTTTTGATGAACCATATAAATGTATGCATGATTAAATAAGAGGTGCATTTTTATTTGGAAATTATTATGTAGCAATTGGTTCAATTATCTTGGGCTAGAAGACAAATTTTATCAATATAATCCCTACTCATAATTCTTACGATGTAACAATAGACACAGAGAAAGGAGAATAAATTTTTGTGACATTGATGGTTGTCCTTCCTCAGATAAAAACAACATCAAAAGTGACATCTGCCTGGAAAATCATTATCAGTAAGTCTTTGCACATAATATATTTGGAGAGATTTCTTCCCTTGCAAGGTGTACTAGCTGTGGTAAACATCTTTGACACTGCATCTCTGTGATGTTTTTTACATGTAAAAAGACTGAAATTTGACAGATCTTGTACTATAGCATTTGAATTTATTTTTCATGCAAATTCTATTTTCATTATTTTCTATTTTGAAGCATATCTATTTGCATAGTTACTAGCAATTGATAGCACTATTACAATGCTATTCTTTAATTACAAACAACTTTTTTTGTAGTGACTAGGACAATGTTATCAATTACTGGATCTTACCAAAATGCAATTAGTCAGACACTATTTTAATTCCAAGCCAGTGAAATGGACAAATGATAGCCTAGTATAAAATAAAACACAAAAGTCACATGAGAGGCCAAAGCTCATTTAAAAGAGTAATTATATAACTCAAGGAAAGAGAGCAAAAGCTATTGTACAGAAATTTCAGACTTTGTAGTTAATTTCAGAAAATTCTGTTAAAAGAAACAAACAGAAACAACCTTGAACAATGGGTTCATACAATGAATAGACAATTCATTAATATAGGTATCAAGGGAAGCAACCATTCCCTTGTCTCTGATAATGACGTTATAATAGATTTGTTGACCTGAGAAAGAGAGTCTCAAGTATATTCTTACACTACATTTCCTGGTCTTCAGCTTTCTCACTTGTCTCACTTCTACTGAATCTTCATTAGCAACATTGGGCTCCTACTCCATATAGCTAAATTCTTTTGGACACCTATATGTAGGGATTATTCCAGATGTATCATGCTAAGGTGAACAAGAAAAGATCCTTCCCTCATCCCACTTACTAGGGGGAGACAAGGGATGTAAAAAACAATGTAGCTCCCAGCTGGGTCTCCTACTTCTCTTCATTCATCAAGATCTGTCCAGTAGTGTGTCTACTTCTCTCCCTTCCCTCTCTGTATCACTGGGCATTTGATAACCACTAATGTTCTAATTCTAAGTCCCTCCTCAGCCTGCCACATTTTGGTTATTTTAAATATCCTTATCAGCACCCAAACTTACTTCTGCAATATTCTCTATAGTTCAGTATTTTTTCCAAATTCTGTGTTGGACATTTCTTCCCTGGTATCATATGTTGAATTAACTGTCTTATTTGTTCCCAAGATTTCATAATCCCCAGGGTGCTAATGACTTTAAAGCTCTATTTCTGCTACTTATTTATACTCTCAAGTTTCAGATACAGATTTTCAATCACCTGTTACATATCACCTGATTGTTTCAAAGGCACCTCAAAGCCCACATGTCATTCTCCTGGAAACAGAATTCTCTTTTGTTTTTCCCAGATTGGCAGTAGCAGCACTGTTTTCCCACCCTCCCAGATTGGTGTTCTTGGTATCACTCATTATTCTCTATGATCTTACCCATATGTTTGCTTATCCAATATCTACTTACCTGTCCTTCAAGACTTGGCTACAATTTTTTATATCCTCCACCAATGTCCTCCCTCTGGCTCTAACAGCATCTAATCTCTATAGGGCCTCTTATGTCTTTACTTTTAAACATCTAATTCTGTATATTTCATTCTCCATCTCAATATTAAAATGCACAGAAGGCAGAGAGCGCGTCTCACTCACCTTTGGATCCTCCATGGGAATTTGCGTAGAGTGAAATGCTCAACAAATGATTATTGAACTGAATGCATTCTGATAATAGTCCAAATTCTCTGTTCTTTGTATAAAATTTCATCTATGGCTGCTATGACCTTTTGCTACAAATGCTGGGTTGGTGAAATGCAGCCTCACACTGAATAGGAACAATGTGCATAATTCAGTGTAGCTCAGGAATGCAACCTCAGAGAAGCAAACTACTCTCAGACATATGTGGATCCCCTCATTACTTCATCCATGTAGATGCTGAGCATTTCAAAGAAGAAATAAAGTCACAGAATATACGTTTTGCAAGAGAAATGAATGAGTAGACGATGTTTAAACAGCAGGACACTCTTCTATCTTTTTATTACCAAAACATTTTATAACACGTGTCACAGATTTCGTTTGAATATACAGTATCAAAAACTAGTTTCTTTTGAGATTGTCACATTTTAGCCGTTGAAAATCTGTTTTTAAGGAGGCATTTAAATTTTCATGTGTTTCAAGTATTTTCTCATTTTGCAATAAAAATCTTATACTTTCTGAATAGTACTGAGAAGGCATACAAAATAATGAGAGTAATGTCAAAAAAATTTATTTACATAAATTAAGTAAAATTTATCAGAAATTAGATTTAAAAACAAGGCAACCTATTGTCCATATTTCAGCTAGAAAGGGTATGGACATGAAGACAAATACCCAGAAACATCATTTACATCTTGAGATAGCAATTACAAAAACAATTTGTAACCACAACACAAGGAGTAAATTGTTTTCTTTTTTCTTCAAAAATAAACATAATCCAATGTAATCTACTCTAATCTCATCATCTATTTAATTTGAGTAAGATAATTGGTCTTCTGAAAAGACAACAATAATTTCAAAAGATTATTTTCAGGCTCTTATTAAGTTTGAAAGACCTTACTTAAAGCACAGATATGGTAATAATTATTCACATTTATAAGCAAGGAGAGAACAGAGACATAAAACTAACCTGTTCTGTAGTTTAGACCCGGATTCAGTGTCTGCTGCCAAAGTCATCAATGATAAATTCTGGAGTTTTTGGAACTAATTGTATTTAGCATTAAAAAAAAAAAAAAAAAAAAAAAAGAAGAAGGTATAAAGGAAAAAAAAAAAAAAACTTCATTAAAAAACAAAGCAAATAATTTGACTTCATTTAGCTTAATATGAAGCCTCCAAGGCATTTTAATAATTATTTTTAAATTATGTTGAAGGCAGGTAGGTAAAAAGAGAAGACATGATGGGGGTAACATTTCAAGGCCTTCTTCTAGCTCAAGATGTTACTTATTAAATGTAAAATTTCAATAAATGCATTTATGATTGTTTCATCTACATAATTTTCCTCTCCCTTCTCTGTATTTCATACCACTCTAAACTTCTCTAATGAGCTTTCTCTTTTTCATTTTATCGTGAATTCACAACAATCAAGGTTTATTTCCCCGATATAAGGACTTCCACCATGAAAGCAGGAATTATTTCTCATTCACCTTAACTCCCTCAGAGAACCCTGCGTACATTTTATTTTCAATGCATGTTTGTTGAATCAAAATGAATAACCACAGCTTTGTCACCATATAATTACTCCATTAAACAAGAGATAGGAAGGATATTATTCTGCTTTGCTTTGCTGAAGAAAAGAAAGCTTTTCTTACAAAAAAATAAAAAAAAATATAATAGAAGAGGTAACAATAGAGAGTGTTTTACCTTAAAAGAGGAATATTGAGATGAAACAGTTTTTCAATAAGTAGACTAACCTCTGAGGTTGAGTGCTAACTACGCTATAAAAGCCAAGTCCCAGAGTTTCTTTATCACCTAAAAGACGCTTAAAAGTGTTGTTGCATTTCAGCAACATCAAGTTTTTTATAGATAACTCCAGGGAAATTTCTAAGGAAGAAGAGAAGTACATTCAATCTATAAGTAAGAAGAATGCAGAAAATATGGGGATAATACCTTAACTAAATAAGAAGCTAAACATAGAGTGCATTATCTAATAAGTGTGCTGAAATTCTGATAAGCAAATGATTTGAGAGTCTGGAGGCAACAAACTCCCTAACTGACCTCCAAAGTCACTTTGAGATTTGATGAGAGCTCATTCTGTCCTCAAATGTCATAAGGGTTCAGCAGAGTGATTTAATTTTAAAGGACCTAATTAGAATAAAAAGGGTAATATGGCCATATGTTTTATTAGTGTTAATTATTAATACTGAGATTAAGAAAGAAAGGGCTGAGAGTTCGGTAAGCATACTAATTGAACACTTTTGTTTCAGCTTGTTTTCCCTGTCAATGTGAATATTTGAAAAGGAAATATATACCTGATGAACACTCATTCAACTGGAAAGCTGAGTATATAATGTAAAACCATTTTTTTTTATAAAAGAGAATAGAGAATGTGGGAAGATAGTAATGACTTCATCCACCTTGAATGAAAAAGAGCACAGAGTTGGGTTGATTAGCTGTCAGAAGATAGAATCCTTCCTTCCCCTCATTTTAGATCCTAGATATGTTTAAAGGTCATTGTTTCTGGTTGTTGTCCCTTGTCACCCCACAAAAATGAGAACTTCAGCGAAAGATATTCGAGGTCAGAATACCGTCTTTCCAGTAATTATAGGTTGTTATCTTTGTGAGACTAAACATTTTATGATGCTTTCATGATGAAGCCATTGTGTTCTGTCCAGGCTACCTAGTTAATAATGATCACAATTCTTTATCATTATTATTTAAACAATAGTAATAATTTCATCATCAATTAATATAGTGAAATTATTGCAGCTGTTATATTTCTTTATAAGTTATTGGGTGCTATTATCTTATTTCGTTTCTTCCACAATCTTACGACTTAGTATTGAAGAAAGTGGAGCTAACAGAGGTCAGAAAATGACACTATTACTAAAAGGAGAAACCAGGATTCAAGCTGCTATCATCAGATTTCAAAGCCTGTTTTCAAACCACTACGCAGATTCTATCCGCAGCATTGCCTACAACAATATCTTCCTCAGGTTCGTTTAGACTCTGCTGCTCATTTGACTGGAAAGCTGCTGTGCACACCCCTGCACTGGCTGAGACCCAGCTTAGGGACAGTCTTTGTCATCACTGTTCCTCTCTAATCAGTATGAAGAAGCAGGAATAAACAGGGATCTCCTGAAGTGAGGGCATGTGGACTTCTGGAGGACACTGGGGAGATATGGACCATTTCAAGAAGGCTGGCAAAGTGGAAAACGCAGCCCTGGTCAGACCCTGGCAGCTGGTGGGACATGGCGAAATGCAGCGCCTTGAAAATGAATCCTTGCCAAGGAATGATAGTCTCTTCCTACAGAAAAAAAATGTTGCAGAGCATTTGTTTTGAGGTATTATGCGTATGACATTAACAAGTGCATGAGCATCTTTGGAAAGATGAAAGAGGTGGCCATGCTCCATGCTGCAATCGAAATTGAAACCACCACAAGCCTACAGCCACTGGGGACAGGACCTTACAGATGACAGCAGAAATGGGGTAGGCGGGAGGAAAGGAGACAGAGAGGGTCCTTTATCTCACAAAAAGATATGGGTTTAGTCTATATTCTCATGACCTTTAGTCATATAAAAATGGTGGTTCCTTCCAAATAACATTTCACGGAGATGGCTGTTTATTTCTGAAAGCAATGTAAAAAGTGCATGACAGATATCAAAAGGGTTTGTGGTGGACCATACCATGTTTTAACCATCAAAGACAATGTAATCTAAACACAATCACGTGGAGTGAGAATGAATAAAACAACACTTAAGTGTAGCTTATGTAATTCTGAAAAAGTAAGAAAATTTGGAAGTGGGGAATTTGAAAATATTAATATATCCAAATCAAAATTATCTCTTAAATGTCTGAGAGAATCAAGAGGTATAAAATTATTTAGGCATTTGGAATGGCCAAATTTCTGATCTCTTTTAACTTTTTAAAATCTGGATCAACTGCTATTTTCTTGTTTCTATTTATTTTTACGTTACACTACTTGTAATTTTACCTAGAGAAAAATACACAGTTTTCTACTTTTTGTTCACTCTTACTCTGACCGAAGTTTACACTGTCAAGTGAGAAAGCACATGTGCTTATTCTACTGTGAGATCATTTCATCATAATTAATATTTTTGAAGGACATTGCACCCAGGCTCAGATCAGATTTACAGATGGCTCTTGTACAGTGTGATTTGAAGGAGGCTCGAAAACTGTCTGCTACCTTGGCCTGCTGTGGTGCCAACCTTTCACCCACCGGCTAGAAATCACTCCATTGGACTCAGTCCACCACTTTGATCTGTGTAATACGTGCATTGTTTTCTATTAGAATGCACACATGGTGCGTGGGTTGCCAGGAAGCCCCTGCCCACATTAACACATATTATCAAATTTGTTCACCGTCTCACGAAGAGACCCACAGGTCTCTTTCTGTTCTGGAAAGTAATTGCATGTAAGGAGAGAATTGTAGATTGTTGGGTCGGGGTAAGATTTTAGGGTTAATTTAGTTAATTGCCTTATAGATGATCAGCAGCAGACCCAGATGGAGTAAGTGACCTACCTAATCCTAATGGCAAAATTGGAATTAGAGGTCAAGTGGAGCATTTGTTATATTTGAGTTATTAAACAATGCATCTGCTCAAGTGATACATAGCAAAGACAAACTAACCTTGCAAATATGATTCAGGGGGTACTTTGGGAAGAGTAAATAAACCATAGCATGAAAGCAGGGGCCAGGTTAAATATGTATATAAACCTAAAGAAATTGTTAAGTACCACTCCAAGGCCAAGTGTGAAGATGCCTGCACAATGAACAGGGCAGCCTTTTCGTAGTCAATGGTTGCCCTTAAGATGATGGTGTTTTTAAACCTAATATTTGATTTTCACTTGAATTTTCAGCTCATTACAGTAAGTTTTAATTACTTTAACATTTCATGATCAAATATTTTATCATTACTCAAAATGCCACCATGAACCCCATACTTTAAAATATTTGATTCCACTAAATGTATTTTAATAAAATAATACATAACCAGTTTCCACAATCTTATCAAAGGATCAATTTGAAAGAATCATATCTTGATAATAATTCATTAAAGGGGAAGAAAAATATACTAGTGATCTTTTTCATGTATAAATGTATAATTCATAAGGTTTTCTTAAATATTTTCAAATGGTATAACTTCTATTTTTTTCTTTCCATGAACCCATGGGATGTAAGTACCCAAGATGCGGATTTACCAAATTGATGGGTCGGTTCATTCTTCAGGTTTCAAGAAATTGTGTGTATTTTTCTTCTTACAGTACATTCTCTTTCTTAAGCTAATAAGAGAATAAAATCTCACTAATGTGGGTTGGAATATAAGGTAAAGCTCATTATAAAAAGATTTAGCCCACAGGCCCTCTTTTTTTTTTTTTTTATCCTACCCGAGGACATTTTTTCATTTATCTTCAGATAGAGCGGGAGGGAGAGAGGGAGGGAAAGAGAGAGAGAAACATCGATGTGAGAGAGACACACGGACTGGTTGCCACCCACACGACCCCAACCAGGGTGGGGACAAACTGCAACCGAGGTACGTGCCCTTAGCGGGAACTGAACCCAGGTCTCTCTGGTCCATGGGCCGACGCTTTAACCACTGAGCCAAACCGGCCAGGGCCCCACAGGCCCTCTTAATGAAATTTTGTTTATTATGCCAAAGGATAGAAACCAGACAGACAAGCTTTTGTACAACGTGCATTTCACTGCCTATCTACTTAAATTTTCCTATGTTTAGTTATGTTCTTACTATAGCATCTATGAAAACTTATTTTTATTACTATCTGTCCCAACTTATACCCAGTTCACATTATGACATTAGAATGTTACAGTGTTGTATATAATTGCACTAAAGATTATCTTCTAAATTTTAAAATGAAAGTCAATCCAAAATAATAGTTATAACTGCATAGTTTCACATAGGTTAAATTTCCAGGAAAATATTTGAGGTAATAATAATTAGAAACTAGGACAGCATCCAAAATGATATTTTCATGGAAAATCCAATACAAATCCTGATTAAAACCTAACCAAGCAAAACACTGCCGATTACCTGGATTCCAATTAAATATGACAAATGAATACTTGACAGGTTTCAATTCCAATTCTATTTATGTCAGAATGACCCATTAAAATGGAAAATGAAATTACCAGAATTCAAGCCATACAATTGCACTTTACAGCTAGATGGTAGTCGAAAAGTTGGAGCCAACCGAACTCTTATTCAAATGTCAACAGCTACAGTTGCACCACCCAGAGTGAATCACATCTCCTGCTGTTACCTATAGATCAGGGCAAACATAAATCACAGCTGGCAGATGACAAATCATCGTGTAAATTCTGAATTTCAAGTGTCAGTCACATAGAAAATCAGGAAAAATCAGGTATATTATGATGGTCCTTACTGTTGTCAAGACTAAAAATGTGGTTATAAAGAATAACTAACAGACTTCTTTGGGAACTGTTTCCTAGTAAACTTTCTGATCTCTTAACAAGCTCATCTGTTAAGTTTTCCATGATATGTGTGTTTCTTAAAAGTAACCGATGCGTGTTTGTCATATATAATTATGTTTATCATTCACCATTTCTTTCTTATTTTAAAGGCACTAAATCTCCTTAAATTAAAAAAAAATAATAATATTAACATTAAAATGTGATTATAATGCCAATGATACAAAGTTTTTTCTATTTAGATAGCTGACATAAAAAAATACTTAATTCATTATGTTGTTTATAGTGAGAGAAGTACTTTTAAAAAGACAAATAATATTATATAGTATCATCCAAAGGTAATCACAGATCTACTAGTGCCCTTTAATTAATTAACCCTGCCATCCTGGGTGTGTGCATATGTGTGCATGTGCATATATAAAATATTATTACAGTATTTTAAATTTAATTTTACTTTTGTGCAAAGCATTTCAAACATATTTTCACTATATATAGATTCATCAGCAGTCCGGTTCATATTAAATATTTTTATACTTATTTTACAAATACTGAAGTTAATTCTTAAAAACCATTATCAAACTCTCATCCACATAAGCACACACCACCATACACAAGATAAGCATGCCTTTATAGCCATAAGGCAAAGTGTCATTTAAACTCCAGAAAATTAATCAAGAGGGATTATCAATCATCAGACCCTGATATCATATCTTCTCACGCAGATAACAATGTGGAAAAATAATTATTTAACATTGTTTAGTTTAGCAATAATTTCACTTGGGGTCACATGATATATTACTCTCTAATGTTGAATTTTAATACTAATAGGTAAACTTGCAGATAAAATCAGTTTGTCCTGCATTAATATGCTCTATTTGCATATCATCACTAAAGAAACTATGTAACAAAAAATTAGAATGTCTTCTTTCACTTGGGGGATGGAATGATAAAAGCCAAATTAATATCAAGTTTTCACGAGGTAAAATGTGTGTGATTCCCCTTACTTCTCCTATATGGAATCTCTTTCTATACTTGAAATAATGATACACTTAGTAAGAAATTCACCATTCCATTATGAGACACAAACGTATTCCTTAGTCATTTACTTATAACCTGAAATCCAAAATATATAAATAAATAAATCACCTAATTGTCTTTTGGAACATAAACAAATGTGTAAAGTTTTATAGGTATTATTTGTAATCTTAATTTGATAACTTAAAGAAAAATATATGTAACTCCAATTGTTGTAGTAATTATGAGAATCGTCTCACAGAGGGATAAGAATATGGAATGCTAGGATTTGCTTTCCTCCCATTTCCTTGCACAAAAATGAGAAAAACCTTATATTTAAGTGAAAAGGGCATTCTAATAGCATTTACAATATACTTTTGAGAACAAGATAATACTGTTCCCCTTCTTGACTCCATTTTCACTATCACTTGAAAGGAAAGGTTTGAAAACGCTTTTCCAAACTCCTAAAAGATGAACAAGTAGAGAGAAGTGTGTTTACTGTCATTTGCTTTCACTACGACTGGACAGTTGCAATTGAAGAAATAGTTGCATGACAAAAATGAATGGAAGAACACAATAACACAGACCTTTCTGAAACTGCTGTTGTTTCAGTATTATGCACTACTTTAGGTTTTTTTGTGTTTGTTTGTTTTTTTTCATAACAGGTACTACTCTTATTTGTAAATGCATTTATATCTGACAGGCTGTTTTACAATGGTAAAGTTTATCTATATAATTAGGTTCCCTTATTTGGCATTTTTGGGCTTTAGGAAATATGATTTCAAAATGAACGGTTTTAGTGTCAGCTATTTTATGTAGGTTTTAGACTGACCTTCACGAGCCTACTTAGCACGGCTCACTAGCGTGATTGTGTGTGTGGGTGTTGTGTTTGCCCCTACCATTTTCCATATGCTCTGCCTCACCAACACTGCCATCCGGCGTGGTCCTTTCATAGTTGTCCTCTGGGAGTGGAAGGGCACCCAGTCTTGGCCCTGATGAACTCTTACTGCTTGGTGTTTCTGACTCCTCCAGCCCGCTGTCATAGCAACTCTGCAGTGACCCCTGATGTGGGTCCTGAGGCTGACTCACAACAGAAAACGTCACTCTACGAAATGGCTGTAAAAGAAAAGATTCTGAATGTCACTAAGATATAAGATTGTAAATGATCTTATTAAAAAATACATAAATTACATACATTAAGGTCTACTGACAACTAATTGCAATACAAAATGGTTAGTATGCTCTGTCGAAATCTATCTGGTGAATTCTGTATTATCTGAGGCAATGCCTAGAACTTCGACTTTATTATGGAAAAGCTAAGAATTCCCTTTCTGAAACAGAGATAAGAAAACAGCAATTTCACTGAAACACACAATTAAATCTATGTTAGTTCCACATATTCAATCTTTTTCTATCCTGTAGTCTCAACTTCAAATACACTTTTCACAAATAGACTCTATAAACACAAGGGTCAGTTATTTTCGAAAGCAATAAATATTGAATTAATCCATTGTAAGAAGACTTCATTTTAAAATACTTTTTCCATATGACATAATGGTTTAAAAATGTGTGTTCTGGCAGATGACTTAAACTATTAAAGGTACAGCTGATAAATAGGAATTTAGATGCAGAGCTAGGAAATAGGAATATATTTCTTACTTCATTCATATTAAAAATATCACCTGTTGACCTTGAAATTTTCAGGGTAGTATTGAAATAATAGAAAAAAGTTTTCTGAACCAGGGAATGGAAAATAAACTAAAAACATTTAATTGTATGTGCCTTCTACAACTATAATTTGTTCTAAAAAAAAAAAAAAAAAAAAAGGTCACATCACGTACAGCATTTAGACTGGACTTAAAAGGTATTCCAAATCGCGATCTGACTGGACCCCACAATTTGCAATGATACTGATGTCGGCTGGACTGAAGATTTACTATGCATGAAATTTACACACTATTCTAACTACAAAATAAAACAAAAAAAATGGGTTCATTCAGAAAACAAACTAATGCCATGCATTATCAGTGCAACATACATAATATTTGGGGGAAAAATGAAAAAATTCTGTAATATTTGTCTGAGGATATTCATGGCAATAGTTGGGTCCATTAAGCTCTGCATGACTTGAAAATGGCACAACTGTGTAGATTTTTAAACCTGTAACTTATAAGGTTTTTCTAATATAAAGTATAGAAAGAATGCTGCCAGCAAATAGTGAGAAAAGTAAATACCTTTTTTGCACTTTTATAACTTGAATGCTAATGGCACAAATCAGTAATCAAACCTGGAACCAGTAAAATTTTTTCAAATGTAAAGGATTATAGACATATGATAGATTATTAAAAGGAGAGCTAAGAAGTGTGTCACTTCCCTCTAAATTTATAAACTGACTTTCCTAACGACAAACATGTTTCCACAAACCCTCCCTTTACTTTGTCTCAGAAAATTGGCCAGGAATATTGGTATTTGTCCATTATTGGTATTTGTTTGTAACCCAGTACCTCACCTTTCCTGTAGTTATTTGTACTATACAGTCATTATAAAATCTTTGTTTTCATTCTAGTTCAAAACCAAACTTTTAGAACGCTGAATTTCATTGTAAAGAGAAAACATTTAAAGCACATTCTCTTCTTCACGGTGTTTCACTGAATCGGGACTACAGTATCTAAAACAGTTACAAAATGTTTCTAGTACAAACAGCATACATGTCACTGGCCACACTGCACTGGCAATAAACTTTATAGAAACGTTATCCTTATTTTATTAATAATTATTATATTTATTTATAGTCATGTGATATTTTACCTTATATCTAAGTAACTATGAAATCTCTTTATGTTTACGATGTTTTATCTTATGTGTACATATTTTCTTTTTCTTTTTTTTTTTCATTGACCACTCTCAGTGGACTTCAGTCCATCTGTGATGTTTTATGTCTTCAGTCTCACCTTGGAAATGAGACCACTGACAGTCTCCTGAAACCACACTGTTCTGCACACAGAAGATACTCACCAGAGTATGTTTTACTGAACAATGATGTTTTCATGACAATTGTGAATTTAGAAAAGAACACCAAGGGTCATGGAGACATAGTATCACTTCAAGATATAGCAATGGGATATATATATATATATATATATATATATATATATATATATATATATATATATTAATGAATCTCAAATCTTTTAGAATCAGTCTTCACTAACTCAAGAAGTTCAAAATATATAAGAAAATACATAACTAATATTTATAAATTGACAAAAGGAAAATGATAAGGAACTGTGAGAAGAGATGTTTCATTTTCATACAAAAGTAGAAACCAGGGCCATCCTTGGCTGCTTCTATGCTGGTTCCACCAAAAGTAATGATAGATTGTGGAGAGACAGGAGACAGGCTATGTTTGCAATGACAAATATCAAAAAAATGTAATGATTTTTCTATAGTGTAGTATACAATAACTTCAATGAATCCATCTGTGCATTTTATTTTCTTAATTTCCTACCCTATTTTGACTGTGAATACTTTAATCTCCAAGAAATATTTAGGTTACATATTAAATTTAATGATGGAAGAAAAAAATGTTTTAACTTTAAAATACTGAGATCAATTTATATTCTAAAAAATACTTAGATTCATGAATGCTTCCTTTTTGTACAAATGTTTTTATTTAAAATAATATCTGAGTCCGGCTGGTGTGGCTCAGCGGTAGAGCATTGACCCATGCACCAGGAGGTGGCAGGTTCGATTCCCGGTCAGGACACATGCCCAGGTTGTGGGCCTGAACCCCAGTGGGGGCATGTAGGAGGCGGCCAATGGATGTTCTCGCTCATTGAAGTTTCTATCTCTCTCTAAAATCAATAAAGGAAAAAAAAATTTTTTTTAATAAAAATAAAATAATGTCTGTGTGAATAAAAATAATTCACAATAAAAACTTGAAGTAATGAGTATCACACAATGGATCATAAACTACCCCATCAATCATTTTTATCTGCCCTCTAAAATATCCCATTAGAATTCTACAGTACAATATCAGCATTCTATTACTACCTCTTAAACCCTATTTTGATAATTTTTAGATAAATAAAATTCTTGTGGCAAAGTTTTTAAGTTGGCAATGCGAACCAAATTAGCAGACTCCTCAATCCTGAATTCTCCAAGAGTTGTTTTCATTTCCTTTTTTTTAAATTGTTTTTACATATTATTTTTATTTTACTATAGACCATTATCTATTTTTTTAAATATAGGAAAATGTGATACCACTCTCACATATCTTGCTGATTCTAAAAACAAGTAAAGCTTTACTAAAATGTACATGAATCTAACTTTTGCTCAGTTACCAAGTTCGCAAGCTAGAAAAAGACTTCCTCATCCGGTTCTCTTATTTGCAGTTGCTCTGTTACGCACTATGCCCAGTGGACTGTTTTCCTCTTAGCAATTTTTTTTTGTTGTTGTTGAAAGTATTACAGATGTTTCCCTTTTCTTCCCTCCTTCCTGCTCCCACCCCCCTCCTGCCTCCTCGAGTCTATTGTCTGTGTCCATTGGTTGTGCATATATGCATGTAAGTTCTTTGGTTTACCTCTTCCCACCCCTTCCACCCCCCTTCCCTCTTAGGTTTGTCAGTCTGTTCCCTACGTCTATGATTCTAGATCTGTTTTGGTCGACAGTTTATTTTGTTCATTGTATTCCACAAATAAGTGAGATCATGTGGTACTTATCTTTCTCTGATCGGTTTATTTCACTCAGTATAATACTCTCCAGGTCCCTCCATGTCATCTCCAAAAGTAAGAGATCTCTCTTACAGGTGCATAGTATTCCATTGTGTACATGTACCACAACTTTTTTATCCACTCATCTACTGATGGGCACCTGGGCTGTTTCCAGATCTTAGGTATTATAAATTGAACTGCTATTGACATAGGGGTACTTATATTCGAAGAAGTGTGATCACTGTGTCAAATGGCAGTTCCATTTTTAATTTTTTGAGGAAACACCATATTGTTTTCCATAGTGGCTGTACCAGTCTGCATTCCCACCAACAGTGTACTAGAGTCCCCTTTTCTCCACACCCTCGCCAGCACTTGTTGTTTGAGGATTTGTTGATGGCTGCCATTCTGGCAGATGTAACGTGATATCTCATAATTGTTTTAATTTGCATCTCTCTGATGATTAGAGATGTTGAGCATTTTTTCATATGTATTCTGGCAATTTTTTTTTTCATATATTGATTTTAGAGGGAGAGAGAGACAGAAACACCAATGAGAGAGAACATTGACTGGCTACCTCCTGCATGCCCTGCACTGGGGATCTGGCCCACAAGGAACCAGTGACCTCTTGGTACATGGGTCGACACTCAACCACTGAGCCACACTGGCTGGACTCTCCTGGCCATTTGTATATCCTGTTTGAGGAAGTGTCTATTCAGGTTCTTTGCCTATTTTTTAATTGTTTGTCTTCCTTTCATTGAGTTGTATGAATACTCTATATATTTTAGATATTAACCCTTTATCTGATGTAACATTGGCAAATATGTTCTCCCAGAGAGTGGGTTCTTTTCATTTTGATGCTGGTTTATTTTGCTGTGCAGAAGCTTTTTAGTTTGATTTAGTCCCATTTACTAATGTTTTCCTTTGTTTCTCTTGCCCTAGTTGATGTATCAGTAAAAATTCCACTACGTATGATGTCTGAGATTTTTCTGCCTATATTTTCTTCTAGGATTTTTATGGTTTCACGGGTTACATTTAAGTCTTTTATCCATTTTGAGTTTGTTTTTGTGTATGGTGTAAGCTGGTAGTCTAGTTTCATTTTTTTTGCACATAGCTGTCCAATTTTTTCAGCACCATTTATTGAAGAGACTGTCTTTTCTCCATTGTTAAGCTTTCATTTCAATCGTAAATCAGACATGTAAATTTAGATCGATGATAGATAGATAGATAGGCAGTCAAGTATTTCACCATCTTTCATCACCAGGTTAGGTCTATTGAGAAGATAGGTTTTACAGAAAACTTTATAACACAGAATTCATATTATTTATATATACTACAAGTATTGACTAAACCAGAAATGTAAAGAATGAGTTTGCATTACACATGTAAATGTCACTTTGTTAATTACTGATATTCTGAATTAGGATGGTTTAAGTGGTAATTCTTAAACCTAGATGTAGCTTAGAATGATGCAGAGCACTTGTGAAAAAAACATAATTCCAATACCAGTCACACAATGAAATCAGTGTTCACTGTGGGACTGGATATCAGTGGTTTATAAGATCTCCCCAGGTGATGAAAAGGCAAATAGAGGAAGAAGAAACTCTACCATAGAAAGAACTTACGGGAAGAGGATAAAAAGACTAAACTGACCCAGGAAACTAGCTGGTTCCTAAGGGTCCATAGAGGTTCCCTATAGAGTCAGTACGAATGCGGTTCCATCCCGAGACATAAAAGTAAGAACATGAAGAGTTCTAGTGACCCGTGGTCTCTGAGCTTTGTCTTTTTCTGTCTAGGGTAATAAATGATTTCATGTCTTACATAGGCAAACAGGTCTTTTAAAAGAGGAAAGAGCAGAAGAGCTTGGGGAAGAGTGTCATCCTTCCGGCTCTTCAAAACTGTGAAGATATGTTCGAAAACTGAATGAGTTATGAAAGAAAGAGGTCTGCAAGAAAATCATTCCAAGAATTCTGAGTGGGATGTGTGTGAGAATTAGAATCAGGAGGAAGCAGAAATAAAAAAATTCACTTAGGCAGATGAATGACTTCATTAAAAGGGTGAAGTCGAAGATACATATGATCTGGCATTTTCTTACAAAACAAGGGTTAGAAGAACTGTTGAAGGCAGAGGATTACGCTAAGAAGGGTGAGCTGTGGAGAAGCAGTAGTGAGAATGGGCAGCAAGGTGCTGTGGAACCTGCCTGGCAACTTGGGTAGGCATTGCAAAGGAAAGGTGTGTGGGTTGAGACCTCCAAATGAAGTTTGATAGATAATATATATTGGAGGGCTGATTATAGATTCCATAGTCGGGGCCAGCAGCAAAAAAAAAAAAAAAAAAAAAAAAAAAAAAAAAAAATTAAAAATGAGGATAAATAAGAAAACCAGGTCACTTTTGAAACTTAGAAGCCAAGGAACAAATCATTTCTGGAAAGAAGGAAAATCTTATATGATCCAAAAGCATGAGAGACATGGAGAAGAATGCTGACTACCATATGTCCATTGGAGTCATCCATTAGAAGGTCATTGTTGCTGTGAAATTTCTAAACTCTGAAGAACAAGTCTAGATTAGACCAAAGAAAGTAAAAGACCAACACATAAATATATGGAGAAATGGAGAAAGTGGAGATAGACTACTAATCTTAAAAAAAAAAAAAATGACATCTGAGAGAAGTAGGGTCTCAGTTAAAAGAAAAAGATTTGTATTAATAGTTTAATTTATTTATCTGTATTTTCTGTTTTTCTTCATGGTATTGAAAAAAATTTGCTTTAAGGGAGATATTTGAAGATGCAAGCAAAAAGGGGTGCTTCATAATATCAGGTGGTTGGGGAATGAACGAAATAAGAGAAGATACATAAACTAAATAGAATTAAGATGGAAATAAAATTAAAAGTAAAATTACAAAGGTAAGGTACATAGTATATGTTGAGGAAACTCATGCATGCAGCGTGTGTGTGTGTTTAATGAGAAAAAAAAAAGTATATTAGAAATAACAGAAAAAGATTATATTCCAAGTAACTCTATTGACCTCACACAAGTTAGCTGACCCTTGGTTCTTATGCCTTAGGCTCAGGGTCTGTAAAACAGAGATAATAGTACTTGCCCCTTACTACCTTAAATTCCCTGAGAAATAATGAGATAGTTTATAAAAAGAGCCTTAAGCTTCCTCAAAGACAAATACTATAAAAGGTATTATACCTCAGGCCACAGCTATACAGCTATATAACTAGAACTATCTCCCATTATGTTTTAGGTGTTTGTTTGTGTTTTAATAAAAAATTATATTACTGACCCAGTAATTCACAATGTTTTTAAATAAAATTTTTAACAATCATATAAAATTTCAAACCTAATTCTCCTATTAATGCACTGTCTTTATTGTTTTAAATACAAATTATTTGGAAAACAAATATGTACATACACTAACATGAATTTTTCAAAAACGATTTGAATCTAACCACTTATTAAGCATAAACATATCTATATTTAATTATTTTAGAATGGCATTTATGTAGTCGTTTTTGATTCCATTATGACACACTGGAGACTTTCACTTCAAGACACACCCTACTATGAGAACTTCCTAGATATTTTAGAGGTTTTTACAAATACAGTAAAAGGTAACTCCAGATGATATACAATCGCTAGAGTACTGGATGTACCTTTATCGTCATCCCAGTCCCCAGAGGATGGACATTAATTAGAACTGACTCTGAATTAAACTATTGCAGACTGGGAACCAGCATTCTCCACTCTTAATGTAATTTTATTTTATTTATTTTCTGGAAATTTAGAGATCATATGAGGAGTTGGACAATGGGGTTAATGGAGAGGACGTCTGCCTTCTATTCTTGCCTTCACATTGGGGGAGGCTGTCAAGAGAACTGCCTCTTCCCGTCATCCTCGGAGGAAATTCTGGGGAGCCCAAGGTAGGGGTGTGTGAGTGCAACAGTCATTTTCATATAAAATTAACCTCAGAACCTTGAAAGGACAAACACAGCAAAGAAGAATTTTTTTAAGTGGGGTGCTATGTGGTATAATGTTTCATACCCAATGAATGCATTTGTTCATTAATATATATATTTTAAATAACTATGCTAAAACCAGTATAAGATGAACTTGGGATCAGAAGAAAGGCAGCCTGCTTAGAGGAGGAGGGGCGTTAGAATATATTTGGATTACACAAATAAGGCTTGTGTTCTAAAGACATTTTTTGCAAGGGGTAAGGCATTTAAGAAGGGAAAATGTGGTGAGCATTCGATTGATCATTTTTTGTAAAATTGCATCTCCATGATTTATTATGTAAATTACCAAAGAGTAAACCTAAATCTGGGCATTATAACAGGTTTAAAGGTCACTTCAAATATTTATCAGCAGCCAGATCTCATCCTGCACTTATTCAGAGAGAAATCTCACATTTCAAATTCATTAGAGGTCTGAACCGTCTTTTAAAGAGTGATTTACAATCACAATTGCCTCATTTTGTTATTTGATCTTGCAGATATACATTTAATTTTTTTTCTAATTTTAAAGAACCATGTAATTACCCTTCTTTTCTAAAAGTATTGATATAATAACTGTACTATATATAATCTGCACCATTCAGGAAATTAATTTTAAAATAAACATCAATATGCTATTCTGTTTTTAGAATACAATCATTACCAAATATGTATAATATTTCCATGTGCTATTTAAAAAAAAAAAAAGTTGTCACTAAGTTCATTTATAGTTGCTAGGAAAAGCAATAGCAATCAGATGCATATTAAACATACATAAATAATAATACCTTTCTTTTTAAACATTCTTAATTGTTAGATTCAAAGGTAAGCATCACACCATAAAAACAAATATTATGTCCCATAAACAGACATACTTTAAAACATTTACCTTCCATCTATCACCATTAGCAAAATCTTCTAAGTTACAACTTGCACAATAAAAATGGTTTGCTTTCTCTGATAGGGCAGCGGCTAATTTTAGAAAAGGAAAAATAAAACAATTGAACTTTGGGAATAGCATGTAATACACGATACTTACAGTAAAAGAGAAAACAGTATTGAGGTGAGAGTGCAGAAATTTTTCCCTTGGAATCCATTTCTTATAACCTAGTGACACTGCATTTATGGGGATTTTATTTGCAAGAAGATAGGACCCTAAGGATGCCACAGGAAAGAACTTCAGGTTAAATCTCTTTCCCTATTGAATACTGCTCTGTGTCTTACAGACAACTTTATTGGGACCTTTAAATGTGCACCTTCCTTTTTAGCTTCAATAGTTTCTCCATAAATCTCCTTATCTGGAACTCACATACAGCTGTCTCAGTCACATCAATTATTTCTGAATGGGCTGAAGAGGCTTTTTAAATTTTTTTTTTCCAATTCACTTAGTTACGTCCATCAAACAGAGTTCTAATGACTCTCTTTGTCAGTCATAAAGCACGGAAACTGTCATGGAGCAGAACACTGCGGTGTTCTAAGGGCTGCATTTTACTTTTAAAGAGGAGCTAAGACTCAGATCTTTTCTTGAGTGAACTGATACTTGATTAGCCTGCAAACATGTTCAACCGGTGTCAGTGGCTACTCAGCAAACACATCCAGGCTTTCATAGTGCATTAGTCTGAATATGTCTGGCAGAACCTTAAAACAAACTTTAATCAGGTCTTTTAACTTTTTAGGGTGTCTTCCTTTGCTAACATCTCAAGGTTCTTCCTTACTTCAAACTGCCTTTCTTTCAAGTCAATATTAGATGAAAGAACATTATTAAAAAGAAGCATGTTGAGACATCTGGATTAATTAAAACACTAATTTGGGGAAGGAGAAGTTAAATAACTATTTCTTTGGACTTGTGTATAATTCTATTTTGACATATTTGTTCACAGTTGTACTTCAGAAACTAAGAATGCAGATGATACTTTATAGTTCTTAGTCCAGTAGATCATAAGCTACTTAATATTGCAAAAGAACAATAAAGACAGTGTTAAAATAGTAACTACTCTGTCCCAGGAAACTGCTATTCATTTTATTTATGTTGACACTTCTCATGCCATCCCTACATGGGTCATATTAATATTCTGATTTTGCAAATAAGACAAAATAATAAATTTCAAAATTTAAACAACAGGAAGGACTACTCTACCCTCAAATTACAAATGGGTTTCTTATATTTTCCCCATAATAAAAAAATCAGGAAAAACAAATGGTCAAAGCTTAAAATTCTTAGTAAATGTTGCGATCATTTCTTTCTGAAAACTGTGAAAGTAGATATTATGCTCTAAAATGCAAATTGTGGGTCTTCTATATTGTGGACACAATTATTTGACCTATTTTTCGCTCTTTGTGCTAACTTGTTTTAAACTTAGTTCAGGATTGGCAAAATATTTCTGTGAAGGACCAGAAAGTAAATATTTTAGGCTTTGCAGGTCACAGCTCTCCGCCCCAACTACCCAACTCGGCTGCTATAGTACAAAGCCGGCACTGAAGATACATAATTAAACAAACATGGCCATGTTCCAATAAAACTTATTTTATGGAAACAACAATTTGAATTTCATATAATTTTCCCACTCTGTGAAAAGTTATTTTTTAAGTTTTTCAAGAAGCCTGGCTGGTGTGGCTCAGTGGTTGAGCATCGACCCATGCACCAAGAGGTCGCCAGTTCGATTCCCGGTCAGGGCACATGCCCAGGTTGTGGGCCAAATCCCCAGTGGGGGCATGCAGGAGGCAGCCAATCGATGTTCCCTCTCATCAATGTTTCTATCTCTCTATCCCTCTCCCTTCCTCTCTCTCTAATATCAATAAAGAAAATAAAATTTTTAAATTTTCAACAATATAAAATTGTAAAAAATACAACTTTTCCATTGTGTTAACATTTTTAAATGTTATGTGGACCTTTGAACAAGTATATAAAGTCCTCATAAAGAGTATTTCTCCATTATACTTCCCTTTTTTATATGTTTTTATTGATTTTAGAAAGAGAAGAAGGGAAAGGAGGAGATAGAAACATTGATTGGTTGCCTCACGCACGACCTGGACCAGGTCCGAGGACTGAACCTGCAACCCAGGTACGTGCCTTTGACCGGAATTGAACCCTCAACGCTTTGGTCCACAGGCTGATGCTCTAACCACTGAACCAAACCAGCCAGGGCTGCAGGCCAATGTTCTAACCGTTGAGCCAAACTGGCCAGGGCTATACCCCTCATTCATCTCTCAAATGCATGACTCTAACAGCAGAGATTAGCAAGGTTTGCATGAAATACAATGGTGAAAGCATGCTGGGCCATGATTGGATTTCACCTCCCAGTTCATTGTAGGCCCTGCCTAGTCCCTTGTATGTTTCTGTGTTTACATGCACAGAGAAACAGGAAGGCAAATGGAGTCCTAGTTAGAAAAAGAGAATATTGACAGGCAACTAATGAGAAAAAGACTATCTTCACAACGACATTCAATCCAACAAAGACTTATTAAGCACTTGTTTTGTGCCTACCACTGTGTCAAAAAATCTACATGCTGAAAATTCAAGCCTTCAGCTTCCTAGGGCAAGTGCAGATTTAGCATACAAAAGCACTTACAGAATACAAGCAAGGGTTTCTTTTTCTTTCTCTTTTTCTCTTTGCTATTGTGATAAATCATCAAAAGCTCGGTTCACATGCCGTTTGGTTGCTTTGCATGACTACTACACACCGAGCTCCAGAAGCCGCTGAATGAGGTCGATAAACCTGTGTCTTAAACTGAACAGCTGGAGTTAGTCTGCAGCAGTTCAAGGGAGCAGCGCTGAAAACCCAGTGGAACTCCTACAGGAGTGCCCAGGTTTCCAACTACCGAAACACTGAAAAGTGAATAAATAACAATAACAAGGACAAAAAAATGACCTTTGAAAAGCTATCTCCTAAAATGCGCAGAAGCTTTAGAAGCTCAGTGAGGAGAAGCACCTGAATTAATTCTCCCATACTGAAATGAATAAAAATGAAACATGCATTTTAGGATCCACTCAAAAGATGCTCCAGGTTTTCCCCCTTTTTTTAGACATTTCATCTGAACTGCAATGCTGAAATCTGTTTAGATAACTACAGACATTTAAAAACATCGAGTTTCCATATTCTGTGGAATGGAGGTTTCTATCCTTGGGTAGTTTCTCTGGTCTGGTTGTATTACAATGTCTGACAGGAATCAAGACAAACAGATAAAGTAAGGCTCTGAAGTGTTATTTAAACATTTAGTCATTACACTAAGTTGACCTAACTCTTGATCCAGAATCCTCTGGTCTACAATAAACCTTCTGCGACTCAGGTGACCCCATTTCCTCTGCCATCCCGCCTGGCTCACTTATCTGCACTTTGTTCCAAAGCAAAGCTACCAGTGTCCACAAGGAAAATGTGTTCAATGCCCAGTATATGCTAATTTTCATTCCTTAGCACCAGTCAGGTGACTCCAGAAAAGCAGTGAGTGTGGGAGTGACAGGCAGGAAATGACTCCAATGATGTCCACATCCTCGTTTCTGGAGCCCGAGAACAGGTGACCCGACGCTCGGAGGGGCGTGTTAGATTGCAGATAGAGTCTGCTGATCAACCGACCTTACATGACGTTGTCTGGGTGGCCCAGAGCAGTTTCAGGGGTTCTTAAAAGTAGAAAGGGGAGGCAAACAACCAGGGTAGAGGAATACCCTGTGAGAACTGTACTCACCTCGCAAGCTCTGAAGAGAGGACACAGGCCGAGGAAAGTGAGTGGCCTCGAGAAACTATTAAATGCAGGGAAGGGAGCACATATTCCTCTAGAGCAGCGATTTCCAACCCATCTCATCACGGTGCACATGAATACTAAAATTCTGCAGCACACCAATCATATATTCTATTATTTGGCTATCTGACAGTGGGGTGTTCCATTTCTGGATCACCCCACTCTAGGGCATCGAGAACTAGCATGTAATTCTAGTAATTATACTTATTCTATAAAACACTCAAATGTATTGTGTTGCTTATTTTATGCTGAAAGTGTTTAATAAGTGTAAAGATGTTAAAATAATATTTATAATCTTATTTTCATATTTATTATTCATTTAATACAGTGAAAATACAAATAACAAACCAAAAAAAAAAAAAAAAAGAAAAGAAAAGAAATTAAGTGGACTAGGTCTGTGTCCACCTATCCATGTGGGGAAAACCACTCCAAATTTATATTTCAGTCCTCTCTAATCAGATAACTAATACTGCAGAATTTCTTCCTTTTTTTTTGTTTAATCCTTACCCGAGGATATTTTTCCATTTATATTCAGATAGAGTGGGAGGGAGGGAGAGAGAGAGAAACATCGATGTGAGAGAGACACGTTGACTGATTGCCTTCCGCAAGACCCTGACCAGGGCCAGGCACGAACCACACCTGAGGTATGTGCCCTTGACCAGAATTGAACCCTCAACTCCTTGGTACTCGGGCCGAAGTTCTAACCACTGAGCCAAACCAGCCAGGGCCAGAATTTCTTTTCCTGACATCAATTACATTTAAGTTGAATAAACTTGGGCCACTGACTTAATTCTTCTGAGCCACAAATCACCTTTTGTAAATATAAATGATAAACTTTGCCTTTTAAAAATGCAATGAAGATCCAATTTGACCTTATAACTGTAACACATGTTTACGTTACAGAGTGTTCTATAAAGATAATGGTGAATTGAGACCAAAATTGTGTCAATAGGCCAAAGATTTAGGGAGCTGATATAGGCATTAAAAAAAAAAAAATTCATGAACTTGGAAAAAATAAATACTTCCCGCCACACTAGCATGAAAAAAATAAACCAAACTTATAATGAATGTCTTGATTTTCAAGAATAGCCTAATCTACATTGGAAAGAGCTAATAAATCCTAAATGGTGCTTAGCTGTAGTTATTGTATTTGTAAGTATTGCCTTGTCTGCTACCTTCTTTCATATTTCCACTTCGTTTTATACTTGCATGCTAAAAAACATTTTAGGAAGATGAAATTTTTTGTATAAAAACTCAAGCTTTTCAGAGGAAAGACGAAAAATAAATTCACCAAATAGTAGGTAAGCATGTTGACAAGTCATGATTCTTCAGGGAAATGAGGGTCCTTACAACATGACCCTAACGTGAGGACTCAAAAATAATTCTTAGGAAATAGGGCAGGTGGCCAGAAACGACGACTGGAGTTTAATTTTCAGCCATAATTTTAAAATGTAACCTAAATTATCCAATATTTCCCATATATTATTTCAATATTAAATGCCACAAAAGCAAGTTGTTTCATTTATTGTCCCCTTAAGAAGAAAAAAAGGTTGAATTCCTAGGCTTCTAAGAAAGGGACATTTTGAAGTATGAGAAAAACAACTAAATCCATGAGGCAATAACATCATAGTACAATCATATTTTATTACCGCCACTACTATTTGGCTTTCTAAGCCCGTTTATATTTTATATTTAGAAGATACTTGGGGAGCCATATCTGAAATAATATATTTTTATTCCTTTCTTTTTTGGTTTTTACCTTATGAATTTTTCAAGACTCTGGTCTTTTATCCCCCGACATAAGTTTGTGTGTGTGTATGTGTGTGTGTGTGTTGCTGCTTTGCACATATAGCTTAATTGAGATCTTAATTTTTACTTTAGAAGCATTAAAATGATAACACTTTGGGCACCCGTAGTCTCTGAAATTCATTATAGCCTATTAAAATGTTCGACTCACCAGTGCTTATGCCCCTTAGATCTCATTATATGCGTTCTATGTATTAAGAAGTAACATTAACAATAAACCATGTAATTAAGTTAAATCTTGTCTTCTGGAGGAAAAAATAGTCTTGGCATGGCTCTTTTATGCTTAACTTCAGCGTTTTGAATGATGCCTACTTATATTGGCAGGTTGTGAGTTAACTAGAGATGGTATATATTATCTTCACCCAGTCTGACAGAGAACCCTGCAGTAAAACAGAAATAGGTGGCTGAGCAAGAGACTTACACACTGGAACAACTGATCGGCAGAAACAGAAGCCTTTCTAGGGGGCAATCAGTAATTGGTAGCAGGCATTTCCTAGGACATATTGAAAGAAGGCGAAACCTCCTTAATGATATAGTTGATAGTGTCTGTGCTAAAAATGCATAGTGATATTCCCTAAGACTCATTGATTGCTTACTACATGTCCATTCTAGGCTTATTTAATTGTCAGAGGAGCACTATGGGGTAAATGAAGAAACCAATGCCCATGGAAGAAAATTGCCCACAGTCACACAGTTGCTTAGTGATCCACAGCTCAGTTCTTACTCACCAAGCAACAACTTCACCTTGATTGAACCCTGAGCAGTTGATAGGCAATAAGACTTCTGCATATATTGACAAGAGCGCTGGTATAACTAAACCATACTCTAGCACAGACAGGCTCATTTAAAAGTAAAGGACAGCACAACAAGTATTCAGATAAATAAAGTCAAGTATTTTAACCACTTCTGAAAAAGGATTTTCAGAGTTTCCTTTGGCTGAAAAATTACACATTCAGATTTAAACTCCACTGGACATTACCTGTAATTTGTTGGTGCATTTAAGCCAGTTGTAAAGGAAAAGATATGAAGTTCACCTTCAACCATGAGCGCTTAAGTCATTTTCTTAAAGTCCAATAAACCTTTCGGCTTTGTTTTACACAGGTCAGCTGTTCTCAGCTCTGGCTGCATATTTGAATTACCTGGGAAACTTAAAGAATATTGATGCTTGGAACACATCCCCAAATTATTTTGGGATAGAGCGCAGTATCTGTGTCAGCAGGGTTGAAAATCCATTCTGATCCTAAAATAAAATGAGAAATCTTCCTAATTTCAATCTGCCAGGCTGCCAGAAATCTCAGGGCTCTATCACCATATATTTATAAACCTAAGTGGAGTAGATAAATTTACTTATTCTTCTCTCTGTGTGGTTTTTGAGGTACCATTTCTATTTTAATAATCTCATTATATAAATGCATTTTATCATAAAGCAGCTCAAATCCTTTTGGAAGCAGATAGCCTGCATTTTGAAAACAATTATAGAAAAACTTAAAATGAATATGCCTTATCATTCATTTTCTGTACTTTGGAAAAGATGTCTTGGGTGTTTTATGTTGTTCCTCAATTAATAATCAGTCATGTTTGTCTGGTGATGACTCTTTTTCATTATCATGTTTCAACTGTGTACTGCTATTCCTGACTTTACTTTCATAGAATCATATACTAGCTCTTCCTTTAAGAGTAGGTATTCCTAGATATAATGGCATCACTAGGAAGCATTATTAAGCATTTCTAAAATCATACTTTTGTCACCTCTTCCTCCTTTTAGTCTTTAAGTCATTCTACTGACATATTGCCTTGACCACCTAGGACAAATGACCCTTCTTCTGTCCTGTGGCTTCGGTGTAATGATTTGTGAATACCCATGATAACGATAACCAGAGTATTTACGCCTTGCCTTCTAGATAGTGTGTTAGCCCCCTCAGATAACACAGTGTCTTAACCTAATTAAAATACTTGATGCCTTAAGAAAATCTTTCATGAGTGGTGTACATTTTGAGAATTGAATATCTAAAGAGTGAGAGAATTTTGAGAAAGGAGATTGAATTCTTTAAATGATAAATACTTCACCTATTTTTTCTTCAACTGGAAATACCACTGGACTTGCAGTCAATACCTAAGCTTTCTCATTTCAGTCGCATTCTAACACATGCCTTAGATACCTACTTTTGCTCACACTACCTTTACCATGGATGATCTCTATGATTTAAGACAGGACACCTCCTCTAAGTCTCAGTATCCGAATCTCTAATAAGGGGAAACTGTGAGTACTTACATCAGAATACAGCTAAGAGATTTAAGTTAGACAATCCAGTGAGTCCTAATAGTTGTGAACATGACAATCACTTGGGATAGTGGTAAATATTCAAAAGCTCCCTAAGCCCACACTCAGGGAATCTGCTTGTTTAGGAAAAAAGAAAAACAAACAGAAGATTGTAATGCACACCAAAATTTGGAATCACTGATATAAACCATGTAAAAACACTGAGCCCATTATTTGTTTTACTATTACAATCATTATTAACATTGATAGCATTGTGGCTAATAATGAGATGGTCCTGATAGCTGGTAGTCAAGTGGCAGTCAGGCCCACCCATTATCAGAAAATGTAGTTAGCCTGAGAACTGATTCCAAGATCTACAGCCATTCATCACTCCTCCCACCCTCACAGGCAAACAGATGTGGGTTAAGATGGCAGTGTATTAGAGTCATAGTTGAGGGGGTTCTACGCTGGAAAGATTCTAGGGGGAAGTTGAGGAGACAGATTTCAAAGGATGGAGTCCACAGCAGAGGCAAATCCAAAGGAGGACATCTTGGAAAGTACCAGATGAGTCAGCCTTTCCCTGGGACCTGCTCCCACTTCCTGCTGGCTGAACGGCTCCAGCGAACACCAAGCGGGTGAGCAGTGTCCTACCTCACACAGGGCAGGCTCGGGAGGGACCTGCATCCTGTAATATAGCTTCAAGGTACAGGGCATAATAAAGACACGGGGAATTAGGCAAGCAGGATTATTTAAACAGAAAAAAATAAATAAATAAAAAATTGCATACACAGAACCTAGATATGCCAGAAAAGTCAAAAGAAAGATAATTTTACCCTTTTAAATCTGAAATCATGTAACATTTTGAGGGCTTTTCTTTAATACAGTGAGCTTAGCAATATTCAAAGTGGCAGGGATGGGAATGCCTTAGACTTTGCATTGTTCTAGATAGTCTCCAAATCTGTAGTCAAAGAGGACTCTGGGGTAGTGGTCTTCGAAGGTACTTTTTCTTTTTCTTTTATCACTACTAATAGTCATAAATACATTTTTCATTTTTATCCTGTACACACAGACACACACATGCACACACACACACACAGGGGAAGATTCATAAAGCAATATTTTTCTTTATTTTACTAATACAGTGCACTTTGATATACATATACCATATTCTGTTCTGTTCCATTTTCTTCTTTAATTTAAAAATGCTGGTTAAGATCTGCTAAGTTGATTTCATGACCCACTGCCGGGTCGTAATGACAGCATGATAAAAAGCGACATTTGTTAAAAATGGAGATTTCAGCCCACCTCTACCCCAAGATACGCTTTTGGGATAGGAGTCAAGAATGTGCACTTTAAAAGCAATCTGGGTGATTCTGATCCCTGGAAATACTATACCCTATAAAGTTACAAACTGCCTTCAGGTAGAGCTAATCTGACCTTCCTTGACATCTTCCACCTTCTCGCTCCTGTATGCTTCTCTTCTGCTGTAACCAAAACTGGAGCTGACCTTAGACCTGACCCTATATTTAACCTGGCACTATATTTAACAGATGAATAAACTGAGGCCTTAAGTGCCAGAAATAAATTAAAAACTCTTCAGATTTCACTTTTCTATTTTAATTCCTTCGTTTCATACAGAGCTCAGAGATCACCTCAACAAGAACCAAAAGTTTTGTAATGAAAACACACACACACACGCACAAACAAAAACTCAAATGCAATTTATGATTTATTTCATGCAGAGTTTTTTCCCCCTGAGGCTACTGTTATAGTTAGAAAATAACATGTTAAACCGATTTAACTAAATTCTACTTTTATTGTATATTTATCTTACTGCAAATTAGAAAAGTTAACTTCTCAATTTTCTTATTAGGGTTCAATTACAAATGTACCTTTGGGACCAAAGAGACACATTTCCAATGTACACGGGAAATGCATCAGAAAAGAAGACCATTAGGGAGCTAAGAGCTGATTATACAGAGCTGTAAATATATTTCCCATTATTGCCTAAGAAGCACATATATTGGACTAATTGACTAAAATTTGAAACGATTTCTCAAATAAAACCAGAAGCAATTTTATAACCCTTTCCGTAGTATCACTACAGAAAAGTAAATACAACTCATTTTATTTGTGTATAATATTGACCATATAAGATTTATTTCAGAGGATATACAGCTATGTGTTTTAGTCAGTTTAGCTTGACTGATTATACATACTCCTAACATCAAGAAAAAATGATTAACTCACACAGCTATGTCAAGGAATTTAGGAATGATAAAAGTCTATCTGTCTTTTAAAAGATTTAATCAATACAAATATGTCCAACTACTATCCAAATCAAATACCTTTGTATGACCTTATTAAAATGTTTACATGAATCAATTATTTTATATTAATAATTAAACATCAGTATGTAGATTAAATATTTTATACTAGAAATTCATTTGAAATAACCTTAAAATATTCCACAAACACTTCAGCATAAACATAGAAAATATTTGAAATCATTGAAGCACTTGTTATAATTTAGTAGACTGGAGCACTTACAAAATATTGTTGAATGAATAAAGCAACAAATGAGAGAATAATTATTAAATCCCCTATCTTCAAGCCCTTCAAGTATTTGCATTATCTTTTAAAAAGCAGTTTGTCGAGTAGTTCACTGGTGAAAATAAAGGACTGGCAGGGGCAGGAGAGATGTGGGATGCTTGGGTACGTAAGCATAAAGATAAATGCCATCTGCAATTAATCCTCATGGTTTTACTTTATTATTTATTTTTTATTATTATTTTTTATCCTCTCCTGAGGACATTTTTGCATTTATCTTCAGATACAGCGGGAGGGAGAGAGAGGGGAAGAGAGAGAGAGAAACATTGACATGAGAGAGACACATCGACTGGACGCCACCCACATGACCCAACCGGGGCCGGGGACAAACTGCAATCGAGGTATGTGCCCTTAGTGGGAACCGAACCCGGGACTCTCTGGTCTGTGGGCCAATGCTCTAACCACTGAGCCAAACCAGCCAAGGCCACATCGTTTTACTTTAAAAAATAGTATATGAAGTCACTATGATGACACTTAGATATTTGTACAAGTTACAGTCAATATTTTGAAGAAATAAAACTTCAGCACTTCTTTATCAAATTTTTCACTTCATTAAAATTTTCCACACAATTAGTCTGAATTAGTGCTGTTTTACTGTATCCAATTCATTACATTACTGCCTAAATCACTCTAAAAAGAATGAAAAGGAAAAAATAATCATTCCTTGCTCCAGTGATGAGGTTTGTACTATATATTCAAAGTACAAGAGAGTTGATAACAACTATAAAAATAGAGATTTGTTTTTATCATCATCGTGGGTTAGAACTCAAGGGGCGGGGGAGACATTTGCAGAAACAGAGCACTGAGAGTCAGTTCAGCACTGGAGTAGCAGTTCCAATCAACAAAAGCAATTACACTGCATTGGAATAAATACAATTTCAATAAATAGCATTTTATATTTTGTCTAGTTTCCAATTTCACAGCAAGAATTTAGTGTCTGTTCAAACCCATATAACTTAATTGTAAATTAAATGCTCTCTAGACGCACCAAATTTACAGTCCAAAATGCAAATATAACTGAATGTAGCCAGAAGTTGTTTATAATGTAGTGAAAGGGTGCGGGGAAATGCCATTAGCATATTTGGAGTTACGTCGTGGAGTTCAGAAGGAAAAAATAACCCCTGTAACTCATTATCGTTTATGGAATGAAAATCATTCTTGCTTATAAGATTGGATGGAACCCTTTGAATACCCTTGACATTGAACCAGAGTTCTAGTAGGGTGCATTAGATGAAATGGAAAAAGTAAAGCACCAATGGAGTTTTGAATTATTGGTACGTGCATCGCCCAAAGACCGTATCTTCATTGACCACATCCCTCCATGTGCTCAGCTTCACTTTGAATGGGTTTCTTGTTGTTTAAATTTGTTTGTCATAAATATTCAGTCTGAGTACGGTGACATCCAATGAGAAGTCTTTCACAGGCACTGGGACAGGACAAAGCTAATCCTTGGGGCAGCTGGCATCACTATGCTTACATCTTTGGGGGGGTGCGAGTGGAGGTATGGTGTGGTAGTTGTTTTCCACACCCTGGGATGGTATGCAAGTTAGCAGAATAGGAAATGACTTCCTCAAACTTTTACCACTGATTATGCGAAGATGCTCTGCCTTTCCGTGTGAGCAAAATAAACAGAAGAAAATAGTGTTTATGATGGGAGAGCAGGTGGGAGAACGGTGAGACCGACTCTTGTAAAATCCAGCTACCCCTACCCACATCAGGAGTCTATCACATGTTCCTGCAGCCACACTGTTTACAAGCTCCCTGTTAAGCTTATTTTTAAAATAGCACTTGCATTTTCTGACTGTTTTACATAAGACACGTATTTCTATTGTTCTGCACAGCTGAGATCACATGTCATGAACACTGTAGATCTGAGCACCATAAGATCAGTACTTAAACATTCCCCTGATGATACACTGTGTCTTCCTGAATAGACAGGAGGATTCTGCAGAGCACTCGACTTCTGTCTTTCTTTGCCTCCAACACTGCTGCGGCACAAAGTCGGTACTCAGGATTTTTTATGAAATTGTCATATTGAAAGTAAAACTGTTTAAATTTAAAAAAACAACAACAAACACTGATCTAAAATTATGTAAAGGGAGTATATATATATATATATATATATATATATATATATATAACCACCCTTGGTATGAGAAGGTGAAACTAATGCATAGCATAGTACTATAATAAAAATAAAATAACAATAAAACAAAAATAAGTATAATTTATTTCCACCTACCAACTTGCTAAATATAATGTGTGAAGTTTTACATATATTTCTTCATTTACTCATCATGAAGGCAATATAGCATACAGATCATTACTTCCATTTTATAGAGAATGAATCTGAAATTCAGAGAAGTAGAATAGCCTTCTGACAATCAAACAGAAAAGGGCAAATCCAAAATACAAATCCAGGTTCTGGATTATTCCACTTTTGAGTTGCTTTTTCATTCAGTAATAGTCATGTTGTCCATATTAAACAATTTTTATTTTTTTTATCAAATATTGCTTATGACCAATGCTTACATGAGCAAGGTTGTGTATCTGGACTAAACAATGAGGTTATAATTTCAAAACACAGATTCTTCTTTTCCCAGTAGCAACTCATCTCTAGACCAGGACCTTAGCCTTCTTAAGACCACACTGTGATTCGCTGGGCTTCTCTGGGAAGCTACACTCCGGGGAGACTGATAAATATCATTCACTGGTGCACACTTTGCTACAGACGTTGACAATATTTTCTCCTGACAGCTCCTCACTTGATAGGACGTTGATCTAGCAGAGGTGCTCTTTGGGATAAGGGTCCACTCTAGGGCGCTATTGTTTGGTTCTTGCTAACCCAAAGCCTGCCTAAACTGGCTGCAATGCAAACCTCCAGCATTCAAGGTCCCCCACTTTCACTGAAGATGATTCTTTAGAATGTGAGGCCCATATTCCTACAGGAAGAATTTCTTAAGGACAAAATAAAGTAAACCAGGCAGTTAATAATTTTTTATGAAAATTAAAAGATTCTACATCCAGTTCTCCCAGGGAGCATACAGGTGTCTGCCTGGTGCCCACACTGTCACCTGTAAGAATATAACCAGGTTTAGCTCTCCGTAGCCTCCCTCTACACATTTATTACATAAATCCTTAGTGACGATGACCCAACGTATACCACTCCCTCTCTGGACACTTCATCTAGCACATTCTACTATGGTAACATGCTCAAGCATGTGTAAGCAACAAAGTCCATTTTTCATATGGAAGGCATGTGGTTCTCCAATGAGAAATAATCTATTAAGGAACAATCAGTGGAATAAATAGTACATTTTGTTGCAAATAAAATTCACCTGTAGTTTAATCCACAAATTGGACTATACTTCCTGGAAACATGATAACAGGTTTCTTTGCCAACCACTCATATTCAACTAAAGGAGCCTTATCACCAGGAGATGAACCTTCCAGATCACACATGTTGCAAGTCACATTTCTGCAGGGCTATCAGCTCACATATCTGCAAACCTGAATAGGAGCTAAGTTGCCGAATTTTAATCCAAAAGCAGAAATAGTCACAGTGCGTCAAGAAATAGGAAGGCAGGTATTGCTACTTCCATTGCAACCTGTTGAATACTGATATTATGACACTTCAAATTTTAATAGTGATACAAAAAGAATTTCAGAAAGATATAGATATAGATACAGATATAGATATTTTCTCTTCAGTACAGAAGAATACTATTCATACATGTTTGATTTAGGTTGGACCTTTTTTGGAAAGTAAAAATAAACCTACTTATTAAATTACCACAGACTTTGAAAATCAATGACAATGATCACTTGGAAAATTTTAAATTACCAAAAATAGTACCTTATTTTTCAAAATATGTTCTTATTGATTTTAGAGAGAGAGGAAAGGAGAGGGAGAAAGAGATAGAAACATTGATGAGAGAGAAATACCAACATTGATCGGCTGCCTCCTGCGTGCCCCCTTCCGGGGATCAAACTCACACCCTGGGCATGTGCCTTGACCAGGAATCAAACTGGGGACCTCTTGGTGAATGAGTTGACGCTCAACCATTGAGCCATACCAACCAGGCAAATATAGTGTCTTATTTTAATATTTAACTAAAAGTATTGTCTGCTTCTTTGTCATGGAAAACAATCTGGTTGAAACTTCCAATTTATGATTATATAGTATGTGATACAGAACATATAAAGTGTAACAAAGAGTAATTTCCTATGAAGAACATATAGAATTTATTCAGAAAAATGACTTTACAGTACTCGTATAACTTTTTTAACAATGATAATCACACTTTAACATGCTAGTTAGTCTCAATAAGGAAACAGCTACCATATGTCTCAGAATGATTGGTTGTGGGAAGAAATGTGGCCTTTTAAATTGTGGCAAGAGGACCTGACCAAGGTAAATAAGTAATGATATCGGTGGGAGGAGTTAGCACATACTATTTAATTGGCAATTGTTCAGTGTCCTAATCCATGAGCTATATTTCCTCCATTTTGGGAAACATTATATCTAGATAGATAGATAGATAGATAGATAGATAGATAGATAGATAGATAGATAGATAGATAGATATATGATACATGTATAATACATAGATATTCTTTTGTTGTTTCATTTCCTACATGCATCATATTCAATATAAAAAGAAAAACACTATATTAATAACATTTTGGATGTGATTATTCATCTCATAAGAAAAGAGTCTTCCTTTTCCAATGATTCACTATTTAAATCCATCTGAAAAAGGTACCCAGTGTACTTAAAATATAGAGATTTTCACTAATCTATACAGTACAATTTATTGTACAGTAAAAGCTCCCCTTTAGAATTCTGTTTAGAATGACTATTTTTCTCTGTTAGCATGTTTTGATTCAGTTTCTAATTCACTGTGAAGTATTCCAATACATTTTAATACCTTTTGAATGAACTTGGGAATAACTGGATATCCAGTTTACAGAGTCCTCTTTTCACATAGTCTATTTTACAATCAATATATAATAATTTCTATGAATTTTCTTTCTAATCTTATCTAATAAGATGTTTAGGGTAAAACAATATAAAAAGCCATTAAGTTATTTAACATTCATACTTTATTGACAGACTATCTCTCTTTTTTCTAGCTACTCTATATGAAACGCATACCAGTTCATGTAAATTCTTGGGAACATTTCCCTTGACCAAATCAGTTGAATGTCTGACAAATCACATAAGTGCAAAAAGATAACACCACCCCAGGGTTTTCTGAAGTAATGTATAGTCTGGGAACTCTGGAATGTACAGTTTAACTCTCAATACAACAAAATAGTTAACTGAAAACTGGCGGGGGCGGGGGAGTGGTGGCGGGGGACGCACAATCAACTAGGTGGTTGCAACGTGTAATAAATTAAGAGTTTTATATTCATCAGTAGGTGACCTCTGGTCATCTTTCTTCCCTCTTTTAATGACGTTTGTTGCTGCTGCTATTGTTTTATTTAGTTACGTTAAAAAGCAGAAGTTTTGGATCAGACACAGTAGTAAATTCACTCCCAGGGGGTGATCATTTCCTCATTTAGGAAGAGGAATGCTTTAGGAATACCACGATTTTAACCAGTCATTCCCTGAATCCACATCTAACCTGGTGTTCTAATTATATAAATTATTCCACATAGTCATATGCAGTAAGTGACTCGCTGCTCAACATCAGGCATAGTATTTCTATACCACAAAGCAAGTTAAAAATGAAAACCTGAAATGTCAACAACAGAATCTATATCCTTCCAGAGAAAAGCAGCACTTTCAGTCCATTTAGTAATGAGCCTGTTCCAATTCCCTGAGTGGCTCAACACAGTTAATGTACCTCCAAAATGTAATCGATGTATTATCCTATTCCTGTTAAGATAGATATAATTGTTTGCTATATCATGAGATTAAACTCACTTAGAAACCCATTAACTATTTTAATGACTAAAGAGGGGTTAATAGATGATTCAAAATGACAGTTGGTGATTCTAGGCCTCTCCTCATTTAAACAGAGCTAGAGAAGGTGATGCTTTAAAAAAATGCAGGCAGAGGATGTACGGACTTATAATCTCATATGACCACACTGGGAACTTGCATTTTCCATCAAGCATTTATGGAGCACCTACTGTGAGCCTTGTCCTAACCCTGGGCACATTCTGTCCACACTGCTTCCTTCAGTATAACCAACAACAAAGAGGCCTCATTTAACTGGGCTGATACAATAATTATTTTTAAAACTGCCTATGTAATGATATCAGTTACTTCATTTGGATATTACAAAACATTACTATATCATTTATTATACTGTAGAAATATAAGGTTTTAAATATACCCTTGAACTAGCATGATTTCTCTTCAAAAACATGTTGGTGCAACGCACTTCTGTGTAAATATCATCTGCATGCCATTTTCCCAGGATATCTACCAGATTATTGATTATTATTTTTTCCCTCTGACCTTGAAAACTCATAGGATAAACTGGTGACTTGAACTCCACGAACATGCACCAAAATAGATTCACTCTGTTAAAAGATTCTCAGATATGCACAGGAACAACGTTGATCATATATTTAGGTTTATGTACTCAAAATATTTGATTTTCAGAAGTTGATATTGACTATACAATGATCAAGAAAAATAACAAATGATGAAACCTAATGCAATTTCATCTTTTAGCAGACACATAAAACAAAGTGCTCTGTAAATCGTGTACTAGTCTGAGGTATTTATGTTAAGCATGTAATTAAAATGAAAGTATATTAAGTATGTAGGATATTTTTTTCTTTCACGTCAACTTCAGAATCTTTCAAATTAAATGAGTGTGAACTGCATTAAATGAAAATCAGACACACTTGGCATATAAATTATAACTCTCTGTGACAGTGATTTTCATTCACTATGTTTTAAAGGAGATCCCTATGAACACTGGTCAATGGCAAGTTTTATTCTAAAGTTTTCATTCCTGAAAGTTTGATGACAGTATTTCCTTAGTACATGATTTAAATCACCACAAGCAAAAAATATAACATTTCCTTAATGTCTACACTGACACCCGAGGTGAATTGATCATGATCCTCCCATGTTCAATATACAACTCTATGATACTTATCTTACTGTCTTGCAATATTTATTCATGTATTTATCTCCTTTTTAAAACTTTCCTTCAGTGTTGGTAGGGTCAATGTTTGTCCTTCCTCTGAGCACAAAGCAGACAGTCTACTTTTTTGTACTATGACATTGTGAAATTTATGGTATTATCTTCAAGTCTCATGCTATTGGACATCACTTTGAAAGTTCCCTTCAGATTCTAAAAATTTTCTAATGTGGTCTAAGATAAATTTGTCATAGCTTATAATTATTATTGTAAATAAACCAGTAGTGAAATATCACTACTTTCTATATCACAGCCATATTTAACCAATTTTATCAAACACTGTTCCTTTCAGACCACCCCATAAATGTTTGATTAAAGTGCTGTCACTTTTGAAGTTATTAATTCAAGCCAATTTAAGAGATAAAACTAAAGTGTTCTCCAACTTGTTTTACTATGGAAAATTTTAAACATACACAAAATTCAATGAAATAGTATAATAAGTTCCTATACACACATTGGCCAGTCCCTACAACTGTCATCCCAAGAACAAACTGCCCTAATGACTCTCCGGTCCACTTCCCTTCTTCCCAAACACTAAGCAGCACATTCCAGATACAACTTCATTTCATCCATATTTTACTACTTATATCTATAAAATATGAACTATCTTAACCAAACCACCACACCATTATCACTCTTAAATAATTCATACTAATTCCTTAATACCATCAAATGACCAGTCAGGGTTCATGTGTCTAACCATTACATACATGTAATGATTTGTTCTATGTTTTTAAAATAGAATCTAAATAAGTTCCATATATGATAATATAATTGATTGTTATTTCTCTTTTAATCTATAAGTATTCTATCTCTATGTTTGTCTTGCCTTTTATTTTATTTTATTTTTTTTTGGTAAAGGAAGAGATGATTGATTGATTGGCTACTGGGTTATCTCAGCCTGGATTTTGCTGACTGCATTCTTGTGGTTAGTTCAACGTGCCCCTCTGTGGACATATACAGGCTTTTCAGATCCTGTATGTGTTTTATAAGACTACTTTAGAGAAAATACCTATTGTATTTTCAATGTTAGGATTTTAAAATTATGGTGGGTCCATTATATTAATCCATTTTTTTAAAAAAGCTCAGTGGTACTTCTATTATAAAATTCAGATAAATGTTACATGAGTACAGGTTTACAGATTTCAGTAAATGCTAGTTAACTTGTCTACATGGTTTTGTCATATGAGCCTTTACATGTAAGTTTGATTTTGCATGCCTTTATAGTTTATATCATACCTAAACTATTGAAAATAAAATTAACAAAATTATCTTAGACAAATTGTAATAACATTTTTAATGCATTATAGAGGGAAAAAAATCTGGAAAATGTAGCAGATGCCTCTTCTTATGTATTTAATGAAGTATTATGGCAGAACCCTACATATTTTAGCTGATGAATGTCTTCTCATTGCTGTGACCCTCATTGCATTTGGCACGTGACAATGTGGTTCCTTGTATTAGAGACAGCACAAAGCATTTATTGAATCTTTACTATATTCTAGTGTTCTGAACTCCTAGAGTATCAAGATAACTTGAGAAGGATTTGGTACAATATGGACGAGAGACACACACAGAAAAGGCAGCTAATTGTTTCATCTGGACTAAAATCAGAGTGCTTGCTCCTGACTTCTGGCTTCAGGACCTGGTGAAACGTACTTCGTGCCCCTTTCTGTCTATAAAGGGTGAATATTTATAGCACCGGTCTCACGTGAATTCTGTAAAAATTCATGAAAATGGTGTGTGCTGTGTTTGGCAAGTAGTAAGGTACTCAAAAATGTTAACTATTATTTTTATCATTATGGGCCGAAGACATAGGTCATGAAATTTAGATTCTGCTTTAAGAGAAGGGAGCCACCATCTCTAATGTACAATATTAAAATAAATAGAAAATGAGGTAGTCAGGGAAAAATGATTTCTCCTCCTGCTTCCCACAGAAATGAGAAGTTACAAAAGGAGAAAGAAAATGGTAAAAGGGAACAATGTGTCGGGAAAGATTAAAGAATACCAGCTGCTCTCCCAGTACCCTGACTTAATATTCACTTTGACCCCACAAGAAAAGTATTCTTATTATTACAGTCAGGAAACCTGAGTCTTGCTGATTATTCAAAATTACGCAGTCAGTAAATGGCAAAACCAAGAAGATTTGAAACTGTATCTCCCTGACATCATAGCTATAGTTTTTCCACCACAGCATGCTTTTCATACCATAAGCTGCATCAATTTAAACAGTCACGAAATAATTTTAGTAGACTGCGACCAGGATTTTAAAAAATAGAAAAGAGGAGGGAGAAGAAAATACTAGTGTGCATTCCATGACATGAAAACAAATACCATTTGTTGAAAGTATTGCAGTTACATGTGCATGTGTGTATCTATGGGTCTACTGAGTTGCCATGGAAATTATCATTTCCTAATGTCTAGAGCAATAAAAAAAATTAGAAACACACAGTACCATGTCACATCCCCCATGTTGGTGTAACAATCAAACCAATATTTATTGATACCCAAACTACTGAGGTCATGATCCAATAACTGCTTGGACCTACACATATTCTGAAACTCCTTCAAGAAAAAGAGGGGGGGGGATCAAAATATGTACAGACACACATTCACAAGGATATGCATTTAGATAGAGGGGTGCACATCTTTCTGCTCGGTCTCACATTCCAGGTAGTACGAGAATTTGGCTTGATGGTTACACCATCACTAACAAGATGAGTGGGTTAATACGTCAATTAAATTTTATGTTCCTTGGGTTTTCCTCTATAAAAGAGAAGATAACAATTCCTACTCTCTAATTACCTCTGTGGGACTCTGAGCCATTTAGGCGAAAGTCAGTATAGTGATTTAGAGAAACAGTCAAGGAAAAGATGTGAGAGAGAGAGTGAGTGTGTGTGTGTGTGTGTGTGTGTGTGTGTGTGTGTGTGTGTGTTTAATAGAAACTTTCCATGACTAAAAGAATGGCAAAGGGAGAGATAACAAGCAAAGTATGTCACACTGAAAGAGAAGTCACAGCCCCTGGAGATCAGAGGATATCCCTACCACCTGGCTGGTTTTGTGGGCAATAAGAGTCCTGGGTGAGAACATGGAAAACATGAAGTACTCGAGGAAGGGGTAGTCTCCACAGATACAGAGAGATATCTGGTGTGCCATCTAAGAAGCACTGCCTGCTAACCTCCAGCGTGAGTTCAATCCCTGGTAATTGTAGCTATTGCTAAGGCAGTGACTTCCATAAGCAAAAGTTTTACCTTGTTTTATCTTCTCTCAGCTTTTCAAAGAGCAAACATGCAATAAAAGATTTATTTCCCCACGTGTCTAAAACTCAGAGATGGTAGAGTCAAGAAGGGTATATTTTATTTATTTGACCAAACAGTACAAAGAAAAAAAAGATTTACAGCTAGCATCCTCTGAAGCAGTGGAGAATAAGCATTCTTAGCATATTTGGCCTCAAATTAGGACGTCCAGAGTAAGACTATGTTCCCACTTGGTGTCCTGTAAGGCTACCTCTCTGCATTTTGTGATCAGTTATTATGTATATGACCCACATTTGTATCTCAGCCTTGTTAAAATAAGAATAAGTAAGCAAAAGGGGGCAAACAACAACTTTAGACTCAAGAAAATGCACAAAAAACCAATTCCATCAAGTTAATTAAAGACTATTTCTTTTTTTTAATATGTTTTTATTGATTTTTTTTTTTTTAGGGAGAAGAAGAGAGAGAGAGTAAAACATTGATGTGAGAGGTAAACATCAATTGGCTGCCTCCTAATGAGATACTTTCGAACAACACTGTGGGAAAAAATGGGAAGGTGAAACCTGAAAGTCACATAAATGAAGATTCAATTTTGGCCAGTTTTAACTCAATATGAGAACAGCAGATGGTGTGACTTATTGAAAACACTTTTCAATTTTCTGGGCAAAGTAATTTCTTAAATGAAAAGGCTCCTTTAGGTATGCAAAAAATCTCCTTCCAAAGCTGTTAGGAGACCTAACTGTTGTCACAAAGCTAGAAATGGCGGTGGAAGACAAGCAGAATTCGGCAAAATTGCCTGCAATTACGCTAGAGCTAACACAAATTCTTCTTCAGTGATCTCTGGGTGTTGTCAGTATGTATGTTTGTTTTGATGCCTGTGCGGTTAGTTGTTCTTTTGGTTGCCCAGCACTCATCCTTCTTCTGGTAGGAGAACTAGAGTTTCAGCGAAATCACTCCTCTCCGGCTCCCTGGACCTGTGATGGTGTTCTACCGATCTCACCAACCGCCCCAGAATGTGTAACAGGACCTAGGCCTGGTGGATCTTTTTTGCCCATTCCCCGTAACACAGTAATCATTCCTGGTTGAGAAAATGTCCTGTTAATCCTTACAAACCTTGCTCAAAGAAACTCACCCAGAAAAGGTGTGTGATCTCAGTCGGTTCAAAGAGTGCTAATCTGAAGGTCTCGAAGTAGAGAGATGTCAGTCTGAGTTTATAGGGACGACCATGGAAGAGAAATAGTGAAGCTAACAAATGGGAGAACATGGAAAACAAAGAAGCAACCAAATCTTGATGTCATTGTCTGAGTCCTTGGATCCAGCCGTAAAGACGTCCAGTGTCTGCTTCTGGACTTTCAGTTCAGTTTCCAAACCATCCACTTGTGTTCCCTCCACGTTTCTTTCGCATAGATTCACTTCTCCCTGTTGTGATCATCCTTACTCTACATCACTCTTTGTTACTTAAAGAGAAACCATTTGTTTGCATCTTTGATACAAAGCAGTGGTTGGCCTTTGAGGCTTCAGGTAACTTAAATAACTAGAAGAGTAAAGGAAAAAAAAAAAAAGAAATAAACTTCTCAGAAGATAGAAGTTCCTGTGTTTGTTTAGTTTGCTCTACGTTGTAGGACACAATGCAGATGATACCTCAGTGGATAAAGAACTACATTAGAGCCCTGGTTAGTTTGGCTTAGCGGTTGGAGCGCCGGCCTGCGGACTAGAGAGTCCCAGGTTCGGTTCCCTCTGAGGGCACGTACCTCGGTTGCAGTTTGTCCCCCGCCTCGGTTGGGGTTGTGTGGGTGGTGGCCACTCAGTGTGTCTCTCTCATATCAATATTTCTCTCTCTTCCTCCCTCTCTCCCTCCCGCTCTATCTCAAGATAAATGCAAAAATGTCCTCAGGTGAGGATTAAAAAAAAAAAAAAGAACTACATTAGAAATTAAACGCAGAAATGTTTATACTCAGCTATGCTCATACTAGTTTCACTGGTTTTCAGTGAATCACAACTATGATACCTTTGTGTCCTTTAGAAGTCACACATATTCTACATAGTGCTTTAAAACAACACACAAAGATTTGGTTATTTAGACTCTTTTAATTAAGCTGTTGATATGGAAAGTCCTTTGCAATAAAAACTTTGTATAGAAAACTTATAAGCTGCTTTGGTTTTTTTTTTTCTTGTCTCATTGCGTTTTCTGTATGATGGATGATGACTTACACATTAGAGACCCTTACAGGAAACAGCGCAAACCAGCTCTTTTCACTGACTATTTTACCACAATTAGTTAAAACTCTGAGGTTTTTTCAAGTATTCTTAGGTATTACATTTTGCCAAGAAGCAAAATTCATACTAAGCTGTAAAATTCTTAAAGGGCTTTCCATTAAATGATCCATGAGTCAATCTACTCTGTTAATTAAAAGTGGGGGTTCCCAACATTGAGTTCCACATGGAAACTATGAATAGCTTCAGGCAATCTGTTAACCACTGAAGTCGGATTGGAAATAGTCCAGAAACACATGTCTGTTCCCCCCACCCCCTAAGGAAAGGGTCCTAGCTCTTCACAAATTTTCAAAGAGGTCTATAATCCAGGGAAAAAAAATGTTATTAAATAGGAGTGAGCAAAGAAATGTTGATTTTAGAGAACAAATCCATGTGAAAGTATGCTACTGTGTTTTCGGAAGTTCCCTTTTCTATTTATCTCGTCAGAAACCAGCTTCAGTAAAATGTCAGCATCTGCAGGTGGCAGGGTTATGAATATGCAAAATCAATCATGACATAACTTGCTGGATACTGCACGTCTTCGTGGCCATAACTGCTTTATTGTTCAGTGGCCAGGGTCCCTGCCAGGAAGCATAACCCAAATGAGAATTAGATGCGGACGCACAGTTCCATGATATCACAGGTAAGTGCAACAGACAGACCTGAACATTACAGAGCAATTTATAAACTTTCAAGGACATTATCACATAATTGGTAAGCAAGCAGGCCTCAAGAAAAAAAAATTCGCAAAAACACACTAGAATGACTTATGTGACCATAATTCTAAAATTTAAAATTATTTGATATTAATATTTTCCTCTTAATGCACATTTGGTTACTTTAATCCTGAAAAATAATCACTCTTGGTGCTTTTATGTCTAGAAATTGGAGTCAGATCACTGTTTCAAGACATTTATTGAAGGAAAAAAAGAACACAGGAAAGAAGGAAGAGAGGAGGGAAGGAGAAAGAAAGAATGGAAGAAAGAATTTTTTTATATTAGCTGCAAATTTGCAGAGAAATTCTAACACATGCCTTGGATACCTACTTTAGCTCACAGTAGCTTTATCATGGATGATTTCCTAATTATTATCATTATATTCAGTGTATTTTATTATATATTGTTTAAGGACATATTTTTTATTTTTTTCCCCCATGTAGCTGTGTTAGTTAGGAGACTGGTGGCTAGGAAACAAAACAAAAGAAATAGCCAAACCAAAACAACAGTAACATGTAATATCAGAAATCTATTTGTTTTATAGCGAGGTCTCAAGGTGAATGATCCCAGCTGGTGGCATAGCTCTGCTTCAGCGGGTCATTTTGATGCCCAGAGTCCTTCCACCTTGTTCTACCACACTATCCAAATGCTCAGTTTCTCTCAGGGCCACTGGCTGTCCTTCAATATCCATTCTATCCTTCTTTTGCCCATCACAAGAACCCCATCGAAGGTCAGAAAGACCTTATTTCTCAACCTCCCTTGCAGGCAAGTAAGATCATTTGACTCATTTGGGGGCAACAGCAGGTGGGCAGAAGTGAGATATAAAAAGTGCATCATGCTTCTAATAGACCAGTGCTGACCTCGTCGGCCTTTCACGCTCTTACCACTGGCTGAAACACAGATGTCATGGAGAACCACGAGAACCACAGCAACCCAGTAAGGGGGGTGAAGCAAGACGACAGGGGAGCTTGGACCTGACATCGGAGAACTGAGTCATTGAACCAGCATGATGGGTTTTATGTGAGCGAGAAATAACATTCTACCTTTATTTAAACTGATGTTATTTGGGCTTATCTCATAACAGTTGAACTTATATCCTAACTATTGCATCAATATAATATTTGCTGTTCTTTTTCACACTCTTTTCTTCTAACACAAGCATAAGAATGAGCTCCTCCCCATCCCACAATTTTATTTTCATATGGGTTATTTTGCTATAAGCACCATAAAAATTTAGAGTTCCTACTAAGAAAACAAAAACAAATATTATCTCCAAAACTTAGACATCTCTATAACCAACCAAATTTCCATATCCAGACAAGAATCAGCAATGGTGCCATTCCATTTATTGATTCCAATGTAAATGGTCTAAGAAAGGAAAATTTTGCCTAAAGCTGTGTGTACTAAATTTTCCACTGAATATCACGTAGCCACCAGCAGAAAAACAGGAAGAATGAAATCTTAGGAAAAATAGATTATGCAGAAATAATAGAATAGAGTTTAAAGCAATGCCCCAACAGTAATGCCAGAGATGGAAATTACACGTGGGTGCTCCAACGGTGGAGAGAGAGTAAGCCCTGGAGAAGGCAGAGGGATCACCGATCTCCCTTTATCATTGGCTTCCTGCCCAGTTTCTTTATGGTCAAGCCTTATTTTATTTTTATTAAGCACAAACATCATTGCCTTAGGCATGTTTCTCTTTGGTAGCTACAACTTCCTCTTCTTATTGCTCATCTCTCACTAATCAATACGCAATGAGGTGCCAGAGTAATTTCCTTTTTATAAGACTCTTACCACTTCCTGACACTTTTCACATTTCTCCCCTAATTATTTCCTGATTTTGACACCAAAGAGAGAGTTCTTGTCCTCGATAACAGGCATTAACTCTCCACACATAGGTCCAACTTCTGCCCTGGTTGTTAAGCTTTTTTTTTTTCCTATTCCTGTCACCCTCCCCGAACTTCATGCCCTAGTCTAACCTTGTCCTTGCATCCTAAGTAGTCTTTTTCTAATCTAATATTCACTGCTCATCTGCAAAAACACCTCTTAAAAATTTCATAATGCCCCTCAATCATTACTTGATGAGATTGTTCATGGAGGAAGCAACTGGAAATAAGAAAGCATTAGTATCTGTGAGGGTGGCGCAGAATATTTTACAAAATACATGTCACGGGTAAGTGACATATCATTCCACTCATGTTTCTCAAGTGAATACCTGTTCTCTGGGGTCTACTGTAACTTTAAACTGAAGCTCTTAACAAGTATACCTCAAACTTTGCATATAGTATTATAACACAAGTGCACACTATTATAACAAAGTATGTGAATGCATTAAGCATAGCACGAATCTACACTATTATCATCTAAACCATCTTTCCTGAAAACATTTTTGTTTCTTACATATAAAAAGGTAATAATAACAGATGTTTGAAATTCTCACATCCTATGGATGCTAAGCCCAAAATAAATATACATTTAATATATCACATTCATGGCATATGTTTATTGCAACTTTGCCTATAAATAATTTCCATTCTGACGTGCTTTCCTATTCCCTAGGTGAGAGAAGATACAGATATTTTATCAGTACAGGTTGCTGTTCATGCATATTGCAGCCTGCTACCTTTGTGGCCGACACACATGTGAGCAGCCAAGGACAAGGTACAGGGAAGGTAACTTAAATTTCATATGACTGACATTCTTCACACACATCATGGGAACACCATCAGTACTTACGAATGTTACAGATATACTTGGTTAGAAGTCACAAATGCTCTTTGGAGAACAATACAGCCTCAGAAAGTACTCATAACCGTTAAAGAGCACACTCCTTAAAACCAGTGAAACTAATTTTCACCCTCTCTCACATGACAGAGGAGAACATTCACAGTTCCTGTTGAAATTAACAGCCTAATGTCTAGCCAGTACCAGTGCTACAAGGCTGTTTAATAAATCTTTGCTGAATGGATGAATGGTAACTATGTGTAGAAGATACCTAAGAAATTAGATTAATTAATTTTTCTTTAACTAAGAACCAACAGCACAGGCATTGATTCAGATGGACCTCAATCACTTCCCCATAAATTAAAGGGGAACCTGAGTGAGTCCAGCGCTGAGAACTTTGTCTATTTGTGTAGAATAGACTGAGGCGTTCATCTAGAGAAAAGGTAATAGAATACTCTGGGAAGTGTACAAAAATTAGATTATTCTCATCCTGCCACAAACAGAATGCATGAGCTTAGACTGGCCAATTAGATTCTCCAGTCTCTCATCTCTACAGTAAAGGGGCGAATGTCTAATGAATCTGTGTTACACACTGAGTAGCTCCTCCCCAAAAGTGGTATGTGTAAGTCCTAACCCTGGTGCCTCGGACTGACACTGGATTTGGAGATAGGGTCCTTATGGGGATAATTGAGTTAAAGTGAGCTCATAAGGATGGGCCCTAATTCAGTATGGTTCTTGTCCTTATAAAAAAGGGAAGTTTGGACGCAGAGAGATATGCATGTAGAGAGCACCCCATGAACAGAAAGATGGCCGGACAAGCTAAGGAGAGAAGCTTGGAGGAGTTCCTTCCCTCGCAGCCCTCAGAAGCAAGTGATCCTTGAATGTGGACATCTAGTCTGCAGAAGTATGAAAGATGGAATCTCTATTATTTAGAAGTACAGTACTTGGTTAGAGCTGCCCTAGCAAATTAAGATGGTCTCAAACCCCAAAATACTTTAATCTGGAGAGAGGGGAGACTTCAACAAACTATGAAACAAATCTACTGGAAATAGACTAGGGGAAAAATGGGTAGGGTTGGAGAAATGTGTATGATATCCCAGGTCTGAAAGCTACCAGAACAATAGTACATATTCAGGAGCCACAATAAAATAATAATAATAATAATAATAATAATAATAATAATAAATAGCTCCAATGACTATAACTGAAGAGCAAATGATAATTTTTTTAATGAGGTCATGGGACCCAAATAATGGGCTCTACTATGGTGGAAAAAAAAGAGTCACCTAGATAATCAATATGAGAAGCTAGTTAAAGATTCACAAATTCTCTATATGAAATAAACAATTATGATATATTTTTCCAAGCTCACTATTTAAAATTCGCCCAACCGATGTGGCTCAGTGGTTGAGCATCAACCCATGCACCAAGAGGTCCAGGTTTGATTCCAGGTCAGGGCACATGCCCAGGTTGTGGGCCAAATCCCCAGTGGAGGATCCACAGGAGGAGGCCAATCAATGATGTTCTCTCTCATCTCAGTGATGATTCTATTGCTCTCTCCCTCTCCCTTCTTCTCTCTCTAAAATCAATAAAGAAAAAAAAAATAAAAAGAAAATAATAAAATAAATAAAATTAAATATAGTCCAACTGAAGCAACTGGGAAGGTTCTGAGCCATTAAATTACAGGGAGCTTTCAAATATTATCAAGGTAATTCAGATTTTCATTTTTTTTTTTAATAAAAAAGTCCCCAAACGTCAATAAGTAACAAAAACACAAAATTATATTTCTATGGATTTGAATTTATCTAAACCAGTGTCAGGTGGCATTTATATTATGAACATGGAGGCATGGCACATGCCATGTTTAACATACAGAAATAAAAAGATTCCATTTTAAACTGAACCTCATGAATACACCAACTGAACAATAGGAAATGTGACCGGTATTTCCTCTTACTTTCAGGAAAGTGAGAAACCAGCTAGATGATCATCATAATTAGTTCTCTGCAAGTAGTTCTCATTATTTAGAAACACATATTTCCAAATTAAATTTACATTTTTAAGTTACTAACTACAAAAGTTAATTAGCAATTTTCTGTTTTACTATTCTAATTCTAATTCTAGATCACTACTCTAATTCATCTGATAAATCTTCATCCTTATTGGTTTCCAATAGAAAAAGGGAAGTTTCTGAAAATCAGTAAGTTAATGTAACCAACAAGAATTAGCACCCACGAGGTTTTTCTCTGCCACATATCCATGGAAACTTGTCAAGTATATATTAGCAAAATTGTATCCAATTATATACATGTTTTAATTGAAAGAAATTTTTAGTGGCATCCAAAGCCTCAGATATAATAGATAAATATTTTATACCAAAGTAGGCTCTAAAGCAAAATTCTACTTATTGAATTCCATTTTCCTTTAAAGCCTTATTGTAACGTGTGTGAAAATTTTCAAGCATAGTGTGGGCTGTAGGACAGAGCAGTTGCCGTAACAGTCTGATACCTTTGTCCTCCTTCATGGAGCAGAAATAGTGTAGAGAATAAAAGAAAAACTATTCTTTCATCCTACTAGAACAAATAACTCAGAAAAAGAAATGGCTTAGGACTGCATAATCATCATGTATTAATTCAGTTCACTCCTTGACATAAATTCATCAGAAATAAAATTCAATAATACATCCTATTGCTGAGTAACAAGAGAAGCCAATTATAACCACGATGGCCAATATGAGTAGGCAACATTTACTAAGTGCTTATTAAGTACCAGGCACTTGTCTAATTGCTTCACATGCATTAACTCTCTGAATCCTCATAAGCAAGCTAGAAGGTAAACACTATCATTATCTCTATTTTAGTGATGAGAATAATGAGGTACAGTGATATTAAGGAACTTGCCCAAGATCAAACACCAGGAAGGGGCATCTGACTTTATAGTTCTTGCTCATATCCATTTTGCTATACTGCCTCTATAAAGACAGACCTATATAGACGGCTACATTTGAATGCCTCCAAAGAGCTAAGCACCGTGTAGATGATTTATGTGAATTGTTCTCATTCTATTGACCAGGGACTGGCACCTACTGAGGTTAAGCCATTCAAGGTCACAGCTACTCAGTGATGGCCGGAATTTGAATTTATGTGTGTTGAATTCAAAGCTGGATTCATTTCACAATGTTCACATCCAAGTTATAATGGATCACAGTGTAGCAGAGTGGTCTGAAAACTGCTGCCCATAGGCAAAATCCAGCCTGCCACCAGTTTTTTTTTGCAAATAAAGTTTTATTGGAGCTTATATGAGCCATACTCATTCATTTTCTATTGACTGGCTACTTTCATGCTATAATGGCAGAGTCAAGTAATTGTAACACGGACTATATAGCTCACAAAGCCAAAATGATGTGCTGTCTGGACCTTTACAAAAGGTTTGCTGACCTATGGTCTGGAATGTCCCTAGCCCAGATCCTGGAGGAAATGAAAAGAACCTTGCTATGATTATAGTTGCCATCTTTTGTATTTAATTTATTAATAGGCAGAAATTGCTCAGGACATAAAAAGGCGAATGAAAGAGCCCAACATTCCTGTTAGGTTGAATTGTTTCCCAAAATACCATGTTGAAGTCCTAATACCTGGTACCTATGAATGTGACGTTATTTGGAAGACAGAGTCTGTGCAGATGACATCAAGTTAAGATGAGGCCAATATGACTGCTGTCCTTCCAAGAAGAGGAAAACACCGGGTGAAGACAGACACACAGAAAGAGAATGCCATGCGGCGATGGTGGGAGACATTAGAGCAATGTAGCTGCAAGCCCGGGAATGGCATTGGGTTGACAGCCACCACCAGAAACCGGGTAGGGCAAGGAAGGATTCTACCCAGAATCTCAGAGGAATCACAGCCCTGTTGTCACTGGATTTCAGACTTTCAGCCACCAGAACTGTAAGAGAAAAAATTTCTGTTGCTTTGAGCAACCACCCTGTGGTATTTTGTTCTATCAGTCCCAGGAAACTCCTACAATGCCCTTTAGGATATGAAGAGACAGAGTGCATCACTAAATTTCTTGTTTTGAATACTGTATTGAAAGTTGCTTGGTGACCATCAACAACTGGCTTATCTTTAGTAGACTCATAATTGGGAGATAGCCGTCCAGCCAGCCAGAAACTACATTTCCCAGCTGCCACGGGTTTTAGTCAAGGTCACATGACTCACACTGATCAACAGCACATTAGTGGAAGCAAAATGGCCAAAGTAACTGAGAAAGCAGTCTGCACTCTTCAGGCTGGAGGCAGAGGGTGTAGAAGATGGCTCGGAAGCCTCAGGGGTGATGGAGCGTAAGACGAAGGAATCCTGGGCCCTGAAAATATACATAGAATAGAAGTCTACCCCTTGCCAATTGGTCTTTATGTGAGAGAAAAGTAAATGTCTATTGAGTTAAGCCCCTGGGATGATTTTATGTTTTCTCAGCTAACATCGTATCAACTATACTAACGATTAAACACAAAATCAAGTTTCTCACTGTCTCTGGAATTTGAACTCCCCATAGGTGTTATATTATGATTGGCCTATAAATGTTTTTAAAATCAAATGGGGAAGGACATGACCAATGTAAAGTTCACGAGCATAATAACCCAAATGTGCCACCAGCACAACTCCTGTAGAGGAGCCAAATAGAATACATGACAAGAGAACATCCAAACTACTGCTCCATGGAGAACAAAGAATGAGTAAGCTCTCAGGACTTTGGACACAGGAGATGCTTACAGGTGCCATGAATTACAAAATCTAGTAGTAAGACTTAGTTGTGGACATGTGGGAAAGAAAAGATCAACTTGATGCCCACCAAGACTGTGCTTGAAGCAAAGTGTCAGACAAGAGGTGAAGAGGAAGGAATCAAAGACAGCTTTCCCTTCTGCAAACAATGGCGTCCTAGTGATGCCAAAATGTGTGATCTTTCCATGGGTGCAATGTGGAAATCCCCTGGAGCAATTTCTGCACTTCTTGGCCAGAGTAACACTCTTAGCAGCCTCTATCAAGGTGGGTTTTAAAACCTGCAACTCTAACCATTGCAACAAAAAAATTAAGATACCTAGGAATAAACATAACCAAAGAAGTAAAGGACCTGTTTGCAGAAAAATATAGGACATTGAAAAAAGAAATAGAGGAAGATACCAAAAAAATGGAAGCATATACCTTGTTCATGGATTGGAAACGTTAACATCACTAAAATCCATACTACCCAAAGCAATCTATAGATTCAATGGAAACCTGCAACTCCAAAGAGGAAAATGATGATCAGGAAGAATATGTACTTGTCTTGATAAAGGAGGATGACATGCCAGATGCAAACATTTCCAAATGAGAAAGCCTATTTCCTTTTTGTGAAGGTCAACTTGATTATTCTCTGAATTTGCATAGGCCAACCTATAATTTATTAATTAATTTTTGATAATATTTCCTTTGCCCTTGATTGCAAACTTCTTTTTGGTGATAAATCCTAATGAGACTGCAGATTTCTCTTCCCGGGGCGGTATGCTGCGGCAGGATTGCTCTCACCCTGGAACTGGCGCTCTACCTTGGAACATTTCTGAGCTGACAGAAGGAATCCAAGATTGTCCTGTTGTTCTCCATTACAAGCTGGGAGGAAAAAAAGATTGGTAACATCTTGGGTTTTCTTTTGATTTCATATATTTTTAATTCACTCTTTTTAATTTGACTATTTCTTTTTCGTATGGGTGAAATATTTTTATAGATAAAACCTCATAAGTTAAAGAAAAACATCTTTGAGTGGAAGTCACACTACACAGTAGAAGGCTGGAGTTACAGACAAAAACATCTGTCAACATATGGCTGTGAAGATAGAGGCATTGCAACAATTTGAGTTTGACAGCTTTACCCAGAATCTGCTATTGAGTAAAAAGTGTTATCGGAGGGGAGCATGCCTCATCCCCCCCCCCCCCCCCGGTTGCTGCTGGGGATGGAGTTCTTGTAATAGCCCGAAAAAAGGAATTTTCTAAGACTCAAACAGGGGGATGCAATCGAGCAGAAAGCTTTATTTCTGTGGAATTACATGCCTGAGTTTCTAAAGTCCCATTTCTCTTAGTCCAGTCATCGAAGAAGTGTAGCTGGGGTTTCAGTACAGCTTAAATCAGAGCCGGTGTCCAGAGTTTCTGTTCCCTATTTGCATCATCCAATATAGCACCAGGCTAGCTGCAGTCCATTAGTCCATTGTGTGTGGGGTCTGAATGGCCATGGGCCATTTGAACTATTACCAGGAAGCCAAGAGTGAGCCAGGAACACACGAGCAACAAGAGTCCCAAAAGCACAAGAGAAAGAACTTCTTTGTTTAGGGGATTATGTATTCCCAAATGTTTGTGAGTTTGCAGTGGCCACACCCATTCTGGTTAACCATCTCTGTCTCCCAGGTGTGACTGACAGGCAGTTTCCTTCCCTGTGCCATCCCAAATTTACTGGGCATGCGTCTGTCTGTCCTTTGTTAGATTCCTTCTCCCACCATGGGGAGTGTGAAATTGCAGCTTCCTGGGAAGCGGCCCAAATGACATGCCTATAATATCTGCCCTTTCCTTTACTTCTTTCCTATGATTAATAACTAGCTACTTACAACAGTATCAAAAGAACAAACTGCTTTTGTTTTCTTGGATTCTAAAACAACGGGCTTATGCTCGGGATCAAGAATTTTCGATATTCCTGGCTTTCATCAGTCACACTTACATAAACATAGGTTTTCCTTTTTTCCATCAGAGGGTTTATCATTTAGTTTTATGGTTTAAATGCACACAGGACACAAAAGAACAAGGGGGGGAAATCAGCGTGAGGAATTGCTGCTGTCACGCAAACAGAAGTCTTTGAATAAGCATCATAAATGGAAAGCACTGAAGATTCCTTGTCAACGTAGCTAAATCAGAAAATATACAATGCCTGTTCCTAAGTGCTCGGGAAAAGGCAGAGACAATTCAGCAAGAAACTTAAGTCAACAATACAGTGTTTAAAACTGGGGTTTTGCAAGCTGTCCCATTTTGCATGATCCTAACATGCAAATCAACCTAAATCACCACTTCTTCATCTTTAAAATAGCATTATAATAGGGATTAAATGAGGTGATGTATGTAAAACACTTAGCACCATGCCTGGCATATAGAAATTTCTCCAGAAAGGGTGGCTTTAAAAAGTGAATATTCATAACATTTGGTATCATTAACTGAAGTCCTAGTTAGTAGTGCATGCATTTTTATTTCCGTCAGAATACATTTCTGACAGCACTCCTGGAAAGTAGTGAAAATGCTGCATTTTACAAGACGCGTAGTGAAGAATAGTAACTATTAATAATAACTGGTGTCTTCCAATTTGAGCCTCTTTTAGGGAAACGTTCTGTGACATCCCCTTATAGAAACACCAGCATGATTGACAGACCTACATTTTAACATATATTAAAAATACCATGCAATGTTTAAACTGCATCCTAAGCTGGAACTATATGTTAGTTTCTCCAAATGAGAATTTCATCTCCGATAAAATCCAAACAGCTCCTTTGAAGAGCCTTACAATCAGACTGGAAAAAATGAATGCTATTTTCCCCTCAGGTGATCCACACGGGTGACAGGGGAAACAGGCATATCGCACACCTCCTCGTGCAGCCTGTCTTCCCTTCCTCACAGGAAAAGTGGCAATACCAATGAATCACCAAACCCTCTGTGGGCGCCTGCCAGGAGAAAGGCACTGTGCCAGGCTCTCAGATGGCTACATGGATGCAGAAAACCTTCCCCCTCCTTCCCCAAGGACCTTGCAACTTAGGTGATGAAACCTCGGGGGGGAAAAAAACATGAAAAGTATGAATGCCAAAGTTATTGGGTATGTCATGTACCATTTCAAAAGTGGCAACTGCACAGCTCGTGTTAAACAATTATTTCGTTATTAGGGGCCCTGCCATGTATGACAAATGTTCTAGGTAACCACAGAGCACATCACAAGCCTTGCATATTTTCTCCCTGCTTGCAGTATATATTTTTTTTTAAAAGCAAATAATTTCCTAGAGGGGGAGGCTTTGGGAAAGAGTGAACTGGCCCCTCACCTCCGGCCCCACCTGTCACTACCCTAACACAACGAGGCTTATTCTACATGGAATAACCGAGTGGGATCAGAACGCCAAGTTCACACCAAGAGTCATGCTCAGTCTGTGGTGGGTGCTTCTGGGGAGCCACAGAGAGCTCTGATCTATGGCCCTGCACGGAAAGCCTGGGCTGACACATCAATTTGATCTCACCACCCTAGGCAAACACATCTCTAACTCCAGCTAGATTGTAGCAAGGGAAGGTGTTAGAAAGACATTTGCCATTTCTTCCCTGGATCTTGGTTTTTAACTCACACTTAAGGGTAGGGTTATATTTCTTTCTTGTTTCCCCTTCTGTCTAGCTCGATGTGCTGGAGGAAAAAAAAAAATCAAAAAACCAACAGCAAGTTTGCTGCCCTGTCAAAGGAGGAAGCCCAGGCAGAAATTCCTTGCAGGAGGTTGGAGGGCTTCATCTGTCCTTTTCAGGCCCCGTTCCTCTGTAAACTGTTGTCTTATTCCCGTTTACCATGTAAGGGTTTCAGAGAAAGAAGTAAAAATACATCAAAAGGAACAATACTTTTTGCCCAAGATACTATTTGTGGAAAGCATTTTCCTTTTATGGGCATGGCTAGAAAGCAAATGACTGCCCAGAAAAACCGTGGCAGCAAAAATATCCATTCACTTCATTGCACAAGAACGCAACCTGAGCAACTGCACAGAAAAGTTAGAAACTGGAATAAATCGGCTCTCACTTTAGAGCAATCTGCCTCAAAACGCCTCCATTAAAACGTCTAAGTCAAATAGGGCAGCAGCCGCGTGTCATGGAAAGCATGTGGACTTTGGGGTCAAACAGATCTGTTTTTCTCAGTCTTATCTAACACCAACGATCACCTTAAGTTTACAGCGTTAATGCTAACACTTCTTTCTTGGGAAAGTCTAGAGAATCTGGTGGAATCGTGTAGATTGGTGGGGTCATAAATAAACCTGTGTGGTAAGAAGTGAAATTAAACTTGTTGGACCAGCCCTCACTAGCAGCATATAAATCAGTTAAACATTTGGATATAGTAGTTTACAGGGAAACACCAGCGCCGCCCATTTTACCGAGCAAAGCAGGGAGGACGATGGAAGGAACTAGAAGAAGCCATGTGATACTGAGCAAAAATAGCTCCGTTTTATCAGCTCATAGCAGAGCTCTAACAAGACAAGAGTGGAGACATATCATGTTCATTTAACAAATGGGAATTTAACTACACAGGTTCTGGGGCGGTGGTGGGGTGGGGGGAACAGAGAGTGACTAGACTGTGTACAAGATGTTGTCCAATTTTCCACTCCTGAATATGTGCCCCCAAATGTGAGTGAGATGACAGGAACGTCCCGCTCTTCTCCGAGCTGTCTTAGTTCCAGCCTCCCTTCCAGGCTGTGAAGCTCTTTCCATGCAAGTGCGATTCAAGCGTCGAATAACACATCGTTTTTAGACAACATATTCTACAAGTATGTCAACTACTTCAGCTCGTCCCTAACTTAAGAGTCAAGTATTCACCACCAGAGAAAATACTGGCAACCTTGGAAAGACAGAAACATGTACATTTCTATCAGTTACTTTTTACGAAGTTTTCTAAGGTCATTTTCCTGAAAATATGATGCCATTGTAAATCACTGAGTGTTTATAAATTACTATTTACCTTCAATGACTGTCTCATGAACAAGTACAGTGCTGCAGTTTTACAAGTTGATGTTTAACATAGTTTAAAGCAACCACGGTTCAGATGCTCCAATCTTCTGCTCGGTGAGAGGCGTTGAATATCTACCAAGTGCAGCCCAGCCTCTGTCTAAGATCCCTAAGGATGGGCACTCACTACCTGCCAGGATGCCCACCTCATTTTTGGATATGCCTTATTTGAACTTTTTAATGCTGATCAGAAACTCCTCTTCCTGTAAATTTCCATTACTTTCCTGAGTCTTACAGCCTAATTATTCTTGAACATAGTAAACCTTCAAATATTCGCAATTTAAAAATGATTGCCAGGGGAGGGGTAGGTAGAGGGTGGTGGAGGATGGTGTAGGGGGATAAATGGTGATGGATGGAGACTTGACTTGGGGTGGTGAGCACATCGCACAGTGTACAGATGATGTAGAATTGTGCAGCTGAAACCCATATAATTTTGTTAACCAGTGTCACCCCAATAAATTCAATAAAGAAGGGGGAAAAATGAAGACTTATAAACATCCCAATTCTTATATTTCCCAAGTCAAACATGATTAATATCTTTAACTTTTCTTTGCCTGTCCCTTTCACCATCTTGACCTCTTCAAAATGATTCTAGTTCTTGATGTATTATGCCACCTATTGCCTGAGATGCCTCCACATAAGGACAATTGTTGGCTTGAGACTGACATCTGAAGCTACCCTCTTTGCGCAGACGTGGAAGGCAAGGAAAAATATCAAAGAAAGAGGCAGGCCAGTCCATAAAGCAAGGGCATGTATACGTGAGGCTTGTCTTGGGAGACCACAAGACAAGTAGATCACCCTTCAGCCAAAATCTTTCAAGTTTATATAGAGGCCTCACCTGGGTTCAGTCACAATTACTGTCCAGATGGTCTCAACAATACATCGCTTTCTCAAGGCTACCTCCTTGCAAAGGACTCCCACTGTAGGGAAGGTGGGCACACGTACATTCCAAGGACAGGGGAGGGGGGAGGAACCTCCGTTTGCCCAGGTCTGGCTTACAGTCACGTCTTCTCAGTGAGCACCTCCAATAACAATACAACCTGCAGGGTCTGACGTGAGTGGGACCATTCATTGGCTCCTATATTTCACATGCTGTACTCTTAACCAAGCACTCTAAAATCACACGAGCTCATTTGTTGTGGATGCCACACTAAAGGCTAACTTATGGTAAACTTCTAATCGTATGAAATTCCTCAAGGTTTTTTCATGCATGTCGCTCTCAAAGTTTAGCTCCCTCTTTCTGCATTTAAACATGGCTTTTTGAAAAAAATTCCCACTGTCCATATTAAACATCAGTTGAAAGACTTCACCTCTAATCCAGCCTGTAAGAACTTTGGCACGTGCTCACTGAGATGTTTACACTTTGGACAAAGTCACTGTATCTTGGTAACAAGCAACGTAGAACAGCATCAGGAGTTTCCTCAGTTGAACTTTGAAAATGCAAACTTTTTTCATTCACAATCTAAGATGACTGTTCCAGAGGACTGAAAACACTGAATTCTTATGGACTGATTTTACTGTGCAATAAACAGTCTGCCATGCGTTTAAGTTTAGTACAGATCTATAGCTTATAGACTCAGGAACAAAAAAAGTCAACTTAAACCTCACTATTTTCCTCAGTAAACTAAGCTGATTCCCTTGGAAACAACATTATTCGTGTGTGTGTGTGTGTGTGTGTGTGTGTGTGTGTGTGTGTGTTTTCCAATAACTTGTCCTTTTAATTTATTCTCATTATTATTTTAAAAAATTTTCTTTATTGATTTTTAGAGAAAGAGGAAGGAAGAGGGAGAGAGAGGTAGAAACATCAATGAGAGACAACATCGATTGGCTGCCTCCCTCATGCCCCCCACTGGGGATCAGGCCCACAACCTGGGCCTGGGCCCTGAACGGGACTCGAACTGGTGACCTCGGTGCATGGGTCAATGCTCAACCACTGAGCCACATATGTCGGGTTTGTCTTTTTAATTTAAAATTTAAAGAACTGTCTCATAGTAACTGGTTATTAACGTTGAGTCTACAACTTCCTCTTTTTTCAATAAATGAAGAGAATTAATATTGTACTTACGGGTTTATTTACATGTCTGTCTCTTAGTAGGAGGGGTGAGAGGACATGTTTTATTGGTTTTGTTTCTGGTGTAATTAATATGCCTCTACTGTAATTAACACATTCCACTGAGTGAATAAATATACAAACCAATGAATGAAAAGGTCATACAATTCAAGATCAATATGGGAACAAAGAGATGGTCTTGGAATAATTAACCAACTTCCTCTCCGGTTGCAGAATTCCTCTGTCAGTCTTTCGTGCACTGTGTTGAGCCGATTACAGATTAAAGTAATTACAGTGAATTCTTGATTACTGGCATGCGGTCCCGCTATTTTGTGGATTACCTATCACAACTAATTCCAAACTTATCTGCTTGCACCCCAGCATATGTCTGAGCTACAGTCAGCCTCAGTGATAGCAGCTGTATGCTTCAGGAAAGCACATTGATGTTGATATTCCTGTACTGAATACATAATTATGAAATTCATTCCGGTGGGGGCTGGAGAGAACTAGCAAGCATTCCAAAATAAAATGCAGCGCTTGTTTTTTAATTCCCAAAGAATATGTGATGATTTGGATAAAGTGGTTCGAACAATTAATCTATATGCTTCTGTAATAGTTTGATGTAGCGTAATTAGTAGGCTGCCTATTTCCCACCCTGAGACTCACTTTCTGTCTCTACTGCCATTGATAACTGATAATAATTGTACTTTATTAATTCATTCTTTCATCCAACAAATATTTGTAAAGTACTACACTGACTCGAGCAATATGCTAGGTGTTGGGGATCTAGCATTACACAAGACAGGTAAGGTTCCTGCCCTCAGGGAGCTTAACATTCACTGTTGAGATAGACCTTGTTGGATGGTCCCAAACAACGTCCATGCTCTAACCCCTGATACATGTGACTACGTTATGTTACATGTCAAGAGAAATTGATGTTGCAGATGAAATTGAGGTTTCTAATCCATTGGCCTTGATGTAGGCAGATGATCCTGGATTACCCAGGTGGGCACAGAGTAATCATCTGGGCCCTTAAATGGGAGACAGGGTGGCAGAAGTACCAGGATCAGGGAGATGCCATCAGGGAAAGCACTTGATTGGCTGTCGTTGGCTCTGAAGATGGAAGGGAGCCACAGCAAGAATGCAGGTAACCTCTAGATGTTAAAAAGGCAAAAAAATAAAATAAAATAAATGGATGCTTCCCCTCCCAGAAAGAAATGCAGTCTTGCCAACGCCTCAATTTGAGACACATTCTGGACTTCTGACCTATAGCGCTGTAAAACAAGAAATCTGTACTGTTTTAAGTCACTATGTTGGCTGTAATTTTGTACAACAGCAATAGGAGACTAATACAGACCTTGGAAAAAGAAGCAGGTTAGACTTGAATTGCAATTGTGTAAAGTAGAATAAAGACTGCAAGAAACTGTACATGTGTGCACTTGGGGAAATTTAACTAAGGTGAGGTATCAGGAAAAGATTCCCTGACATTTAAGCTGGATTCCAAAGAGAAGGAAGAGAGTTCAGACTAAATGAAATGCATGTGAAGAGATTTTCGTACAGAGAGAATAGCTTGTTTGGATGATTGGAGACAGAAGAAAGCTAGGATGGCTCAAAACCTGAACAGCCGATGCGGGTGATGCCAAGTGGTTCTGTGAAGAAGAGGCCTAAGGCATGCTGGGAAAGAGCTGGAGATCAGACCATGCCCGGCCCTCCAGGTCATCTTACAGATCTTTACCTTTATGCTACGGGCAAAGGAGCATTTCTAAGGGCTTTCTAGAGGACAGTGGTGTGACCACATTTGTATTTTAAGGTTACCCAGGCTCATGTTTGGATTCTGAATTGAATTGAGAGCGTGTAACCTTAGGAAGATCATGACGGACACTCATAGCAAACAGAGGCTGGTACCGTGGTGGAGGCAGGAAAAAGGTAGAGAAAGGATAGATTCGGGATTATTTTGAGAGGTGGGTTCGATAGGACTTGGAGATTAACTCCAGGTAGGGTTCGGAGAGAAGAGCTTCCAGCGATGACTCCCACTTTCAGGTGTGAATGGTGTGATGGATGGACGTCCCTACACTGAGATGGGAAAGGTGTCAGGGAAGCAGCCTAGGAAGGGACCAGGGATTCCTTTCTGAACCTGCTCAGCCTGAGATGCCCATGATAAAGCCATGCAGATGACAGACTGAGACTGGAGCACCGGGCTTCTCGGTCTCCAGCTGGCTGGCACAGACTGGGCACGCTTGCCGCCACTCCTTCCTGAGAAATCTGCAGTGGGCCTCAGACGCGCGCTCAAAATAGTGTAGTGAAGCAAGCTGGCATTGGAGAGGAGATCTGATTTCCTGTCTATGTTCTAGACTCAGAGCAGTGGCGAGTATTACATTGTTAGTGGAACTGCCATTGGAAGGAAACACAGGAGTGCTCACTTTATGGGGAATTTTAACAACAATTTTTCTACTTCTCTTTTTGTGCTTCCTCCCACTTTTCTATGTGAATTAGATTTTGATGATTCTCTTCAGGCTCCATCACAATGGGAATTAAATGGTTTGAATATGTATGTGTCAACATCATTTAAAAAAAACCTCTCAGTATATAATCCTAGTGTGCTTTATCTTCACCACTACCACTCCACACACACACACACACACACACACACACACACACACACTCTCACTCACGCTGACATCGAAAACAAAAATCAGTTTGAGAGTTCTGTTTCTCTTTTAGAATTTCTTCCTATGGTGTCAATAAATTAAATGATGTGTGTGTGTGTGTATGTGCATGTGTGTGTGTGTGCATTCTTTAAACCTGAAAATGTTTTGTACCTATAGAATGTCATACGAGAAAGACATATTTTATACTACAATGAAGTATTTTTCTGGTTACCAAAGATTATAGTCATCTATAGCTTAGTAATTCCTTTATGTCATTTCCATATCTTTTCACTTAATACCTAATTCTTAATTGAAAGGAGCTTGTGAGTCTGAGACCAAATCTCAGAGTTCTAGTCCCAGCCTCACTACTAAATAGCTATGAAATCACACGGAATATTAAACATGATCCTTCTCCTTGTGCCCAAATAGAAAGCATGTGTTAACAATGGAGAAGCACAGTGTTCACTTGGAAAATAAACGACCATGGTGAGATGGAATGAAGATCTGAATAAGGAAAACAAGAAAAAAAATATGTACACAATGAACAAAAAGGTTCAAGATAGAATATCAATAGTTAAATTGAGCATCGTGGAGATATGTGTATTGTGGGGAGGGGTAATTGACAGCAATCAAGTTATGAAATAAATGTCCCTTTTTAACATTAGCTGTTGTGAAATCCAGTCACAGTGCCTAAGCCTGTGTTGTCATAGCAGGATCAGGAAAGCTTAAAACAATAGGAGCATATAAAGATAATAAAATAAAACATGAGCCTCTAATGTAATTAAATTTCTACTGCAGTCACTGATGTTAGAGGTTATTTTTATTGCAAGTAACAGCAGATACCTGGTGAATTATATCTATGGTGAATTAGGGGAAAAAAGACTATTTTGCCTATCTTTCAGTGTGAACATGACTCTTATATCTAAAGTTGAATACATGTGTTTCTTTATGACCTAATAACTTCATTTTCCAGTACATAACCCCCCAAATGTGTGCATATACACACCAAAAGACATGCATGAGAATATTTATGTCATAGTAACTGTAATGGCTAAATACATCAGTAAGTAAGTGAATAAAAAGATATGATATATTAATCCAATGAAATACTATTCAGCAATGAAAATGAACATCTTACAGCTATACATAACATGGATAAATCTCATAAGCATGATGTGATTCTGAACCAGAAAACAATTGCAAAATAAGACAATGTGTGTTGGAAATGAAGATGGCAGTTACCGGTGGAGGGGGCAGGAAGTGGTGCGTGGGACCCCTACTGCTCATGGGATGCTGGCAACATTCACTTGGTGGTCGATGAGGTAGTTATATTGGTGTGTTCATGTTCTGAAGATTTATTGACCTGTACACTTAAGGTCTGTGCAGTTTTTGTGCACCAAATGTCAACACAAATGTTTAAACAATGATTTCCAAGCCTCACCGATGAGCATATGGAGAAAAAGGAGACAGGTAACAATCACAGTCAAACTTATACTTGAGCTGTTCACCATTCAGTATTCGTAGGGCACCTATCACGTGGAGGGCATGTCAGGAGGCAGAAGACTCCTTGCCCAGTAAAAATCTTACAAGTCAGTAGAGGCGAGATACATGTAAACACATGATTACAGTACAGTGTAATGGACATCAGTGCAGGGGTTCTCAGCCCTGACACTGCTGACATTTTGGGCTGGATAATTCTTTGTTGTGGGAGCCTGGCTTATGCATTGCAGGATGCTAAGCAGTGTTCATTTGTGCCCTCCACCTACTCAGTGCCGACAGCACTACCTCTGGTTGTGACAACCAAAAATCTCTCCAGACAATGCCAAATGTCCCCCTGAGGGTATAACAACCCCCGACTGAGAACCACTGTATTAGAGCCAAATACGGCGGTTGGGGTTACCAAATAAAGAATAGCTAACTGCAGAGAGAATGAGGCATCATTTTCTGGGCAGGAAACCAATACACTAGCTTCTTCATTCCATAAAATTTTGGAGCAAAGGGGATTTATTCCATAACCACGAGGCAAAAGTCCAATTTCCCTTAGTGGCACTATGATCCCACAACACATATGAACTTGAAGACAGCTTTGAATTGCAAAGGGAGACATTTATTGGTAATGTTCAAGCTTTCATGCCACAAAATCTCCCTTAACTGGTTTTAATAAATGGGAAAGAATGTATTTTACTTTAGTAGTTGTCTCTTTTATAGAACTGAAAATCTTTTTTTGTTGTTGTTGTTCCTTTAACTCACTGTGGGCAGTAAATTCTCATGATCAAAATTATATTTTCACAATCTGTGGATCAGAGCTACAGTAAGTCAACCTCATGATACCATATTAAACCTCTGAAAATGGAGCGCTGCAGACGTAGACTGTCAAGAGAACACATATTTTCATTGCCTATGAGAAAGACTAAATCAAGTGGTGCTCCACCTGGTCTCACTTACGACCCTTTCGTTGTTTAGTTCAGAGAAGCTGCTGAGAAAAGAGTGCAAAAGGCAAGGTTTTCCTCAGTGTGTTTAAAACCTGCAGTAACTAAAGATTCAGCAGAGGCAGCAAACCCTAAAAAGATCATTGCAATTGGCATACGCTATCACCTTGATGAAAACATGGGACAAAAGCTACTATCAATTCCGAAATATAATTCTGGGATATCTCTCTGTGAATCCACTTCAAAGAAGGACTACTTTAGAGACAGATTTCTCCCTTTCACAATGGCCAGGCCTGCTCATATAAATACGTCTGCTTATATGAATAGAGTTCACCTAATTCCTCAGCGTGATTTTGTACATTGTGAGGTATAGGTTGCCGGTGGCAAGAACGTTCTCTGTGGGGAGAATAACAGGATTCTGGCAATTCTGGGTCTTATAAAGGAAATATGTTAAGCTACAGAGAATTTCACACTGTTGGCTTTTCTCTCTGAAATTCCTGGAGAGCAAAGAACCGTTTTTGGCTTGTATTACCACTAGGAATTTGCGCTGGGTTTAAATGCTAATCATCATCAACACCTTATTATTAATTATTTTCCAGTTTAGAGAAATGTATTATGGATGGCCCAGAGAGCCATGGACCAGATTTCCGAGAACCTGGGGAGTTAACCAGCAGTGCAACATTGCTTCTGTAAAGTGAAGAATTAAATGTTATCATTTCCATGAACCTTTTCAGATTTACTAGAAGAAGACTCCTTCATGTGTCCTTATTAGGACTATAATTATCCACGCTTAGAATTGATACATAACATAATCTGAAACAATAAAGGACAAAATAAGTCAAAAGTTTAACTTTGAAAAAAAGATGTCAAATAGAAACCACACAAAATACTCCACTTCTCTGTAACTTAGACCTAACGTCTGGCTGACTAAAATATGATTATTTCCTACCAATGAAAATATACCAGCTATAAATAAGTCCTGTAATGTTATGTAGACATGCACATATATTCACAGCACTGAGTTTATTTTCTAAACCATAACAACAAAATTTCCTAAAGATATTTTAAAATACAGTACTATGTGAGGAATTAACATGTGGAAATTAATTCATTCGTTTAACTACATTGAACTTATGAACCATAAATTTCTAGAATTTGAGTAGAGTCACAAATCCCTATTCTATGTCCTTCATTTGGCAGGTAACAGAAAAAGGGCTACACAGCAGAAAACAGGAATTTTTTTCTCTGTCTTTTTCTTTTTCATTTTGTTGCTTTTACGTTATCATATGGATATACAACTATTTTGCTCAAGTGGTTATTATAACATAATGAGAAGACAAAACCATTCGTGTATTAATTGCGCGGATCCACTGCTAAGAGAATCTAGCCTGTGAGTCACGCTGTACCTGCACGCAGTGTATCACTAGGGAGTCAGAACCAAGAGTGGGGGTGAGTCAGAGAAAAGTAATTACCTCTACGGGAAAAACAACTCAAGATCTTGTAATGCTGCTGTTGACTCATTAGAAGCGTCATCCTCACATTCAAAGAACAGCATTTTAAGTGTATAAGGTGGGACGGTCATGTAATACAACTGATTCAGTAGACAACCCATGAATCAAAATCAATCTCCCTCTTGCAATCGCTTTTTTTTTTTCCTTCAATGATTTCAGAGAGAGAAGAAGGGAGATGGAGAGAGAGATAGAAACATCGATGAGAGAAAACATCAACTGGCCTCCTCCTGCATGCCCCCCGCTGGGGATCGGGCTCACAACCTGGGCATGTGCCCTGACCAGGAATTGAATCAGCGACCTCTTGGTGCATGGGTCAACGCTCAACCAGTGAGTCACACCGGCCAAATGTAATCACTTTTTTTTAATAATCAGAAATTAAGACTTTCTAGCCACAAACTTCAAAAGTCTATCCAAACCCAGTATGTTTAACATATTGTAAAATATGTAGAATCACAACAACTTAAAAAAAAATAGTTTGATACAGAATACTGTTCTATCTAAACAGCATCAAATGATTTCATTCAAAAGCAGATAACAACATACTGGGTGCCGGTGATTCAGACAAGTATATGATGTTTCTTTCCTCCATGAGCCTAGAAGCTAATGATCAAAACTGAAATGAGCCTGCATATGATACTGTGAAAGAATCACATGTAAAATCTGGAAAGATTTAAGAAAAGCTAAGACATTCATATTTATTTTTACATACAAATTTAATCCATATTTTATCACCTTACAATTTGAACATTAAGAACGAGCAGATGATGCTGGTTCGGGGCCTAGGGTAGATAGAGGAAGAAGGTAGTCACTTGGGAAGAGGTGATTCTGGGCAGGTGAGTGGGACTCTGGAACAGCATGCGCCCATTTACACAGCCTCCCAAAACATGTAAGGCATAATGCATGACCTCAAAATGACCATGAACAGACAAGCATGTTTCAGGAATTTAACCTGAAACTTTCCAATTTGGAAATACAGGTGATACTAAAACAAAGAAGTGCTTCCTCAGGGTAGCTCAGAGGTATTTTCTTATTCTGTAGTATGTGTTTTAACAATCAGAGAGTACGTCAAATCCATTTGTTCCCCTAGGAAATTTTCTTCTTTCTAAGACCCTAACCAGAGACAGAAGGTCATGCTTTTGAAACCAGAGAGACATTGTGCTCCACTACTGACTGAACACATCACAATGCATTTGGCCTCAGATTTCCCCATCTGTAAAAGGGGGTAAGTGAGAGCCACCTTTCAGAGCTCTGGCTGTCCAATGCCTCATTGATGTTTGTGTTTGAAAAGAATCTAATGCATGGTAGATTCTCCAACAAATGCTAATTCTGATTTCATTCACTAATTTTAGTATTTATCCTCCAAGTAATGTAAAAGACTCCCAGCTTCAATCACAGTCATAAAAAGTTTACTTTTTATTGGTTTTTCCCTTTGAATTTGTGTTCAAAGTACCACCTCATTGAGACTTCTTTCTCTTACTTTTCAATGAGCTTCACTCAGTCTTTCCTGTATCTCTTACAAGCAAAATCCTTTTGACTTTTAGTTTCCTTTACATCATCAAAAATTTTCCCTTTCCTAACAAGGATTAATTCTGCCCTCTAAAGAGTCAGAGCCCTTTCCACTATACATACAAGGGAATAAAATTAAAAGCTATTGTGTTGAAAATACAGCCCACCCAGAGGGCAGTATACTAGACAGATTTTTTGGCTTCATCTGATGTCAATGAGATCTCCTAATTGTAATAAAAAAGTGGATAAAATATTGTAAATGCTGAATCATTATTACGAATTGACCCTTCATGTCTTTGTTGCCTATTGTTCAATTTTATTTCGTTGGTGTTTGAAGGAGCCAAGGATGAAATCAACAGAGTTTGGGATACGCAAATAGAAAGCCATAAAAAAAGAATGCACTAGATTAAAAACAAAATGAACAGCCTAGCCAGTGTGGCTCGGTGGTTGAGTGTTGACCCATGCACCAGGAGGTGGCAGATTCGATTCCCGGTCAAGGCACATGCCCAGGTTGTGGGCCAGACCCCCAGTGAGGGGCATGCAGGAGGCAGCCAATCAATGTTTTGCTCATTGATGTTTCTATTTCTCTCTCCCTCTCTAAAATCAATAAAGAAAAAAAAATTAAAACAAAATGAGCAACTTCACTGCAAAAAGAGGAGCAACAGTAAAGATCAAAAAGAGAAAAGAAAAGAAAGAAAAAAAGATTTGTAGGGTGCATGACAGTCATAAGCTGTAGGGCTCAACACGAAAGACAGAGAACATTGACAGTGTCGAGCACACTTATCTGTGGCAACCACCCTTCAGACAGTGCGGAATTCCTCCAGGCAAATGACCTTATTTCCACAATTCAATGACAAAAATGGCAAATGGCAAGATGGAAAAACTCAGGACAGGAATTTAATATATTCAGCTCAGAAATTACCCTCACACAGGACAGGACACACTTAAGGTAAAAAACAAAACAAAACAATACCAACAACAAAAACCCACACAGCTTCCTGTGGAGTGTCAGAACAAAAACAAGATGAAGAGCTGAAGGCCCAAGGGATGCTAACCCAACGGTAGGAAATCTGTGAGCAGCTAATTAGCCTGGTTACATAGACTTGGGCTGTTGCTCCTCTTACCTAATGAAAGACCCTATCCTTGCCACAGAGATATTAGCAATATTACTTACTTCTCTAGAAAGACTTTTTAAAAAATGTATGGTATTCTTTCTTATTAACCTATGGGCTTAACTCTGAATATAGTTTCAGTAATTAATTACTTGCATGGTTTAGAATAATAAGTTTATCTTCACTATGAAGGAAAATGTATGGTATCAAATGATACAAAACAAAAGCACACACACAAAAACAACATAAAAAGACATAGCAAGTTGAAATTTAAAAAAATATATATATAATATATATAATATATATATATATATATATATATAATATATATAATATATATATATATACATTTGCAAAATATTGCATATGAAGTGTAAATAGCTAGAAAGATAAGAGATTTTACTGCCCTGGCCAGTTTGGCTCAGTGGTTAGAGGGTCGATCCATGCACAGAAGGGTCTCGGGTTCAATTCTTGGTCAAGGGCATGTAGGTTTAATGCCTGGCCCCAGTTGTACTGTATGTGGGAGGCAACCAATCAATGTCACATTGATCTCTCTCTCTCTCTCTCTCTCTCTCTCTCTCAAAACCAATGGAAAAAAAAATGTCCTCAGGTGAGGATTAATGAAAAGTAAGATAAAGAGATTTTACAAGTAAGTTAGGACTAAAAGAAAGACATGGCTGTTTCAATATATAAATATATCTAAGAACAAAAGACATGAAAAGGTGATTTAAAGGCTTCCTGCTGAGCTAGAAGGGGAAAAAAAACCTTCTTTTTCATGTAGATTAGAATAGTAAGAAATTTTTAAATTGACAAAGATCTGTATTAGCTCTGTTACAGGAAATGGCAACCTCAGGCATTATTGGTGAAATATTATGGCATAACTGAATGCAGGCAAAAATTCATATGTAATTGAATAAATAAATCTTTGCACAGAGATGTGATTGAAAGTATATTTGCCAAAATATTAACCATGGGTTTGAGCGATTGGTGCAATTTGTTTATTTTTAGCATTTTCTTTTTTTAATTCCATATCATTTTAAATTTGTACCCAAATATGTATCATTTTTACCAAAGCAATAACACGACTTTTGTAATGAACTGCATTGTTCACGGTAGAGTTCAGCCCAAATGAATCACGGCACTGAGCTCTCATTCAACATAGAGGAGAAATGATCCAGAAAGAAAGAGCTAATATAAATAAATATAGGGTTGCGAAATATAGTCCTAACAACGATAAGACCGGTGAAAAAGGCAGGATGGGGAAGAGGGAAACACACTCGAAGTGTCAGGGTATTCGGACTGGAGCCCGGTATGTGATGCTACTCGGCCCAACAACCTGAGCGTCAGTCCCCCGCCTCTAAAGGAGGCGCTGGGGCTCCAACTCAATCGTGCTAAAAATGAAGATCCTGAGAACACCTATTCATAACCCAGGGGTGCTTGACTGACGGAGAAACCTCGTAAGTCTCGCAGGAAGCACAGCAGACAGACACAAACTAAAATAACAAAAAACAGCTCCGCATAAAAGTTAACTTCGCGATACCACTTCCTTTATGAAGGTTAAGGGGCTGCGGTCCCTAATAGAGAAGATGCTCTGAATGAGGGGAGACAACTTCCTCACGTCACCCTCAATAATAATGGTAATGACTTGATGAAAACAGCATCCAGACAGTCTAAAATGGTTAGGTTTCCACAGCATCGCTGATCTGAAGCAGACAGCAAAATTAGATTTCTAAAATATGCCATTAAATGAAAGGCATTCCGAAAACACACCCCAGAAGGGAAGTCACTGTGAAAGGTAGCAAGGTTGCCATGAGATTCAAACACGAGGAGAAAAAAGGTTGTGTTTTGACAGTGGGTTTGAAAAGGTTTCATTCAAACATCACCATTAACCATGTTTTCTGATTTCAGAATGTATTTCATTACTTCTCTGTTTCAGCCTTCACATTGACTCACCACCACCTCTGTTCCTCGATAATGAACTACCTGACAGAGTAGTCATTCGAAGATTAAAAAGAAGTCCCCAAATTATTCTAAGTAAAGAGCTAGATGTAAAATTTCCTAGTCAAATGTTACAGGATTTTGTTTGCAGAAAGTAAACCTAATTATCTTTCTTTTTAGTAAAATGGTGGATTCGAAAGTCACAGAACTCATATTTTCAGTAACCTGCTGCTATTCGCCTCTGTTTAATCTTATTATGTGAGCAAATTATAGTGCTGGTTTATACTGGTTTAAAACACATATATCAGAATACAGTGAGTACTTGTAAAACGACCTACAATTCACTTCAGTTATGTTTCCCTAAGCATTACTAAATATATATATTCACATAAGTGTGAAATTGTGATATTTTATAAACATAAAAATTTGTGATCAAGCTTATATTGGTGCGATGACTACAGAATATGGATTCCATTTTTATTTTATTTTATTTTTTTTAAACAAAATTTTTTTTTCTTTATTGATTTTAGAGAGAGGAAGGGAGAGGGAGAGAGAGAGAGAAACATCAATGAGAGAGAACATTGATTGGCCGCCTCCTGCACGCCCCTCACTGGGAATTTGGCCCACAACCTGGGCATGTGCCCTGACTGGGAATTGAACTGGCAACGTCTTGGTGCATGGGTCAACGCTCAGCCACTGAGCCACACCAGCCTGGCTGGATTCCATTTTTAATATCTGACTTCTAAGCTTCAGTAACATTTTATAATCTTGAATTACTTAAGAAGTTCAAAGTTTAATCTATATTTCTCCTTTTGCCTGCCTAAATTCTCAGCCTAAGAGAGAAAGAGAACATACTCTATTATGAAAAGTTAGTTCAAGCAATATCAAGGATTAATAAAACTCCTGTACATTCCCCCCTCTGTTCAAAAACCAAGTGGAAATACACCAAAGGGTTGCTATAAAAATAGGGACTCAGCACAAGATAGAAAAATAGAATGCTTTCAATTTTGTAAAATTACTTTCTTTCGGTAATCTGTTACTTCTTGGCATAACCTCTCAGATGAACTAAATTTAGGTGTAAGAGTGAGAAACATTTTGTTTAAAAGCAACAGAGAACTGTATTTTCTAAAAATGTCCTCATTCCATCAAAAGTAAGAAAATGGGTTCAAAGGAAAAAAATCAGGAGGGTTAAGTCCTCACTTGGACCTTCAATAAAATGACTTGTCACCGAATTCAGCTGATGATCACCCAGACCGCGCTCCTTACATTAACAACGCCGACAGATTCGACATTTGACTGATGGAAATGGCCGTCCGGCAGATTAAAGCACAATGTAGATTTAATCTCCCAAATGACTTGAGTGCCTCAAATGAAGGATTCTCAAATTTCATGGTTCTGACCTATTCAGAGTGAATAAGTATATAATAAAATGCCAGTCCCCTAGCTCTGTAACAAGAAAAAGAGCAGGATTGGACTATGCCTGTGTTAACTCCCTTGTATTACTAAGTTTACTAATATAATCTATATGCGACAGAGCCAAAGATCATCTATTTAACAGATTTCATGACACTAACTTGCAGTGATATATGACCCTATTTGATGCCAATACAGGAAGGTGGTAATAGTGGGTTCCAGAGAAGCCAGATTTCAAGAGAAGCTCATTTGACTGGTGATTAAGGATAACTTCCAGGAAAAGTGTTTTCTCATCAGGGAGGAAGGATGAGTTTGCTGCAAAAAGCAACAGTGCCCACTGGCCTGCACCAGTGTTAGTCACAGTCACACCAAGCGTGCACGGCACCTGCGTGCTGGCGAGTCCGACAAGGGACAGGGACTTCTGATGTCTTAGGAAACACAGCAAAGAACAACCATAACTGAAGGAGGGGCAGGTCTGCCTCGATTTTTTGTTCTGAGTATAACAAATCCAACATCTTTGGAAAGCTTTCATTTACATTGTGCTTTTCCTAACTCGGGCTGATTAAATTAGAATCTCCATTATCCAGCAATAAGTGCTGTCTGGCATAGGAACCTCACCCACGTGCAGCTTCCTCCCTGTCAGCAGACCCAGAAATGCCACAACAGCGGATTTCGTGCACACTGAAAGTGACCAGTGAGCCTTCTGGCTTCAGCAGGCAAGTGCTGAACCTCCACTCCTTAAGCAGAAGAAAAGAAGAAGCCTGAACCAAGGCAAAAGCTAGATCATGATTTCAGGTGAGTCACTTGGTTCACACGGAGATCCTAACCTGAACGATGAAAATGTTAATACTTGTTTTATGGGGAAAATAGCTTTAAAAATAATAAACATGACAGAGAAGGGAATGCTTTCTTTCTTGAATGCTTCTAGAAATTTATTACTGCCCCCACACCTCCCACCACCTTCCACCACTGTTCCCAATTTCCATGGTAACCAAGAGCAACTATAAGAATTCAGACTCCTGGGTGACATTCATAAAGAATATGCATGGTTCTATTAATTTTGTTTTTGCTGCACAATTGTAGCCCACAATCCTTTCTGCCTAACCCCCAAGGACCACCCTCAAGGACTTTCTGTCTCTGGAACATTGGTTTTTTGTTTGTTTGTTTGTTTTGTTTTGTTTTGTTTTTTCTTTAGGTAAGTGATAGAATGATCAAGCCAGAGAGTTTTAGAACTGAATACGACTATTCAAAACCTTCACTTATTTAAGTTGCAATCTGGTCCAGGGAGACTAAGTAACCACAAAAAGTTTCACAGTTAGTGAAGGTTAGAGCTAATGAGTGATAATCCAGTTCTCTTAATGCCCAAATCAGTGCTTGGCATCTGGAAACGTTCTTGGTTGTCACAACTGCCAAGAGTGGGAGGGGACGAGTTGCTAGCAGCCTCTGGTGGGTCACGGCCAGGGATGCACTAAACACCCACAATGCACAGGACAGCCCCTAAAGAAAAAAATTATACAGTCCAAAATGTCAAAAGAGCCGAAACTGAGAAACTCTTATCTTCCAGTAAGAGGTGGTGAAATTGAGATTTTTAAAATAGAAGTTGTAATCAAGTTTAAATTATATCTTGACATGTCAAAGCTAGTATGTTAATAATGGTTTTCCTTTAAAGTTTCTATTCTCTGCCCAAATATACCATGAAACAGAATATGTTTCCAATTCTGCATAGAACCGGTATTTATTATCATCACATTTCATTTTACCTTGAAATGTTAATTGCTGTACAGCAGGGCTCCATGGTTGATTTAAATTTACATTTGCTTTTAAATTTGATTAATCTGGTCTCTTAGGAGCCCATTCTTCCATAGCTACTCAGAGGGAAAACAGGCTTTTGAGTACACAATGGTTTAAAAAAAAATCCTTGCTGATTTGGTAGTTATACTTTTACATCTAAAGTGACTTTTGACTTTGAGTAGAAAAAACAAGGGATATTAATAGAAGTGTAAACTATATCATCATTTACCCCGGATATCTGTCCGGAGTATCTTAGGTGTGCTGTGACACGGTAATCCATGCATGAAAAAATATAGCTTCAGCTTACTTCTCATATTCCAGAAAATATGCCACTTTTTATGAATATCCTAACGTGTCTGGTTGAAAATAAAAATAAATACATGAAACTTGAATGAGTCCTCCCAGGGGCCAGTGGGGTGCCATACATGGCTTCCTGCTTAACTTCCCAATCCGCCTCCGCTGGCCACTGCTGACACATTGCTGATCGCGGGTCAGAGGCCACTTCCGAGGCTCCTGTGGCTGCACCCAAGGAGGTAATAACAAAGGCGAGGGGAATATATCTCCAATACCGAATGCTCAACCGGCACTGTCCTGGACATTTCTTCCCACACCAGAAATGGCGTTCTCCCCATCCCGTTCCAAGGCAGGTCTCGACTCAATCAAGTCCCTTTCCCAGGAACACGGATCTACCGTAAACACCTTCTCAAGGCAGCATTCCAAAAAGCAAGCCATTGCCCATCAGTCCTTGTGAAGCAAGGGGTGGAATGAAACCCATTTGCCATCACTGATAAACATTCAGAACATAAATAAGAAGCACTCAGTGAGGTTGAATCAACATTCTAGAACAGAGATTGTTTTTTTAGCTTGATATTGGTAGCCCCGAGTTCAAATGTTGGTTCTGACAGTTCTGCCTCAATTTCTACAAACGACTCCTCCTTAGCCCCGCACTCCAGGCCAGAGCCACTGGAAAACTGTGAGGAAAGGTACTGCCATTTGGAAGGCACAATATCATTAAATAAGTGTTTCATATGCAAAGGTTTAAGGCGCTTCCTCCTTCAGGGATTTTCCAGAAGGACTATTATGATTCAATAACGATTATCAAGTAGTGCTGTTTGATTTGATCACCAAGAGGTTTTTCTACACCACCACTGTTTTGGTTAACATATTAGTAACTTGAGACTCCTTCAAGGAGTCTCAAGAGATAGTTTAGGATTCTGGCTGATTAGATGGAGTAGTACTGCTGAAGTACAGCTTCTCCCCTGATATATCTGCAGCCCTGAGTAGCTTGGGCTACGGCTTCAGATCTGGAAAATGCATTTCCCTCTTCCTCTGATCCCCCCACGTCCCGCACCTGCACCCATGCCTTTCCTTCCCTTGACTTTGACACCTTGCTGAATTGCATAGTACGTGAACCTGTACATATTTACATATGAGCAAATGTCCTTAATTGAGTCTGACGTGACTTCTGTAACTTGCTAAGTTGTGCTTTATATAGTTTGCCAAGGTCTCTTAAATATAAACCATCAAAATGGCACAAAGACACTCAGCTCCCTAGCCAGAAATAGAGATGCTTACATCACCACCCTTTTTAGACAGGAAAACACTATTCTTAGGTGTTTTGTTGAAGTAAACAACATAGACTAGCAGACCATTAAATGGCAGTTTCGCATATTTTATCTATTCCTCTCATCAACAAATCTCTTTTCTAGGTACCATATACTCTGACAACGAATGAATGATAATCTGCTATAGTCTGAATGTTTCTAGCCTTCCCAACTTCACATGTGGGAATTTTAACAGCCAAGGTGACGGTGTCAGGAGGCACAGGCTTTGAGAAGCGGTCAGGTCATGGGGATGGCACCCCCATGAATGTGATTAGTGCTCTGACAAAGGAGACCCCACAGAGCTTCCTTGCTCTTTCTGCTACATGAATATACAATGTCAAATATGTGACCCAGAAGAGGGCCCTCATCCAACAAGGCAGCACCGTGATCTCAGACTTCCAGCTTCCAGACCTACGAGAAATAAGTTTCTGTTGCTTATAATGTACCCAGCCTGGGGTATTTTGTTATAGCAGCCAAACAGACTGAGACATCATCGTTACTTATAGAAACCTGGACGTTACTCAGTATTTTAGGACTGAGAGAAGGTAGAATGATAGTTCTATTAATGCTATTTCTAAAAGACATCTTTCTCCCTGGCTAGTGTGGCTCAGTTGGTTGAACATTGTTCAGTGCATGGAAAGGTTGCCGGTTCGATTCCCGGTCGGGGCACATGCCGGGGCTATGGGCTCCATATCCAGGAGGGGGCGTGCAGGAGGCAGCTGATTGATCTTTCACTCTCACATCAATGTTTCTCTCTGTCTCCCTCTCCCTTCCTCTCTCTCTAAAAATCAGTAAAGAAATAAAATAAGACACCTTTCAAGTACACAATCTTATTTCAGCCATACAACTATCTTTATCTCAATATTAAAACTGAGGAAACTGAAGCTCAGAGATTTTAAATTATTTAGTCTTCAATCATTGAATATTTAATCATTTACCTTCAGGTAAGATAAAGCCCATTTGTTCTTCCACTTAAGGCAGGACACCATGAATACTCTTCTTTAGTTATGTGAAATGAACACTCTTAAACAGAGACTGTCTCATGTCATGGTGTGTAAAAATAAAGATTTTTAGAACTTGGTAAATCTGTTTGAATTCTGACTCTGGCACTTAACATATAATTTTTCCAAAGGTCACATATTTAGTAGCTGGAGAAACTGGGTTTCAAATGCAATGAATCTAATTCTTCGGCTCACACTTATCCCATTATATGACAATGCCGTCCAAGGAATCCCTCCAATGACATCACCTTGTTTAATCACTTGTGTGGAACTTCAACACACACACACACACACACACACACACAGACACACACACACACACACACACACACACACACACACACACACATCTACTTTCTCAGTCTGCTGAGAACTGAGGAAACATTTCAAGGTCATAAAGAACATGTTCATCATCCTAAACAAGACTACACGTTTCCAAAAGTGATCCTAGAGTCCCTTTAGAAAGAATTTCCAGGGAAGTATCCCTCGATGTCCTTGAATATCTCCATCAGTTACAGAAGAGAGCAATAAAAAATAGAGACCAGATATATATAATATTTCTCTTGGGCAGGCAACTGGAGAGAATGCAGGAAGTTGATGAGCAGAAGCATGGGATCTGCAGCTCAGTGGCAAGTGATATTGGGAGAAAACCAAAAAGGCCTCATGGAGCCCACACAGAATTACCAGATGGATAGTCAACCAGGGAGATGAAGTCTGAGCACTTGGAGGAAACAGGCAGTGGACAGGGGTCTAGGCTGGTGTTTGGTGGTGAGTGCCCAGCCATAGGCTAGGGCCCTGCCAAACACTTCCAGTCCCTTAGAAGCTTAGAAAGAGGAAAATAATGCTACAGACACAGATGCCAAAGGCAGAAACCTAGTAAAACAAATATAAAAGCACAGATGTAGAGTTAGAAAGAGTGCAATGTTAGAAATTCTAGCAACAACAACAATGACAGAAAGCCTGATTTCTGAACGGATTTAGAACAAATCATTTAGGCTCTTTGGATCTAGTTTTCTCATATAGAATATAGGATGAGACTAAATTATCCCCAAAGCTATTTCTAGCACAAATAGTCTATAGCTTGGTCAGAGGAATGAGGAGAAGAACAGTTACTAAATTGAAGGTAGAGTGAAGGGAAAATCAATATCAAAGTTGACTCAATGCTTAGCCATCAACTTGCAGTTAAAAGCCCATTCTCATTTCTTTTAAAAAGACTGAGCTCAGACACAAAGATAGGTGAAACCATGCACTCCAGCCCACAAACACGATGTACACACATCAAAAATACCTTCCCAGGTAAAGTCTTCACCAAAAAAGTGTATAATTTAATTGTACTTGTAATAACACCGGATTACATGAAAAGAGTTATTAGCGGGTGTCAGGAAAAAACAGTTGGGAGCTGTACGAAGACATTGGCAAGAAAAAGATAAAGGATCTGAAAGAGAAGGGGTAGCCAAAGGAAGTGGGGAAGACTGGATTTTTTGCAAAACAAAAGAGATTATGCTACAGGCAGAGTAATGTCATACACAAAGCCTAGGACTGCACAGAATGTTAGCTGTCAAGAGAAAAATTTTGACCTGAAACTAGAAAGAAAAGATGTAGGTCCCAGTCTGTCACAGACACATCTGTGCTTCCAGAGAATGGAGCACCTATTCTGCCTCGGGTTCAGGGAATCGAAGTGAAAGAAGAAATAGCAGGGAAGAACAGTGACCTCCAGAGGTGTGGGGCTTGTGGAGGAGGAGGTCAACGTAGGAGCTGTGGTTAGTGGGAGAAAATGATCAATGCTGTGCATTTAGTGAATCAGATCTCTCAGAACAAGCAGCAGCATTGTACTTTACACACAAAGAAAATGAACCCCCCAAAAGTAAAATAAGTTAACAAACTTATATAGCTGGTTAATTTTGAATGAGCAGAAGTTACACACCTGAAACCCACCTAATTCACACATACACATGTGCACACACACTGTAGCCTCTTGGTCTCTACTGTTCATAAAACAGAATCCTTTAACTTGCTAAAGGTCTGTTGTATGATACCCTGGGCAGTGACAGGAGGAAGGCTGAAAGTAACATGAAATGGACAAAGCACTGAGTCCAGTTTACCTGTACTGAGAACCAGGAAGCCCGTGTTGGGATCTCACAGCTGGTGTGCAATCCAGACGAAGTCACCTCAACTCAAAAATACAAAAGTTGAACTAACTTTTTTTTTTAATTATTATAATAAAAGTCTATGATTTCCCCAGGTACCGTCTTTGGGGTTCAGTCCTCTGAACAAGACTGCCCAAAAGCCAAGTTTTCTGGAAAGGCACGCTCTCTTGTACAGCAGTTTTCAATATGGTCATTTAACTTACAAAAACATAGACATCCCAATGCTATTTTTCTCTACCCATAAACTACAAATAAATGAATGGATGCTAAAGGCCAATAAGTGTTACCAACAAGGCAAAAGAACGTTTAAACAGCTTCATTTTAAAATCTATGAAGAATGTAACATGATTTCTCTAAAGGGTTCACCCTCAGTACTGTGCTTCTCCCTTTCATAATTAGTAATAAGAAGAGGTCTTGAGAAAAGAAAACAGTATTTCCAAAGCCCCACAGTGAGGGCCAGTTTATCACGTAGCTAGGATCGTACAATTTTAATTGCACATTTAGGTCATTGGCTGTAACTGCTGATAAGCTGTTACCATGAAACATCCTGAAATCAATAAAGAAAATGTTTGAAGGAGAGGGAAGTTGTAAATGGAAATGTTAAGAGATTCTTAACTGCGCTGTCTTAAATGCCACTGTTGGAATACAAACTGAACTTTAAGCATGATTTAGCAGAACCATGGAAAGAAAGACCTCTGAACCACAGCACTTATTTTCAATTAGACTGAAAGCTAACAGTGTTATGTTTGTGCCAGACTAATTTGGTCAAGAGTATTTTTTTTAATAGTTTCATTTAGGCAAACAGACCTCTTTGCATCTGTCCTCGTCTGAAAAGAAGGAAAATTAAATAAAAAAGGAAGGGGTGCTTTTCCGACAAAAATCTTTAAAATTGCCCAAATATCAACATGTCGTATGCTAGCACTCTGAAAAATTCACATTAAAAATAAAATTATTTAGAGAATTACCTGATAATAGTTTACCAATTCTATTTTTCATTTCTAATTTAATCAAATAATTATTAATACAGAACACTTTAAATTTTAAAATGTATTTAAAGTTGCTACCTGGCTACCTGCAAAATTTGATATTCTAGTAAAGATTTCAGATTGCCCCTGGTGCATTCACAAAACTGTTTTAGAAAGCTTTTGTTGTGAAGAAGGTAATATAATTGCACAATTGAATAAACTGAATAAATTTGTGCTTACAGTGTATGTAAATAATCCATTTATATACCATTGATTGGATGTATATTTTATGGGAGTGAAAATAGTATTGCTCATTAAAGACAGAGTAGGCATATGTCAAGATAATTCATTAAATATATATTAATAGCTGCAAAATGAAAACAGCCTTGTGTTTTTCTCTTGAAAATTGTTTTAGAGTAATATGCTACCTTTATCGGTGTCAGCTCTAAATTGGAAGTTCACGTTGATATATCACTAGGTTCAGAGATGCAATACTAGTACTAAATATGAACAAAGTAATAAAGGAAAGGTGGGCCAGGGGATGAGGCAAGGCGCTAGGATACAAATGGAAAAACCCTTTGTAAAGCATATAATGTAATGATCCAAAATGAAATCAAAACACACTGTAGTTTATTTATAAAACTCCTTTGCATTATTAAAATCCACTATAAGATTAACTTAGAATTGCAATTTTTACAAATGTTATAGTTAATAATTTCCATCATTCTTAAAAAAAAAAAGGAGGGTTCACCAAACCATGTATCTTATACATGGAAAAATTCCAAGTTCGCTTGATTGGCTAAAGAATTGATCCTTTTTAACAGTGTCCTGTTCATATTTGCCGTTCCTTTGTCTATGTGAAGGTAAATACACATTTTGGCATGTGGGTATGGGCAACAGTTACTTCACAGGACAGCTGGGTGAGTCCTGCAAAGATGTTTCAGCCAAATGTTTATTGGAAAGCCTTCTGGTGTGAAGCACAGGAGAGGCCTGCAACACGACTGTTGAATCAGCCCCTGGTGCAGAGCTGAGACACCTGACGGGTTCTCCTGCGTATTCTTTGAGCACGAGGGTGCAAATCTGTATCCATCATCAACCCACCGCATGGGAAAGAGAGGGAGAAGCACACACAATTACAGCAGCACTGGAAATTATGACCCAAGTTAAAGAAGTTTCCTTTTACCACTGCACCCTTATCTTTTCAATACCCGTTTTCCAGCCCTGGCTGGTTTGGCTCAGCAGCTAGAGCACCGGCCTATGGACTAAAGAGTCTCAGGTTCGAGTCCGGTCAAGGGCATGTATGGTCCCGGGCCCTGGTAGGGGTCATGTGAGAGGCAACCAACCCATGTGTCTCTCTCACACTGATGTTTCTCTCTCTCTCTCTCTCCCTCCCTCCCTCCCTCCTATTCTATCTGAAGACAAATAGAAAAAAAAATATCCTCGAGTGAGAATTAAAAAAACTGCTTTCTACACACAGAACTAAGTGGTTAAACACATGCATACACATGTATACATCATAAATTTTGAACAACAATAAAATACAATTGTGCACATTTGCCTTACAAACAATAATTCTCCACAGAGGGTGATTTCCCTGTAGGTGAATTTGGCAATGTCTGGAGATATTTTTGATTTTCACAACTTGGCTGTCACTGTGGTCATCTAATGGACAGATAGTAATGATGCTGCTAATTATCCTACCAATTTTCTCTTTCAAAATGAAAATAGCCCAGCCAGTGTGGCCCACTGGTTGAGCATCCACCCATGCACCAAGAGGACGCAGGTTCGATTCCCAGTCAGGGCACATGCCCAGGTTGTGGGCACACTCCCCAGTAGGGGGCATGCAGCAGACGACCAATTGATGTTCTCTCTCATCGATGTTTCTATCTCTCTAGCCCTCTCTCTTCCTCTCTCTCTAAAATCAATAAAGAAAAAATAAAAAATAAAAAAATGACAATAGTGTTCAGGTTGAGAAACTCTGCTGTAGACAGGCGGGCAGGTAGCTGTCCCTCTGTAGGTGTATTTTTTTGTGTTGATACATGCTCTCTCTGTTAATTAAACTATCATTTGAAACATAATTCTAAGATAAAAATTAAAATTTATAAATACAGTCTTTCTACAGTACTTTTTACATAGTATTTAGACAATCAATGTCTAACTTCACAGTATTCAAATAATATGGATGGTAAACCATCCCAATCCATTTCAACTTTACACAGAACTGTTTATTCCTCTTTTTAAAACAAATTAGATATTTTTAGAGCAGTACTGCCCTCACTGCAAAATTGAGCAGAAAGTACACAGAGTTCCCATACACCTTCTGCCCCACGACCCACACAGCCACCCCCACCATCAACACCCTGCGCGAGGGGTACATTTGTCACAATCATCAATGAACCTACACTGACACATCATTCCCACCTAAAAGCCATAGCTTACCTTGGGGTTCCCTCTTGGTGTTGGACGTTCTATGGGTTTTGATGAATGTATAATGGCATGTAGCCATCGTCCAAGTGTAATACGAGATAGTTTTGCTGCCCTAAAAATCCTCTGTGGTCTGCCTAGTCATTATTTCCTGTTTGATGCACAGACCTGTGTTTTCAAGTTTTAAACACACCACAATGTAAATGGTATACTTCTATAGTAAATTCACATATTAATTACATGGATCACGAATTTAGATTAATTTTACTAAAAGAATGGGAACTTCGACTCCACAAATGATAACAGATGAATAAATATTACACAAGCATCCCACAAATTTTCCAAGTTACATTTGTGTCAAAATAAACATCTCACACTCACATTCAAAGTAAATAAGAGAGAGAATACTTCCATCAATTACAGTATCTGAAAAGGTTTAACCTCCTGGTAAAAAAGCCAATATGTTTTTAATGTATTCACCTTTTGAGACCAATGTGTAATAAAACCCTCAAATTAAGTAGATTGCATTTTAGCTTAGATAAACTAATAGCACAATTAGAGCACCACATAATTCACCATTACTGCTTTGAGGTAAATCACTTAAGTATTTAAGCTCTTTAGAAGGACTTCACTGATAAAGTAATGACTATCTATAAAATTCTCCTGAAGATTAGTGGTATTGGTGCTGCTGGTAAGTGAAAAAAAAGTAAGGGGGGGCTGTGAGGGGAAACTCACATTCTAAGATGCACCTTTAGTAGCCAAAGTCATACTCAGATTTTAAGGACATCAGCTCAGCTATGCTTCTTACTACAATCCCTATCAAAACGTGGAAACGAAGTGGCTTGGCTAGTCCCACCTGATTTTAACCATGAGGAGAGCAATTCTAATGATTGAATCTTAGTTATAAATTATATTAATCTGCATTTTTTTTCAATACTCCCTTCCACTACTGCAGAACAAGTTTATTTCATTAACATACAAATTTAGTATACTCAAATTCTTTTTAAAACAAAGATGGATATATGTAAAGATATATATAATATACACATGTATATTTCATTAGATATAAATGCATATATATTTATATATTCATGCACATATGGCAAATAATATAATTTATGTGAATACTTGATTTGGGGAAGAAAACATGGCTATGTGTCACCATAGCTTCTTTCAAACCACCGTAATTCTCCACCTGCCTTAGAAACAATGTAAAAGTTGAGATCTAACAAAATTGGAAGAGGCCTAGCATGAAACAGAAAGTAAGCAATGAAAGTCAATATATACCTGGAATCCACAGAGTTCACAGATGATCGGTTAAAATGCAAATATTTGAAAAGCTTATTTTGTTGATAATTATAACTAAGTATATAAGAAAAAAATTAAATTTCTGATCACACTTTTGGTTACTCCCACTGTGGCAATTTTGCAATGATGAGCTGAGGCTTTTGTTTTTATTTTTTGGTAACACTACAAGACTCGGGAAAACTCTACACATGCTTAATTTATATGTATTTATTTAGTAAGAGCTAATAAATATACCCACATGCTACATACAGGAACCCAATGCTTGGGAATTGTCCTCAACGGAGCCTCAAAACAAACCACGATATGTAAATAAACCAATTTTCCCAACTTTCCAGTTAAGGAAATTCCTGGACATTAAAGACAAAATAATCATAGAGTGCAGTACTTTTTAATAGGAAATAGAATTTAGTTATCAAACTCATTTATTTGCTCCTAGATACTATGATATCTTTTACCACAGAGACCCACAGAAAATCATCACCGTGGATGTCTGTCTGAGGTTTTGAAAGAATTCTAAATGCCTGGGCACCAGGAAGTATTTTCTCGCCTTGGGAGATGTGCAGTCCATGTAAAGTTATTTAAATAGATGCTTGTACTGTTAAGAAGAGGCTACTCTTTCCTTGATGAAAAGGTAAATTGCAATTTTAGCAGAAATGTACCACAAATCTCTAAAGGACAAGACGGAAGCGGCTGTGAGAGCAAGCTTGTTCTTTAGAGTATGTATGAAAATGAGCTCAGATAGGCTTTTGTCTGTTTATTTGCCTCATATCTAATAGAACACATGCTGACAAAGGTGAAGACGGAAATCAGAAAATGTGAGTCTGAAGACAATTGCTACATCCTCAACTGAAAGAATTCTGTTCACTTTATTAAAAATCACAGACCCACCTCCTCCAAAACGGAAAGTAGATTAAAAAGGTTAATATCCGGCCCTGGATGGTTTGGCTCAGCGGTTAGAGCCTCAGCCTGCAGACCAATGAGTTGTGGGTTCAATTCCCATCAAGGGCATGTACTTCGGTTGCGATTCGTCGCTGGCCCTGGTGGGGTTATGGGGGAGGAAACCAGTTGATGTGGCTCTATCACATCGATGTTTCTCTCTCTCTCCCGTTCCCCCCCCAACTCTATCTGATAATAAGTAGAAAAATATCCTCGGGTGAGAAATTAAAAAAAAAAAAAGGTTAATATCCAGGGAAAAGATAGGCAGTAAAAAGATATACAGCTCAGTTATCACTTATATACTGCTCCCTAACTATGCTCAAGCTCTTAGAAATTATTCATTTATTTATTCAACAAACATTAATTGAGGCCCACCTTATGCTGGTAGTTGTAACTGCTGAGGCTACAGCATTGAACAAAAAAGATGGACACTCTCTTCACTCACGGACGGATACGCAGAGGGTCATAGATAATAAATGTGTAAGTCAGCAAATATCAGGGAGTAGTAGGTACTATGAGAAAAAGAGGTACTATCATAATTACTGCAGGTGCACTGTCCAGTGTGCTCTGTGCTGTTCTCATGAGCCTCCCTCCATAAAACCTTCACAGTGGTCCTGCTAAATCATCCATCTTACTGTGTTACGTTCCTGCTAAAATCTTCCATTGCCTCCTGGAGAACATGAGCTAATACCTATAGTACTCCAGATCCTTCTCAACCTGCCTTCCTCACCTCTTCCCCTTCCATCCACACCTTCTATACAAAGTGTACCATGTCACATTGTATATAACTTCATTTATTCATTTACTCATCCATATATCCACACATTCAAGCAGGTATTTATCAGGATGCTTACGTGTGCTGCAGACACATTGGTGAATGTAAATAGTCACGGTCTCTTCCATTATGAGAACTTAAAATCTGGTATAGAAAATAGATATGAATCAAATCCGACAGAGGAAGGACCAATTGCAAATGTAAAAAGGGTTTCAACAGAGGGGGAATATGTTATCATTAAAATGAATAAAAAGAAATACGATCCCCAGAGAAAAGGAGAGTTGGTCATCTATTGGCACAGATGTTAATATGTTTTAATTATGTGTTTCTATGTGCCCAATAAATTTCTGCACTAATGGACAGGCTATTTCTGGGTTCCCATCCTAGTATATAGAACACACTAAGAAATGTTACAAGTGATAAAGGAATTATTTCCAGTGGGTTTACATCTCTTCCTGACATATTATAGATGGCTGGGATTATTGCTACAAGCAGAGGCCAAAAGCCAAAGCCCATTTTTTATTATAGTCAAGTTTGTTTTCCCCACCAAGCTCTCCCCTCACCCTCACAGTCAAGTCATGTAGCCAACAGCCTTTGCCTTTCTCCTCCAAGGCTCTAAGAAACTCTTCTCAGGCTCTGCATTCTTAAAGGAAATTTACTTACATGCTGACAGCTCCCCAGGGGTAAAGGTCTTAAATATATATATATATATATATATATATATATATATATATATATATATATATATAGAGAGAGAGAGAGAGAGAGAGAGAGAGAGAAAGAATATATAGAAAAATTTAATATATATATAGAAAATATATATATATTTTTTTCTGTCTGGCAATAGAAAACTAGAGAATATTAATCTTGCTTCACACTATTTTGTGGGTAGTAACATCTCCTTTGTATATACACTACCCATCTCCAGACTTGAGCCAAGATCCACTGGAAAGCATAAGGATACAAAGAGAATTCCGAGTTAGATCATCCTGACCTGGCTCAGTGTGGCATTTGTTTATGGTTTTATATTCCCGGGTATATGTGCCAAATTACATTTTCACATATTAGAGGGGTAACTCCAAACCCACATTTAGAGGTCAAACACTCAAGCTATCACCTATTCCCATCTATTTGTGTTTAATGCTTAAGGCTAAAAATGTTTCCAAGAGATCATAAAATCACATCATGTCAGAAAAAAACAACTTTCTCAGAATGTCTGGAGGGTAATGTTTTAGATAGATTCAACTAAAACATCCTATCAAGGAGTCGCTGGCCTCCGAAACATAATGTTCTTTTTAACTAGAAGGATAGAGCACAGAGCTGCAGAACAAGGGTGAAGGCATTGACTTTTTAATGTATAAACAATGTAGCTCCTTGAACTCATTATATCATGATGAAATTTGAGAAACCATTTTCCCCTAGAAAAATCTTACTAGGAAGTAAATTGCTAAATCGTAAGGTAAAATACATGGCTTCTTTCATTATCTTCCTTTGTTCCTGTCTTAATCAAAGATTATTATCTTGAAAAGAACCAAATTTGAGAAAATTCATGTTTCTTCAATTTAATTGCTGTTGTGTTTTTTCAGAGTACATTAGAGCCATTCTAAAGTATTTCTTGTTAGAATGTATATATATATATATACACATATATATATATGTATATATATATATATATATATATATATATATATATGCCAGTTGCATTTATTTAACTCTATACTCTCATGTTTTAAGTATATTTTTAGTTGTCATTTTAAATATTTTATCAAAGGAATTTGAATTCCCAAAAAACCAGGTCCTTATGTGTGGCAGTATTTCCCTCAATATGAGAAAGCAAACTCTTGATTTTGGAGGAAAAAAGGGCCAAAGAAATTATACGAGAGCAACTGTGTGTCCTTTTACAGCTAGGAGTTGGCTTTACACATTCTAGGACTCATAAATAAACAGAAGAGTTCTGTGAACTATATGCAGATGGCTGGGTCGACACTGGGAGCCTTTTGTGATGATTTTGGTTTGCTTCCCTGTTTTGCCATCTCTTAAAATATCTGCAATAAAACAAAAAACAAAAAAAACAAAAAACACCAAAATTTTGCTGTGCTCCTCAGAAATAGGACAAGTAGAATCTAACTTGAGATTTTGCCCTCTGCTTCACTGGGGCTTTGTAAAGCTTGGAGAAATCCATTCTTTTCCCTTATTATTGTTCACACAAAAATATCTGCCCCCACCACTGGTATTAAAAAGGCTTTATGTTTTTAATATCTATTGTTTTCTTTTTAAAGGATAACACAATAATAGAAGTACAATGAGAGAGGCAAATCTACAAGTTGGTAGAAGGAAGTAATAAGCCAAGAGGAGAAAAATTCCGCAAACCACATAAAGGAAGAATGAGATCAGCCACTTAAGTAAGCAAGTGTAAGGTTGCCACACTGGTACTGAGCAAAAACGTTCCTGCCAGTCCCAAATGAGGAGTGGAGAGGGAAGAACAAGGGCATTCTGCACAGCAAGGCAGGGAGATAAGGCAACAAAGTCAAGTGGAGATGCTAAGACAGCAATTTTGTATCTACTTTTTTCACCTGATCATGGCACAGATATTTTAGCAGGTGGTCAGAACACTGGGCACAAAAAATGAACGGAAATAATAGCTTACCAGTATTTGTTATCATTTGTTTCAAATGTTTTTGTTCAACTACCTCCACTCCTCCAAATACACTTAAATATACAAATTCCTTCTCTCTCTCTCTCTCTCTCTCTCTCTCTCTCCTCATCATTACCACTATAGCAACAATTATTTGCTTAGCTAATCATAAAGTTTCTTTATCTACAGCAAAAGCCTAAGGACTTTGGCAACGTAAAAAGTATTGGCATCTCTCTGATGTACATTCAAAAATCTATATTACAATTCTTAATTCAGCAAGCATGAGTCAGCAATAGAGATACTGTATCTTTAAAAAGACATGAGGGTTTCCAGTCAAGCCTCTTAAGGATTTACAAATAACATTTCGAGAGGGTTGAACATGTGGACGAAGATAGCAGATGGCTTTTAGCATAATACTGCTCCAGGATCCTTTGATTTTATTACTTTTCCTTTTTGATGGTCCTCTTTTCTGGTTTGTTTTCATGACTTTGTGGCCTAATGGACTGAAATCAGACAGTGAAGCTGAAAACCCTTAAGTCCTAATGACAGTGAGTGTCTTATTGGGTGACCTTGAGTAAGTGTTACATTTCCCTCATCACAGTTTCTGTGACAGAAAATAAAAATCACCCTGACACCCACCCCCAAGAATGGACTAAGACCAGTAATTATTACTCAACTTGTATAATATGAGATAAGGATATTAGCTGCCATTTATCAAGCATTTCTATGAGCCACACACTATTTCAGGTATTAGCGCATTTCACGACTTTTCGTTCACAATAGCCATATAAAATATGAAGAGCTAACCCCATTTTACAGATGGAGAAATGAAACCCAAGAAGTCTGAAGACTTGAACTTAGTTCCACTTGACCACAAGTCCCCTTCTCTTCCCTTTATGTGAACCAATCTCTGCTAATGAATAATAATTATAATCAAAATGTTTAATAATTAATTGGTTATATTATATATAGCAATTATATATACTACATAATATGTAGCAATTACTACATATATAGTAATTATAGAATACTATGGGTAATATATAATAATTACTAATTGGTGATATAATAATGTGAATTCAGGGTGGCCTTCCAACACTAGTGTTCTGTTGTTACTTGACTTTCTTCAGTCTACGTCTATTCATGTATTACCTGGAAACAAATACCCAAAAAGGAAGAAAAGGAGGGAAGCAGGTAGGGAGAGAGGGAAGGAGGGATGCTTGGCTCCACAGTTCATAAATTACTATTAGATTTCTAAATGTGGGAATGGTAAATTAATTTGCAAGAAAGGTTAGCCCTTGAGAGTGAAATCCTGGATGCTAGACTCTGTTTATTTGGTAGCCCTTGCTTGAATTATTTTTAATGTTAAGTACTGTTCTGCAACAGAAAATAAGATCCATGGTGCTTTACAGATTCAGGGAGCATATAGAGAGAATGAATCTGAAAAAATAAGAAAAAAAGGAAGGAAGGAAGAGAGGGAGGGAGGGAGACAAGAGGATTCTTGGGCTGCCTGGGCTGTTCTACCAAAGCCAAAGCCAGGAACTGCCTTGTTAAATGTGTGCTTTCTTCCAAATGAGCCTTCTGATTGATCACTTCCATGTGGCTAAACGCATTTTCTATTTTTATTTAAAACTGCAAAGAAAAAAATTACCTTTAAAATGTGTTTGAAAAATGGTGATAGGTTACAGATGAGAGGCACAGCGTTGAACTGGAATGATTACAGCCATTTCTGAGAGCTAAGGTATCAAGAAACAGCCTCATTTCCATACAGCTCTTAAGAGTTAGTTCCAGAAAAGGAAGGATCAAGTCCTTGAGTCTCTCCGAACTCCTAATTTCAGTGCCTGGGGAGAACCACATGCTTATAGTTTCTTTAAAAGTATGTTTTCCTTTTTTTCTCATTTTGCCTGCCATTCATTCAGCACGGACCTCCAAGCACATTAGAACATTAATTTATAATACTTCTGCACATGTAGCGGAATCCCCTAAGATTTTAAGGACGAACTTGCCAATGGAAAATAGGCCATATGGAGCGCCCAGGCATTCTGAACACAACTGAAGTCCATTATCTCCCCTCGCCCCCAGCCCCAGCACGATGAGGAGGATATTTGGCTGCACTGTTTTGGAAGCTAAGATGCTCTTGTGGATTGTAGATGCCAAATTGGAACAGAGTTGGTCTCATATAAGACAGCCATGGATTCAAACACAATAACGTTAAACATCTCTCTAATCAATGATTTTTAAAGTATGCACTTTGTTTAGTGCCTGATATTACCGTCTTGTTTACAGAGACATTAATAATAGAGTGAGAATTAATTTGTAGAAATTGAAGAAAACACATTTGCATCTGGCAAGTCTATTAGATTCCACTTATAAAATGGTTCCTTGTCAGAGAATTTGTGCAATTTTGCCAGATTATAAAGGAGAAAGTGACAAAACCTTTGAGTTTATCAACCTCAAAAACTGATGTACGTTAGTAAAGTGAGCCCCACCCTCCCTCAAAGGCTCTACAGACTCCCACGTATTCTTGTTTACCCTTCATTTTCCATTTTGCTTTTGGTTTCCTTCCTTTGGTAACATCAACCTCTTGTGGGTCACAATTTGTCATGTTTTTTTAAACAACTTAACACTTTCCTAGATAAAATGGTGGGCAATTATCTCTGGAATGCTGCCCAAAAGAATTCCGGAAGCCTCTGGCTAGTTGCAGGACGGTTTACATTAATCACTCTCTCTCTGCATGCTTGTCTCCTCTTAGCAGTGACCAGTGTCAAGTCAGACAGTCCATGCAGGGCCCCTGATGGCCTGTAAAAGGGCATTACCACACACTGCAGGTGGCCAGCAGGAACAAAGCCTTTGGCCCTGAGTAATTTTAAGAATTCCTGCCAGTTCTAATCCACTGCTTAGGGGAGCATATTTGTTCCTGAAATCCTTGTTATACCACTTACTACACAACTGACAATTCAATGTTTTATTTTGCTTTTTAAAAAAGATTTAGTTCTTAGGTTACAAAGCACTTTAGACTTGGTGTGTAGGTCACTTGGTGCTTTCTTTTCAAAATCCTGACAACCAAAAGCTAGCTTCTCATTGTGAAACGTTTCACTGGTGTTTCAAAGGAGGAGCCCAGAAGTCCCTACTGTGCTAGCCAGTATGGCTTACAGTGAGTCAGCATAACCAACTCCAAGATACTCGGCTCAGCTAGTGAAATTAAACAGTGAGTAATTTTGACAAGCATTCAAGGTCACAATAATGTAAATGGGTATATTCTTCAGGGGATCTTATCTCTGGTACTTGAAATCTATAGATATTATAATACCATCTTGAAATGATCTGAACCAGCCTGAGGCAGGCCGACCTTTTATTTTTTTCTGTTATCATCACCTCCAGGCTACAGGTTTTTATCATAACATTATTTTATTCCTGGATCTACTGATCATGTTTTCAAAGCTATTACTCTTCACCATAAACCTTTCCTGAGAAAAATTCAAATTTTCATAAACCACAGTCAATGTTGCTGAGAAAAACAGTCACCGACACATACAATCTCCTGAGTGGCGTTAGTTATTCCTTATAAAAATCACAGGGGTTTTCAATCAAATGATAATACCTTCCTCTATACTTTCTATTTCTTCCACACTGCTTGATTTTAAACTGTTTTTCCTTACCACAGAAATTATATAAAACACAGAATGTCAGTTATATAGTTTTCTATTTCATATGCTCACTTCCTCCTGTGAATCTTCACACCAACTCTATAGCACTTTAATACACTTGGTCTCATATGCACGCATTTTAGCCCTGTTATTACTGGTAAACTGTGCTCGCTGTAAAGAAAACTACATCTTATCTTATTCGGCTCTGCATTACCTGCAATACCTTATAAAATGCCCAATAAAGTGATGAAATGAATCAAATAACTTAGCTTCGTGTTTTGGCTTCTCTAGTAACTATGTGAGTTCACCAAACATGGATTATATAAAACCGTGAATTGAGGACTATTATAAATTAGCACTGCTAACATCTTCAATCTTTTTGTTTTGGTCTAATAACTCTCTGAGTCAACCAAATATGGATTATGTATGGTAGTAAAAGAGGGAGTAAAATAGTGTAGCTGTGCTCAATGCGAAATAAGCCTTCTTTTTTCATATTGTATAATTTTATTGCCTACGTCTTGTTTGGAACTATGCGCAGTCCAAGAAATATACCTTGATTTAATATATCCCTCCACATCGCTTTGTTTTTTAAGAAAAGTTCAAGATGCATTCATATTCATGGACCCATTTAGTACTTACATCACATCGTAAAGTAGGTAAAACATATTCTTAGCCCCACTTTACAGATGACGAAACAAAGACACGGAATGGCTGTGAGCTGCCCACAGTTACTGTTGTGAGTGGCAGAATAACCATTAAAATGCCCGAATCCTGGCCTCGGGCTCTTACTGAGCCCTCTTCCAGCCCTGGCCATAGACTCTTTCTGATGGGAACTCCGTATGATTGGATCTCTCGGCCCAATGAACTTTGTGCTCCCTAAGGATATAGTTTTAGTATTACTAATAAAATTGTTGCAAAATTTCCCTCGTGCAACCTAACATGTGGCACAGAGAAGACCTTGGAAAATGCAGATTAAATTGATTTAAACACTAACAACCAATGAACTCTCTCAACTGCCCCCCCTACTCTTCTGGTTTATTATTGTACATGTCTTATTTCTCACTCTAGTGAATATACACTAATCACACCTACTGTAATTGCATTAATGGTTTTCCCTAAAACCTCCAATGTTAAAATTTAAGTTTCTGAAGAACAAATTAGGAAAGTTGAAAAATATTGCTTGGCATAGTTTTATCAAATCTCTCCAGAATACTCTGCTGTATAAATTGAGCTAATAAATAACAAATAATGGACCTTGACAAGGGAATATCCTTTGACATATGATTATGTAAAGGGAAAAAAGCTGAATTTGGCCTGTTTGAACAATATCTTGGAAGAGGTTCAAGGTTTTTTGGTTTGGTTTGGTTTTAACTTTCATCTCTATTAGTTGAGAAATAAAATGAGTATGTTTACCAACGACCATCAAATATAATTCAGTTCAACGAGCACTCAGTGGAAGGTAACGGTGTAACCAGGGGTGAGATGGTAAAGAAGTGCACACATTTAAGAAGACAGGATCTCTGTCGTCACAGAAGCGGGAGACTGAAGTGGTCAGAGCTCATTCTCCTCGGGTTCAAATCCTGGTTCTCCCCCAGATCAGCATGTGACTGGCGTGTGCAGATAAAAAAAGTACTTTCAGTTTATTACTTCTTTTTCACATTTTCTCCCTAATATCCAATCCTTAACTGGAAGACATACACATATGTATGTTACCAAAATAAAGCCCCCCTCCAAAGATGTCCACGCCCTAATCCCCGAAACCTATAAATATGTTGTGCTGCCTGGTGTGTGGGGGTGACATTGAGATTGCAGGCAGAATTGCAGTCACTAACCAGCTGACATTAAAATAGATTATCCTGGATTATCCAAGCAGAATGAAGTAATCACATGACCCTCTAAATGTGGCAAGGGGGCAGAAGAGTGAGAGCCAGAGCGATGCCTGGGAGAAGGCCCCTCCTGGCCCTCGCTGGCTTTGAAGGAAGGACGGGCTGCAGGCAAGACACGCAGCAGATTCCAGAGGCCGGTGCAGGCGAGAGAACAGGTCCTGCCCTCGAGTCTCCAGAACGGAACGCAACCCTGCTGCAGCCTTCGTTTTAGCCCATTGAGACTTATTTCGGACTTCCAACCTCCAGAGTTGCAAAATAATAAATTTGGGATGATTTAACATGCACAATTTGTGGTTATTTTTTTCAGCTACAAATATAACACCTACATACATACACCTGTGCATACACGTGTGTACAAACACACATGCACACACTGACAGACATACTCCAAATAGACTTTGGAGCATTCAACGTTCCAGTCCTTAAGGGAATGAAGCCATTTACCAGTAAATCCCCGCATGCTGCTCTTGCCTGAACCCGGAGAGGAATCTCCGGTCACACTGGATGCCAAATGAGCTCCCGCCTTTCCATTACAGCGATATTGTGGCAGAAAATGCAAATAGCCTGCCTTCCTGGGCCTAGACTGAAAATTTTGAATCTTTGCACTGGTCCTACAGCAGTGAATCTACTCTTTCATTATCGTGTTGATCACAGTAGTCGATGGTTAATACACTGATCTGTGTTATTCACCAAACGGGCAGCCTGCCGGAAAGGGAAGACTATATCCTTATGTGTATCGGCATATCCAGTGCTAGACAATGAATGGCACATGGCTGGCCCCTCAATGTTTCTTCACATGAATGAATGAATGAATGAATGAATGAATGAACGAACAGACATCTTTTTAAGCAGGCACATGCATACATGCATACACATACAAACACACACAACGAGGTAAATCTACACTTCTATTTACACCTAACAGAAGTGTTATGAGGTGGGCACTATTTCAGTGAGTGATAGTACAGATGGATTGTAAGATCTGATTCAGGAATCCAGGCTTGTGACCAGCAATCATTAGAGCTTTCTGATCACAGTCTGAACAATGAAAGAACAACAGGCTTCATTACGATCAGTTAACATGACAGCACACTAACCACGCCTCTGCCTATGGTCACAAGATATCTGATTGGAGAATACACAGAATTGTCCTACAGTGTCAAAGAGAAGAAACGCCTCAGGAGCCTAAAAATTAGACACCATTCGTGCTGCATGGGGATGGCTAAGGGAGATAAAATTCTTCAATAGTGGAGTCACAGGGTCTATTTGTATGTTCTATCAGGTTGGATCCTTTCTAGCTGAAACCCAGTTTCATTCACCCACAGCAAGAAAAAGCTCACAATTCTGCAGCAACCTGTGATGCCGAGCTCACTTCTAGGTGTGAATAAATTTGTATATTTTTTTTAATTTAGCATCCCACTCACCCGTGTGTGAGTTTCAGAGCTGCTATAAAGGGTCACTTTGGGGGTTGACTGAAATGACAAATCACTTAAGAACTGATACATATGTGGCTAGATCTCCATGGAGGGTCATACATTAAAAACACAAAATTATGAAAATTATAAGGCATTTGGAATACAAACCATCCACACAACTTTAATTTTAGGGACAGAACTCATTAGCAGAGAGAACACTTGCCTAGCAGAGCGTGACAAAAAGTTTAATTGATGGCTGTGTGGCTGTGTACACATCAGTGATGACCACATAAAGAGGTGTTTCCTGTCCACTTTACAGATGTGACTTTGTTTCTTTAGCTGGTAAGAAAAACAGGCCTTATATCACCCTACCATTGGCTGGGTAACTGTAGCTAAATTTGACTCCAATGCATCTCTTCCTGGTTTGGGGTCAGCTTCATGGAGGAAAGTGTGTACAATAAGTACAGGTCCTTGTGACTTTTTTGTTTGTTTGTTTTTTGTTTTGTTTTTGTTTTTTTTATCCTCACCTGAGGACATTTTTCCATTTTTTGTTCAGATAGAGTGGGAAGGAGAGAGAGAGAAAGAAACTTAGACGTGAACAGGACACATCGAGCGGCTGCCTCCCGCACGACCCAACCGGGGCCGGGGACAAACTGCAACCGAGGTACGTGCCCCTAGCGGAAACCGAACCCAGGTCTCTCTGGACCGCAGGCCGACGCTCTAACCGCTGAACCAAACCGGCCAGGGCTTTTTAGTTTGTTTTTGTTTCTGTTTTAATCAATTAAGAATAGTTTCAGCAAGTATTTAATTGATAAGAGAAAGTGTGTGTGTGTGTGTGTGTGTGTGTGTGTGTGTGTGTGTAAATCTGTTAGTATACTCATACCCATGACCCATCCCTGTGCCAGGAATTTGTGGCCAGAACTCTAAGAACGCTCTCATTCAGTTGAAAACACACATTACTCTGTGAATAGTTGCTACACCCATTTTACAGATGAGATGTTTGGCCCACACCTACTAAACACCAGGATTAAAACTTGAACACAATTCTAGGATTAAGTCCATACCCCTTTTCTGTTCTTTTCTCTTTTTGAGTAGTTTTCAAGAGGGTGACGTAGAACAGAAACATATCTCATATAAATAAATTCCTTTTTTTTTTTTTTTTTTTTTACTTCTTAATTGCACTGGACTTTAATGGAAAAAGCTCATGACAAATAAAATCTGGCCAGCTGGAGAGGATGGTGAAACATCGCAGATAACAGGTTAGATCACTAGAGAGCTCGCAGTGCACATGAGTGAGAGGAACATAAACACTAACATAAGACCGCTGGTGGGAAATGGCTGGAGAGTGGGATGTCGGAGCATTCAAACTTTCAGAAAGTGATTTTGATGAAATGCTCTCACTCTACTGAAAGTGATCAGGTTTTTACTTTACCTAATGGAGATAAATCCAACAATTTAGTGAAAATAATAAAATGAGTTGAAGCAGAAGAAAGTAGTGAGAGGCATTATGAAGATCCAAGAATTAGAGAAGTATGATTTAAACTAGAGCGATTAATGTTAGAATACATAACATTTTTAGAAAAATTTAATCAGACATAGTTTGAAAAATGCAAGAAGTTTGTGCCAATGTTGAGAAAAGCATAAATAATTCTCAATCGGGAAGGGCTAGAAAAAGCTAACTAAAAGCAGAGAAATAACCTCTATGACCTCCAAAATTCCCCCAGATCTGGGTCCAAGATTTCTATTGTTATTAGTGTTAGAACCACAGAGCAGGAAAGAGTCAAGATAAACGAAGAAAAACAAGTTCTATCTAAACTGGGGAAATGAGAGCCAGACACGGAAGGAAAGCAAAAGAAGCATGAAGGATGATTAAAAAGGAACTAAAATAAAGAAAACATGTTATTTTATTTTTGTCTTTTTTTTTTTTTTTTTAGTCCCAAATAATGAAATAGAAAATGTGCAAAGTGTGTGGTACCTGCATCCAACCCCAGCAGGATGCCCCAAATTATAATGTCTGTATTACATCACCATATGTAGTACTTTTGATTGCTAATTACACTATCAGATGTATAGATATATGTGATGTGAATAATTTATTTTGTGTTTTTTTTAAGCCTAACTTTGGTTCTTGCATACATTGACAAGATTCAAATCTACAACGTACATAATGTGGAAATGTAGTTTTAAGCAATTATGATATAAGTACACCCTTTTCAAAGCATTCATATTTAATTTAAATAACATGCATTTAGGTGTCTTCGTTGAATTGGATTTGACATGTGGTGCATTTTAAAATGTCTCAAGATGAGAGTCTATTAGAAAAAAGATTGCTATAATACAGAGATTGATAAAGAGAAAAATGAAAGGAAGCAGAATAAATAAGTTTAAAAAATTAGCACTTTGCAATACCAGGGCAGATTCTGATTGGCTAGACATGCAAAAATGATTTACTAGCCTATTTTCTCTGCTGTTCAATAAAGAACATGGTGTCAATGAAACAACTGTCACATAATAAAAAATGCAGGCCATAAAGTGGTCCACATGACAATAGATCATCAAGGTGTTTCCATCCCCCTTCTATTTTAGAGCAAACTGTGTGCAATAAGACAATAAAGGTTGTTACATTTTAATAGCCATATTTCTGAAAGCTGTGGATATTATTTGGTTCTTTTCCTCCCAGTTTATTGAAATCTAGGATTAATAGCATTGTAATATTCTTATCTATTTAAAATAATGACATGTGGTAAGATTTCAATCTAGATATCTGGTGGTAGAAGAATTACCCTGTGTTACTCTTAAGAGAGTTCTGAGCCTATTTTTTTAACCGTTGGCATTTACAGAGGTACTTTATGGACATCAATCAGTTACTGCTGACAATTGTTTCATGAAACGTAGCTGTATCTGTGGGCTGGGGTTGTTGATTCCAAATATTGATATATTGATATTCTCTCCATCTCCCACTTTGCTTCTAAAAAGCAAAATCTGATTTATAAATAGAGATTTTAGTTTCCAGGTTTGCTTACAATTTGGGAAATGTCTAAAACCCCCACCCCCACCCCCTGGCCGCCTCTCTACTGATCCGTACCATTTGTTTCCTGAGTTTATTGTACACATCTGCATTTTACCTCTCTAGTAACCAGGAAAATAAAGGGACAGTTTTCCATAGTCATGTGTTCATATGTATTTAATTTATATCAGATATCCCATGGATGCTTGTGAAACGAAGAGTTGTGTTGGATTATACAACTACAACCATTTCATTCTTTCTGCCTATAACATGGTTCCCTGGGTAGAGTCTTCTCTGTTTCATCACATGCAAACCCCAATATCAGCTCCTCAAAACTCCCTTTCTCTCCAGAACTAAACACAGAACAAAATGGCAACTGGATATATTGTTCCAGTTCGAAAAGATAACCTAACAAAACACAGCGCAGACACAGGCCATCTGCACACGCATACGGGTGAGACCTGGATTCAACTCGGGCCCAACCCTCACGTCCGGGTGAGTTTAAGCGAAGGAAAACATGCCAATGACAGCAACACTCAAAGAGCACTCTCAAGGCTTTGAGACCATCAGAAGACGTATAAAACACAGTCAAAAGTCTATTACGAATGAGTGGAAACGTATCCATTAAATGTCGCTATTAATATCTAGGGTTAAAAGCAAACACAGCTCAGGGTCAGGGTAAAGGTCCATGATAAAGAGAGCCTTCTGAATGGTAAACTGGAAAATACCTTGGGCAGTCATAGTTTTACACAGGGAGACAGTGGATGTGTACATCGTGAGTAGAGAAAAGTAACTTTAAAAGTCACTCCAGCGCTGGCCGGTTTGGCTCAGCGGTTAGAGCTTCGGCCTGCGGACCAAAGAGTCGCGGGTTCGATTCCGGTTAAGGGCACATACCTCGGTTTCGGTTCGGTCCTGGCCCTGGCCCTGGTCAGGGTCATGTGAGAGGCAACCAGTCGATGCGTCTCTCTCACATCGATGTTTCTCTCTCTCTCTCCTCCTCCCACTCTGTCTAAAGATAAATGGAAAAATATCCTCTGGTGAGAATTAAAAAATAAATAAATACAAGAGTCACTCTACCCAGAGAACCATCCTCTTGGAACCGTGATCACCAGTCCCCCCCACACCCCCTGAGTTAATTTAGAAAAACACGCATGTGTATGAACCACATGTTTTTCATTACTTTGTTTTATATCACGATAAGACTCCATGATGAATACATGTATTCTCACAATGTGGATTTCCCTACTTAACCAAAGAGAAGAATGTTAATGAGATAAGCAGCATTGCTTCTAAGCCACAAAAACGTGAATGCTTGGGCACCTCTCATGTGTTGACACCGGGAACTGAGAAGCTCATTGTGCCACATTCCGCTCAGGAGTTTCTCTTTGTTGATCACCAGAACCAAGTTGGTGACTGCAGCTTCAGCATGACATTATCATGCACATGACACTTCCTCTGTTTCCAATATCTTCTTGCTTCTTTGCTAAGGGTTATGTTTACTGAGTACATACTATGTGCCACCCGTTACTCTAAATATTTTATACACAGCAACTCTTTTTATTCTCTCAATACTAACAATAATAGTACCTACCCAGTTCTCTTGGGGATTCGATAACTTATTATTTGTAAAGTACGAAGGACACTAAGCGGTATGTGGAAAGTGCTACATAAATAAGTGTTTGTCAGATGATCATATCAAATGGGTTGTGTTTGTCACTCTCATTTTACAAATAAATCAATGAAAGTAGATTGAAGAATTTCCAGGGATAACCAGCTAGTAAGTGATGAAGCTGGACTGTAAATACCAGAAGTTTAACTCCAGATGGAGTGTTAACCATTCCTAACAACCAGGCTCGTCCACTTCACAAAGTTGTGCGTGGACTGTTCCTTTAAGAGCTGGATTCTAAACACCTCCTCCGAGAACTTTCTGGAGTGTACATCTCTACACACGCTAGACTGTAGGCTTCTTACAAATACAGCCCATATTCTCTCACACAGGCTCCCGTCCAGGCAGCTTCTGCGCTGACCTGCACACAGCGGATGTGCACTGGACACACAAATGTGCAGGGAGATTGACGGCCTTGTGAGTACTATGTAAGTGGTAACGTTTTAGCTTTAAAAATTTAACAGGAATGCATTTAATATTTCATGCTTAAAGACACACATATCCATCCCGTTTAATTACCCTTTTATTTCTTATCTCTGAGTAGATGACACCCAGATCCCTCTTGTTCCATGACCACTCTTTCTGTACTCAGCATTCCAAAAGCATGTGTGAAAAGGGCCCTGACAGGCCGGTGTGAATATCTTTGTGCTTTCTGAAACTGGATACTGCTGCCGTGATAGAGGGGTGTGTGCCGCAGTGTGACCACTGTGGCTGGTACTGGCTGTGTGTTCTGGAAAAAGTTACTTAACCTCTCTGAGCTTCAGTTGACTTAGCTTTCAAAGGAAAACTCTAGTACCTACTTACTAAAGTGGGGAGGACTTAATAAAACAAAATAACAGTGGGCATAAAGTAAGTACCCTATACAGTAAACATGGAAGTTGCTTTGTAGGCTTTCTACAAGGCAGTAAGTTATAAATTAAAAATCAATACACATATAAATAAAATTTAACTATAGTTTTATTTAGGTTAGATACATTGATTCTCTTTGCTTTTTTATGTGTCTAATCTTAAAGTAGATGTGTAAAAAAAGAAAGAAATATGCTTGCTTTGTTTATACAGACATTGAGTGTTACAGGTGGGACCCACGAGAGAAAAATCCAGGGTAGCGCTGAGAAGTCAAGTGGAAAAGTAAAATTTTCTGAGACTCATAAATAGGCAGATAACAGTACCTCTAAGACCTCAGAGGACAGCTTCTTTTAAACAGTATGGTCTGCCACAATGGAAACAACTGGAAATCTCTAGATCTTCTTGGAGGGGGTATATCCACTTCTGGGTACAGGTCAAAAAAAACAACAACAACATCCTGGTTCTTATTTCCAAGAGTGATGGGACACGTCAATATTGCCTAAAGTGGAGCATGCTGGGAATAAGCTGCGGAATGGCTTTTCATGTACCAGATATGCTAGAGGCCCAGCTGCACCAGTGATGGACTACTGACAGATTGTATTCCTGCGATGCACTGTTTAAAAGCACATGTTTACTCCTACAGGCACTGCTCCAACTTTGTCTCAATGTGCATTTTTTTTGGCATATATTTCCCTTGTGCCAGAGAATATTCACCACAATGACACAGTGCACTGACTTTCTATCAGCCCTGCTTCCCTTCTGCAAAATCCACAATGAATATTTATGATACCCAACGCAACATAGGTCCTGGAAATAAATAAATAACCAGTAGTGATGTCCCGGCCTTAATGAGGTCATCAAATGGAGTAGAACCCAAGACTCACCATTGGTTTCACAGAACGGGCGGCTAAGGGTGAGGCCTTGGTTGGGGCATGAACAATGACAAGGGTGCAGTGAAGCTTGAAGGGAAGGAAGGGAGAAAAGAGGGATGGAGAGGATGGAAGAGAAAAGAAAGGAAAAAAAAAAAAAAAAAACAGCTTTTCCAGCCAGATTAAAAACCAGAAGCCAAATTTAAAGAAAATTCTACATTTATCCGAGTCCTGTTCCCTCCTCTTTGAAGGTACTGGCAGCCAGTCTATCCTATTAAACATTCATTTGAAAAGCCAGTCAATGCTTGGCCTAGTCTGACTGGCCATTTTAGAATCGAAAAACAAGACAGAAAGCCCTACAGAAGCATATTAATATCTTTTTATGTTCAAAGTGATCCAAGGACTTGAACCACTGTAGCTCATCCTCAAACCCCCCAACGCAGTGTTGCCTCGTGTGGCTGCTGCGGGTGTTTGTGCAGAGAAGCAGCGACGTGGGACCACCAGGCTGGCGGAGCACCAGCCCAGCAAGAAGCAGCAGTGACAACAATGCCGATCGCACGTGTTTCCTTCTCCGGCGCTGCTGACAGTCCTCAGGAAATGAAGCATATGGTTCTGGTGAAGTAGTTCCTTAAATTTTAATGTGGCATTGATCTATCTTAGGATTCCTAAAGGTTCCTCAGCAATACACTGAGGGAGGAGAGCTAACAGCTGAGAAGAGAAAACAAGCTGAAAGTTTAGTTCTATAAAAACATTCTGTAAAGTGCAAATTAGAAACGGTACTGCATTACACCAAAACATAATATCATTGATTATCTTTTGGTTCATATCCCAGATTCTCAAAGTCAACATTTCAAAGTGAATCACGTAAATAACATAAATCAAGACATGATTCAATGAGGCTGAAGCAGAAGGAGAAAGAGATACACTGGCGACATCACCTAGTGTCTACAGCGGCATTCTTCCTCTCAGAATTGTCATCACCGTCTGCTCCGTTGTCCAAGACAGGAACCACAGAGTGATCGTTGTCTTGGCCCTCAGGAACAGAACATATCCACGCCCATTCACCCACCTCCATCAACTCATCGTCACATGTGCCTCGTGAGTCTCTTCCTGTCCGTCCTTCACCAGTGCCCTCCATTTGTTTGGTAGCTCATCACCTGGCTCTGGCACCTCCAGTCTCTTGACCACTGGTTTCTGACCTCCCAGCCCATCTGCTGCCAGAATGATCTTCCTAGAATACAAATCTCAAATAACTACTTTTCATAAGCTACCGATGACTTCCCATTTCCTACAGGATCAAGTCAACACCTTCTCGTGGTATTCAGCTAGCTCCAAGCTACCTGTCATCCCAGAATTTTCCCTAATAGCCTGCCCTTGCTCCTGCCACCTCAAACACAACAGAACATTCACAGTTCAAAACCAGTATCATTCTCCTAAACTATATTTTTGCTGTGTCCTCTCTGTCTGACAAAATGTTACTCATGGTCAAATACCTGTCTCCTCTCTGGAGTAGACCCCTCTTCCAAGCAAAACAAAATCTCATTACTTTATCCTTCAGTAACACTTGGCATATATCTCTATTGACAAAGTTATGACAGGTTTGGGGAGCTTCATCTGAATTGCAAAGTCAAGGTATGCCATTCATACACGGAATATTTGAATATTAATTTTTAAGAAAAAAATGCCTTTGAATCGCCTTTACTGTCTCTTAGCAAAATACCACAACCACAAGTCTGAAGTCCCCCAGAAAAATGTTAAATCAGATTTCGGAACATGTCATTTTGTCCACTCTCTGGTGGGCAATGACCCGAAGAAAAGATAACTAAAGCTCCTAAAGCCATCGCGAAGACGAGCTAAAGTGAAATACGTCCCACGTGATGGAACAGAAAGCATGTATATTAGGAGGGGAAAAAAAAGAAACATAATTTTAAAAAATTCTTAAATCCTCACCTGAGGATTTTTATTGCATTTTAGAGAGAGAGGAAGAGAGAGAGAAAAAAACATTGATTTGAGAGAGAAACATTGACTGCTTGCCTCCCATACGTGCCCTGACCAAGGATCGAACCTGAAACCTTTCGGAGCACGTGACGACACTCCAACCACCTGAGCCTCCTGGCCAGGCCGAGAAGAAACAGAATTTAATTGCACACTGTCAGACACACAGCCATCAAGAGGGCTCTGTCTTTGCTCTGACTGATGCTTCTCTAAAACACTGCTAACTTTCTGGCCTTTTAAGATTCTAGGTTCTTTACTCTAAAAATGCTGAAGAATAAAAGAAAACTGCTTTTGCTGAGCAAAACAAGAAAAACACACTTTTGAGTGGGATGTAAATGGTAACCCTAAAATTGGAGAAATGGAAAGTTCTTATTTTCGATTGCATGCTTTTCATTCTGCAGAGGCAGCGTTCCGCGTTCGCCTATCCAGTTCTGGGATCATTAGTGTATGTTAGATTTTCAACTACTCTAAACACCAAGATTCTAGCTTCTGATATTACCTATCTAATAAGGACCAGGAGTTTCCATAATATGCTTTCAAGGAGCCTCTATCAAATTCTGTTCTCTGAAAGGCATTTCTTCAAATGGTTCTCCTTATCAAAGCTCCCTGTACAGCCAGGGAGCATCATATTTAAATTCGCAGGGACTTTATTGTAATCTCAGCAGTATCTGGCTGTCAGCAAGGAGGTGGCATTACGGACTATAATCATTTCGCACAGAGTAAGGTCAGGTCTAGCAGAAAAAGTTTAATTCTAGGTGATGGGTCCTGCAGAGTCAGGAGAGGGCACATACTAATAAGGAACTGCAGAAAAAGCACCGGTGACGACATGCTCCCTGCGAAAGGCAAGCTCAGCAGATTTGCTGCAACTAATAGAACCATTACTGCTGCATGTCAAGCTCTGAAAAGTACCAAAGGACAGAAGCATCAGAGTGCAAGGGATAAGAAGATAAAAACAACAACAGAAAGAGATAAATCGGAATACCTGAATCGTGCCACCACCATTTTCCCAGTTACAAGTGAAGTCACCCAAGTTATCAGATCTAGGAAACACAAGTATGCCCCAAAGCTTGCTCAAGACAATCTCCGTGCTTTATTCTAAGTGTCCCGCACTGTAACCAAACTCTTCACTGTATTACTCTCAGTCCTAAGCTCATTTCTAGTAACGCCTGTATTATCATCGGCTACTACATCCAAGCCTTTATCTTTGTTATTTTATGCACACTTTGTTTTTCCTTCTTACTCTTGTATAACATGAACAACCAGGCAAAAGGACAGGAGGATAATGCATGGAAAGGATCCTGCTGCTTTTAAAAGAGAATTAATTCTTCACCTTATTTCTAAAGGTTTCTGTTACCACTGGAAGACTGAGGGTCGAGCAAAACTGGGAGCTAGACCAGGAACCACACCAGGGTCCTAAAAGCTCGTGCAGATCACCCTCTGCTCCCCAGCGCTCCCCCACAGTTTTACTCTGGAATGAGGACAGTCCTTGGGCAATGGCCACAAGAAGCGCAGAGGCTTCAAAGCTGTGTACTTGGAATGGCTAACTGAAAAATACGAATTTTTACTATAAAGAGGTGGAAGCAAGCACGTCATAAGGAAACCGAGATGGATTCATGAAAATGCACACAATATCCCTGCAGGAATGCAAAGTAGCTATTTAAAGCGTACAGTACCATTTATCAGCCGGGGAAAATAACAGCACAAACAAACGATGAAAACACAACACCCGACCTTTTACACAGCTCACTGTTGGTCGGGGCCAAGCTGTGCCTGTTTCATGCAGCACAACAATGAGAACATGCTTCTGGCTGCGGCACATGACCTTCCCAACTTAGCAGTCGCTGGTGTGCAACGGAAAACTGTAAAACATTAATAGCATCCAGCCCTCCGTTAGGCACGGCTTCAAATTCACTCCTTATTCTGAGTAAGAATAAAATTAAACAATAGAAGATCCCTGTACATAAGTGAAAAGGCTCTTTAAAGATGAATTTGCTTAGGTGGAGGTTGGGGGTTGGGGGACTCCCATGACCTCACTACCAGGGTTTAATTAATCATGCCCGAAACAGGGAGGCAAAGCTCGGGTTACTGGCCTGCCCTTTAAGAACTCACTCTATCTGTGTTATCACCCAATATCTGAGATAGCGATCTTTTGCTCTCACCAGTTACCACGCTGTTGGGCCTTAACTCAATTTATCCAACTCTTCGTTTAACCGTTAATAAAAACTGAGCAAAGAGGAACATAGCTCAGAAGGCTCTGAATAGTGCCTCTGGGATACACATTTTATTCTTCCCTCCGTTTCTATTCTGGTTACATCAGTATGCAGAAGCCATTTCAACGGAATATTCCTAGACACAATAAAATTGTACACGGAAGGATAGGTTTGGGTTTAAATAAAAAGTTTCAAATTCTGGCAATTCACCTGTCAGGTGGACAGCGCCGCACACGGGAAATCCTGGGCATCCATGAACACAGGCCATTTGTCACTGGAAATTATGAAGGGGGCCCATGAAGCAGCAAGGCGTCCCTTTGTTTAAGAAGACAAGTGCATTTGCAACAGAGGAATGCTTCCTTATATCTATTTCAGGCCAGCCTATGTGGTAGGAAATCTTGAGTGAACAGGGCTATCTTTGCCCAGCATCTGAATTAGACCTTGCCACAATCCCTTGCTTTATCCCAGAACCAGTTCAGCCTCATTTGTATTTTCTGGACATAGTGCCAAGTTAAGACAGCCAAATACCATGAGTCAACTGGGGAACGAATTACACTTCCTCTTTTACTCCCATGTCTAAACTGGGCTGACCTCTTTCCCTGGGTATCAGTTCTTCTGGAAGTGCCCAAATGCAAGGAAATGAATGAAATGCTTATTTTGGACCAACACATGGCTGAGAATGTAAAGTAATCACTTTTGGTGATTTTTCAGTATCCGCAGAGGGCACATCGACAGGGTGGTATAGACTTTGTCTTTAAAATCTGACAGACCTAAGTTTGAATCCAGTGCTCGTTTACTAGGTCCAAGGATTCAGGGTAAGTTACTTGAGCTTCTAAGCCCCCATTCCCTCATCTGTAAAATGGTCACAGAACAGTACTTATCTCACAAAGTCATCCATAGCACAAATGCCTAGCTTATGACAACTATTCTTGAAATGTGATGATGCTACAATATCAAAAGTTAAGCCCTTGGTCTGATTTTTTTAAATGAGGCACAGAAAACATTCAGTTGTAAGATCAGTGGTGGGAACACCTGCTCAAAATACCCTGCAGAACTCAATAGTAACCTCCCAAGTTTGTTGCTGTTGTTGTCACTGTAGGTCCTTTTGGTAAACACTGGATTTTCCCCATGTCTCATCTCCAGTAAATCCTGGTAATCTATTGTGTTTTTGCAAATGTGCCAATAATCAGCAGATCCCATTTAAAACAACATGTTCACGTTCATATTAAACTGTGCCGCTCCCCCCAGCCCCATTTGCTCCTAGATGAACTGTATATTCTATATTCTGATAGTCATTTTATATAAGATACATTTGTGTGCTGGCTATAACCTACATACTCTCAGAACTTCTTAATTCTTAAAAAAAAAAGCTACTGCTGTTTACTTAAAATAAGTTTTTGGCTCAGTGGATTGAGCATCGTCCCATGGACTGAGAGGTCCTAGTTCAAGTCCTGATCAGGGCACATGCCTGGGTTGCAAGCTCGATCCCCAGCAGGCAGCATGCAGGAGGCCACCGATCAACGTTTCCCTCTCATATCAATGTTTCTATCTCTCTCTCTCTTCCTCTGTCTCTCTAAAAAAATCAATAGAAGCCATATTTTAAAAACACTAATTTTTTGTGGGGGTTCTGCCACAGTAATATGCTCAGTTTCTCATCAGAATGATACATTACTATTTTTAAATATTTTTGAATACACTTTTACAGGTTGCTGCCCTTATGGTTCTTCATAGGCACATACTGGTCAAATATACTACCCTCTGTAGAACACTCTTTTCTCAGAGGTCAATATTACACAAATATAAAGAAGCATTCAGAGTAATGTGTCACTTTTTACATATTCTTAGAAGGTGCCAAAACACTGTTTTTATTTTTTAAAAATGACTGAGTCAAAAGTGTGAAAATAAAGAAAAACTATGAACTCACAGACCTTCTGGGGATTTTTATATGCAAGGACATTCTCTCAACAAAAAATATGTATTTTACTGTATTACTTGTTTTGAAACTTTGGGCTTGTTTTGAAAGTGTTCATATTGTCATCTTTCTTTTTTTTCTATATTCTGTACTTTTCTTTTTTAATAGCAAACATCTTTTCTTATCATCAAGCTCCTTAAAATGTTTAATTGAAAAGTCCAGATTCAAAATGGCAGCAGAGTGAATGGAAGCTACACAGACCATCTCCCAGGAACAAACTGGAATTACAACTAAAATAAAGACAAATCATCGGGAAAAAGAAACAGAAAAGCAGTTTGCGAGGACCATATAACCAAGGATACTGAATCGATCCTAGTAGGATTGCATAGGTGCTAGAGGGGGGCTGGGAGCCCACGGACAACAGCGGTCTTAGCTGTGAGCAACGCCCTCAGGGTTAAAGCCCAAGCTGGCTCCACAGTGCAGAGGGCCGGAAAAGAGCACTGAATTGGCTACAGCTACGCACCTTGGACTCTGGCAGAGGGAGGGCAGACTGGACTGGAACTGTGTGGGGAGACTCGGGATTTGGAGGGCACTCAGAGCTTTTGCTGAGTTTCGGCCACACAGGACGGTGGCCATCTTACTCCTTCCCAGGGCTCTGGGGAGAGGCAGCAGCTCCTCCCTCGGAGATTCAACCCAACCCAGGTGGGCCATTGAAATGCAAATTGAGGCTCATTAACTACCAGCATCTGCCTCACCCTGGGGAAATCCTCTTACGCTGAACACCTGAGGGAGGTTTTCATTCAACTGAGAACCCAAGGTTCTTCAAGCAACCACGACTAATAGCCTCTAGGCAAAAAGTTAGAGGATAAGTGAACCCTTCCTGAGCTTGCAAATCTACTCAGGAAAGTAAGACTTGACAGTGGTGTTTAACGTGGGTCCTCCCACGCTCATCCAAACCCAGTAGAGAGAGCTACAAACAGCAGAACACCAACATCCACAGGGAAATTTGGCAGGCTCCAAAACACACTGAGATAGCCAAAATGGTGAAACAAAGAAACAGATCCCAAATGAAAGAACAAGAGACATCTACCAAAGATGAGATAAATGAAATGCAGTTAAGCAAGTTAACAGAGCTAGAATTCAGAGCCATGATCTTGAGGGAGCTCAACAGCATGAGTAAGGACATCAACACCATGAGTAACAACATAGAAACATTGAAAATCAACCAATTGGAGATCAAGAAGCACCAAGAAGAAATGAAGAATGACATAGCAGAAATAAAGAACACATTGGAAGCACTAAACAGCAGAGTAGAGGAAGCTGAGGACCGGATCAGTGAATTAGAAGACAGGGTAGAAAAAAATCAACCAATCAGAAAACCAAAATGAAAAAACAATTACAAAACAGGAAGACAGCTTAAGAGAACTGTGGGACAACTGGAAACGTAATAACATTCACTTCATAGGAGTCCCCGAAGAAGAAGAAAATGAGCAAGGATTAGAGAATATATTTGAAGAAATAGTGACAGAAAACTTCCCTAATTTGGTGAAGAAAGAAGGCATTCAAGGTCAAGTAGCACAGAGAGTCCCAAGTAAGAAGAACCCAAACAGGCCCACACCAAGACACATAGTAATTAAAATGCCAAAAATTAAAGACAAAGAGAGAATCCTAAAGGCAGCAAGAGCTAAGCAACAGGTTACCTACAAAGGAACCCCCATAAGGCTATCAGCTGACTTGTCAACAGAAACACTATAGGCCAGAAGGAAATGGCACGAAGTAATCAAGGTCATGAAAAACAAGGATCTGAATCCAAGACTATTCTATCCAGCAAGGCTTTCATTCAAAATAGAAGGTCAAATAAAGAGCTTCCCAGACAAAAAAAAAGGATAAGGGAATATATTAGCACCAAACTAGCACTGCAAGAAATGTTAAAAGGACTGCTGTAATTAGTAGACGAAATAGGAAGAAAAAAAGAACCACAGTGAACAAAAATGGCAATAAATAAGTACATATCAATAATCACCTTAAATGTAAACGGATTGAATGCTCTGATAAAAAGACACAGAGTAGCTGATTGAATAAGAAAGCATGATCCATATATATGTTGTTTACAAGAGACCCACCTCACAGCAAAAGACTCACATAGGTTGAAAGTGAAGGGATGGAAAAAAATCTTCCAAGCAAACAGAAAGGAAAAAAAAGCTGGGGTAGCAATACTCATATCTGATCAAATAGATTTCAAAATGAAGGCCATAACTAGAGACAAAGAAGGTCACTACATAATATTGAAAGGATCTATCCAACAGGAAGATATAACCTTGGTGAACATATATGCACCCAATATAGGAGCACCAAAATATATTAAAAATCTTCTGGCGGACTTCAAAGGAGAAATTGACAGCAATACAATCATAGCAGGAGACTTCAACACCCCACTGACATCACTGGATAGATCCTCTAGATAAAAAATTAACAAGGTAACAGAGACTCTAAATGAAGCACTAGACCAAATGGATTTAATAGATATTTACAGAGAATTACACCCCAAAACTACAGAATTCACATTCTTCTCAAGTGCACATGGGATATTATCAAAGATAGACCACATGTTAGGACACAAACTAAGTCTCTACAAGTTCAAGAAGATTGAAATCATATCAAGCATCTTCTCAGATCACAATGGCATGAAACTAGAAATCAATTGCAACAAGAACATGCAAAGACATATGAACACATGGAGGCTAAATAGCATGTTATTAAACAATGAATAGGTTACCAAGGAGATCAAGGAAGAAATTAAAAACTTCCTGGAAACCAATGAAAATGAACACACAACAACACAAAATCTATGGGATGCAGCAAAAGCAGTTCTGAGAGGGAAGTTCATAGCACTACAGGCCTACCTCAAGAAACAAGAAAAATTTCTAATAGACTATCTAACCTCACAACTTGAAGAACTAGAAAGCAAACAAAAAGAAAACCCCAGAGCAATTAGAAGGAAGGAAATAGTAAAGATCAGAGCAGAAATAAATGACATAGAGACCAGAAAAACAATTCAAAGGATCAATGAAACAAAGAGCTGGTTTTTCAAAAGATAAACAAGATTGATGGACCCTTAGCTAGACTCACCAAGAAACAAAGAGAGAGAACCCAAATACACAAAATCATAAATGAAAGAGGAGAAGTAACAACTGACACCACAGAAATAAACAGGATCGTTAACAAATACTATGAACAGTTATATGGCAACAAATTTGACAATCTAATTGAAATGGACAAATTTCTAGAAACACATTGTCTCCCAAAACTGGACTGGGGAGAGATAGAAAACTTGAACAGACCAATAACAACTAAGGAAATTGAGGATGTAATCAAGACTCTCCCAGCAAACAAAAGCCCAGGCCCGGATGGCTTCACGGGGGAGTTTTACCGGATATTCAAAGAAGAACACCCATTCTCCTCAAACTATTTCAAAAAATTCAAGAAGAAGGAAGACTTCCAAACTCGTTTTATGAGGCCAGCATAATTCTAATTCCAAAACCAGAAAAACACCCTACAAAGAAAGAAATCTACAGAAGTGGGATTCATACCAGGGATGCAAGGCTGGTTCAATATTTGCAAATCAATAAATGTGCCACATAAACAAAAGGAAAGATACACCACATAAACAAAAAGAAAGATAAAAACCACATAATCATATCAATAGATGCTGAAAAAGCATTCGACAAAACTCAGCACCCATTTCTGATAAAAATGCTCAGCAATGTGGGAATAGAGGGATCATATCTTGACATAATAAAGGCCATATATGAAAGACCTACAGCAAACATCATACTCAATGGGCAAAAACTAAAAACATTTCCCTTAAGAACAGGAACTAGACAGGGATGCCCACTTTCGTCATTCTTATTTAACATAGTACTGGAAGTCTTAGCCACAGCAATCAAACATGAAGAAAAAATAAAAGGTATGCAAATTGGAAAGGAGGAGGTGAAACTGTCATTATTCGCAGATGACATGATATTATACATAGAAAACCCTAAAGACTTCATCAAAAATCTACTAGACTTAATAAATGAATTTGGCAAAGTAGCAGGATACAAAATTAACATCAAGAAATTGATGGCATTCTTATACACCAATGATGAACTCACAGAAAAAGAAACTAAAAAAAAAAAAATCCCATTTACCATCCTGGCAAAAAAATTAAGGTACCTAGGAATAAACTTAACCAAAGAAGTAAAGGACCTATTTGCAGAAAACTGCAGGACATTGAAAAAAGAAATAGAGGAAGATATAAAAAAGTGGAAGCACATACCTTGTTCATGGATTGGAAGAATTAACATCATTAAAATGTCCATATTACCCAAAGAAATCTATAGATTCAATGCAATCCCCATCAAAATACCAACGACATATTTCACAGAACTAGAACAAATACTTCAAAAGTCCATATGGAACCAAAAAAGACCCCGAATAACCACAGTAATCTTGAAAAAGAAGGACAAAGTAGGTGGAATCACAATACTGGATATCAGGTTATACTACAAAGCTACTGTAATCAAAACAGCCTGGTACTGGCACAAGAACAGGCATATAGACCAGTGGAACAGAACAGAGAATCTGGAAATTGACCCAAGACATTATGCTCAATTAATATTTGACAAAGGTGGCAAGAGCATACAATAGAGTAAAGACAGCCTCTTTAATAAATGGTGTTGGGAAAATTGGACAGCTACATGCAAAAAAATGAAACTAGACCATCATATTACACCATACACAAGAATAAACTCAAAATAGATAAAAGACTTAAATATGACTTGTGAATCCATAAAAATCCTAGAAGAAAATGTAGGCAACAAAATTTCGGACATCATACGCAGCAGAATCTTCACTGATACATCACCTAAGGCAACAGAAACAAAGGGAAAAATGAACACATGGGACTACATCAAACTCAAAAGCTTCTGCACAGCAAAAGAAATAACCATCAAAACAGATAGGGAACCCACTGTATGGGAGAGCATAATTGCCAATGATACATCAGATAAGGGGTTAATCTCCAAAATATATAGAGTGCTCATACAACTCAACAAAAGGAAGACAAAGAACCCAATTAAAAAATGGGCAGAGGAACTAAATAGACACCTCTCCAAACAGGACATACAAATGGCTAAGAGACATATGAAGAAATGCTCAACATCACTAATCATCAGAGAGATGCAAATTAAAACAACAATGAGGTATGACCTCACACCTGTCAGAATGGCCGCCATCAACAAATCATCAAACAACAAGTGTTGGCGAGGGTGTGGAGAAAAGGGGACTCTAGTACACTGCTGGTGGGAATGCAGACTGGTGCAGCCACTATGGAAAACACTATGGTGTTACTTCAAAAATTAAAAATTGAATTGCCATTTGACCCAGTGATCCCACTTCTAGGAATATACCCTAAGAAGCCTGAAACACCAATCAGAAAGAATACATGTACCCCCATGTTCATAGCAGCACTATTTACAATAGCTAAGATCTGGAAACAGCCCAAGTGTCCATCAGTAGACTAATGGATAAAAAAGCTGTGGTACATATACACAATGGAGTACTATGAGCTGTAAGAGAGAAAGATCTCTTATCCTTTGAGACGACATGGAAGGACCTGGAGAGTATTATCCTTAGCGAAACAAGCCAAGCAGAAAAAGACAAATATCACATGATCTCATTTATTTGTGTAATATAATGAACATAACAGTCTGAGGAACAGGGTAGACCCAGAGATGTGGAAGTAGGGTATAGACTGACAACCCTCAGAAGAGGGGGTGTGGGGGAAGGAAGAGATAAACCACAGAACTTATATGCATGTACACACAACTGATGGACATGGACAACAAAGCTGGGGATGGAGTGGGGGGATGGGGAGGAGGGTGTTAATGGGGAAATAAGGAGAAACATCTGTAACAAAAATAAATTTATAAATAAAAGAAAATAAAAAAATCCAAGGGTATTATTTTAAATGTTAAATCTTGTCCTATCAGAACTCTTTTACTATCTTAATTGTTCTGGTCATTAGTTTTATGAGAATTCAAGATGCCATTAACAAATTTGGGGCACCCTTAAAAAAGTCTTTACCCAGGCTTTCTCTAGAACTGGTTTATGAGATGCCGTCTCCTCTAGGTCGTCTTCAAGACAGAAGAGGTCCCATTACCCATGTTCATCCCCTTCCAAATATCTTTACTATCATTTTCTAGAGGATTTACTTTGCAGAAATAGATGACCTCTTTGATCGAGCTTGATTATAGAAATGTATTCACCACACCTTGCCAGACAAAAGTCCTACATATTAAGAATTATCTGAGCACAATTCACCAAACAAATGACTTCATAACCAACTTTAACTTAATTATTTAAGGAACTATCATAACATAACAACCCCGTCAAATTAATGGCATCGATAGACAACCCGAAGAGGCATTATTTAACTTGTCCTTAGCAAAATGACAACAGAGTCTATTTTTACTTTATCTGTTCAATTTCCCTTAACAATGTAAAATTCTTGTACAAGCACAAAATCATCTGCACTTAATTAATCACACAATTCACCCAAACATTATCAGATCCCAAGAGAATGAAAAAAGAACATATATATATATTTAAATAGAATCTTCATGTAATACATTGAAATCAGGGCATATCTAAACCATCCAGTAAAAGCAGCACTGCTCTGCCCAACCAGTTAAATCTCTAATTTCAAAGTAGCAGCACAGACAGCCAGATGCAGGTTCCCATCACAATTTTTATCCTCTTAATACTGATTTTCTTCCCTAGAAGACACAGTTTACATTGAAGGTCTTGGTACGCACGATGGGAAATTCCTAAAAACCTCATCCATTATGAGGCATGACTTATGCCTTCAAAGAGATCAAGAAACACACCATCTTAAGAAAAAACCACTCGTTGATGTTCTGTGTGCTGTGGGCCACAGTTCAACCACCTCTGTCTCATCCTGTGACAGCAGGAATGATGTACTCCGGAGACCAAATGCAGAAATGGTTGCGAATAGGAATAATTACAGTGAGGATCAATACGATTATGTTTTAGCGCTGCAAGTGTAGGAGAAAAGAAGAGATGATTACTCTCACTATTGGCCTCTATTTTGCAATCTTTCTTGGCAGTAATCCTTTGGTTCTCAGGTCTTGTCATGCTTATGTGTTAGTCATGGGACATGCTATTCCTTCAGGGCTGGTTTCCTGGGTTCATATACTACATATACGGGAAAGAACATTGCTCTGGGAACCTGGTGTTCTAGATTCTACTTCAAATTCTCCCAGGAAGAGTAGGCATGTCTGAAGCAGGAGCATTAGACAGACGTGACTTTAAGTCTTTGTCAGTAAAAAAGTCTTAATTTTCCAGTTCTATGGGGCAAATCTGACAGTTACTATGGATATCAGGTTACATATCTATTTACATAGAAGTAATTATGATAACTGGAATGGTTATGTTCTCTTCACAGAAAAAGTGCTGCTCTCTCATTGCAAAAAGAAATCATCTGGTGATTGGGAGTAAACACCAGCCAGTCCCATATTATGAGAGGGGGAAAAGGCTCATTTTGTAGATTCTAAAGCCTTAAATTAATTTGATGTGAAAAATGCTTATGTAGAGATTCCAAAACATTAAATAATTTCCCTATTCAATAGAACAGATAATAATGAGTATTTCCTCTTGGCTAGGTACTGTGATATGTAAATGGATACAGAAGAAAAAAAATTTTTTTTAATTCCTAATCTCATGGAATTTGCATTCTAATGGGTGAGAGAGAAATAAGCCAAATCAATAGGTATATCACACAAAGACACAAACATACACACACTATATGTACGTACATACACACATACCACAAATGGGATTGAGAGGCAAAGAAGAAAAGTGGGGCATTTAGGATCCAGGAGGAAGGTGCTATTTGAAATAGGGTGGTCAAGAAGTCCTCGTTTCTAAAATAACCAGGAGGAAGACAAAGGCTAAGCTACAGGGGGATTTGGAGGAAACATCGCAGAAGGCAGAGCAGACGTACAGATTCTGAGCAGGAAGTGAATCTGGCCCTTGTGCAGGAACAGAAGAGGCAGTGTGACTAGGCTGACGGAGTGAGAAGGACAGAGTCGGAGATGTTCTTAGAGATAGGAGGACGTCAGAGACCATGCAGGGTCTTGCAGCTTTTGGCCTTAACTTGAAGTGAGATGGGAGTGACTGAAGGTTTCTCAACAGGGGAGTAATTTGAATTGTATTTTACAAGGATTACTCTGACTACAGTTTTAAAAGTAGAATGCTATAGGGTCCAGGGTTAGAAGCAGGGAGGCTAATTAAGAGTCTTTAGACACTCTTTGCCATACAGAGGAGATGGCAGAAAATTAAATAAAACAATACAAAGTATGTGTGCCCCAGTACAGAAATAAAACAAACAATGAAAGCCATGTAACAATAATTCACAATGTCCTAAAAAATGCAATTGTTGACCAGGTAATTTTCCCAGAGTATGAACAGTCATATTGGAAAGTAAAAAAGCCAATAGGGATGAGAAATATACATTCTTTAACAAATTACATAAATCCCTATAACGCTTCATTTGCTTTCCATCATTCCAACATATATTATCCTATACCTGTTTAACTTATTAAGTGAAATTTATGGAACAGATACATGCAGAAGAAAGGAAAAAACAGAAATCCAAATATTTAATGTACAATGCAGTCTCTATTGTCTTAGGACACACTAATAATCAAACTAAGGCCTAAAAACTAAATTTTAAAATATTAAAACAATATAAGAACTGAGTACACTGAAACATAAAGATCTAAAATTTTGAGCACTGAATAAAAGCCTCAGAAACTATATTTAATCAAATCATCACAACATACTATAGGGTAGATGGAGATGACAAAACTGAGTCTTGGGGTGCTCGATGACCTACCTAAGGTCCCATAGCAAGTAGATATCAGGCATCAATTCAGATTCAGGTGTCTGATCTACATCCTGTTTTCTTCTCTTACATCACAGTTGCCATGGTCTTACTTGAGGATTTCTTTTTCTTTGAATTTCTCAAAATAGATTTTGCACAGCCAAATAATCACATAACCTAAGAATGGTAATTAGTGTCAATAACTTGCCTTGGTATGGCCAATCTGTACTCTGTTGGTTTGTTCACTGAATTTCTGTGATATAGGAATAGAGTGCTGTGCTAACTCATGATGAAGCCTACTGATGAGGTTCTTCTATTTTAAGTGGAAACAAAAGGCCTTCAATAAGAAGACTGGAGAGAAACTCCAAAAACATTTGGAGTTCCTGATGCCCCCCCCATCAGTATCTTTCTTCTCTTCCAACTCTTTACAGGGAGATCCTGATTCAAATCCACTTAATAAAACTTATCTCTCATTCACTGCTGGTGGGAATGTAAACTGGACATCCACTATGAAAAACAGTATGGAGGGGCCTCAAAAAAATAAGAGTTACCAATGACCCAGCAACTCTCTTTTGTGTATCTACCCAAAAAAATTGAAAACATTTATTCATGAAGATAAATGCACCCTTATGATCACTGCAGCATTATTCACAGTGGCCAAGACATGGGAACAACCAAAGTGTCCTTTGATACACGACTGGATAAAGAAAATGTGGCACATATATACAGCGGAATACCACTCAACCATCAGAAGAGATGAAATACTGCCATTTGCAACAACGTGGATGGATCTTGAGAATATCACGCTAAGCAAAATAAGTCAGGCAGAAAAGGTCAAGAATCATATGATTTCACTCGTGTCAGAGATATAAAAATGAACAAACATGACAAACAAACAAAAACTATAGACACAGACAACAATACAGTGGTTTCTGAAGGAAATGGGGGTGAAGGGCAGGTAGTAAAGGGTAAAGGGAGTCAAATATACAGCCATGGAAGGAGATTTGACTTTGGGTAGTAAACACACGATGCAATATACAGATGATGTACTACAGAATTCCCTATATAATTTTATTAACCAATTATTTAATTTTAAAATATGAGCAAAAAAAAAACAAAACAAAAACCTTATCTTGAAAGGCAGGCAAACATTTTGTACAATATGCAATCACTCTTTAAAGAACCAATACGGTGTCTTCCACTGCCTAAATGAAGATATGAAACAAATGTCTCAAAAACAATTCTGAATTCTCATGATAAGATTATGCACCCTGCACTCCCAAAATCTAAGAGAAGTAGAATAAATCTCATTCAAAAAATTTACCTTATTTTGTGAAGAACTACAATATAGATTTAATTTAAAAGAAGCAACACAATTAAAAAGAAAAGTCCCTGCTTACATGTTTTAAAAAGTCAGTGTCAAAACTTGACACAAGAAAATGTGATTCAAATTGCACCTTTTAAATTTAAATTCCTCTCCAAACGTTTCTCTACAAAGTCAATCACTGCTGGAGAGGAGAACTTCAGGGATTTTAGAACTGAAAATATATCTTAAAGCAAAATATGCCACTAGGTAGCATTATATAAAACCTCAAGAGAGAACCTGATATTGTTTGAATTTCTTTAAATGTGTACAATATATTTGAAAATACATCTGAAGACCATTTAGCCAAATTTAATTGAGTGCATTTTTCTGAGTTTACCATAAAGAAAGACAAAATAGAATAAACAAAAACTGATTCAGCTATAGAACTCTGCAAATTAATAATTAACAACTGACCAGGAGCCTCACTGGAGGAGTGTACCTCTGTAAGTTAGAGATCCAGCCAGTAATTATTGAATAAGTCCACCTGCATTGTTTCAAATACTTTTTCTCAAAGTTTTATCTCTAGTGCGATACTGAATATATTTCCTTTTGTTTTTTTTCATTATATTTTATATACACATGCACACACATAATCCGAACTCACAAATAAAAACGAACATATCTATTTATAATATGTTAAATAGAATTTAACATATCTATTTATAATTTATCATATGACGCACAATTTAGCTTTATTTTCCTTGTAATTGATGTATTGCTATTAATTTTGTGCTTGTTAATTTGTCTCAAAGCGGTACTCTCTCTGTTCACCTAACACATGGATGACCTTATACTATTTATTGCCTTCCCATCACATCACATGTAATATAGGAAAGCCAATGCTCAATTGGTGAGTCTTCATTACATATTTGTTTTAATAAGAATAATGAAAAAGAAAAAAATTAATCCACTCTTATAACCTTACATTTGGAATTAAATGTGAGAAGCTAGTAACTTATTCCAAAATGTAAAGAACATATTTAGTTAATATATTATCTAAAGTCTCCATCGACATTTGAAGGCCTAGCCATCTTTCACAAGAAGGTGGGACCTGAGTCATTTGTCTCCACGTGTCTTTGTAGCAGCTCTCAAGCAGCTGTGCAATGAATGGTGAACAGAAGTCAACAGCGACTGCAATACACAGGGTCTTCCTCGTGTACAGAGAAAATTAAGTGGGTAAAGGAAATACATTTTTTTAAGCCAGGAGAAGGTGAAAAATACCACCAAAAATAATGTTCAGAGAAGAAAGGGTAAGTAAAATAAAGGTGCTTCATTTCACAGTTTTAAAACAACTCATTGAAGAGTAAACGAAAGGAAATCATAACTAAGTGAGTCAGCAATAGAAATCCATATGATGAGTAATGAAATTTTTACTGTGCATCTGGTGTAAAACTACAGAAATGTTTGGAAAGGCATAATCTAGAAAAAAGTCCAAAGTGTGTTTACAATGGTATTTAATTTCATCATATACATATATATATATATACACACACACACACACACATATATTTAACATAGGTCCATTATCTATTTAATATATGTATATACCTACATTACTCATATGTAAATACAGATATTTACACATATACATAAGTATTACCTATAGATATTGTGAATATTACCTACATGTAAAAATTGGTAATAAGAAACTGTGAACTAATGTACATTTCCTTATCCAAACATAAAAAAAATTATGTATGTGTGTGTGCACGTGTGTGTATATATATATATATATATATATATATATATATATATTCAAAATTTTGTAGCTGCAGACATAGGTAAATCTATGTTATCACTTAAATAACTGTGACCAAGGTGAAATTTCCTTCCTTGACGCAAGCTCTTCCTTTTCTCCCCGAGCATGAGTTCAGTGCCTTTTCTCTGCACTACAGGATACAGTATTAGTCATATCATATTGTGTTTCTGCTTCCCTTACCAGACTCCAAACTTCTTGAAGACAGGGACTGGGCCTCATCCAGCCCTATAGTTGCTGTCTTTAGCACAATGTTATGCTAACTCAATATTTTCTTGTGTGAATAAATGACATCTATTTGAAGGAATCTAGAGATTGATGAGATTTTTGCAAAATCACCAGTGAGTGACATTCCAAAATGAATAGTTCAATTTTTATTAGTACCCTTTTCAGCCTTCCCTTTAAAAATTTCAGAGTACAAATAAATAGACAACAAATGGAAAAAAAGGGGGTTTTAAAATTAAATTTTCCTCCATATTTAAAAACATAGATTTCAATATCAGACAGTCCAACTACTTTTTCATAGGAAGGGCTGGTATTTTTTAGGTTTGAAGAGGATGCTATGATCTACCACAAAAAAGATCACACTTTTCTTTCCAGTGGTTCTCCTACATGTTCAGTATGAAGGATTTGCAAAAGTTCTATTCAAGGCAGAGCTAGAGAATGGCATTCTGATTGCGTTACCTCGTCTCCCTAGATGTGTTAACCACCAGAAGCCCAATATATCTTCAAAGGTTAGAATTCTGTTTCTTTGGTTTCTTAATTAAAAGCCTGATTATATTTATGACAGTCAGAGAATTTAATATGTGCATGTTTACTGAGTTGAAAAATTAAATTCATCAGCTCACCTGCTAGTCACTACAGCTTTTATAATAACACAAAAACTGTAAGTAGCCTTAATGTTATTCTCTCAACATTAGAGGAATAATGTTTTCCCTTCATTATATGAGGGAGAGGAAATAAAAGGAGGTAGTACTGAGAATAAGGTTTAGAGAACATGGGAAGAACACGCCCTTTAAAGTTTCATTAAAGCTGGGCTAGGAAAACAATAGCACATACTAGAATAAAATTTTACTTTATGCTCTTAAAGTTTTTAAATCATTGACTAGAGTTCAGCAATATAAATAGTTTTTTGACTTACTTGTCAAATTTGGATTTCAAATTTGTTCTAGAAAGGAGTGTTTGTTTATTAATAAACATGTTTATACAATGGATTTAAGAATTCATATTTTGACTACAGTAGTCAACTAGTCCTGAGTGACTTTCTGAGGGGGAAAAAAAAGTGTTATATTATTTTATATGGGATTTTGAAGTGTTATATTGTCAAATAGGTAACACTGTCAAAATAATAAAGCAAATAGTCATGAATTCCTAGCTTGATATGTCCAGATTTTAGGGCTTGAAGATAGTCTCCAAACCATACTACCACCTACCCTTTGAATCCCAAATACATTATACACACCAGAATGGTGGACTTATTTAAATAGTTTAATTTATTGGAACCATCTAGTTGTAAAGCCTTAATTCTCAGGAACCTTCGTTCTTTGGGAGCAGCTGCCTTTTCCCCATCCTAGCAATAGGCACACATCTATGACGTCACTTGCCCTTTGCATACATTGCCTCTGTCCACTGAGCTGACACACCTTAACTTGGGGACATGGCTCGTGCATCTTCTGAATTATTTCACCCTGTGCTTTTACAAGTCTGGGCCTCAGCTTTGGCTAATCTTTCTCCCTACATGACATTCCTAACCTTGACCTAGTGAAATGTTACGATGATATCAAGGTCCAGCTCAGGTGTTTTGAATCGTTTCCTGACCTTCTCTGACTTCCATTAGCCCCAGGTCAGGGCCACACTGACTTTCCTGGACCCTGGGCTTCTCTGCTTTTGTGGAACACTCTCATCAGTAAAATAAGACACAAATTATATATTATGATGACTATTTTGGTATAAAGATGAACCTATTAATATTACGTATTAAAACATTTTTACGCATGTATGCATAACTGATGGACATGGACAACAAAGCTGGGGAAGGGGTGGAGGGTCGGGGAGAAGGGTGTCAATGGGAAAAAAAAGGAGAAACATCTGTAACAAAAATAAATTAATAAAAAAAAAAAATTTTATTTGACCATAAAGCTCCTTGTGTTTTCTTCCGATTTTAAACAAAATTAAAACACTGTTAATGGGTCCCATACTGATGGAAGCAGATTTGACTTTGGGTGGCAAACACACAATGCAATATACAGATAATTATTATAGAATTGTACACTGGAAACTTATGAAATTCATTAACCAATGTCACCCCAATAAATTTAATTTAAAAAAAAAGAAAAGAAACGATTATGTGTCCAAAGCACTGTAACTATTGTGCCCAGTGGAAAGGCAGTCCTGTCCCAGTGCCGCCACAATGCCAGAGTTAAGGTTCTAACTTCCTCGTTCCCCGAGGACATGGTGCCCATCCAGCACAGTGCCAGGCAAAGAGCAGCCTCTAAGAAATGTTTGCTCTGTGTTCTAATGAACATTTCTTTATAGGTAATTGATGATATTTTGCCTCCCTAAAACTTGTGAGTTCCAAGGCTTCACTCACTTCTAGGTTTAATAAAGGATGAGAAAAAGATAAGAAGCTAATTTTGCAGATATCATTTGTAAGCTTTTCAATAGTGACATGAATATGAATATTTCATAACTGTGTGTTTTCTTTTTGAGGACCAATAGCCATTTTAATATAGGAATCATTAATAGAATTACCAGATGGGAGCTTTCTTTGCTTTTAAAGTGGATCACAAATAGTATCAATTAGTCACTGATAAAGACCTCTAAGAAGTTGAGAGGTTTTTCATAATTCAGCACCATGATAATTTTAGGTATCATCTGCAAAACAATAAATACAAAAACGTTTGTAAAACGCAACATATGTCTTGACAAATTTCTAATTATCTGTGTGTAAAATACACACTTCTTCTGCACAGACGGAACTTTTCACGTGACACATTTATACTCTGAAGCCTACAAAAGAGTACTAGACATTAGTGAGCCCATATTTCTACAATCTGTTTTCATCTGCCTCTGCCCAGTTAGAGCCCAGAGTTATGTTCATTATTTCCACAAAAAGAGACAACTGCTTATATAAAAACCAACAAGAAACAAGAAAGATGGGTTTTGAGCTGAAAGCTAAATTTATTCAGAAATGGCATTAAAAACTAGACTCCACACTTTTCAGTGAAAATAAGAGGGAAAAAGATGCCAGATGGAAATCAGCCAAATGGTGTTCTTTTAGGAATTGTGTCTAAGTTATCATGATGGGGAAAAATCTAAGGGAGAAAGACAAGGAGGTTTCAGCAGGATACCCTGAAAAAGTTTTCTGGTTTTACTTGCCAATACGAGACAGAAAACAATTGTTATTCAAACATCTTAAAAAACACATTAAAAAAAACAAAAACAAAAAAAAACAAACAAAAAAAAACTACTGAATACTTCAGACTAGGGAATGAAATGGATAGTGGCTTTTCTGTGATATGTGGAATTTATCAAATGTACTCTCTCTCTAGAATCAATAACTGATAACTGCATTTAACCTCCTTTCAACATGTTTATTTAGTCAGTACTGGTATCTCTCCTATCCATCCCACAGCCTTTGTATGTGTTTGGATCTCACTCATCTTTTGCAGACACCAATACATATTGATGTGCCTACCTACCCACCTCTTCCTCCTACCCCAGCTAAGAAAACAGGCCATGCCTGTGACTGTCGGCTCCCCAAAGAGCCCACTGTGACACGTTTTTGCTCTTTCAGGAGGAAAGGAACTGGGTTGGGACCTGTCTTGCTTGAGAGTCTCTCCAAAAATTTAGGCTCTATTTAAGCATCTCACTTTGGGATTTATAACATATTTAAGATCAGAGAGCCTCTCTCGTGGTCTTCTCTATCAAGTGAGATTTTGAAAGCCCACCGGTAATCGCCAACTTTTCTTTTTTACAACTAGATGTTGACAGTCACAATATGTGCTGGACTAGGCCTAGGAATGTAATATTTAGTCAGAACACTTTGCTCCATCATATCTTTGAAAAGCAAACAGAATCCAGACAGATAGCATTTGTGGTTTCAGATTACATGTAGGAGCCTAATTTCTCATTCAGATCTTAAGTGATTATAAAGAGTTAGTTGGGGCTGCAAGCATAACATTATATTTAATGAATAAAAATCTATTCTATTTTTATAGTGAAAAGCCCAGGAATATAGTTCATTCATACCTGATACCTTCATATATTTCCTTAAAACAATAATCCATAAACATGCTTCCATGAATATGGTCAGTGCCCTGGTCCCAGGTGATATTAGAATCACAACACATGGATTCTCAAGTAAATATGTATCCTTGCTTCAGAAATAAGAAGTACATTTTGCCTTGCTTTGCTCAAAAGGAAAGTAAGTGTAAGGAAGAGAATGTCTTGGTTTTGTTTGTATTTCATTGTTACACTTTGGGGAACTATTGATAAAATAATTAAAATCTTATGGTATATTAATGACCTGGGCCCTTGTCTAAGGCGACTAGATTCCATTTTTATGTAGGCCCCTTGGCTAAGGCGACTAAATGACTCTGTTTTTATCATCAATAGACCTTCCTCGATATTTTTCAATAATAGATTAATTACCCCTGGAAGTAAAGGAATTTTGTCTAAGATTATAGTTGCCCCATGTGTTGGGAGGCATTTGCAGTTTCCAGGAATATCTAGTATCTCAGTATTTGCAGGCATTTGCAGGTACTTGTGAGAGGTGAATAATGCTAATTTGGACTTCTGTAATCTCTGTCACACCCACTATTGTACTGGTCCCCTGAGGGGGAGGCAAAGGGGAGATGGGGCTTCTGTCTTTAAAATCAGACTAGCAAGAAGAATCCGTGCTGAGGATCTGGGGAAGCTGTATCCTCCCAGCCCGCTGGTGTAATGAAGTGCTCCTTTACAATTCAACTGTGCGTCTCTGGTTATCTTGCTGACACGTTACATTATCTTTATTAACAAAATAATAATGGTAAAGTATTTCTAGGCTTAAACATAACCTTCAGGTCACTTTAGCAGTTGCTTCATAGATGATGACTAGAAAGTAATTTATATCTAGTATGTATACCAAAAGAATAATAGTTAAATATTCCAAAAATTATAGTTCTTCAAGAGAAACCCAGATCCAGAAGAGGTGCTATTTTATTCATGTCAACTTTACAAATGTGAAGAGGCTATTTGGAGATGTTTACAACATTACAAATGTCTCATGCATTAAAAGACACCAATGTATCATCTAGGAATCACATTACTGATATCACCACATGTACACAAAACTAAAATTTAAGAAATTTAATGACCAAAATGTAAATAATCAGGTAAAACAGATGAAATTCTACAACACACCCCATTGCTTATCCAGATTTAGGTGTGATCGATTTGGACAAACTAAGGTTGGGGTAGAGATTGACACTGCAGGTCTTAATGAGTGTTCCAAAACTAGAAAATCAATATCATGATCAAAAGTGGCCAAGGAAGCCTTTGTGAGGACTTGACATTTGAAATGAGATTTAATGATGAAGAGAAGGCAGGACTGGAGGGGACAAAGAGCATTCCAAACAGAAAAAATAACAAGTTCAAAGGCTCTGAAAGGGGAAATCTCTTGGCATGTTTGAGTGACCAAATAAAGCTTCAGAGTGGCTTTCGTTTGGTGAATAATCCTGACAGTGGAAGAGTTGAGGGCCGAGAAGCAGGCTGTTACCCAATCAGGGTATGCCTATAAAACTTTGGGAGCTTGGGTTTTATCCTCATTGTAATGGATAGTCACTGGATAATTTTAGACAGTGGAAGGATGTGTGTGCTTTCCTGTTAGAACGATCACTCCATGGAGAATGTACTGTAGGGAGTATAGCAGAATGAGAGACACAGCAGATGGTGGTGGTTTGGACTACAGTCTGGAAGAGGAGGTGGTGAAAGTGGTCAATGTGGTATAGACTTTTGAGGTAAAGGTAACAGAAATTACTGATGGATCGGGGTGGCGTATTAGGGGGAAAAGCAAAAGATGATCTCTGAGTTTTTACTCTGAACAAAGTGTGTGGATATCACTACTATTCACTTATATGAGAAAGGTTTATGAAGAAGGCAAATTGAGGTGTTTGAGAGGAAAAAATCAATGGTTCTGCTTTTGCTCTGTCATGTGGGTAATAACATTAATAACCAGCACTTGTGGAGCACCTGTTGTGTGCCATGTATATTTCTAAATACTTATATATTTTGTTTATTTATTATTTAATCCTCCCAAGAACTCCATGAAGTAGTTCTTAGTATCATCCTCATTTGAGAGATAAGAAAACTAAGTACAGCAAATAGAGCCAAGGAGAATCTGATGCCAGACAACTGCGTGACCACTGGGTACCACTGCCTTTACCAGTGGAAAAGCTGAGTAGGTCCTTGGACTGAGTCTGGAGCCTGGGGTGGAAGTCTGGGGTGCTGATATTTAAAAACAAAATCCTGGGGCACTCCATGATTTTGACATCTAGGAGAAGCAGCATAGGAGACTGAGAAGATGTAGTCAGCACTGGAGGAGCAAAACCTAGTGAATATGGTGATGCAACATGCTCCAGGGAGAAGTGAACACCATTCAAATGCCAAGATTTAGACAAGGAGACATAACTGACCACTGGAGTGAGCAAAATAAATCCGGGTGACCTTTACAGAGATATATCAGCAAAATGGATAGGACAAAAGACCCAAAGGAATGGACTAAAGAGACTTTAAGATGTAAGTGGACAATAACCATTCAGACAACACTTTGACGAGTTTTGATCTCTCTTGTTTGGAGATCAGAAACAAGAAGTTATAACTGGAGGTGGTAGCTAAGTCAGAGATCTAGGTCATACTACTGCATGTTTCAGTGCAAATTAGCATGACCTAGTAGAGAAGAAAAAATGTATTCACTAGAACATATCTTGGGATAAATACAAATTAAGTTTCCATACATGGGAATTGCTTGTAATGAGTTTTGAATTCTATTCACACATATTTGACTACATAAACGGGAAGAGGAACAGACCCTTTTGGACTTCTTTTCTTGGCCTTCCGCTACCAACTCTGGAACACTGCATTATTATCTTGGTTCAGTAAGCCCTATATCTATAAAGCCTAAACAAAACCAACTCTCTTCTAACTCCCGTCATCTACATGTAAGCACTTCATCAATTCATTTGAATAATTTGGAAGCCGGCTCTCCCCCCACCCCCCTTCTTCTATCACTTGTCACTATTCTAGATGACTTGGATGACTCATTCATCTATTTACCCTCAAAATTATTTTGCCCCTCTATTCCAGTGACAATCACTGTCATTCAGCTTTGGCAATCCACACCCATAGATACAAAAATGGACTGTTTCTAAACAAAAAGCAGTCTACTGTAATATCCAGAATTGTGAAATTCTACTCTCTAATCCCCTACCCTATTCACTCATGGCCACAAAAACTCTTCCTAGGCTTCAAAGGCTGATGCTCCCCATTGCTTTGCCCTTCCTGTTTCCAGCAGTCCCCAGTCCTTCCTGTGTAGATTGCCAGCTCCTACTAATTTTGATCCCCCGATAACACACTTCCTTGAGTGAAACAGATTCCACCATTCTTTGACCTTCCCTTACACCTGCCTTACCAATCCCATTACCAAATTAATCTTACCATCTGTTTGTTCTCTTCCTCCTCCTGGGCTGCCAAGAATTCTTAAGAAAATTGAATAACCACACTAATTGACTCTACCACAAATTTATGATTTCTGATGTTAGCTGAACTCTCAGAGCTGCTTAGCAACCTATTACTCATTCTTACTTGGCGGGTCTTCCCATTCTACACAGCAGCTGTTCCCACCCCTCCCTCCTCAGATCCCCAACTCTTACCCTCATTCCCCTCAATCTCAACACATGAATGTACCTCCTACTGCTGAGAAGACTGAGGCTATCAAGCTTGAACGCCCTCCGCTTCCCTCCTCTACATCTCCAAATTTATAGTATCTTTTCTCTTCACAACTTCATTTTGCATCGCAAAAGAAGAATTCTTATTCTTTTGTCCAACAGACTTTTTGATTCCACTGCTTCCTGCCTCCGTCAACACCTTGTTTTATCAATGTACTTTTTCTCTCTTCAAGTCAATCTCTCATTGTCTTTCAACCTACAAGCCTATCTGAATTTCCCTATTGTAAAAACAAAACAAACAAACAAAAAAAACTTTCCTCACCTCTTCCACCATCGAATCATTCAATTGCTGTTTCCTGCAAAAAATTATTGGGAAAGTACCTTGCATTCAATGGCTCTGATTACTGGTTCCATAAAACCTGATGTAATTTTACCTAGCTACTGTGCCAATGACTCTAGCAAAAATTTGACATAAAGGAGACTTTTCTCACTCTTCAATTTTCTTGATCTGAGTGCTGGGCGTTTGGCTTTATATGAATTTATTTACTTACTGACTGTCCAAATTTGGGTCAGGTATTTAGCTTCCCTAAAATTTAACTCCCTCACATTAAAATTGGGAATGCGTGGGTCATTTTTAAAATACCCTTGTTTCGCCCTGACTGGTTTGGCTCAGCAGTTAGAGCATCAGCCCAAGGTCCAGAGAGACCCGGGTTCGGTTCTCACTAAGGGCACGTACCTCAGTTGCAGTTTGTCCCCAGCCCTGGTTGGGTTGTGCAAGAGGCAGCCCCTCAATGTGTCCCTTTCACGTCAATGTTTTTCTCTCTTTCTCTCTCTTCGTCTCTCTCCCGCCCACTCTATCTGAACAAAAAATGGAAAAATGTCCTCAGATGAGGATATAAAAAACAAATAAATAAAATAAAAAAAAATACCCTTGTTTCCTTTGGGCAGATTACTTTCACTCACCGAATTTCGTCTGGTAAGATTTTATTCAAAGTGTGTTGTTTTTCCTTAAGAAAAGGTAGACAAGTTACTCCAAAAGGACATTTTTGCATTACCTTTCTGGGGTCTGAACAGTGATGAAATTAATTAATATAATCGAATTTAAGTCATTCCAGCAGTAGTGTTTGAAAGACACAGTCTATCAATTCCTAGTAATCTCTGAATGTACTTCTACTCTCTTACCTAAGCATGTTCCTTCATCCTCCACTAATGCCATGTTAGTTTTTGGTTCCCAGAGCTATCTTTGATTTAAATATTTTTACAGTACAGTAAAGATTGGGTATGGGTAAATGTAGTACTCACATCCTCCACCAACATATCAAAATTACAACTGAACTACAGAACAACCATCATCGAGAACCCCCTGACATCTAGTTCAATAGAAGTTCTATAACTAAGGAAATAAAGAAGAAGCCACCATGAGACTGGTAGTAGGGTCACAGATGTGGAATGGGCTGGTCCCACACCCACATGTAGCAGTTAAAAACAGGGAGGGAAGCCCTGGTCAGCTAGCTTGGTTAGAGCATCGTCTAAATATGCCAAGATTGCAGATTAGATTCCCAATTAGAGCACATACAAGAAACAACCAATGAATCATAAATAAGTGGAAAAACAAAGCAATGTCTCTCTTTCTCTCTCTGTCTCTTTGCCATCCTCTCAGTCTCTCCAAAATCAATCAATATATTTTTTTAATTGGGAGGAATATCTCAGGTGCAGAGGTCCCCTCTGAGGAGTGAAGGGTCTCAGCACACCCTACCATACACCCCAGCCCAGGATTATAGTGCCAGGAAGGGAAGGTCCCATAACTTTTAGCTGTGAAAATCAGCAATAAATTCAATTTAAAATTTAATAAAATTAAAAAAAAAAAACCCAGCAGAGATTGTGGTTGAGTGAGACAGAGTTCTCCATAAGTCCCAGGCAGTTCCTTTTAAGGGCCCACACATGGACTTACTCGGACTTACTTGCTCTCAGCTCCAGCACTAAGGCAGCAGCTCACAGGGTACTAGGGACAGAGAAACTGAACTATCTGGCATCAGGGCAAGGGCTGGAAGGACAGCTTCCTCCCAGACAAAAGTGCTGGCAGAGGCCATTGTTCTTTTGCTGAGACCTTCCCTTCGAAAAGAGCTAGCAAGTAGGGGCCATATGTGAGCATCAACCTGGCTAACACTGTTCTCTCCGCCCTGGTGATTCTCTGCTTCCAACTTTCCTAAAATCTCTCAAACAAGCAACAACTGACCTTGGCATGCTCTATACCTCTTGCTAAGTGGCTCCAGGCCTGGCACTGTCAGCAGCTAGCCTTGGTTTGCAGCTTGGCCTCTCCCGGGCACCTCCAAGCCCAGCACAAGTAGCAGCCATCTGCAGATCACTTTGTAGCTCATGCCAAGTGGCCCCAGGCAGGGCACAATGGTGGCTGATCTTGGCCTGCACCTCCTGGGAGACCCCATAGCCAGTGCACCTGGTGGACAGCTTCAGACCACGCTGAAGCACCACCCAATCACATCCACCAAAGACATACTCAAGGGAAGGAATCAGCAGGCACCAGAGCCCTGCTAAAGTGAATCCTGCTCTGTGAGGTTGGCCCTTGCACAGCAGATCCTCCACGGTGGTCTCAGCCAGTCTTCACAGCTGATGGACCTGAGGGTGAATCCCTCCCATTAATAGGCCAACAGCAATCAAGGCTCAACTATAACAGAAGGGTGCACATAGCCTACACAGTTGAGATGTACTGGAGTGCCCAGCCGGGTGACCAGGGAAGCTGAAACATTGAACCCTACAGAACACTTACTGCATAAGGCCTCTCTTCGAAGCCCAAGAGAACTAACAGCTCTACCTAATACATAGAAACAAACACATGGAGGCAGCCAAAATGAGGAGACAAAGAAATATGTCCCAAATGAAAGAACAGAACAAAACTCCAGAAAAAGAATTAAACAAAATGGAGACAAGCAATCTATAAGGTGCAGAGTTCAAAACACTGGTTATAAAGATGTTCACTGAACTTAGGGAAAGACTATATAAACTTAGTGAGAACTTTAACAAAAATATGGTTAATAGGAAAATGGAGATAGAAAACAGAAAAAAGAACCCATCAGAAATAAAAAAAATTCAATAGCTAAAATGAAGAGTACATTACAGGAAATCAACAGTAGAGTAGATGAAGCAGAAGATCAAGTCAGAGGTTTGGACAATAAGAAAGCAGAAAACAACCAACCAGAACAGCAAAAAGAAAAATAAATTTAAAAAATGAAGATAGTTTACAGAGTCTCTAAGACAACTTCAAGCATACCAACATTCACATCATGAGGGTTCTGGAAGGAAAAGAGAGAAAGCAAGGAATTAAATATCTATTTGAAAAAGTAATAATGGAAAACTTCCCTGACTTTGTGAAGGAACTAGAGATAAAGTCCAGGAAATGCAGAGTCCCAAACCAAATGAACCCAAAGACGCCCACACTAAGACACATCATAATTAAAATGCCAAAGGTTAAAGAGAACGAGAATCTTAAAAGCAGCAAGAAAAAAACAGTTAGTTACCCACAAGGGAGCTCCCATAAGACTGTCAATTGATTTCTCAACAGAAATTTTGCAGGCTAGAAGGGCATGGCACAAAATATTGATAGTGATGAAAAGCAAGGACCTACAACCAAAATTACTTTACCCAGCAAAGTTATCATTTAGAAATGAAAAACAGATAAAGAGCTTCCCAGACAAGAAAAATGTAAAGGAGGTCATCACCGCCAAACCAGTATTACAGTAAATGTTAAAGGGTCTTCTTTAAGAAGGAAGAGAAGTGGAAGAAGAAGAAAAAAGAAAGAAGAAATATGAATAATAAAATAGCAATAAATACATATCTATCAATAATTACTTTGAATACAGATGGATTAAATACTCCAATTAAAAGACATACAGTGGCTAAATGGATAATAAAACAAGGCCCTTACATATGCTGTCTACAAGAAACTCACTTCAGATTGAAAGATACACACAGACTGAAAGTAAAGGGATTGAAAAAGATATTTCATGAAAATGGAAACAAACAAACAAAAAAAGCTAGGGTAGCTACCAAAACTTATACCAGACAAAATACACTTTAAAACAAAGGCTATATCAAGAGACAATGAAGAACCTAGCAATTCCACTTCTGAGTATTTATCCAAAGAAAACCAAAACACTACATTGAAAAGACATATACATCCATATATTTATTGCAGTATTATTTACAATACCCAAGATATGGTAGCAGCCTGGGTGTTCATCAATAGATAAATGGATAAAGAAGAAGTGGTGCATATATACAATGGAATATGATTCAGCCATAAAAAAAATAAAAAAGAATAAAATCTTGCTACCTGGAACATGGATGGACCTAGAGGGTATTATGCTGGGTCAAATGAGTCAGACAGAGAAAGACAAATGACAGATGATTTCATTTATATGTGGAATCTAAAAAGAGAAAATAAACAAGCAGAACAGAAACACACTTATAGATATAGAGAACATTTTGATGGTTGCCAGATGGTAGGGGAAGCAAGGATGAGTGAAAAAGGTGAATGCATTAAGAAGTACAAATTGGTAGTTACAGAATAGTCATGGTGATGTTAAGTACCGCAGAGGGAATATGGTCAATAACATTTAAATAACTATGTATGGTGTCAGATTGGTACTAGACTTATCAGGGTGATTACTCCATAAGTTATATAAATGTCTAATCACTGGGTTGTACATCTGAAACTAATATAATATTGCATGTCAACTGTAATTGAAAAAAAATTTTTTAATCATTTAAAAAATAAAAACTAAGTACTTATTTAATACATGCATCAATAAAGAAACAGACTCCGCCCTGGCCGGTTTGGCTCAGCAGTTAGAGCGTCAGCTCTTGGACCAAAGAGTCACAGGTTCGATTCTGGTCAAGAGCACGTGCCTTGGTTGCAGCTCAGTCCCCGGCCCTAGTTGGGGTCATGCGGAAGGCAGCAGGTCGATGTGTCTCTCTCACATAGATCTCTCTCTCTCTCTCTCTCTTTTTCTCTCTCTCTCTCCCTCCCTCCCACTCTATCTGAAGATAAATGGAAAAATAATATCCTCAGGTAAGGATAAAAAAAAAAAAGAAAGAAACAGACCCCATAAAAATAAGTAAAATAAAATATTGTTACAAATTATTTCTCTTATCTAAAAATAATTTTATTATTAGTATTAAATGAGCTAATCTATGTAATATTTTTAGTGCAAAGTTTATTGCCTAGTAAGAGTTAAGTCAATTTTTGCTGTTATTATTGCTTTTGATGTTGTCATTATTAATATGTCTATTCTATTCTTACTGAAACACTTTCCATCTTTGCTTTTCACCACACAATTTTCTCCTGATTCTACATTTACTTCTTTGGCTCTCCTTTTATGTTATCTTTTCCATGGCTCATCAAGATTGGTCCTTTCACTTTCTGTTTCTTTACTCTTTCTACATATTCCCTAGGGATCTCATCTACTTGCATGAGGTTACCTACCACTAAATGATGAACTATTTGATTCTTTCCTTTCCAATCTTAATCTCCAACATTTCAAATTCCACTTTCTTGTTAAAATGTTCAAAACTAAAATCTTAAACAAACTTTTCATTCCTATTTTTGCTCCCCTTTCTTCCCCAACCTCCTACCAAATATTTTATACCCTTCTGCCCATATGCCTCTTGATCTGTCTCCAAGGACAAGGCATCAGAATCACGTGATCAGATTTTATCAGATACTCTAGTCCTCTGACAAGTTCCTTTCCCCAGTACCTTACCTATAAACTGCCCTCCACTCTACCGACAGAGTCATCATTCTAAAGCATTTATTGTATTACACCCTTGCTTGAAAGCTTTCAGTGACTTCCAAATGCTTACAGGGTAAACTTAAACTCCAGCTGAAATGCCTCTTTTTTCCCTCCTTAGTATATGTAAATTTCATTTATTACAAGGTTCAGCTCAAAAGCTTGTTGTATCATTAAACTTTCCCCAAATGTCTTCATTTTCCCTCTTTATCTCTGTCATCCTACAGTACTTAAAACATATCCAACTCTCTTGATAATGAGTTCCTTGAAAGCATAGATAGTATATTTTCCAGATTTATATTCCCAGTCTCAAACACAGTGTCTGGGTTAAAGCAGATATTCAATACTTATTGTTGAGTAATTATTTCCATATGGTGATCTTCAAAAAAGAAAAATATATTCTGAAATGCACAAATATACATGAATAATATATTAATATATATGAAACATATATATGTGAAAAACATATATTTCAGAATATTCATTATATATGAATATATATGTAGATATATGTGTATGTGCATCCAAAATAACCCAACACTTTATATTTCACTGGTTAATGCTTTAGCCAGTCGGTTCAGGACTCAAGACTGACAATCGTATTCCTAATGCACCTTACTTATGATATCAACAGAAAATACATTCAGATTTGGCAAATAAAGCATTGAGAAATCTTAAATTATATCCAATGGTAAGAGATTCTGAAAATATGATATATCAGAGATTGTGCCTTTTCATAATAATATCAGTAGGAAAATTTTTATTTTTAAGTGAGCTTTTATAAGAAAACATTTAATTCTTTCAATTAGAAAAAATAAAATTGGAATTGTCCCACCATAGGTAACAGCAACATTAAAGGCATGATGGTATGCCTTCTGAAACCTATCAAAAACAATAAAAATTTCAAACAAAATACAATTTATAAATTATTATATAATAAAGTATACTAAAAAGGATTTACATAGGATATTGCATAAAGTTTATGATAAAGTATAAAACATTCTGAACGTTTAAAACAAAACATTTTGAAAGTTGTGTGTTATGAATGTGTATATTATCTATAGAATAATGGGTTAAATTCTTTGCATAGTTAGGGTGTGTGTAACCTCTGCCTTATATGGAATATCAAGAATGCCTTCAACAACACAGAGAAACTTTACAGGACATCGTCCTTGGGAAATTCAGCAATATAAATAAATACCACACATTAATCATTGTTCATACACCAGGGCTTCTAAATGCTTGAAACACTAGATAGCCCCGGGCAGTGCTATGGGCCCTTCCAGCTCTAACAGACTGAAGCTGAATTTCCTAGGTTGCAAGTCAAAGATCAGACAGAAGATAGCTTGGTAGAAAGAATCCAATCTATTAGAATATCTTTTCATTGGAATTAAAGGTGAAAAAAGAAAGAAAAAAACAAGAGCAACTTCACAGACTGTGCTTTCAATCTTGATGATCCTTAAAATTTCCCTGTCACAGAACTGCCAGAATGGTCTGACTCTAAATGAAATCCCAGGAATTGCTTTATATTTTTCAAAAGGAGACAGTCAGTCCTACAAACTACAAGACTGTGAAAATCATACCCACACTATATGTGGCATAAGTTTGTGTTTTATTTTTTTAAACCATGAAGCACAGAAAGCAAAATTAGGGAAAGCACTTTAATAATATGCTACAAAATAGAAATCCTTCTGGATAAGATCTGAAATAAAATCAGTTGATCACTTGAGCAGTTCATTCTGATAATGATGGAGGTAGAAATGGGATGCCATGAATCTGATGAGTGAGGACTCTTTATACTTCAGCCTCAAGATAGCCCCCACGCATGACTTCATTCAAGAACATAGCTTAACATCAAGGAAAGTCTCTTTTGACAGTCAGTGTTAAAGGAATTTCACATTAAAATCACACTGTGTATCTATCTCCAACACATCACTACACATCAACAGTTTAAGTGGAAGTGAATTCCATGTTCAAAGAATTGTTCCATGTCTATAAATGTTAGGAACCGTGCATTCATATGTAGTTCTTTTGTTATTAATCACACAAATTCCCCTACTGAGTAAATAAGTCTCTAGTGCAGAGCATTCATGGGTGCCAAGAAATGACCAAAGAGAGCAGTGATCTCTACTACCCCTTACTTCACACGAAGCGTGGCCACCAAAGACACAGAATTCTAAGTCTAAGAGAAATATGCCTCTGTCCAGCATAGTCCAAATCCCTTGGGGGTTATTTGTTTCTTCCCTCTCCAGAACTTCCTTCTCAATCCTTGGAAAGTTACTTCTCTAACAAATCAGGGTGTCCACTTCCCTGTCTTTAAACATCTCTGCTGTCTGATTCCCATTTCTTCCCGGATCAAGTTAAATCTTCTTAATGTGAAATCTAATGTCATATATAGTTTGATCTGTTTCCCTGCCTCCCTCTACACCATCCTGCCTCAGCACCCACTTGTCATCCACCAGACCTCTTACTTTTGGCATCATGTAGTGATCACATCTGGGTAACACATTTATTTTGCTAACAACAGAGTTCCTGCAATAGAGTAGATCCTGAGTAACACAGAGAAATGCAAGACCTACCAGAGCTCACATGATTTGAGGTTATATATGTATATAAATATGTGCATATCACCTCATCTGTGATACCCAGTATTCAACATTTTGTAGGAATGCAATATCCCCAGCACCTAATCTATAATAGGAATAAATTCTCAATAAATATCTATTGAATGACTAATATTTATACATTTTATTGAGTGTGCTAGAGAATCACATAAAACTCCCATATATAGCATCAAATTAATTCAATCACTGTTTAGTGAGCATCTGTTCTGCTGTAGGCGAGGCACATTTTTAAGAACTGGGGGAGAAGGTAAATATTAATCAGACTTGGACCCTTCCCAGTAAAGAGATTATGGTGCAATACATAAATAATACCCATATACATTTTTGTGCCCTAAAAAATTCCATCATTAAAGGTAGGAAGCTCCAGGTAGCATAACATCATGCAGATAAAATGACTTTATATTAGCACTAATAACCTGGTAATCAGGAAAAGTTTAATAAAATAAGAATCAAAGAAGGTAGGATTCACTCATTTCGAATTAGAAGAACAGAGAATTTCTGGAAGAGATAATAACATGGGTTAAGATAAACTGGTGGGAAAGGTGGGAAATAGGTAAAGTCACCTGAAAGTAACCAGGCTGAGCTGGAGCACAGGGTTCATAAAAAGGAAGAATAGAAAGTCAAAGCGGGAGAGTGAAATTAGTCAGAGGAACAGGATTCTAAATTAAGGAATTTGAACTTTCTTTATTAGAAATGAACAGGCATTAGATGTTCCTGAGCGTGGCCAAAGAAGAAGCAGGTTGTTCTGTTCTGCAAAGACTTTTGGGCAGCAGTGAACGGAACACTTAGCCCTCAATGTGACATATAGATGCATTTTATATAATTCATACACAAACTTTAACAGCAGTTCAACTGTGCTTTGCATGATTAACCCTGATTCATTGTATTTCATAGCCTTTATCAATTACCAGCAGCACATTGAGAGAAAGAGAAAGCTCTTTTTTTTTTTTAAAACATATATTTTATAATCCGATATTGCTAGATGGCATTGTATGGGGGATACATCATCGGGGGATGTCAATTTCAAATCCGCCTAAACAGTAAGTAGTGGTAACTACTGGAGGATTATAACCTATATGAAGAGTAGTGAAACTAAAGATCCAACTGTAACATATCTTTTAAAAATAGTTTAATAGGAAAAACTGCTGCAAAATATTTGTAGAAAACTAAAGCAAAACATTCTCGAACCTCACAGTTAAAACTGAATAGCAGCACAAATGATGCAGCGACAGACAAAAAGAGAATGTCACTATGTGAAAGGTACCTCCCACAGGCATGACAGCCAGACACCTTTCATTACGATAATTACAAATATTCAAAGAAAATGAAAGTGGAGGTGAGAATATGAGCTTACCTAATTACCCAGCTGAAGTCTTCTAGGAAATAAATAAACCTCTTACGTATTTCTTGGTGTTTGTTTTAATGAATAGTTTCTAAATTCAAAGAGATACTCATGGAAATAGCTCAAAGTATGCATTGACAATTGATCATTTTTTTATTATATTCTCATTTATAAATACTATCATGTTTTATAAGCATGTCTGTGCTTTCTAAATAATTCCAAAAATACCTTTTCAAAAACATGTTAAATGAAAGCTTACTTATAAAGGTTGGGAAGCCTATCCCAATAAACAGTTCTGCATCAAGTTTGGATGCCTGCAAAGCTTTAAGAAAAGCAGGGTTTAAAGTCAGACACACCTGTGGTTTAATCCCTACCTAACTCGTGACTAGTCTAAGACCTTTGGAAAACACATCTGTCAGGTCAGGATGGCGGTGTAGGTAAACGCGGTCTCGCCTCCTCCCACAACCACATCAAAATTACAACTAAACTACAGCACAACCATCCTTCAGAACCGCCCGACATGGAGCTGAATGGCAGTCCTACAACTACGGAATTACAGCAGCAGCCACACCGAGACTGGGAGGAGGGCGGAGGCGGACAGGCTGGTCCCACACCCACATGTGGCGGATAAAAATCAGGAGGACACCTCAGCTGGGAAGGTCCTCCCTGAGGACTGAGGGGTCCCCGTCCCACACCAGGCACCCAGCCTAGGGTTCCAGTGCCAGGAAGAAAAGTCCCCATCACTTCTGGCTATAAAACCAGCGGGAACTGAGGCTGAGGGAGGCTGAGGCTGCTGGAGCCCCAGACAGCTCCTCTTAAAGGGCCCATGCACGGACTTACTTGGACCAGCTCCCTCTGAGCTCGGAGGGGAGGTAGCTTGAGGGGTGCCAGAGACATACAGGGAAGAACTGAGCTGTTTGGCCTCTGGACAAGGGCTGGAGAGGCGGCTTTCTCCTGGACAAATGTGCTGGCAGAGGCTGATGTTCCTTTGGTGAGCCCTCCCCTGGGGTGGCAGAAAGCCACCATATCTGGGACTCCAGCAACCTGGCTCACACTGTTGGCTCTGCCCTGGTGATTCCCTGAGGCCCCACCCCACCCAACTTTCAGGCCCACACAAGCTGTTTCCAAAGTCTTTACCATTGGATTGGCCTTTCTTGGATCCTGCTTCAGAGTTTCCTAAAATCTCTTAAACAAGCAGCATCTGGTCTCAGTGAGCCCCATACCTCTTGTTAAGTGGCTCCAGGCCTGGCACTAGAAGCAACCAGCCTTGATTCACAACTTGGCTTTTCCTGGACACCTCCAAGCCCAGCACAAGAAACAGCCATCTGCAGATCACTTTGTAGCTTATGCCGGGTGGCCCTGGATAGAACACAGGCTGTGGCTGACCTTGCCCCAGAGCCAGCACGCCCAGTGGACAGCTTCAGACCACACTGAAACACCACCACCCAACCACCTCCACAAGTGACATACTCAATGAGCGAGCTCAGTGGGTACCAGAGCCCTGCTGAAGTAAGTTTTGCTCTGTGTGGTGGGCCCCTGCACAGCTGATCCTCCAAGGTAGTCAGAGGCCAGTGGCTAGTGGGCACAGCCAGTCCTTGCAGATGGTCAGCTTGAGTAAATCCCTCCCATTGACATGTCAACAACAATCAAGACTCAATTACAACAGAAGGGTGTACAGTCTATACTAGGGGTGCACCTCGAGGACACAGCTGGGGTGATCAGAGAGGCTGTGCCACTGGACCCTACAGAACCCCTACAACAATAGGCCACCCTAGGAAGCCTAGGAGGCATAGCAACTCTACTTAATACATAGAAACAATCACAGGGAAGCAGCCAAAATGAGAAGACAAAGAAACATGTCCCAAATGAAAGAAAAGAACAAAACTCCAGGAAAAGAATTAAACAAAATGGAAATAAGCAATCAATCAGATGCAGAGTTCAAAACACAGGTTATAAGGTTGCTCAAGGAACTTAGTGAGACCTTCAAGGAACTTAAGGAGACCTCCGAGGAACTTAGTGAGAACATCAACAACATCCAAAAGGACCAGTCAGAAATGAAGGATGCACTAACTGAAATAAAGAATTAATTTACAGGGAATCAATAGTAGAGTAGGTAAAGCCAAGAAGCAAGCCATCAGTTTGGAATATGAGGAAGCAGAAAACACCCAATCAGAACAGCAAAAGGAAAAAAGAATCCAAAAAAATGAGGATAGTGTAAGGAGCCTCTGGGACCACTTCAAGCGTGCCAACATTCGCATCATAGGGTTGCCAGAAGGAGAAGAGAGAGAGCAAGAAATTGAAAACCTATTTGAAAAAATAATGACAGAAAACTTCCTTAACTTAGTGAAGTAAACAGACATACAAGTCCAGGAAGCAGAGAGAGTCCCAAACAAGTTGAACCCAAAGAGGTCTACACCAAGACACATCCTCATCAAAATGCCAAAGGTTAAAGACAAAGAGAGAATCTTAAAAGCAGCAAGAGAAAAGCAGTCAGTTACCTAAAAAGGAGCTCCCATAAGACTGTCAGCTGATTTCTCCAAAGAAACTGCAGGCCAGAAAGGAGTGGCAAGAGATATTCAAGGTGATGAAAAGCAACGACCTACAACCAAGATTACTCTGTTCTGCAAAGCTATCATTTAGAATCAATGGACATATAAAGATTTTCCCAGACAAGGAAAAGCTAAGGGAGTTTATCACCACCAAACCAGTATTATATGAAATGTTGAAGGGTCTTTTTGAAGGAGTAGAACAAAAATATGAAAAATAAAATGGCAATTAATACATATCTATCAAAAATTGAACCTACAAACAAAATGAGCAAGCAGAACAGAAACAGACTCATAGATACAGAGAACTTTTTGTTGCTTGCCAGATGGGTGGGGGCTGGGGGGATAGGTGGAAAAGATGAAGGAATTAAGAAATACAAATCGAATGTTAGACTGATGAACCTCAATGGGAAGGGGGAAGGGAGGGTGGGATGAGATAAACCAAAGAACTTCTATGCATATATGCATAACCAATGGACACCAACAATAGTGTGGGGAAGGCAGGAGGGGGGCGGGATTGGGGAGGAGGGGGTCAATGGGGAAAAAAGAGGGGGAACATCTGTAATACATTCAACATAAAGATGAGTTAAAAAACAATCAAACAAACACATTTGTCTGTTTTTAATAGTGGATAGCACTTAGAGACACCTACTACATGGCAGGCACCATTCTTTATTGTGTTCTGACCACTTCTGGGATCTTAGCTCAACTAGAAAATAGCTAAGTGACCTGTGTCACATTTCTGATGCTTTCTTTAATAATGGCTGTTATTACACTTGCTCACATTATGCTGGGCGGTTGCTACAAGTGGTATACATTAACTTATATTAATTTATTATATGACATATAATTTATAGAGCATATTCATTCATCCACTTTCCTAATAATGGCATGAGACTATTATCTTCATTTAAATACATGAGACGTTAAGTAACTTTCCCAAAGTCTCAAAGACTAGTCCATAATTGTTGCTCTAAAGCTTCAACTTTTTTTTTCCTTTTTATTGATATTAGAGAGAGAGGAAGGGAGAGGGAGAGAGAGATAGAAACATCGATGAGAGAGAACATCAACTGGCCGCCTCCTGCATGCCCCACACTGGGGAATCAGGCCCACAACCTGGGCATGTGTCCTGACCAGGAATCGAACCGGCGACCTCTTAGTGCATGGGTCTATGCTCAACCACTGAGCCACAACGGCCGAACAAAGCTTCAACTTTTAATTTATGAATTATATATATGTTTAAGTCATACATTTTCATAGAAAATCCAAGAGAGGACACAATACAGTAATTCAAATACTTAGTAAATGTATTTAAACTGAACGACCACTCTCCGATCAGATCATTATCAGGCAGTTAGCAGACCAGAAGTTGAACTGCAACCTCTGAGTGCCCGAAGACATCCCACCACCAAACTAAAGAGAACGAAGTCTTGGTATTACACATCTCTGTGTTCATCTTAGCACAAATGCTTACTGGATTACTGTTTCATCATAAATGCAAATGTGTCCTCACTTTATTTTATTTTTATAATTTGTCTTTATTGATTTTAGAAAGAGAGGAAGGGAGAGGGAGAGATAGAAACATCGGTGGGAGAGAACATCGATTGGCCAACTCCTGCATGCCCCCCACTGGGGATCAGGCCCACACCCTGGGGGCATGTACCCTGACTGGGAATTGAAATGGCGACCTCTTGGTGCATGGGTTGACGATCAACCACTGAGCCACACCGGCCGGGCCAAATATGTCCTTATTTTAGAGAATAGAACTGCCAATTGATTAGATACTATTAATTAAAAATTCATTGTTTTTATATACTTGCTATTCCATTTGCCAAAATTTTCTGCTAAATTAAAAGGGAGCAATTTGAATTGATGTGTTAGACAAGGGAAAAGTCAAGAGGAAAAACAATAAAACTTACACAGTTTTCTCTTTGTAAGGTTTTGCATAACAGTGACTTTAGATTTCCATAAATACTCGGTTCTGTGTACAATAAAATATCTGTGAGCGACATAATAACTGGTTATGTTCCAAATGGCATCCATACATTAACAGCCAAAAGAGGCTACAGAGCAATTTTTGAAAGGGAGAAAGAGCCCTCTGGATCTACTGTAGTATTCAAACTCAAAGGAAAAAAATCGCCTGGTTACAGGGCCATGAAGTAGGAAGCCAACGGATTTCAGCAACTGGGAAAGAAAGTGTCACAAAATTTAGGGAAATTAGTTAGATCCTTAAAATATTTTATTTCTTTGTATGTTCTGAATTGTCAGCTGTGTAAGATGAAAAGAAAAACACCTCCAGAAGGTTTGCTGTGTTTTATAGCCCGATATCCATAACTACCGGGGCCATTCTTTACGTTGTTGTGAAAAAGCAGAACCAATCTGCTGGCAGATGACTGCCGTCCGCTCAGCAGAAACTTCCAGTTCATGCAAAAAGACAAACACACAATCTCAATATGTTCTCGCTGGGGAGGGAAACAGGGATGAGAGACCCCTTTCATGACATGCACTTGATAAATTATTTCTAAGATGCATTTTTTTTTTCCCTCAGGCCTGTCCAAAGGCAGAGTTCCATTGTGGCTTTCCAAAATGCAGTCCTTTGTAAGTAATTTCAATGGCCCTTAATAGAATCCTATGAATCACATTATATATTCAAAAATATGATCACCCTAACACATATCTTTCATGTTTTCTCTCAAAATCATGAGAATTGCTTCCTTTTATGGAAGTGAATCCTTTAAACATTTATCTGTTGTCACTTGAAACTTAAAATGTAGCTAATTTAACAGTGTAGCACATATAGTTATTTGATATGCTTTTAATTTTTGGAACTATTTCATACCGTAAAAGTTCTTTTTTTAAAAAAAAAATCTGTTCTGGATCCAAAGTAAAGCATATATATGTTCTCTTATTTTTAAATGGAGACTTATTTTTAATTCTGGTGGCATGTGACTACCATCAACAATTTAAAAGCTTTTTTTTTTCCATTGTCTCTGTTAGACCCATTGGGAGTACAATGGCTTAGGTCACAACAAGAAACCTCGTGCTAATTGAACCGCTAATTAACTGGTTTAAGGAATATACTGCATGAAATAGATTGCTGTATCACTTTGCGCTAACTTTTGCATCAGTTCAGGTTGGTAACCACTGATTTAGAATCTTCTAATCATGCTCTGTAATCCAAATGTTAATGTCAGATGATAAGAGCACACGATGACTGAGGAGTCCTGTCTCAAGATGTGTATTGCACGTCTTTTGAGTATTAAAATGGGTTATTGAAAGATAGATCCTGTGCTTACAGAATTTTTAGTATTCATTTGAATACAACTTCCCTTGAGGTAGGACTGATTGGAAGTCATCCTCATGAACATTTTCACAAACTTTTCCACTTAAAAAGCAAGGCATTTATGTGTCTACTTATCAAAGGATTTTTATTAAAAGGCTCATGTGATAAATTGTTTCCTTAATATCATCAATGTCTTTCCTAACACTTTCTTTTTTTTCAATTTCATGATGGTTACAATCAAATTTCAATTATGCTTCAAAAATATAGCAGACTTCTATATAATAAATATGCAGGAGTATTAAAAAGTCAACCAGCAGATTTGAATTGCAGCAGAAAGTTAGAATTCACTTGAAATGTATTATCAGGAGGCAGCCAGTTTCTGATCTTTCTAAAACGCATATACTAAACGTCTGCTTCTTTCATGAGTCCACCTCGTTGGGGAGAAAAAAATCCTTGCTGACCCACCTTTTAACAGCTAGACACAGAGAGAAGATGAGAGACCCAGGTTCCCCTCAGCTGCCACTGAGACCAGGTTTTCACTGACACAATTGGGCAGCAGCAATTAGAAAGCAGACTGAGCGCTACCTGATCTCAGAACTCCAATCTCTTAAAATAGGAAATGTTCATTTTCCCCCTAACATCTAAAGATATAGACTAAGAAGATATTCATTTTTAATCACATTCATTTCAACTTCTCATTAGAAATTCACAAAAAACAGCATAAGATGGTTATTAAGGTGGTATTAACACCCATAAAAATATAGAATAGCTAGGTCTTTCATAAAAAATGTAAAAAATATTGAAACTTTATGACCTAATAAAAATCTGTAGTTGGCTTTGTTTCTTTTCCTAGGCTCAGTCACTAAACTAGGATACGAAGTTACAATATAAGAGTCTCATGTTTTCACAAGCAATGCTAGGTATTCCCAAGAACACAGAGCCATTTCTAAGGCCTCATTTTCCACAGTCAAAATTATTATTCAATATATTCCATCCAAAAAGTAGTTTCAATAGCAAAACTGAGCATTTTCAATGGTTGTTTGTTTTGTCCTCTCAAACATGCTCAATTAACCAATTATTATGTTTTAAATAAAAGCCACTTTTCTTTCTAGACATTAAATATTATCCAGTTCAGTTCATCAGGTATTATTGTTTATATTTCATATATTTAAATTTTTCATCTAATAAATGCAGCACATTTTCTGCTTAATGAAGAACTTTGAAAATAGAGCCCTCATCATATATAATAGACATTTATTAAATATTTACAAAGAATAACAATGTACTTGTGGATTGTTATCATAATCAGTTTACATAGTCTTATGATAATCTGACAATTTGTTATTCTTAAGTTTTACAATTCTTAAACTACTGATAATTGGAGAAGATTGCATTCCTTTATGATTGCGGATATCATGATCTTCAAACTGTTCTTTAACCTTTTATAAACTTTCATCATCGAATTGTGACAAAGCTTTGATTTCAGCTTTCAAGGTTTCCTTTCCTTTATCTATGCTGGAAAAAATTACAGCTCCCAGAGCTACAGGATTTGAATTGCTTCAGACCAGAAACTGATGGCTTTCTCTGGAGAAGCTGTACCGGCAGTTTGCTGAGTTTCACGCCACGGTATATGCAGAACATTGAGGGCTTGGTGCTTCCCCTTCTGTGAGGTGCCTTTTATTTCGCCTTGACAGTGATATTCAGTTTATTTTGGCCCATGAACATCTCCATCAGCAACCACTGCACTCTATTCACATGTCAAGTATATCAGCAGCAATAATAAAATCAATAATTGCCAGCATTTACCGAGTTCTTGTGATGTCATGCGCACTCTGCCTGGATGGAACTCATTTAATAACCACAACTAATTTATACGGTATATGCTGTTATTAATGTCATACTACAAATGAAAGAATGGAGGCAGAGAGATGTAATTTGTCCAAAGGTCATCAATGTGTAAGTGTAAGCTGGGCAGTCTGGATTCCAGACAGTGCACTGCTAACCACTGTGACACCCTTGCATGTGGCACATGGCATTGTAATAATTAGCCTGCACGGCTGGAATTCCCATTCGATTGTGAGCTTTCTCTGTTCGAAGAATGCAGCTGCCATTTTTTTCAGCAGCAAAGTCTTAATTTTCAAAATAAAATTTTTAATGCAAATATATATATTTATATCATTTTTAGCCTGCAAAGCAAGGAAGTCAGGGAAGAATTTCTCCTCTTTGTGTAGTATTTAAAGGAGACCATCCATCACAGATTCCAACACTTGGTGCACTGGGACGTCTGAATACCTCTCCCATGCGGTTCATGCATGCTGAACCTGCCTCACTCAGGCTAAGAGATGTGTGACCTAGGAAATGCAAAATGTATCTCTGCACTCCCAAGTAGTTTCAGAACCTAACTTGCACCCCCATCCTTTAACAGTGTGCACATGAAAGCTCCGTGGCTCACCTGTTGAGTGCAGCCTCCGAAACCAGAGCGCAGAGCTCAAAGCCCACCTCTACCTCCTGCTAGTTCTGTTGCTTTGCAAATTTACCAAAACTCTCTGCGCCTCATTTTCCTCATCTGTAGATTGGGTGGGTGTCATGACACTAATAGCGTCTGCCTCATGAGGTTGACATAAATATTAAACAGAGTTAACTCTTGATAAGGCGCATTAAAAGTGATCAAAGAAATATGAAAATCAGTTCAAGGGAATTATAGTTACAAAAACAAGGAAGTAGAATAATAGCATTTAAAAAATAAGTAAAACCCAAAGTATTTCGATCTTCAACAATATTTTAATTTTCTTTTATGTCAGTGAAATTTTTACCAATGTGAATCCAACTTGATAATGGGTTATTTGTGTGTGTGTGTGTGTGTGTGTGTGTGTGTAGTAAACTAATATACAAGATTATTTATGTTTCAGGTGTACAACATTATTATTGGATATTTGTATATACTACACAGTGTTCACCACTGCAAGTCTGGGTGCAATGGTGGACTCTGAACATAACTTTTCAATTTGTCATTCTCATTCACTGAGCTACACAGTAACACCTGCCCACTCCCATCCAAGGTTTTGTTTTCTGAGGTTTTATTACCTGTGATCAATGAAGGTCCAAAAATATTAAACGGAGAATTCCAGATAAACAATCCGTTAGTTTTAAATTGCACGCCATTCTGAGTAGTGTGATGAAATCTCACTCACACGCTGTATGTGCTGCTCAGTCCCACCTGGGACATAAATCATCCCTTTGTCCAGCACATCCGCACTGTAAATGCTACCTTCCAGTTAGTTACTTAGTAGCCCTCTTGGTTATATGATGGGGGGAGGGAGGGATAATGGGACAGGGGGAGAGACAGAGAGAGAGAGAGAGCACTCTCACATAACTTTTATTACAGTATATTGTTAAAATTGTTCTATTTTATTATTAGTTAGCAATGTTTATACTGCACTGTGCCTAATTTATAAATTAAATTTTATCACAGGTATGTATGTGAGAGAAAAAACACAGTATGGTTGGTACTATCCATACTAACCATGGTCAGAGGTGTCCACCACTCGTGATCTTGGAACTTATCTCCCATAGATAAGGGGGCACTACTGTATAGTCATTTTACTTGAGACAAGTCCAGTCTTCTTTTTTTTTTAATGTGCAGGGGCAAGAAGCAAGGGTAGAAGTTTTATTTAGAGTTAGTGAGGCACTGGAGAAGCTTGGTAGGTGGAAGTCTGCAATTCTCCCGTCTAAGTTTCTAATCTTGTAAAGTAAAGAATATATTGACAAAATTGAAATTCAGGATCTACACTAGTTCCATAAATGGCCAGAAGTTCACCAAAATGAAAAACGTTTAGTGTGACCAATTCCCTAAAGAAGGATCCCTGAAGATGACCCACGCCACCTTTGCGACTTTGAAAGCGACACCGCTTTGCAAGTCAGAATGCTGCAAAGGGGAAAAAAATCTGCTTAATATATAGGCTTTCATTTCCCTTCCCACTGTTTCCCTGACCTTTCCCAGTTGGAGTAGTAGCAGGAAACTAAAATAAAAGTACTGTTTTTCTGTGTGAGGCACTTTGCTACTAAACATTAATCATGAAATTGTAATAGTCGCAGACTCCTCTGCCTGTTGCTTCTTCCAAGAAGAGAATTACTATTAGATGAAAGAGCCTACAGCAATAAACATCAGGGGCTAGTGTTTCCTTCTCTGAACCCTACCAAGCTGATCCAAGTCCAGAAATGCCTTTGAAGTCACACAGACCTTCATGTGCTGAACAATCCTTGGGGGGTAAAGAGCAAGAAAAACTGGTTCTCTCACTTGAATACTCTGCCAGGGGTGCATTCAGCTCCGTGCAGAACAAAAAGGTTTCTTTCCTAACAAATTGAGTGATTTTATCCTTAGGTGCTACTTGGCTCAATTAACTAAGAGGGACCTATTGATCCCAGAACATGATTTTTTTATACTTCAATATATATCCCATTAAATCAAACTAAGGATGGAACAGTAACAACTGTAAATTCTTATTTTCCTTTGGTGCTAAGGCATGCCTTGAGATTTCAGTCGAAAACAGCGTGGAATTCTCTTAATACTAATGATCAGTATTGCTTTTTAATATGATCAGCATTAAATATCACATTGCAATATTTTAAAGTTATCAAAACCTTAGAAGTGAAGAATTAAAATGATCTTAAAATTGATAGTGCAGCTCAAATCTACCACTTAATGATGAGACACAGAGCACCTTAGAACACACAAATGTATCTGTCAGGTCTGGCTGCTCAATGGCACAGCCAAGTTTAACACCAAGACTCCCGACACCATTCAGGGTGCTTTTCTCTACACACTCTCACAATTATCTGTCAGAACTTTTCTTTTTATCTTTTAAAATATATTTTTATTGATTTTTTTTTTTTTTTTTTTGGAGAGAGAGAGGAAGGGAGAGATAAAAACATCGATGTGAGAGAGAAACATCGATCAGCTGCCTCCTGCATGCCCCCTACTGGGGATCGAGCCTGCAACCCGGGCATGTGCCCTGACAGGGAATTGAACCGGGACCTCTCAGTCCATGGGATGATGCTCAGTGCACTGAGCCACACCTGCTGGGCGTTTTCTCTCCATCTTAAGTGGCTAAGCTCTTCACTCTCAAATTGCATAGCTGTGGAGAATGTATTCTAAAAAGACCAACATGAACATACTTTATTTCTCATTGCTTTAAGAGATTCTTAAAATAAGAAATATAGGCATTTTATAAAGTAGGTGTCATTTTTCTTTATTTTGGTCACAGAAAAATATTCAATACAATAGAATAATACCGTTTGTAGACTTGTAACTTATTATACCAGCATAAATAAAGACAAAAATCCCTGTAGTAGTGCAGATAGGGTACCAACTTCAGTTGATTGTCACATAGAAAGAAGAGGTAAAAAATTCAATTATAAAGTTCATCAGCAAGATAAAGATAATGAATACAAATACCAAAGAACAATCGTTTCAAAATTATTATGGCACATGTAGACTACAAAAAATATGTCAATCTGTGTTAAATATTCACTACCGTTATCTATGTTAATTTAGGATTACTTATATAATTTAAGTTGAAGGAAGGTTTAAAAAAATACATGTAGCTTAATGGTAGATTAAACAGTTATAGTTAGAGCACAAGTATTTCCCAAATCTCTTCCATAAGCTCATCCATGAGTCACGTCCTCTGTCACTGCCTGGTGTGGCCTGAAGGACTATCATAGGACTTTGCAACCGTCTTCAAACTGGCTTCACAGGAGCCTACTCTCATTTTCAGGCATTGGTATCATCTTAATCTAAACAGCCCAATTGCCATAAATATATTTAATTGAAGAGCCTTTGCAGTAATCATCCTACTTTAGCATTGCTTCCGTTGTGTGTAATAATCTTTAATAATGATCATAGTACATATGAATGGCTTAAGACAGTTTACCTCTTACATTCTAGGTAAGAACTCAAAGTGCAAATGTCAATCATTAAATTTTACTGCCTTCCATTTATACACACACACACACATGCATACACATACACTCACACTCATACAAAAGTTAGACTTTATATTTATACAGTGTCTTCAATTGAGCAAAGAAAAACAATGCAAAGAGGTACTTCCTGCATGCAATTCATCCTTAATAAAATAAAAATGCCCTCTTCTGCATCTATAAATGCATAGGACCACACATTTAAAGGCCAGTTCCTATTGATATAATGGCCATACATTCCTTGAACACTTACGGGGTTTGCGCTAAATCCAATCAGCAAGTGTGTAAAATGTCAGTAAGATATACTGCGATCTATCTTTTGCTTTTACACCATAAAATTCAACAAGTATCAGAATGACCTAAATTTGTTTCCTCTCGTGTCCACAAGTTTCTCATGTTCCCTGATTGACAGTAGTATTAGTTTAATTTTCTGGGAATTCAGTCCTGAGGTATACATTTCCATTTTCTTTGTTGATCTAGCACAGGCTCAGGTGATCTCTACATAATGAATCCAATTAGTTCAAGCGAGGCAAATGAAATCATATCTCTACCAAATCTCCACGTTATTAACTATAAACTGTAACAGGATACATGTCCCCACTCTTTGCTCGAGTCCATTCAAGTGCAAACCGAAGAAAAAGGATTTCCTGTTCTTCTTTTCATACTCCTGAGTATGATGATATCTGATTCTGTTTCCCCACAGTTATTGATAAGATTGCAAAACCTCTCTCACATCCCTCCTTTATTCCATATTGAAAGCATGATTTTTTTTTTCCAGGTGTTTGCAAAGTATAGTTCGATTCTTTTTCTTTTTTTTTTTTTGGCGAAGATTTTTTTAATGCCATTTTTGTTTGTTTTCTTCAAAATCAGAGCTTCATTTTAATCAGCTAGTGGTCCTGCCCCTTGGGTATCAATTTCTTTTTACAGAAGACAAATCCAGGTCTATTAGGATCCAACACATTGAGTTGGAACATTACGTGTGTTTCACTTACGAGCACATACATTCATTTTACACGATTCCTCATTGTGGCCAGGGGGGTTCGTGGTCTGCACTGTATCCACCTATAAAAAATACAAAAATATATGTCTGCTTTACAGGGATGTGAGTAGGGTTTGCTAGCCTCGTTCTAAAGCTTGGATGCACATCTTCGCCGACAGTGATAGTATTCTCTCCTTCTTTAAAGATGTATTTGCAATGGCCACGACCTCTTTCAGAAGTCATAGAGACCTAACAGTTCTCCCTATGAGGAACAACCCTGCGGCATTTAAATCGATACTGTGGACTAGGGTACTATCTCTGATTAGAGATATTTACGTGGTAAAAGAAACACTGAATTGTGTTTCTGCCTTCCAGCTTTTCAAGGCTGTGCAAAGTCACCAGAAGAGGGGTGGGGTGGGGGGGAGGGTTGTTGGTTTTGTTTATACTCTTGCAAATACAAGTAAGAATGAAATGCTAATTTTGTTGTCACTGATTTGTCAATTTACAAATCCCTGAGATCTCAGGGACCTGAGCCCGTCCTGACTGTTCACTCCCTTCGCAGTAACTCTCCAGTCTCCAGATGCAATAGTTAGATAACTCCCAGTCTCTTTACAGAAAGCTGAGCACTTTACATTCTATCAACAAATGGGCTGTTGATCTCTGGACAGGGAGGAATTACTCTCCCCTTCAAAGTTGTGACCATTAAAGGGCAATGTTTTCCACCTTTTTATCAAGTTCGCACAAATAAAGTGAAGATAATACTCCTTCAAAATGTTTTGGTGTTAATGCCGGTTTTAAATATGTATTTCTCTTAACTTGAGCCTGACCAATATAGGCTGATTTCTGCCCTCGGTATCCAAAGGTACACGGAGTATTGTTTTCCAGTTTGATGGTGAATTAATGTTAGTAAAACCTTTCATAAGTTGGACTATTGCCAACAAGATAATAAATCACTTCCTAGAATAAAGAGGTTGCAATTCACTACCAAAGTAGTTATCTCTAATAATTAGAATCAGAAAAGGGAAACATCCCTCTTCATTGCTAATCCAACAATGCAACATCAGCACGGGAGAATCGGTGTTAGAAGTAAAATGATTTCTTTCACTGAGTAATTGAGCGATTCATTTTTTAAAGTAAGTGGTGTAAAAATAAGTAATGTCTAATTTTAAAGTTGTTTATATTCAAGAGCAGAAAAGGTTACAAACTGCTCTGATCACACATTATTGCTATTAGCTGTGTAAATTTGAAATGTCTTAACTTTTTCAATTAATTTTTACCTTTTCCTTGATATTAAAAACAAATATTTTTTTTTCTTTCTCTAGCAGCTCTAACACCTAACATAACTTGGGATGCTCTGGCCGATCACACAAGCAGCACACATTTCCCAAGGCATCTCTGAATCTTCTGATTCAAATGGAAAGTTTGAGATGAACAAAGTTTATCCCATTTTATACAAACTACATCACTGCATATTTCATTTCAAAATCATGTGGTTATCTTTGACTTTCTATTATTTGTCCTATGATAGATTATATAGAATAGACCTTCTAGAACTGCAGTAAATTTTACTAGCATATTATTTTTCTCATTTTTTCTCTCTCTAATTGTTTCTTAAATTTGGTCTATCCATTGAAAATTTCACTACCCTTCTGCTTTCGATCTTTCCCATATAATAGTCACTCTCTTCTTTTCGTAAAGAAATTATACTATGTAAAATTTTCTGCAAAGTTTTTTGATAAATGAATAAACAGGTACAAAAATTTTAAAACCATAGAAAATAAGAGGCATCAAAATACTTCATTTTCTATTTTCAAGACCTGACATACTTTTAACTTAAAAGCATACCCGAGAAATAGAATGCATTTAAGTAATGAAGTCACCATACTGCCACCCAGCATAATAAATTCCTCTTATTAAAATGTTATTGAGGAACAGAGCTAACGCTCTCATTTCATAAATTAACTATGTAAAAGCAGGTTTCAAGGTTTTGTGGTTTGAAGTTTTGATGCCCTGAGCAAATGGATATGTGCACTAATGTTCACCTGTCACTAAAGACAAGAAAAATGGATTCTTTCCTCACCATTAAAGATTAATATTTAAAAACAAAAGTGCGTACCTAGAATCCATGGAGAACTACTTAGGAGTCACCATTCTGAAAACTATAGTTGGTGAGGGTCAGCATAGAAATGGATGTTACCAGGAGGTGTTTGTTTTTATTTGAATTGGCTAATTAAAATGGCCCTGGAAGCAATTTTCAGATCGCTGCCACCGAGGAGATCCGCTCTGCTAAATCAGACCAAACCAATCTTTCAGTCAGGTCCAATTCAACTGACATTGTATAGACACAGCTTTTGTCTTCGCCTTTCAACCTTTTTCCTCAATTTGTTCTATCACCCAGGCAACACGTCACACACACACACACACGAGAGAGAGAGAGAGAGAGAGAGAGAGAGAGAGAGAGAGAGAGAGAGAGAATAACAAATCATTCTTACAGCACTTTCTACCAGATCATTTAAGTACCCACTCAGTTTTCGTAACTGTGTAGAAAGCAGAAACCTTATTTTCTTTGATCTGACCTTTTATTTTTATTTTTGTTCCTTTGACTCAACCTGGCCTCACCTAGAACCCTGACTCACCCACCTCTTTCCCCCTTGCTTAATCATTAAGCCCTCAGGACAGTGATGTTCTGGTCAGCATTCAGTAGTCTTAGAAACAAAGCCTTAGGTCTGTTGACCACACAGACAGAGTTTTGGTCAAACTAGAGATAACATCTAGGCCTCAGTGGAGTTTCAGCTTCAGAACAACCCCACTGACCACCACATAAGGCAACACTGTGGCTGACATCAGGGGCCAGATGCAATAATCAACTACTGCCTACCCTCGCACACACCAATCAGCAGAGACCACGACCCTGACACTGACCTAACTCCCTTAGTCACCATGATTAATTATTTTTCCTCTAATAACCTATTCCCTAGAAGCCATCAGGGAGTGATGTCTTTGAGCCTGAGCTACCTGTGACTCTGGGCATGACGCCATCTCCTTAATAAATCCTTACTTTCCTGGCTACAAACTCCTGTTCCTGTCTTATTGAGCATTGATGCGTACAGGCAAATGGACCCCTTCAGTCTGGTAACATTTATTTCCTAACCAAAGAGACTGAAATAAGCTGGGAATTTAATTAATAAAAACTATCAGTAAAACGTTAGCTTTAATAATTTAATGAAAGCTATGTTCTTTTCCAGATCTCCCTGGTCAAAAATTGGTGACTAATGTTAGGAAAAAGAAAGGAATTATGCAGAAAACAGGAGCAGGATTCAGGTTTAGGTGCAAGAATACATTGTACACTCACACATAGGAACAGACATGCTTTTCATAATTCTGAAAAAAAGTCAAAGCCATAAACAAGGAAATGTATGTATTTTGAAAGGCATGTGTTATTATTTTTATTAAGCATGCTTCAAAACTAAATCATGCACCTATGTAATTGGTGTAGATTAAGTACAAGTATCTGTTGGATGTGTTTGCATATAATTGGCAATATGTAAAACGATTCTATGAATATTCATTATTATTTTCCTTGACTGATATTCAAATCTAGGGAACAGTATACTGTATCAAATTAAAAGCAGTCTATTCCACAACACTGAAAAACAAATTGGTGTTCGTTTCCACAATCTAGGAACAGGAAATTGATACTCATATTTTAGAGCATAAACAAATAACATAGGAGTTGAACTGGGACAGAGCCACCTATCAATACTGAAAGTTTACCTGCTATTTATGTTTGAAAACTAGAAAATCAATTGAAAAGGAAAATGGGACACAGACAAAAGGTAAAGATGGGATTTGGTGAGTGGAGGTCTATGAAGAGCACCATAGTTCTCGGAATGGTATTTGGTCTTCTACATATTTTTTATTTATGTAAATGAGGTACCCCAAACCGTAAATTATAATAATTACCAGTTACTGTCACACCCATACAGATGTTGAAGATTTCACATAACTATCTAATTTAACCTCACAGAGTCCTTATGAAGGAGAAATGATAATTCTGTTCATTTTACATATGAAGGAATAGAAGCTCAGAGAGCTTGATCTTCTTACGTCAAATCCCACGGCCAAGAAGAGGCCAAGTCAGGGGGCCAAACCAAGACTTGTGGCTCCAAATCTATTATTTGTTCCTCTACGTTGTTTTCTCATAATTCTTTTTAAAAATCTGACTTTGAAACTTTTAAAAATCATTGGCTAAGTTTTAACTGCAAATGTGTCCATTTTTGCCATGGTTTGAGGAATAATAAGCAAACTTATGCAAGTTTCCAAAACTACCATAAATGAATGTGTTAAGGAGCTCATTTCTGGAAGCCTGTTGTTTCTCTTATGCAGGATACTACCATAATTATTGAAATTCATGAAAACATAGGAAGCAGCTTGAACATACCTCCAAGTTGTCTAAATTGGCAAAAGAAAAAGTAACAAATAAGACAAATTCTATCCATTCAAAGCAAGGGAAGTCTATGCGCATTCACATGGGCGAGAGTGCACACACACACAAAAAGGCCATTCATTAGCACAGTTGGAACTACACTCTTAAGAAAAGAAGCCTTTTAGATGGTGAGTCAACCACTGAGCTGGCCATGGAAGGAAAGGGGTTAGTTAGATAATATGAACACAATTCCTCATCATAGGCACTTTGCTCTGACTTCAGAATATAAATGATTTGGGCCCTAACAAAAGAATGCTTAAGGTTGGATAGCCAAGCAATCAATATTTATTGACTGACTGAGTAGAATCATGGACTCTGGGAGTTACAAAGAACGCCAAAGGTTAGAGTCCAATCCTGTGAGAGGCAAAACGGCCGAAGGCACCGAGCTGGTTCTAGGGAAACGTTTACTTATCTTTTGAAGAGATACACAAATATATACATATAAGCAGAGTGCTGACCTTGAGAGGAAAAGATAAGAGCCATGTAGGTAAAACCGTGAGAACTCCAAAGAGTGAGAAGAGTGTGGGGAGGGTATTAGGAAGAGAGGTCATTGCCTAATTGAACTTTAGCTGGGTCTTAAAAGATGGGTAAGCTTGAGATCTATGGAAATGAGGGAAGACTGCATTCCCAGAAAAGTCCAAGTTGTGGAGCAGGGATGAGGTGAGGGCAGGAGGCAGTGAGTGGATTTCCCTGCCTGCAGCAGAGATTTCTGTAATTCCACTCAGCTCCAGCACGGGCTACTCTCTCCCCTTAGCGCCAGCCCACAGATAAAAAGAACCGAAGTAATAATTACAAAAACAACAAAACTGTCCTGACCATCCTAAATAAGAAGCACACAGACAAATTAGGTAACTGTCAAAAGCCAGAGTATGCAATTAAAACAACTCCTTGTTAAAACTAATGTAATTAAGCTGAGGATCCCTGCTCTAGAGCAGCCTATCCTTATGTTCAATTGTGTACAACTTAATTCATCATTTTACTTTTTGTGTGGTTTTATTTCAGATAAATATTTTAAAGAAACACTCTTTCTGAATCAGAGAGAGAGAGAAATCAACCCAAACAGACTGCTATGCAGTATATACGCGAACACATTAAAATGGATCCCAGCTTCACAGTTCCAATTACATTTGGCCAAAGTTGAACATTAGTGCATTTCCATCCCTGAAGCTCATAATAAAAATGTAAAATGATGCAAACTTAAGCTATGATCATTATCCTCTTCAGACCATAAAATTGGCCACCTTTGGAAACAAAAAGCAGTGCTGGCTAGTGTTCATGTGCCAAAGCAATAAACTGCCTGAGAGAAACCGGGACTCGATGTTAATGAGAAGATGAAGTGAGCAACAACCTCGGCTATTCTTAAATGCCACTGAAATTGCAATCGTGTGCCTGAAAAATTGAGAGCTACTCGGGGAGCCTTAAAACCCACAGAGGGGAGTATAAAGAAGTCAAAGTGTTTCCAGATGATGGATAAACTCACAAAGAGTTTGATCCACTTACAAGGAAATGGTGCAAATGTTCGAGGAATTAATTGAGTCTTGAAAAAGTGAGATAGGACAAAATTACAAAATCCAGCCCACCAGTTTCCTGCTTCTGAAAGATATGCTAAGAGTGTAAGAATTGGTGCCATGATTATGCGTGGTCCCTTGGTTAATAATACATGAATTTCTAAATCAAATATAATTCTCTCTTAATATAATTTGTGGTTGACCCGCTTCAAAAATCTATGCTTTCTGATCACTAGAAATTTCTAAACATGTTTTCGTAAACACTCTTGTAAGAGCCACAGACTTAAGGATTGATATGAACATATTACAATATTGACTTTTAGTACACAGAAGGACATTACATGTTATTATAATTGCATTAGTTATTAAAATGTAGAAATATAGCTTCAGGGATAAGAAGTCACCTGGAATCATCCTCTGGGAAATTATTCATTTCACCAGTGAAAATATTGAGGCCCAGAGGGCTGACAAGACATATTCAATGTAACACTGCAGACCTAGGATTAAAACTGAATGTCCTCACTCCCAATTCAGTGGTTTATTTCCATTTAAATTATGGGAATTACATGTTGAGGAAACAGAAGATTTGGGGATAAGATTATTTAAATAAGGACCAAGTATCTGTAATTCCAGCACATTCCAGTTGTGAAATTCGAGGAAGATATGTATGTTACACAGACATCCTTTTAATTGATAGTGGACTTTGCATTAATAATGTCAGTGGGCTCATCAAAAAGAACCAATGGCAATTAAAAAAAATGTTGCAAATGAGTTAAACTCCAATACAAGATTCTTTGTAATAAAAATGTTTCTGCATGGGCTAAATTTGCAGAATCTTTTTAATTTTTATTTTGAAGAGTTTGTAAGACCATAAGAAAAATTTAAAAATCACTTTAAACCAAACTCTTTTATAGATTAATTTCAAATTTTGGGGGGGGTAGGGGGGCTCTCAATCAATATTACATAGAACTTGTTCAATATGCCTCGAAGGGAAAAGACTGTAAATCTTACACTTTAAAATAGGTCACAAGTCTTAAAGTGCTTAATCTAAAAGCAATATGGTGTTTCTTAACAGAGAAAAAGAGATTATTTGCTTCTCTTTTGCTCCTTTGTCTTATAAGTGCAGTGTGATATATTAGTTTAATTAAAGTCTACCAAATTATCATAAGGATTTTATGTGCTGCAAATAATTGGTTTTTTGTTCTCCACTCACTTTTTGTTAATGGAAGCAGACCATTTTTTCTTATGATACTTAGTATAAGATACTAGAAAACTAAAGGGAGGAAAGGCGCAATGAGGTCCTAATTGAAGTGACCTTTGTCATCTTGGGCATAAAATAAAATTAAGTCTGCACTAATGTAATGTTTCCAAAGAGTTAAGAGGAAAAGTATATGGCTGAGAGCCAAACCGTACCAAGAATCCTACCATACAAAAAATGACAGTCCTATTAATATGAAAAGCTGATAGGCCCTAAAATGAAGTGATATATATATAGATGATAGATGATAGGTAGATAGATGATAGATAGATAGATAGATAGATAGATAGATAGATAGATAGATAGATAGATAGAATAAGATCTTTAAAAATGTAAACCATTATCATGTGCAGTCTGGAGGAGATGCCTCCCTGATAGCCACATGGGCCAGTGGCTCCGTGGCCATGAGTTAACCTTTTTTACTTCTCTGAGCCTTGTTTCCTCATCATAAATGGGGACCTCAACACCTGTAGGGATTGAGCAGAAAGCCCTGTGATAGTTAACTTTATGTATCACCTTGGCTAGACCATGGTGCCCAGATATTTGATCAAACATTATTCTGGATGTTTCTGTGAGTATGTTTTTGGATGAAATGTACATTTAAATCAGTGGACTTTGAGTAAAGCAGATTTCCCACCACAGTGTGGGTGGGCCTCATCCAATCAGCTGATGCCTGAATATAACAAAACACAGACCCCCCTTGAGCAAGAAGCCATTCTGCCTTCAGACTTGAACCACATATCAGCTGTCCCCGGGGTCACCAGCTGGACAGCCCACCCCACAGATTTTGAACTTGCTAGCCTCCATAATCATGTGAGCCAAATCCTTCAAATAAATCTCCTCCTGCATATGTATAAAAAAATGTAAACCATAATGAATCAATTTTCTCAGAGACAGATTTAGATGATAATCTGGATAAAGCATACTATACACTACCAAGTACCTTTTTGATAAGCATACAAGTGAAAAGAGAATTAATGAATGTAGCATATTCAATGAAAATTGTTTCAGAAAGTAGCAATACTAATATAACCACTCTTGCCAAAGGTGAGTTGGAACAAATTATAATTAAAGTGCACATTCACTTATAAGACATTGATGTCTCTTAATCATGGCATAGCAAAACCCAAGAATAACCTGTGAACATGAAATCAGTTAACTGATTATTTTGTGACATCTGCAAGACAGAAATTACCAGTAATTTTCTTGCTGTATAATTCCTAAAGTACATTTCAAAAGATGTATAGGCCATAAGTGATCATCAGCAATGCTTCTTTTATTTAGGAAAAAAAAATGTGACCACCACTAATGTATTACTATCCTGAGAGAAACATAAGCTATACATATATTACAGATTTCCTGAAATGTTTGAATTTTTATTTCACCCTCAGAATTATTATTTTTTTGATTTCTACTTCTATTCATTTCATAGTATGTTAAACGTTTTCAATTACTAATAATAACTAACATTCTATTGAGTGCTTAGGAGAGAAATCAGGCTAACTTAACACAGTCCCTAGGAAGTAGATACTATCATTAACCCCATTTAACAAAGAAGGAACTCAGGAACTGAAGAAATTAACTTGCTCCAAATCACAGTTCTAAAAAATGGTAACATCCCATTTTTAAGCCCAGGAAGTCTCACCCCAATACTTGTGTTCTTAACTCCCCTCCACTCCACTGCCCTCCAATTAGTGATCACGTCGCTGTTCTTCCAAACGGTTTTGTCAAACTTTCCACACCTTTTCAATACACCCACCAACATTCTTCAGGCAGAGAACATTAGCAGATTTTTTATATCTCCATGAAACGTTCAGCATCTAACCTTAGATTTATTAAATCTCTCTCACTAAATTAATAATTACATCACTACATTTCTGAAAAACATCAGATATGAGTACCTAATGATATATTCACTTGGGGTTCAGCCTTTAGGTTTTCTTCTTTTCTTAAAGCCACCACTATGTTCTTGTGAAATCCCACGACCTCCAATTGTGCCAAAATGATCATTAAGCCAAGAAAAGATAGTCTTCCTAACCCCAGATACATTTTAAAGATACTTTTTTTTTAATTGGTGGCCTCTGAAAAAACCCTCCCAGGAAGGAGTTCGTCCTGGTGAGTACACATACACATTCTGAACAGATATATTTGATTTATTCCATTTGTTTTAAGCCAAAGAGGGAAAGGGAATCTTTGACAAAACTGTCATCTTTAAAACACGGTGATATTTCATTTTCCCTTCTGCACTATTGAGATTGCCTGGAACGGAAATGCTTCCAGCGGCTCCTGGGTCCCATTTTTCAAAGCTGTCACTTCCTAGCAAATCTGTTTAAGCAAAATACTTATGTTGTTAGAAAACAGAACAAACATACATTATAAAATACATTCTATTCTTCTTTGCAGGTCAAAGTCTTATTAAAGAATGGGAACTTGGAAGAACCTGTGGAAATGAATTAAAAGATGACTATGATAGATTGGTTTAAGAAGTCAATGAATCGGGCGCACCTTTGAATAGTTCCCAAAGATACACTGGGACCTAGCTCCAGAGAGTTTTCCACACAATCATCATATAATCAAAACCTTGTTTTCAATGCATTCGCTAAAGGTCATTAAATTGAAAAAGAACAAATCCAAAGAAAAATGGGACATTGAAAGATGATCATGGTTACTCTTCCTCAGCTCATGTACGTAGCAGCTTATTCAGTGCCCTTGTCAATGGACTCCAGTCCCAGAGGGTAACGAAAGAATTGCCAGGCCTTAGTTACCCCTTAGACCTCTGGCCTTTCTGAACTGTGGGCCTCATAACTCATATTTTGCAGCAGAAACAAACTGCAAAAGAATAATGACAAGAATCGTGTGAGAGATAACAAAACTTCAGTGATTACCGAACCACTTCCAAAATGTTGAGAAGACATATGTTTTGAAAAGGTTCAGTCATACGGACTTGAAATATTACTCAATATTCTTAACACAGGGTATACTTTCTAGGTACACACATACACACATACTCTAAATTGTATACGGGTATAGGTATATAGTTATATATTTATCACACGTGTAACTTTTATTTTCTTGTGTGTATGATTGCACACGTTTGGCTTGAATGAATCTTTCCAAGTTTTCGCAGTAAAAGTGCCTGAGACTTACAGTTCCTTCCATTACTCTGAAAAGCTAGTCGTGTCTCAGCAAAAGTCAAGACCGCTGATGGTGCGCAGTCTGAAACCCAATTCTCTCTCGGCATTTGAACACTGGATCCGTCACCCTTTAACACCACAAAATCAATACCCTGGAATGTCATGGTCCTCTGATGGCCCACAAAGTCAAGGCATGATCAATTTCGACTTCCTTACGAGACAGAAATAGACTTAGACAAATAAAAAGATTTCATTTTAGTTAAATTCAATAAAACAAAGGCAGAAAGGTAGAGAGAGTCAAAGTTGTTCGAATACACTCCAATAAATTTACACTTAAATCTAGATCCATTTAAAATCCAACTAAATTGTGCACCCAGGCAAAAGGCTATATGTATCAGAAACTAAAACAAGCCAGAATTTACTCCAATCCCCAGATTAAGAAATACTCTTCATGAATATGGCTGTGTGTGTGTTTCCTTCATTGCATTAGCTAATAAGCAGCAGGGAAAAGATGGTGTCTGAGTTCTTTATTGCGTAGCCCTGGAAGATAGGATAATTTTGGCTTCAATTCTCAGTAAGAGCAGGAATCATCTTGTCTTTCTTATCATAAACTGTATATCCTGTCCATGACACAGAGCAAGCCCTTAATAAATATTTGATTAGAGTATGAAAATCAATGCATGCATTCAGTATCTGGCACACAAACTCCACGGAGGGCACAAGCTTTCTCTCCCGTGTTCGCTGCTGTATCCCTGGCTTCTACAGAACCCAGCACATAGCAGGCACTCAATAAACATCTGCTGATTAGAGAATGCCTCTGATTTCACTAGTTCATTTCTAGCACTCTGTGGAATTAAAATTATAGAGTGGTGATTTCAAGAATTTTTTTTCGGTATTTTTTTTATTAATATATATCAGTTTTATTTTGCTCCTAAATTTCGACATATATAAAAAACAAGACTTATTTAGAAGTGCTTAGAGAAAACCAAGTCTGAGGGTCAGGAGACATGAAGTGTAGCTGAGGTTCACTAATTTGCTGTCACTTGGCCTTTCCAGGCCTCGCTAGTGTCGTCCCTAAAATGTAAAGGAGGGATGAGAGAGAATTGGAATGGTTCTCAGGCAGGCCCTCGGGAATGTGTAGGTACACACCCTTCTGGCTAAGTGTGAAGATATGGATTCAAAAGAAATCAATAAGAGGGACTGTACAGGTCAGAGAAAAGCTGGAAAGCAACCCTATTAAGAGAGTTAAAAGAAATTGGAGTCATTCCATCAAACAAAGAAAATGGTGAAAACGTCTCAGTGAAGCGAACCAGTGTGGAAGGACTTACAGGCCTGGGGGACCAGGGCGCAGTCATTACTCCCAGCCCCACTACAGAGGAGAGTAGGCTGGCTCACTCCTTTGTCTCACTACACCATCAAAACTAAAATTTTAAAAAAAATACTCTTCCATCTAGCTCTCTCCCAGGGGAAGCCATGGGACAAAATTCTGGCCAATGAAATACAGAAAACGGTTCTTATAGAGGAAATCCTTCCCAGGAAAGAAAGGGAATGGGATCAAGGGAGGTTTCTCCTTTTTCTGTCTCTCTTCCTTCTCTCCTCCTGAAACAAATAGCAGTTTTCAGAGGAGACACCACCTTGGGACACGGAGAAGGGAACACGAAAACTAAGGATGGTGGAGCAGGACAAGACAGCACAGTGCTCCTCAGCAAAGCCGGCGGACGGATGATTTCTTGAATATTGTGATAAGGGCAAAATAAACCCCTCACTTAATCATAGTTAATTTATTACTTGCAGCTAACTGTACTCTTTTTTTTTTTTTTTGCCCTCACCTGAGGACATTTTTCCATTTTTTGTTCAGATAGAGTGGGAGGGAGAGAGAGAGAGAGAGACATTGACGTGAAAGGGACACATCAAGTGGCTGCCACCCGCACGACCAACCAGGGCCAAGGACAAATTGCAACCGAGGTACATGCCCTTAGCGGGAACCGAACCTGGATCTCTCTGGACCGCAGGCCGACGCTCTAACCGCTGAGCCAAACCGGCCAGGGCCTAAATGTATTCTTAAGTGCTATATTTGCTAAGGGAAAACCAGAGAGAACAATTAGCAAAAAAAAAAAAAAAAGAAGGATAAAATAAAAAGTTATGTCTGGCTCGTGTGGCTCAGTGTTTGAGCATCGACCCATGCACCAAGAGGTTGCGGGTTCGATTTCTGGTCAGGGCACATGCCCAGGTTGTGGGCCTGATCCCTAGTAGAGGGCATGCAGGAGGCGGCCAATCGATGTTCGCTCTCATCAATGTTTCTATCTGTCTCTCCCTCTCCCTTCCTCTCTCTCTAATATCAATAAAGAAAAAAAAATAAATAAAAGAATAAAAAGTTAAGATTGTAAGGATTCTTTGATACTAGAATAGATACCAAACACGGGGCAGTTAGTGTCTTTAGTCTGATCAACTCCCCTGTTTCACAAAAGTTTTTATTACTGACAGCCTGCAGAAAGGAGGCAGCTTTTACGTGTAAAAAGCTCTCGACCAGGAATCAGAAGACATGGGTCTTAATTCTGGCTGTGTCGCATGATAACTTGCTCAACTTAGAGCTTGAGTTTCTTCGACATAAAATAAAATCCCAGCATTCAGTTGATAAGATGATCGTTAGGATGAACAATATAATGCATGCGAACACACTTGTTAATTGCATGGTGCTTTCCTGACAGCTATTTACATGGGATGCTGCAAGGAAAACAGGCACAGGTTCTAGCACACAGTAAGTGCTCATTTATTATTATCATTGTTATTATTGTTTGACAGTAGCTGCCCAAACTCATTCTCTGGAGCACCTTGCCACAGAGGTATTCCCTCAGCAGTGGACTTCTGCCTCATGCCCCTGGAGCACGACTGGTTGACAGGGCTCAGCTCCTAACCCAGACAGAGCTAGAGTTTCTCTCTGGCATTGGAAATTGGTACCCAGAAAAAGTGCCAATCTTACAAACAGAAAAAGAGAAAAAGCTCATCTCCAGTGTGGGAAGAAAGAAGTGGATGCACAAAGATTAGAGGTGGAGAGAGAGCGAGAGAGCTGGTGGTATTGACTCCCAATCCATCCAATCCCGTTCTAAAGATTGGGCTCCATGTACTCCTCATTATAGCATACTATAGGTGAGTTATTTTCTCTCTTATTGGCAATTAAGGAGTGCTAACTAAGTAAATCCAGTCTTTTGGTTTTAGCTTTAAACATATTACCAGGTTAGTTATAGAAAATCTGAATCTATGAAAGTTTTTTATGAAAAGGACACACATACTTTCTGCCTGTTTGAATAATTTTATGTTAGTGCCATAATTGCATAAAGAACTTATAAAACAAAAAACATATGCAATTTAAAACAAAATAATTTGGTACTTATGATTTCAGTGGCTGCAATCATTAAAGAAAATATGAGATTAGTTAAATCCTGAACCTACAAAATATTTCACTGAAAATTAGAATCTGTCCTCTTGCAAAATAAAATCCTATTTATGTGTGTAATCTTCCACTTTTTTCTTCTGTGAATATCAAACAGCCTGGGTAAGGAAATGCAGATTTTAGGTGCCAGGAAATTGACCAAATTCGAACCCCTTCCCTGAATATTTAATGAATGCTAGGATGCTCTGAGTACATCATGGTACCCAGATCCTAGAATCTAAGGATGGGTGTTCTGAAGGTGGGTACAGCCAAACTGCTAAATGCTTTTGGATGGAGTCCCAGAAAGCAAGGGCTTATTTCGTATGCTCTTGTTTTGTTTTGTTGACAATGAAAAAAAACTCCTGGGTTTCACTATAATCATAGTTTAACAACAGTCATTTTTCAGATGTAAGACTGTTCAAATATGGTCAGTTTTATGCAGTTAGGACAAAATTGTGAATTTGTTTAAAATAAGAAGGGCAGATTAAGTGTAAGAAATGGAGAGGAATATTTCTGTCTGGTGACAATAAATAGATCAAATAACACACATGTCCTATTTAAGACATTCAGATAACTTATTTTGTCAATCAAATATTAGTTTCCAAAGGAAAGAAGTTTTAGGACATGACCTTCTCAGAAAAGAGAAGACGCATATTGAGTGTGTTTACACTTCAGATTGTCACAGTTCAGATCTAAGCCACCTGCTCACTTGGATCAGTGGGGGGAAAAATAATTATGGAATGTAGGCCTATAAGCTTATATCTTGCGTAGTGTCTTTAATAATAAATCTTGACATATACACTGTCTTATTAAAGACAAACTATCCTTTTTTTCCATCAGAATTTGATTCACCATATAATTTCAGCAGTAACCAATGAAATCTTGTGATAATTACTAAATAAACCTTTTGTTCAATTTTCCATTTTATTTTCAATGAAGAAGCTGCATTTCATTCCTATGGATTTAATAGGAATTTTGACAGGCTTGCAGTTTATAATCATCTGAAGCACAAACTGTACTTCTGCTCTGGAAGAGGAGTTAACATCATGTGGACAGTTTTCATGGGGTGAATGAATCCATAGAGAAGAAAAAGCATGCGCTATCACTGAGCATTGTATTCCCACCTGAGTTTCGTATTTCTCTTTCCATTTACTTCACCCCAAACAGTGTCTATAATAAACATACTGGGTAATGGGGCTATGACACTCAATTCCACTTATTATTAAAAAGCAGGAAGTCTTAAACAAGTTTCAAACCACAATCCCATCACTAAGAAAATCTGCCAAAATACATGAGAGCAATAAAGATTTACTTCGTGAAAGAAAACCTGGTGGTCTATTTCAAGCAAGGACAACTGGAACTTGGTGCATTAGCAGGATCTGTGGGATCTACTTTTAGAACAGACATCCCTCGTTTGAAAACAGAGCATGAAATGATGTTAATCTGTAAGTGGAGGACGCTGTTCATGGTCCTCTAATCAGAGCATGGTGAACTTGAGTCATCTGCCCTTTCATTTTTCAGCTCCGAAAGCCCACCAAGCCTGTTCCAGCGGCCATTAGGAGTACACCACTCTTAATAAATTCAATGGGTGTTTTGCAAGTACAAAGCCAGCAGGATCAGACACTTCAGACTAAATTTTAGCTGCATAATCAAGAATGTAGCTGAAAATGCTAATTAATGGTACAAAGCCCAAATAATCAAACTTCAGCTATCGAAAAGCCCTTTATGGACTAAAAACATCACCCATGTAATCTATCCCTGACTTTGCGGGATGTCTCACCAGAATACTAACTAACAAAACCATCCACATTAATTCCTGCTGAAAAGTAAAAGCTGAATGAAAAGCAAACTCTTGCCTGAAGAGAATTATGTAAGATAAAAGGGAAGTGGGAAACAAAGCCATTATATATTTAAGTAATCTCATTTTGTTGTTATTTAAACTTTAAAGCCAACAAAACTTACAATATGGTAGATCTTAATGGATTAAGATCCTCAAAATGGGAGGGACAAGATATGAAAGAACCTTAATACACGATTGAGTGTATCTTTTTTTTTTTTAATCCTCACCCAAGGATATTTTTCCGTTGATTTTTTAAATTTTTTTTAGCTAGAGTGGGAGGGAGGGAGAAAAGAGAGGGAAAGAAAAACATCGATGTGAGAGAGACACATTGATTGGTTGCCTCCCACAAGACCCAGACCCGTGCCAGGGATTGAACCCGAAACCAAGGTACCTGCCCTTGACTGGGAATGAACCCTCCACTCTTTGGACCTCAGGCCAGCGCTCTAACCGCTGAGCCAAACCAGCCAGGGCAATAGAGTGTATCTTAAAACAGAACATCGCAAAGTTAAGAATTAAGTAATGATAACAAAGGCAACTAAAGAGAAAACACACCCATGGAGAATTTTGCATTGAGTCGAGACCTGGGAAGGCAAATCTGAAAGCCTCTCAGACGACTATCTGCATGCCAGGCAAGCAGTGAAAAAAGCCATGAAAGAATATCAACACAGATGGGAAGGAGATAGCTGACTTGCGGGAAACCATGCGGAGTGACAGCTCAGCAGTATCGCCACACCTGACCTGGCATCTGAGCCCTGGGCTGTGCTGCAGCCAAGCCCGCGGGGTCCTTCGGCAGATGTGGCTCAGCGCTAGAAGCTGTGTGCCGGAAGTCCTGGTGCCTCCAAGCCTGCCCCTCTGCAAGCAGTGTCTCAAAAAATACGACAATCAAAACTCATGACTGGGCTCAGTGATGCTTAACTAGATGCAAATTCTACTTCTGTTTAGGGGAAACTTACCAGAAAAGGAAATGTGTGCCAATAATTGCTATGAAAACATTTATTTGCCTCTGATCCCTGTTGCTCACCAGATTCAATGATTTTAAATAATGCATGGAAGTAGGAACAAAATCACTGCTAGTCAATATGGGATTGATTTGGTTGAAAAATAAATCTACATTTTTTTTTTCAAAGCTACCTGAAGTTATCTTCATCTCCTAAACTGATTTGTTCGCCAAACTTGAATGAAGAAATTCAGTTTAAAATAATGCTTTAATTTGTTTTCACAGCAAATATCAACACCTCTTTGTCCATATTTTTTTTCTTTCTTTTTCTTAAATTGATTTTAGAGAGAGAGGAAGAGAGAGGGAGAGAGAGATAGAAACATTGATGAGAAAGAACATCGATTGGCTGCCTCCTGTATGTCCCCCACTGGGGATTTCCCCCAGAACCTGGGTGTGTGCCCTGACCAGGAATCAAACCAGCGACCTCTTGGTGCATGGGTCGATGCTCAACCACTGAGCCACACCAGCCGGGCCATATTTTTGTGTGTGTTAATAAACAGAAGTCTCTTTAAGACAGGTTTCTAGTTGATTTTAAAGAGACATGGAAAAGTGCAATATAACAGAAAATGAGTATCAAGTCATGGGTAAGATGGAAAATTGTGTATGTATATATACCTGCATCTGGTTAAATTCATTGACATCATTAACAGCAAATCAGTGAACTTTTCTCTTCCTTGTAAACGTCCTACTCTGAAACTTTCAGAGTACTGAAAGTATGTACTGAGCCCAATTTCCTGCTTATGACTGAATTGCAGGGAGTTAATCTCTGATTCAGGCTGACTCAGGTCTTCCTGTTCATACCTCCTTTGCAAATGGAACTTCCTGGGGAAGCTAAAAACTAACCAAATGTTTCACAGCTGAGGCTGCTCATCTGACCTTCTTATCTGACATAATCTCACCCACTTTTCCAAGTTCAGACATTTCCAGTATTAAGCAAATGAAAGTTAAAGATGTAAACATAGTACTTGTAACAGCCAGTAAACTTAGCAAATGTATATTCAGTCATGGAATTAAATAATAAATTCTGAGACCGAACAAGATACAATTGCTAGAGCTTTAAAAGCTCATCAGTTAATTGATGTTTGGTATTAGATGTACTGTAATGGCATCCACACATTTATATATACTAAGAACGTTTTACCTAGAAATAGATTCAAACTTTTTTTTTATTATTCTGTCTGGTTTTCTGATTCTGAGTATTATATTGTTAAGGTACAATGACGATTAAAAGATTAAACAACCCTTTCCAACCAAGCAGAGGTGGGTATCTTTTTCAACTGAAAAAACTGTAACAATGGAGAGTGGGTGGTGAGTTACCCAAATTGGAATTCTGCCAGCTCCTCTAATGGTTTGATGCAACAAGGCTTGAATTTTCCTTTCTGTTGATGCTTATTTCAGTAGATGGGCAATAATAAGATTTTTCCTGAGAAGTTTGAGTCTCTCAAGTTTCCAGTTCAACGTTCTAAGGTGCAACATAAATACCAAATTCTAAGATCTGATATTGCTGTTTCACTTAACTTCTGAAACCCTGCTTCACTCAGGACCTCTGATTGCTGGCAGAGCTACGAAAGAGTGTAGCCCCAGTGAAAGGATGTTCATCAGTCAGTTTCTGTGAGCAAACCTGCAGAGTTCTTGTTGATGTCTCTCTCCCTTTTAAAACGGAGCCCTGGACTTCAGCTACCACAAGGTCTCAGATTGGCTGGAATATCTAATAGACACTTCCCGGTGCTGTGAATTTGCCTGTTCAGTATTTTCTCAGAGGCAAGTTCACCACTTGATAAATCATTAGCATCACTTCCTGTAGCATTGAAGTTTTCCCTAGGGGTTCCTACTAACTAAGGGCTAATTACCCAAGTTCTTATTTAGCTCTTGAGTTCCGATTAGATCATAAAGTGGATGACTGCAGACTGCGATTTCTTACCTGACAACATAGTGAACAAACACTGCATATTTAGGAAATGTATTTTGTCTCTCCGTTTAACAAACCCATACTTTGCTCTCGGATCATTAAATGGAAAACCATGCTGAGTTTAGCTGCTCAGGGAAAAGATACTAATAAGGGTTCAGGGGTCACGTGTTATGACTATGGGAATTCATGGTGGTTAAGTTATCTACTGCCCACTACTAATTTTAAACCTGACGTGGCCCTACAAAAGGGCATCAAATGCAGGTGTATGCCCATACAACGCATTACAGGTCAAACCCACCCAACAAGCATTTTAAAATAATTTAACTGAATATTTGAGATTATTACACATTTTCATGCATATTTCTTTCCCATTTGTAAACTCTTCTTTTAAAATCCTTTTGACAGATAGTACATTGTACGCATCTGTTTGTAACTGAAATAAAATTGCATTGATTAATTCCAAACTACTGCAATTTGAAGAGAATGTGGTAAAAATGGCAATAATTATAATACAATAAAAATGATATAACATTCTAGAAAATCGTTTTTGGTAAATTTTTTATAAAAAATATTACTAATACAGAAGATATTTTTTTCTTGCTTTTTCTTATGTGAATGGGCCATTGTTTTACATTTTACATATATATTAACTTATCCTCTATGTTTGAGATTTTATATAATACAGCACTTCTATAAATAACACATTATATAATGTTTATAAATACATTAGTCTCTCAGTTCATTCGAAAATATGTTTCTCTGAATACTAATGCAGTTATCATAAAAATTAAAATTCTAAATTATGTAGTGTTGTCAGTTAACACATCACAGTTTTGTTAAGTCAAATCACTTTGCAAGTGAAAAAAACAATTGGTAACCAAAACTTGAATTTTAGTTGCCTATTTTAAAATTGTATATAAACATTCTCTCAAATTTCTGAGTTGTAATACTAGATCTAACTTAAAACGCAGCAAGATTGTACAATTAAGGGGGCCTTTTTATAAGAATCAGTCTCTTTTTTCTACATGAAAATGGGAAGATCCCACTGGTATGAAGTCCCCAGCCACTCTTCCCTGTGACGTCTTTTCCAAGCCCACGAGTGTCTCTGAACTGGCGTCATTCAGTTCCTTTCTCTGTCTCCAGGGAGTTTGGCTCCTCCCCACTCCCTCCCAATTATACATATGCAGGTTAGATAACTGATCCACCCTTTTGACTGACACATTTTCTAAACAGAATCGACTACCTTCTAGTAAACCATCACAGCAGATGGGAGACACTGTGCTAATTAATGAACCTGAATATCTGAAGTCATTATTGACTCAAACCCTTTGATACCTTCTTCACCTCTCTCAACTATTAAAACACCCCACCCTCTACCCACCTATACTACATCTCACACACAGGAGAACACAGCAAAGGGTTTAAAAATCGCATAGAATTTACAAATAAAATACATGTGCACCACACATGCATAATTAAATTTAATTTTTCCCCTTGGCATCCTAGACTTTTTAGTTAGATCTTCCTATTTCAACAATTGTAAAATCTAGAAAATACAATTGTGAAAATAAACTAAAGCAAAATGTATTCCCTTGGCCCACAGAGTGCCGGTACACGCCAATGTCTCAACCAGAACCACACTAAAAGCCTGTCAAAGTGCAATATCAGAAAGAGCAGAACCCTGGATGGGAAGGTCTAAAGTTACCTGAAGTCAACAGAACTTGTCAGGGCCTAAAGATAAGTTCCAGAATATAAACAAAACAAAATACACAAAAAATGCAACAACAAAAAATCCAGACTGTTGAGAATGATAACGAAAAATCTCAGTGAGAACAACTTACAGTCTCCATGATCACTGTATATAGAAAACCACCCCGATACTACTAATAGGAGGCTTTTTGTTCTTAAATTTGAGATGGCAAAACGGGATTTATATACCAAGGCAGGAGGACTTTTCAAGCTGGTTTTCCAATACTCTGGCTTGATCATTCCAGATAGTTTTCAGGAACAATGTGAGGGAAATCAGACACCCTAATACACAGGTGCCACTTTCATTGTTCCTTGGACTCAGGTACCTGAATCCATTCGAAGGGCCTGCAGACCAATTCCCCTTTCCCTTAAGTGACCTCGTCTTAATTACAAAACAAATTCTCCAAGCAGACCACACATGCAAGAATACCGGTGAGATAAAAGACCACACATTCAAGCAGGTCAATTGTGTGCGTTTCAGTAGAATTAGGATTGTAGCCTTCACTTGACCAGCCATAAAGATTGGTGAAACCTCAGGCCAGTGCTGTGGGGTTAACACCTTTCATTCTCACACTTCATTTCTTTCACTGTCATGTAAAGATTTAGCAGTAACATTTACTTTTATGTCTTTGAAAGCGCTGTAGTTATGAATTGATTGGACATTTTTGCAGAGATAAACATGTTAGGATAAATTATAAACTATAAATACTCCGGTGTTACTAAATTCTTGAATCATTATTTAAAATTACATACAAGGATGGCTCACTGATGCTCATGAAAAATAAATGTATATGGTAACTTACTTATTAAACACAAATTTAACCATTTGGGTGGAAATTTTTAAAAATGTGTTCTATACTGACTTGAATTCCTAAACAAAAGATACATGAAGACTCCACAGCCATTATAACTACCAACAATCCTGCCTAAATGAGTATCATCTGACGCCAGTGAAATATGTATAAAGATGCTCTCTTAGACACATTTATTTTCCTTACATTTGAATATGATTTAATACTGATATCAGAATACATATGTATTATACATATGTATTACCAACTCCTATTCATCCAGATTCTAATTGGCTGCTTTAACCAATTAATGTAAAATAAATAAGCATCTTTGGTACAATCATGGATTAAATAAAAAAAGAAAACACTGAGTGAGGCCGTAGACAGTCCTGAATTATGTGAAGTTGCCCAAATACATCTGTAGCACCTGTTTGTCGTTTCTCGGTATTCAATTGCTTGTTTCTAAGTTTCATTTTGGTTCCAAATAGTAAAGGTTGTGCAGTGAATGCATGCTTAAAATGTGTAAATGTATTAAAATGCAAGTAAGCATGTATAGTAAAGCACTAAGAAACTTAGATACCGAATGACTAGGATGTGAGCAGCATAATCTTCCTTCTTCCCTTTCCAAATAGCAGCTTATGATATTGAGACCCTATTTCATCATTAATGAAAAGGGATTTGAGAAATACGGGATCAAAAACAAAACTGATCCTGAAATCCCAGGCTAACAGAGCACCCTGGGATTACATTTCCTGCCTCTGACTAGACAGCTATACCCATGAGGTAACAGCAGTACTTGAGGTAACACTGAGATTTACTGTCCTGGTAATGAATGCAGTCTAACCTTAAGAGAAGTTTCTAAGCCTCCAAGTTTATTTTATATATAGATAGATGATTTTGTATGAGCAATTTAAGAGAGCCCTTGATATTCAAAGTAATTTACACCAAACTCGCTACATATGATAGATCTCCATGGTGAATTATCCAGAAAAAAAAAATTAAGTTTAATCTGATTTTCTCTATAAAGTATGTTTCTGAGATCTTACTCATTGACAAATCACTATATGCTGAAGATTAGAAAATAAATATTTAGCAATAATACTGTATACCCATTTTAGACCAAATATAATATATTTAAATTGCTGTTTGCCATTTATCTATGCCCTTCTCATTAGGGTAAGTAATCAAGTTTGAAACACGATTGTATGTAGATTAGTTCTAATGATAGATAAATACGGATCCAGTAAATTGATTCTGTTTATAATGACTGAGAGAAATAATATGTTTGTTTGATTTGTGTTTACTTTATTTCCACATTTTACAACTGGCTTTACATTTGCAAGGCACTTGCTGCCTTAATCTGAAAATCTAATGCAATTTAGTCCAACACAGTAATAATAGAAGACAAATGTTTTCCATTTAAAATAATATTTTCTTTGGTCTTTAAAAGTCCTTGAGGGGTAAACTATTTTAATTTAATAGCTGCAATTGATCTTCAAATTTAGGCAATATTAAAAGCAAATGGACTTCTTTTTCTTTAATCACCAAGTTAGAACTAAAATAAATGAAGATGTTCATATCATGAGTTCAGGAAGCAAGGGAAAAGAAAAGTAAATAACTTTTGACAAATAACCTTCTTTGAATAAATGATGATATGGTAAGTCTCTTATAGATATGCTGAGCTCTTATAGTTTTATTGCACATTGGCCCGGTGTATGTATGTATGTATGTATGTATGTATGTATGTATTCATTCATTCACTGATATATTTTAGATAATGAATAATCATGAGTAAATGGGCTTTATATATTATTGGTTATGTTTCCCATTTTCTCAGAAGAAAAACACACACTAATTTTAAGAAATATAAAATTGTTTTTAAAAAGCTACTCATGTAAACTTTTGATATTTTCATAATACATGATTTTTATGTCCAGTTATCTTATGTATCACTTGCCAAGGATGCTCATTCCAGTCCTGGGAGGTTAAGTGGCATGGAGAATTAATATGTAAATATGATACAGTTACCCCTGAATTTTATTTTCTGATATATTGATATCACACAATCCCTTGAACATGTATGTCTAAGACTTTAACATTAGAATGAAGGCTGCATTTTATTTAATTGTGCAATAAATAAGCATAGTATAAAAAAAAGAGCTAAATGTTTATTGCCATCATTAGTTTAATAAATTGTGCAATGTATATCTTTTAAAAAAGAAATTAGCATAGTGTAGAAGAGGTTACTCAAGGGTGGTTGACAGGTGTGCTCTGAGATCATATCAGGATGGTTCTGTCTGTCACTTGCTTTAGGATTTTGGACATATCAACCTCTAAGGCCTGAGTGTTTCTTCCTATCAAACAGGTAAAATAGCACACCTACCTCCTATTCCTGTGGCATGAATTTTATAATATGATGCATTTTAAGAACTCAGCTTAGTGCCAAGCACATGATAAACACAAAATAAATCATATTCTTAGCAGCGCATGCTCATTTACTAGATTTGAAAGCAATCATCTAAAGCTGTATTATCCAGAACGGTAATCACTAGCCCCACATGGTTACCGAGTGCTTGCAGCAAGCTAGTCCGAACTGAGATGATGTGCTGTCATCGCAAACTACACACCAGACTCCAAACACTTGAGTTTTTACAAAGAGAGTGGGAAAATGTCTCATTAATAATTTTATATTGATTAAATAGTGAATGAAAATATTTTGGATATATGCAGTTCAATAAAATATATAATTAAAATTTATTTCATCTGCTTCTTTTTTTACAGTATTAATGTAGCTATGAAAAAAATGTAAAATCACCTGTGTGACTTGCATTATACTTATATTGAGTAGTGTGGCTCTATAGTATGTTCCATAAGAATGACCCAAGGTGCTTTCGTTGTTTGTTTTCCTTTATTGATTTTAGAGAGAACGGAAGGGAGAGGGAGAGAGAGATAGAAACATCGATGAGAGATAACATCGACTGGCCACCTCCTGCATGCCCCTCACTGGGGATCAGGCCCACAACCTGGGCATGTGCCCTGACGGGGAGTCGAACCGGCGACCTCTTGGTGCATGGCTCGATGCTCAACTACTAAGCCACACCAACCGGGCCTCAAGGTGCTTTTTAAAAATGTAGGCACCACACCTGAGGTGAACGGAAGCAGAACTAAACTTCCCAAAAACTACTCTAGTAAATCCTTTGCAGGCAAGAAATTGAAAACCGTTTCCCTAGGTCTTCACACATTAGATGTGGCCAAGAATCCCGCCTCATCTGAACCTCCCACCTAAAAGCCCTGAAAGAGATGACTATTTCTACTCTGTGTCTAATGATAATGTAAGCATGCTACAGGTAAGAGGAGACTGATAAGCAGACAGCAGTCCTGTAGTAAGTGCCCAAGTAAAGGTCAACTTCAGGGGTAAGGGGAATTTGCAGGCACCCTGTGTTACAAGTAGAGTTGAAACACGTGGGCCTCCTTAATGTATGGTGCAAACAGAACCACAGAGAGGGTGACTGGGAAGAACACACTGTGGAAGACGCCATGCGAGCCACTCCTGGGTATGTCTCTGTGAGACCCTGGTTGAGCTGTAAACGGAGGAGAGAAGATTCAAAATGAAAGGATGCCTTGCAGAATTGTGGTTCTCACATGAGCCTGGGGGAGGGCTCATCAGTGTCATTGCCCTTTGAGGAATATCATGGTATAGTGAAGTGTTCAATGAATTTCATCCAATTAAGAATAAAGAATATTTCCACTTAGAAAAATTAATAGATTAAACTTGTTCAACATAAAATCATATAATAAGCATATTTGCCTACTAGGAGGGGAGAGGCTTGATTTTTCCATTAATAAAAGAAGTGATCACAGGCAATAGAAGTAGAAGCCAAATATATAGGAGAAAAATCTAAAATTGAGAACAATGCAGGCATTAATTATTTTTTCCTGTAAATTGAAAATGAAAACACCAGTAGTATGTTACTTTAGAAATAGAATAGCTCACTGTGATTTCCAAATACTACCAGAGCCACCTGCCATCAGCAAGAAGGCACAATCACTGATGAGGAGGAGAAATCAGCTCATACTCTCTGATAGCGTGTAATGCTGTTCGAAAGCTTCTTAGAGCCCTGAAAAGTGGAGAGAAGACTTGGGACAAGGAAACAAGAATTGGGGAGGAGGGGGGTGTCACAAGTCCTAGGAGGCAGTGCCAGAGGAAAGAGGAAGGAGACAGACCCTGGGAAGCTAACATTGATAAATGTTTGATAAATGTCTTGAGCAAAAGAAGAGCCCCTCCCCCTTTCCGCTCATCTTCCTCTTCGGTGTCTCCTGCCTTCAATAAGAGCTGTAAAACAGGCCTTGTGCAAGGAACTTTGGCAAGGAAGGACCCACAGATGGCAGAAATGCTGGGGAATACTGACCTTGAGAAGGAAACGATGGAACCTGAAGCTTAACCGTCATACTTCTTGAGTTTGTGTTTTCTTTTCATGTGTATGTATGTGTGTGCATATATACACACACTGTGTCCATCTGTTTCCAATGGAGAGAGGTGATGCCAATGTTTTAAAGGAAGAATTTAATAAAAAGAGAGGCCTAGGTTTCATTTCATTATGTGGGGATTGGAGAGTGAGTACCAAACCAAAAATACAACCATAGCCTTTTGAGCCACATGAGTTTATGACCAGAAAATAATGTGTAGGATTGATCTGGTCTTAGAATGCAGATGTGTGTATGACAAATACAATGATGCTACTTTCTAAAATAATCTAGCATTTACTCGTTAATTTATTTCAAACAGTTTTATTTAAAATAGGTCATAGAATTGCAGAAAATCCATTGAAATCTATTATATATACATATCTATATATCTATATATAGAGATATATATATACACACACACACTAAATTTCTTATATATTTTAACGTATTTATTTTTATATTGTATTTAATTTAATGCATTTATTTGTAGTTCAATAAAATTGTACCTAAGAGAAAGAAAATTTTTTACAATTTAATTTTTTTCTCTTCACATGAAGACAAACCTTTGGCATCTAATAATTTAATGTTCAAGCTCCATTTTTTACTCTTCCTAGAAAATGGGAACTTTATCTATCTCTATAGAACACAGATTAACATAAACTTGGCTTTTTGATTTGATTTCTTCTGTCTTTCAAAGAACCTTTACTCTCAGAATGTCCTAAAAGCTGATCCACCCAATTCAAGGAAACTCAATATCTTCTGTTTTACCATAAAAGTGTATGACCTCAAAGCAACTATAAAATTGCAATAAGGAATCGAGCTAGAGAATACACAGAATGATTTCTGTACCTATCCGTAAACAAGGATGCTGATATCCTTGATAGGATCAGCTCAAAAGCTTCTGAGAAATAAAACAAAAGGAAAGCAACACAGATTGGAAAAAAAAAAAAAAAGTATCTGAATGTGCTAGAGTGTCTAAGAAATGCACCTATTTAGTTACAATAACCACATCAGTAACTTTTCATATAACATACACTCTTTGCAAGTGAAACAGCAATAGCCGATCCACAGTTGTTCTGTCATCCAGTGCAATACCATGCACTCCTAGCCATGATTTTCTATCTTTCTGTCCACTGATGCAGACAGGTGCATTCCCTCCATCCGCCCTTCAGGGTTCACACAGCTGTCATGTTGTTGCAGACAGAGATGTGGTTTTGATCTTTGTGAATATTGGCTGTCCTCAAACACACATGTGTTGGAACAATGAAGAGCAGTATCAAGTGCCCTCAATGCAATTTCCAAAGCCAGTGTCACAAATATACCAGAGGTAACAGCTCATAATGGCACTTTAGGATAAATGTTTTAAATTCTAAAGTATTACACTTGCCTGGTGGTCTTCCATTGGCTTCCTATATCACTCAGAGGAAAACCTCTGTACAATCTAATCTCTGGTCCTCTCCAACCTCACAATCTGATCTCTGGTTCTCTCTGAAGTTATCTAATAATCCCCTCCACCCCACCCCCACTCTCCCTTTCCCCCCATTCTAGTCTCTGGTGCTAGGCTTCAGCTTCTGTTATCCTATGCGTGTGTCTACCCTTACCCTTGATCTTCTTTCTGCCTGGAGAGATCTTCACTCTTCAAAAGGTTCCTCCTTTGTCTACTTTAGGTCTTTCTCAGCCACCATCTCAGTTTTAAGGCTTTCATTGATAGTCATATTTAAAATCGTAGACCTCACTACCCCCTAGCATTTCTCATCTGTTGTCTCTGCATTTTTTTTCCTTTTTTTTTTTCCCCTGCATTTGCTTTCATGGTACTGGCCACCATCTAATTTGATGCTTTGATCATTTGTATCTTATTAACTGCCTGTATTCCTCCAGCAGAAGGTAAGTTCCCCGTGACAGCAGTGATTTTCATCAATGCTGGTCTTTGCCATATCCCAGTGCATTAAGCACTGCCTGGCACAGAGCGTGTTAAATATGTGTTCCATGAAAGTGTGTTGTTTACATGCATTCAGTTGCTCACTCAAACCATTCCACAAGCTTTTATTGAGTGGCTACTACATACAGGACATTGGCTATTCAACGATGTAATCTTTTTTTTTTGCCTGAGGTCACAATGTTGCAAGATTAGGCATATAAAACATTAACTGCAATGCAGAGTGATTAGTGTATGCTGAATAAAGACCAAAAGAAGGAGAATAACTCATTTATTGTGGGAGGTAGGGCAAACACTGCATAGGAAGTGACATTTGAATTGAGTCACTGAGTCATGAAATACAAGTGTATTTCTGAGGAATAGAGAAAAATCGAAGGACATTTCAGACAGAGAGAAAGGACTGTAAAAGGCATGAAGCTGGTAAAAGCAAAGTTCCACTGGGCCAATAGCAAACAGTTTAGTGTGCCTAGGGCAGAGGGTACTATAAATCAAGAAACATAGATGGATGAATTCATTAGCTACAAATCTCTTTGCTGCGCTCTCAGCCTTCACTTTATCCTGCGGGATGCTGCGCGAGGATTTTGCGCACAGGAGTGACCTGGGTGGGCTAGAAGGCAAGATCTCTGTTTTTGTAATAAGTCTGAAGCGTGCACGGTGGATGTCTGTGGATGGAAGCCAGGCAAAGGAGCCAGGTGCTGTTCTGGCAAAAGGGGAACAACCAGCTCAGTTCTGCGCACACAGGCGTGCACATACAGTTGTTTGTATGGAAAATAATACAATCATTAACAAATACCAGTACAAGAATCAACTCCGTGCTGTGTGCACTCACCAACTGAAACCCCCTTTTGCCTACCCTGTCTCACACTGATACTTGGGAGACAGAGAAGTACAGGCACCAACTGGCACTTGAACAGCTCTTCTGGTCGGTGGTGACTACTAAGATAAGGGCTGGAATGCTCCATAGAAGCTTTGCGGATAGAACAGGGAAGGCGTGAAATAGACAGGAAAATGTTCGGAGATATAGGGGTGCACCCAGCAAAGAGTGACAGCTGTGACTGTGATCCCTGGAGGTGGAGCCCCAAGCTGAAAGGTCCAAGCCTCTCAGTCAGAGATGACAGGAAGAACACCCTTAGGTGGCTGTTAGGGCATGACCCAGAAAGTCGTGAGCTGACAGCTGGAAGAAAAATGCAAAACGGAATAGAGTGAGTTAAAAAGTCCCACTAGGAACGGAGGGCTATGCAGAGGTTGGTACTTTCTCAGGTGTTAGAGATCTGGTCATATTTACAAGTAGAGGAAAAGGAACAGAGGGGAGACAGATTGAATATAGGACAGGTAGAGAATGATGAATGATTCGATATTGTAGGAGAAATACGGAGGGTGGCATAACATACGTGGGAAAAGATGTTAGCTTGGCGATTTTTTGTAACCTAACACAGAACATAAAAGGTAAGAAGAGGATGGGGCAGAATTTGGGGTATCCACATCATGTAAGGATTAGGATCAAGGTGTCTAGCATCAGATGCTCTAGGTTCAAATTCCATTTTTACCACTGACCAGCTGTAAGACATTGAGCAAGTTACTCAACTCTGTGCCTCAGTTTCCTCATCGCTCAAGTGGGGGATGGAAACAATTCCTTTGCGGAGAGGACCCATGAGTCAGTCTCCTCCTGGTAAAGTCTCAGGACAGCATCTGGCACTACTTAATCCCTGTCTAAGCATCGGTGGGGAAAATAACGTAGGACGCAAAGGCGTTTGGAGGATTCAGGGTTGAGGCCTCTTTTTGCAGGGAGGAGCAGGGAGGAAGAAGAGCAGGTAGGTGAACCGGCTTCGGGGCCTAAGGAGAAGCTTCCACGTGCTAACTTCTCTCAACATAAAAATGACACAGACAACCAAGACTGCATCATCACCTCGGGCCAACACCAGCAAATGGGAAGAGCAGTTATAAAAGTTCTTAAAATAAACATTTATATATATATGTATGTATATGTATGTAAGTTTCTCTCTATATAAATATCTTTATAGATACATATGCTTTTCCGAACCTTACTTATTAAAAAGTAGAAATGGTCCTGGCTGGTTTGGCTCAGAAGTTAGAGCGTCAGCCGGTGGACCAGAAAGTCCCCGGTTCAGCTCCCGCTAAGGGCACGTACCACGGTTGCAGTTTGTCCCCAGCCCTGGTTGGTGTCATGTGGGTGGCAACCACTCGATGTGTCTCTCTCACGTCGATGTTTCTCTCTCTCTCTTTCTCCCTCTCTCCCTCCCACTCTATCTGAAGATAAATGCAAACATGTCCTCGGGTGAGGATCAAAAAATTTTTAAAAAGTAGAAATGCATCTACAATTTTTAAACACTTGGCTTGTTTTTAATTTTCTAAGACCAAGCACATTTGAGTATGATTCCTCCATTACTGTTATAGAGGAGCACAAATACTGTGAAATATTAGGTAAGGCTGATGCCCAACCTTTAAAACAGAGAAGAATCTGTGAGGTCACGGAGCCCCGGGTTCCAGCCCAGATCTGCTCATTGTTAGCTATACAACCTTGAGCAAGCTACGAAACCTTAAGTCTCAGTTTTTTGTCACCTGAGAAAATCGGCGTAGAAGTAATACTCTTCAGTGCCACCGAATGAAATTACCTACTCAGACGAGCCACAGCTGGCACAGTCTGGTCTATGCAGACCCTCTGTCAATGCAGATGTCCTCACACCCCGTGATAAATAAACTTGTTGCAGCCAACTGGACACCGCCGAACAGTGGTGGCTCATCAGAAATCCCGACCACCCGTCTACTTGTTAAACCACACAGTTAGATAATGTACAAAAAAATACTTATGGGTTTCTAAAGGGTTGACTTAAAATATTTAAATACCAAATCAGAGATAAAATACTGAAATCTTTTAAAAGGGTATCTGTATGTCATATGAAAAATGATGAATCTCCTTAAATGTCTTACATACTTCCCTGAATAGTATTATCTTGTGACCTTCATATTTTTTACAGCAATAAAAGTACCTTGAGCCTGACAAGATTTATTGTTTCCAACCAATATCTCCTGCATGGGGTGTGAATTTCATTGTCATTAACACCTTACAATTTAGGATCTTTAATTCATAACTTCTGTAAGCATGAACCTTAGACCCTAAACAATCTAACATAAATCAATAAATCATGTTTTCTGCAGAAGAAAGGGAAAATAATAAAGTGATACATTTCTGCTCACATCACTGGGCGGCTTGAATATGACAACCTCCTTCCTTTTAGCTTGATAAATGACGGGACGGCTCTGCCGCTTGCCTGATACGGAGCTAAACATATTTCAGGACATGTTCTAATGAGTCATGCATGCTAGAGGGTAACAGTAATCCCTTCTAGTACTTCCTCCTCCTTCCACGGAAAAACTATCCAGTGTGTGTAGCAAATCTCCATGGCTCTGAGTAGGTAAGCAGGGGCCGAGTGCCTTGAGGTGATTTACATTTAAGTTAACGTTGACTGTGCAGCCTGACTCCCATCTGACAAGCCTGTGTACAGGGATTCAATGTCTCTTATGAAAATGTATTTTAGAAGCATACGGTGCTGTAATTTTTGGTAGTTTCTTTCTATTATCAGCAACACTGTTGGGTAAATATCAAGTAAATTTCACAGTAGTCAAATATAAGTCAGACCTTATTTCAAATTACAGATATAATGACTTAGCTTTCCCAATACAGGTCCTTATTGATATGTGCAATGAAATCAGAAAGTACTGCTCCTTTGGGGAGATTAGTTGGAAGAGGCTACATCACAATTTTTAAAAAATGTATCACATGAGCAATAGTTTCTATGCCTTCACTCCAAATTAGAAGGTAAGCGACATGAGAACAGGAACATATCCCAAAAGAGTGTAAGTGTTTAACAAATATCTGCTGAATGACAGAAGAATCCATTTGTTCTCTACAGAACCTAAAAAAACAAACAGGTGATTGCTATGGAAACCCAAGTTCAAACAGCCTGAGAACCTTGGGGCCCAAATCCGTAGGTCACATGGCACATGGAACCTTCCTCGCTGGTGCTCTGCTCGTCTCCCCTGTCCTAAGTACCTGGCTGGACAAACGACTCAAGTTCACCTACAATGAATGCATCCTCATACATCAACTTAGCAAACTCTGGAATTCATGTGAAGATGCCCTTCTTACATGGTTCTTGCCAACACAGCCATAAAATCACTCAGGAAAATATGTTGTTCACATGGTACAGAAACTGTATGAACTGAGGGATTTTCAATTTGTTTCCTTATCAATAAAAGAGAGAGTGGTGAAGGTTATCTCTTTCTTTACAGTTAAAGACGGTTGAAGGGAAATGAGATATGGACCAGCAGTAAAAAGAATCTGTATGGAAGAGCTAAGAGAAGCACTTTGCCTTTAGAGCAGCCATAATTGTTTCTAATGACTTAAAGCGTTTCCCAAGCCATGCTGACATGGGTGGTATTTTATCTTCCATACCAGCCTGCTGAGAACACTTCCACTTTCATTAATATAATTAAATAAAAGATTCCTGGAATCTAAATCCTTATTCTTTTCACAACTTCTTTAAATCCATGACACCAAGTTCAAATGCTCCCATTTTGAAGCCTAACATTTTTAATTGGGTTACAGTACCGTGTCATTTACTTACCCCTTGAAGAATGAGTTAGCATTTACTTCAATATCAACAGTGTATGTGGGACAAAGACCTGTATTCACAAAATTTGTCCCATTTATTTCCAGATACCTTTTCACTCCAAAACACAACACCTAAAGTTGAGAGGAAGCCAAGAGCCTGCTTGTGTTAACATCTCGGTCAAAGTTCGGTCCCCTGCTTCCGTGGCCACAGTGATCACCAAGATTCTGACCTTCTCTGGAAGACACTGACTCAGGAAGGTCTGCACAGAGCGTCAGCAGCAAAAGAACAGTCCACACCTAATACTTGTGCTGTTAACATTCACATCAAAAGGTAGCTTTGAACATTTTGGAAAGTGGAAATATGGAGGCTAACTACCCAAGTATAATTAAATGTTCCTCTAAGTTTCAGGTACAAAACGAAAGAGACGGCAGGTATTGCTACTACCCCCTCACTCCTGGCATCGATCTCTTGATCTGCAGGTGTGTTAGAAAAATTGGTGGCCCTCTTCCATCAGAAGAAAGTCAACCAGTACAAAAACAAAAACAGAAACAATAAAAAGACAGGGTGAAAAAATAGCTCGTGGAGAAGGGAAGAGCAGAAATACCTAGAGAGACTCTTTTTCTTCAAAGGCAATCACGTTATTTCAATTTCATCTCTAATATGAATTAGAGAACAAACCATATTCTACCCTCAAAAACCCTATGGCCACAGGTTCACTATTTGAAAACAGGGAAAAATCACATTTTAAAAATGGTAGGGGGAAGAGATAAATAAAAGAACTTACATACTTATATGCATAGCCCATGGACATAGACAATAACGTGGTGGAGGTCTGGAGGGGGCCGGGATACGGGCTGGGTGGATGGGTGCAGAGGAGGGGAATATGGGGGACATCTGTAATATTCTCAACATTAAAAAGTATATTTTAAAAAATGGTAGTGGATAGAAAGGAAATTACATGGCAAAAATATTTCTTTTAATTTTACTCTCCAAATATTTGTTAGGACAAGTAAATATCCTCTGGAAAAAAATGTATAGTGCTACATAAACTATTTACTGAACTGTCCAGCTGATGTGGCTCAGTGGTTGAGCATCGACCCATGCATCAAGAGGTCCCTGGTTTGATTCCGGTCAGGGCACATGCCCAGGTTGTGGGCCCGATCCCCAGTGGGGAGCATGCAGGAGGCGGCCAATCGATGTTCTCTCTCATTGATGTTACTATCTCTCCCTCTCTCTCTAAAATTAATAAAAGAAAAAAAATATTTACTGAACTGAAGCTCCTTCAAAATCTAATTGTCTAGGTGACTTCTATGATGTCAATCAAAAACATTATTATTAAGAACCAACACAATATAGTGCTTAGTTCTGAGGGGACCCATTCATTAATACATTTTATAAAAACCAGGCAAAATATTTATGTTTTCATATTTAAATAATGTCCAATGTAGGAGCATCCACATAATATAAAACTTGAGTCCCAATTGTAGAGCTTACAAACTTTCTTTAAATCTGTCCCCCTACTATGATTATTTCTAAAACTTTCTAAAAGATAATGATATAGGAAATATTTCCCAGTGTGTGTGAGAGTTTTTAAGGAATGTTTATAGGTCAGAAACAGAAGAGGGACTCATTCTCAAAACATTTCTGAGATCTTAATCCTCTAGCACTCTAACCAGAATAGCCAAGCAAAGGATATTAATTAAATGCTATTGCTTTTGAATATCAAAATGTCTCAGTAAAATCTTTACTAAGTGAAGCTCACTCAGAAATAATTGAATCTATATAGAATTAATTGTAAGAAATTGTTTTTAAATGTTTTACTATAAAGACAAAATTATGAATGTCTCATACCACATAAGGGTATGGAATTTGGAAATTCTTAAAAATCAAGTCAGTTGGCCGCACTACCCATGCATCCAATGATTCTCCACTACTCTGAAGTCACAGTTCTAATATCTTAGAAATGGACACTCCACCTTTATTTGAATGATAATTCACTGTCTCCTTTCCATCACAAAAGACACCTCTCAGTCTCCTACTACTCCAGTTTCCCTGTCCAGAAAGCACCTACTTGTCCTTGAACAAGACTGTCAAGGTCACCTACTTGGCAAAGTCTTTTTACATCCCAGAAAAAATCAGTATCGCCTGTCCTTCCCACATTAGCTTGTACATAAATTCCCCAAGTGTTGCTGTGGTTGGTTTGTATAACTGTCTCTCCCACTGCACCCCAAGCTGCTTCCAGAACGGGAACCATTTCATACATATTTCTTCCTTTGTTTTTTTTGTATCTTCTGTGCTTGGACCAGTACCAGGCATGCAGCACACGCTCAGTAACTTGGTAAATGAACAAATGAACATAAATGGATAAAGGCATATCGTAGAAAAAGGCAAACGCGGCTGCTTACTATGTTTTGATATGGTGAACAAACACAAACTATCTCCGAAGAGGAATTAATTTACAGATGTATTTCTGACTTTTCTTCTCTTCAAATTTGTACCCAGGGTTGACTTTTTTCTCTGTATATAGATGAGCAGATCCCAGACATCATTTCCTCATGGGCTCACGGAGTTGAATACTAATTTGAGCAGTGATTCATGGTTGAGTTTGAATATTTTCTATTTCTCTCCCCCCACCACACACACACACACACACACACACACACACACACACACACACACCTGTTCTGTCCACTGTCATCCTTAGCCATTGTGATCACACACTATACCCAGGAGGTTGACCAATATAGATTACATTTCTGTGGATCCCTTTCTCTCTCTCTTAAAGTTCCACTTGGCCAATGGGAATTCCTGGCCCAGAATAAAAAGAGTCAGGGAAGAAGGAGGTCAGAGCATTTATTCCCTGACTCCCACTTTACACAGCCACTTCAGGCCAGCCCTCTCCAAATGTTTCCCCTTTTTATTCTATTAACTTCTCTCTCTCCCTGTCATCTTTAGCCCAGGGGTGGAACAGACTGGCTGTTACTCACCAGAGGGCAGGGCCTTTGTACTCTGGCATTACTGACATTCTGGGCACCACAGTTCTGTTGTGAAGAGCCGCCCTGGGCCCTGTAGGGTATTTTACAGCATCCCTGGCATCTACCCGATAGATATAAATAACCTGTGCATAGCAATTTATAATTTACAGATTACGTTCACCTATTTAATCTCAGCTGAGCTCCATAATTCTATAAATAGGTATTATTAGAATATTTACTTGTACAGATGAGAAAATGAAACCCATAGATATAGTAACTAATAAACCGGGACCTACAAACCTTACAGAGCAATTGCGTTACCTACAGCATTTTTTATATCCAAGTCATAATCTCATTTCATACTGGCCTTGTAAACATTTATTGGACTAAACTTTCTTACAGTACTATTTTCCTAAATGCCAGTGTTTCATCATCAGAGCTGCTGAGTCTCATATGAAATGAAAAGGTCATAATGGAGTTCTCTGGGCATTATAGTCATGCACTGCTCAACCACAGGGATACAGGATACTTTCTGAGAAACGTGGCGTTAGATGATTCCACTGTGGGAACATCACAGAGTGCACTTACACAAACCCAGATGGTACAGCCTACTACACACCTCCAATCTATGGGATAGCCAACTGCTCCTAGGCTACAGACCCGTACAGCATATCACTGTAACAAATACAATAGGCAATTGTAACACAATGGTAAGTATTTGTGTATCTAAACATAGAAAAGGTATAGTAGGAATACAGTATAAAAGTAAAAAAAAAAAAAAATGGTACACCTACATAGGGAACTTATGAATGGAGCTACAGGACAGGAAGTTGCCCTGGGTGAGTCAGTGAGTGAGTGAAGGTGAGGCCCAGGGCACTACTGTGCCCTACTGTAGACTTTACACACACTGTACACTTAGGCGACACTACATTTATAAAAAAACTTTTCCTTTCTTCAATAATAAATTAACCTTATTATAATTTTTTTTACTGTAGAAACTGTTATTCTTTTTACTTTTGACCTTTTTGTAATAACACTTCTTAAAACACAAGCAAACAAAATATTTTCTTTCTTTATATCCTTATTCTATAAGCCATTTCCCTATTTTTTATAGTATTTTAATTATGTTTACTTATTAAACTTTTTTGTTAAAAACTAAGACACAAACACACACACATTAGCCTAGGCCTACACAGGGTCAGGATCACCAATACCAATGTCTTCGACCTCCGCCCTTTGTCCCACTGAAAGATCTTGGGGCAATACAGAGGAAAGGCAGTGTTATCTCCTATGATAACCATGTCTTCTTTTGCAATGCCTCCTGAAGGACCCGCCTGAGGCTCCTCTTAAAGAGATTAAGGAGATTAAGGAAATGTAATTCTTTTCAGAAATGTGTCTATGGTGGTTTACTTGGTTTGTTTTGTTTCTTTCTTTTTTTTTTTTTAATCATAGATTTGCTTCTAAGCACATAATACATCATGAACATCACCCTTTATTAATGAAAACCTTTTGGTGTTGGGGTCTTGTTTTTTTAAACCTTTAAACAAGCTTACTGAGGTCTGCAAAAGCTTCTGCTAAACCCTTCCCTATGAATTTTCCTGAGGGTTCTTCTTTTTCTTCTCCTGCAGTGCCCTTATCTCTGCCTCGTCTTCAGCCATGCATCCCTGTCCCAGTCCCAACAACTCCTCGCTCCTCAGTTCCCCAGGAACTCTTTCTGGGAACTTCTCAATGTCGTCCTCATCTGCACACAGGTTAAAGTTGTTTGCCATCTCAATCACAGCCTGGTTCATTTTTGCGACCTCCTCATCCTTGGCAAATCTTTTCAAGTCATGGACAAACAAAGTGAGTGTCTTCTTCCCAATGCCATTCACACAATCCTTGGTTATATCACCCAAAGCCCTAGCCAGGTTCTCGATGCAGTCATAGATGTTGTAATTCTTCCAGAACTGCATCAGTGTCCTCCCAGCGTCTCCTCATTGCAATAGTAGTCTGGGCAAAGGTCCTCCCCAGGTTCCAGGCCCTAAAAGCTGCTACAACTCTCAGATCCATTGCTTGGATCAAAGAGGTGGTGTTTGGAGAGCAAAACGTCACTTTACCATTAAAAAGAGGATGTCTGGGAGCATTATCAACAATAAGCAAAATTTTGTAAGGTATGTTATTCTCCAAATAGCACTTCTCCATTTTGTTGGCAAAGTGATCCAGGAGGGCATCTTGGATGAGGAGCTGGGTCATCAATGACTTTTGATCACTCCTGTGGTACACTGGCATGTGTGTTTAACGATATGTCTGAAGGCCTTAGGGTTCTCACTGTGCCAGATCACAAAGGGTTTCAATCTGCAGCCAGGCGACATTGCCCCCAAGGAAGACTGTCATCCTGTCCTTAAAAGCTCTGAACCCTGGCACTGACTTGGCCTCCTTAGAGGTGCACGTCCTTTCAGGCATCCATTCGCAGAATGGGGAGGTTTTGTCCACATTGAATATTTGCTCTACAAGCAATTTTCCTCCACAGTCAGCTTATCTGGAGTTTCCAAAAATTCCTCCACTGCCTTGCCATCAACACTCACGTCTCACCACTCACTTTCACATTATGTAATGGAGAGTGATTCTTGAGTCATTTAAACCGCCCAGAGCTAGCAGTAAATTCAACACCGTCTTGAGTCTAGCCTTTCCTGTTGATTTCGTAAGCACACTTTTCTGTTTCACCTGTGATCATCACGGGGTGTTGTGAGGGTGTGTTTCCCCATGTTTGATGTGGGCTGTTGTCAAATTTTCGCTAGTCTCCTTGCCTTGAACAACACAGATCCTTTAAGAGTGTCCATCACTTTGTTTTTCAAGATTGTTTTTCAAGCTTGTGGCTGTAGTGGACCAAGACATGCCTGGTTGATGAGCAATAACCACCACAGACCTTCTATCTTAGTAGTCTTTAGTCACATTTAATTCGGTTTCCAAGTCAATCACTGGATGTGGCCTCTTACTGGCTATATTAGCAGTAAATTTTGTGTGTTTAGGGGCCATGATGAACAAAATAATATGAGATTAAATCAAGCACAAGAGAAAATGATACATTCAAGAAATAAGGTAAAAAGGAGATGTATGAGCCTATTGCTGGCATAACACGGTATAGTGGCTTACAGTAAATTTTTTTATAAGTATAATAATAAAAACTACATAGTATAGTAAATACATAACCCATTAACATAGTCGTTTGTTATCACAATCAGGTATTATGTACTGTACATAGTTTTATGTGCTATACTTTTATATCACTGGTTGTGTGATAGGTTTGCTTACACCAGCATCACCACAAACCAAAATGTGTTATGCTCTGATGTTAGCACAACTATCATGTCACCAGGAAATAGGAATTTTTCAGCTCCTTTATAATCTTATGAAACACCGTCATGTATGTGGTCCATTGTTGACCGAAACATGACTGTGTATTAAATGTGGATAATATAGTTAGTCATTTATTATCTCTTTTTTCCCCTTAGAAGAACAATGTTGCAGGCATGTTGTACTGACAATTGCAATCCTCTTCAACGATAATATATTCTGAACCTCTTCTAAAAAAATGTCCACCAGGATTACAATAAAAAATAAAATAATTCCAGTCATGCTCATGTATTTGATCCTTTTATGTTCAATTAAGAAAGATACTAAATGTCTTTCAGAGTTTCAGAGAGTGCCTCTATCTTTCTTCTGCCTGCCCCCTACTGAAAGTTGCTTACTTGTACAAGGACATGAACTACTATCAGAGTTTAAGAAACTAACTGACGTCAACACAACGCACAGTAAGAAGTTCAGGAAACAGAAAAGCAACAGGTGAAGTCCCCACAAGGATCTCAGGCACACCGACTGATGAGAATTGCTGAGATCAAATCTTTACTCCAGGGTCAACATCTTTTTTTCCTTCTTTTGGAGGGGGACACTATCTTGGATTCACTCTCTCCAAAGAAAATATGTGTATCAGAGTAAACCGCATGCATTGAGTAAGCTATGACTGGATGGTCTGTCCTGAATCAAAACATAGATTTCCCTCTATTGATAACTACTAGTCCAATCATGACGCATGTGGGATAAGCCATCGCAGGTAGAGATGGGAACTATAACTAGTGTCAGATGTAAGCACATCTCACTGCCTGGGAGGAGGCCCTGACATTGTGCTGTCCTTCTGGTCACATCTTTGCTAAGCCAAGACCTAGGGAAGAAAGACGCCATCCTTTGTTGAGTTTTATGTGTCCAAGGATCTGCCACATATATCCATTATCTCATGCAAACCTCACAACACCCCGACAGGGCAGACATTGTTATCCTCAAATTACTGATTAGGATATTGAAGCCCAAAGAGGAATAATATCTACTCTACCCCAAGGCTAGTCTCGCCCCTTCAGCGCCTCTGCTTGAGCAAGTCAGACCCAACTAAAAACAAGGACATAATGGGCACTTAATAAGTTTAATGAATAAACAGTTTATAAAAATTGCTCCCATCTTAAGCTCCTATTAAAGTTAAGAGTGAAATCACCACATTGGTAATCACATTACTGAGCGCATCTCAGAATATTTGATGGCTTTATATGTATATATATATATAAAAGTAAAGCTTTCATTTTACAGAAAAAGAACCTGATCGCTTCAGCTTTTTAATCCTTACATTGATTCAAATACAAATAAATTATTTCCAGAGAAAGGTAAGATATAGTACAGGTAATAAAAAAAATATCTATTTGATGTTAAAAGAAAATGTTGAGAATGCACAGGAAAAAAAAAAAAAAAAAAGACTGAAGACTGCCCAAACAATATTTTGTGGCTTATACAATGTGGTTATCAAATTTTGGGAATGTTTGCCTATCTGACTTACAGTGAAAAGAATACTAGCCCCTCAAAGATGTCCACATTCTAATCCTGGGAATTCATGAACACTTATTTTACATGGTAAAAGTGAGTTAAAATCACAGATGGAATTAAAGTTTTTCATCAACTGACTTCAACATAAGGAGATTTCCCTGGGTTATATATATAACCAAGGGGCCCAATGTCATCACAGTGTCCTTAACTGTGTGAAAGAGGCAGAACTTTAAGGGTCAGAATGATAAGGTATGAAACAGACTCTACCAGCCATTGTTGACTTTGAAGATGAAAGAGGCAGCCTCTGGAAGCTGGAAAAGGCAAAAAGACATTCTCCCCTTGAAGCTCCAAAAAGAAGCCTAGCCCTGCCAACACATTGCTTACAGCCGGACCACAAAACCCATCTCAGACTTCTGACCCTCAGAGCTATAAGAAATATATGTTTGTTGTTTAAACCACTATGTTCATAATTTGTTACAAGAGCACTAGGAAACTAATACAAGAAAATCAGGCCTGGAAGACACCTGGAAATTTATGATTAGATATGTAAACCAACATTCTATAGGACATTAATTAAGGTCTTCAGTTTGTATAGTACCACAATGCCTCTATTTTCTTAGATGCGGTTCAACATTAGCTATATAAAGCATATTACAACATTTTATCATTACACCGATGCTTTTAGCCAACACATTTTTTAAAACCATAATATAAATTGCCATAATGGAGAAAACTCAAAAATGCATTGAAATACTTTAACTACTAAGACACATCATATATCTTGTTCAAATGATTAATTATACTGCTCTATTCTGATTCATGAAATAATTCACCATGATACCAATGGTAAAATGACCTGGATTGCTAAATCTTCAAAAGCCACTGCAACAAACATCTATTTACTACACTCTACCAATTAAAAACTTGAAAGAGAAAGAGAGAGGAAGAAAAGAAGGGAGGAGGAAGGATGGGAGGGAGGGAGGAAGGAGGGGAGGAAGGAAAAAAGGAAGGAAGGAAGGAAGGAAGGAAGGAAGGAAGGAAGGAAGGAAGGAAGGAAGGAAGGAAGGAAGGAAGGAAAATAATTCTTCTCTTCCATCAGCCTGACTTAGTTGAAATAACCACTGTTAGCTGGAATGGTTATACATCAAGTTAATTTCCAATTCCTACAAATAGTTGCTGGTAACACTATCAAATCAAACCACTAATACTCACTAGTGTAAACACAGTCTTAATAGACTATCCCAACCAGTGTAGTAGCTCAAACCACAGCCCAGAAAGAATTATACAGATTCTGCAAGGTTTCATAGAAAGTCATTGCGGTCTATTTCAGGAATAGTTACAGAAAATAAGTCCTCAGGTGAATTAAAAATTGGCAGCATAAAATGCTAGGAAACAGAGATGCCAAAATGTTCAGAGAAGGATTGTAACCGAGGTTAGCTGCACAGTGAAACCCACTCCAGAATGTGTGCCCCTCTGCCCTGCCTCATGTCACAGGCCTCAACACTGAAGCTGATTCCCAGAAAAGCAATCTGGTTGCTCTCCAATAAGTAACCTCCTTCTAGGGTCTATTACTATGAGGCTGGACAAGGGCATTTTTACAATGTGGCCCTTCTGCCTGCTGCTTCTTTTGAATACTTTTCAGAAATTACAGAAATATAATTTTGAGCCTATTTTTTATCATCTAGGTTACAGTTATCAACCTCTGTTATCTCTTAGGGGTGAGGGGCTTATGGACAGAAATTTATCCTAGGATGTAAAAAAAAAAAGTATCTCTCTAGGAGAAAAAATATAAGTATATACCATATATAATGAATTGAGTAATTTAACCCTAAATGGCTGTCATTGGCACTAAATAAGGGGTACCACTGTGAAGTGACACCTTTAAGAGATAGATGAAGGGACTGGGAATGTTGGAAAAGTCAACCAGGATTGCTTTGTCTCCAAAGGTGTCCTCTGTATCCTGGATATTGTCTCTCATAAATCCCTTCATTAGAAAGCCTCACATCAGGGCTTTTGGCTCTTCCAGAATCCTCCATAAATAGAAATATAACTTGGAGAGGTGATATCTTAAAAGCTGTCATCAACCAGTCACTTAAGCAGGATTCTCTGAGAGCCAGTTGATAACAAACACCAGTGTTTATGGAACATGTGAGAAGTACTCCAGGGAAAAGGACAGCACTAAATGAAAAGCACCTGAACATAATTAGAAATTGTTTTAAAAATCATTATGATTTTTCTTGGGATATCCCAGGGCTATCACTCTTTTGATAATCAATGCATAAAGTAAATACAAGGTGTAAAAACACATATTACATGACTGTTTTTAGGAAAACGTAATTTATTTCTCAGATGAATTGTTGTATTTTTCTAAGACCTTGCCTTCAGAGGGTGTAAGTATTCCAATTATGTTGCTCTGACGTGAGGCATCCATATAACTCCTCTTTTGGAAATTACCTTACAGCAAAGGTCCCTTTTCTTTCAATCTCTTCAAGAATAGTAAGAGTTTCCATTTGAAGGTGGTCTGCCATCCGAAAATTACTAAAAGTCATTCAGAGCCTCGTGTGAAGAATTCAGAGTGAACATGGATGTAAATTGAGTCTTGGGTGAAAATCATAAAAAGACTAAAAAGCAGTGAGGCTGACTGAATTGCTCATTAACTGGTTCTAATTTTAACAACTGAAGAAATAACATCCATTAGAAATGCAGAAAAAAAAAAACACACCTGTTGAAATGTAAAGAAAGATGGGGTGGGAAAAAAATACATTGCAAATCAGCTCCGAGGAGAATAGTTAATGTCCTAAGGCCGAGGCTGCAAGATTAATGCAGGCCCAATGCTGATGCAGGAGAGAGAAATTAAAGCTGCGTCATAAATTCCTTGTGAGGTATTTGTCCATTGTCAACCTCCTTAAGAATCAGTATGTCCTTCCTCGGGTACCTATAGCTCCCATTGTAACCCTTATCATACTACTTTATAATGATTTCTTTACAAATCTGTCTTCTCCACAAGAATGTGGGCTCCTGATTTATATTCCTAGTAAGTGAGGGTTAAATACATGAATGAACAACACTCATTTGGGCGTGAAACTTCTGCAGTCTTACTAAAAGTCCCTCCTTATTTGCAATCATACAGGTTGGTGAAGACACATCGTAGGCAAACTTCAAGTTTTACTTTTGCTTCTACTAATTTTTAGTTATGTGAGTAAGGAATATTGAAAAGCTCTGTGATAAAAGAAAAACAGATCCAAATGTGTTAGTCCTTTATAGCTTTCTCAATGCAGCTGGGATCTGAAAACTTCAAAAAACATTCAGTGTTTAAAATATCCTTATCTCGTGGCTGCGTGGTACTTACTGACATCTGACTTCCTCTGAGACAGTGACACCCCTCAGTCCGTGTGGTGAGAAAAGTGAAGACAGGGCAAGAATGAAAACTTGCAAGATGCCACCGGAAAGAAAAAAGCAACACCTGGAGCTATCATACACTCTCTGCTCTGTCGAAGATGCGGAAGGACCAAGACCCAGACTGCCTCTGATTTGATGTCTTCAGGAAGATTGCCCAGTGCAGAAAGTCCACGTTGCTTAAGTCACTATTCCCGCAGCCTTCCTCCTCAACTGGAAATCCAGTGAGATGATTAATCCAGGAGTCCCTCCTCATCTGTGGTTTTCCTTTCTCCGGTTTCAGTTACTCATGGACCACTGTGGTCTGAAGATATTAAGTGGAAAATTGCAGAAATAAACAATTCATAAGTTTCACATTTCAAACTGTTCCGAGGTACATGATGAAGTCTTGTAGCGTCCTGCTCAGTCCTGCCCAGGATGTAAGTCATCCTTTTGTCTAGCTTATCCACGCTGTGTATGAGTTACCTGCCCTTGAGTCATTTAGCGGCTGTCTAGATTTTCAGACTGGTCATCAGAGAGAGAGACCACATTCACATAACTGTTGTTACAGTATAATGTTATCATTCTTCTACTTATTATTAGTAATTATTGTTGCTAATATTTTACTGTGCCTAGTTACAAATTCAAGCTTATCGTGAGTGTGTATGTATAGGAGAAAACAGAGTATACATAGTGTTCAGTACAATCCATGCTTTCAAGCATCCACTGGGGGTCTTGGCATGTGTCTCTCAAGGATAAGGGGCAGCTTTCAAAATGCCAATATGGTCCCAAAATTTCAAAGCTCACCAAACTGATTTATTTCTTGTTTTAACTGTTCTAAAATTTAATGTACTTTGAGCTTGTGGGTGTATACGCCTGAGAGAGAAAGAGAGAGAGAAAGATGGAGGGAAGGAGGAAGGGGCAGAGAGAGAGAGAGAAAGAAGCGAGGAGTTGAAGGAACACAGGATGTTGTTTTAGTTTCCAGTTCTTTCCTCAGGGCTTAATATTTTTTTCAGCGCATCTCAACTATAAGTATATGGGGGAAATGTAGGCAACCACAAAAGAACAGAAAGATACAACTTCCCATCTACATTCCCTTAGTACTTTTATTCTTTCCTATCTTTTGCCTTTGATGGAAAAGTCCCCCCCAACACACACAAACACAATTGTTTTTCAATTATTCAATACAAAAGCCCAGCAAGAAACCAGCTTAAATGATAAAAAATAAATAAGTCGAACATTTGTTAAACCCCTGAGCAAAATCCTTCATTTTTTTTCCTTTTGTAAATTGAGACTTTCCTCTCTAGTTCTGAAGCATCGTTTTTCTCCTTTCTTCAAAAGACATTTCTGCTTTTACTCAGAGTGATAAAACGTCTTGAATTTTCCTCCGCAGATGAGTGCTAGGAATAAATTGACAGCGTAACACGGCTATTTCTGGTAGCAAGAGATTCTTTTTTTTTATACTAATTCTTCTAGGAAAATACTTAGTTCCAGCTTTTCCATCATTCGTTCATTTTTGCTTACTCTCCTTCCATCCTCCCCCAAGATAGTTTGTTTACTATAATATGTAACAGATATTACATTCATTAATATCCAGTATTTCACTGTTTGATTTTTACACTTTCTTACCTTTCCCGTGGAGTTATAAATAAGTTAGAAAAATGAGATAAAGAAAACTTTAGTAATCTGCTGAACATCAGAGATCAAGACCAAAATAAATCTTATAAAAATTGCCTCTTCCTCCCAGCCAGGACCGTACCCACTAACGCAGAGGAATAGTATATGGAATGTCATGCTTTTAGATGTAAGGATCTTTCTGCATTTCAACGTCTTTTTATATGAAGTATAATGTGATGCATCATTTCTTTCTTTCTCATATGAAACAAAATAAAACATGATTCACAGCTCAAGTGGCAACACTCTCTTAGTCCTTCCTGATGTTAGAGGTCAAAAAAGCATCATACAGGTCAACACTGAACACAAGTTCAGTTGCATGACACAGAAATGAAGGACTAGGAAAGTTCCTGCATTTCCTTTGTTTAGGCTTCACACAGATCATTCTCATTTTCTGCGCATGGCATCTCTGCAGCCTGAAATGTAGACCTGAGCATTTCTGATATAGAGTGGAGAAATGTCTACAGAAATATACACATGTAGATTATAAACATACTGTAAATTATTTTTTTTTACAAGCCATGTCTGTTTGTCCTTCCTAAGCTGCATACACTCTCTAATTAACTGTAATGTGTCATCGTGGGGACTTAAGGCACTATAAGGATCACATCATCTATTGATTAGCAAACAGTTACATAGATGATATTTGAAAGCATCAACATACAGTAAAACTAAATTCCACACTAAGCCATTTCTCAGGCTACACAGAGCAGTTATGTGATTCTAAACGCTTGTGTGCCATTAGGAGGTCCTGCTTTGTGTTCTAGCAAAAATTGTTCTTCTTTTTTTTTTTTTTTTTTTTACAAAACAATAATAATAAAAAAGTTCAAAGTCAGTAGCTGTGGATTCTCAAAAACGCATACGCAGGCATTTCTCTGACATGCTTACTGTGTATGGTAGGTAGTCGTTTTACTACTGGGGATGGGAAACAATTCCCACTTGTCTAAGTGGACAGAAAAAACTCACAAGGTATGTCCAAGAAACACTGTGCTCGAGTGATAATAATATCTATACAGATTGAACCATGGATTTTACCAGGTTCTTACACGTGGTTACACAAAATACACTGTGTTTTCTTCTCTTTTTCCCTCCCTGAAAGTGTCCCAATATCTACATTGAAGTTTATCGATTCACAACTAATTGTTCACTTTCAGACACTAAATTTAAATGAGCTTTCAATGCAAACCAAATGGTAGCAGCCTCACTTCACTACTCTGCTGATCAGCAATTTTAGAACGTATGTGTGATGCGCACGTGTATCAGGCAAAAAACCAGCACTGGTGAATTTCTGGAATAGTCTGGCTTTAGTTTGGTTGTTTCCAAATGGAAATTAAACTTTTTGGTGAACGGTTGAGAGGTGGTCTCTTGGGCTCTAAGAATTCAAGTGAGGCCTGGAGAGGATTAGTCAGGTTCCTTCCTGGTTTACCAGACTTTCTATTTGTAGGAAATAACCTCAGCGCTGACAATATTTTCAACACTTATTTTTTAAGGAAACGAAATTTTATGCGTTCTTAAGTGGACTATGGAAGCAATAGCTTCAAAAATTGATTCACTGGTTGTGAAGTTTAAAAATTAAAAATCATACCAGTAATACTAAAATCAATTCAGGTCACAAGTATAAAGAGATACTATATAACAGAACCCAGAGTTATATTACGAAGATTCATATTGGGACATCAACCATTGAACAAGTACCTTACAATGAAAACTATTATCAACGCATTAAGGAAACAGTCACAGCAAAAAAAAATAGGACACCATTATTGACACAAAGAATCAACTTCTGATGGGCTTTTGGTGATATTCGTCTGCATTTTAGGTAATTGAAAATGTGTCTCATAAATAAATATATATGAAGTTTGAGTAAAGAAACAGAATGATGATATATTTGAAGGAAAATCTGTGAAATGATGTACGTCATATTTTAATGTAATGTTTAATAAAAAGCACCTAATTTAAAGAAAACCAATGTAAGTTGCAGACAAAGAGATGTTTGGTTTATTTTTGGTAAAAAGCAAACAAAATGAACAGTTAAAAAATCTTCTAATCAAAATGTGTCCTCTATAAAATGGCATTTCCTGTCCTAAATCAAATGTCAATTCCCCCAAATTAATGAACTTGCCTTTCCTGTTGTTAATACAATAACATACATCAAACACTATGTGAATACTGAATGACACGTTCCCCAAAGCACAGAATGGATAGAGGGAAGAAATGAAAGTGCTTACTAGTCTAATATCTACCTTTTCATCTTTTGATTTGCACTATGGTTAAGAGTTAAAAATGTTACTATTATGCTAAGTGAAATAAGTCAGTCAGAAAAAGACAAACACCATATGATCTCACGAATATGTGAAATCCAATGAACAAAATAAAGTGACAAACTAAAACAGAACCAGACGCATGAATACATGGGGGTGATTGGATGAAGAAGGTGAAGGGATACCTAAATAACATGCATGCATACCCCATGGACACGGACAATAGTTTGGTGAAGGCCAAGGGAGGGGGAGGCGGGGGTGAGTGGAGGTGGACAAAAGGTGGGGAAAAGGGGGACACCTGCAATTATGTCAACATGAAAAATGTTTAATGAAAAATAATAAACAAAATGTTACTATTTTTTAAAAATTGGGCTGAATGAGCCAATTTCAAGAACATAGTAAAAGGTATTAAAATAGGAAAGTTAATATAACTGAGGCATTTTAAGAGAAGTATGTGAATCCAATATCATTCTCATAGAACCATTTGCCAACTAAATAGAAGTGTTCCCTCCACTCGGCATAGGCATATGAGCGTGGTCTCTGCAGTCAGACTGCCTGACTCTGAACCTCAGCTCTGCCACTTTCCAAACTGTGTGACAATGAGCAAGTTCTCACCTCTGCTGTGAATCACCTTCCACCTATGGAACAAAGACAATTTATACCTTCTATGGAGGGTTGTCATACCTATTTAATGAGTTAATGTATGTGAAATGTTGACCAGTGCATAGAATATAGCATGCAATAAAAGTTTAGTTATTATTATATATGTGTTATGCCACTGAAATCGAATCTCTATCTCTATGGGGGAAGAGGTTTTTTGTCTGTTTCTATTATTGCTGTTTCTTCAGTTCTGTGCACATACTTGGCATGCAACAGTCACTCATTAAGTACTTGTTCTTTGAAATGTTAACTGTATTACCTCTGTATGTGTGCTGTGCATGTATATGTATACATGCATATGTATAAATATATATATATTACATATATACACTTGTTTCTTATTAAAGATCAAATTGCAAAGAAAAAGGCAAGACATTTTTGTAACAAAGTAAATTTTAATATTTTTGACCTAATAGTGCATTGGTTTGGGGAAAAAAATAGCATTACTATCTTTTGTTCCTACTGCCTTATAGAAATGCTATCTCTGTGTCTAAAATTGATCCTTGTGTTCGCAGTTAAATACACTGAAAAGCAGATTTAGGTGCAATAAAAAGAAACTTTAAATTCATGCCATAATTATTGCCATTTCCCTGAACAAAAGAGCTGATTAACTTGCCATTTTAATACAGGGGGTCAAATGTAAAATTAGCTCAGGAAGCTTAAAAAGGTACTTCTTAGGAAAAGTCTATTCAACTGTTCTGCTCCATTGCCTAGAAATTCTGACCAAAGGACAGAGAGGGAGTTCCTTTTCCTGACATTGATGAGTTTATCCTGTATTACCCTAACAAAAGGATCACTTCATACAGTCCATTGGACTCATATACAGTTCCCAGGCTACTCATTATGTATCTTATCACATGAATGTTTAATTTTATTAAGAAAACAAAAGGCACAGTGGACCAAATCTTCGATGTGTCCACAGGTTTGTTTCATGGCACAAAGTGTATTGCATCCATGCATAGTAGTTGAAGATCACTCAGAGTGAAGTACCAGCCTCTGTTATGTGCTTAGCAGTTTCAGGATGCCATGAGAAATCAGACCCACTGGATTTTTGTCAGACCACTCATGCCACTGTGTGTGACAATCCACTGAGACTGGCCCTTGAAAAGAGGGATTATTAAGCCTACATTATTGCTGTTTCAATTGACTCCCTCCCCTCTTAACTCCTACTTCTTTTCTTTGGGTCAGTAATGCCAAAAATTTACTAGAAATTTAAGACGACCTATTAATAGCATCATTGTAAAAAAGACCTCTGTTACATTTGTGGAGTAATTTTTTACTGTTTTATATAAATATTGATTTTACATTAATTAATATACCTACATGCACTTATCGGTCAGTAAAATAACTAAGTTGTTACTTAATATCACAAATCCCCGAGAAGTTGAACATTGCAGAAAGCATTCAATGATGTCCATAAAGTTAATATAAGCTAAAATATGAAGCTAAAATTTTATGCACATGCATGCATGTTATAGATTCTTTTTTTTTTTTTTTTTTCACAAAAGCTATAGCAATTGTACCAATTTTTCATCAGTTCCAACAGTACGTTATAGGGTTGCCTTTTGAAGCTGATCTGAAAAGGTAAAGTTTCCTTCCTCGCTCCCTCCCTTCCTTCCTTTCTTCCTTCCTTTTTTATACCTACCAATGTACAGACTGCATGTGATAAATGACAAATTCATGAAGAGATGACAATCCAGTCCAATGTGTTCTTATTCGGACCAAGAATGGACTCTTATGGACTGAACTGTTTTCCCTCAAATTCATGTTGAAACCTCAGCCTCCAAAGTAACTGTATTTGGAGTTTGGGCCTTAATGACGGTTATTGTGGTTATACGATGTCATAAGGGTAGGGCCTAAATCTGACAGTACTTGGTCCTTAGAAGAAGAGGAAGGGACACCTGAGTTCTCTCTCTCTCTTCCAACTTTCTGGCACCTTAACTTGAGATTTCTAACCTAAAGAACTGTGGGGAGAAAAAAAATTCTGTTGTTTAAGCCATTCAATCTGTGTATTTTGCTACGACAGTCCTAACAGACCAGTAAAGACTCTCTTGTAAGCCTGCAGAGAACACACAGAAAGTGCCATGATCTAGAACAAAATACATACAAAGGCTTAAACATGTAACTATGTAAATTAAAATCCATCAGGACGACTATGCTAGTAAGTCTCAGATTTTTTAATGTTTTTGTTGAATTTTTTTTTTAAAGAGAGAGGAAGGGAGAAAGAGATAAAAACATCGATGTGAGAGAGAAACATCAATCAGCTGCCTCCTGCATGCACCCTAATGGGGATCGAGCCTGCAACCCGGGCATGTGCCTGACCAGGAATTGAACTAGGACCTCTTAGTCCATGGGCCAGTGCTCAATCCACTGAGCCACACCGGCTGGGCATAAGTCTCAAATCTGGGGACAGAAATATGTTGGAAGGGTGGGCTACAGGTAGCTTCAGGCCCATTTTAGGAAGAGAGCCTAGGATCTAGGAAAGGTTCTGTTTTGTTTGTCCCCAGTTCCATTTGTCACATGGAGAAGTTAGGAATAAGTGATATTATGTAGTAGACCCCTTGGCAGAGTGATTGGCAAAGAATAAAAGCTCAATAAATAATAGTTGTCAGTGTTAGAGGTTGGGTATGAGAAGTGAAGGAAAAACTCCCAGGAAATATTCCATGGAAGAAAAAAAATGACTGTTAAGAAGGGATGAGATTTTTTAAAAAGTGTCAAAATGAATAATATCAAACTGTTTTGCGCCTTTCCTAGACTGTGTGCTTTACAGCAATAAGCTACTTCTCTTTCTCCACCACCGAGATGCCAATGAGCACTGGACGTACGCAGAGAAACACACCTTCGCTGCCCCTTGACCTTGGCCAGGGACCAGCGTCCCTTTGAAGAACTCAACCAAGATAAGAGATAATATCAAAGGCTTCAAAAAAGTGATTACAACAAATTCAAAAAACAACTGTTAAACATAACAAATAGTTAACATACCCGTAACGTGTAAATGCACCTCTGGAAGGGTTTAGAGAAATTCATGGCTAACTAAGCACATTATCTGAAGTTGCAGCATGCTTTACGAAGTTCCAGCTGTTTAATGTGACCCCCCGTAAACCCTGTCATGTAATCAGTGCAGGAGTTATGTCAAATGACAGAAGACGAGTTCCAGGGGCTTCAGGACTTGAACGGACTTACTATACAAGGTCACACCGGCCAGTCAGTGACAGAGCCAGGGCAAGTGGGCAGATTTTCAGGCTGCCTATCCAGCTTCAGTTTTCTGTTTTGCCAGAGGCCTTCAGGGGGGAACCAAGAAGCAGAAGTTAGGAATTTCACGAACTCTAAATGTAGAATTTTTATAGCCTGATCCACCCTCTGCAATTAGAATGGAGAAAGGGAGAGTGTTAAAAATTCAGGTTTCTGGGCTGCAGTACAGACGCCCTAGACTCTGTTTTTGAGAACTGAATTACGTTAAGATCAGAAACAACACATGGCAATCATGTGAAACTATTTTGATGATAGTCGTCTAATAACAATAGTAGGGACAAGGTGAGTATACTGTCATGCAGAGGTTGCATTTTCTTCCTTCTTTGTTTATTTTTCTTTCCTCCCCCAAAATTACAGGGGGTAGATGAAGGGAGACTATGCAGTTGGACCTGATCTTCTAAACTGACAACAAAAAAACAAACCAAAACAAAACACCTGGTTGACATGGGTTGACATCAACCTTGCAGTCATATTCAGCCTTGCAACTTAGTGGCATCCTTATGCTCACCAGGGCCTAGGACAAAATTCAAGGCCACAGACATGTGCCTTTGTCATGCCTGAATACCCTTCGCTGATATAATCTCCCTTACATTCCTCAAACGTAGTGCCTTACCAGAGAATTCCGTCTTCAAAACTACTGAAGGCTGCAAGCAAGTCCTTCCTCAAGGCCCTAATGAAAATCACCGTTTCTTAAGAACTATTGATCTTTGTGAGGTGCTGGCCTAGTTATCAGCTTAATGCAATTTACACCCAGGTGTGCCAGGGACTGAACAGGACCCTCTCCGAGCTCATTTGCAATTTAAAAGAGGTGCTTTTTAGAATACTGGGGCTTTTGAGTTGTAAAGCATTTCTTCGCTCCTACCTCACTGCCCACCACTCCCACGAGGGCAAATTCCCTCTCATTGACCTTCTGTCCTTGGTTAAACCGAGTACATGTTTCACCTTTAGAAATGACTGCTCACCCCGGGCAGTCAGACTGGAAATGGAACCTTATCCCGCGCGTATTCAGCACACACACAGGATGGGGCAAACGTAGGTTTACAGTTGCGAATACGCGAAATTCATTCTTGTATTAGTATTAATTATTGCATTATTTTCCATACGAACAACTGTAAACCTACTTTTGCCCAACCCTGTGCGTGTTTTCCACAGATAAAGATGCCAGTACAATACTGAAAACCCACGTTTGCACCCTTCTTCATTCCCTCTCAAAAGGTGTCAGAAGTCCACTGTGTGGCCAGTGCCTCTCTTACCTGCCTTAAACATCTGCTTTAGTTTACTACTTTTATCTTTTTTTAAGGGTGCAGTGTTTAGAACACCACCAAGGAGAAGGAAGGAAGGGAGATCAGAGAACTGCCCAATTGCTGCAGAAACAAGAGTCATGCCCCAGGGGGAAGAGGGGGACTGGGCCAACACAGTAGGTAAACTTTCATCACCACACATTCGCCCAGTGGGAGAGAAAACAAGTTAGAGACTCTTCGAATCCCATACAAATGTGGCCAAACCACAGTGGATGGCTCTGTGGGCCACCTAGCACCAAAGCCCACTTCCTTTGTCCTTGGTTCATTTGCTCAGCCAGTATTTATGAGTGTCCCCTGTATGCTGGGCACTCTCGGAGGCCCTGGGAAAACAGCACAGTGAAAAAGACAGACGTGTGGCAGGCCCTGTAAGTTTCAGGTATCCCTTATGTGTATTATTTTTGCACTGTCCTATCCATAAAGGCAAAGCTCTTGTTCTAGTCATCATTTTCATCACATCCTAAAATCTTGCAGTGTATATTGAAGATACAACAAATCAATCCATTCTCTGTAAAATGAATGGCTGAAAACAATAACACACATCACAGAAAAATGTTTTGCAAAGTTACAGAGAGAAGAGTCTTCCTGGAGAGGAGATATTTTAAATTGTGGAATTACTTCCTAAGGACTTTGGTCCTTTCCTTTTTTAGAGCGCCTCAAAAATAAAGTTAGGTTAAAGCGAATTAGCTAATTCTTGAGGGTTTTTTAATCACATGTGAGATTGTTGTTTATATCAAATTAATTAGATTCAACCGATACCACAGCACTTTCTTTTTTGGTAGCATGAAGTGCTGTTTATGACTGGAGAATGTCTGAAAAACAGGGCCTTATCCAAAGTCTTTTGGGAAGAGTTTATCCATATAATTCTGAAAATACACTGTATTCAAAAGCACAGATTTCATAACGTCCTCCAGATGCTTTCAGCACTCTTGGATTCTGTCTGGATATTTCTCCACAGACTTTACTACGTTTTTAAGTAACTTTACCAGAGTCATGAAAAAGCTGTACATTAATCCAGTTTCCTCACCTCAGAAGAAATAAAGAGGGTGTTTCCACCACAGGTTGCTCTGAGGAGCAAATCAACAAACATGCATTCAATTCTATCCCACTTAAGAAGCATGATGCACATATAATCTATCATTTTTCTGCTCTGTAATTTTCTTTATACTATATTAATTCCATAAGGATGAAGACTCTTAGTATTCTTTGCATACTCAGTATGAGTGAGGGTGTCAGATGTGTTAAAAGAAATAAATTTTATCTAAATCAGTCTGTAACAGGCTTATCTTTCTCTTAATGGAGAATGAATTATTGTCTTGTTTAAAATAAAATGTCCAAATGCTAAAATATGTAGGATAATGGGTGGTGTGTTCTGAGTCTATCTCCGCCTGACCACAGGCACCTCCCTAGATGGTAAATTCCAGTATTCACAAAGGAGGCTGGCCAAGAGACAGGGGGATGGCAGAGAGGGTAAGTCTCTGCAGAGGCAGGACCAATGGTGACATATTCCAAGATTTAAAACCAACAAACACCCACAGAGGAATGATAACAGACTTTTCAAAAGCTTTCTGCTGTTAGTAAATGCTGCTATAATACTATGCTGTTGATCATTCTGATTCAGCTTAATAGTAGATTAAAATCCTTGGGAATGTTAGTAATTTTTTGGGGGGGGGGATTTATGTTTTCTTAATACAATAGCAAATCGTCATCATTTCCCACCCCAAACAACCTAGAATGGTGGTTCTTAACCCTTTCCACTGCTACCACAATAACACCAAGTTTTTGCATAGAAACCAAGAACAGGAACACACACATGCACACAAACACAACGGACACAGAGATTGCACAAGACAGTATTTACTCTTACAATATGGGTGATGTAGTTGGAATTTTTCGGCTTTATTTCATGTCATTCTAATTGTGATAGAGACTCCCAGATTGATTCAGGCCCCAACAGTGTGTTGCAACACAAGTTTGCAAAATGCTGCCTTGGAATGTTCTTTGTAAAGGTGTTCCTAAATATCGCCTCTCTGCGGTTGCCCATTAGGTTATCCCCAAAGTCTGGACTTTTTTTCTTTTGTCTATAATTTGTTTTTGAGTTAATGTGATTTGTTACAGGATTCAAAGCTTAAGTACATCTAAGGACGTTTGCTACTTAGGAGGAGAAAACATGACATTTCCAAGAAGCAGAAAGCGGTAAGAATTCTTTTCACCAGCTTCTTACACTTGTCCTGTGCTCAAAATAAAAAGGAGATTTGAGGATACTTAGGTTTTATTCAAGAACTGTATTATAGGCTCAATGATATTTCTGAAATTTTCCCTTTTTTACAAAATTAAATCAACAGCTAATAGAGGAAAAATATACATTAGAGATTGACATGGGCTAGAGTGCATTTTCCATCACTCCACACTTGAATATTGTTCCAATATTTATTTATTTTGCTTAAAGGTCTTTTATGTTGACTATAATTGACCAGAAAAATCTCAAGAAGCTGACATTCTTGGTCAGTATTTCAAAACTTGGGGAAAACTTTAATAGAGCAGATGATATGGTAAATGTTTTATAAAATTGTCTAAGGTTACATATGAAACACTTATTTTATGGCACATAAACATATACAACATAACAAACAGAGACATAAATATACAAACATAGAGGGACCAGCCAGAGGATTCCCGGCTTACCTAGAAATCACTTATACAACTAAAATGCAACCACCTGCTCTCAACGATAGGTAGTATAACACACTGAAGTCTCAGAAGCTGCTGGAATTTATGTGATCTGACATCAAATAAAAATAGCCTTCAGACAAATGTAGTCTACGAAAACAAGAAGTCACACATATTCCTTCTGAATGTGACCACAGTGACTTCAATCAATCTAATTGAAAGGTTCTAAATTTTCTTATGGACTTTAACTCAAAAATACCTCGAAAATTCTTTAGCTACTCTGGTCAGTATTTCAAGATTAAAGAAAAACCAATCCATTGGCAGTGCCTGTGGTAAACACAAAACTAATCTCTGAAATTTGATTTACAGCCAATACTTTTTATAAATGCTGTTCAAGTTCCTCGCATACACATGCGTGAAAGCACACACAAACACACACACAGTGGTATTTAGAAATACACACACAGAGCACGAGCAAGAGACACTATCCTTTACTCTAACAGGACTATCTCACTGACCCAGAAAAGGTGGTGATTATGTAGCGTTTTAAAAATATGGATCAATTTAGGATTTTATTGAAAGTCGGTATTTAATGTATTATAGACAAAGACTTAATAGACGTAATTTCCCTTGGTTCACACACAGCCAGAGTCTTAAAATTATTGTTGAAATATGCTCTTGGGTTTTTAAAAAAGATTTCACAATTAAGTTCTGCTAACCACTTCTCTGAGAATGGAATTCCTGGTGACACCCATTAGTTGCACATTCCTTTATTAATACTGTTTCTTTTATGTTTATTTATTTTAGTACTATTTTTCCTTAAATATTAAAAACCCCCCAAAAACTTGAAAATCAAAAGCACAAGTGGAACGAGCAGTGATTGGCTGACACCCCACGGCCAAGGGCAGGCTCCAGCAGGTTTCGGAGTAGCAAGGTCATCAGAGTATGGTGCATAATGGAGCATCATATTAGAGTGGAATTCAGCCAAACACAGTAATGTGTGGATGTGGACGCATCTGAAAAAAGGAAAACAAAGATTTATGCAGGTAAAAAAAAAATAAAAATAGAAAAATACGATGAAGAAATTCTCCCCAGCATTCTTATGCCCAGTCGGAATCCTGTGGTAGAGGTTTTGAAACAGAGCATTTTTATTTGCAGATTATGTATGTGTAGACAATAACTATGTTTAGGGGGAAAAAGTTAACTTGTCAGATGAACCCTACTTGGAAGCCTTAACAATTTTTTTGGTTTGTTTGTTTGTACACAGCATTGGAGTTCAATACAAACATCACTAAATTCCTGAAAATAAAGCTTTATTCGCCTTTAAAACATTAATTCACCAGAAGTGATAATTAAGATTAGTTTTAGTGGTTTCAGCTCAATTCTTCTTAAAATGTGATTTCTCCCACAACACTAATGCTAAATAAAGCACTGTGTAATGTTCCGAAACAGAGTTCCTGCTTTAGAAAAGAATCTAAGGGCTTTTAAAATAAATAAGAAAGAAAAGCAAAGCTGACTCAAGATATATATAAACACATCTTACTATTTCTATACAGTCATAGCAAATGAATGGATGGGGAGCTTTGCTATAATCTAGAAATTGGTTACACACCGCTTAAACATAAAGCTCTAAACAATTATTATACTGAATTTCCTACGTAACCTCCATCACTGCCCTTTCCCAGTGGGGGAAAAAGAAAGATGTTAAAATGTCTAATAGCATTGGTGGCTATGGCAAAGCAGTGGTTTTGTCACATTATATTTAATTTTTAAATTAGTGCAGATTTTACTTTGAAATGAATAAATGTAATCATCTATATGTATCAATATGTAAATTTAGACTCTAATACACTAGATTTGTTAACTGCCTAACAAGGATGCAATTTGACTGAAAAATAACAAAATGTCACATTCTCCTAAAAACTTGCTAGAAAACAAATTTAGAGGAAAAATTAGCTCACAATTGTACAGGGTGGGGCAAAAGTAGGTTTACTGTTGTTTGGATGGAAGATAATACAATAATTAATAAGTAATAATACAAGAATAAGCTCTGTTTTGTGTGCTCACAACTGTAAACCTACTTTTGCTCCACCCTTACGTTAAGGATGCTACTGAGATAAAGTGCGTGAGCCAAGCTGGCAGAATGTAAAGGAGTATAGAAGCCAAAAGGAACCATCAATATTGATGGAAAAGTTCAAAGACTATCCCATATAGAATGCATGCAAAGTTTCATACATAATGTATAAAAAAAGCTTTTATTAATTTCCATTACAAAGATGTTTTTATCGAGGATATACTAAACGCTAGATAGGTACTACCTTAACCTATTGTCACTGTTGTGCTAAAATTAAAAACTCTGTCAATCAGCTTGTTGAATATATGTTCTAAACTGTTAAGTTCCTTTAACGTAGGTCATCAATTGCCATCTTTCATAAGGGGAAAAGAAATATTCGTTTCTTTTACATATCTATGAAATTTTAATTACAATTTGCCCGATAATTTTACAAATGAAACTAGAGCCTAAAGCAGAATTATATTCTATTTTTAAAATGTCAGTCTACATAGCCAAATACATACAGTTATACCTACATAAACAAATCCCAGTTCCTGTCACTATTGAAATATATACAGAGAAAGCTACAAAAATTCAATTTTTTTTCCCCTGGAGGTAGTATGAGAATAAAAGAGAACAATGGGCTCTGAATTTCATGACTTGGACTCTAGTCCACATTATCTCCCTGATTATCTTGTGATTATAAAATTACATCGAATTACTTTTTCATCCTCGGCCTCAGTCTCCTCTTCTATAAAATGAAGGAACAGGTTTAGCTGATGTCTTTTAATTTTGAAATGTGATGACTAGTGATTTTAGGTACCGACATTAAGCGGTTGATTATGATATATTTTATTTCGATTTTGTATGTGTTTAGTTCAAATATTTTCCACATGTCAATGTAGGAATACCAGTGAAGGAAGAGAAGAATGGCACCATAATTGCTTTACATGAATATATCTGTATGTGTTTGTGTGGGAGAAGGTGGAGAGAGTGAGATATTTCCATATATACCATGTGCACACTCTTCCATATACGAAATATGTAATTACTCAAAGGCAGAAAGATAACAGGAAAGAACAGTTTGGCTATATTTATCCAGGTGAGGATTTACTTGAAAATCTTTCAATTGACTTTGGGGTTCTGTCTAAGTCATTAATTGACTTAATATAAGTTTAGAATAAGGTTCACATTGTCATACCTGGACTTCCATAAAAATTTGCATGTTCATTGCAGATCAAATCAGTGATGTCACTCTCCTTGTTTCATCCAGAGATCCAGGTAATTTGCCTTAGTAGATGCCTCCTGACCAAAGACAGCCTCACCTTAATCAGTTATTAGCTTCTTGCCTACTGTACCAAGCCAAAGGTAATAGAAATCCCACCCTACGAAGATGCATTGTGCCTCTTGAAAAGTGTCCGTGGTTATAGATAGAAGAACGTTATTGTAGAAATTATGCTTATAGAATTAAAACTGCAAGCTGTGGTTAGCATCTTTCTGCAGATGCATTTCCACGATAATATATATATGATGAAATATACACACACAAATTGATATTTAGTTTTCTCAGCGCTCAGAATTCTAATAGATGATGGCAAGTCACGTCATCCGTTTGCTTCCAAAATCGAAGTAATTTAAAAAACAATAATCTCTGCCATACTTTTTACTAAGTATACAATGGATACTAAGCACAATTTGATCAATTAGAAAGAACATTATTCAGACTACATTCAGCAGTTTCTTGCACAAGGAAAACTGTCACTGGAGTTAATATAAATTTTTCTTGAGTATTTCAGCATCAGCTACAAATGGATTTTTAAATTAATGTTTACTGAAGCTGTATCCTCTATACTCTTGCCAAAAAATAAAGTACCTTACTTTCCATTTACTAAATACAATAAAATTTTTACTTGCCAGTGCATTATCTAAATAATAGCATGGCCAGGACAAGCTCAATAAGACTTGAACATAATAAGCAAAGGGGTAACTATACTTTTATAATTGTCTACTAATATTTTGGAATTATGTTAATTTTTAAAGAAAACTAAAAAATACTTTACACTGTAAAACACTGGAGATTTAAAAATAAATAGAAACATAAAATGCTTCTGCCTTTATTTTACAAATTAAAAACGCAGATGTACTTCCAGGTCATAAAACTTTAATAACCACCAAGACCAGGTTTATCAAGCAAAGGAAGAATGAAATGGAAAGGTGGACAACTTAATCTCAGTAATGTTGTCTATGGTCCAAGTTTTACTCAACTAGACACATTATTATAGACCAAGGGCTTCAACTGTAAAGGTCTAAACTTGGAAAACCTGGAGTTACATCATCAGTTTTCCTAATGTGTGAATTTTAGAAACAATTCCAGCAACTCTGCAACACACATCTCCTAGCTTCCACCCAAGAGTAACTATAGAAGCTTCATTTGAATGTCTCTGGGAGTTGTGAAAACAAACCAAAAATGGAGGGAGGGGGGTATTATTTACCAACTTTTATTCTACAAAGTTGTTCAATTTATTATAATGTAACAATTAAGTGGACTTAGAAGCACCACTTCAAAATGTCTGATTCTCATGAAGAAAAGAACACTGTAGCAGACATTACTTCCATAATATCAAGTAAAGAACTATGATAAAGCAATTTAGGAAAATTATAAATACAATGGAAACTTTATGTCAGAGGAAATATCCGATTTTTAATTAACCCCTGCCCTAAAGAATGAAAAGATGGCGACCCTCTAGGTTCAATACCAAAGGAGGAAATTATAAGAAAACCCTGTATTCATTTAAAAATTTTATTTTATGTCAGGTTTAATCAAAGAAAATACATTTTGGCGCTATGTAAAACTAAGTATTTTTTTTTTAATATAAAGAGAAAATAATCTATTTATGGTACAAACAAAAATCAGAACAAAAAAAAAGATCTTGTTTTATTAAGTCAGATGTCTAAACAGAATGTAACTTGATAAATGGATCCCTGTCCCCTGACAGCAATATTGAGATGAAGTGTATCAATTACTATTACTAATTACATTAAGGGGAATCTATTCCATTCGCCTTTATTTCATTTTAGGTCAGCTATTTATTGTGGTTAAAACTTTATACATCTGTTGAATACCTAAATACATACAAGTTTTCCAAAGTCACTTCCTGCAAACTGCATGATTTATTCCAATGGCTTTGTAGAGTATGCAAACTTCTTTGCTCAGCTGAGAGTCTAACACCATACATTAGTTTATTTATAAGCATATCACTTTGCCTTTTAAACAGGATGCCACCACAGTCTTGATATAGGCTGTTTTAATATTCAAGGATATAGAGTTAACCCCATCTGATGAGCCAAACAAAGCTTAAGTGACAGCACAGAACTTATGAGATGGTTACATTAAAAAAAAAAATCTATACGTCTGCCAGGGATGTGTCAACTCAAAAGTTGAAGATTTCACCATTTAGAATGCAAATGCCATTCAGCCACAAGAAAAAATAGTCCTATTAGGATGACAGCCGAGTAGTAAATATTCTGCAGAAAGATCTCTTCACAGGCTTTTGAATTATGAATTACCATTATCTATGGACATTTCTATAGATCTCAATTTATTTGTGGGTGTTTATAATATAAGTAATTTTACAAAAGTGCTATTATTTTAACTGCAATTGTCCTTGCTTAGAAAACTGATAAATGCACCAGAAACAAAACAAAAATCTGCTTCTAACTCCAGGTAAAGCGATAACACAACAGATACAAACTTTTCTCTTGTCAAATTTCACTTTAAAAGAAGTAAATAACTCGGGCTCACATGCATCAAAAGATGTTATTTTCAAAAGCCATTTAATGCAAGGTAGTTCAAACTTGTGTTTTCTTGGATTGCTTTGCTTATTGGATATAAAAGCATATCAACTCTGATTCTCCTTATCCAAGTAGCTAGCTATATTTTATGAGGCTATAAAATAACTTTTACCTTTGCCTTAATTCTTCTCAGATCACACATTCCACATGCAAAGCATATCTAATAGAAAAAACTATTATTTGATACTGATAGTCACAAATGTATTTCTTGAGAGGAGTCCTGAAGTTAAAAAATATGTGATTTCTTAGTAGGTTTTATTAGTAGAGTTGCTACAGCATTAGACACAGCAGTTTCCAAAAGATTTTATTTGCTGTGTGTCAAACTTTGGTGGGTGTAAAAAGTAAACTTTGTGAGTTTTACATATATCACACAAGAAAAAGTTTCAAAAATACATTTTATATTTTATAAAGTTAACCTCAAAATGCACTATTTTTTTTTTTTTACTGTTTCCACATTTCACTGAGAAACAACTGTACCAAATATTCCGCATAACCTTTATAGTCCCAGTATAGCACAATGCATACCAAAATATTCTTGCACACAGTGCATCAAACATGAACACCTTTGCTGCTTGGCTTAAATAAGTAGTTCATACAATGTACTTTCGCTTATAAACTTTTAATACCAAACACGGAGAATGCAAATGTTGATTGTATAACCTCAGAGAAGTCTAACTGTTATAGATATGGAAGTACTAAAAATGTGGTTTTGCGTTCCATTTGCATATCACTAGATATTTTTTTAAAAAGTCAATACTTCTGTCTCTCAGACTTGGTACAACATCTGCGTGACTCAGCATCTTTTCATCTGTAAAATTTCATATAATGTGTAACACAGCTAAAACTTATAGTGTCCAAGTTACACAGACACCAGTAGTAACTTTAGAAATTCTCTCTGAGTGCACTTAATAGCCACAAAAGAAAATAATTTCAGTTAAAGCAAACCATCCAAACAATATATACATATTTGTTCTGGAAACACAAAATGTAGGATGAATTGGGGCTGTCAAGTACAAAGAGAGGTACAAAACACTGCCTACTATGAATATTTTCTTTAGTAGCTTAGTAAACATTGGTCTAACTTGCAAAATACAGTGGTGTGCCTTGCATAGATGGCCTCTACCAAATTAATGGTGTATGAGTTAACATTAAATTCCTGCTATTAAAATTTTCAGTCACAGCTTTTAAAAAAAGAGAAGACCCAACTTTGCAGAAGATGCTCTGTCTCAGAGTTATCAGGCTTCTCTGGGATATTTAAATATATCTGAGATGCATCTTACCTGTTTGCTGTACTTGTTATTGGTCTGACAGCTGTATTCAGAGCAGTGATCTGATCCAATTGAAATGTTGTCTCCTGCTCCCACAAATGTGTTGGCTGGTGGTAGATCTTGTACGGCCTGGTGTTTTTTTCCTGCAGTTGGTGATTGGGGGTGAAGCTGGACAGTAGGCAATGGGGAACTAGATTTGTAATGCCTGGCCAGGTCAGGACTACCAGGCCCACCATTAACTGATCGGTATCTGCCCATGCTGGGGCTGTCCGACAGCTTCTCATTGACACTATCATACCTCTGTCCATTTGGTTTAGAAGCTTCTACAGTGACAATGCTGCTGTAGAGTGGCTGCTTAGATTTTTTGTTTTTCTTGTCCTTTTTAGGCTTTTTAGATTTGTCATGCTGTTGGGGTGTAAAAAAGTCTTCGTGATCTTTTTTGCCAGCCTCATAGCCATTTTTATTTTTGGACCGGCAGTACCTTGCCATCACTACAATTAAGATGATTAGAATCACTGTCATAATTCCAGCAACCACTCCAATGACAATACTGAGTCTCTGTTTGCTAATTTCATAGCTTGGGTCACCGGCTATATCTTGGGTGAGTGGGGTGTGCAAACTTCTGGCTATCTGGGAGTCAATCACAGTTGCATTAGAGACACTTTCATTGACAAACACATGCACCAGAGCCGTGGTGGACTGGGAAGGTTGCCCACTGTCATTCACTTGCACCACCAACCTGTGCAAGCCATAATGCTTTTGGGTGAGTTTTCCCACTAAGGAAACCACACCACTGGTGGAATCAATCTCAAATAGCTTGAAGGGATTCCCTCCCACAATGCTGTAGTTAAGATCTGCATTGATGCCATCATCACTGTCTGTTGCCAACACTGTAGCTACCACTGTCCTGACATTACTTGAAGGTGGCAGTAAAGTGTAGGAAATGTTTCTGGGAAGGGTAACTGTGGGAGCATTGTCATTTTCATCCATAACAAAGAGAGAGACTGTGGCTGTGGCTGATCTGGGAGGATCTCCTCCATCCACAGCCTTGACTCTGAATGTATATGTGGTCTGATGTTCCCGGTCAAAAGACATTGTGGAGTAAATAGTCCCCGTGTCATTTTCAATGGAAAAAATATTACTGTTCTCCTCTATGTACAGGCTCATCTCTGCATTGCGCCCCTTGTCAGCATCCATCACCGTGACCATACCCACGGGGCTGTTGGGCTGCAAGTTTTCTTTCACATAAAAGGTAAAGACGTCCTGCATAAACTTAGGGTCATTGTCATTCTTGTCAGCCACCTGCACGATCACTGTGGTGCTGCCCTGCAGCACCGGGATGCCTTTGTCTTTGGCGTTAACTTTAAACTCATACCTGTCCGTCTGCTCGCGGTCCAGCACAGTATTGACAAGGATGTCCCCAGAATCGGGATCGATGGCAAAAATCCCCATCACAGAGGAATCCAGTGAGTACGCTATCTCCGCGTTTTTCCCGCTGTCGGCGTCTGTCGCCAGCACTGTGGCCACCCTCTCACCAGGGATGTTGTTCTCGGGAAAGTAAACCTCCACCACAGACTGGCCGAAGACAGGCGGGTTGTCGTTGGTGTCTCCCACCTTGACAATCAGGGAGTTGTTGCTGGAGAGGCTGGGGCTGCCGGAGTCCACCGCCACTATGACCACGTTAAACTCCCGGGTGGTCTCATAGTCCAAAGGGGCCGAGGTGTGCAGGAAGTACTTTTTCTTGTTCTGGTCGCCCTCCGTGTCGCTGGCCGGCTTGAGCTGGAAGGGCACGTCTCCCACCACGGTGCAGGTGACCACCCCGTTCTCGCCTTGGTCTCGGTCGGACACCTGCACCAGGGCGATGGGGGTGTCGACCAGAACGTCCTCGGCCACGTTGGCCACCCCGTCCTTGAGTGGGATACGCCCAATCTTTCGGATTTCAATGGACGGCACGTTGTCATTCTCATCCTTGATGATGAGGACCACGGTGGCCTTGTCGGTCTTGGGGGGCTGCCCGCGGTCGCGGGCCATGACGGTGAAGCGCAGCTGGTTCACCTCCTCGCGGTCGATTCGGTGCAGGACACTGAGCCAGCCGGACGTCTCGTCCAGGCGCAGCAGCCGCCTCACGGACTCAGTGGCCGCCCCGAACACATACTCGATCTGCCCGTTGACCCCCACGTCCAGGTCAGCGGCACGCAGCTGCAGAATGGGGGTCCCCGGGGCGCTGTTCTCCGCCAGGTCAGCTTCATACACGCTCTTCTCGAAGTGGGGGCTGTTGTCGTTCACGTCGGTGATGAGCACCCGCAGGATGGCCTGTGAGGAACGGGGCGGGTCGCCACCGTCGCGCACCCTCAGGGTCAGCTCATAGGAGTCGCGCTGCTCGCGGTCCAGCGCTCCCTTCACGATCAGCTGCGGCTGTTTCTCGCCATCCGGGGTGTCAGCCACCTGCAGTTCGAACACGCTGCTGCGGCCGCCAGGGCTGGTGTCGCCGCCGCCCTCTGGTGCGTCCAGCCGCCGCTTGGAGCCGCCGCCGCTCGCGCCGTTCCCGCCGCCCCCGGGGTAGGGGGCGCTGTCGGCAGGCCCGGCGCGCCGACCCTCGCCGCCGCCTCCCCCGGGCTCCTGGAGCAGCTCGTAGCGCTCGATGCCGTTGCGGCCGAAGTCACGGTCGGTGGCGGTGGGCAGCAGGTACAGAGTGCCCACCGGCCTGTTCTCCTCCACCGTGAGGGTGAGCACCGGCGAAGGGAAGGTGGGCGTGTTGTCGTTGATGTCCAGCACGATGACTCGACCCTCGAACAGGTCCACCCAGCTCTGCGAGGGCCCGATCACCGACACCTCGAAGTCCAGGAAGCACTCGTTTTCGTCGAAGATCATCTGACACTGGGGCAGCTTCTCGCGGTCGATGCGCCGCTCACTCGTGCTCAGCTCTCCCGTGAGGTTGTCGATCTTCAGGTACTCCGAGCCTGACTCGAGGCTGAAAGTCACCTCACCCGAACCGGTCACGATGCCCAGGTCCGAGGCGACGTTACCGATGCGGACGTCTGCGGGGCCCTCCTCGGCCAGTCGGTACCGGAGGAGTTGCTTGGCGGCAGCCAGGCTGAGCGAGAGCGGCAAGAGGAGACAGCAGCCCAGGCACCAGCCGCGCGCCCATCCCGTGGTCCGCATCCTCAGCATCTTCTCCTGCTGCTGCTGCTACTGCTCTTTCTAATCACAGCCCCCTCGGCGCCCCCCTCCTCCGGGGCCGGCCGCCGGCCCTCCTCCCAACCCTCTCCCCTCTCCGGGAAAGGAAGAAGCCAGAGGGAGAGTAGGGAGGGGGCAAGAGCAGCGTGTAGAGTCGACCAGGGGAAACCAGTGATAGATCCTGCTTTTTTTTTCTCCTGCTTCTTCGGAAAGTTATTGTTTCATAATTCATGCAATGGGTGCTAATCGCCCGCTCGCTGGCCGCCGTTCAGTCGCAGTACTCACAGTTCACGGGACATTGCGCGCCGCGGGCTCCGCGCCCCCCCGGAGTCATCCTCGCAGCGGGCGGAGGATCCCGGGCTCCGGTCCTGGCTCTGTCGGATGGGGCCGGTACCACTCCGGCAGGCGGGCGGTGGAGCCGGGAAGCCGCGGGGAGCGAGCCTGCAGCCTCCTCCGCCTGCTAACGCTGCTCTTCTTTGCTGCTCCTGGAGTTGAGTCCAATTCACGTTTCAGTCACTCACTCCAGACCCAGCTTCTGCTCCGGCTGCCCAGGCAAACGTGAGTCGCTTCCTGCACGAGGCGCTTGGGTCAGCAACAAGCCAGTCTCAACTCCGACTCTGCTCAAGCAGCGGGGGAGCCAGTCAACACGCGGAGAATGAAAAATACCCGTCAGATCTCTTCGGGCACCGAGCAGCGTAGACCACTCGCGTTACAGTGCGGTCCGCGTCCGAGTACCCCCCACGCGCCGAAGAGCAGCCCGAACCATCTTCAGAGATGCCCAGAGAGTCAGTCCCTTCTCACCCCGAAAGCTGCTTTTCTCTTTTTTCTTAACAACTCTGCGCAAGGTCATTAGTCACGAAGCCGCCGGCTGAAACCGCAGCAGCAGTTCGCCCACGGGGGCGAAGGCTGAGCGGTGCGCACCGCGCTGTGCCCAAGTTTGGGTTCGCAGCCGCAGAGTCCGTGCCTTTCCTCACCTGCATTCGGCCCGCATGTCGGAGCACTGGGATCTGCAGCGTTGTGCGCGATTCAGGGAGGAGATTGCAGCCTCTCTCTCTCTCCCTGCTCTCTCGATCCCTCCCCTCCCTCCCTCCCTCTCCTCACTCCTCCTCCTCCCTCCTCTCCTTTCCCCTTTCCCCTTCTCCCACTCTCTCTACTGCACGGTCGGTTTCCTTCCCCCAGTCCCAATGCAGGCAACTCGAGCTGAACTTGATCCCTTTACAGTTCAAAGGTGAGCAAAACAGGCTCTGTGCGCAGGCGACATTGTCGGAGCGAAAGCCCCTGGCCGGACTCCCCCAACGGCAATTAACAAAGATGCCCAATTCTGTCCGGATTTCCAAAGAAAAGCCAAAGGCATTGGGGAGGGGGTTGGAGGGGGAGGTGGAGTCAGAGACAGCTGCCAAGTAGCTTGGGGGAAAACACACACACACACACACACACACACACACACACACACACACACACACACACGCAGTTTGCCAAGGGGAGAAAAAGTGCCAGTCGGTTGGTGCCTCGGAAGTGCCCTGGCACGGCGGGTGAATTCCGCAGTTGTCTCGTCCCTTTTCGCGTCTGGGAGAGTCTGGTGCGGGTGCTCCCGCCGCCCTCGAGATGCCACAGCTCCGAGACACTGAACGGCAAGTGGGAAGCTCCCGCTCACTAGCCGCAAGCCGGAAACCCGCAAGTTTGCCCAAAGTGGTGGTTGCTGCTAGCGGCTCAAGCTTGTCCCTGACGCTGCTGCAGCGGCGGCGGCGGCGATAGCAGCCGAGGCTCGGAAACTACACACTAGCAGAGAGGGAGGGAGGAGTGTCGGGCGGGTGGAGGGAGACAGGCGGGAGTACTAGTCAGCCGCCGCGCTCAGGAAAGCCTGGCTTCAGCTCCGCGGGCCACTCCAGTGTGCACTATACTTAGTCAGTCCCCCTAAGCCAAAACTCGCCCCCACCCCAGGTCCCTAGCGAGTGCAGCCATTGCCTTCTCTGAGGGACTTGCTTTCCCTCCCTGGGGCTGGTAAATTTCTTCCTCTCTAATGCCGGGTGCGTGTGTGAGAGGGCTGGAGCGGGGTCAGGAAACGTTTCCCCTTCTTCCTCTCCCTCTTCTCAGAGCCTATTCCCCACCCCAAGAAGTGACTCCGGTTTGCGATTTAGCATCTTGGTTAGGGGATAGTTATCTTTGCTTGGGGGACCCTGCGTGCCCACGGAGCCACGCTGGTGTTCTGAGAAACCATGATGGGCTGCAGTGTTTAAGAGAGAACGTAAAACTCCGGAGAAAGCGGGAGAGAGATCCTTTTTTGGGAGGGTAGACTTTGGTGGACTAGGGTTGGGAGTGGGTGGGGTGGTGCTTGCCTTTGTTTAAATGCTTGGCAGTCCTGTCATCATGCTTGCTTACGGGGTAGACCATGTGTGCGCGCGCGCCTGGGGAATAAACACATGTTGGAAGCCTTGATATTATTTTCGGAGCAAAAACCTGCAGCCTGTAGTAACTGGCAAAGTGTAGCGTCACCTATCTGGATAAAAGGGAAATAAACTTTAATGGCAACTTTGTGTGCTGAAGTGTCCCTAGCTCCTTTCCTTTCCTTGTTTTGACTTTGTGCCACTTGATCTTACATGGTAGTCCCCCATGCAAGGCTTCCCCAGGATTCAATCGCGGCCACCGCAGCCTGCCTCATTAGATCTCAGTTCTGGTTGTTTTCTGAACTGTACCTCCTTACTCTTCATTTATTTCAGCGGCGATGAAACGAGGTGGCCCAGCCAAGATTAAGGGGGTTGAAGCGGGCAGGAGATATTTGGGGAGAATTCTTACCGTCTCAAAAGAGAAAAGGGGCTGCCGCTGGGAGGTGGTCGGTCCTTAGCTCCGCTGCCTAGCTATAGGCATTGAAGGGCCTCCCCTTAAAGGAAAATTTAAAGCGAAAAGGAAAAAAAAAAAAATCCGTCCATAGTGGGTACTCTGTCTTTACGAGACCCGTGTGAGGAGGCAGAATGATTTAAACCAGACAAACACCAATAAAGTCTACAAGCAGCTGTAGCGCGCGGTTGTTTGGGAGGGCGCAGCCAGCAGGAATGGGAGAGAAGCGGCAGAGATTTCCAAGCTCTCCCTATGGGGAACAGTGAAGCGCGAAGGTGGAAGTGTGTGCGGTATGTGCCAGGGAGCTGGCGAGTATTTTCCAGTCTGCTAAAGCAGCAACACTCAGGGGGTAGCGGCTCCTCCTCCGCCGCCAAGTCGGGAACCAGGCCTTCCCCTCCCACCCCCACCCTCTTCGCCGCCACCGGAGCCTCTCAGCTCTATATCTGCAGCATCAGCGAGAAAAGCCCCGCGCGCAGACTCAGTGCGCACCACCGCAGTCTGGAACCGGGGGTGGGGAGGAGCGGGCGCCGCAGCACCTTCGCGGCCGGCTAAGTGTCTGTAACGCCAAATCGCCTTTATATTTGGCAAACTCTGGTTTATCAGAATGCCTGCCTCCCTCGACACCCGGTCGCCTTCTTTTTCCCTTTTTCCCCAGGATCCCAGTAGAAAGAAGGAAACCTTCTCTATTCCGCGGCCTTGCACCGGTGCATTCCGATGCGCAGCAATATGGTGCACTGCACTCACTCCCCTCAGCGCCTTTACTAAGATTTTACAAACTTCAGGCAGCCGCGTGGACAGAGACATGGTGCACTCTCTCGTTCTTCACCAACCGTAAACTTGAACAAGCCCCTCCGCATCTTCATTCGCCCACCTCCCCAGCGCGCGCGCTCCAGGCGCACACTTGTGAGGGGCGAGAGAGTGGGCGTCTTTTTCCCAGCGCGCAGCAAATTTCTTCCCAGATGACCCGGGGCGCAGCGCGTCCTTCACAGTGGAGTGGCTTTCTCATTGCGAGCGGGAGGTCGTCTCTAGCCCGCCCTCCCCACTCTCAGCCCTACCAACTCCGCCGCCGCGCCAAGCCAGCGTGGGAAATGGGTCCGACGTGTGCGGCATGGAGAACAGCTCGGCCAGACTGCTAGAGCCCTGAAGCCTCGGGACTCTCCTCCCTCCCCCACTGGTCCCCGACTCCGACCTTTCCGCTGTTGCAGCCAAGGAACCGCGGAGGCTTAGCCTGGCGGCGCGGCTCTTGGGAAAGGAGACGGAATGAGCGGGGTGGGGTGTGGGCGAGGGAGAGGAGACCTCGGGGCGCCCTTGGCGCGGCCGGAGCTCCCAGTCCTCTTCCGCCCCCTGTCAAGAGAATGACACTCCTACTCTAGCCTCCCGCCCGCGCGGAGGATGAATGAAGGCGAGAAGCGGTTTCCCCCACCCCCGCCCCATTTCCGCAATCTTAGAGCCAGTGTCACAAGTGCTCAGCAATTTCATTAAATGGAACCGGGGGACTTAACCCCCACCCCCACCCCCGTACTAGACCTCACCCAGGGAATATGATATCCGGCTTCGCTCCCACCCGCAAACCCCGCCCGGCTTTTCAGCCCCGAGGCTGCATTTATCTTCTCAACCTGAGAGGAAAGGGTTCAGGAGGAAATGGGATCGAAAGTGTAACCGGCTGCAATAAATTAAAGAGCCGGTTGCTGGTGCTGCTGCTGGTGCTGCTGCTTTGGCGGCCAGAATTGAAGAGAGAAAACGAAATCAGTGTCCTAAAATCTGCATTGATCAGAGTTGTAGTACATCATCGCTTGTATGGAGCAAAATGTTTAAGGGAATGTTGAACGAAGGGGATTTTCATTTTTTAAAAGACAATAAAAAGAAATGTCCCTTTGAAACCAAGATTTAAAAAAATGAAACTGATTGTAGAAATACTATTCCATTCTAATGAACATTTAATAAAAGCGTGGCCAAAGTGCCAAATATCTTACCTTAACTTACAAATTCTGTAGGGGTGTGTGTGTGTGTGTGTGTGTGTGTGTATTTTAATTTACCTACTAACCTTGCTTGCTTAAAACTGCTTTGCAGTTAAGAAATTTCAGTGACTGAGCTGAAAAATAGCATTCAGGGTCCGTAATGTAATTTAAGCCTCAAGAAAAGACAAGAAGAGAAGTAACGACAACAAAAGTTTATGGGTAAAAATGCAAAGAAGTAGGTGCCGGAGATATGATCTCAGGGGGACTTTCATTTATTATAGACACTGTATGCACAATAATACCAGAAAAAGGTTAAATACAGTAAACAGGATAGCCAGTTCTGGAAGGAAATATAAAGCAATTTGAGGGGAAGGGAGAAAGTGACTCAAGAACTCCACCAAGGGACAAACAGAGGAAATGACATCCTTACTTCTTCAAATCCATTGACCTTTCATCTTTTTAAAAAGGTTCTTTTATATCCACTTACATATGGGTAGACGTGCTTTTGAAGCCTCTACGCTCAATCATTTCTCCAGCTACATTTGGTAAATTTGATTCTTTAGTCTTCCTTTGCTAAATAATTATTAGAAATATTTGTCTCTTAAACATAAATCATTTCAAATAGTAAATGTAACTATGCATAACTATTGTCTTATAACAAGTATGATTCTGATCCTTGGGATGTGAGAAAGTTTAGGCATATTTTGCACCTTTAAATCCAAGCTTGTAGTATTACAATGTGTAGTAGACTGAAATAGCTAAATTATTCATTGCAATAACAGACTTTTTGATGGACATTAAAACTCAGCAGTTTAAATAAGGAAACCACAGATTTCCTTTTAAGCAGGTAATAACTGCTTGCATCAGTGGTTATTTAATTGGTCTCCAGCCAAGAAATAGAACCAGTGTGCTGTTTAAATCATGAAATCATTGCAATATATCAATAAAAGAATACAAGCTAAGAACTAAACTAAATTGATTCATGCTACCTATTGGATAACTATAAAACACTTCCACAAGGCCATTATAAAAACTCTGTTTCCAGAAAAAAAAAAAAACTCATGAAAATATTTTTAAGTGTTTATCTAAACATTAATTTCATAGGCTGTGTGATTTGCCAATTTAAAAAGAGTGTTTTCAGTTTTAAAATGACACAATAAAAGTGATTTTTACTTTAAGCTTAGCATAGATTGATAGTTGATTTTTTTTTTAATTTCTAAAGTTTTAATTGCCTAACCATATATGTTATAGCACAGATTTACAATTTATGCTATATATACAAAGATCTAGTCAGGTATACTGTAACTGATAAACACATTGTCTTTTATTTACAAGATAATTTATGGATTTTTCTTCCACCCTTACATTAATTTTTATACATTTGCAAAAATCTGCGCTTGGGAGGACAACAGTATTTTGCAACATTTGGGTGAGTTTTGGGTAAAAAGATGCTTGATAGGGAAAAACAGTATAACCTATTATTTGTGGCCATCTAAAGCTGTTCCCTGTCACTATCTGTGGTAAAATTGAACACTCCAGTGCCCTTTGCAGCAGGAACTTGGGACATTTGGCGTTTCTTTACTATCATGGCAGGATATGTCAAATACTGCTGTGAATAATGACCTCTAAACTAGAATAATATATTAAGGATTTTGGGGGGGGGGGGAAATCTCATTATAATGGCTTGTATGAATATAATACTCAAATAAATGACCTTGCATGTACTAAGAATGGTTTAAAGTTATGAATTAGCTTTATAAATCTTAGCCCCTGACTATGTTGACCTATGATTACTAGATCACTTATTATGTTAATTACCAATGTTATTGGTGGGGAGCTCTCCTTGTCCCCACTGGTTACTGGCGGGAGTGGGCTTCTTGTGATATCACAAGAAAAATAGTTTTCTGAGACACACATAGGAGGATGAGATATTGTAGAAAGCTTTATTTCTGTGGAATTAAATCACCAAGTTTCCAAAGTCCTATTTTCCTCTGTCCAGCCAAGAAGGAAGTGCAGTTGTGGCCTCAGCAGAGCTAGGATTAAAGCCGTTGCCCAGTCCAGCTGGTGTGGCTCAGCAGTTGAGCGTCAACCCATACACCAAGAGGTCACTGGTTTGATTGCCTGTCAGGACATATGCCCAGGTTGTGGGCCCGATCCCCAGTAGGGGGCATGCAGGAGGCAGCCAATGGATGTTCTCTCTCATCGATATTTCTATCCCTCTCTCTCCCTCTCACTTCCTCTCTCTCTAAAATCAATAAAAGAAAAAAATAAAAATTAAATTAAAAAAAAAAAAGCCGTTGCCCAGAGTTTCTGCTCTATGTTGGGACACAGTCCAATCCAGCATCAGGCTAACTTAGTTTGTGTTCTCCACTGCAGTTCATCAGTCCACTGGTATGGGGTCCACATGGCTAAGGAGGGAACACAGGCAAATGCAAGAGAACCACAAGAGCCAAGAGTGCCAAGATTCAAGAGAGCCACATACGAGCAAACTCCTTTGTCTCCGGGGATTATGTTTTCCCAAATGTTTATGGGTTTGCTGTGGCTACTCTCTCTAGCCAATCCATGGTTCCCCAGGCTTCACTGACAGACACCTTCCGTACCTCACCTGGACTCACTTTGCATGTACCCATCTTCCTCTTTGTCCAGTCTCTTTTTCCCAGTGGTCTGCAGAGAATCGGTGGGTGGCTTCCTGGGTAGTGTGAAATTGCAGCTTTCTGGTGAAGCTGCCCAAATGACCATGCTTATAATGTCAGGCCTTCTGTTTTGTTCTTTTCCTGTTATTAATAACTAGTTAATTACAACAGTGTCACCAATACCAGGTGGTACAAAATTGAATTGAATCAAATTCAACCCATTGCACTTAGAAAATACAAAATGTGGTATGTTTCTAGAGTGGTTAATACAGTAAATTTGACGGACTATTTTAGCAGCAATGAATTTTCTGATGATGGATGCTGATCCTTAAAAGGTACTTCACTGGGAACTTTTCCCAAGTATTTCTGGTTTTGGCTTTTGGACCTAGGGTAGGATTGACTTCCTGGCTCCCTTGTGGTTAGATGAAGCCACTGACTATGTTGGGTAATCATGAGTGTAAGTGCAATTTCTTTTCCAAAGGGAACATGGATGACCAAAATGAAACCATTGCTCAGCTCTATCAGTCAAACTAATTATCAACCTGACCTAGGACCAATATCAGGAAACTATCAAACTTCAGACCAGTACTGACTTTGGAAAGTAGTAGAATGTTTTCAATGCCTGTTTAAGCATTTATTTGATGAAATATATGAATTATCCAAGTAAAGCTGGATTAAACTTTTACCAAATAGATAATATAGGCTTCATCCACACATCCCTGTAAATCAGCAGTGTGCTATTTACCCATAGTTGAAAATACAGTTCCATTAGCAAAGCAAGTTCTTCAAAAACCTATATAAAGTTTTGCCTGGTGAATTTTAACATTTGCAAACAGGTTTTGGTCTAGTTCATTTTTTCCTAGTAGCTGGTATAGAGTTTAAAAATCTGAACAGGACTTTTGGTAAAGTACTATTGACTCACAGTGAGATGGAAAGATGGTAATGACTTGATGTATTTACAAGTATTCTTTTTATTTCCTGATTTGGCTGTGCTACTGATTTTCAATATTGTCTCCAAATGATGGGATAAAAACCATAATGAGGATGTTTTACATTGAAGCTTTTAATTTGACTAACTTATGTGTATAAAGTATTAAGTGTTTTGATGCATTATTAAAGTAACAGCTGTGATTAGTAACAGCATCTATCTGAATTCAGCCATGAATGGTTTACTAGATCATTGTCTGAGTGTTTCTTTGTTTCTCTTTCCAGATGTTAGCCACAGTCTGATCATATCTGTCTATTTGGAAGGAAAAAATAGTAGGTACCCCTGCCTTTTCAGTGACATCTGATATAAAGCTTTATTTTTCATCTAACAAACAGGAAGCTTTGCTTCTATCTTTCTTGTAAAACTGATTTATTTAAAACATAGGAAAGAGGGTGAAAGAAAACCATGGTAAACTTAAAAATATATCACTGGAACTAAAGCAGTGTCCCAGTTTCTGTTTTATTTTGCCCTATAAAATAGAATTTTCCAAAGGTCCATAAACCAATATTGCCTTCAACTACCAAAACTCACTGTCTTTAGGTGTCCTGGTCAATGTTCCTCAGTTTCTAAATTACTTTCATGGGCAGGCTTAAGGTGATGCTAATGGTCCCTCACTTGCTTTTAGGGTCTCTCACCTACAACAACCTCTTCAAAGACCTTGGGTGAGAGGGGTTCAATAATATGTTTGCACAGTCAGATGTTTTTCAAATTTGCAAGAGGAAGAATTTTAGGTGTAATAAGTTAAGAACACTGCTTCCTTCTGCTCCAATGTACTGTTACACTTGTTTAAATAGTGTTAGAGAGCCCAGGCAGTTTTGGGATTTAGTTAAGGAAAAAAATGAGATGAGGATATGTTCTAGTTAAGGGCAAGTTGAAATGGAGACACATTGCATTTGGGTGTGTTCAGGTGTATTTGGGGGATTCAGAGTCCTTTCTATTCACAGTTAAGTTATTGCTAACAACCATGGTGCAGACTGGCTTCCAAGCCTTTACCCAGCATGCACTGTGGTGGCACAGCAGTGCAGTGCCACAGGAGCCGCGGTGATGGAGGAGCCCCTCGTGAGCTCCCAGGGAGTCGAGGCTTCAGTGTGCAAAGCCAGAAACAAATCTGTACAAAGTTCTTCTAATTATTAGCACGAAAAAGCTCAAGTAGAGATGTGTTTCTCATTGATGTCTAATCAAAACAAAAATTCTCTCTTGTGAGAAATTGTTCAACAGGGCAGAAGATAAACTTAAAAACACTCTTCTTTTGAGTGTGTCTGTGTGTGCAGTTTCTAAACAAACATTGTGCACATACAGAATTTACCAGAATCCTTGTGTTTGAGGGCACCAGTAGACAGCAGTCCTGCAAACATGGGCGGTATGTGTGCAGATGGGTGACCTTTGCATCCCACTAGTTAGCCTGGCACTTCAACATGAAATGACGCACTCTACATCCACCGAGGAATTAAAGATATCCTAGAGAAACAAGCTTTTCAGTGACAAATTCTTACAACTATACATGAACAAGTCAAAAAAAATTTTTTTTCCTTTATTGATTTTAGAGAGAGGAAGGGAGAGAGATAGAAACATCGATGAGAGAGAACATCGACTGGCCACCTCCTGCATGCCCCCCACTGGGGATCAGGCCCACAACCTGGGCATGTGCCCTGACCAGGAATCAAACCGGCAACCTCTTGGTGCATGGGTCAACGCTCAACCACTGAGCCACACTGGCCAACAAGTCAAAATATTTTGTATTTACACAATTATGAAACTTGATACAGTTCACATTTTAAAATCCATTTCAATTGCTCTTCTATATGTCTTAATTTCAGATCGATTCTATGTATCTTTATTTTAGAAGTGTTGGTCATACTGAAGTATTATAGAGATGTGTCAGTTCATTAATTAGATAATAAATTATGGGTTTGGGGAGACATTATGATACTTGTTTTACTTGTCAGATTTTTAAAATGTAGAATTTCTTATAACTTCTTTTATGATTTTAAGTAGGTATTCATTTTGTAACTCTTTTGACATTATATTTTATGTTCTTTCTCTTGAGGAACCCAAATTATATAAACGTTAGGCCCCGTTAAACCTGAATCTGCCCTTGTTTGTCATAATTAAGAACATTGATAGAGAGTGGTTATAATGAGTAAAACATGGACAGCGAAGATTCTCCAAAATCACAAACTCAATTCTGTAAAATAAAATAAATGTTAAGAATTTACATAACTTAATTTACAAGTAAATACTGCTTAATAATATTTTCCTAAGGACAAGGATCATGTTACTTTAAGAAATAATTGTTGGACCAGATTGTTGCTGCTACAGGTTGCTACAGTGGCAGCATGATGAGGAAGATTTGGGCAAAGTACTCCGATCAGACGAGTTGGCTTTGAATTCCAGGACCTCCCCTTGGGACCTCTGTGATTTTGATTAGTCTCCCTCAGCCCTGATTTTTATCATTTAATTCAATTCATCCAGCATGTATTTAAATTCTATTTTATATCAGGCCCTGTGTTAGATTTTGAGCATGAGTGAAACCCAGATCCTTGCCTTCAAATAACTCATACTTGAATGCTATCTATGTAATGGGAATAATAAGCCACCTTTGAAGTTGTTGTGGGTAGTAGATAAGATAATTTTTAGGAGAATCCAACACTTTTTGGAGCAAATTAAATTCTTCTTTTTTTTTTTTTATCCTCACTCGAGGACATGTTTGCATTTATCTTCAGATAGAGCGAGAGGGAGAGAGGGAGGAAGAGAGAGAGAGAAACAGCGTTGTGAGATACAGGCACATCGACTGGTTGCCACCCACACGACCCCAACCGGGGCTGGGGACAAACTGCAACCAAGGTACTTGCCGTAGCAGGAACCGAACCCGGGTCTCTCTGGTCCGCAGGCCGACGCTCTAACCGCTGAGCCAAACCAGCCAGGGCTAAATTCTTAATAAAAGTTATAGTTTCCCTACTCCTAATGCCCTACTAAGGGCTTAAGGTTGACTGTCCTAGATTTTGCAGGATCTTCACTTCTATTTTGTAGGCATCTTCTTAGTCTAGGATTGGAGTTGTTTCCCCTTGTACTTCTCTTCCTGTGTTCAGGGGTCAGCAAATCATAGCCTACAGGCCAAATCTGGCCCTTGGCTTGTTTTTGAATCCCTCCCCAACCCCCTAACCCCGACCTCCAGTCATGAATGGATTTTTACACTTCTAAAGGGTTGTTGAAAACAAGCAAAATATACTATAGAACAGAAACTATGTGGCTGGCAAAGCATTAAATATTAACTTGCTTTAACAAGAAAAGTTTCCTGGTGTCTTTTTTAGAATATCTACTTCATGCCTGGCTGGATTATTCAGTTGGATGGAGCTTTGTCTCATACACCAGAAAGGTGGCGGTTTCGATTCCTGGGCAGGGCACATAGGTAGGTTGCCAGTTCAATTCCCGGTCGGGGCGCGTACAGGAGGCAACAGATGATGTTTCTTTCTCACATCGATGTTTCTCTCTCTCACTTTCTCCCTTCCTCTCTCTCTAGAATCTATAAACATATCCTTGGGTGAGGATTAAAGAGAAATTTATTCTTTAAAAAGAAAAAAGAATATTGACTTCATGAGTATTCTGACAATACTGAAAAATGCAGCATTTCATGTTCCACGTGAGAAGAAAAGAAGGAACATTGCAATGTGAAGTGCACAGATGGAGCACGTGGTGCTAAGCCCCATGTGTGAAAGTCCATCTCCATAAAGCCCCAACTCATGTATCCCATGTCACATCCCATAGTCCAGAAACGTAGTGATATGCTGCTTTCTTTTTTTTCTTTATTGATTTTTAGAGAAAGAGGAAGGGAGAAGGAGAGATAGAAACATCAATGAGAGAGAACATCAATTGGCCGCCTCCTGCATGCCCCCCACTGGGGATTGGGCCCTCAACCTGGGCATGTCCCCTGACCAGGAATCGAACTGGCTACCTCTTGGTGCATGGGTCAACACTCAACCACTGAATCACACCGGCTGGGCTGCTGCTTTCATTATAACACTAAGCACCTATAGTGTGCTTATATTGTACTAAAGACAGCCATTTCTCCAGCTGAGAGGTGATTCTCTGTCCTCTCCCCTTTAATGTGAGCAGATTCTGTGACTGGTTTTAGCAACAGGACACAGTGGAAATAACTATGCCAGTTCCTGTTCCACGGAGAACTTTCTCTGAAAGCCCTAAACTGCCACATGAGAAATGTAGTTACCCTGTCACCATTATACTGGAGACGCCTCATGGCAGGTAGGCATGCAGATGACAGTCTCAGCTGAACCTTGTCTTCAGGCATCCTCTCAAGGCACTAGATATATGAGTCAGGCCATTTGGGCCCTCTGGACTGCTCCACCCAAAAACTGAATACCACTTAAAGGCTGACAGCACAGTGGACATCATGTGGAGCCAATGAATCACCTACCTGAGCCCTGCTTACATTCCTGACCCATACAATATGGGTGAGATATAACAAAATGTTCTTTTCAAACACTGCGTTTCAGGGTGGTTTGTTACCCATGATAGATAGATAAATATGAGTATTCCGTTTGCTAATTTAATGGAGGTTGAATGTCAGGACTAGATTTAATAATTTTTACCATGTTGTAGCTCATCTATGTGCCAGACACCATTCTCAACACATTTCATGAAGTTATCATTTAATCTTTGATGATTACCATTTAATATAACCCAATAAAATTATTATTATGAAGATTAGTTGCTACAAAACACAGAAGAAGATGCTGAGACTTAAGGAGGTTAAGTTTCCTAAGAATCCTATGAAGTTATTTGACTACGGGAATAATTGTATCCATAGTAAGATGGAGACACTGAGATTTCAAAAGGTTAAGGAAGTTAAGGAATAAAGAGGTATCACAGCTACTACGTGACTGAGGCTGGGCATCCACTTCAGCTAATTCATATTTGAAAACCCTACTTCTGATTTATTATCAATATACCTTCCATGATCATAGAAAACTTATCTAATTAGGTTATGCAATTTTACCCATAAGCACACACACCAAACATCGTTCTTATTTGTATTACTTTCAAAATTAATCTTCTGTTTCTTTCTTGTAAAATCTGTCCTTGGTGTAGCTGATTTTAACTGACAGTCTTCTCCAAGTTTTCTGCATGGAGACATAGGGTAGGGCTGTATTTAAATTTACCTATATCCTTTATGTCAGATCACAGCAAGTATGTTATTTGTTCCTAACTTTCAAGGGCACTACATTTAATTCAAAATGTTTTGAAGAGAATATTCAATCCCAGGAGTCGTATTTTCAATAATGGAAATAATGGTGACACAGTCAGTATTTGTGGAAAAATCCCATTCATGATATTTCATTTCCTTCTTACTAGAATGTTTTCATTATCTTTGTGACCCATGCCACAGCAGTAGTGTTATAGTGAGTTGTCTTGGTTTTTCAGAAAGAGGCTCTCTTTAAGAGGGTTATGGATAATCTGAATTTGTCTGTAGAGTGCCACTTTGTAACAATGATAAGAGCAATTGGTAATATTGATTAAGAATTTACGATGTACCGGGGACAATTCTAAGCTCCTTATATATATGAAATTATTTAATGAGTCCAATAAATTAATATTCATAAGAACTCATATTTGTATATACTATTTTATTTTTTTGGCCTCCTTTTGAGATTTTCTGTTATGCTTTTGACCTTCATTATATGCCTGAAGGATAGACGAGTAATGTGACAGGAACTGTACTCTCCTGCAAACTAGAAGTGTCTTATTCATAGACTGAATTACTGTGCTAGTCATTATTCATTATTAACAAAAGTCCATTCCTGGCTATGTCCAAGCATAAAAAGGAATATACCCCCATGATGTCTAGAAATCAGGGTGGCCACATGAATGTGCTCTGGTCAAAGATGTAGGAGCAGAAATGATGTAGATCTCTTTCTGGTGAAGACATTTTAGAGCTAGTACACAATCACACAATACCCATCTTCTCTTCATCTCTCTCTATCTCTATCTCTATCTCTATCTCTATCTCTCTCTATATATATATCTCTTTATCTATCTCTATCTCTATCTCTCTATCTCTCCATGTATCTATATCTATATCTATATCTCTATATCTAATCTATATCTATCTAATATATATAATCAGCTAGGATTCTCCAGAAAAACAGAGTGTGTGAGTATATCAGAAAGATGGCGAGAGAGAGAGAGAGAGAGAGAGAGAGAGAGAGAGAGAGAGAGAGAGAATATGAGAGAGAGAATATGAGAGAGAGAATATGAGAGAGAGAATATGAGAGAGAGAATATGAGAGAATATGAGAGAGTAAGGGAGACATTGATTAATTATAAGCTCACACAATTATGAAGACTGAAAAGTCCCAAGCTAGAGATCCAGGAGAGTTGATGTGTAGTTGTAATTCAAATCTGAAGGCCCAGAACCAGGAGAGCTGATGATGCAAACTCCTGAAAAATAGTAGGCTCTATCCAAGAAGAGTCCATGCTTCAGTCTGAGTCCAAAGACCAGAAAAAGACAATATCCCAGCTCAAGCAGTCAGGCAGGAGAAATTCCCTCATACTCAATCTTTCTGTTCTATTTAGGTCACTTACCAGTCTTTCTGTTCTGTTTAGGTCACTTACCAGTCTTTCTGTTCTGTTTAGGCCTTCAACTGATTGGATGAAGACCACTCACTCTACTCAGTCTACTGATTTAAATGTTAATCGCACCCAAAAGCACCCTCACATACAAATCCAGAATAGTTGAGCAAATATTTGGGTACTTGCCCAGTCAAATTGACACATAAAATTAACCATCGCAAGTCAACTTGGCGCCTATATGCATCTCCTTAAGTCATATTTCATCTCCAAATAAAGACAATTACAAGGTCCTAACTCCAGCCAATGATACAACTGTCCTGCATACAACCAAAAACACACTAACTTCCCATAATAGAAGGTAAAGTCCTTAAGTGATGGTTACTCTTCTCCTTCATATTCCGTAATTTAAATACTAGGGGCGGGGAGGAGGGGGTCAATGGGGGAAAAAGGAGAAACATCTGTAACAAAAACAAATTAATAAAAATAATTTTTAAAAATACTATTATATAAAATCAACAGTACTTAAATACCATAATAAAAGTGAATAAATCTTATGGTAATCATAGGGAATAAGAGAGGGAAAAATAGAAAGGAAAGTATATACACAAAATGTATTAATAACAAAATAAGGAGAAAAGAATGATGGCTACAGCCCTCATTTTATAACTATTTTCTTCCATTATCCATTCTGTATTCTCCTTGCCTTTAGCAAGCTCCTCGGTTAGACATGATTCTTTCCCAGATGGGATGACCCAAACCTTCATTCCTGAAGAATCGGAGCTATTAATAGTCCAGACTGCATTGCGTTGTTGCGGTTTTCCATTGACCCTAATCACAGGGCACAATAATGCTAAGACACACCTAGGATATCCTGTATTCCAGATATATTCTTTTTCACTCCCATTGTGGAGCAGTAGTAGAGTTTGTCCTTGGTAATCAGAATCGATCTCCTGGGACAACACAGTAACTCTCTTCTCTGCCTGTTGAGTCAGAGGCATGAGGAGTACAAGTGGTTGGGTGGAAGTCTGAACTTCCAGTTCAGTGGAATCTTTGTTGTGTCTCCTGGTGGAAGTGTCCCTCCCTTTGCAACTAAGACATCTAGGTCAGCAGACCATAAGGTTATGGAAACAGGAAGCAAACGTTTTCCTGTAGATCACTAATAGTGAGTGGTGCTACTTGAATTTCCACCCCTTGATGCCTAGCTTGATTCCTGATTTCTTGATACCTGTGAATGCTGGCTATTAGAGAAATGCACCATATATTGAACACTAATTTAGAGCATATATGGCATTCTGGAAAACCTTGCCCTAGCCCTTCAAGATACAGCCACCTAGCTGGCACTGTAACTGAGTCTTCAAAAGACCATTTCACAGTTTTATCAAGCCAACTGTTTCAGGATGGAGGAGGATGTTCAGCAGAACACCTACCATCACTTACCAATGCCAAGGGTGGACTCAAACCACATGGAGAACAGCAAAGTTCATAATACAAGTCACCAGGATTAGAAGTCCAAACACTTTTGCCCACTGCATCCTGGTGTTGGAACCACCAAAGAAAACGCCACATAGTCAAGCATGGGATAGAACAAGAACTGTACTCACATACTGAAGTGACAGATGGAGATCAGCTCCATTAGTATGCACTGGTCTCTCATGGTTATGAGCTCCACCCTCCCCCTAACAAGTGGCTGGAGCAGGGCAGTTTGCCTAAGTGTACACCTTCCCTGATGCAGTGGAAGGACTCTGACCCTCTCCTTCAAGGAATATGAAATACTAAAAGATAGGGACATGCCTGAGGCTCATTGATAGACATGCTTAAGCAAAACAAAGCAACTCTTATTGAGACAGAAACAGAGAAAAATATTCCCACACAAGTTGATAAGCCTGGAACAGGCTGTGTGGCCGTCTCTTTGTCAGGAAGTGTTCCAGGCTCAAGGTCTATTCTTATGTGGCATAACAGAGGTAGAAAGACTTCATATATGAGACTGCCTTTCTGAACAGGGAACATGGTAAGACCAGTGAATTCCATGACCATGGACTCATTGCTATGCTTCATTTGCTGTGAAGTGAGTCTCTTGACCAGAAGCAATGCTGAGGGCAATACCATGATGGTGGAGAAAGCATTCTGTAAATTAATGGATGACAGTTTTGGCAGAAGCACTGCATGCAGGAAAGACAAATCTGTACTCAGATAAGAACAAAACACTCTGTCTCTTTCATGATAGAAGCAGTCCAATGTAATAAAATTGTCACTAGGTATCTGGCTGATCACCCTTAGGAATAGCATAGCATTGGGTACTCAGTGTTGGTCTTTGCTGCCAGAAGCTTGGGCATTCAGCAATGATTGTAGTGAGGTTGGCCGTGGTGAGTGGCAGCCCATGTTGTGAATCCATACATAAACTCCAGCCCTGTCATCATAGCCACTTTGCTTATGAGCCCACTGAACATTGATAGGGGTGGCTGGGGAAAGAGGCTGACTGATATCACAGAACAAGTCATCCTAGCCTTTGCTAATGTCACTCTTTGGTGAACATTCACATGGGACACAAATATTTTTTTGCCTATGCAGAGAGTTTTATCCATAAATCTCTTCCCCAGCTTTTCTTATCATCAGTTTTCCACTCAGTTCCTTTGATGTCTGGGGCTATCTAGCCAAACCATTGACCATAGCCCATGAATCATAATCATACCTCTCTCTAGATTTTCTAGATGACTGCAAACTGCTGTTTAATTATCTGGTCTCAGTTTCCCTATTCCGCTTGTCCAGGCTTACTGGCTTATCTCATTGTTAAACTTTTGTTCACTTGAACTACAACTTTTCTGCTTATATAAATCAAATAAAAATGTACTAGGCTTCCTAACAATTTCATTTCAAGAATACCATAATCAACTACCCAACACCACAGGTCTGCATGAGTCATACTATTCTGATTGTTGTTCTGTCTATATTGATCATTACCATAACCACTCCCACTTTGCATTTGGTGGTTAAATGCTACCACTTGGTCCCTGTCACCAAAGGACCCAACTAATCCCATTGCATTTAGTTTTCCCAATTGAATGGCTGCATTTTCCACTCTAAGGTCTGGCCTATTGAGAAGAGCAACCACCGAGCTCTTCAGTGATGCCAGGGCTTCCCTCACAAATATATTTCTCAAAGTATTAGTGTAAGTATATCTTTTGGATCCTTCCAGTGTGGGTGAGTAGGTCTAAAACAACAAATCCACTCTAACATTCCAATCTCCCTAAGCCTTTGAGTCTCTTCTTCTATATTAAAGCAAGGCAGGTCCAGCATTTCCAACCTACTTACTGTGGTCACTTCACAGTCCATGTTTTAGCTGACCAACCAAACTGTTAGATCCCTTTCTAATTTCTCAAGCTGCAACATTAAATGCAGGGGATCTCTGTTTAGAGAGTTCCTATCAATGAATTCAGTCGGATTCAACTTTATGTTCCTTGCACAATTATCTCATACTCTTAATATCCATCCCCGTACATGTTCCCTAGATTCTTGTCTGTATAAATTAAAAAGCTCAAATAGTCCTTTTGGTATGTGGCACGTGACACACACTTTGTAGCTCACTTTTAGAAGCCCGAGGGAACTTCAGTCTAGCTATAGATCTAGATGCAAAGAGAGTGGTGGAGGTGGGTCCTGAAGATGCTCAGCATTGTCTTGCATGTCAGCTACCTTAGGGGAGGCCATAACAATGTCCTCTGACAATGCAGGGTTCATCTTCTCGGGTGGAGGTGGCAAGGCCCTTCCCACTGGGAGTGAGATCTTTTCACTGACCAAGTAAACACAAGAATTTAGGAGTTTAGTGTTTCCAGCTTCATCAGGGATTTTTCACATGTCTTCATTCCAACTTTCAGGATACCATTCCTTCCCCATTAATACCCTCACTGTAACAGGAGACAACCTGAGAAGATGGGAGTTCAACTTGAGTTTTAATTCAGTCAGCTACGGGATGATATTCTTTGTTTGATTTTCAGCAGTCTCCACTCTGCAACTCCTGGAGATAAATGTCTTCTTGAGGGCACATCTAGAAACTTTCAGGTCATTTATATAGTACTTGAAATGGGAATTTGAATCCCTGAACTCATCTTTTTCTTTCTCCACTTTATCCAGCTACTATGGGAGCAACCAGTCAATCTCACAATACTGTCATTCATTTTGCCAAAAAATATTAATTAATATTAAAATTTAAAAGTATATCTCCTAGATCCTTGATTCTCCTAAGTGGTTGATTAGAATGAATATTCAGTGGTAATATTTTGCATATCACTAATGCCAGATCATGCTATGCAATATCATTACTCTCTATACTATTGGAAATAGAGTCATTAGAGCCTTTAAATCTAAACAGATCAGAAGGCCAATTCCAGAAACCTAAGAACTAATTCAGAAAATTCATCCTTAAAATTCTGTTCTTCTAGAACCACTCTTCATACCAAGATCTATATTATATTAGTCTCCAGAAAACCAGAAATTACAGGATATAGGATATATAATTTTTTTTAAGAGAGAGATTATAAGAAATTGGCTGAAGTGATCAAGTGATCATGAGGGCTGAGAAATCCTAAGATGTGGTTGAAAGGCTCAAGATCCAAGAAGAGCCATTATCTCAGCCCCAGTCCAAAGGCTGGGGGGAAAAAATCAGTGTCTCAACTCAAGTAGTAAGACCAGAGAAGTTCTCTCTTACTCAGTGTTTTGTTTTATTCAGGTTTTCAAGTGATTGATGAGGGCCACCCACATTAGGGGGGGTGGTAATCTGCTTTATTTAGTCTACTGATTCAAGTGTTAATTTCATCCAAAAACAGTCCGACAGACACACCCAATATAATATTTGACCAAATATCCAGGCACCTTGTGGCTAAATCATAATGATACATTACATGAACCATCACAATATGTTAATAAACATGTGTCATAAGATTGAAGCAGCCTGGAGTATTTAAGCAACGTGTAGAGAACATGAAATCTCCCTGGTCATCCTTGGGAAGGTCCAGTTTACGTCATGCTACAGCAGTCACCTTGTATATCTTTCAGACGTGGTCTATGTTCAATTCAATAGCTGATCATGGGAATTGGGAGTGAAAGACTGAAAACACACGCACACATATATGAGGTTTCAATAGTACCTAATTAATTGGAGTATTTAAGTTATATAAGGCAAATGACCCAAATAGTCACCCAAACCTGAGTATTCTTTGTAAGAGTGAGAAATAATCCCTTGCTGTTTTATGTTTCTAGCCTCAGGAAGTTATTTGTTTCTGGCATAATATATGGATTCTAATAGATATAGTCTCTTGATCTGTAAAGTGGGGAGTTTAACTAGATGTCTCGAAGGTCAGTTATAGTATTCACATTCTGTGGTTTTAGGTTTCCCAATTTCAAATAGGAAACTCAATCATATGAAAGCATAAACAGCTGTGTAAAGGCCACTTAGCTCATTAAATAAAATTATGGGGCCAGAACTGTATTATTATTTTTTTATTTAATCCTCACCCAGCTACTATAGGAGCAACCACTGATTTTTAGATAGAGTGGAAGAGAGAGAGAGAGAGACAAACACACATCGTTGCCTCCTGCAACAGGGATGGAACCTGAAACCCAGGTATGTGCCCTTGACCGGGAATCAAACTGGAGACCCTTCAGTATGTGGGGCTGGTGCTCTAACTGCTGAGCCACACCAGCCAGGGCCAGACTGTACTTTTAAAAAATCACCCACTCAAGTAATTTGTTTCCATTACATTGCCTCATACTTTTCTAAACTCAGCAATTGTTCAAAAGAAGCATGAAAATATATAGCTTATTTGAGAGTGGTTTTTATCTTGAAATTAATTGATTGTTATGGCAATGTTTGAGATGTGTCATTTGAAAATGTCAGAGTAGTTCATCAGGAGTCAGTTTCACCTATACAATTCAATTTGAACTCATGTTACCTATTCTGTACCTACAAATTAGCAAGGAACTATGGGAAATGCAAAGTACATGATGTGAACTAAATAATTTAATTAATTTTACCTTAACCAGCATGGGATACAATCATACATGAACCATAATTTGTTTAATATATGTTTATTCATACCTTGTCTTCTCACGGAGAGCAGCACTCATCCGGGGTAGGGTTAACTATGATGTCATGGAAAATTATTGAAGACTTATTTCTGAATGCTAGCAGATCAGAGTATATCATCTAACAAGTGCAACTACCTTCAAATCTGTCATATTGAGAAGTTGTGAGATTAGTCCTATGACACTGCAAGTGCTCTGAACATTCTTGAGTATCCTCTTCAGAGTTCTTGAAAAATTTTTGTGACTATCCCTTTTATCCTTTGAAGGTGCTATTACTAGAAACGGTCATTCAGAGCCTTTTCAATTAAATACGTGATAGATGTGGACAATAGCACACTAATTCAAACTAGTTGAAATATCTTATTTTGAGTATTTTGTAGTTTGTAAAAATGGTCAGAAGGCAATTATTTTTAAAAGGTACTCCTTAGAAAAGTCAAATTGTATCAGAATTAGTGAGATTAACTTATAATTAATTTCTAAACAGAGTATATTGAAGCCAATTATCCAATGATTGATTAAATGTGTATGTTTTTGCATACATATGATATGTACATTGTACATGTATGTGTGTATCTGAGAGAGGGAGAGAGATTCAGTACTTTATACTTTACAAAAGACATTATGTCTATTTTTGAAGCATTTTTATCCAGAACATACATATATGCAAAGTAACATTTAAGAAAAGCTGACTCACTGTTCTGCATACAGGCCCTGAATCGTTGTGATGTGACATGTTAACCAAGGGGACTTCTTTCCATGGTGATGTTAAAGAAATTGATAGAAGGACATTCATGGAAATTATTTTGTTTGTGGTATTTCTTGGAGGTAAAAAAGAGAACAAGATTAATATGAGGTCATTGCTTCATTTCTGAATGGGGCAAAATGAGACATTCTTATGAATTTGCCTTGGAGGACAAGTGAAGGAAAAATAGGACTACTCGCTCTGATCATTAGCTGTGCTCCTTCCTTAAGAGTCTATGCTGCAGATGGAATAGAGGGATACCTCCTAAGAAAGTAATTGTGAGAATTGAATGAGACCATGTATATCAAATTTGAGCACAGACATCAACATATGCCTTATGCTCCATAAATATTAGTTTTCTTTTCTCTGGCCATTTTACACTTTTGCTGTTTATTTGCATATCTATGGATGTGAGATGAAAATTAACCATTAAGCATGGATGTGAAGAATAGTGAGGAAATAAATGGAGAATAGATATGGTCTAATCAAAATGAGTTTGTCATAATCTCTTGTCTTTGAAAAATAATAATATAGTAAGGTCGTATTTATTTCAAGCTCTTAACTTTTCATATCTATTATTTTTCTTTTATCCCTTGAATAGCCCCAAGACTTTGGTCAGGGAGATTATTATCATCATGTACTTGATGAGAAAATTAGTGGCTGTGACTTGCTGAGGTCATGTAACTTTTGTACCAGACTCTAAATCAAAATTGAGGTTCCATGGTTGATAAAGTACCTCTTAATGACAACCCAATTATCATTGTCTTTTGGTATTTATTTTCTTGTGTAGTTTCCTCCCTTTGTGTGGGCTGTAACCAGTGACTCACTTCTAATAAACAGATTATGGTAAAAGTGAGAGGAGTCACTTCCAATATTAGGTTAAATAAAGACTGTCACTTTTGTCTTGGATTCTCTGCTCTCTCTCTGAGGAAACACACTGCAGTATTGTGAGTAACCCTATGGAAAGGCTTAAATGGACAGGAGCTATTATCTCTGGCCAACATCCAGCAAGAACTATTAGCCTGCCAACGGTCAAACGGATGAACTTGGATCTTCTGAGACCTGCCTGCTGCTGTGTGAGAGAGCTGAGAAGAAGATTCTCTCCCAGTTGAACCTTCTGTTGAGACTACAGACCAAGCAGACACCTTGACTGCACTTTGAGATAGATCCTGGGCCAGAAGCACCTGTGAAGGCATTCCATCTTTCCAGACTCTGAGAAACTGTGAGATAATTGATGAAAGCCACCAAGGTTTTGGTATCATGTTATACAGTAATAAATATCTAATGTACATGACTTCCAGCTTTCTACATTTCAGACATCTAGTCAATACAGTAGATCTTAGTTATTAACTATTTGTTGAAGCTTTGCAGTTAGAGTATTCTGACACTTAATTCTGTCATTTTGGCCAAGTTGTGCAACCTCTCTGTGACTCAGATTTCTTATAATTGAAATGGAGATAATTAACATAGAAACTACTTATGGGAAGAACAAAGATAAATCTGCATAGGTTGCTTAGAACTGTGCTGGCCCACAGATAGTACTTAGTACATATTATCGTTACCGTGCCTTCATTAAAGTAGGAAGAACAACTGATATCACAAATCAATGGTGATCTAAAATGAAGCAAACATTCAAAAATGCAATTGCAATATAAGTCAATAATATTAACAATGTACACTAACAGGAGAGTCAAAGCACAGGACAGTGTGGAGAGGAAGAGGCCGAGTCATGCCCTGGAAGTTATAAGCCAGGGAGAGTCAGGTTCTGACATATTTCAGTGTGTACTGATTTCTCTTTGAGGAGGTAATACTTTTGTATTGAATTGTATTATTTGCCAACTATCTTAATTTAGAAATCACTTTGTGTGGCAGTTTGTAGGTAATTTGTCATCGATTTATATGAGCACTAATATTTTTATAAAAACATTGTGTTAAATTTGTTATACTTAGATATATATACATACATACATATATTTATGAATATATTTAAGCATAAATGGAAACGTCAGAAATATTAAATAGCATATAATTAGAGAAAATTATTTCTAGCGGTAGTCAAGATTTGTGCTATTCTAAACAAGAAATGGAATGAAAATAGTTAATGTTGCTCTTGGCCATCATCTGGGAGAGATCCTTAAGAAGAGAAATCACCCTTAGTGTTCATAGCAACAGTCCAAGAAGGACAAACAGGGAGTGCCAGGAGTGAAATATTGAGACACAGGATGGGACTTAAAAATATATAAAGGGTGACTGGATTTAGAAACCAAATCACATTTGTAAAAATATTAGTGGAACACTAAACACGACCTTTGCAGTTTTCATTATTTAGAACATTTTAAGTGAATGGAATAAAGACTTTTATTCAAACATATAAAGTAAATATATGAAGAAATAGAATGAAGACACAGTATTTATTAGAATTGTTTTTCAGCATGTTTTAGCCTACATCACACCTCTTGATTCCAGCACAATGTGTACATTTTAAAGACCCTGTAAGAACAACTTGTTTTTGTACTGAGAAAAAAACTAGAGACTTTTCTTGGAAAAGTTAAAAAATAACACTGTTGCCCTGGCCGGTTTGGCTCAGCGGTTAGAATGTTGGCCCGTGGACCAGGGAGTTCCAGGTTCGGTTCCCGCTAAGGGCACGTACCTCGGTTGTGGTTCGTCCCCGGCCCCGGTTGGGGTCGTGTGGGTGGCAACCAGTCGATATGTCTCTCTCACATCAATGTTTCTTTCTCTTGTCCTCTCTTTCTCCCTCCTGCTCTATCTGAAGATAAATGCAAAAATGTCCTTGGGTGAGGATAAAAAAACAACAAAACAAAAAAACACTGTTAATATTTGTGAAAGACGGTGTTTAGATTTATGATAAGTTAGGGAAACATTCTACAACACGGATAAGCCTTAAACATGTTAGATTAAATGAAAGAAGACAGTAAAAACTGACAATATATAGTGTGGTTTTAGTTAATAAAATTTCCAGAATAAGCAAATCTACAGAAGCAACAAGTATATTAGTTGTTGCCTCAGGCTGGGGCCAATGGGAAGAAAGGGGAATGACTGTTAATGTATACAGTATTTCTTTTGGGGATGAAATGTTTTAGAATTTACTGTGGTGATGGTTGCACAATTTGATGACTCTATGAAAAACTATTAAAGTGTTTACATTAAAAAAGGAGAAACTAAAACCCTGTTTAATGACTCATAAACTGCTTATCCAATTTGAGGGTATAAAAAGGTTCTAGAGCTAGAGACTGGGGATTTTTATTTATTTTTGTATCAGAGTTATACTATGAGTTCCAGTCCCCTCTATTGCAAGATGGCTTCTCTAAGGTGACCATTCTGAAGGCCTATTAACAGGTATCTCTTGGACTCCAGAGGATACAGCGGGCTGTTGTCTGCACCAAGTCTGATTAATCTAAAGGATGAATGACTGGCTGGCTAGCCACTCCAGGGGTGAAAACAGGCGAGCCTGTGGCTTCATTTGCTCACAGAAATCTCCAGAGTTTGCTCAGGGCAATGGGTGTGTGACTGTTTCCCATGGATCAGAGGTCAATCATGAGTATGAAGACGTGTAATATTGAATATTCACTGGCCCTGTCCTAGCGGACAACCAGAGAGGCAAAGAGACCTCAGTACGAAAACAGAACCCTGGTGAGACTCCTAGGACTGAAAGTAAGAGGAGTTACACCCCCACTCTCATCCCACAGAACAGGCATGTACTGAACCTTGCGTGACAAAGGAAATGCACAGGTGGCCTCAGCAATGGGGAAATCTACAGAAATGCCAAGGCAAGTTGTCTTAGTTGGTTGGGGCGGCTATAAAAAAGTTGGTGGCCTATAAAAAACAAACATTTATTTCTCACAGTGCTGGAGGCTGGGAAGTGCCCAGTCATGGCACTATCGGATTTGGGGTCTGGTGAGGACCCACTTCCGGTTCATAATGGAGGCTTCTAGCTGTAACCTCACATGGTGAAGGGGCCTCTTTGATAAAGATATCAATCCAATGCAGGAGGGCCCAACCCTGATGGTCTAATCACCTCCCCAAAACCTCATTTTCTAATATTATCATATTGGGCATTAGGTTTCAACATAGACATTTTGGGGCAGACACACATTCAGACCACAGCAAAAGTGGTATCCTGATGCCACCTGTTACAGTCAGGCTGACAGAGGAGAAAGAGATGTGCTAGGCAGAGAAATAGGGAAGGAGCTAACCAGGCCTCCCTCATCTCGCGGTATCCTGCCAGCGATGGGCCCGAACTGCGGGCGGGGAGAAGACAGCTGTAAATCCCTTCAGAGCCTCCACCGTTACACAGGACCACACATTCTAATTATTGAATTGATGCTGTATCTTGTGACTTGAAGTCATTATAGAATTACATTAGTGACCAGAAAAGTCACAGACTGTCTAAGTTTTCACATAGGAGCAGGACAAAACCTAGCCCCACCAAGTATATCTAAAAGAATGTGTTACATTCCACCAGTCATGCTTCTTCAGATTCTAAGATGAGAATAATAGTATTTAATCAACAAAATTGCTGTGATAAATTTCTTAACTACTTAGCAAATAGTGAGTACTTTTAATTCATGTTATTACTCCCTTTGCTTTTACCATGAACATATCTTCTAGAAGAGTGTTGTCGAACAGAATGTCTCCTGTGGATAGGAATGTTCTTGGTGCTGTCCATTTAAGTTAGCCACTAGCTACAAGCACTCGAAATGTGGCTAGAGCAACCGAGGCACTGGATTTCTTATTTTATTTCATTTTAATTCATTTAAGTGTAAACATAAATAGCTACCGGTGGCTAGTGGCTACTGTATGGGATAGCTCAGATCTAGACTGTATAAGAAAGAAAACTGATAAGGGTCAGAAAAGTTAATAGTAAATTCAAGCCTCAGTTCAGCCAACAAGGAAGACCTCCCAAACCAAATTTTTGTTTGATCAGTGTAAGTGGTGATGCCAAAAACACACACACACACACACACACACACACACACACACACACACAAACAACAAAACTCAGAATGAATCAGAAGCAAGTAGAATTGTAATTTATACAAAGGTTAGGATTGATTTGCCAATTCTAAAATATATTCAAACCAACTTTTTAACATGTAGTACTGATAATAAATTGCTTGTGGGATTTAAAGTGGCCATTTCCTAAAGATGCAAATTGTTACATAGTATCTTACGAAGAGAAGCTGCACCATCTTATTTTCTATTAATCATATACCAAAAAAAAAAAAAAAAGGTGCATCCATCTGATTAGAACATACTGTGCAGCACAAACCTCTGGACATGTGGGTGCAATTCCTCTGTAATGTTAGAGGAGGTTACAACCTGGTAAAGAGAATGACATTTGCATGTCTTTGGTAAACTTCCTGACCTACTCTTTTCTATAGCCAAGAAGAAAGTTCTCTTTAGTGAGCAAGGTAAAAAGAAAGCCCCGGAGTAAGAAGGCAGAGTCATCAGGGTTCCTCACTGAAGTCTGCAGACTGAAAGAAAGGACTAGATCGCACTTAGTATTATACTTAAGCCATGTAAGACGTGGGGACCTTTTACTAAATCGATATAGAGCCAAACAGCTGTGGATAGTGGTATTGTTATCACATTAAAGATTTATGCCCAGCTGTGGCATTTTCTGTATAATGGATCTAAAAGCTTTGACTTTATCTTTTATAGTGTTTGAAATTGCATTTGTTCTTTTCCCCTCATGTAAGCACCTTCCTGGCCATACACACAGTCTCTTGTACAGAGTTGGTGGTCCAGCCTCTGCCGGGGAACAGAGCCGCTGTATAGAACTTACACTATTCCAGATATAGTGTAAGCTGGGAACTGCCTGCAGTATTTTATCCAGCCTGAACTTGACTGGATGCTGTGGCAGCAGGTCGCAGAATCAGGAGTGTTCTAAAAACAATGTGAGGTTAGAACTATTTAAGAAGGTAAATGACTGCTATAAATATGCATTTGTACAGCATATCTAGCATTTGTAAAGTGCTTACAATATCTGTGGCACTTTATATGAATTGTTTCTCATAAATATCTTTATGAGATAAGTGATATTTCAGCCCCAATCTACAAGGAAATAAACCAAGATTTGCAAAAGACTAAGTAATAACATGCTTCAGGGGACATAATTAATTATTGATAGAGGTCCTAAGCCATTTGTTAAGCACAATGCAACGTGATCTCTCTGGTATAGAACAGAACTTTCCCTATCAATCAAGGTGAAAGGCGGTGCCATCATCTGTCAGGGGTTGTAGTGACCTACTGATATATGACAACAGTGTGCAGTTCTCTATAAATGTGACTTGTATCTAATCTAAATGTTCCTCTCATCTTCTCTTTGTTTGTAATGAATATTCAGACAACTGGAGGAGAAAGGGTGAGCTTGTTAATGTTGCAACTTTGTGAGGTCCTCATTAGACCCTGGTCAAGGAGCAGGAAACAACATCCATGAGCATCTGAATCTGATTTCTGTGCCTCTGGGCAAGTAGACTCCAGGAAGGGGACAGTCCGTAATTGAGATGGCAGAGACATGATTCTTATTCGGCCTTGTGTCTGGGCCAGGCAAAGAACCTATGGGGACAAAAAGAAATCACGCTGAACTCAAGCCAGGAGAACTGGCTTTTAGTCCCTGTTCTGCATTTAATCAGGGGAAGTGCTTCTGGCCAAGCCATTTAACCTCTTTGAATTGCACTTCTATTTTTTTTCTCTGGGTCCATAAAACAAGAGTGTAAAAACTAGGGCGATCACTTAAGTCTTTTAAATCTCCAACTTTCTATGAGTTTATAATCTTAAGATAAAACGTTCTCTCAATATATGTCCAGAAGTCATATTTTCATTAAACCAGTACCCTTCGATATACGAGTGCTTCCAATGTAGTTCTGCAGCACTTCTTACGGGGATGCCTCTGGGTGTCAGTCAGGGTTCTTTGCTGCAAACAGTAGACTCAACGCGGGCTAGATCAAGCACACGAGTATATTAGGTTTAAGCAGAGATGGTTATATTAGGTTCACTGACAAGTACATCAGGTTAGAATTTCCTGGAGGGCTAGAGCCAGAGTAGGAACGTACTCTGCCATGACTGATGCCAAACCACAGAAGGAGAGGGCTTGGCAGATGGGTAGGAGTGGGAAAGATGGGGAGGGAGATTTCTTTAAGCAAAAGTATGCTGCCACTGCTGCTGTGCACCCGGGATGTGGCGTCTGGTCACCTGGTCACTGGCACTTCCATCCGGGCCATTGCCTTGGCAGGAAAGTGAGGCCTGTGTTGCACCTTCCTGTTGCTCATTTCCATACCTACATCTCCACCGGCACTTCTAATTTTCAGGAGCTAGGTCACCTGTCTCGACCTGGCTTCAGAGAAGGCGGAAAATGTGGGTGTTCTGACTTGTAGTTTGAAAAGTCAAGGATTTGTAATGTGAGAAAACAGACCAAGAATAAGGAGATATATGCCCAGCCGGTGTGGCTCACTGGTTGAGTGTCGACCCATGCACAAAGAGGTCGCTGGTTCGATTCCTGGTCAGGGCACATGCCCAGGTTGTGGGCCCGATCCCCAGTGGGGGGCATGCAGGATGCGGCCAATTAATGTTCTCTCTCATCGATGTTTCTATCTCTCCCTCTCCCTTCCTCTCTCTCTAAAATCAATAAAGAAAAAATTCTTAAAAAAGGTAAGGAGGTATAATACAAGTTTTTCAGCCACAGTTAAAGATAGTCCTCTATAGCTATGAATAAAATGTTGCCCATGAATTTATCCTCTAGACTGCTTTGTTTTTAAAAGTGTCAATATTGTCCGGCTGGTGTGGCTTAGTGGTTTAGCGTCCACCCATGCTCCAAGAGGTCGCCGGTTTGATTCCTGGTCAGGACACATGCCCAGGTTGTGGGCCCAATCCCCAGTGGGGGGCATGCAGGAGGCAGCCAATCATTGTTCTCTCTCATTGATGTCTCTATCTCTATCTCCTTCTCACTTCCTCTCTCTCTAAAATCAATAAAGGAAAAAAATTTTTTTTTAAAGTGTCAATATTAAGGAAAAATAATAAAAATGGAAAAATTTTATGAACACATTAGATGAACCTCTTGTCTTTTGAAAGAGAAGATGGCTAAACAAGGTGTAAACTTTTCTTGGTGACACAAGATTTTTCATATAAATTCAAATATTATGAAAGTGATTGTATAGTATGAGGGAACTGATTAATTATTATCTGAATTCATGAAGTTACCAGTAATAAGGGAACAGATAGCTTACAAATCTGATTTCATTTGGGACATTCTTCCAATTCTAATGATCATGGGGGTTATGAAATGCCCTGGAATTAGATATACCTAGGTTCACATCCTATCAGAGGAAACTTGGGTGTTCTAGTGACATTTCTGATGGTTATGGAGATGACGGAGGTGAAGTGTGGTCCACAAAGACAGTACTCTTTTCACGAGAGCTGGTCATGCCTTGCCTGCTTTCTTTCCCCTGACTTTTCTCTTGTAATTCTGCCTAACGTTACACTTTCTGATCACGCTGGCCTCTCTTAGAGCTCTTCTTCTTTGCTGCTTCTCCTCTGTTAGGAGATTCCGTTATTAAGAACAGTAGGTTAACAGCTGATTACTCAGTCCCAAGGTCTATGTCAGTCCTGTGTGACTTTTGAGGGGTTGCCGAAAAGAAACCCCTCCACCCCACCCAATCAGCCTGCTTTGGTTTTGACTTCTTGATTTCAAGCCTTTAATTCCTCATCACTGTTGTTTGGTATTTCTGGAAGGGCAAGTCTTCTTGCAATGCTTTGGAGGTAGATTCTAGTATATAATTCATCATCTTACTAGATAAAGTTTAAAGAGAGATGAAGAAGAACAACAAAAATAATTTTTCTCTCCTTAGCACGTAAGAGGTATATGGAGCCAGAGAAATCTTTGATTCCTAGCCAATTCATTTATCATTCAAGATCTTCAGGCAAGATGGGAATCTTCTTAGAAAGATTTTCGGATCTGTGCTATGGCAGTCCAATGGCTAACTTGCAGAGTTGTGCAGATTAGAAAGGCAGTGCTTTTCTAGGGCGGTGCCTAGCATGTCGCTGGCATTCCACAAATGCTGGCTGTCCTCTTCATCGCTGTTGGGAGCAAGCCAGTGGATAGCAGGAGACTCCTGAGAAGTGGATGCTGATTAAAATGAGTTGGGAAAGACACCCCAGAGAAAATATTGTCCACTTCTGCTCAAGGTTAGCTCTGTCAGCGTGCCAGGAGGCAAAGACCTTTTAATTCCTTGGTGTCATTTTCTCTTCCTAAAAGTACAGTCTGACATATATTTGCTTTTTAAATCAAAGTAAACTAAAATTAATCTAATTATGGGAATCTGATAGTCCTTAAGGTACTTGGAGACTCCTGAGTGTCATGAAACTAAGAAGAAAAAAAAAAATCTGGCATAATGCCTGCAGGAAAAGCAAAGTTAACTAAGTGGATGCCTGTGGGGCTGGGGGTCAGGGGGCAGGGAATGCTTATGTATAATAGGACTCCTTTTGACATTTTGTCAAAATATTGTGGCTCACAAGACATTTGAAGCCTGAGTGTTTTTTAGAAATCCTTAAAAACCTGCCTTGTTTCTTAGCAGACAGTTTATAATTTTGAAAGCCATTTAAATATTATTTAAATATTCAGTAGAGGGCCATTATTAAGCATGAATTTGCACACATTTTGGGCAGCCATGGATTCTGGAGCTGCTCCTGGAGCTTGATGTGCACATTGGAGGACAGAAGATAGGGGTAAAGCACCACCCGTGGCTTCCGTGCTTTTTCATGAGAGGAGGAGTTGAGTAGCCCCTGGGAAGGGGAGTTGAACCCCAGACATCCCTATTCCTTATGATAAAATCTTCTAGTCCCAATGTCATAGTTTCCCCTGTTTAGGCTCTCGCCCTTCCCCATGGTTTCCTGGCTCCATAATTCTCAGTTGACAGTCTGTTGTCCACTCTGATGTGCTGAATCTCTCTCTGTACCATAACTCTGTGAACACAGGACTCTTTCTCATATCTTGAGAGTTCTAGATCTTCCCGGAGTGGAAGCCTTTAAGATTGCCACTTGTCACACACTTTAAAATGTTTATGAAGCAGTTTTGCTTATAAATGTCTGTTTCTTTCCTCTGAATTTAAGTCTCAGTCTTAAGTTTTACCATTTCCATGTTCTTGATTTTCAGTCATTATACCATCTTGATCCTATAGAGAGCTCTCTCCAAAGACAGAAACTAGGTTCGTCTTTTCTGGGCTGACCCCAGAAGTTCTGTATGGGCCTTGCCTCTCTTGCCCATGATGTTTTGTGGCACATGTTTTCCAGACGTCTTTCCTCATCAGAGACAACACAGTCCAGTGTGTGTATCCATCCTTTCCATCTGAGGACAGAGTAGCATGATCATTAAGAACATGGCTCTTGGGGTGAGATCCCCTAGATTTTCTCACTCTTTTTTAGTGCTGTGATCATTGACAAGTCATTTTTTGCCTTCATTTCCTCATCTATAAAATCACTATCTTAATAACACCAACCCTAGGAATTGTGACCATTAGTGGGGATAATCCATAGAAATCCCCTCTAATCAAGGGAGAACCTAATTTGGTCAGACATCACAGATCTTAACCTCCAGGTTCATTACCTGTGCACGGGAAGATGTATAGATTTAGAAATAAGTTTACCAATGTATATTTACTCTACCCACTGTTGGTTACTCTGGCAGATTCTCTGTGCCCTGTCCCCATCTCCTAGAACTTCCCAAATACCTGGGGCCAACCCACATCTACAGAGCTTTTTTTGACTTGAGCTTGTTCTGTGTGTTCAAGCTAAAGGTACTGAAGAATTAATAAAGAACTTGCCAGCTCCTAGGACTTTCAACCCATGACTGGCTAATGTTGATGTATAAATACCCAAGTTCTTTTGCCCCTTGTGTGGGTTGTGGGGGATAATAGCCCTGAAACAAAGGATCCTTCCTGACGGTCAGAATTCCTCCAGTTACCCATTGTGGTAACTGAATGTATAACATCCTTCATTCCTGTGTTCTGCCTCTCTCACCAACTCACTCCACTACTAGTTTTTCTCGGGACCACCTTTCAAATAAAGTACTTATGCTCAAATCCTTTGTTTCAGGGTCTGCTTCTGGGGGAAGCAAACTAAGAATGATACTGTAAGAATAGGATATTGTGAAAAGATGTCAAGCCGTGGCACACAGTACCTATTTGTACATCCTTTGCTCTTTCATTCTTGATTTTTTTTTTAAATTAATGGGTCAGTGTATTTCTTTAGAGGTGCACAGTCTCAAACAGCTGTCCACCCGGCTGAGAGGAGCAGAGCCCTGAGCGTTCTAATTGTTGATGGGAAAAACGCTTCCTGGAGACCTCCCTGGCTGTGGCCACCCACGGCCACAGACACAGAAAAGGATCAGGTTTTCATAAATTTATTTAAAAAAATAAATGTCTTTCTTCTAAGAGTTTATTGTTTACTGAACTTGCTTCCTTCTCCTTATTATGAATGACATTTTGAAGTGGTTCTTCACCAGGGATGATTCTGTTCTCTAGAGGACATTGGCGATGTCTGGAGATGTTTTTGGCTGTCACCACTGGGAAGAGTCTATGCTGTTGGCATCTGGTGAGGAGAGGCCAGGGATGCTGCTACTAAATATCCTGCAAGCCACAGGACAGCCCCTATCACAAGGAATTATTCAGCCCAACATGTCAATAGTGCTGAGGCAGAGAAGCCCTGAGTGGGGACAGAGAATATGTCAACCTGAACTGTGACCTCTTGAGGAAGGGTGGTAACTATCAGTTTTTGAAATAAGCTCTACTGCATCAGATAAGAGAACAGTGATTTCTGGGAAAGCAGTTCAGTCTATTGCGGCACTGTCCCAGAGGACTCTCTGTCATGGCAGCAATCTATAACTGCACTGCCCAATCCAGTAGCCACTAAACCCAGGGGGACAGCGAATATTTGAAATGCAACTAGTGAGACTGAGGAGCGGAGGTTTTAATTTTGTTGACTTTTAATTAATTTAAATAGCCACAATAGTGAGTAGCATATTTGACGGTGTAGGCTGAATGATTGAGATTTCAGAGGCAGGAGTCAGGGACACCTGAGATCAAATCTTGACTCTGTCAATTACTTAGTATCTATATGACCTTGAGTACAATATTTAACCTTTTTCAAGCTTCTGCTTAATGATCTATATAATTGGGATGAAAAGTTGTACATCATTCACTATAGTAAGAATTACAGACAAACTATATGGCATAGCATTTGTGCATATACATGTTCAACGCATTCTTATTAGTCATATATGAACTGTTAATATTCACTTAGTGAGGCAAAGTTCACACCTTAGTCAGCCCTAGCAACAGGAAGTGGAAGTAAATTAAAATAGCACACTCCCTTCCCAGAGCCCAGAGGTTCAACCCTCTGTATGTCTCTGTCTTTGGGTTTAAATACTGAGTCTATCTGTCTGTTTATGCCTTCTATGTATGTATCTAATCTATCATCTATTATTTTTTTTACTACAAATTGTCTATTCCTAACCCATTCACACACAGTTCTCCCTTCTTTATCTTTGAATCACACTGCCAGTTTGCATCCCACTTAGTGATCATTCTGCCTCCTCACCACCCCTCTGAACCTGGCATGCACCTTGAGACCTTGAGTAAAGCTCTTCCCTTTTCCTCCTCCTAACACCTGCTTCCCATTGAACAAGGCCATTTGTAAATGTTTTCACCCACCTGACCATGACATTTATGGACAGAGTTCTAGAAAGACTGTTGGAGAGTTCCATTTAGAAAGCAAAATTAAAACAAAGCTTTGTCTAGAGTTTCTCAACAATGCTTAAGGTTACTCGAGAAAAAAGGGTCACCATAGTTAATTTGAAATATACCTACCTCATGTGGGTTTTATGTAGCTCTTATAGTGCTTCCATTATTCAGAAAGCAAAGGGGACAAATGATCAAAGAAGACACCATAAAAAAGTATTTAAAAGTGGGTAATGGTTTTGTTTTATGTGCACATTTATTAGCTTGTCTTTGAACAAGTATAAGGGAGAGAGAATAGAGATAAAGAGAATATTTTTTGTTTTCCTTTTCGTGTATGTGTGTGTGGGGGAGTACAAACCAATATATCGAGTAAACAGTACATCAGTTCATTTAATTAAAAAAACATCAATAACATCAAGCCTTTGGCAGGAAAAGTCATCTTGCAAGAATGATACCTTGAATGTGGATTCATAACAGAACAGCATGTCTCTGTGGTGCACATTCCCTTGCACACACACACACAGGCACACACCAACACACACGCATACTTGAATGAACGGTAACAGAGGAGAAAAAGTACAGGATCAAAGAGGCACAGATACTTTTAAAATTCAGCACCATCTCTCCTCACACATTTCTACTAGGGTTAATGTTTCAGTTTTAATAGTTAAGATAAGTTATAAGTTGCTTTCTAAAGAGTGAACACTTTAAAATTATGTCCTTCTTAGTAAAGATATCCTGAGGGATGCCTGGTCATGCTGGAACGCTGTGGGTGTCAACACGCCTAAGAGTTGCTACAGGAAAAAGCAAGTGTTTGGCACGTAATGCACAAAAATCAAAGCTATTGAGGCGAAGGCAACATTTACTATTCTTTAGGAAAATTGGCAACATCAAAAATACATACTGTGCATAATTAAAACCAAGGAAATACGTTATTGGTGCCATTAAATTTGTTCAAGGACCAAAGAAACAAGTGCAAAATTAACTAAATTTTTAAATACTTTATTTCATAATGAAGACTGAAATTGAAAAAGACAGCCCTTTAGCCAATTTTTGCTTTTGAGTTATTGCCATTGTTAATAAATTACCTAAATTGTGATCAAAACAAAACATTTTTATTCCACTTATATAATAATGTGGGCACACTACTGGATATATATTGTTTGTATATTTCTGTTTTTACTTTCTGTCCTCTTTCCTATAGTAATAACTTAATAAGAAATAGTTATTGGGTTCATGTAATCTACCAGCACTATTCTAGGCAATGGATAGTGCTGACTTGAAAAACAATTTTTGAGTATGTTTTTATTCAAAATCACATGTGGTTGGATGGACTATGGTTTCTTTGGAGACCATCGTTTATATGTTTTACATATTTTGATTTACTTTTTCTTGTCTGATGAATCCCTGCCACATGACTTTATTTTTATTGTAATAGAATTTTACCACTATACGTAGTTCCTGAAAATAGGATGGGGCATAAATAAACAAATAAGTCAACAGACAAACAAATAAATAAAATAACACAATATGCTCTATTTCTTTTTTTTTTTTTTTTTATCCTCACCGGAGGACATTTTTTCGTTCAGATACAGTGGGAGGGAGAGAGAAGGAGAGAGAGAGAGAGAGAGAGAGAGAGAGAGAGAGAGAGAGAGAGAGAGACAGAGAAACATCGACGTGAAAGGGACACATCGAGTGGCTGCCACCCACACGACCAACCAGGGCCGGGGACAAACTGCAACCGAGGTACGTGCCCTTAGCGGGAACTGAACCCGGGTCTCTCTGGACCGCAGGCCGACGCTCTAACCGCTGAGACAAACTGGCTAGGGCTATGCTCTATTTCTTAAGAAGTATAAATCAAAGTATGATTGCCGATAAAATTCCATTTGGTCTAATGACTAGGAACAGCAACACTGACATTTCAAGTATCAATTAAAGCAATATTTACTTATATAAATATTTATATAAATTCTTAACAAATCTTTACTGTAACATTAGTCTAACATTTTTAGTAGAATTCTTATTGATGGCATATGTTCGTTAAGTGACATGATTGGGGAACAGGGTATTTTTGTTCACTAAATTTTCATGAAAAAGGCGTATATTTACATTTCTATTAGGAAACTGTCCAGACCAAGGGTATTGGCATGGCTTGGTTGCTAAGACATCTTCCTTTGAACTCTCTTCTGCATGTGGATGTATCCCAATTTTTAGCGTTATAAACACATCATTAACTACATTACACTCTTTAAATAAGTATCATCCATTTCTACTTATGGCCATGATTGTTTCACCAAGACCAGACTTACCTTCTTGTTAAAAAGTAGAAAATAGGACAAAATACAAGTAACTACTATTTTCAGGGCTTGAAAGAAAAGAACCAACAAAGCATGTTACTCTGTTATACATTGACTTTCTGACTAATAGCTCTTTTGAAGATGCAGGATGAGGGGGAGGAATCCCACACAATTGAGGAGATGAAGTTCAGAGTGGAGGGAGGCTGAGGCCACTGCAAGTTCAAGCCAGAGCTGTAGAAAGCAGGGCTCTATGTGGATGGTTTCTTGGGGTCATGCACGATGATGTGGATTGTTTGTAAGGGGCACAAGAGAATGTTTTAAGAATGATGTTATTGTTCTAATCGAGATGGTGATTACAGAGTGTATACATTTTCAAAACCCATCAACATATACAAGTAAAATAGATGTAGTTCACTGAATATATATTATACCTAGATAACTTTGATTTTTAAAAAGCGTTCATGAAATTGGTAAGAAACAACTGAAGGAGAAAAAACACTCAGTTTATACTCTGAAAAGATTTAATGCAAATTTATAAAAACCTGTTAATATCCGAATTGTATAGAATAATAATTGTAATAAAAATCTACGTTCACTGACTGCTTACCATCTGACAAGCTTTGCTTTACATACTTGATACCCATTCATTCATTTACTCTTCAAAAGAAACCAATGAGGTAGAGAATATTATGATTCCCATTTTATAAATTCTATATTTTTACTCAAACATCACAGTGGTTGGATGGGATATAATTTCTTTGGAGACCACACATCTTATATATTTGTATTCACTGTTTCTTGTCTGATAAATCTCCCACATGACATACCAGATTTGTTGTAATGAAACTCTACTACTATAGTTTCTGAAATAAGATGGAGAACTAAGTAAATAAATGAATAAAATAAATAACACAATCAATACGCTATATTAAACTAAGCATAAGAAGTCATCATAGAATTTAACCCGAGATCACACTGACATTAAGAGGTGTAGTCAGCATTTATTTGCAGGTATTCTGACTGTTCTCCTAACCACTGTATAAGTGCTTACATGTTCAGTGTTGAATAGAAACAGATATAATATAGTCAAGGAGTCAGAGGTTAATTGAAGAGTAAACAAATATATGGGGAAATGTCATCTGGGTAGTAATAAAATTCATTTTAAAGCAAATTTAGGGTCCTAGTTTGTAAATATGAAAATGTACTTACTGATGGCAATACAATTTTGGTCAAAAATACTGTGTTAATTACTGGAAGTCATATTATTCATTAGGAGACCTTCTCTCCTCCCCCCCAAAAGCTTTTGGCAATATATATTGAAATCTCAATTTTTAAATTCATTTATACCTAGTTATTTCATGGCAAGGAACTTAGACTAAGAAAATATCAGCTTGGGGGGGAAAAAAGCTCTAAAAATAAAGTGTTAACACTTTATAACAGTGAACAATTATAAATATTGTTTCATTTTGCCTAGAAGTATAATGCGTATTAATTAAAATCATAGTTATAAAGGTTATGTAGAGATATGAGAACAGTCATGATTTAGTCATTAAATCAAAAGAGGTACCACGTGCCAGTGACATTATTTCACACGCTATTATGGATTGAATGATGTTCCCACCCCCCAAATTCATACATGAAATCCTAACCCTTAGTACCTCATTACGTGATCTTATTTAGAGATAGTCTTTACAGAGGTAATCATGTTAAAGTGAGGTTAAAATGGATTAGTGAAAGCCCTAATCCAATATGACTGATGTCCTTGTAAAAAGGGAACATTTGACTTGCAGAAGGAGGGGACAGTGTGGAGAGACACAGGGAGCAGATGGTCATCTCAGGTCAAGAACAGCCTGGCACACATCCTTCCCTCTCAGCCCTCAGGACAGAATCAACCCTGATGACACCTTGATGTTGGACTTCTACCCTCCAGAACTGTGAGACAATGAATTTCTGTGTAAGCCACCCAATCTGTAGTATTTGTTATGGGAGTCCTAGCAAACTATTAGACATAGTTACACAGACTGTGATTGTTGACTGTAATTAGTGCTACTCACCCAATATTTATAGCTCTCCCTTTCTGGCACATGGTAAGATTTGACTTCCTTTTCTTTTTTTTTAGAGAGAGAGGAAGGGAGAGAGAGAGAGAGAGAGACATCGATGTGAGAGAGAAACACCCATCAGCTGCCTCCTGCACGCCCCCTACTGGGGATCGAGCCTGCAACCTGGGCATGTGCCCTAAGAATTGAACCAGGAACTCTCAGTCCATGGGACGACACCCAATCCACTGAGCCACACCAGCTGAGCTGACTTCCTTTTCTTTTGAGGATAGGGATAGTCACATACTTTCTTTGGTAATGACAGGTGAGCAGAAATGACCGTTGAACTTCAGGGAGATACTTTGTAAGCCATTGTAGGGTCTGTCCCTTCTCTGCAATGGCAGTTGGCAGGGTTACAGATGACGGAAGCTTTGTTAGCGAAGAGAGCATGAAACAGAATCTCCACCTAATCCTGCTGCACATGGAACTTGAGGACAACACAAACTGGTATTGTCTTAATCCAATGATATTTGGGAGCTGTTTTCAATTGCAGCCAAACCTAACTCATCCCAGGTAAAATCATTAGCAGTGCACAGGGCAGTGCTTCAAGGACTGGTGAAAGCTATAGAAATAATTAGATGGTTATAACTGAATATGAAAAATACCCTGATAAAAGTATGCAAAAATGTGATGGGTGCACAAAGAGAGACACTTAACCCAGGCTAGGCAAATTTCCTGAAGGGGAATGACACATTAGCTTAGTCTTGAAAGGCAAATAGGAGTTAGTAGCAGAAGAAAAGGAAGTCAGAGAGATGACAAGTGGACAAAGGTGAGAATTGCAAATTTCTCATTATGCTGCAATGTAATATATGAGGGTCAAATGAGGAGAAGTGATGTTTGGGGACGATAAGTTGACAGGACCCTGATCCAGGAAAGGATATCATGATTTGAAGGTTGTGCATTGCTTTCTCAGATACCTTCCCCAGGCAAAGGAAAGTTCACAAAAGAGTGAAATAATCAGTTATAATACAGTTTTGAAATTGTCAAAGTAAAAGTATTATATATGCTGTGATTGTAGTTATGTAAAATATAAACATGGAGAATTGCAAAGTAATATGCAAAAATAGTTCTGTGAGGACAGTATGAATTTAGATAAATCACGTCGCCTATTTAAAATGTTAGTACATAGTTCATTGAATTAAAAGGAAATTTAATATAATGGAGATGGAATGCATTTTTCTAGCTCTCTTGCTAAGAAAATTAACTTACACCAGAGGCAGAATAAATATTTTTCAAAGGCTGTGTTTCCAGATTGAGAACTCAGATAGAGAAAGTATAGACAGTATTTTAGAGAAGTGCCATCAAGCTGTTCCCTGGTTATTTCATTAAACACTAATCTAGGCACTGTTGTGAAGGGAGTTGCAGATGGAATTAAGGTCAGTAATCAACAGACCTTAAAATATCAAGATTATTTTAGATTATCCAGGTTGATTCAAGGTAATTACTGGATCCTTAAAGCAGAAGAGGAAGCCAGAAGAGAGGTGGAGGGGAAAGGGAAGCAGAGTGGAGAGCAGAAGCATGAGAAGGGCTCAGCCCTTCATGGCTGGCTTTGAAGATGGACGGAGGAAGAATAAGGAATGTGGGCAGCTTCTAGAACCTGAGAACGACTGCCAGCTGCCACCAGCCCGCAAAGGAGAACATCTCAGTCTTACAACTGCTTGGAACGGAATTCTGCAAACTTGGAAGCAGATTTATCCCTAGGGCCTCCAGAAAGGAGAGCAACTCTGTCAACATCTTGATATCTGCCTTGTAAAGACCCCAAGAAGATGGCCCCGTTGAACTCACTGGATTTCTGAACTCAAGAACGGTAAGATAATAACTTCGTGTTGTTTTAAGCACTGTTTGTGGCAACTGGTTATAGTAGCAACGCAAAACTAATCATTTGTAAGAGAATATGTGAAATAAGATGGTAAGGAGATGGTGAAGCACATCTCATCGATGTTTCTATCTCTCACTTCTTCTCTCTCTAAAATCAATAAAGGAAAAAACAATGTTTTTTAAATCTAAAAAAATGGTATAGGATCATTGCAAAATCAAGGATGAGAAAAGAATTACCATATATATGTCAAAAAAGAAAGCAACTGAAGCAATGATACTAGAAATAAAAGCTAAGTAATGGTAACTATTAAAATGTAAAAAAAGGATTTAAAATATAAGTTTTAAAACATAATTTTTTGAACAAAATTCTATCTGGTAAATGGCTGTGATTTACTTATTATTTTCTTATTGTTGAACATTTAGTTTGTTTGTAATATTTTGCTATTTTAGATAAAGCTACAATGAGCATTTTTGTACATAAAGTATTTACCATTTTATTGGACACTTTTTTTTAGGATACATTTTCATAAGTGTAGTTACTAGATCTGAGAGTATAACCATTTTAAGATTCTTGAGACTATTACCAAATGTGAGAAGTATTGCACCAAGATATTGGCCTATAATTTTCTTTCTTTATAGTGTTTTTATCTGGTTTTGGAATTAGGATAATGCTGGCCTCATAAAAAAGAGCTTGGAAATCTTTCTCCCTCTTGAATATTTTGGAATAGTTTGAGGAGGATAGGTGTTAATTCTTCCTTGAATGTTTTGTAAATTCCTCTGTGAAGTCATTTGGTCCAGGACTTTTGTTTGCTAGGAGTTTTTTTATTATTGCTTCAATTTCATTCATTGTTATTGGTCTGTTCAGGTTTTCTGATTTTTCCTGATTGTGTTTTGGAAGATTGTATTTTTGTAGAAATATGTCCATTTCTCCTAGGTTGTCCAATTTGTTAGCATATATTTGTTCATAGTATTTTCTTATAATCTTTTGTATTTCTGTGGTGTCAGTTGTTACTTCACCTCTTCCATTTCTGATTTTATTTAGTTGGGTCCTTTCTCTTTATTTCTTGATGAATCTGGCTAAAGGTTCATCAATCTTGTTTAATTTTTCAAAGAACCAGCTCTCCATCTCATTAATTTTTTTATTTTTTAGTCTCTGTTTCATATATTTCTGCTCTGATCTTTATTATTTCCTGTGGTACATTTACACAATGGAATACTATGCAGCTGTAAAAAAGAAGGATCTCTTACCTTTTAAGACAGCATGGAATGACCTGGAGAGTATTATGCTAAGCAAAATAAGCCAGTCAGAGAAAGACAAGTATCACATGATCTCACTTATATGTGAAATCTAATGAACAAAATAAACTGATAAATAAAATAGATCCACAGACATGGAAGCATGGATGAATCTCAGAGGTAAGGATGGATGGGAGGAGATTAACCAAATAACTTATATGCATATATGCATAACCAATAGACACAGACAGTACCGCAGTGAGGCTCCAGGGGTTGAGGGGAGGTGAGAGCAGGTTGGAGGGGGCTCAATGGGTGAAAAAGCAGGGATATCTGTAACACTTTCAACAATATAGATACATTTTTAAAAAAGTATTATATCAATTACTACTCCAACTTTTATAAGTTATCGTAAACGGATTTTTTTCTGAAATGATACTGTTACTAGCAAAAACTTTTATGAGAAGTAATACATATATTAACTTCCTCTTAATGTTTTAGAGAAGTGCTTCTCAGTCTTTAAAAATTACCCCCAATCTTGTTAAAATGTAGAACCTGATGCAGTACCTCTGGGGTGGAGCCTAAAACCTTGTTTTCTAACAAGTTCCAAAATTTTTCTCATGCTGTTGGTCTGATCCCAATGTGTATAATAAGGTTTGAGACTTAAACTGTGGTGGAGAATGAAGTAGTAAAGCCTTTTCTGAGTTTTATGCATAAAGCAAGTTTGAAAAAAAATCTTACTTTAAACAAATGTTCCAAAAAGTCGTCTCCCCAAATAGTTTAAATTAGATCAAAGATCAGGAAAAGTATATAAAATCAAGAAAATTCTGTTTATATTAATATTAATATTCCCCCATGTGAATATACACAAAAACACATTATTTACTTATAAACAAATGTATTATATATTTATCCTTTTAGTCTTACAATAATCCTATTTTATAACATAACATTTTAAATTTAAAAATTCATCAGTAAATGACATTTATTTCCTGTGTCATTAGTATTTTTATAAAACATGATTACCAATGCTAGTAGAGTATTCTAATTCACAGACATGTGAAGATTTATTTAGTTAGTTGTCTTATTGTACACTGCATTTGTTTCCAGTTTTGAATTAATACTATAATTCCCCAGTAGCCATTTGTGTGTATACATTTTATGTGTGTATTTAGTTTTATCTTATTGTTTATCTTGGACTGAGTTTCTATAGTAGCATTTCTGAATCAAAATATAAAAATATTTTTTTAAGCCTCTAAGAAGTATTACAAACTCACCCTTACTGACATTGGATATAGGATTATGTCTAAAAGGGTATCAATTTGAATATTAAGTAATAATATTATAATTGTGGTTGCATTTATTTATTTTATTTATTTACTTTTAATAAATCAAACCAGTAGATATCCAATAAATCAGAGAAAGTACCTGAAGGGACAACAACCTATTTTAGCCAAGTGGCTTGATTGTGAATTTCTTGTATTTGCTATAATACTGGAGGTATTGATCCACGTACAGCAGGAGGTATTTGTTATGGCACAGACTTCTCCTCAGGGGAGAATATCTTCAATAAGCTGGAAGTCAAGAGATTCCTATGCGCTAAACTGAGAGCTGTGTGTCTTTGGAATGTGTGAGTAAATCCTTCCAAAGTTGCTTCAGAATGTTTTTCTTTCCCTCTGGGCACAGAGTTTCATTTTAGCTTAGAGGAGAAAGCCTAAAAAGGTCCTATCATGCTCTGAATATCAATCATCTTCCAATTTGGTAACGTCTGATCATAGAGCAACCTAAAAAAAAAAATCTTTCAAATATCTTGTCAAGTTTCAGCCGAGACAAACAATAAATACCATTGGAAGTATTGGAGCACCCCAAAGAGGGTGCCAAGGATATCTCAACTACAGTCTGCAAGCTGGTGGGAAAACAGCTGTGGAGCGAGGATTCCGGACCCAGAGGGACTTCCCCACCCCATCCAGAGGCAGCAAGAAAACAGCCCGCTCAAGGGGCACACCATCCGGTCGCTTATTGCTCCTGGAGCTCTTGGGGTTTCCTTAGGTTCCCTCTCCTGATACCAAAACTGTCAAAGAAAACACAAAGGCATATTAAAGTTTAAAGAGTTTGTTTCAGCAAAAATTGATTCCAGGAAGGCAGGGCCAAACCAGAAGTGTTCGGGAGTGTTCTCAATTGTCATTTTGTCTTTCATTTACTATTGGTAAGGTCGGCTGTTCAACTATTGATGAGATATGTATGCCGCTGTTTAGTTGTTCATCTAATTTGTTGGGGAATATCTTTCTTTCAAGCTATTTGCTTTTACTTATTGATCTGTGAGAACTTACTTTATTGTAATAACATTAGGTCACTGTTGTTAGAGTTGCAGGTATTTTTCATGAATTATGATTGTCCTTTTGAATTTGTTTCTGATGGTGTTGGACCCAGAATGGTTTACTTTTCCTAGATATTAAAAATCCATTCATCTTTTCTTATAGCTTCTTCTGTTGCTTTTATGTTTAGGCACAACTTCTTTTCTTCCAAGCAAATATAAAATCTGTTCTTTCAGTGATAAATTGATTTTATTTTCACATCCCATATTTTTTTTTCAAAGGGTGATACTGTTCCTGGAGAAATGAGTGGGCCAGATATCTCTGAAATACGTGGGAGTGGGGCTCTTGCAGTATCCTCAGAAAATGAATTTTCTAAGACTCACACTGGAGAATGACTGGTCCTTATTTATGTGAAATGACATTCCTTAGTTTCCAAGTCCTATTTCCTTCAAGCCAGTCCTAAAAAAGGTGTAGCTAAGGCTTTAGTAAAGCCAAAATCAAAGCCAGTGACCAAGATTTCTGTCTCATGTTGCAGCTGGGTCCAGATCAGCATCAGACTAGATTTAGTCCATCAGTCCATTGTGTGGGTGCCACACGGCTGTGGGCCATGTAGGGGAATGAAGGGCCTGGGAACACTGCAAGCTGGGAGTTCAGGAAGCAAGAGACAGAGCTTTCCTTTAGCAGATTAAATATTCAGGTTTTGTGCTTGCAGTGGCCACGCCTATTCTGGGTACTGACTGGCTCCCAGGTGTGATAGACAGGCAGGTAAACACCTTTCCACATCACTCAGACTTTACTGGGCATGACTCTCAATTGCCTTTGTCCAGCCCCTTCCCCCATCAATCACTGGGGAACAGACTTGGAGTGTTAAACTGCTAGTCTCCCCTTTACTCCTTTGCTGTTGAATAATGACCAGATTATTGCAATGGCATCGATACTTCTTCCCATTAAAAGTTACCAGTTATCTTAGCACCTTTTGTATTTGAACGTTCATCTTAACCTGTTGATTTCAAAATTCTCCATCTATTCTTTTGAGACAAAACATTGTATTTTGAAATACTTTCTCTAATTCAACAAAAATATATGTAAACTTTTAAATTTTTAGTTAAAGGGCAGAGATTGAGGTTTCTTAATTTACAAAATATGCAAGATATCAGACTATTGAGTTTAAAACAGCTCTATCATTTTAAATGTTGAATAGGATCTTGAGTATTGAATTATTTTGCATCTGGTTGTAAAAAATACCACTTTTTGAGTTGTATTTCATATTCTAACTCCTGTCCTTACATGAACATTTGTTTAAAGACAAATGTACATTATTCTCATTTTCAAGGTATAATGTTTATTAAGGGCAGATTATATGAAGTTTATGTGCAAGGCTGAGAGAATACTTTCTTTTTTTTGTTGTTTCCTATAATGAAATTGACCTTTTTGTTCTCAAAACAAAAGATTTAAGTATAGCAAAATTTTCTCTCAAGGCTAAAATGTCTTCTTAATTTGTACAGCAAAATATGTTTAAATTGCAATACAGTAAAATAATATGTTGAAAATATTTCACTACAGATAATATTATTTTAGTTACAGAAAAAATAATCCATCTTTTAAAATCAGGCTTTATAGATTAAAATAGATATACACTTAAAATCTATTTTCTAATATAAACAAACATGTTTTCTTCTTTTACTTTACCCTTTTCATCCCAAAGTAATATATCTGAATTTGATACATTGATTGGTTCATTGAAATTGAGCTCTTCAGTAGATGATGTTTAAATATCAATCACTTTATGAATATTTAAATTAAACAAATGTCAAATTAAGGGGTTGTCATCTCATTTAATTTTAAGAGTCCTTCAGAAATATCAGATAAAATGAGATCATACTTGGTGGCAGTTTAAAACTCTTAGAAGTCTGATCTTTGCATAGTAATACTCCAAAATATTCAGGAGAAAAATGGTCAAATTTGATGTAACCTTTGCACTTATTAAAAGAAAGCTTCTTTGATTTTAGCAAACCTGTTATATTTAACTTCAAGAACGTTTTCCAATAAACTCTTGATTTGACATAGTGGACTTAATTCTAAGCTGATAAAATGGAATGAAAAATCAATTGTATTAAGCAGCTTTATTATGTGATTAAAGCAAGTATCAATATAGTAGTTGTTATAACCTGACAGCGAGATAACTAGAGACGCACGGCCGAATTGTAAAGGAGCACTTTATTACACCGGTGGGCTGTTACACCGGCGGGCTGGGGGGGTACAGCTTCCCCAAATCCTCAGCCCCGAGCCTTCTTTGTTGCCCACTTTTAAAGGCACAGACTACAGAAAAAAAAAACTACATTCTCTTGGCGCCGCTTTTGGCACCGTTAAGGGGGGCTGATACAGAGAAGGGGGGGAGAAGAGCAGGGTAACTATTAATCTCTTTTTTCTCATGATTTCTCTGAGTTTCCCAAGGCCATCCTCAACCCCTTATCTGTACAGTTTTCTTTGGGTGTCTCAAGGCCCTTATGTTTACAGAAAAGAAACTGCCAGGGTGTGTACGTGCAGTAACTGAGGGTCAGAATGGAGCTATTACATCCCCACTGGTTTTAGGTACAAGTCAAATCATTGACCCTTTTTTTTATTAAGGATATTAACTCTGTCCCTGTATTATTCCCAAATTATTGGCATAGAAACAGCAGGTTTCACCTAGTGCTACACAGAGTCCTTCCTGTTTTGTATTGCTGGAGGTTATACTTAGGTGGGAGTATGCAAGTCCCTTGCCCCTGGATATCCCCCAAAGTTAACTTGGGCTGGTCCCATGTACAGTTGTCAGTATTTAGGGTCTGGGAAACTGGCTCGGAGAGGCCTAGCCCTATATAATTAGGGGGCCCCAAATTTAGGCATAACTAGTAGTCAGCCCCTATGTCCTTCCTGTGGCCTAATAAAGGTCTGGCTGACTAATGATATTAATCTGAATGGGGTCAGATTTTCCTATAGGGAAACCCTTGGGCTTGGTTAACCTTCTAAAATCTATATGAGGGTGCCTGCTTCTTATATAGCCCTTAGTAGTAAATATGGTTTCACAACCCTGAGATGGACAAAAGTATTCATTTGCATTCAAGCAACTTGTGGTGACTGTACTGCTCCCTGGGCATATATATTCCTATCCCTTGTAGTACCCATTCCCCCGTAGGTGTCCCATAATCCCAGGGAAGGGGTCCTTCTATATGACATTAATCTTCAGTAATACCATCTGTGCCTATGGTGCCTCTCATGAGGTCACATAGATCGAGACTGAAAACAGGTTTTTCTATCCCCTTTGTGGTGACACTTCTTATGCCCTCCCCTAATATCCCATTTTCAAGTTCCCAGTTCCATTGGGGCCCAGATCTATAAAAATTCCCCTGTATAGTCATAATCAGAAAAATTAGAGTCCCAATAAATGCAAGAGTCTCATTTTCAAGGGATCTGGAGAGGCCCAGACCGTTCATTCTGCTTTTTCCACCTTCAGCCGGGAATGGTGCAGCCAGACCGGGATGCCGTTGACCTTGACAGCCATTGGTGCAGGCAGGATGACAGTGTATGGTCCCTTCCAGGCCAGAGGCAGTCCCTGGGTGGTAAATTTCTTTACCCATATCGAGTCTCCGGGCTGGAAAGGGTGCACAGGGTCCGAGGTGGGCACAGGCAGGGTGTCGCAGACGTGTTTATGGACGGCTTTCTGGGCACACTGCAGGGTCTGCAAGAACCGTAAGAGGGCGAGGGGCAGCAGACTACATCCTACACTGTTATTCCATGACCAGGGGCAAGCTCTCCCTCTCTCAGTGTCCCTTTCTTTTTCCCTTCTTGAGTATTCCTCCAATATCCTGTCTTCCTGTAACATGTATGTCCCTTTCTTTTATCCTTTCTTATCTTTTTACTTCCTCTGCACAATCCTTCTCTTTTTATTTCTTCCCTTCTCCACAAACTTTCTTCAACTTACACAGACCCTCTGCGACTTACACAATCCTTCTTCAACTTACACAAACCCTCTGTGACTTTCCTAGTCCCTCCCCTGACATGAACCTGAGAGCTTGCTCAATCTATTTGCAGTCTGCACGTTCCCCCAGCTTTTCTTCTCCTCCTCCCTACTTAGACCCACACATTCCTGCTTCCCTCTGCCTTCTCCCTTTCCCTGTGACCTTACTGGACATTGCCTGCCTCTCAGGAGTTCAGTAAGCTTGGTGTAACCTAAGTGGGTAGTCTGGTGCAGCTGGTTGACTAAAGTCCGACCTAGAGCCTCTGGGACTAATAACCTCCCATCAGGCAGTGTCCATCATCTTGTTTCTGCTTGGCCAAGTCATTTTCTGTCCTAGTGTATCTGGAGAGGCCATTCCCTACTGGTTTTAGGGCCGCCTCTCAAGCTTCCTGGTGCAGTAGATTTCTTTCTTGCCCCATCGGAGAGCCTGGATTAGGGCTATGAGTCCAGGCCTTTGGGCTGAAGTTCCCCTACTTAATGACTGTGACTATATGACACAGTCCTGAGTTACTACTGCTGTCCCAGCATACCTGATTTCTTCCTGGACATAGCTGCTCCCGTCCATGAACAATACCTCATCTGGTGATGGCAGTGGGACATCCTTGAGGTCTGGGCAGGCCATCTGCACTATGTCGATTACTTCCAGGCAGTCCTGTAGAGGTTTCTCCGGGTCATCGTCTGGAGGCAGGCTGGCAGGACTGATGGCCAACGTCTTGTGGAACTTGATGCGGGGGCTGGCCTGGAGTGGCAGTGGCCAGCAATTGAATGATCTCTGGAGGAGACCACGTCTGAGTAGGGGGTATGGGCACTCCAGCAGGACCAGAAACGAAGGAGTCACAGTATTTCCCCAAAGTCCATAGTCCTCTTTGAAGTCCAGGGGTAGGTTAGAGCCCCACTGGCTCGGTCAGGACTGAGTCTGCTGCACCAGTACCTACCAGGAAACTAACTAGTTTGTCCCCTATTGTCTTTTCTATCTCTAATTGGGACCTATGCCTGCTGTCCTGGCTCTTCCTCATGTTTCCCTTTCTCGGGTGATCCTTTTCTATGGGCCCTGTTCCCCTTAAGGCTGTTATTATTACCTTTGCTATTCTATTATCTTGTTTCCCCGATATTTCATTTCTAAGGATGTTTACTATGCAACCCAATGAGGTCTTCTGGGCATTAGGGCTGCTATCCATGATCAGACCAACCGTAACAAAGTTGAGGGAGACACAGTAGGGAGGCAGATGAGAACAAAAACAAGGGAAGACATACAAGACAGAAACTTTCGCTTCGTCCGCCTGGCCTCTCCCCTCGTGGAGATTTCAGACGCCTCTTGGCATGTGGCAGGTTGGAATAAGCCCCCAACTCGGATCAGGCTCGCTGGTGGGACACCATAGTGGCCCAAGAACCTGATACCGCCTTTTAGCCGTATGAGGTCGTCACGGAACCGCAGGGTAGGACTCACTCAGGCTCCGTAACCGAAGTCGTGGAGCACGGTCACTCACACACAGTTACATTCACACAGTCACACTCACACACCAGAAGTTCTCGGGAGGTGATCAGTCTCCCCTTCCGCCCCAGTGGCGGACCAGAAAGCACCGCGGTCCAGAACCAGAATTTGCCAGAATTGAACCCCACCTAACGTCTCAGGGGGATCCCGGAGAGGAGAGGCTGTGCCGCGTCCAGCCCTCTCACTGTCACCCAGATGGACCGGTTGCCCAGAACTCACCTCCGGAGGCTTTACCAGGTCTCCTTAAATCTTTTTGGGGACGTCTTGGCATCTCCCAGCTGCTCGTCGGAAACCTAAATCGGATCTTTGAGGCCCTGGAACATCTCAGGGGGTACCTCCCCTCAGATCTCTAGGGGTCCGGCGGCCGGACCGAGAGAGGCCATTCATCCTAGGCGTCTATCCCCTAGTGTCCTAAAGCACCAGGGATCTCGCTGGGTCCTCCAAATGTTGTAACCCGCGAGAAGCAAACACTCAGGCTCCACTATAGGTGCTTTTAGGGTGGCAGAGGGGACAGACAGAAGGTCTCCGAGAGGCTGGGGTGGAGGAACATCTCTCCAAGGCCTTCCCCCAGCTCTCACAAGGACCACAGATTGCCATCCGCCGGAGCCTGAGGAGGTGCACCCCAAGTGGGGAGTCCTCTTTAAAATCTCGCTGGGGCCTCCAAATGTTGTGACCCGCGAGAAGCAAACACTCAGGCTCCACTATAGGTGCTTTTAGGGTGGCAGAGGGGACAGACAGAAGGTCTCCGAGAGGCTGGGGTGGAGGAACATCTCTCCGAGGCCTTCCCCCTGCTCTCACAAGGACCACAGATTCCCATCCGCCGGAGCCTGAGGAGGTGCACCCCAAGTGGGGAGTCCTCTTTAAGATCTCGCTGGGGCCTCCAAATGTTATAACCTGACAGCGAGATAACTAGAGACGCACGGCCGAATTGTAAAGGAGCACTTTATTACACCGGTGGGCTGTTACACCGGCGGGCTGGGGGGGTACAGCTTCCCCAAATCCTCAGCCCCGAGCCTTCTTTGTTGCCCACTTTTAAAGGCACAGACTACAGAAAAAAAAAACTACATTCTCTTGGCGCCGCTTTTGGCACCGTTAAGGGGGGCTGATACAGAGAAGGGGGGGAGAAGAGCAGGGTAACTATTAATCTCTTTTTTCTCATGATTTCTCTGAGTTTCCCAAGGCCATCCTCAACCCCTTATCTGTACAGTTTTCTTTGGGTGTCTCAAGGCCCTTATGTTTACAGAAAAGAAACTGCCAGGGTGTGTACGTGCAGTAACTGAGGGTCAGAATGGAGCTATTACAGTAGTTATTTTTTTTTACATTGTATTTCTCACTAATTACATTGAACTTTTTGAAGAGCCTCAAAGGAACTTTTATTACATATATATTTTTTACTTCTTTTAAAATAAATATTTAATACATTAAATTTTGAACTACATTAAATCTGCAAACTAAATAATACCCACATATGCATAATTTAGCTTAATGGTTAAAATTTTATTTCATAAGTATATATTCTCTTTAAGAATGGATTCAACAGTCTTTGGAAAAGCAATTTTTCCTATTGCATTTAATTATGATTTAATTAATCAACATGCTCTACACATCCTTGAAGTCATTTGTTCACAAAGTTTATCCAGTGACTATAGGAACATAATCACTTAATAGTGTACACTGAATCCCCTCCACCTTCTGATCATAGATTAGGGGTTGGTGCATTCATACAAGAGAACAAACTAATTGACATAAAGGACCTTGTGCTGACCCATATTTGTAACTTGTTCTTTATAGACAGATAAACCTTATTTGAAAATGTCCAGAAGCAGTCTGACCACATTCAGGAAATGTTTAGGACCGTAATATTTTCCAGAGGCAATTTAGTTTACTTTATGAATTAGGGGTAGAGAGTTAATTTCATCAGGGTCATGTTAGTTGTCTAAGACAACTCCTCTGTCCAATATTAAATCTCCCACATCTTCTCTCCTGCTACTTCCCTTTCCCCTCCCACACAGTCTGGAATTACCTTCAGCTTTCGACTCAGTTCATCTATTTGACTCTCCTTTTAGTCTCTAACACTATATCTCATCTCCCTGACATTCACAGATAATTTGATTTATTTGCCACAGGTCTCAACTCCAGACTTCTGAAGTACGTGCATGTCCTCTGTCTTGCTTGGTTTCCTCCTCCTTCTCACCTTTATAAATCACCGCCCATCCCTCAGCTTGCCCCAGACTTAGGTTTTCACCATATCTGTAATTAGCCCCTACAGATTAGTCTGACAATGGAAGAGATGGCCATAATAAATCAGTGTTTTCCAGATTAGAATATTTTCCTCTTTACATGATTTTGTAAGCAGTCGTCAAATTCCTGAAGTTTGAATTTCTTGTCTCTTCTAAAGGACTCATTGTTTTTGTTTTACCTTTTTTCTTTTAATAAAGAAAAACAAAAGTATACTGCAAAACACCCATGTATCATTTTTCTGAAATTAACCAATGTAGAACATTGTTATTCTTTATTAAAAAAAATAATAAACTATGTTACCTGAATCTGAAATCCACTATGAAACTAACCCCAGGCCCGTTCCATTTTCTCTTGGATGTATTATTTATAGCTAATGTCACCATTGTTATCTTTTCTTTTTCCTTAAAACTACTCCTGTTAGGTTTTGCCCCATGACTTTACCTAATTGTTCTTTTCAAGGTCACAGTAACTTCTAAATTGCTGAAGCTAGTAGGCAAATCTCAGTCTCATTCTAGGTAATCTGGCAGCATCATCTGAAACATTCGATCCCTCTTGCCTCCTTGAATACGTTAATTACTTAGCTCTCAGCTCATCATACTGTTAGTTTTTCTCCTGTAAAATAAGTCATTTTCTTCTCTTAAAATTGGAGCTGTTCCAGGATCTTTTGTCATTTTTTCTAATGATACTCACCAATGTGTTGATCTCATTCAGTCTTGTGGTTTTAAATAAAATTATAGGCTCATGCCTCCTATTTTTAAAATATCTCCTTCTTTCCCCAACTTCACACCCACATGCGGATGTCTCATTGCCAACCTCAAACTTGTATGTGAAACAGAACTCCTAAACCTGCTGTACCCACAATCTTTCCCTCTCAGTAAATGACAACTTCTTTCCCGTTGAAGTCAGAAGTGAGATCTTGAATATCACTCTGACTTTTATTTCTTTCACATTCTATGCCTAACCTACTCAACGACCTTGTGGTTCACCTTCAAAACATATGGGACCTCCCTCCTCATGACCCTGGTCCAACGCACCACTTTCTCATCAACTTGTCTCCTTGCTAATGCCCTTCATCCATTTCCATCTAGTCATAGCAGCTACAGTAATCCTTTTAATACAAAAGTTAGATCACATCACATCTTCGCTTAATTTTTTCCCTTCACTTTAAAGGCCAAATTATAATAGCCTAAAAGCCCTAGACAATTTTGCTCCTTCTTCCCTTCCTGAGGCTCACTACTTCCCAGCCACATACTCTATCTACGTCATTCACACTGACCTTGCTATCCCTTGGACATGTCAGACATATTTCCACATTTTTCATGGGCTGTTCATCTTACCTGAAATTCTCTTGCCTTTCATGCCTGCATTGCTCTCTCCCTGGAAGACTGTTATGGTTGCCAAGCATTTCTTACTTTAATAAGAAGAAAGTATTTTGCTCTCTATTTGTGTATGTGACTTGCTTTGCTAGGAAATAGACAGAGTGGTCTATACCTCTCGCAAGCAGAAGCTTTAAGAGCTATTGCATGATTTATCTTTGATCTATTTCCTCTGCTATGAGATCTGCATCACCCAAAAAGAGGCTGCTCTTTCAGCCTGGGACCTGGTGTCAAACAACAGAGAACAGCCATAGTTGACCCATAGATACTTGTAATACAAGGTATGTGTTGTTTGAAGCCCCTGAAACATTGAGATTTTTGTTATTGTAACATAATAATGCAAGCTATTATAGAAATTGGTAGAAGGATTGGGGTGTTGATTAAACAAACACAATAACACTTCACATTGACTTTCCTTATTGACAGTGGGTACCCAGGAAACTGTTATTGGAGTCTCAACACAAGATTGTAATGTTATGAAGTGGTAAAACATTGGCTAAGAAAAACATTTGCTATGAGTTCACTGGTTAATATAGGCTACTTTGACCAGACACTATAAGAAAGACATGAAATCAGAAAACAATTGGCTACCTTGCAAGCCAAAATGAACGGGAATATACAAAGCTCAACGATTTCCCAAAGCTTCCAGTGGTAGAAGCTGGCATTGCTTCTCATCTCCAACAGATATAAAAGAAATCTGAGATAGCCTTTGAAAACAAAGGCTAATTTAAACTTAGCCTCTTCTGCAAGAACTAAATTAGAACTGTGGCCATAAAACTTTTTGTTAAAATCTCCAAATTCATTAAGGTAACTCGTAGTAAAAATTTTAAGTTAGACAAAATGGCTTAAGAAAAAATGAACAGAGGCATGGCTTTTACAACAAAGCCTGGTAAGTGCAAGTTACCTACAATGAAGTCTGGAAAAAAGAATAATTGTGGATAAGCTACTAACATACAAAGTTGAAGAATAGAAGAAAAGTTAACTAAACTTTTGAAAGGGTAGTACTGCTGCCAAAGGAGCCAGTCTGGATTTAAAATACCCTGACTCCTTGAAACTGAGCTTTGGACCTCTAATCTCTCCCAGACAGAAAGGAGGAAGAGAAAACTGTGTGGTCCTCAGGGAGAATACATTCTCCAATGTCCTCTTCAGATGACACTTGGAAGTAAAATAGAAAAGGAAAGATCTCTCAGAGAAAGAGAGACACCTACCGAGAGAGCAATGGACTGAGGATCTACTTTAAGGGAATAGAGCAGGGCCTGATTTTCCTCCAGCGTCAGGGCCCTTTGAAATGTCTCTCTGGAGAGATCTCAGTGTTGCTGTGGGCCAGTGGTGACTGTCTGTTTCCCATTCTCACCCTGTTCCAATGGGAATATTTATGTGGTTAGCCTGTCTACATTCTACCACTGTGTATGGGGTCTGTTGGACAGATGACTTGACTTTTCAGTTCTTAGCTCTCTGGATCCAGAAAAGCCTTGATCTAAGATGATCATGAGATCATGGACTTGAACATGATGACATTAATAAGGCTGTTTCCCTTTGTGTGGGCAGGGCAAGTGTACTTTATATAAGAAAGGGAGGTAAATGAGATGCTATATTCCTCCCAAATGCTCCCTGACGCTCCTTGTGGGATGAACTTCTCCCCCATTGCTACTGGGTTTCACCTAGTGATATGCTTTGTCCACTGAAAAGTATATAACAGTGACACCTGTCATTCCAAGAAGAATGGCTCTTCAGGGCATTTTGTGGTTCCACCATGTATTTTCTCTCTCTGACATGGGAACGGCACACTCCAGATAGAGGCTCCTTCAATCGTTGGATTTAAAACAGCATGAAGCAGTGCCACACAGATCCGTGAAGGTCACACCATGTACCTGAGCAATGACACTAGCTTTTCTAAACCATGGCACCTTAGGGGTTGTTAACACAGATGGCAGTGAAAACTGAGTGATAAACTCTAATATTCCTTGAAGTCTTTGCTCAAATGTCACCTCCATTGTGACAATAGTTAGGGCCATTTCAAGCACTGTTCCGTCACTTTGAATCTCCCTTATCTTGCTCTATCTTGTTCCATACTGCCTATCCTCGAAAATAGTAATAAATTATATTTATTTATAGTCTGCCTGACCCAACTACAGATTTGACAAAGTCAGAATTTTTTTTCTCTGTTTGGTCACTGATGTTCCTGGCACATAGAACTTGAAAATATATTTGTTGAATAAATCAATGAGTGAGTTGCTCTGTATCCAATACAATTTACATAAATTGTATTATATTCTGTGTGGTGGTTAATTGAATTGTAATTAACATTTGGTGAATTTTCTTTATATTTTAATATAGATTTTTTAATTTTTGGTTACTTAGTTGATGACATAGTATATATAGTTTTTTAGACTATTTTACCTGATAGAAATATTTCTGAAAACTTTTAAACCTAAATTTTTGTAATAATTTTTAAAATAAATGGGATGAATTAAAATTTACCCAGTTATTTCCTATTTTTATATTGTTTAGCTTCTTTCCTTTTTTATTTTTTTAAAATCTTCACCGAAGGTTATCTTTCCACTGTTTTTGAGATAGAATGGGAGGGAGGGAAGGAGGGGGAGAGAGAGAGAAAGAAAGAAACATCGATGTGAGAGAGACACATTGACTGGTTGCTTCCTGCACGACCCCAACCAGGGCCTGGGATCGAACCGCAATTGAGGTGCGTGCCCTTGGCCGAAGTTGAACCGGTGACTCTTTGGTCCCCGAGCAGACACTCTAACCGCTGAGCCAAACCAGCCAGGGTGAATTTCTTTTCTTTTTAAAAAAATAATTAATAAGACTGCTTTGACAGTCTTCATGTACAATATTTTTCTCTGTATTGAAAATAATTTATTTGGGCTAAAATGTACGAATATTTTACAGAGAGTCTGAATGTAGGAAGAGTGATTGCTTTCCAAAGGTGTTATACAAATATACCCTTCAACCAACAATATATTTCACACAATTGAAATTTCTCATCTCTCCTTAAATGCGCTTAGTTCTGAGTAGATAGTTTTATATTAGGTCTTGTTATGGGTTAACTTGTGTTGCCCACAGAAGTGATATATTGAAGTACTAATTCTCAGGGCCTCAAAATGGGATCTTATTTGGAAATAAGGATGTTGCAAATATAATCTGTTAATATGAAGTCATAGGGGAGGAGAGTGGACCTTAATCCAATATGAATGATGTAATTAAAAGAAGATGGCCATGTAAAGAATGACACACACACGCACGTGGGAGCGCGCGCGCGCACACACACACACACACACACACACACACACAAAGCATGTGATGACAGGGCAGGGGTCAGAGTTTGCAGCTGCAAACCAAGAAATGCCAAAGATTGCTGGCAAGCCGGCAGAAGCTAAGCAGAAGCAGGAAAGTTTCTCCCCCAAACATTCAGAGTTCCTGTGGGAAAATAGCTCAGGCTTTAACCTTTCCCTAAATTTCATCCTCTTTCTCCTTCTACTTATCTGGATGAAATTGCCTTTATTCCCCACACACAGATATGATCGGGCATCCTCCTCGCCCCTGCCTACACTCACAATTTAATCATTTATGCCTCTTTCCTTATCATATAATCTCATGATACTGTTAGCTTTTTATTTTTATTTTTTATTATAGTGTCATTTTTTTTAATATGCAAGACAAGAAGGCAGGGACCATTTTACTTTCTTTGTATTCTTAAAGTGCCTTTCAGAATGCTAAGCACAGAGTAATAGTTTAATATATGTTTACTGAATTAAGTTAAATATATTTAATAAGTAGAAGTAATATTCATGCCAAATATTATTTATCAATAATAAGAAAAGCAGTCTGACAACCTCTGTGGTTCTTACAGAGAGCACTAACAGATGCTCTGAGAACATGGGTGACAGAAAGAAGTATCAAAGAATGTAAACTGTCCTCACTTTACCTTTCAACTATGTTACAGTATTTTCTTGTCTCACATAAATGCTTTTATTGGCTTTATTTCTACAATTTACAGGAAGTTAACTAAAATTGCCCATTTTACTAAAAAAATTGATGTGGTACAATTTTTTTTGCATTGATTTTATTTTGGGAAGCAAGACTTATCACACTCTCCTTGTCATAACCAAATCTTATTAATGTAGGCTCTGTCACCATGGAGTCTGTAATAATTTTAGTAGTTGCAATTTAGTTTGCTATTAAAACAAAAAGAAGTGGTTGAAGATCCCTTAATAATGATGATGACAGTAACAAGTCATTCATCCTTGAGATGAACAACCAATAGTTCCTTGTAAATAATTGTATTTATGTTGAATACAATTATTTGCAAATGTTAAATTATTTAATATTTAAATTTTTATTTATATAACATTGCTTGTAATTTTTAATGGTTTTAACATTTTTTTTTTAATTCTTACCCGAGGATATTCTTCCATTTATCTTCAGATAGAGTGAGAGGAAAAGAGAGAGAAACATCAATGTAAGAGGACACATCGATTGGTTACCTCCAACATGACCCCGACCAGGGCCCGGGACCAAACCGTAACCGAGGTATGTGCCCTTGACCAGAATCAAACCTGTGACTCTTTGGTCCAGGCCAACCCTCTAACCACTGAGCCAAACTGGCCAGGGCAGGGTTAACATTTTTTCAAAGGAATGTCACAAGTCAGATTTTATTAATTTAGGTTAATAAGGATCAGTCAAAATGAGTGAGATAAGGTAACTGTGATGACATTTCTTTTTTTTTTTAAATATGTTATTTTTAAAATTGATTTTAGAGAGAGAGGAAGGGAGAGGGAGAGAGAGAGAGCGAGAGACATCGATGTGAGAGAGAAACATCGATCAGTTGCCTCCCACATGTGCCCTGAAACTACAACCTGGGTATGTGTCCTGACTGGGAATTGAATTGGTGACTTTTTAGTGTACGAGGTAATGCTCAACCAACTGAGCCACACTGGCCAGGGCACGTGATGGCATTTCTTAGAATAAGATAAAAAATTTAGAATAAAGCAAGATGTTGGACACTCTCCTTATAAATTTATTTGTCTCTCTCTGTTACTCTCTCCCTCTATAATATACACACACATGCATGTTACTCAAAGCATACACACATATGCGTATATCATATATGTACATATGTATGTATAAATTTGCTTGGGAGGTGATACTCTAACAAAAAATAAAAGAATAATTCATATAATGTTTTATATAAGCTATATTTGCAAAGCATACACCTGCAAACTGTATACGAATATATGAAAATGTGTTAGCCTAAATACAAATTTTTGTATTGCTGCTGTCAAGTACTATTACAAGTACTATTAGTACAAGCTAAAATTTTCTGGGCATTTTCCTACTTATCTGACACTGTGTTAAGCACATTACATCACATTTAATCCTCATTACGATACTATAAGGTAGTTATCTTTATATTCTCCATTGTACAGATGAAAAAACTTGGTCACTGAGATTTCAGGGGGCCAAGTTCATGAAACTACTTAAAAATTATGTTCATATTTGAATTTATATGCCTGACTGATTCATGTCTTTCTATCTGGAGATATAAGATGTCAAAGTGTCTTAGAAGTCCATTTGACCTATAGACTAATTCATATCTATAATGCTTTCTGTGGGACAGTAAAACAAATGCCCTTGAAAATCCAAGGAGTGCTTGGCATATTGTAGCCATTCAGTCATAGTAAATGAAGAAATAGCAAATGACCTTGGCTGGTTTGGCTTAGCGGTTAGAGCCTTGGCCTGTGGACCAAAGAGTCGAGAGTTTGATTCTGGTCAAGGGCATGTACCTCGGCCCGGGTCATGTGGGAGACAACCAATTGATGTGTCTCTCTCACATCGATGTTTCTCTCTCTCCCTTCCTCCATCCCTTCCACTCTATCAAAAAAAAAAAAAAAAAAAAAAATCAATGGAAAAATATCCTCAAGTGAGGAGTTAAAAAAAAGAAATAAATGAAATTATGAGCCTGTTGTATTAGTCTGAGAACAGCAGAATTTAATAATTTAAAAAATAAATTTGATTAGAAAATTGCACTTTAATACATCTTAGGAATAATTTAATTCAAAATATTTATCACATATTCCCTTCAATTTATTGTTAGTTCGTATGTGTGACTACTTAGTATTTTAGGAATCTGTGAGTTTTGTTTCCATTAGCGTCCTTGTGAAGTAGGGCTTCTATTAAAAATAAACCTTTGAAAAGAGCAACCTGCTGCAGGAAAAATGTTCATTTTATGGAGAACAACCTGACAAGTTAGAGGTCTTTCTCTAGCTACTGGGCTTCATTAAATCAAGGGTAATAGCACAGTCTAATGCTTGACAGTTTGCATCTTTCATATTTAATTTGAATTTTTCTGCACCATCTATTCCTACTGGTGTGCAGTTATCTACTTTTCTATTAAATGAAAAGTGTGAGCTTTTAGTCTCAAGTTCCAAAGATCAGGCATTATGTTCCTTTCTAACACAAATTTTGAGGTGTCAACATTTTTCAGGCTGATTAAACCCCTTGTCACACAACCCAGTAGTAAATCATAGCCTGGTCATGTGACTTGAGTTTCTGTATAGCATGTTTGCAGCGAAGTTCCTCCGAGGGAGAAAAAAAATGTACATTATTACATGGTATAGCCTCAAATTACATTCCTCCAGACTACATTTAACGTTAAAAGTTTATAAAAATTAAAATTTTTACAGACATTGCTTCCTACAGGCTTAAAATCCTAGCTGACACTTATGAACAAATACATTTATCATAGAGCAAATACATTTTTTAAATACTTAATGGGTATTCTTCCACCTCACAACATCTGTCAAACATCAATGACAAGAATGTTTTTAGCTTTAAAGTCAATCTTATAGAGTTTAATGCACTTTAAAAAGGTGAGCAAACTGGAGTGCAGGGGCTACTCAAAGGTTTCCACTGATTTCAACGTTTGGTGACGTTTTAGCTTAGCTACTTCGTGAATGAATAGGAGCACATTGTGGCCTTTGAAGATCAGAGAAGTGTTTAAACATATTTTTTCCTCAAGTTGATAACTTGCTGATCAATCATTTAGATGCCAAATATCGAAGCAGACAACTAATTTGCCTCTGGGTTCTATGAAGAAAAGACCAACTAGATTTTTCCAAAAGGGTAATTCTAAAGCCCAGATATTTGGAAGGTTCAAGGCCCAGATAGCTGGAGAAAAAGATCAGTATGTCAACAAATCCGTGACACAAGTTCTGCCTTCTCTTCCATTCTGCTGTCTCTGCTTTATTCATTGGTCAAGACTTCTCATAAATGTTTACTTTCGTCATTTCTTCAAATCCATGTGCTCATAGGAATCTCGGTGGGCTTTGACGAATATTTTAATTTTTCTTTCTGCATCTCTTTGGAATGCTAAGAAATGGACATTTTAAAGCACACTGGGAAGAGGGTAATAAGTTTGTTCAGGAATCTAGGGTGTGGGGGACCCTGAGAAGACCACTGAAAGCACAAGGATGTGAGGGCGTTCGATGAGGTTCCAGTGGCCTGAGAGTCAATGCTTCTCCCGCAGCATACCCAGTGATACCACCGGGAGAGAACAAGGAGGGAGGGAGGTACGAGATTAACATTCAAGAAGAAAAACATTTCCCTTTTTTCCTTACCTGGCACATCATGTGTATAACATTATGTTTCTCCAATAACAGTTGGTAGTATTTGCATACATTGTAGAGAATGCAGATGGTTTTCTGCTGAGAAAGCAGGCAGCCTAGGAGGTCACGCTGGGGAATAACTAGACTTAAACTACCTCCTCGCGAATGCTATTAATTTTTAAATCAAGGCCTTATTATTTAGTACCTTAACATATTTTTCTGTGTTTAAAACATGTGTGCTCTTGACCCACTTAGGAAAAAAAGGGGGAAAAAAACTCCTCACCACCCACCAGTAAAGCAAAGCCTAGTAGCATAAATGATTGAAGTGTCCGTGAAAACAACTTCCCAGGAGAAGAGTCTGTTATTGAAGTTCAGATCTGCAAATATACTTCCTCATTATTTTTGCATGTCTCACATACATGCTGTTTTCCAAACCTCCCCATGTTACTTCCTATCTTCACAAGCACTATACTCTTATCTTGTACACTAAGAAATAAAGGAATCCAAAAACCTTTGAAGAGATGGGATTACTGGACTAAATATTGAACTATATTACAAAGACTTGCAAAACTGGTCCCACTCACATTCGAGTAAAATGTTAACCTTGTTTTTATTTTAAAATTATTTTTTATTTTTAAATCCTCACCAGGGGATTTGTTTTTATTGATTTTTAGAGAGAGAGGAAGGGAGAGAGAGAGGGAGGGAGAAACAACAATATAAGAGAGAAACATCAATTGGTTGCCTCCCCTAAGTGCCCGGACTGGAGATTGAACCCACAACCTAGGTATGTGCCCTGACTGGGAATCAAACTCACAACGTTTTGGTGCACAGGATAATGCTCCAATCAACTGAGCCACCGGACCAGGGCTAATCTTGTTTTTAAAACATGATGCCAACTAACAAGAATGGATGTACCAGTGTGATGGTGCCTTGGTTAATACTCTCTTGGTTGGCTTTAACTGGAGAAAGGAATTAAGGACACTGAGAACTAGAGAAAGCAATTACTTCTAATTTATATTAACTCATTCTTCATAAAATAATTTATTGCTATCAAGTATAAATGGATAACTTAAATTCATCAGACCAGAGAAAGTTTATCCCAAATGAAAATTATTAGTCAGTGATATTTTAAAAATATATTTTAAAACATTATTTCACATGTTCATATATAAAGTATATCTTTTTCAAATATCTACAATAGAAATGGCACAGCATAGGCACTTTGCATGGATATAAGGATAGTTAAATATAATTTTTCTTGTAGGTTGACCTCTTCCAAGATTGTACTTGTAGATAAAAAACATTTTAAATAAGTGTGAAGTTATTTTAAAATATAGGTATCAAAATTGTAAAGAAATCAGTGCTACGCTAACATAATACTATGATGTTAAACACTAAAAAAACATATTTTAATAATTCCAGGCAGTGATGAGGGTTATGCAGCACAGGGTTAGAGAGTAAAGAAGTGGAAAGAAGAAAAACCTGGGAGAAAAGGTTGCTTAAATGGTTTTGTCTGCTTAGGGAATTTTTTAGTCCGGTCTACATTTTGTATTTCACCCTAACACTAAGAATGAAGAAAAGCCACGGAACGCTGTATATGTAGGCATGAGTGAATAAACAGTGTGGGTTAAGAAAGCAGGCTGCTTTATCGATCCCACTCTCTTAGTTATCAGCTCTAATCTTGGGCAAGTTACTCATTTTCCTTATCTGTGAAATGGAAAAGTTAATGTAACCCTCCTATCAGGTTGTTGTGAGAAATAAATTACCTAACATATGTAAAGTATGAATTATTTATATTTAACAAAGATCACTTGTTACTTGTGGGAAATGGACCCATAGGAAGTGGCAGGAAATAAAAAGATATTTAGGATGCTACGCATATAGAAATCCATGCTAGAGACGAAGAAGCTCTAAACCAGTGGTTAGTGTTTGAAGAATGAGAGGTGATCACCTGTAACATACATTAGGGCAGAAAAGCTCAGAGGACTGAAATGGACTAGATGTGAATTGTAAGAGAAAAAAGCAAACATGTAAACTGAACAGTGAGCCCACCGGTGTGGCTCAGTGGTTGAGTGTCCATCCATGCACCAAGAGGTTGCTGGTTTGATTCCTGGTCAGGGCACATGCCCAGGTTACGGGCCAAATCCCCAGTGGGGGGCATGTAGGAGGCAGCCAATCGATGTTCTCTCTCATCGATGTTCTCTCTCATCGATGTTTCTATCTCTCTCTCCCTCTCCCTTCTTCTCTCTCTAAAATCAATACAGAAAAAAAAATATATAAAAGACAGTGAACAATGAGCTCAATAGTTGTAGCAATTGCTGAGATAGAAAATATTATTGGAGGAGATGAGTTGGGGAAAACAATTAAGAGCCTTGATTGGATATATTAGGGCTATGGTCCCTATTAGATATTTATATGGAGATATTGGGTACAAAAGTTAGATATACAAATTTAGTTGAGTTTGTGATGACTGTACATGTAAATTTCATGGTCATAGCATATAGATGGTACTTAAAACCTTGGGAATGAACACGTGTGTACAGGGAGAGAAGAGAGTAATGATGGGATAGGACAACATTTATGAAGAGGAGAAAAAAAAAAGTTGACAGAAAATGAGGGAGAACCCAGGAGTCTGTGGTATTGTGATAAACAAGTGAAGAAAATACTTGAAGGACTGGGATGAGGAATGACCAGTTACTCAGTTAGGCGTGATGTAGGTCAATGGCCACTTGACTCAATAGCAGTGACTGTGACCAAAGCAGTTTGAGAGGAATTAAGATAAAAGTCCCAAGGTCAATCAAGAAGAACTGGGAAATCAAGATGTGGAAATGCATTAATGAATTAAAAGAAAGATCGTAGAGGAGCTAGAAGAAAATGGAATTGAATATTTAATTCAGTTGTGACTTTCAAAACTTTGAAGTGTTACTAGGAAATAAAAAAATATTGAAACATTTTAATACACACACACACACACACACACACACACATATGTGTGCTCTGTAAATAGTAAGTAATGAAATTAATAAAAGTAAAATAACAAATGAAAGCATTGTTTGAATCAATATGAAAAGCAAAACATCTGGTTGATTTAATAGGTCAGTGGCACCATTATTTTTCTTCTATGTCATGGATACCTTCATCCTCAGGCTGGTAATAAGGAGGCTCTCATGGTTCCAGACTCATATACAGACAAGACAACATCAGAAGCAGGAAAATGACTCTCCCTATCATCACAAATGAAGCTCTTCTTACAGTAGCTTTTAATATCCTCCCAGAAAGTTTTAGGTACTTTTCGTAAGGAAATTTTCATAATAGTTTAAATAGTCATTTATGTACTTACCTTATATCTTCATTAGATTATAATATCTTGAGAGTAGGTACTTACATCTTTTATTTATTATTATTTTTTAACATAGTATCACTTGTACTGTCTAAGTGTGTCTTGGCCGTAGTTGGTAGTCAGTATAAATGTGTTAAAATAAAAATGTCTATAGAAATGCAGTTCATATATAGCCTCACAATGGGATTTGAATGGAAGGAGAAATTATTGGTTCTTAGGTGGTAAGGCAAAGATTTGTGGATGAGTTAAAATTTGCAACAGGGCTTGAAGTATGGGTAAGATTTTGATAGATGGAGATCTGACAAAAAGGGAATTAAAGGTTAGGCTAAATGCCCATTCAAACCAGAGGTAAAGGAACAGTGCAAGCTGAGCTCAGAATGTAAAATAATTATACAGTGTACATCTGTGCAATAACATGTATTCTGTTTGATTATACCACAGGGTTTCGTTTTAGTGAGAGCTAAATCCAGAAAGAGAGTTTGAGATAGTCATAAATGATGCAAATGGCATTCTAAGGAAATTTAATTTTTCTTTTTTTTTGGTAAGCAAGAGTGAGTCACTGAAGGGTGTCACATATGGGAATACACATTTATCAAAGCATTGGTTAAGGAAAAATATGTAGGCTCAAGAAGCATGAAGTTTCATTAATGCAAGTAATGGGAAGAATGAAAAGGAGATTTGAGGGTGTAGAGATGATGATGAATTTGAAAATATGGAAGGATATCAAATAAAGATGTCCATAGGCCAGTGTGAAAATAGAATATTACAAAAACAAATCTTGCTTTCCATCATGAGTACATATTAGAAAGTAGAAGATATTTTAGTTATTTGACTATGTCTATTTATGTATTAGAACTAGTCTATGGCTAAACATTTTTAATGCTCATATTTGGAATTTGTGCTTATTGTGTATGCTATATTAGGGTAATACAAATCATTCATCCTTAAATTTATTTTTTAAAGCCATGTTAGTTTGCTTTGTCAGATATTTAACAATATATTAAGGTGAACAATTTTACATGATATATACACCATTTCAAATACCCACTTCCTTAATTGCCTCATTTATAATTACTTTATTCAAAGTGTATCGAACATAATGTTCCAGATATCCCTTCATTAGTAAACATAAATATTAAATCAGTTTAACTAAATTTTACTTTGCTCTGTTTTTCTAGCTGGTGAAATTAGGTAACAGTTATACTGGATTTTCCATTTCTAATTAAAACCTAGGCTAATTCACTGCCTCAATTACTTTTCATTTGAAAGATACTATTTTTCTTGACAAAGCATTTTCAATGAGATACTGTAAATTAGTTCACATTTACCTTTTCGCTGTTTGTTTCCCATTACTAATGATAATGACCAGCAACAAACTGAAGTGCCTATTCATTTACCTAAATAACTTACTGAGAGTATGTGCCCAAGTTTGCTAGGCTATCAGTTTATCTAACTTACACCATTCTTTAAAATAAAAGTTCACCTTTAACAAAATTATTGTTACAGTCAAAGCCATTATTTATAAACATTAAAAATATATATTTAGCATTTTCAAAACCAAAAAATATATGTATATACACAAATATATATCCTTATTAAGCAGGCTACATATATATAAACATAGGAAGTGGGAAAAAATGCAATAAATTTACAGTCCAAGTTAAAAATAATATAAATAGAGCAATGCTTTAAAAATGTAGTGAGGAAATACTCTTCAAATAATCTGGAGAAAAAAATTTAAGCTGTAGTCTCCTTGGCCACCCAGATCCTAGAGTCTTTGATTTTGTTTCTGTTCCTGTTATCCTCAATGACCTATCATACTCAATTGTTTATTGTTTTTGTTCTTTCAGCTGTCTCTGTTTTTTGCAATATAGTGAGTATGACATATTTTCTCCACACCTTTTCCCTGTTTTCCAGAGAGGTCATTCCTATCTCTTTAAAAAACAATATTCACAAATTGTTTGCTCTATTTGGACTTGAGGACTACAGTTGTGTGACCTCCACCTCATGTTAGCCTGGGAATTTTGAAATAGATGAAAGACTGACTTTGGACTATTTGAAAACTTAACTACAATACATAGAAATAAGAAACACTGGAAAGAAATAGAAACTGTCTTAAATCAACTATCCTGGACTCTAGATAGAGAAAAAAACATTGCATATAAAAGAAGAATGTGTCAATATGAAAAGAAGTAGAAGTTGCTCAACCATGGAATCATAGAAATGTAGTCATAAGGCAAATAATACAATGCCCATTTAAATATGTTGAGTTTATAAATATGAGCAAGATCTGATCCCTGTCTTATTGCCTGTCTCACAGTATGAGAGACAGAAAAGTAAACTGAAAATAACCATTTAGGCATTAACTGCATGGTGGAGGAATACACAGGATACAAAAGGAACAAGAAGGTCAAAATAACGTGCCAGCTTCAGGTAGGTCCAATAATGCTTCAATGAATGAATTCCTAAGTAAAGAGGGAAAGGATATTTCTGGCTGAGAGGCCAGCATAAACAAAGATTTAGGAATGACAAACAGCCTAGTATATTCTAGAAGAAGAAAAAAAAAATGGTTTGGTGTGAAATTTTGAAATTTTGGGGTGAAATTAAAGTGTGAAGTAGGAGTCAGTCTATGGGTGTTTTGTGAACAGTGCTTTACCTTACCACATGCTCCGCATGCCCTCTCCCTGATTTACTTATTTCTATAGCACTTATCATCTTCTAATATATTTACTTCTTTTGTTTATCCTCTGTCTCTTCTACTAGGCAGTAAGTTTCAAGAGGATGGATTTGAGTAGCTCAAGCTAAGAGACAATTCAGAGACCCTAGTAGTCTTCTGAGAGAGAGGCAAGAGTCATGTATGGAGAGGGCTGTGGTTGGAGATGAGCAGAGTGGGAGGCAGATGATGTCTGGGGTGTGGGTGTGGGCAGGCCACTGTTTTAGGTAATAAAAGCAAGAGGACTTGGTGATGGGTGGGATTGGGGCATGAGAAATAAGGACAACTGAGGGATGACATCGTGACTCAGTTTAGTTGGCAACTGGATATACAACTTTTATTTTTTATTTTTTAGAAATATGTTTCCTTTATTGATTTTAGAGAGAGAGGAAGGGAGAGGGAAACAGACAGAAATATCGATGAGAGAGAACATCAATTGGCTGCCTCCTGCATGCCCCCCACTGGGGACCGGGCCCACAACCTGGGCATGTGCCCTGACTGGGAATCAAACCAGCGACCTCTTGGTGCATGGGTCGATGCTCAACCAGTGAGCCACACCGGCCGGGCTGGATATACAACTTTTAGATCCATACAAAGTTTTGTGCTGGAGGTATAGTTCTAGTAAAGATGAACACATGTCTCCTGTTGGAAACCTTAAGATGGATGATAAGGTCTTCCTAGGAAGGACCTGTGGAGCAAGAAGAGAAGAGCTCTGAAAACAGAATCCTGGGATGGATGAAGGGTGAGGGGGCTACATAGGACTGGGAAAGGAAAGGGGTTAGATCCATCAAGGGATTATGGGGACAAGTTAAGAGGAAAACAAAGTTCAAGAACAATGAAATAATTAACAAACTTAAAAGCAGCAGATTATTTTAGTAAGGTAAGCAATAAAAGCTACTCTTTAATTTGGCAAAAAATGATAGTGGAGGGGAAAAAAAGCCAATTCCAGAGGTGGAGGAGGGGATGGGAAGTAAGGAGTTGGAGAATATGAGTAGGCGTGTTTAAACACCTGTATGTAAGATCTTTTCAGTCTCCTGGTTTATTGGTCATAGACAGATAAATTTGTTAATATACTTTAACTTTATAAATGAGGGGCAATACCTTAACTTGAAAGACAAAGCATTTTGTAATAGGAAATGCAGGTCACGTGTAGTATAATACCTGTGAATGTAAGCTCAGACTCCATTAACAGATACCAACCATGGCTCTTTCCCTTTCTGGCCCCTCTTCCCAGCAACACCCTTTTTGTCCCCTGTCTCCTTCCCCAAACCAGCCTGAATCACAGCAACAGCATATTTAGCAGGCAGTCAATAGGTCGGCAGCCAAGCTTTGCAAAAAATTTTGCTTTTGGGCTTTTAGGCCATATCTCTGTAGCATGACCAAGTTGGACATGGATTGACTGATTTAGTCTTCATTTTTTGCCTTGGATGTATTAATAGATCAATCAGATCTTGGCAGGGATCAGAACTGAGCCTTACAAAGCCCATTACAATGAATCATGCATAAATCTTCCTTTTTTTTTTATAAACAAATAGACCTGACCTTGGTTGTGCAAATGTTACGGATGAATGCATTGTATGCCTTTTTATTACACTTACGATATATATACCTTTCAAAAGCATTAAATGAGAATCTTTCTGCTTTATAATCCTTCTAAAAAAATGATACCAATACTTATTAAATATGCAGTATAAAATACATGTAAGCAGGTGGCTCTATACTCCAGGTGCATCCAACATATATTTAGGTTGACAATTATTTAAGCAGCAGCTGGTAAAGGAGAAGATCAGGATTGTTATGTTTGTTGCAATTTGGTAAGATTATGTTTGTTTTCTAACAGACATTTTTGACATTTTGTATTAAAGTTGTATTATTTTTACAATTGCAGAAGGTGATGCATATATGAAAAAGACTAAGAAAATAGAAAGATTAACAAGAAAATAAAACATGTTTTCAGGTAATAGCTGTTTATTATTTTATTTGGGAAATTAAGAAATGGGATGATTTACAGATAGGCATAAATGTACCTGAGCATCTGCGAAAGGGCTGGGGTAATACAAGGCCATTCTGAAGAGATATGGAATAGCCTTCCATTTGCACATAATCCCTATTTTGAAAGTATTAATACATTGGGTCTCAATTTTAAGAATATCTATGTATATTCTTACAGGATCAACAGGGACTAGAACATGTGGCCCCGTCCTATGTTTGTTACCATGTAATCATTTCATACAATGCACTAAGACATCCCAAGGGTATCAATGAACCTAGTTGATTATCTTGGTCCATTCATTTTGGGACTGCCTTGTAGTCTTGTCCACTGAATGGTAGCTTTGAAATGCATGGTGTTTTGAGGGGATTTGTCAAGAGGGACATGGTCTGGATAATGGTGAAATATGTATTGGGAATAGTCAGTCACTTCATTTCTCTTCAAGAATAAGCTTAATGGTCATATAAGACTGGCTCTTCCTATATGTAACCAGTTCTTTCTGGTGTAAACAATATTGTGAGTGGGAATGATGTTTATCCTACGAGTTTTCCCTATGTCTTATAGCAGGACACTTCGCTTATTGGGCTTCCCAAAGACTCCAATCTAGCTGAAAAAGTAATGTAAACCTCTTCTGCCATCACTCTTACAGCCAGAACCTCTGCTAAAAGCTTTTGGATCCTGCTCAAGGCTCAAGTTACCTTAATTTCTCTGGACCTGTAACTGGATACAACTAGAAAGATCTGTGGTCTGGAGAGAGAACTGGTGAGACATAGGGGAAATATTAGAAATATTTTTTATTCAAAGTGTTTGTAAAATGTTAGTGAAGTTGCTCATCCCTCAAAATTATTATGAGTTTGTATTATATAATTATTTATAAAAGGCTCAGATGAGTGATTTGGAAATTATGGCGTATTAACGTAGTTTTTTGATGTGTTGGCTAGACAAAAAGTTTGCTACAATTTGTAGCATCATTTCATTTGTATCTATTATTTCCATTTCCAATCCTTTTGCTTACTTCACATTTATCAAATATTTTCTTCTTTCACCACTTGTTCCTCATGCAAATTCATGGACAGATTTCCTATTATAAATGTCAAAAGGACTCTGGTGAGTTCAGAGCTTGTGTTAAGAGCATTAAACACTTAGCGAAGATGAACCCTCACATCAGAATGGGTAAGTGGCCCTGTCTCTGGGAACTCTTTGTTTGTTTGGTTTCTTGAAACAGGTGAACTAATAATGCATTCTTTGACATTACCCTGAGGTATAAAGCTTTATATATCTAAGATGCTTTACAAATGTTGATTAATATTAACAACAGCCATATGGCAAAACTAATTTATGTTTGGATTTAGCCTTACAAAGGTTCCTAGTAATTATTCCTAAAGCATGACCATCTGATTTTGGGGTCTGCTCTGGGACACAGAGCCAGCTCAGAGGATGCCCGGGGAGCCAGGCTGTGCCATGGGTAGTGCTGGGTAGTACCGGCACTTACCGGCTGTGCAAACTTAAACACATGACTAGGCTTCTCTGTATCGTAGTTTGTTTGCTTGTTTTGTTTTGTTTCTCATTTGTAAAATTTACCCAATTCAAAGGTTTGATATGAGTATTAAATGCATTCCCGTGTTTAGCACAGTGCTTGGAATGTAGGAAGTGAACTTTGATGGTTAGCTATTGTCTCATTATTAAGCATTTTTTAATTCAAACTGCATTTATCGGGCCCTTTATACATTTAAGGACCTGCAGCAATATCATAGGAATCTTTTAATTAAGAGTTTCTATTTAATACCTGGATCTTACAATTCGGTCATTGTTTAAAGCACATAATTGTAGCTTTGTCTTCCGGCAATAGCGTTTTGTCCTCACTCAGTAAAATCTAGAGTTCAAAGCTTTCTCTTGTTGGCTTGGCTGGTTTAATCTTAAGAATTAGTGCTAAGACAATTACTCCTTTCTGTATGTCTGATTAGCTGTTGTTTATAGCCATTTATTTTGAAATATAATAACAGTTATTTTAGGGGAAAACAACATGAAGCTTCCATCAGAGAAAGGAGAAACAGAGAAGAAGGAGCTTATTTTTAGCAGAGGAATAAATCAAGTCACCTGTTCACATAGAATCTTCCAGCATCTAAATTGATCCCAAACATTTCAAAAATCATACTTAGGGTACACATCTCTACTTCATTCCAGAGCTTTGGAAAGTTTGTGGTACGTGGGACCTCACGGCGCAGCTAGCCTGACTGCCCTCACGTAGGAGAAGCTGCTTTGCAAAGGTCACACAGTGGAGGAGGTGAAGTCAGAAAGCAGCTCTCCCAACTGGACAAAGGGCTTTCCTGCCTTGAGTGCCATGCATCCTTTGAACACAATGCAGAGGAGGTGTTTGTTTAATGGGGACGTGAGGATGAATGAATGCTGAATTCAATTCGCAACTCTTTCTACTGTTTCTCAGTATCTATAACTTTAATATTATTATAGGCTCTGAGACTGATGTTATGTCCAGACCAAATATAGATTGCCCTTGGTTAGTGATTCTTAGAGAAGAATTGAATAGGTATTGCTGTGTCCTGGCCTGGATTCTGAGCGCCATTCTCCCAGGAATGTGGTGATGCGGGTCCTGTTTTCTTGTGATTACGTCCTTCTGTGAAGTAAAGCAATTCATTGGCTACTGGGGAACCTCCAGGTGCCCATTTCCCCAGCAGCTGGAATCCTGCCTGGTTTCCTTTGCCCTTCCTATAACTCGATTCCCTGCCAAGTCTCTTCAGTAATGGAATTCTGTTGTGCACTTTATTTCCCAATTACTTTGATTCTCAATTGGTAACTTTTGCTGGATGCAACCTCTTGCCTATGCTGGTTCTTCTCCAGTTTTATTTGTAGCACGTGAGTCTCTGATCAACTGCCTCACTTTTGCTATGAAATATAATCTGGGTTTTTGACTCAGCTGGGAACATTTGCTGACAATCCTCTGCCCCTGCCATCATCGGATTCTTTAGGTATGTTTTATGTCTTCACTAGGATAACCCCCCCCCCCAATCTAAGACTGTTTACACAGATGTAATTTTTGAATCATTATGCATGACATGAGAACAAAATGAGGCTAAAGAATCATCGAAAGAAATAGAGATTGGGCATGAGTAAACCCTTGAAAAGAACACGTGGCACTCGAGGGGAGAATTTTGTTCTTTCTAGAATTGAGGAACAATAACTGCATATGCGGAAGGAATTGTGAAATAAATTCTTATCCTCGTTGCTGTGGCTGGTATTGTCTACATGGTGTCAGCCTTCTCCCCAGTCTAAATGTAAGACTGACTACCTCAGTTAGTGAGTTCACCTCCTTGTATTATTTTGACAGAGATTCATTCTCCATCTATCACATACCACCTGATTTAGAGAGAAGGCTGTCAATCACAACATTGATTGACCACCCTCTGTGACTTGGAACAGTGTCTGTTCTATAAAATGGGGCTGATGCATGGTCCGATATTGTGATGATTCATTGAATTAATATAGGTAAAGCCCTTAGATCTAGCCCTGACAAATAATGAATCCTCCATAAATATTAATGGTTTTAAGTATTAATTTATGGGACAAAATACCTCATGGAAGTAATTTTTTTCAATAAATATTGTTTTAAAAAGCCAAGGTTTTTGTCACTGAATTAATAGTCAATAGAGAACATATATAAACTACAACTTTCTTTTTCCACTGTATCCAGGGCTCTGATTGCATTTAATAACTGGAATAAAGTCATCCTGTTCCTGGGAGTGTGTGAGGACACAGGGCCTGGTATAATTAGCTGTAGATGTTCAGATTCAAGTAGTAATGTCAACAGCAGGAGTCAGTAATGCTAAGGTGAATGATGCCAGCCAGTCCTACCAGGCACTTTGTCCAATAGCTGTTGAAGCAAGGAAATTCTAGATAAAGAAGAAGGCTAGCAAAGGCACAGGTGGACAGCCAGGGGAGAAACAAAGGCAGAAAAGGCTAGGGATTATCAAAAACTTGCCAGATAGAGGAAGGAGTAAGCAGAAATACAATGAAGGAGTGTTGATCAATAATTGGAGAAGTCAAAGGAAGATTCTTAGTTCTCAAACTGGTGAAATTTCTTAGATGTTTCTAGCACAGGAAAATTATCATTGTAATCATTATTCTGCCCTTTTGGGAAGTAGTCAAGACAGCTTGAGCTAACTGTGGATCTTCTTTCTCATGTCCTGTGGACAGACAACTTCTCCTCTAAGGCTGTGATGGTTAATTTTATGTGTCAACTTGACTGACCTAAGAGATGCCTAGATAGCTGGCAAAATATTATTTCTGGGTGTGTCTGTGAGGGTGTCTCTGGAAGAGATTAGCATTTGAATCAGTAGACTGAGTAAAGAATATCACCCTCAACAATGCAGGTGGGTTCATCCAATCTGTTGTGAGCCCGAATAGAACAAAAAGGCACAGGAAGGAAAAATTTGCTCTCTCTGTTTGTGCTGAGACATTTTCCTACTCTTGGACATAGGTGCTCCCAGTTATCAGGCTTTCAGATTCAGACTGTGATGGTCACTATGCCATTAGCCCCAAGACTTGCAGTCCTTTGGACTCAGACTGAATTGTAGTACTGACTTTCCTGGTTCTCCAGCTTGCATACTTCTTGGCTTCCATAACCGTGTGAACCAATTCCTGTAATAAATCACTTCTTCTATATATTTTTCTCTCTATATCTTCTATTGGTTCTGTTTCTCTGGAGAACCCTGACTAATACAAAGGCCATGACGGTTGCGTTATGTGAGATGGACTGCAGTTTTTACAGCAGTGCAATGATCATTATAGCAAGAATGATCTCACAAAGAGGTATCAGTTCTTACATTTTTCAGAGAAAAAAATCAGTCGATTTAGAAGTTGATTATGTTTGTGAATCAAAGAAAGGAAAGAATGAAGTTGAGACTTATCGTATGAATGGTGGTGCTAATACAAGTAAGTGATATGAAAGGATTGGATAGAGAAGTCTGGAGAAATGCAACCTGACTCAAACATCCCTCCTTCAAGATAGTTTCAATTTCTCTCAGTATTGGCAGGAGCACGGAAGTGGATATGCCAAGGCCATGCAAAACTTATAAAGCATCACGGATGTGAAGGGAGATGCCCTCTAACCTAACAAAAGCTCTTTCAAGTGTATTTTGTTGCAGAATTTTTTTTCGTTGCAATGAAGTCATCTTTCTATATTTATTTTACAGCATCTTTTCCCATCACAACCACAGCTTGTATTATAAGCAAATTGCTATTTAGTTGCATGGAACATACATAAATGTGTTGTAAATAACTTTAAGAGGCTTCAGGAAGTTAGTGACTAGTAATGCAAGCATATTTGAAATAACTAGAGGTATGGAGCAAGAACATTAACCCACATTTGCCATACAGTAGGAAGCCATAAAATAATACTTCACAGTTCTCTGGGTTGAAAAATTTGATAAGGGCTTGTCCTATAATTATAAAAAAAGACAGTATTAAAATCTTTGAATAAAAAAATGACAGTACCTATGCATTCAATCGATAAGAATTTATGAAATATGCACAAAATGTTCACTACTAGACACTACATATGACAAAGATTGTTGCTTACCCTATATCCATTTCTCCCTGTTCCTCTTACAGAGTCCTCGTATCAACCAGCATTATCCTGTCAGTACATCTATAATTCACCAGTCCAAAGCCATTGAATGCCTCTAATCTTTTTATTCAGAGGAAAAGGCAAAGTACTTTTACAGGTATCCAAAGAATCCTGCATGAGCTAGACCCTTTTTACTTCTCTGACTCCATCTCCTACCCTTCTCCCACTTCAATATGCCCTGCTACCACTGCTGGCCTCCTCGCTTTCTCTAGCATGCTGTGTGTGATTCTGAAACAAGGCTTGATAAGGTTAACTTCTTCCCTTTTGGCTTGAATGCCATCTTCTCAAGGAGAGCCACCCTGACACCTCTTTCTATCTATATCTATCTCTATGTCTATCATCTATATCTATATCTGTATCATCTATCTATATCATATACATCTATATTTATAGCTTTATCTAAATATCTCTAGATCTAAACCATTTTATGGCAGTATAATTGACATTCAAATACCTGTATGTATTTAATGTATACAATTTGAGGAGTTTGGAGATAAGTATATATTTATGAAACCATCACCACAATCTATGTCTTAACATACCCATCACCTCCAAAAGATTTTTCATTATTATTATTATTATTATTATAACACTAAACATGAGATTTACCCTCTTGGCATTTTAAAAATATACAATGCAGTGTTGTTAACACTGTGATGTACAGTAGATTGAGCACTAGGACCTATTTATTTTGTATAACTGAAACGTTGTACTATTTCTTCCTCCTCCCAGCCCCTGTCAACTATAATTCTACTCATGCTTCTTTCCCCCCAGTTTTACTGAGATGTAATTGATATGTAGCAATATATAAATTTAAGATATGTAGTGTAGTGGCTTGACATACATATATTGTGAAATGATTACCACAATAAGTTTAGTTTGCATCAGTCATCTCATATAGGAAAAAAAAAAAGAAAAGCATGATTTTTTCCTTGTGATGAGAACACTTCCATTCTATGCTTCTACGAGTTTTTGCTTATTTTAGAATTCTCATATAAGTGGTATTATGTAGTATTTGTCCTGTGTCTGGCTTACTTTACTGAGCATAATGTCCTCCAGTTTCATTTAGGATATTTTTTCTATTTATATGAAAAATGTCATTGTGCTTTTGATAGAAATTTTATTGATTTTATGGTTGGCTTGGAGTATGGACAGATTAACAATATCACATTTATTTTATTTTATTATTTATGTTTATTAAATTTATTTATTTTTGTTACAGATGTCCCTCATTTTTCCCCTTTGACACCCCCCTTCCCACTCCCATCCCTGTCCCACCTTCACAGTATTGTTGTCTGTGTCCACTGGTTATGCATATATGCTTATTGGTTCTTTGGTTTATCTCTTCCCACCTTCCCACCCCTCCTCCCTCTGAGGTTTGTCAGTCTGTTTCCTACTTCCATGTCTCTGGATATATTTTGTTCATTATATTCCACAAATAAGTGAGATCATGTGATATTTGTTTTTCTCTGATAGGCTTATTTTGCTTAGCATAATACTCTCCAAGTCCCTCCATGCTGTCTCAAAGGATAAGAGATCTGTCTTCCTTACAGCTGCATAGTATTCCATTGTGTATATGTACCGCAGCTTTTTTATCCACTTATCTATTGATGGACACTTGGGCTGTTTCCAGATCTTAGCAATTGTACATAGTGCTGCTATGAACATATGGGTGCATATATTCTTCCTGATTGGTGTTTCAGGCTTCTTAGAATATATTCCTAGAATGTGAAATCACGGGGTCAAATGGTAGTTCCATTTTTAATTTTTTGAGGAAACACCATGTTTTCCATAGTGGCTACACCAGTCTGCATTCCCACCAGCAGTGTACTAGAGTTCCTTTTTCTCCACACCCTCACCAGCACTTGTTTGATGATTTGTTGATGGCAGCCATTCTAGCAGATGTGAGGTGATACCTCATAGTCGTTTTAATTTGCATCTCTCTGATGATTAGTGGGGTTGAGCATTTTTTTAATATGTCTCTTGGCCATTTGTATGTCTTGTTTGGAGAAGTGTCTATTCAGGTCCTCTGCTCATTTTTTAATTGGATTGTCTTCCTTTTGTTGAGTTTTATGAGCACTCCATATATTTTGGAGATTAACCCTTATCTGATGTATCATTGGCAATTATATTCTCCCATACAGTAGGTTCCCTTTTCATTTTGATGCTTGTTTTTTTTTTCCTATGTAGAACCTTTTTAATTTGATGTAGTCCCATTAATTAATATTTTTCTTTGTTTCTTTTGCCCTAGGTGATGTATTTGTGAAAATTCTGCCATGTGTGATGTCAGATTTTGCTGCCTACATTTTCTTTTAGGATTTTTATGGTTTCATGTGTGACATTTAAGTTTTTTACCCATTTTGAGTTTATTCTTGTATATGGTGTAAATTGGTAGTCTAGTTTCAGTTTTTTGCATGGAGCTGTCCAATTTTCCCAACACCGTTTATAAAAGAGACTATCTTTACTCCATTGTATGCTCTTGTCACCTTTGGCAGATACTAATTGAGCATAATGTCATGGGTCAATTTCTGGGTTCTCTGTTCTGTTCCACTGATCTATATGCCTGTTCTCATGCCAGTATCTGGCTGTTTTTTATTATATGGCTTTGTAGTATAACCTGATATCTGGAATTGTGATCCCTCCAACTTTACTCTTCTTTTTCAAGATTACGGTGGCTATTCTGGTTTTTTTTTTTTAATTCCATGTAAACTTTTGGAGTATTTGTTCTAGATCTGTGAAATATGCCATTGGTATTTTTATAGGGATTGCATTGAATCTATAGATTGCTTTGGTAGTATGGACATTTTAATGATGTTGGTTCTTCCAATCCATGAACAAGGTATATGCTTCCACTTTTTTATATCTGCCTCTATTTCTTTTTTCAATGTCCTGTAGTTTCCTGAGAATAGGTATCTTAATTTTTTTGTTGCAATAGTAAATGGGATTGTTTTTTTAGTTTCTCTTTCTGTGTGTTCATTATTGGTATATAAAAGGGCCAATGAATTTTGGATGTTGATTTTGTATCCTGCTACTTTGTAGAATTCATTTATTAAATCTAGTTGTTTTTTGGTAAAGCCTTTAGAGTTTTCTTTGTACAATATCATGTCATCTGCAAATAATGACAGTTTCACTTCCTTCTTTCCAAATTGGATGTCTTCTTTTCCCTTCTTGTCTAATTGCTGTGGTCTTTCCATTTATTTGTATCATTAGTGCTTTAGTTTTCAGTGTCCAGATGTTTCATCTTTGGTTAAATTTATTTCTAAGTATTTCATTCATTTTCATGCTTCTGCAAATGACATTATCTTCTTAATTTCCTTTTTGAATAATTCGTTGTTTGTGCATAAAAGTGCTATTGATTTTTGTATTCTGCAACTTTACTAAATTTATCTATTAGTTGTTTTGTATGTGTGTGTGTGTGTGAAGTCTTTACACTTATCTGTTATGTTATCTGTAAATGGAGATAATTTTAGTTCTTTCTTTCAGATTTGGATGTCTTTACTTCTTTTTGTTGCCTGCTTTCTCTAGCTAGTACTTCCAGTGCTGCGTTGAAGAGAAATGATCAGAGTAGGCATCTGTGCCTCGTTCATGATCTTAGAAAAACAGCTTTCAGTTTTTCATTGTTAAGTACAATTTAGCTTTGAGCTTATCAATTACGGCCTTTATTATATTGCAATACATCATTTCAATACCTAATTTGTTAAGATCTTTTTCCTAAAAGGATATTAAATTCTACCAATGATTTTTCTAAAGCTATTAAATGAGCATGGATTTGTATCCTTCGTTTTGTTAGTATGATTCATCAGATTTATTGATTTGTGTGTGTGGAACCATCTTTGCTTTCTAGGGGTAAATCCTACTTGGTTATGGTGTATGACCTTTTTATTTTTATTTTTTTTAAAAGGGTGGGTCTTTTTATTCATTTATTTTTTGGTACGTGCCCCTAGCTGGAACCAAACCCGGGACTCTCTGGTCCGTAGGCCGATGCTCCAACCGCTGAGCCAAACTGGCCAGGGTGGTGTATGGCCTTTTTAATGTGCTGTTAAAGTCAGTTTGCTAACATTTTGTCCAGGATTTTTGCATCTGTGTTTTTCAGGGTTATAAAGGTTATGCTGCAGTAATATGCAACTCCTCAGCTCATAATTTAACACAATAAAACAATGAATACCTAGGGTCATGGATACCTATGAGTTCCTGAGCACAATATTGGTAAGGACAAAACAAGTTTCAAAATGTCAGCCTTGTTGACAGTTTCACTAGTGGTACAACCTCGTGGATAAAAACAGTGGTGCAAACTAGCCTACTATTAGACACTGCATTTTCCACTACACTGTACTGGCAAAAGGAAGGAAAACGGGCAGTTTCATTTAAAAATGTCCTTGATGAAGCAGAAAAGATGATCAATTTTATTAAATTTTGACCCTTGAGTACATGTCTTTTCAGTATTCTGTGTGACACAATGGGAACTATGCATGCAGCACTCCCAGTGCACACAAAGGTATGCTGATTGCCTCTAGGAAAAGCAATTGTGAAACTGTTTGAGTTGTGAGATGAATTAGTACTTTCTTCACAGAACATAATTTTTAGTTGAATGAGTTACTGACAAACTATGCTTATTTAAAATTGGGTATTTGGCAGACAGTTTCTAAAATAAATGAATGAAGTGAGCCTATTGCTTCACGGAAAACAACTGACAGTTTTTATGACCAATATTATGTTTTAAGATTTCGAATGAAAAAATTTGAAAATTATATAGCTGCCATAGTGAGCTTGACAGCTCCCCAATATTTTAAAGATTTTGCAGATGAAATCGGTGATGATATTAACAGTCTTTATCTTTGATATTGAATACAAATATCAAGAACTGTAAGATATGAATAACTCACTATATTAGTTTTTTTTCCAGATAACCAATGCTTGGTGTTACATGAGTATGTCTCAGTAACAGATCTATACAAAATGCAAGATAAATAATGAATTTTAATGTAACAAGTATGAAAGGTTCATTGATATGGCTTTGGGTTCATTATCAATCCTTATCTTTACTTGTTGAGTGTTTTGGTCTCATCACAGAATAAGACCCATATTATCTGAAAAGCCTTAAAATACTCTTCTCTTGTTCAACTACATATCTGTGCAAGGTCAGATTTCTTTTATATATTTTTATATTCAACTTATCAAATCCCAAATTAAATACTAAATTTCAGTTTTATTCTATTATGGCAGATATAAAGAAGTTTTAAAAATGCAAAAAAAAAATAGAACTCTTCTCACTAATTTTGTTTTTGAAATATATATCTATGTTACAAAAATATGTTATTTTAAATTAAATTACAAAGAAAAGGCTTAAAATCTAATAAATGTCTGTTTTAATTTGAAACCTAGTAATTATTAATAGGTAAAACCTATATAAACAAAAGCCCTTTGGGGTGCTCAGTAGATTTTAAGAGAAAAAAGAAGTTCTGATACCAACATGTTTGAGAACTACTACGATGTACACTTATTTCTCTTTCATACTATATGTCTAACACAAGAAGCTAGGAGACTATACTCCAATTGATGTTCATGGACCCATGATGACAGAAGCTCTATACCTTAAATTTGCAGACTTATAATACACATAGCAATATGCTGTATTCTGTGCAATGGTTTAAAAATACCCACAGATAGGGAAAGCCAGTGAGGAATGATGTCATTAGGCAGTTTAAGCAGGAAGTGTCACTTGAGTTGGATTTTTTTTTACAGATGACTTTTATTTTTTTATTTTTATTAAAAAAATGTTTTCCCTTTATTGATTTTACAGAGAGAGGAAGTGAGAGAGAGATAGAAACATCGATGAGAGAGAACATCGATTGGCTGCCTCCTGCATGTCCCCCACTTGGGATTGGGCCCACAACCTGGCATGTGCCCTGACCGGGAATCAAACCGGCGACCTCTTGGTGCATGGGTTGATGCTCAACCACTGAGCCACACCAGCCGGGCTTGAGTTGGATTTTTAATGAGTGACAGTGTATGGTTTGGTGGATGGGAATCAGAGGATTAATCAAAGAGCGATAACACCGAAAACCCCCTGCTAGATTTGTCACAAGCTACCTTCTCGATAATGAAAGATTGGTTCCAACTTTAATGGAAGATCTACATTGACTTGTGAAAGAAAAAATATATTTGAAAAGCCAAGTGAGATTAGATGGCAATAGATTCAAAAAATAAAGCCAAACAGTTCGGATTTGCTTTATTAGACCCACGCTAGGGTTTTGATTTTGAGGAGGGACACAATGTATTTAACATTTGAAGAGGTTAAATGTAGTGTTAATTGTTCACAGAATGATTAATTCGAGGTGCTGAGAATAAAATCAGCAAAGCCATCTAAGGATTTTGAACTAATCATATGCATTAGTAATTCAACTGTGTAATGAGGGGACACGGGAGCAAGGATAGAAAAGATAAGTCAAAGAAATGTACAAGAGATGGAAGAAAAAAGATTGTTGTTTTTGATTGACTGAATACTGGGATTGACTGTACTCTCCTTTCTAGCCATCTTCAACTCAAAAGACTCGAAACCATAAAAATCCTAGAAGAAAACAGGCAGTAAAATCTCGGACACTTCTCGTAGCAATATATTTTTTTTTTCTGATATATCTCCTTGGGCAAGGGAAACAAAAGAAAAAATTAACAAATAGGACTGCATCAAACCAGAAGGTTTTTGAAAAGCAAAGGAAACCATCAACAAAATGAAAAGACAACCCACTGAAGGGGAGAACATATTCTCTCTCTAATACATCTTATAAGGGGTTAATATTCAAAACTTGTAAAGAACGCAAACAACTCAATACCAAAGAAACAAGCAATCCAATTAAAAATTGGGCAGAGAACCTGACTATAAACTTTTCCAAAGAGGACATATAAATGGCCAACAAACATATGAAAAAATGCTCAACATCACTAATCATCAGAGAAATGCAGATTAAAACCACAATGACATACCACCTCACACCTGTCAGAATGGCTATCATCAATAAATAAACGAGTGTGGCAAAGATTTGGAGAAAAGGGAACTGTTGTGCACTGTTGGTGGGAATGCAGATTGGTGCAGCCACTTTGGAAAACAGTATGGAGTTTCTTCAAAAAATTAAAAATGGAACTGCCAGCAACCCCACATCTGGGAATATATCCAAAAGAACCCGAAACACAGATTCAGAAGAAGATAATGCAGCACTGTGTTCACTGCAGTGTTATTTGCAATAGCCAAGATTTGGAAGCAGCCCAACTGCCCATCAACAGATGAGTGGATAAAAAAGCTGTGGTAAATTTACACAATGGAATACTACTTGGCCATAAAAAAGAAGGAAATCTCACCTTTTGCCACTGCATGGATGACCTGGAGAGTATTATGCTAAGTGAAATATGCCAGTCAGAGAAAGATAAATATCATATGATTTCACTTATATGTAGAATCTAATGAACACAAATAAACAAACAATATAGAAACAGACTTAAAGATACAGAGAACAGACTGACAGCTGTCAGAGGGGATGGGATTGGGGGCCTGGGTAAAAAAGGTGAAAAGATTAAGCAAAAAAAATCCTCATAGACACAGACAACAGTATGGTGATTACCAGACAGAAAGGGGGGGGGGGAGGTAGAAAAGGGTAAAGGGGAGATAAATGGTGACTAAAGGAGATTTGAATTTGGGTGGTGAAACCTATGTAATTAGGTACACTTGAAACCTATGTAATTTTAATAACCGATGTCACCCCAATAAATCCAATAAAAATTAAAATAAAACTTTTTGTTTACACTAACAAAAAAAGGGAAAGCATTCTTCCCATCACTATGTATCCATTGAGAGTATCATCACTCCTAATTTGCATCATATTTTTTTTCTTACATGTATATTTACATGGGTGATAAATTTAAAAAGTCACTAGGGTAAGTTTCATGTACCACTGTAGTCAAACACAATGATTCCCATATCATCAGCGCTTAATAAATATTTGTTGAGTGCATACTAGTACTGTATAATTAATGTTTAAATTCAAGAAGAATGATTTATTCATTCATCTAAGGTTCAGCAATATGTGGATGAGTGACATTAAATAAATAATTAAAAAAATGTATATTGGCCAACATTTTCAGTTTCAATTTGGACTTACTAACTTTTTAAAAACAGAGCTGGAGAATGCATGGCATATAATACACAGTATGATATTCTTCTTTATTTTGTACGTTATTTAAAATATGGCATGTTTCCCTAGCAAATATTGTATTATATAAGTCAATGTGAGAAACTCTATCAGAAAAAAATGACAGTGAAAATTACTATAAACAAGATATAAACCTACATTTACACATCACCGGGAATTTGTCAGATACTTTTCTAAGTGTTTTCCACTTATTCATTCATTAATTTAATCCTCAAAATACCCCAATTATTGTTTCTTTATAAATAAAGAGACTGACACACAGGACAGCTCAGTAACCTGCTAAACGTCCCATATGCGCACCCTGTGTGCATGTGGTAGTGCCAGCCTTTGTCTGAGGCGGCCCATCTCCTAACTTCTGACTTTGGAAGTGGGACAGTCCTACTAGGACATTGTAGAGTTGCAAAACAATCTCATTGACCTGTCATTAAATTTTATATGGCTGTAATTTACCATTGTAAAGGGTGATTTTTTCCCTCTTTCAAGAAAGAGCAGATTGGCTTTTACCAAATGGAGGTTACATGGAGAATTCACAGTCACTTAGAATATCCCATGTATTTGTAGATCCAAAAATCATCAAATGCTTCTTATTTTACAATGAAATCTTAAAGATAAAGATCTAAGATGGGGAAGTAATGATGTACAGCTCTCCTGTGTAGATTTAGAAGCTGAAGTTCTGGAATACAATGCAACATTGGCTATGTAGATGGTTCAAAGCCTATGTAAATCATGGAAATTGGAAAAGGCTCTTATTAAAAGAAAAAGAAACTTATTATTTGCTAAGAATTTCTCAAAAAATGTGCATGTAAAAACGACTAAAATCATGAACACATCATTATTATCATCATTTTCATCAGTTGCTATTTTTTAAATATGTAGTGTTCATGATACTGAATTATATGCTACAAATCTATAAAAAACATTTTTAAAAATTGCAGAAGAGCCACAAAAAATTAAGTAAATACCACTGTGTGTTACTAGAGACATTAAAGCAATGGCTTATTTATTGATCAATGCTTAATATTTTCCAACAACCAAAAGTGTACTATTTATTATTTTTCAAGTACTTTATATAAGAAGGAAATCTTACATGAAAGAGTTAACATAGAGTTAAAATTATCCGCATACTCTGCTGAAAGTTGCAGAATCTGACTCAATATTTACAACCTATTAAGTTTTCTTATATAGAGAGTTGACATTTTTGCTTTAAGAAAATCAAAATGACTTTTTTTCTTTATTGTTTTGCTGTGGATAGATTTGTGATTTTTAGACAGAAACTATTTATTTTCCACAAAAGGATAGAGATTTGAAATGAAGAGTTGAAGTAAAAATGACAGCTTTCATATACATAAGTATACAATCAGGTTCAATGACATATTTGTTTATTTTAAAATAGAATGAAAATGTGCTTTTCTAAAAGAAAAAAAGTATTCAGTTCACATTTTGCAAACTAAAATGAAAATAACAAAATAAAAATATTTTAATTGCTATATAGAGCAATAGGTTGGAATAAAAAAAATCATTCTGATTTATTTTTTCTTTGAGTCAATAAAAAATAGTATGTCAATCTGCAATAAACTTTAGAAAAAGATGATGCACAGGTATACTTTTTATATACAATGGATATACTTGAAAAGTTGGCAGCTATTTAATTTAAATTTTTGAAATTATATTTAATTTTAGTTGCCTATATAAAGTGACAATGAAAATATCCCTGATTTTAAAAAATGTTTCTTGTATATTGAGTATAATAATTTTATATATCTGCTTAATGTAGTGTAGCTTTATGTATGTCTGAATATGTGTGTGTATTGGGTAAACAATAGATGACTATATACAGCTCATTTAACTTTAGTGTTCATTAGAATTATTTCTTTTAAAGAGCTAAAAAATTACAAAAATATTTGGGAAAAAAAAGAGACATTGTATGTGAAGGTATTCTTTCTTTGGAAAATACAGCTAAAAACCTGTTCTTTTCAAACAAGTAAATTAAGAGATAATCATTACATCTCAAAACCACCTTGAATATTTTCTTTAGTTGTGATTTTCCCTGAGTGTCAGAATCATCTAGTTCAGTTATATGGCATTTAACTAAAATTTACAGGTGATGCTGATGCAAATACACACCAAAAATGCATTGTTTTATTACATTTAAAATAATCCTGATTTACAAAATTTCCATCATACATGTATGCAGTTTTTTGGATTCCTCTCGCAATGCCTCAAGAACCTTCAGACACTGCCCTGCTGGATAAGCAACTTGACTACAGTCTGTGGGGTTCTGCCACCTAAGTGAGCCAGCCCCACACCCTGAGTTGTGTCTTCCTCCAAGATCTGAATGAAATGCCATACCCAGAGTTGTGTAATGGCTTGGAGAGGCCTCCTTAGCCAGAAACGCAGTGGAGTTTGGCCTATTGTCAGGTGAAATTTGACTAATGGAAACAGGCAACAGAAGGGAGCTGGGTCGATGTACCTCTCTCCTCTGTCCCCTGTATAGATCGCTCTGAGACATGCTCTCTCCATTCAACATGTGAGATATGTACCTCTTGGCTGAATGAACACACTGCCACTGATTTGCTGTGTTGTTTAAAAGCTCATCAAGAAGCCAGTACAATGCTTCTCATCCTTCCCTGTTTCAAAATTTTAACACTCACTTATTTCATCCTGTATATTTTAAGGAACTCAAGCTAAGACAGTGTATGTGTACACAATTTAGAAAATGAATATTTAAATACACCTGTATTTATTTATTTATTATCATTATTTTTTCATTCTCACCTGAGGATATTTTTTCTATTTATCTTCAGAGAGAGTGGGAGGGAGGGAAAGAGAGAGGGAGAGAGAGAGAAACATCGACGTGAGAGAGACGTGAGAGGGATACATCGACTGGTTGCCTCCTGCATGACCCCAACCAGGACCAGGGACAAGCCATAACCAAGGTACGTGCCCTCGACCTGAATCGAATCCATGACTCATTGGTCCGCGGGCCGACGCTCTAAGTGCTAAGCCAAACCGACCAGGGCAAATACACTTGTATTTAGAAGCTATTTTTAATTCAGGTCTACCACAATAAAATGAATCACAGAAAAAATCAACTCTAGTTTTATTATAAGAGCTAATAATGCAGAAACCAAGAGTTGCATAAATAAAAATGAGCTGATCATGGTGTACGATCCTTTTAATGTGCTGTTGAATTTGATTTGCTAGCATTTTGTTGAGAATTTTCGAATCTATTGTCATCAAGGATATTGGCCTGCACTTTTCTTTCCTGTTGTGTCCTTATCTGGCTTTGGTATCAGGACAATGCTAGCCTCATAAAATGAGTTTGAGAGAGTTCTCTTTTCTTCAATTTTTTGGAAGAGTTTGGGAAGAATTGGTATTATTTCTTTAAATATTTGGCAAAATTCACCAGTGAAGCCATCTGGTCCTAAGCAATTTTTAAAAACACATCCAATTATATCTCAATAAAGCTATGAAATTTTATAAAGAAATCAAAACGAGCTGTTATTTGTTATTAGTAATTACGATCTCTATTAGTTATCTATTGTTGTGTAACAAATCACTGGAAATTTAGTGGCTTGAAATGACATTTTTATTATATGACAGTTTCTTTGGCTCTTTGGAGAAGGGGGACCTGGGTTCTCTACCTTAAGGTCTCTCACGGGTTGTGCTATAATCAAGCAGCTGACTGGGCAGTTGTCATCTCAGGGCTCAGCCAGGGAAAGGTCCACTTTCCACTCATTCACATGGTAGGAGTAGGATTCAGTTCTTCCTGAACTGTTGTACTTGGGGTCTCAAATTTGTCTATTGGTGATAGGCTACCGTAAGTTAGTCCCTTGCCACTTGGGTCTCTCCATAGCATAGCTCAAAATATGGCAGCTTTGTTCATCAGAGCAAGCAAGTGAGAAGGACGAGAGAGCAAAAGGCAAACAGGGAGAGGGGAACCAGACAGAAATCAGTGTCTTTCTTAACCTAATTTCAGAAATGACATACCACTTTTTGTGTCATATTGTATTCATTAGAAGCAAACCTGTAGGAGGGGTTTACACAAGAGCATAAATACCAGGAGGCAGGGATCATTGGGAACCATTTCAAAAGCTGCTTAACAGAATTTCAGAGAATTTATTAAAGAATATAGGGGTAGAATATATATTAATAATTATGTACTTGGTGTCTCACAAGTCATTTATACAAATAATCATTGTGAAGAATTTCTAAGGAGATGTAAAAAAATAAGTATGCTGCTACAGCAGTATCCTTAAAACAATTTTATTTGCATATTGTCTCATTGATGTCATGCTTGGTAAATATTCATTTGGGTTCAACTTTGACTTGGTCATCAGTCACCCTACTATCTGTGTTTGGGATGTGGTATATGTAGTGATGAAATACAAAAATTTAAAGCATGTGCTCTGTTCTCAAGGAACTAACAATCTTGTTGAAAAGAAACCTATAAAGTGTGAAAAAATTCTAAAATACACTTAATGCCGATAAGTTATAAACTGAATGATACTGACTCAATTACCCTGAGGTTAGTTGTCAGAGGGAAAGATAAAAATGACCAAGTCGAAGCGTTTAGGAAAGGTTTTATTTAGAAGTTGAGGCTTAAGCTGGGTCTTGAAAAATGGTGAGTACATTCGTCATTCTTTTGCCTACAAATATACAACCCTTCTTAATGTTTAGGGAATTCACAATTGTGTATTTTCTGGCAAGAAGAAATGTCCTACTTCCCAAAGTACAGATTATCTCAATGCCAACTGGCAGGAGGCGCACTGGCAAATGACTCTGTCTATCAAATGTCCCTACCTAGAATTTTTCATATGGTGCAAATTAGACAGAGATGAAGTAATGCCTCCATGGTGGTGGTGTGTAGTGATGTGTTTGTTGCTACGTGGTCTTCCAGACTGCTTTGATTTTTCTTGGTTTTGTAAGTCTAGTTTTGCAGTCTTCCAGTGACTCTGTAGGCTACAAATAAGTTCTTCTTCTTTCTTTCTTTATTTTTTTTGCTTAAGATAGTCAGCATCTGTTTATCTTGCTGGCAGTCAACACCGCCAAATGTCATGTAAGTGCAGAATCATGCTTTTTTTCAGGTTAGGGAGACAGCGTGCACAAGGGCTGTGGCCTTACATTATAGCAGTGGTATTTTAATATAGTTTGGTATTTTTCAGTATAATTAATAACATAGACAGATGTGTATGTCTGATCTAGTAAGCATATCTGTGACAAGAATGATGAAGTAAACTGAGAATGCTAATTAGACAACACCTGTCTCTGATAAAGATGAATGTGCATATTTTTAGCCTTAAATTTTGAGAAAGCTTTATGCATCTTCATGGAATTAGGAACTGGAAGTAGTACTGTCAAGGCGTGCAGTGATAAGAGAAGAAGTTCCATCTGCTCTACAGTCAGCCCTCCATGCAATAGTTTCTCTACCGGAAAACGGGACTTGTGATAGAGAAAAGATCAGCAAGAGTAACCAGTCAGCCCTGATTTTGGAGTGTGGGGTAAAGGAGGGAAGCAGATGCAACTGGAAATGTGATTTGAGAGTCAGACCACTTCTCTCGTTGTTCTATTTACTTTTCCTGTAAGAGGAGTGTCTCTGCATCGTATTTGGAGATAGAGAACCCCTTGATTTTCCCAAAGTTGTCCTGTGTCTAGGTGGGAACCAGTACTTTGGGTAGGGAATAATTTCTAAGCACAGCTAAATGCCAGATAGTTGACTCCTGGAAGATATGTTGCCTGCTGCTGCTTTATTACAGAAACTATCAAGATCTTAAATATAAAAAAAAACTATTTTTTTAGTTATTAACCCAGCCTTTAAAGATAATATTTTATTACTACAACCTGGAGCAAATGGCTTTAGGAGAGACTATAAAACCAATAACGCATTCAGCATAGCATAATATGAAAGTCAAGGTAATATTATTTTAATAAACATTTAAATCCATCTAAAGCCATCTGCATTTTTAATCGCGTTAACCTCTTTTCCAGACCTTCCTGACCTGAAAGGGAAACTGCTGTGGAGTGACACCCGGTTTGATGCATATGCATGAACAGTCAGCTTCTGAAACGCGTGGAATTCATTTCCAAGCTGAAGGCTGAGGTTTTAGTGTGACTCCTTCAGCATCGTGTTCCTGCTGGACCCGCACGTACTAGAAGTGCAGCGCTAACAGCCCATTTCACTCGGCTTCATCATTTACTATAAACCTAAATAGCATTTGGAGAAGAGTACATAATAAATGCATTCAGACACTGCAGCTGTTTTCTGTCTGTTTTCCAAACACATAATGTGCTAATTTGGAAAAAAATCAACAACAGCTGCAAATATATGTCAACAGCAAGGTCTTCAAGGGAAGGCCTTAATAGGTTTTGTTAATCAGTGGTGAACCAGGTGTGAATAAATAATTAACACACTTGATAACAGAGCCCTGTAGCCACTCCTGAGGTAGCTAAAGTTCTGATAGCCTTTCCTTTGAGTTCAAGATTTACCTGCAATATTTAAAAAGAAAAATACTTACTGGCTACCAGTTCAATAAAGCTAAAGTAAGACAAAAAAAAAAGAATATTGAGTATGGATTTCAAGAAAGAAACCTCCCCTAATTTAGAATGCATTTTAATTTTATAAATAAAAGCAGAAATCTAATAAAACATTTCACTGGTATATTATTTTTTAAACAAAGAGCTGCTGCCTATGAAGTAGAAATGATCAAACAAAATTGATTGCATATAGAACATATCATTGTAGTATTAACATTCTGATTGTTACATTTCCTTTTGAAGATGGGAAATGCCATAATATAAAAGAAACATGGTCTTAGCAGCAAGTGAGCATGAAATGCATACCAGAACTCGGTGGTTATTACCCTTAAGTCTGCACTGTGTCAATAAGCCTACATGCATTTTAATCACCTACTGTGTAGGGGAGTAGACACATTCACTAATTTTATTAGTGTAAATATAATTAACAGAATCTGAACCATTGTGGCTAGTAATTAACCAACATGACAGAAAAGTCATCATTTTATAGGAGACTGTACTGTGCGCTCGGGTTTAGATTACACGAGTGGTTTCCAGAGTGGTCCCAGGCCCAGCAGCAGTATTACCGAGGGACCTGTTAAATTGTAAGGCCCTGTCTCAAACCTACTAAACTGGAACTGTAGGGCCCAGAGATCTGTGGAGTAAGAAGTCACTTCAGGTCATTGTGATGCTTGCTAAAATTTAAGGTCATTTGTCTATACTTGTCACTAATTTGTATTACAGAGTGGTGTTAATTGCCAAGAGCATGGTTTGATGACCACGGCCCACATCTGGGGACAAAAGCCTGTCTAGTATCCCACTCTGTCAGATAAATCAGCAGCTGTTGGTGTCATGTCACTGTGAGGCTTGCTGAGAGGCACCAGACAGCAAAGTCATTTGCTAGCAAATTGTTTTTCCAGTGATGTAAGAAGTGAACTGTGTAGGAGAAAGGTCACCTTTGCAGGAGTGCATGTTCCCAAGGGAAGCTTGTTCTCTCCCTTCTTCAACTCATGGGCGTTGAGATTAGGAGTATTTTACTGTCCAAAGTTAAAGTGACTAGTAAAGTTGCCATTGTGAAAACTCTCAGTCCTCCACCAACAGAGGAATTGTTGTTAACCTGTCAACTGATATTCGCAATCAACAGAGTGTCTAAGGAGACAGTGGCAGACGTTGCTACCTTACCAAGTTTAGAAGCCAGATCATAAGACTTTTTCACAGGTAAAATGAGTATGTCAGAAAATGGTCAAACTTGAGCCATCTTGTCCTTTCTTCCTCACACCTCAGTGCCATTTTTCTAGAATTTCTTTTGCAAGAGTGCCACTCAACAATAGTGTGGACACTGGTGCTGGAAGATGAGGAGGAGAGGAAAGAAGCAAACACAACCATCAGGGAGGTTTAATTCCTGCCCAGTGAAACCCCCCCACTCCCCCAAACTAATTGCTATGAACTGAATGAATGATTGTGTCCCCAATTCATATGTATTTGGTGTTGGGGCCTCTGGGAAGCAATTACGATGAGGTGAAGCCATCAGGGTGTGGCACTCATGACGGAGTTGGTACCCTTATAAGAGTGGATACCAGAGAGCTTGCTTTCTCCTTCAAATGGTAAGCCTGGAAGGAAGCCTTTACAAGAACCCAACGATTCCAGGGCCCTGATCTCAGACTTTCAGCCTCCAGACCGGTGATAAAATACATTTCTATTGTAAAGCCACCCTAAGTATTTAGTTTTGGCAACCCAAGCAGATTAAGACATTAATTAACCTTTGTTCTTAATTCATCAAGATATCTTGGCTCTGGGGAGAGAAGGCATTTCTCTCTCCCTCCAATGTTCAGGAACACTGCATTCTTTTAAAAGCTAACTCTTTCCCCCTCTGGATCCTCTTCTTGTATCTGAGGGGGGTGAGACTGTGGTTGTGGGAAGGGCGTTTTAGTCAGCCTTGGGAAGAGATGGCTGGTATTTTTTTCAACTTATTGATAGATATGATCACCTTTTACTCTCAACTGTGAACTTTGTCCTTAGGTCTAACACTTGATACTGAAGAATATCCTCTTATATTCATTTTCTGTCTGTATTTTATAACTGTCAAATAATTGTTCTGTTCCTTTGCTTTCAAATGTTAATTTTTTTAAATAAGTGAAAAATTGCCTGATACAAAATAGACACTCAAAAATATCCTTTAATGAGTTTGAAATAAACAAACAAATAAATAATCATATTTTGTTTAGAAATGTGCTTAGTTATTAAGAGGGAAATATGCACAAAAAGGCTATAAAACTCAGGGAAGTTGTTTGTATTTTATTATTATTATTATTATTTTTATCCTCACTGGAGGACATTTTTGCATTTATCTTCAGATAGAGCAGGAGGGAAAAAGGGAGGAAGAGAGAGAGAGAAACACTGATGTGAGAGAGACACATCGACTGGCTGCCACCCACAGGAACCCAACCGGGGCTGGGGACAAACCACAACTGAGGTACATGCCATTAACGGGAACCAAACCTGGACTCTCTGGTCCGCCGGCCGACGCTCTAACCACTGAGCAAAACCGGCCAGGGCTGGGAAGTTGTTTTTAAGTTAATGGAATACAAGATAAGTTTTGGAAGGCAGAAGCGACAAACATGACATTCTGCTTTTGTGATCTTTGGAAAATGAGGACACCTGCCTCAAAGTAGGAGAGCCAAAATCAATCATCATTACTTTACAATTCCACATTTATTGAGAGGTTACCATGTGAGAGTCCGTGAACTAACCCTTATGAAAAATTTCTAATCCTCCCAACCAGCCTGATGATGGCACTCATTACTGTTAGAAGTTGAATTGAATCTCTGTAAAACTCATTTGTTTGAAGTCCTATCCCTTAGTAACTCAGAATGTGACTTATTTGGAGATAACAACCTTACAGAGAAAATCAAGTTAAAATGAGATCATTGGGGTCAATATAATTGGGGTCCTTATAAAAATGTTTTTACCTCTTGGAAAGATAGGAACACAGGGACAATACTGTGTAAAAATGAAAGCAGTGATTGGGGTGATATTCTTACAAGCCAAGGAATGCTAAAGATTGCCAACAACCCACCAGAAGCTGAAGGAGATGCGTGAAACAGATTCTGTCCCACAGCCCTCAGGAGAAGCTAACTCTACCAACAACATCGATCTTGGACTTCTGGTTTCCAGAACTGTAAGGCAATCGACTTTCGTTATTTAAGACACCAAGTTTGTGAAACTTGGTTAATACATCCATGAACACTAATAGAATTAACATTGTTATTTTATAAATGAGGAAATGGGTTTAAGAATTCATTAATAGGTAGTATGACAGACTGACTCTAGGGTTGTCCCCATGATCCTCACCTCCCCATGTTCATTCTCTTGTGATTTCTACCCATGAATGTGGGTGGGACCTGTGATTTATTTCTCATTAATAGAATATGATAAAGGTGATGGGACTTGCATGACTGATGATCCGTACTGGATTATGTTATATAAGGCTGTAAAGCCCTCTGACTAGGGGACTCTCTCTTTTGCTAGCTTTGAGGAAGCAAACTATCATGTCATGAGCTCCCATATAGGGTGGGCTATGTGCCAAGTTGCTGAGGGCCTCCTCAGGCTGACAGCCAACAAGGAACTGAGGTTTCTCTGTCTGGCAACCTATGCGGAACTGAACGCTGCCAAAAACTACATGAATCTGGAAGCAGGTCCTTCCTTGGGGAAGACTCAGATGAAAACGCAGCCCCGGCCAGCACCTTGATTGTAACCTTGAGGAAGACCCAAGTAAGCCATGCCCAGATTCTTGAATACAGAAACTGTGAGATCATGTATGGTTTTCAAGCCATTTTCTAAAGTTTATCACTTTTGAGTTTGTAAAAAGTTTATTTTTTGCAGTTAATTAACTGATATAGGTGGTATTGCCTCTTTAAATCTCTATTGTTGGCAGAAAACAATATATTCCATCAAAGTTTTATTGCATAAGGGTCTTGAGCAAAAGTTTCATTGTTTTTTGTTTTCAAATCAGCATCCTGTTGTAAAGAGAAAGAAGGAGCTACTTTTAAAGACCATGGTGAAATAAGGATTCTGAATTTAGAGTTAGAAGACTTGATTTTTTATTTTAATCCTCACCTGAGGACTTTTTTCCATTTTTGTTCAGATAGAGTGGGAGGGAGAGAGAGGAAGAGAGAGAGAGAGAGAGAGAGAGAGAGAGATTGACATGAAAGGGACACATCGAGTGGCTGCCTCCTGTACGACCCCAACCATGGCGGGGGAAGAATCGCAACTGAGGTACGTGCCCTTGACCGGAATTGAACCCGTGACTCATTGGTCCATGGGCCGACACTCCAACTGCTGAGCCAAACTGGCCAGGGCAGAAGACTTGATTTTAAGCCCCGTCACTGTTACTTACGTGACAGTAGGAAGGACCACGGACAAATTTCTTATAATTTGTCTCCTCTACTGTGAAACAGGATTAATACTATGGGTGAAAGAACCCAGTACAAGGCATAATATATACTAGGAATTAATAAATGCTGCTTCCCTTCTACTTCTTCACAGCCTTTCATTCTCTGACAGAGATGCATAATCTATGGGTGCTAGCAGGGAGCCCCATATAACTCAAGGGCAAGTAGGTCAGTGATCTTTGGTGGTTTGAGGTGGTAGTGAAACTTTTAGCACCTATATAAGATTGCAAGTGAAAGACAGCTATAGATTCAAACCAGAAGATGTGTCATGTGGGTCTCTGTGAAGTTACATAAAGGTGGGCATGCTGGTCTCCTCTGTGGTTCAGGAAAGATTTATTTCTTGCACTGAATTTTCAGAAAAACCAAACAAGAAGTACTTTTCATTTTTCATTTGTGAGAGTAGAGTTGGTCAAGCAGTCATTAGGGTTGGGTTATTCTGTTTCTATCTCTTTCCCCCATTCATCTCTCTCACAAATAAATACAATGTGTGGCCTAGGAGCTGGGAACAGGTATACTAGGACTTTTGAATTAAATTAATTATCAAGTGACACAGGAAATTGACATTGAGCCTTTTTTTAGTGACATTATAAATTACATTATCATAGATCTTGTATAGATTCATTTCATTATCTCAGCTGCTACTTTGTCATCTATCTATCTATCTATCTATCTATCTATCTATCTACCTACCTATCTATCTATCTATATCTTATTTATTTCCATTATTTTTCACAAGTAATACTTTCAACCCACTGGCTTGATTGCCTCAGGCTTATACATTCTATGATGAGATTGGTGTCATTTGAACTGTATAGCAATAGTCATATGAAACTGATCATTTTGGGTGGGCTCAGGATTAGTAGAGAGTGGAACAACTCTTGCATTGGATACTGAAAACTCAGGGAGTTAATGCCCCAGGAGAGCTGAAGTTATAAGGGAGTCCTTTCAAGACCCAAACTGGGAAATAAGTAAAAGAGACAACCTAGAAAGAGCACCCCGCCTCAGTGAAGAAGACAGCTCACGTGACCCCAGCTTTTCTGTATAGGAAGGAGCTAGAATTCTGATGGGAAGGGAATGGGGAGAGGAATTGCTTTGAAGCCAAGTTGGCACAGTGATTTACATCAGATTGCAAAGAATCACTTGTGTATAGTAAAGAATGGGGTTGGTAGGAAATGAAGACTTAATATGTAAAAAATCGCTTGTCACCATTATTTTACCAGCTGTCTAACCTGAGCAGATCTCAATTCTCTCACTTGTAAAGTGAAGATAACAATAGTATACAGCATATAGGATTATTGTAAATTAGTCTTGAACTTTAGATACTAAGCAGGACACAGGGTATATAGTAATTGCCCAATAAATGGTATTTTCAAAAATGTTATTACATTCTCGATCAAGAATCTAAAGAGTGATGGTTTATCAAATCAGCTACCACTACAGGCACACAGAACTGAACATAATACTTGGGACTGTATTTTTTCCCTGAAGAGTTTTATATATTCTTCTGGATAAAGGTGGCCCTGTATGTCCAGTTATGTACGGGAAATAATTGCTACCAGATGGCCATGTACAGGCATGCTTTGCTTGAACGTGGGACATGGGTTCTGAGAGGTGATAGGGATGTTTGCATCTATTTTAGGCAGTCCAGAAATATTTTCTCTCAGAGTTTGTTAGTTGGATCTGACTGCTTTGTTTTTTCCCATCAAACTGAGGCAGATTTCAAGTTCCCATTTATTTTTAAAGGCCCATGTATGTATATTGTTTTTTTTTATACACCTACAAAATCTAGTTTCTCAAAGTGCACATGTGCGCCATATTAAGCTAGAACCATTCATCACACAAGTGATACTTAGTAGATAAACACAGCACATTAACATTTAAACAAAAATGAGTTTTTCCCCATCATGTTACCTACTTCAGATACAAGAACAGTGAGAAAGAGGCACTGAAAAAAAAAATACCTGTCGGGAAACATGATTGAACCTGCAGTAAAGCTGGGTTCCCATGATGGGGAAACGTTTTATAATGAGGTGTGACTGAATTAAACACCTGGTGGTTGCAATATCAAATTAAATCACCCCTTTTAAACTCAATTTCACTTATGAAGGAACTGTAGTTTTTTTGTTTTTTGTTTTTTTCCCACAAAACAATGAAATAAGCTCATTAACCATAAGAACGCTAAAGTGATGGCTGCTAAGTCAAGGACAAGTTGGTTACAAAGGCCACATTGTCATCTCTTCCTAATTAATAAGGCCACATTCTATCTTTGTGTTAATTTATCTTCATAAATTAATTTTGTTATACTGTCTTATAATGTCTGTCTTTACTCACATATATGTAAGTATGAGATACCAATTTATAGATGTTATTCTTTCTACTCAGTGTCTTTTAATGAGTATGTGTCTTAGTCCATTTGAACTGCTTTAATAGAATACCGTAAACTGGGTAGCTTACAAAGAGCAAACATGTATTTCTCATAGTCTGGAGGCTGGGAAGTCCAAGATCCATTCCTTGGCAGATTCAGTACTGTATCTGGTGAGAAACCCACTTCCTGGTTCATAGATGGCTGTCTTCACTCTGTGTCCTTACAGGGTGAGAGGGACTGAGGATCTCTCTGGGCCCTCTTTTTAAGGGCACTAATTACATTCATGAGGGTTCCACTCTCATGACATAATCATCTCCCAAAGACCTCACTTCCTAATACTTTGGGGTTAGGCTTTTAACACGTGAATCTGGGCAAGGTGGAGGGAGAGTATAACCATTCAGTTCATAATAATAGGTGATCAGAATAATAATATTCATAACAAAGCAATACCACTATGCATAATTATAGCTAACATTTACTCAATGATTCCTTATAACAAGTATCATCCTAGGATTTTTATATACATTAACTCATTTCATAAAGAAGACCCTCCTTCATGATGCTTATCTCTCCAAGGTTAATAAGAGCTCCCACTCGCTAAACCTACCCTTGACCCTTCAGCCATAAGCTAAGATCACCTGGCTGCTGAGAATGACTCATCCTTCCCTGAGATGACTATGTTGTTTTCCACCTTAGCCTGTGGTTTACCCTTTTGTAACCTCGCAGAAACTTCATTTCTTTAATATGACTTTTTCCTTAATTCAAGCTAGCTTTGTCCAGTCTAACAACACCATGACATACTGCAATTCACCCCCTTAATCATTACATCATTAGGACATCAAGTTCTGGTCAGCATCAAACTGTCTTAAGAGAAAAGCCTCAGGTCTGTTGGTCAAGGAAACAGAGTTTTGGTCAAGCTAAAGGTAACAACTTGACCTTAGTTGTGTTTCAGCCCCGGGTTCATGGAAGCAGAATGACCCTACTGACCACATCCTCGTGAAACGAGACAGAACAACATCATGACTGACATCAGGACCCAACACAATGATTAACTACTTCTTACCCTGGCCCCAACCAGTCAGTAGAGCCCAGGACCCCAAACTCCATTGTCACCATGATTAATGACTTATCCCAAATATGATCTATCCCTTAGGAGCCATCGGGGAGCCAGGATTTAGAGTACTTCTCACCCGTTTCTCTGGGCTTGCTGCCATTTCCTCAAATAAACCTTTACTTTTTTGCTGCAAAATCCTGGTCCCGTTTTATTGGGTTTTGATACGTGCAAGCAAATGGACCCCTTTACTTAGGGAACAATTTGCCTAGAATTCTCTTTTTTATCTTCACACTTCAATTTCAGTTATCATTTAGGACTGGTTTTAAATATCATTCTCTTTAGGGAGTCTTTCCTAACTCACACAAACTAGAATGGGAGCCCCTTCTTTGGACCCAGAGTAGCGGATCATTCACCCTACTGTCGCTCTTACCATGTTAGGAAATTTCTGGTATATGTCATGCTTTTTGATAATAGAAACCATATGTCACTTATCAGTTGTAGCAAAGTGCCAGGTTACAGTGGACAGCCAATACTTATTTGCTGAAATAATAAATAATTAGATTTATTATTTTTGTAATCACATTTGGATCATTTTCCAAATAATTTCTGGGTTATGAAACATGACAGAGAAGGGAAAGGGAGGGAGTATATCAGGGCAAGAATATCCAGACAGTCCCTGGTGAACAATTTGCTTTCTGTAAAAATCCTAGGGAAGTGAAAGAAAGGATAGTGAAATAGATCCCGGACTGCTAGACAGTTCATTCTAAAGATAGTGACTTAAAAATGTCCTTAGTCAGGTTTTATTTGCCCTTTAGTTATTGGGGGACTTTCAAGTCCATTTGATAAGCATTGCCAAAAAAATGTATTACTATGAGTGATTTAAAGCTAATGGTAAGAAAATTGGATGAACAACAAGAAAAAAATAAAGAACTGCAAAATAAAAATGCAAAATAAGAATCTAGGCGGCACGGGCCTTTAGAATGAGCACACTGCTTACATTTCTGCAAGATGTATTCACCTGTTTTGTAAGAGTGAAATAATGTTAAAACTAACTAAACTTTCTTGTTTTTAACAGGTTTTTCATGATTAATGATACCTCTAATGTGGATGCTTTAAGGACTGATATTTAAATAGGAATGAATCAAGTAGTGTTTAAATAGCAAAAAAAAAAAAAAAAAAATGATGTGAATATTTAATATAAATGTCTTTCAGAATTTAGACAGAAATAATATCACATATATATTTAAATAAATATTGAAACCAAATCAAAATGATGTGTGCTGTAAATGGCATCCATTATTTATAGAATCGATTACAATCAAAATAATTACATATGCAGGTATATCAATTATGTTAAGTAGATGTTGGATATTTAATGACTAAAGACTTTTATAGCAGCCTCAGAACTAATTATCAAATGAACAAGCTATTATTTGTCTTTCTAGATGTTTCTGAAATATCTTAATATTTAGAATTGTTTTGAGCAAGATGCAATATATTAGTTTTATACATTTGGCAGCAAATTAAATTTATTAATTAAATAGATTTGCATTCATTTTGCCACTAAGTCGTACTTAGAATGACTCAAGTCTTAAAGAATTATCTAAAGGAATCTTCCCAAGATGATTGAGACATTGTGTCTCTGGCTCTGTTGAAATATCAATGCCTTGAAAATCTTTGTAACTTTTCTTATTCTACATGTACATTGTGTTCATATTTCAAATGAGACTGAAACAGGGCCTATACACATAGTAAACAATGATTAAAACCAAGTAAAATATTTATTTTAAATATCAGGGAAAAAAACAAATATAAATTTTTTTTAAAAAATTTGAAATTAGTGTTTCTGTTTGCCTTTAAATATAAAGATGTTGCCTTTCTAAAAATTCATATTAAGATCTGTTTTCCATGATTTCTCCTCTATATGTTCTTGTGATTGGTGTTAGGAAGTCATTATAATATGGTGGTTGAAACTGTGGGCTTTGTGAATGGTGTCTGACATAATGGATGTGCTCTAGAAATATTAGTTACATTGATGAATAGTCAAATACCCCCCCCCCCACACACACACACTTATTATTTGGGTGAATTTAGGCAAATACTTAGTTTTTCTGAACTCCAATTTCTTCTGGAAAACATGATAGTAGTTGTGATGATTTAATGATCTATTATATTTGGGAAGTGCTTAATTTTTCCCCCCAATTTTGTTTTCTCTTATCACTTCCTTATAGTCCCAGGCCCCCCTCTTTATATATGCCCTAAAAGCAAAGAGTCTCTCTGAAGAAGAAACTGTATATCTTAGCACAGTTTGCTAGTAGTAAAGCATCCTGGAAACAACTGGTTACCAACCGTTCTCATATGAATGTGCCTCTTTCTCTTCAGGGTGAGTCATTCCCGGTACTCCATGAAATGAAATGGGCTCTGATTGTAAACGTCCTCTACAAAGCTGACTTTGAGAAACTGTCTAAGATCTCCAAACAGCTGAGCTGCCAGTGCTGCTCGGTGGAAGGCATGGAAGGCCAAACTAGTTGAACTCTATGAGTACAAGAATTATGTAAAATTATGACAAACACGAAGCAATCATGTAGAAAAATATCTGGCTGCCATGCGGTACGTGTCTCCTAGCCTATACAATCAATGATAAGAAACACTTTATTGTTTGACACAGAGATTTCTTAATCTTACTGCTGAATATCAGATATTTTCCCTTATAGAATAAAATTAGTCTAAGGATGACAAATGGCAAGCAGAGTCAGATTCAGGTAATTTTAGTAATTTTCTTTTTTCCAGTATTGTTTATATTAAAAATTTCATGTTAGTGTAAGGAATAAAATAGTAAGGTAGACAAAGTAGTTCCATATATAAATTTCAATAGTTCAGTTTTAAAACAATTATTAATCTGTCTGTTAAATTACTTTCTGGACAATGCCAGCATTCAGCATTTTCCCAAACTTGCTTAACTTCTATGCTTTTCATATCTATCTGTTATTTAAAAAATTAAAATTGTGTTAAGTGTATTACCAGTCTCATAGCAAATGCCCAAGAAATAGATGTTTTAATTATTATATAAAATAGAAAAGACAACTGGCCATGTTTAAGACTTTAACCAATGATGTGAACAAAATTTGTTTTTATAGACAGTTGATTAGTGTGAAGCTAAACGATAAAATATTTGAATGAAAAGAACCCCTCTAATTTTCTTGGCATTGCACAGATTCTGTGTGGTTTTGGAGGTCACTCGAAATTTTCTGATTTAGTTTTATTTTTTCAAGTAATAGGGACACTAATTTCTGGTGGAGCAAAAGTACACACACAAAATAGAAGGCCTTATTCAGAAATGTGACATAACATTAAGGTAAAGGCATCTGTTTCCTGTGTCTAAAGATGAGCTCATGCCGGGCCGGTGTGGCTCACTGGTTGAGCGTCAACCCATGCACCAAGAGGTCTCCAGTTTGAGTCCAGGTCAGGGCACATGCCCAGGTTGTGGGCACAATCCCCAGTATTGGGCATGTAGGAGGAGATCAATTGATGTTTTCTCTTGTTGATGTTTCTATCTCTCTTCCTCTCCCTAAAATCAATAAAGGAAAAAAAAAAAAAAAGATGAGCTCAGCAATTACAGCCGATATAAAAAACAAGCTGCCATCTATTGTGGCAATAATTTTATATATTTGATATTATCTAGTTCATATTTTGTTTTGAAATAAATATCTACCTTTGTCTATGAGGGTCACAATCTTGGAGAGAAAATAACTTTTCCAAAGACATACTGATAGTCAGATACAGAGTTGAGCACTGAGCCAGGGCACATGCAATCCAAGCTATGCTCGTTAAGCACGGTGCTGTACTTCCTGTCTAATTCATAGGTGTTCAGTAGAGTACACACTCAGATTGCCTTTTGCTGAGTCACTGGAGGATGACTCTGATTAATAAAATCTTCTGTAGATGTCTTACAAATGGTTGCTTCAATACCATGTAATCTTTGTGTATAAAGGGCATGGACATACATTTTTTCTCTTCTTTTTGACACCTCAATAGCGTAACTAAAGCAAAGGTTAGTTATGGATCAAATCCTTCTTGTTTTAGCAGAAAGCTAAAACCAAACTCATTTTACTAGGCCAGCATTATCTTAATTCCAAAACCAGATAAAGACACTACAAAGAATGAAAATAATAGGCCAGTATCACTGATAAACATAGATGTTAAAATCCTAAACAAAATATTAGCAAACATATCCAGCAATACATTAAAAAGATCATACTCCATGATCAAGTGGGATTTATTTCAGGGATGCAAATTTAGTACAATATTTACAAATCAATAAATGTGATATCCCACATAAACAAAATGACAGATAAAAATCACAAGATCAGCCTTGGCTGGTTTGGCTCAGCAGTTAGTGCGTCAGCCCGCTGACCAGAGTCATAGGTTCGATTTCGACCAAGGACACGGACCTTGGTTGCAGTTTGTCTCTGGCCCTGGTCAGGGTATGTGTGGGTGGCAACCAGTCGATGTGTCTCTCTCATGTCGATGTTTCTCTCTGTCTCCCTCCCACTCTATCTGAAGATAAATAGAAAAATATCCTCCGGTGAGGATTAAAAAACAAAAAAAAAAAACCACATGATCATATCAATAGATGCAGATACAGCTTTTGATAAAATCCAGCACCCATTTATGGTAAAAACTCTCAACAAAGTGGGAATAGAAGGAACATACTTGAACATAATAAAGGCCATATATGATAAACCCACAGCCAACTTCATACTCAATAGGCAAAAATGAAATTTTTTCCGTAAGATCAGGAACAAAACAGGGAAGTCGACTTTCACCACTCTTATTTAACAGTGCCACAAGTCCTAGCCACAGTTAGGAAGAAATAAAAGAGATCCAAATTGGAAAGGAAGAATTAAAACTGTGACTTTTAGCAGATGACATGATACTGTATTTAGAGAACCCAAAACATTCCACCAAAAATCTACTAGAACTGATAAACAAATTCAATAAAATAACAGGACACAAAATAAATATCCAGAAATCAGTTGCATTTTTATACACCAATAATGAACTATCAGAAAGGAAAACTAAGCACAGTCTTATTTATAATTGCATTAAAAAAATATCTAGGAATAAATTTAACCAAGGATGCAAAAGACTTTTACTCAGAAAATTATAAGACACTAAAGAAAGAAATTGACGAAAATACAAATAAGTGGAAGCATATACTATGTTCATGGATAGAAAGAATTAACATTGTTAAAATGTCTATACTACCCAAACCAACCTATAGATTCAATGCAATTCTTATCAAGGTACCAATGGTGCATTTCACAGAACTAGAACAAATATTCCAAAAATGTATATGGAATCACAAAAGACTCTGAATAGCTTCAGTAACCTTGAGAAAGAAGAACAAAGTTGGAGGAATCACACTACCTGATATCAAACTATACTACAAGTCCATAGTAATCAAAATAGCATGGTAATGGCATAACACCAGACATATAGATCAATGCAACAGAATAGCCCAGAAATAAACCTCTGCCTTAATGATCAATTCATATTTGGCAAAGGAGACAAGAGCATACAATGGAATAAAGACAGTCTATTCAATAAATGGTGTTGGGAAAATTGGACAAATATGTACAAAAAAATGAAACTAGACCACCTTTTTACACCATATACAGAATAAACTCAAACTGGATTAAAGACTTAAATGTAAGGCTTGAAACCATAAACATCCTAGAAAAAAACATAGGCAGTAAAACCTCGGACATTTCTTGCAGATATATACATATATATATATATGAAAATAATAGGCCAATATCACTGATACACATATTATAATCTCAATACATACATATATATATATATATTTTTTTTTTTTCCTGATATATTGCCTTGGGCAAGGGAAACAAAAAAAATAAACAAATGAGACTATATCAAACTAAAACATTCTTGCACAGCAAAGGAAACCATCAACAAAATGAAAAGACAACCCACTGAATGGGAGAACATATTTGCCTATGATACATCTGACAAGGGATTAACATCCAAAATTTATAAAAGAACTCAAATAACTCAACACTAAAAAATCCCAAAACAGTCCAATTGAAAAATGGGCAAAAGACCTGAACAGAAACTTCTCCAAAGAGAACATACAGATGGTCAATAGATATATTAAAAGATGCTCAGCATCATTAATCATCAGAGAGATGTAAATTAAAATAGATGTAAATGAGATATCATCTCACGCCTGTCAGAATGGCTATCATCAATAAATCAACTAACAAGAAGTGTTGGTGAGGATGTAGAGAAAAGGGAATCCTTGTGCACTGTTGGTGGGAATGCAGAATGGTGCAACCACTGTGGAAAATAGTAATTTTTCCTCAGAAAATTAAAACTGGTACTGCCTTATGACCCAGCAATCCCCCTTCTAGGAATATATTAGAAGAAACTCAAATATTGATTCAAAAGAATATATGCACTTCTATGTTCATTGCAACGTTATTTACAATAGTCAAGATTTGGAAGCAGCCCAAGTGCCCATCACTAGATGAGTGGTTAAAAAAGCTGTGGTACATTTACACAATGGAATGAATACTGCTCGGCCATAAAAAAGAAGACTACCTTACCCTTTGTGACAACATGGATGGGCCTGGAGAGTATTATGCTAAATAAAATAAGCCAGTCAGAGAAAGACAAGTACCATATCATTTCACTTATGTATCAAATCTAATGAACACAATAAACTAACAAACACAATAGAAACAGACTCTTAGATACAGAGAACAGACTAGCAGTTGTCAGAAGGGAGGGGCTTATGGGGCAGGGTGATAAAGGTGAACGGATTAAACAAAAAACAAAAACACATAGACACAGACAACAGTATGGTGATTACCAGAAGGAAAGGCAAGAGGGGGAGGTAGAAGAGGGTAAAGTGGGGCTAAATGGTGACAGAGGAGACTTTACTTTGGGTGGTGAACACACGATACAATATATAGAATACAGAATTGTAGACTTGAAACCTATATAATTTTATTAACCAATGTCACCTCAATTAATTCAGTATTTTTTTTTAAATAAGGAAAATTTAGAAAAATTTCAAGTATTAATTATCATATTTTTTTCAATACTTATGCTTCATTTTCCAAACTTGTTTGTTTTGCTCTGTTTTGTTTTAAAATTGTCAAGGTATCCTATCTCCTTGTTACTCTAGGATGGGCCAGAAACCAGCATCAAAGGCATTGTATGGGGACATTTTTGAAATGCAGACTGTTAGGTCTCATCCAGACCAACTAAATCAACACCTGCCTTTTGCAAGATCCTCAGGTGATTATTCATAGGCACATTAAAGTTTGAGTTTTACTACCCTAGCATGCCATCAGAATGCTTTCAAACTGCCTTAAAAAGCAGAGTAGCCACAATTATTATAATCTCTCCATGATCAACTACTCACTCTATTTTGATATGCCTGTACTTACACAGGGGAACAGAAGTGATTTAATAAATAATTGGCTTTCAGAATTCTTCAGCAATTCTTTTTTTTTAAATTTTTCCTTTATTGATTTTAGAGAGGAACGGAGAAGGAGAGAGAAATAGAAACATCTATGAAAGAGAACATTGATTGGCCACCTCCTGCATGCACCCCACTGGGGATCAGGCCCACAACCTGGGCATGTGCCCTGACCAGGAATTGAATCGGCGACCTCTTGGTGCATGGGTCATGGGTCAACGCTCAACCACTGAGCCACACTGGCCGGGCTCTTCAGCAATTCTTATTTCCCCACATTTGAGGTCACTTGATTTCTATCTGTAGGATTCCCTTATGAGGCCTTCTATTTCTGAGATCAATCCTTATTAAGAAGAAGATGTAGCCTATGGTTTAGGCTCAAGTCATTTCCAAGTGTTCTTCTGGTTGACGTAATTTGGCTTCTCTCTTGCTTACTGCTCCTAACTTCAGGCTAATAGTGACTCAGGTACGCATTTTTCTCAAAACTGTATTTCCTTTTCTTCTTCTGTCCTTTCTGGTGCCTGGTACCTGTTGACCTATGACCTTACCAAAAATTTACCTCCTGGATTTTCTGGTGGCTCTTATCTGCCTGTACATTCTATTTAGTTTTGATATTCAATTATAGTAAACTATGCAGCACAAATTTAGTGTTATGCTTCACCCAAAACATAATAACAAATATAGATTAATTAGTAATAAATTAGTTATTATGGATATCATTTAAAACGTACAGGTTATTTATGAATGTGAAAAAAATTATCTATCTTTCCTTTAACTCTATATTCTCTTAGTGCTTGATGATCAAGAGTTTGATTTTGAAAACTGCTGAACTTAGAAAATTTGGTAATGGGGTATTTTAGATATTTTATTCAGAATCCACTAAGAGCAGATGATATTATTAATTTATTATGTGAAACGGATGTTTTGGCAAAAACAGAATCTACAAAAGTTTAGAAAACCAAAGATCAAGTTCATTCAGAAAATTACATTGAAAAGATAAAGATTTAGTATCGGGTCTATTGTTTGAATGTGAAAGAAATCATATCAACCTTAAATTTATCTGCCTGTTTATTTTCCTGGCCTAGGATTGATGCCATCTTTAGGATATCTTGTTTATGATGTATGTGCCTATCTCAAACTGTCTACAATGAAGAGAGAACACCAGGTTTTTCTAGAAACCATCTTCTGGGCCTGAATTTCCTTTTATCTGTACTTTAGGACTATTTAAATGCTGCCTGAAGTCTAACATCTTGGAACAAAATGTATTCATTTCTCTCTGTCATGTTACATTTAATCACTTCTATTGTCAGCATGCCCTCTAGAATTCCAAAAATCCTCTTTCTCCACCAAACAAAATTATATATCTCATCTTTACTTTGATTAACACAAAACTATATTGTCATAATCCTCTTTGCACTGGCTTCTCAGTGTTCATTTTTTTCTGTCTCCAAATAGTTCTGTGTATGGCTCTCAGGTAATCTGCAACGCCTCCTGCCTATCATCATGCTGCTTTCTTTACTGAAAGTATTCAACTTCCACAGAACAGAAAATCGGTTCAAACTGCACCACCATATTAAAAAAATAACTTTAATAGATGCAGATTTTATGTATGTATGTATGTTTGTATGTATGTGCATATACCTGTACCTTTTTGTACACATAGGTATACGGATCAATGCATTTTTATAAACTGAGTACACTAATGTAACCAGTTCCTAGACCAATGCAAACATTTCTCTCCACTTTGTACTAAGGCTGAGACTTCATTCAGAGTTGCCTTTTTCCTGGGCTCCACACCACCGTTGGCCAGGATGGGTTAGGTTATGTAGCCGTAATAAACAACCCTATTTTTAGTGGTTAAAAGATTAAATACTTTTTTCTTGCCAATGCTGCATATCCATTGATGCCACTGAAGCTCTGCTGCACTTTACCTTTATTCATATTTTGAAGTGTTTTCTCTCATGGTAAGAGGAATGAATTAAGGAGAATTGTATCCAGGTACTCGAAGCCTCCATTGTTAATATTCTCTTAACATCTTTATTTGTATTCTACATGATACATGTGTTTCCTTGAAGTGTTGGCCCAATTTTCTAGTTTACAACGGTAAACATTATCATTTTTTTCAAATATTAGCATAACTCTAATATTTATTTAAGTGGTTGCTGTTATATTTATTTAAGTGGTTGCTTAGAGTGTCTAGTAGGTATTGTTAGCTTACCAAACATAGTCTATTGTCAATTGATATTATGCTACATCTAAAATAGTATGTGAATCTTAGAATAGTATATTTCCATTTCTGTCTCCATCCCCACCCTCCAATCAAGAACCAAAACCACCACTACCACCCCACATATAAAAACAGATCAAAACCCTGGCCTCTCTGATGTTTGTCCTGTTTACCCTAGCAGCCTTGGTGATGTGATGGTGGAAGGAGAGAAGGGGGTGATGCACTTTGAAGAGAAAATTAGGAGGTCACAAGCCAAGGAATACTGGTGACCCCTAGAAGCTGAGAAGGGTGAGCAAATGGATGCTCCACTCGGAAACCCCAGAAGGAATCAGCCCTGCTGTGATCTTCACTTTAGTAGATGACATTAATTTTGACTACTGACCTTCAGAACAGTAGGGGAAATTTATATTGTTTTAAGTTATTAAGTTTACAGTAATTTATCACAGCAGCAATAGGAAGCTAGTACATTTCCCATGTTCAAGGAAACACTGCCTTTCAATTATGGATGTCCAGTGCTTTAGAAATCATTCTTTTCATGTTGTGTTTGTCCGTTTGGTTTGGGTATTCCAGGTTGGAGAGTAAATATGATTCTTGTTACTCTATCTGGATGAATGTGGAAATGCAAATATGTTTTGTAATTGTCAGAGAATAAAAAGAGGGATTCCTCAATTCTTTGAAGATCCATGCATGGAGTTGCTTATTTTAGCGATAAAAGTTAGTATTTTGAAGTGTATGGATTTTATGCAGTTGATGAATTGATGGTAGGGAAAGTAAGTGATATAAAGATGGTGTCCTCATCTAATAGAAAAAAAAAAAGATGAATGTATGCATTGTGTAGTGGAAGTAATACAGTATGGTGAAAAGGCAAAGAACTTTGCAGTCAGACTTTAGTTTACTTTCTAATTTTACTCTCTTCTTTGTGAGTGAGGTGAGACATTAACCACTCTAAGCCTTGATTCTGTCATCAGTAAAACAAGGATGATGTTCTACGATTGTTGCAAATGATGAATGTAAAGTTCTTGGTCTGGTGCTTGGCACATAGTAAGGGTTTAATAAATGTAAATTTCCTGATTCACAATGTCTTCTAATATAAAAGTGAAGGATTGCACAACAGAATTGTGGGAGCTGGCTCTCTGCTCCCTGTAAAAATGGGCAGGGATGGGGAAGGAGTGTCTAGATACATGGTTATACTAGCAAGGGGTCTTGCATAAAACTGGGGATGTTAAGGAAGCAATTATAAATTTTTATATGATAAGTAATATTGAATAGTTAAAGTGGGGACTAGAAGTGTCTGTAAGAAGTTTTCAAATTGGAACTCTCCTTTAGTTTCAAGGCTGAGTAAGAAATGAGCCAACACTTAGAGCCAAAAGTCTTTTGTTCCATAGAAAAAACTTAGAATGATTGGATTAATTGATTTCAAATCCAAAACATTTTGTCCTGATCCAGCCCCTGGATAGAGCCATCATTCCCCTCATGAAATCTAGGGTTCACATAAAAGGAAAAACAGCACATACTGAATGCCCATAATTTATAATTTTTGCTCTTGAGCCAGAGGACTTCACAAACCCTCCACCTTTTATTTTGGGTTTCCTTCTTCCAACTTCTGACCTTAGCTCCACCCACTTGCCATTGAGTCATGACTTTTATCTTCTGTTTGCCTCTGTCATTCCCACATGTTAATCTTGTCAGTAATTTCCTGCCAGTATCTGCTCCAGGGACTTTTCCTGTCCTTTCAAGAACCTCCTGGACTCAAACGAGGGACTCACACAAAGGTTAAGTTGTAGAATGAGATACAATTGAAATTTCATGTCACATAATGTTTCTAAGATTTTAAAATTCTGTATGTTATATTTTTCTTTATGGTGACTTGTGGAAGTAAGCTACCTGGTTTGAATTCTTGCCCATTGTTTCCTAGCTGTGTCACTTTTTAAAGCCACTTCCTTTATTTTAGCTTTAGGTTTCTTCTATGTAAAACAATCAATTTTGGCACCTCCTTCATCAGATACCTGCAAGAATGAAATGGCTAATGTACATGAAAGTGCTCACAAATATCTAGTGCATGTAAGGGCTAAAAAAATTTATAATATTATCAGTATTTCAAAATGTATACAAATATATTTTGATAATTAATGACTAAATTCTGCTTTTATTATAGTTAAATTTCACATTTAATATAGTCACTTAAAACATAAAACTGCTCAAAAAATTTACTAAATTTCAAGTTCCTTTCTCTTTAGGCAGCCTAGATGTTTTACCCATATAATCCTACCCTTTGATGCTATCATCAGAGGCATCAGAATTATAGACTTAGCGGATGTTACAGAACTGCTTTTGCAAACCCAGTGCCCTAGATTATAGACAGGTAAGGGTGCCAAACAGTTCAGATACTTAGAAGCACTGAGTTGAATGCTTTAATCCATTAAGATAGAATATGTGACCTTAAGAATGGGCTATGTAATAGAATTTATGTTGCCTATTTGTAAATGAAGATTCCAGAGAAGATCTATGCCTGAAAATCACCTTGGGATCTTATGAAAATTCATATTCAGAATCAGCAAGTCTTGAGTGGGGCCTGAACTTCTGCAGTTATAGCAAGCTCCCAGGTGGTGTGTCTATGCTGCTGGCTCTTGACCTATACTATGGGTAGGAAGTTTATAAGACATAGGGGATTAGAGCAATGATAAGCTAATAATTGAAGCTCATTAGCTATTTTGAAATCCACTACTGGCCACCAAGTATATCTCTTATACATTTGACATGAATATATTCCATGGTTTTGAGGTTCTTTAAAAATTGTATTAGTAAAATATATCTCTTAGTTATGTTTTTCATAATGTTGATTTCACCTTATTGATCATTTCACTTATATGGCATATTCAATGTTAGAACTAGGCTACCAGATACATATTTATTAGAAAGTAAAGGTGAAGTTGGTAATCTTCTGCTCATCATTTTTATGATCATAATGTAAATATAATGAGTTAAAATAATTTTAAAAATCATTAAAATAATTAAGTTGTCTATAAAATACCCAAGTTTTATGTCTTCTTCCCTGCCCTGAGAGTAATATGTTCATGTACATGTTGCCTTAAAAGCAAAAACAAAAATACTGGATGAGAAAATATCTGAATCCAAGAAAAATGTCTGAAAACTTAAATAGCAATAATTAGAAGACAGCAAATCAGTAACATTGAAATCTATGCATTTTAAGGTGAACATTTTGAGGAATAATGAATACATCTCCAATTAAGTTTGATTTTTAATTGAAAAATATGAATGCATAAAAACAGTTCATAGAAAAGAATCAAATAAATGTTCTTTAGTAGAATTCCAAGAATAATTACTTCAGAAAAATTTAATTTTCTTATGTATTCACCTCATGTGGGGAAGCATTCTACTTCCAAGAAATCTTGTTTTTATGCAGCTTACCTTGGTGTTGGGCCTGTTTATCCACTGCTCTTTAGGCTCCTTATTATACTTAAAGTGAAGATACTATGTACTAATAAAACACTGCCTAGCGTTTGCAATGCTATGCACTAATAGAAATGTATTTTCAATAAAGAGTTTGAACCAAAATAAAGTGATATAAGATCGGTTTGCTTCTTAAAAAAACAAAAAAACAACACTTCTTTTCCCACAATTTCCTTGCTTGTTATTTCTAATTATTAGAGGATTTTACATTTGAGTCCAACTATCTTTTAGTACACTTGTATCTTGCAGTGTTTATGACAAGGTTGGATGTTACCATGGAAATCATTGTTCTACCACAAATTTTACATCCAAATGTTGATGTAATATTAAGATGATTATGGATTGTAGTTATTCAAAATTTAAAAGATTTAGTAATAAGGTGACAAGAATTAAAAATGGAAAGACTAAGAGGTTAACAGACTTGTTACAATGTAAAGATTTCCAAGATTCTCTGTTCTGCTGTGAATATTTAGAACAATATGTAAAATATTTAGAAAATTTAGAACATTTCCTGAAAGAATCAAGAAAATCCTCTTAAGCTACATAATTGAATTAAGGTGTTCTGAGATTGTTAGTTTCTCTAGTATGGTCACTTATCTCAGGTGGATATAAGTTCTCTTTAATGAACAAGAATATTAATCAGTGTATTAAATTATCATTGTAGTATTTTACACACATTTTCTAGTGTGTAATTAAAAAATAATGAGACATTTCAGCGAGGCAATGCTATATCATTGAAAAGCAAGACAAAACATAGACAAGCAAAAGAGACCTATAGAGAATCCAAGTAATGAAGAAATCTAGAGAAAATAATGGGAAAATTTACTGAGATTAGTATAGAACCAGAAAATATATATTTTTTAAAAAATATTTTTTCTTTATTGCTTTTAGAGAGAGAGGAAGGGAGAGAGAGAGCTAGAAACATGGATGAGAGAGAACATCAATTGGCCGCCTTCCGCATGCCCCCACCTGGGGATCGGGCCCACAACCTGGGCATGTGCCCTGACCAGGAATTGAACTGGTGACCTCCTGGTGCATGGGTCGATGCTCAACCACTGAGCCACACCGGCCGGGCCAGAAAATATTTTTTAAACAAATATACATTTTTTATGAATATATAATGAAAAATACTGTAACAGAATTAAAAACAAACAGTGTCAATGGGTTAAGCAAATAGATTAAGCTCAGGTAAAGAAAGTCTTTGAACAGGGAGATCGGTCAGAAGGAAACATCAAGATTGAAGTTTGAAGAGACATAGAAAATAGAAAACACCAAAAGGTTAAAATAGAGGTATGAGTCAAGTGACAATGTAATTGATTTTCAAATTGTGACAGTTGTGAGAATAAAAGTTTATCATTCAGTTAGTAGATATTCATTGATATCCATAGTTGTGAACGTGGACTGACTGGTCAAACCTAAGCATATGGTCAGTCCACCCAGAAGATATAGTTTAAAGGCCATTTTGAAAGTCTAACTTAAGTCACAGAAAGGAATAATTGAGAAAATGGGGAGACTAAATTTTCTAGAGATACTTGCATAGAATACAAATGGTATGATTAGACTTGAATAAGTCAAGGATCTGTGTTACAACTTCTAGAGTAATCACTACAAAAATCTTGTAAGATTGTATATCAAAAAGCTAATTGAGGTAAAATATTGAATAAAAGCAATCCATTGAAAGTTTCCAAGTAATGAAGGAAAGAAACATAGATTGATTACAAATTAAATGCTAATAGTAAAATGTTACTTTTAAACTCAAATATATCAGGTATTATAGTAAATGTTATTGTTAAATGGCCAAGACCATCAGAATACATTAAAAAACATCTGTATGCTGCTTAAAAGAAACATGGTGAGAAAAGTAGAAATCATGATCATGGAAAAATATATGCCATGCAAATATTATGTGATTGAAAGTTGGTAGAAATGCTTTCAATATTAGAATAAGGTAAAACTTTTTGTTAAAGTGACATTCATAATGATAAAAGTTTTGGTATACTAAAATATATATAGTAATTCTAAATTTTAAGGACCCATTAACATAATTTCAAATATATAAAACCAGCAAATACATTAAGTCATATTTGCAGATTTTCAGATAATCCTCTCATTTACATATAGAACAAGTACACTGAAAGTTAGGATAAATGTAGAAAAGTTTACCAAAAAATGAAGTAAACAAACATGACTTAATTATCATATAAATGACATTGTACCCAACAAATGAAGAATAAAGATCTCTTTAGATTGCTCAAAGATAATTTACTGAAATTGAACATATGCTGATGCATAAAACAAATATAAAAAATTTCAAATGAATGAAATCATAGAAGGTATGTTTCAGACCCAGTAGAATTATGATAGAAATCATAACAAAAAGAAAGCTAGAAATCCCAGAAATAATTTGAATTCATATAACATATTTCTCATAACTTTTAGATTTAAAATAAATATTACAATGGAAATGAGTAAATGTGACCTATTTGGGGGCTGCAGCTATATTTCGCTAACAGGAAATATAGAACCATAAATGCATACATTAAAAAGAAGAACGACTGAACATCAGTGATCCAAAAAACTTAGAAAAATATCAGCAAATTATACCCAAAGATAGCAAAAGGGAAAAAACAATACAGATGTAAACAGATATTACTAAAATAGAAAATAAAGCTATGCTAGATGTGATTAATGAAGGCAGAAGTTAGTTCTTTGCAATGACCAATACAATTGACAAATGTCTGGACCACCAGGCAAGATGGATCAAGAAAGAGTAACTAAAAGGTAACCAGTCTCACAAATTGGAGAATATTATTAAGCATCTTTAATTTTTGAGGAATTAAAAATACTATGGAAGTTATTACGAGCATACTAGGTTAATCATTTTGAAAAACTAAATGTATACATTCTAGAAAAATAAACATACTGAAGCTCATATAAGATAAAATAGAACATTAGAGTTGTTGATATACATTTAATATTAATATTAATAACCTTCCATAATTCCAGGCCCAGATTGCTTCACTGATAAACTCTACCAAATATTTAACCAGGAAATAGCATCTCTCTTTACATAAACTTTAATAGTAAATAAGAATAAGAGAAGAGAATAAATATTTCTAAATTAAAAAAAAAAAGATTTGTTATTGATTTTTAGAGAGAGGAAGGGAGAGGAAGAGAGAGAGAGAAATAGTAGGGGATATGGAGCCTACAACCCTGGCAGGTACCCTGACCGGGAATCAAACTAGCAACCTTTGGGTGCATGGGGTGATTGATGCCTAATCAACTGAGCCACACCGGCCAGAGCTTTCTAAAATTTTTAAAAATGAAATCACTATCAGCTTATTATCAAAACTTGATAATGTCATGATAATAAAAATATAAGCCAATCTCATTCGTGAATTTAGAAACAAAAATCCTAAACAAATATCAGCTAAGAAAATTCAATGATGTAAAGAGACTGTTACATGAAGAACCAAGTGGGATATTTTCAGGAATTCCTGAATGGCTTGCTATTTGAAATTCTATCAGTGTAGTTCAGTATATCAACAGAATAATAATTTTCTCAAAATATAAAAATCATTTGATACAATCCAATACTCATTAATAAATTGTTGTGAACTAAGAGTAGAAAATAGATGTTTTAAGATGATAAGGATAGTTATAAAAGACCTTTCAGAATATATGCCACTTATCTGTGAATTGAAAAAGAAAATTTGCTGCCCGGCCGGTGTGACTCAGTGGTTGAGCGTCGACCCGTGCACCAGGAGGTCGCCGGTTCAATTCCCGCTCAGGGCACATGCCCAGGTTGTGGGCCCAATCCCCACTGGGGGACACGCAGGAGGCGGCCAATCGATGTCCTCTCTCATCGATGTTTCTGTCTCTCTCTCCTTCTCCCTTCCTCTCTCTCTAAAATCAATAAAGGAAAAAAAATTTAAAAAAGAAAAAGAAAATTTGCTTTATTCACATGTAACTTTATCTCCTTTGGAAGTTTTCAGTTGCTTTTGGTTGGGAACCATGTTACACAATTAATTTTACATTTGTCTTTGCCACTTTACTGGGAAAATAATACATACTGAATTAATTTCCAAGTCAAGACTTTTACATCTCTTTGCTTCGAATTCTGTCGATCTATATCTTTGTATGGCTACCTCCTTTTCATTTTTCTGATTTAGTCAAAGATCATCTATTCAGGAAGGACTTCTCCAATCATCCTAGCCAAAATGAGCCCCTAAGGTCTCTCTGAACATGTATTCAGCTAAGTGACCAGCATAAAAGCAATTAAGTGCTTTGACTCTGCATTCATGCATGCGTGCCATGACACATTTTGGAGTGCTGCTAAGTGCACTCAGGGGTTCTGCTTACCGAGGACAGAGTAGTAATGAAAATACAATCCCTGATCTGCTTTTCTGGGGGGAAGAGAAAGGCAATTAAAATAGCAAGTATTAAAATTTCAAAAAATGAAAAATACTTGATGACAATAAATCATAGTATCAGATATAAAACAGATATTATAGTGCTTTTCATCCTTGGGCTTCTCTTGTAAGTGCCAACGCGTAAGAGTAATAATAGATGTTCATAATTCAACAAAATACATTGCGATAATCACTTTTGGCTTAAAGATATGTGCTTCCATCCTGGCCTGTGTGGCTCAGTCAGTTGGACTGTCATCTCGTACACCAAAAGGTGGTGAGTTCGAGTCCTAGTCAGGGCACATACCCAGGTTGTGGGTTTGAACTCTAGTCGGGGCATGTGCAGGAGGCAATGGATCAATATTTCTTTCTCTCCTTCCTCTTTCTAAAATTAATTTAAAAAAGAAGATATGTGCTTCCAAAAAAGGAATAAAAGGAGATTATATATATATTTTATGATAATTTTCACACCTAAATAAAAAATCAAATCAATATGGTTTGATCAACATTTCGATTCAGTGTTTTTAGTACCACATAAATAATGGGAATTTTGAAGAATATTTTTTTAAAACAACTTCAATGGATTATTTAGTAGAAGTTCTATATTAATAATGTGACTTTCTTTTTCCTCTAACCTCCATAATTTATCTTCCAAATTGTAGAGCATATATACTTCTTTTTTATAAAGCTCTTGTCATTCTGTAGTGGTGCATTACTAATTAGACAATTATCTCCATACTGGTAAAACATTACTTGAAGTATTTATTATAGCTCTTAGACTGTTAAAGAGTTACCCTGTTATAAATTGCTTACACTACATCAGGTATCATTTGCCACACAGTTCAAAACTGCTTGTCCTTTTTCAAAGCAAGTGTTGCATAATTACAGTAAGTGACTGCAATTATAAACACATAACTTTCAAGAATGACATTTATTGACTTAATTAAAGTAAATCTAAAATGAAATTTTTTTCTTCAAACATAAAATTAATACATATTGCCCTTTGTAGAAGACCTCAATTACATCCATTTTGCTATCTGTACCTCCTGTATTCATTTATGTCTTCTTTTGTTCAGTGAATACTTTCACAGTTCCTAGTATATGTAAGGAAATGTACTCATGAAAGTTAGTGGAACCAGCAAGATAATGTAGCAGGATATTAATGAATTTGTTAAGCCAGGGCATTGGTTGCTTTTGATCAGGAGGAAAAGTCTGAATGTGTCTGCCCGCTGCATACTGATTTTGGAGTTGCCAAAGGAAACCACAGTCACGCACTGGGTGGAACAATGCTTTACCCACCTAGAGAGGAGACCGAGCCAGGTCAGCTGCAGGAGTGGGTGCCTGTCTTCCTTGGCCAGGGGGGCCTCTCCCAGAAGCGGATGCAGGACAATTAAGCTGCACACACCCCTCTTGTGCTGCAGCAGAAGGACCCTGTCCCCTCCCCACAGGGGACAGATACAGTAGTGGGGTTGGCCTGGTGCCATGAGATGCAAGTGTTCAGGCCAAAGAGACAAGTACACGTTGATTCTGAACGGGAAAAGTTGTTCCCACACAAGGCGATGGATTCAGCACAAGCTGTGAGGTCTCCTTATGTCTTGGTAAGGAAGTGTCCCAGGCCCGAGGCTTATCTTAGGCAGCAGAATGGGAGTCCAAAGACTGCGCTGGAGACTGCCTTTCCAAACAGGATTCACATTGAATTCATGCTCGTGAGAGCTGCCTAGGAGATTCAACCGTTTATATACAGAAAAGCATGGTGACTGAATTGAGAGGGGCAACATCCCATGGTGATCCATGTTGGTTCAATCATATATGGAATTCAACTTCATTTTTAGCATCATGTTTTAGAAGAGCATTGACAATAAGATTATACACAGAAGAAAATACTCAGGACAATGGGACTGGAAACTTTCAGGTAAGGCAGAGTTGGGTATCAGGGGTGTCCAGTGCTAAAGACACATAAAATGAACATGGAGAGGATACAAAGGCAATATAGTTTGTGCTAAATTTCTTACAATGAGAATATAATTCTCAATAAGGTTCTAACTTTCATAATTTACATATTATATATTAATAATTAATAAAAGCGTTTTAAAGAGAGACAGACATTTGGCCGGTGTGGCTCAGTGGTTGAGCGTCAACCCATGCACTGAGAGGTCGCTGGTTCAATTCCTGGTCAGGGCACAAGCCCAGGTTGTGGGCCAAATCCCCAGGGGGGGCATCAGGAGGCGGCCAATTGATGTTCTCTCTCATGGATGTTTCTATCTCTCTCTCCCTCTCATTTCCTCTCTCTCTAAAATCAATAAGGGGAAAAAAAAATAGAGACAAAAAATATGAGTTAAACTAAACAAAAATGAATAAATCCAGTAGACATGTATTGCATTCTGTGGATGAAAAGAGGCCACATACTAAACCCGACAAGCTCAGAGACCGAAAATAACCCCATAGGATGGTCTGAACATAAAAATTCCTAACTAAAATCGGGTCATGGTGAGTAGCCAAGTCCTAGACCTGTAACTTCCTTGACAAATGTCAATCTTTGCCTTGACTGAGCCTGTCTAGTGTTTTTTTGCATCTAAGGTAACATAACTTTGAAATGTCGGAGTAATCTCTTCCAGACCCCTCAGGGTGCAACCTCCCACCAGAGCACAAGGCCACACAACCCTCATTGCTATCCTGTTCTTTGAAAACAATCTCCATGTGCTGTAAATGTTAAGTATTAACTATTCTGTACCCACCAATGTAAAAGAAGAAGTACCTTTCTCTCTGTTTTACTTTTTATCCAATCTCAGAGATTTCCCATTTTGCTTTTTCCTGCCCCCTTAATCTACCACCAATGGATTTCATGTAACCCTCCTTAAATCTCCTCTTTCATGTATAAAACAAGCTGCAAAACCGCCATTCTCGGGAGCATTTTGCTTCTAGGCAATTTTCATCAGTTTGGCTCAAATAAGCTTAAAAATTCTCTATAGGCTTGAATGTTTTTTTTTACATCAGTTCACATCTTCAAAACAGGGAGTGAACTTTCTTTTTATGGGCTCATGGAACATAAAACTTCAATAAAATAGAAATGTTAATAACAATCTTAAAATTAATAGAAACCTAGAAAACAAAAACCTCAAAAATATAAACATTGAAAAATACAAGTTACCCCTAATAATTATTTTGTGGCAAAAAAATTAAATCAATTCTAAATTGCCATATACTTTGTAAATAATAATAATTAAACACTTTATATCTAAACCTTTGAAAATTAGCAAAGCACTTAGAGGGATATTTACATCTGAAATATTTACCTTAATAAACAGGAAATGATTGTTAATTTAATTATTTAATCATCTAAAATGGTTAGAAAAATGATCAACAAAACAAACCAAAGGAAACCTGAAGAAAGAGTAGAATGAAGATAAAAGCAGAGGTTAGTGGATTGAAAAACACAAGCACATTTTAAATATCATTGGTTCTTAAAAATGAAAAACTACTAGGCCTATCAAGAAAAAATAAGGGAGAAAACTGATATCAAATGTAATATAAAATAATTAAAGTACTATAATGCTAAACTCTGAGGAAATTAGAGAAAGTGAAATAGTTTAAACCAAATATAAATTGCCAGAATGGAGCGCGGAAGTGTTGGAAAATAAATATATTAGAACACAAAATGTGCAAACTCTGTATTAATCCTTTCAAATCTTTCAGAAATACAAAATCCCACTTGTACTTAAACTGTTTCAGAGTTGAGAAGAGAGAAATCTTATTTACAAAGCAAGTACAATATTGTATCATTGTATCAAATTGAAAAATAATATACAAATGAAAAATAGCATACATTAGCCTCACTTTTGAATCAATGCAAATGTCCTTTAAAATATTAGCAAATGGAAATCTGAAACATTAAAATCAAAACCACTGAGTGGGATAGATTCTAATAATAAAATGTCACTTATTATTAGAAATGTACTATTTAAAATTTATCAACAAAATTGATCAAAGAAAAAATAACATTGAAAAAAATCTCTTAAAAACAGCTGATAAAAAGTAATAGCCATTTCTGACAGTCTTTCTGAAGTATGTACAATAGACTTTTGTTAAATCCTGTGATTCTGTCCTCTGGTCTTGATGCCTAGTATCCTTTGACCCATTGCTCTGACCTGCTGAATGCATATATTTTAATACCTGTCTCTCCCTGTTACTGATCTGAACTTGGCTTGATTTGAAAAAATAGACCATCACCAATTGGGGTTTTTTTGGTGGTGCGGATTTTTGTCTTCACGTTAGATATTCATTATGTATCAAAGGTCTGGAACGTGTTGAGCATTAAGTAAATACTTATGAAATGAATAGATATGTCCTGATTTTCTAATTCAGATTCACATGTGTGTTTTTTAGATGAGGACTTTTCCCAGTTTGGTCTATATAATTGCTTCTAGACTTCTGTCGCAAATTGGAAGTTTCAGGCTTTGCTCCTATTCATCCTGTTGAAAACTATTTCTTCTTAGAGATTCTTCACTGGGGATTCATGTAAGCCCAGGGAGTTCATATGAAGGATTTAGTTTTTGTGTTTTTTTCAAACTACCCTAATAGTACACACACAATTTTTATTTATATGCATATATGCTTGTTTTTTCTGGAGAACTGGTTCATAAATTTTCTCCAATTATATTCACTCTCTTCTTCCTTTTCTTTGCTGTATCTTGCTGATCCCACACCAATACCTTTCAATATGAAAACTCAAATTGAAAACGGACAGTGCTGGTACTGTGTTTTATGATAAGATATGTAGCTTGAAGTCAATAATAATTTTTAGTTGTGTGAAGACTCTCTCTCCTGGAGATGTTTTTCCTCTTGGTATACTCTCCAAGAAAGAGTATAGCAAATACATATGAATATCACAAACTTATCACTACATTAAAGAATATTTCCTGCAAATAATATATCTAATGATCTATTTCCTTCTTATTCTCCAGGTGGTTCACATATAGTTCTGGATCAACATCAAAGGTATTCCAAAATTCTCGTGATATTGATCAAAGATGACCCACTTTATAGAATCAAAAATGTGATTTTTTGTTCTTTCTTAAAATTGAAGACTTTAAGTTTTTGAAGAGGTTTCTAGGTTTACATAAAAATTGAGAGAAAGACACAGAGATTTCCCATATATCCCTTACTCCGACATATGCATGGCTCACCCATTATCAATCTTCCCTTTCAAAGTAGTACATTCGTTGTAATCGATGAACCTACATTGCCACATCATCGTCACACAAAGTCCATAATTTACCTTATGCTTCACTCTTGGTGTTGTACATTCTAAGGGTGTGGAAAATTTTATAATGATATATATCCATTATTATAGTATCATACAGAATACTTCCACTGCCCTAAATATCTTCTGTGCTCACCTATTCATCCCTCCTTCAGTGATGAGCTTCAGCAACCTCTGATCTTTGTACTGTTTTCATAGTTTTTCCTTTTGTACAATGCCATGTAATTGGAATCACACAGTATGTATTCTTCATAGATCGGTTTCTTTCCCCTAGTCACACATTTAAGTTTCTGCCATGTCTTTTCATGGCTTCATAGCTCATTTCTTTTTAGTGCTGAATAACATTCCTTTATCTGGATGTACCTACCGCGTCTCATCCATTCACTTACTGAAGGACATCTTGGTTGTTTCCAAGTTTTATCAATTACGAATAAAAATGTTATCAACATCCATGAGCAGGTTTTTGTGTGGACATAACTTTTCAACTCCCCTAGCAAATACCATGGAGCATGGTGTGAGGGACCTTTGCCCCACTGAAACGGAAAACTAGGCCTTAAGTGTTGCATGTCTTTGAATTGCCCTTGTAATTTAGCTCAGGGATGTAGATAAAATGCCACATATTGGAAAGCATCTTTTTAATCCTCCATCTAAGTTCCCAGACTGGCTATATATTGGAATCATCTGGGGGAGGGTTTAAAAAAATTCTAATATCTGAGCCTCATCTTTGAAGATTCTGATTTAATTGGTCTAGTATAGAGCATTGGTATTCCTAGATGATCCTGCTGTACATCCAGAATTGAGAACCACTTTTATTTATTTAAATATTTTAATTCAATTTATTGGGGTGATAATGCTTAATAACATTATATAGATTTGTTTCAAATGTACAGTTCTGTGATATATCATTTGTACATTGCATTGTGTGCCAATCATTCAAAGTCAAATGTTCTGTTACCTTTTCTCTTTACTACTCTCAGCCCCCTTCCCTCTGCTCACCACCACACTGCTGTCTGTGTCTGTGTTTCAGTTTTATACCCCACAAGTGAGTGAAATTATATGGCTCTTAATTTTTTCTGTCTGACTTATTGGGCTTAGCATGATATTCTCAAGATCCATCCATGTTGTTGCAAATGGCACTATTTCGTCTTTTCTTATGGCTGAGTAGTATTCCATAGTACAGATGTGCTACACTTTCTTTATTCCGTCGTCTATTGAAGGACACTTGGGTTGTGTCCATGTCGTGGCCATGTGAATGGTTATATGGTAATTTTATTCTTAATTTTTTTTTTAGGAGGCTCCATACAGCTTTCCATAGTGGCTATACCAGTTTACACTCCCACCAGCTCCCGTTTCTTTACATCTCCAACGCTTGTTATTACTTTTGTTGATAATAGACATTCTAACAGGTGTGAGGTAGTATCTCATGGTGGTTTACATTAACATTTACCTAATAGCTAGTGAAGCTGAGCATCTTTTCATATGTCTGTTGGCCATTTATCTGACTTATTGAGAGAAGTGTCTGTTCAGGTCCTCTGCCTATTATTTACTTGGGTTGTTTGTTTGTTTGGTGTGGAGTTGTACGAGTTCTTTCTATATTTTGGATATTAACCACTTGTCGGAGCTGTTGTGAGAACCACTTTAAACTCAACAGTTTTCTGAGTTTTGTGAGCAGAAGAATCACTTCTGGAATGTTCTTAAAAAAAAAAACCTGAAGCATGGCTGTTTTTTTTTGTTTTTTTTTTTAGAAATCTATCTTTCTTTGGTCATATCAATTACTTGTTTTAAACAGGTAGTTCAAAAATTAAGCCAAGAAACATTATTCGATTATTGACTTAATCAGCTACAAATTAATAAACTTTGTTTAATTATTCTTTGGATTGTCATTCAATTTAACCCTGTACTCTGCACATTTGTTATACCAGTGGTTGTCTCAGCTGCTTTTGGCGGAATTGCCATTCTATAAAGAATGAGAGTCATTGCATCAGGTGTAGGAATTTCAGTTTTGGTGGTTTGCTGTAAAGCAATTTATAGAAATTAGAATGGGAAACCAGGCCTTGATGTCCCATATCAGCACAATTTCCAGTAAGCTTTACATTGTGACATGTATTTTTTCAAAACTTATTAATGCTCTTGTTTTTCTTCTTAACATTAGCTTTAGCAAATAGATTTTAAGTAACAAGTTGTGATTTTATAGTATTATGAAAAATTCTAAAATAAAGCATTAAATATTATTCCAGTCTTTCTAGGAACGAGGCCAGTAAATTTGATTACCTTTTATGGAGGAAGTGAAGTGGTGTGGGGGGATGGAATGGAATTTTTAAATGTAGAAAAAAATCCAAGTCCGGAGTGCCAAATTTATAGAATTACCAAATGAATTTATTTGCATCTGTAAGCCAAGTATATCAATGAAGAAGACAGACTGAAAAAAAGAGGAAGTAGTGAAAACACAGCATGATTATTATTATTATTTTTTATTCACATTGACAGTGTAAATTGTTCTAAAATCACTGGGTAATTAGGCAAACCTTCTGCATGGTCCTGAATCGCAGTCTTGATACTACATAATTAATAATGTTCTCTTGAAAGTATGAGTGATAATGCTTTGATTGAATGCTCTGCTTTCATTACATTACTAAATAAAATGAAACAATAATTAGAACAATGTGCAAGCTAAGGAAGGCCCATATCAGTATGTGTTTGTATGTAGAGAAGTAGAATTATTATTCAAATGAAATGTGAAATTATTGTGGATAATTGCAGCCACATGAAGATGATTAGCTTGCTTGCAATCAGAATTTTGTAAAGGGACAATACATGTGCTCATCTTCCCTTGATTATGCCATGTGCATTTTGGGTTGTAACTGAGTTCCAGTACTTAGAATTACAGTAAAATCTTTACTCTTTTTTAGAGGTCTCTGTAAGGTGCCCGCTGAAAAATCGAACATTTCCTTTTAGTTAAACTCTATTCCCAATTCCTCTTGTAAAAATTATTTTTTCTTTTCTCTGCGTTCCCATGAAACCTTCTTTATATCATTCCTGACAACAGTGTTTTAATATAGTTTTCTTTTACCCTTATCCCACATCCTTCCACCCCAGCCATACCTTATAACTGCCTTATGTCTTACTCTTGGTGGTCTCTCCCCACATTTAATACCATGAGCACACAAGTTTTGCTTTTAAATAAGTGTTTGATGAATTCATGAACTCAACCAAATGAAAGACATCGTTAGGTTTTCCCTCTTCTCTGGATAGTGATCTCACCTGCGGTTCGCGATGATGCATCTCAGACCCATGGAGATGAACCCCGAGATGCTGAGCACAGTGCTGGCCGGGCGGTGGCTCTGCGTGGACGTGGACGTGGACGTGGACGTGCTGGGGCTGGAGGCGGACGCGCGGAGCCGGGTGCCGAGCCTGCCGGTGCGCTGCTGCTGCTGCTGTTTCCACTCCCTGTGCTGCTGCCGCCACTCCCCGCCCAGCAGGAGAACTTCAGGAAACAGCTGATGGGAGAACAGAAGGGACAAGAAGTCAGTCCTCAAGTGTGCTTCACGACGGACCACTGGGAACTCCTGTGGTGCCATCTGACTTACACACGCCGTGGCCAGTAATCAAGACAAACTGGAATTTGAGGATGGGCCAGTCCTGAAACAGTTTCATTCTGAAACGGAGTTGTCCTCTGAAGACAGAGCAAAATGCTTTGAAAAGAATGAGGCCCTTCAGGCAGCCCGTGACTCCGTGGCACAGGAAGGCCAGTGTCCAGTAGCTGGCAAAGTGAACGTTCACTTTATTCTGTCTAACAACGTGGACGGCCGCCTCTATGATTTGATGGACGCGTGCCTTCTCGGGTGAACCACCGCACCGTGCAGCGCAGAGGGCGGCTGCGGGGCGCGCCGAGGTCTGCAGAGAACCACTGAGGCGAAGCAAGAGGCGTTGACTTTCTGCCCTGGCCCCCTGCAAGGCCGCCTGATGCCCCGGGAGGGCATTAAGCTCTTCTCCCCTCTGCCCGTCACCGTCGAAATATGTCCCTCCCCTGCACTGCAGTCTTACAATGAATGCTTCAGTATTCTAGAAAACAGCTGTCCTCTGGTCCTGGATCTGTATGTCCCCAGGTCCTGGATCTGTATGTCCCCTCAACCACACCCAAGCGCTAGCGGAGCTCAGCTGTCCCTTGAGCAGTTTGGTGTAAGCTTCAAACGGCTAAGCGTTTCCCCCATTGTATGTCTGTACCTCAATATCTCACACTTTAGATGGCTACTTCGGTGTATGTCTGTAAATTAGGGCCCTGGATGTGGTTTAAATGGTTTGTCCTTTTATTTTATTTTAATTTAATTTTATTTTTAACTCATGTTCATTGTTGAATGTATCACAGATGTCCCCCTCCATTTTCCCCATTGAGCCCCTCCTCCCCAATCACACCCCCCTCCTGCCTTCCCCACACTATTGTCCGTGTTTATTGGTTATGCATATATGCATAGAAGTTCTTTGGTTTATCTCATCTCGCCCTCCCTCCCCCTTCCCTTTGAGGTTCATCAGTCTAACAACCAAGTTGTACTTCTTTACTCATCATCTTTTTCACTCATTCCTCCAGCCCTCACACATGTGGCAAGCAACAAAAAGTTCTCTGTATCTATGAGTCTGTTTCTGTTTTGCTTGCTCATTTTGTTTGTAGATTCAATTATTGATAGATATGTATTAACTGCCATTTTATTGTTCATATTTTTGTTCTTCTCCTTCAAGAAGACCCATCAACATTTCATATAATACTGGTTTGGTGGTGATGAACTCCTTTAGCGTTTCCTTGTCTGGGAAACTCTTTATATGTCCATTGATTCTAAATGATAGCTTTGCAGGATAGAGTAATCTTGGTTGTAGGTTCTTACTTTTCATCACTCGGAATATTTCTTGCCACTCCCTTCTGGCCTGCAAAGTTTCTTTTGAGAAATCAGCTGACAGTCTTATGGGAACTCCCTTGTAGGTAACTAACTGCTTTTCTCTTGCTGCTTTTAAGACTCTCTCTTTGTCTTGAACCTTTTGCATTTTGATGATGATGTGTCTTGGTCTGGGCCTCTTGGGGTTCATTTTGTTTGGGACTCTCTGTGCTTCCTGGACTTGTATGTCTGTTTCCCTCACCAAGTTAGGGAAGTTTTCTGTCATTATTGTTTCAAATAGGTTTTCAATTTCTTGCTCTCTCTCTTCTCCTTTTGGCACCCTCAAGATGCAAATGTTGGCACGCTTGAAGTTGTCCCAGAGGCTCCTTACACTATCCTCATTTTTTTGGATTCTTTTTTCTTTTTGCTGTTCTGATTGGGTGTTTTCTGCTTCCTTATATTTCAAATCGATGGTTTGCTTCATGGCTTTACCTAATCTACTATTGATTCCCTGTAAATTATTCTTTATTTCAGTTAGTGCATCCTTCATTCTGATTGGTCCTTTTTAATGTTGTTGATGTTCTAGCTAAGTTCCTTGGAGTTCTCCTTAAGTTCCTTGAAGGTCTCCTTAAGTTCCTTGAAGGTCTCATTAAATTCCTTGAATGTCTCACTAAGTTCCTTGAGCAACCTTATAACCAGTGTTTTGAACTCTGCATCTGATTGATTGCTTATCTCCATTTTGTTTAGTTCTTTTCCTGGAGTTTTGTTCTTTTCTTTCATTTGGGACATGTTTCTTTGTCTCATTTTGGCTGCTTCCCTGTGATTGTTTCTATGTATTAGGTAGAGTTGCTATGTCTCCTAGGCTTCATAAGGTGGCCTATTGTTGTAGGTGTCCTGTAGGATCCAGTGGCACAGCCTCCCTGATCACCCCAGCTGGGTCCTTGAGGTGCACCCCTAGTGTGGACTGTACACCCTTCTGTTGTAATTGAGTCTTGATTGCTGTTGGCATGTCAATGGGAGGGATTTACTTAGGCTGATCATCTGCAAGGACTGGCTGTGCCCATTGACCACTGGCCTCTGACTCCCTTGGAGGATCAGTGGTATAGGGGCCCAACACACAGAGCAAGACTTACTTCAGCAGGGTTCTGGTACCCACTGAGTCCACTCATTGAGTGTGTGTCACTTCTGGAAGTGGTTGGGTGGTGGTGCTTTGATGTGGTCTGAAGCTGTCCACTGGGTGTGCTGGCTCTGGGACAAGGTCAGCCACTGCCTGTGTTCTACCCGGGGCCACCCGGCATAAGCTACAAAGTGATCTGCAGATGGCTGCTTCTTGTGCTGGGCTTGGAGGTGCCCAGGAAAAGCCAAGTTGTGAACCAAGGCTGGCTGCTTCTAGTGCCAGGCCTGGGGCCACTTAACGAGAGGTATGGGGCTCGCTGAGACCAGATGCTGCTTGTTTGAGAGATTTTAGGAAACTTTGAAGCAGGATGCAAGACAGGTGAATCCTATGGTAAAGCCTTTGGAGACAGCTTGGGTGATCCTGCAAGTTGAGTGGGCGAGGCCTCAGGGAATCACCAGGGCAGGGCCAACAGTGTGAGCCAGGTTGCAGGAGTCCCAGATATGGCGGCCGTCTGCCGCCCCAGGGAAGGGCTCACCAAAGGAACATCAGCCTCTGCCTGCACGTCTGTCCAGGAGAAAGCCGCCTCTCTAGCCCTTGTCCTGAGGCCAAATAGCTCAGTTCTTCCCTGTATGTCTCTGGTGCCCCTCAAGCTGCCTCCCCTTTGAACTCAGAGGGTGCGAGTCTGAGTAAGTCTGTGCGCGGGCCCTTTAAGAGGAGCTGCCTGGGGCTCCCGCAGCCTCAGCCTCCCTCAGCCTCAGTTCCCGCTGGTTTTACAGCCAGAAGTGATGGGGATTCTCTTCCTGGCACTGGAACTCTGAGCTGGGCACCTGGTGTGGGATAGGGACCCCTCAGTCCTCAGGGAGGACCTTCCCAGCCGAGGTGTCCTCCTGATTTTTATCCGCCACACGTGGGTGTGGGACCAGCCCGTCCCCTCCGCCCCTCCTCCCAGTCTCAGTGTGGCTGCTGCTGTAATTCCGTAGTTGTAGGACTGCCATTCAGCTCCACGTCAGGCGGTTCTGAAGGATGGTTGTGCTGTAGTTTAGTTGTAATTTTGATGTGGTTGTGGGAGGAGGCGAGACCACGTTTACCTACGCTGCCATCGTGACCCTCTGTAAGTAGTCAAATGGTTTGTCCTTATAAGGAATAAAACTTTTCTGCGGATACAAGAGAAGCCTAAAATGAAAGACATCATTAAAGTTAAATAATGACAATAAAACTATGGGCCCTAGTTTCTAAGGGTAATCATTAAAAAACAAACAAGTCTTTTATTTAATGCAAAAATTAAAGACGATTTTATTAAGCCATTCAATAAATAGTAAATTATTATGGGATATGGATAGGATACTACCCACAAATCAGTGCACAGTGAACGAAGAGCTAATATTTTCAACATCAGAATAGAAATTCTTAGTACTAATCAACTATCAATCTCCAGTTTCAGGTTCTCCGCTGCTCCTAAGACACCTTAGTGACTTAGGAAAGAAATGTTTGTTTGCCATGTGCCATTTGCGTGGAACCAGGCTGTATACTTTTGAAATTTGGATGATAAGTGGGTCATCACAAATGGCCATGAAAATTGTGCATTGCCCAACTCTAGAAAGGCAGAGAGAGGTTTATTTATATACATAATTTGTTTAATTTCTTACTTAAAAAATTGATATACTTCACCAGTGAACCCATTAGAGCTTTGACTTTCTCTTATGGAAGGCTATTAATTGTTTATCAAAGTTCTTAATAAGAGACACAAGCTATTGAAGCTTGCAGTCTATGGCAGAGTGAAAGCATGGGGCATTGCATTATGTATTTTAAAGAATTTCACCCAGTAGTGACACATTTTATTGGCCAAATCAAAATATATGGCCATCTCCAACGTCAGGGAAGAGTGAAAGTATAATCCTAATATGTGCCTAGAAGGAGTAAAACTACCAATGTTGTAAGTAAGACTACTAACACCATCAGTGACTTGAATGATCATGGAAGATTTCACATAGCATTTGAATATTAAAAAAAAAAAAAAAAAAGCTAGAATTTGGGCAAGAGAAGAGATACAGAGATGCTAGGGAAAAATATGAAGACCCAAGAAAAGCAGGGAATAAATATGGTGAGTTCAGAGAACTCAAGGTGAGTTCAAACCACCTGTACACACCGACATTACCAATACTGTATGGTTGGCTATCTTTCCCCATTGCAACCTAGGATTGCCATGCTTGAAAGCTTGGAGCTATTTGAGAAGCACTGCCAACTAAACATTCAGGCTGCAGCTGTAGCTTCTGTGTTGCTTGAATTAGCTTCTTGAGTGGTTTCCTTGACACTGATATTATTCCTCTTTAATATATTCATTAATAATTTCATTTTTCTAAAATTGTTTTTGGTTACTTCCATGCTTAAGAATAATTTCTTTTGGTTGTCTTTTAATTCAATTGCTTAGTCTGTGTCCAATAAGCTAGTATATTGATTACTTAATGTATTTAAATTTCTATGCACCACTTTTTGTATACCCAAAGGGTTGGTTTCCTCATTTTAGCAGTAAAACATGTTCGCTAATAGGTCTTTCATAATGTTGTCTACACAAAATACCCATTTTTCTCCTTCTCTAGTCCATAAAGTGACCCCATTCATACTCTTTATCTGTGAAATAATTTTCACGTTAACTCAACATATTTCCTCTTTAAATTACATAAACAATAACATCAAAGAAACAGAGAAGACTTTAATGATGTGAACGATTATTATATTATAGATAATTATAAACATATGTCTTTGAGATAAATATATTTTTATTTGGAAAAGAGAAAACTGAAACTTAGAAAATGAGCACAAACCCAAACATTATGGGCATAGTTGGGATTTAATTCCAGGCCTGTGTAATGCCCAAACTGGATTAAACATTGTAATAGCTGCTAAATTTTTAAAAAAATGTATGGTTTATTATTTTACCCAAATATGGATTGTATTTTCCTCTAAATCATTTTCATATGCTCGTCTTCTCTTCTCAAATAGATTAGAAGCACTTCAAAGACAGGGACATATCTTTGACTTTTTCTGTGTCCCTATACCTTTGAGCACGAGAGAAATATATGAACACCAACCAAATGAGAAAAACAAAGGCTATTTATTCTGAGCGTACTATAGCAAGTGAGCCACATCATTTGAGTTTTGGCAGACGACTGAGAAAGCGGTAGAGTAGAAAAAGTAGAAGACTGCTGTATGCCCTGATTGGAGTCTGTTGACTTGGGGAAACTGTAGGCAGGCAACTAGAAGTGGGCATGTTACGTTCCTGGTCAGGGTGCATATTTGTCTCTCTGTCCTTGGCCCGAAGTTGAAAGCACAGACAAAAATTAGGAAACCTGTTAGTTATTAATCAATCTTGGCTACTTGGGGCTGACTGTAACAGAAGTTATTGTTTAGCTTCCTGGTTTGTCATCAGAGGTAGAAAACTGCATTCCTAGATTGCTTATTATAGTAAGGGAGGTTGGTTTCCTGGGCAGGTTGCTGCAGGTTATGGGTTAGAGTTTTATATTTATATGTGATCTAGCCATTGTCCATTTGCATATTCAGTCACTCAGCACGATGTTGAATAATCGAGAAGGTATCAGAAAACACTCAGTTTTAATTTGGCAATGCTACCTTGAAGGTTTCTGTATACATAGGTGAAGTGACTCTATCCTATCCCCAAATTTTCATGATTTGGGTACATTGAGAGTCTATCATGTATGGTTTTCTCACTAATGGATCATTTTTACCTTATAGAGAAAATAAAAAAAGTGGGATGGAGGAAAGACTCTGCCCTAAGCAGTAACCTGAATGCCAGTCTTGATCCTGAATCTTATACACCATATGATCTAGAATTAATTAAAAATATATTTAAACCTCAGTCATTAGAAATTATGATGTAAATGATCTCATAGGAGTGTTGTAACAAATGGGATAAATTAAGAATTCAGATGCCCCAAGCAGTGACCTGTTTATTGAATCTCCTCATATGCAATTCAAAATAAAAATATTTTAAAATAATAAAGTAATTGTAAAAACCTTTTTATTTTTCCTACGATAAATCATTTTGTGCTACGTTGAAAATATCAAATATTCCTATTCTGTTTTGGTAGGAGGTTTTCGGGCATTGCTGGTACCTAAGCACATGTTCAAAGTACCTACAATGTAATCCATTGCTGGTGGGGATTAAAACAAACACACACATAATACACTTAGCAATAAGTAACTCAATAGTATGATAATGATTAATTTCATTATTATATTGTGAAGTTTTGTCTAATCTTATAATGATGAATAATGAATACATATCCATATAAATAAATATGATAGGTAGAGAAGTGTGTCTATTGTGCTTATATGGAGTCCTATTTTCTAAAGTTTTTCATAAAAATTCTCATGTTAACAGGTGAAAAAGTTCCTGTTAACACTGTAAAATTACTATTTTTCAATCCAAAAAACTTTTAGAGGCATTAAGAAATAGAAAAGTACTCATGACATTCTTAAGGGTCAAGTCTGTCTTGAACCTCTTTTAAAAAATGTAAATTTATAATTTTTCCTTTTCATTTAAAGATTTGAACACCTTGGTTACAGATGAAAGGGTTATTTTATAAATGTAGAATAATAAGTCGTAATAATGATGTATAGAGTGACTAAAACACCTATTACCCTGCATAAGAAGAAACTAACTGCAGAAAAAATGGGGAAGTTATAATTTTAGAATAGCCAAATGCATGTGCCTTTAAAGTAATGTATTTCAAGAAAAAAATTATTTTGCTAGAATATTTTCTATGAAACAGGTAAAAATTGTTCTAATTCAAAATTTCAGGACAAATGTATGACGTTTTGTCTGTTGTGTTTTCCTCTTTATTTTCAGCACAATCTTTTTTGTTTTAACACTGCTGCTTAAATAAATCTGTTCTCTTTTATTTTGATATGTATTGTCATTCCTTCTTACATCAACTCTTCAATCATTCATCTATTTGTGGATAAATAATATTTAGCACCTACTTTATGCTAGTCACTGGGCTAAGCCTGAGAGACAATGTGATCATGATGGGCCTGGTGCCTTACCCTCCAGGGTAATAGTTCAAACAGGAAATTAGAATGTAATATAATTCAGGTTGTGGTGGAGGAAGTCCCATGTGCTGTGACACCACATATGAGAGGACCCTAACGCAAACTTGAATATATGTGGGTGTGAACATCAAGGGATAGAAAGGGGCGGGGGTAGACTACTTCCTGGAGTTATGCCTTAAGTGAGATCTAAAGAATGAGATCTGAAACCTGGAGGGACTAGTGTTCCAGATTCAGGGGAAAAAAAAAAAAAAGTGTGGAAAGGCCCAAAGGCAAATAAGAGCAAAGTGGTAAATGGTAAGAAGAATGAAATTTAGAATTTTATTAAGAATCAATTTGCACAGAGCCCTTTATGACATTTAATTGCTTTGGAGTTTATTCTGTGGTCAAGGTGCAGCTTTTAGGATGTTTCATTAGTCTTTCAATTAAATGTTTAATTGATTTTTTAAAATTTTATACACATAAATCATTTCAAGTCTTTGAAACTTAAAATAATAGTTACAGGGATAGATTGGGGTTTCTTTCTTTCCTTTTTTTTTTAAATTTGTTTTATCTTAGCCCCTTAAAATATTATTGAAAAATATATGGCTGTGTATGTGGTTTATAAACCAAGTGAAGATTAGATAAAACAACTTCAAAGGGGAGATTTTGTTCCATTTTCTCGTTTTGAAGGCTTTCTAAGATCAGTTCTTTGGGGATTGGAAGGGGTGAAGTTGTGAATGTTCAAAAATTACTATGACATTTCAGGTCAAATCACTAATATGTACTTCGAAACACTGTATACTAAATATTGACAGACATTCTGAAGATGGTTCCAGGAGCACCAGGTGAACTTAACTCAGTATTTCATAGTCTGTTGCATTACCAATCACTCTAGGAGATAGGGCTCACCGTAGGCAGCAATGGGGTCGTTTGTCACTTACCTGGGTTGGTTTGTGGATTAGAGAATTTGCAAGCCTTAGCATTCCAATAAAGGACATTTGGTGGAAAGTCAAAAACTTACTGTTGGTGTCCTTCTTTTGAAGGTTAAATAGAAGTATCTTACTTGTGTGGAAGAATCCATTACACTGGGATTACGATTACCATAAAATGCCTCTCCTTATAACATGTAGTGGGTAGTGTCAATTGAAAGCAAAACACCAGAAGCAATAAGGGAACATTAAAAGTTCACCAAGAGTCTAGGAGGTCAAATTTAGAATATAATACGGTATATCATAATTAAGTTTATCTCAAAGATATTTGTAAATTTTATGTATTTTCATTGTCAAAGTCAATCTAAACACTACATTTACTTTAAAATTTCTGTTGACTAATTCAAAGAGAAAAATGCAACAAAGTAAAGAATCAAGGCTCATTTAATCTGTGGTGACTAGTTTCCAGCTCTGCTGTCAGGGAGAGATCATCAGAATGTTTTATTTGAAAGTCAAAAGTACTAGAAAATCTAACATAAAGCAGTACTTTGAAGGATTATTTCAGAAGAAAGAAGAATGTCATCCCTGAGGATTTTTATGTCCTTTGATAAGATCTCTACCAAAAAAAGATGAAAAAACAGAGAGAGATTTCTTTATATTTTTTTCGAACCATTTTTTTTTAAAGCTCTGAATCAAAGCATAAATTTGAATGGAATTATCAGAATATTAATTACTGAATCTGACTTTTCTGCATATGTTTCATAATTGTTTAGTAACTTTTTCACTTGAGGTAAAGTCTATGCCATCGATGAGTTTATGAAATTTTACATAATGTTATTTTTTGAGGATAGTGTGTGTGCGTGTGTGTGTCAACATTTTATAGCCACACCAACAGTTGCCTTGAGTAGAAATATGATTACATTGGGAACGCAGTTTTTAAAACCTAATTGACACTGCTTTCCTCATTAACCTTCTTTTGAATCAATGGAACATTGTAGTAAAATCAAATTATAAAAACTCATCTATAATTAGAATTTAAGAAATTAGATGCCTGTTTCTGATATGCACTAGCTTGGCAACATAGTAAATTTCCCTGCTACTAAGGATTGGGAGAAATTGAAACTGTACAAATGCTTTATTAAATGCCTATTAAGTACATATTTAGCCTGAGGGGTTTTTGGATATTCCCAATACCACACAGTTTAGAGTAATTCATCTGAGTAGTTAGACTGCTAAACCAAGAACAAAGGACAGATTCCCTCGGATTGGTGAGAGAGAAAAGAGAATAGTATTTGACCTATGGGAAAAGTTTAAAGAACAAATCTCAAAACAGAACATTGAAGATTTGTGAGATTTGCTAGTGGAAATGTTACTAAGAGGGTCCTGAAAATAGAACAAACAAAAGCATTGCCTACAGGGGGTAACTGCCTACTGTACTGCTTCTTTGTTCCATGAAAGCATTTATTTACTCATGAACCATGGTCTAATATTTTTCTATGGGACAATTTGGGTTTATCCCATTAGCCTTTCCCAATCTGCTTTTCATTACATACTTGTACTCTTTTTCATTCATCCACATGTTCATTCATTTCATCATTTTTCCATGGGCAATCATCCATGGATGACTTATTGCAGAAGAAATGCAAATATGAATGAGAAGCAGTTTTTCCTAGGACAAATCCCAATTGCATAAAGTTGCCAAATAATCCTTCAGGGTGTAGAAATATAATTTATCCAGGATACTAAGTCTGTCTCTGTTTTCTGGTATATTTGCAAATTAAGGAAACATGGAATATTTAGAATCCAAACTCATGGCTATAGTGTAAGGGTTGATATTCAGTTGTATTTAGAAAATGACTTTAATTAAGAGATAATTTCCAGACTTATAAAGATGCCTCTTTTAATTTGTTCACAAGGTTACTAGGTTTATATCCAACACACAAAGTTCATGTACATGATCTTAATTAATTATAATGATGATACATTATGATAATTGATTAATTGATCAATCAACTAATGTTTATTAGTAATTACTAAAACTAATTGTGACTTGATATCCTTAATTAAAACACTTTAAAATGTGGACCAGGTCAGATATTCAATCACTTTTTAGATCAGTAATTGCATTTAATAATTCTCTCATTGTGGCCCAATCAAGTTATCACAATAGTCACCTTCACTATTGATGATAGTGTTTTACAAGGTGCCTAGGGATTCTTTTACATAATTCAGTTTGATACTTACCTATGTTATAGGTGTCTATAAAATAAGATAACTGAGGTTTGCAGGATTAAGTAACTTGGTCAATCTTAAATAGCTTGTACAGTGGTGGAGCTCAGAGTCAACACCAGGTCTGTATAGATTGAAATTCCACTTTAACCATCCCATGATATTACCATTTTTATAAACACTCAAAATGCAGGCAAGAAGTTCCTTTCTTTTCTCATACACATATGCTCTCTCATGTATAGCTGAGTGTCATTTATTTATGCAAGACAGCTGCTCTTCCAGTCCTGAATTTGTTAGTCTAGATTTGTTAAAACTACCACTGATACAGTTATTTTTTTTTCCTATTGTCATCAACTTTTTAAAAGTAATCTGTAACACATTGAGAAATGCTTCTAGGAAATAGCTTTGCAACTCAAGAATGGCACTTCAGAACTAAGTAATTTAATATTTCACAGAGGAATGTACTGAATGCACCAATTTCCATAGGGCTTTGGTTGGACTCACAGAAGTGACAATGTGCTACTCTATAATAGGTCTTGAGCTTTCTTCACAATAAGCTTTTCATGCAGGTGGCCCAGAAATCATTGTGACATTCATCTTAAAGAGGATTCGGTAACTCTGCCTTATTTATTTGGATGCTTTAAAAAAAAATGTGTGTGTGCTGCTTTAACCTAAAGCTAGATTTCTGAAAGAAATAATTTTCTTTTCCATATATTAGTATGCTATTACTTTCTGAAATAAATAATTTTCTTTCTTTTAAATGGTTTTAATAATATTGCTTATGAATTTGGGCTCTTATTCAGTTTTACATTCTATTAACAATTTTTTTTTAGGTTGTGTCTACATGACTTCACATTCTTGGATGGGAAAGAAAAACCTAGCATCACTGCGATAGAATGTTCTATATCTAAATACAGTGAAAGTCATATGGAGTTTCTCAACGGTGAGCCCAGAAGTAATAGGAAAGATTGGGGAAACTATATGTTCACTGTAATTTAATTTCAAATATTCATACTCTGAAGCATTCAGATTAAAAAAAAATCACTTTTACAAGATGATATATACTCATTGTAGCCTTCAAAAATAAAGGGGAAATGATAGCTCAGGTAGAGTGCTGACCCGTTTGACCATTGTAAATTTGGAGAATATTTGCTTAAGGAATACAAGTTGGTAAATTCACAATTACTTTTTATAGTGGAATTACCTACTAATGTGACTTATGACAGGATAATTTTAAAAATCCTTATATCAAATTTAATTATTCACATCTGAATCTAAACGTATAAGTCTGTGTGGAATGAAAGGGAAGAACTGAGGTTGAGGACTCAGATAAATAACATTTTTTTCCTCAAGAAAGCCAAAAGTTTAGGATAGTTGTTAAACTATTTTGATTAACTGAAGGTTCACCTATCAAGAGTTGGGACTTTTGTCTGGCTGGTGTGGCTCAGTGGATAGAGTGTCATCCCATGGACTAAGCAGACCTGGTTGATTCCCAGTCAGGGCACATGCCTGGGTTGTGGGCTTGATCCCCAGTAGGGGGTGTGCAGGAGGCAGCCGATCAGTGTATCTTTCTCACATCGATGTTTCTCTCGTGTTCTCTCTCCCTTCCTCTCTTTCTGAAAAATCAATAAAAAACATACTAAAAGAGTTGGGACTTTTTATGAATGCAATATTACTACTTAAATAATGTATAGTAAAAATTTGCAAACATCTCAGGAAACTTGAATCCCATATACATATAGTCATTGGCCTCTGAAGTTTGGGGCCATTGAGATATAATTTATTTATCCCTACAGAATTTATTATTTAGTTAAGGATTTTATTTAAAATAAGGTTGTGTGGTTGGTAAGGTGTCATGTGTTAAATATCTTTGTCTATTGACCCATAGTTCATACACATCCATAAAACAAGAAATCAAACACTAAAATTATCATATTTGAAAAGTAATTTCAGAATTACTGATTTCTACATATTTGTTGCTTTCTTCATCCAAGAAAATTTGTCCACATAAATGGACAGCCTTCAGCTAGCTAATTTAAATATTCTAATATTTTCTCATCATATATCATACCAGTAAAACATAAGATTTACCACATTTGGAAGTATTTGATTGTGATGTACAACCTATGTACTTACGCATTCCAGTAAGCAGCGGATGATTTAGTCTTACTGCTGACATCTAGTTACTCTGTAGTCAAAAGAGATTAAGAAAACAGTTCTGAAAGATTTAAATCCAGCGATCAATGTCAAAGCTCATCATGTTTTTTAATAGGAATTTTGTTTAGCTATATACAAAATCATTAGCTGAGAGAAAAACAGTTTTAAAAGTTGACTTGTATCACTCCTAGGGAAAGAAAGAAGGCAGGCGACTTGCATAATGTTCTTGTAAGTATCTTGATAAGTGAATCTTTTAGTAAATAGACAAAAGATTCTTCTTGCTAGGACTCTGGTACTTATCTATGGAATACTTTTAGTGCGATGTTACTGTTTTATAGTTGTTGATTGTAAACAAATCTGCATTGTTAGAATTTATTAGATATAGCTTCCTAGAAATGTCATATAAGCCCTATAATTATCTGGAGGTATAAAATGAAGATATTTCATTAACTCTCTCCACTCTTTGATGTATCCCATAAACCTCATGGGAAAGCTCTAATAGTTCTCTGAGCCAGAGAGTACATGCCAAGTGTTGACAGAAAAGACATAGAAAGCCATTCAAAATTTTTCTGTCTCTCCAATTTACCCATGCTCCTTGATTGCTTGTATCTTTTAAATTACAGTAATGCTTACTACTAAGGAAAACTCTGATTTGTATGAATCTGACTTTGTGACGTGATCCTTAAAACTAATGAATCCTCAGCATCCACTTCTCCATTGATCATTGACTCGCATCCTCTATAGCAGATATGTAATATTTTCTTTAAAAAATTTTTTTTCCTTTATTGATTTTAGAGAGAGAGGAAGTGAGAGGGAGAGAGAGATAGAAACATCGATGAAAAAGAACATTGATTGGCCGCCTCCTGCATGCCCCCCCCACTGGGAATTGGGCCCACATCCTGGGCATGTGTCCTGACCAGTAATCGAACCGGCAACCTCTGGGTGCATGGGTTGATGTTCAACCACTGAGCCACACTGGCCGGACCAGATATATAATATTTTCAAATACAACGTTAATCTTGTAATGATTCCAATAAAAATCATTTAATACAAATCTAGAGCTACCTGTCCCCCAAATTTTCTTGGATAAACATTAGATATTTTAGAAAGGGTTCTAACTGTCACAATTAGAATATTATTTTATTTATCATTTAATATTTAATAATATCTAGTGATCTGAATAAGCTAAAGTTCTGAGACACTTACTCATTTTAATAAAAATTATAGCTTATTCTTAATATATTTAAATTATATTTTTAATCTGCATTATCCCATTTTCTCAAAGCATCTAAAAGATTTAGAACCTCAAAATTTTTATTTGCAACTCATTAATTATTTTGGTGCATTTTCTCACAGGTTTCTGCTAGCTTGTTGTAGACTAGTCTAACCAGAAGGATATGAAACACCTACATTAGAAATAAAGAGAGAGATTCTTCCAGTTACTTTTCAAAATCCCAAGGAAGTCTGCAACCCAAGAAACAGAGAGAAAGCCCCAGGAAATACGGAGTTCAGTTCCTACCCAAGGAGAAAACAACATCTGACTAAAAGCTGTATGTACCAGCTGTAAAATTACTGGGGAAGAAACTTTGTATAGAGTGAAAAATGAGATGTAGAAGTTGAGAAGAGGACTTAAGAAAGATTATATTTATATCTGGACTTTTGATAAACTGAATCCCTCTCATCCTTAATTTACCTATTAAACTCTGTTGATTGCAGACAAGTCTAATGAAGCCAAGGTCTTGGGCTCAAGAATTTACACCCACACCTATGATTTCTTTATTATTTTTGGCACAATTTAAGAGCTTTGCAACTGCTGGAAAATTTATCTAATAGTCATTAATATAACCACTTTAATGATGAAACACAACAGCCATTTGTTTTGCAATTGGTAGAGGAATTTCTAGAGGAAATATTTCATATGAGAATTTTATAACTGAATGAAATCCGAAATTTGTGTTTTATAAAGATGAGAACAGGTACTAAAATCAGAAGAAACACATATAAATTAATTTTACCTAAAAACAATCTAGGAGAATAGTAGAAATATTGTATATACTATAAAATATATAGTATGTATAAATATACTATAAAATATCCACAAGATGACCAGGCACTAAGCAAAGATAGGCAAATATTCATAGCTTTACTAAATAACATCATGAACAGTTAGAGGTTATAAAAGAAAAAATGCAAATATTAACCTCCAAAAATATAAAATTCTGTTCAAGAATTATCAATAATAAGCATTATGGGATTTATACAGAAAAAACAACATTTATTTCAAAGTTGTAAATGAACACTTGTTAGAGAAATAAAACATCTTGGATGGAAATTTGGACTACTATAAGGATTTTAAATCATCTTGAATTAATTGATAAATTTAACAACTTTCTAGTATCAAGCCCCATGTGATTTTGTGGTGACTTGATAAAGTCATATTAAAGTTAATCTGGAAGTATAAATAGTTTAGATAGTTGAAGGACACTTAAGTTACAAATGGTTAAAGAGACACTTACACATACACATACATACACATATTTTCATTGCGTATATGATGAAGGTGGCCATCAAATTAGAGAGAAAAAAGGGATTAATTATTAACTGATATTTGAAGTTATGATAACTATTTGATAAAAGCAAGTCATATTGATATTTAAATCTACATAAACTGGAGAAGCATTAATATTTAGTGTAAAATTTGGAAACAGAAGTTCTAATCTAAAGTGATGACTTTTGTTATCTTAGAATGTGAGAGTTTTGGCTAAGTATAAAAGAAAACAACAAAAACAAAAAACAAGAATAAGAAGAAAAGAAAAAAACACAACAAAAGAGGTATGTCTTACTTAAAATTTAAAAAATAATAATTTTAATAATTTTATCAATATGCATAATAAATAAGATGTAATGTCAAACATCACAGCCAGGGAAAGTATCTGCCTTCATAAACTAGGTCAAGTGTTAAAATTCTTCATAAATAAAATCTGGTTATATCTCTATAAAAAAAGCATGAAAATTCCAATAGAAAAATGGTCTAAAAACACAGAATATTCATAGGAAGAGAAATGTTCATTTTTGTTTAGTAAAAAAATCAAATATATACAAACTTTTAAATATAAACTTGTGTATTTTTCTTCAATTTCTAGAATGACAAAAATTCAAAATTATCATAAAATATGAAATATAAAATAAAATGCAAAATGAATGTTAATTTTTAATTATTCCAATTTGACTTGGCAAAATATATTACTTTCTTTACCCTAATATAAGATATTCACATTATTTTCTATTCAAAGCTAATGAGCCAATAAAAAGCAATTGACATGCTTTTTCAGCCAGAAATATGTTTCACTTCAGAAAACAAGTGCATTTTTGTAGCATTAATAATCTAAAATTTTACAAAATGACACTAGTAAGAACGTTGACAGAAATTTCTATCTCAATCAGCCACAGCTTACTATACCTTTAATTGACTTGATTAAATCATGTTTGCAGTTATTTATTATGCTGGAAAACTTGAAATATATGTAAAATTTATACTACTATTTAGTCATAAACACTTGCCAGAGAGACAGGTATTAATCTGAGTCTGGCTTCATTTCAGGATACCACATTAATATTCTTAACTACTTTGCAGGGTGAGAACAATAGTATGAATTTATAAGAAGCAAAAATGTAAAAATTACAACTACATTTAATCTACAACATTTTCACACTGCATGCAACATCTATGTCTATGTGGACTTTTGAAACTACAAATAAGTCAGAAGTACATATATTTTCCTTCTAATTATATATTCATTAGACATCAAGCCAGTCATGATAATAATTCTTTGCCTTTGTATTTTGTCTGGCATTAGTGACCTTCAAAATGCTTGACCTCCAGAGAGACTGGTTTGTAGGGAAGATTTCTCCAATTTGCTGATGAAAATCTTAAGGTTAACAGAAGTTATATATTTTGTTCTAAACCTTAAGACTCCTGGGTGGTAGAGCTTTAACTCAAGTCTGATTCTTAGTTTGAGGTTTGAGTCTTTACCTATTTTAAATAAAGGACTTTAGTTAATAATCTTTTCACTCAATGCCAGCCTTGATAACAAGAGGCTTAGCAGGCCTGAACATTATTGAATTGCAAATTGGTTCAATTTTTCTCTCATTATTTCTTGAATGTGTTAATATACCAATGAACAACATTGTCATTGTCAATACTGTCAACGGCACTCCGGAGCCTTTCTACAGACATTTATTTGTACGTGAAAGGAAGTATTTCTCATATCATTTATTCGTTCAAGGAATTTTGTTGCAAACCTACTATTAGCCTGGCACAATTTAGGTACATAAGATAGTGATAAATGCCCTGGCTGGTTTGGCTCAGTAGTTAGAGCTTCGGCCGTCGGACCGAAGGCAGGTTCAATTCCCGGTCAAGGGCATGTACCTCGGTTGCAGGTTCAATCCTTGGCCCCAATCGGGGTCGTGTGGGAGACACATGATGTATCTCTCTCACATCAATGTCTCTCTCTATCCCTCCCTCCCTTCCACTCTATCTAAAAATCAATGGAAAAATATCCTTGGGTGAGGACTAACAACAAAAAAGACAGTGATAAACATTTCTATATATTTACAGATATTAAATGTCACTGAAGTCACATTTCAAACAAAGAATCACATGCAAAACCTTAACTAAAATTATTATAAGTGGTATGAAGAAATACAGGATGCTATGAGAACATGTGATGAAGGTACTAGGTTAATTTTAGGTAGAAACCTGAATGTTGATGACTTACCAGCCAGGTGAATGGTTTTGGGACTGGGGATGGTGGGAGAGAGAAGGGGAGAATATTCTAGGCTAAAGAAACATGCACGATGGCCCTAAGGTGGGCAGGGGAACGGTGACATGCCTTAGGTGTAATGATCAATGGGAATTTATGACAAAACAATGCAAGACGTACAGTCAAGGACCATGTCACATCACTAATTGTACCCTTGGACATGAATAGAAAAAAAAAGGGGGCTTGAACACAATTCAAACACTTGTTCAATACAAGGGTCACACTGAGTTAATCCACTATCTGGCAGGGCACAAAGTTGGCAGTTACAACATAAGGATGCCATGTGTGCACGAAATTTCTTAGGACCCATCTAACTGTAGATGAGTCAGTGATCATAGGGCTCTTAAGAAACAAGGTCTCTGCTACAGTCAACAGATGAGAGAAGAACCCAACTGGACATTTCATTCTTGCTTTAGCACAGATGAAAATAATCTTTCACTTTCTCAGTGTCCTAAGACTTTAGATATTACCAGTGTCAATCCCAGGTTCTCTGGAAGTTTAAACAATCCATATCTGCTTTTATCCGCTATTGATTTCAGGTATTAGCTCAGCCTTCCAATATTCCTCCTGACAGCCTGGCTGCTACCTCACTTGTTAGGTTATGAATTTTCCCCCCCACACCCCAATTTAAGATGAAAAATATCAGAATCCTACCGCAGTGCTTAATTTGAAGGGTTCTGTTCAATACTTCTGAATTGCTTGTACATTGGGAACACACTAAAATGTCACCCTGTCATATAGATGTTTTCTTCTGGACATCTAATTCCCCAACTACTCATCATGGTTCACAAGGTGAACATTTATTATCTGAAAGGAGAATGGCAGTGAGAAGTATTTGTCAGCTCTTTTGAAGCTGTGAGAGAGAGCGGCTGCTGTTCCTCCACTAGACTTTTTGTCGCGTGGGGAGGGGGCGGTGACACTCCTTAAAGAAGTGCTGTCTTGTGGCTTTGTCTTCACTTCCTTGCTCAGCTTCCTCTAGTAACACACAAAACCAATGGTTTCCAAGTCATTTAATATTTTAGAGGACTAACTATTTCAGGTAGTGAAGGATCAAGCTTCTAAATTGCATCTTGGCTTGTAGACTGATGAACTGAATCCAGTCCAGATGAACAGTGACCAGATTTGTTGCTCTCCTGAAAAGAAAAAAAAGAAAAAGAATTACTCTCGCACCCTCAGTTTAGAACATAGTCATCATTTCATTGGCATTTCCTGACAATAGTTTTTTTCATTTTAAAGGAACTGTTTACAAAATTTGCCCTGGTCGTTTGGCTCAGCGGTTGGAGCATCGGCCTGCGGACCAGAGAGTCCTGGGTTCGGTTCCCGCTAGGGGCACATAACAAAACAAAACAAAAAACAAAAACAAAAATTTCTTTCCATGGTCATGTTTATTTAACGAGGGACATGTGTGAGACTGTGTTAGCTCTGTTCAAGACCAGTGTTATTTGTGAAGACATATTTTCAACATATATTTACTTGCTTCTTTTTTCCCCTGATACTTCAGGCTAAGAGAAAGTCTGTAAGCTAGAAAGAACAACAATAAAAAAAATTAATAATAATAATTATTGTTTATATGAAATGTTTTCCAGAAAATCAAATAAATTTTCTGGGCATATTCCCATTTGTGTCTCTAATAACTAAATGAAATTGTTTATAGAAAAGGAGTCCGTTCCAATGGCTTCATTTAATCACGACTTTGTCCTTTCATGGAAGTGTCTAACTGTGTTTTCCTGTTGCCAGTTTTTGAAAATTTCTTTTTCCTTTGTTCCACAACTGCACTCACTTTTTTTGTTTGTTCTATAACTCTGTTTTTAGTCTATTTCGTTACTGGTAATTTTTATTTTTAAAAATTTTAGAGCTACTCTTAGTCTTTTATTATCCTAATTATAACAATGACTTCTAAAAATCTGTTTTGCTCTTTCTCGTATGTACCACTTTATTCACAAGTGTTTTCTGTGTAAAGATGCCGTATGTATCAATTTGCCTGGGATAAAACTTGACTTTACCTGTTTCACTCAAAAACACCCTACTTTGGAAATTCATTGAGTATTTGAAAGGTCTAGGTGTTCAGACTTGGCTATTGGGACTGCTTTGGACATTGAGTCTCTATCATCAACCAGGACAACACAGCCAAGAGCCCGCTGCCACCACGGCTGGGAAAGTCACTGTTCCTGACCTGCCGAAGGTGAGAATTAGATGCTCATGCTGAGTCTCTCCTGTCACTGAACGCTGGATCTTGTTAAGCACCCTTTCCAGAATGGATTCCTGCAACACCATTTCACCATGCTTCCAAACCCGTCTCACTTGATCGCTTCTGACGGACAAAGTGGGGCGAGTGAGTTTTCACGTCTAGCTATGGATGAGTAATGAAGGTGTAACATGCAGATCTACGAGTGCATGAAAAGTGGTCAAAAGCTGGGGATTCAACAAACACAGCAGTTTACCATTAGAATGATTCTGAATGTATGTCTGTGTCTATAAACGGGAAGGAGGAAGAAATCAGGAAACGGGACAAAATTGGCTGTCAAGTTTAATTTAAAAAACTTCTGAAAGCAACATAAAAACAAAAAGCCACGTAACAACAATAAATAAACCAAATGAAAACAACAACAACAGAGGATATGAATACAAATAAAGTCCTACATCTTAACAAAGAATCCAGATCTAGTTGAAAGGTATGGATTTAAATTTTATATTATAATGGCTTAATGATAAAACTGGTAACTCTTTTTATAAAAATTCAGAGAAAACCAACTATTTCACAGAGTTCCTTCAAGTACTTGCTATGTCATGTACACAGGGATTCTAAAACTGCTCTTACAAATTGCTTGGATCCTTGAAAAGAAGCAGCCCTTAGGGGCTGATGCTCTGAGAATTTTAAGGTAGACTCACTCTCCCCCTACATCTTGCTAATAATTCTTTTCAGCTTTTCCAAAATGTTTCAAAGTTGAAGGGTAGGCAACATTATTTTTCCCCTTTAGAACCTTTGTTGTGAAATGGAAGATAATACATCAAATGTTAATAATGTTAGATAGTAATCATAAGGCAGACTCTGCTAGATGCCTACTCAATATTCACTTGCTCTTTTTATTGACAAAAACTAATCATTGTTTGGTATATGTGCACAGCTTTTTCAAAAAAAGGTTTCCCTACCTTCCTCCCATTTAGGGCTGTTCATGTGACATCATCTCATCAAGGAGAATGTAGAAGAGGGCTTTTTATTTATTTATTGATTTTAGGGAGAGAGGAAGGGAGAGAGAGAGAGAGATAGAAACATCGATGAGAGAGAACATCGATTGGCCGCCTCCTGCAGGCCCCCCACTGGGATTTGGCCCACAACCTGGACATGTGCCCTGACCAGGAATCGAACTGGTGACCTCTTGGTGCATGGGTCGACGCTCAACCACTGAGCCACACCGGCCGGGCGGAAGAGAGCTTTTATCCTTCCTGTCCTTCAGTAGTCAAGTGGAAGCAGTATAACAGAGAACCTCTGACTCCTTGTTTCATAGTTAAATAATTTTTGCACTATAAAGCTTGGAAATGGGAAAGAAATTGGTGGATAAGTGAAGCAGGAAATGCACAGACATAATCTCCACAGGGTCCTATACTGTCTATATGGATAAGAACTAATGTTAATGAGTAACATTTCAGAATCCTAAAGATTTTGCTATACTAGTTTTGATTAATCAAATCTTAATTAAGTCTCAAGCTCAAAACTAATGTACCCTTCTCAAATAAGAATGATTAATCCCACATTCCAAACATTGGGTCAATGGATAGACATCCAAAAATGAAGCTAACACTACCTTGTACATTTTTGCATCTCTCTTACAACAAATATTGGCAACAACCCTTCAAGATGTGCAAACAGTAATGGCTTGGGGAATTTGCCAGCAGTTCTCAATATCAGTCGTTGCTTTAATCTGGCTTAAACCATGAGTTATTTTTCAGGTTTCAGCAGCCTCTAAATTATTGCTCCATTAAGGTTGTGAAGTTAATCCCACGAACACACTTTTACTACCAATAAATATGCCGTTCTGTGCATCACTTAGGGCAATACTGGAAGCATTTTCTATTGATATAGTAGCAAAGATATTTCATCAATATAAAGCAATATCTCTGCAACATTTTGGGAAACTGTTTAAAAACAAGTGGAACATGCTGTCTCTTGCTGGAATGCACTGCCTTAGAGTGCTTTATAAATTGTTTTCTCTCCAAACATACTCAATATTACTATAGAGTAAAATTGTTCCTTCCTTAACTAAATTTGAATAACTCCCGTGCTATGGCATATACTCTGTTCCAGTTTTGTTTTTACATGCTGCTGTTGAGCTCCATTAGAGTTTTATTTGATTTTTAAGAAACTATATTTTGATGTTAACAATTTCATCAAAATCTAGATGAACTATGAAGTTTTAATGTCTGGGTACTCTTCCCTACATTAATGTTCCATTTCTACTTATAAATATGCAGTTAAATTTATATACAGTTCTTAGCAGTGGTGTTGTTATTGCTTCATAAGAAGTAGAAAACGTGAAATAATGACTGCTGATGAGCTGCGTGTCGTAACAAAGGACAGTAGAGCTGCATGTCACAATTTTAGGATCTGAATATAAAAGCAAGTCTTTTGAGAATATGTATAAAGTATTCTGAAGCTCATTTTCTGTTATATTTTTGGGAACAAATTTCCTATATATTTATTTCCTAATAATATATTTATTAGCTTACCTATATTGTAATATATTATTAACTTACCTATATTGTTTCTACTTGTTTATTTAATGGATTTATTAGCTTCTGAGAGGTGTGCCAACAGTCTACAGTGATAAATGTGTTAATTTCTCCTTGCAGTTCTGAGAATATTTGCTTTATATATTTTGATGTTTTATTAGTTTCATAAACTTTTAAAATTGTTATATTTTTCTAATGAATTAAACCTCTTGATCTGTATTAATATTTTTCTCTTTAATTCTAACTTACCATTTAATACTAACATTGTCACACAAGCTTTTCATGTTTTCCCTGAAATACTGTTTTAAAGTACATTAATTTCAATGTTTCTGTGAGTGTACTTTTTTCAAACTTTTTTTCGTTAACAGTATCTACCTATATTAAAGCTAATTCAAGAGAAATAGAAAATATGACTATGTAATATCTATCTAAAAGTCTATATATAATTCAAATTGTTAACAAAATTTCCTTACAAAAAACGTTAGGCCTAGATGATTTCACAGATAAATTCTATCAAAAGTTTACAAAACAAGTAATACCAATCTTATAAAAAGATTTTTAGAAAATTTAAGAGAAGTTTTTTCTGATTTAATAAAACCCACATAATGATGCTTAAACTTGACATTACAAAACCAGATATTTCTTGACATTATAAAAAAATATAAATCAGTATTCTTCAATCATATAGAGGCAAAAATGCCCAATAAAATATATAAAATAATAAATATATCATGAGCAAATGGGATTTATCTCAGAAATGTAAAATTCTTTCAATATTCATAAATCAAGAGATGTGATTTATGATCTCTATATCATTTGCAACTCAACAAATGTAGAAAAATTATTGGACAAAATGCAACAGCCTTTCATGACCAAATATCCAGGCTAAACAGAAATCTTTCTGAATGTATTTGTTACGGGCTTGCTTGTACCATCACGACTCATATGTTGATGCGTCAAACCCCTGTATGACTGTTTTAGGAGATAATTAAGGTTAAATGAGGTCCTAAAAGTGAAGCCCTAATCAGTTAGGACTAGTGTCCCTATAAGAAGAGAAAGAGACACTTAGTAAGAAGAAACAAGTGATTCTCTCTGTGTATTCACAGAGAAAAGGCCATCTGAGTACACACCCAGTGAGAAGTTGGCCAAGGAGAGAAGCCTCACCAGGAACCAATACTGCTGGCACCGTGATCTTGGATCTCCAGCCTATGGAAGGTAAAGTTAACTAATGGCAGGCAGCCCAAGTTACCTGATGCAGCATCCACAAAAATCTACAGAACCTTATACTAAATGGTGATGTATTGAATATGTTCTCTCTTAAATCAGAAAAGGAGGCAGAGATGTTCATTTTTACCACTTTTGTTCAACATCAGATTAGAGGACCCAGCCAGAACAATAAGAAAAGAAAGGAAGAAGCATTAAAGTTTGTCTTATTTGTAGAGAATATGAGAGTCCTCATTGAAAACTTGAAGTAATCCACTGTAACACAAGAACTAAATTGCTAGAACTAATAAGTGAACTTAGCAAGACTATAGGACACAAAGTCAATATACAAAATTCAATTTTATTTTTATGATAGAATCAAATATTTGGGAAAAGACATATAAATAAACAGGACATTTTATAGTAGCAGCAAAACACTATAAAAACATGAACAAATTGATTCTGAAATATATATAGAAATGCAAAGACCTAGAATAGTCTAAATACTTTTTAATATATATATATATATTATATATATATATATATTATTGATTGATTCTTTAGAGAGAGAGGATGGGAGAGAGAGATAGAAACATTGATGTGAGAGAGAAACATTGATCAGCTGCCTCCTGCACGCCCCCTACTGGGGATTGTTCTGCAACCCGGGCATGTGCCCTGACCAGGAATCGAACCCATACCTCTCAGTCCATGGGATGATGCTCAATTCACTGAGCCACACCAGCCGGGCTAGTCTAAATACTTTTGATAAAAAAGATAAAATTTGAGGATTTATATTACCTGATTTTAAGACTTACAAAGCTACATTAATCAAGACAATAAGGTATTTGTGTAAAGAGACAAATAAGTCATTAAGTCTGAATTGAGAGTCCAGAAATAGAAACACATATATGCACCTCAGTTGATTTTTTTTTGGAAACCTCACCTGAGGACATGTTTCCATTGATTTGAGAGAGAGGAAGAGAGAGAGAAGAAAGAAACATTGATTGGTTGCCTCCTGTAAGCACTCCTACCAAGGATAGAACCCACAAGCCGGGTATGTGCCCTGACTGGGAATCGAACCCATCACCTTCTGATATATGGGACGATGCTCCAACCACTGAGCCACACCAGCCAGAGCATTTTTTAACAGAATCACTATGGTAATTAAAGGTGATAATATAGACTTTTCAACAAATGCTGCTACAAAGACTGGATAAACACATTAAATAAGATTGACTTCAAGTCAGAGCTCACACAAAACACAAAAATTAATTTCCAAAGGATCATGGACATACAGATACATGCAAAAAACTACAAAATTTATGGATTAAACATAAGAGAAAAATGTTTGCAATCTGGGATAAACTAACAGTACAAAAAAAAAAAAAAACACTAACCTAACCATACAAATAAAAATGCATAGATGGACTTCCAGTTTGTAGAAACCTGGTCTGTGTATACTTTTCTGTAATATGCTGGGTAGAAATGTTTACCTTCTATATGGGAAACTTGGACCCAGATCCCGCAGTCTTATACCTTCATTCCAGCTTGCTTCTCTTCATGTGTCCCTCTTTATGTCCATGGAGATGCTATTTTGTTTTTGTGTAGTGCTACTTCTTTCTCAGTTGCTGGGTTGCTCGAAGACAGCCGGACCAAGGGAAATATAGGGAGGAAGCAAAACACATTTGTCAATTTCATAATGTGGTTCAAGATCGTCTTTGGCCTTTTGGTCATTCAAGGCCTTTGTATACCAGGCAGCAGCTTGGACCACATTCCCATCAGCTGCCCCAAGTTTGAATCCAGAATAACAGCACAGATGATAAAGTAAGAGAAAGCAACAACAACCACCCCAAACTAGTTCATTATTAACCAGCACTTGATGCAAAACCTTTTCAGTCACTCAAAAATTAATCCTCTTAAGTTTAAAATGTTTGACTTCAACTGGAAAGTAGAATTTCTTTTATGCCATCAAACTGTAATGAGTTGAATGATTTTTGAAGAAAAAAAAAAAAAACCATGAAAAATATACCCTTCAGCAAGGTGGCATGCTGTTTTTGCATGCTGGCAGCTCAAAACCAGTAGGAAGAAAAAATCTCTAAGCTTTCCATGATGATAGGTTTTGGAGGAGAAGGCTTCTAAACAACCCCATTGCTGAAGTAGACTAAAAATATTTCCACTTACTTACAATCAAATTTACATATCTCGGTGGTGACAAATGTTACTAAATCACAAACTTAGGCCTTTGTGTTTTTTAAAAAACAGGTAATGATCCCATTTTATGCTTGGCAGGTCTGCGAGTAAATTACACACATTCACCTCCCTTATCATTTTTATTCAAGCTAAAAATAATGATTAAAATGAGCTAGTAAGGCAACCTTGAAGGGGAAAGATTGGGAGGGAATAACTTTGCTGATGTGAACAGGATTCTGGCATGTTCATATATATTGGAATATTACACATTTTTGGGTTTTTGCAATTGGAGTACTTCAATATTATTTCCAGAATACCTTTGTGTAAACCTATGAGTATTGGGTTTCTGAAGAAACAAGCTCAAAAAGTTTTGATTGAACATCAAAGAAAATGTGACTTTAATACTCTTATCTTGGTGCATCTTTATGAATATTGTTATGGTGCTAAATATCCTCTGCGTTTTAATTTTTATATGGCAGGACATATTCGTTTTTTATTGTTGCACTGACAAATTATCACCAACTTAGTGGCTCAAGTAACAAATGTATTATCCTATGTTTCTGAAGGGAAGAAATCTAAAATAGGTCAGTAAGTCTCTGTGTTCCTCTGGAAGCTCTAGGAAAGAAACAGTTTCCCTGCCTTTTCCAGCTTCTAGGAACTGCCCATATACCTTGGCTTGTGGCCCAGATCAGTTCAATCTCTGCTTTTGCCATCTCATCTCTTCCTTTGATGCTGACCCTCCTGCCTCCCTCTTATGATAACCCTTGTTATTACATTGTGCCCACCCAGATAATCCAGAATAATCTTCCCATCTCAAGATTTGTCACGTAATCATATCAGCAATGTTCTTTTCCCCATGTAATAGAACATCTTCACAAATTCTGGGAATTCGGCCGTGGGCATTGGGGGTGGAGGGGGCATTATTCTTTCTGCATGCACAGGATGACATACTAGAATATTTGTGACTGGATTTAAAAACAATACAAAATATTTTATTTTTTAGGAAACCAATGAAGTATAGATATATATCAATAAAATGAAAACAAACAAAGAAAAAGCCGTCTAATTCTACCACCTGGAGATACCACCATTAATGCACTTTATAAAATGTTTCAGATTATTTGTTGGGTACATATGCAGCCACACTGAATATTTTATAAAAATTTTAAGAAGATTACATACTTTATTGTATGTTATATTAACTTAGACTTAATAATATAAATACATATCTTTCATGTGACTAAATATTTGCTTCTAGTATTTTTACCAACCCAATACTGTCCCTTTGTATGCCTCAATACTCCTTAATCCAGAGGTTTAATGGGAAGTTGGTGCCCTCAGCACACATTGACACCACTTTCTCAGGCAAAATATCTCGTAACTGAATTGCTCAGTCAAAGGAAGGACATTTTATTTATAAATTTATTTTATATGCATATTAAAAGTGTTATTCACTTATTCACTTAAGGTACTTATTTTTTCAAACCTTCCTGCATATTGCTAATGTGATTTCATTTCCTCTTCATCAATTTCTTGGAAGAAAATTATATCTGCCTGATTTCACCTGGGCAGAGCATGACACAAGCTGTTTGCACATCCGAAGTATCAGGAAGTCCGTAACAGGGACGAGGATGCAAACTGTGTAATTTATGTCCAAGAGATGGATACATTCCACCCATTGATGCTTTCATTTGTGTCTTCATCCATTCCTTTATTTTTTAGTCTTCACATATTCCTCATTACTGTTCAAAGGCAGTAGATACAGCAATCAACAAGACTGTCAAGATCACTATTCTCACTGTTATAGTCTTGTATGTGTGTGTTTGTGTGTGTGTGTGTGTGTGTGTGTGTGTGTGTAGGAGGGTCACAGACAATAAACAAGCAAATATCTAAATGAATGAGATCATTTCATATAGTGAAATGTACCATGAGGTGATAAAGCAGGATGGCGCTGGAGTACATTCTAATTAAAAATGGGAATAGATTAAATATGAGGAAGCCAGGTATGTGGAAAGCTGCGGGCTGAACATCGGGCAGGTAATTGCCCTGAAATAGGAATGAGGGAAATGAAATGAGGTCAGCAGGGCTGGAATGTACTGCGTTGAACTGGTTAGCACTGGAGCTCAGTGGGCTAGGTGTAGAAGCTTGCAGACCATTGTTTTACAAAATGGATTTTTTTTTCTAACTGCAGTGAGAAGCCACTGGAATTTTAAGCAGGGTGATATGTGATTGATGATTAAAACAGCTTACCTTGTCTAATACTAAGGAAATGCTGTGTTATTTCTTAGGAGAGAAACTAGGAAGACCAGTTAGGAGGCCGTTTCAAAGAAGTGCTTGGCTAGTTTAGATGGGCTAGACTTTGAGGACAACACTGAGGAACCAAAATAAGATTCTATTGTTTCTTTATACTTTCCATATCCTTCATCCCAAGATGATTCGGTCTTAGGTATTCATCTGACACTCATTTTAATGATATGAAGACAGCTATTATCTGATCCAATTACAGTCAGAGAGGGCTGGTAATGCAAGTCAGGACCAAATAATTGAAAACGAAAAGTAAAATATTCTTACTGTAAAATGTTTTTAAGAAATCAATCTTCATAGTGTTTTTTGTTTATTTGTTTCCTGTTTTGACCTGCTTGTTTGGGGTACCTGAAATCACCATCAGTTTCCTTCATACTGAGGCTTTGCCTTCAGAGTACCACTGTACAAGCACACATAACTTATCTGGAAGTAAGAGCTCATTAGCAACCGCCAATACTTTAGCACAAATTAGATTATAAGGATGACTGAATTTAAAGTAGAAAGAGTCCTTAAAAGATCTTCCAGTATTGATGGTTTGGGCTGAGTTTTTCAGAACCAGACCTAAGAAGAGGATTTATATGAAAGTGAAAAGAAGTTTATTAGGATGTTTTCCCAGGAAAGATCTTGTAGGGTGTTAGGGGAGTGAGAGGCAGAAGGAGAGAAAGGAAGCAAGGGTGCACTATCAAGTCACGTTGCACAGAGATAATAGGGTGGCTAAGCTCACACCTCACAGTTGGTCCATTCTAGGTAGAGATAGCTGGAGTAATGATCTCCCCTTTCCCTCACAGTTGTCAATTATCAGTTAAGGACTCACGGGGAGAGACATGAATCCCTGTATCTGCAGGTAAAGTGGGCTCTCTTTATCAGTCTGAAGGTAGCCCACTTTTGTGGACCCACAGACACAGGCTGTTGGGAAAGAAAGCACACCAGAAGCTGTGTACACTAACATGGCCAAAGGATCTCAATCACTGTCGGTATCTGGGTAGTGGGGCCAAGTAATGTTTTGACTACCTGAGAGCCACAGAGCTGATTCTGACTGTGGCAGTTACATCTCAGCATGACCCCCAAAGGAATCATGCTTTGTATCATCCCCTCTCCTTGAGTGTGGGCAGAATGTATGATTATGATGGACGAGGTTATATTATATGGTAAATGTTACGGATTTTGCAAATGTCATCAAAGTCCCAAGTCAACTGACTTTAATTTAATCATTTGAACAGTCATTCTGGGTGGGTTATCTAATCAGATAAGCCCTGTGAAAGAGACTTGAAGCAGTAGCAGATGCTAGCCTGTTGGCCTTGAAGAAGCAAATTGCCATATTGTGAAGAAGGCCAGATAGCAGGGAAATGTGGGCAGCCTCCATTAGCTGAAGGTCTCACTCCCACGATGGGAAGTCTGTGAATTACAAATATATATATATAGTTCAAGATTTCAAGATTAGTACTCAGGTCAATCTATTTCAAGGTACTCATATCTCCATTACCAAGTTTTACTGAGATCCAATTTATCTCCATAAGCTAACACAGGGGTTCATTTTAAAGATGTTCTAGAATATGTACAGAAAGCCTCTGGGCAACTACAGTCAGCCTGAGGATATAACAACCCTGAAAAACAAAGTTGGGGAAAAATGAGAAATTACTCAATTATATATTGGTCGCCAGCTCTTAAAATAAATTTTACCACTCATCACTTTTTCAATGGCTAGTACGTAAAGATTAGAGTATGCTGTGACCCACACCACCCCCAACACTACCAAAAAATGCAGGGAAAAGTGGATCAATTCAGATACTACTGTACTTCTGTTAAGTGAATTAATGTTTTTTGAACACATACTTGCATTATGCACTATGGTACGTAGTTTACTAATACAGTGAGAATTTTAATTCTAGAATAGTATTTTTTTTTTGTTGTTAAACGTGATCATCTTAGTATGTATTAGGTAAGGGATAGCATACTATGGTGCAAAATGACCTAGTTTGAATGGGAGAAAAGGTGAGTGCCACCTTTGACTGTAGACTAATAATTTTTAATGCAAATATGTTGAGTTGATATAATATTCAGAAAGTTTAAAATCAAAATGCTCATGTTTTTTAACTGGTAAGTAATGGCTCTTTGTTAAAGGTATAAAATTATTATAATAGCTCTGAGAATTCATGTTTGTTTTTATTAATCTGTTTATTATGTTACTCCCAACCCAATAAATTACGAACTTCATGATGGCATATAATGCATGGCACAGAGGATTAACTTTAACTAATATTTGTTGTGTAATGAAAAGAATGATCTTGCACCAAGTTGTCTGCAGATGCAACATGAATACCTCTGTATACATAAATATGATATAAATATAAAATTTTAATGAGCATTTATGGTGTGTGATAGGCATCATGAAAAATATTTGCTATCTAATTATGAGCAAAAATTAGATAAACCATGTGTCATTAATTTAAATAAACACAGAAACAGATTTCAAATAGCAACTGTGGCAAATGCGAAGAAGGGCTCCATTTACCAATTAATGCTTTCTGAATACTATATGTTTGTCTATTGGTTTATTATATTTTCCTATTGCCTCCCCCAACTATATGGAAAGAGGTTTGGTCTATTTTATTTACTGCTACATATATTCCAACATGTAGGCTAACTTCCCGCACATAGTAGGTTCTCAATAATATTTGTTCAATGAATAAATGAGATGGATTTGAGGTATCCAAGGCAATCAATGAAGGCAACTCTGAAATATGGCAATGCTGTCCTAGCCAGTGGAACCAGTTTCTGTGTTGTTGCATGGATATTTACAACCACACAGATTGGAATAGAATGAAACCTGTCCCCAGCTGGCAGAGTCACCCCAAAAGAGCAATAGTACAGAATTGTTTCCAAATCACCTTGTCATTTAGGCACTCTGCTGCTCATTTAAAGATAGAATAATTAAAACATTAAAATAAATTTGAAACCTTGAAAAAAATAAACAAATAAATAATAAATAAAGGCAACTATGAACTGAATTCTGAGTACTGAACAATGACTTGTGTTTGGAGTAAGCATAGTAACCATGGAGAATGAAAGGCAGACACGAAGAGAGAAAGAGAACAAGCGTGGAGCTGGAGAGGCAGGTAAGTGAGAAGAGATCTTCTTCAGGGCCTTTGTAGATAATGCTAATAAAATGTATCCTTCTTCTTAGATTATTGAAATATAAGCGGTAGAGAGAAATAATCAGACTTGTACTTTAAAATGATATCTCTGCTGCTATTTATAATGAAAGTTGCAGGGACACTCATAGAGAAAGCACAGTTAATGAAGAGAAGACCTAGATGAAGCTTAATCATTTCATCATTTAATGTCTGTGAAAAGGAACATGAGGTATTAAAGGAGTCAGAAAGGCAGCGAGACAGGAGAAAAGCTGGAGTGTGGTAGCATCGTGAAAGGCAAGAGAAGAAAGTCTTCTAAGGAGAGGAGTCCATAGTGTTCAATGCTACTGAAAGGTAAGTTGAATTGTAGAAAAATTAATCAGATATCCAGCAGGTATAAAAACATGAAGATTACTGTTGATTTTAGCCAGAGGAAATTAAATAACTATGTATTAAATACACATACACACACCAAAATAAATTCTAAAGTTATTGGATGAAGAACAATAGTATGTAACTGAGTGCAGAAGAAAGTAAGACTACCACCAGGAGTCCAGTTTAAGATGGACCCGAAAAGCTTACGACCTGACTGGTAAACCTGAGCGAGGACGGCAGTTGGTGAGAACATCTGTTTCCTTTGAACTTAGAACTTTGGGTTTTAGCAGCTATGCTGAGTGTAAGAGACAAAGCTCTGGGTCTGTGCAAACTGGGGAGTTGGAACTGAGGTCCTTTCATAAAGGCTACACCCTCAAATGATATACCTGTGGAGAAAGAATACACAGAAGCAAACCAAACTCCTGCTCTCCAGGTTAAAAAGACAACAAGGTATAATATACTGCCTTTGTCACTCTGTGATGTTGCTAGGGAAATAAACTCAATGCTGAGAACCAATAACCAGAGTTCTCTCGATCCTACAAGAAGTTTGAATATTCTCATTTTTGGAGTGTAGAGAAAACCCCAGCCAAGAAGTTCTGTTTAACACAATCACAAGCACCTTGGGACAACAGACAGAATCAATGTATGTTGTTTTTTGGAGAAAAGCACACTCAAGTAAGACTGTCAAATTCCCATAAATGTTACTCACTCAAATATTAGCTCATAATTCCAAATTACACCATGCATGCAAGCCACCATGAAATAGGACAAAAAAAAATAGCATATTAAACGCTCAAGGGCAAAAGATATTGGAATGGTTAGATACAGACTACAATATAATTATATAAAATGTTTACTAAATTAAAAGAGGGAATTAAAAACACGAGAAAGGAACAATGGAAAACAAAATTAAACAGCAGCTTCAGAAAAGAACCAAATAAAACTAAACTTCTAGAAATGTTAAATAGAAATATTTCAATTAAAAATTTAATGAATGTGTGAAAAATTATAATCAGCCCAGAAGAAAATGGCCTGGTAGTCTAAAATATATATAATAAAATTTACAAATAAAAATTAAAGAGGGTAATATGGTAAATAAAGCAAGAAATTCTGATGTATTTAATTGGAATTCCAGAATGAGAAATCCAGAAGGTTTTAAATAGACAATATTTAAAGGGATAATTTATTAGAAATTTCTAGAATTAAACAAAAGACAGAAATGCTCAGATTTAGGAGGCACAATAGAACACAAACACAGTCCACATTTAATCAAATTTTGCTAAAGTTTAAAATGATCAAAGATGAGGAAAAATTGAAAGCATTTACATTGAAACAAAAATTACCTATAAAGAAGTAATGATACCTTCAGCAGACTTTTCTTGAGCACCAAATTTAAAAAATTGTACCAAGAGTAAAAAAGGAGATAGTTGAAATAACAAGCAATATATTATTTTTTAAATGTAAATAAACTATCATTCAAGAACAAGGAAAGAATCAAGTAAGTTTTTAGAGAAATTTTAGAAAGTTTATCATCAATGCATTCTCACTAGAAGAACTTCTCAATGCTGTATTCCAGGAACAAATGAAACAAATACAGAAAATACAAACCTTCAATTTAGAAATAAATAGTAAGCAAAATAAAATGGTAAACATATACAACAACATAAAAAAAAAAACAAGAATATTGAAATAGAAACAATAATATTCTCACATGATTATCTTGAGGATTAAAAAAGTAATAGTTTTAAAGTGTTTGAAATAGTGCTTTGCTCATTCTCAACATTTTATGATATTTGTTAAATAAGTAAAAAAATAATTGTTTAAAAGTCTAAGGTAGAACTGCAATATTTGACAAAGAAAACATAAATGTTTACCAGTGTTGGGTTCTTTGTGTTAATAGCTAAAATACACCAAAACTCTTCTGGTTTGGGGGAGGTATATAAATATTGTATTACTTTAGAATTTATTAAGTATGTTTAAATGTAAGTTCAACCACTAAAATATACAAATAAATCACTAGTTATCAAAAAGCATATGAGGTAAATGAAAAAATATCAATCAATTTAAAAGAAGGCATATTTTATAAATGGGAAAAAAACAAATCCATAGTAACAGAAAACACAGAATTGGTCGAAAGAAACATTTATAAGGATTATCATACTGTATTTTAAAAATCCATGTACAGAATATGTAATTCACAAGAGGTTTATATAAAGAATAAAACCTAGGGAAGTTGAGAGAAAAAGCATAGAATTACTAACTAAGATAAGGCTGTTAAAAGTTATTATTATTTTTTTAATCCTCACCTGAGGATATTTTTCCATTTATCTTAAGATAAAGTGGGAGGGGGAGAGAGAGAGAGAGAGAGAGAGAGAGAGAGAGAGAGAGAGAGAGAGAGAGAGAGAGGTCAATGTGAGAGAGACACAGTGATTGGTTGCCTCCCACATGACCCTGATCAGGGCCAGGGACTGAACCGCCACCGAGGTACATGCCCTTGACCGGAATTGAACCCGTGATTCTTTGGTCCGTGGGCCGACATTCTAACTGCTGAGCCAAACCAGCCAGGGTTAAAAGTTATTTTTAATATTGGACAAAATAGACCTTAGGGTAAAAAAACATTTTTTGGATTAAAATCAGTCAATTCATATGAGGAACATAATTTCCTTTTTTTTTTCTTTTTGCATGTAGTAACATAGCTGAAGTTGGATAAAGAAAAAATTAACAGATGGTAAGCACAATGTAATAAATCTACTATCATACAGAGAGATGTCATTCAAGTCATTATGAGATCCCAAATCCAAATTTAGTAAAAATTTGGAAGATTTGAACAACACAGTTAATAAGCTTGCTTTAATGAACATACATTGATTAAACCTTGAATCCCCAAAATAGAAAGCATATTATTTTTTTAAACACACATGAGATATATGTATAAAATTGACTTTGAAATAAACTGTAATGCAAATTTAATCAAACTTCAATTAATTGATAACTCAGGAAATTATACACAATTACTACAATGTTATTTAGTTAGGAACAAAATATACTTAAATGATAATTTAAAAATACCAAACATATTCAGAAATTACATGTTACACTTCCAAATAACTAATAGGTCAAAGAAGACAACATAAAAATTTAAACACAAACAAAGCAATAATGAAGTATTCTATATTAAAACTGAGCTAAAAGCGAATTTATAAAAGAAGGAAATGAGAAAAGCAATGAGATAAGCATTCATTTTAAAAACTTAGAAATATGCCCGGGTGGTGTGGCTTAGTGGTAGAGTGTCGACCCATGCACCAAGAGGTTACCGGTTCGATTCCTGATCAGGGCACATGCCCAGGTTGTGGGCCTAATCTCCAGTGGGGCATGCAGGATGTAGCCAATCGATTTTTCTCTCTTATCGATGTTTCTATCTCTCTCTCCCTTCTCTTTCTAAAAATCAATCAATAAAAAAAATGTAGAAACTTAGAAAATATGACAAAATGAACCCAAAAGAAAGCAAAAGAAGAAAAAATAAAGATACATAGCCTATCAAAACTTATTCAAGAAGACATAAAAAATTAATAGTTCAATAACCACTTAAACGTTTTGAATGTGCTCAGTAAATAACACCAACTCCAGATAATTTTAGGAGAAAATTATACAAAATATCTAATTTATATATAATACCAATTTTATACAAAACCTTTAAGGAGACATAAATATAGAAAAATTGTAGCAAGATTATAATTTAAATGGTAGCCAAGAAGCCATCCATCCATCCACTTATCCAACCATCCGTCCGTCCATCCATCCATCCATCCATCCATCCATCCATCCATCCATCCATCCAATCTATCATCTGCTGTTAAAATTTACAGTTCCAAGAAAGCAGTATTGTATTTTGCTGATCTTTATTTTCTTCGTATTTTGTATGTTAGTAAATATAACTATTTGTTCCAATGACTGATGATCCCACAAAGTCAGTAGAATAACAATTTATTGGATCCCAACTTTACCCTAAAAAAAATCTACTTAAGTCTTTTATCTGGTGAAATTTCCACAGTGGCAGTGACATCTTTGCCTGTCTTTCATTTTCTTAAGTTTCCTGCCCTTTGGACTAATTAGTTCTGTGCAGTATAATGCTTGCCTGACATCCAGGAATCAATTCACACTCTTACTACTTTTTTTTACCCCTTCCAGGGGTATGACAGCAAAATGAATGCAAGAAACCAAGGTGCAACCCAACTTCAAATTCTTTATTTCTTGATACCAACTTCCTTTGTTCTGCAAGACCTGTTTTACTGACTGTCCTTAGGTGCATTCTGTGGCACATCTGGGATCACTCCTCTAGGATCTGGGTATCGCACATGTTACTTTCCCCTTCAGTACCTGTTTTCAAGTATCATCTGTTTTTCAATGACTGGTTTAACTCCTGTATAGTCTATGCAATATTCAATGCTCAATCCAATCTCCTACGATCAAAATTCTTTTTTCAGATTTCTCTTAGTTCACTTACACTTAAAAAATATATTTATCACAAAATGCTAACTTTATTAACTTATATCATTAGTTCATTTTCACTAGTAATGGTGTCCTATCTTTCCAATGTTAATAGGGCTTAATAGTTAGTATAATATCTTGAATAAACTACTCTATTTTGCTTAGCAGAATTTAGTAGGTGTTGAGGATAAATTACTTCTTACATTAATAATTTATCATTTTAATTCAAAATGTGTTTTTCAATGGAAAATATTAAAAATAAGATTATATAAAATATGCATTAATCAAATTTAAAATTAAACTGATCATTTCTCTTCTGTATATAGTAATACACTGCACTTACAAAGTTTGTAATTTCATCAAATTGTTAACTTCCCAAGGAAATACATAATTATTTTGTGTCTAGTCAAGCACTTAAGAAAAAGATTGTGGAAGATTTTTAATGATGATAATGCAATCTTGATGAAATAATAAACATGTATATTTAGCAATGTGAATGATAGTATTGATTGAATAATAAATGGTCTGTGCATATTACGTTTCATATATGGACTTCTTATATATATTGCTAGCCCAAATGTGCACGGCAAGTATTTTCTGCACTAAAGGATTCGGCAGTGAGCCAACTAACCGCAGACTCAACAAACTGTGATAGGGAAAGTGTATGTCTCTGGCTGGGGAGTAAGAGAGAATTCCCAGCCATTATGCTGTTTCTTTAGTATGAAATGTGACTAATAGGATGCATTGAGTTACTGACAGTTTCTGTGAAGAGTCTCTTCCCTTTCAAATGCAAATACTTCAGAATCAGGTTCCCAGCACATGGATTTTAAAACCAAGGTATTCTTCACTGTGGGCTAACGTAATTGCACACTTGGGACATTATATATTTATACAGATAATGGGTACAATTCAAGCAGCTGCCTGCTGAACTTAATGGAAGGTCTGTCTACTGAGAAAGGAATGTGAAAAAATATACAGAGAGATGTATAATTTTCTTCTTTTTTTCACTAAATCCCTGATTAGCCTTATCCTATATTTTTCTCTCTGACATGAATTCCTTCAATTTGAACTTCACACTATCACTATTTTGATTTACATTAAAAAAAATTTTTTTTGGAGGGGCAGTGGGAGACAAGGACAATTACACACGTGTATCTGAAACTATAAATCTTATCTTTTCTACTAGGGTGAAACATTGCTAGTTATAAAAGTCATGTATGTGTCATTGAAGAGAACAGATTTGGGAATCAAAAAGTTTATGTTTTAATCTTCATGTCACCGATTGCTGGGTATTTGTCTGTGCAGACAGTGCCTGCCAAATAATGCAGAATGTTTTTCTAAATATAGGTTCATTGCGGCACCGTCCACAGAGACTCACCAGCCAGCCACACTCCCTTAGAAATGGACACAGACATCTTCACCTCGTCACGGAAGCGGCTCTGACTCTGTGGATTCTCCTAAACACAACCCCTCAAGTCAAGTAGAATTGTAGGGCAATGGAATAAGCCCATCAGAAACTCTTTTAGCCTCTTTTTGACGTGTTAGGCTCCCAAGGGGCCCCACAGTAAGTAACATCTCTCTTCTCCAACGTGATTCTGAGCAATTGAAGAAATAAAAATAAAAGGAAAACCGGAGTCTTAAACGTCACGTTCATTACTTATAAAGCCAGGTAAGAGAACACAGCTTAGAGTAAGAGATAGATGGGCCTACAAAAAAGTCCTGGATCTAGGGAGACTTGCTTACTTAATTCTGGGTGATGCTGAGCTGGGACAGCCTCGTACTGTGGGAATGTGGGGGTGGTGGGGGTGTGGGAGTGTTGGTGGGGCACATGTGTTCCCTGTAGGAGGCAAGAAGAAGAAAGGCAGAAGTATTGAGTAGGTGAAAAAAGGCAGGAAAAAAAAATCTTTCCTCATGGAAAACAGGGATAGAATAAAAAGCATTGTTGTCTATCATTAAGCTGATTATTTTCACTCAATCTAAAGTTCTGATTTATACCTAGAGAGTTCAAGTGTCTTAAGAAGTGTGAAAAGGGCAAGCAGATATGAGTAATTTAGTTAGTTTTTTTTTAAGCAAAGCTTTAGATTCTGCACCACAATGTATGTTGTCACAATTCCAGAATCCAGTTCAGGGTGAACTCCAGAGTATCCCAGTGACTGAAGGGTCACATGTCAAGAGAAATAATCGAAAGGAGTTTGGATATAACTATTTGGTTACCATTACTGAAGCCTGTTTACCAGTCACTGTTAGGCGCTAGCCCCAGCATTATTTCAGTCCTTTGAGCAAGTCTGCAGGCTGTTTATAAATTCAACTTTATAAATAAGGAGAACAAGGTACAGAGAGATAAAGTAATCTGATATTATCCATAGGTAGTAAACAGGGCAAGTGAGACGTTATGCCTGGCTAACTTCAATTATTTTAAAACAAATTTTAGTGACTGATTTTTAGAAAGACAGAGGAAGGGGGAGAGAGAGAGAGAGAGAGAGAGAGAGAGAGAGAGAGAGAGAGAGAGAGAGAGAGAGAGAGAGACATCAGTTTGTTGTTCCACTTATTAATACATTTACTGGTTGATTCTTGTATGTACCCTGACCGGGGATGGAACCTGCAACCTTAGCCTCTCAGGTCGATGCTCGAGCCACCTGAGCCAGCCAGCCAGGGCTGTGGCTAACTTCAATCTTGCCCTTGTTTCGCTGCACTCTGATATCTCATTTATACTATATCATTAGAAATTTTCATTGTAATCAACAGAAAATGACTACTGTTATCTTAAGTAGAATAGAATGCAAGAGAATCAGTGGGTTACAAAATCAATAACGGCCCTGAGAATCGGACTTGGAAATCTTGGAAGAATTAAAGCACCTCTATCGGCTCAAGAACAGAAAGTAGAGGGAGCATCTTTAGCAGGAGAAGCATGGCCAGATGTAACAAGTCACTGCTGCCTGACACCACTGGATGGCACTGTAGTTGTCACTAGCTGTCCTCATTTCCCCACGACAGTGTGCATACTGCCAAGTCTTGGGAGAAACTGCCTTTGCCAGACTGAAAAAGATCCTTTCACCTGGGTGAGAGGGTAGCTACTTTAAACAATGTTTCTGCATTCTTATTTAATTACTTTAATTTACTTTCTTTGCACACCTGATTTACTAAGCTTACAACAACTCTGGGAAGCAGTTCCCCATTTTACAGCAAGGGAAACTAAGGCACAAGGAGGTTCAGTAACTTGCTCAAGTCAAATGTGTATTACTTGGAGGCCGACAGTCTGTTCCAGAGCCCGTACTGTTAACACCACCCCGAGTTCCCTCTCAGAAGCAGAGAAGACAGAATCCTGACAGTTTCATAAATTAACTAGCAATGCATAGATAATAGGCAGTAGGTAGATTCACGGAGGCTACATTTATTAAATATTTTAAGAATTTTATAATTGTCACCATATTTCCATGTATATTATCTTTTGGATGAAGCAAACTTGCGAGATAGATTGTCAAAATTATGACTATGTAAAATAAAGAAAAAAATTGACCTACCTGCTCTAGTGCATTTAATTATTAATCTGGACTGTAATAAAAGTCACACGATTCAAGCTTGGAGCACTCCTGTGTTGTTCTGGTGGCCCACAAATAGCCACTGCCTTCTTTTATGTAGATCAACAGGACACTTTATGTGATTAAAATGTATTTTCAATTCCTGTTGTCTTAGCTGGAATATGTAAAGATGTAAGAAACATTTGGGCAAGTTAAAAGATGACAGAGCATGAAAAAGTCTTAGATGTCCACCTCTGACCATTTCAGTTTAATATCAAGGAGGAAAATGCCATAGTCTCCCCAAATATTTGCTGGAGTCACGGTCAGAAACCAGCATCTTGTGAAAATGTCTAAGAGGTCTCCAAATAATGTTTCCCTCCACTTGGAGCAATTTCTTATCAGGCCACATGATTTCTGTCTATCTTGCAATTTCAGAATTTTCTGTTTGCTTTTGGCTCTCATAATTTTATCTGTATGAAATGTTCCTCTATGTGATATAGTTTATTATCCCTCTTCAGCTGACCTGGTTTAGAGGGCTAAAAAGAAAAAGAAAAAAATAGAGCTCTATTGAGGTGGTGGCTGTTACCTGAACTTTCCTTTTCTCCTGGCGAACGAGCAGGGAGTGATCTGTGTCAGAGGCTGGTAACAGGGATGGCAGGTCCAGATGGAACATGAGGGAAGAGCCGTTGACCTTGAGAAGGATGAATGAAACCACTGGCTGCTAATTGTCTTCCTTTCCAAAGCCATGGGCTGCCTCTCTATGGACATTTTTCCATGACTGGGGCTTATTTAAAACGAGAGTTCTGAAGTCCAGCATTGATTGGACTTTTATTAACGGATGTACTTGGGAATTAGCATGCTGAGAAAATACCTCCCTTGAGAACATACACACATCAGATTTAATGTAAACAAACAACCTTGCACATAACAGACATTCAGTAAGTGGAGGCAGTGTATGGTAGGCACCGCGGCCCACTTCCCAGGTGCCCTCAGTAACAGCAGGGTTTCTCTCCACAGCCTGGGGGTGCCACCAAATGGCAGGTCTCAGTTGTCAGTCCTCTTCAGAAACTGCCCCTGGCTGAAGAGAATCACCAGGTCTAAACTCCTACTCCTACCCAAGGGCACACTGCATCACAGGTCTGAGCTTGGGGAGGGTATGCTGGCCCCGCCCTTCTCCCCAAGGCAGGCCACTGCACCTCTCCTGCGGGGGAGCTGAGGCCTCATGACTGCGTTACAGCCTGATTGTTCAACCCTGCTCCCCGCGCCTCTCCCCCAGTTACTACCCTGCGCACTAACTGTTCTCTGTCACCACCTGCAAGTGACACATCGCATAGGCTTCAATTGATGTTGAGATGTGCCCACCTGTATTTCTCCTTTAAAATTAAAGTCTCCCCATTCCCTTGTTTTTAGAAACAAATCCAAGGTGGGTATTTTGATAGGTAATGCAACTTATGACACCATGGCCTCCATTCTTAAAATATTGGTTGCTCTACAATGTCCTTTGTCCGCCTAAGAACAGAGATACAATTCAGTCTCCGTGGTACCCTTGGGTGCTTCTCAGTGGCCACCAAGGCACACGGGCAGTCTTGTTCCTTCGAAGCCATAGAATCAGGTCCCTGTCTCTGCTGGTGTGACTTGGCTAGCTTCCTGATTTCACCAATACCAGTGTTTGTTTTTTGTTTATTGCTGCTGTTCTTTTGACTACAAAAAACATTTTATTCCTTTATTTTTAAACTTTTGGTTTGTTATTATTATCTGGATTTGAAGATGCACAAAGGTACTAGTAGTGCAGTAAGAGAGACTTGAAACTGGAAGTCAAAAATTATAAAATGGAATTTTTCAATTACTATATATATGGCTTGGAAGAACCATATTGCTGAAGGCTGTTAATATACGAAATGACAATTATGTAAAATGTGTGGCTGTGGAAAATAAGATGTGAAATCTTTTTGTTAAGGAGTCATGTGCAGATGTAGAAATCACGGTGAGAAGAGGGATGAGCGGGTTATTATTAGCCTTTGATTTTCTAGGTTCTTTTTTTGAAGTTTTTAATACAGGTTTATTGAGGTATAATTGATATACAAAGAACTGCACATATTTAATGTGCACACTTGGATGAGTTTGGACGTATGCAAACATCTGTGATACCACCAACAGAATCAAAGTAATAGACATAATCAACAATTCTTAAAGTTTTCTTGTATCTTTATTTGTTTGTTTTTGCGTTATGTTATTTGTGTGTGTGTGTGTGGTAAGACCACTTAACATGAGATCTACCTTCTGAACACATTACAAAGTACACACTACTGTATTGTTAATTGTAAGCACTATGTAGTATAGCAGCTCTCTATAACTTATTCATCTTACATAACTGAAATTTTATACCTATTGAACAACTCCTATATCTCCTACTCCCCAACACCTGGCAACTACTGTATATTCTGTGGTTCTGTGAGTTGGATTATTTTAGATACCTCATAAAAGTAGACTCAGGCAGTTTCTTTTCCCTTCTGTCACTGGCTTTTGGTTAACATAATGTCCTCCAGGCTCTTCCATGTTGTAAATGGCAGGATTTCCTTTTTCAAGACTGAGTAGTATTCCATTGCATGTACATACTACATTTCTTTACCCATTTAGCTGCGGATGAATATTTGGGTTGTTTCCACATCTTGGCTATTGTAAATAAATAGTGCAATAAACATGGCAGTGAAAATATCTCTTTTGGATCCTGATTTCAATTCTTTGGGGTATATTTATATAAATGGGATTGCTGGATTATATGGTAGTTTTACTTTTTGAGGAACTTCCACACCGTTTTCCATCATGGCTGCACCAATTTACATTCCCATCAAAAGTACACAAGGGTTCCCTTTTCTCCACGCCCTTGCCAACACTTATCTTTTATTTTTCTAATAGCCTTCCTAACATGTGTGATGTAACGTCTCATTGTGGTTCTGATGTGCATTTCCCTAATGATTAATGACATTGGGCACCTTTTCATCTACCCATTGGTGATTTGTATGTCTTCTTTGTAGAAATGTCAAAGTCCTTTGCACATTTACAGACTTTAAAAACATTTTTTTTACTATTGAGTTGTAGAAGTTTCTTGTATATTGTGGAAATTAACCTCCTCAGGTGTACGATTTCTACTATTCCTTAGGTTGCCCTTCTTATTTTGTTGATTGGTTTCTGTGCTGTGTAGAACATTTTTGTTTGACTTGGTCCTGCTTTTTCATTTTACCTGGAGATTTAAAGCATAGCAGTATGGGCTTCTGAGGATTCTGTTTGTAATAGATTCTGATAAGCAATAGCATAAGTAATGATAATATCTATGAAGAAAGAATGGGTCAATTCAACCTCAGCCACTCATAAGTCAAGAAACCTTGTGCTGTAAGAGCCACTATCAAGGCAATGGAGAGGGGCAGAAATTGTCAGCCAAGCTGCAGTTGGAGAACTTGCATTAATGCCATGACAACAGAAGAGACATCTCTGGTACATGAGGGGTGTGCTGCTCTTACCAGTATGCAATTCTACCATGGAAACTTGGGTGACTAAATTAAACAAATTATTCATTATTCAACAAATATTTATTAAGATTATACTATGTGCAGGCACTGTGCTAGGTGGAGGTTACACAGTGATGAACAAAAACAAATATGAACTTGCCTTCACGAGATTGTCCTCCCTTGTATGGGATGAAGTAATTTATCCTGAAGATGATGATGGGTACAGGGATAGGGGAAGAGAATTTTTTTGCAGAGTTTTGGTGCACAATTTTTTTTTTCTTTTTTGCCATCTCTAAAATGTTCCTTTTCTCCAGAGTGAACAGTGTTAAGGGCAAAATGATCCTATCTAGTAAATACAAAGAGCAACTCTCATTCAGACTCTCCTCATCCCATAGAGATTCTAACCTCTACCATTTGTTTTTCTTTTGTTTATTTTTCCTTTCATATCATTCTAAGGGTCAGTTCAACTTATATAGAACATCAATTTCTGTTTATTTTCATCAAATTTATTTAGGAAATATTAACATAGCAATCAACATATCTTCATGATTCTGGATTTGATTCATTAACTTTTTTTCCAGAACTATAATTTTTGGGTTGAATATTCTTTAAAAGAGAGGGGAGAATCCTTTAATTATATTCTCCTTGAAACTATCACTTGTCTTTGCTATGATGTTCTTTCTCTCTAATTATTTGAACTTTTTTTCTGTTTAATTTCTGCCTTCTGGAAACTGAGGATTTCCTGTCTATGCAATTCCCTTCCTAGTCTAGCTGCTCTTGACCCAAGAACATATTCCCCTAACATTTTTTCAGTAACAGTTTAGGAAGAGACTATTATGATTTTTGCACCACAAAAGCAGTGCTATTTCTTATCTTTTCCTTCTCCATTTTCTTACTTTTCAAGGAAAATAAATTTAATTTAAAAAATAAAATAAAAACCCTCTATTGCCCACTGGGCATTCTAGAAACCTTTAGAAGAGAGGATTTAGTCTCTGTAATATATCACTCTATTACAGAATGCACATTTATGCTGAGAGCTCAATTGCTATAAACAGCTCCAGGGAGAAGTTATTTAAGTGTTCCTAAAAAACAAAATAAATGAGAAAACAAAACAGAAACAAACTCATAGATACAGAGAACAAATTGCTGGGTCCAGATGGGAGGGGGGTTGGAGGGATGGCTGAAAAAGATGAAGGGATTAAGAAGTACAAATTGACTGTTAGAAAAACAGTCATGGGGATGTAAGTACAACATAGGGAATAGAGTCAATAATATTGTAATAATTATGTGTGGTGTTGAGTTAGGTTGTAAGGTAGATTCTATGTACTTATATAGGTGCCTAACTATATGATAACTAAAATGATGCATTTGTATGTTTATATATAAAACTCTATCAGTAGAACTATGTATAATAATATGTAACTACATAAATATATAACCATATAGCTATACATTATATATATAACTAAATATTTTATATATATACTTTTGTCACCCAAAATTTATATGCTGAAGTTCTAAACTCTGGTGTAGCTGTATTTGGAGATGGGACCTCTAAAGAAGTAATTAAGATAGAATGCGATCCTAAGAATGAGGGCCTGCTCTGATAGGATTAGTGTCCTCACAAGATGAGACATCAGACAGCTTGCTCTGTCTCCCGTTCTGCCTTCCCACTTGCACTTAAAGGAGAGGTCACATGAGCACATAGCACAAAGGCAACTGCCTGGAAGCCAAAAAGAAGGGGCTTCAAAGGAAACCTGTCTTGCTGGATCCTTGATCTTGGACTGCCCTGACTCCAGAACTGTGAAAAATAAGCTTCTGTTGTTTAAGCCATGCCCTCTAACAGTCCATGGTATTTTGTTATAGCAGCCTGAGTGGACTAATCGAGTACACACACACACACACACACACACACACACACACACACACACAGAGTTTTCAAATTCTAAAGATATTACATATTAAGAAATATCATCATCCTTTCCCCCCACACCACCACTGTTTCCTTACCTAAAGGGCATAACCAAGTTTGTGTCATTTGTATAATTTTTTTTAGCTATTTCTGAGGTGTACTGTTGTGTAACATTTTGTATTCACTATAAAATTAAGTGCTGCCGCCCTGTCCAGAGTGGCTTAGTTGGTTGAGTGTCATCCCATGCACTGAAAGTTTGCTGGTTCAAGTCCCCATTCAGGCACATACCCAGGTTGCAGTTTCCATCCCTGGTCAGGGTGCATACCAAGGGCAACAGATCGGTATTTCTCTCTCACATCGATGTTTCTCTCTCCCTCTCTCTCTCTCTCTCTCTCTCTCTCTCTCTCTCTCTCTCTTTCCCTTTCCCTTCCTTTCTATCTAAAATCAATAAAAATATTTTTTTTTAAATTAAATGATGCTATCAGTCTTTCCAGAGCAATATCAGGTTCTAAGGGAAGAGATTCAATAGACTCTCAAAATAGCATTGACAAAAGTGGTAAATTTATTTTCACAATGAAATCAAGGCTACAGAAGTCATTGGGTTATACTCATGGAGGAATTGTAAACCCATTATTCAATTAAGTTCAATATCATAACTATTTTGAGTCAGGTTGGGATAAATGCCAGTGAAGTTAATCAATGCCAATTAGTTTGGAGTGAATCCCCTGATTGCCTTTTCTCAAGTCCAAAGGAAAGGATAGTCAACACTTGATTATATCTAAGGGATGAGCGGAATATATATTATATGGTAAAAAACAAAACAGTAAAAGCATCTATGTTTTGTTTTAGAATGTGATCAGAAACCAACCCAGAATGTTCAAGTTTTATACACAAAGTATTTGTTGTACTTTGGTCTAGGTATCTATTTTTCTCAGGAAACACCTGGCCAGGCTAACATAATTAGTTGACAAATAGCCTATGTTTCTTAGAATATATCCCCAATAGCACAGCTTAATTAAACTATCCTCATTTACAAACTCTCTAACATAAACATAAGCCATGCTGGTTAGTGTTGGAAAGAACATGAGAACAGAAAGTGCTGATTTCTAGAAATTCAGGTCATCTTCAGCTAATAAATTTCAGTTTATTTATTGTCAAATATTGTGCTAGTTGCAGACCTAGCTCCCATCAGTCTATCAGCAGAGGGTGCAGATTTTAAACAAATTCCAGCATAGTAATAATAATTACAATTGCTGAGGTAGAGAAGGAAGAGGGACAGAGGGCAGTGGTACGTCTTGAACTGTAAGTGACCTAGGTTCTCAGCCAGGATTAGGACAACACACTTATTCAGGTTCTGAAACACTCTACTCACCTGAAGTTGGTGGGAGGCAGGAGGAGAAAGACAGAACTCCACAGCTAGTGATATGGTCAGAGCAACGGAGTAGGGATGTATGTATAAAGGAGAAAGTCACTCTCCCAAATTTATCTAAATAGATAAATGTATGTGGTATTGTACATTTCGTTTCCTATGTATACAAAAATGACTATAGGTAAGAGTTCTTGATTTTATAGATACTTGAATTTTATTTTGAAATTCCATATGAGTATGCTGAATTGTTTACAGCACTCTACCAACAAGAAATTAAAAAAAATATATATAAAGCAACTAAAATAAAGGCAGGTCTATCAAGTGAACAGAGCCCAGGATGAGATCTCATTCACATTGGGTTGCAGTCATGGCTGCACTGACTTGAACAGCTGTGGATTCCAAAACAAGACCCTTAATCCTTCTGTGTCTGAGATTTTCCATCTGTGAGAGTGACGTGCTCACACCTGTCTGTGTCTAATTTGGTAATCTTAAGTGGTTCCTGCAGTCTGATGGAATCAATTTTCTCACCATAGAATGTGGTGCCTAGAGTCATGTGGTTTGGTATTTTAAGGTTTAACAGTTTGAATCTTTTAACACTTTAGTTATACGTTTTAAAAAGAGATTCTTCTTGTTTTCACTTTATTACAGAGAATTAAAAATTCAGCCAATCACAAAATGTATCACTTTGAGACCATCACTCAACCTCTCACCTTCTAGGGCAGGATCTATAAACTCATTATAGATTTCTATAGATCGATTGAATACTTCAGGAAGCAAAACAATTGACAAACAGATAACTATGTTTTAAAAAAATTTGAACATCAGTTAGATTGAAACTGTCTGTGCATATCTTATTTTTGATGAATATGACTATATGTGTATTTATATAAATTTATACATATATTACTTGTGATGAATACTTATATATGTATATATACATATGTATATATCTACATATCATTGTCAATTACACGAATAGTACCTCCAGATTAATTTAAAATATGTCTGCATTTTCATATCTGTTATCTAGCTGCTTGCTAAAACAAACAAACAAAGAAGCAAACAAAACTCCATCTTTTTCCTTAGATCCAAATACAACAAAAGAACTGTCATACTTAAGAGATAAATAGCCATGAAGTGATTGAGTGATTTTTGTCTAGAAAAAATATGAAAATGATATTTGTGCAACAGAAATTAATAAATAATAATTTTTATTTTAAATATATTAAATAAAAATGCCACATTTATGGAAATTTGCTATTTCCAAGAGATACAGACAATACCTTAAAAATAATATATTGATTTTTGTGTGTATATGTGTGTATGTTCACAATGAGGACAGGACAAAGAATTAAGTCAAGATAGGTCATGGTTTGCTTTGATTTTCATGATTTATTGGTAAAAATCTTAGAATCTAAGAAATCATTATTAGGTTTGATGTTGTAGACTTTAAATTAAGGTGCCTTACCCTGAGGAAAGTTTTGCTTTAAAAGGTATATATCTATATATCTATATTATCGATATCATCTATATCTATATCTATATCTATATCTATATCTATATCTATATCTATCTATAATATCTCCACACAATCATAAAATATGTTATCATATGTTATCTATCCTCAGTAATTCTTAAGTATTTATCAAAGGCAAATTTTAAAATGTAGATTAAAGTTTTCCTTAACCTAAGATCTTCATATTAGATGAAAAATCCTCTGGAAAGGCATGCAAATGGTTATTTGTCCTAAGAAAAAACACATTTAAGAATGTTAATATTTGTAGAAGAGATGAGTCATTTATCTAAAAACAAAAAAAACAACAAACAAACAAAAACGTTCAGCAGAGATTCCCGAATGTTATGTTATGGACTCTTTTCAATGGTCTTAAAAACAGAAAATATATACAAAATAAAAATAAACCCAACAATTTTATTTCTTAAGGGATGAGAGCAAAGCATTTATGTAAACTATAATTTTCAATTTTGTGATATACATATTTTTTTTCTTGTAATAGAAGTTGTTAAACTTCAGACAAAATCAAAGGGAAATTTTAGATACGTTCTCCAAAGACCCTTCCATTTATTCAACACATATGCTAGGACCTGGGACTATTGTGTTTATCAAAAAAATTAAGTGCCTACTAAAATTCTCCTTAGAATTTTAGCATTGTCTGCCTAATAACATATAAAGACCAAATGGTGAAGATAAAAAGAGGACAAATCTCTCAGAATGGCTGGAATCCAAAACACTGACAACACTGGCAAGCAACAGGAGCTCTCATTCATTGCTCTGGGCTTGCAAAACGGTCCAGGCAATTTGGAAGACAGTTTGGTAGTTTCTTACAAAACTAAACATACTCTTACTTTATGACCCAGCATTTGCACTCCATGGTATTTAACCAAAATGAACTGAAAACTTAGTTCACATAAAAACCTGCACACAAATGTTTATAGTGGCTATATTTATAATTGCCAAAAGTTGGAAGCAACCAAGAGGTCCTTCAATACATAAATGGATAAAGAAAAGGTAGTAGAGCCATCTAATAAAATATTATTCAGACATAAATACGAGTTATCAAGCCACAAAAAGACATGGAGGTGCTAAAAATGCATATTGCTAAGGAAATGAAGTCAATCTGAAAGGCTACCTTCTGTGTGATTCCAAGTTTATGACATTTTGAAAAAGGCACAACCATAAAGACAATAAAAAAGATCAGTGGTTGCCAGGGTTTAAGGGGAAGAGGGATGAAAAGGTGGAAAATGGGGGATTTTTTAAGTATGAAACTATTCTGTAGGATACAGTCATGATGTATATATGTTATATATATTTTCAATACCCATAGAATGTACAACACGGAGTATATGGCAACATAAACTATGGATTTTAGTTAAAAATATATCAAAATTGACTCATTAATTTTAACAAATACACCAGAGTAATGCATAATAATATTAGTAGGAGAACTGTATGTTGGGGAAGAGGTCATACATGGGAACTCTATTTTCTGATTATTTTTCCCCATAAACTTAACACTGCTCAAAAAATAGTCTATTAATTAAAAATGAAATAATCTTAAAGTTTTATGTCCACTTTCATGTATGGTTGAATATTTCAACAATAAAAAGTTTTAGACATGATATAAACAACTAAATAATACAGGGGATATTGCTGTAAGATGAGGTTGGATTTTTCTCCCCTCACACACGCTGTGATAGCTGTACTAAAATGGGACCACCTGTCCCCCCAAAAATAAGGACTTTGGAGTCTTGCTGTCCTTGTTGGCTTTGATGAAGCAAGTTGTCATGAATCCTCTGGCTATAAGAAAACAGATTCAGCCAATGGCCTGAGTTAGCTTGGAAGTGGGGGAGTCCTGGCTGGTATTTAATTGAAACCCCGCAGAGAACACAACTAAACTGTGAAGGAACTCCTGACGCAAAACTATGAGATAATAGATGTGTCATTTTAAATTGCTTATAAAAAGGTCATATAGAATAAGAGGGGATGGACAATATGGACAATCAAGGAATCCATTGGTGAAGTTTATGCATCCCGTGACATTGATACGATTTTGCCAAAGCCAGGAGTTCTAGAAGGATCATTCTGAACTCTTCATGTATGGGCTTTTGCTTGTGATTTTAATTAGAACTGATCCATTTGGTTTTGTTTTGGTTACAAATCAGTCTGTATGTCAATCTGTGAATCAGTTCACCAATTTCTTTCATTCTGATCATGCTCACAAGGGCCCGTTGATCTCTGACATCTAGTCTCCAGAACTGGGAGACAGTAAATGTCTGTTGTTGAAGCCACTCAGTTTGTGGGACTTTGTACACAATCCTAGGAAACTAAATTGTGTGAAAGTTTTACCCCACAGTAACAACTGGTGCTCATCAAATGCTTAATAAACTCCCGAATCTCTGTGTGTATGTGTGTGTGAGAGAGAGAGAGAGAGAGACAGTCTACAGGAGGTGGGGGAGTGGATGAGGATACTATATTAAATCTCTTTGCCTATAAAAGAAAGTATAATTTTTCTCCTCATTTTAGAGATTGAGGAAACTGAGCAACTAAGAAGTTACTTGCTTAGGACCTCAGAGCTAGTGTGTGTTCTATTGGGTTCCAGAATCTGAACTAGTATTTTTTCACAGCCTTCCTGAGATATAATTCACACACCATACAATTCTTCCATCTAAAATGTACAGTTTAAGCCTGGCCAGTGTGGCTCAGTGGTTGAGTGTCAATCCATGCACCAAGAGGTCATCAGTTCGATTCTGGGTCAGGGCACATGCCCAGGATGTGGGCACGATCCCTAGTGGGGGGCATGCAGGAGGCTGCCAGTCGATGTTCTCTCTCATTGATGTTTCTATCTCTCTCCCTCTCCCTTCCTCTCTCTCTGAAGTTAATAAAGAAAAAAATGTACAGTTTAATTGTTTTTACTATATCCACAGACTTATACAACCATCTGTATAACAATCAAGTTTTAGAATATTTTTGTCTCCACAGGAGAAACTGTATCCTTTAACAGTTGGTTCCCATTCTCTCCCCCATCACCAACCCTTCTCTGGCAAACACAAATCTATTTTGTCTCTCTATATTTAAATGTTCTGAACATTTCAGGTAAGTGGAATCTTATAATATGTGTTTCTTTGCGTCTGGCTTTATTCACTTAAAATAATGTTTTGAAGATTCATCCATGTTGTAGCATGAATCAATACTTCATCCCTCTTTATTGTTAAATAATATCTCATGGTATAGATATATACAGTTTTAGTTATCTATCCATCAATTGATAGGAATTTGGGTTGTTTCATTTTTTAGTTATTATGAAGAATTAGTATATATTTACATTCTAGTATCTGTGTGAAACATTTCTTTATTTCTTGTGAGTACCTAGGAATAGAATTGCTGGATCATATGCTATGTCTACGTTTAACTTTTTGAAGGACTGCCAAACTGTTTTCCAAAACATACCATGGTTTCCAAACACGGAACCATGTTTTCCCACTAACTATGTATAAGGTTCCAGTTTCTCTATATCCTCTTAAGCACTTGTTAATGTCTCGCCCCCTCCCCCAAATACTAGCTATTCAGTTGGATGTAAAGTAGTATCTCATTGTAGTGTAGATTTTTATTTCTCTAATGACCAATAATATTGAGAATCATCTTATGGCTAATTGGTCATTCATTTTTTGCATTAATGTATATTCACACCCTTTGCTCATTTAAAAAATATAGTTATTATTTTATTATTGAGTTGTAAGATATATATTTTCAGATATATGGTTTTCAAATGTTTGGTCTCATTCTATGTGTTATTTTTGAAGTTCCATGATTATATCATTGGGAGTTTTTAATTTTGATGGACTCTAATACATGTATTTTTCTCTTTGTTGCTTGTGCTTTCGATGCCATATCTAGAAAGGTTTTCTTCAACACAGAATCAGGAAGATTTACTCCTATGTTTTCTTCTAATATTTTTATATATTTAGCTCTCAGTTTTAGGTTTATCATTTATTTTGAGTTAATTTTTGTGCATGATGATAGGAAGGAATTCAACTCTAGCTTCTCAAGGGTATCATATTATGAGACATCTTCATTGATTATAAAATAAAATTAATAAACTCCCAAGCCAAAAGTAAGACTCCTCTGTAATACATCTTATGTAAGTGAAAAAGAAATGTAGTTAAGCATAATCAATGCTTTCATTCTGATCTGGCCATACTGTAGTATAAAAGTTTTATACTCCCATTTGTAATTATATATATATATATATATATATCTTTTGTGTGAAGTCCTTAAATATCTTTGAATGTCCCAGCTTTCCATTCTTTAATATTATGACAGATTGTTGAGTAAAGATCTGAGAATATAATCTCATTCAATAATTTTTAACCTATATCAAATGCCCAAAACAAGGGGAAAAGAAGTATATAATATAGCTTTGAATATAAAACTGATATATGGCTTAGCCAATTGCCCCTTTCACCTGGGGCTGCCCTTCGGGTTCCAGGAGCGGGAAAGGAGCTCAGATGGTGTGGAGTCCTAGCCAAGCAGTCCAAGGAGTGACTTACCACGGAGCCAATCGGATTTTGGAAATGGCTGTGGAATGAATGGAAGCTACACAGACGATCTCCCAGGACCAAATGGGAATTACAACTAAAATAAAGACAAATCATCAGGAAAAAGCAACAGAAAAGCAGCGGGAGAGGACCATAAAACCAGGGACACTGAATGAGCCTGGTAGGATCTGCAGAGGTGCGAGAGGGTGGCGAGCTGGGAGCCCACGGACAGCAGCGGCCTTAGCTGTGAGCAGTGGCGGCGCACGTCCTCCGGGTTAAGACCCCAAGCTGCTCCACAGCGCAGAGGGCCAGGACAGAGAGCTAAATAGCCACAGCCACTCACCTGGGGCTCTGGCAGAGGGAGGGTGGACTGGACTGGAACTCTGAGGGGACACCTGGGATTTGGAGGGCGCTCAGAGTTTGTGCTGAGCTGTGGCCACAAAGGACGGTGGTGGCCAGCCCGCTCCTTCCCCCTTGCACAAAATGGCAGCCAAGTTTACTCCTTCCCTGAGCTGTGGCAGCCCCTCCCTCAGAGATTCCCAGGTGAGGAAAAGAGGTAAAGAAATGCAAATTGAGGCTCATTAACAACCAGCATCGGCCCCACCCTCAGGAAATCGTCTTACACTATAAACACCTGAGGGAGTTTCTCATTCAACTGAGATCCTAAGGCTTTTCAAGTAACAGAGGCTAATAGCCTCCAGGCAAAAAACTAGAGCATAACTGAATCTTTCCTGAGTTTGCAAATCTACCCAGGAAAGTGAGACTTGACAGTGGTGTTGAAGGAGGGCCCTCCACACTCATCCAAACCCAGTAGAGGGAGCCACAAATAGCAGAACATCAACACCCACAGGGAAAATTTGGCAGGCCCCAAAACCCACTGAGATAGCAAAAATGGAGAAACAAAGAAACAGATCCCAAATGAAAGAACAAGAGAACTCTACCGAAGATGAGATAAATGAAATGCAGTTAAGTGAATTATCAGAGGTAGAGTTCAGAGCCATGATCTTGAGGAAACCAAACAGCATGAGTAAGGACATCGACCATGAAAACCAACCAAGTGGAAATAAAGAATGACATAGCAGAAATAAAGAACACATTGGAAGGACTGACCAGCAGAGTAGAGGAAGTGGAGGACCAGATCAGTGAATTGGAAGACAAAGTAGAAGAAATCACTCAATCAGAAAACCCAAAGGAAAAAACAATTAAAAAACAGGAAGATAGCTTAAGAGAATTGTGGGACAACTGGAAACGTAATAATATTTGCATCATAGGAGTCCCCGAGGAAGAAGAAAATGAGCAAGGGTTAGAGATTATATTTGAAGAAATAGTGACAGAAAACTTTCCTAACCTGGTGAAGGAAGAAGGCATTCAAGTTCAAGAGGCACAGAGAGCCCCAAGTAAGAAGAACCCAAACAGGCCCACACCAAGACACATAATAATTAAAATGCCAACAATTAGAGACAAAGAGAGAATCCTAAAGGCAGCAAGAGATAAGAAACAGGTTACCTACAAAGGAACCCCCATCAGGCTATCAGCTGACTTCTCAACAGAAACACTACAGGCCAAAAGGGAATGGCATGAAGTAATCAAGGTCATGAAAAACAAGGATCTGAATCCAAAACTACTCTATCCAGCAAGGCTATCATTCAAAATAAAAGGTCAAATAAAGAGCTTTTCAGACAAAAAAAAAGGCTAAGGGAATATATTAGCACCAAACTAGCACTGCAAGAAATGTTAAAAGGACTGCTATAATTAGTAGAAATAGGAAGAAAAATATAACCACAATAAAACCAAAATGGCAATAAATAAGTACATATCAATAATCACCTTAAATGTAAATGGATTGAATGTTCCGATAAAAAGACACAGAGTAGCTGACTGGATAAGAGAGCATGATTCACATATATGTTGTTTACAACAGACCCACCTCCCAACAAAAGACTCACATAGGTTGAAAGTAAAGGGATGGAAAAAAATCTTCCAAGCAAACGGAAAGGAAAAAAAAAGCTGGGGTGGCAATACTCATATCTGATAAATTAGATTTCAAATTGAAGACCATAACTAGAGACAAAGAAGGTCACTACATAATATTGAAAGGGTCTATCCAACAGGAAGATATTACCTTGGTAAACATATATGCACCCAATATAGGAGCACCAAAATATATTAAAAATCTTCTGGAGGACTTCAAAGGAGAAATTGACAGCAATACAATCATAGCAGGAGACTTCAACACCCCACTGACATCACTGGATAGATCCTCTAGACAAAAAATTAACAAGGAAACAGAAATTCTAAATGAAGCACTAGACCAGATGGATTTAATAGATATCTACAGAGAATTACACCCCAAAACTGCAGAATTCACATGTATCTCAAGTGCACATGGGATATTCTCAAAGATAGACCACATGATAGGACACAAACTAAATCTCTACAACTTCAAGAAGATTGAAATCATATCAAGCATCTTCTCAGATCACAATGTCATGAAACTAGAAATCAATTGCAACAAGAAGATGCAAAGACATTTGAACACATGGAGGCTAAATAGCATATTATTGAACAATGAATGGGTTACCATGGAGATCAAGGAAGAAATTTAAAAATTCCTGGAAACTAATGAAAATGAACACACAACAACAGAAAATCTCTGGGATGTAGCGAAAGCAGTTCTGAGAGGGAAGTTCATAGCACTACTGGCCCACCTCAAGAAACAAAAAAAATTTCTAATTGACTACTTAACCTCACAACTTAAAGAACTAGAAAGCAAACAAAAATAAAACCCTAGAGCAAGTAGAAGTAAGGAAATAGTAAAGATCAGAGCAGAAATAAACGACAGGGAGACCAAAAAAACAATTCAAAGTATCAATGAAACAAAGAGCTGTTTTTTTGAAACGATAAACAAGATTGATGGACCCTTAGCTAGACTCACCAAGAAACAAAGAGAGAGAAACCAAATACACAAAATCAGAAATGAAAGAGGAGTAACAACTGACACCACAGAAATACAAAGGATCATTAACAAATACTATGAACATTTATATGGCAACAAATTAGAAAATCTAAGCAAAATGGACACATTTCTAGAAACACATAATCTCCCAAAACTGAACCAGGAAGAGATAGAAAACTTGAACAGGCCAATAACAATGAAGGAAATTGAAGATGTAATCAATACCCTCCCAGCAAACAAAAGCCCAGGCCCTGATGGCTTCTCGGGGGAGTTTTCCGAACATTCAAAGAAGAACTAACACCCACTTTCCTCAAACTATTCCAAAAAATTCAAGAAGAAGGAAGACTTCCAAACTTGTTTTATGAGGCCAGCATAATTCTAATTCCAAAACCAGAAAAAGACACTACAAAGAAAGAAAACTACAGGCCAATATCCCTGATGAACATAGATGTCAAAATCCTTAACAAAATATTTGCAAATCGGATCCAGCAATACATCAAAAAAATTCTTCACCATGACCAAGTGGGATTCATCCCAGGGGTGCAAGGCTGGTTCAATATTCACAAATCAATAAATGTGATACACCACATAAACAAAATGAAAAATAAAAACCACATGATCATATCAATAGATGCTGAAAAAGCATTTGACAAAATCCAGTACCCATTTCTGATAAAAACACTCAGCAATTTGGGAATAGAGGGATCATATCTCAACATTATAAAGGCCATATATGAAAGACCTGCAGCCAGCATCATACTCAATAGACAAAAACTAAAAACATTTCCCTTAAGAACAGGAATAAGACAAGGATGCCCACTTTCACCACTCTTATTTAACATAGTACTGGAAGTCTTAGCCACAGCAATCAGACATAAAGAAAAAATAAAATGGATCCAAATTGGAAAGGAGGAAGTGAAAATGTCATTATTCGCAGATGACATGATATTATACATAGAAAACCCTAAAGACTGCATCAAAAATCTACTAGACTTAATATATGAATTTGGCAAAGTAGCAGAATACAAAATTAACATCAAGAAATCGACGGCATTCTTATACACCAATGATGAACTCACAGAAAGAGAAATGAAAAAATAATCCCATTTACCATGGCAGCAAAAAAAATTAAGATACCTAGGAATAAACTTAACTAAAGAAGTAAAGGACCTATTTGCAGAAAACTACAGGACATTGAAAAAAGAAATGAGGAAGATATAAAAAAGTGGAAGCACATACCTTGTTCATGGATTAGAAGAATTAACATCATTAAAATGTCCATACTACCCAAAGCAATCTATAGATTTAACGCAATCCCCATCAAAATAGCAACGACATATTTCATAGAACTAGAAAAAATGCTTCAGAAGTTCATATGGAACCAAAAAAGACCCCGAATAGCCACAGCAATCATGAAAAAGAAGGACAAAGTAGGAGGGATCACAATACCGGACATCAGGTTATACTACAAAGCTACTGTAATCAGAACAGCCTGGTACTGGCACAAGAACAGGCACATAGATCAATGGAATAGAACAGAGAACCCAGAAATTGACCCAAAACATTATGCTCAATTAATATTCGACAAAGGTGGCAAGAGCATACAATGGAGTAAAGACAGCCTCTTTAATAAATGGTGTTGGGAAAATTGGACAGCTACATGCAAAAAAATGAAACTAGACCATCATCTTACACCATACACAAGAATAAACCCAAAATGGATAAAAGACTTAAATGTGACTCATGAATCCATAAAAATCCTACAAGAAAATGTAGGCAACAAAATTTCAGACAGCATACGCAGCAGAATCTTCACTGATATATCACCTAAGGCAACAGAAACAAAGGAAAAAATGAACACATGGGACTACATCAAACTCAAAAGCTTCTGCACAGCAAAAGAAACAACCATCAAAGTGGAAAGGCACCCCACTGTATGGGAGAGCATAATTGCCAATGATATATCAGATAAGGGCTTAATTTCCAAAATATATAGAGTGCTTATACAACTCAACAAAAGGAAGACAAAGAACCCAATTAAAAAATGGGCAGAGGAGCTAAATAGACACCTCTCCAAAGAGGACATACAAATGATCAAGAGACATATGAAGAAATGCTCAACATCACTAATCATCAGAGAGATGCAAATTAAAACAACAATGAGGTATCACCTCACACCTGTCAGAATGGCCACCATCAACAAAGCATCAAACAAGTGTTGGCGAGGGTGTGGGGAAAAGGGGACTCTAGTACACTGCTGGTGGGAATGCAGACTGGTGCAACCACTATGGAAAACACTATGGTGTTACCTCAAAAATTAAAAATTGAATTACCATTTGGCCCAGTGATTCCACTGTTAGGAATATACCCTAAGAAGCCTGAAACACCAATCAGAAAGAATACATGCACCCCATGTTCATAGCAGCGCTATTTACAATAGCTAAGATCTGAAAACAGCCCAAGTGTCCATCAGTAGAGGAATGGATAAAAAAGCTGTGGTACATATACACAATGGAGTACTATGCAGCTGTAAGAAAGAAAGATCTCTTATCCTTTTTGATGACATGGGAGGACCTGGAAACTATTATCCTAAGTGAAACCAGCCAAGCAGAGAAAGACATATCATATGATCTCACTTATTTGTGGAATATAATAAACATAACAGTCTGAGGAACAGGGTAGTCCCAGAGACATGGAAGTAGGGTACAGACTGACAATTGCCAGAAGAGGGGATGGGGGAGGGGAGCGATGAACCACAGAACTTGTACGCATGTACTCATAACCAATGGACATGGACAACAAAACTGGGGACAGGGCAGGGAGGTAGGGGGAGAAGGGTGACAATAGGGGAAAAAGGAGAAACATCTGTAACAAAAATAAATTAATTAAAAAAAAACTGATATATGTCATGTTCACAATCAACAAATACTTATTGAATGTTCAATGTATACCGGGTCCTATGCAAGGAGCCTCGTGTTTAAGGAAGTTTAATATTTTTGTAGAGATGAGTTTTATAAACTGTCACTGACAATTCAAAATAGGAAAAATATAGTACATTTTGTAAATTATAAATGTATGTTTTTGTTTTTTAATAGTATTATCTTCCACTGAATATAATGACAAAGATTTTACTGGGTTTTATCCCTAGTACCATGGTGCTTTGTATGGGTTCGATTAATGATTCTTCAATAAGTAGCCCTGACCGGTTTGGCTCAGCAGTTAGAGCGGCGGCCTGCGGTCCAGAGAGACTCGGGTTCGTTTCCCGCTAGGGGCACTAGGGGCACTAGGGGCACTAGGGGCACGTACCTCGGTTGCAGTTTGTCCCTGGCCATGGTTAGCTGTGCGGGAGGCAGCCACTGGATGTGTCCCTTTCATGTAGATATTTTTCTCTCTCTCTCTTCCTCTCTCTCCCGCCCACTCTATCTGAACAAAAAATGGAGAAATGTCCTCGGGTGAGGATTAAAAAAATAAAATTAAAAAATTCTTCAATAAGTAAATGAGTGGGTATTCATTATATTTATTGGTGTCCTATTACATGCCCCTTCCTTGGCCTGACACAGTTGAATTCATCAACTGTCTTGGCAGTAGTGGGTGATTCCAGAGCCCCCAGGGGAGTGTTTATATGGGCCTGATCAGGGAGAGCTACTGATCCCTTTTGATTTTCCAGGCTCACAAGCATACCTGGATTGTGACCACTCTTTTTTTTTTTTTAATATAATTGTAGCCAGTATTATTTAAGAAATTTTAATATTAAGTGCACTGATATGTATTGTATTGCTATTTTTTTTTATCCTCACCCGAAGACGTTTTTGCATTTATCTTCACATAGAACTGGAGGGAGAGAGGGAGGAAGAAAGTGACAGAAACATCGACGTGAGAGAGACACATGGAGCGGCTGCCACCCACACGACCTTAACCGGGGCCAGGGACAAACCGCAACCGAGGTACATGCCCTTAGCAGGAACCGAAACTGGGACTCTCCAGTCCGCAGGTCGACGCTCTAACTGCTTAGCCAAACCAGCCAGAGCTTGTATTGCTATTTTAAAGGACTTATTGTTACTGCCTTCAAAACATAGCATGATGGCACTGAGTTCCATTGTGGGAAGATGAAGTTATCTTTGGACAGGATTTCCTTATAGTAGGATTTCCAACCAGTCCTGAAATCCATCCCATGTTGCCCCTATTTATATTAAACTGAGCAGACTTTTAAAGGCACAGTAATAGTTTAATTTGGTCTTTATTTATATATATATTTTTAATCTGGGACTGTACTATACCCTTAAAAGTACTGCTGGTATAAGTCCAACAATGAAGCTTATGACACTCAGGACTCAGTACCTCTCATAGCCTCTCACAGCCCCAGAGGGAGGCCTCACAATGAACCCACGCAGCGGTGTTTGGGTTCATTGTCTTGAAAAATTGAAGAATGAGTTCAAGAACCGAGGATAAGCGAAAGAAAGTTTATTTGAAAAGTAGACAGACTGGTTGGGGAGGGGACTCAGATGGGTTGCCTGTGGGGCTCTGTTGTCTAGGGGTAGATATACACTTTGCTAACTTCTGATTGGTCCTTTCAAGGAATTCTGCCTTAGCAACATCCACACATTTTAAAGCTTGTGTTTCCCACCTGATTGGGTTCAACCCTAGGTCATCTATAGGGGCCTTAGTGGCTTTCCTTTTTTGATAATTTCAACTTCTTCCAGACTATTAGTGAGGAGGGGAAATGCCCTTGGAGCAACCCTATGCTTGCTTTTGGTTTCTCCCCCAAATCCAATTATTCAGCAATTCTGTTGCCTTTCTCCCAGAAACCGGTAAGTATATTAATTGGAATAGGTCAGAATGCCAGTATTGTATCCTTTAACAGTAAATAAAATTCCTTTGCAAACCCAGAAAAAGGAACTATACAGTCAATCCCTGTTCCCCTCTTGCCTGATAGGAGCCTTTCAGGTTTTCTTGTTATGTAATTGACCTGTGCTCCTTCCAGAAGCTTCTAATTTACATTTCTGTAAATGGGGCTGGGAATTTCTGGCCTTGGAGGCACAATCTCCCATGGTGAGTTTAGTTTTATTTTGAGATCTGTAGAGTCCAAATAAACCTCCAGATATGCTGTGCACTGGGTTGCCCGCCTGTGTGCTGAGCCTCATGTCTCAGCCTCCCCTTCCCATGGTCCCCTCCCTCACTGCCTAACCTGCCTCTAAGTCCTCAACAATGGATTCATAGGGTCATATGTTTTTGTAAAATTTAGAATGATAATGATTTAGAAAGTTTCAGCTTGCAACTCTTTACTAATGTGAGCAATTCTCGGGGAAATTCTCTCAACTTTCATATATGAGCTATAACGGTTGATCAAAGGAGTTGCATTTTCTTTCTGGACATTTGTGTTGTTTTTGGTACTTTTTAAAAGGTCTGAGCCAGCGGGAGATCACATCCACAATGCAAGGCCAATGTAGAGCAAAAGGATTTTATTGCATGGGCCTGGGGCAGGCGGGCTGAGCCCCAAAAAGGGTCAGCCTCGGATAACAGTTGGGGTATAGGTTATATACTCTACTTCTAGCTTCTGGCCGGTCCTGCTGACATACTCTGCCTGGCCCATTGTCAACTTTGCATTGGACTGGTCTGGTATCACATCCAGCTTCTGCTGAGTGATTCATTGCCTTGTGGATAATCCAATAATCCATACTCAACAGAAGGCTGAGCAAAGGTCATGCAAGCAATGCATTTTTCACAGTTTCTGCCTTTTGTAAGTTTTTACCTTTACCTTTTAAAACGTTATTCACCCTTTTGCTTTTCAGCTCTTAATAATTTGTGTGTTATTTATTTTTTCATTCTAAGTTCATATTATCTTAGGTAATTGAAAATTTATGTTATTGTTCTTAAAGAGGAAACCCAAACTGAAAAAAACTTCAGAGCTCACAAAACTAGGATTTGTCCCTGGTAAGCTTACTGTCATTTTGTTTTTTGTTTTTTAGTACAAAGTTTTTTTTTTTTTTCTTTATTGATTTTAGAGAGAGATAGAAATATCAATGAGACAGAAAATCGACTGGCTGCCTCCTGCATGTCCTCTACTGGGGATTTGGCCCACAACCTGGGCATGTGCCTTGACCAAGAATTGAATTGACGACCTCTTGTGCATGGGTCGATGCTCAATCACTGAACTACACCGGCCAGGTGCTTATTGTCATTTTGGAATAAGGCAGTAATATTTTGTAAACAGGAATAAATAAAGAACACAGATTCAAATACATCGTTACTATAAGACAAGTGTTCTAGGGAAATTGCTCATCACATCATAGAAGTTTATTTTGTTTATGGGATGAAGATAGCCTGACTTCTATTACTAAAGATTTTCTCAATTAACTGTGTGGCCCAACTGTGTTTTCCCCCTATAATCTTGGCTTCATGCTTTTGATTACCTCTTTACATGATAACATTTCATTTTCTGTTGAGACAATGGAAAGGAATTGTTTCCCTTTAACATGGTTGATGGATACATTTTTGTTGTTATTCATAATAGTTTAGAAAGTTTCAACCTGCAACAGAGAGAGAGAGAGAGAGAGAGAGAGAGAGAGAGAGAGAGAGGGAGACAGGTCCAACAAGAGTGTCTGGCCTTTTTTCCTTTACTTCTAATGACACTAATCCAGTTATTGGGTGCCTCACACATGGCCTCTTCTGAAGCTAATTATCTCTCAAAGGCCTCACTTCCAAAACCATAGCATTGAAGATTAGGGCTTCACCATAGGAGTTTTGGGGTAACCAAACATTCAGTACATTACACCTCATAAGTGGATTCTCTTCACTCACTCTATTGTCCGTTCAATCCATTCTCTACACAGTGGCCAAGTAATCTTTTAAACAGATTGATTTTACCCTTTCACTCTTTTGTTTAAAATTTAGGATCAAGACAAAATTCTTTTTATTTTTTAAAAATATTTTTTCTTTATTGATTTTAGAGAGAGAGGAAGGCAGAGAGATAGAAACCTCGATGAGAGAGAACATCAATTGGCCACCTCCTGCATGCCTCCCATTGAGGACTGGACCCATAACCTGGGTGTGTGTCCTGACCAGGAATTGAAACAGTGACCACTTGGTGCATGGGTCAACACTCAACCACTGAGCCACACCGGCTGGGCTCACGACAAAATTCTTTCGGTGGTCTGCAAGACACTGCATGATCTGGCCCTTGAACAGCTTCAGCCTTACCTTCTGCTTTCTCCCCACCTCTCTTTTCTTATTAGTTTATTAAACTAATGTAAAAAATAATATAAAAAATGCATAAAGCATATATCCAATTGAAACATAAAGGACGCGGCAAAAGTAGGTTTACAGCTTTGAGTATGCAAAACCCAGAGTTTATTCTTGTATTATGATTTATTATGCTTTATTTTCCATACTAACAACTGTAAATCTACTTTTGCTCCACAATGTGTATGGGAGCTTAGTCTATAACAGAGTAGACCAAGAAATAGATCAGCTCTGAATGATACGGTAAATAGTATAAAAAGTATATTCAAGATACAATAACACAGACTAGAAGAGACGTAACTTTATTTGGTGTGGGGAGAAATCTAACTGTAATTTCAACAAACTTTACTACATTAGTTTTAAAAGAGAAATTCTTATAGGGAGGAACACAGGAAAATGGTGGTGAGTTAAATATTGTAACTCTTCAGAATTTTATTTATACAGTGAGATCCTGATTTAGATTTATTCTCTTTATTAAAAAATGCTATTTTTATGGGGGTAAAAATAGCATTTGTGAGTCTAAAACAATATTGAAGAACTCGAGCAACCACTTGCCAGTACAAATTACACGTTTCACTCTTAATCTGTTCTTATCTCCAATGTGTCTGTCATTTTTTGTTACTCTTTTAATAAGCATTGAATGGTATAATGTTATTTTGTGGAAAGAAGCTTGAAATACCACACGGGTTGATGTTTGAAAGCCAAAGTGAGGAATTTCCAAAAGCGGTAGAATTTAGTCATAACAGTGACTGTTCATTTTGTCAAACAGAACAAAATTTCTGCACAGATATTAGAGCAAAGTATTTAAAATAGAATATTGAAAGTTACACTTCACATGGTCATGTTTATTCACTGAAAATATCATTTTCAATCACTTTCTTTTTCACAAACATGAGATCAGTGTTCTCATTGAAACCTTTGCAGATTCTTCTCAGCCACACTAATACACTAGATAAGTTGACATTAGGAACACTTAAGTTGAAGGTTTATGCCATAAAAGTGCAACAGAAGACTCTAAGTCACAACACTTGAGAAATGTATTCACAGATTTTCAGTGAACAACTTTATCGTGCTTGTGGACCCTTTCTCACTATAAAAACCTATTTAATACCCTGTTTATGACAAACTGTTTCAGAAATGATGTTCTATTCATTAATGATTGCATTTTATTATTAAAATAATACTTACATCTAACATTTTTTCAAGCATCAGTGATAACGTTTGTTCTGAATAACTTGATTGGGATGCTTCAGTATTTATTGGTATTTTATTATTTTTATTTTATATCATGGATGGAAGGGCCTTTCTTCAGTTTAAGTAATTTAGTGGCTTTTAGCTTAAATAAGACTGTTTTCAAGGACTTTATGATACATAATTATAATGCGTATTTTGGGTAATTAAAAAATATCCCAAGGGATAAGATATGAAGTACTTCTAAATTATTTCACATTCTTTCCTTGAAGGTTTACATGGTACATTTTTTTTTATTATTATTTACTTCAAATAAAAAATAAGATTCAGCATTATTATACTGCAAGTTGTTGATTTTTAGCCTATGGGTAATACAATATTTTTGTAGCAGCTCCCATAACTTTGTTTTGGTGAGCAGGTCCCATGAATGAACAGTTTTATATCTCAAAGGCATTGGATGTTCAGAGCTCACCTCCCTTCCTCTTACCATTGACTCCACACACTCACATGTGCCTCTATTGTGTCCTCTCGTTCAGGTCAATGTGGGCGAAGTGCTGCTGATTTAAATGAGTAATGGAACATTAAGCTGGCATCTTTGCTTTGAAATATGACACACATGCCTGGCACAAACAGCATGTTTAATGCATAATTAGTAATGATTGCAGTTATGACATAGCATACTTTGGACATTAGGGCCATAAAACTGGGTGTATGTCCTGTTAGAACACAGACATCAAGAACAGCAGGATAAACTCTGCCCAGGGACACGTGATGCATACATAGGTATAACTCTTGATTGGTTCTTTCCTATGTACTTTGTGAAGCAATCTCTGAGGTTAGAAAAATCTGAGGCTTGGTGAATTTAGAGCACAAAATAAAAATATTCAAAATACGTATTTTTTTTGCCACAATCAGAGAGGAAAGGAGAAAGATAACTATTTGGCCTTTGGAGTCAGTTGGCGTGGATTTGAATTCTGACTTCATCACTTTTTAAATGTGTGATTTTAGAAAAGTTACTTAATCTCTCCAGGCCTGTTTCTGAGTCTCCTGAACAGGTATAAAATTGCTCTAACATAAAGTGTTGTCATGAATATAGATCCACATCTTTAGACAAAAATCTCTCAAATTAAAAAATAATATATATATACTTAACTTGGTGTCAAAAACTAAATTAATTTATTCTAAGAGGGTGAGTACTTAATACTGTTTCAGAAGCTTCAATATGTTTAATTACAAGGTGTGATTTCTTACCTCTCTGTATGAAGTGGGTGTTATGATTTATACTACATATATAGTGTACATAGTATGAAGTTTATAACTTAAAAATGGCAAAAGAAGACTCTAAGTCACAGTGCTTCTGAGAAATGTGTTTTCAAATTATTCAAGAGCTTAAAGAGTGCTTTAGATTCTTTCTCACTTAAAAAAGCCTACTTAATAGCCTGTTTATGGTGGAGTATTTAATAAATTTATGTTCTATTTATTAATGAATGTATCTTATTAATTATTAAAATATGTTATTGCCTCTCTAAAATCTAAAATTTCTAAAATGAAAACTCCCAGGAGTTTGGAATAAATAAATACATATATGGCCCTTAGGAGTTTGGAATAAATTATTATGGACATGCAATAATGAAATTAATGAGCCTACATTAATTTGATAAAATGTCTGAATGGAACTAATTCTAACATTCACCAAGCACTTACCCTTGGGCAGGATCTTCTCATGGCCATCCAGCTCATGGGATCAAAGTTTCCATGCCTATTCTGAGTAGATATGAAGGGAAAACTGGATAGTGTCACTTAGATGACACAGGGAGAGAAGAAGCCAACATTTCTTTATTTTCACATAAATTATAAAGCTTTTAAATCAGACATGTTTAAGGGAACATGGAATGTTACAATTTTCGGAGTCAAACCGTACAAAGCTTTGCATCAGTGAAATGGAAAAACTCAGATAAGTTTGATATATTTTATTTTATTTTTTACTTGAAAGTGCATACATACTTGTTCATCCTCTTTCTTCCCCATCCCACTGAATGCGTTCTTTTCTTGGCTCAACTATAGTGATGAATACTGTATAGAAAAATCTTTTCCCCTCAAAACAATTCTATTAATCATAACCAGACTCCAGGAATGTCAGAAGGGGAGTGCATTAGAAATTTGAAGGTATTTATTAACATTTTCAGGAAGCTAAAGCATATCCCTGTCTCTATGAGCTTTATTTGGCTGCAGCTGTAAATAGCAATATACACCTCAGTAACTTCTTGTTATAATACGCAGATGTTCAATGATTATCTCAATAGTTTCATGATTATCTTAAGCCACTATTGCCTTTCGTACACTTACATTTTCATATTATGGCATTTTTTACAAGAGGATAAGGGAGAGATAAATGGTGATGGAAGGAGACTTGACTTTGGGTGATGAACACACAATACAGTATACAAATGATGTATTATAGAATTGTGCACCTGAAACCTATATAAATGTATTAACTAATGTCACCTCAACAAATTCAACAAAAAATTGTAAAAAAGATTATGTCTTAATATTAAAATATTCTTTAAGTAAAAATGAGTTGAAGTACATTTTCATAGTCAGGATCACACTTGGAGGTATATGGAACACAAAATTATACATAACCATGGTATGGCATTTGTAAATATTTCAAGCTAGATTACAGATGCTTTAGTAGTAACTAATAGCACATCCCTCTGGTGGAGCACCACTCTTCCCTTCTGCACAGGACATCACCTTTCTGGGGATTGGTAAAAGGTTATTTGTTATATCTAATTGAAGGATACAGATTTCAAGCTGTTAGTAGGTGAGGCATTAATTTTTCTCTCCTGCTGATGAGCACATTGACTGCTGTGTAATTCTTTAAATTAATTAAATCAAACCCATGCTGCCTATGCTTTCAATTGATTGAATTAAAGCAGTATTTTAAATTTCTAATCATTCAACTGGACGAGGTTCCCTTTGCTTGCTCATGCCTAAGCCAATCCAGATGCGCTGTGGCGTTTTAACTTGTGAAGTCCCACCAAAGCGCCAGGTGACATTTTAATTTCTTTAGCAACAAGGATAGACAGTAAGATCATCACAAATGAAAAGACCACTTCTGTTTTCAGCTGCACATTACATCTTTCCAGGTGGAGGTGGGACTGACCACTTTCCCTGCCTCTTCCTAAGTACACAGACCATCTGATGTCACAGTTCTCTGAAGCAGGGAGATTCTGCCAACTGGAGTCACAGACAGAAGCTAATCATAAACTTCCACGACAGACATGTAGTGACACTTGGGGACCATACAAATATGCATTAGCTGCTTTGGCCTGGAACACAAAGCACTGCCGTGACAAAGGCAGGGCAGGAGGTAGGGTCCGCAATGCTGGCAACACATGGGTGCGCTGTCTGCGAAGAACTCGGAAACTGATCAAACTCTATGCATTGTCTTGCTTTATCGCATCACCATGCCTCAATGACGCTGAAAAATGTCAGTGATTAAATGTCTCTCCTAAAAAAACATTTTCTTTGGCTGAGTTCTAAACAATTGCTGTGGTTATTTTGCATTTTAATAATATGTTTGTAAATGTCAAATCAGCCTGTTTTCTGATTTACTCATTAATTAACATTGTATGATTCATGGAAGCTAATTTGGAGAACCTCCAGTTACACAGTTGGCTCGTGACACACTTGGACTCAGTTACACACATTTATTTAAAGGCTCAGTAACAGTTTGGAATTGTTCACACTTGCTCTGCGTTCCATTCTCGTTTCCAGTCCCTGCGAAACTCCACGTTTCTGTGTTTAAACAGCAGCTTCAAAATACTGAGAGCACAGGGGATGTGATGACGAAGAAACAGCTGCACTTCAGCTCTGTCATTCCGTGTGACCGCTCTCCCACCAGCAAACACACGCAGATATTACATTTACTCTGTCTGGTTGTCATTTCCGTCAGTGACCATTCCCCCAGTCAATGGAGGCATCTGTATGACTTCTGCAAGAATGAGGGTACTTTAGGGGATCCATAGTAGGCTCTTGAATTCCTCCCTAGACACAGACATTGTGAAAACCAAAATATTCTCTTTTAAGCATTCAGGCCTGGAGATAAGAAAAGGCTAAGAAAAAAAAAACAAAAACAAAAATGCAAAAGAATAAAAGCAAAGCCCCAATTGAAACTGATGTACAGAGTGAGACTGAGGATTGAACAAGTTACTAGAGTCAGGTAGATAAAGATCGGATGAACCAACCCCAGAGAAGACTGGACAGAGTGACCTTATTTGGGAAAACAGAGGAAAAGAGTGTGATAGGGTAGTCTGCAGAACCCAAAATGAGGTCCCTGGTTGGCCTGCCATGAGGTTTATAGATTTAGATTTATATTATATTTAGGTTTCTGTGTTGTTTTTAATGAGAACATTTTTAAATCAAACTAAAATTACTTTCCTTTGGCAACAGGTATTTTAATTTCTAAAACTTTTGTTTGGCAAATTTATATAAATCAAATGCCTTTTTTTAAACCAAGTTTGTAATTAAGAAACAAAATAAAACAACAATTATTCTTATCATATATTGCCAGGTTATCAAAATTTATGTCTTGTGCCATTTACCATAACTGTTAGGGCAAATAATGGAAAATAAATATTTCATTTGGTTAACTAGAATCTATTAAAGGGATAAAGTGTTAGAGAAAAGCTATAAATTTTAATTTAATAGGACAACAGATATGTTATCAACAGAAGATCAATAGTTCTACAAACTACCCAACAAGAGGGGGTGGGAGAGAATTTATGGGTTCAATGTGAACTTCTTTGAAAGCATTCTTTCTTTTCTTGTGTGTGTTTGTTTATTCCTCACTTTATTCATCATTGAGCATTTATAGTTAGCACACAGATAATAATCACTCCCTAGGGAGATTAAAAATGGGGAGCATGAAGGTTTATTTGTCATTAAACAAAATATAGTCTTTTTCTTCCAGTTCTAAGCCCCTCAAGGTCAAGAACTACTTCAGCTGCTTCTTTTTGACCCCAGATCCAAGACAGTGCTACATAGACAGTAAATATTCTCTAGCTACTCAGAGTAATGTGTAAGTGAATAAATGCATAGATGAACTAAGTGTCTTTGAATGTTAAAACTGGAGCAAGAAACAGTATGAAGGTGAAGGAAGATGGAGATAAGGATATTTGCAGTTAAGAGAGACCTTTATCCTTTCAGAATTCAGTCAATTTTGCTTCTTGAAATCATCCTCTGATTCTACATCAAGGGAATTCTTTTTCATTGTTCAGTGTCCAGTCTGGGATACAACCAGTAATGATAACTGGAAAACACTTGGAAAGGAATCAAAGGGATGGAATGAAATTAATTAAATTGACTTATAATGGGAATTGAAGAAAAGGAGAGAAGAGGAATTGTAGACCTAATGTAATATTGCATGTCAACTGTAATTGAATGATAAATTTAAAAATAAGAAAAAATAAATTTAAAAAAAAGAGAGAAGGCTCCATGGTACTAATTAATGGTCTTTATGGATTCAAACACTAGAATTAGAAATAGTTCTTTGTGCTGAGTAGAAAATATGTGAGTCATGTTAATTAAAATGGCATTTTGAGAGCTATGAAAATGCTAGTGTTCTATAAATAAAAGATGGTGGTGCACTTGAAGGGTTTATAAAACAAAGGTACTCGAAGATGTTATGAATGACTACTTTGTTTTGTATTTTTCTTCCTCCCATGTCGTGTGGCATAGATTTTACAAACAACTGCCAAGTCTTGGTTTCTGTGTCAGGAAACAAAAATGTCCTTATTTGGCAAGTATATATACCCAGGATTAGGCCATCTGCCATAAGAAATCAGAAATAACTTTTCAATATTATAACTCTGTGATGAATTCATAAGAATTTTTTTTTAAAGTTAACAAAGGCAATGATAGTAGCTACTAATTATTGAGTTCCTAAGAAGAGAGGCCATTTAGCATGAAGTCAGATCTGGTTCTTCCATTTCTTAGCTCTGTAACCTTGGTCAAAGTATTTAACCTCTCTGTTTCTGAGTTTCATCACCTTTAAAATGAAAAATTATAGTTACACCTACCCAGAAGTAACACATGCAAAGTCCTTAGAACAGTTCCTGGGACAAGTCAGTCATCTATACTTGCTAATAATTTTTATTACTATATTTCAGGCTTCCCCCCAAACATTATATATTTAACCTCATGTACTTTATTCATATACTACAGATGAGGCAGTCCAAGCTGAGGCTTGTTAAATGATATAAGTAAAGTCACATAACCTTTAGGATAGTGGGAGTCTGAATTAAAATCTTAGTCTGATTTCAAATGTGAGTGTTTTATATTTTGTGAATTACTTTTTAAAAATCAAGAAACTTCATCCTTTACTTTTACACTCAGTATTATTCTGATCAATAGAATAAAGGATTTTTGTGGTATATTAAGATTAAATAATATCTTGACTGCTATATCATGCTCTGAATTACTCAAAGAGATGTATGGAGTTCATACTGGGTGGAACTCTCCAATTAACATAAAATTCTTCCACATCTGCAATGTAAGGCTTTGCTTGATAAGCACTAACTTCTTTTTGAGGTTCTAGAAAAACAAAATTTAAGAAGAATGCTGCTTTCTGAAATGATTCCCTTTTTTTCCTATGAAACACACTAGCCCACCCATCTTAGAAAATCAATTTGCCATTTGATCACAATAACCTCAATATCTAGTTTCTCGAATAATTGACCAAGTTAAACCTTTGACATGTCTGTGACTGCTCTCTTACCAATGAAGTATAGCAGATCAAAGTGATATTGCCAAGCATGGCATATTAATTAAATTTCATTAAGCAGTTTTGACTTGATTACTGAGAAAATTGTTTCCTTATCTGCTGATATTTTGAAGAGGAAAAGAGATAGCAAGCATATATTTGGTTAGGCCTTTCCATTTTAATTCTTTGTGTTAAATTTGAGAAAATAAAATATGTTTATTAAATTTTTCCTTTGTTTTCCTGTCCTAGGTGATGTATCAGTGAAAATTCTGCTACATGTACTGTCTGAGATTTTTACATTTTCTTCTAGGATTTTTATGGTTTCATGAGTGACATTTAAGTCTTTTATCCATTTTGAGTTTATTCTTGTGTATGATGTAAGTTGGTGGTCTATTTTCATTTTTTTTGCATGTAGTGGTCCGATTTTCCCAACACCATTTATTAAAGAGACTGTCTTTACTCCATGTTATGCTCTTGCAACCTTTGTTAGCTATTAGTTGAGCATAATGACTTGGGTCAATTTTTGGGTTCCCTGTTCTGTTCCATTGATCTATATGCCTGTGCTTGTGCCAATACCAGGCTGTTTTGATTTCAGTGGCTTTGTAGTGTACCCTGATATCCAGTATTATGATCCCTCCTACTTTGTTCTTCTTTTTCAAGATTGCTATGGCTATTCAGGGTCTTTTTTGGTTCCATATAAACATTGGGAGTATTTTTTCTAGATCTGTGAAAATGTCATTGGTATTTTAATGGGGATTGCATTGAATCTATAGATTGCTTTGGATAGTATGGACATTTTAATGATGTTAATTCTTCCAATCCATGAACATGGTATCTCCTTCTACTTTTTTATATCTTCCTCTATTTCTTTTTTCAATGTTCTGTAGTTTTCTGAGAATAGTTCCTTTACTTCTTTAGTTAAGCTTATTCCTAGGTATCTTAATTTTTTGTTGCAATGGTAAATGGGATTTTTTTTTTTTTTAGTTTCTCTTTTTTTGTGTTTATTATTGGTGTATAAAAATGCCAATGATTTCTGGATGTTGATTTTGTATCCTGCTGCTTTGCTGAATTCATTTATTGAATCTAGTAGATTTTTGATGGACTCTAGGGTTTTCTATGTACAATATCATGTCATCTCCAAATATTGACATTTTCACTTTCTCCTTTCCAATTTGGAAGCTTTTTATTTTTTCTTCTTGTCTGATTGCTGTGGATAAGACTTCCAGTACTATGTTGAATAAGAGTGGAGAAAGCAGACATCTCTGTCTTGTCCCTGTTCTTAAGCAAAATGCTTTTATTTTTTACCCATTGAGTATGATGTTGGCTGTATGAAATCAGCTAAATGTGACCTAATCAAAGACACATTTTTGTGTGAAATTATACTGGAATTATTTCTGGAATCAAATGTTTAGGACTCCAATCCAAGTGAATGAAAAAAAAGTCTACAACTATTCTTTGCTGGGAGTAACCATCTTTGTCACCCCTGTCAATCTGTTATGCACATAGCTATGCAGTGGTAGGGCTCCTTAGTGTGAGTAAATTACATGTTTAGGTGCTGCAGACCATTTGTTATATGATTTATATAAATAAAGGGACAAGGGTGGGAAGGTATTTTTGCATACTTGTTTCTTTGTTTTTCAGTCTAAATTGTTCATTAACAACAATGTATGCATTTTAAACAGAGGTGCCAGGCAACTCAGAACATAATATTGATTGATTGACAAAATGACTGGGTAACTGACAGAATGAATTCTCCTTCACTCTTTGCCCACCATTATTAAAACTGTGCCCACACAAAAATTTGATCATACCATACATATTATTTTATGTCATGTTTTCCCCCAATTAATGGCCTAATATAGGCATTATTCCATACCAACACTTTTTAGAATTCTACAAAATTCTTTTTAATTTCAAAAAATATTTCTTATTTTGGACATATTTTTTATACAAATAGTTCTTTATTAATAAACACTCGAGTGCCTCCCTTCCTCCCTCCCTCCCTCCCTCCTTCCTTCCTTCCTTCCTTCCTTCCTTCCTTCCTTCCTTCCTTCCTTCCTTCCTTCCTTCTTCCCTCCCTTCCTTCCTCCCTTCCTTCCTTCCTCCCTTCCCTTCCCTTCCCTTCCTCTCTCTTTTGCAATCCCTCTCTTTCTCTCTTTTCTTTTCTTTTTTTTTCCTCTTTCTATTTTTTCATTGCAAATACTATGGCAACTAAGTAACTAAGTCTGGGTATATATGTCATTATCAAGGAAAATTAGCATTTTTGCTCAGACCCATTTGGATCATTTTTTTAAATAAGATTTTGACTCCCTTAGTAATTTTGTTTTTCAAATGAATTTATTTTTGTCTAGCTTCCTTTGTCCAGCACAAAGTCAGTGAAGGCAAACTGCAATCAAGACATGGAAAGAACAAGTAGTACTATAGACATATTAAAAGAAGTGGAATGTTGCTTCAGGGTTATTAAGAAGAAAGAAGACCACACCATTATTTTACATAGAGCTCTTTAATGATAATACATTTCTCTTTGATAGAAAAATATGGTATATGTAGAAATGCTCAAATAATAGATTTTTAAAGAATATAGCCATAAAATACATAATTGTGTGAACTGCATGAGTTATAGAAATGCCATTACTATCCTAAGAAACAATTGTAGCCCTCAAGTGGCTATAGTATGGCATAATAAAAACCACATAAAATGTGTCTTCTGACACATTTAAAATTCTCTGTTTTCACATGGAAATAAAATGAAATACTAATGCTAGTGTCAAAGACAGTACCTGACATAGATTAAGCACTTGGTAAATATTTATTAATAAATATCTAGAGTTCTATAAGATGGTGTATTGAGAGTTAAGAATCCCAGAAGCATATACTTACAAACTACTCACTCTTACTATAATAGCATATTATCACAAATTAGCTATTTTTAGTAACAATAGTAGTAGTATTTGAGGTAATTAGTGCATATCTTCTATTTATCTATAATAATGATATAGATGTGATTCAGAATGCACAGTAATCAAGATTTTTATCTAAATGAATTTTCTTACTGATTTATTGAAATGTAGCACTTAAAACAAGAATCTTCTAAATTCTTGGCACTAGGCCTCAAACAATAGATGTACAAACAGAGCAACACATATGGTCTTTGTCTCAAACTTGTATTCATACATCTCACTTTCTGTAGAACTTCCCTTCCTCAGTTCGTTGACTGCATGAGCGTCCTGTCGCTCATTTTATTTTACTACTCCAGCACTTGTCTTTATTTGCTTCTTTATGCAGCTTGGATTCCATGATTAACTATTATTATTCATTTCTGTCCCTCCACTATTTCCTCACTATTCTCTTTCTTTCTGTATCATACACACTTGGTAAAACTCAACCCTAGTTTACACTAAGATCCTGCTTTCTCATTTCTCAAGGGAATAAATACTAATGTACCAAATGAAAGTAATAAGGCAGATTGGCTGTACTGAAAAATTAGTGAACACGAACTCCATGTGGAACCATACTCTGCCCAAAAAAATGTGTCCCCATTCACCTCAATCTTAAGTTTATCCTCCCTGTCTCTCTCTTCTCATAGAGAGTTTTGCCTCTCATGTATTGACAAATGAGAAGACACAAATTAGAATTTTTTAGCTTCCATTTATCAAATCTATGTCCAGTATTCATCTGTACTCAAATTTTTTTTTATCTTTCTTCATCTCACAAGTCTCTTACCTTATCAAGGTCTTCATTTAAACTTTAAAGTGTTTGTTCTTGACATGTGGTTCCAGAACAAATCACCCGAGTGACAATTCCATTGGTAAGCTGGCTCATATCATTCTTACATCAACATAATCAATATATTTTAAGCTGCCATGGATATGTGTAGAGATTTTGCAGAATAAAGATATAAGACCACTGCCCTTGAGGTTGTCAGAGTTATAGAATAAATAACAATTAAAAACAAATAGAAAAAAAAGGAAACAATGACCTAGAATTTTATGACCCAGTTTTCTGTATTTTTAGTTAGACAATTTTGTTAGAGCATTTCTAATTTCAGGACCTTTATGTGTTTCCAATCTGAAGCTCTAGAATTCTGAGAGACAAAACTGGCATCTAAATGATCGATTTAAGATGTGTGTTCCAGAAAGACAGGTAGTTTCCCGTTCAACTTGCTGCTGTGTCTGCACCAGCTAGAGCATCGCCTTGTGCGTAGTGAGCATTATGTAGTTTCCCATGAAACTCTGTGAGAGATAGCTCAATTTAAAATAAACAAACAACCCCAAAACTTGGAGTTATACATTTAGACTTAGAAAAAAAGATTGTTGGTGATGGTGACCCTTTCTATTTTTCCACTTATTTCTCTTCCTTAGTGAAGAGAGAATGGAAAATTTTCTAACATTTGACCCATCTACATTTTCCTAGGACACAGAGGGAGAAGTAGTGACTTTTCTTAATTATTGGAAGACTGACATATTCTTGGCCACATTTCTCCACTCATCTGGGTTTGTGAGTGAAAGGAAAATATTCAGGTATTGACAAGAAGTATTGACTTTAGCTGCCTATGACTTTAGCTCTTATTTTCAATGGAACCTGCTTAGCCCAAGCAAGCACCGTGAATTCTTGAAATTCCTATTCTTCTGTGAAAGGCACTCCAGGGAGATTTTTTTTTTTTTTAAAGCAGGCTAACCCTTTTCTGATTCACATGAGTAGGTAAAATGAGGCTGACCCTTGGAATCCTGGATCTAATCCCTGTGGGATGAGAGCTAGAAGGCTAAGCAGTATTCTTCCAGCCATATTTTTTTAGGGAACTCTTCATATTGACTTTGACCAGATGCTTTTAATTACACTAATATTTTGATTATCATTTGACTCTCTATTTGAATTTACCAACAGTTAGAATCCAGAGGGGAGGAAAAGTGAGTGAAAGGATGTCAGTTCCTCCAACAAGTTTTATGTCTGAGGCATCATTTTGGACCCATAGCCATGAGTCATATTCACGATATATCGAGAGTTTTCATATTACAATTAGAATTATCTTTCCAACTTGAAAATGTAGAGTTTTTTTTTCTCTCTTTTGATTAGAGAAGAAGTTATCACAAGGACAATGCATTAAAGGATTTTTTTCTTCACAAACATTCTTCTATTATATTACCCCCTTCTCTGAACGCATATAGCAGGCAAAGTTCTATGATCGTTTATGGCATAATGAACATCTATTCTCAAGTTACATCTCTTTATTCTTATTTCATTGACTTCACTGATATTAGTCCTTGTTGGTTCTTTATTCCTTTAAATTTATATTAATTTATTTTTGTTACAGATGTCTCTCCTCCCCCCCAACACCCTCCTCCCCATCCCGCTCCCCCCACCTGCCTAGCATTGTTGTCTATGTCCATTGGTTATGCATACATGCCTATAAATTCTTTGGTTCATCTCATCCATCCCCCTGGCCCCCCTACTCTGAGATTTGTCAGTCTGAACCATACTCTCCTTTTCTATGTCTCTGGGTCTATTTTGTTCATCATCCCACTTTGTTCATTATATTCCACAAATAAGTGAGATCATGTGGTATTTGTCTTTCTCTGATTGGCTTATTTTGCTTAACATAATACTCTCAAGGTCCCTCCATGTCATCTCAAGGGATAAGATATCTTTCTTTCAGCTGCATAGTATTCCATTGTATATCTGTACCACAGCTTTTTTATCCACTCATCTATTGATGGACACTTGGGCTGTTTTCAGATCTTAGTGATTGTAAATAGTGCTGCTGTGAACATAGGGTTACTTATATTCTTTCTGATTGGTGTTTCACGCTTTTTAGGATATATTCTTAGAAGTCGAATTACTGGGTCAAATGGCAATTCAATTTTTAATTTTTTGAGGAAACACCATGTTTTCCATAGTGGCTGCACCAGTCTGCATTCCCTCCAGCAGTGTACTAGAGTCCCCTTTTCTCCACACCCTCCCTAGCACTTGTTTGATGATTTGTTGATGGCAGCTATTCTGGCAGGTGTGAGGTGATACCTCATTGTTGTATTAATTTGCATCTCTCTGATGATTAGTGATGCTGAGCATTTCTTCACATGTCTCTTGGCCATTTGTATGTCCTGTTTGGAGAGGTGTCTATTTAGTGCCTCTGCCCATTTTTTAATTGGGTTCTTTGTCTTCCTTTTGTTGAGTTGTAGGAGCACTCTATATATTTTGGAAATTAACCCCTTATCTGATGCATCATTGGCAATTATGCTTTCCCACACAGTGGGTTCCCTTTCCATTTTGATGCTTGTTTCTTTTGATGTGCAGAAACTTTTTAGTTTGATGTAATCCCATGTGTTTATTTTTTTCCTTTGTTTCTGTTGCCTTAGGTGATGTATCAGTGAAGATTCTGCTGCATATGATGTCCGAAATTTTGTTGCCTACATTTTCTTCTAGGATTTTTATGGATTCACGAGTCACATTTAAGTCTTTTATCCATTTTGAGTTTATTCTTGTGTATGGTGTAAGTTGATGGTCTAGTTTCATTTTTTTGCATGTTGCTGTCCAATTTTCCCAACACCATTTATTAAAGAGGCTGTCTTTACTCCATTGTATGCTCTTGCCACTTTTGTCAAATACTAATTGAGCATAATATTTTGGGTCAATTTCTGGGTTCTCTGCTCTATTCCATTGATCTATGTCCCTGTTCTTGAGTCAATTCCAGGCTGTTTTGATTAGAGTGGCTTTGTAGTATAACCTGATATCTGGTGTTGTGATCCCTCCTACTTTGTCCTTCTTTTTCAAGATTGCTGTGTCTATTCAGGGTCTTTTTTGGTTCCGTATGAACTTTTGAATTATTTGTGATAGTTCAGTGAAATACGTTGTTGGTATTTTGATGGGGATTGCATTGAATCTATAGATTGCTTTGGATAGTATGGACATTTTAATGATGTTAATTCTTCCAATCTGTGAATAAAGTATGTGCTTCTACTTTTTAATATCTTTCTCTATTTCTTTTTTCAATGTCCTGTAGTTTTCTGCAAATAGGTCCTTTACTTCTTTGGTTAAGTTTATTCCTAGGTATCTTAATTTTTTTTGCTACAATGGTAAATGGGATGTTTTTTAGTGTGTCTTTCTGTGAGTTTATTATTGATGTATAAGAATGCCATTGATTTCTTGATGTTAATTTTGTATCCTGCTACCTTGCCGAATTCGTTTATTAAATCTAGCAGATTTTTGATGGAGTCTTTAGAGTTTTCTAAGTATAATATCATGTCATCTGTGAATAATGACAGTTTCATTTCCTCCTTTCCAATTTGGATCCATTTTATTTTTTCTTTATGTCTGATTGCTGTGGCTAAGACTTCGAGTACTATGTTAAATAAGAGTGGCGAAAGTGGGCATCCCTGTCTTGTTCCTGTTCTTAAGGGAAATGCTTTTAGTTTTTGCCCATTGAGTATGATGTTAGCTGTATGGTTTTCATATATGACCTTTATTATCTCGAGACATGATCCCTCTATTCCCACATAGCTGAGCATTTTTATCAGAAATGGGTACTGGATTTTGTCAAATGCTTTTTCAGTGTCAATTGATTTAATCATACGGTTTTTATCTTTCATTTTGTTTATGTGGTGTATCACACTTACTGATTTGTGAATATTGTACCAGCCTTGCATCCCTGGGATGAATAACACTTGGTCATGGTGAAGAAATTTTTTAATGTATTGCTGGATCTGATTTGCAAGTATTTTGTTCAGGATTTTGACACCTATGTTCATCAGGGATATTGGCCTGTAGTTTTCTTTTTTTGTAGTGTCTTTTTCTGGTTTTTGCAATGAGAATTACACTGGCCTCATAAAACGAGTTTGGAAGTCTTCCTTTTTCTTGAATTTTTTGGAATAGTTTGAGGAGAATGGGTGTTAGTTCCTCTTTGAATGTTTGGTAAAACTCCCCCATGAAGCTGTCCGGGCCTGGGCTTTTGTTTGCTGAGAAAATCTTGATTACATCTTCAATTTCCTTAGTTGACATTGGTCTGTTCAAGTTTTCTATCTCTTCCTGGTTCAGTTTTGGGAGACTATGTGCTTCTAGAAATTTGTCCATTTCGCTTAGATTGTCCAATTTGTTACCGTATAATTGTTCATAGTATTTATTAACGATCCTTTGTACTTCTGTGGTGTCAGTTTTTACTTCTCCTCTTTCATTTCTGATTTTGTGTATTTGGGTTCTCTCTGTTTCTTGGTGAGTCTACCTAAGGGTCCATCAATTTTGTTTATCTTTTGAAAAACCAGCTCTTTGTTTCATTGGTTCTTTGAATTATTCTTTTGGTCTCTATGTAGTTTATTTCTGCTCTGATCTTTACTATTCCCTTCCTTCTACTTGCTCTGGGGTTTTCTTTTTGTTTGCTTTCTGGTCCTTTAAGTTGTGAGGTTAGTCAACTAGAAATTTTTCTTGTTTCTTGAGGTGGGCCTGTAGTGCTATGAACTTCCCTCTCAGAACTGCTTTCACTGCATCCCAGAGATTTTGTGTTGTTGTGTGTTCATTTTTATTGGTTTCCAGGAAGTTTTTAATTTCTTCGTTGATTTCCTTGGTAACCCATTCATTGTTTAATAACATGCTATTTAGCCTCCATGTGTTCAAATGTCTTTGCATGTTCTTGTTGCAATTGATTTCTAGTTTCATGCCATTGTGATCTGAGAAGATGCTTGATATGATTTCAATCTTCTTGAACTTGTAGAGACTTAGTTTGTGTCCTAACATGTGGTCTATCTTTGAGAATATCCCATGTGCACTTGAGAAGAATGAATTCTGCAGTTTTGGGGTGTAATTCTCTGTAGATATCTATTAAATCCATTTGATCTAGTGCTTCATTTAGAATCTCTGTTTCCTTGTTAATATTTTGTGTAGAGGATATATCCAGTGATGTCAGTGGGGTGTTGAAGTCTCCTGCTATGATTGTATTGCAGTCGATTTCTCCTTTGAAGTCCTTCAGAAGATTTTTAATATATTTTGGTGTTCCTATATTGGGTGCATATATGTTTACCAAGTTATATCTTCCTGTTGGATAGATCCTTTCAATATTATGTAGTGACCTTTTTTGTCTCTAGTTATGACCTTCATTTTGAAATCTATTTTATCAGATATGAGTATTGCTACCCCAGCTTTTATTTTTCCTTTCTGTTTGCTTGGAAGATTTTTTTCCATCCCTTCACTTTCAACCTATGTGAGTCTTTTGTTGTGAGGTGGGTCTCTTGTAAACAACATATATATGAGTCATGCTTTCTTATCCAGTCATCTACTCTGTGTCTTTTGATTGGAGCATTCAATCCATTTACATTTAAGGTGATTATTGATATGTACTTATTTATTGCCATTTTTGTTTAGTTGTGGTTATATTTTTCTTCCTATTTTTACTAATTACAGCAGTCCTTTTTACAGTTCTTGCAGTGCTGGTTTGGTGTTAATATATTCCCTTAGCCTTTTTTTGTCTGGGAAGCTCTTTATTTCATCTTCTATTTTGAATGATAGCCTTGCTGGGTAGAGTAGTCTTGGATTCAGATCCTTGTTTTTCATGACCGTGACTATTTCATGCCATTCCCTTCTGGCCTGTAGTGTTTCTGTTGAGAAGTCAGCTGATAGCCTGATGAGGGTTCCTTTGTAGGTAACCTGTTTCTTATCTCTTGCTGCCTTTAGGATTCTCTCTTTGTCTCCAGTTTTTTGGCATTTTAATAACTATGTGTCTTGGTGTGGGCCTGTTTGGGGTCTTCTTACTTGGAGCTATCTGTGCTTCTTGAACTTGATTGCCTTCTTCCTTCACCAAGTTAGAGAAGTTTTCTGTCACTATTTCTTCAAATATATTCTCTAAACCTTGCTCATTTTCTTCTTCTTCGGGGACTCCTATAATGTGAATGTTGTTACTTTTTCAGTTGTCCCAAAGTTCTCCTAAGCTGTCTTCCTGTTTTTTAATTGTTTTTTCTTTTGGTTTTCTGATTGGTTGATTTTTTCCTACCTTCTCTTCTAATTTACTGATCCAGTCCTCAGCTTCCTCTACTCTGCTGGTTATTCTTTCCAATGTGTTCTTTATTTCTGCTATGTCATTCTTCATTTCTTCTTGGTGGTTTTTCATTTCCAATTGGTTGATTTTCAGTTTCTATATCTTTACTCATGGTATTGAGGTCCTTACTCATGCTGTTGAGCTTCCTCAAGATCATGGCTCTGAACTCTACCTCTGATAACTTGCTTAATTGCATTTCATTTATCTCATCGTCTGTAGAGTTCTCTTGTTCTTTCATTTGGGATTTGTTTCTTTGTTTCACCATTTTGGCTATCTTAGTGGGTTTTGGAGCCTGCCAAATTTTCCCTGTGGATGTTGGTGTTCTGCTGTTTGTGGCTGCCTCTACTAGGTTTGGATGAATATGGGAGGACCCATGTTCAACACCACTGTCAAGTCGTACTTTCCTGGTTAGATTTGCAAGCCCAGGAAAGTTTCATTTATCCTTTAGCTTTTTGCCTGGAGGCTATTAGTCTCAGTTATGAGATGAGCCTTGGGTTGTAGCCCTGAGCTGAATGAAAAACTCCCTCAGGTGTTCAGGGTAAGAGGATTTCCAGAGGGTGGGGCAGATGCTGGTTGTTAATGAGCCTCAATTTTTGTTTCTCCGGCCCAACTGGGTGGGGTTAAATCTCCGAGAGAGGGGCTGCTGCTTCTCCCCAGAGCCCTGGGAAGGAGTAAGATGGCCACCGTCCTGTGTGGCCGCAACTCAGCAAAGACACTGAGCACCCTCCAAATCCCAAGTGTCCCCACACAGTTCCAGTCCAGTCCAACCTCCCTCTGCTGCAGCCCAAGGTGAGTGGCTGTGGCTAATTTAGTGCTCTGGCCCCATCCTCTGTTCTGTGGAGTCACATTGGGATTTTAACCCTGAGGGAGCTGCTCACAGCTAAAACAGCTGCTATCTGTGGGTTCCCAGCCCACCCTCTCATGCGCCCACAGACCTACCAGGCTCGGTTCAGTTTCCTTTTTTCCTGTCCCTTTTTATATGGTCCTCTCCAGCTGATTTTCTGTTGCTTTTTCCTGACGATTTTTCTTTATTTTAGTTGTAATTCTAATTTCGTCCTGGGAGATGGTCTGTGTAGCTTACATTCACTCTGCTGCCATTTTGGAATCCCTCCAGTTATAAACGTTTTTAAGCCTGGAGACATTGCAGAGATTAGTGTTGCTGTCAAAGACTTAAAGGATGCAGGGGGGGTGCTTGATCAGATCCAGCAGATCCAATGGTTCCTTGTTGTGGCAGAAATTCAATCGGGGAGAAGGGACAGACTGCAACACACTTGGAGGATTAGGAAAGGACTGTTTAATGTGCACTGGTGCTGTCCCAGTGTAGTCACCTTCAAAGGTTGAGCCAGTCCTTGTTGGTTTTAACATTAAATAGGCGACTAAAATGGTACAGAGAGATCTTAAGTGCTAAGAATAAAAATATATGAAGAAGTATAGATTACATCCAAGAGTAGGGTCTTGGTATTCTACAGTGTGAGTTCTAATGACCCAGTAATAATATATAAAATGTAAAAAATACTAAGGAAAAATCTATAAGCAGATGCATAATGTCCAGTTTTAGATGAGATTAATGAAGAGAACCCATCTCTCCTATGCTAATATTACAAAAAAGAAATCCCTCTTTAAGGAAAGAATAAGAATCACCAGTATATAAAAGGTACCTTTATAATAGGTACATAAGAAAAACTAATACTCTTGTATGTATGGAATTTTTAAGTAACAGTTACAGGTACTTAGCCAAGTCTGAATGACTTCAAGCAGCCCAATATTTTCACATATAGTTATGTCATCAACTAAAGATAACTTATTAGCCATGAATTTCATGCAGTAAAAAGATAAAAATGCTTAAATCAGAAAGTGAAAATCAACAAAGTAAATCAAAGCAATGTTTTCTTAATATTATCAGTGTGTTTGGGACAATTTCAGAAACTTAAAAGTGTGTGTGTGTATGTATATATATATATATATATCTATATATATATCTTTATATATATATATATATAAAGATCTCCAACAGAATGAATAATGCAAATAGCCAAAAACAGGACCAATGATTAGCAACAACCCAGTGACTTTAATAAACAAATCATCTAATTTCAAGTTTGTGACAATTGGTGAAGGTTTTGTGGTCTAACAAGCATCTGAGCTGTGCAGGATGACAGGATTTGAGGCAGGCAAGGGAATTGCTATAATGAAGCCTCAACATTTGGCATACAGTACAGTAAAAGTAAACATGAAGAAACTTCATTAAACATTGTACACTCCCAATCTGTACACAGCAGAGAGCAAAAACCTGATCTAGGAAGAGACAATTTGTTCCTACAGTGGATCAAATTGGGAAACTTAAACAAACAATAATGAAGTCACCAACAGTGGCAGCAGCAGAGAAAATAATGTGATGAGTGGCAAAAACTAAACATTAATAAAAAATTCACGTGTTAAGAGTAGAAGAAATATTTATGTGGATATCAGCAAAATCATGTGGTTTGTATTGCTATTGTATGTAGAGTTGCAAATAAAAAATAGATCTCATATACATGCTATCTTGTGTATAGGTCTGTGATCATTGTCAAGAAGATCCTTCTGACTTTGGGATATTGAAGATTTTGACAAGAAACACAGACTGAGGTAAATAGCAACTGAAATTGTTAAGAAATAATTACCAAGAAAGATAGACTAAAGCTGACAAACACCAAAACAATCACCCACAAATTCGTACTCCCAGTTTGCAGACATTGTTTCTTGGCTTAACTTTGTGGCATGACATAAGAGACAAGCTTTGTCACACTGGGCAGTCTAGATATTATGATCTAGTTTTTCTCCATGATAGTAGTAACAAGCATGGGCTTTCAGTTTGAAAGGGTAACTGCTAGCAAGCGAGGAAAATAGAGTTTCAGGAAAAAATAAATCAGTTCACCAAGGCATTACTCAGCTGAAGAAACTCATTCTCCAAGAAGGAATATTAGGTATTTTATGCACAGCATTCATTCTTATGTTCTCTGTATATATTTTTTTTAACCTTCATTACAATTCCTAACTTTATTGGGGGAGTTGCCGCGCTGTCAGTGTATGTGATGTTGGTGGGGCTGTGAATCATAATACACTGATCATGCACCTTAACCAAGGACTGGGGATCCGATGAAAGCTTGTTAGATACAGAGAAATCTTAGGCCCCCTCCACCTCTACTAAATCAAAATGTACATTTTAACAAGATTCGTAGGTGCTTCATATGCTCATTAGAATTGGGAAGCACAGCTCTATAGTAGGCCAATACATTGTATTTCCTAAATTCTACAACAAAAACTATGGAGGTCAGGGTGAGATAGCCTCATTATCTTTGGATAGGTGTGGTTTGCTTCAACTTAGTCTTTCTCTGTCATCTATTTATTTATATTTTATCTATCTATCTATTTATCTATCTATCTATCTATAATCTATCTATTATCTATCTATCTATCTATCTATCTATCTATCTATCTATCTATCTATCTATCATCATCATCTATCTATCTATCATCATCTCTCTATCTACCTATCTATCCACCTACCTATCTATCTCTTGTGACCATTCTTTAGAAGTAGGAAGAAGCTCCATCCAAAACTTGAATCAGATTTTGACAATGATGATGCCACACACAACAAGAGGGCAGGAAAAGACTTATTATTAGTCACATAGTGAAACTTTATGAGAAGAGCAAGTTAGTTCCAAACCAGGTCTAAAAAATGGCTTGAGATCTTAGAGAAAGAAGACAGGCTTGGGGATTTTATTGTAGTCAGGGAGTGGAGTCATGGTCAGGGTTCCCATGCAAGGAATGGGACTGCATGACTTGAAAGTTACGGGAGGGTTGAAGGAAAGAAAGAACATGGGTGCCCCTTATCAACCTTTCTAGACGTGCAGTGGAAGGGCATAGATAGAGGTGAGGTTTAAAAGCTGTCATCAAACAAACGTCAAAACATCGAGTCAGCCTTTTTTTATTTCATTTCACTTCTGATGTTTGACTGGTGATGGAAATTTATCATTTTCACAATTAAATTTGAAGCTATTTAATTAAATTATTATGGTGTTTTATGAGAGCAGCAGTCCAAGGCTGGTAAGAGAGGTGAATTTTCTGTCAAATACCCTGAGCAAGATCCCAACACTGTGTATTCTTATTGTGAGAAATGAAATAGTTTCTTTGGTCACTATTATTGATATCTGGGACTCTGAAATGGATAAAGAGTGGCTTGATGTGGCCTGGCATATGGCCTTTGAAGGTATGAGATATGCATGACCTTGACTTTATATTTTCAACATCAGTGATATCAGATATTCCCAGAGTTCTTTATGCCAAAGAGACAGTCTTGGGTATTAATTGTTGTTGCTGCCATTGGCTGGATCAAACAGCCAGACCATTTGCATTGTGTCAAGAGTTTGAAAAATTATACAGATGGGGAAGATTGTGAACCAGGGCATCCAGTTTTAATAAGATAAATAACTGAATTCATCGAATTGTTTTGAATTGTAATTCCTGTCCTTCATTAGGGCATCCTGGATAAGGCATGAAAAGAAGCAACATTACTCTGAGCTCCAAAACATGTGATAGTGGTGATTATGTAAAGTACAGACTCATTGTTGTTCACTCTACTGGTCCCAAGGGTCCCAGGAGCCAAGGAGTCTGGGAGACGGTTGATCTTCTAGTATTATGACATCTGGAAAGGGATTTTGGCCACCCTCCTGCAGCTGGCATATACTAGAGGACCTATATTTGGCTCTATCCTGTAGAAAAAAGGCCTTGATGGCTCTGCCAGGCTTGAAGGAAGCTGCTTCCATGACCCAAGGCATGATGAGTAACTGGGTATGGACAGTCACAGACCCAAGGCCTGTGAGAACCTGTTTCCAGGACAGCCCAGTATGCAGCCAGCAAGTCTCACTCTAGTGGCATATAAAATGGAGCCAAGGAGAGCAGTGGCATGTGTCAGGAATCGAAGGACCACTATGGGTATCACTATAGTCCAGAAACTCTGGGAGGTATGAAAACAAATTACCAAAATCTCTACAGTGAAGGAGTCTCTTGGAGACAACAATGAGAATACTTGTTACAGCATAATTTGAACAGACTCTAGAGTGTTTTGTTGGATGAGGTCCCATTCAGAATTTGCCAGTTTGTAAATGCATCATAAGTGGCCTTAAGTAAAAATTTTAAGTGAGGAATATTGCATCTGGAAACCCAAAAGAAGTTGTGGAGATTGAGAGAATCAGTAGATGTTTCCCAACAGTGTCAGGGATGACGTGGCCCTTGGTATAGAAATATTTTCAGGAAGTTAACTGAGGTGGCACAGCTTTGCACTATGTGTGGGAAATGGCAAAGGCCCTTTTTGACTTCCTTTGTTAATATTTGTATATCCTGAGTCAGTGTGTCAGATGAATCTCACTGGATGATGTTATTAATGGGATGTCACACCTGTGAAATGCCTGGCTGTTGAGTTACACAATGGGCAGCCTGATAAAGTTGTATTATGTCCCTTCGGAGATAAAGACAAATTGTAACTGGGAGGCTATGGAAATAAGCATTCTACAAAACATATTAGCCAGATCTATAATAGTAAAATATTTGTCAGTTGCTGGAATGAGTAATTTCAAAAATATGGGTTATTGGGCCTTAATGGGTGGGAGCACAGCACTAAGGTAGCAGTCACCCAGCATGAGACATAAGTTATTTTTTCCAAGTTTAAGATCAACCCAAACTGGGCTGTTAAATGGATAAGCAGTGGGGGTGATCACCCATTCTCTAAATAGGTCCTGTATACATAATGGGTTTTAAGTTTTAAAGGCTCTGTCTTAATTTTTTTTTTATTAATTTATTTTTGTTACAGATGTTTCTCCTTTTTTCCCCATTGACACCCTCCTCCCCATCCCCCCACCCCATCCCCAGCTTTGTTGTCCATGTCTATCAGTTATGCACACATGCGTATAAGTTCTGTGGTTCATCTCCCACCCACCCCCACCCCGGCTCTGTCTTAATTTATACTGGGCCATATTAACTATTTTAAATCATTGAGGTGAGGGGGAGAGTCTATAGAGTTCCATTTTGTCAAGTAAATTTATAAGTGTCAAAGACTTAATTTGATTTTAATTTATTATTGGTCGGGTCAGCCTTCCATGACCACTATGTGATATTTTAGGGCAATACGTTTATGACTATTGGGAATTTAGGTAAGGTGTAGTTCTCATGGTTAAAGTGAGGCATGCCTGTTCTCTATTTTATTTTCAGTAACTCCCTCTAGACTATGAAGATACCTTGTTTAAATTCAGTAGGGTCCCCAGGTATAAGTGCAATTTGAGCCCCATTATTGACCCATTCCACTGAGGTTTGTCATTGCATTTCTGCAGAAGTAGTGATTCAGAACTTCCGTTGTAGAGGCAAAAACGCCATTTGGAGCCATGTGTGTGTGTGTGTGTGTGTGTGTGTGTGTGTGTGTGTGTGTTTTACAAATTATTTTAGTAAATTTCAAATTTTCAATGATGTCCAATTGTCAACCTTTGTTTCAGTTTTTTGTTTCCTCTCCCGTATGTCTTAATCTGTTTGGGCTGCCATAATAAAATACAATAGATTGGGTGGCTTAAACAACACACATTTTCTCACAGTCTGGAGACTGGAAATCTGAGATCAGGGTGCCAGTGTGGTCAGGTTCAGGTGAAAACCCCTTTCCCCCTCCCCCTATAGTGGCCACCTTCTCGCTGGGTGCTCATATTGCTTTTCCTTGGAGTATGTTCAGGGAGCAAGATATATCTTCCTCTCTTCCTCCTATAAGGCTCCATTTCTACTGGATTAAGACCCTGTTTTATGACCTCATTTAACTTAATTATCTCTGAACAGCCTTATCAACAAACACAATTATATTGAACATTGTGCTGCCACATAGTAATTTTCAGGGGATACAATTCAGTCCATACTACTTTGTATCCAGGATTCATTTTGCTTCCTTTTTTCCCTCCCTCCCTCCCTCCCTCCCTCCCTCCCTCCCTCCCTCCCTCCCTCCCTCCCTCCCTCCCTCCCTCCCTTCCTTCCTTCCTTCCTTCCTTCCTTCCTTCCTTCCTTCCTTCCTTCCTTCCTTCCTTCCTTCCTTCCTTCTCTCCTTCTCTCCTTTCTTCTTTCTCTTTCCCTTGGATGTGATTGGATTACTTCATTGGAGGAGGTGGGAAAATGAATAGGAGATTGAAGGAGAGATATATTGTGTTTTTGCTACTCTGGACATGTAAGAACATGTAAATAAGATATATAACTGTATATCTATATACCAAATTTGAGGTACAAGTGATAAAGTATGTAAGTGGGTGTCTTATTCTCCCTTCTATACAGTGTAAATTCTACAAAGAGGAATCTTACTAGTATCTTCCCAGACTCCCATATTAGGAAATTATAAATATTGATTGAAACGTAAAGCCATAAGTGAGAAATAAGGACAGCTTTATGAACTGAGTTCTAAGCTTGCTTCTTACCATTATCATTTGGATCTTCTGAATCTTTTAAAAAGTTTGTGTGCTATACCATTTAAAGTGATCCTAGTTGATCAACCTGCTCACTTAAAGGAGAAGTAAGGAAATGGCTTAGGAAATAAAAGAGATCTAGCATCTAAAGTACAATCAATAATAAAAAGGACTATGGCATTTTTGCTGCTATGTTACAAAATTTTCATAAGCCCATCCTCATGATGGTGGAGAATCAGAAACTTTCTGCTCACATGCAAACTGTTCTCTCTTTTTCATGCCATTGTCTTCTCTTCTCCTTTCTTTACTATATGAGTCAGAATTATTATGGTTGTATCTTTTGTAGGGAGCCTAGAAAGGAAGTGAGAAACCTTTTGTAAATATACTCTGCTGACTACAAGTCTGCTTTGGTTAAATTCAGTCTGTATGTATTTTTATCTTGTGAGTTTTAGCTTTGAAGAGAAGCTATTTCAGTTAAAATTTTCTCCTATTGTATATATTAGGATTAACTGAAACGGCTGACGATGTTTTGAATATACTATATGCACTCTCTTATCTTTGTGCTGACTTTTGGTTTCCTAGAGAAAGTTTTGGTTCTCAGGTATGATTTTCCTCACCTTCAAATTAATCTTTATATATCACCATATGATTTTTTTCTTCCATTTCCAAAGGAGATAAAAATGTCCATTTCCTCTTTTTAAGGGTGATGACATAACCTCTACACAGAACGTACCTTCTTTAGCATCCTCAGTAACAGTGCTCCAACAACTATCACCATTCTTTGCCCATAATTTCTCCAGTCATCACCAGTCTATGTTCATAATTTCTCACTCTTTTTGGGTATGTCTCCCTAGCAAATAAATATATTCAATTATTTTTTACTTAGAAATAAAACAAAAATTACACTTTAATTTGACTTGCCTCTCTAGATTTGCCTATGCTAGTCAATAGGGAAGTTCACCTATATTAAGATTCTCTCCTTCCAGGAGGGTGGTAAGGACTGCCAGTGAAATATGATGTACCTTAATTTTGAGCAGAATCCTGTACGAGCCAACTGAAGATTCTCTATTTTCCGTACCCCTGCCATGCAGGTGATAGTCCAGAAGGCAGGTGTTTGTCAGCCAAGGCCCCTGATTGATCATATATTGAGTAGATATTATTGCTGATTTGAAATAAAAATATCGTAGTGGGAGTAGGAAATAAACATTTGTTTTTAAGCTCTGAGATTTGGGGTTTGCTCTTTACTAAAGCATAACCTCTCTTATTCTGCTTAATGTAGAAATTGATTACTAGAATGTGGGTGCTAACACAGTAAAAACCTAGCATATTCACTGCCTATATGGTCAGCGAAGAAAAAACTGTTATTTATGGCTAAAAAGACAGTGAGACACATTATACAGTAGCAAAGCTTTTGGTTAAATAATTTTGGTTATAACTTAGAAGGCAGACCATGCATAGCAGATGTGAAGTGGTAATGGAAAAGATTGAAAAACTGAAGGTAGTAGAGATATTCAGTGTATTTAGCAAGGTATTAAAAGAAAATTAAAATTGCCCTGGCTGGTGTGGCTCCGTTGGTTGGAACATCATTCCATACACCAAAGGTGGTGGGTTCGATTCCCAGTCAGGGCACATTCCCAGGTGTGGGTTTAATCCCCAGTCAGGGCTCGTGCGAAAGACAACAGATTGATGTTTCTCTCTTATATCGATATTGCTCTCTCTTTTCTTTTCCTCTCTCTAAAAATCAATTAAAAAAAGAAAAGTAAGATCTCAAAATAAATTGACCAATATTCAAAAATAAAAGTGAATAAACCATTTTCAGAAAGGTGGAACCTTGTAATATTAAAAAGACAACTCTTTTTAGAACCTAAATAGTAGGGGAAAATTGCGAAAGCTTTAGAGGAAGAAACAAAATATAGATTTAAATTAAGCCTTAATTAAGGGTTAAAAAATGTGAAATATTTTCAACCAATTAAATTGCCTGGGAGTAAAAATCACATTAAGGAAATGACCATGGCAGTCAGGCAGTCATACTTAAAACCATCTGGATAAAAGTGCATCAGAAAAAAAAAAAAAATCCAAATTACAATAATGACTTTAGTAAATATTTTCAAATGGTCAAAATGCCTCAGGGAACAGAGACTAAGGGTGTGCACCTTCCAAGTCTGATAGGCTCTAAATATTTGATAAATCAAGGTATTGAGAGAGAACAAGAGTGAGAAATATAGTGTATATGAAATCTATGTCTTGAAAGTAAATGTACTTATGGATGCTGACATAAAAAATGAAGCTGCCTGGCATCAAATGGATAAGAATCCAACTATATTTTTAAAAAGAATGTACTGTCGAACCATAAGAGACTGTTGCTGTTTGTGACTTGAAATGACTCTTGGCCCCAACCATCTACAGACAGAAAGTAATCTGAGAACTCTCTGCAGCCCCCAAGGACAGCATAGTCTCTGAGTCCATTTCAATTGTAGCAAAGGGAGATAGTGGAAAAGAATAATTGGTTTCTGATTTGGGTTGCATCCTTATGTTTTCCACCAGGAGTGTTTATTGTGATTTTCTAGGCAATGTCAATTGGATTGTGTTGGTAGGGGTAGATAACATGTCTTCATTCGTAGATCTCAAAAACAAAAATAGCCACAGCCATGGTTTATCTGAACTCTTTTATTTATCATTCAAAGAGAAAAGATCTTTCTGCTGAGAAAACTGGCACTTTTAGTTTGATGTCACGATGAAATGAAATTGCCAGTTGAGGTGAGCAAACTCTGTGTTCAAGAAGGAGTGTGGGCAGAGTATTTGGTGACCAGAACAGAGGCAGTTGTTTTTATAGTTTTTACAATAATTCCAGCCTTTTTCATTCTGGAAAAAAAATAAATTGTGCTTCCACCCACTTGAATACAGGCATGAACATGTGACTTGCTTTAGTATGATATATGGGCAGATGTCTGCAAGATTCAGTGCACAGATTTCGCTCTCTTTTCCCTCCATGCTGAAACAACTCTGAGCTTTAAGGGTTTCATTAGCTTGGATTCAGAGTGAGGACAATGTGGATTGGAATCTTCTGCTGACCTGGGGTGGGCATGAAGCCTAAGCAAGAAATACATTTTTGGTCTTTAAAACAGTGAGATAGAAGGCTGTTTGTTTTTTCAGCACAATCCAGAATATTCTGACTGTTACATTACTTATATTGTGTCTTTCCCTGACAGGTTTTGAAAAACGTATCTTACTTTTTTTTTTTTGGTCCTACAGTGATTTGGTTTCTATGACTTCCACAGCAATAAAATTGGTCCATTAATTTCACCCAAACTGGCTATGGCTGAATTCAAATGAGGATTTTAGTTTATATCTTATTAACATAGCTGCAGCATGACTTTATTGATTTTTTTTTTTAAAAATATGAAACTCTTCCCCTCCCTAGATTCTGGACACTATTGTGTTTCCTTTTGTGCTTTCTCTCAGATCCTTTATGAAATTCCCACTTCTCATTCCTTCATATTTAATGTTCACTACGCTTCTAAAACCCTCTCATTTCTACCTGCTACCTCTGGGAAAACACTTAACTTCAGTAATGTCACCAACTGCAAATGTTTGAGGGACTCCTGAATTAGTGTCTTTAGTCCAGATTGTTCCACTGAGTCCCAGAACCTTTGGCCACTGTCTCCTGAACATCACCCCCCGTATCTGACTCTCAGCATGTCCAAAGTAAACGGACACTTTCCTTCCATATGTGCCTCTTGTCATTTTTCCTTCTTGGTGAACACTATCAGTTTCTCTCCATCTGGTTGTTAACCCTATCAGCTTGTAGATACTCAAGGCTTTTGTTTATGTCCACCACACACATCCAGATGATTACTGAATGCTGCTTATTCTAACTCTTTAATATGAACAATGATCATATTTCTCTCTACTCCCATTGCCACTATTTTAGTTTTATTTTCTTAACAAGTGCACTATAGAAAGGTAGCCTCTACAAGTCCTATGGCTAGTTATTTTTTCTCAGCTTTCTCTAGCACAATTCCAAATGAGATGCTTCTCACCATTGGCTATACATCTGTTCTAGTTTATTAAATTCATCTCTGTTCAGTCAAGAGACATGTCATTCTAGACCCATAAGTTTAATGCAGCAACTCCATTGAACAGACCAGCCAAAGCTTCTTAATAATTTTCTCTTCCTATTTTTGAGAAGCTTTTTGAGGAAGAATGATCACCCTGAATTCTGCTTTCCTACTTACCCACCTCCCAAAGACATGCATGCTCACCTGGTAATATTTAAGATCATGGATATGTTTCTTTCAGTTTATGATGGGTTATTGCAGCTATTTATAACTTAGGTGAACTTGAAGTTATTGTCGTGTAACTGTAGTAAATAGTTCTTGGTAAACAGAAATGTACCTTCAAATTTCAATACTGTCTATTTGTTGAATTGTTCATGAAAATTTTTTATGTAGCTTGTGCTATGGTGGATTGGTTCATCAAACTGAATTGAAAAAATTTTTAAATGTATCTTTATTGTTGAAATATTACAGATGTCCCTCCTTTTTACACCCATTGACATCCTCCTCCCCACACACCACCCCCTGCCTTCACCTCACTGTTGTTTGTGTCCAATGGTTGTGCATATATGCATATAAGTTTTTTGGCTTATCTCTTCCCACCCCACCATCCCCCTTCCCTCTGAGGTTTGTCAGTCTGTTCCCTACGTCCATGCCTCTGGATCTATTTTGATCGTCAGTTTATTTTGTTCATTAGATTTCATATATAAGTGAGATCATGTGATACTTGTCTTTCTCTGACTGGCTTATTTCGCTTAGAATACTCTCCAGGTCCCTCCATGTTGTCTCAAAAGGTAAGAGATCTTTGTATTTTACAGCTTCATAGTACTCCATTGTGTATATGTACCACAGCTTTTTTATCTACTCATCTACTGGTGGACATTTGGGCTGTTTCCAGATCTTAGCAATTGTAAATAGCATTGCTATCAACATAGGGGTGCATATATTCTTTCCGATTGGTGTTTCAGGCTTCTTAGGATATATTCCTAGAAGCGGGATCACAGGGTCAAATAGAAGTTCCATTTTTAATTTTTTGAGGAAACACCATATTGTTTTCCATAGTGGCTGTACCAGTCTGCATTCCCACCAGCAGTGTATTAGAGACCCCTTTTCTCCATACCCTCACCAACACTTGTTGTTTGATGCTTTGTTGATGGCAGCCATTCTGGCAGTTGTAAGGTGATACCTCATAGTTAGTTTAATTTGCATCTCTCTGATGAGTAGTGACATTGAACATTTTTTTCATACATCTCTTGGCCATTTGTATGTCCTCTTTGGAGAGGCATCTATTCAGGTCTTCTGTCCACATTTAATTGGATTATTTGTCTTCCTTTTGTTGAGTTGTATGAGTACTCTATGTATTTTGGAAATGAACCCCTTTGAGATTTTATACTACCTATAAATTGAAATGAAATGAAAGTAATTTTTCAAAGGATTCTATGATATAAACCATCTATAATTATAAAATACTACCCTCAAATCCTACACATAATTAAAATAAAATGACATCAAATGGACTTGAAAGTGATAATTATTTCTTGAAACTGTTTTAAAATTTTTAAAAAGCCATATGCATTAAAATCCTTATAAAATGTCATTGATTAAACACAGAAAAACAATAATAAAAAAATTATTAAGCATGGAGACACATGTCCTAACACTCCACCCAAATTAAGACTACACAGCTTTCTGACTGATGTGAGGCTGGCTTCAGTAAAATAAATAAATAAATAAATAAATAAATAAATAAATAAATAGTAATTCCAAATACAGCAATATCAATTTCTGAAGGTCAGTTGTCATCATTGACAAAAGTGAGCTATGAACAAACAGGGTTAATGCTTTCTTCTTTCTCTTTTTGGCATGAGCTGGAAAAAATAATTAGAACAGATTCTTTCCAAGTACAAGCATTGATAATACGGAACTTGCACAGTACATGGAAGAAGTTCTTTCAGAAGCGTGCTTTATTATTTTTCACTTACCGCAGATGTTAGTTGTTTTTACATCAAAATAATGATGTTAGTCATGAGTTTCTTGGAAAAGCATTTTTGAAAAGCATTTTTAAAAAGCTTTTGAGCAGATGAGATGGGAGATGTGTTCTTCGGAGCAAATGAAAAGAGGTGTGTTTTCAGTAGAATATCATGAGCAGAAATTCTTTGGCCGTAGCCTTTGAACAGGTATTTTAAGTGTGTACTGAAAAACTGGTAAAGACTCAAAACTACAAACTAACATATGAGAAGTGAGATATCAAAAGGCCAAAAAAGAACCTGACAATGACAAACTTTTTAGGAACCAAGAATCCAGAAAAAGAAAAAACACATGAGCTGTTATTCACATATTTTATTCTGTTAAACTGTATCTTACATATAAAAAAATGAAAACAGTTTAAAATGTAAAGCTCTATAATTTCACTTATGGTAAATACTTCATTGGTAATGCTACTCACATAAGAAATAGAGAATTACTATCCTGAATTCTGTTCAGAGATTGTGCCTATTTTACAACTTAAACAAATGGAACTATACTATTTGTATTTGCTTGTGCTTTTTCTCTCTCAACATTGTCTGTGATGAAACTTTTTTTTCGTAATTGCAATATCATTTTTTCTTTGACGAATAGAATTATATTTTATGACTTTATTAAGATCAATTTATTCTGCTATTGCTCGACATTTTGGTTGTTTTTAGTAGCTAATCGAAATAACACTGCTATAAATATTATTGTATATCCTGTGATGCAATTTTGAGAATTTCCGATTCATGGGGAATGCTTGCATTTAGCTTTAGTAGATGCTGCCACTTTTCCAAAATGGTTAAATTAACTGACACTCCCCCAGAAGTGTACAGGCATCCTAGTTGCTTGCTTTCTCACCATTTGTAGGTGATGCCAGTCATTTTAATTTTAGCCATTTGGTGAGTGTTCACTTGATTCCCTGTGTTTTTAATTTGGTATGCCTATCACTAATAAGGTTGTATACCATTTTATATGCTTGTTGTTGAATATTCTCCTTTAGCTGTTAAAAGTTCCCTACATTTATTTATTTATTTTGTAATGAGTTCTGTCTTTTCTTATAGATATGTGGAATTTTTATTTTATGTTCTGGCTATGAGTCTGTCATTGGTAGTTGGTATTACAATATCTTTCATCAACCTATGGACTGCCTTTCCACTCACTCAATGGTCTTTCAACATACAGAAATCATGGTTAAGACATCTATTTATGTCAAAGTCAGGAAGATACTCTCTGTTCCATTGTTATGTCTTTCACATTTATATCCATATTTGATAAGGAATTTGTTTTTGTGAATGTCATATAGATGGTTCAGGTATTATTTTTTCATAGACATTCTCAATTTTTTCTTATATTTTTATCAGATTTTGTTATTAAATTTATGCTGAGTTTATACAATGAGTTGTATATTTTCCTCATCTGGAAATATTTAAGGTTGCCTCAAATTATTCTGCAATATTAGGAGTATTTAATAGGATCAGTTATTTGAGCCAGGAAATTTCTCACTAGATTTTTAGTTACAGATTGAATTGATTTAATAGATATAGGAGAATTCAGGTTTTCTACTTATTCATGTATCAGTTTTACAAAGTTGTGCTTTTCTAAATCTTTATCCATTTCATCTAAAATTTCAAATTAATTTTAATTTTGAGAATCCTTACTTTAATATTTTTATAATATCTAATATCTGTTTTTCATTCATATTAGTAGTTTGTAATTTTTTGTTAATCAGTCATGTTGTTTTTTTCTAATTAATTTTTTTATACAAGCAAATTTTAGCTCCATTGAATGAACTCGTATCATTAAACAATATTTATTTACATGGATAGATATAAATTTTTCTTGTGTTTTAATTCCTTTTTTCTTTACCTCTCTATTAGTTTTTTAATTATATATTCTTTTATTATTCTTTTAGTAATTACTGTGGATATTACTAAATGTTTCCTTGAATAATTACTTCTTTTCTGATAGTCCATACAATGTTAATGACTCCATTTATCACTCTTTCACCATATATATTATTATTATAATGTATCCAAAGTTTAAATATTTTTGAGTCACATAAAACAAATATTAATTTACATTTACCCAAATAAATTCGTATTCTATTGCACTACATTGCTTAGTGTATTACCTTACATCCTTCAATGATTACTTTTCTTTTACCTGAAGAATAATTCTCAACCCCCTGACTTTTATTTTGATAAGCAATAGTTATTGTATTTATTTTTGATTGTCTGGAAATATATTCATTTAACCTTATTTTAAAGAGTATTTTTGTTGGATGTAGAATTCTAGACTGACAGTTATTTTTCTTAAGCATCAAAAATGTCACCCCAATGTCATCTGACTTATATGATTTCTCTTGATAAATCAATTGCCAGTCTTCTTTTTACTCATTTGAAGGCAAAGTGTTTTTTTTTTAAATACATTTTTGTCCTAACCCAAGATGTGTTTTATTGATTTCAAAGGGGGGGGGAGAGAGAAACATTGATGTGTAAGAGAAAAACATTGATTGGTTGCTTCCCATATGCACCCTGACCAGAGATCAGATCCACAACCTAGGTATATGCCTTGATCAGGAATTGAACCCACAACCTAGGTATATGCCCTGACCAGAAATTGAACTCACAACCTTTTGGTGCATGGGACAATGCTCCAGCCAACTGACCACCTGGCCAGGTCAGGCAATATGTTTTTTTAAAAAAATATTTTAAACATGTTTTTAGTGAGTTTAATCTGATTTTCCAAGTTGTGATTTTCTTTATACTTATTCAGTTGATGAGAATTTCTGAAAAGTATAAAGAATACTGCCCACCTAACCATTTATGATTCCCCTCCACAGTTCATGATTATAGTCAACAGTGATGGAACTTGTACCATGTGCCAGATTGGGTTAGGCATGCTATTTCAATTTTATCTTATGATATGCAAGGAAACCCTATAAAGTTGCTACTATTACAAATTCCATTATATAGAAGAGGAAAGTGAAAGCTTAAGTAATTAGGCCAAGGTCAAACATCTAGGTTATAGAACAAAGACTTTTGTTTGTCTTATACCAAAGCTCTTGTGCTTTAATGATAAGAATCCCCAAATGTATTTGGAAAAAATTAATAATGTGGTGCTTTTAATTCAGTAGAATGACACTAGCTGGAAATACTTGAAGTATGTGGCAAATTGGGAAAAGCTTTTTATTAGCATGAATGTGGGTTTTAATGTTGGCTCTGACACTAATAAGGTCCAGGGACTTGTTTAAGATGACAATTTTGGCCCAAAGCCTCATGTTTAAATAAGGGTGTTGTAATCTTATTTTAAGAAAACTTTTTCAATTTTTCCTTAAATCAAAATATTGCGTGCTTATGTAGAATCCATGATGAGTATACATCAAATCACATTCTGGAGCTGAGAGAAAGACTACTGTGAACATTATCTTATTAAAAATACCCTCTCAAATCCCTGAACATTAATGTTGAGTCTTAGAAATCTGTTCCACTTTTTATTTTTTGTAGGAAATGAGGTGCCTAAAATTGAATGTGGTTTCACAATGCAATACAACTAAATTGGATAGCAAGTGTCTATTATCTTGCAGCTGAAAGACATGACGCTTCTGGATATACAATTGAAAGTCACCGAAGTCCTTTATAGTGCCCAAGAAAATTTGTTCATAATTCTATGCACTTTATTATTTAACATATTTAAGATTTTATTTGACATAAACTATTTTATTTCTATTTATCACCAAATGAATTACATAACAGCATCTAATTTTAAATACATTTTGGTTTTTGGTGCTATCTATCTTATCATGGAAACTTCCTATGGAAATATTGTATTTTTTTCTGCATTTTAATAACAATTATATTAGCATTATTTAGGTTTTCACAGTTATTTTCCTTTTCTAAAATAAACAAATCAAGTTGTCCTGACAGGGAGCTAAGCAAGTCTTATTTCAATTAAATGTTGCTTTTAGACTAGAAATACAGTGTTATTGTTTATATTCTAAGATGTCACAGTAGTAAAAATCAACTTAGCGCAGCAGCGTAGCCTGAAGAGCACGTCGCTGGTTGTGCTGGCATGCTTCTTGAAGTCAAGCAATGTCTTTCATTTTCTTGGGCAAAGTGCTAAATAAAAACAATGAGCAGATTGAAATGATCTATGCATGATTGCAAGTGAAAGCAAAATAGTTTATTTTCACTCAGAAAAAGTGCAGAAATAGGATGTTTCAGTTTGATAGTATAGTTGGTGAAGTTTAAGAGCTCAAAGACAGTTTTGATCATTTCCAGCTTCCCCTGATTATTCATATTTTGGAAATGAATATATTAGAGTTGGTTTTGGAATTCATACCATGAAAATGCCCTGACTATTTTAGTTTATCTCATAATAAATGATTTGAACAATAACATTTTAATGCATAGGCCTGGAAACACTTTGTTTCAGAGAGCATTTTTATTTTATTTTATTTTGCTTTTTATTAATTTACTTTTGTTACAGATGTTTCTCCTTTTTCCCCCATTGACACCATCCTCCCCCACCCTCCCTGCCCCGTCCCCAGTTTTGTTGTCCATGTACATTGGTTATGAGTACATGCGTACAAGTTCTGTGGTTCATCGCTCCCCTCACAAACCCCCTCTTCTGGCAATTGTCAGTCTGTACCCTACTTCCATGTCTCTGGGACTACCCTGTTCCTCAGACTGTTATGTTCATTACATTCCAGAAATAAGTGAGATCATATGATATTTGTCTTTCTCTGCTTGGCTTGTTTCGCTTAGGATAATAGTTTCCAGGTCCTCCCATGTCGTCGCAAAGGATAAGAGATCTTTCTTTCTTACAGCTGCATAGTACTCCATTGTGTATATGTACCACAGCTTTTTTATCCACTCATCTATTGATGGACACTTGGGCTGTTTCCAGATCTTAGCTATTGTAAATAGCGCTGCTATGAACATGGGGGTACATATATTCTTTCTGATTGGTGTTTCAGGCTTCTTAGGGTATATTCCTAAGAGTGGGATCACTGGGTCAAATGGTAATTCAATTTTTAATTTTTTGAGGTGATACCATAGTGTTTTCCATAGTGGCTGCACCAGTCTGCATTCCCCCCAGCAGTGTACTAGAGTCCCCTTTTCTCCACACCCTCGCCAACACTTGTTGTTTGATGCTTTGTTGATGGCTGCTATTCTGACAGGTGTGAGGTGATACCTCATTGTTGTTTTAATTTGCATCTCTCTGATGATTAGTGATGTTGAGCATTTCTTCATATGTCTCCTGGCCACTTGTATGTCCTGTTTGGAGAGGTGTCTATTTAGCTTCTCTGCCCATTTTTTAATTGGGTTCTTTGTCTTCCTTTTGTTGAGTTGTATGAGCACCCTATATATTTTGGAAATTAATCCCTTATCTTATATATGATTGGCAACTATGCTCTCCCATACAGTGGGTTGCCTTTCCACTTTGATGGTTGTTTCTTTTGCTGTGCAGAAGCTTTTGAGTTTGATGTAGTCCCATGTGTTCATTTTTTCCTTTGTTTCTGTTGCCTTAGGTGATATATCGGTGAAAATTCTGCTGCGTACGATGTCTGAAATTTTGTTGCCTACATTTTATTCTAGGATTTTTATGGATTCATGAGTCACATTTAAGTCTTTTATCCATTTTGAGTTTATTCTTGTGTATGGTGTAATATGATGGTCTAGTTTCATTTTTTTGCATGTAGCTGTCCAATTTTCCCAACACCATTTATTAAAGAGGCTGTCTTTACTCCAGTGTATGCTCTTGCCACCTTTGTCGAATATTAATTGAGCATAATGTTTTGGGTCAATTTCTGGGTTCTCTGTTCTATTCCATTGATCTATGTGCCTGTTCTTGTGCCAGTACCAGGCTGTTTTGATTACAGTAGCTTTGCAGTATAACCTGATGTCCGGTGTTGTGATCCCTCCTACTTTGTCCTTCTTTTTCAAGATTGCTGTAGCTATTTGGGGTCTTTTTTGGTTCCATATGAACTTCTGAAGTATTTGTTATAGTTCTGTGAAATATGTCGTTGGTATTTTGATGGGGATTGTGTTAAATCTATAGATTGCTTTGGGTAGTATAGACATTTTAATGATGTTAATTCTTCCAATCTATGAACAAGGTATGTGCTTCCACTTTTTTATATCTTCCTCTATTTCTTTTTTCAATGTCCTGTAGTTTTCTGCAAATAGGTCCTTTACTTCTTTGGTTAAGTTTATTCCTAGGTGTCTTAATTTTTTTGCCGCGATGGTAAATGGAATTGTTTTTTTAGTTTCTCTTTCTGTGAGTTCATAATTGGTGTATAAGAATGCCGTCAATTTCTTGATGTTAATTTTGTATCCTGGTACTTTTCCAAATTTATTTATTAAGTCTAGTAGATTTTTGATGGAGTCTTTAGGGTTTTCTATGTATAATATCATGTCATCTGCGAATAATGACAGTTTCACTTCTTCCTTTCCAATTTGGATCACTTTTATTTTTTCTTCATGTCTGATTGCAGTGGCTAAGACTTCGAGTACTATGTTAAATAAGAGTGGTGAAAGTGGGCATCCTTGTCTTGTTCCTGTTCTTAAGGGAAATGCTTTTAGTTTTTGTCCATTGAGTATGATGTTGGCTGTAGGTCTTTCATGTATGGCCTTTATAATGTTGAGATATGATCCCTCTATTCCCAAATTGCTGAGCGTTTTGATCAGAAATAGGTGCTGGATTTTGTCAAATGCTTTTTCAGCATCTATTGATACAATCATATGGTTTTTATCTTTAATTTTGTTTTTGTGGTGTATCACATTTATTGATTTGCAAATATTGTACCAGCCTTGCATCCCTGGGATGAATAACACTTGGTCATGGAGAATACTTTTTTTGATGTATTGCTGGATCCGATTTGCTAGTATTTTGTTCAGGATTTTGGCATCTATGTTCATCAGGGATATTGGCCTGTAGTTTTCTTTCTTTGTAGTGTATTTTTCTGGTTTTGGAATTAGAATTATGCTGGCCTCATAAAACGAGTTTGGAAGTCTTTCTTCTTCTTGAATTTTTTGGAATAGTTTGAGGAGAGTGGGTGTTAGTTCTTTTTTGAATGTTCGGTAAAACTCCCCCATGAAGCCGTCAGGGCCTGGGCTTTTGTTTGCTGAGAGGGTCTTGATTACATCTTCAATTACCTTAGTTGTTATTGGTCTGTTCAAGTTTTCTATCTCTTCCCGGTTCAGTTTTGGGAGACTATGTGTTTCTAGAAATGTGTCCATTTTGTTTAGATTGTCGAATTTGTTGCCATATAAATGTTCATAGTATTTGTTAACGATCCTTTGTATTTCTGTGGTGTCAGTTGTTACTTCTCCTCTTTCATTTCTAATTTTGTGTATGTGGGTTCTCTCTATTTGTTTCTTGGTGAGTCTAGCTAAGGGTCCATCAATCTTGTTTATCTTTTCAAAAAACCAGCTCTTTGTTTCATTGATCCTTTGAATTATTTCTTTGGTCTCCATGTCATTTATTTCTGCTCTGATCTTTACTATTTCCTTCCTTCTACTTGCTCTAGGGTTTTCGTTTTGTTTGCTTTATAGTTCTTTAAGTTGTGAGGTTAGATAGTCAATTAGAAATTTTTCTTCTTTCTTGAGGTGGGCCTGCAGTGCTATGAACTTCCCTCTCAGAACAGCTTTCGCTGCATCCCAGAGATTTTGTGTTGTTGTGTGTTCATTTTCATTGGTTTCCAGGAAGTTTTTAAATTCTTCCTTGATCTCCATGGTAACCCATTTATTGTTCAGTAACCTGCTATTTAGCCTCCATGTGTTCAAATGTCTTTGCATGTTCTTGTTGCAATTGATTTCTAGTTTCATACCATTGTGATCTGAAAAGATGTTGATATGATTTCAATCTTCTTGAACTTGTAGAGACTTAGTTTGTGTCCTAACATATGGTCTATCTTTGAGAATGTCCCATGTGTACTTGAGAAGAATGTGAATTCTGCAGTTTTGGTGTGTTATTCTCTGTATATGTCTATTAAATCCATTTGATCTAGTGCTTCATTTAGAATTTCTGTTTCCTTGTTAATTTTTTGTCTAAATGATCTATCCAGTGATGTCAGTGGGGTGTTGAAGTCTCCTGCTATGATTGTATTGCGTTTGATTTCTCCTTTGAAGTCCTCCAGAAGATTTTTAATATATTTTGGTGCTTCTATATTAGGTGCATATATGTTTACCAAGGTTATATCTTCCTGTTGGATAGACCCTTTCAATATTATGTAGTGACCTTCTTTGTCTCTAGTTATGGTCTTCAATTTGAAATCTAATTTATCAGATATGAGTATTACTACCCCAGCTTTATTTTCCTTTCTGTTTCCTTGGAAGATTTTTTTCCATCCCTTTACTTTCAACCTATGTGAGTCTTTTGTTGTGAGGTGGGTCTCTTGTAGACAACATATATGTGAATCATGCTTTCTTATCCAGTCAGCTACTCTGTGTCTTTTTTTTGGAGCATTCAATCCATTTACATTTAAGGTGATTATTGATATGTACTTATTTATTGCCATTTTTGTTCAGTGTGGTTCTATTTTTCTTCCTATTTTTTCTACTAATTACAGCAGTCCTTTTAACATTTCTTGCAGTGCTGGTTTGGTGCTAATATATTCCCTTAGCCTTTTTTTGTCTGGGAAGCTCTTTATTTCATCTTCTATTTTGAATGATAGCCTTGCTGGATAGAGTACTCTTGGATTCAGATCCTTGTTTTTCATGACCTTGATTACTTCATGCCATTCCCTTCTGGCCTATAGTGTTTCTGTTGAGAAGTCAGCTGATAGCCTTATGGGGGTTCCTTTGTAAGTAACTTGTTTCTTATCTCTTGCTGCCTTTAGGATTCTCTCTTTGTCTTTAATTTTTGGCATTTTAATTATTATGTGTCTTGGTGTGGGCCTGTTTGGGTTCTTCTTACTTGGGGCTCAGAGAGCTTTTTTAAACAAGAGATAACTAATTCATAATTATTCTTTTTTTTCAAATGTAAATAATAAAGGAATTATATATCCACTATTAAATGTTAGATGTATAGAAATGTATTACGTGGCAATATTAAAACATATTCCCCAATTTACTGACACAATAAGTTTCCAAGGGAATATAATATATGGCAATCGAGAGACCAGTTAATTGCTGGAGCAAATGGGCTTCTGTCTTATTATTCTTATTGTTTTTCAAATGATATGTGCTGTCTAGAGCCTCATTTGGTTTCAGACTTTGAACACTGTGTGTCTACCTCGTAATTACAGAGCGGGGGATCTGACCATTAAAGTCCAATCCCAGGGAAAAGAGTCCTTTCAGAAAATGGTGGCAGGTCTGGCTCTGGGACATCACAGTTTCTAAATAGGATTCAGAGTGAAAGGATCTTTTCATAAAAATGGTAATTAAATAACAGTTTGTTAAATGGACACTAAAGCAAAGGAGCTGTAATTTTACTAGGTCAGTGTTTTTCTTCCCCTAGGTTTATAGCCATAGTAAATTTTAGCTGTGGTCAGCTGGAATCCCTAGTTTGAATATCTGTCAGCCAATTAGATTCTGACTTATGAGGAAATAATTCTAAGTAAAGTTCTGTTGCCTGACACCTCTGGTCTTGAACAGAATCTGCACTCTCTTAGTAGTAATTGTGTGTGAGACAATAAAAATTTTTTGAAAAACAAGCAGCAGTTATTTTTTCTTATGATTAGTTGAAATAAGATGACTAATAATACAATAACATTATTTTAAACCATGCTTGTACAAGACTAATATTGCTTTTATAATAATTAAAATTTGATGACATTATACATTTCATAAAATATTTTCATATCATCTGCATTTAATCTTTTTTAGTCTACCCTGAGGTAGTCATTATCTGTATTTGGGGAATCAGAAAAAACATTAGTAGGATGTTTCTGGAGAAATTATCCATCTTTTCTTATTTTAAAATAATCTGGACCCATATGGAAAATTAAACAAATTAAAATACATGCACAAAATATGTAAAATTAATTTTCTGCTACCATGTTTTTAACATAAGCACACAGTGTTGAAAAGTTGTTTTGTCATCAAGAAGTTGACAACCATTTAACAGGTTAAGTATGAGATATGATTATGGGTACAATATATAAAATAAGTAAAAGCATACTTCACCTTCATATGTCGAACAGCTGAGACAAATAAAAAAATGGATCCGGGTTGAGGAACTGACAGAGGAACTGAAAGAATAATTAAATACCTTGTTCTACTTCTTTGTTTTAGTAACTGGAACATAGAACTGAATAGAATATATGTGATCTGTTGCTTCAGGGAATGTAAAGACTACTTATGAAGGTGCACATTAAATAAATATTTTCAAATAATTTATTAAGTGATAGCAAATAAGAAACTGTGAAGGGAAGAATCACTGAGAACCATTTGGGACTTTATCTTGGTTTGCTATGACAAGGAAGTTTACTTTTAGGAAGTGATACATTAGCTGATAACTTCATATATAAGAAAGTTAAATACTAAATTAAAAAGGGGAAAAAAAAACCCAAATCTAGGTTTAAGAGTATTTTTGAGGCTGTGACCTTGAGAGATTAGCATGGCTAAAATAAGCAAAGGGGGATATGTAGCAAAGCGAGACAGATGAGTTATGCAGGTAGTATCACAATAAGCAGCCCTATTAGACATGTTCAGATTTTGTTTACATTATTACAGTGAAATTAGGAGTTATTGAAAGGGCTTAAAATGTCAGGAATGACCTGATTTGTTTTGTGACTTAAAAAACCCTTTGAGAGCAGCGGTGTTCAATGAGGAGTTAAAGAGAAGCCAAATAGAGGCTATTGCAATAACCCCACTGAGAAATGCTGGTGGCACTAGGAAGGTGCTGGTGAACGATCACTAGGAAAGTTGATAGAAACTATTCATTCATTAACCAAGAGGTAGGAGTGGTCAGGATGACTCCTAAGATTTTAAACTGAATTTCAGTATGTGAGAATGCATTTCCGGAGATAAACCTTCCAAAAGAAAAATTGGGGGACAAAGTTTCTGAATACAAATCGAGGGGCTTTAGAACATACAAAAGTCTGGAGTGGAAGAGGGCTGAGGATGATAGCATTTATGTTTAGAAGCGATTTGATTTAAATGAAGGGAATTATTTAGGAAACAAATACAGAGTTTTAGGAAAGAAATGGCCCAAACAGAGCCAATATGAGAGGCTGAAGGAAGCAAAGGTTTAAAAAGGGAGAAGGCTCATCCATGGAGAATGCTACTTACACGTCAATTAAAAAGAAGACTCAAAAGTACCCACTGGATTTATGGGCATGGAGATTATTGGAGAATTGCCAAGAGACAATCCCATAGAGTGGGGATGGGGCAAACCTCAGTGGAAAGGTTTGATGAGTGAATGTGAATAGAGAAAATGATTGGAGATAATTAACAACAACAAAACAGCAATAAAGTAATTTCAATAACTTAGATTTTGAGAAAGCAGATTAAAAGGGCCATACAGAAAGGTGAGCTGAACGATATAAAAGAGTTCTATAGATGTGAAAATTTGTGAAGAGGAAAATGACAATCTGTACACAGCTTTTTTCCTCTTGATTAAAAAATATTGATTTTATCTGCCTCTCTCACATGGGTATTTGAGTCTAGAGGCATTAAGGACAAATAAAGGATTAGGGTCTGTGGGACTCCCCTGGAGTAAGGTAGGATTGTCACCTTTTGGTGCAAATGCTAATGAAGTCTAATGTTGGAGCCCCTGATGAAAATCATTAAGTAATCAATACTGGAAGGATACTGGCACTTGGACATCTCTGTATGTCTAGTTGAATTTTGGCATTGGCCATCACAGAATGTATTTAGTCTCTTAGATCCTGGAGAAGATAAAGAAGAGTTAATGGAGCGTTCTGATTGAAGTTGGCTCAAGGCCCCTTGTATTTGATTTTAGGAATCCAGTGGGAGACCACTGCACTGGTGGACTCTCTCCAGGTGCCATATCAGGCACTACTTTGCAACTTCCTTGCATCTGTAATATTAGCCCAAAGGAGAATAAATAATTTCATGTTCTGACACTTCTAGGATTGACAGCATTGATGATATACCATCACTAAAGCATAAATCCAAATGAGCTGACATAGAAAAATACCATACTAGTTAAAAAGATTCAAGATCTAGCATTTAGAAATTCAAACCAACAGATAACATACTTAGTGAAATAGAGATGATAGAGAGAAAATAAGTTTCTCGGTAGGACAAATCTCTCTAGTGCTTAACAAACATGGTTTCCCAATTTAAAAAATTTAAATATAATGGGTGAAATAAATAATGTTTACTGTTGAGAAAAATATTTCATGATCTAAAATATCCAATAGAAGACATATCTTAGAGTACATAGTAAAAATATAAAGAGAGTGAATCTGTGAGTTTTGCTGATATTTATTATTGCTCAAACATTGTCACTTTCCTGGGAGTCACTGACTGATGTGGGCAGGGCTCATGTGAACTTGGCTTCAAATTACAGAATGGTCCAGGTTTGGTCCAGATGTGGTTCATTTCTCTTTTGACCAGTGTGCAGGCTGGAATATGTTCTCATAATGACTAAAGAGGAGGAAGAGGCCAAGCCCCATTGTACATGCACAATTTATGTTTTTGCTTTAATCACATCAACAAACATTCCATTGGATAAAAGAAGTCAAATGGCTGAGCCCCAAGTCAAGAGATGGGAATTTTACTCAGCCTTTGCCTGGGTAGCTGTAGACACATGGAAAGTGTGTCTATACAGGGAGTGGTGAAATTTTGGAGCAACAGTTAAATCAACTACATACGAATATCATGAGGAGAGGCCAGGTTTTTAGAGAATAATTCCAGGAGTTTAACACGTGAATAGTAAGATTCATAAAAAGGCTGACCCTATAATTTATTATCAGAATCAGACACTTTGAGAGTGAAAGGGGAACGATATTAATAAATTAGCTGGAATCACTGACATGAACTAAGGCTGTGCTTGGCAAATGGGAATGCATGGCCATACTAGTCAGAAGAAGAAAAAGATACAGAGAAAAGAGCAACTGTTAATAAAAGATAGTGGAAGAAAATTCTCCTGATATGAAGAATAATTTTAGTAATCTTTTTGAAGTTTCAGTGATGCAAAAGACAATAAATATTAACACAGAACAAAACTGTGATTAATAAATCAATTTAATAGGAATACATATAATTATGGATATCTCATACAGAATGTATATAAAGTCTGTGGAAAATTTATGAAATTCATAAATAAATTCTAGAACGAAACTTTAAAATTTCATTAAAAGTGAACATTTTTAGGTCCCATATTTGTCATCACCCCCAAAAATAGAGCTAAGTAATTTGATGACCAGAGAACCCTAACTACTTTTGAATTTAGACACAGTTCTATAATGCCCTGGAATTACAAGAAAATACAATGGGAAATTAAAAACCATACACACTTATATGTGAAATTTAATGTACAAAATAAACTGACAAACAAAATAGATCCAGAGACATGGAAACATGGAACAGACTGAGGAATCTCAGAGGAAAGGGGAGGTGGCGGGAAGAGATTAACCAAAGAATTTATACGCATATATGCATAACCCATGGACACAGACAATAGTGCAGTGAAGGCCTTGGGGGGTGGGAGGAGGTCAATGGGGGAAAAAAGGGAAGACATTTGTAATACCTTCAACAATAAGGATAAATTTTAAAAAATACAGAAAGCAATAAATATGAAAACACTTCATATCAAAACATATGAGATGAAGCTTATGTACTAAAATATCATCATAAAGATAATGAATGCCCAAATTTAAGAAGTTTACTTTTTATAAAATTTCACAATGAAAAACAAAATACACAAAATAAAATAAAAAGATGAATTTAATCATGATAGAATAAAAGTTAATAGAAAGGAAAAAATAGTAGTTAAAACATTAATTCAGTAACTCATGTTTTTAGCAGTCTAATAAAATTAATTAAAAGGGGAAAAAGTAAACATATGAAAGGGAATAAAAGAGGAGAATTAATAAAATATGTAGGAGAATCTAAACTTTAAACAACATCCGATATTAAACTCTATAGAACACATTTGAAAAACCTCAAGGAAATAAATGATTTCTAAGAAATACAAATTACTAAAATTAATTCAAGAAGTAGATAACTTGGAAAGATACATTTTCATTTTCATAGAAGGAACAGAACATGTATTTGAAAGCTATATTATTGAAAATAGGGATCTGGATTAACTAAATTTTAGCTAATCATTGAGTAACATGATTCCAATTTTATTTAAATTATTTCAAGATATAAAAAGAGACAAAGGATTCTCAAGTTTATTTTATGAAGTCAGCTTGATTTAAATATCCAGTCCTAAAAAGGAAATTAATGAGAGACATGGAGAAAGGAGAGAAATTATTTATAAGTTTAAAAACAAATATAATAAATAAAATACTAACAAATAAAAGCAAGCAATACATAAAAAATATACAATTACTAAGCAGAATTTATTCCATTAATCAAAATGTGAGTCAATATCACAATTTTGTCATATATATATATATATATTTTTTTTTACCATCATATAATTTTCTAGGAGAAAAATGTGAAAACGTTCTATTGGTAGGTTTCAGTAAGTCATTTGTAATATCAAAATTCATTCCCAATGAAAACCATGAGGGTAACAGGAATACAATAAAACATTTTAAAAACCATTTACCAAAATTCTCAAGTAAACATTATCCTACATGATAAAATTATATTTAAAATAAAGAAGTCAGCGGGAGCCCATGTCACTACACTATGTGACATTTTCTTGCGTTTTCAGCAAATATAGAAATACAGAAAATAAATAATCATACAAATTTTAGAAAAAGGAAATAAAATTATGTTTCCTTGTGACGGTTATGCCATCAATTCCTATCTTTCTTCTCAAATTATTGAGATGAACAAGAGAATTTTATAAAAGTAACTTGATATAAAAATGATTTAAAAGATAAATTATCTTCAATTTAGTAGTAAACAACTAGAAAAATAAACGATAAAATTAATCTATTAAAAATAACAACAAACCCAACAAAACAGAATCAGGAAATTTTATGAAATACGTATCTATAAATTTAACAAGAAAGACAGAGAACATAGATGAAAAAAGTGAGAGCACAATATTAAAAGACAAAACAAGATCTGCACACAAAAAGTCATCCCCTGCCCAGCTGGTGTGGCTCAGTGGACCAAGTGGTTGCTGGTTCAATTCCCTGTCGGAACACATGCCTGGGTTGCAGGTTCAATCCCCATTGGAGGTGTGCAGGAAGCAGCCAATCAATCAATGTGTCTCTCTCATCCATGTTTCTATCTCTCTCTCTCTCTCCTTTCCTCTCTCTCTAAAAATCAATAAAAACGTACTAAGAAAAATCATCCCCTGTTCTTGGATGGGAAGAATTAATGTCATAAAATATAAATTATCGCCAAATCAGTCTATATCTGTAGTACAATTAACCCAATCGCTAGTGCTTTTTAAAACTACTTATTGAAAACTTCTTTAGAAGTTCTTGATAAGATAAGAAGATAAACTAGAAAGTCTCAGGACTAAAACCTAAAATACAAAGTTTTATTTATTATTATGTTACCTACAAAGGCACTTAGACATTCAAATTTCTGCTGGGTTCTTGAACTTTTTTGATGATTTTGGTGAGAGCATTATTAAAATACATCATAAGTTATTTGCTTCAGCAGATATTACTTTGTATTCTGTTCTGAAAAAATAGTAAAATTAGGGAAGAAAAATGACTTGAGTTTCCACATTGTTGAAAATTTTTTTACTTGCCACATAATCTTTTTTATAAACTGATAAAACATAGATGTGATTTTCCAAGCTATTTTATCAAGAAATAGATAAACTTTTAATCTAATATATTAATTCTTATACTCAAAACAATGATTTAAAAAAGAAGCCAAAACAACAATGTGGGATAAAAAGATCTGCAGTAGAATCTATGAGCCATCTGTTTGTATTCAGAGAAGGGCATTTGTATAATTCCTAAATCTTGCATATGGTTCAATTAATGCCCTTGCGTATTTTGACAGAAGTACAGATGGCTTATCTAATAGGGCATCATTTTAAATGAAATATATTTACTTTTTTACACTACCTCCAAAAATATCCCAAACTACTTAAATGACAAAGTAATTAACAGGACAGGATATTTAATGGTTATACTTTCCCCCACAATTAGAACAAAAACTTCTAGAGTCAGGTAGTGTACCTTACACATTTAATGTCTAATTTATTCCTAATCAGATGACATAATCTATTCAGAATATATTTGTTGATTAATGCACATTCCTCACACACACGTCACATAAATGCATTTAACTGGGCTTTATCCCTTCCCCCATAGAAAAGATAATTATTGGTATCGAAATAGCTATATATTCCCCATATTTCCCATGCCCCATGCATTCAGGAAAGGTGATGTGGCTTCTGTTGGCCAATGAGGTTCAAGCAGAAAGTACTCATCACTGAAGTCTAAGCCCAAAGTATAGAGTAGCAAGTGCACTACATCCTCTGTTCACTTGCTGAAATGAAAATGACAAGGTTCATGTGGTATTGGCAGAAGCCAGAGCCTCCGTCACCTGGGTCTGTGAATGACTGTGGACAAAGAGCCTTCCTCTCCCAGGACCACCTTTACCTTCATGCCATGAGCTAGATTTAAAAATGTTTCTGTGTTACATGACTGAAGTTCCGTGATTAATTTATAACTGCAGTTTAACACAAACTTCTTAACCAATACTCCTCAAATATTTCTATTCAGACAAAATAGGACACGTGATAGTGCCATAAAAATAGTGTATGCAAACACATTTCTTCTCTTCCAGCTGCATTTTATGGTACATTCCCTTATCCCTGTCATTAAATAATTGCAACTTGACTTATAGTTTCCTTTGATTAGGAGTATGTTGTCTTTTTGAAAACAACTTCATTTATTCATCAAGTACGTGGGTGCCTGGATTGCAGATGGCAATTGCAGACTCCTTCCAGCACGGTGACCTGAGAACTTGGCCAAGAGTCTGGGCCTCTGGGCTAACCCCAGGATAGACAAGTTGCTAAAAGCCTTGAAAGCCCACCTGAAACAGGTAGCAAGAAAAGGAAATGAAAATCAGGATGAAAGTTAAACCTCTGCATCCTCTTGTGATGAGACCAAGATACAGATTAGCAGCCACAAGCTGAAAAGGAACCGGCCTGCCTGTCACCAGAACAAGGAGAAGGCGCAGGGCTGTCCACAGGAATCCTGACCCCCAGCGGGACCCTCCAGAGATAAAACAAGTGGTCCTGCTGATGCCAGAATCAGGAAAAGCGGGCAAGCCAGGCTCCCCAGCGGCTGGAGTTCCTCCCTGCCGGACCAGAGCCAAGGAGGTGAGCACGCAGCGTCCTCAGGAGAAAGTGGAGTGAACGGTGATAAAGACTCAAGGTACCTTCGGAAAGAAAGGAGTCTGTCTACACACATGGGTTTTCCAAGTCTGGAAAAAATAAATAAAATAGAAGAATTGAAAGCGCTGCTCCAATCTTTAAGAAGTTTCATGAAACTCGTTTTAAGGAAGTGGAGCCCATGATCAATATAAAAGAAACATCTTGAACAACACAATATACCTGTCACTGAAGCAGTCTGGCACTAAGGAAGTGGTGGCAGCTCCAGCTGGTCTCCGAGGAAGACTCTCAAGCTTGGACTCGGCTCTTGCAAGGCCAGGCCCGGGCGCTGCAGATCCCAGCACCTCCCGTGTGACCCGTCAGTCAAGCCCTCCACTATCTCGGCAGCTAAAATGAATGGCAGGTTTTCAGTTGCTATTCAATTGAATGAGTTTTAGTGTTCACTGACCAAGACTCCGGCCAGAAAGTCTCCACATGTCACTCTATCTGGGAATACCCCCAAAGGCCGGGATATGCTTGGGACAGACACGTTCAAGACCACAGAGGGGGATTCTGCTGCAGCTATTACCCCACTCAAGTTGACAGCTGAGCCAATGTCTCAGCCCCTCAACTGTGAGCCACACAAAGGAAAACTGAAACCTTGGGGACAATCTTAAGAACATACACCTATGGATGAGCATGTCAACAGAATTAGCTTCCACGAGAAAACTTACAAACAACTTTGTTCCAGACCAGGAAGGAGCAATGAAAGAAACGTGAAGAAGAAGAATGAAAGGAGAAGAAAGCGAAGGTTTGGGAACTCGAAGAGGCTGTAGATTAATAGTTTATGGCTGTAGATTAATAGTTTAACATCCTGTCAATATTCCTTTATTCTGAAGATTTTTTTGTAAATCTTTCTATACTGTCCTTCCCACTTTAGTCAATAGATCTTTTTCTGTTCTTAACTCTGTTCATAATGTGGAGTGTCAGTGGGTTCTTCACATGCTACAATCTCTTAAAAGATGTTACTACCTTAAAGATCACGAATTCTTCAAAATGGTTCTAACCTAAGTCCATGTACAACTCAGTTTTCTAATGAGACTCATCCTATAGATTACCCCCCGCCCCCATTCTATAGATTCTTGACCTAGATTTTAAATGTCAAGATCCCCCTGCTGGCTCTGATATAACAGAATTGCAATCTTCTTCTAGACAAGAGCATTTACCTGACCATAGGTAGTTATGTGACAAGTTTTAGTAGAAATTGAACAATAATAACTTATGAATAGGGTTTGCTGGAAAACCACCTCTTCATTCTCAAGAGAATCTGGTCCTCTTAATGAAACTGTGGACCATATAGGTTGGTTGTGGTATGAATATTTTACCCATGTGGAATTTTTTTTTTTTCCTTTAGGCTTATGCATCTTTGTTCAGATCATTTCATGTAACTGCCATCTCACTTAATATGTTCTTAAAAACAAAAACTCCGTAGCTTCTTCTAGCCTTCTTTATTTAACAATATACTGAAATTTGAAGATTGCTGCTTTAAAGGATTACTATGCTGTCAAACTTAAATCTTATTCAATTTATGGAAAGGACTAGAGTTGATTAGCATCATATCTATGGTTGTTGCAACTAAGTGGAACTTCTGAGTTTTATAACAGTTCAGATTTTCATAAATAATTTTTTTCTCATAAAAATTTAATTCAATAACAAATAAAAGATGCCCTTGGTAGAGTTCAGTTACTGGAGCAGTTTTTAAAGTGATGTAGAACCCAGAGTTGCTAAGCGTCACATTATTTACACATTTCAAACAATTTCCATCACATTCTCTAGTAATGTTCAGGTATTTTCTGCCCTGTTGTTACTGTCTGTCTGTCAATTTAATGTATTTACTTGTCCAAAAGGCAGTGAGGATCAGAGCTCCATTGATGGAGGAAATGGCAGAGGTGTTTCCTATGACGTACAGCTAGATCCTGATCAGCAAGTGCATCCAGGAGAACATGTCCAGAGAGGAGATGCTCTGACTTGAATGACTTCCCTTGAGGCAGAAGTTATGGACCCTGGGTGATATTCAAATATAGGTGAAGACAATGAAGTACTTTAGAACCCAAACCCTCATTCAATTTTAATAGAACCATCAGAAGTAAATAGGTGAACTATAACCAGGAAAGACTTTCAACAGGAAATGTTAAGATTTGTATAATCTCTTTTCTTCAGAGATACAGCACACAGATATTGTTTTAAAATGGTAGACAATTGCCATCCCCCAAAACCAAATATCATAGTTCTAAAAGAGATGTGCCATTGACCAGTGGTGAGAGTGATAAACTCTAGGACCGCATCCTTGGAATAACCTAGCTAAGATTGCAGAGTAGACTGGAAGTGGAACCAAATGAAAGTTCATATTGACATGCATTACAAATGTAGTCTCTACTGAGGAAGATGGCCAGATGCAAGGCAGGTGGATAGAGGACAAGAGGCCAAGAAAACAAAATACCAACCCAGACAGCCTGACATGTAAAGGACTGTGCTGTGTTTCACAGATTTTAAATAGCAAAAGTACAGAAAGGCTTTTTTCCTAAACAAAACAAATACATTGGCAAAGGCTGTTTGATCCAACATGCCAAAACTGAAGCTAAGAGCTGCCTCATTTCACTGCACTCTCTCATTTCCATACTCATTGTCTACAAATAGTTAGCTCCACTAAAATGTGTGTGGTAAATAGAAAAGATATGGCCTGTCCATTGGAAAAAGGAAAGCACACAAAGCAAAAGCAAAGGAAGACACTGCATCAGAAGTGTATTTATCTAAGAAAACAGATTCATATTTGTAATAAACAGAGATTCAAATGATCTTGATGATAAAAGGAGCTCAAAGATTAAGATGATCGAAGTAGAGATTATAGAAATGTAAGAATTGAAAGGGAGCTAGAGGAAAAATAATGGACAAGAAAAATATAACAGAAATGAACACCATATTGGAAGCAAGAGTCATAAAAACAGATGAAATTCAAAATCTCACAAGGAAGTGATTATCTCGTAATAGCTAATAACATATTGAAATGTATAACTGCAAAGATCAATAGTGGATTTTTGAGAAGTTAAAATTTAGAATATGAAAGGTTATATAGAATAGCAACATAAGCAAAATTGTGTTTTCTGAAGAAGATAAGTACTAACTGGGACATGAGGACTTAGGCATAATAGAAAGAAAGAAAAAATCCTGAAATAAAGATTTAAAACAATTACACAAAACATAATATACCAAGTAATTGTATACAAGGCTAAATTTCCTTCAATTATAAAGGCAATGGACAACAATTCTTAATTATGCCAGAACCTAAGAAATAAGATGTATTTGAGGCACTTAATAAAATATAGCCAAATATTCAGTGAAATAATGGCAGAAACCAGGGATGGAGAAGTAAGGTGTATACATTACAACCTTTTAAAAAATGGACAAGGACATCTACTAACCTATTTTAAAATGTTAATAAAATATAAAATCGTAAAGCTTATCATCATAAAAATTTAATGTAATTAACAAAATAATGGAAGATAAGGAACAGAGTTTGTAGGAACTCATGTTTCACAGAGGAGGGATAGTAGAGTATTAAAGAGTTCAAATTATTAAACTAATCTCTAACAAAAATTACTCATAAGATATTTCTTAAATTTAGTATCATATTTTACAAGTCTCTATAGTTTGTAAAGAAATAGCTGTCTTAGTAATTTATTCCCTTTCACTTCTATTTTATTATTTCACTAACAAAGGAAATTAAATTTAATATATAAGAAACTGACATGATTTTGATAGTCTAATTTTGTGTGAAAATCTATTCTTTAATGCCAGGTAAGCAAGATTTGAGCTGAAATTACAGAACACTTGACTTCTGTTCTTGTGAACATATAAACAATGTATTTGTTTTTCTCACATAATAAGAAGTTGGGAGGTGAGGAGTCACTAAACCAATGACTCACTAATGTCATGACGAAAGTCCATGCACTACTTTCTCCTTATCCTCATGGTAACAGCACGTCTGCATATTTCTAAGTAAGAAAAGGGAAGAAAGCAAAGCGTAGTGCCATCAGACTAGTCAGCACATCTTACTGCTTCGGGAGAGATGGGCAAGGGATCACATAGGCTTTCCGATGAGACTTACAGTGAGTGAGGGCAAAGGAGTTTGAGTGATCTGTGCTGTGTGTCTACCATGTGTTTTCTCTTTATTTATTCATTGATGAGTTTCAGAAATAAAGGGCCGCAAACTTTTACTATAGATGATGTATAGTGGTGGATTTTTTTAATCCAAAATTTTATATTTTAAAAGTAAAAAAAGGTATTATCAAAGTTACATCTATATCTATCTACCCATGTAGTTGAAACCAATGAAAACATTCATTACATATATGACATCATTTTTCATAGATTAAAATCACATGGGTAACCCAAATAATGAAAGACATATTACATAAAATATTAAATATTTAATGATGAGGAGGGATATACCAAACACATTAAATCATGTAATTTTTTAAAATGTACATTTAACAGATCTTTCCTCATTCTCAGCTGCCATGTTCAAAAACACTTTCTCTGAAGATTTGTAGTAATTGTAGTAGTCGCGTTCTCAGCATCTAAGAGGGAATAACACACTATCTCTTTTGAAGTTCCATTAATATCATCTGTTAAACCTTTGCTTTTCAGACTTATTTCAGCATGTCCATCTACAACACCTCTTGCTAGTCGAAAGTTGTCTTGGTTTAATGACATTTATAATGTTTCAACAACAAGCAATAGCTTTGCATGGAGCCATTTTTCAATCATTCTCTTACAATCAGCACTGCGTCTGGGTTGTGTCAATCAAACCATCCCTGACAGGCCATTTACAGCCTGGCAGGTCGCACACTGCCCCAACCCACACAAGGCCCAAATCCTCCCTCAGTTATTGTACTGGTGCTGTTTTAGAAACATTTTTCTTTAAAGTGTGTCTACTCTCCTTCTTTTCATTAGACTTTTGGTTAAATAATTCCTATGATTAAGAACTTAGATAAAGTAATTGAATTTCACAATGATCTATTTAAAAATAAGATACCGTACTCTCCAGGTCCATCCATGATGTTGCAAAAGGTAATAAACAAACAAACAAACAAATAAATAAATAAATAAATAAATAAATAAATAAATAAAGTAATATAAAATAGGTACAATTATAGTCCTTAAACATAAAAAAAGACATTTGCTTAACCTATTGAAACGTAACTGTGCTAGTTGAGATGATTGGGAGCATAGACATGCTGAAGAGCAAATAAATAGAAGACTGAGGTCAGGGACACAGTTCAACTGGTCCAAGCGATTCAAAGTGTGAGAAAACTAAGTAAATCCAGATACTCTGAAATGATGTGTTGCTGGAAATGGCAAGGCAAAATGGAGAGGGAAATAATAATAGAAGAACATTTCTGCAAGTTAAATAAAGGCACTTAATTCCAGATAGAATGTTCCACCTCCTGGGGGGAGGATTGATAGATATATTTAAAAAGATCCACAAATAGATGATAGATAAATGGATAGATAGATATAGTAAGGAAATATCAGAACTCACCAGATAAAGAGAGATTAATTATATATATGTTTTTACTGATTTTTTAGAGAGAGAGGAAGGGAGAGGGAGAGAGAGATTGAAATATTTTTTTTAATAATTTATTTTATTATTAATTTGTTTTTGTTACAGATGTTTTTCCTTCTTTTCCCCCATTGACACCCTCCTCCCCCTCCCCTTCTCCTCGTCCCCATCCCTGTTGTCCATGTCCATTGGTTATGCACCCATGCACATAGGCTCTGTGATTTATCTCTTTCCCCCGCCTCCCCCCCACCTCTGAGGCCCGTCATCCCGTACTCCACCCTCCATGTCTCTGGGTCAACTTCGTTGTTCAGTTTGCTCAGTTCTCCTGTGTGTTGCCGGCTTCCTCCGTTGGTGTGGGGGTCGCTCAGCTCCCCCGCTCCGCCTGGGTTCCTCCGTTGGTGTGGGGGTCGCTCGGCTCCCTCACTCCTGGGTTCCTCAGTGGTGGGGGGGTCGCTCAGCTTCCGCAGGCGCCCCTGGCTGCAGGATCTCGTTTCCTTTCAGGCGACAAGGAGGGTCCTGGAGGGCAGTATACCGTCTCCATTCTGCTGCTTCTTTAATTTCGTAGTTGCAGGGCTTCCATTCAGCTTGATTTCATGCGGTCTTTAAGTGAGAGTTATTCTGTGATTTAGTTGTAACTTTGATGTGGTTGTGGGAGGACGCGATTCTGCGTCCACCTAGGCCGCCATCTTGACCGGAAGTCCGAGATTGAAATATTGATGTGAGAGAGAAACATCTATCAGCTGCCTCCTGCACACCTCCTATTGGGGATCGAACCCACAAGCCAGGCACATGTCCTGGCCGGGAATCAAACCAAAGACCTCTTGGTGCATGGGACAACACTCAGTCCACTGAGCCACACCAGCCGTGCAGAGATTTATAAAATATTTTAAAATGAAAGAATCAAGTTATCAACAGTATGAGATTTACATAGAGATTAGACTTTTTCTGATCAAAAGACTAGATCAGTGTTTTTTAAAAGTCAGAGGAAATTAGTATGTACCTATAGTTCTATAGTTTGCCAAACTATCAAGTAAATATGAGGATAAAATCAGCCAATGGTGATCATGAATAGACTCAGAAGTGTTATAACCAGAAGGTCTGTTATAAAAAGATATTTCTTAAGAACATGCTGCTAAATCAAAAACTCTATTTGCACCCTCCTGTAATTTGCACCTTTTTTGTCACATACTTTATTATGACATGTTATAAATCCCACCAGACATTTTTATGTTTGTTGTTTTAAACCAGCGGTTCTCAACCTGTGGGTTGCGACCCCTCTGGGGGTCGAACGACCCTTTCACAGGGTTGCCTAAGACATAACAGTAGCAAAATTACAATTATGAAGTAGCAACAAAAATAATTTTATGGTTGGGGGTCACCACAACATGAGGAACTGTATTAAAGGGTCGTGGCATTAGGAAGGTTGAGAACCACTGTTAATTTATCCATATATTTATTCTTTTTAAGGCTCTTTATTCCAGTCTAGTCACATTTCCTCTTCTTCACATATCTCTTTATATTTAAATTTGTATTCAGGTTATTATGAATAAAATAGTTGTAGAGACCAATAGTGTGTGTGTGTGTGTGTGTGTGTGTGTGTGTGTGTGTGTTTTCCACCAGAAATAATTCTGTTTTCTTGTTTTAACCAGATTGTGGTTGTTAATATGAATTCAATCAAGGGCTGAGGTAGATTAGGCTGTGTTGCCATTTTAATATGAACTGATTTTGGTTAATCATTGAGCCAGGAGTGTATCCTTTTCATAATTTTGCTTGAAAATTAGGTGGTTCTATACCTTTTTTATCCCAGAAGCCAATGGGAAATTCATTTCTCTTCTTGAGGTGTTTTTATTTTTGGAATTCATCTCACCTGCATCCCATATTTTTCAATACCTAGCAAATATTTTTAAGGGGAACTGGCCAAACTTTTGAGACAGATTCCAACATTTCATCAGAATTTTGTCTCATAAGTATTATGGGTCTGTGGTTTACTTCAGTGTTATTTAGAAGTCTTTACCCCAGAACCCTAACCTCCCCTGCAGCTCTAGAACTCAGAAAGTGTTCCACAAGCAAGCACCTCTTGTTTGAGGCTTCTTCTCTAGTTTCTATCCCATCCCTCAAAAATTCACCTCCACTCAACCACCAAAGCCTCTGCTGGCTTTCACTCCCTTATAGACTCTTCCTGGATCAGGCCAGATACCCAGACTCCCTACAAAATACGAAACTAGATCCAAGAGGAAATGTCGGGTTATCTTTGACTCATAATAAGGAGGTCTTTCACCTCTTTCGGATTTTCTCTTACCATATTCTTATTGCTTCCGTAACGACAACATGCCATTAAAAAGATCATTTTTTAGGTGTTGAAGAGGGAGCACTGGTCAGCTGCAATTCATGACATTGTACAGATTCAGGAGTCCTCTCTTCAGTAGATCTTAAAACAAATGCTTACAGTCCATTTTATTGTAATGAAAACTGTTATTTTTCCTTTACCCATGAGCTTCAGTTTTGCAATTCTGTCTTGTCCTTTACACTATTAAAATCAATATATTTACTCTGTAAATGAGGTGGTGATACTTTATATTTTCATAGTAATGGGAAAAATTTAATTCCTACATTGAACAGTTTACCATCTTAAATGAACACACCATTTCTTTAAAAAATATTTTAAATAAAATAGATTTACTGTCAGTAAAATTTAACAGTACTTGGACCAGTTATAAAATTATTTCAAAATTATAGGAAAACTCTTTGTCTTTATATAAGAATAACTATAAACCCAGTTCTCTGATACTTTGATAAGAAGAAATATAAAATTAACTAAAATTCAATAGCTCATGGAATATAAATATTTGTTAAACTGTGTGTGACTAATGAGACATGACTAGTTGAGCTCTTTGTTAAACTGTGTTAACATGTTTCCATCTTTCAAGATTCCTCATAAAATTATTAGTTGAAGCATCTATAATTCTAAGGCTATTCAAAAGAATATAGGGCTTACCATTTATGTTTCCCACAGTAAGATGTAGGTAACCAAATGTCCTGATTTTCTCGGGATTGGTGGGGTTACTAGAATTTGGGACTTTTAGTTTTAAAAGCAGGAAATTCCTTGTCAAACTTGGACAAGTTGGTTACCATACCAAGGACTGAGCATTTTAGACTTTGAATCATGAGTGAAACATGGAAAAAAAGTTATGTTCATGACATTTAGGGTTTATATAACATTTAAACATAATTATAACTTAATAACATTCATTATTAATAAACTTGTGAATACAAAGCACTCAGGAGAGCAAAATTACATAATTTTTATATAATTATTATATTCATCACAATAGTCAGAGGTATACATGGATGGACAAAAGTAGGTTTACAGTTGTTTGTATGGAAAAAAATGAAATAAATAATACATACAACTGTGAATCTACTTTTGCCAAACCCTATCTAGTAAACTAAACATTAAATTTGAAATCAAAGGTTTGCATTTAATTTCCAGTTTTACCACTCACTAAACCCTTGGTACATCCATGAAAATTTCTGGACCACACACATGTCTATTCTGTAAAAGAGGGATAATTTTATCATATTTACTTACTAGGTTGTTTTATTTAAAAATATTCTTTTTTCTTTATTGATTTTAGAGAGAGAGGAAGGAAGAGGGAGAGGTAGATAGAAAGATAGAAATATCGATGAGATGGTTGCTGCCTCCTGCATGCCCCCTACTGGGGATTTGGCCCACAACGTGGGCCTGTGCCCTGGCTGGGAATCGAACCAGTGACCTCTTGGTTCATAGGTCAACACTTAACTATTGAGCCACACTGGCCAGGCTTCCTAGGTTGTTTTAAAGATCAAGTAAGATATTGTGTGAAAGTAAATTAAAAATACTAAAGTGCTATGCTAATGTTACTTATAGACTGCTATATTCAAAATTACAGACAATTACCCAACACTGCTTGGTCACTAATTCATGTCACCAATACAGCATATGACAACATCTAGAAGATTACTTATTCACATCTCCACAATGATCTCTTCTACAGTAGCCGGAGTTTAATAATTTAGCTACATCTCCACAATTATCTCCTCTATAGTGGCAGAAGTTTAATAACTTATCCAAGAAAACATTTTCTTTTCATTAAGATTAAACTTCCAGTGCAGAATTTTATATATATCCCTGCGGCCACAAGGAAAACTTGACAAAACTGGCTTTCAAATGTTTAACAATATATGTCACATGTACTTAAACATTTGAAAGTCACTTTCAACCATTCTTTCCTGTTACCACAAATTGAACGAAATCGGAATCCCTTATCTATTACTCACTTGTTCATAATAATGTAAGCATATACGACTGTTCTCAGTATGATGTGACACAGAGGACTGACATTTTATTGGGCATTTACGAGAGAGAATATGAAAGTGCTTGATATAGTGGAAGATGGTTGAATTGACATCCAGGTAAAGTGGGAGCTCAGCAGACCTGTCAAGAAGAAAGGGCTGTGAGTCAAAGTTCCAGCAACTGCAAATGTACAGGGAAAGTACATGGACAGTTCAAGGAATTAGCTGTTCAGTTAAAACGGAGCACAGAGTAAATTTAGAGGTTTGTCAAGACAAGAGGTAGAACAGTTGAAATAGGCTGGCTTCTGTAAAGGACTCTAAGCGGGAGCAATTGCAATCAATTGTAATGACCAGCACATTTTTTTCTACCCGTTTGTCAGATCCTGCTAGCTGCCAGCTCAATGTCTGTTTTCCTATTCTCCCATAAAGATAAAACCTTAATTACGTTTTTGTTGCCAGAGTGTGTAGCTAAAAGTCTATTTCCCAACCACCCGCCCCCAACTCAAACTGAAGGTGGCTCATGAAATAATCCTACCTCTGCTGTATAGTTGTTTATAGTTTTCCTAACATAGCCACGGCTTTTTTTCCCCTACTGTCCCTTTCCTTCTTTTTTTTCCCTACTGTTATGAAGTCATGAGCCTAGAGAAGAACGGTCATCTTGTGACCATGAGGTGAGAAGCACGTGCAGAGGAATGTATGCTGTGAACAGTAAGGCTGAAAGATGGGAGAAACCTGAGATCATGTCTGATAATGTCACTGAAGCATTGCACCAGCCCAACAGCTTAGTCCTAGACTTCCTATGTGAAACCAATAAATATTTGTGCCCTAAACCATGACGATTAATACAGTAGGTATCAATAGATGTTCGTTGGCTAATACAAGGGCCACATATAAGATGCTAAAAGTCTTGGATTGCATTTTGTAGCCAATGTAAAGACATTGCTGTATTATTTTAAGTTGGGGATTTACATAAGCACATTTATGTTTGGAAAGATCACTCCTGCTGCACTGAATGTCCAGAGTACCGATTTATGCCATAGAGATTACACAAATAATATATTGTTCTATGTTTAAGAAAACACACAGCTTTCAAAATAAATGCAAGCAAGATTGGAACATTGCCAGATATCCTAGCTATTAACCAAATTCTCAGAATTTCAAGAGTCACTTAATGTGTATTTTAAGATTTATGTTACTATGGAGTAGGTTATGCTTGAGTGGAATAATTCTATCTGCCATTCAGACCTAGGGAAACTGTTCATATATCCATCTTCTCCACTCCTGGGAAAATATGAGGGGAATGGATCAAACATGGATATAGACATGGGAAAAGTCTTTTAACGGGTGTCTTCCTGAGAAGCTAAAATAAAAGAATATGGAATCTTTACAATGTCATCTCATTGAAGTAGTCAGAAAAATGCTTTAAGATCTTAGTTCTTACTAACTACGGCTCTATCACTATACTCGGGTATCATACACAGAGAAACAAGCAAACAAGAAGTAAAAAACGTCAAATGAACTATCTAATGAACTTGGATTTCAGCACCACTTGTTATTGTATGGTCATTGAAAAGCATGGGCTCCAGACTCATGGAGCCCCACATATGAACCCTAGCTTTCTAAATTACTAAATGCATTACCTAGGAAAAATGTCTTCATACACTTAAGAATGAATTTCTTTCATCCTAAATAGGGGGTTATGATACATTCATGTAGGGCTATTATGATAATTAAATGAGATAATATGTATAAAGTGGGTAGCTCCGTGCTTAGCACATAGTAATCATTCAATTTAATGGTAGTTGGCATTAATAGTATGATTATTGCCATTATCATTACATCATTATTATTTTCTCCCATTAGGAGAGAAAACAACTCATTTAAATGGAAATGGCTTCTTACATTGATTTCCTTTACTGTGTGCCTGACACCTTGTCCTGTCTTAATTATCCATAAGAGAATTTGGCTGGAATGATCTATTTTAATCTGGTTTTAATTCTGGGAAAACTTGTTCAGGAATTTCTGAACCCTCTGCCTGCCTGTACCATTTATTGTAAATTTAGGGAAGCAAATTTATTTTAATAGTAAATTGAGGTAAATAAAAATACGGAGATAACTACATGCAGAAACTTATGATACATTTTAAAGATATCATCATCTGTATTTTGAGTTACACATTAAACATTTTTTTTTAGTATTTGTCATCAAGATAATGCTTTATTGAAAAGATATATATTTTACAGGTTTGCTTAAACACACATGAATTAAAAGTTTTACTATAGAGCCATTTAACTGACCAGAAGCACTGCTTTCTAGAATGTGGTCCAGACCAACATTTCTAGGCAACACCTAAATTCACGAACAAAGATTTTCATTTCTCTAACGTATATTTTTATTTTAGCATATGACAAAATCAAGTTTGAGAAGATATTACTGTGAAAATACAAAGTATGCCTGCTAATTTCTTTAAATCTTTGGTGAAAATAATTGCAATACTTAACTAAAAATGCTATTTTTGCAAGATATTATCATGCAGGTTTTAACCTGAAACCAAAAACTTGGTAACAAAATCCACATTATATGCAAGTGAAAGAAGGTCCAGAAGGACTATTTTAGAGGCGTGTTTGTAGCAATGAGAGCTTTCTGGGCAAAGGAGACCGCATGCTAATAATCATCTTTAAGAAAAGTCTCATTATATTAACATTTTGGACCCTACTGAACTAAAAACCCTGACAACTGATATTTTTTGTTGTTGCTTTTACATTATTGAGATTTTAAAAATGTTTATCTTTTGAAAATGTGAGCAAGAGGTTTCTTCACTAGGAACAGAATGACAGTCAGCTGTTTCATTTTGTGACAGAATAAGCTTGTTCTTTCCTCTCTCATTGTTCTAAAAGGGACGTGCATCACTACCAGGAATTCTAAGAACTGAGAAAGGAAGGGAGAAAGAACATGAAGACCTTTGTGATAATTAGTAAGAAACAGTCAGAGACAGCATTTTGGAAGAGACAAGGAAGATGGAAAGGTCGTATTTGACCTTGCGAGAGAGTCCCAGGACTACATGGAGGTGGGAATAGAGACTTCATAGGGTTACCAGTTGGCCACCCCGTCTCGGCCCCACATTTGCCAAGGAATAGTTAAGATACCAAATTCAGTGATGTGACGGAGTTACGAAGTTAAAGCAGTATTTGTAAAGATGTTGATGATGGACATGCCTGAATAAGCAACCATGAATTGTGTCCACATTTTACCTTTTAGATTAGTTCTATAAAACAATTATGTGTCTGGAAAGTAGGGACATGCTGACTTGTCCACCAACTGCAGGAGGCCTTTCATGCTTTTAGCAACCGGCTGGAACTGAAATGCACGCTGTTCACCGGATAGGTACAGCTCTCCTCCCTGGTGGATTAACAGTTTTGATATGCCAACTATTCTGTTAATCCTTGCTCAAACTCCACACTGAGACAATTTGAGACCAAGGGGTTTCAGGATCCTGATCTATTAAAAAAAATGATAAGTAAATAAATCAATAAACTTGAATAAATCAAAGAAGAGTAAATAAAAAAACAAACAACAAAAACCAAAATCATATCTCTGTTTAGTATCCAAGTTACAGAAAATTCCCTAACTTGAAAATAAAACATGATTTCTCACCATTCGTCATAACTTGACTGTATCTAAGCAGTTGACTTCAATGCCTACTTACCTTAGACAACCGCTCTTGCATCAATGACTCCATTTATCACGCGGGGGAGCAATGTGTAACCAACTGTCAGTTATCATGGCTGGAAAGCCACTTTATGATCAGAATAAAACAGAATAATATTCAATCTATGGGTTTCTCAAGAGATCTTCTTTTTGCCCAGTTTTATTATACATAACTGACAAATAACATTGTGCAAGTTTAAGGTGTACAATGTCATGATTTGATACATATACACATTGTAAAATGATTATAATAAACTTAGTTAACACATTCATCACCTCATATAGTTATAATTTAGTGTTTGTGATGAGAACTTTTTTTTTTTTCTTTTTATCCTCACCCGAGAACATTTTTTCATTTTTTGTTCAGATAGAGTGGGAGGGAGAGAGTGGAAGAGAGAAACATCGACATGAAAGGGACACATCAAGTGGCTGCCACCCACACGACCAACCAGGGCCGGGGACAAACTGCAACCGAGGTACGTGCCCTTAGCGGGAACTGAACCCGGGTCTCTCTGGACCGCAGGCCGACGCTCTAACCGCTGAGCCAAACCGGCCAGGGCGTGATGAGAACTTTTAAAAGGTACTCCCTTAGCGACTTCACATCTATAATAGAGTATTGTTCACTCTAGTCACCAAGCTATGCATCAAATCCCTGGAACTTATTAATCTTATCACTAGAAGTTTATACTTTTTGACCATCTTCACCCATTTCCCACACTGCTCAACACTCGCTCCTGGCAACCACCAATCTCTTCTCTATTTCTATAAGTTTGTTTTATTATATTTCACAAATCAGTGAGATTATAAAGTGTTTTTCTTTGTCTGACTTATTTCACTTATCATAATGCCCTTAACCTCCATCCATGTGTGGCAGATAGTAGGATTTTCTCCTTTTTAATCAAGATTATTTTTAAAGTAATTTTAAATATGAACATAATGAATGTCACAAAATAATGAATGTAAAGGAGCCAGAGATATTGAGAAAAAGAAGCCAAGTACACAATAGTATATACCATATACCATGCAATTATACTTATATAATGCTTAAACATGTGCAAACACACTCTATGGTATTAAAAATGAGGGTAGTGCTGAGGGGATATGAAGACGGCTGCAGAGTGGGTAGAAGCTCCACTCACCTCCTCCTGGTGCCAAACCAGGTTTACAGCTAACCTATAGAGCAATCCACCTGAATTACCTACTGAAGGACAGCTGAACAGGAATACTTTGTCCAAGGATTTGTAGAAGAACCTACCTGGAGATGGTGTAAAGGGTGGAGACAGAGAGGGCTGTCCCCTGTACCCACTGCCATGGATGAGAAGCCAGAGGAATATCTTGGCTGCAAAATTCCCCTCTGAAGAACATGGGGCCTCAACTCCACACAGGGACCCCCAAACCAGACCATGAGGGCTGGGAAGAGTAGCCTGCGCAGCATCTGACATTGAAATTCAGCAGGGACTCTGGCCGCTGGAAGGAGGAAGGGGTCTGGTAGAATCCCAGGTGCTCTCCTAAAGGGCCAACTAGCACAGGAACTAGCTCACAGACACTCATCTGGGGGCCTGGTACAGGGGTGAGCTCCATACCTCCCCTTAGCTGTGTAGTCGCTCCAACTCGATCTCTGGACCAGAGCCTCTGAGGGAGACGTGCTCCAAATGTCCCAGCCCTGAGAGGCCACCAGGACTCTCAGGAAGATACAACAGAACAGTCTCCCAATGGGGGTGGTGCTGGCTGAACCTCATGGTTCAATGTCTGTCTGAGTGTCTACCTAGAGTTTCACCAGAGAAAGCGTGTACTAAAGGTCCCTGTTGGGTGCAACCAACAAATCTTTCTGCCAGACTCAAGCTTGGCAGGATGGTGTCACTGGAATACCAAATTAGTGCACTACCCAGGCTGGTGCTGTAAGAATAGGAGAACCTGAACCTGGGAAGATGGTGCCTGAGGGTATTGAGGGATACTGACCCAGGACCAGGACCTTAATAACTGACCCTCCAGATCTCTCTTTGGGTCCGTACCACCCAGATCTTCTCTTTATGACCCTCGTAGGCCCTGAGTCTACTTCCCTTTACATCTAGATAAGATGCACTAGGACAGTGTCCAATACAGAATACATATCTAAAAAATACTGATGGATAGCAAACGTAAGCATGTTAATGGTTTCCTCAATACTGCTGTATACACAGTGACTGAAGTAATATTTCTTTACTAATTTTTTCATTCTCTTCCTGATTCCTCTTGGATCAGCTGCTTTCAACTTTTTTCTCTTTAATTCTCAGCCTATCCCATCTCATTTCTTTCTCTCTTCATTCCTATTTTGTCCAAGTTTTATATCCCAAAACCCCAAAACAAAGACAAAACAACAAAAGCAAACAACAAAGGAAACAATGACACTAATGAAACTCAAAAACAATTAGTCTGGCAAAAGGTATTTTTCTAGTAAATTAGAGAAATGAAAAGAAGCTGAGCAGGAGAAAACAGTTTTCTCTTTCACGAGTAGGAGGAAGCATAAGCCTAGGATTAGTCATATAGTAACAGTGGTGGGTCACCCATAGTGCTATCTAGAAGATAAATTCAACACTCATTTTAAAGGACTACTCACATAAATTTCAACACTTCGAGATAACATTAAGGAGAATCAGAAATGCTTTGACAAACCAATCATTAAAAGTTATTACTAAGCATGTCTGAGCTCTAAGGTAAATAAATTTATGAGCCTCTTTTGCTGTTTATATAAACTATAGATATTTTAATGTTTTTGAAATACAAATTGTGATCTTTGAAGGCCAGGCACCATGTCTTATACATCCTTGTATCACCCACGGCACCGAGCACAGCATCTTCTACTCATTGCTGAGACTATGAGTGTTGATGACTTATAAGAGGTCAGGATTATTTATGGAGTGGGAAAGACCTCATGTGGAGGGAGACTGGTCAGTGATATTATCTCTTTTTAGATTTTGACTTGTTTAATACCAGGTGGTTGAGCTGTTGCTATTCTGTTATTGCCAGTTAATCATATCCAACTGCTAAATACATGAGGTTTTCCAAATAATGGGGTTATGGTAAAGGATTCCTGGTACGGCATATTGGGATGGTATTATATCATGAAGACACACGATAAGGAAATTTTGTTAAACAAACTACATAAAATTGTTTTTCTTACTTGAAACTTCTGCACATTTGACTATTTTCTAGGATATTTCCACAAAGAAGTTTGAATACACATTAACAAAAACATACCTTATTTTAATCTGAATACAAATGTGAAGAAGAGTGTTTTCTTTACCCCTGAGAGGATGAAGTTGGAAACCGAGGTTATCCACAGGAGGAAAAAATTTGCTTCAAAGTATTCAATTTATTCATTTATCAGTTAATTACTCCATAGAATAATATTTTAGAAATATTTATTGATCATCTACTAGTTGTTCTAGAAGTTAGAATTTGAGTAGGAAACAAAACCCCTTTCTGTACAAAACTTAGATTCTGAAGATATAGTAATTAAACAAACAAATAAATAAATAACTATATAGAATGTCAAAGAGCAGTGAGTGAGTAGTAGAAAGAAAAATAAAACAAAATGGGGACTGCAGTGTGAGAGAGGAATGTGACTTTTAGTTACTAGGGATCAAGGACCATGTCTCCTAAGACGGACATGAGCTGCCTGCGGGGTTCTTGCAGATCTATATCTCAAAATAATTCTCCTGGAAGTTCCCTTTTCCCATGAGAGGGAGGTGTTTCAGAATTTGGGAATAAAGAGAAATGTTTTTACAGGAAGCAAAATATTATAATTTTATACACTTTCAGTTTTACCAGTTCATCTGAACTAACATTGCAGATGAGGACTCCTGAGGAACTGAAATACATTCAAAGGCACTCCAAATATGAGTGCTGCACCCCGGGAGTCAGGAGGTGGCACAGTCAAGAGTAGGGGAAAGGAGGCCTTCTTCTATCACTGTGTCCTGGTTTCCACAGTGGAGGCCTATGTACCTCTTTGATGAGCCCGGAGTTCTGCTGACCCAGGAGCCCTGCGAGTATCACATCCAAAGGAGCAGAGTGGTGGGCGGGAAGCTGGGAGAGGACATTCTACTCAGTGCTAAGAAGTGTTGTAAATACAAGGGAAACGGATCTGAATTTGTTCTATATGTTTCTGACAGTTTCTCAGATACTTCCTTTGAATGTGCATCTAGCAATCGAAATTTTTAATTATAAAAATCAAAATAGTGTATGCCATAGTTCAAAGCACAGGCTTATAATGATGCTCACCAATTCTCTTCCTGACCAATCTTCTAAGATGCCAAAACCATCCTTAAAATATGATACAATCAGCGTTTGCACTAGTTAGGGTTCTCCAGACAAACAACCAGTAGGATGTATAGATAGAGAAGTAATTGGCTTACCCAGACTATGCTGTGTGGGCTGGCAGACCAGAGACTCTGGAGAGCTAACGGTACAGATGCAGTCTGAACACGATCCTGCCAGAGAATTCTCTTCTGCTGTGGAAGGAAGATCTTTTTGTTTCACTGAGGCTTTCAATTGGTCGGATGAGGCTCACCCCCATTATAGAGGGCAGTTCACTTTACCCAAAATTCACTAATTGAAAATTAATCTCATTCAAAACCACCTCCAACTTGACACATGAAAGCAACCATCTCAGTCCTCAAGAAATATTTTAGGACTGATGCATTGTACATAAAAAATGCTACATATTTGACATTGTCATGCTCTAACGCAGCGATTTTCAACATTTTCATCTCATGGCACACATATTCTGCGGCACACCAAAAAATGCAATATATTTTTTGATCTGAGAAGAAAAATAGTTAAGTTTGATTCTCTCTCACACCAGACAGCTATTGTTTATGTTGACTGTTGTCACTTTTTTTATTTGACAATCTGAGGGAAAGGAGGTCAGTACCCCTGACTAAATAGTCAGGTATTGCATATTTTAAAAAGTCTTGAAGCACACCGGTTGATCTGTAACAGAAAACTAATTAATAAATCAACATATGAATTTTTGCTTGTGGTTGGAAATGATATTTTAAAATTAAATAAATAATAATTTAGAAATATATTTTTAATTAAAAAGGGATTTTCTTTCTATAGGTAACAACAATCGCACAGAATTCAAATGCTAATTATTTATATATAAATCTCAGAAGACTTTATAATTCCTTCATAAAACAGACATAATTAGTCCATTTTATTTTATTTTTTGTTTTTATTTTTTTATTAATTTATTTTTGTTACAAATTTATTATTTTTAAATCAAAAGGCTTTTTATTTAAAAACAACTGTTCAACACAATATTTAAAAATCATGTAAATTCTAAAGATTAACAGACATTAATCATCTTTAACAGTTTTCATACTGGGATCCTTACAACATATTTATTTATAACATATTTCCAAATGCACTTGTCTTTTTTTTTTTTTCAAAACCTTTCAGGATTCATACCTGATTATGTTGAAATTTTAATTAGGAGAAGACATTCATGAAAACACTGACATTTTTGTCATAATATATAGGACATTTTGAGAATTTTCCTCTTTTGACATAGTCACAAATAATTTGAAGTAAGGTTTTAATTTTCCCAAAATAGACATACCAATTTGTTTGCGCTATAGGAAAGGAATCATGTTTAGTCAAGAAATACCCTGAGTGTGTTCTATAACAGTATGTAATCTTCCTTTTAAATGATTAATTTTGAATTAATATGAAAATGTATAAGCCATTTAATTTGATTATATAAATATTTGGCATGATAAACTATGCAGGACGTGTGATGTAACACATTTGATAACGGACACACGTCTCGTAGAAGGCGAGGCTGTAATATCTCGTACAGCACGGAGGAGAGAAAGTTAGCTCTGCCCCCCAAGGAAACCGAGCTGCAGGTGCTCGTAAAACTTCCAGGAGTCTAAGCAAAGTGGCTGCTCACAGAGAAAAAAAATCACAGTGTGAGTTATAAATTTGGAAAGATAGGTTTCCGAGGAAAGTATCAGATGCTGTTTCTTTCAAATTATTTTAAAATGTGATGCCCCCCCCTTTAAAGAAAAAAGTGTGTTAAAAATTGTAGCACTACTAAAACAAAGAATAGAATAAACCTCAAAGGTCTGCCTCTGCTGCCAATCTATTTCCCAGAGGCACAAAACTGTTGCTTTCCATTTTTCTTACAATATTTTCTTATAATTTGACCAGTCAATTGTTATGATTCTCAGAAAAGGATACTCCAATACTTCATATAATAAATTTATAGCTCTTGCTATCAAGTGTGTACTAGTACCAAGGAAAATGATGTCTCCTGATCATCTTTTTTTAGGTGAGATCAAAGTCCATTAAAGACATCACAAAATCTGTTCAAGAAAGAGAAAGCCAAGGGCAGATGAAGTCAGCAGCAAAGCTGGGAATAAAATCTATAAATTTTTACAATCAGGACCATATTCTAACCACAAGCATACCCTCCTATTCCAAAATGAATTTAGTACTTCATTCCCTCCCCTCCTTTCCTCTTTTCCTCCCTCTCTCTGTCTCCCTCCCTTCTTCTTTGTTTCTTTTTTTCCTCTCTCTCTCTTTCTTTTAATTATCTGTCTCTATTATCTCTATCTTTCATTCTAGCTTTTTGTCAGGTTTCACAGTAAAACTAAAATCAGCTTCCATCTCACCATTATCATGTTAATAAAAATTTATTTATTTTTTATTTTTAAGCATTATAATCTTTATGAATTAGTAATGATAAAAACTCACATATGTAGTTTTATACATACTTTGACACAGATTTGTTATTGAAGTTATAAATACCATAGTATATTTAGAAAGCATAATATAATATTATATAACATGGCTTCTGTTGTGTGGAAAATTAGGAATACCTCATGGTAGATAACATGATCTCTACCTGATTGTCTTGAATGTCACATTCTATCTCTTTGCCCTTACCAGACTTTCCCTCCACTCCCTTCACGATCTTAAAACCATGCTGAAATTGTTTTAATAATGATAATACTGATATTTTAGGCATTCGATTTTGTTCCATATCCATATAAATATTTTTTCAAATTCTATCTCCTCTATTACTCCTTCACTTTATCGTCACAAAAATTCAATGTATTAGTTTTATATATGACCTTTTATAGAAGTAAACTATCAAAGCTTACTTATTAAGTACCACCTAATTTGTTGTTTTATTGATTAAATAAGCTGGGAAACACAGTGCTTAGAACAACACCCGAAATTTAGTAAGCTTTCAATATTAGTTATTTTTACTTTTTAAGTGAAAGTTCCATATTTAGAGACATGAACAGTCATTAAAAGGTACAAATAATTTTTAATGACTGAAATCCTATTTTAAGATCCTTGAATGCCATCAAAGGACAGCTAGTAGATAGTACTATAGTACTATAGTACTAGAATCTAGTACTATATAAGATAGTACTATAATCTCTAGTGTATAGTACTCAATGACTAATGTTGATTTCTATTGCATTTGGTATCTCAAGCATATTATTACTGCTGCATATAGAATGAATGAAAAAAAATAGCATTCAGAATTGATATTGCCTTTCAAAAATTCTGTTTCTCAGCAAAAAGTCACTAGAAGTTTTAAAATGATTCTATAGCTCAATTAAACAATTAAGATAGAAGAACAGAGATAAATTTTTGAAAGATATCTGATTTATTCTAATATTATTGGTCCAAAATTTAGTGGTGATCATAACAATAAATATCATGTATCATGTGATAATCAATTATTTAAAATTAATGTCAAATTTATATCACATAGAATTAGCCATTTCAAATTTATAATTCAGGGGTGTTTGATGTAGTCACAATGTATGCAAACACCGGCTCTCTCTAGTTTTAAAACTTTTCCATCCTCCCATAAGAACACCTTGTAGCTATTAATTATATTCCCATAATTATTAGTAATTATAACCCTCATTTCCTTCTCCCTCCATCCCTAGTAATTTTCAATCTGTTTTCTGTCTCTCAATTAGCCCATTCTGAAAACATATAAGAAGAACAAAAATACAATATGTAACATTTTATGTTGGGCTTCTTTCCTTGACATGTTTCCAGGTTCATCCAAGTTGTAGCATTTATCAGTACTTTTTTTTCCTTTTTATGGCCGAATTACATTCCATTGTATGTATATACCTCCTGGTTTATCTATTTACCGGTTTTGGATATTTCAGTTATTTCCATTTTAAGTTACTATGAATAATGCTGCTATACACATTCATTAACACATGTCTGTGTAGATATATGTGTTTATTTCTTTTAAGTATATATCTAGGAGTGTAATTGCTGAGTATTCTGTTTAACTTTTTAAGGATCTGCCAAATTATTTTCCACAGTGGCTGCACTGTTTTACCATCTCACCCACAATGTGTGGGAGTTCCTGTTTCTCCAAATCACCATGATGTTAATTTCCCCTTTCTCAAATGAAGCCAAACTAGTTGTGTGAGGTGGTATTTCATTGTGGTTTTGGTTTGTACTTCCTTAATGACCAAGAGTTGTGAATGTCTTTTCATGGGCTGGCCATTTTTATGTCTCCATGGGAGAAATGTCTATTCAATTCCTTTAACCATGTCTTAATTGGTTTGTCTTTTTGTTGAGATATAAGAGCTCTTCTTGATAGATTGTAGACATTAAACGTTCATCAGATATGTGATTTGAAAACATTTTCTTCATTTCTGTAGGTTTTCTTTCCACATTTTAAAAAATTCAGTATTATTTTATATTAGTTTCAGGTGTACAGCATAGTGGTTAGACATCATATACTTTACAAAGTGTTCCCCCGATATTTCCATTACCCACCTGGTACCTATACATAGTTATTACAATATTATTGACTATATTCCCTATGCTGTACTTTACATCCCTGTGACTATTTTGTGACTACTAATCTGTACTTCTCAATCCCTTAATTTTTTTCACCCAGCCCACTGACCCCGCCTTCTGGCAACAATCAATTTGTTCTCTGCATCTATGAGTCTGTCTCTACTTTGTTTGTTGATTTATTTTGTTGTTTAGAGTCCACGTATAGTGAAATCATATGGTATTTTTCTGTTTCTGTTTGACTTATTTCACTTAGCATAATACCTTGTAGCTCCATTCATGTTGTCACAAATGGTAAGATTTCATTTTTTTTAAGGACAAAGTAATATTCCATTGTATATATGTAACACAACTTTAAAAAATTTTTATTTTTAAATATGTTTTTATTGACTTTTTAGAGAGAGAGGAAGGAAGAGAGAGAAAGAAACATCTAAAAACATCGATCGGCTGCCTCCTGCATGCCCTGCACTGCGGATCCAGCCTGCAACCCAGGCATGTGCCCTGACCAAGGATTGAATCAGAACCTCTCAGTCCATGGGACGATGCTCATCCACCGAGCTCCGCCAGCCAGGCAACATAGATTTTTTAAAAAATCTAATCATCTTTTTTGTTGTTGTTGTTTTTTACTCATCTATATTGTTGAATGTATTACAGATGTCCCCCATTTTTTCCCCATTGACCCTCTCCCCCCAAATCCCGCCCCCCTCCTGCCTTCCTCACACTATTGTCGATGTCCATTGGTTATGCATATATGCATACAAGTTCTTTGGTTTATCTCATCCCACCCTCCTCCCCCTTCCCTTTGAGGTTCATCAGTCCAACAAACAATTTGTACTTCTTAGTTCCTTCATCTTTTTTACCCATCCCCCCAGCCCCCGCCCATCTGGCAAGCAACATAAAGTTCTCTATATCTATGAGTGTTTCTGTTCTGCTTGCTTGTTTTATTTGTAGATTCAATTGTTGATAAATACGTATTAATTGCCATTTTATTGTTCATATTTTTGTTCTTCTCCTTCAAGAAGACCCTTCAACATTTCATATAACACTGGTTTGGTGGTGATGAATTCCTTCAGCTTTTCTTGTCTGGGAAACTCTTGATATGTCCATCGATTCTAAATGATAGCTTTGCAGGATAGAGTAATCTTGGTTGTAGGTCGTTGCTTTTCAGAACCTTGAATATCTCTTGCCACTCCTTTCTGGCCTGCAAAGTTTCTTTTGAGAAATCAGCTGACAGTCTTATGAGAGCTCCTTTGTATATTACAAACTGCTTTTCTCTTGCTGCTTTTAAGATTCTCTCTTTGTATTTAATCTTTGGCATTTTGATGATGATGTGTCTTGGTGGGGACCTCTTTGGGTTCATCTTGTTTGGGACTCTCTGCGCTTCCTGGACATGTATGTCTGTTTCCTTCACCAAGTTAGGGAAGTTTTCTGTCATAATTGTTTCAAATATGTTTTCAATTTCTTGTTCTCTCTCTTCTCCTTTTGGTACCCCTATAATGTGAATGTTGGCACGCTTGAAGTTGTCCCAGAGGCTCCTTATACTATCCTCATTTTTTTGAATTCTTTTTTCCTTTTGCTGTTCTGATTGGGTGTTTTCTGCTTCCTTATATTCCAAATCGATGGTTTGCTTCTTGGCTTTACCTACCCTACTATTGATTCCCTGTAGATTATTCCTTATTTCAGTTAGTGCATCCTTCATTTCTGACTGGTCCTTTTTTATGTTGTTGATGTTCTCACTAAGTTCCTTGGAGATCTCCTTAAGTTCCTTGAAGGTCTCACAAAGTTCCTTGAGCAACCTTATAACCTGTGTTTTGAACTCTGCATCTGATTGATTGCTTATCTCCATTTTGTTTAGTTCTTTTCCTAGAGATTTTTCTTTTCTTTCATTTGGGACATGTTTCTTTGTCTCCTCATTTTGGCTGCTGCCCTGTGATTGTTTCTATGTATTAGGTAGAGTTGCTATGTCTCCTAGGCTTTGTAGGGTGGCCTATTGTTGTAGGTGTCCTGTAGGATCTAGTGGCACAGCCTCCCCGATCACCCCAGCTGGGCCCTTGAGGTGCACCCCTACTGTGGATGGTACACCCTTCTGTTATAATTGAGCCTTGATTGCTGTTGGCATGTCAATGGGAGGGATTTACTTAGGTTGATCAGCTGCAAGGACTGGCTGTGCCCACTGACCACTGGCCTCTGACTACCTCGGAGGATCAGTGGTATAGGGGCCCAACACACAGAGCAAAACTTACTTCACCAGGGCTCTGGTACCCACTGAGTCCACTCATTGAGTGTGTGTCACTTCTGGAAGTGGTTGGGTGGTGGTGTTTTGATGTGGTCTGAAGCTGTCCACTGGGTGTGCTGGCTCTGGGGCAAGGTCAGCCACTGCCTGTGTTCTATCCGGGGACACTGGCATGAGCTACAAAGTGATCTGCAGATGGCTGCTTCTTGTGCTGGGCTTGGAGGTGCCCAGGCAAAGCCAAGCTGTGAACCAGTGCTGGCTGCTTCTAGTGCCAGGCCTGGGGCCACTTAACGAGAGGTATGGGGCTCACTGAGACCAGATGCTGCTTGTTTGAGAGATTTTAGGAAACTCTAAAGCAGGATCCAAGACAGGCCAATCTGATGGTAAAGCCTTTGGAAATAGCTTGGGTGGGCCCAAGAGTTGGGTGGGGCAGGACCTCAAGCAAACACCAGGGGAGGGCCAACAGTGTGAGCCAGGTTGCTGGAGTCCCAGATATGGGGGCCATCTGCCACCCCAGGGAAGGGCTTACCAAAGGAACATCAGCCTCTGCCTGCACGTCTATCCAGGAGAAAGCCACCTCTCCGGCTCTCGTCCAGAGGCCAAACAGCTCAGTTCTTCCCTGTATGTCTCTGGCGCCCCTCAAGCTGCCTCCCCTATGAGCTCAGAGGGAGTAAGTCCGAGTAAGTCTGTGTGTGGGCCCTTTAAGAGGAGCTGCCTGCCTTGGCTAGTTGGCTCAGCGGTTAGAGTGTCCGTCTGTGGACTGGAGAGTCCCAGGTTCGTTTCTGCTAAGGGCACGTACCTCGGTTGCAGTTTGTCCCAGGCCCCGGTTGGGGTTATGTGGGTGGCAACCACTCGATGTGTCTCTCTCACATTGATGTTTCTCTCTCTCTTCCTCCCTCTCTCCCTCCCTCTCTATCTGAAGATAAATGCAAAAATGTCCACAGGTGAGGATAAAAAACAACAACAAAAAAGAGGAGCTCCCTGGGGCTCTAGCAGCCTCAGCCTCCCTCAGCCTCAGTTCCCGCTGGTTTTACAGCCAGAAGTGATGGGGATTCTCTTCCTGGCACTGGAACCCTGAGCTGGGCGCCTGGCATGGGACAGGGACCCCTCACTCCTCAGGGAGGACCTTCCCAGCCAACGTGTCCTCCTGATTTTTATCCTCCATACATGGGTGAGGGACCAGCCTGTCCCCTCCGCCCTCCCACCAGTCTCCGTGTGGCTGCTGCTTTAATTCCGTAGTTGTGGGACTGCCATTCAGCTCCATGTCGGGTGGTTCTGAAGGATGGTTGTTCTGTAGTTTAGTTGTAATTTTCATGTGGTTGTGGGAGGAGGCGATACTGTGTTTACCTGTGCCGCCATCTTGACGGGAAGTTTCCCCTAATCATCTATTGATGGGCATTTGGGTTGCTTCCATATCCTGGCTATTGTAAATAACACTCCAATGAACACAAGGGGTGCATATATCCTATTGAATAACTGTTTCGCATTTCTTTGGATATATACCAAGAAGTGAAATTATTGGGTCAAAATTTTTTAATTTTTTGAGGAACTATATTCGTGAAAATGTCCTTTGATGAATGAAAGGTTTTAGTTTTTGAAGTTTAATTTATCTATTTTTCTCTTTGTGCTTTTGCTTTCAGTGTTGAATCTGGGAATGTATTGCCAAATCCAAGGTAATAAAAATTAACCTTATTTTCTTTCTGATAGTTTCATAGTTTTAGTTTTAATGTCTAGGTTGTTGATCCATTTTGAATTAATTTTTTTATATTGTGTAGTTAGGGGTCTAAATTCATTATTTTGCATGAAGAAATTCGGTTATCTCAGCACATTTATTGAGACTATTTTTTCCCATGTATGGTCTATGTACTTGTGTTGAGAATCAATTGGTTAAAGATGAGTTGATTTCTCGACTCTCAACCTTATTCCATAGATCTTTATGTCTATTCACATAACAGTACCGCACTGTTTTGATTACTGTAGTTTTGTAATAAAATTTGAAATAAAGAAGTGTGGGTCCTTCTACTTCATTCTGTTTTTTTAAAAGATTTGTTTGGCTATTTGTGGCCCCTTATATTTCTGTATAAATCTACTTTTCAATTTCTTAAAAAACAACATCAATTAAACAAAAACATTGTAAGGTTGATAAAGATTGCTGTGATCCTGTAAATTGCTTTAGAGAATATTAATGTCTTAAAAAAATTATATCTTGCAATCCATGAATGTGGATTATTTTGATATCTATTTTTTAAAATTTTTTCCTTTCAACAATGTTTGTATTTTTCAGTGTACAAGTGTTTCACTTTCCTGGTCAGATTTTTTGTAAGTATTTTATTCTTTTTGATATTATCATAAATAAATTGCTTTCCTAGTTTCCCTTTTGGATTGTTTATTGCTGCTATATAGAAACACAACTAATTTTGGTGTGTTGATCTTGAACTTTGCAGCTGTGCTGAATATGTTTATTAGCTCTAGTAGCTTTTTTGTATTGTATGGTTTTTCTATATATAAATCATTTAATCTACATTGTGTTGTAATTAGAGATAGGTTCTTTTATCTTTATTTACAATTTGGATAAATTTTATTTTTTTCCCTTGCTTTATTGCTCTGGCTAGTTCCTTCATTACAATGTTGAATAACAGTGAATATAATGGGTATTATCTTGTTCCTAATCTTGGCAGAAAAGTTTCAAAATTTCACCATTGCATATGAAAAACTGTTTTCCATAAATTTATTTTATTACATTAAAGAGTTTTTATCTATTCCTAGTATGCTGAGTATACTACTCATGAAACAATGTTAAATATTGTCAAATGTTTTTCTGCATCAATTGAGATAATATGGGTTTTTATTTTTTCTTTATTCTATTAATATATTGTACTTAATTAATTTTCTGTTTTGAACCACTATTCCATTTTTTTTATATAAATCTTATTTGAGCATGGTGTGTAATCCTTTTAATATACAGTTTGATTCAGTTTGCTGGTATATTTTTTGAGAATATTCTTAAATGATACACATCTGTTGTTTTCCTGTGATGTTTATATCTGGCTTTGGTATCAGAATAATTCTGCCTCATAGAATGAGTTAGGAAGTGTTACCTCTTCTTCAATTTTTGTGAGTGTTTGACTGGGATTGGTATTAATTCTTTAAGTTTTTGGGAGAATTAATCATTGAAGCCATTGGGTTCTGGACTTTGTTGTAAGTTTTTGCAATCTCTTTACTTATAATAGGGACATTGAAAAGTTCTATTTCTTTTATTTTTATTATTTTTATTTGTTAATCCTTACTCAAGGATATTTTTTCCATTAATTTTTAGAGAGAGAAGAAGGGAGTGGGGGGGGGAGAGTGAAAGTGAGAGAGAAGCATGGATGTGAGAGAGACACATCAACTGGTTGCCTCCTGCACATGCCCAGACCAGGGTGGGGATTGAACCTGCCACCCAGGTACATGCTCTTGACTGGGAATTGAACCTGCAATCCTTAGGTGCACAGGCCAACGCTCTAATCACTGAGCCACACTGGCCAGGGTGAAAAGTTATATTTCTTAACTAGTCAGTTTTGGTAATTTGGTAATTTCTGTGTTTCTAAGAATGTGTCCATTTTATCTTAGTTACCTAAGTCTGTTGGCACACATTGTTCACAGTAGTTTCTTATAATTCTTTTAGTGTTTGTAAAGTCAGTAATAATGTCCTTGTTTTCATTTCTGATTTTAAGTTTTTACAAGTCTTCTTTCTTTTATTTTTAGTGATTGTAGCTAAAGGTCTTTCAATTTTGTTAATCTCTGGAAAGAACCAACATTTGCTTTTGTTGGGTCTATTTTTTTTTTTTAATCTCTCCTCTAATTTTTCTTATGCTTTTTCCTTTTGTTGCCTTTTAGTTTAGTTTGCTATTCTTGTTCTATTACTTTAAATTGTAAAGTTAGATTGATGATTTGAGAGACTTCTTCTTTTGAATATAAGCATTTATAGCTGTAAATTTTCCTCTGGGTACTTTTTCACGTAATTCCATAAGTTTGATGCTGTGTTTTCATTTTCAATTGTCTCAAAGAATGTTCTAGTTTCCATAGAAAGTTCTTCTTTGGTTCATTTGTTGTTTAATAGCATGCTGTTTAATTTTCATCTATTTGCAAATTTTCTAGTTTTCCCTATATTGATTTCTAGATTCATCCCATTGTAGCTAAAGATAATTTTTTGTTCAATTTACTCTTTTTATATGAATTAAACATTGTTTTATGGCCTAATATGTAGGCTATACTGAAAACATTCCATATGTTTTTGAGAAAGATGTTCATACTTTTTGTTGTAATTCATTATTAGGTCTAGTTGGTTTATAGGATTGTTTAAGTCCTCTATTTCTTTATTGATCTTCTGTCTGATTGTTCTACCAATTATAAAAAGAGAGGTATTGAAGGCCCTAATGATTACGGGGTCAATATCTGTCTATAACTTCAATTATGTCATTGTTTGCTTCATGTATATTTGGGGCTCTGTTGCTTTGTTTATATATGTCTAAAACTGTTATACATTCTTGATGAATAAAACATTTTATGAATAAAAATGTTCTTAGTCTCTCATTACAATATTTGGCTAAAAAACATTTTTTATTGGTATAGCTATGCTGGCTCTTTTTCGTTACCAGTTATATGGGTAATATATTCCATTCAAACTTTTGACCTATTTGAGTCTTTGGGTCTAAAGTGAGTCTCTTAGAAGCTACATAGTATTGGACAATATTTTGAATCAATTTTTCTAATTTCTTTTTTTAAATTGGCTAGCTTAATCTATTAACCTATAAAGTGATCACTGATGATAAAGGCCTTGTTTTTGCCATTGTGATATTTGTTTCTATAGTTCTTATATCTCTTTTGGTTCATCAATTCCTCCAAAACTACTATTTTGTTTTATTAATGTTTTCTAGTGTACCATTTTAATTTCCTTTTTATATCTTTTCAGTTATTTTTAAGTAGCTTCTATGGAAATTACAGTTATTGTTCTAAGTTTATAAAAATCTAGTTTCAATTATACCAATTTAAGTTTAATAGCATCTTCTATTCAATTCCATCCCTCCCTTTAATACTCTTATTGTCATAATTTACATATTTATACATTGTGTGTTCTTTAACACAGATTATTATTATCATGTTATGCATGTCTTTTAAACAATATAGGAAACAAAAAGAAGATTTACATACCAAAACAATAACAATATTAGCTTTATTTACCTGTACATTTATCTTTTCCAGTGCTCTTTATATCTTTTTGTAGCTTTGAGCTACTTTGTTTCAGCCTGAAGGACTATCTTTAGCATTACTTATGGGTTAGGTCTACCAGTGGCAAACTCCCTTAGCCTTTTAAGAAATCTTTATTGTTGAAAGTATTACAAATGTCTTCCTTTTTTCCCCTGCTGACACTCTCCTCCTTGCTCCTGTCCCTCCCCTGCCTTCACTTACACTGTTTTCTGTGTCCATTGGTTATGTATATATGCATGTAAGTTCTTTGGTTTATCTCTTCCTGCACCCCTGCCCTCTTTCCCTCACATCTTCTTGGTCAGTCTCTCCCCTACTTCAATGTCACTGGATCTATTTTGTTTATCAGCTTATTTTGTTCACTATATTCCACAACTAAGTGTGATCATGTGATACTTATCTTTCTTTGACTGGCTTACTTTGCTTAGTATAATTCTCTCCAGGTCCCCCCATGTCATCTCAAAGGGTAAGAGATCTTTCTTTCTTATAGCTGCATAATATTCCATTGTGTAAATGTACCACAGCTTTTTTATCCACTCATCTACTGATGGACACTTGGGCTGTTTCCAGATCTTAGCACTGCTATGAACATAGGGGGGCATATACTCTTTCTGATTTGTGTTTCAGGCTTCTTAGGATATATTCCTAGAACTGGGATCACTGGATCAAATGGCAGTTCCATTTTTAATTTTTTGAGGAAACACCACATTGTTTCCCATAGTGGCTGCACCAGTCTGCATTCCCACCAGCAGTGTACTAGAGTCCCCTTTTCTCCACACCCTCGCCAGCACTTGTTGTTTGGTGATTTGTTGATGGCAGCCATTCTGGCAGGTGTAAGGTGATACCTCATAGTCATTTTAATTTGCATCTCTCTGATGACACTGAGCATTTTTTCATATGTCTCTTGGCCATTTGTACTTCCTTTTTGGAGAGGTGCCTATTTAGATCCTCTGCCCATTTTTTAATTGGGTTTTTGGTCTTCCTTTTGTTGAGTTGTATGAGCACTCTATATGTTTTGGAAATTAACCCCTTTTCCATTGTATCATTGGCAAATATATTGTTCTGGGAGAACATTTTTCCCTCAGCTTTTATCTTGTAATATCTTAATTTGTCCTTCATTTCTGAAGGGCAGTTTTACCAGATACAGAATTTTTGTTTGTTTTTTTAATTGCAGTACTTTGAACGTACCATACCATTGCCTTCTATCCTCTGAGTTTCTGATGAGAAAACTGCTGTTAATCTAATTGAAGAACACTTGTGTATGACAACTTGCTTCTTGCTGCTTTCAAGATGCTCTCTTTGGCGCTGATTTTTGATAGTTTGATTATAATATGTCTTGGTGTGCGCTCTGAGTTTATCCTGCCAGGAACCTGTTGAGCTTCTTGGATATGCAGATTCACATATTTCATTAAATTTATGGAGGTTTTATGAATTATTCCTTTGAACATTCTTTCTGGTCCCTTTTCTCTTTATTCTCTTTCTGAGATTCTAATAATTCATATGATGGTACACTTTGACAGTATCCCAAAGGTTCCTTAGGCTCTGTTTCTTCTTCTTTTTTATTTTTTTTTCTTTCAGCTTCTCATACTGTTAATTTCAATTGTCCCATGTTCAATTTCTCTGTTTCTATATTCTACCTGCTCAATGTCATTTCCATAATTTTTACTGTGTTTCTTTATATGATAGCTGTCTATTTATTGACATGCCATAGCTGTCCATTCATTGTTCTTCTGATTTCCTTTACTTCTTTGTCCATGATATTCTTCGGATCTCTGAGCACATTTAAGCTGTTAATTTAAAGTATTTTTCCAGTATATCCAATGTTGGGGATTCTTCATGGATGGTTCCTATTAATTTCTTTTATCTTATGATTGGGCCATACTTTCATATATTTTTTTCAGGCTTTGTAATTTTTTGCTGTTGTTGAGAACTGGACAATTTGATATTGTAATGTGGTACCTATGGACATCAAATCTTCTCTCTCCCCTGGGATTGCCCTTGTTACTCAGTGAAGGTTGTGCTTGTCCATTTGTTCAGTTACTTTTCCAAACTGTTCTTGCAAAGACTATCTCCCTTCTGTGTATGGTCACAACAGTCTCTGTTCCATTCTATCCCTAGTCAGCCAGTAACCTATTAAAGATTTCCTTAAATACCTGGTTTTAATAAAATAGGAAAAAATAAGTTTATCTCCTTAAATTTTCTCCCACCAAAGGCACCTTCAGCCTGTGTGGGTTAAATAGATGGTGTGCCTCTGTGCCAGAACCTCAGCAATCAATAGCAATAATCAAAATCTAAAAGCTATATTTTTGGGAGCGGAAACCCTAATTTCCTATTCTGGCACCAGGAAATTGCACCAGGTTTGTGGCCTGATATACCCACAGGGTTAAGTGGGTGGGAAAGAATAGCTGCAAAAAGAAACTCATAATTCACTAAATTATATGAGTCTTCTTTTTCATTAAGCACTCCCCGCTGCATGCTGTAGATGACTAGATTCTAGAGTTCAAAACAGAGTTGCTTCAGATAATTCTTGATAGCTTAACAGTTATCTCAGTGGAGGGACTAACTCTTGGAACTTCCTAATGTGCCATTTTCTGTGATGCCCAGGTGTCATATAATGTTGAACTATTTTTTTTAAGATAATTTGTGAAATATTTGTTAAAATGTCACTTTAGTTTTAATTAATTTTAAATTAAAACCAGAGGTCTTGAATATTGGATTTGAAACTCAGAGTAAATGTTATCTCAGCTATATGACATTAGACTGACAACAGGATCAGAATAAAATGCTCTTCTTTTCTCTCTAGGTATTTTTAGGCCACCGATTTAGTAGAACAAATATAATTTTATTTAAAGCAAGATTATAGGGTAGTGAAGAGGAAAGCTGGACAGCACGGGGCAGAATAAGTCATATCAACTTCGTAAATTACTAGTAGTACCAGAGAAAGGTATTAATCATTAGACACGTGAAATTTCAAAATATCTGGATGATTAAATTTAAAATGACATATAGTAATCTTGGCAGTCAAGAATTTATACTCTGTTTTATTTACTATGTAAAACTTAATAGAAAAATCCAGGCTTGATAGGAAGAAAGAATGTGGTTAATGCAGAATCTCTCTTACATCCTGGTTATACATGCATTCATCATTTCTGACAAGAAATCTATAATTAATGTCTTCACTTCTTTAGTAGAATTCTCATATGTTTCTGTCAACAAAGTTACAAAAGTCTCATAAATTTTCTTTTACAATCATTGTTTGGTTTGGGACACTGTAGTTTTGCTATTTGCTGTCATGGAAAAAATTGACTGAAATATTTTGTAAATAGTTGATATTCTGACATATTCTCTAAGAGAAAGTAGATTATTAAGAGAACAATGTTTATGTTGGTTTACTTTGATATTATTTCTCTTTTACATTACATGTGTACGTATGTGCTCACACACACACACACACACACACACACACACACACCCCTTCATATTCTCTAGATTACCTTATAAATAATGTCAACATTTACTATTTCAAGTGCATAAAGAAAGGGACAGAGAGGGCTGGGTTACAGTAAGATGAGTAAGGTGAGTGAGGAACTTATCTCAGTCAAAATATAAGGATACAACCCCAAATCTCAGTAACCGAGATACATTTTTAATTCATATTTTTAAATAAAAATTAATTCAAAATTAGTCATGATGAACAAAATATCAAAATTTTAGATTCAGGCACAATCAACAACTGTAACGTGATAAACCCTATTGGAACCTGAGGCAAATGGACCATTTAGTGATTTTCATTAACATATTTACCTCAATTACTGAGTATTTTTGTTTCTACTTCAATTTCTGTGCCCAAGGCAAGTGCCTAACTCTCCTCATATCAGTCTTGCTAGATCTAAATTTCTGTTATTCTCACAAATATTGAATGTCTAAGCCATGAAATAGTGAAATTATTCTATGTACTCAACCATAATTTTGCATTCAAAACTGGTTTTTCCTAGTAACTAAAGTTGTTGAGTGTTAATATTTAGTTCCCAAAGAAGTAAATTTTATTAATGTCAGTAGGACCTTTAATATGGATAACTGGGCCAGAAAGCTAGCAACATTCAACACTCTCAGAGTATGACTCCAATAAAAGGACAAAGAAAATCGTGAGAAAACATTAACTGCTCTTGGTAAGCAGACAGTAGAGAATCTGGAGGCACTAGACCAGAGAATGTAATAAATTAGAAAGACACCAGAATCTGACATATTTCTTTTCCCACCATCTTTTGTTGTTTTCATTTTTATATCGTTTTGTGTCTTTGACTCTCTGTTTCTCTTTTTCACACACACAGACACACAAACACGCATACTCACACAAAACCACAGAATTCTGAAGAGGTTACTTCACATGCCCAATGATGTTCAAAGAACATGACAAGACACATCTATTAACAACCAAAACAGGTGTATGGTCTGAGAGATCAGACAGAGAAACTTTTCTGGCAAAACAAGTGTTATGATCCATCTATCCATCTATCCATCCATCCATCCATCCATCCACCCATCCATCCTTTATTTCTTCTACAAACATAATTTTACATGAGTCCAAGCCACTATATAGGTGTGAAAAGTCAAGTAGCATGTGAGAGGAAGCTAAAATGTAACATATGAAACCACCCGGACTATATATGAATGATATATCATACTGAAAAATGTAGGGATGTATAGAATGGACAAGTTACTGTGGAAAATAATATTTTGACTGGATACCCAAAGGCTAAGGACAAACATACCTATACACAAACACTGTACTCTAGTTACTAAATTTGTTTCTCACAGGGCTTTAGGTCATTAATTCGGAAACAACTTTATGTGTATACTAGTGTACAAATAAGTAAACACATTATAAATAATGAGAGTCAGTTTTTTATTTTTACTCTCTTAGAATGTATCATGCAGTATTTATTTATTTTTTATAATTTATTTTATTATTAATTTGTTTTTGTTACAGATGTTTTTCCTTTTTTTCCCCCATTGACACCCTCCTCCCCCTCCCCTTCTCCTCGTCCCCATCCCTGTTGTCCATGTCCATTGGTTATGCACCCATGCACATAGGCTCTGTGATTTATCTCTTTCCCCCGCCTCCCCCCCTCCTCTGAGGCCCGTCATCCCGTACTCCACCTCCATGTCTCTGGGTCAATTTCGTTGTTCAGTTTGCTCAGTTCTCCTGTGTGTTGCCGGCTTCCTCCGTTGGTGTGGGGGTCGCTCGGCTCCCTCGCTCCGCCTGGGTTCCTCCGTGGTGTGGGGGTCGCTCGGCTCCCTCGCTGCTCCACCTGGGTTCCTCCGTGGTGGGGGGGTCGCTCGGCTCCCTCGCTCCTGGGTTCCTCCATGGTGGGGGGGGGGTCGCTCAGCTTCCGCAGGCGCCCCTGGCTGCAGGATCTCGTTTGCTTTCAGGCGACAAGGAGGATCCTGGAGGGCAGTATGCCGTCTCCATTCTGCTGCTTCTTTAATTTCGTAGTTGCAGGGCTTCCATTCAGCTTGATTTCATGCGGTCTTTAAGTGATAGTTATTCTGTGATTTAGTTGTAACTTTGATGTGGTTGTGGGAGGACGCGATTCCGCGTCCACCTAGGCCGCCATCTTGACCGGAAGTCCTATCATGCAGTATTTAGAATTCAACATATCATATGAATATATGGTATGTATATATATAGACATAAATCTATCTACCTATATATTTATGTATGTATCTGTATCTACTCAGCCATCCAGATACAAAAATAAATATGTATATTTTCTATGCTCTAGGCATTTAGAAAGCTCAGAAGCAAGGGCATTTTGGTGATTATGTTTCTAAATACCAGATAATGGTTTATAAATATCGTTTTTCAGTAAAAAGAACAAGACCTTATTGAAGAAATAACTGATTTCAGGACTGCAGCATAGGAAATACAAGATGAGTCTGAAACACTGTGTTGTGCCAGAGAGTAAAGAAATGCTAAAAACAAGAATGAGCACATTTTAAAAGCTTATAGGAGCCACCCTGAAATAACTTCTAATGGTCAAAACTATCACATTTTGAAGGCTACAGTAAGGAAAGGTAGTTTTGGGTTAGAAACCATAGAATTACATAGCTATCCGTGTACGTATAATAATATAAACTGATAACTGAACACATAAATAAATGAGATAGAAGGGATAGATCTTTCTTACAGAATAACTACAATGTAGAAGAAATAGAGATAGGTAGAAAAAAAATCACTGCTGCAACACTACAGCAAAAATTATAGATAAGATCCATCAATAGATACTAAAACTGGTGGAACAAATTTTGAAGAGGATCGGGATATTTTCCTAATCCCAAAATAATTCACTTTAATATGTTTAACAATTAAGAGAGCCCTGGCCGGTTTGGCTCAGCAGTTGGAGTGTTGGTCTGTGGACCAAAGAATCGCGGGTTCGATTCTGGTCAAGGGCATGTACCTCGGTTGTGATTCAGTCCCCAGTCCTGGTTGGGGTCGTGTGGAAGGCAACCAATCAATGTGTCTCTCTCACTTGAATGTCTCTCTCTCTCTCTCTCTCTCTCTCTCTCTCTCTTTCATTCTTTCCTTCCCTCCCTCTCACCCTATCTGAAGATAAATGGAAAAATATCCTCAGGTGAGGATTAAAAAAAATAATAATAATTAAGAGAAAAAAAGAGTTACTTTACAATGTAGAAACCCAGCAGATACCACCTTAACCAAATGATTAAGGTTAACACCATCAGCAATAGTACATATTGATGTCCTGTAACCCCTCTAATGATAAACTGAGAAGAACACAATATCATTGCTGTATCCTTGGCAAAAATAAAAACAAATCAATATAATGATAAGAAAATATTAGAAAATCTAAAATTGAGGGATACCCAACAAAATAACTAACTAGTACTCTTCAAAAACATGAAGGTTATGAAAGACAAAGAAAGACTAAATAACTGTTATGTAAGGGAGAGATTAGAAAACATGATATATTTAATGCAGTATGAGGTCCTGGATTGAAACCTGGAACAGCAAAAGAGAATTAGTGGAAAATATTTTGAAATCTGAAAATAAATCTGTATTTAGTTAATTATATCATTGTACAATGTTAATTTCTTTGTTTTTACAAATGTAATATAGTTATGTAAGATATTTATAATAGAAGAAGCTGATGAAAGGTATATTAATGATTTGTATGCTATTTTTACAATTCTTTTGTTTAAAAATATTTCAAAATAAAAGGGTAAATAAAATAGATTAGGTAGTTTGCCTTTGGCCTCCTGTTAACTCCAACTCTTGTGTCTATCTCCATATGATACTTAGTGCACTCCTCCTCCCCTAAACACACGTTTTATTTATTTTTTAATATTTTAACATTTTTTATTGATTTTAGAGAGAGAAAGGGGAAGCGGGGGCGGCGGGAGAGGGAGAGAAACGTTGATCAGTTGCCTCCCACATGCCCCAATTGGGGGATTAAAAACCCAACCTGGGTATGTGCCCTGATAGGGAATCAAACCCACCACCTTTTGGTGTACAGGATGATGCTCCCACCAACTGAGCCACACTGACCAGGGCTAAACACAGACATTTTAAACAGACAAATCTGGGATCATAAGCACTAATTCAGTGTTGGAGTAGATAGCACTTGGGGAAGATGTTGAACTGTCCACCAGTATTCTGTTCCATCATAAAAGTCTGAATATTCATTTGGGGCTCACTTGTGCCCATCCATTCTCCACTGCCCCTGGGGAACACTTAGCTCCTGAGTCACTTGGTCAAAGCTAACCCTTTTTGTTAGGTCTCCGATTGAAACAATATTTGCTGATGTTGTTAATGCTTTTGGCAAATGCCCATCTTTCTTTCCCTGAATCATGAGTGGAAAAAATCTGGGGTTATATCTTTGTCCTCCAGTATCAACCAATCATTGATTGGCAATCACAGAACACCTTTATACCAGTCTTATCAAATCTTCCCTCTGAGTGGTCGCCTTATGTCACTGCTATTTAAGTGGGGATTCTTGAGTCAAGGACAGTCATTTCCCCATGGGCACCAATGTTTTATTTGTGTTTTTAAAAGTTAGAGTCATTATTGATCACCAGAACGTATACACTTGAATTGTAATATATACATTTCCCATTTGGGAAATTGTTCAGAACAAAGAAGCAGCACATAAGAAATTTGAGACCTATACCTGAAATCTTATATTTTATTAATTCCTGACTACAGATTTCTCATTGGGAAGATAAATTAAGATTTAGACACTATTCTTCAGGCTGCTAGCCTTCTTTTAATCCACCAGAAGTAAGCAATTCCTCCAACTGTGGTTAACTGCTTTCTTGATGAACTATTGAGGTCATTGAAGATTTGGAAAATAATCTTGAAAACAAGTTCAAATTTGTGTGATTAATTCTTGAATTAAGTAATTGTTCACTTTGTATTAGCAAAATTCATTGGTTGTAATAAAATCTTTAATAAAACCAAACAAATCTTTCAACTATGGAAATATTACTCTTGTAAAATATTGAGTGGATCCTTAAGTCATAAATGCTATACCTGATAATCTTATAAAAAACAATGTCACTGGACGGTCAAAATGGCAAATAGATTTTTATGATTAGCAACTATAATAAATTCTATACTGAGGGCTTATTATGTATCAGGACCTAGGTCAAAACTTGACATATGTTAGCTTTAATTTTTACAACGTATCTGAAGACATGACTCAAAGTCAGCTCTGTACTTCAAATTATTCTAATACTTGCTATAATGGGTAAATCCTGAGTTAAGTGGAGAGAAAAGGCAGTGGGGGTGGGATTAATGTATATCAATACTCTATCCATGTGAGAAATTCAAATTACGGGATATCATCAACTACTTTTTAGGCAAGAAATCTTTTGAAGTGAACAGAATAGGGATTAATATGGCAACATTACATACAATTGACCCTAGTCAGCACTCTTCACCAATCACCACATACATCCTGTGCCTTGGGCAGGACTCCAAAACTGAGATATTTCTCCTTAAAATAAATGAGTTGCAAATTTTTAGTAGCTTAACATTGTAGCTTCTTGTGGAGGGGTTGATTTATTTTCCATCTATTATCTATCTATCTATCTATCTATCTATCTATCTATCTATCTATCATCTATCTATCTATCTATCTATCATCTATCTATCTATCTATCTATCTATCTATCTATCTATCATCTATCTATCTATGTATCTATCATCTACTTTGATTAGGGGAAACTAAGAATCAAGTTGCCTCTGAAAGCAACTTGTTCATTTGAACAAAATTGTTTTATCATAAATGGATCTTGCTTTGCATAGACTATTATACTAAAGTTGACACATCAAAAGTGAATCAGCTGCTATTACATTGGTAAAAGTAGAAGCTAAGATATTTGTTGTAGTTAGCAGTCATTATCCAGAATAAGGCTACTTCTCTATATAAAAATATTCAAGGTTACTTCTATATATAAGAATATTTAAAAATCTTGTAAAAAATAGAAAAATACTTACAAATATATATATAAAATATTTACAAATCTTGATCTCTCTTTTCAAAGGCCACATAAACCTGAAAATAACATTGTATTATTGGAGGATATAAAAGCAGGTTTCCTACTTATGTCTAGACATACACATTTCAATTTCTTTAAATCCAACTAAAATTTTTAAATTTTATTTTTAACAAAAATATTACTTCCCTCCAAAATGACCACACACACAACTCATTTTTTTCTGACTGATCTAGGTAATACAGGAAAGTGCAAACATTGATGTACTAAGATAATTCAAGTAAACAAAAAGGGTTGTAGTTTTTCCCCTCAAAATACCAAATGTTATATGAATCTTGGAAAATGTACAATTTTTCAGTTGATTACATGAATGTCATATTTACAAAGATCTGTTAGGTTATTACTAGCTTTATGGGAGAATTTTTTATCAATCATGATGGTCATACCAAAGTTCTTAATTTTTTATTTAATTTTAGATACAGACCTGCAGGTTCATTTTACATGATTGTGAAGTTCATATACTATATACAGGAACCCAGATTAAGGGATTTTTTGGAGCTCAAATCCAGTTGGAATTCTTTAGCTAAGCTTGGCAGCCAGGTTTGGGAACTGAGTCTTCCCAGAGGGTGTGAAGTGTCACTCTTTCTAATTCTCACAAAGATGGCTATGAACTCAGACTTTAAAAAATAGTAACCACACTTAGTCTGGTTGGTGCGGCTCAGTGGTTGAGCGTCTACCCATGCACCAAGAGGTCGCCGGTTCAATTCCCGATCAGGACACATGCCCAGGTTGTGGGCCCAATCCCCAGTGGGAGGCACGCAGGAGGCAGCCAATTGATGTTCTCTCTCATTGATGTTTCTATCTCTCTCTCCCTCTCCCTTCCTCTCTCTCTGAAATCAATAAAGGAAAAAAAAAATTTTTTTTTTAAAGTAACTTATTTTGTGTTTTCTGAATTTTGATTTGTATTTTCAAAATCTGACCTTTTCGCCCTGGCCAGTTTGGCTCAGCGGTTAGAGCATTGGCCGCGGTCCAAAGAGACCCGGGTTCGGTTCCCGCTAAGGGCACGTATCTCAGTTGCAGTTTGTCCCCGGCCCTGGCTGGGTTGTGCAGGAGGCAGCCACTCAATGTGTCCTTTCACGTCGATGTTTCTCTCTCTCTCTCTCTCTCTCCTTCCCACTCTATCTGACCAAAAAGAAATGGAAAAATGTCCTCAGGTGAGGATGATAAAAAAAAAAAAAAATCTGACCTTTTCTGTCTTCACCATTTCAGTGAAAACCACATTATACCTAGTTTTTAGGCCAAAACCTAGAATCATGTTTAACTGCACACTCTGTTTGTGCTCTTCAACTAATTTTAAACAAATACTATTGGTTCTGCATTTTAAAAAATCTGGAATTTGACTTTGTTTAACTACCCCAGTGTTATTTCTCTAGTTCATGCCAACATCCTTTTCTTGCCTTGAGTATTTCAATAACTTTCTGACAGCTCTCTCTTTAAAAATTTTTTTTTCTTTATTGATTTTAGAGAGGAAGGGAGAGGGAGAGAGAGACAGAAACATCGATGAGAGACAACATCAACTGGCCACCTCCCACAGGTCCCCCACTAAGGATCGGGCCCACAACCTGGGCATGTGCCTTGGCTGGGAATTGAACTGGTGACCTCTTGGTGCATGGGTCAACACTCAACCACTGAGCCACACTAGCCGGGTGACAGCTCTCTCTTTTAAACAACTCTTCTTGTTTCAACTCTTGGCCTCTTCCAGTTCGTCCACTACAGGGGAGCCAGTGTGACATGCTGAACATGAAATCTTGATAAAGTCTTATAACGCCAAAACAGACCATTGTTTCTTTTTTGCATCTCTACTCTTGTCTTCTTCGCTCGCTTTACTCTAGCCAAGCTGGTCTTCTTGGTACTTTATGAATTTTTTTCATATTCACCTCCAGGCCTTGCCAATGTTGACGTTCTTTCAGCCTTGGACTATCTTTCCTGAAATATTTACAGTTTTTGCTCCCCTCATTTTAGTCCAGTTTCTGTTTCTATGCCACCTTTTCAGAGAGATCTTCCTAACATATCCAAGTCATAATAGCACACCCAATAATCTCCCCCCTCTAGACTGTATTACTTTTCATTACAGTACTCATTACCAGTAGACAGTATATTCCATATTTGTTTATTTATTTCCAATCTTGTTTATCAAAATGTGAGCTCCTCAAGAGCAAGGACTTGGTTTTATATGTGATTCTTTATCCAGAGCAAAGTTCCCACACATTAGGCTAAATATTCGTTCTTGAATGAATGTTTAAACAGAAATTGCTTTTCACATTTAAAATAAGGCTAGAAATAAAAATTTTAAGCTATCTCACTTTTTTCTTGGCTTTCTCTATTGTTTTCTGGTATTTAATGTTACAGAAGTCATTCTGACCTTTATTGATATAACTATCCCATCAGCCATTTTGTGATAGTTACTCTGGTTATTGTTCCATTCACTGTATTATACATATTGACCACTGGACTGGAATATTCTTCCTCTTCTCTTTGCTTAAATAAATCTTATTTCTCTTTCAGTTCCCAGCATAAAAATCACACCCTGAATCATGAGCCTACAATGTGTTTTTCTGTTTCTTTAGAAGTTCCCCAGTTTTCATTGTAGAAAATTACAAGAAAAGCTAGATTCATCAGTTTTAATTCTCTGTATTTGTGCTGATGATGCATTTGTGTATTTGAGCCTTCCATGACCATGATGCATGCAGTCTATTCAGTTGAGTGTGCTATGTTGCAGAGCAGATAGGGTCAGAGACTACTCAGGGCTTGAAAAAATGATGGAATGAGTGAATTATATGGCAGTTAGACTGCACATATTACACATTAAATGAGTTGTTGTTTGGTTAGTTCAGTCACACAGATGGTCAGTTCACTGCATTAATCAATTATATGTGATGCCCTAATTGACTGGGGTGCTAGGCAAATGGCCAAACTAATTGTCCAGTGTAAACAATATTTAAAAACTATTTTCTCTCAAATTCCAGACATTTACAAATATACCTGAAATGATAAAATGTTTTCTTTACATGAAGAATTTGTGTATAGCCTAGCCTATGGGAAAGGCGATAATATCCCATTCGTAATGTAACTTACTATGCACTGTTCATGCACTGCAGAGAACCCACTTATACTATTGAATGGAATTTGATAATTAAGCAAAATAATTTGTAAATTTTATGATAAGATATGAAGCTTCTCTCATAGACCTTTGTGTTTCTTTTTCATGTGTGCAATAAACTCAAGGATAATACATTTTAAACAGATTGATGGTAAATTCCAAAATGTTGTTGACACTGGTGTTTTATCCTAACATCTGAGCAATTATAGCCCAAAGATATTAAGAAATTGAAGCCGCACATGTTCATCAAAGTAAATGTCCTAGGGAAAATATTGCTATCACTGACATCATCTCTTTGAATAGCCATAATTTCCTTACTTTTGTGCTTCTCTAAAAATCATCTTGAAAATTATGACTGTATGATATTTTTATTTTTCTATTTAACAAAGAAAACCAACAAACATATACAACTTTGTATATCAGTAGACTTTTAAGGTTTAAGAAGACATATGCCAGCATTTCTCCCAGAGGACTGTAGTAAGACATATGTGAGTTGAGTAAGCTACTTTCATAATATTTATTGATAGTTTGTGGTATTCTATTAATTTAAAATTTGCATTAAATTAAGAGTTCTCCATTGGGAAATGCCTTATTTTCTGCCATATTTTTCTGCATATTGAATTAATAGGTTCTAATTTAGCACTTTATTTCCATCATCTAATAGTCTATTTTAAGTGCTCACTTTAAATACCTGCATAGTATAGCCAGAAGCTAAGCCTTGTCCATTAGACCTAGAGAAAGTTGTGAGATTGTTTAGGTCTCTCTGATTTTAATTATAGTGTAACCTAAGTGCCAGAGGATCTAATGAAGAGTCTTTCACTATTTAATGGTTGCAAAGCCATAAGATCTCAAGCTCGCCCCACCCCTTACCCCATGAATCCTTTCCAGTAAATAAAATAATTTTCAGAAATGTTGTTTAAAATATTTCTTCAGGTAAAAAACAACTAAACATTCTTAAGGTTAAAGAAAAGATAAGTTTGTACCTCAAGACAATATTCATCTCTGAGATAGGAGGGAAAATAATTGAATTGAATAAAAGACTGAAAGAATAATAGAACTTTTTTTTTCATAAACTCTGTTGTTACGAGGTCTAGGAAGATAAGGTTTAATACCTTCTGTATGTATGCTGACTCAATTTTGTGGCTAACTGATAATGAAAGCAAGGTTATCCTTTGTTTGCAAAACAGTTTTTCTAAATAGAAAAATCGTTAGTCATTATAATCAATTCAGTAAATGTATACCACATTAGGGGTGATATAGAGTAAGAAAACATCTGTGAATTAAGGAAAAAATAAACTCTAAGTGTGAAATTAGAATCATTTTCTGTTTAAGGGAAAGTTATATTTACCTATTTGTGTATACATTTTGAGATATCTATGAGTTAGAATTGTATACATTTTTTACTAACTCTAATTCAGAGTATGGATAACACACTTCTTTCCCAAACACCAATGAAATTAATTCTATGCAGAAACTTTTAACATAAATTGATCATTTCTTGGTTTCTCTAACAATCAGAATTGCAATAAATATGAGCAGAGAGATTTAATCCAGAGAACTATTGGAAGGGTAGGATCTTAGCTATACCTCAGAATGTTACATATTGACTTGATCAACCAAGGGAGCTACAACTTCTGACACAATCAGAAAAGTGGAAAGTCTGGATGCTACAACTAACCCACTGAGTTTGACATACTGTCTTGATGAATCAGAAGTGGCTGCCATCCGAAAACTCCACTTCAATACCAGTGAAGCTGGAAACTGGCCTCTAAAAAAAGCCGCAAAACAAAATCACATCCTTAAAACTTGCTTGTTACTTAAAAAAAAAAAAATCAAAAACAACAAACCAGCAAAAATCAGGAGAAAGATAGCTTCCTCCCAATTTTTCCTCTTCAAAACACTCATAGAAATGCATCTAATTAAAACAATTGATTTGTATCCAGTACATACAAGGAAATCTAGGAAAACATATTTAGTTCTCTGCTCTTGTAGTACAGAAAAGCACCCTAGAAAGTAATAAGAATGGATCCTGGTAGTCAACCATACCTCCCACAGCTTGCTGCAAAGTGCAGAAATACTCCAGTAGGCCATGAAAGAGTGTGACTAAATAATCTAGCCTAACAGGTTTGGATCCTATTTTGGAAAATGATTAGTTGACAGGAATGAAGGCATTTTCAATTGAAGACTACTTCTGGATAATTTTAAATATTTGTTTCAAGAGAAATAAACCAGGGGTGGTGAGACTAGATAGCTATAAATAAAAAGAAAGTGAGAATTTCCTGGCAGACAATTTCACTGAAAACTTTGTCCAATAAAGGGCTGTTTTCTGACACATTTGCTAATTAACAACGGATCCTAAAAGTAAAGTCAGCTTTCCAAGCTTTGGTTACTGATAATCTCTATGACACTGAATCTTACTCATTGCATTTCGAGTGGATCGCTCCATGAACCATTTTCTGAAAGCTGGTCAGGAAAAGCTGGAAGAAGAGGCAATGAGTTTATCAGTAGAAGCAGTATTCAGAGATCTAATTAGTACGGTGTTTTGACTAAAAGGCCGTGGAGACTTCTAATCTTGAGATTCTTATTTAATTTCTGATGAAACATTAATTCTGCTATTTACTTGCACACTTGACATTATTTTTTTTGTAAGCCAGGCACACAATAATTATAAACCCTGTCCATTTAATATGTGCTTAGTTGTTCCAATTTTACATTAAGATATATTGGCAACAATTTATTGGATATTTTTGAAATTCTAACAATATCAATATTAATATTTCAAAGGATATCAATGGTTCTGAAACTCAAATTAAAATAGGAATTGAAACTTACATTATGTATTAACTTAGTGAAAAACTACATACTCGCAAAATGACAAGCAAAAAACTCAACAAAATTCTATGGACTATCCTTAGATTTATTTTTATACTGTTGTCTCTTTTTCCCTAAAAACTTACCACATTAAATAAAAGACCACACTCACCAGAAATATCAGAAGTTGATGAGATGACAACTTGGGCGAATTAAGAGGCAACATAAATAATTATAAACCTGGAATAACAGGTTAATGAGGAAAGACTAAAATTGAACACATATATAAAATAGTTATAAAAAATGCTGAAATCATAGAAGCTTGATTTTGAATAAATATACTAAAATTAATTTTGAATAAAAATAAAATAAAAGCTTTATCTGAATAATATAAATTCAGAACAAGTACCTAGAAATGTATAACTATAAATGTCAAAAATTTGATAACATGAAATAAGGAGTATTGTGAACACCACTACTTGAATGTTCCCCCCAATTTAATTCTTTGTTTATATTTTTTAAAAGATGTTATTTTTTACTCATATAAAAAGAGAATCAAAATTTATAAACAACATTACATAGAATAGTGTGCATTAACTTTCCAAAATATAAATAAGATGTTGAAATATGTCTTCCACTAAGTGGAAATGTACTTCAATATTTGTTTTATTGAAATTTAATTGCTTAACAATGAGGCCTGTGTGGTTTATATTCATGAAATACTTTAGTTCCCTGTTAATAAATGAGATATATGAATAGCTGGTATAGAAAATAAATATTAAAACCCATTTTAACAGCCTAACCTTGTCCAAAAACAATGAGTATAAAAACAAACTCTAGAGAGAAAGAAGCAAATATGTAAAATAAACATCTGGAGAGAACTTTATATATATAGAAAATGGACAAAGTGAATACCAAGTACAAATATTTGTAGTTCTCAGAATAAAAAAGAAACAAGTAATGGAAGAGAACATATCTTTAGAGATATAATTTAATACAATTTAAGAAATACAAGAAGCTTTGAACTTATCTTTTGAAGAACACCACAGTATGTCCGTGAAAGTCCTTGAATGGAATTAGATTTTCCTTCTAATCTAGGAAAAGTTCTGAGAGTGTTGCTCATCCAGCTTCTTATTTATCTTTCTCTTCTATATGAGGGGATAGTTAGGGTGCATCGGTGTACTCGAAGATTCCTTTGAAGGATTGATTGACAGTTTATACCTGCGCAGTGTATTTTTAAGGAGATTTAGTTTAGAGCCAGATTGCCTGGATTCAAATGCTAACTCTACGTGATCTTGAGCAGGTAAATCACCTTCATTCATTCTTTAGTTTCCTCCTCCTGAAACTGTGGAAAATAATAATTTCTATGTCATCAGTTTGCATGTATAATATGTATTAGTTAAATAAAAAAAAGTAAATATAAGTAAAATAAATATGTATTTGTGAATATCAATAATGAGATGATGTTTAGATATATATAGAAGAGCTTTGAGTATTAGGCTACACAAAGTTAAATTGGAGATGCTCTTCCTAAGAAGAATAATAAGTAAAACTATTTGGCAAAAAAAAAAAAAAAAAAAAAAGATTTTATATTTACTGTAAAGTATGGAAAGATTCCATACTTTCCTGGAAACAAATGAAAGAGAAAATAGTAGTTTTTATTTTAAATGTCTAATTTATTCACTTATTACTAGCAGGGTTTTTAAAAACCAGCTTGGAAGTTCTGAGTCATGTTCTCATTCATAAAGTGTCAAAAATAAAAATAATATTGAATTACAATCTTTGCTTTTGCATATATATTTACAATGGCAAATGTATATCACTTACCTTTAGCACATTATACAGAACTTTAAATTTTGTATTAATTTTGAAAGTGAGTTCTTCAAAGTATTTTAATCATAACCATAAAAAGCTTTCAGGTGATCATCACTTAAAATGATGTACAAATAAACATGTTAAAAATTAAGACTAATTCTTACTTTATTCTTACATTAAATTGGGTTTATATAAGTTGAGATTATTTTGAATATGTACATAAAGAAAAATATCAATTAAATTTATTAACATATTTAGAAGAAGCATGAAGTAGAACATCATAAATATTTAAAAAGTTTTAAATAGATAATTCAGCTAATTTCCACAGCAACTTACTTTCATCTTACCCTTGTCTATCAAAAATTAACATATAAACCTTAAACTGAGCTGTTTATATTCAGTTCATTAAACCCATCTTAAAGTATGAGAAATTTGCAGTAAATCTTAGATTTTAAATAGTATTATTTTATGAGCGATTATAGTGCATTCATCAAAGGGTGTTAATGAATAATTACTTTCCACTTTTATCTATTTTTTTCAGTGAAAATAGACAATTTTAGTAGGCTATATATTTAATAAAATAAAAGCATGCCTTTATAGATCTATGTAATTTATTAAGATTATAACAAATACATCAAGTCATTATCATTCAATACTTCCATGTGAAAAATTCTCTTGATTGGCACTGCAGAAGCTATAGATGTGTAGAGTATATAAGACTTTGCCTTACAAATTTATTACCTACTGTTATAGGCTCAATTGTGTCTCCACAAAATTCATATGTTGACGTCTTAACCCAGAATAGGAATGTGACTGTATTTGGAGATTATGGAGATACAGTCATTCTATAAGTTCATATGAGGTCATTAGGGTGGGCCTTAATCCAATATGACTGGTGTCCTCATAAAAACAGGTGATTAGGGCACAGCCATGTGCAGAGGGAAGATTAATTGATGACACAGGAGAAGACAGCCATCTTCAAGTCAAGAAGAGGAGCCTCAGAAGAAACCAACCATTGCAAAATACTGATTTCAGACATCTAGCTGCCAGAGCTGTGAAAAAATACATTTCTCTATAAGCCATCCATTTTGTAGTCCTTTTATGGCCGCCCTAGTATCTTTGTTTATTTGGGCTGCTATAATAAAAATACTATAGACTAAGTGGCTTAGAAACAATAGATATTTATTTCTCAAAGTTCCAGAGACTAGAAAGCCAAGATCAAGGAATGTCACATGGAGGGATGAGTGAGCAAACTCTCTGGGGCCTCTTTTTTTTTTATCCTCCCTCGAGGACATTTTTGCATTTATCTTCAGATAGAGCAGGAGGGAGAGAGGAAGGAAGAGAGAGAGAAGCATCAATGCCACCCTCACGACCCCAACTGGGGCTGGGGACAAACTGCAACCGAGGTATGTGCCCTTAGCGGAAATCGAACCTGGGACTCTCTGGTCCGCGGGCCAATGCTCTAACTGCTGAGCCAAACTGGCCAGGGCTCTGGGGCCTCTTTTATAAGGGCACTCATCCTGTTCATGAGGGCTCCACCCTCATGACCTAATAACTTCCCAAAACTCCATCTCCACATACCGTCACATGGAGAGTACTAGAACTGACATACGTGGATTCATTTAATATCTTTTCCTCATTTAAAACATTTATTTAAATTATATTTGACCATTTAATGGAAAAAAAAAAGGCAAATAGCATTATGGGTCTTATGTCAATGTGTATAAGCAAAATGATTGTCAATAGCAGCACATGTTGTATGGGGGGGGGGGTTCATAACCACTGTATGAAATAAAAAATACCAGATTATAACCTGCTGAATGAGGAGGTACAAGCCACCCAAACAGGGTTGGCAGTAGCTCCTTCAGCATTTGAGCTGCCCCTTCGGGGTTGTGAAAATCTTCCATTTTGACTGACGGTTCCATTTCAACATACTCACACAGGGAAATAAAGTCACGATATTTATTAGTTATAGAGCCCAGAACTGAGATATAATGGGCCAGGGGAATGGCAGTCCTCCATCACATGTGACCAAAGAACAGGAGATAGAGAGCAGGGTAGCATCTACCTGTAACTATTTTTTTTTAAACCCTCACCTGAAGATATTTTTTCATTTATTTTCAGACAGAGTAGGAGGGGGAGAGAGAGAGAGAGAGAGGAACATCGATGTGAGAGAGACACATCGACTAGTTGCCTCCCACACAACCCTGACCAGGGCCAGGGACCAAACCGCAACTGAGGTATGTGCCCTTGACCAGAATTGAACCCTCGACTCTTTGGTCCGAGGGTCGATGCTCTAACTGCTGAGTCAAAGAGGCCAGGGCATATCTATCTATTATAGGATGGTTGTGGAGGATGTCATTTTTCGTGATCTCAGCTCTAAGTAATTGTTTTAAAAGATGGCCCAGGAAAAGTAAAGCAGGACTTTGTGGTGGGAATCCCAGGCTCGGGTTCTTATCCAAATGTCTAGACTCTAGGTATCATACTGCAAATTACCAAGGCAACAACTCAAAAGAGTTGTTTTCTCATCAGACATGGGAATGGAAGTATGCTGCTGTAAGGTTTCATTGCTACATATGAAGTGGTATCACATTAAACACGTTTTCAAGCACTTTCATTCATTCAGCGTTTTCTATGTTCCTGGCTCTTTATGTTGAAAGATTTTCCTGCTTGAGATTCCTTTCACCTGATTTGTGAGGTCAATGGGGAGAACATACAGATTTTTTTACTTGGACTAAGGACATATTTTAATAGCTATGCTTTGTAAGGATTTATTTACTTGTGATGCTTATGATGAGTTTGAATAGTGAGCTCCTTCAGTTTTCATGTCCTCCCTGCTCTCACCAAAAAAGAAAACAAAAAGCCCACTTCTATAATCCATCAGAGACCTTATATTAATATTTTACTGACCTTGATTGTAGATGTTTGTTTTTTTTGTTTGTTTTTCTTATCATCATTAAGTAATATTTAAGCTCTTTGAGGTTAGGCATTTAATTGTATCTGTATTTGGGAGCCTAGCAAAAATAGGTCAAAATAGTTTTCAGAAATACTGTGGTTCCCATTTTTGCTTCTCTTTGCAATATGTACAAAGTGAAAAATATATGCTTCCATTTTTATTAAAGCAATCTTGGTAGATCAAATAAACCAAATAGCATTTGAACAGGAAAAGTATCTAGATCTGAATTGCCTTAATTGGACATTTATATTGATCAAGTTTAATATCTAATGGCTCCATTTCGTAAGTAGAGAGGATAAATTTAATGACAATCCCAAGAGAGGATTTTGTTTAATACAATTAACAAGAAAGAGAACCACTTTCATTTTATTAGAAAGAGCTTTTATCATTCAGTTTAATCTACTTAATGATTTCCAAGCATAGTTAGTGAGTTGATATCTATGTATATTCACAATGCAAAGGAGTATCAACACAGATGTTTATAAGCAAGAAAAGAAAGGGAAAGGTAATATAAGTACTGAAGTATATGCAATAAGGGAGACTAATCTGTATATTCATGAGGTGAGTAAGAGTTTTTCCTTCCTCCTGTAGTAAAAGTTCCAAGTAATTATTTCCTTTGACTAATGAATGCTATTTCCTATTTATGCAATAGTTCTAGGCTTTATAAAGTGATTTGTATTTTCAGAAACATTTATTGGACCCTTTATATGTATAGGAGGATTGTTTTATTTGTTACATTTTTCTCTCTAAGCAATACTTCTGAAAGAATAGTTTATTGATTTTTTAGAGAGAGGAAGAGAGAAGGGAGGACTACCCATGTGAGAGCAGATGTCCATGGGCTGCCTCTAGCATGCCCCCCAGCAGCGATCAAGCCTGCAGCACGTGCCCTGACTGCGAATCAAACCAGAAACCTCTCTGTGCTTTAATACGATAAATGGATGCAATAAACAAAGCCTCATTTACAAGCCATTTTGGATCAAGAATTTACTGTATTCAGTTATTAACTCCATATTTTCCTTATGCACATCTTTAAATACTATGTGTGTCTTGTATGAGTTACTTTTTGACCTTTCAGTGGTCATATCCTCCTATGAAGCCTTCTTATCCAGCGTCTTTGAGCAATCTCTCATACCACTTAGCACGTTACACTATAGTTCATAGTGTAAGTGATTTATTTTTAATTATCACTTTTATTTGTTCCTCTGGCCTACAAGCATTTGTTGTGTGAACTATATGTTAAGTAGTCTTCTGGAAAGTTCTTGAGGAAAGAAAAATCAATTAAATATGTTTGTCCACTTATACTTGTGAATTTGTAATATTTTCAAATGAATGGCTAGACAAATGGATAAATGAATTAATAAATGTCCACTCCCTAGTATCTTTCTGTATGGATAAGGGATTTTTTTATAGTTGCTAACAAGAAGAAAACATATATATATATTTTTGGTTTAACAAAATATTGTATGCGTAAAGTTATAAAGAGGTAACGGCAGGAAAATTTAAAATTAAAACATGAAACCATTAACTAATTCTTGTTTTTTTTTTTTTTCTTCCATTTTGTGTTCAGATAGAGTGGGAGGGAGAGAGAGGAAGAGAGAGAGAGAAACATCGATGTGAAAGGGACACATCGAGTGGCTGCCACCCGCACGACCAACCAGGGCCGGGGACAAACTGCAACCGAGGTACGTGCCCTTAGCGGGAACTGAACCCGGGTCTCTCTGGACCGCAGGCCGACGCTCTAACCGCTGAGCCAGACCGGCCAGGGCTAACTAATTCTTGTTTTAATCCTGACCCGAGGATATTTTTTTCCATTTATCTTCAGATAGAGTGGGAGGGTGGGAGGGAGAGAGAGAAAGAGAGAGAGAGAGAAACATCCACGTGAGAGAGACACATATACTGGTTGCCTCCCGCATGACCCAGACCAAGACTGGGGACCAAACCGCAACCAAGGTACGTGCCCTTGACCGGAACTGAACCCGTGACTATTTGGTCCATGGGCCGATGCTCTAACTGCTGAGCCGAACCAGCCAGGGCCATTAACTAATTATTTCTCACAAAATTAAGTGGTAGACATTTTTGGAATTTTCTTGCAGTCATGGAGGTACTCATAATTTGATTATGTGATTTGTAATAATCACTATAAACTACTGGATTTGTGTTTATCCTCACTTCTCAATTTCTGCTCATCTGACAGGCAACTTATTTCAGTGAGTATGAATTTATTAAATTGCGTTATACATCAAGTCTTTGTTACATTTACAACTGAGCCATGAAAACAATGAACAGTGGACTCAGAGACAAAAGTAAGAAGAATATGAGTTACAATAAAAAGATTTTTTACATTTAAATATGTGATCGGCAAAAATGTATACATGTAAATATTTTGTTCAAAAACATATTTCTGGCATTAATTAAGGAAAAAAACATTTCTCAAAATATCAGTTGTATACACCTGTCAATAGAAGAATGAAACAAAATGATTAAGCACAGTTAAAAACACCAAAATAGTTCCTAACTGAAATACTATTTCACTTTTAAAAATTATATATAGGCATATAATAGAGTCTGTAAATTCTTTATTAACTATGCCCATGACTCTGTGCTGGTGTTAGTTGGATCTCTGTATTTAATCTCCCTAAAATAATAATGTATCCTGCCCAGTGGCTTCAAATATTACATATTTTTAAATGGCTTTCAAATATTTCCTTTTCTAATACATCTGTACTATACTGTAGGCCAATCAATATTCTAATCACCTCTTGATTCCCTAATTCATTCAGCTTCTTCATATCCAATAGTTCTTCGTGTATTTGGTTACATCCTAAAATTTCCCATTATATTTTCTATCTTGATGAATAGTCTTTCTTCCCATACAAGAACCAAAAAAAGAAAACTATGAATTACTCAATTTCTTTTACTCAAGACTTCCATACATGATGAGACAGACATCAAAAGAGATGCAGTGATTTTGCAAGCAAGCATTAGAAATAATAGTCAGAAACAAATTCCATTACTTCTGTAACCAGCCCAACTCTCTTTCTAGTAAATAACTGCCCAGATAATAAATTTCATTTCTTTTCACCTACCTCTCTAAAACTTTGGAAACATGACAGTAGCCCATAGCAGGTGATGCCTGGAAACACAATGTATTACCTCACTGCTAAACCCCCTCAGATTTTCCTTGGTAAAGCACCTTACTTGTTTTCGAGTACTAGGTAGTCTTATGCTTTAGGGGAAGCTGTACCCCTTCCTTAGTCCATTGTAATGATTCAAGGTTAATAAAGCCCGCAAAATGATTTTATTCTCTGAGTTTTAAAATGGGAATGTACTACAAATTTGACTATGTTGAATTCTGATGGAAGGTTTTGGGGGAAAAAAATTCTTGCTTTTGGAAAACAATAGTCTGCATCACTATAAATGACTGTAAGAAAAAACGCAAAAAATTTATTGAAATGAGGTAAAAACTATATATATATATAGAAGTGTATATATGTATGTTTAATTAGAGAACCAGAGGAAAGACTTATGGGTGAGGAACTCTTAGAGTAAGTTAGCCTGCTTCTTAGAGCAAAGCAAATAAAGATGGAAGAGTGGGGAAAAAGACAAGCTGAGTTGATAATAAATATGATGAATTTAGTCCAGATATTTAAAAAGATTGACTTCAAAAATTTTTATGGTAAGAGAGACGATAGCAATACCTTGGTACTATCTCCATCTTCTCAAGTGGATGCCCATAGAACTCAGTGGTTTCAAGTAACATTAATAAGGTCACAAGAAGAGTAAGTAAGTGATAGAGCTGAAACTTGGAACCAAATCTTTATACCACCACGTCAGTGTTCTTTACATTTAACAAAGAGCACAGTGGTGCAGACTGAGTAAATGAGAGACAACGGAGAAAGAGCAAAGTTGACAGCTGTCTCAGAGAGCCACCTTATGTAGTTAAGCCTACCTTAGGGCATTGAGTATATAGTGGTAGTAGGGATAGAATGTGCAGGATGACTTATTGAGACATGCTAAAGATGAAAAGGGAAGAGCTGTTAAGAGAGTAACCACATGAGGATGATTTGGTTGGAAGAGTCCAAGATGTTAAAGAAAGTGTGATATTGCCAAGAAAGATGAGGTAATGAGGGCGAGAATGTTGGTACTGAATTCAGTTTTAATGCTTTTTGTCATACATGTAATAGACACCCATTGTAAAATTAAGAGACCTGGACAAAGATTAAACAGTTTTAGAACCTCCATTTTAGTCTCACCCCCTCAAAATCTAACATGCTAAGAACAGTGCCTAACAAATACTAGATCTCAATATATTGGTTGCATAAAGGAATAACATCATTGGTAGTATTATAAGAGCAATTAAATAGCAGAGCAGGGATTTAAGTTTCTGCTTTCCCAGAGGAGATTTTCTCAGTTAACATAATCTAGTTCATTGAAACAGAAATCCATAGAATAATGAGTAGTGATTTTCCAGGGCCTTGCATATTTTGTATGTGAGCGATATTTCATGTGGACAGCTTATGTATCACATATTACTAAATTGTAACATTCATTTGGTCATTATAAAAATGTATAATTTTAATTATAATAAAAATTATAAGAGATTTCATGCACAATTTTGATTCCTTAATCAGTTTTGGATTACCCCTATGATTAACTGTTAATTATTATTGGGAGTGACCTGAACTTTTACTCTGGAATCTGGAAATGAAAAAGGGAGGGGATCAATGACTAGTGAGAAAAACATTCAAAGGCTGTCCACTTCACTTGGGAACTCTTCCTAGCGACCTGCATCTGGGAATTTGGCCTCTCTTACATGCCGAGGTGGTCTGACCTTGCCCATTCCCCTTCTCAGGTGCCTCTTTTTCATTAAATGCTCTCAGAAACCACTTTTATTAGAGCTCAACCTAAAATAATTTCTAAAAAATGTGTATGTCTATTCACAAGAGAAGAAGGAAAACACCCTGAACTCAGATGCAATAGGATATTGAATTCAGCATTTCTTAAAGCTCTTTACAAACATTAGCATCAGTAATTAATCCCCTTAATTCCCCATAAATCATATTTCATTATCCTTGATTTACAAGCATAAAACTAAAATATCAAGGAAATGCATGGCCTGCATTGTCAGACAAATCTTTTTAATCATTACTTTCAACATGTATTCTCCTCAAGAACCCTTATGGTTTCTCCCACATTATTTCTCAATCCTACTATTTCTGCCTTTATAATCTAGCTTCTAACTACCTAATCTATTGACCCCAATACTACCCAACACATGGATATGAATCTATGAATTCAGGTCTCTTGATTGTTCCTTCACTTTAAAAGTGCTTTTATTGTAAATACAATCTTTATCATACATTGGAATGTGAATTCCAACATCAGCCTCCTCCAGTCTATCTTCTAAACTGTTGTACCAGAAAATGTCCTGTAGAAGAGAATCTGATCACAAATTTCCCCTGTTGATATCTTTCATTTATTGATAAAGTAGACTTGCTAGGTAGGAAGTTATCTTTTTCAGATCAGCTCTGAATAATACTGATTATTGATTATATGGTTAGTAATCTTCTAGGTGTTTTCACAAATACTTTATTCCATTCTCACTATACTCCCATGAAGTTATCTTATGTTGTTGTTTTACAAAAGAGGATACATTTCCTTTTTGTCAAATATAGGAATCAGACAGTTTTTCTGACATGAATTTTTAGTATAAGTATTGTATTTTCAGTATACAAGACTAAATATATAGTCTTATAGATGTCTTCTTTACCCTGAGATCGACCTTAGCCTGTCTATACAAGTAACTCACCTTAACTAGTATACCTAAACTTCACAATTTAGGAGTACACACAGAAAATAGAACTGATTGTGTTGAAAACAGCTACCAGTAAGGCTCAAATACTAAACTTACTTTATCATAGATATATTAGCATTCTAAGGTACCATAACAAAGTACCACAGACTGAGTAGCTTTAACTATTTTGGAGGCTGGAAGCCCAAGACCAAAGTGTCTGCAGAACTGGTTTCTTCTGAGGCCTCTCCTTGGCTTGTAGATGGCATTCTCCTATGTCTTTACATGGTCTTTCTCTGTACATGTCTGTGTCCTAATCTTCTGTTATAAGAATACCATTGAGATTGGATTAAAGTTTGCCCTAGCATTTCATTTTAGATGAATTACCTCTTTAAAGACTCTGCCTCCAAATATAGTCATAATCTGAGGTACTGGTGTTAGGACTTCAATATATGAATTTTGGGGGACCCAGTTCAGCTCATAACAGACTAAATTCTTAAGTTAGTAGTTAAATATAGATTTAACTTCATTCCAAGGAATAATTTATACACTGAGAGAACTTGGTTAAAGGTCCACTCTTAACAACTTTTTAATATAATCATTTTATGAAATGGAGATATCCAAGAAAAGATACATTCAGAGAGAAATTTGATATAGGAAGGGTTAAATTTGTGCCAGGATATATTTTCTCAGTTTTCTACAGAAATACAGTCCCATTTGGCAGAAGACCAAATAAGGAGAAAACTTAGAATGTTATTTGCTTTTGATCATTTGTCCATCTGTCTACAGAAACCCCATGATATTGTTTTCCAAATAGAAGCCTACTAATGTCAGAAGCATGGTACTCGCCCCGATTTATCAATGCTTAGCCAGTTTCAGTTTAAGAGAAGGTAATAATAATGGAAAATTCCATTTCTTAAATATGGTTAAACTTTCCCCAAACTAAAAGTTTCAGTAATATTGCTCAGTATATACTTCTTAGCCTTTAAATCCATATTCTATTGTGTTTCATATAAGTACAGATAGACTCTTTTTGGGGGGTTCATTCACATATACTCAGTGCTATTGCAACTATTGCAAAGCATTATACAATATTTTCAACCTTTTCACTACATAGAAAAAAATGATTTGTTAGCCATAACCTAATTTTTTCTTATATTTTCTTTCTTTCTTTTCTTTCGTTCTCATTTCTCTTTCTTTCTTCTCTCTCTCTTTCTTTCTTTCTCTCTCTCTCTCTCTCTCTCTCTCTCTCTCTCTCTCTCTCCCTACTTTGCTTCCTTCCTCCCTGTTTTCTTTCTTTTTTAAAATTGACGCATTGATTTTGTTTTTTATTTAAAATTTTTTATTAAATTATATTGGCATGCAATAACATATTAATTTCAGTTGTACAAGATAGTAATTCGACATTTTTATACCTTATGGTATGCTCACCATTGAGAGAAGGAAAACTTTATATTTATAAAGTAAAAAAAAAAGTATGTATGTATAGTACATTTTTAAAGTAATTCAATAATCTTGTTTTTATTCCTAATGTAGATAAGGAATTTTAAAAATTCTACAATATTTATAAACTCCATTAAGTACAAATTATGCCACTATCCATAAAGTAGACAAAAATTATTACTCATCTCTAACCATATGCATACAGTTTTATATAGTTGAAATCATTCTCTATGCACTATTTTTTCCTAATTAGTATTATCTGTATGTTCTAATAAACAGCTAAGTTGATGACCACTGGTATAATAGGACCAGAATCCAATAGTACATCCTTTTTCTCTCTTTCAATCTCATGTTTATGACCTGATTAAAGTCCTGAAACTCTCTAAAACTATAGTAGCACTTAGAAAAAGTGCATAACTTCCTGATAAAGTTAAAAGCTTAGTGTATATTTAGTAATAATATGATGTGTTTATTTAAATAAAATTATTATGTATCTCTTACTATGACTCTCATGTCCTTTTCTGATCTGGGATTACATTTTTCTTTTAAAATATTTTCATCTAAATAACTTAAAATTAAGAAATATATGGATATTTTGATTGAGTTAGTATGGAAAACATGTATTTTTCTTGGAAAAAAATGACTTTTTTGATGGATTTTTCTATCAAAGAACACCAAAAACATGGTATGCTGCTCCATTTTACTTATTTATTTATTTAAATGTTTTAATTGATTTTTTATAGATAGAAGAAAGAAGAGAGAGATAAAAACATCGATGTGAGAGAGAAACATTGATCGACTGCTGCCTCTTGCATGCGCCACACTGGGGCTGGAGCCCGCAACCCAGGCATGTGCCCTGACGGGGAATTGAGTCTGGACCTCTCAGTCCCTGGGACAACACTCAATCCACTGAGCCACAACAGTGGGTTATTTATTTTTAATCCTAAATTTGAGTTTACATTTTGGGGGGACATGCCATTCAAATATCTTATCAATATTATTTCAAGGAAATAATGTTTTTGTTGCTATTTAATAAGTATTTTTAAATTATGATTTTTTTTATCCTCACCAGAGGACATTTTTCCATTTTTTGTTCAGATAGAGTGGGAAGGAGTAAAAAGAAGAGAGAGAGAGAGAGAGAGAGAGAGAGAGAGGGAAACATCGACATGAAAGGGACACATCGAGTGGCTGCCTCCTGCACAACAAACCAGGGCTGAGGACAAATTGCAACCGAGGTACGTGCCCTTAGCGGGAACTGAACCCGGGTCTCTCTGGACCGCAGGCTGACGCTCTAACCGCTGAGCCAAACCGGCCAGGGCTGTATTGTGATTTTTAATGAATGACTTGATATACAGCTAAACCATTGATCCTCAAATATTTTTGTTTTATAGTGCACTTTTTAAAAGAAACTTACATCGAATGTTTTTAGTTTCTTTACTGAATAATCCCTTTTTTCTGCTTTCTTAAAGCTCTGAGATTTTGTTTCATATATTGATCATGAGTGCACTGGATTGTTCCATCCATCCACACACGTATAATTCATGTGTTTTGACTACGGCCTTCAGGATGGCCCCTTATATGCATAGTTAGTTTAAAATTATGTTCTTAAAACAGTCTGGTCCATGAATGTGTTGGAACCAATGGTGAATTCTAGTACTCTGATTCTTTTTTTTTTTTTTTTTCTTTATTCATTTTAGAGAGAGAGGAAGGGAGAAGGAGAGAGAGATAGAAACATGGATGAGAGGGAACATCGACTGGCAGCCTCCTGCCTGCCCCCCACTGAGGATCGGGCCCACAACCTGGGCATGTGCCCTGACCGGGAATCGAACCCACGACCTCTTGGTGCATGGGTCGATGCTCAACCACTGAGCCACACCGGCCGGGCAGTACAGTCGGCCCTCGTTTTATCGCGGTTAATCAGTTCCAGACTCTACCGCGATACATGAATTTCCGCGAAGTAAGATTCTTTATTTATACAGTCGTCCCTGCCACTTCACTCTTCCACGTTGGTGGCTTCACTCTATCGCAGTTTTTCGAATATAGTGTATATATATGTATAGTATTTGAACAAACCGCGATAGAGTGAAGCCGTGAACGTTGAAGCGCAAAGTGGCGAAGGACGACTGTACTCTAATTCTTTTTCCCCCATGGATGACGTGCAGTTCAGACGTCACCTGGACATGCTAGAGTCATTTTGTCACTGTAAACAGAAGCAGCCTCTGGATGAAGCTGATATGAATAATTCAGTTAAACACCAGAAAATTACTAATAATGATGAATCTATAACATGAACACATCTCCTGTCATTCCATATTGTCCTCAATTTGCAGAGATTATTTTCCTGACTATTGTACTTATTGGTCTTTCATAATTTTTATTTAATTTTGTCTTGGTTTTTCCTTGACATAAAGATAATATCAATATACATGTTATTTAGTTTTGCTTAGGACAGAACTTGACAAAAATCAGGTTGCATAGTATGAAATCTTCTGCAACATGTATTTTTTTTTAAACAGAAAACTGTTTCTGAGCTTGATATCAATGTATATAGCAATTTATGTGCTTTTCACCATGCAATTTATTCTGAAAGTGTTATATTTTGTCTTTCATATTAAGATCATTAACTCATATTGAATTTTTATTTATGTGTGGTGTGTAGCCAGGAGGATCCAATTTCTTTTTGTGTGTTTGATATGGATAACCAATTGTTTAACATCACTTACAGAATGATTTTTTTCTTTTTTTCAGTTACTTATAATGTTACTCCATTATATATAGGGTTGCATTTACTCTTTTGTTCCTTTTTATACAAAGGCTTGTTTCTAGTTTTTGTATTCTATTTTACTGGTCAATTTATCTATCTCTGTGTTAATTATTTACTGGTTTAATTACCATAAGTGTATAATAAGTTTTGACATACGATGTATGTTTGATGTATACTTGGGACTTTGATCTTCTATATAAATTTTAGAATCTTTCATAAAGTTTCCTAAAAAAAACCCTTCTAAGAATTAGAAATATGCATTAAGTCACTATGATATTGATGGGAATGATTGATAATGTCCTGGAATAAAGTGAAAATTGGGATGAAAAGAGAGCTATGGAAAGAATCCCTTGGATTAGTTAATATGTGGTGATGAATAAGAAGCCAGAAAAGAAGAATGAATTGAATGATTAGTAATTTAAAGATAAAATTCATATTAACATGGTATTACAAAGGCTCAGAAAATAGATAAGATCATTTCAAGATGAATAAAATAATCAAATTCTCTTGTTAACATAAGGAATTGACCTTGAGACAATGGCACCTTGAGAATTCTATACTTGAGACCAGGAGATTTTTGACACTGTAAAGTCTTGTGCCTGTGAGATTGCAACACTGTGCATCTATTAGACTTTGAGACTGTGATATTTTGAAACTGTGAGATTGTAAGATCACAAGAGCTCTTTCTCCTGTCCTGCTTGCCCAGCTCCTTCTTAATTGCTCAATGAGAAGAATTATTATCTGGAGCTCCTCTTGATTCAAATATGATGGGGCAGTCTAAAATTTTGTCAGAAGTTTGTCTAGTTCTCACTTATGTAGTGACAGACAATCATTTTCTGGCCATCTCTTGTGTATGTCATCCTTGCCCAGCAGCTGGAATGATAGGGCCACTGTCCCTTACTCACCTACGAAATGGCCGTCACTTCAGTTTCATCTTTTGGGTTTTTTCATTCCTATAATCATCAATGGCTTTAAAGAAAGAATTTTAAGTGGTATATCTGATGATTTCTTGCCTTTTGATAAAGCTTATATTTTCCTTATTATTCTATATCTTATCTGGAAGCAAAACACTTCCATTTAAACTTTTGATATTATTTTATACATTTGTTATATTAAATTGAATTAATTAACCAGTAAAATACCTGATTTTATAAATTAGTTATGTATTGATATACATAAACTATTTTTGAAATGGTTCCATGATTACTTTTAAAGAAATTGTATAATTGTTTGTGGAACATATTATTAAATGTTTAAATCAATAACTATGAGTGGATCTAGGTAATAAAATTATATCTTTAACTAGTTTTTATGCTGGATATATCATAGTTTTCCCCAAAATTCATTGTTTGGTCCAATATTCCTTGCATTTCAAACTTCTTTTTCTTTTTAACTTGGATGGTACCATGTGTTTTGACACAGTGATCCTAATCTTTACAACATATATTTTCATTCAAATTAGCACCTATTACCATTTTTTGCCTTGTAGTTTAGTTTGTCTGATGGTAATAGATCCATAATCCGTAGCAGCCTTTTGTTTGTGTGGGGGTAGGGGGTGGTTGTCTTTTCTTCTGCTTTATAAACTTTCTTTGTCAATTTGCTAGAAGTATTTTTTTTTCATCAGAATATAGTAGACATGCAAGAAAATAAGTGGTCATAATTTTTGCCCTCAAGGATATTAAAAGGTAGTTGAACTAGGGTTCAATAGTTATTACCAATAGGATAATTAAGGGCATGGAGATATTTGATTGATGATGAGCAATAGTTTCCACCAGTATATCAATGAAAATTTAATTTTTTCTAGTGTAAATGGAAAATGGAAATTTTCCATTTGCCCAATTTCTTTCCATTGAGCTTAAAGGTGATAGAGATAGGTATTTCAGGCAGAAAAGTAGAAAGCTTGTGGTAAAAAGATTTCAATGTGTTATTATCTATCTCAGGTGACAACACTGGGCAGTGGGGACATCATCAGCTAAGTGACTTTGAATAAAACCTAAAGGATGTGAGGCAAGTGTATTTGGGACGAGGTGAAAAGCAAGTCTTTATGACTTTAAGACCCAGCACGTCTAAGAGCAACAAGAGGCCATCATGACTTTATAGCAGAGAGAGAGGGCAGACTGGTGTGAGATAAAGTCCAAGAGAAGGTGATGAGGGCAATGAACCCAGCAGGCTTTGTACAACTGCTGGCAAAACCCAGTTCCTAATCCAATGCTTGAGTCATTTTTTATTTAATATATAAAATGTTTTGAATATTTAAAAGCTAAATGGAACAACTAAAAATTATCAGTCCAAAATACTTAGTGTATCAACCAGAAAAGTTTTTAACCACTGATTAGTATCTTAGAAGGGATTCCAGAGGAAGTAACTCCAACTGTTTGGGAGAGTGAGAGAGAGCAGATGGGGAGTTAGCAAGGTGGTCAAAAAGAGCATGTCCTTAAAAGAAAACTCAGAAAATAGACATAACTAACCAAAGAAGGGAAAAGCCATCAAAATCCAACATTGTTTGCCGACAGTTTTTTTTTTTCTCAAAATTAATTTTTGCATTTATCCATAGTTTTTCACGATGTCTTTACTAAAAATGATCTCACCAGCTATATGTGGTAAACTGGCCATATGCTACCAACTGATGATCTAGACTCTGGGAAATTTTTTGTGTATATAACTATTTTCAATGTTGAAAATGTTTTTTTCACACGTTTATCATGAAGTGAGATTCATAATGTTTAAAATACCTTCTAGGCAACAAGTCTGAATCTGCTAACATGTCCCAGTATTTTCTTTACTTATCAAAACTCTGTTAACCTTCTTAACAGAAATATATGAAAATGAAAACTGTTATCTTATAAACATGCTGTGACATAAATTATAAAGTATGTGACTTAAAATTAAAATGATGTATATGAAACAATTATCTAATTATATAAAAGTCCCAAGCTGGTGCCTGGCACATTATAGATAATAAAAAGCAGATGTGATAATTATTAACATTAAAATTATCAATATAGGTTGAGCTAGTTTACCTATGGTGAGTTTAGAGTCTTAAAATTGAAGATGAAATATGTGCATAATTTGACTTATCGACACTACCCCACACAGTCCTTGTGTTCTCTACCTGTTGACCTATTATCTCTCTAACATCTCTTGGTAACAAATTGGTGTATGTTATAAATTGGCTAAAACATTGTAAATTATATTTTCTTCTAATACCCAGGTTGTTGGTTTCTTCTGGAGTTTACCATTTATTTTGGGACATACATAAACTATTAAAGAAGTCAAACCTTAAGTTTTTGAACCTATGGATAATTATAGTTCTGGTGGACACTGTAAAATGCTTAATCCCAAAGCATTATCTAGTCCCATATTTATAATTGTTATACATAAAATAGCACCAGATTTTTTGGTGCCCCAACCCTTTTACATTGTATTTTATGAGATTTTTTTTTTCCTACTGTGAAATGTATATTGTTTGGACAAGAGAAGTGATAAGTTTGTAGCAATGTTTTTATTCTGGATTGATTTTCTATATATTATAATCAATTTTGTTTTTTTGTGAGAAGTGACAGATTTATGTAATTTTTGATTATTAGATAAAATTTGATAGTATTTTAATTTGACCCTTTTTTGTTGTTAATCCTCACCCAAGGATAATTTTCCATTGATTTTTTTAGATAGAGTGGAAGGGAGGGAGGGATAGAGAGCGAGACAGAGAAACATCGATATGAGAGAGACACATCGACTGGTTGCCTCCCGCCTGGTGCTAGGGATCAAACCTGCAACCCAAGTACATGCCCTTGCCTGGGAATCGAACCTATGACCCTTTGGTCCACAGTCAATGCTCTAAATGCTGAGACACACCAGCCCAGGGCTACTTTGACTTTTATAAAAGAATAAATGTTATATTAAATGTGCTTTTGAAAACTAAAAGTGCCAGATATTATGGCATTATCAGGAATAAAAAGGCTCTTAAAAGTTTGAATTATTCATATATGTGTATATTACATGTTTCCAGATTGTTTATGAAAATAGAATACATTAACTAAATCTTGTGTACATGTGAAACTCAATTACTATAGCTTTTAGAAAGGAAAGGTTAAATATAAATTAAAGAGTTAGAAAATGCATTATGCTATATTTCAATGAATGTGGTGTACTATAGCACGCATTGCTGAGCTCTCAGCGTTGTGGGTTTGTAATGGTTCACGGCATTGCCCATAATGAGTCTGCGGGGAGCTTTGTTATAAATGTCCCAATTCTTTTATTTGCCCTATTCCTAGTGCATGCTGGGATGCCTAACTGTGTGAAATCAAGCCATGGATTATCCATTTACTGCCACGTTATCCCAGGGGAAATGAACTTGAAAACAAATAGGCTGTGCTCTTGTAATAAATTCAGGCCAAAATGTGTTTGTATTCTAGTGAAAAAAATGACAAGTCAAATTTACTTAGAATTTGAAAACTTTACTTTTTGCTAAAACACTGTAACTATTTATTGGCTGGAATTGTGCACAGACACTAAAAATACAAATAGTATATAAATTTATTCCAATGGAGTCTATAATAGATAATGTGTATTTACATTTTTCTTAGTGTATGTTTATCTTTATACGTAAGGATCAATCTTCTTGGAGATATTTTATATTAAACAATTGTTGATACATAATTAGTTGATTCAATTATAAGAAAGCCTTACTCCACATGAGCTTATCATTTTAGGAAATATTGGGAAACCTACTTTTGTGTAACTTTATAATCTGACTAAATTGCCACAGCTTTGAGATTTTAATGCAATGTTTACTTTCTTATGTTGAATATTGTTGCTATAGTTTGTACATAACTGAAGGTGACTATATCAATCTGCAGTATTTTAATTGCATTAGCTAAACAAACTAATGGTTAGAAATACTTATCAATTTATTTTTAAATGCCATATTAAAATATTGCACATATTGTATTTTTTCTAGTTCACTGGTATAGAGCTTAGTAGACTAACTTTGTCCAGAGAGAACAAACTAAAACGAAATAATCAGATTGATATTTTAGTTAGAAAATTGATGTATATCTGATGGTAAATTCACTTTTTCTCATTAAAAAAGTGACCACATCACTTAATATTAGGAATTTAAGCAACAGCCAATAGCTAAGCTTTTCAAATATAGTCCTTCCTCTACAAAAGTTGTTTGACTTGTTCAGAAGCTAATTTAAAGCAACATTCCATGGCAGTTTCTTTTGTTTTTTTTAATTTTATTTTTCTTTATTGATTTTTTACAGAGAGAGGAAGGGAGAGGGAGAGAGAGATAGAAACATCGATGAGCAAGAACATCGATTGGCCGCTTCCTGCATGCCCCCCACTGGGGATCAGGTCCACAACCTGGGCATGTGCCCTGACCAGGAATCGAACAGGTGACCTCTTGGTGCATGGGTCGACGCTCAACCACTGAGCTACACTGGCTGGGCCCATGGCAGTTTCTTAGGAAAATATATCTTAAGCACTTGAATATAAATGACATTTTCTTATGCCAAGAAGCACAGTCTTTGGTTTACAGAGTGAACTGAGGTGCAAACTTCTTCGTCAATTCTTAACAAACTCTCATAGTTCCTGGCAGCCTGTAAAAACTCCTTATGTTACAAACTCTTCAATTATTTAAAAGTTGTCCTGTGATATCTACCTCCAATAGATAAAACTTGAGGAATAAGTGAGGATTTAAGTACCTGGGTTTTACATAGTAGAAAACTAATTGAAACTTGATACATTAACCCTATCCAATTTCCCCTGAATTAGAAATATCAACACACTGTGTGGCATGATATAGGGTATTTATTTAGTCTCAGGTTAATTATCAGTCATTAAATTCTGTATGTCGGGGAAAAGTGGCAGGTGGTGCCTTGTGATTGAGGCCAATGCTCCAAAACTAGAAAACACAGCTCATTAGTGTCCACTGCATTCTGAAAGGAACTGCCTTACACGGAGAGGACAGGAGGAGTGTACATTGCCTTTCCCCCTGTTCATTTAGGCAGAGTAGAGAAAATCAGGGAGAAACTTCAGAAGAATAGATTCTTTAGACTCAAGTATGCATAGTTTATTGGTACTCCTTACCCAGGCTAAAGGACTGTTCACAATAATCACTTGCAGAAAGTGGTGATGTCTATAAGAATGACAACTGTATTCTGTGACCTGTTGGGACAATAGTGTAGACAGAACACTTGTTGATCTGCCCTTGAGCTTCATCTGCACCAGGCATGGAGAGAGAATTTCAGTGAGTTGACAGGCTGGAGAAAGGATGAGTAGATCAGGCTCTTTAGATCCCAGAAAGATCCCAGAATTTTGTAACACATATTCTAATAGTTAAACAATTCAACCCACAATGCATATTTCATTCCCTGGCCACCATCTGGACATCTTTACAGATCCTCCATGATTCTCTACCCTCGTTCTTCTGAGCAATTACTAATCCCTCTTCAAACACACATTTTCAGGGACTTTATTATTATTATTATATATATATATATTTTTTTTTTTTAACTTTTTTCTTTATTGATTTAGAGAGAGGAAGGGAGAGGGACAGAGAGATAGAAACATGGATGAGAGAGAACATCGATTGGCCACCTCCTGCATGCCCCCCACACTGGGGATTTGGCCCACAACCTGGACATGTGCCCTGGCTGGGAATCAAACCGGTGACATTCTGGTGCATGGGTCGATGCTCAACCACTGAGCCACACCGGCCGGGCTCAGGTACTTTAAATTTATTTTCCTTTTGAAGGAGTTTTTTGACCTAAAAATACAAGACCCTGAAAAATACAAAATATACTGAATCTATTGTTTTAGAAAGAGAAATGAAGCGAGGTGTGGAATAAAAGTTTGTAAGTCAGCCTGCAAAATAAACTTTTAAAAAATTAGTTGTTACAGAACCTGGCTTCAGGTTAGTGGTCAGTCTCCTCACTTCTTGCTGCACAAAGATTTGTATTAAAAGACTTGAGCTTTTTCAAAATGTTGAATCTGTGTTGGCAGGACTAACAATAGATGTTAGGCCCAGCCTGTGTGGTTCAGTGGTTGAGCATCAACCCATGCTCCAAGAGGTCACCGGTTCGAGTCCTGGTCAGGGCACATGCCCAGGTTGTGGGCCTGATCCCCAGTGGGGGGCATGCAGGAAGCGGCCAATCGATGTTCTCTCATCGATGTTTCTATTTCTCTCTCCCTCTCCCTTCCTCTCTCTATAAAAAATCAATAAAGAAAAAAAATTTTTTTAAGTAGATATTGGTACTGAGAGTCTGTAATTTAACTTCATGGCTGGTTTTACAAACACCTAAATATTGTGCTGAAAAACCCACATCATTTCATGGACTTCAAATTGATCTGGGGCCACATAGAATAAAATGGAGTCCTGTAAAATATCACAAGTTCTGTATATTTAGAAATCTCCCTCAGATAAAATGTATGATAATATCAATGAAGACACTTACATGTGATATGTCTAAGGTAAATTTTAAAATAGTGTTAACAAGTACTCTTACACATATACCAGTGAACTAATCACCATTTTTATATAACACATATAAGTAGAGATATATGTAAAGGAGTTTAGTGAATACTGGTGACTCATAAACAATATTCAGTATTTTTTCTGTTATTAGTAGATATTAACCTAACTTAATCATACCAATGGTGCATTAAACACAGAATTGTTTTGCCCAGCTGGTGTGGCTCAGTGGTTGAGCGTCAACCCATGCACCAGGAGGTCGCTGGTTCGATTCCCGGTCAGGGCACATGCCCAGGTTGTGGGCCCGATCCCCCGTGTGGGGCGTGCAGACGGTGGCCAATTGATATTCTCTCTCATTGATGTTTCTATCTCTCTCTCCCTCTCCCTTCCTCTCTCTAAAATCAATAAAGAAAAAAAATTTCAAAAAAGTTAAAAACAGAATAGTTTTTATTTATTTTTTTTATTTTTTATTAAATTTATTAGGGTGACACCAGTTAACAAAAGTGTACAGGTATCGGGTGCACAGTTTTACAGCACATCGTCCATACACTGTATTGTGTGGTCGCCACCCCAAGTCAAGTCTCCATCCATCATCATTTATCCCTCCCGTCCCCTCCTCCACCTCCTGGGTCTGCAATCTCCACACTGTTGTCTATGTCCATGAGTTTTTTTTTCACTCTCTCTGGTTTTTCTATATTTTTTTTATCAATCTCTCCACACTCCCTAGGTGCCCCTGCCCCACTGCCGACAGCTGTCAGCCTGCTCTCCACGAGTCTGTCTCTGTTTTGCTTGTTAGTTCATTACGTTCTACATATGAATGAAATCATATGGTACTTGCCTTTCTCTGACTAGATTATTTCACTTAGAATAATGCTCTCCAGCTCCAACCATGCTGTCGCAAAGGGTAAGAGTTCCTTCCTTTTTATGGCCAAGTAGTATTCCGTTGTATATATGTACCACTGCTTAGAAACTTTTTATTTTGAGGTTGCATTTGTGTTATGTTACATGTACAGGTCATGAAATGAATGAAGTCTCCTGGTTGAATAGTTTGCTGAATAGAAACATCAAACATTTATGATGACAGACTACTAACGGATATTGTGCCAAACATTTTTCTGTTACAGTTAGCCCTACTAATACCCTGATTTCATTTCATTACTAAATAATCCTAGCTATCTTATTTCATTCTTTCCTCCATTTGTACCAGGAAATCAAAGTGGCCAAACGATGTTCAACACAAATTTTTCTAGAAATATTGTTTGAATGAATTAATCCTAACTTCCTCAGATATTATATTCAAATATGTCACCAAAAAATTAGAAATAAAACACTATATAGAGTCACTTGGAAAGCATTCCATATTTTTATGAAAAAACTTTTCAAGCTTGTTCTGCAGTATAGAAGGTGCCAGAAAAGACCCAACACACACACACACACACACACACACACACACACACACACACACGCTTTTGTGGATAAATAAATGATTGAAAAGGTAAATATATCCTATATTGAAACTTAGTAACCTACTTGGTCACACTAAGACTCTAAGAAATTTTTTACTAAAGAAATCAGTTTAACTTTGACGAATTGGAATTAAATTTAAAAGTGGGAGCCTTTTACTTTTACTTTTGTATTAGACATATTAACAGGAGTGTTGAACATGCTTGGGTTTTAGATTTTAGGTACCATTGAATGATCTATAATAACATTTTTGCTCATGGATATTGTTTCTGGATATATTTATTTGGGTAAGATTGTTTAAGAGAGATAGAATTCAGCTATATGTCTATTACCTAAATCATTTGGGAATATTATTTGAATATGGCTCTTCCTGAAATTTAATTTACTAAAAAAAACATACATTTTCAATTTTGTTTTATGGTCCTTTCTAAAGTGCCTGCTATAGTATGACAACACACTTGTGCTACACTTATGACGTCTGTCGTATCTCAGGGTTTATCATTTTGTATAGGTTTGTAACTCAAAAGGAGAAATCTCCTTATGGCAAAGCCTTGACTTACAATGCTCCTCCCTGGGGGCATGTCATTTTATTCATTTTTGTGTAAAAGACACATATACTTTGAAACCTAAGGAGTTACTACTTTAAAGCAACATGGGTTGTTTTTTCCCCTACTCATTGCTACAAGGTTTCACATGAGAAATAGAACCCAAAGAAATATGTTGAAGATTATATTAAGTATGAGTCTGAGTAAGAAAAATACCTAAAATAATATTTGACATTACTTTCTAATTGCTTTTTGCTGTTTATAAACTAGGTTTTGGTTCTTTTTAAAAAAACATGGTTACAAATTCACAGGCTTTCTTCATATAAATATGAAGCATTAAATACCTCTGAAAATTGTTTAAATATTTTCCACCAATTTTAAAAGCATTTCTTCGAATTTATAGAGCTAATTTTAAAAAACAATGTTGGCAATAAAAATTATAGTTCGCTAGAAACTATTTGGCTGCCTTCAAATGTGTAATGATCCAATACAAATTTATTCGTTTCAGAATGCAGTTTAGCAAGGCAATATGGGCCACGAAAAAAAGTACAAGATGCGTGTTCTCATAGACTTTAAAATGTTTGCTCTCACGAAATATATATATATATATATATATATATATATATATATATATATATATATATATATATATATATATATTTTATCCAAACCAGTAAATTTTTTAAAAGTCTATTATTTTATAGTATATATTCCTTTATACCTTTTCCTATAAGTTTTATGTCTATTTAATTTTTTTTGTCATTTTAGATCATGGATTTCCTAAATGAGTTGTGAAATAATCTATTAAATTAGATAAATCTTCTCATCTATCAACTATGAATACTGTTACAGATAATATATATTTTCTTTAAGGTAAAAGACACAGAAGTAGCATTTCCTAACATGAAATCTATTTCTAAACGTTCTGTTTTCTGAACACTAAGTATAACTTCATTTGATTTCATATTTTGCTTTCTTCTATGATGTGGCTTCAGAGTCTCTCATATTTAATTATGGATTACATGGAGGAGTGTTACTGAAGAAACTACAGAAACTAGAATTTTCTGTCCATAAAAGAGCTTAACCACATTTTATATACAATTGATCTTTTTTTCATGGTAGTTATGTTTCATAAAGTTGCTGTGAATGAATTTGCTGAATTGGTGATGAAGTTCTGAATTAGTGAATATACAGCCATTTTTCCTAGGGAAATACACAGTTTGCTGAAAGCCTCTCATCGTAACATTTTCACTAACTAATCAAAGATAAGTTTATGTGTGTTTCTGTTATAGACACCTAATTTAATATATATCTCTTAGAAATTGTTAATTATATTCAGTATTTATTTATAAGGAATCATTAGCCACTTTCCAGCTTAAGCACAACTTCATCATAAACTATGAATGTTATTTTAGCACTTTTGGCACATTCTCTTATAAAGATCAGTGAATTTTCTTTCTTTCTCTGGATGCAGCATGTTATTGATTCATTAACACTGAACTCAAATAGCACAACAACTCAAGGCTGAATGGAGGTCATCGCAGGCGTTTCTTCCAGAAGGCACATCACAGCCTTCTTGAGCGCTGAAATCTGGACGCCAGTTCAGCACTACCTTTGAGTGCCATTTTGAACAGCAAATTCACTGATAAAAAAACACACAAAACCCCAAAATTAAAAAAACGTGGCATTAAATAGTGGAAAAAGAACACTCATTTAGGAGATGAGAGCTGAAACACGGACACAGTACAGCTTTGTTTAACCTCAGCTATGAACATGCTGATCAAGGGACTCACAATTTTTTGCCTCTCTGTGCATGTCTGTGAACTCTCCTGAGTATTGATTTTGAGATTTCAAATAAATTTTAGTGAGTAGACAAATACACAAATATGGGCTCTAAAGATAATGAGAATCAACTATATTTTTAAGATTTTTTTTGGAATTAGATACAACCACCAAAAACCCTAGAAAACATTGAAGGGGCCACAGGTTAATAGTTCCTATGACTCAAATTTTCTTTTAATTATTATTATTTTAATCCTCATCCAAGGATTTTTTTTTCCATTTATCTTCAGATAGAGTGGGAGGGAGGGAGAGAGAGAAAGAGAGAGACATCAATGTGAGAGAGACACATCAATTGGTTGCCTCCCACATGATCCCGATCAGGGCTGGGGACTGAACTGCAACCGAGGTACATGCCCTTGGCTGGATTCGAACTCACAACTCTTTGGTCTATGGGCTGATGCTCTAACTGCTGAGCCAAACCTGCCAGGGCTCCAATTTCCTTTTAATGACCTGATATTCACTTACATAGTTAAGAAAGGAAACAAAAAAGCAGAAACACACAAAGACCACATGAGTTATTACTTATTTTTGGCATATGTAAAAGTAGGAAATCAAGACACACACAGAAAAGAGAGTCAGACAACTGATATTTCTAAATCTGGATTTCCTTAACAGAAATGAAAGTGTGTAGAAATTAGAACAAAAGATGATTTCAACTCGCACTGTTAAACAGTATTTACGGTTATGTGGTTGAGTACTTATTGTCCATTATGGGCATCACAGGCTATGTTTTGTATTTTATCATGTTTATGTCTAACCCTAAATCCTTCCGTTTACAACCACAAGTGTATTAATAGCTGGGATGTGAGCTTGGGGCAAGCTAGATATCAAAGTCCAACCTCTAATTAGACTATTGTTTGTGTCGTAAATTTAAAATGAGAGTATGCCAGTACTTAAATAAGATAAACAGTTGTCACAGTGTGTCTTTAGTGGAAGTTATTCCATTGAGTGGAAGTTATTCTTAAAGATTCTAATTCCCTATTGTGTTGTTATTTATAACAAGATAGTCATTATACATGATTTAAAAATCATAATAAAGATGATTTTAAGACAACTCTAAAATAACTTTAAAAGCCAAACCAAAAAACAAAGACTTTATAGCAGCCTTTTACAGGGAATGTATATACTTCACTATTTTTTTTCCAAACTGATAATATAATAGTAAGAAAGACTATTATGAATTTTATATCATATACATACCCAGTGAAAATGATTCCTATACATACTGGAAAAAAATTATTTTGTCTACCCATGAAAACTTATAAGTGTAAAGCCTATACTTGCATCCTTTCTGGCCACCTGTGCTATATTATCTCTTTAGCATGTTGCTACTCCTGATAATTCTTTCTGTACATTCAGAGGTTAGTTTTTTGAGAGATAGTATCCCGGAATTTCAATCTAACAAAACCAAACCAAAATATATGTTGCTACTCATAGTTTTCCCTTAAAATAATTTGTTATTTTTCTGATCACTAATCTCTGAAAGTTTACATGCTGTTGATTCCATCTCTAACTTCCAAAGAAGCACTGCACACATTCCAGTCATTACATTTCTATGTCACTGTACTGTGAAGTCTCAGTCCAGCTCCATAGTCTTGACCTCTAGTCTGTAATTCCCAGGCCAGATTTTACCTTTTTATTCTGGAACATGTCACTTGTTTTGTATTTATTTGATTACTTGTTTTTTCCCTCTCTAAAACATGTATTGTGGAGCATCAATTCCCCTTCATTATTTTTATTCTTGTTTTTCTATTTAGACTGTCTACAACAGTACACAAGGCATAGTATTGAAAATTATGAAGACGGGATAAGGGAGAAAATAAAACTAAAACAGGGGACATTCCTTCAGAATTACCAACAGAGATCTGCTGCAGAGGAGGCAGAAACCACCTGGAGTCTGGTAGGAGGGGTGCGATCGCCAGAGGGCCCGCCCGCTTAGCAGGCTGGAGAGCTGAGGAATCTCTGTTGTGGGCTAGCGGGGTGTTCCCTGAGGGGAGCCAGACGGGGTCCCCAGGCTGGGCTCCCCAGTCTGAGCACCAGAGTGGAAAACAGCAGCCCAGGTAGCATCCAGCCGTGAAGGGCAGCAGGGCTTCTGGACACTGAAGAGATCTGAGCAGGGCAGAGATAAAGCCACAGGACTTGTTTGTTTGTTTAAACAACAACAGCAATAAAAACAGAGCACAGGATTTCCATTTCCATCTACTCACCTGAGATTTCAAAGGACAGAGGGTCATGCAGACTGGAGGTCCTGAGGAGAGGCTGGGTAGGAAGTATTGGGGAAGGCTGTGGAAGGGCAGACGCTGGTGACTTGAGGGTGACCTGAATCTGGTTGTGCCTCCCCCCAACCAAAGTGGCCATTTCCTTTGAGAGGCGCTGGCCCCTCCTGGGAGCCATAGCTTAGGTAAAGGAAAAAATCCTGCCCTAGCAGATACAGCTCACCCCACCCTCAGGAACACTGCCTGCCACACCCTTCATGGAACCCTTGTAAAGCTGACAGCAGCAGGAGGCCACGCCCAGGGCTTTGAACAGTCAGGGAGCATCAGTGATTGATGGGGGTAGGCCGTCTGCTCCACTGCCCCTGAACCTGACTGATGCTTTCCCCTCACAGGCAGTGCTGAGTGAAAATCATGGTTTCCAACTGATCCCACTGGACTGCAGATGAGACCTCTGCCCAGCCAAGGGCAGAGGAATATTCTGGATCACTCTCAGAAAATCTAGCTCTGAGGCAGAGAAACACACCCACCACATTCCTTGAAAACTGAACAGCACCCCTCTCCTCATGGGTGACCCAGAGGTTTGATACCCCCAATTCTGCATAAAGCCCTTTCAGAAACAGACTTTTCAGTGACTAAGAGTGACAGTTGGCCAGCAGATGAAGGTGGATAGAGGTGAAGCCTGGGCAACCACAGGAAGTGTGCTGACCCACCCTTGGGCCCCAAGCTGCAGACACACTGACTTAAGGGTGCAGCTGGGCCCCTCCCTCCTGCGGCCAGGTTCTGCAGAGGCAGACACAGACTGTGGGTAGCCTGATGCTCCCAGCAGAGGGCACTAAAACTCTGCTGAGACCAATGACACTTCACTTTTTTTTTTTTGAGACAAATGCTACTTCATTTTTTTTTTTTTGGCATCATCTTTTTTCTTTTCTGGTCACTTTCGTCATGGTTATATGGGTCTTTTGTATGTTTTTTTGACGTTGTGTTGTCTTTAGTGTTGTTCTGTCAACACCTGCACAACATCTCACACAGCGTAGTCAGGGGTGAGGGTCACAATCAGCCAGTCTGAGAGGAGAGCCCATCCATGAGCAGGACACATTCAAGACCCAGTTATAACAAGAGAACCCAAATAAATCATACAAGGGTCATTCCTAGAGCTCCTAGCTCAGGAGATCTAAGAGACTGCACCCCCGGGTCCCCCAAAACACTACATAAGGCCACCCCATGAAGACGAGGAGGCATGGGAGTTTGATCTGCTGCATAGAAACAAACACAAAGAGTCAGCAAAAATGATGAGACAAAGAAACAACCCCCAAATGAAAGAAAATGAGGTAACTACAGAAAAACAGCTAAAAGAAATGGAGGCAAACAATTTATCAGATATAGAGTTCAAAGTAATGGTTATAAGGATGCTCAAGGAAGTAAGTGAGAATTTCAAGAAACTTAGTAGAAACTTCAACACCATGAAACAAGAAATAGAAAACATAAATCAGAATCAAGCAGAAATGAAGAATAACGAATCTGACATCAAGAACACACTAGAAAGATTCAAAAGTAGATTGAACGAGGCAGAAGACTGAATCAGTGATTTGGAAGACAAGGCAGAGAAAAGCACCCAATTAGAGCAGCAAAACAAAAATAGAACTAAAAAGCAGGAGGATATTTTAAGGGAACTTTGGAACAATATGAAACATAACAACATTGCATCATAGGAATACAAGGAGAAGAAATTGAGCAAGGGATAGAAAACCTGTTTAAAGAAATAATGACAGAAAACTTCCCCAACTTGGTGAAGGAAAAAATCACACAAGTTCAAGAAGCACAGAGAGTTCTAATGAAGATGAACCAAAGAGACCCACTCTAAGGCACATCATAATCAAAATGACAAACATTAAAGACAAAGAAAGAATCTTAAAGGCAGGAAGAGAGAGACAGAAAATTACCTACAAGGGAGTACCCATTAGAATGTCAACTGATTTCTCAACAAAAACACTTCAGGCCAGAAGGGAGCTGCATGAAATATTCAAAGTAATAAAAAACAAGGACCTAAACCCAAGAATACTCTATCCAGCAAGGTTATCATTTAAAATTGAAGGTGAAAAAAAAAGCTTCCCGAACACATACACACACACACACACACACACACACACACAGGCTAAAGGCGTACATAACCACCAACTTAGCATTGTAGGAAATGTTAAAAGGAGTGCTTTAAGAAGAAGAAGAAAGAGAGAGAGAGAGAGAGAGAGAGAGAGAGAGAGAGAGAGAGAGATAGTTATAATGGGGAAAAATAGCAGTAAATAAGTATATATCAATAAAAACCTTAAATGTAAATGGACTAGCTGCTCCAATCAAAAGACAAAGGGTAGCTGAATAGATAAGAAAACATGACCCATATATATGCTGTCTACAAGAAACCCACCTCACAAGAGAAAGAAATGGCGGTGGAGTGAATGGAAGCTACACAGACGATCTCCTAGGATCAAACGGGAATTACAACTAAAATAAAGACAAATCGTCAGGAAAAAGCAACAGAAAAGCAGCGGGAGAGGACCATACAACCAGGGACACTGAATGAGCCTGGTAGGATATGCAGAGGCGCGAGAGGGTGGCGGGCTGGGAACCCACGGACAGCAATGGCCTTAGCTGTGAGCAGAAGAGGTGCCCACCCTCAGGGTTAAGAGCCCAAGCTGCTCCACAGCGCAGAGGGCCAGGACAGAGTGCTAAATAGCTACAGCCACTCACCTGGGGCTCTGGCAGAGGGAGGTCAGACTGGACTGGAACTCTGTGGGGACACCTGGGATTTGGAGGGCGCTCAGAGTTTCTACTGAGCTGCACGCACAAAGGACGGTGGTAGCCAGCCCTCTCCTTCCCAGTTACACAGAACAACAGCCAACCTTGCTCCTTCCTGAGATGTGTCAGCCCCTCCCTTGGAGATTCCCAGGTGAGGCAAAGAAATGCAAATTGAGGCTCATTAACAACCAGCATCGGCCCCACCCTCGGGAAATCCTCTTACACAATAAATACCTGAGGGAGTTTCTCATTCAACTGAGATCCTAAGGCTTTTCAAGTAACTGAGGCTAAGAGCCTCCAGGCAAAAAGGTAGGGCATAACCGAACCTTTCCTGAGCTTGCAAATCTACCCAGGAAAGTGAGACTTGACAGTGGTACTTAAGGAGGGCCCTCCACACTCATTCAAACCCAGTAGAGGGAGTCACAAATAGCAGAACAGCAACACCCACAGGGAAAATTTGGCAGACTCCAAAACCCACTGAGATAGCCAAAATGGTGAAACAAAGAAACAGATCCCAAACGAAAGAACAAAAGAACTCTACCGAAGATGAGATAAATGAAATGCAGTTAAGCAAATTATCAGAGATGGAGTTCAGAGCCATGATCTTGAGGAAACTAAACAGCATGAGTAAGGACATCAACACCATGAGTAAAGATATAGAAACACTGAAAACCAACCAAGTGGAAATGAAGAATGACATAGCAGAAATAAAGAACACATTGGAAGGACTGACCATCAGAGTAGAGGAAGCAGAGGACTGGATCAGTGAATTAGAAGACAGAGTAGAAAAAATCAATCAATCAGAAAACCAAAAGGAAAAAACAATGAAAAAACAGGAAGATAGCTTAAGAGAACTGTGGGAAAACTGGAAACATAATAACATTCGCATCATAGGAGTTCCCGAAGAAGAAGAAAATGAGCAAGGGTAAGAGAATATATTTGAAGAAATAGTGACAGAAAACTTTCCTAACCTGGTGAAGGAAGAAGGCATTCAAGATCAAGAAGCACAGAGAGCCCCAAGTAAGAAGAACCCAAACAGGCCCACACCAAGGCACATAATAATTAAAATGCCAAAAATTAAAGACAAAGAGAGAATCCTAAAGGCAGCAAGAGATAAGAAACAGGTTACCTACAAAGGAACCCCCATAAGGCCATCATCTGACTTCTCAACAGAAACACTACAGGCCAGAAGGGAATGGCATGAAGTAATCAAGGTCATGAAAAACAAGGATCTGAATCCAAGACTACTCTATCCAGCAAGGCTATCATTCAAAATAGAAGGTCAAATAAAGAGCTTCCCAGACAAAAAAAGGTTAAGGGAATATATTAGCACCAAACCAGCACTGCAAGAAATGTTAAAAGGACTGCTGTAATTAGTAGAAGAAATAGGAAGAAAAATAGAACCACACTGAACAAAAATAGCAATAAATAAGTACATATCAATAATCACCTTAAATGTAAATGGATTGAATGCTCTGATAAAAACACACAGAGTAGCTGACTGCATAAGAAAGCATGATTTACATATATCTTGTCTACAAGAGACCCACCTCACAACAAAAGACTCACATAGGTTGAAAGTAAAGGGATGGAAAAAAATCTTCCAAGCAAAAGGAAAGGAAAAAAAAGCTGGGGTAGCAATACTCATATCTGATAAATTCTATTTCAAATTGAAGACCATAACTAGAGACAAAGAAAGCCACTACATAATATTGAAAGGGTCTATCCAACAGGAAGATATAACCTTGGTAAACATATATGCACCTAATATAGGAACACCAAAATATATTAAAAATCTTCTGGAGGACTTCAAAGGAGAAATCGACCACAATACAATCTTAGCAGGAGACTTCAACACCCCACTGACATCACTGGATAGAACATCTAGACAAAAAATTAACAAGGAAACAGAAATTCTAAATGAAGCACTAGATCAAATGGATTTAATAAGTATATACAGAGAATTACACCCCAAAACTGCAGAATTCACATTCTTCTCAAGTGCACATGGGACATTCTCAAAGATAGACCATATGTTAGGGCACAAACTAAGTCTCTACAAGTTCAAGAAGATTGAAATCATATCAAGCATCTTTTCAGATCACAATGGCATGAAACTAGAAATCAATTGCAACAAGAACATGCAAAGACATTTGAACACATGGAGGCTAAATAGCATGTTATTGAAAAATGAATGGGTTACCATGGAGATCAAGGAAGAAATTAAAAACTTCCTGGAAACCAACAAAAATGAATACTAAACACAAAATCTATGGGATGCAGCGAAAGCAGTTCTGAGAGGGAAGTTCATAGCACTACAGGCCCACCTCAAGAAAGAAGAAAAATTTCTAATTGACTATCTAACCTCACAACTTAAAGAACTAGAAAGCAAACAAAAAGAAAATCCTAGAGCAAGTAGAAGGAAGGAAATAGTAAAGATCAGAGCAGAAATAAACAACATGGAGACCAAAAAAATGATTCAAAGGATCAATGAAACAAAGAGCTGGTTTTTGAAAAGATAAACAAGATTGATGGACCCTTAGCTAGACTCACCAAGAAACAAAGAGAGAGAACCCAAATACAAAAAAATCAGAAATGAAAGAGAAGTAACAACTCACACAACAGAAATACAAAGGATCGTTAACAAATACTATGAACATTTATATGGCAACAAATTCGACAACCTAAGTGAAATGGACACATTTCTAGAAACACACAATCTCCCAAAACTGAACCAGGAAGAGATAGAAAACTTGAACAGGCCAATAACAACAAAGGAAATTGAAGATGTAATCAAGACCCTTCCCGCAAACAAAAGCCCAGACCCTGACGACTTCACGGGGGAGTTTTACCAAACATTCAAAGAAGAACTAACACCCACTCTCCTCAAACTATTCCAAAAAATTCAAAAAGAAGGAAGACTTCCAAACTCCTTTTATGAAGCCAGCATAATTCTAATTCCAAAACCAGAAAAAGACACCACAAAGAAAGAAAACTACAGGCCAATATCCCTGATGAACATAGATACCAAAATCCTTAACAAAATACTATCAAAGTGGATCCAGCAATACATCAAAAAAATTATTCACCATGGCCAACTGGGATTCATCCCAGGGATGCAAGGCTGGTACAATATTCGCAAATCAATAAATGTGATACATCACATAAACAAAAATGACAGATAAAAACCACATGATCATATCAATAGATGCTGAAAAAGCATTTGACAAAATCCAGCACCTATTTCTGATAAAAACGCTCAGCAATTTGGGAATAGAGGGATCATATCTCAACATTATAAAGGCCATATATGAAAGACCTAGAGCCAACATCATACTCAATGGACAAAAACTAAAAGCATTTCCCTTAAGAACAAGAACAAGACAAAGATGCCCACTTTCACCACTCTTATTTAACATAGTACTGGAAGTCTTAGCCACAGCAATCAGACATGAAGAAAAAATAAAAGGGATCCAAATTGGAAAGGAGGAAGTGAAACTGTCATTATTCGCAGATGACATGATATTATACATAGAAAACCCTAAAGACTCCATCAAAAATCTACTAGACTTAATAAATGAATTTGGCAAAGTAGCAGGATACAAAATTAATGTCAAGAAATCGACGGCATTCTTATACACCAATGAGGAACTCACAGAAAGAGAAACTAAAAATACAATCTCATTTACCATCACAGCAAAAAAAGTAAGATACCTAGGAATAAACTTAACCAAAGAAGTAAAGGACCTATTTGCAGAAAACTACAGGACATTGAAAAAAGAAATAGAGGAAGATATAAATAGAGGAACAAGGTATGAACATACCTTGTTCATGGATTGGAAGAATTAACATCATTAAAATGTCCGTACTTCCCAAAGCAATCTATAGATTTAACGCAATCCCCATCAAAATACCAGCAACATATTTCACAGAACTAGAACAAATACTTCAGAAGTTCATATGGAACCAAAAAAGACCCCGAATAGCTACAGCAATCTGGAAAAAGAAGGACAAAGTAGGAGGGATCACAATACCAGACATCAGGTTATACTACAAAGCTACTGTAATCAAAACAGCCTGGTACTGGCACAAAAACAGGCACATAGGTCAATGGAATAGAACAACGATCCCAGAAATTGACCCAAAACATTATGCTCAATTAATATTCGACAAAGGTGGCAAGAGCATACAATGGAGTAAAGACAGCCTCTTTAATAAATGGTGTTGGGAAAATTGGACAGCTACATGCAAAAAAATGAAACTAGACCATCATCTTATACCATATACAAGAATAAACTCAAAATGGATAAAAGACTTAAATGTGACTCATGAATCCATAAAAATCCTAGAATAAAATGTAGGCAACAAAATTTCAGACATCATACGCACCAGAATTTTCACTGATATATCACCTAAGGCAACAGAAACAAAAGAAAAAATGAACACCTGGGACTACATCAAACTCAAAAGCTTCTGCACAGCAAAAGAAACAACCATCAAAGTGGAAAGTCAACCGACTGTATGGGAGAGCATAACTGCCAATGATACGTCAGATAAGGGATTAATTTCCAAAATATATAGAGTGCTCATACATCTCAACAAAAGACAAAGAACCCAATTAAAAAATGGGCAGAGGAACTAAATAGAAACCTCTCCAAACAGGACATACAAATGGCCAAGAGACATATGAAGAAATGCTCAACATCGCTAATCATCAGAGAGATGCAAATTAAAACAACAATGAGGTATCACCTCACACCTGTCAGAATAGCCGCCATCAACAAAGCATCAAACAACAAGTGTTGTTGAGGGTGTGGAGAAAAGGGGACTCTAGTACACTGCTAGTGGGAATGCAGACTGGTGCAGCCACTTTGGAAAACACTATGGTGTTACTTCAAAAATTAAAAATTGAATTACCATTTGACCCAGTGATCCCACTCCTAGGAATATACCCTAAGAAGCCTGAAACACCAATCAGAAAGAATATATGTACCCCCATGTTCATAGCAGTGCTATTTATAATAGCTAAGATCTGGAAACAGCCCAAGTGTCCATCAGTAGACGAATGGATAAAAAAGCTGTGGTACACATACACAATGGAGTACTATGCAGCTGTAAGAAAGAAAGATCTCTTATCCTTTGTGAGGACATGGGAGGTCCTGGAAACTATTATCCTAAGTGAAACCAGCCAAGCAGAGAAAGACAAATATCATATGATCTCATTTATTTCTGGAATATAATGAACATAAGAGTCTGAGGAACAGGGTAGTCCCAGAGACATGGAAGTAGGGTATAGACTGACAATTACCAGAAGAGGGGGTGGGGGAGGGTAGTGATGAACCACAGAACTTGTAAGCATGTACTCATAACCAATGGACATGGACAACAAAACTGGGGATGGGGCAGGGAGGGAGGGGTAGGAGGGTGTCAATGGGGGAAAAAGGAGAAACATCTGTAACAAAAATAAATTAATTAAAAAAAAGGAAAAAAAAAGACTCACAAGACTCACACAGACTGAAAGTGAAGGGATAGAAAAAATATTCCAAGCAAATAGAACTGAAAAAAATATTCACCCTTTACAGAAGCACCTATGTGTGTGTGTGTGTGTGTGTGTGTGTGTGTGTGCGTGTGTGTATATATATATATATATATATATATATATATATATATATATATATATATATATATATAATGATGGACTTTAAAGGAGAGATTGATAGCAATACAGTCATAGTCAGGGAATTTAACACCCCATTGACATCACTGGATAGATCTTCTAGACAAAAAAATTAACAAGGAAACAGAGACCCTAAATGACACACTAGATCAGATGGATTTAGCTGATATTTATAGAACATTTCACCCCAATGCTTCAGAATATACATTCTTCCAAAGTGCACACAGGACATTCTCAACGATAGACCACATATTAGGATAGCAACTAAGTCTCTACATGTTCAGGAAGATTGAAATCATATCAAGAATCTTCTCAGATCACAATGGCATGAAACTAGAAATCAGTTGCAACAAGAACATACAAAGACATTTGAACACATGGAGGCTAAATAGCATGTTACTAAACAATGAATGGGTTACCAATGAGAACAAAGAAGAAATCAAAAACTTCCTGGAAACTAATGAAAATGAACACACAACAACAGAATATATATGGGACAAAGCAAAAGCAGTCCTGAGAGGGAAGTTCATAGCATTCCAAGCCTACTTCAAAAAACAAGAAACATTTCTAATTAACTGTCTAACTCTGTTACTTAAAGAATTAGAAAGAGAACATAAAGAAAAACCTAGAGTAATTAGAGGAAGGAAATAATAGAGATCAGAGTAGAAATAAACCACATATAGACTAAAAAAAATACAAAAGATCAATGAAATCAAGAGCTGGTTCTCTGAAAAGATAAACAAGATTGATGAACCTTTAGCCAGACTCACCAAAAAACAAAGAGAGAGGACCCAAATAATTAAAATTAAAAATGAAAGAGATGAAGTAACAACTGATACCACAGAAATACAAAAGAGTGTAAGAAAATACTATGAACAATTATATGCCAAGAAATTGGACAACCTAGGTGAAATGGAGAAATTCCTAGAAACATACAGTCTTCCAAAACTCAATTGGGAAGAGTCAGAAAACCTGAACAGACCAATAACAACTAAGGAAATTGAAGTGGTAATCAATAGACTCCAAGCAAACAAAAGCCTTGGTCCAGATGGCTTCACAGAGGAGTTTTACTGAACATTCAAAGAAGAACTAACACCTATTTTCTTCAAACTATTCCCAAAAAATCCAAGAGGAATAATCCCAATACCAGAGACAGAGAAAGACAATACAAAGAAAGAAAATTACAGGCCAATATCCCTGATGAAAAGAGTTGCCAAAATCCTCAACAAAATATTAGCAAATAAGATCCAGTAATATATTTAAAAAAATTATTCACCACGATCAAGCGGGATTTATCCCACGGATGCAAGGCTGGTACAATATTCGCAAATCAATAAATGTGATAACCACATAAATGAAATGAAAGATAAAAATCATATGATCATATCAATAGATGCTGAAAAAGCATTTGACAAAATCCAACACCCATTTTTGATAAAAATGCTCAGCAAAGTGAGAATAGAAGGATCATATCTTGACACAATAAAGGCCATATATGACAAACCTATAGATGACATCATACTCAATGGGCAAAAACTAAAAGTATTTCCCTTAAGAACAGGAACAAGATATGGATGTCCGCTTTCACCACTCTTCTTCAACACAGCACTGGAAGTCTTATCCACAGCAATCAGACAAGAAGAAAAAATAAAAGGCATCCAAATTGGAAATGTAGACTGGTGCAGCCTCTATGGAAAACAATATGGTGTTTCCTCAAAAAAATTGAAAATGGAACTGCCATTTGACCCAGTGATTCTACTTCTTGGAACATATCCTAAGAATCCTGAAACACCAATCAGAAAGAATATATGCACCCCTATGTTCATGGCAGCACTGTTTACAATAGCTAAGATCTGGAAACAGCCCAAGTGCCCGTCAGTAGATGAGTGGATAAAAAAGCTGTGGTACATATATACAATGGAATTCTATGCAGCTGTAAGAAAGAAAGATCTCTTACCCTTTAAGATGACATGGAGGGACCTGGATAATATTATGCTAAGTAAAATAGGCCAGTCAGAGAAAGACAAGTATTACATGACCTCACTTATTTGTGGAAAATAATGAACAAAATAAGTTGATGAATAAAATAGATCCAGAGATATGGAAGTAGTGAACAGACTGACAAACCTCAGAGGGAAGGGAGTGGAGGTGGGGTGGGGGGATGGGAAGACATGAACCAAAGAACTTATATGCATATATGCATAACTAATGGACACAGACAACAGTATGGTGAAGGTAGGGGAGGGGAGGAAAGAGGAGAGTGTCAATGAGGGAAAAAAGGAGGGACATTTGTAATACTTTCAACAATAAAGAAGAAAAATGATGAAGACAGGCAATACATAAAAATAAAAAACTTGCCTTCGGTTTTTAATAATGTCTAAATTAAGGTCTAAGGGATAAGATGTTGTCTAAATAGTTACTATTATTTTCTTCTTTTTCTCTTCATTTTTTTCTGGTGACAATGTTTATTTTATTTATTGGTTTCCAGGCACTTCTACTTCCAAATACAAGCCATAATACAAATAGCTGGGTTGTTTTTTCTTGATTGTTCAGTGACTGTAAGTACTCAGTGAAGTGAAGAGTAGGATAATTATGCAATCAATCTAGGTAAGAAAGAGAGTGGAGGGAGCGACCACACAATGATTCTTTCTTCAGTTCATGCAAAATAGCTATGAAACAAATCTGGAATTTGCTAATTATGGTTTAATCTTGTTTTTAATTTAAGCTGTATGATTTAGCAGCCAGAGTTTATTTTCAACCTTAGAGCTAATAAAGTTTTATTGTTATACATTTTAAAGAAAACTTTACAGGCTTAAAGTTAAAATCATGATTGATGCAGTGTTGGCACATTTTCATGTCTAATTATTCCATAAATTTACTCGATTAAAATCATTCTTGTTAGAATAGTTTTGAAAACAAATCCATTCTCCACAGCTTGCAAGGAGGTGCATTTCAAAGTCTCTTTTAGAATCATTACATTCCATTTTTATTGATCATTTTTGGGTGTTTGATATATTTTTAAAAATATTTTTGTCAATAATTAATTTAACAAGGAATGCTCATTAAATATGCATTTATAAGTAGCAGACCTGTTTCTATTACTTTCAACATAGTTGAGTAAAGGTTAAATGGTAATACCTAATTGCATTTTCTTGCCATTGCCCAAAGCTTTTTGTCTATTTGATTTTATGCTCAGAATATAAAGTTAAATAAGAAGAAACCTTTCTTTTTACCATTAAAGAGAAAAAATGATGGAAGAAGAGAATAAGTAATTTTAAAGAGTTGTGTTTACAGAACTGAGAGTGTTTGCACTGTGAGGGGCATTTCAATATAGCAGTTCACACAGCCATTTACTTCTGTATCGCTGTCATGAGGGAGGCTGACCATATTTAGACCTTTAAGTTCTAACTCATCTCCCATAGCACCTGAACGTCTGTTCTGTTACCTGATTTGTCATACACCTCTCATTTGTGACAGGGACACCTCTTTTCAGAACTCAATGTCCCTGATGAATTCTCATCCAGACAAGTGTGCTGCTGCCTAAATCATGCTCTCTCTTCACTACGGGATGTTGCTGTTACACTGGGTTAGGTCTGCTCTTCAAAGCTCTCACACTCAATCTGGGAAACTCACAAACAACAAATTTACTTAAATAGCTGGTGAGACATATAAAAGAACAAAAGGACTATGGAGGGACAGATTATATGTGAGTGCCTCATGAATGTTGGGAATTTATTCAGGAGGAGACACTTGAATGAATAGGAATTTGCCAAAGAATGAAGGCAGAAAGATGATCAGCACTCTTTCTAAAGAAAAAAGTACAAGGTACCAACACTCTCAACAGAGTGTGAAGGCAGTGATGGGTTTGGGGCCTGCATAGCTGCTTGAGCCATAGTTGATCTGAGAAAGTCTTTGACTAACACCAAGGAGAAGGTAAGAGTAATCTTCACATCCTCTCCTAGAAAGACGGGATCAGAACAGATATCTTTGATGAATATTTATATGTGAGTATACATCAACATAATGAGACAACGTAACGCATATTTTAAATAATATACTGCAGAACTAAGGAAAAACAAAGCAATTGTAAGTACGAAAAAAGTTAATAATAAAAAGTATTCATTACATAAAATAGGAAAACATATATACAGATTATAAGGGGAAACAGTGTCTATAAAGTAGGAGGAATCAATTAAATGAGACAGATCATAAGAAAAAGAAAAGGAAAGAAAAAATCAAGAGGGTAATATTACAGTGGAATAGATGGAGCTAAGCATAGATTTAAAAATAACTAAATGGAAACGGAAGTAATCTTGCAGAATACTTAACCAGGACATGGGATAAAACATAAAAAAATTATCCACCATTAAGAAGAAAGGGACGAGGAAATAAAAGTAATAGAGAAGCATGTTAGATTAATTATAAAGAGAATTGAAATGGAATTATAAACCATGCAAAATGCATGATTAACTAAATTTAAAAAAATTTAAAAGCACCAATATAAAAAATACTAACCTATAGAATATCAACAAAATAACACTATCAAAATGAAATGAAATGGAACGTTAAAAAAGGTTGATTTTTAAAAAATTAAAATAGGCAAATTTCAAGCAAATCTTATTACTAAAATATTAAATAAATGAATAAATAAGGAAAAAAATGAACCCAAAATAGATAAAATTTAAAAAAAGGAATATAATGATTCTAAAAGAGACTCTGAAATAATGATTAACAAATTGAATATATTCATTCATTTTCTGAGGAATTATAAAAGATTAAATAAATACTAACCATAGAAAAAAATGCAAGTTTATTAACATTTCCTCCATGCAACTTTTATAATTTTCAGAACTATCTTAAAATAAAATGTTTTCCTAGTTATTTAAAAGAGGTAATACTATGAAATTTATTTTATAGAGCAAGTAAAACATTGCTACCAAGATACATATAGAAAGATTTTTCTATGAACCATCTTAATAAAGATACAATATGTTTAAATAAAATTTAAATAATTTGTCAAATTCAAAGATACTCTTGCTCAAACACAAAAGTATTAGGAAAGTAAAATAGTAAGACTAATAAGAATAGTTTCTATTGATGTCAAATTTATTTAAATAAATCAAATATTTGTTTCTGCTTTTTAAAATTACTATCGGGAAATTAGAAATTTGGGGACTATTTATTTTTTTTATTTATTTTTTTCCTTTATTGATTTTTAGAAAGAAAGGAAGGGAGAGGGAGAGAGAGATAAAAACATTGATGAGAGCGAACATCGACTGACCACCTCCTGCAAGCCCCCCACTGGGACCTGGCCCACAACCTGGTCATGTGCCCTGACCAGGAATGGAACAGGTGACCTCTTGGTGCATGGGTCTGATGCTCAACCACTGAGCTGCACCGGCCAGATGGGACTATTTCTTTATTATCAAAATATATCTCAGCCCTGCCTGGTTTAACTAACCTGTTTGAGTATAGGCCCACAGACTGAAGGGTCAAGAGTTCCATTCTTGGTAGAGGGTTCAATTCCTGGTCAAGGGTGCATACCTGGGTTGCAGGTTTGATGCCCATCCCTGGTCGAGGTCATAGAGGAGACAAGGATAAAAATAGTACCTACTTCATATAATTGTTGTGAGAATTAAGAAGATAACAAGATGACTATATAAGAAACATCTAGTAAATAATATTTACTATTTTCTAATATGATTAATGTGGTTGTTATTGCTTGTGTTGCCATAATCCATGACAATTTTAGCATGCTTATTCATTAAATAGGCTAAAGTTATGAATTTATGTGGTCAACCGATTTTCAGCAAAGGAGCCAAAACAATCCAAAGGTGAGTCTCTCTTCAACAAATGGTGCTGGCAAAGCAGGATATTCATTTGGTGGAAATAAACCTCCTCTCACACTGCACATCAGACACAAAAATAAAACAGACTGACAACACCAAATTGTTAGCAATAATGTGGAGCAACTGATCCCTCAAATTTTTTTTTGGAAAAAGTAAAGGTTTACAACCACGTTAGAATAAGTTATAGTTTCCAATAAGGTAAAACATACACTTACCTTTGACTTAAGAATTCCACTTCTAGATATATTCTCAGACAATATGAAAACATGCTTTTGCAAAAACTAGTGCATGGATACGTTCAGTAACTTTATTTATAATATCCCCAAACTGAAAACAGCCTAAGTTTTGATCAGTAGAAAAATGGCTTAAAAATCTGTGGTCTGTTTATGTAACAAAATATTACTTAGTCATATATAAGAAACAAACCACTGACACATACAAATGAATTAAATGAAAATGAGTAAAGCCAGTCACAAAATAGTTATATAATTATAAGTTCACATTTATATGAATTTCTCGAACTTGAAAAACCAATGGATGCTGAGAGAAAACCGTAGCGTGGTTGCTTTTGCTAGGACGCACTAAGTCTGATTGGGAATAAGGATGAGAGTACTTTCTGGAGAAATATTGATGGTGCATATCTTGACAAGGGTTTGGATTACATAGGAAAGTGCACATGTCAACACTCAGTAAATGTACTCACACATTTCATTGCAAGTAAATTATATCAAATTAAAAAAACTATAAAGACAACTCTAATTAGTGGTATATGTACTGAAGCTTTGAGGGAGATTGATTTTATATCCACCATTTATGTTGAAATTTATCAAGAATTTAAAGGGACTGATGCATGAACAGAAAAATAACTAAATAGATAGATATGTGATAAGACAAGTATATTCAAATACTAATGGTATAATCTAGGTAGTGGATCTGTGAGTTCACTGCAAAGTTCTCTAAAATTTGTTGTATGCTTGAATATTTCCATAATAATACATTGAAAAACTATACATCTATACTGACATAGTTATGATATTTCTAGTTATTTACCTAAGAGAAATGAAAACATATGTTTACAAAAGATGCTGTACAAGAATATTTATAGTAGCTCTATTCATATTAGCCAAGAACTGAAAAAAGCCCAGTACCCATCAACAGGTGAATGCATAAACAAATTGCGTTATATTTATACAACAAAATGCTACTGAGCAACAGAAAAGACCAAACTACTCATATATACAGCAACATAGATAAATATCAAAAAATGTTATATTGGGTGAAAAAAAATAGCATAAGTTAGTATATACTGAATGATTTCATTGGATGAAGTTTTAGAATAGCCACAACTAACTTTTAGTGATATAAGTCAGTGCAGTCGTCACCTGAGGGGTGGGGGTTCTTTGTCTAGTGATGCAATCATTCTATATTTTGAGTGGAAGCTTGGGTTACATGGGTGTATGGATTTATCAGAAGTGATTTTGCTGTACATTTAAGATCTATGCATTTAACTATATGTAAATTATACTTAAATAAAATGAAAAGTCAGAATGGGAATGTGTATGTATCTACAGCTGGAATTTAGAAGGTTCAAGACACTCTGACACACATATGAAGGACAGTTTGGGACAGTGGTTGTCACAATATAATGTGCATATAAATCATCTGGTGGTCTTAGATATACAGACTCTAATTCGTGTTTCTGGAACGGGTCTTTTTGCATTTTTATCAAGCCTTCAGATTGTGTGAAAAATACTCCTGAACCACAGACTCTACTTGGGTATAGCAAGGGTTGGAGATGAGAACATTTAACCCTAATAAAAACTGATGTCTTCAGATATTTAAGCTATCTCTTATGAAACAGCATTCTATTTTTTTCCCTCTTATACACATAGAGTAGGATTGACAATAAACTATTTACAGAGAGGCAAATGTTTAGTCAATAAAAATATATAATGTCAAACAATTAGATATTCTTAATGATGCAACACATTGTCTAAAAATATGAGGTTATTCATGACTAGAATTGATCAAGAAATTCTTCTTAACTCCTAAGGATATAGCAGAAATGTATGTGTGTTTAAATTTCTGTTAATATTTCAATTGCTTCTAAATTTTTTTTTTTATCCTCACCTGAGGACATTTTTCCATTTTTTGTTCAAATGGAGTGGGAGGGTGAGAGAGGGAGAGAGAGAGAGAGAGAGAGAGAGAGAGAGAGAGAGAGAGAGAGAGAGAGAGAGAGAGAAAGGAAGAGAGAAAGAGAGAGAAACATGGACGTGTAAGGGACACATCGAGTGGCTGCCTCCCGCACAACCCAACCAGAGCCGGGGACAAACCGCAACCAAGGTACATGCCCTTAGTGGGAACCGAACCCCGTTCTCTCTGGACCGCAGGCCAACGCTCTAACCGCTGAGCCAAACCGGCCAGGGCTGCCTCTAAATCTTTATCTTATCTATGATTCTGCAGTGGTGGTAAGGAATACGCAGCTATTAAAAAACAAATGCTACAGCAAACCTATAACTTGTGTATGTTTTAATCTGAGATAAGAGTATGAAAATGATAAGTCGGGCTCTTTTAGTCAAGTAGGCAGACTTTTTGGAAAGTTCCATGTTGTATTTATATTTAATAGTTAGCCTACTCCCCCCAAATGCTCAACTAAAACAATATCTTCTGTCTTTATTAAATATTTTGATATTATACCACAATAAAATTTAGTTTAATTAAAAGGTCATCTTGTCATTAGAAATTTGCCTCTAGCGGGTCATTATTTCTATTCTTTGAATTTATACAGAATGTTAAATTCTATTAATATAATGAAACATTCGCATACTGTGCTCATGATGCTAGCTGAAGAACGTACTCTCCTCTGTTCTGGCAAGAGACAAATTGTGCTCCAACCAAAATAGCCTCATTTTGTTTCCCTTGTCATGCTGGAACTAGGAATATGTCATTCAAAAGAGTTAAGTATTCAGATGTGCAAAATCACACAATTTGAACATTAGGATACATCATTAAACCACCCAAGTTACTTGTCTTCCAGCAACTGATTTTATTCAAAGATTTCCAAATTTTAACTTTATGCTAGTATCCACATTAATCACTTATTTTCAAATTTTACCCAATGCAAGTGAAAACAGTACTATATTTTTTCAGAGATTACTTTTCAAATTTTCAAATATATAATCACACAATAATTTCAAGTATATAATCTTGAGCTGTCACAATTTGGGAAGTAAAGAAATCTGTATGCAATATATATTTAATAGATTTAACTTAATACATACCTTCCTATAACAAACATGATAGACTAGAAGTTTACATGACAGAAGTTAAGGAATGTTCTAATTAAAAACTAAGTTAAAAGAAATAAAGTGTTCTTTTAAATTCAATTCCTTAATATTGACAAAAGCCCTATAATAATTAGTCTTGATCAGAATTCCAATAAAAGAGAATAATAGGATGACTCTCTTTTTGTTGTTCATAAAATCCTTGAGATTTTTATTTTGTTGTGATATTGTGCCATTACTTAGCTGTAATATTTTTTCTTCACTTTTTATCTGTTTGCCTGTTTTCCTAAGGACATTCAAGAATGTCTAATTTAGATGACAGTTGATCCAAGTTACTTAGATGTAGACAATTGAGGCAAAAAGAAGGAGCCAGACTTTGGATGCTATCCTAAATAATTTTTTCGCTTAAACCTGATTCTAATCATGACTGTTTCTGTCTTAACAAAGAAACTTGCAAAGTTGACATCTCTGTGTCAGTCTATAAAATGCAAATAAAATCACTGTGAGTAATAGACATCAAGCACTACAGATTTTATACCTTAACAAAGTAAAAGAAAAATGTTATGGTTCCTTCGGATTTCTTCCACAGTCAAGATACGAAAATTTATATTCCACATTGTTAAATGTCTTGTCAAGCTTACTTATATATAAATTATAAAAACCAAACCAAACCACAAAAATAATACTACAAAATAATTCGCCATTAAACTCTACATCGTATACCCTATTTCAGAAGATGATTTTGGAGAAAATCAGACTAATATATTAGTGTTCTCTTATGTTAAAAACAAATCTTCAAAATCTGCTGAACTGTTATGTTCACTTAGAAAGCACCTTCGAAATTACTATGGTATTGATTCAAATGAAGTGTTAGATGAAAAGGAAGCACAATAAAAAATTTTTATTATGTAAAAGTAATATTTCACATATGTGTATTAACATGCTATAAAATTGAAAAATTGGGAAAAGAAAAAAATTATCTTAATTTGATTAATTTGTTTATTTGTTAATGCTAATTCTGCTAAAACTAGTATTATTAAAAATAATTTCATCTGACTTTTCAGGTATAGGGTTTTATTAATAAAGAGTTTACTAAAATATATTATAAATTTCCTAGGAGGAAACCACTTAAGAGGATATTATAATTTATTTATTTATTAAAAATTATGTATAGCATCAAATCAAATTCCTCAATGTGTCAAAACAACTTTCTTTGACAAGAGCTTTTAAGTTACTATTATATTTGCGAACCAATGATTTTCAAGTGATTTTAAAAAATGGCATTGGAAGAATGTATATTCTTTAAAGTCACAGGACATTATTAATAATGAAAGATTATAAATCATAAGGAAACTCATGATTATTATGCAATATATATTCTGAATTAAGCACTCTCATTACTGGGCAAATTTGGCAAAATGGGGAAAAATTTCACTTAAACTAGTTAATGAAATATAAAAGAATCAGTTTGAATGAAGCTGGGCAATTTAAAGATTTGAAAGGCAAATCAGACAACCGCACTAGTAGAAGTCTGAAAGCAGGACAATCCTCAGGATTTCAGGGAGGAGGGCTAAATAGTTCGCTGTCTTCAGCATCTCCTTCTACTTACAAGGACTCTTTTTTATCAGTACTTTTTATTCCCTGAAAATGTCTTTCTCTTTAATAGCAAAATCATGGTTACCATTTATCTATTTTTAGCAAATCCAGTTCAAAAATATTAGATGAGGTCTTGGTCACGCACTGTGCTACATGTCGAAACCTGTACTTGTTCATGAAACAAAAGAAAAGATGCTCACGTTTCAGTTTATTCTGATGGTCAGAGAAGAAGGGCATGCAAGTAAAGGATACGTGGATTAAAAATTAGGACAGCAATGCAATGCACACAGTTTGTGAATGAAGAAAAATGGTATTTTAAAGTTAGTATAAACACACAAGAACCTACACACTTAGATCAGTAAAATAAAGTTGAATTCAGGCAAACAAACTTGTATTGTCAAAATGAAGCCAAATACCTTTTTTAATTAAATGTAAAAATTTTCAACTAGTTATGTTGCTGTCATACGGTATAGTTACATTTCTATCTCAGGATTTTAGGGGCTTCACAAACTAAATAACCCTGCAGATATATTGTCAGTCCCTTCCCATCCCATGAGAACTAATCATCCATGCTTCCAGGTGGAGTATGGAAAATCCAGTTAAATTATATTTGCTATTACTGATTCATTTCCCGTCTCCATGACAATGATATGCTGCTCTCATTGAAAAGAAAGGCAAGATAATATTTTGGGAAAACATTCCTTATTTTATCACTTTAAAATATTGCTTCTCTATGTGTGATTAGATTTATTTATTATTTTTTTTTGAGGAAACATTGATACTTTTACAGATTCAAATAACTCAGAAAGCTATTTCTGTCCCGCATACTGGCTCAAATGATCTTATCCACCTACACAACAAATAGAAGACATATACTGGATGAAATGACAGAGGATATACACTGTTATGGGTCACAACCAGGTGGATAAGGAGCTCTAAGAAAGTGTTTCATCTCAGAAAAGCTCTATCTTAACAACTGCAACCAATGACAAAAGTATGGGTTATGGGGTTGAGTGTAGCTGCAAAGGCTCTTATTCTAGATAATTTATAATATACTGAAAAACTAGCTAGTGCCCTAAACCTTCTTCAGGTGCAATTCACAAATAAACTCTAGAGAAAAGTGTTTATGGATTATTAAATCTAATAAAAAAAACTATTTGAATGGGGTTGCAGTGTAAATGAACTGTCCACCCCCCACACACACACAATAATGAACCTACTTACATTGCTGATGCCTGTATATTATGTTTAATTAAATTTCTCATTTTCTTTAACCATATGCTATAGTTATTGTGCTTATTCATAATTTCTATACTTTACAAAGACATCCAAAAATCATAAAAACCTACAAAGTTTTGAAGTTTTTATGATATGTAAGGGTAAATATATTATTTTGTTTCTCAGTCATATTTTTATACTTTTGTGCATGGAGTTTACTGATTTTTAATATTGACTATTTATAAATATATTTTGCTTGCATGGGATCAAGTTTGGTATCATAAACCTAAGCAGATAGTTATAGCTTGAAAATAAATGTTAGGTACATGGGGAAAATTCTGACAGTTCTCTGAGCTCAGATATCTTGTTATAATAAAAAAGATGGACATTAATCAGTTACTGGTAGAAGCCAATCTAAAATTAAATGTGTAAGGAGTATTTTGAAGAATCACTAAGGAGTATTCACCCAGTGTGGCACATCAGGGAAAGCTTCTGTGAGGAAATCACGTTTGTGCTGAGGTATGATGGATTAAATAACATTACTAGGTAAAGAGAAGAGGACTGTAGATAGAGTCTAAAGATATTGATGCAGTAAATTTCACAAAAGTGAGTGGAGAATACACAGATATGTGAGTGGGATGTGATGTAAATGACTTGGAGTTTTATTGCTTATGTTAACGGAAGTATGATGATGCTATTTGTTCTAACAGGTTATCCTGGGAGAAGTAACCTATTGGTGTTGAAGGGAGTATAGTCCATGAATTTTGTATTTATTTCTTGGCCTTGATGTGTGTTTCAACATTGATGACATATTCAGAGTATTGGATATATAAGTCTAAATTTTAAAGGCGGTATCTGAATTGGATATATAAATTAAAGTCACTTGCATTATAAGTACTAACTGAGGACTTTGATGCAGATGAAATAAACCATGGAAGGAATATAGAATGCGATGATAAAATATATCAAAACAAACAAAACAGAAACTAAAACAAAAAATAATAAACATACAAATAAATAAAAATGAAGAGAAGAAATGTATCAACATGTGTTTGAGAACTTGAAATATTTAGTAGCTAGTAAAGGAAGATGAACACACATATAAGATCCATACTAAGCAACTACAGAGAAAAAGGGCCTTTCAAGAAAGGACGATGTCAATGAAATTTTTAAAAAAGTGTTTCAAGGAAGTGACTGGCATCTTTAGTGTCAAATGCTAGATGTGTATCTGAGTGCGAAAGAGAATGAGTGAATTATTTCATTGGGTATAACAATATGTAGGTTATAGGTTATCTTCCCAAACATTGCTTTTGTGAAATGATTGAATAGATTGAAGTTAGTGTGGTAACCATGAAGATGTATTTCACAGATCTGCTTTTGTAGGAGCATACTTGACTGGCAGGTCCAGGTGCTGCCTCTGTGGGTCCATCACTGTGTTAACACTGAAGTCATACTTGCTGCTCTGTGCTCCTGGCCAGTACTTGAGCATGTCAAAGTAATAAGGAAAGTCTATTCATGGGAGATGTAGGATTCCTCCACCAGGCAACTTTTGTTCAGGGATTGCCCATTGGTCTCATCTCTCCTTTCTTAAAACTATGCTACAGTCCATGACCCTTCTTATCTAATCCTCCTTCATTACCTCTCTCCTTTCACAGGTGAGAGACCTGCATCACAGTCTGAATACTAATGCAGTTGACATTGGAAATGGTCTGAGAGAAAGATGGTAAGTTGAGAATGACTCATTCTCCCCCAGCAGCTGAATTGGGCACAATTCTGAGAGGTACACAAGGCACAGATAGACCCTAGTGCAACATGGTGCTCAGCTGGCAAATATTTCATGGGTGGTGATATAGGAAAACATCCTTGTGGAAGAGAAAGCCCTTGTTGGCGTGATGATTCAACATTGAAAGACCAGTGGGAAATGTGTCTACAAAGACACATTTAATTAATTAAGACATAGAACATTTCCAAAATCACAAAAAGTTTTATACGGTACTGGTATAAACAGTAACATTTTGTCATTGCTAACCCAGTCATACTCAGCCATTAACTAATATTTCACTGAATCTTTGTTATGTGTCAGGCACTGTCTTTTGACCCAGGGATATAGCAATGAAAACAATGGATGTAGTGCCTGTTTCACCAGGCTTACATTATTGAAATTGAGACAAATATAATCTATTAGTCAACAAAACCAAGTTATATGTATGGTCGGATGATATATGAAGTGTTAGAGTCTACAGTAGAGGAATTGATCCAGACAGTGTGGGAGAGAGTAGTGATAAGGAAGTGCTTCCGTGAAGAAATAATGTTTCCTGAAGAATAAGTGTGAGTGTACCAGGCAGAAAACATTAGGGCCTACCACTGTGGAAGGTATCATGGTGGAGGAAGAGTTGACTTTAGGCATAGAAAGAAATCTATAGTGCAGAAAAGAACTTTGCATGTTTAAGGAATAGTCATGATGCTTTATGGTTGGACTATTTGAGAGGTGTTGGTGGTAGGTAAGAATGGAGAAACGGCCACCATACAAGCTGAGGTAGGTGAGGGCCAGGACTGACATACAACAATATCAAGAAAGGTCATTAAAGATTTAAAAGAAAAATGAACGTGATTATTTTACTGTGGAGAGTAAGGAATTTCTTATGTGGCAATACATGGAGCTTGTGTGTTGACATGTATCCCCACCCCACCTCCCTGCGCCTTTAACCTTTCCTACTTGGTGGACTCCATATTCCACGTGAGGGACCTTGAGGAGACATACATGCATGCATGCTAGCATGTGTCTCTGATCTTGTGTATATCTCTGTTCTTTGTCTTTGCTGGTTTTGTCAGTTGGGCTCAGTCAGAAAAATAGAAATCACACCAGTTATTTTAACAGAGAGCATGTGATATAGAGAATTAATTCAACAAGTACTGCACAGAGCTGTCCACTGTAGCTGCTTCTGAAATCAAACATGATACTTGAAAGGGGGTCACAAAGGTGTCTGATATACACAGCCAGTGAGGCCAAAATTTTTGTAGGTGGTACCGCTTTGTTTTGTCCCCAGGTGCACAGAATAGTGGTTATTTAAAACAAACAGGTTGTCATGTTTAAATAAAGTCTCACTTGTTTGACCATTATCATTACGAAGTGGTGGCAGACTAGAAGATATTAGAACTCATTTTCTTGGCACTGAAGCCTTATAAATGGGCTTGTGATTTAAATCAATTTGATAGATTTCTGCCTTGATTGCTTTTCAATCAAAACTAGCAAGTGTTCTATAAAACTTCTACATGGAGAGGTTATTTGGGTTCACTGATAAGAATGGAGCTCAAGGAAAATGTCCTGAATATAAAGATAAAGCTATTAAAGTGACTGAAATACCATAGAAGAAAATGAAGAGTTTTCCTAAGGATAGGACAGTGTTTCTGTGGAATACCAATATTTAGAAGCTGGGACAGCACAATAGCTTAAGAATGAAGGAGCAACTAGAAAGAAGAGAACACCTAAAGAGAGTTATGTCATAGAGATCAAGAAAGAAAGTTTCATGAATGCAAACTATGAAGAAAATGTCTTTCAATATAAAATGCTGCACTGTTAAGATATGTTCTGTGAAGAATCCACTAGACTTACCAAGGAGACTACTGATAAACTGTATTGAGCAATAGAGGATGAAACCAGATTTCACTGGTTTGTTCGTGAATGCCCAATGAAGAGGTAAAGCCAATAAGATAAAAATCATTGTTTCGTACAATAACTGCTATTTAAACTATTGCAATTGTTTGAATGTTAATAAAAGAGAGAAAGAGCTTGGCAAATGCATAGAGGTAAAGCTTTAGCTATTTGTTCAACTTTATATACTAAGAATGTTAATCCTTAACCTATGTTATTTTTGGAAAAGTGCGCTCTTTCTACTGAAAAACATTCTGACAATAACAGTAAATTCAGTCATTAAATCCTGATTTAGTGAAATTATTGATGAAGTTTTGGAGATTACTTTTCTCTTACCAGGCTCTCTATTAAGTGTTTTAGAATGTGAAGAATTTGAACTCCAAAATATGGATATTTTTTTAATGTTCCTCAAAAATGTCCCTTTCATGTTCTAGTGAAAATACTATTAAGTCAAATTTAAGTATGACATGCACTGTGTAGTTTTTTTTCTTTTAGAATAGCTACAGATGTCTAAAGAGGGAAGAGCCCTGCTTGCTGGCTGATTCCCCCACCCTAAGCACACACTTATATACACACACACTGTATCTTAGTGCAAGTCATAAGAGATTAATTCTAGGTTAGTTTGTGTGGACACTATCTGGTCTTCATATGCCCTGGAGTGAAATTATATTTCTCCTTTTACTAAAATGACTTACAGTAATGATCTTGACCTCCAGTTTCAGGGTCCATATTGAGGAATTTAGAAGTCACCACTCCGTTCTGACAAAAAGTAAAAAGCTTAACAGACTGAAAAACCAACAATTATAGGCTGCATAACAGAGAACAGGACAGAGGTCAAACTGCTATCCTCAAGACTGGAGTGAGCCCTGGCCAGGTAGCTCCATTGGTTAGAGGGTCTTCCCAAGGTTATAGGTTTGATCCCTGGTCAGGGCACATACAGGAAGCAACCACTGAATGCATAAATAAGTAGAACCACAAATCGATGTTTCTCTCTTAAATCAATCAATACATTAAAAATTTTTAAAAAAGAAGAAAAGATTGGAGTGAGAGACAGGTGAGCATATACAGGGCATCATGGCTTCCTTTTTAGCAGGGACTCACAAGCAGAAACCTCCAAAAAAACGACTGGGGTAGAGAAGTCTGAACTCTAATTGATGAATTGCTAGAGGCTCAGTGCAGGCAAGTCTGAGGGGTAAAAACTCCAAGGGGACCCAGGCATAGGGAAGCCCCTACACCTTTGTGACTGTTACTTTCAGAGGCTCAACCTGGTGGCTATCAGAGTAAAATCCCCTGAGGTTTCTAGCAGGGGAGGGAAAAATGAACCAGTTCGACATGCAGGAGAGAGAGCACTCTGTCCATAACAAGGCCTGCCCTCTGGAGAAACTGGTTAATCAGAGCTTGACTGGATGAGGAAATGTCAGACCGACCTGGGAAAGAGAAACACCTGGCCCGGTTATCCTGTCCCACCAAAGGGGGAATGGGAGGAGGAGGAAAAGAACTGAGAAACACTTGTGAAGTGCAGGTCCAGAAGCTCACTGGAAGACCGAGACCCAATCATGGGGCTACAGAACACTTCCGCTCTCCCCAGCACCCCACCACCATGGTCACTAAAGGCTGATTTAAAGCAATTTCCTTTATGTCATGTCCAGCTATTACCTCCCATTAAAATTTATTCCTGTCACTAAAATATATAGGACATAAGGCCTGTTCAATGACTCATGTATTATTTTTTATTGTGTAAAACAGAAATTGTCTCTTTGGCCCAATTGTATTAGTAACATATTTACCTAGTGACAGTTCATCAATTGGGAAAATATGGGCTTCCCTAATGACATAAAAAGTAGCACATGGCAAGTGACTAAGAGCAGGGTTTTGCTGTGGTTTCCTGGCATGTTACCCTAACAAGATAGTGAGTGAGGTGCCAGACAGAGGTGCTGAGTGGGCTCTGAAAAGGACACGTTAAATGTGAGGGACAGAGGGAAGATCTGTGCCTGGAAGAAATCCTGAGGATATGGAAATTAATGAGATGACAAATGTGACAACCTCTGTGGTAAGTAACATGATATATTACATTTAAATATCCAAATTATGTAAATTGCTTTGACTTTATATCTTTTAGAAACCATAGATCAAGGCTTAATTGAATATAAATGAAAAACATTAAACGATGTCATATTGCTAGAGTAATATTTTGAAAGTATAAGACTGTAACAATTGCTTTTGTTTTCCAATTTCAGATAATTTAAAAAAGAGTCAGTGTAATATATGTGCTTCCCTCAATCCTAATCAGAATTCTTTAAGTCTGTGTGATAAATGTGTTGCTCCACATAAAAGCATAATGATAAAAATAAATTAAGCCATTATACATAAAAAATCTTGGTAATTTTTTAAATTGCTGTGCAACATCAATTATATCTGGGGGCACAGAAAACTTTTAACTTAATTCTCAAATGTCTCAATGACTTATATTTGTAGTGGTCTATGGATTTAAAAAAAATTATAAAAAAATACTTTTTCCTGAATACTTACAACTTTCCTCATGAACTTTTCAAAACTGATTTTATATGGTATACAATTAAACTGAAAAATAATTTTAAAAGATCTTGTCTTTTTATACCTCAGACAGTGGATTTTGGTTTCCATTTCATCCTTTACCTGAGGGTGCGTTACTTCTCTCAGTGTTAAAGTTTTTCAAAGGGTATTGATTTTAGTCCTATCCACTCCTCTTTATCCCTGGCATTGGCTTGAGACCTATATGTTTGAGAGTTTAGTTCCCCAAATCTCCCGGTCCCTAAAACAGACATTAGTACTCCAGTTTTCACTTTCTACTATGGTTTAAATAATACATAACATATAATATATAATATATAATAGTATATATGTAATAATATGATATATTATATTATAATATATGTATAATCATATAATATATATATGAATAGACCTTGAAAATATCATGCTAAGTGAAATAAGTCAGACAAAAAGTTAAGAACTACATGATTTCATTACTATGTGGGATATAAAACTGAAAGTAAGAAATGAACAAACAAGGAAAACAAACAAGAACTCATAAACATAGACAGCAGTATCATGGTTACCAGAAGGAAGAGGGTTGGGGGTAGTAAAGGGTGAAGGGAGTCAAATATATGGTGACTGAAGATTATTTGACTTTAGATGGTAGGCACATAATGATGTATCATGTAATGTGCACTTAAAATCTATATAATCTCATTAACCAATGCCCCTCCAATAAATTTAATAAAAAATATTTGTAAAATTATGTTTATGGTGATGTAAACAACATCTAGATATTTTACAGTGGAAGGGACTTTAAAATGTTTATTTACCGTATTGCCAAAAAAAATATTTTCTCACTATCTATTTTCAAATATTTTTGTTTTCCACTTTTAGAGAATACAATGTAACAGAGCTACACTCTAGGCAATTTAGGGAGAACCTATGATTAAACTTGAATCCCAAGTTGATCTCTAGAACATAATTTTGTAGACATCTTGAGTTAATGACAAATTAATATCTTTTGTTTTAAGAGGCCTTGGCCATTTGCATAAAGATAAATAAGCACTATTGAAAAAAGAGAAAAAGGTATTTGTGCTAAAACACCTTATACTTTTATATAATATATACGTTTGATTCTTAATCAACTCTTATCCATCTCCCTTTTCCTCTAACTTTTTAAATTCAGGAAAACTTAATATTTTGTTTGCTTCTACATATTTCACTGGCTGATTATCCTAAGTCCTGCTGCCATATCAAGAACTCAATGTTGGTCTCTGCTTTTGGAATATCAAGAAGTAGCCAGGTTGTCCTTGGTGAGTAGAAGTCCATATGGTTGAGCCAATGTATTGTATGTATTCCTGCCACCAAGGCCAATTTGTTCATGAACCCATTGGGCGATGACAGGAGTGTCTGGGGAAAGATGTTGACCGGTATTCACAAAACAGGTCATCCTATTCACTTTATTATGAAAATCCTCCTTTTTTGAGATCACCCTTTGGTGATCATCTACATAGGACACCAATATATTCATGTTTTATACCTTTATGAGAGTTCTATCTATATACCTCTTCCCTAAATTTTGTTGCCATTGATTTTGCAGTCATGTTCCATCCACATCCCAGGCCATACAGCCAAACCATGGTCCACAGTACAAAAATTTGTATATAATCACACATGTGGCAATTTCTCTTTCTAAGCAAAATAAACAACCAAGTGTGTTGTTTGAAGTTCTGCCCACTGGAAGAATTTCTCTTAACCACCATCCTTCATGGATGTTCCAGAAAGGGGCTGTAATGCTGCAGCTGTCTTCCTTCTGGTGATACCTGCATATTGTACAGAACCATCTCTAAACTAGGTATATGTCTTTTCTTCTCTGTCAACTGATTTTAGGGGACTCCCCATGACACCATATGTGGCTAGCATATGTGGCTAGTGAGACGGCATTGTAGTAGGAGTGGGGATCATGGCAATTGGGTCACTTCTTCTTGAAGCTAGAGTATTGCTGTGCATTCCCAACTTTATGGCTTGGTGGGTCAGATAACATCCAGATCATGATAAGCAAGTCAGGTCACATGGTAAGTTGGTGGTCCATGGTTAAATGTTTATTTTCTATTAAAGTCCAGTAGCAGACCAAGAACTGATTCTTAAAAGGATAATAGTTATCTACAGAGGGTGGTAGAGTTTTGCACCCAAATCCTAAATTCTGCATAATGATTCTTCTATAGCAGCCTACTGTAGACTCCAAACAGTATTTCCATCTGCCACTGAAACTTCAAGCACACCTGGGTCTGCTGGGTCATATGACCCCAGTGTCAGAGAAGCTTGTACAGAGGCCTGGACCTGTTCCAGAGCCTTCCCTTCTTCTGGGTCTCACTGAAAACCAGCAGCTTTTTGGGCCTCTCAGTAAACAGACCAGAGTTATACACCCAAGTGAGAAACATGTTCTCTCCAAAGCCCAGAGAAGCCCCTATGCATTGAGCTTGTTTTTTTAGTTTGGGCCACTAGAAAGATGGCCCATTTTACTGGACCCCTAAACATTTCACTGATGTAGAGCACCCTGGAAACTATCAGATGTATTTTTTATCTGCTGTCATGCACATTTCTTACCATTAAGTCTAGAGTAGTTTCTACTTGCTCACTAGGTCAAATCAGCATAATATAATCAATGTAATATAATTTTGTGATATAAAGGCAATAAAAATCCCTGCAAGCTACATTCTAACATAGGGCTGGACTGTTGCTATTCCCTTGAAATTAGACTGTTCTTTTATCCTCACCACCTGAGCATATATATACAAAGTCATCTAGCTTCTTGCTTCTTAGAACTAGTTGGAGTATCCAATAATGATATCTTATGCATCTCACTGCTAGATCAATGTTCTGATGGACTATCAGTACTCTTTTTACTACTGGAAATAGAGTAGTGAAATAGAGTAGTAGCTCATAATGGGCAAGTCAGGAGGTCACATGGTAGGTTGGGTTTTAAGTCACATGTTAAGATTTTAAATCTGATCAGATTAAAAAACCAATTCCAGAAATTTCAGAAACAATTCAGAAAACTCATTCTTCAAATTCTGTTCCTCTATAACCATTCTTAGTACTAAAATCTGTCTTAGTCAGGCTTCTTCAGAGAAATAGAACCAGAATACGTATGTATGATTGGCCTATGTGATTATGGAGGCAGAAACGTCCCAAGATCTGCAGTTGGCATGCTGCAGACTCAGGACAGCCAAGGGTATGGTAGTACCCTTCTGAGTCCCAAGTCCTCTGGGCCAGGAGAACCACTGGTGTAAGATCCAGTCCAAAAGCCTGCAGACTAGAAAAACAAGTAGAGCTGATTTTTCAGTTTGAGTCCTAACGCTGGATAAAAACAGTGTTCTCATTCAAGCAGTCAGGTAGGAGGAATTTCTCTTATTCACTTTGTTTGTTCTGTTTAGGTTTTAAGCAGATTGGATGAGGCTCTCCCACGAGGGTAGGCAATCTGCTTTCCTCAGCCTGCCAATTCAAATGTTAATCTCACCTAGATACACCTTCATAAACACACTTAGAATAATGTTAGACCATGGGTTCCAGCACCTTGTGGCCCAAGCAAGGTGCTATAAATTTTACAATTAGAGACCTTCTTCGGGGTTTTGTGCCAAGGTGTATTATGATTTACATGTGCTAAAAAATAAACACTTTATCGATATGTTGAGATCAACTGAAATAGACCAGTAACAACTAATTAAAGTGAAACAGTAATCAAAAAACTCCCAACAAATAAAAGTCCTTGACTGGATGGCATCATAGGCAAATTGTACCAAAAATTCAAATAAGAACTAACAACTATCTTTCTCAAACTATTCCAAAAAATTCAAGGAGGGAAGACTTCCAAGCTCATTTTATAAGCCCAGCATTATCCTAATTCCAAAACCAGATAAAGACACTATAAAGAAAAAAATTATAGACCAATATCCCTGATGAATGTAGAAGCAAAAATCCGCAACAGAGTATTAGCAAATTAGATCCAGCAATACATTAAAAAGATCATGCACCATGATCAAGTGGGAATTATTCTGAGGATACAAGGTTGGTACAATATCCACAGGTTAATAAATGTGATACATCATATAAAGAAAATGAAGGATAAAAATCATTTTATCAAATCAATAGATATAGAAAAAAATTGATAAAATCCAGCACCCATTTATGATAAAAACTCTCAGCAAAGCCGGAATAGAGTTATCATACCTCAACATAATAAAGGCCATATATGACAAGTTCAAAGCCAACATCATACTCAACAGGCAAAAACTAAAAGTGTTTTCCCTAAGATCAGGAACAAGACAGGGCTATCTGTTATCACCACTCTTATTCAACATAGTACTGAAAATTCTAGCTACAGCGATCAGAGAAGAAGAAATAAAGGTCATCCAAATTGTAAAAGAGGAAATAAAACTCATTATTTGTAGATGACATGATACTGTACCTAGAAAACCCTAAAGATTCCACCAAAAAGCTACTAGAACTGATAAATGAACTCAATAAAGTAGCAGGATACAAAACTAATATTCAGAAATCAGTGGCATTTTTATATACAAATAATGAACTATCAGAAAGCGAAATTAAGAAAACAATCCCCAGCTTCTCCATGAGGCCTAGAGTCAGGTGTACTTAAAAAATAATAAAAATAAAAAATAAATTATCTTTCCCCTGTGACTCCGTCACAGGTTTTGGAGATCTATAAATATTTGTAAATTCTGCCATGTATTGCAGTTTGCTTTTATATGTCTATTTGCCATTATTGTTGTTTGTTTTTTTCTTCACATCAGATGGGTAATGTGCTAAAGCAGTAGTTTGACCAATGCAGAGGATAATTAAATGTACCTCACTGTCTCCATTTGCATGGTTACTATTTATATCACGATAGGAAATCATCATTAAGAACTGAATGAATTATTCAAAAAACCTAACAATTGTGTTTAAACAGTAGGAAAATTCTTAATTAAATTACTTTCAAAATGTTTAAATTGCATCACTTTTATGATTTCTTAGAGATAATGAAGAATATACAATTTTATGTCACAGACTGAGATTATTAATTTGACAAACTAAGCGTATGCAATCTTCAGCCAAGTACAAGGTGAAAAAAAAAACGGTATCTAACCAGCCAAGATTAATGTCATAAAGTCCATGTAGTAAAACTGATACACATTAAACACATTATTTTTCAAATTCCCCAGTCCTCATGCAGAACCAACCTATTCTTATTTAGATGTTTTTCTGGCATGGTTAAATTCATATTTTTATGAATTGTTATAGAGCTGGAAGAATAATTTAAAGTGGAGAGAAGCTATTAAAAAAAATCTGACAAATACAAGAGATTCAAAATCATAACACAGAACCCAGAGACTTCTAAGACACTTTGAATATCTGTTCCATAAAAATACAATCTAAAGATGTGATTATCCATTGAGAACATATGTGTAGTATCAAATTTAATATTGAAAATAATTGTTTGAAAATAGGGGTTTACAAAGGCTAAAATACAGTTATATTTGTGTGTGACCAAGCTGGATTAAGGATAATCTCAGTAAAAACGTTAAATGTTTTCACCTTGAAAACTCCCAGATAATCAGTGTGAAATCCCAAAATGTTTTCTGATGACTTTGAGCCAATCAATCACTTTTCTAGGTAGAACAGACTCTGAAGCTGGCTTTCTAACTCTTCTATGAAATAAGGTAACTACAATGTCTCGTTTGCAATAATCTAGATTTTCAAAGCTGTAAATAAATACTATATGAAGGAAAATGGAATTGGTTTTCCAATGAATGAGCTGAGAAGGTAGAAATATGTTTTTCTACAATACACAAAGAATATATATTAATATTATTCATTGAAATGGAACAACATGGGTTATAAAATGGATCTTTAGGTAACAGTGAGCCAAAGAGCTGCTGTTTCTTTGTACTTAAAGAAACTATAATTTGTGAAGATAAAGACATTACAAAACATGAGAGAATAGCTACAATTCTGAAGTCATCCCTAAATGGGGAAAAACCTGGTAGTGTTATGTCTCTTAATGTTCTTTGTTAGAAAATATTCATGGAGAAATAACAAACACAAACTTCATAAAATGAACAGATATGTATTATTTATAAATTAATGTAAGAGTTAATATCATTAAACCTGCATCAAAGCAAATGCTGCCCACCAACAAAAAACTTATATTTATTGTTAACTATTACCAAAAAGATTTTTCTAGTTTGCTTGGTTCTCTCTCCATTCTGTCTGTTTTACCTCTCTCTCTCTCTCTCTCTCTCTGTCTCTCTAATCTATTCATCCATCTATTTTTCTATCGAGTTTTTTTTATATAATTCTTGTTTTTCATCAACCCACATAACCAGTTTCTCTAACAATTCCTGTGCTTTTCCAGCCCTGGTTTGCCCTTGAATCCTTACATCTACCCCTGTGTATATTATGAGGGGGGTGGTGCTGTTTCCTTGTGGATTCTAGTCTGGCTGACTTCCAACTAGACATGGCCCATGAAAGGTATTGTTGGCAAATTGTCAGTTGGGGGTTGAGAAGCAGATGAATCCCTCCTCCTCTCTCTCTATTTTGGATTTGTGCGAGTGGCAGTGTCTCCTCTGTGAAGGCACATTTTCCCAGATAAACCCTTCCTCCAGTCTGTCCTGGGTCTGGTGCTCTCCACAACCTCTCCTACCTGTATGCCTCCAGCCTGTCAGTCATAGTAGCTACTGATACTGCTTATCTCTGGGTTATTCCACTCTCCTAATTTTGTATTCTTGGTTTTCCTTTCACTTGAATAGCCCACCAATTTTCTGCATTAATCTGTTCACATATTCAGGAGGCTTCTGTTATCTGGTTAGACCCTGATTAACACAGCAACCCAAACATCCACCTTTCCACTCTAAAGTGTTGTTTGGAATGAAGTCTAAACACAATGACCAATGTTTGAGTCTTTTATTTTTTAAATTTTCCCTGCAGAATAAAGAGACTTCTGATTCTGCCAGTTGGGTTTCTTCCACTTCCTTACCCTATAGAAGCTTTGCTTATTGCCAGACAAGTTTTTGACACAATAAAACCAGGGCTAGAGCTATTCAACTAGATAGGAAAGGATGCTGTGAGATCATTTCAAAGAAACGACTGTGTATGTAGCTGTTGCATATACAGGACATGCATGAAAAAAGTCAAATTTAAGAAACATTACTATGTGCTACATTTATGGTATTCAATAATGCGAAACAGAAACAGGGATTACTTTGAAAGTAATGTTTGCCATGCTGTGTGCCTTCGAACATATGTATCACATGGGACTTCTAGAGGGAACCAGAGCTGTTGCGTATGTCGGAGGTGGTGATGGTTCATCGCAAAATCCTTTTCTCATTCTCTTCCATCTGTCCTGCCTTTCTTCTCTTGGTCTCTTATTTATTTATTTATTTATTTATTTATTTATTTATTTATTTATTTATTATCTTATTTTTGTTTTTCCCAAACAGGAGTGATATTGTGTTTAGAGTTCTGAAACTGAAATTGTGGTTGATTCTGAAAATGTATTTAACAATAATATTAATAGGGGACATTTGATTTTTGCTGATTATATGGCAGGTACTGGTATCCATGCCTCATAAATATGCTTCATTGAATCCTCACCAGGATCCTGTGAGGTCAGCAACGTTATTATCCTCATTTCATAGCAGAAAGAACAAGTTTAGAGGTCAAATTCAAACTCTGCTTTCTGACTTCAGATACTAAGCTATTAACTATTATGCTAAACAGAAAATACAGAACTTACTGAATGTTATGAAAATAGACATGAAAGTAAGTTTGTAAATTTTCAAATTTCAGATAAGGTTAGTGCAATTGGGGAATGATGACTTTGCAAGTACATTGCTAATAGCAAATAAAAATAAGTAGCTCCATAGCTCCTGTGTTTAATTGTAAAAGCAAATTTCATAGATGAAATCTATTTAAAGTTTTCGAGAAACAAACATTTAAAGAAATAAATAGAGATAGAATTCATGAATTTAGAATAAGCTGGACAATTACAGTTGATTATTTTCTGAGAGGTTTCTCTATAGAAAAAAAAGAAAGAATGCACTTATTTGAGTTCTTTGTTTAAGGAGCACAAATAAGATCACAAAAAAGTATTTTATTGTATATCACTTCCCTTGTATTCTAAACATTGACCAAGGGTTTACACATAAAATCTTGCATAGTCATTTTCTTCTTTTTTCCTCAATTGTTTACTCCTATGGATTTTCACATGCTTTTTATTAATAAAAATAAAACTCATTATAAAATTATTATTGACTTGAAGTTGATGACAAGTGTATATAAATCCTTGATATCTTTTTGGGTTTATATTTCATTCTCAGCTAATGGCCTAATAATTCACAGTGATATTTCATGATTATGTACTTAAATACCTGATTGTCAGAGATACAATTATTTGTGTTCTGTGAAAAATCCATGAATTCGCTGTTGAAGTAAAAATGTAGGATTTTATTTAGAGTTTTTGCCTGTTTCCCTTTTCATGTCTGGTCCTTTTGTTCTGCTTAGAGTTTATTTTTATTTTTTGCCTAAGATGCGTGTTCTCTTCCTTTTATTCATCTGTGTCCATCCTTCTTTTTCTGTCTAATTACAAATTCGATCCTCATAAAAAAACACAGGCTCTTTTTTATAGCTAAGTTCAATGTGTACTTATCCTTATTGTCATAGTCAAATACATGTCATTTCCACTTATCTAGTGATCATTTAACCAACCATCAAAAACTAGGACAGCATCAAAAATACAAACTAAAAATGATGTGCCGAGTTCTCTTTCAGACATCTATCAATCCACCATATCGAGATCTAAGAGCCACAAGGAGTACCATGGTATCCAAACACCATCTTAAGGGTTTAATTTAAAATTTCTCTTTGAAAATGCTTGCTCAAATTTTGGTCATTTGGATTCTAGTTCACCTTCGGAATATTTTTTTTCTCTCAGTTTTTCTTAGAAGTTTCTCCAACCTTTGTTATGAGTTGAACTGTGTGCACCCAATGAGATATGTTGAAGTCCTAAACTTCATACTTGTGAATATAACCTTATTTGAAAATAAGCTCTTTGCAGATGTTATCAATTTAAAATGAGACCATTAAGGTGGGTCCTAATTCAATATAGCAAATGTCCTTATAAGAAGAGGTATATTTGTGCCCAAATATATACTGAGAGGAGAATGCCACAGGAAGACACAAAAACAGAGGGAAGGTGGCCACGTAAAGACAGAGGCATAAATTGGAGTTGTACTGCCACAATGTAAGGAACAATTGAGGCTACAAAATTTGGAGGAGGCAAGGAAGTTTTCTCCTCTACAGGCTTCATAGGAAGCCGGGACCAACCAGGACCTTAATTTTGGACGTCTAGCCTTTAGAACTGTGATACAATACATTTATGTTGTTTTAAGTCACCCAATTTGTGGTACTTTGTTATGGCATCCGTGGGAAACTAAATTATCTTTGACTCCAATCATGCAATGTACACACTTTTATTAATATATACTTCATATTGAGCTTGACAACTGTCTTAGTCTATTTGGTTTGCTATAACAAAAACACATAGACTTAAACAGCAAATATTTATTTCTCACAGATCTGGAGACTAGGAAATTCAAGATCAAGGAGCTGGCATGTCTGATGTCTGGTGAGGACAGTCTGCCCAGTTTTCAGGTGGTTATCTATCTCTTCACTGTGTTTTCAATGGCAGAGAAGAGAGAAAGAGATCAACCTTTTCCTATAAGGGTACTAATCCCATTCACGAGGGCTCCACTCTCATGACCTAATTATCTCCCCAAGGCCCTGGCTTCTAATACCATCACCCTGAAAGTTAGGCTTTCAACATATACATTTTGGGGGGGAAATAAACATGCAGTTTGTAACACCCAAACTTTAGCTTATTCAATGGGATTGTCTCTGTCATTACAGGCACATTAATAATAGTGTACAAGGGTCCAAAAATGGCATAGTTCTTATATCATGAATATGGATATAAAAAGTTCATCCACTGAAGCTCATGAATTTCATTCTTAGATTGACCTTCATGTCCTCATTATTAGTCTACTCTATTTTCATATCTAACTCTAAGAAAATTAGTTCTTCTGATTCCCCTGTTCCATAGATGATTAGAGGCAGCAAATTGAGTGGGAAGGAAGGGATTCAGAAAATACTGTAAAAATAGAAATTATTAAAGAGCCATAAAATGGTAAGTTTAAAATCTACCTTAGAATGTAAATTCTATCACTAATAACCTTCTGGAAGTTGGGAATTTGACTTAAAATTTTGTCTCACTTTCCTCATTTGTTTTTTGAAAAACCATAGAACCATTGCTATTAAAATGAATGATGTAACATTTGACAAATACCCAGCTCAGACATGTAGTATGCACTAATGTCAATTCAATTTTTCCTCCTTTTATTTTATAAGATATACCAGTCTGGTATCACCAACTGCAAGAAAAAAAAAGCCTTTTCTTACCTTATAATTTAGTGCTGTAATTATTAAGCACAGATTTGACTTTTAATCTTCAAGTAAATGATTAAGTTATGATAAAAATTAGCAAGAATTAATGTGATACATTTAGAATATGTATTAGATTTATATTGCTGCTGTAACAAGTTACCACAAGCATAGTGGTTTAGGAGAACACAATTTTATTGCTTTACCATTCTGTAGGTCAGAGATCTGATCCAGGTTTCTCTAATCTAAGATCAAGATTTTAGTAGATCTGTGTTCCTTTCTGCAGGCACTAGGGGACAATTTATTTTCTTGCCTCCTCCAGCTTCTAGAGGCAGCCTACATTCCCTGGCTAATGTCACCTATCGCATGTTATCAAACCCAGCAACATCATAAGTGCCTGACCTTTCTTCTGTAGTCACATCTCTTTCTCTGACTACAACCAGGAATGAGTCCACTCTTAAGAACTCATGTGATTAGAATAGTCTCTCCTGGGTTACCCAGAATAATCTCCCTGCCTCAAGATCTTTGACTTTAATAACATTTTGAAAGTACCTTTTGCCATATAGATTAACAGATTCACAGGTCCCTGGGTTAGGACTTGGGCATCTTTGGAGCAGTGGAGGTGGGATGGGAATATTAATCGCTTTGCCTGCCACAAAACTATTTTCTTAATCCCTTAAATGAGTTTCTTTATTCACCTTGATTATTCTTTATAAGAAAATGGCTAATTTTCAGAAACTCTGAATAAATAGGATTAAATACTATTTTTGAAGTTTATTTTATGTTTAATAATTAATAGAATCTCTGATATCCATTTATATCCATGGGAGTACATTTTGCCCATCACATACCCAACAATTCCTGTTAGTGAGGCTCCCTTAAATACTATACTAATGAAATGCACATTGATTGCCTTTAATATATTTTTAATTTTTTTTCTTTATTGATTTGAGAGAGAGAGGAAAGGAGAGGGAGAGAGAGAGAAATATCAATGAGAAAGAACACACATGGATTGCCTTTATTAAACTATTTTTTATTAGGAGTATCCAGTTTCTGTAATGTTTTATTTGCTCCTTGGACTAATTCTAAATACCTATTCCCTAAATGGGAATTAGTAAAATATGTGTTACAAATGTCAAAGCCTTAAACAAAAAAATAAAATTAAGAAATAAAAAGTTTTGTGAATCAGCATACTATATGTTTTAAATTTTTACTGTATCTAATTTAGAGAAAGGGAGTTGCATTGACTTTTCTTCTATATTGTTGGAGTTCTTAATAGATTAACCTACTAAAGATTTATACAATGCCTATAAGTTTTATGTATTTGAACTATAAGTGATTTACAAACATGAATAGGAGCTCTGGTATCTAGCTATAACTAGTACAGTCTTTATTAATCAACGAATTAATGAATGTTAAGAGATCGACATAAAGAAACTGAGTTCTACAAGTATTAGATTACTTCAACATAATCATAAAGCCAGATGCTAAACTAAATTTAATTCTATTTTGTATTTACTAAAAAACTTAGGGGGAAACATCATATGCTAAGACTTACCTGGTATCAAAGTGTAAGTATGAATTTACTTATACAATAAATACTTGGTGCCAGGCATTGTACTAATTGCTATAAATAGAGTGGGAACTAAAAGGGTGTTCAAATGCTCTTCAGAGTTTTAAGTAGAGCTAAAACAAATTTGCCAGAGTGCTGTTTCCCTTTCATAACCCTTCTATCATTTCCACTTTCAATGATGCTCAAAATAATCCTTCTCCCTAATCATCTTTGTTCTCCTTACATAACAATAATTCACCTTGTTTGAGAGTTAACTTAAGCTTTAATTACTAAATGCTTTCTTGGTACAATTCTACGGTAATAGAAAAATCTAGAAAAGTCAATTTCAAGGATTCAAAATGCACGATTTCCAACAAGATAGGAGATAGTTGACGTAAAAAGACCTGTACTAAGTGTACGCAACATTGCCTAAATTTAGAACTTGACCAAGTGTTTATTAAACTGTGCACTGAATTTAATGTTATACAATGAGAATTATGAATTAATTAAATAAATCTGTAATATGTATACTAATTTCAATTTTCTAAATGCTGTAAGTTCTCTTCTAGAAACTGTCTCATTCAAATAAAGGAAAAGAACTTAACATGTTTTCTTGTAAGTGTTTACTTCACCAACTTGGGAGAACCCTCCCACCGCCACCAACACGGCTACCAAGGAAATAAGTATGAACAGCTCATTTTGTAAAAATAAAGAGAGTCTAGAGTCTGATAGTGTATGTCTATTGACAGCTGTTTGCTAGTGACTAATTTTTGCAAATTAAAAACAAATCACTCACTGATAATATGTATTTACATACTCTCTTCTGAGAAGCTATAAAGAATTCATTTCTGTCTTCATCAATTTTTCCCAAAGGTTAAAAAAATAAAGAATGTAATGTCAACCATTGTCCTACCATGTTATAAATAAAATATTTTTATCACTTCTGATAAATATTGCTAAGTATAAAATGCTATTATTAATTACACATTGATCATAAGATGTGTAACTTTAAAACTTAGAAATGTTCACTGTTGTTTTGAACAGAAGCAGTATTTGATTAGAAAGAAGGCATGCATTTTGAAACTTGAAAACTGAAATGTCAGGTAGTTACAGTACATTTACGTGTGGCATAAATGCGAGAAGGAAAAATGTGCATTCCACTTACCACTACTCAATACTTCCTGCTCACTGCCTGTTCTATTTTTTTAATGCATTAAAATTATTCTTTGGATAAAGTGTCCATTTAAATGATTGCTATGTTTTAAACAATTTTAAAAATGTGATGGGTGGCCATTCTTTATGCTGTCCAAATTCTGAAGGCTTAAGTGACCTCTGCAGCAGAGAAAGTGACTATGGGGAATAACACTAATCATATAAGACCACAAAGCCTAAAATCACTACATTTTTTTTATTGTTTGTTTTTCCTTTTCCTCAACTAAAGTAATTTTTGCTATACTCATAATGCAAAGGTATGGAGTGCTTTCCTTCATTCAACAAATATTTACTGAGACATCCCATGAAACTTTTCTTTTTGGTGTACCTACAAATTATCAATTGGTTATAGTGCAACTTAAAATGCATCATGGCTCACTGAAGAGTTAACTTGCATTTGAATTTCTTCTTTTTTTTTTAAATTTGTCAGATCCTCTGAATCTTCTGCATTTATGAATTAAAATAACTACTCTCTTTTTAAGGAGATCCTTTAGACTAAGCCTCTAACCAATATTTCAGACTTCGAGTTCAGATCTCATTTTGAAAGACAAAAAGTCAAAGATGTAACTTACTGAAAGAGATGACATCTGAACAATATATAGCTCTCACTGTAGCTATATTGAACTCATTAACTTATAAATACTAAGAGGGTCTATTTCTTCTAATAACCATCATTATTATAGCTATACTTGGTAAAATAACACTTGGTGGCTCTCTAATGAATGACACCCAAACTGAATTCATAGCTTTCCAGTTACACAAATCTCATCCTGGTCAGCAAAGACCCACTCCCCCTTTGTTTTGTTTTTAACTTTAATCTCAGTATCTATTTAAAGCTTTATTCCTCCTGTCTCCAAATTACAGACTAAAGTGGAGGTCTGGGCTGTTGGTAATGGAGAAAAGAAGGGATCCTCTAGATCACTAGCTTCTCCATTTATTGTGACAGGGAAGGGTGGGTGGAAAAGGTAAATATTTGTTTACTGACCAAGGTCAGGTAACAGACCTCTCTTGCAGTGGATGTTCTGTTGTTCTTGCTAACATTGCCTAGTACTCAGTTTCCTTTCTTGGATAAACCACCAAATGCCAGCTAATCTGTGGTGTTTGCAGGTGGTTCAGAGGTTCAACAGGAATCCCCCCACTTTAAATTTTCCTAATTTTTGAGACTAAGTGCTCCTAAACTGAATTTCCACCCCTGCTTGCACTTTCTTAGCCAGTGTTGATAGCCAGTCATCTTCCTCATGATCTTTTGCTGCTGAGTCTTCTTGTCTAATAGCACATTCCTTTATTTGAAGTATAGACCAAATAACTCAAGCTCAGATAACTACTTTAATGTCCAGTCATTCAGCCTAATCATACCAAGTAATGGGGACACAGGCACTCCATTTTGCTACTCTATTGCCCCAGGATGTCTCTTAACTTATCTCAGGTTCTACAGGTAGTACAGAGACATGGCAGCAGGACTGTTGACTAAATAAATATACAACATAGGAGCCGAATATCAGTCTTCAATTCCTGCAGGCCCAATTAATCTTGGTAAGTTATTCTTTTAAAGATCCCACTCCATTGGCTTTTGAGAGAGTACAGCAGTCCCCATATTATCTCTCTTCCCAATAATTCTGTATCCTAAACAGCTTCCACACCACTCTTTCCATTCTCTTTTTTAATGAAAGGAGGCCTCTGTGATTAACTGTGTTGGTTCTGTTGAATGATTTATATGAGCATGATCTGGGATAGCGGTCTCAAGGGTACACTATTGTTAGCACTCAAAATTGATTCTGCAAATATTTATTGAACACCAACAATGTGGAAAGAACTGTTCTAGATGCTGGTAAAATAGCATGACAGATTTCCCCGATGGAGTGAAAATTCTTATGGCAAAAACTAAAGCAGATAAGGATAAAGATTTTGGGAGTGATGGATTTAGAAGGCTTTGGTGGTGGTGGTGCTCTTTAAAAGAGAATGAATAGTGAAAGCCATAGTGAAAAGGGATTATATGAGCGGAGGCATGAAGCATGTGAAGGATCAAGCCTTAGGATATTGGGGCATGCAGTCAGGGGAGAGGGTTCCAAACATATGAAAAATAAGTGCAAATGTCCTGAGGCAGGAACAGGGCAACTTGTTCAAGAAACTTAACATAATATGGAGATATTTCCTGCTATTTGTTTTCAACCATTCCCCCCAATCAAAATGCAGATACTTGACACTTAGCATTACTCTGCTTCATTATATTAATGCTATGCCAGTCATAAACTGTTATTGACATGGCAAAACTACCTGAGCAGGGTCCTATTGTCATCAACATTAAGAGTGAAACACATTCTCTAACACATTTTAAATTCCTTTCATATAGAAACTTACACATTAAAAAAATATTTTTTTACTTCTTATTATGCAATAGATGCCAATAAATCCCTGTTAAATGAATGTATCAAACTATTTATTAGAGCTAAAGACTTTGTTTCAAGAAGATGAGTAATTTAACTACTTCTTTCATCAACTTTTAGTCTAAATTTCCTGGTCATTTTTATCTACCTATGAGCCTCTTAAAGGATGGAGCCATGCCATATACCTAGTAATCTGAATTGGTAAGTACTCAGTCATTGATGTCTTCTGTAAACAATTTACTAATTTCCAGGCTCTATCAGAAGCATTGTACACATAATTTTATTTTGCTTTTAACATCTTCTGAAGATAAAAAAGTAAAATTTGAGAAATTATTGTCTTGCTATAGGTCACACTATTATTGGGAAAGAGTAAAATATAACATTTTCAAAGAGTATTGGATTGGATTGGAGTCAACCTAGTCACTTGCTTAGAGTTGGAAAAGAGAGGAAGGGATAGAATATGATGTTCCAAAACACTGGGGACTTGAACTATAATATTTTTACTGATTTTTTCCCCTCCAATTATTTTTATCTTTCCTTGGTTAAGTCTTGGGAAAGGGGTAAGTAACAGAGTTTAGCTCTGAACTTAAATTGCCATTAATTGGTTGTGGGACATCAGTCAACCTCTCTGAGGCCTGTTTAGATTCATCATCTGTATAATAGCAGTAACGACACTTATACCGTATATGTGTGTAAGCAGTAAGTGAGAAAATGTGAAGACCTTAGCAAAAACATATTAAAAACTCAGCAAAAAGTAGATAGCACTATTCTTGGTTAGCAGAAACAAATTGAGAATTCAAAATCAGATCTCTCTCTTTATAAAGCCTAGACATTGGACCACTGCACACAATGCCACCTAAATTATTTTCCAGGCAGTTCAAAGTGATTTCTTGGTGTCACACACATATGTCTATTATTGTTCTGCTTCTATTTGTGTTTTCCATTTCCCTGTGTCTTTTATAGAAAAGTGAGGGATGGCAGCTGCAAATAGGTGTTTCCTTAAGAGACCAAGATGTTTACTGCGGTGTCTAGAAAATGCTCCCTGTTTTTGTTTTTAGTACCTTGTGAAAAAATATTCAATAGTCCATTCCCTCAGGCAGTTTCAACTTATTCAAATTCCTAAGGGAAATTTTAAGGTGAAAACTGCACTAGGATATGTTTCTCTTGAAAGAAGGTTGTGAGGAGCAAAGAATAGATGTCACCATCCATACTTGCTGAGACACCCGTGGAGAAATAATTCGCACCATCCTTGGCTATAGGTTCTCGTTTTTACAAATCTAATGCCTGACAATGTTTTATTTTGGCATCTGTTCACAACTGGGAGTTAAATTCTAAAAACTCAGTAAGTGTTTATAGGTTGTGGCAAAGGATGTTTGAAATAGGGCAGACCACCCTAACACACTTACTCATTTTGTAAGGAATCAGCGATACCCGAGGACCCCCTACCATGGATTGGATAAAAACGAGATAACTGTATTTCATACTGTGTTTTTAACAACAATACAAATTTTCAGGAAAAGTGGTTTGTTAATTATTTTAATAAGAGAATTATATAAAAACTAAGACATTAACAAAAAATTCCCCCTTTCACAGTTTATAAACTTCTGGCATAGAAATAGTAGAAACTTAAACTATTGCAGTCTAAAGATGTTGATTTCACATATTTTTCAAAGTATAACTATTTTTCACATTAAACGTAGTTTTCTAATATAAAAATAGATTAAATGGTTACTTTCTTAGAATACATTTATTTTATAAGTTCACATTTAAACTATGTACATATGATAAGTCCATCTGTGAAAGTAATGAGCCTGTTTTGATAAACACATATTAGTATTGGTTATCACGGGCAATGATGGCAGTTGAATATCAGTTTCAGTATCCAATTTATTTCTTCTTATTTCTTTCAGTTATGCAATATTGAAAAATAGGAATTCACACAAATCAAAGTAAATGGAAATAGTTCTCATAGGATTTTTGGTAACCTCAAGGCACCGCTGACTTAAACAAATGAAGTTTGAAATGGAAGTAGGAGATTTTTGTATTAAATTTCAAGATTCAATAACTTCTCATTCCTGGTCAATAGCATAACAGAAAATACTCAAAGCTGACAAGTGAGCACAGCAATTATATTCCAATATTATCCATTTCTACTAACAATTAGGTAACACAAAGCACATATGCCTGCCAGTTAACTGGGGTACAGCGTGGTGGGCTCTCGTGTGCTTCTCAGTGAGCCTCTCAGGGCAGGTGCAGATGAGTAGACATGCACACACCTGTCTTAAAAATAATCAAATACAGAATGTCACCCTTTCTTCTCAATGATGTATTTATAAGAAATAGTACTGTATGCACAGAGATAGGAGGGGAAGAAGTCAAATTTCTGGAGTCAGAACAAAAAATACTCAGTGGTATAAGTGAACATTCAGAAAATATTATTTGGTGTATATTGGAGTCAATTAGAGTCTTTTCTAAACTTTTTACTTTTATATTCTTTTCATTTAAGAACATATTAAAACATATTAAAATTTGAATCATATTTGTGGGACTCTTGAACACCTGGAGAGCATAGTTTGAAAACCTTTGCTCTACTTCAGTGTTATCATCTTCCAGGTGAAGCAGAGAGAGAGAGAAAGAAAGAGAGAGAGAGAGAGAGAGAGAGAGAGAGAAGAGAGCTCGTGTTCAAAGGTATTTTTTAAAGAATTGAGATTCCCTTTACCTTTATTTCAGCTGTAAAAATATATATGTTAATATATATCCCACATTGCCTTAGTCACATGGTTCTCAACCTACAGGATTTTGACCAACATGGGACATTTGGCCATAAATGTCAGGAGGCAGGTTTTGCTGTCACAGCTGTAAGGGCCAGTGCCTCTGGTCTTAGTGCACAGATTGCTGGGATGCCAGGAAATACCGCAATGCACAGACAGCCCCCAAAAGAAAGAATCATGCAGCACAGAATGTCAATAGTCCCAAGTCTTAGAAACACTGCATTAGACTATTAATGTTAAGTTAAAAATTTGTGTATCATTATGATTCTCTTCTGCAAACTCTATGGAAAAAAATTTCATTTCTATACAGTCTCACACTATGTAAATAGGAACTCAAAATAATTCTATAAACTACTGAATATTTGGTACCTAAATGTCTTTAATAAATGACAGAAATTACATATACCATAGATGTTTCAGTTTCTAAGACTGCTTGCAACAATTTCCGTATTACCATGGAGTCTAAGGATAAAGCCGTGATTTGAGGAGCAGAAAAATAACACATAATCTCCCTGTCCTTACATAACATTTCCCATTTTGAATGACTCCTGATCATGCAGTTTCCAGGCGGTCTACTCTGACGCAAGGTCATGAACCTCCATACACTCTGATATTTGTTTATACGATTTGACTTACATGTATTGTATCAGTAACATAATTTACTCTTATTGCTCCCAACTTCAAAAATTATCTTGATTACTTGAAAATGGCCTTCTTTGACATGGGATTTTGTAGGTCATTTATTGGAGGATCCATTCTTGTCTCAAATTATATCTCTAAAAATATCACCCATTTTATAGTTACAGGGACTTGGATATATTTTTTAAATAATAAAAAAAACACACCACAAACACTTTTTAAGTGCAGTTTTCTATGATGAAGGTTTGTATCATGCATAATTACAAAGCTCATAAATGCATATGTCATGTTACCCTTAATAGTAATTCCTAAGGGAGGCTTTTCAGCATCACTGAGCCATGGAACACTGGAAGTTGAAATTCACAAGTTAATAGCTTGCCCTTTTCTGACAGCCCACCAGATTTTCACACTATAACTAACACTTTGCCTCATTCAACAACTCAACTGTTGACAAGGGCACTTAAGCTACTCAGAAAAGCAAAAAATACTAAGTACATCAAAAGCTAGTAAATAAGGAAGAAAAATAATAAAATTAAAAAAGGAAACACAGATAAAGAACTCTGGACATGTGATAATGCTGGCAACAAATAGCCCAGCTGTTTTCTGTATAGCTTATGCTGTACATTAAAGTGTATATTTTGTCTTTTAGCACAAATACATTATTTTTTTTAATGTTTTATTGATTTTTAGAGAGAGAGAGAGAGAGAAACATCAATGTGAGACAGAAGCATTGATTGGTTGCCTCCTGCACTGTCCAGACTGGGGATCAAGCAGGAACCTCAGCAGGTGCCCTGACCGGAATGCAAACAGACAACCTTTGGGTGCACAGGACGGTGCCCAACCTACTGAGCCACGTCATCCAGGGCAACGTATGTATTTTAATCTAGTTAAGTGGAAAAGTTAACAATGAACACCAAATGTTATTTTATAGGAAAGTTCTTGTCTTATACTCATTATTTTAATATTTTATTGTCTTTGGATTTACTGATTAACTTCATTGGAAAGATTTGCTATGAAGAGATTTATTTTTAAGATAAAATTATCAATGAAGATATTGATTTTTATGACAAAAGCAAGGAAATATTTTTCATAAAAATTGAAGACACATCTCGAAAATTTTCCCAAGTCATTCTCAGAAATGGGGCTGCATTCTTGGTAAACTAGAGTGCTTTAGCTAATAAGTTCTATTTTTAAACCCAACCCTCATTTCACTCACCTCTATTTTTAATCTATGTTCCAAGCAAAAGTCCATTTGCAACCCTGAGTGACTTGCTCTCACCCTGTCCAGCACATGAAAACATAAATCCATGTCATACTGATACATACTTTGGTTTATGAGTTTGGGTGTCCTGTCTTGACTATGCATACCTACTCTACCAAAGGCATCGATGTTGAGAATTTTAGATGTAAACGGGGATTTGAAAAGTCAAATATTTTGGCACAAAGTATTTTAATGTCGCAATTATTATTAGCACGGTTCATTCAAGAAGGGTAAAGTACTTTTGAAATTAATTTTATGGAAAAGTTAAGAAACGTCTATATATCATCAAATTTATATAGAACCTACATATTCAGTTATCTCTTTGTAAGTCATTCTGCAAAAAAACAAACAAAAAAACACATTGGAAATGTAAACCAAAGATATGGCTTTGGATCCTTTAAAGCCTGGTGAATTATATTTTATTTGCATTTATAGAAATGCATATTTCAAGCTACCACAAAGTTGATGGTATGAAGGAATAGGAATATTTTATGAGAATAAATTCCTTTTAATGCATAACTAGAGCTTCTAGTCACTGGGCCCTCTTATTCTGTCTGCATGGTCCTGATTTTCCTGGTCCAAACCTCATGGTCTATATTCTTTAGAAATGACTATATTTGTCAGTGTACTTCATTCTACATAATTAACATTATTTTCTTTAATTTGGAGACAACAGAGTACAATGATTAGAAGGATGAGCATATCTGAATTTTAATCTTATTTCCACTTCATCACTAAACTGGCTATTTTCTCATCAATAATACACTATTAATAGTAGATTTATTGAAAAATAAGATGATTCTGTAAAGCAGTGAGCACTGTGCTTTCACATTAAAGGCTCAAAAACTGATAGTGACTACTGTATTGGTTTAAAATTATTAATAAATTTAGAATTTAATGATATTAAATCAGAATTATCATGATTCTAGATAAATGGTAAAACTATTATTTTATGGGCCTCTTAGTAAAGGGGAGCACCTTCCCTTACACACACACACACACACACACACACATGCATACACAATAACACCACCAAAAACAACATAAAACTTCTGGAGCACTCAGAGCAGGAAATTGATTTTCCCCTGAAATAATGCAAATAAATCTCTCTATATTTAGAAATAAATGGAAGTATTGTACAACCATTCTAAGGGAAGATGTAGAATTATATATAATATTGGTAACAAGGGCTACAGATTAAAAAGAAATTATGCCCTAGCCTACCAATCTTTGTAGCACAAGGGAAAGTATAAATGTTGAAAGATTCTCTAGAGCCAATAATTATAGAGATCAGCCTTTAACTATACTTATTAAGCATTATTACCATTTCTTTAATGAGGACAGACAAGAAACTGATACCATATGGTGGTATAGTCTTTATTTTTCATCACATAATATATACATTCTAAACTGTATATCATTCTCTATATTTTGGGTATAGCATATCTCAAGGATACTTTTAGTTATCTTTCATTCAATACATAATCATTGAGATTTCACTCTGTGTCCTCTATATTATGCTAGGAAATGCTGAGAATATATTAGTAACCAAGATAGACCTAGTCCCTGCTTGTAGATACCATAATATCAATAGGAAGATAAATGTTGTTCTAGTGATTATAAGCATGTTCAGTATTAAGAAAGAATTGAACAAATAAAGGTTCTTTAGAGTTGGAAGGAAGAGCAAAGAGACTGAATACAATGGTACATAGAGAAAATAGCATGTGGGAGAACTTGAAATCAAGAGTAAATGTGGCCTCATTAAATTCCTAAAATAATTGCAGTCTGTCTAGAGATAGATAAGTGGTGAAGTTCTAGTGTGGTAAAGCAGAAGGCTGGTAGCAGCCCATGGAAACGGGTTCACTGTGAACCAAAAACCATGTTTAAGATTGGCTACATTTCTTTGGGCTTCCATAACGAAATACACAGATTGAGTGGCTTATGAACAACAGAAAAGTATTTTTTCACAGTTCTGAGAGCTGGGAAGTTTGAGGTCAGAGTGTCAGCATGGTCAGATGAGGGCCCTCTTCCCCTCTGCAGATTTTTCCTTATGTCCTCACATTGCTGAAGGAGCTTCACCCTTATGACCTAAGACTAAGCCCCTAATACCATCACACTGGGAATTAGAGTTTCAACATGTAAATTGGAAAGGGGCAGGGAGACACAAACATACAGACCATAGCAAAGATTTTTAAATTTTCTGTCCTTCAGTCAAAAAATCCAAGCCAGTCTGTGTAAACCCAGCCTACCTGTTGTTAAGTAATCATTAAACAAATATTTATTGAACACAATATTTCCCAAGTATGGAGACTATAAGTACAAAAGGTTAGCAAGTGTCATGAGCTAAACATAGGTCTAATAGATCTAATAGAACTTACTATCTAATGGTAGCAAGAACAATTCAACAAGTAATTCCAATGAAGTCTGGGACAGGAGACCTGGAAGAGGCTTTTGAGGTAAGACAGCCCAATAATGCTGAATATCTGGTGTATGGTTGTTCCTACAAAAAAAAAAAAAAAGTGAGAAAGTTAGAGGGTAAGGAGGTTCTATAATAGATAAAAGACGGTTTGTTCCAAACGGTAAGGAACCAAAATTCTAATATCCAGAGTTTGCAAAGAAATTGGGGAGTTCTAGATTTCTCTCTAAACAGGGCATTGACACATATAAGGGTATTCAACAATTTATGCCTGTAATTTGGAATTCTAGGGACAGAAAAAGTTATGTACATACAACATTCAAAACATGATATATTATTTTTTTTGTAAGTTGTGAAAGTCTTTAATAACAAATCAATTTTAAGTTTTTTGGAAATAACTTCTACTAAAGATGATATATTATACTCAAATTCAACATTCTTAAGACCCTTTTCACATAAAAAAAAGAAAAAAAAACTAAAGAAAAGTAAAGTTGTTGTTAAGAGGAAAAATGAACAGAGGATGCAATAGTTATAGACTACTGAGTTACCAACAGGTCAGAATTGCTAAAGGGTCAAAACTAAATACAATGGAAGGTTTCTGTTATAATAAATATCAAGAATAAAGTCTTAGTGCATAAAATTTCAGAATCTTATACATTACTTTCAAAATCAAGTCACCTTCATTTATTTTTTATTGTGGTAAATATATATGTATAATACTATTTGCCATTTTCATCATACAATTCAGTGACCTATTGACATTCACAGTGTTATATAACCATCACCACTGCCTATTTACACAATTTTTCATAACCCCAAACAGAAGCTCTGTGCTCATTAATCAGTAACTGTTGTATATCTTCTCTCCCTAACTCCTGGAAACCTCTAATCTACTTTCTGTCTCTATAAATTTGCCTATTCTAGATACTTTGCAGAAGTGAAATCATACAGCATTAGTTCTTTTGTGTCTGGCTTATTTCACTAGGTTTAGTTTCTTGCTTGACTGGGCAAAGATCTTGAGCACTGTCCACCTCTAACAACCCACCTCTTCCTAACTGTCATGTAACAACCACTTGAAATGCCTGAAGTAATAAAACAGAGATGGACATAATCACTGTTTCCATAGACAGAAAAATGTGTCCATAAAAATAGTTTAAGAAATGTTATCTGAGAGTTTAAAAAAAAAGACATAGTGAAGTAGTGAATGCTGCGGTGCTGCCCAGACCCTCCTCCCCCACTTTTTTTTTTTTTTTTTCAGGATTAAAATTTAATTTCAACATATGAGAAACTAACATAAAAATATGTGATTATAAATAGACATTCTGGATCTTTAACACAAACAATGAAGCCATAAAATTTTCGAAGCTCTATTGGTTTTCTTTAATATTGAATGAAAAGGACAAGAATGTGATCAATGTGTTTCTTTTTTCAGTTGGGACCAAACAAATCAGTTGAGAAGCAAGCCAGATTTCCCTTTAAAACTTCAAGACCAATGCTCTCGTTTCTCCAGCTTCAAGATGTGTTGGTAGATGACAACTCACCATTCAGATATTTGCCTTCCCCAGGGGTTAGCTCACATTCCACGATTGGTTACCTGTTAATAAAAAGAGTTGTCAAACCCGGAATTCAAAACAAACCTGCTGGGATAGACTGAGACCTCCTTTGTAACTGGAATGAGTTTCAAATCCCCTTTCTGCTCCATGCTACTGATCTTACTCGCCTTTAGGTTTCATTCCCAAGATCATGTTCCAATAAATTTCTGCACACGTCTCTTTACCAGGATTTACTTTCAGGGATGCCATCCTAAGATATATTGTAAATTATTTAAGAGAATGTCAATAACTGCTAGAATTTAGTCATAATGCTTGAAAACATGACTTTTTAAATTTAATCAATAGTCATACTTTTTTTTTTTCTATTTTCTTCTCAGATCACAAAAGTTTGTATTTCCCATTGAACCATTTTGAGCATAACCCAGTCTTTATTGATGTGCTGGTGTCCTAGAGCTCATCTTGATTATGGACTCAATTGAAATGGTGTTTATTATAGGTAAACAATGCTTGATAAGATTTCTATTTGATGGTATCATGAAGAGAGTAGCATTTTATTCTTATTGTTCAATGCTTTGGAGGAACACATTCTGAAAGATTAGGTAATTCTAATTTCACAGGTAATCAAACTAGGGTTTAACTAATCTTTGTGTCCTGCCTGGAATGATCTATCCTCACTCCACATCCCCCAAACAAATCTGGAAATGAAATTCAGCAGGCATTTCAAATCCCCTACAATAGGTAATGACTTATGCTGGAGACAAATATTCTGCACCCTCTGTTTAAAAAAATCCATATTAACAAGTATGAAATCTAAGAATCCCATGAGTTATCAAAATAATTTAAAAATAAAAAATGAAAAACTACAGTGTGTAATGAAGCTGCCTTCAATGACCTCTTGATCCTCCAAGTTTTGATGGCTAATAACCAGTTAGCTGGTCTCTTCATACTCTGTGGCATCTGTGTGGGAGGCTAGTTTTCCTTTGCAGTGTGATGCAATGGTTAAAAGTGCAGGTGCATTAACAGGACTATGTATGTTGACATAATGCACATCCACCCAACAGCTTCCCTAAGTTCATGGATGCGTGAATCTGGGCAAGTAACCTCATCATGATGTGCCTGGATTTCCACCTACAAAATCGGAGCAGGAATACTCCTCTTCTCAAAGGTTTGCTGTAAGAATAAAGGACTACACATGTTCTTAGAATACAGTCACAGCCAAATAACTGGATTTCATTAAATATCTTTTTTTAAAAAAAATCACATATTTGATTCTAGCTATGTGAACTAGGCTTATTTCATATTTATAATGTTAAACCAGTTATATATACACATATATATATATATTTATATAGATAAATGGATAAATTTACTATACAACATTTGGCATTCCAATATAGAACCGAGTTTGAGATGGTATCAAGTCAAGTCATTCTGTTATCTGCCTTTTTTTCTTTCTCTATTGAAAACATCCAAGCAATATAATATTCAGACGTGCCGTAACAGTTGCAGTCCTTTAATTATGAGTTTTATTTATTTTTAGAGATGGCTCAGAATGTCTAAAAGGGCCCCCTCTTGGGGAAAGATAAATAAACAAAGGATTTATCCTCACTTCCATGAAAGGGTACTTCAAATGGAGTAGTGGTTAATGCCTCTTTACAGACCCTTCTGCAGTAGATCAGACTTCCTTTCCTTATCTGAGGTGGGTTCAGTGGACTAGTTTCCTCTGTTCCTTGTAATAACATGAAATGGCAAGGTCTTTTGGACAAATATTTCTCATAAGAAGTTTAGAAATATCACATTTTTTAAATTAACAAGAGAATGAAATATATCTTTCTGAGTCATTGCTACTCACTGGCCTTGAGTTGACTCTAAACTGAAATTCAGTAATGGACAGTCACAGGTTTTCCTATTTTCTCCAACCAAATCCCCGTGGAGATTACAGCACTGTTCACAGTGGTGCAACTGGAAGTGTGGGCACAGCAAAGCCGGTTCTCAGGATCAACTCTAGCACTAGACTGCTGATGGCCCGGGCTCCTTTGTCTCCTCTTAGTTTGTTTCTCTTTCAAATTCTCTCACGTTCAAACTCACACAAATTTGCTTTAAAAAGTAATTTTATTTATGGTCAAAAATAATTATTTCTCCAGATATAAATACCCTCAATAGACCAGTCATTAAAAATTTTGATTAGTAGTTAATCATTTGGAAAATTTTAATATATTTTTAAGTCATCATCAAGTTGATATATTACAAACTATGAGACTAACTTATCATTATATTTTTCAATAAAATCGTATTTCTGAAATTTACTGTTGAAAAGATAGCAGTTACAGTCTAAGTGTCTTCAAAACAAAATTTGGTGATAAATAAAAAATAATATTTAAAGTATCACTTTCTCAAATCTGTTATAATAATTTGTATAGAAAGTCAAACACTTAAGAGAAAGTATAGGGCAGAGCAAAAGTAGGTTTACAGTTGTTCATATGGAAAATAATACAATCATTAATAAGTAATAATACAAGACTAAACTCTGTTTTGTGTACTCACAACTGTAAACCTACTTTTACCCCACCTTGCATATTTTATACTAAAAATACAATTAAAAAATTTTTAAATTCTCATTACAACTGCCAGAATCTATTTGTTACGTGTTGAGCTAAAGGACAAAAGCTGAAAATGGTTATGATCAAAATATATGAAGTTGAAAATGATAAGACAGTATATACACATTTTTCATAAAAGACTATTGAAACTAGAGAGTAGAAAGTTTAGCAAAGATGGGAATGTTAATCTATATAAAACTTAGCAACACAATAAAACTTATCCATAAAATTGTTCAGTCATAAGATAGCTATACCTTTATCTGAGTGGACATGAAGGAAAGAATGATTAGTTAACAGATATATTGTTGGCCAAATCATATAGAAATCTGTCTAGCCCGAATTGTGGGCCTGATGTAGCATCAATAAGCCTAAAGGTATATGAACAAATACATTCATTCACTTATTCACATGTAGTTTACTCATTGAGCATCCTGTACATTAAGTGTGTGATGTTACTAGCTACTTTGATGGAACTTATGCTCTAGTGCAGTGGGTCTCAACCTGTGGGTCGCAACCCCTTTGGGGGTCGAATGACCCTTTCACAGGGGTCGCCTGAGACCATCGGAAAACACATATTTCCGATGGTCTTAGGAACTGAGACACTGCTCCTCTATCTGTCTCCAGGTGGGTCCGCCCACATGCAGATATGCCCACATACAACATGAGGAACTGTATTAAAGGGGCGCGGCATTAGGAAGGTTAAGAACCACTGTTCTAGTGAGACTAATTGATAGGATATAAAGAGTTAACTTTAAATCACAATGGGAAGATATAAAGGTGAGGAACATCTTTTAGTCAACCTGGGGGACAATGAAGCCCAAATACTATTTGCTGTTCATAATGCAGCAAGGTTGTGAATTTGTGATGTTTGGCCAGAGTCTGGAGGAAATAGCATGTGTAGTATAAAAGATGGGCTTTGGGGTCAGATTCCCAGTTGTTCCACTGGCTTTATGATTTGTCTTAGGACAAGCTGTTTAAACAGCTGGGAGTGATTTTGCCTGTACAGTGAACATAATAATCATACTACTTATCTCATAAAGTTATTTAATAGATTAAATTAGACAATGAATATGAAGCATAACACCATACCTGACACATGGTAGGTTCTAGTTTCAAGTTGGGCTCCCAAGGACATCAGCTCTGAGACAGAAGAGCGTGCATGGAGTGAGTTAGGAAATGCTTTTAGGATGGACACCCATGGGGGAAGTGAAAGAAAGGTAGTTGTCAGAAATGGGTCTCAGACTGTCACAGCAATTGGGGTTGGTGTTTCATAGCCTAATATCACATAGTTATCAGGTGCTCACTGCTCCAAGGACAGGTATTACAAGCTGGGTCTTCGGGCACCAGCAATTTTCAGAACAGGTTGATAGCAGTGACTGGCAACATCCCCAGCAGTGGGGAAACTATGTCTAAATCCTGGAGGGAAGGTCTTGGAGGCTCTACACATGATCCACTACAGAATTCAATGAATGTTCATTATTTAGTATTAGGTATTGCCATTTTACTCTCACTTTAAGTGGACCACAATTAGATAAGAGTGAATTAAAATGCCAATAGATATGCAGGGATAATCAAACTATCAACAATACCAGAAACTAGAAAGGTTAAAAAGAAGCTCTGAAAACATTGATCCACTTTGACTCAACAATTAACAAACGTAGGAGGGTATCCTAAGGAAATAATAAGGATGTACAAAAGTCTTTAAACTGAAGATTGCTTTTTAGAGTATTATAGTAGAAATAAAAGTTTAAATAAATGAAATGTCCAGCAGTAGTGAATGAATAAATGGTATATCCATTGTTGAATATAGAGTGGTAAATTCACAGAGTAGAGTACTCTTCAGTCATTAAGATAATGCTGTTAACAAATGTTTATTGCCATCAGAACAGGTTCATGGTATTAAATTGAAAAAAAAGCAGGTTATAAAATCTATGTACGTAATATTTTTTGATACACATACACCAAAGATTTATTCCAAAGAGTCAATGATGGTTATCTTGAAACTTGAGGTTATGGGATATTATATTTTCTTTGTTTTACCTGTTTGTATTTTATTTTTTCCTTTATTATTAAATGTAGAAGTCATATGAAAGAGTATTTATAATATATACATTTGGTCTACATAAAAATTGTAAAAGAAAAATACATGTACTTTCCTCCAGACCAAAAACATATAAAATATGACATATGCTATATGCTACACTAAGCTAGCATAATAATGATTGTAATATAAAATAAATTAATATAATCCTAATACACATAAAGTACCTATATTGTCTCATCAGAAAAAAAAAATTTAGCATAGTGGAATTCAAACACATTTTAGGGAGAGCTCCTAAACTGGTCCAGAAGTGATGTGGTTGAGTTTATATTGAGTCAAGGTTACAGATTTGGATTGTTCAAATTTACAGACCGGGTGGCCTAGTAGTTAAGAGTGCAGGCTCTGGAGTAACTTGAGTTTCAGATCCATCCTTTCCAAACTGAACAGGATATTCTGTATGCTCTCTGGCCAGGGCAGGGTATATAAGGAGAGCAGCATTCTTTAATATAGATGCTATATTGTATTATACATTGTAAGTATGTAGTCGAGACTTTTGGTATCCTTTACTTTTACAGGATATTGTTTTATTGCATTGTATGTTTTATCATTAAGCTATCTTATTTTTATAATTTAGTTTTTCAATCTAAGTTATTAGAATGCATTCACATTGTTATTTTACTAGCTTCAGCAGCTAACGTTTAAGATAATTGTTTTGTGTGTGTTTTTTGGTAATATTCATTATGTCTTGTATTAATTAATTAATTCTCTGAGCTTTGTGCTATCTGAATGTTTTACAAATGAGATGCTGGGAAAAGGCCAGGACAGAGCCTTGGGGCTATATGGAAGACATGGACAGATTGTCTCCTATCTGCTCTTCCGGGCCTCAGCCATCATCAACCCCCACCTTCTCAGGTTCCAGGAGTTTCTCTGCAGACTAAGCTGAGTCCCTCTCTGGACCCAAGGTTACAATCCCTCCTCCAGTATAGCCCCTACCCCACATCCTTGACTGATTGGTGGGGAATTAAAAAGGCCCCACCCCCTTGTTTCAGTTCAGATCAACCCTGAGTGGCCATCTTATCTTCCGAGCTCCCTGTGGAATCGGACTGAGGCATCAACTGGAAGTGTATTTCAACTGTTCCACTTCCTCCTCTATTCAGCCCTGTGGCCATGACTCCTTACAGCCAGTGTTCCCCTACGTGCTCTCCAGGAAATGCCTGCACTGAAATCTCTGCCACAGTGTGCTTTCCAGATAATGCAGCCTCAGACAACTCTATGCCTATGGCCGATAGTGTATATTTTAAGAACAATATTATAAAATAATTGTTAGCAGGATAAAATTAAGATATGCAATTCTTACAACATCTCTCAGAACTTTTTGCTTGTTTAATAATTCAATTACATGGTTCATTTAGCATGACTTGTTCTTGCTCAATCCTTACCATTGCCTAGGAATCGTAATTTTCTCTTTCAAAAGCCCACAATCCCACTGTATCACCAAAATGATTCCCAGGGTGTAGCTGATTAATGGGATCCAAGTGCTATTTTTTTTTCTGAATATCAAGAAAATATTTGCATAAATGCCTTACACCTTTATCATTTTTTTGACTCATGAAACCACGCATACTAATTCTGCAACCATATGCTACTAGAACTACTACTCTATTATTACTACTTTTAAAATTCTAAAGTAATACTAGATCTCAAAGATTTTTAGAACATTTACTTGGTAGACATGATGTTAAGAGCTTTATATGCATAGTTCATTTAATGCTCTAATAATCTATGGGATACAATCATTATCTCCATTTTAGAATTGAGAAAACTAGAGCACAGAAAGATTAAATCACTTATTCAGGTCATACATCTACCAATTAATATCTCTGGGATTTCAGAGTCTGCCATCTTGATCACCATTGCAACTCTGCCACTTGAAATTTGTTCATGTATATTCGAATTCATCTGAACCTGAAAATTGGCATCTTGGACAGAACTAGGTGTCGTCTTTTTTTTTTTTTTTATTAATTTATTTTTGTTACAGATGTTTCTCCTTTTTTCCCCATTGACACCCTCCTCCCCATCCCCCCACCCCGTCCCCAGCCCTGTTGTCCATGTCCATCAGCTATGCATACATGCGCATAAGTTCTGTGGTTTATCTCCTCCCTCCCCTCCCACCCCCTCCTCTGAGGGGTGTCAGTCTATACCCTACTTCCACATCCCTGGGTCTACCCTGTTCCTCAGACTGTTATGTTCATGATATTCCACAAATAAGTGAGATCATGTGATATTTGTCTTTCTCTTCTTGGCTTGTTTCGCTTAGGATAATACTCTCGAGGTCCCTCCATGTCGTCTCAAAGGATAAGAGATCTTTCTTTCTTACAGCTGCGTAGTACTCCATTGTGTACATGTACCACAGCTTTTTTATCCATTCATCCACTGATGGACACTTGGGCTGTTTCCAGATCTTAGCTATTGTAAATAGTGCTGCTGTGAACATGGGGGTACATATATTCTTTCTGGTTGTTGTTTCAGGCTTCTTAGGGTATATTCCTAGAAGTAGGATCACTGGGTCAAATGGCAATTCAATTTTTAATTTTTTGAGGTAACACCATAGTGTTTTCCACAGTGGCTGCACCAGTCTGCATTCCCACCAGCAGTGTACTAGAGTCCCCTTTTCTCCACACCCTCGCCAACACTTGTTTGTTGATTTGTTGATGGCGGCCATTCTGACAGGTATGAGGTGATACCTCATAGTTGTTTTAATTTGCATCTCTCTGATGATTAGTGATGTTAAGCATTTCTTCATATGTCTCTTAGCCATTTGTATGTCCTTTTTGGAGAGGTGTCTATTTAGTTCCTCTGCCCATTTTTTAATTGGGTTCTTTGTCTTCCTTTTGTTGAGTTGTATGAGCACTCTATATATTTTGGAGATTGACCCCTTATCTGATGTATCATTGGCAATTATGCTCTCCCATAGAGTGGGTTCCCTATCTGTTTTGATGGTTGTTTCTTTTGCTGTGCAGAAGCTTTTGAGTTTGATGTAGTCCCATGTGTTCATTTTTCCCTTTGTTTCTGTTGCCTTAGGTGATGTATCAGTAAAGATTCTGCTGCGTATGATGTCTGAAATTTTGTTGCCTACATTTTCTTCTAGAATTTTTATGGATTCGCGAGTCACATTTAAGTCTTTTATCCATTTTGAGTTTATTCTTGTGTATGGTGTAAGTTGATGGTCTAGTTTCATTTTTTTGCATGTAGCTGTCCAATTTTCCCAACACCATTTATTAAAGAGGCTGTCTTTACTCCATTGTATGCTCTTGCCGCCTTTGTCAAATATTAATTGAGCAAAATGTCTTGAGTCAATTTCCGGATTCTCTGTTCTGTTCCACTGGTCTATATGCCTGTTCTTGTGCCAGTACCAGGCTGTTTTGATTACAGTAGCTTTGTAGTATAACCTGATATCCGGTATTGTGATCCCACCTACTTTGTCCTTCTTTTTCAAGATTGCTGTGGCTATTTGGGGTCTTTTTTGGTTCCATATGAACTTTTGAAGTATTTGTTCTAGTTCTGTGAAATATGTCACTGGTATTTTGATGGGGATTGCATTGAATCTATAGATTGCTTTGGGTAATATGGACATTTTAATGATGTTAATTCTTCCAATCCATGAACAAGGTATGTGCTTCCACTTTTTTATATCTTCCTCTATTTCCTTTTTCAATGTCCTGTAGTTTTCTGCAACTAGGTCCTTTACTTCTTTGGTTAAGTTTATTCCTAGGTATCTAGGTGTCTTCTTCTTTTTTTTTAAATTTTTTGTTCAGATAGAGTGGGAGGGAGAGAGAGGAAGAGAGAGAGAGAAACATCGACGTGAAAGGGACACATCGAGTGGCCGCCACCCACACGACCAACCAGGGCCGGGGACAAACTGCAACCGAGGGACATGCCCCCAGCGGGAACTGAACCCGGGTCTCTCTGGACCGCAGGCCGACGCTCTAACCGCTGAGCCAAACTGGCCAGGGTGGTGTCATCTTTTTTAGAGGCTTACACATATTAAATTGTCCATTCTTCTGAAAGTTCAAAATCAGTAGCTGGTGTTAAGAGTCATCAGTCAACTGTTACCTTCTATCTTCCTTCTTCATTCTAGTCCTGCCACAGAAATTTTCTGGCTGATCCTTGGACACACCATACATGATTCTGCTTGAGAGGTTAATTTTTTTCTGTTTACCTCTATCTGGAGTACTCTTTGTTAATATAGCATTATGGATCAGCCTGCTTCATTTAGACGTTTACTCAATGGTCACCTTCTTAGTGGAACTTTGTCTAGTCTTCAAAAATCTTTCCATGAAATCTCCTGTTCTGAGCACTCTCTTTCTGATTTATTTTTCTTTCTACATATATCATCACCACTTTGTTTTGTTTGTCTATATTCGTGCAATAGATTTTAAACTCTCTGAGATGTTTTTTAACTTAACTCAGTACTATATCTTCAGGAGTTACAATAATGGCTTCCATGAATTAATTCTTAAAAAATAATTGCTTTAAAATGCAAAAATGGAGAGGGAGAATAAAGTAATTGATCTGAAATAGTTTAGTGACAGGATCACCTTTAAATGAATATGCATCTAGCAGTACTAATCAAGCATACCTTTGAGTCTACCTTTTCAAGGAAATATCTAGCCACTAACATTTATTTGGTACCTAGTGTATTTCAGGCAGTATTTTGGATATTAGAGATGCCACAATGAACAAACTAGATAAAGTTCTTGTCATTTTGACAATATTAACTCACTTTCCAGCACTATCTTACGTCATTGTGCTGTCTGAACAGGTTTTGAGGATGAGGGTGAAATAGATAATATACCAACATCATTGTAAAGGAAAATCTGTTTTGCAGCTAATTTTTCTTTGAAAATATTTCTTCTTGGAAATAAGGTGGGGCACAGGAAGCTTGTACTACCAGTTATTCTCAGGACTTAAATGATAATATTTACTGACCATATTAAAAGTACAGATACAAAAGAAAACATTATATTGTGGATGCTTTATTTCTACTTTAAAATGGCTCCAGATCTGAGAACCTTTTCTTGTGTCTCATATGTTAACGTGCAACATTAAATGAAACATTTACTACATATACATAATATATCACTACATTATCTCAAAATAACAATATTAAATGTAGGATTATTTAAAAAAAATTTCTCTTTTATTGACTTTAGAGAAAGAGAAAGTGAGAGGGAGAGAGAGATAGAAACATTGATGAGAGAGAACATCGATTGGCCACCTCCTGCATGCCCCCCACTGGGAATTGGGCCCACAACCTGGGCATGTGTCCTGACCGGGAATCGAACCGGCAACCTCTTGGTGCATGGGTCGATGCTCAACCACTGAGCCACACCGGTCAGACTAAATGTAAGATTTTTAAAGGAACATGCAGAAGTGACATCAGAGGAATGGTGACGACAATTTGAACAGCTCTAATTCAATGAAAGATTCCCTGCTCAACACACAAATACACCTGAGAGATCCACACAGTGAAACATCTAAAGGTGAGCACCTGTGAGTGAAGTGGGGAGACAAGAAGGAAGAAATGCTGAGCCAAGCCTGGATGCAGCCCTACAGCTGGGAGCTAATGGTGGGGCTCAGCCTGGAGCAGGGAGGAATCAGATTGTGTCTGGCACTCCCTTCAGCCAGGAGGGGCAAATAGATTCAGTGGACATTCTTTCAGGGTTGGATAGTATGAGCCCAGTGACTTGGGCAGGTACATGCACAGAGGTGAGGCTGCAGTTGGCTGGCAGTTGGCATTGCAAAGAGAAACAAAGCCATGGAGCCTGGCCACCCCTTAACCTCCCAGAACTCAGTTCCCTTTGCTCTTAGTGTTGGGTTGCAGAGCACATTATCTGTAAACCCGAGAGCTGGTACTACAGAATCACATTTTAACTGAGCCAAGGGTGCACTCTGTGTCTGGGCCCAGGATCAGGGCACAGGGTGGGTTCTGCCGAGATCCTAGGTTGTCATTACCAGAAGGGCAAAGCAACTTAAAAGGCTGCCATGTTACCCCAGCCCACACCACCCCAAAATTGCGGCTACACGGGCAGTAGCATCTGGGATTTCATGGATTTGGAGCCCTGTTGTCTACATCATTTCCCTGCAGGGTTGATCACCTGAGACTGGGCAACCAGATCACTGGGGAAGAACCAATCTTCTCATTTTTTACCACTCTGCAGAGATTTGAAAATCCAGAGAAGTGCAAGAGACCTAAAAAACTTGTGATTCACTGCTACCTACTGGAAAATGATAGAAAGATTTCTTCACATCATCAACTAGAGAAATGCCACTCATACCTGGATGTCTAGACAGAGAAAGAGTCCATCAAATCTCATGAATGACCAAGGTAGTGAAGCAGCTCAGAAAGAAAATGAAAAATCTCGAGAAAACAAACTTAAAGACATGGAAATATGTGATTTAAATGACAGAGATTTCAAGACTGCAGTTCTGAAAAACGTCAACAAGATGCAAGAAAATACAGATAGGCAGTTTCATAAACTCAGATAACAAATTGACAAACAAAATGAGTACTTTTCCAAAAAGATTGAAACTTTTAAAAAGAATCAAAGAGAGCCCTGGTTCGTTTGGCTCAGCACTTAGAGTGTCGGCCCATGGACCAAAAATTTGTGCGTTTGATTCCCAGTCAAGGGCAAGTACCTTGTTTGCAGGTTTGATCCCTGGCCCCTGTTGGGGTCGTGCAGGAGGCAACCAGTTGATGTTGCTTTCTCTCCTTCCCTCCCTCCTTCTCTCACACTGTATCTGTAAATAAATTTTTTTTTTAAAAAAAAAGAATCAGAAAAATTGTGGAGATGAACTCAATATAATAGATCAAGAATGACCTATTGAGCATAAGAAATAAAGTGGACATGTAAGAAAGGAAGAGTGATATAAAAAATAGACATCTAGAAATGATGCAGAGGGAAGAAGAAAGAGAACTGAGCATAAAAAAGAAATGAAAGAACTCTACAAGAACTGTCTGACTCCATCAGAAAGAGCAATATAAGAGTGATAGGCATAGCAGAGAAAGAAGAGAGGGAGGAGGAAAGGGAAAGCCTATTCAAACACATGGAAAGAGCTAGAGCCTCAAATCCAAGAAGCAAACAGAAGATCTAATTACCTCAATCCATAAGCAGCCTTCTCCTAGGCACATTGTATTAAAACTGTCAAAAATGAAAGACAAAGGAAGAATTTTCAAGGCATTCAGGAAGAAAAAGAAAGTAACCTATAAAGCCCATTAGGTTATCATCAGACTTCTCATCAGAAACTCCACAAGATAGAAGAGAGTAGAACCAAAAATTCAAACTACTGAAAGAGAATAATGACCAGCCAAGAATAATGTATCCAGCAAAATTATCCTTTAGATATGAATGAGAAATAAAGACTTTCCAGACCTACAAAAACTGAGGGAATTAATCACCAGAAGACCTCTATTGCAGGAAATATTCAAGGGGATTATTCTACCTGAAACAAAGAAGAAAAGGTTACAAAACTATGAATGTGATCATCACTTGATCACAGCATAAACAGGGAGAATTTGTGACAGCAAAAACATAAAAGGTAGGGAGTAAAAGTCTGAATTTGCAAAAGAGAATGGAGGTCAGACTCATTAAAAAATAAAAGGACTACTGTATATATGAAACTTTTTTTTCCCATAAACCTAATGGTAACTACACACACACACACACACACACACACACACAAACAACAACAACAACAAAAACAGAACTGAGACACATAAAAAAGGAAAGAGGTAAGGAATACCACCAAACAAAACGACAGAAACACAAAGGGAAAGAACCAACAGAGGCACAGCACTACCAGAAAACAAAAGATAAAATGGCTATAGGAAGTTTTCATACATCAATAATTACTCTAAATGTAAATGGACTGAATTTACCAATAAAAAGGCAGAGTAGCAGATTGGATCAAAAACAAAACCCAACCATATGCTGCTTTCAGGAGACACAACTAAGCTGCAAAGACAAAGATAGACTCAAGGTGAAAGGGTGCAAAATGGTTCTTCAAGCAAATAGCATCCACAGAAAAGCAGGTGTAGTCATATTTATATCTGACAAAATAGATTTCTAGATAACAAAGGTAACAAGAGACAAGGATGGACATTTTATAATGATAAAGGCAAGGCTACCTCAAAAAAACATAACACTTCTCAATATATATGCACCCAATCAGAAAACACCAAAATATATAAAGCAACTACTAACAGAACTAAATGGAAAAACTGAAAAACACACAGTCATAGTTGGGGACCTAAATACTCCATTGACAGCTCTAGACAAATCATCCAAACAGAAAATCAATTGAGAAATATCCACCTTAAATGATACCTTAGATTAAATGGACAAAATTAACATTTACAGAACCTTTCATCCGAGAACATCAGATTATACATTCTTCTTCAATGCACATGGAACATTCTTGAAAAATAAACCATGTGTTGGGTCACAAAACTGGCCTCAACAAATTGAAAAAGATTGAAGTTATACAAAGCATATTCTCTGACCACGATTCTTTGAAATTAGAAATCAATCACAAAAAGAAAATAAAGAAACCCACAAATATGTGGAGATTAAACAAACATGTTACTAAAAAATGACTGGGTCAAAGAAGAAATAAAAGGTGAGATCAAAAGATATATAAAGACAAATGAGAATATGACATATCAAAACTTCTGGGATATAGGGGAGACGGGAGCAGGGAGGAGGGTGTCAATGGGGGAAAAAAAGAGAAACAGCTGTAACAAAAATTAATTAATTAATAAAAAAACCTTTTGGCATGTAGCAAAAGCAGTAATAAGATGAAAGTTTATATAAGTACAGGCCCATCTCAAAAAACAAGAGAAATCCCAAGTAAACAACGTAACATTACATGTTAAAAAACTAGAAAAAACTAGCCCTGGCTGAGTAGCTCAGTTGGTTAGAGTGTCATTCCCAAGGTTGTGGGTTTGATCCCTGGTCAGGGCACACAGGGGTCAACCAACGAATACATAAATAAGTGGAACAACAAATTGATGTTTTTCTCTCTGTCTCTGTCTCTTTCTCTCTCTCCCCCTCACCCTCTCTCTCTCCCTCCCTTCCTCTCTCTCTAAAATAATAAATAACAATTTTTTAAAAAAGAACAAGAAAAAGAAGAACAAAAGCAAATGAAAATCAGCAGAAGAAAGGAAATAATAAAAATTAGAGCAGAACTAATGAAATTGAGAACAAAAGACTATAGTAAGTTAATATAAGAAAGAGTTGGTTTTTGAAAAAATTAATAAAATTTACAAACCCCTGGCTAGACTCACTAAACAAAAAAGAGAAAAGACTCGTCTAAACAAAATCAGAAATGAGAGAGAAGTTACCACAGACATCACAGATATATAAAGGATTATTCTAGAATATTATGAAAGACTACGTGCCATACAATTCAATAACCTAGAAAAAATGGATAAGTTCCTAGAAATATATAACCTTCCAAGACTGAATTTTGAAAAATTAGAAAATCTAAATAGACCAATCAACAGTGAGGAAATTGAAAGAACTATCAAAACCTCCCCAAAAAATAGAAGTCCAGGACCAAATGGCTTCAGTAATGAATTCTACCAAACATTCAGAGAAGATTTAAAATCTATCCTTCTCAAACTCTTCCAAAAATCTGAAGCAGAGTCAACACTTCCTAAATCAATTTATGATGCCAACATAACCCTGATAGCAAAACCTGGCAAGAATAACACACAAAAAGAAAAGTACAGACCAATATCTCACATGAATACAGATGCAAAAATCCTAAACAAAATACTAGCAAATCAAATACAATATTACATTTTTAAAAATCACAATCAAGTGGAGTTCATTCCAGGGGCATAAGGATGGTTTAACATATGCAAACCTATCAATGTAATACACCATATTAACAAAACAAGGAATAAAAATCATATGATCATATCAAGAGTTGCAGAAAAAGCATTTTATAATCTACAACATCCATTTATGATTAAAACACTCAATAAAATGGGTATAGAAGGAAAGTAACTCAACATAATAAAGGCCATATATGACAAACCCTTAACCAATATTATACTCAATGATAAAAACTGAAGTTTTTCCTCTAAAATCAGGAACAAGAGAAGGATGACCACTCTCACTACTCTTATTCAAAATAGTTCTGAAAGTCCTATTCAGAACAATGAGGCAAGATAAAGAAATAAGAGGCATCCAAATTGGGAATGAAAAAATAAAAGTGTCACTCAGCAGATGATAAGATTCTGTATATAGAAAACCCTAATGAGTCCACCAAAAAAAATATTAGAAACCATAAACAAACACAGTAGAGTTGCAGTATACAAAATTAATGTACAAAAATCCACTGATTTTCTGTATACTAACAATGAAATTTCAGAAAAATAAATGAAAAAACAAAGCAAAATGAAACAAAACAATTCCTTTTTGCAATTACAACCAAAAGAATTAAACACGTAGGGATAAACTTTACAAAGAATATGAAGGACCTATATACTGAAAACTACAAAGCCTTATTAAAAGAAATTGAAAAAGACACAATGAAATGGAAAGATATTCTGTGTTCATGAATTGGAAGAATCAACATAGTTAAAATGGTCATATTACCCAAAGCAATATACAGATTTAATGCAATCCCAATCAAAATCCCAATGTCTTTTTATAAAGAAATACAACAAAAAATCATCAGATTTGTATGGAACCACAAAGACCCCAAATAGCCAAAACAATCCTGAGAAGAAGAAAAAAACAAAGCCAGAGGTATGAAACTACTAACTTCAAATTATACAATAGATGTTCAACAATCAAAACAGCACGATATTGGTAGAAAACAGACACACAGACCAGTGGAACAGAATTGTGAGCCCAGAAATAAAACCACATGTATATGGCAAATAACCTTTGACAAAGGAGCCAAAAACACACAATGGAACAAAGAAAACCTCATCAACAAATAGTGGTGAGAAAATTGAAAGCCACCTATGAAAGAATGAAACTAGATTAAAGTTTGTCCCCATGTAAAAAAAATAATAATAATTCAAAATGGATCAAAGACCTCAATATAAGATCTGTAACAATAAATTACATAGAAGAAAATATGGATACTAAACTTATGGACCTTGGTCTTAGAGAAGATTTTATGAGTATGACACCAAAGCAAGGAAAGTAAAGGCAAAAGGAAATGAATGGGACTAGATCAAACTAAAAAGCTTCTGCACAGCAAAAGAAACTGACAACAAAACAAAAAGGCAACCAACCAAATGGGAGAAAATATTTAAAAACAAGAGCTATGACAAGGGGTTAATATCCAAAATAGGTAAAGAACTCATATAACTCAACACCAAATAAACAAGCAATCAAATTAAAAAATGAGCAGAGGCCCTGGCCCATGTGGCTCAGTTGGCTGGAGCATTGTCCTGCATACCAAAACGTTGTGTTTTTTATTCCTGATCAGGGCACATACCTAGGTTGCAGGTTCGGTCCCCACTTGAGGCACATAGGAGAAGCAACCAGTCAATGTTACTCTCTCATTTCCATGTTTTTTTCTCTCTCTCTCTCCCCCCTCCTCTCTCTAAAATCAATGAACATGTCCTAAGGTGAGAATTGGAGGAAAAAATGGGCAGAGGACCTGAACAGATACTTCTCTCAAGAAGACATACAAATGGCCAACAGCTATATGAAAAGATGCTCAACTTCACTAGCTATTAGGGAAATGGAAGTCAAAACTACAGTACGATACCACCTCACACCTGTTAGAATGGATATCGTCAACAAGACAGGTAGTAACAAATGTTTGAGAGGTTGTAGAGAAAAAGGAACCTGCAATGACTGCTAGTGGGAATGTAAACTGATACAGGCACTATGAAAAACAGCATGGCAGTTCCTCAAAAAATTAAGAATAGAGCTACCAGTAATCCCTCTTCTACCAGAACAACTTGAAAACATATATTTGCAAAGATTTATGCACCCCTGTATTCATTGCAGCATTATTCATGATGGCCAAGACACGAAGACAACCAAAATGTCCTTTGTAGAGGACTGGATAAAGAAGATTTGTAAACATATACTATGGAATACTACTCAGCCATAAGAAAAACTGAAACACTGCCATTTGCGACAACATGGATGGACCGTGAGAATATTATGCTAAGTGAAATGTCAGTTCGAAAAAGCTAAGAACCATATGATTTCATTCATATGTGGGATATAAAACTGAAACTCATAGACATAGACAACAGTATGGTTGTTGCCAGAGGGAAAAGAGTGGGGGGTAGTAATGGGTAAAGGAGTCCAAATATATGGTGACAGAAGATGATTTGACTTTGAGTGGTAGGCACACAATGCAATATACAGACTTTGTATCATAGAAATGTACACTTGAAACTTATATGATCTTATTAACCAATGTCACCCCAATAAATTTAATTAAAAAAGGAATATGCATGCTAATGAAATGAACATTTCAAAAGCAACATTTTAAAAATTATTATTTTAGCTAGCAATATTCATATTTGCATAAATTTAGCATAATAGCTTAATTTAAAAATGTGTTGCATATTTCACCCCATTAACATTTTCTCATATTTTTAAAGGAGAGTGTAGTGAATTAATGTGGGAATATTTGCATTATCTTAGAAATAATATAAGCATTGTTGAATAGAAAAAGGCAGCCAAGATTTTTTTTTAATTTGCACATATCTAGTAATCATTTGATTGTGTGTCTTTTCATGCTCTTGCTGCATTGTTTCTTTATGCTTGTAGAAAATGTCTACTACAAAGATAGAGCGAATTACTGCTGCCAAAAGTAAAATATGAATTTCCTTAACATAAGATGTTTTTATTAGTATATTTTAATAACACTTTCAAACAACCAAAAAAGTATGCATTCTTAAGAATGCACACTAATTTGATTTGAATATACTTAATAAAATAGATGCATAGCATTATATAATGCATATATTTTATATACATAAACACTTTACTGTTACTGAGTTGAAAATGGTATGGAAAACATATAATTCAATAGAGAAAATTTTTTTTAAATGTGTACTAGATATAGTAATATTAGAAAATTTTGTATTGAAAATGACATATAAAGTGTTTAAATCCAATGTTTAGTAAAAGATAATTAATTATAATCAACATCATAGAGCACTATCATAGCAAATAATTATATATTATATTGTATATTATTAATAATGTAGAGAAAACTGTCACTGTCTTAAGGAAGTTTGCTATTTAAATAGACAAAGCTGAAACTGACAAAATAATTACAGAAATTGAGGAGACAATAAATCATCTGATGGACCACATGCATAGCTGCTAAATGGTATATGAATTCACAAAACTGATAGCACCTCCCTGTGATTCCAATGAAGATCTGAAACTCATTACCAAAAGCAGTGCACAATGAACAGTGCTTAATTATTGACTATAACCAACAAACAGATATGAGTACATTTTGGAGTCATTACTTTGATCAAGTCACCTGACATCTGCACATACTGTGGAATGGGTATTGTAATATCCACCTCACAGGTATTCTGTGATATTAAATTAAATAATGCTTATGAGTGTACTTAACACAGAGCCCAACAAAGGTTTAATACTTACTAAATGTATCAACATTATCATTATATCCATTGTTGGGTAAAAATCCCTTCTCTTGCCTTTTGTATGGGAAAACACAGAGGCATGTATCCTGCAGTAATCCCCAAAGTGGTAACTTGCTTGGTAATGTATACTTCATTGGCTGCCTTCCATTTTGTCTCGCTTCACATTCTCTTCTGCTGTTTCATTGATCACTTCCCAAGTATTGCACTCTGATCTTTGCTTGGAGGTATACCAAATAAGAAAATTGAAAATATAACTTGAATCAATGTCATCTAACAAGAGAGGATGGACTTCATTCAAAGCAGAACTATAAAAAATTTTAACACAGGGTGGTATAATACGAGTAGCTTTGGGAGGAGGTGGATCTAGTGGCAGACTACGAGATAGAAATAAAATATGAAATACTGGAGAAAGGAAGCGCACTTAAAAATTTATTACATTTGGGTAAAAGCACGATGATAAGGATTTGAACTAAAAGTGACAAGAGTAAAGAAAGGAAATATAAGAAAAAAAATAAAACATCTCCTTGGAAAAATATCAACAGCTGATAAGGTTAGGAGTCGAGCAACAGTGACCATTCATATATTGAATAAATTAATATATGTTTTAAAAAGACATAAAAGAGCAGAGGACATCTTTTATGATGACTAACATGCATAAATTACTTATTTCTATGAAAACAGTGAAGGGATTTTTCTGCTGAAATAAAAGGTGGAAGAAAGAAAAAACATAAAAGCATACAATTTTTCAAAATTATATGAAAGAGCAGGAAATTATGAGTGTGATCTTGTCAGTCACATACAGTCTTTTACAAGGAAGTACTTTGCCTTTTTTCTGAGACATCATTTGAGTTTTTAAAGTCTTTCTTTATTCATTAACTGCTTGTTCACTCTTCTGTTCAAACATTTTGTTGTTATTGTTTCTAGGTCAGTATACTGTGGTATTAAGTGCACTAGAAGGCATCGATAAGTTGTTAGCTATGATTATATCCAGATAAGTAAGAAAGAGAAAACAGGTGTTGTGATAGCTGAAGACTGGCCCACATATCTGATTTTTGCAGAAACAATACTAGTATTTAGGAAACAAAGAAGCACTCATTTACTATATGGCATGATTTCAGGGATACAATGAATGCCCTCAAAATAGCCCTCAAATGTAGAAATAACAGTTAAATTTTAAAAACTCACCTGTTAACAATTCATTTCCCTGGGTTATTTTTTTCACCTATTGTTTTAAAATTGAATACCTAGTAGAAGTGCACATGTCATCGATTGTTGGCGACAGGGAGAAACAGTTGCAAAAGCAGTGCTATAAATTCCATTTTAGACAAAGGAAAATAGGAAGATGATCTGAAGCCCAACTGCAGGGTTCTTCAAGTTAAACAGCTGTAACAGAATGAGACAAATACAGCACAATGTGGCAGGGGAAGAGCCCACATTCATGGCAGAGACATGAAATGTGCCAGAGCTTTGGGGAACAACAACAACAGAAAATTGACAACAAATGAAAAGATTAAAAAAAAGTAATATCTCTAAACCTCCCTGTGTCTCAGGGCCTATAGCCTTTCCTTTCCTATGTGAAAAGAAGTATTTTCTATGTTTAATGAATTCTCTGAAAGATGGGAAATTTTTTTCGTGTTCCCCCTTTCTTTATCTGTTTCTCCCAAGTGAAGTCAACTCATGCCACTTAAACTGTAAAATATGTAGTACCACATGTTTTAAGTTAATGAAGGGAAAAAAAGAAAAAGATGGAAAAAAGAAGAATAAGATAAAAGAAGAGAAGGAGAGGAAAAGGAAAGAAGGAAGAATGTTTGAGGGGGGCTACATAGAAAACAACAACAAATATTTCATATTGTGTTGTTAGCTAAAATATAGAATATAGGATATAGTAGAGACATTAGAACTCTTTGAAATGACCAGTGAGAAAACAGAAGACCTGAGATGTTAACTATTGCATGAATTCATTCATTAGTGTTTATTTAGTGCTTAATACATATCAGACTTTGGTCTAGATGCTAGAACACAGTAGCAAATAAAACAAAATCCCTATTCTCAGGAATCTTCTCAGTAGAAGGTAAGATTCCAGTGTAGATCTAACTTCCAATTACTCCGCCCACCTCATTGCACTCATGTTCTTGTGAAAATGACCACACTGATGCCATGAGCCTGGTGTATATTCCTGGAAGAAGGTGCTATAATTAGCATCTCTTTATGCTAAGAATCTCTGGTCCTTAAAGTAGTTGTTTAAAGCGTCAAATTATTAATCAGAAATGTATGCAATTTGTTTTTAATGTGTAATATACTGAAGGTATGATATACTACTAAAAAAAAAAAGAATACATGACTTCTGATTGGTGGATAAGAGCAATAAAGGGGTTATTCTTAGAAGGTTGCATTCTATCTACTCTGTGAATTTTTCCAGTCTTTTAGAGTATCAAGGTTATTCTGACAGAAAAAAAAAAAGCCCTTAAAAGTAGTTATAAAAATATTTTTTTAATGCTTAGGACAAAATAAAGGCTAAATAAGCACTTTAAAATACTTGGAAATAGTACATATGTGAAACAGATGGAAGAGTTGCAGAAAATGCTACATTTTGCCTGCTTTGATTGGCATACACAGAGGAAAGTGAATTGCTTACGGTTCATTCAAACATGGCATGTAACTCAAAGGTGTGCCGTGTGATATTCTACAAGCTCAACACCTTGTCACTAGAAACCTCTGAAAATTGTCGAGTGTGTCTTTGCTTGAGATCATATTTTTGAAATATCACTTCTTATAAAGCATTTATTTAGTATGTTTTTGGGTGAAAAATCATTATTCTGGGAAAATAAAAAAGGTAATCATTGTCAGAGAAGAGCTTAAGAAAGGTTCAAGAGCCTTTTAGCAAAGAAACATTAACTGAACAGTAGTCATGTCAGGGAGGTCCACATTTTGTCTTGGTTTCACCATTCTTTTCCTCTTCATCAGTATCTCTGCCTATTCTTTTTGTCCTCCACTCCACCCCAAACAAATGTGTGTCTATTCATCAAGGTCCAATTCAAATGTCAGTATATTGTATGGCTGCACTCATCTCCAGTTCTGCCTTACATTGAATCTCTTTCTTTCCTGAAATCTTAAATCCTTCACATTTACTTTTCTTTAGAGTTCTTAACAAGATATGTGTTTTAGAACAATCAATCTTGAAAAATGTGCATGGTTGATTGTATTGGAGTGATGAGTTGGGGAGGCAGAAACACTGGATACAATCTGACTAATTATCCAAGTAAGAGCTAATAAAGTTCTGATCTAAAGTAATAATGGTAGAGATGAACAGAGAGGACAATGTGACAGGTATTAGGAAATATGAAATAAAAGAAAGTAAAACCAATTAAAAAAAAGCAGAAGGAGAAATCCAGACCAAACAAAAACTTTGTTTCACCAAACTAAAAGCAAAATAGTAGGATAATTTGGGTGAATATAATTTATCATCCAATCAAGAAACCTTTTAGAGTGAAAGGGACACTGCTGATCATTAAATCAGAATAAAAACCCACAGGAAGATGTTAATCGGGGCAGGCAGAGGCAAACCAGGGCACCAGATCACCCCAAGTATAGTACAATCAGTGATAAATTATGAGTTAATTGTATATAAATCCTAATTAAATGTACCACTAAATACCTGGGAAGCTTTTGGAAAATTAGATAAATGATTTGAGTCTTAGTTTCAACTTGTCAAAGTCGGTCTAGATATATTGATGAAAGGGGGTGAGAAGGACTGAAATCCAAGCATCTAGCTATTTTTCTAAGATTGTATGAAAACATACTATTAGTCCAACTAATCTTTTTAATCTGAATGTGTTACTTATTTGCTCAAAGTTTCTCAAAGATTTTTTATCACACATAAAAACTATACTGAGATTCAAAGTTTGACATTACCTGGTACCTGACTCTGTGTGAATTCATCCCGGTCTCCCTCTCACCGCAGATCATCTGTGTCGTTTTCTCTGATGCCCCCTGGACACGGGGAGTGTGCGTCCCTGATGCAAGGCTTTACCTTTCAGTCCCCTCAAAGTTCATCCTCATCTAGTTGCATGGCTTTCTACCTCATCTTCTCACCGAGACTCTCTTTGATCTCTTTAAATAAAATACCCACTCCTTTCCTACATATGCCTTTTTGTTTTCTCTTAACAAGCTCCACTTCCATTCATTTTTTCAGAACTCTTACCACACTGAAGGTTACCACAGAACAGTGGTGGAGAGCACAGATGTTGGAGCTATGTTCCCTGGCTTTCACTGTTTTTAAGCTGTGGAATCTTTAGTTCTCTCCCCTTGACATTCTGTAAATTTAGTTTCCAACACTGGAAAAATTAGGCTAATAATAGTACCTTGATAGTAACGATACTATTTTATCTAAAGTGCTAATAGTGCCTGGCTCATAGGAAATGCCTAACATTAAGTTATATATTTCTTTATTATTTAGTTTTCCATTAGAGTGAAAGATACACAAGAAGGGATAATTTATCAGTTTATTTACTGCTGTTTTCCTAGATCCTAGAAAATTGTCCAGCCTATCCATTTGCTAAATTAATACATAGAGAGATCACAGTTTAAAAAACAGATACACATAGCCCTTGCTCAGTGGTTAGAGCGTGGGCCCATACAGCAAAGGGTCCTGGGTTCAATTTCCCATCAAGGGCTTGTACCTGGGTTGCAGTTTCAACCCCTGAGCCCAGTTGGGGCATGTGTAGGCAACCAACCAATGTGTCTCTCTCACATCGATGTTTCTCTCTCTCTCTCTCCCCCCTTCTTCCCTCCCTTCCACTCTCTCTAAAAATCAATGGAAAAAATATCCTTGGGTGAGGACTAACAACAACAACAATATATACACATAGATACAAGAAGAAATCAACAAATAATTAGAAATAAATAACACTGGGAATAAATATGAAACTAGGAGACTTGAGGGAAGATTGTATTAATGAGAAAATTTACCTGCACTGTTTTAAAGTAAATTAAATTAGCCTTTTTGTGTCACTCACTTTGTACCACATATATGTATCCATCTCTTCGTTTAATATTTCATTTGGTTAAGGCTAGTTTGCCTTCACTTATTGGAGGCAAAACAAGTGGCACCCAGACGTTCTGTTTATAAGCATTCCATTCAGTGCAATATAGTACCATGTCAGTAATTAGGAACCTGGTTTCCTCTTGAGTCTACTACTCCCAGTATTCACATTACTTTACCTCTCTCATCCTTAGTATAATCATGAACAGAATAAATAAATTAGAGTGTCCAGCCGGTGTGGCTCAGTGGTTAGAGTGTTGACCCGCGAACCAGAGAGTCCCGGGTTCCGTTCCCACTAAGGGCACGTACCTCAATTGCAGTTTGTCCCTGGCCCCGGATGGGGGTGTGTGGGTGGCAACCAGTCGATGTGCCTCTCTCACGTCAATGTTTCTCTCTCTCTCTCTTCCCTCCTCTCTCCCTCCTGCTCTATCTGAAGATAAATACAAAAATGTCCTCGGGTGAGGATAAAAAAAAAAAATTAAAAAAAAAAGAAATTGGAGTAAGTAGTTTCTATTAAACTTCTAGCTTTGTAAATTGTTGCTTTTTTTTTGCTCTGGCTTTCCTCTGAATGTTTTCTATCTACTTCTGTCTTCTCTTTGTCCTAAACTGGCACAGGTAGAAGGAATCCAAGTGATGTTAATATAATGGTAAATATAGCATAATTGCAAAGAAAAATACAATGCACAGAATTATGTTATACATGTATATTTAGTGATAGTTGAATTTTCTTCTATTTGGATTAGCATTGGTAATAATTTATTATCTTGCTCAACCAAATATGGTGATATAAATTGCTGTTAATTGATAGGAAAGACGAATGATATGAAAATGAATCAGTGAAAGTGAATGAAGTAGAGAAAAGAAAGGTCCCAGATAAGTCTCAAAATGGGCAAAACAAGGAAAAACAAAGACTTTATAGCTATCATTGATATATTTCCTAGAGCTTCAAACTCTTTCTGATTTTACAAATTAAGAAAAACTGCTTCCTGGTGGAAAGAGATAATGGAGCGAAGCAAGAAACATTTATAATCCTGAATCTTTTTGCAAAGCGCATATCTGATTCAGTTAGGATGTGTTGTCTTTAAGTTATAGAATAGCTGAAGAATTTTGGCTTAAATGAAAGGCAGTTGTATGTTTTCCTTTAACAGAATTCTAGAAGTAGGAAATATCACAGAGGGTGCTTCAGTGAGTGGTACAGAGAGGCCCTTTCCATCATTTTGCTCAGTCGGTGGGCTATTTTCCTTGTTCATAAGTAGTCCTCAGAATTACAACATCACGTCCTCAGTCAACAAGATCTGAAAGCAGCAAGGAAGAAGTATGTGGAGGAGATCTCTTCTGCACTACTCTGTTTTCATCAGGAAGGGATATTGTTCCCTAAAGTCTGCACAATATTTTCTCCTCATCGTCTCTTCTATGCCAATCATTGGCAAACTACTCAACCTCCACTGAATAAGGTTCATTCCCTGAGTTTAGGGTGCCATCTTCCCTGAGGACATCGATACCCTTTATTATGATTTATTTGGGGTTTTCTTAGCAGGAAGTGTGAGTGAGGGGCAGGCTGTTGAAAGATAATCCAAAGTATTTTTTATTTGTGTTTGGTCTTGTTTTGTACACATCCTTCAAGGAATAGTTCTTAAAAAAATCCTGTATTACCTGCAGCATTTACTAAGATTATGCTCCATTTCTAACTGTCTTTCCCTCTCATTTTCACACTACTTTCTCCCAAGCCCACTCTTCCCTCCAATGAGAACCTGGGGATGGAAAGGTGGAACCCATTCTCCAGAATGATTTGCTGCAGGTTTTTGTGTGAATCAGTCTAATGACTACACATGGAAACTCGTTTTTGGACCTGCTTTGTAGTGGTGTACTTAATGTTTTTTATAATTTTTAAATTAACTTTAACTGGTGAATTTTGTTGGTCTGTACAGAGTGAAGAAAAGGAACAAGTGTGTACAAATCACTTGTAAAGCATTTTAGAAAAAATAAAGTATTATTTTTGTGTGTGAGTGTGTGTTTTTCCCCATAGATTTATCATTTTCTTTGTGATGTCATTTTGGCAAATGAGAGGACCAGCAAAGCAAAGGTCCCGCTGGGAGCCTTTCAACCTCCAAAACTACGTGTTGCTTTCACGCTAAGTAGTGGCTAAGGTTTTGGACTCAAACTGGTTTAACCTCTAATTTCTACTGCATCACACTAATTGTGTGACCTTGGGGTAAGTCACTAAAATTTCGGGGCCTTAAGGTCCTTCCTGAACAACAGCAATACTTGCCTTCCCCTCCAAAGACTATCATTAGCATTGAATAAGATGATGTATATAAAGCAATGGACATAGCTCTTTATTGGTTTATAGCGAGTTCTACAACTTTATATATGCTATATATTTACATTGTGATGATTTATCAATGTAAGCTAGACTTGTTCACACTTTAACATCCCTGAAATCGAGATGCTTCTTTTACTTGATGATCTCTTACAATAATTTTTGCTAATTAGAGGTTGATATTGTTGTCATCACCTATGCATGAATGAACCAAATAGTTATTTCTAGTGTTACAACTGGGCATTAACAGCTGCTTCAAGTTTCAGTCAATGAACCATTCAAAGTCCATTTGAGAAATAAATATGGGTCCTGGTTGTTATTGTCCAAAAATCCCGTATTGATGCCTCCTGGTAAAATAAAGAAAATTTCAGCATCAACGCTAGTGGAATAAATGTTATCAGAGTGCAAGAAAATGTGGAGACAATAGTTGAACACCTTTTTGATGGAATTGGGATCATGTTGTCAGAAGGAAACGTATGTTCACCATTCTCAATAAAAAAGAATGATTTAAAATAGTTCAACTCTGAATGCAAAGGAGATTTAGGAATACCTTAACCAATGCGCTTCTCTTCTGTTTTTCTTTGTATGTACACATCAATAACACACAGCATTACTAAATACATCTAAATAAATCTTTCTGTAAATATTGAAAAACTTGTGATAAAATTTCCAAGTTAAAATACTTTTAAATGCTTTTTAAAATTTATTTAAAACACAATATAGAAAATAACTATTAAATTATTTAATACCAAGAATGGGTATAATCTCTGAAGATACAATAAAAAAGATAGAGAATAGAAAAATTCATAGTTTCATGAAACTTACATTGTAATAAAGATCATAGATTACAAAAAAGTAAATATGTAAATATTGTTATTGAAAGTTATAAATATAGTGAAAAAAATAAGCAGAGTATGTGGATAGAGACTGATGAAGATAAAAAAAAAATAGGTGGTCTGGAAAGGCCTCTCTGAGGAGGTGACATTTTACCAAGAACTTAAATGAAGAGGCATACTGAAGTGAGCAAGTGTCAAAGTTCAGATTGACCAGATTTTTAAGGCCAAGAATCCTTTGTCAACTTTTTAGTTAATTATTAAGCACATGAATTAAGTCACTTTTATACTATATTTTTAATGAACTCATTTTTATAATATTTGATTTTTAGATTTAAAAATCAACAGTAAAAATTTTCCTGAAGTTCTTTTAATCAAATGTCAAATTTTTGAAAGGTGAAGTTGAAATTTAAAGTAACACTCACTGTTAATTTGCAGATAATGCTGGTTTACTTTTCAAATATTTTTCATTAATTAGAGTATGTGCTAAAATCATCCATAATAAAATATATGAATAATTATGTATTTCTAGATATGACATTTTCTTTTTAAGAAAGAGTACTTAATATTGCCAAGTGTCTATTTTTGTATGTTATTGTGTGTGTATGGGCTAAATTATTAAACATCATTATTAAATGTCGTCTACTTTTATAATTATTTCTTTTATTAGGAATAACAAAGTATTCTATAAGGGAAAAACATTTGCCATAAACTTTTATTTGTGTCCTTTATTATAGTATTCTAATAATATTAGATAAATAACTATATATATTTTATTGGCTATATAATTTATTATAACTATATAACCAGTAACTAATAGGTATCATAGACAAAATGAATATGTGATATTTAATATCATTCATTATAATATTTATGTTAAGGTTTTCAAAAGTGTTATTGTTCAAAATATAGCAAGATTATCATTGAATATATGATAAAAAATAAATTCTTAAATACTAGGTAACATACAAATTGCATGCTGTCACGGTAACCCAGAATATCAAAGATATTAGAGTATCTTACAGAATGGGAAACACAGCTTTCACACATATCTTTCAGGAATTTTTTTTTTTTAATTCTCACTCGAGGACATTTTTGCATTCATCTTCAGATAGAGCAAGAGGGAGAGAGGGAGGAAGAGAGAGAAACATCGATGTAAGAGAGACACATAGACTGACTGCCACCCACACGACCCCAACCGCAGCCGGGAACAAACTGCAACCAAGGTACTTGCCCTTAGTGGGAACTGAACCGGGGACTTTCTAGACCGCGGGCCGACGCTCTAACCGCTGAGCCAAACTGGCTAGGGCTCTTTCAGGATTTTTGAGTCATGTATTGATATTTTATGCAATCACCTACAACCTTATCTATGTCTTATTATCTAGCAATTAATATGTGACTGATAATGAACCAAATATATATGTAAAAATTATATTTTTAAATATATGAAATCAAAGTAAACATTTTATGAATACCATGAATGCAAACTTCCTTGTCAACAAACATTAAATAATCATTCTAAAATTTCTATCAGACCCGGCCAGTGTGGCTCAGTGGACTGAGTGTCTTCCCATGCACTGAGAGGTTTGATTCCAGATCAGGGCACATGCCCAGGTTGCGGGCTCCATCGCCAGTAATGGGGTGTGCAGAAGGCAGCCAATTGATGTTTCTTTCTCATCGATATTTCTCTCTCTCTCCCTCCTCCCTAAGAAAAAAATCAATAAAAATATGATTTATAAAATAAATAAGTAAAATTTCTGTCAGTACAATGATTTTAATAGAGCAGCTCATGTTTAGCTCTTTAAAGCATCCTTATATGGGCATGCTATATTATTGTGCAATTCCCAGTTAGGTGACCATTTCTTTCTTTCCTTGAAGTTGTCAGAGATATATTTGAAATGTACAGCCTAAATGGCCATTGCGTGAGTTAACTCAACGAAATAACCAATTTGAAAAAAGACAAACAAAAATAATTATCATGGCAAACCTTTTAAAAAAGAAATTAATACAAAATATATGGAATTATTTTTTTAAAGATATCTCTAACTATAATTTTGGGGCTTTAAGTTAAACAATGGTTCAGTTTTTAATTGCTCATATGCCCTTGTCTAAACTATATTCATCTTAATTAAAATGATAGTTTTAATAGATTTAAAAAATTCCTCTTTTGAGTCATCATGATTTTATGCTTCCAGTGTATAAAAAGCCATAGTTTGTTAATATTTCTCTAAATAACCCAAATGAATACCAAGTAAATGCAATGTATTACTATTATTATTTTGCTTTTGTTGTTGTTACAGATATTTCTCCTTTTTCTTCCATTAACTCCCTCCTCCCCCTCCCTCCCCACCTTGTCCCCAACTTTGTTGTCCAGGTCCATTGGTTATGCGTACATGCGTATAAGTTCTGTGGTTTCTCTCTTCCCCTTCACCCCCTCTTCTGGGTATTGTCAGTCTGTACCCTACTTCCACATCTCTGGGTCTACCCTGTTCCTCAGACTGTTGTGTTCATTACATTCCACAAATAAGTGAGATCATATGATATTTGTCTTACTGTGCTTGGTTTGTTTCGCTTAGGATAATACTCTCCAGGCCTCCATGTCATCTCAAAGAATAAGAGATCTTTCTTTCTTACAGCTACATAGTACTCCATTGTGTATATGTACCACAGCTTTTTTATCCATTCATCTACTGATGGACACTGGGCTGTTTCCAGATCTTAGCTATTGTAAATAGCGCTGCTATGAACATAGGGAAATATACATTCTTTCTGATTGGTATTTCAGGCTTCTTAGGGCATATTCCTAGAAGTGCGATCACTGGGTCAAATGGCAATTCAATTTTTAATTTTTTGAGGTAATACCATAGTGTTTTCCATAGTGGCTGCACCAGTCTGCATTCCCACCAGCAGTGTACTAGAGTCCCCTTTTCTCCACACCCTCGCCAACACTTGTTCGATGCTTTGTTGATGGCGGCCATTCTGACAGGTGTGAGGTGATACCTCACTGTTGTTTTAATTTGCATCTCTCTGATGATTAGTGATGTTGAGCATTTCTGCACATGTCTCTTTGCCATTTGTATGTCCTGTTTGGAGAGGTGTCTATTTAGCTCCTCTGCCCATTTTTCAATTGGGTTCTTTGTCTTTCTCTTGTTGAGTTGTATGAGCACTCTATATATTATGGAAATTAACCCTTTATCCGATGTATCATTGGCAATTATGCTCTCCCATACAGTGGGTTCCTTTTCCATTTTGATGGTTGTTTCTTTTGCTGTGCAGAAGCTTTTGAGTTTGATGTAGTCCCATGTGCTCATTTTTTCCTTTGTTTCTGTTGCCTTAGGTGATGTATCAGTGAAAATCTGCTGCGTGTGGTGTCTGAAATTTTGTTGCCTACATTTTCTTCTAGGATTTTTATGGATTCACTAGTCAAATTTAAGTCTTTTATCCATTTTGAGTTTATTCTTGTGTATGGTGTAAGTTGATGGTCTAGTTTCATTTTTTTTTTTTTTTTTTTTTTTGCATGTAGCTGTCCAATTTTCCCAACACCATTTATTAAAGAGGCTGTCTTTACTCCATTATATACTCTTGCTACCTTTGTCGAATACTAATTGAGCATAATGTTTGGGTCAATTTCTGTGTTCTCTGTTCTATTCTATTGATCTATGTGCCTGTTCTTGTACCAGTACCAGGCTGTTTTGATTATAGTAGCTTTGTAGTATAACGTGATATCCGGTATTGTGATCCCGCCTACTTTGTCCTTCTTTTTCAAGATTGCTGTGGCTATTCGGGGTCTTCTTTGGTTCCATATGAACTTCTGAAGTATTTGTTCTAGTTCTGTGAAATATGTCATTGGTATTTTGATGGGGATTGCATTGAATCTATAGATTGCTTTGGGTAGTATGGACATTTTAATGATGTTAATTTTTCTAATTCATGAACAAGGTATGTGCTTCTACTTTTCCATATCTTCCTCTATTTCTTTTTTCAATGTCCTGTAGTTTTCTGCAAATAGATCTTTTACTTCTTTGGTTAAGTTTATTCCTAGGTATCTTAGTTTTTTTGCCACAATGGTAAATGGGATTGTTTTTTTAGTTTCTCTTTCTGTGAGTTCATCATCGGTGTATAAGAATGCCGTTGATTTCTTGATGTTAATTTTGTATCCTGCTACTTTGCCAAATTCATTTATTAAGTCCAGTAGATTTTTGATGGAGTCTTTAGGCTTCTCTATGTATAATATCATGTCATCTGCGAATAATGACAGTTTCACTTCTTCCTTTCCAATTTGGATCCCTTTTATTTTTTCTTCATGTCTGATTGCTGTGGTGAAAACTTCCAGTACTATGTTAAATAAGAGTGGCGAAAGTGGCATCCTTGTCTTGTTCTGTTCTTAAGGGAAATGTTTTTAGTTTTTGTCCATTGAGTATGATGTTGGCTGTAGGTCTTTCATATATGGCCTTTATAATGTTTAGATATGATCCCTCTATTCCCAAATTGCTGAGTGTTTTTATCAGAAATGGGTACTGGATTTTGTCAAATGCTTTTTCAGCATCTATTGATATGATCATATGGTTTTTATCTTTCATTTTGTTTATGTGGTATATCACATTTATTGATTTGCGAATATTTTACCAGCTTTGCATCCCTGGGATGATTCCCACTTGGTCAAGGTGAATAATTTTTTTGATGTATTGCTGGATCCACTTTGATAGTATTTTGTTAAGGATTTTGTCATCTATGTTCATCAGGGATATTGGCCTGTAGTTTTCTTTCTTTGTAGTGTCTTTTTCTGGTTTTGGAATTAGAATTATGCTGGCCTCATAAAACGAGTTTGGAAGTCTTCCATCCTCTTGAATTTTTTGGAATAGTTTGAGGAGAGTGGGTGTTAGTTCTTCTTTGAATGTTCAGTAAAATTCCCCCATGAAGCCATCCAGGCCTGGGCTGGAAGAGTCTTGATTACATCTTCAATTTCCTTCGTTGTTATTGGTCCATTCAAGTTTTCTATCTCTTCCCGGTTCAGTTTTGGGAGACTATGTGTTTCTAGAAATTTGTCCATTTCACTTAGATTGTCCAATTTGTTGCCGTATAATTGTTCATAGTATTTGTTAACGATCCTTTGTATTTCTGTGTTGTCAGTTATTACTTCTCCTTTTTCATTTCTGATTTTGTATATTTGGGTTCTCTCTCTTTGTTTTTTGGAAAGTCTAGCTAAAGGTCCATCAATCTTGTTTATCTTTTCAAAAACCAGCTCTTTGTTTCATTGATACTTTGAATTATTTTTTTGGTGTCCATGTCGTTTATTTCTGCTCTGATCTTTACTGTTTCCTTCTTCCTACTTGCTCTGGGGTTTTCTTTTTGTTAGCTTTCTAGTTCTTTAAGTTGTGAAGTTAGGTAGTCAATTAAAAATTATTTTGTTTCTTGAGGTGGGCCTGTAGTGCTATGAACTTCCCTCTCAGAACTGCTGTGGCTGCATCTCATAGATTTTGTGTTGCTGTGTGTTCATTTTCATTGTTTCCAGGAAGGTTTTAATTTCTTCCTTGATCTCCATGGTAACCCATTCATTGTTCAATAATGTGCTATTTAGCCTCCATGTTTTCAAATGTCTTTCTATGTTGTTGTTGCAATTGATTTCTAGTTTCATGCCATTGTGATCTGAGAAGATGCTTGATATGATTTCAATCCTCTTGAATTTGTAGAGACTTAGTTTATGCTCTAACATGTGGTCTATCTTTGAGAATGTCCCATGTGCACTTGAGATACATGTGAATTCTGCAGTTTTGGGGTGTAATTCTTTGTAGATATCTATTAAATCCATTTGTTCTAGTGCTTCATTTAGAGTCTCTGTTTCCTTGTTATTTTTTTATCTAGAGGATCTGTCCGGTGATGTCAATGGGGAGTTGAAGTCCCCTGCTATAATTGTATTGCTGTTGATTGCTCCTTTGAAGTTCTCCAGAAGATTTTTAATATATTTTTGTGCTCCTATATTGGGTGCATATATATTTACCAAGGTTCTATCTTCCTGTTGGATAGATCCTTTCAATATTATGTAGTGGCCTTCTTTGTCTCTAGTTATGGCCTTCATTTTGGAATCTAATTTATTAGATATGAGTATTGCTACCCCAGCTTTTTGTTCCTTTCCATTTGTTTGAATGATATTTTTCTATCCCTTAACTTTCAACCTATGTGAGTCTTTTGTTGTGAGGTGGGTCTCTTCTAAACAACATATATGTGAGCTTTCTTAGCCAGCCAGCTACTCTGTGTCTTTTTATCGGAGCATTCAATACATTTACATTTAAAGTGATTATTGATATGTACGTATTTATTGCCGTTTTGGTTAATGTGGTTATCTTTTTCTTCTTATTTCTTCTACTAATTACAGCAGTCCTTTTAAAATTTCTTTCAATGCTGGCTTGGTGCTAATATATTCCCTTAGCCTTTTTTTTTTTTTTTTTTTTTTTTTTTTTTTTGTCTGGGAAGCTCTTTATTTCACCTTCTAATTTGAATGATAGCCTTACTGGATAGAGTAGTCTTGGATTCAGATCCTTGTTTTTCATGACCTTGATTACTTCATACCATTCCCTTCTGGCCTGTAGTGTTTCTGTTGAGAAGTCAGTTGAGAGCCTTATGGGGGTTTCTTTGTAGGTAACCTGTTGCTTATCTCTTGCTGCCTTTAGGATTCTCTCTTTGTCTTTAATTTTTGGCATTTTAATTATTATGTGTCTTGGTGTGGGCCTGTTTGGGTTCTTCTCACTTGGTGCTCTCTGTGCTTCTTAAACTTGAATGCCTTCTTCCTTCACCAAGTTAGGAAATTCTTATGTCACTATTTCTTCAAATATATTCTCTAACCCTTGCTCATTTTCTTTTGCTTCAGGGACTCCTATGATGTGAATGTTATAACATTTCCAGTTGTCCCAGAGTTCTCTTAAACTGTCTTCCTGTTTGTTAATTGTTTTTCCTTTTGGTTTTCTGATTGGTTGATTTTTTCTACCCTGTCTTCTAATTCACTGATCCAGTCCTCAGCTTCCTCTACTCTTCTGCTCAGTCCTTCCAATGTGTTCTTTGTTTCTGCTATGTCATTCTTCATTTCCACATGGTTGGTTTTCAATGTTTCTATATCTTTACTCATGGTGTTGATGTCCTTACTCATGCTGTTGAGCTTCCTCAAGATCATGGCGCTGAACTCTACCTCTGATAACTTGCTTAACTGCATTTCATTTATTTCATCTTCGGTAGAGTTCTCTTGTTCTTTCATTTGGGATTTGTTTCTTTGTTTCACCATTTTGGCTATCTCAGTGGGTTTTGGAGCCTGCCAAATTTTCCCTGTGAATGTTGGTGTTCTGCTGTTTGTGGCTCCATCTACTGGGTTTGGATGAGAGGGCCCATGTTAAACATAACTGTCAAGTCTTACTTTCCTGGGTAGATTTGTAAGCTCAGGAAAGATTCAGTTATCCTCTAGCTTTTTGCCTGGAGGCTATTAGCCTCAGTCTCTTGAAGAGCCTTGGATTCTCATTTGAATGAGAAATTCCCTCAGGTGTTCAGCATAAGAGAATTTCCAGAGGATGGGGCATATGCTGGTTGTTAAAGGGCCTCAATTTGGCCCTGGCTGGTTTGGCTCAGCCTGCGGTCCAGAGAGACCCTGGTCCGGTTCCTGCTAAGGGCATGTACATTTGTTGCAGTTTGTCCCCGGCCCTGGTTGGTCGTGCGGGTGGCAGCCACTCGATGTGTCACTTTCACATTGATGTTTCTCTCTCTCCCTCTTCCTCTCTCTCCCTCCCACTCTATCTGAACAAAAAATGAAAAAAATAACCTTGGGTGAGGATAAAAAAAAAGGGCCTCAATTTGCATTTCTTTGCCTCACCTGGAGGGGCACTGAACCTCCGAGGGAGTGGCTGCTCTTTCTTCCCACAGCTCCAGGAAGGAGAAAGCTGGCCACTGTCCTTTGTGGCCGAGATTGAGCACAAACTCTGAGCACCCTCCAAATCCCATGTGTCCCCACACAGTTCCAGTCCAGTCCACCCTCCCTCTGCCGGGGCCCAAGGTAAGTGGCTGTAGCCAATCTAGTGTTCTGTCCCAGCCCTCTGTGCTGTGGAGCCACTTGGGGTCTTAACCCAGAGGACGCTGCTCACAGCTAAGACTGCTGCTGTCCATAGACACCGTGCCCAACACCCTCTCACACCTCCACAGATCCTACCAGGCTTGTTCAGTGTCCCTGGTTATATGGTACTCTCCTCCTGCTTTTCTGTTCCTTTTTCTGATGATTTGTCTTTATTTTAGTTGTAATTCCCATTTGGTCCTGGGAGATCGTCTGTGTAGCTTCCATTTACTCCACTGCCATTTTTTCTCCTCCTCAATGTATTATTTTTATTACTATTTTTCTGTCTCTTTACTGCTATGTTTCCTCTGATAACAAAATTATTTTTAAAACTACTACATAATTTCTATATTATTGAAAATCCTGCAATTGGTTCTAGATACATGAGATTTTAAGCCAACCTATCTGAGACCTTTTACACTACATCGATACTTTTTCTTGTGGATTTCATTTCTCCTCTGGCATGTCTCAGGGGGCAGGAAAATAGGCACATCTCCTCTTCAAGGTCTTGAGGGTTATTATAACTGCCAAGATGGCAAAAGGCGGAGCTCACTGTTCTCGACAAACATTTGAGTGGTTTGCTATATGACCATCTGTTTGAAATCTTGTTTGTGATATTGAGACTAAATAGTATCTTATTTCTACATGAATGGAATTTTATTAACTTTTATTTGAATCCTCCATACTTAGTAGATATTCAATCAGTGGTTATGGATTATCTCATTATAGTTCATTAATGGATTTCACACAAAAAACACATGATTCTGATACTCATTGCAATTAAGTCTTTGATAAATGTTTTATCCTTGGCCTCACTCTGAAAAAAAATATTACCAAATTATTATGAGAGGGATCATTACTGTTTACTAATAGTAGCTCTGTAATTTATAACTTATATACCAGTGTTTATATTTTTATATCAGTTTATTAGCTCTAAGTGTGTAAGTAATGTCCCAGAATTTAAATTTCTTAATGTCCAAAATAGCTAACTGTTTTGGCTTAAACACCAAAAATGTGCTAATAGATCTTTCATATTTTTCTCCAGATTAGAGAATCTTTGCATTGATCTTAATTTAATATCATTAAAACAAATAGCAAGGTGAGTTTTTAGGTTTACCAAACTCTCTATAACTGATAGGTTATTGTTGTGGTGGGTCATCTGGGCGGGGGGAGTAGTGGATAGTTTGTTTTCCTCTGGATAATCTCTATACAAGAGAATGTGTTGTTAACCCTATAAAATAATAGCAAAATTTTAGCCTTTATGCCTGAGAGCCTGAACTGAAGGTAGGCATAAGAAATAAATTGTCACAATAATAAAAAATGTATGTAGAATAGAACATCATGGAAGAAAATGATCATTTTTAAGTTCTAATCTTAATAATGATTTTGATGATAATGACATAAAAGTATAATATAAAATTCTAGAGGCTATTCTAATAACTATATATTTTACCAAGTCTTCTTAATAATCGTATGAGGTAGGTACTCTTATTTACCCAATTTTATAATCAAAGAAAAGACATTGAGAAGTTATATTACCTACCCAAAGTCATGCTCGTCATAAACATCGAACACAGTGTTAGGACCAAGGGAATCCTTGCTTTTTACAACATGTTATTACTTCCTTCCTGTGGATTTTGGTGTTTTTGGTATGCAAACACCATAACTCTCTCTCTCTCTCTGCTCCTTTTTAATATACATGTTGCTTTTATCCTCCCATATCTTGAACATTCATGCACCAGAAGTTAGTTCTAAATCTTATTATATTTGCACCTCGCACCTAGTTTACTTGTTAATACGTAGATATGGTCATGTCTTTCAAGAAAGCAACAGTCTTTTGCAGATTAAGATGTTTCCACTACATAGTATTCTATGGCTGCAGGAGAAGCCTCTTGCCAATGGGATCACATCTAAAATGAGATTGAGTTCTGCAGTCACCACAGAAGGTAAGGCAGCAGATTTCAAAGTATTCATGCTGTTGGCCCAGAGTCTATTGGGGACAACGCAATAGCTTTGTTCTGTTTGCTATTGGGCAGAATCTGAAATAAATCAAATACTTCTCGAGTTTCATCTAAGAAAATATATAAAGGCTTGATATAGGAATTTCTTCCCTTTAATGTAGCATGCTTCTAAGTATCCTGGGATCATTCCTGATGGAAAACTATTTTCCAAGAAGGGAAAACTTCTATGATGAAAATTATTTTCCAATAAAGCATAAAATAATAAAAAAGTTCACCTTAAACATACCACCTTTAACATACAGAACTATAGAGGGCTTAAAACTGTTCCTAAATGTTTTCTTTTGATGAAGGTGGTTATATTGTGTATTAGATCTCTCTCTAAGAACCAAAGGAAGGGGTATTCGTTCTTTGATTTAGGAGCATCTGCTATCTACCTCTCTCCACCAACACAGACTTCAATTTCTCCTTCACAAGAGAGGAGGGAAGAATGATCGGTATCTGGAGATAATAGATCATGAAGTAATAATCCTATTTCAAAGAAAGATCAATAATCTCTTAGACTACAACATTTATATATAAGTAATGCAGTCTTTCTTCGATGCATAATAGTAATATGTTTTTAAAATAGAATATCACTAAGATAGTTTTAGTATGAAAAAGGGAAGTTTTGTATATGTTTATAAATATATATAATGGATATTTTGTGTGTTTGTGTGTGGATGTTGGGTGTGAGAATAATCAAATATATTTTCTTATAAACATATATGTACTAAGTGATCACCTACATTTTTGAGACACATTGCACACTCATAAACATTTTTGAAGACATTAATCCAAAAAATAAAGCCCCTCAAATATAAGAAAAAAAGCTTAATTATTTGTTACTTTCACCTTTTATATTATAGAGAGCTGCAGCGTGGTATTGGATATGAACACAATGTGGTTCATTGTGATAGGCCACAGACACGTGCGTCTTGTATTCATTACTAAATATGCCCAACATGCTGGTTAGCTTTTCAGATAATTGTGTGGTCATCATAATTGTCAACCAGATGCAAATATTAAGAACTTAACTTCTTCATTGTGCCTTTCTAATTGCAGAATAATTGGTTGAAGGGTTTTGTGATTTACATAAAGAAAGTCTATGATCTTTATAGTTTCATAAAGACACAGTCATATAATAGTCAAGAAATATAGATAGAAAATGTGACTGAAAATGTTTGGATAAGTACTAGAATAGTATAAAACATGTTCAGGTAGTTTTTCATATAGGGACAGTTCAGAAAAGAAGGGATTTGAAATACGTGGAAAAAACTGCTAAAGCGAGGTGGGAATTAGAGATTCGCTTTAAAAGAAGAAAGGAGATTGACTTAGAAATGCATCAAGCGTCTACTTTTATTATGTGATTTAAAGGACTTTTCAAGCATTTCTTCTTCCATGATTTGATGAAGTTGCCAAACCAAAACCCCAAAACATTAGCATTTAACAAGTTCTATAAATTCACAAAAGAATTTTTTCAATTCAACTATTAACTTGTATGTAAGTTTTAGGTTATCAGTTAGTACTCAGCAACCTAGCAAATAACCCAAAATGGTTATAGTGGATTATATCTTGGTCTTGTAAATGAATGACAAGGGAACAAGGGTGTTTCTATACCCAGGATTTCCATCTCAGACACACAGATGCAAACACTAGCAGTTAGAAGTTGGACAGAGTGCACTGACAGTTCTAAAGACTATGGACAAGTCATTGACAACATCTACTCCAAATATAAATTGGAAATTGTGTGAAAGCAATGTATAACATCATGCATGATGTATAATTATAATAATTAAAATGGAAGAAATTACAAAAAACATTTTTGGGGGGTTGATGATGAATTTGTTAATGAAGATTTCTTGTGTCTATCTTGGATTTTCATTTATGTGAGTGGGGTGTTTCTGTATGTAATATTTTTGGTTTGTTTTAAGTAAGAAAGAAATTTATTTCTCATCCAATGATTAGAGCTTATAATTAGCCTCTGGTACCTTACATCATTATTCAGCAAACAAACATTTATTAATCTCACATTATTCATCAGGTATTGCTAAGAACAGTAAGATACAACCATGAACACATTATATTAAAAAGTATCTATATAGTTATTGACAAGAGCTATGAAGAAACTCAACAGGGAGATGTGATAGAGAGTGAGATGAGGGATCAAAAAGCCCTCTTGGAAGAGTGAGCCTTCACAGTGTGATCTTTATAGGGTTACAAGAAGGAGCAAGCCGAGCAAAGGTTTGGTAAATCTCATCCTGGGAAGAGAGGAACATCCTCTTAGCATTTTTATAGCAGGGTTCCTCGAACAAAGCTGGTGTCACCTATGGCGCTTGCTCAAGGCTCCTGGTCACTCCTGCAGTTACTGAATCAAAATTTCTGGAAATGGAAAGTATCTGCATTTTCCAGGAAGCTTTCAGTATAATTTTTACTTAAGTTCAAGATCTAAAACAGCCTGTTTTATTTCCTAAATTATTTCTTAAAAATACACTTCACACAAATTATAACATTTAAAAATAAGTGTTACATAAAGAAACAGAATATCGACAAGTTGATTATAATTTTACACAATGGTTTTATGGAAGGAGTTAAACTGTATTCAATACAAGAGGGTTTGTTGCTTGTAAAGGTCAAAATTTAATGTGATTTCTTATGGAAAATACAAATTTTGTTTTGACAAAAAATAACTGAATGGGTCATTTTTGTTTTCTGGGTCTTGGGATCCACACCTTTACGAGTCAAAGATTGGACAACTATTTAATGTGCCAAACATTTTCATATTACAAATAACAGAATAACAAAGCAAGCAAACCTAGAATTTCATATTTTTAACCATTGGTGCTATAAATAGCTTTTACCTGCTAATGCCATGAATTATGTATAATATTCAAGACAAATAATAAAAGAAAACTTTGTCAGAGGCCAATTGTTTTAATACAAGGAGGGTTTGATACCTTTTGATACCTTCTGTGGATAGTAAAAAACAGGTCCCATGAGCTTCACAGGTGTCCAACATTTTTCTCTGTTGCCCTGCTTCCTGGGTATCACTTTCTCTTTCTGCCCAGCCACAGGAACACAACACAGAAAACTATGTAAGGCTTAGACAGGTAGATAGATGAATAGATGGATATTCAGTGTTTGAGAATGAATGAACATCATACATAGAGTGAGGCCTAGAGGAATCTCTGTTGACCTGGCTCTGATCTGGGAGTATGGTTTCACTGCTAGTTAGATAGAACTTGCATTATGGAGGGAGGAGGAATAACGTTAAGTATCCTTGTTTGAAATGGCTCAAACAAATTGGATTAAGGTATGAAAATATGAGTAAAAGATAGTTTATCTGCATATTAACTCTCCTAGTCCATCAATTTTAATAACTACGAGATTTGTCTTTCCCACAGTACACTACCTGCCATCTTTTTCGTTCTCAACCGTGACAAAAAGCCATGACACCACCACCATTTGGTTTATTGGACTTGTCCAGAAATTTTTTTTTTTCTGATTTAGCATCTGGTGTCCAAAGAACTTTGCATCCCACTCATTTGGAAGGTTTTTGCCAGACTCAATGCCACTGGTCAAATCTTTTACCATGTGTGTGATATTAGATAGGGAAAAATAAGGTGTTCCCACCTTGGCTGCTTTGATTGCTGTGTTGGTGGCAACAACAGAACTGCTCTGCTAGCTTTTCATCAGCTTCTTCTTAGCCTTAGTTGTATTCCTTGTACAGACAGCTAATATAGGGGATGAGACAGGTACATCACCCACATCTGAAGAAATCACTTTACAACTCTTGAAATGGTACAATTTGCAAGTTCTTTTCACTCTTACATTTGAACCTCAAAACAGTGGGGTGAGTCAGGGAGGACATGGTATCTTTTTCCAGTTCTTCAGATGAGAAGGTCGACCTGGAACCTTGAATCGGACATGCTTGGTTTCAAATTCTGGCTTTGTAATTTACTAGCAATGTGAATTTCAGTGAGTTGCTGATTCCTTACTTATAAAACATTTGAACAGTTAAATTAAATGTAGGAGTTACAGCTGTAAGCACAGTCTAGCAATTAATAATAACTTAAGAAGTAGTAGTTATTTTAAATTTAAATCCCACATTTCCTCACTCTATCGAGGTGAGCACCAAATCTCAACCACTTAAATATTTTAGAATTTCTGGATTTTTGACAGTATATTTATAAATATTCATGTAATTTAACTTTTAAACCCTGAGCCATATGTTTCCCTATGTAATGACAAAGGCATGCCAACCCCATTCATCAAATGTGGTTAGGGAAGGCAGAAAGGGGAAATGGCACTGATAAATAATTCCATGTAATTTCTGTGAACCACAGATGTTTAAGTCGAGCTATATTAATAATTTCATAATTCATAAAAGATTAATTTATTACACTTTACTACCTCCAGCTGTTTTTAAATCAAAGTGTTAAACTTTTATTAAGAATTATTTTATTCTCTGAGAATTTGTAAAAAATTCAGCTATCATATTACTCTATATTGCAGATCCATAAAGGAAGCTTTTATGAAATTTCATATATCAAAAAACAGCCTTTTAAAAAGTTTGTAGTATGCTTAAGATAAATTTTATCTTTTTCACTTTATTAATCTGATCGTTTGCCTAGATATTGGCCAAAAGAAAAATCAACATCTATAATATTATTCTAACATCCTGCTTCTGACAAACTTTAATTTTCTTTAAGGACTTCTGTTGGATATACATATTTCTGTCAACAATATTTTTCCTTTTCTCTCTATATTGTTTTCTCTCGCATTTTATAAATACAATTTTCTTATTATTTTTCCAAAAATATTATGAACAGATTATTCAGAATGTATTTCTTATTAAGTTAATTATTCATGTTTGACTCTGACTATAAGCAAGTCTAAAAACTAGAAATGCTGTTATGTTAAACAACTGATTTCCTATCTTATTTTAAGTGACTTGATAAAATTGTGATTGTTAATTTTGTTGGAAGCTTCTATTGGATCTCTTCTTAGATAATATGTCCTTATTGTAGTCTCTTATCTCTCTCATAAATTTTATAAATTGTTTTCTAAACAGACAGTTTGTTAATTCTATCTCTCTATATACATTTCCTTTCTCTGGACTTCTTATCTCTCCATCTCTACCCCCCTCCTCTTCATCTATTATGGACTGAATTATGTCTTCCTAAATTTTATATGAAGCCTTCACCCCCTATGTGACGATATTTGAGGATAGGGGTTTTAGGAGGCTAATTACATTAAACGAGGTCATAAGGTGGAACCCTAGTACAATAGGACTTGTATTCTTATAAGAAAAGGTAGCAGATCGCTCTCTCTCTGAATTCACACAGAGAAGAGGCCTTGCGAGGACACAGCTATTGGTTGCCATCTACAAGCCAGGAAGAGAGATCTCACCAGAAACCAGTCTGTTGGCATCTTGATTTTAGATGCCCGGCCTCCAAAACTATGAGAAAATAAATGTCTGTTGTTTAAACTACCCAGTCTGTGGTATCTTGTCATAGCAACCTGAGCATACTAATACATTATCCAAACAACCTGTTTCAGTCCCTCTTTTACACTTCTGTGTAAATGTCACCCTGATCAGAAGCCCTTTCTGTCCCACCCATTTTCAGCAGCACCATATTGCTGAACTATATGAATTTTTATATGTTCCTATATCTACATTGTTTTGGATTCTGTTGTTCCAGACTGAATTAGCAGCTTCTTAAACTTAGGGACCATTTCCTGTCAATTCAATATTCTTAAGTCTTATTAAGAATGGTGAATGGTAGGATACAAGAAATATTTGCTGAAGTACATTTTTCAAGACAGATCGTAGCACAGGAAAGACTAGCTACCATAAAGATGTTAAGTCATTTTATGTATTTAATTTAACTTGAATTAAAATTCCAAAGTGTTATTTTATGTGACAAAATTAAGGATTATTTTTTCTTCAGTGGAGTAAAATATCTATCAATGAGAAAGTCAAATATATATATATAAAAATGATTATTATTAACTCAATATAGCATTATGAAAACATATAATAAATTGTAAATTGAAAAAGGTAGAGAATGGATATGCTCATGTATTATAATTACAAGCACTTACAGATTGAAGCATATATGAATATTTAGAGAATAATAGTTACAATATGGTGTTAAATGATGGTGTTAACATTTTTAAAATGTTCTGGAAATTATTTATTTTTATAATTAAACATTAACTTTATTTAAAACCACAAGGAAGCATGTGAGTAGCGTAGACATAGTATTGAAGAGTCCACTCTTAAAAAGGAAAATAATGTAACAGCTAAACACATAGGTATGGACAAACTGTTTCAATCTCATTTTTAACACTCACCAGTTGGTGACCTTGAAAAAAGAGATTTACATGCCGAGGTTTAGTTTTCTTATCTTTTAAATGGGAAATGATATTTATAGTAGTGTCTACTGAAGCACTAAGAAGAATGCTGGAATGTAATGAGTGCTCTTAAAAGCTAGCTAATGATTTCCTATAGAAAGTAAGATCTGTGAGACTAGGGACTTATTTAATTCACCACTATGGATGAGTACCTGGTACTTGTTAATTTCATAATAAGCATTTGCTGATGAGTGACTGAATCAAAGGGAGATGATAATGAAGCTGATAGAAATATTTCCTAAAAAGCCTAAGAAGTTTAAAGAAAAGAAGAACAGAACTATATGTAATGAAAGGTTTTTTGTTTTCTAAATAAATTTTATTATTTGGAAAATGTCTGAGCAGGTAACTGAAATAATCTTTTGTGTTACCTAAAGAAAATTGATCCAACTCTCCTACTCTATAAGTTATTTCTTGAATAAAATGGATACTTTTTTCCCAGAACCTACAGTGACCTATACCTTGTAGTAATTTACTGTATTTCTGTTCAAAATGATTTCCTTGGGCTGGTTAGCTCAAGGTTTAGTAGCATTAGCCATGATAAATAAGTAAAGTAAAATTACTGTAAGGATGGTGAATAACATTTGCTAAGATCCTCTAATATTTTTGGAAGAGAAAAAGCAGAAACTGCCTAAAGCTTAGGATACCCCTACTGAAAAAGCTGTATTCCCAGCTTTCAGAATTCATCTTGCTAGTTTTGCTCAGTGATGTCACTGAAATTGACTGATACTCACACACTCACAGTTTTTTCAGCCTCGGGTCAGAACACGTTTTCAGTTTGCTGTCTTAAAAACACACCTGGAATACATTCCAGAATATTGATTATCTCTCACATTTAAATTAAAAAATATAACTGACTTGGAAGGCAATAAACCAAGTTGGGGGCAGTTTTCTCTGTCCCCTTTTCCATAAGTCGCATAGCAGCTATCTCAAAGTATTTAGGATAAAGGACATTTGAGTGAGTCATTTAGTGAAGTGATAATAAACTTCCTTCCCACACACATAGTGAGAGTAACATTGACTTGGATGTGTTCTGGGAACAAACCACCCATTCTTTGTTTAAGAAATAAATGTGAAATACATGATTCCAAGAGTGTCCCTGCACCAACCCATATGCATATATTTGTTAATCTGTTGATTGAAAAGGTTAGTCATTCAAATATATAAATCTGTGTATGTACGTATTCATTGAGCATGTACTCTTATACCAAAAGGATGGGGAATTTGCTGTTAAAAACCTAATGTTCTAATTGGTAGAGAGATACAACATAAAATACGGTCCTTTCAGAACATAAAAAATGTTAATAAAGAAGCAAAATGGGGTGGTGGAATAGCGAGCTGCTTGAGGAAAATTGCATGGCTACTTTAGAGCAGGCATTCTGAATGGCTTGGTGTGTGTGTTACATGTTAAAATGTGACAGTACGAAGAAGAGCACTGCAGGGTTAGAGGAGACAGGGTGCCAACGTCCAGAGTGGATAAAGGCTTGAAGTGTTTGAAGGAATGAGGAAGGAAGAAAGGAAGGAAGGAAGGAAGGAAGGAAGGAAGGAAGGAAGGAAGGAAGGAAGGAAGGAAGGAAGGAAGGAAGGAAGGAAGGAAGGGCAGGAGGGAAACAAAGGAGGGGCTGGATGGAAAGAGGAAAAGAGAAAAATGTTAGTGGAAGTGAAGAAAACAGTGGAGGGCTTTATGGGCGGACGGGGTGGACTCAAGTTAGCTGTGAAAAAAGTGTTTGTGTTTCTTCTAATTGTAATTGGTGACCAGTGGAGCATTTTCTCGAAAGCAGTGATATTATCTGACAGATCAATTGTTTTAAAATTTTAAACACACACTGTATTCCAATATCCTATGTCTTACAGAAAGGTTAACACAGTATCTGGACACAGAGTTGGGACACTGAGGTCTCTTCAATGGTGACAGAGAAAGGTGTCCAAAGAAATCAATGTGGGAACTGCATTATGAAAGCTTTAACGAGATGAAGGTGTGGAAAGGAGGTAGTTCCACTCTAAATGAGCAAGTGGAAAAAGTAACTGAAGCTTAGGATTCTAGTCACAGAGATATGAATTCAATGATTTGTAATCACCTGATTTCTACACTGGAGAAAGTGTTTCCTAAAGTCAGTGACTAATCCTTCTGTGTCTTTACTAGGATACTCTACCTAACTTACCAATGACTACATCTGTATTTGAGAAGGTACACAACAATTTTCTATTCAATTTCCTGAAAGTTTAATATGCTTGGCAAAACATAATGTAAAATGAGTTAAAAGATAATGGGGTAGTTTATTGTTAAAACATTATATTAAAAATCTACCAAACTGAAGTTATAATCTAATAGTTTCTAATTTTATATGTTTTCATATTAAAATCAGAGATGTGTGTCAACACATATGAAATACTCTTAATATTGTTATGCGTTGCAACTCTTGGCTTACTTTTCTTCATGTTATGAGAGAAATTATTGATAATTATTATATGAGTCATACAAGTATAGTTTATGTTGCTGTCAATAATACTGATTAGCCTTTTAATTAATATATCTTTAGTTAAATCAACTTTACACTAACATTTTTAACTCTCAATTTTGTCAAAATCACATAAATATAAGACTCAACTGCAATTCACTGGTGTCCCTAAAGTTTTAAACAATCCAGCCACATTTGCTCAAAGAAATTACCTGAGAAAATAAATTTTCAATTACCCACTCAACGTATATTTTATTTACTACAAATATTTTAAAATCTTTATGTATCCAAGAGACAGAATAGTGGGTGGTTCTTTTATTCACAAGATAATTGTTTATCATTGTAAAGCATTTACCATTTATTGGACTAATGCATTGTTCAGTAAATATTACAATTTTTTAATAAATTACAATTTTACATTGACAATGATAGGTAGCTCTTATCAAGTCAAATTTAGTACTGAAGAAAATGGGGACAGTGAGGTTTACCCAACTCATCTCTGTTGGTATATGTGGGGTGGGATCAGATCTGAGTTCAAGTCAATGTAATCATACTGCACTCCTTAATTTATATCATGGTTACTTTCAAAGCATGCTCAAGGATTCAGGAATAGAATATGGGTTTCTTTTATTGTTTAGGTTATTCTGAAAAGAATAAAAACAAATGAAACCATAAAAGAAGGGGGGAAAATCCATACGTTGCTTTTGTTATTTTTCTTTACTACACGTTATCACTCCCCCTCTCTTTGTGTTTTCTACTCTTCTTTTTTCTTCATGGCATAAGTCTTTCTTATGTTCTTTCTTCATGTCCTTTTTTTCTACTGTTGTTTGATTCTTTGAGGCATAAATCATTCTCCTTCAATCTATAGCATTATAACTACAATACCTTTGTTAACGTATCTTCTCTTCAAGAGGAAAGTGTGTAGGATAGGATTACAGATTAGCACATTTAATATGATTCCTAAATCTATAATTTTATACAAATATTTTGGTCATTTTGAGCGTATAAGGAAAATCTCCTTGTGAATAATGTGTTGGCAAATATGCAGATACCATACATAATGATCTAATTAATATTTTTTATCTTAAAAGTTATGGAAATAAACCAGAAGCAAAGTGTTTATAATTGTTCACATGGTAGAAAGAAAGCTATGTAGTTACATTTTCTCAGAGCATATGTTATCTGAAAATGAACCAAAAACATTATTTAAAAAATCCTGAGTATATTAATACAATCATCATTCCCTCTAAAAGGAAATGAATCTATAGACAACTAGTATAACAAACTGTGCAAGTACAGAGCAAATTGCTTATTCAACTTCATAAAGGGAAAAAAATACCACTTCCATTCCACTCTCAGAAGACATTTAAGTATCAAGAATTTGGGTGGGAAAAATAAATGAGGAAAAAATTAAGAATAAAAAAGACTTGGTAGTCAATTTTCCACAAAACCTTGCCCTTTTCCAGGGTTTAGAGAGTTATTTATAAATATTGCACAACTCTATATTATAAATACCATAGCCCCAGTGTTCTAAGGACTACTGAAATTAAGGACATTTTTGCTTCTGAAAAGTACCTGGTTTAATTATTTTTAAATAAAATGAACAAAGTTTAGAGCATTTATGATAAATTATTTTTAAATGACCAAAATATTTTATAGTACCTCTTATCAAGAGATGGAATCTATACCTCAAACTTTTAAACCTGGGCTTGTCCATAACTTGCTTTGACCAAGAGAATCTGATAGAAAAATGCTATGGATGTTCTCAGCTTTGGATTCAGGACATCTAGTAGCTTCTGTTCTTGGATGTAAACAAGCACAAGCTAGCTCGTTGGATAATGAAAGATATGTGGCCCTCATGTTCTGGCCACCCCAACTTAACAGCCAGCCGACCCTTAGAATCAGAGCCGACTGACCTGCAAATGATCAGAAGTCACCCCAACTTACAACCATCTGACCCTTAAAATCAGAGCTGACTGACCTGCAAATGATCAGAAGTCACCCCAACTTACAACCAGCTGACCCTTAGAATCAGAGCCAAATGACCTGCAAATGATCAGAAGTCACCCCAACTTACAACCAGCCGACCCTTAGAATCAGAGCTGGCTGACCTGCAAATGATCAGCAGCGCACAACTGAGTCCAGCTGACACCAGAAGAAGAACCATCCAGGTGAGTGCAGTCCAAATCACCAACCTGCAAAACCTTCAGCTAAATAAATGCTTATCCTTTCGAGTTGTTAAGTTTCCAGATAGTTCTTTTATTTGGCACAAATTAACTGATGCAACACTAACAAATAAGGATTTGTCAAAATTAATTCAGTACATTTTTCCTAACAAATTCAATATCAAATGACCAGATATTAATTTCACTATTCATGCCCTCTGCCTGAATGTGGATTTCTTCACTTGTCTGAAATTCTTCAGACCCAGAGCTGCGGTTGCTTCTTTAGCAATGAGGATGGATGAGAGTAGGTTAGCCTGCTTGTTGGCCTGGGCCTTTATCAGCTATACCTGAAGGTGGGATTGTATACTGATCCTATAATAATAATAATAATAAATTCTCTAGGGGAGAAACTTTGGACCTATGGGGATATGTGATAAAAATTCTCAGACATCTTTTGGGTCCCTGAAGAACACCTCATCATGGTCTTTTAAATGAATGTAAAATGTAAGCAAGCATGGCTTATTAACAAACAGGGTCTGTAATAGGAAATTAGGTAAAGATTGATCTTTTAGCCTCAAAGATATAAAAAAAGCTACTGGAGGAGTTCATTGAGAGGACATGACCATCATTGATCCGAGAGCTGAACCAGGTTAATTGGAGGCTCTGCACCTCCTCGCCTGACCTGGGAATGTTTGTCCTGCCTTCTATTCCCACATCAGCAGCCATTTCAAGGGCACAGCCTTGAGAGAGGAAGGTGCTGTTGAGACCACCAGGACTGAATATGTGACTGAATCCAGTTAAGGCCTCTATAGAAACATTTAAGATTCTGGCGGGTAGACTCTGAAAACTACAGGTCTTGGAGTTATCCAAGACACGCCTCACAGGTAAGTTTTCTTCCTTATTAACCGGCCACCTACCGATTTGGAGTGGGCTGCCTCTGTCTTCAGTTTTTTTTGCCCTCCGTGTACGGGAGCCAGTTTGCTAATTAACAAGAGCAGACATTTCTTTAATGATGAGGCTATTAACAAAAAACAGAGATTGAATAAAGCACACGTAGTTGCGACCTCCATCTACCTTAGAGATTGAAGAAGAAGGTAAAAGATAACCTTCTCCTGACCTGAGTCCCATGATGTCGGCAGAGAAGGACTGGCCACTGCTGGTAGTGCGTTCCTGAGCAGAGCAGCTCAGCTTTGCTGCTGTAGACAAAGGCAGCAGCTTCACCACGGGCTCCAGGATGGGCAGCAGCCCTGACTCTGGGTAAGAAAACATGCCCTGTTTCCAAAAGGTCCCCAGGAGAGAGGGCTTGAGAGCATGTTTTTTAAGTGGATCATTGGAGTGCAGGGGGCTTTTTTAAAAAGCAGTAGTTCTCAACCTGGAGTATTTTTCTCCCCTGGGACATCTGGTAGTATCCGGAGATATCTGTGATGGCCACACCAGGAGTACAGCGCTGTTGGTATCTGGCCAGAGGTATCCTATAATGGACAGGTCACACAATCCAGTCCAACATGTTAATGGTACCAAAGTTGAGAAGCTTTGCTCCAGACTAGAGGAGCAGATTCTTCATGCAGGGACCGTTCAGGTACTTTTTACACTTAACCTTTCAAATTATGTCATTAAAGCCCAATTACACTCTTTTAATAGAACCACAATTGTTGTGCTTAAAGTTACTCTAACAAAATTTTTATATCCTATTTATAATTTACAGGCTACAGGTTTCAAATGATTTGGGGAAGAATCATTTAAAGGGAAACATAGAGCCAGACCCCTAAACCAGGATTTCATGAAACAGTTGACCATGATAAATTGACCATTGACCATAATAAACCCTTCCTTATACACTTTCAGTTTTACAAAGAAACATTGGTGTACCTTGTTATTAACAATAACCAAAAATCTACTTATGAATTCCATCTGTTACTCAATTCAAAAAGGTTCTTGACACCTATAAAGGGATTTTTTTCCTAGTGTCTCCCTTAATACACAATGAAATAAATATCATTAAACATACCAAAGCAATATAATGCCCTGGTTTTTTGAGAAGAGTTTGAAAAATTACTTATTTTATGAAATCTTCTCTGAACAGTTTACTGAGATATGTATAGCTTAATTAGAATTAAACTTAATCTGTTTTTGTAAAGGTTATAGCTTAAATCATACTTATATATTTTATTTTTCCAAATCTATTTATACTATGGTTATGAAACTTACAGAATTGGAGGAACATTTAATTATATAAAATGCATTCCCCTCATTCTTTCTAAAATAGTATCAGACTGAGAGTTGTTTATGATTTGAAAATTAAAGGCCAAATTATAAACGATTAGTTTTGCTCCTCATGCTGTTCACTTTTTTTGTTTTCTCCATTATGAATTTTCAAAAATGCAGCAATGTGGACCTGGAGAGTGTTACACCAGTTGGGGTAGGCCAGTCAGAGGAAGACAGGTACCATATGATTTCACTTATATGTGAGCTCTAATGAACAAAATAAAATAACAAACAAAATAGACACAGACTCATAGATACAGAGAACAGACTGACAACTGTTGAAGGGAGGGGTTGGGGGACTGGGTGAAAGAGGTGAAGGGATTAAACAAAGGGGGGAAAAAACCCTCATGGTGATTATCAGAAGGATAGGGGGTGGGGGGAGGTAGAAGAGGGTTTGGGAGGGGTAAATGGTGATGGAAGGAGACTTGACTTGGGGTGGTGAACACACAATACAATATACAATATACAGATGACGTATTATAGAATTGTGCACCTGAAACCTATAAAACTTTATTAACTAATGTCACTCAATAAATTCAATTTTTAAAAAGCAACAATCATCTTAGTAGTCTTTTTCATACTCTCATGGAGACATGTAGTAAGTAAAACCTAAGTGGGATAGGAGAAACTAGCCTAAAACATAGACTTTGAGAAAAGAAAAATGCCAAAACAATGTAGCAATGTTATTTTGTTTGGATAATGATTGTATGAAGTGATAGAAAACCAATCTTTATGGAAGTTTTAAATCGCCAAATATACACTTTAATTCTTTTTTGAAATTGTTGCTTTTGTAACCTATAGATCAAAGTTTAAAATACGGCTGCTTTTCTTATCTCCATGTGAAAGCCATTCTCATGGTTAGTATATTTATTATGGTGAACCTTGATTTTTAAGTTATTTTAGGCTTCTTCATTATCTTGATTACATTAACTTATACAATGACCCGAAAAACTATTTTTACTTCTTTTATTCATTGACTCTTTCATCAGTCAATGAGTAAAGTTAATTTTTGTGGAAAATAGTGTTCGTACTCATAATGTATGTGAAAGAGAAAAATAGTTTAATTTTTATTTATATTGGAAGCCAATCACAGCATTTATACTGTCATTCAAAACTACCTTATACATTGCCTTCCAAATTCTTCCATTTTTTCAAAAATATTTATTGAAGACATACATATCAAAGTGCCCTTTGACAAAATGATGCAATGATTAAAAACAAAATGTATTTTCCTTTCTATAACTTGCATTATAGCATATTTATTCTAATTTATTATTATTCTAGTCTTTTGATTGTGTTATTTGTCTTATTTTTCAATCTATGTATTCATCTTTTTAACAAATATTTATGGGGTTCCTATTTTCTTGGCTTTGTGTTAGATGCTTGACAAAGGCTGGAGAAGTGATTTTATTGTCTTCATGGTTCCTAAATTATATTAAAAAATAAAGGTGTAAATGAGTACAAAATGAGATTATAAGTGCTTCTAAGCAACCAAATAAGTGCTCTGTAAGAAAGCAACTGAGTGAGTGCTGATTTCTTAAGACTGGGCAGTCAATGTTGTCTTTAGAGAAGCAAAATTAAGCTGTGAGCTAAGTGAAGAGAAGGAACTAGTCATGCCCAAGAATTCAAATTTGAGTTGTCTGATAGAACAGCATTGTGCATAAATAATGAGATGGGTAAGAGCCAGAGTGTTGAATACATGGGAAGAGTACTAATGAAGACAACTGAAATTCATTGAATGAAACCGGAGAAAGATGTTAGAAGATACGAGGTGGTGACGATGCTGAAGATCAAGGAGATGGAGTTTGGAAGTATAATTACCAAGAATTGTTGATATTTTGTGTGAAGAATGAGAAACATAAGGTCCAAGGCTTAAACAGCAAGATAGATAAGGGACATGGTTTATGGGGAAAGTGAGTTGAGTTTACAAAATGTGGTATTAGAGACACCTGTCTGACACTCAAGCAGCGATATCAGGTAGACAGGTGAACATAAGTCAAAACTCAGAGAAGGCAATCAAATTGGAGTTTGAGGTGTAACTGGAGGAATTTAGGGCTGCAACTTAAAGTCGTAGAACCAAGTTAGATTCCCCAAAGAGAGTGTGTAGGAAAGGTAATTTCTTTCTAGATACAACAGTGGGGTTTGGGTAGAAGAGTAAAACCTGGGAGTAAATGGGGATCCAGAATAAATCGAGGGTACAATGCTTTGCCTGCTTGGAAATTTAGGTAAAGTTGGAGAGATAAACAAGTATCTGCACAGTTATATGATAAAAGTATGTACTTGGTACTAAGGGAGACAATGAGGGAAATGTTTCATTCTGCTATGTGTAGTTCAGGGGAGACTCAAAGAAGGATGAACATTTTCAAAATACTTTTAAGTAACAAGTGAATAGAGCAGAGCGAAGATTATTCTCAGCAAAAGGTTTGAGATGAGAAAAGTTTCAAGGCATTTGTAAGTAGTTCAGCTTAATTACATGGTTATAGCTTGTTTCACAATTCAAGATTTAGGTTAACCTTCACTGATATACCATTTCACCTTTATTCTACATTCTTGTAGTAATTACCAAATCATATTGCTTTTGTCCTTTAATTTTCTGTATTAAAATGTTCTCTCCTGATCTGCCCTTACTCCACACAGGGAGAAGAGGAACTTCATTTCTCTTTTATAAGTTGAACCATATACAGATCTAAGCACAGAGCAGGTGGTCAACAAATGTACCTTTTCCAGAAAGACTAGATTCCTGTCTCTTTGTTCTTGGAGGTTTATAGAGATAAACCTTTAACTAGTTTGAAAACAAAATAACTGTATCTAAAACATTATAACATATCATTCCATCCTGTCTGTGATGCGCTGATGTAAGTAAAACAATTTAGTGACCTGAAATTAGTCTCTAATTAAAGTGTCCAGAATGATTCTGTACAATTTAGTCTTCATTCAATTCAAGCAGACTCAAAATTGAATCAACGTATTAAACTTACTTATTTCAGATTTCCCAACAGACACAGTGATACCTGTATGTAACAATTTCAGACAAATAAACAATTTACATATCCCACTTACAGAAGTAAGACTACTACTTCTCAGCTAGAATAAGACACACTCTAAATGAAAATTAAAAGCAGACCAGGACAACCCAAATCTAAGAACTGCTTGCTGTTGGTTAGAATGTCTTGAAGTATTGTTTTCAGTCGCTGCAGAAGTATAGGGACATACACCTGTAAAACAAGAATATGGAGTTCAATCTAACCCATCGCTCCTGCCCCGACCATCCCTTCATTTAGTATACATTTAAAACAAGCAAAGTATTTCAATCAGGAATTCAGCAGTAAAACCTTAACTCAAAAACAACAACAAAAATATCTTGCTGGCAAAAAAGCCTGTATGTGTTTGAAAAAGAAAACCACTTGAAAGTGATGCCTCCTCCCCTACAACTTTGTATAACAGATTCTCTCACTAGACTTGGAGCGACTTCCCTAGAGTCCAGACTTGTGAAATGAATTATGCCAGCATCCAAGGGCCTTGAGTTTCCTAATGATATTTTTAAGACAACATTTAACTAAATGTGTAAGTAGAAGGTAGTTGTCAATATGAACAATTCAGTAGAGTATACATAGCAATGTGGATTTTTATATTTAATCATTATCAGTTATGTGAAAATATATTAATTTTTTTAACAATTAAAGTTTGTTAGGTTAACTGGTAAAACCATAAACAGCAATGATTTAATGTGCTTTTATAAGGATAAAGCAAACAGTTCAACTTAATCCATCGTGCATTAGACACTCTCTTTTCAAAAGGCACAGAGTTCTTTGACAGGAGAAAAAAATATATATATTGAGTACATTATGTGACAAGAATCTTTTTTTTTTTATCCTCACCTGAGGACATTTTTGCATTTATCTTCAGATAGAGCGGGAGGGAGAGAGGGAGGGAGAGAGAGAGAGAAACATCGATGTGAGAGACACATCAACTGGCTGCCATCCACACGACCCCAACTGGGGCTGGGGACAAACTGCATCTGAGGTACGTGCCCTTAGTGGGAACCGAACCCAGGTCTCTCTGGTCCACGGGCCGATGCTCTAACTGCTGAGCAAAACCAGCCAGGGCAAGAATCTTAAAAAATTCATGTTAATACATGTCTGCAAAAGTATTTCAATTTATTGCTAAATTTAATATTCAATTGAAAATTTCATTGGTTACATACTCACTTAAGTCTTTCAAAGAGTACTTAGTAACTTCTAAGAAATGAAAAGCAACCTGAATTAAACCAATGAACTTAAAATCAAAACTATAATAAATGACATATTTATAAAAACAAGTCTGCTAAATTTTTGCCTATCATATTCATGTAGATTGATTGTCTTGGTCAAAATTTTAGGTGAGTAGGTCCTAAATGAGGTGTAAAATGGTCCTGCTTGCTAGTAAATTAAATAACTAACATCAGGAAGGAATAAGAAGGAAGGAGGGGAGGGAGGGAAGGAAGGAAGGAAGGGAGGGAGGGAGGAAGGGAGGGAGGGAGGAAGGGAGGAAGGGAGGAAGGAAGGAAGGAAGGAAAGAAGGAAGGAAGGAAGGAAGGAAGGAAGGAAGGAAGGAAGGAAGGAAGGAAGGAAGGAAGGAAGGAAGGAAGGAAGATTTGTGGACAAACTGTTATATGTCAGACAAGAGATTAAATTGTTTCCTTTTTTTCCCTTAATTCTTAAACACTGGTTCTACTAACTGCAGACTTCAGTTTGGGCAACCCCCCAACCTCTAAAAGGTAAAAAAAAAAAAAAAAAAAAAAATTATTTCATCAGCTGCCTCTTGCACGCACCCTCAGGGCATCAAGCCCGCAAACCGGGCATGTGTCCTGATCAGGAATCTCATGGTGCACAGGACATGGCCCAACCAACTGAGCCACACTGGCCAGGGCCAAAATAGTTTATTTTAGACTATTTTCTACCCAACATGCTGAAACAAAATTCAATTAATGGTAACTAAAATTAGTAAGAAAGAAATTGAATGGAACAAAGGGACTAATTGTTCATTTAAATGTTTATTTCACAGCCTGTTCTAGATGTCATTTTTTTAGTTGCATCTTGCCAGAACATCTCTTAATAAAAATAGTTACTTTTTTGGGATATATTTTTGAAAGACTGTGATAATACAATGTAAATGGAATTATGCTCTGTTACTAAATCACATACATGTACATTCTATAGCACAAACATAAGGTCAGCTTTGTTTCTCAACACAAAGTTAAACTACATGGAAGAGAAGTGCTTGGCTAAGGAACTTTGCCCATATCTCAATAAATGACTATCATTACACAGTTTGCTCTTTCCCTGCAATGCTTTTGTATGTTCAATAAAAATTGATATGAGTGAAAGGATATGAAATTTCTACCAACAAAGTAGAAAGAAAAAACACACTCATTTAAAATATACTTCAACTACCTGTCATGAGCAAATTAAGAAAGCCTTTAATGGACAGAAGTGCAGCCCTTGGCAACATCATCACTTGCTTCTATAGATGATTCAGCGCATTCAAGTTTTAAAAAGGATTCAGGTATCTGTGTGTCTTTATATCTGAATGCTACTGGTTTCTCTGTGGATTGAGCTGAGTTGTTTCCCTTTAATCACTCTAGAAGGGAAGGATAAAATATTCATGTTAGATTTTATCTTTTGATATTTAAAATATTATCTTTCGCCATAGCCTGACCTCAGATTCTGCTGTTGTTTATTTTGTTTTAATCTTGAGCTATCATTTGCAAATTTTCTTGCTTGGGTATTTCTTGTGAATAACTAAAGCAGATCAAACGCAGACATTGTATTTGACTTGTTTTAGGCTGAAAACTGGAGGCAAAAAGTTAAGAAATTCTGTCATTTTACCAGGGATTGCTCCACAAGGCTGAGGGCAGGAGACTTCCAATTGCTTTCCCATAGCAAGATTTTATCAGTAAACTGACAACTTCAAGTGTCTCTATTTACAAGTTCCTGTTGTTAAACATCATTAGACTCATTGATTGGATCCATGTAATTTGAAAGACTGCCACACAGCCCAGGCCCTAACTACAACTGCAGGGAATATCTTTGAGAAATTGAGATAAAAATCTGAAAGTTGCACTTGTAAGGGTAGAGTCATTTACATTTTTTATGTTTCTTTAGGCAAGCACAGCAGTTGACAGTCACACAACTGCTATGTACTCACAGTTGGTGTTATTTGTTAAGAAAATGTGTGCCAATTAGAAGGCTGACAAAAATAACAAACCAAAAAGATAAAAATTGGGTTGAATTGCTTTGAAGTACTTCTTTATCTCATCACTTTTAGTGCAGCCAATCCCTTATTCAAATACAGATCAGTGGATTATGAGAATATTTGATTATCTACTATGGAATAGAATATATCTCTAATAAGTCAAACAATATATACTTGCCCACCCTAATAATTCACATTTATTGAGGTATGTTCACATACTCAAAGATTTACTTGTTTATAGTGTACAATTCAATGATTTTTAGTATGTTCACAAAATTATGCAGCCATTACTTCTTAATTCCAGAACATTTTCATCACCCAAAAAGAAACTATGTACCTATGATAGTCACTTCCACACTTCTCTGGAAACCACTAATCTACTTTCTGTCTCTATTGACATGGCTGTTCTGAACATTTCAGCTAAAGGAAAGAAAACAAAATGTGGCTTTTTATGTATGGCTTCCTTCACTTAGCATATAATGTTTTTTAAGGTTTTTCCATGTTGTGGCATGCATCATACTTCATTCTTTTAAAAAAAAATTTTTTGTGGTCTTTATTGATTTTTAGAGAGAAAGAGAGAGATACAAACATCGGTGAGAGAGAACATCAATTGGCCGCCTCCTGCTTGTCCCCCACTGGTGAGCGGGGCATGTGCCCTGACTGGGAATTGAACCGGCAACCTCTTGGTGCATGGATCGATGCTCAACCACTGAGCCACACTGGCTGGTCTATACTTCATTCCTGTTTATGATCAAATAATATTTTATTCTATGGATATGACAGATTTTGTTTTGTTGTAGAAATTGGGTCGGTGGGAAGAGACAGACTGCATGCACTTGGAAGATTAGAAAAGGACTGTTTAATGCACACTGGTGCTGGCCCAGCGGAGTCATCTCCAAAGGCTGAGCCCCGAGCCCAGGTTCCAGCTGCCTTTTATACATGATAAGCCTCTGGGTATTAGGGAGCTTTCTGGTCCCACTGTAGTTTAGGTGAAACTACTTTGTCAAAACAGGTAGACACTTCCTCAAAAGCTTCAATAAAGAGTTACCATATGATCCATCAATTTCTCCTTTAGGTATATGCCCAAGAAAAAATTAAAATACATCAAAAAACTAGTACACTAATTTTCACAGCAACATTATTTGTAATGTCCTCAAAATGGAAACAAGCCAACGTGCACCAACTAATTAATGGATAAACTGAGAAGGCAAGCCAGGTGCAGCCCCTTAGACAGTGAAGAGACCCCGCCCCTGACATCTAGAACAGGCTGTGAAATAAACATTTAAATGAACAATTAGTCCCTTTGTTCCATTCAATTTCTTTCTTACTAATTTTAGTTACCATTAATTGAATTTTGTTTCAGCATGTTGGGTAGAAAATAGTCTAAAATAAACTATTTTGGCCCTGGCCAGTGTGGCTCAGTTGGTTGGGCCATGTCCTGTGCACCATGAGATTCCTGATCAGGACACATGCCAGGGTTGCGGGCTTGATGCCCTGAGGGTGCGTGCAAGAGGCAGCTGATGAAATAATTTTTTTTTTTTTTTTAGAGGTTGGGGGGTTGCCCAAACTGAAGTCTGCAGTTAGTAGAACCAGTGTTTAAGAATTAAGGGAAAAAAAGGAAACAATTTAATCTCTTGTCTGACATATAACAGTTTGTCCACAAATCTTCCTTCCTTCCTTCCTTCCTTCCTTCCTTCCTTCCTTCCTTCCTTCCTTCCTTCCTTCCTTCCTTCCCTCCCTCCCCTCCTTCCTTCTTATTCCTTCCTGATGTTAGTTATTTAATTTACTAGCAAGCAGGACCATTTTACACCTCATTTAGGACCTACTCACCTAAAATTTTGACCAATGCTTTAACATTTTCCATTTCCTCCAGCAGTGTAGGAGGGTTTCGATTTCTCCACGTCCTTGCCAACATTTGTTATTACCTGTCTTTTTCATTATACCCATCTTAGTAGGCATGAAGTGGTATTTCAATGTGATTTTTTCCCCTAGTATTTACAAAGTAGGTGATAGATATATGGGTAGATATGAACATATAATTATGTGGAGACATAATTACAGATGATAGATGGAAAGAAGGTATATATAAAAAGCTTCCTAACAAATTACAAAAAAAAAAGACTTTTTTTTTCTGAGAAACTAGCATACTCACAGGTTCACATAACTCTTCCGTAAGAGTAGTGATTCCATCTACATCATAGGCAGCGACTAGCTTTTGAGGGATGAACACCATCTCAGAAGAAGAATAGAGAGAAAACATTTCAGACAAAACATTTAATATTCTGGAAATCACATTGTACAAGGTAGCATTGTGAAGCGTTGAGTAGATCAATTTTGCTTGAGCAGACAGTTTAAAAAGAGAAGATCAGATTAAGAAAACATATAACCATTGCAACTGAAATAGAGAAACAGAATTAATTAGAGTGATTACACACATTCAATATTTTGAAACAATGCAAGATAATAATAGGTTTAATGCCACATTGAGTGATGCATAATAATTAATGTGATTGAGCATTTTTTTTCTTTATTGATTTTTAGAGAGAGAGGAAGGGAGAAGGAGAGAGAGATAGAAACATCGATGAGAGAGAACATCGATTGGCCGCCTCCTGCATGCCCCCCGCTGGGGATTTGGCCCACAACCTGGGCATGTGCCCTGACCGAGAATCGAACCAGCGACCTCTTGGTGTATGGGTCGACGCTCAACCACTGAGCCATACCGGTTGGGCAGGATTTCCATACTCTTTAAGGTGACAATTGCTTGTTCTCACTGTGGAAGCTGAGCCTTCTCTCCTCCACCTCCTCAAACAACTTTTGGAAAAGAAAAGTAAACTGCTGAAATTGAGGATTCAGGGAAGTTCATCTGCCAAGGATAATGTTCTCTGTATACAGGAGATGGAAATAGAAATCAGGAGATCCAGTTAGGATGATAGAAAGTGGTGAATACGGCCCGGCCAGGGTGACTCAGTGGTTGAGCTTCGACCCATGCACTAGTTCGATTCCCAGTCAGAACACATGCCCAGGTTGTGGGTCAAATCCCCAGTGCGGGGCATGAGGCGGCTAATCGATGTTCTTGCTCACCGATGTTTCTCTCTCTCTCTCTCTCTATCTCTTCCTCTCTCTAAAATCAATAAAAGGAAAAAAAATATTTTAAAAAAAGAAAGTGGCGAATACCACAGACAAAATAGTAAGAAAGGGCGCGATAGGAGTTCACAGCAGAGTATGTGAAATGACACAGTGAAACATGTGAAGTGACTCAGCGGGACACCTGCAATGAAAGAGGCAGGGTGAAGCCACTTTGAGCCTGGTCACTAGAACAGTAAGCCAACATCAGGAAACAAACCTTGGGAGGTGACAGTTACCAACAGGGGGAGCTCACTGAACAGGAACAGGTGAGTTAGGCTGGGATGTGTCACGTCCTAAGCTGTCACATGTGATGTGAGGAGAGAGTGGTGGTAGAGCAAAGTCATAAGGACAGCTCCACCGTTCCCGGGGGTCAGGAACCGCGGTTTCCCGTAGGGTCGCCCTTGGGTGGGCAGTAGGGTGGGGGGTTGCCATTGGGTGGGTAGTAGGGTGGGGGGTGCCATTGGGTGGGCAGTAGGGTGGGGGTGGGGCTCGCATCCTGAGTCTCCCCGAGGCTCACTTCTCCAGCCATTGGGGACCCTGGGCAGCTGGCGGAGGGAGAGGAGAGAAGGGCACCCGTGCGCTCTAAAGGTGCAGAGGACTCTTTCATGATTTACTGCCTACACCTTAATTATCAATGCTACATAGCATGCTGGGAAATATTCCCCCCAAATATAAGTATTTCTCTGCCCAGAGAGACGGCCGTGGGCGCAGGTTGAGAGCTCCGTGGCTGTCTCGTCGCATCTCCTTGGATAAAGAAGCCTTAAGTCCTCTCGTAAACCTGTAGGTTTATGACTCAACCCTTTGTTTTGTTTCGTTTTCAGAACATTTCATTTGGGTTTAAACTGTAAGTGGGTCTGAGACTCTTTTTCTATTGCAGTTGACATTCAATTTAGTGTCAGTTCTAGGTATGCAGCACTGTGGATGGACATTTCGAGAACTTGCAGAATGCCCCACCCCAACAAGTCTAGTTCTGCGAGTCAACTCTTGTCTCAAAGAGAAGAAAAGCGAGTTTCAGAAGGAGTATTTTTGTCCCTGCCTCACCCTGCCCCACATCACTTGCTCCCAATAAGTCAGCTGCTCATGCAGATGAGAAAATACTTCCCAGACGCCAAAAGCAGAGCTGGTCTGTAGTGGAAGAGTTGAGATGTGTTCTCCAGACACTTCCAGCTCAGTCCCAGATACTCAGGGCCCTCCGGATGTTCTGTGATTGTCATAAATATTTCTGGTTCCTTCAGGGCACTGTGCTTACAGTCATGTAGCTACATTTTAATTTGAATAAATTTAAATAATGCTATTCATTGAATAAATATTTGTTGAACTTAATGTATGTCAAGGATTGTGTTAGTCCTGATAATTCCTTTATGTAAGCACAAAATATAGGTAAAATTATGACATGTTTCAAACCCCTGGATGGCCATAGTACAATGAGTAGATAACAAGTATATCAACAAGTAGTGACTATTTCAGCATAAACAATTTCTACACACACACACACACACACACACACAAATATGTGCCCACACATTATGTTATACTATGCTATACCGTGCTGTGCAATGCCGTGTTATGTGTTAGAGTAGAAAAGGTTAATACATTCTTCCCATTTTCCAGGAGATAAATCCTTAATAACTTTCATCTAAAGGGAAAACAGAGGAAGAACCACCTTCACCTGTTTGGGGAAAGAGACAAGATGTAAATGCATGGAATCAATAAAATACAGGAGTTGTGGGTACTTCCTCTTTGAAGCATTCCTCAATAAGTGTACTGCTTGCAGAATTAGCTGGGCGAAGCTTTGATCACTAAAGTGTGCCCATAATGATAATGCTGGATGCAGGTGAATGTTTTTCACTGAAAATGCCACAGAATACTCCACTGGAGAATTCTGCCGCTGGCTAGGACAAGTTTAGGGTGAAGCCCTAACCATAGCATTCATAATATTTAATTTTCCCTTTTGTATGTGAACTACTGAAGTGATGTTTGTTACATGCAGCGTGCTTGCCAGTGTAAGCAGGGCAGTGTGCCCACGGTATTAGGGAATCACTGAAGGTGGCGTTGGGCACAGAACACTGTGGGTTATGACATGTTAATTATTACTTTTCATCTTAAAATATATACCCAAAAATGATAACATAAGCTGCTGGTTACATAAAATAATTTATGTCCTTACATATTTAGTAAATTAAAACCTTTGGAGACATTATGCAGTGTCATGGTCTGTTAAACAGCCCGGTTTTGTAGGGGAACAGAATATAAATTTGACACATTTCAATACACTACATTGGGACAAAGCAGGGATTTTGAGATGAGAACCTTCACAATTTCAAAAATTTAATATTCACCTTTAAATGGCATATCTGCTTTCAAGTTTGGAAACTAGCTACCTAATGCTTTTGTGAGGGAAACACAATTGTGATTTCTCACTTTGTATTTCATCATTTTCATTTCTCATATATCTCTAATTTCATCAATCATTCCTATTAGACTTTTCTGATTTAAAGAAGGATATAAAATTACATTTTATTGAATTACAAATGTGAGTATAATAGCTATTAATATTACCTGAGCTCTGGCGTCCATGTGCCAGAATGAGATTGTACTATTTTATTAAATTCAAAATGTTTCCGTTTCGATTGCCCTCTTTAATTTTTGCTTTCTGTGTCTTTAGTGTTGTTCATGAGGTTTCTTATGGTTTGTTGCTACCACTGTCATTTTACAACATATTTTTACACTAATGCACATCTTTAATATTTTAAGATAAAACGACATAGCATATCGGAGAGATGATCATGTTTCTAACAATCTTACTATGCTTTAGCAATCAAAGGAAATCTAACGCTGCCTTCTCTAAATATCCATAAATGCTTTATAGCCGACACAAATGATTTTGATAATGGGGGAAACATAAGACTTTGAATGCAGTGAAGCTGGTGATGTAAAAAATATACAACAAATAATATTTTTTTTGAGGGGGAGCACTTTTGCAAACATAATAGTATTTAATTTTTATATCATTCTGGTGAAGTCATACTACTATCTGAAATTTACTAGTGAGAGAAGAGAGTCCCCAGAGAGGTCAACAAACATGCTAAAAATTACACAGTTCAGAGACTTCCAATCCAGGACCATATAGTGGATCACGTGACTCCAAGTTTGCTGCACCCAGAAATAAAATTCTTCCAGGCAGGCCCAGTCTTCCTCCACACACTCCTTCTCAAGAAAGACCTTATGGTGGGCCAAATTGAATAAAAACCTAAAGCACCCATCTTTTTCTTATGTTTACTCAGAGACCAAACACCCACTTCTAACTGCTTCTTCATATTTGTCCTTCACTCCAAATCCAAGTGCCTTCGTCAACAAAAGTTTAAAGTCATTCTGTCTAGTTTATCATTTAAACCAGATAAACCATTTCAGGGTTCTGCTTCTACCACTGATTGAAACTGGTTAGTAAAACTGACTTTCTTAGTTATATATATATATATTTTATCCTTACCTGAGGACCTTTTTTTGCATTTATTTTCAGATAGAGCAGGAGGGAGAAAGGGAGGAAGAGAGAGAGAGAAACATCAATGAGAAAGAGAGAGAAACATTGATGTGAGAGAGACACATCGACTGGCTGCCACCTGCACAACCCCAACTGGGGTTGGGGACGAACCGAACCTAGGTATGTGCCCTTAGCGGGAACCGAACCCAGGACTCTCTGGTCCACGGGCTGACGCTCTAACCACTTAGCCAAACTGGCCAGGGCTTAGTGGTCATATTCAATAGACCCTTTTAATCTGTACTCTACATTTAATCTATTCAATATATTATATATATATTTAATTTAACAGCTGCCTTTTCTAAAAGTCTATTATGGATTGAATTGTGTCCCTCTAAATATCATATGTTGAAGTCCTAACCTCAACTACCTCAGAATGTGACTTTACATGGAATAGGGCTGTTGCAGATGGGATTAGTTAAGATGAGGTCATGCTGAAGTAGGGTGGGTCTCTAATATAACCTGACTGATGCCTTTGCACAAGGGGTAAATTTGAGCACAGACACATGTGGACATAGGGAGAATGCCACTTGAAGATGAAGGCAGACATTGGGGTGATGCTTCTACACCAAGGAATGCCAGCAAGCCATCAGAGTCTAGGGGAGCAGCACAGGACAGATTATTTCTCAAGCCCACAAAAGGAACCTGCTGACACCTTGATCTCAGACTTCTAGCTTCCTAAACAATGAGATGATGTTTCTGTTGTGTTAGCCACTCAGTAGTGGTACTTTGCTATGGCAGCCCTAGCCAACTAATACACCCCATTTTCTTTTCCACTAGCAAATTCACTATTTTCCCAGTCTCTTCCATATTTTTATTATTCCTTAAGGGTCCCTAGTAGTTTGGGTTTACCATCCTCTGTCAATCACTGATATGCTATTCTTCTACCATGGACTGTTCTTCTGTGTCACTCTCCACTCACATTTTCTGAATAACATAAAAATTGTGTGGTTTCAACTATCACCACCATTTATATATCCAAACCACACACATCTTCTAAAATCCAGGCACAAATTACCCAATGTAACTAAAAGTGAATGTATTACATTCCTCCTTCTTGTTGAGTCTTCTCTATTCTGTTTTGGTGTATATTACTCCTTTGACTTAATTACACAATCAGAAAATCAAAATGAAGGTCAGTCTATATCCTTCACTTCATTTCATGCTCTGCATTTAAATAATAAGTCCAGTCAATAGGTCTTGAGCAAATCTAAATTTGTAACCATTTAAGGTCTCCCCTAATCAACTACAGTGGTTTCCTAACTTGAATTCCTGCCTCCTGCCTTGTACATTCCCTAGTCCATAGCTTGAAGACTCATAAATCCAAGACACAAATCAAATCTTGCCTGAAATGGTTGATCCTTAACTCCATTATTCAGGAAACAATTATTTATGGAGTGGAAGTATACCATATCCACCCTCCCCCCTATTATCTCTGTAAGCTATCACATAATGTACTGTGACTTATTTTATATATTAACTTTATTGAAGTAATTGTGATTCTTAATACACATCAAGGGTAACAGTTTTTAAATACATTTTCTTTATGTAACATTTTTATACTTTTTAGCATCTGTGGAAACCTCCTTACTTTTTAACCTTAAGAAGTATTACATTTCAATTTCTGTTCTTTTGTGATAATGAAAGTTTGCAGATTTAAATTAATTTACATATGCATTTATATTATCATCTGATAAGCTACACCCTCTGATCTCCTGCTCCTCCCAAAACACACACACACTCATCATCATCATCATCATCATCATCATCATCATCGTTCTTTCTCTCTCTCTCTCCAACATGACACACATATTATAAACAGATTTTTTTGTTGGGTCTAGATGGGTTTCTTATTTATCCATAGGTAGAATAGTTCCTCCTTATCCATGGTTTTGTTTTCTGTGGTTTCAGTTGCTGGCAGTCAACTGTGGTGTGATACTATAAAATGAAAATTCCAGAAATAAACAATTCATAATTTTTAAATTGCTGGCTGTTCTGAGTAGCATGATGATATTTTGAGCTGTCCCACTCTGTCCCATCTTGGACATGAATGATCTTTGTCCAGAGTATCCACTCTGTATATACAGTACAATAAAATATCTAAGAGAGAGACAAAAACCACATTCACATAACTTTTATTCAGTATATTGTTATAATTATTCTATTTTGTTATTAGTTATTGTTTTTAGTCTCTTACTCTGCTAATTTATGAATTAAGCTTTATCACAGGTATGTATGTATAGGAAAAGGCATAGTATATAAACTGTTTGGTATTATTCATTTCAGGAATCCAGTGTGGGTTCTTGGAACTTCTCTCCTGTGGATAAGGAGGAACTACTATAAGTAATTGAAAGAAAAAAAATTGACTTTATAGAAATAATTGTAGAATGCTTTTGAAAGATTTTTTAAGTAGCATTTCTAAACTTGAAATAAAATTTTGACATTTTGGCATTTAGCACTTTATGTCTTATCCATTTATTAAGCAATTGTAGCCTGGCCTTTTCTTTCCTATTCATATATGTCCAGATGGTACAAATTTATTCCACAAAGGAAGTTCACAATGGCAGAGGCATTCGTTATATAGTTATATTCTTGATTTTGAGTTCTGTAACCTTTTTTTTGATGCTTATAATTTTAATAGCATCATTTGATTTTTTTTGTTGTTGTTGTTGTTGTTTGTTTCTTTTTCCTGTTTTGAGGGAAGAGAACAAAAATTATTTATATCATTACAAGTCATATGCTGCCCTTCTTGCAATGACTTATTGAATGTAGCAAGTAAACTAATCTATTAACACTTTCATTCTTCCACTTTTTCTTATTCATTTTCCACCATTAAAATTCCTAATTTTTAATAGTGTAAGCAAAATTCACACCCATGAGTGGTTCTTAGAAATTGAAAAATATGTTTTCTCGGGCTACCAGGGCTTCGGTTCATCCACATAATATGCCAAACTCATACAGTCATTGAGCTGGCATCTTTTGAGAAGATTTTAATTCATTACAAAGTATCAGTTAATGAATATGGGTTAAAATGTGAAGAAGTAACATGGAACAGGCTTAGCTATAAGAAATATATTTGGATATTTTTAGTCCATGTTTGATAGAAAGTCCCAATTGTCCTAACTTGAGAACAAATGACACTAAGCCACTAAGGTGACTTAGGCCTGGGTAGACCAGTTAACCTTATGGGCCATCTGTTTTATCATTAATAAAAGAATAAGACCAAATTAGGTAACATCTAAAACCTCTCATAGCTCTAATGGTCTATGTTTCTATGAGTATTAGTAGCAGCTGTCAAAATCTATCAGTTTTGGTGGCAAATGTTGTCAAGAGCTAGTGATATGGACAAAGATATTGATGGTGATGATGATGGTTATGGTAATGACTAATATGACTAATTGAGTGCCATATGTCTGCAGTAATTACCTCTTTTGACTCTCTAATTGTTCTATTAGGTAACTCTTATTGCCTTCCATTTTATAAATGTGAAAATTGAGGTCTAGATAATCCAACTAATGTGCCCAATACTATAAAGCCCTATGCCAAAATCAATTATTTTAAATACTAGGCTATATGGAAAGCATATTATCAATGCTTACCAGTATCTCATTTTCCTTCTGTGCTATGCACAAATAAGACTGCATTGTTCATCCGCTCAAAGATCATTAAGGCCATGTGATTTGCTATGTTCAATGTTCATGAGCAAAATTTACATATATGATTTTTGGCTCAAAGCCTGGAAAAGTAGACAATGACCTTTCAGGTGCTTCTTTCTTTGAAGTGCCCATCAAGAAGGCAGCATGCTCTAAATGGTGTTGTTCAAAGATGGTAGGACTTCCTCATATTCTGAATCACTGAGTTGCTGCTTATGGGTCAATTGATCTTGTTTCTTACCTGGATACATGTTTTACTTGAATAAACTATAAATGTTTATTGTTTAATTCACTGAAATTTTGTTACCAAAAAGTAACATATTCTGTCCTGACTGAATCAAGAAGTTTTCCTCTTTGATGCATGCTAAGGACATGAATCTATGAATGTTTTCATATTATCAGTTATATCAGTATTTTCTGACATCACCAGCCACCAGCATTGGCTGTCTTTGCAGTCTAAGAAGGTGGTGGAGTAGGTGGAAGTTACACCCACCTCCTCCCAGGACCAAATTGGAAATACAACTAAAATATAGAGCAATCAACCTGAATAACCAACAGAAGACTAGCTGAAGAAGAGTCTTACAATTAAGGATTTACAGAAGAAGCCACATTGGTAGGAAGGGTGGAGATGCAAAAAAGGCCTGGCCCCACTCCCACCAGTGGCAGCTGTGGTTCTAGAGGGATATCTCAGCTGCAAATGGGTTCCCCCTGATAAGCATGGGAGCTCAAGCCCAAGCCGGGCTCCCAGGTTCAGAGCACCAAAGACTGGAAGAGGTGCCACACAGCCAGATGTTTCTGGCTGTGAAAAGCAGCAATGTTTCTGTCTACCAGGGAGAGATGAAAGTCTGCTAGAAACTCAAGTGCCACTTAAAGGGCCAATGCAAAATATCTCTTTCACAGCCACTCACCCTGGGCTCTAGCAGAGGGAGGGTGGAGCAGACGAGAGTTGTATGAAGACAGACTGGGGTTTGTGGTTCTGCAGAGAGAGCTGAGGGGACCACTGCTGAGATCCCCTGTGCTGAATCACTCTACCACACCCCAGACACCATCTTTCTTAGGTGGAGCACACCCCTCTGTGCAACATCAGCCTGGAATAAAGAAATAGCCCCAACCTCTGGTCTCTTTGTCGACCCACCCTGCTAAGGAGTCAACAGCCTAGGCTATGGTATAGAGGTCTGGGCAAACTCAAGGGGTGTCAATGACTGAGTAGAACTAATGACTGAAAACTTCCCTAACCCAGTAAAGGAAAAATACACAGAAATCCAGGAAGCGCAGAATCCCAAACACTATGAACCCTACCAATCCCACACCAAGACACATCATAATTAAATGGCAAAGGTAAAAGACAAAGAGAGAATCTTAAAAGCAGCAAGAGAAAGAGAATTCATTACCTACAAGGAAGCTCCCATTAGTTTGTCAGCTGATTTCTCAACAGAAACTTTTCAGGTCAGAAGAGATGGGAACAAAGTAATGAAAAGCAAAGATCTACAACCAAGACTATGCTATCTACCCACCTATGCTATCATTTAAATTTGGAGGACAAATCAAGAGCTTCCCAGACAAGAAAAAACTAAAGGAGTTTATTACCACCAAACCAGTATTATAAGAACGACTAAAGAGGAAGAGGAGGAGGAGGAGGAGGAGGAAGAAGAATGAGGAGGAGGAGGAGGAGGAGAAGAAGAAGAAGGAGGAAAAGAAGAAGAAGAAAAAGAGGAGGAGGAGGAGGAGGAAAAGAAGGCCATTTTTTAAAATTGCTTACTACTAGAATTCATTTAACCCTCTAATTTTTAGTGGAACCTTTAGACTGGAATTCAGAGAAGTTGGTTATTATGTGTTTTGGTGTGTATTTGGATGGTCTTTAGTATTCTACTTATTTCCACATGAGGAGTATTTTTCCCTTCTCATCTTTGGGCTTGTAACTTACTTTGTCCCATGAGATAGCAGCAGGTGTGATACCAGCAGAGGCTTGAAAGGTGCTTTCCCCCTGGGCTTTCTCTCTTGCACTCTGCCTCTATTCTGAAAACATGCTGACAGTCTCAGGAAAACAAAAGGCATGTAAGTAGACCTCAGCTGAACCCATGGCTTGAAACTAAATGTAACCTGAAATACTTTCAGCAATAAAGAAACATTTAAAATATAAATAAATAAATAAATAAATAAATAAATAAATAAATAAATAAACCAAGGCCAGGAGAGTTCAGCAGAGGTGGACCCGTTGATCAGCAGTTTGAAGCAGGGATACCCCAGATGGATTGATAAGCAAATGTATAGGACTAAATTCTTCTTCTGATAAGCATCTTGGGGTGGTTTGCTACAGACCCATTGCTGACAGACATAAAGAAATTTGTGATTTATAGTGATTCTTGCTCCAGATCCATTTTTTTAGGTCTGCACTTTAAAACATTTATTTACAAGGTTGTAAATACATGTGTTCTCTGTTTTGAGGAAACCATAATGAGTAGTGTGGCTGTGGGTCTGTCATCATTTAACTTTGATTTAAGAGCCAGGTGACAAAGACAGAAACACGGTGAAGACATCAATGGTACATATGTGATAAGATGAATAATTCTATTCAGCAAAATTTATCCATGACAGTTTCTTAAGTGATCATGAAAATGTTAAGCAAGGTATTCTCCTACAAAGTAAGTTCCCCTGTGTGATTAGTCAGGTTACATAAATATGAAAGGCAGTGATGGAGTGGTTTCTTGATATTAAAAAAAGTGTGTGTCTGTATGCATGGGTATTTATTTCGAGTTGTATTTGTTTTTCATGTTGCGTTGGCTCCAAGAATGACAAATAGACAATATTCATATGGAACTTCAAGAGAGAAACATACTCTCCTACAGTTAATATTGTTAACAAGGCCTTGTTACTACCTTAAAATAAAACACACTACTCATTTTAAATACTTTTAGTACATACAGCAATACCTTACACAATGTTAGTGCATCATGCATGCACAATAAATAATGTTTCATGATTAAAACAATAACAAAACATAAATATATTGCAAATGAAAAGTGAAATGTTCAGAGATCTCCTCATCTGTCCTGAAGGACAGTGATAGCACCAATAGCTAACACATTAGAACTTGCTAAGTCATTGGCTTACTCAGTGACAATGTGTCCTTATTTTTTCTACATGTTGAAGTCACAGATGCACGTTTCAGGTTAGGGTGGTCTGCATAAACATACAGAGAGTAAGTTAGAGTGGAGGGAATAGTTTGATCATATCTCAATAAATGTATTGAAGACAACCGCTAACTAACATTGTATTGCGTAAAATGTTATAAGATACTATCATCTGTCTCTTCAACCCAGAAAAATAGTGTATCATGGGAAAGACTGTGTACAGAAAAATTGAATCTCAAGGTGCAGAGCAGAAAGTGCTGAGCATGTTTCTGGAAGAGAAGGCCTTGTCTGCAATTCCTTATTTCTGAGCATTACTCCAGGATTAGAGTAAAAATGTCCAGAAACCGTGTTTCTAGTGGAAATACAGTAGCTCAGATTCATTGTGTCTCCCTTTTTATTGACTACACAAAGTTGAACAAAATCTTCTTTTGTTCTAGGGGGGTAAATCCTGTAACATAGAGACTGACACCCTTTGTTGTCCTTAATGATACTTCAAATTTAACCCCCTGAGGTGAAAGACAGATGACTTTGTATTCAGGTCACTTAGTGAAACCATGATCAAATAATCTTATTAACGCATCAACTGTGGTAAAGAATTATAAAGAAGTCATACTTTTATGGATTTCATGATACTTATACTGACCAGAAAGCCCATCAAATTAATTAATATATAATATACTTAAGCCAGAATTTACATCTGGGTATCAATAATGTCCTAAAGGGTGATTTAACTGGCAGAACATTTCCTTAACATTCAACATGTTTTCCCTAGAAGCCAAGTCTCCAGAGATAGTGTAAAAAGGAAGTAAAGAGAAAGGTGATGGACTTTGATGCAAAAGAATTTCTGGGATAAAGGTTTTGAATGAATCCCCCTTGAACAACATGATGCTGAGCTCTGGAGCTTTTAATAGAGTATGTTCTTACCGCTCTTTCTATGGGTGATCATTATTAGGAGGTGGCACACTAAAAAGGAAATCCTCAAATGCTTCTGTTCCCCACAATTGTAATACCATTATATTTGCACACTTACCTAAATCCTTAAGTAGCCTTTCACTCATCCCAAACAGTGCTTATATTTAGCCTTCCTGGGTTTTATTTATTTTAGTCTTTTATCCACCTTTCATCAATTATATATCTACTGCTTCACATATCAAAGTTATACCATTTTCTTTGCTATATCCTTTGTATCGCTATTTATACATGCACATTGATCTTTCCCCAAATAAGAGCTATAAAGATAGAAAGAGAAATAAGAAGATCTTATGTATATAACTAAATGAGAGAGAGGAATCTCTAGATATATAGATAAATCATGAATGATAGATGATAGATGATAGATAGATAGATAGATAGATAGATAGATAGATGATAGATAATAGACAGATAGATAACCTCTCTAGATGGGGCTGATAGAGGAGAACAGAAGTCACATGCATACTGGTCAGTCATGTAGTGAGAACAGAAGAGGCAGAGAAGTAAATGCAAATTAGACTTGTATATGCACGTAATAGAGGTCTAGAATTTAGGGCTGATATTAAGGATTGAAGTCTTCAAGAAAAAAAATGACAAAGGAGTCTTCAAAAACAAACTGCTATGTGGTTTAGTGCTTGAAGTTTAAAAAAGAACACCTCATTCTAGGGAGAATGCCTTTTCTTCTACACAAAGCTACCTGCTACATTGTTAATATTAGCCCCTACAGTGATCAAGATGCTTCCTGAGACCAGCCCAAGTGAGAAAAATGGCAAAAAGTTACATAAAAATTCTGTAATATTTTAAGATAATATTTGATGGGATAGTTTTAAGGTCTTTGAAGAAATACACCATGATGTACCTGCTCTATATAGTACATGTAGATGGGCCCTGTATAAAAAGGAGAAAATGGCTCAGTACAAATGTACATTGTCAAAGTAAATAGTAGGTTACGTTTGATAATAATAAAATTGAAGAGCTGGAAGTGACTACTCTATTTCTATTCAAAGCCTTTCATGTATCATTTGTATACATTTATTAAGTCACTTACTGAGGTTCACTATGCGAAAAACACAATACAATGTGTTGGGAATGCAGATATGAATAAAACTAAGCCCTGAGCGGAAATCACTGACGTCATGGCAAGGAAAACAGACGAGAAAGGGTGAGTACAGAACTGTTTCCTGAGAGCGAGAACAGAGGTGCACACAGTGTGTTGTGGGGAAGGGAGATAATTGAGTATGAAAGGTCAAGGAACGTCTCAGTGGAGATGAGAATCCAGGTGGATTTTAAAGGCTGAGTTAGAGTTCAGCAGGAAGATGAGCTGAAGAGCAACGATAGTCAGTGGTGATGACAGCATGAATTCAATCCACAATGATTAAGAAACTCAGTATTCTCAGATACAACACAGATATTTGAACCTCTCGTCCAGTGTTCTGTCCTCTATTCCACAATTACCTAGTACATTTAAACAGTGTGGGTAATTAATGCTGGTATTAGATTAAATGAATTGTGAATAAACTAGCAATAGGTTGATATAAATTTTGGTTTCTCTCCTTGTGGATAAGAGACATAGTAAAAAATTTTTTTTTTGCACAATTCCTTTCTCAAAATTAAAAAAAAATAAATTACAGTTGGCATAGAATATTATATTAGTTTCAGGTGTACAAAATAATGATTAGACATTTATATAACTTACAAAGTGGTCATTCCAATAAACCTAGTACCAGCCTGCCACCACACGTTTGTTACACTGTTACTGACTATATTCCCCATGCTATACTTTACATCCTCATGATCATCCCTGTGTCCTCTCCCTTCGACCACCCATCCTGACACACCGCACCAGCTGTTTCGCTGCCTTTGTGCTGAACCAGAAGGAAGGCGATACCTGACTCATCAGATATTGATAACTTGAGAGAACAAAGGAAGGGTTCTTCCACATTCAGGGTGCATCAGATGACACTGAACCAGAGGTGTGCACATTTATCTTGACCTATGAATCGGAAAAAAAATGTCTTTTTTCTTACTCCTGCCTACAAAAATAAATAAATGAATTAGCATACAAATAGATGACTGCTTTCTTTCATCTAGATTCGAATCTAGAACTGCAAACTTTTAAATAAGTACTTTGAATTGAGTAGCCCTATATGCTCTCACAGAAGCAGCTGTACATTTTGCTTCCTAAGGGATTCTGAGTACTGTAAAGGGCACGAGCAAATCATTATCGATATACCCATACGTTTTTTTGTACAACATTTCCGAGATGTGTTGGCTGGTACAGGATTGGCCTTGATTATACTTGGAATGAAAGCACCAGTACAGATTTAGAAAGTGCTGACACAGTATCTCTGGCTTATATATCTATAACCAGTCTGTTTCCAATTTTGCAAGAAGGTCTAGCTGGCAGTGTTAGCATTTTTCAAAAGTTGAAGGCAATAGGAAATAACCTTAGGTTTAATAGGCTTGTTTTGCTAGCCATGAGATATTTTTTCTATGATAATTATTGATTTATTTCAAAATTCCACCATAGATGGCATTGTCAAAATTGTTTACTGTAGAGTCAACACTCAATAATTGACATTAGAGGGGGTATTTCCATAGATAAGTCAAACATGCAGAGAGCTATCATAACCATTTACTTCTTGTTTGTAACTATAATTTTTAATTTTTTTCTTTGACTTTACATATATTTTTAACCAACTCCTTTTCAGCGATATGACCCAATTACAATGAGACCTGACTCTTTGTCAAAAGCTACCACTCCCCCCCTTACCCCCACCCCACCAGTTTAGAAGCACTGGTTGCTGGAAAGAGAAGTTCATTTGAGCTCAACCCCAATAAACTGATATTCGTGGAAAGTCCTCAGAACCCCAATAAACTGAAGTTTGTGGAAAGTCTTCAGGGGCACTAAATGATACGAGAACTTACTTGGTCCTCTGAGAAGAAGAGTTTAACTCTAGAAAATGATCAGTGAGTGAGGCAGCTCTTCTCTTGCTTTGTCTTTAGCAACAATGTATCTCTATGCTACTGCCTTCTGCTCTTTCAAGAACCATGCCAAAGGCCTCTGCAGACCTTGTCTGTACAGCTTCTTGTGCATGCAGCCACAACTTCGCATCTACCTTTTTTTTTTTTTTTTGCATCTCTTAGTTCTTGTTCTCAAGATATTTTGAATAACTTACCACAGTCTTTGTATGCCCATCCAAGAATCTAAAAGTTCTAGCTCGTGAATAGGGATATGGGGGAATACATATCAAATACTTGTCTAGGTGCTATGCCTGGAGCAGACTGAAGAATACTGAATTGGATCATTTTGTGTGTGTGTGTGTGTGTGTGTGTGTGTGTGTGTGTGTGTGTTTTAATTTGATTCATACTAACATAGTGAAAAGATTCATAATTGATTTTAAAAGAAGAAAGCTTTTCCTAAAAGATGACTGCTAAAGTTAAAAATTAGAGTTAAATAAAATGCTATGAATATCATCCAAGGGAAATAATATGACATGAGAAACCAATTTAGTATGAGTAAGGTATCATATGTATTGTTCTGTCTATATATTTATAAACAAATATCGACTCAATTTGCTGAATTAACTTACCTCACCAGTGGATAATACTAACAATTGGTACCATTATAAAATTATTTTTAAAGTCTCCTGAAAAACTTGGGTTTTGTGTGTTTCTTTTAATGTATAAATAATCTTACTTAATGTCAAATAAACACCAATGTTCTGCAGATGAATCATTGAAAAGTATTTATCAAGCATTCACAGAAATGTTTTATTGAATCTAAGTATACTAAAATTAGAATTAATTCCATTGATAAGCCGAGAGCTCATTTTATATTATTTAGAAATATATGCATATTTGTTGTAAATGCATACACATATGGGTGTATTTTCTCTGAGGGGGATTCTAATTATTTCTAGATATTGAGAATTCTAGCACGAGTAAATTCTAAAAGAACAGAATATGATGGAAATTAGTTATTCATAAATGCTTCTTTAGAAATAGATGTTTCATATGCAATGCCAAAATTAGGATATAACCACTCCATTAGATATAATTTATGGGCAATGATCTTGGGGACTCCAAGAAGGTTTATATTTGAGATACTAACACAGAAACACAGTGATAGCGGTAATGCCTCTAATGTCACAAAGACACTAGAAAGCATCCAAGATACATTCTTGCACATGCCTGTCACCAGCTGAAATGTATCATATGTAGCCAGAGCCAAAGTTAGTGGCTCCTGATATAAGCACAGAAGGTCTGAAACAAAGCAAATATTTTTGAGATCTCAAAGAAGGAAACTTCACACTATGCAAAGTAGCTCAGGGCGATGTCCTGAACTGTATAATTAGTCAATGATGTTTATTTGATAGAATAATGACTGTATCCATTTCCTGGAAAAGTTGAAAGCTGTGCTCAGTGAGAAAGCTGTTGAATTCTGTTGCCACATGTACTTTATTCTTCTTGATAATGATATCTGAATTAAAACCTCATGAGGAAGTCAGTTATTTTTTTTTAAGTCTAAGCTTCCCTTGAATTGCAAATTATTACTTTTCTCAACATAACTGTGATAGTCGCTTTCAATTTCTGCTGTAAAACAGCAGTTCCCAGTGCCAAATTGACAATTAAGAGTGTTGTGAGAACCTACTACAGGTCTTGCAGAAAAATAGTATAGATTTGTTCAGAAGGGATTTATAGAGATACCCCTTAGAACATTCAAGATTCCTGGCAAGTCTCCCTAATATTGACGAGTATTGACCCATCACTCTCTTGAATGGCAAGAATGCTGTTTCAGTCATCTGTGTTTTGTTTTGTTTTTCCTTTTCTTTTCTAGCCTATAAACTGGAAACTTACAAGCACATTCACTTGACTCAGAATAATTTGTCCTTCCATTGAAAAATGCCTACACAGCTACCATAGCTAACATTAAATGCACTACTGATACGGCTAAAACCCTTCTCAAGTAATTTCAATGATTTTCATTCATCTCAGTGTACAGAGATTTTGCCCCTGCCATCCTATCTGACTTCTTAGTACAGTTTAATCAAAGTTACACATTTTAATGTAGTAATCAAGTAAATATCAAATTGCAAGTTGCAACTTTCTCCCCCAAATTTCTAGTGAAATGACTTATCCTCTTGAACCAAAACCAATTAGTATTTGCTATGTAAACACCACCCTAATCCTTAGTGAATGAAAGGAACTACTGTTTTAGGGGTTGGAATCTTGGGCACAGGGAGGATGGGGGAGAGCAAGGCATTGTCTTCTCGTCTTTGTTTGGCTGGTGGACTGAGTGCTGGCTGGCCTAGCTTGACTGACACTGGGATGGCTCATTTCTGCTTTAAGAAGACTCTCACCTACCAGCATGCTTCCCCAGGTTTGTTCCCCTGGGAACCCCTCAGGGTTCCAAGACACTGAGCAGGAGCATCTGACCTTCTGAGTTCTGGGAAGCAGCACATTACTTCCTACAAATTTTATTGACTACCCGGCAGGTGGCTCAGTGGTCGAGCGTCGATTCATGCACCAAGAGGTCGCCGATTCGATTCTGGGTCAAGGCACATGCCCAGGTTGTGGGCACAATACCCAGTGGGGGGCATGCAGGAGGCGGCCAGTTGATGTTCTCTCTCATCGATGTTTCTATCTCTCTCTCCCTCTTCCTTCCTCTCTCTCTAAAATCAATAAAGAAAAAAAGATTATTGACTGAAGAATGTCAGAAGGGCAGCCCAGATTCAAGTGGAGGAGAAACAGACCATCTCATGGTATAAGGAACTTTCGAGTCACATTCTAAAATGTTGCAGAAATAGGGAAGAACAAATCATTTGGGCCATGCTTGTAATTTACCAAATCGATCCTATCTCCAAAGGATATTTTTAATATGGGAAGTGGTGAAGCACTCAAACTCAGTAAGGAAAGTCGAAAAACAATTTTCAAGAATAGCTTCTCAGAGAGTCAGCTCAGCATATAACTAGAAGCCCACATGAAATCCCTGACAATGACTATTATTATTATGACTCTTTCAGTTGTGCTGGGTGACTTTGGCCAACTCACAACCACTCAAAGATTGTGTTTGCTTCTTGTCTATATAGAAAATTGGTACCTGATCCAAGATGAGTCTGAGCAACTTCTAGGCATATGAGAATGGATGTATTAATAATAGCTATCATGAAAATGAGAAGTCCAGGACAAGGATACTTTTAGTCTACCTGATGAAATACAGGAAGCAACGTTTAGAACATAAATTATTCGTGATAAATAATGCCTGTTATAGAAAAGTCATGCCAAAAGCAGCTGGCAAGGGGCTGGTGAAAGTTGCCCTTTAAAATGCAGACCAGGTTCTGAGCCTTCTCGTCATGTCTGGTTCCTCGTGTGTGTGTGTGCAGCCTGTTGTTCACGTATCAGGCCGCATTTAGATAGTGACTAAAGTCCATAAATTCCCAGTTTCCTACCAGGAATAATCATGGCATTGTAAAACCGTTTGATTAGTGATTAGCCCATGCCATGGAAAACATATTACTTTGAAACACAGATTTGGTTTTTGCAGGAGAGAATTGTTTTACCCTTTATGATATTTTCTTAACCAGCACATTTTTAAAAAATGTGGAACATACCATGGGTAAAACGTGCAGGAAATTCTGAAGCTAGTGGAGGTACTCTCTAACAAAATATATTTTTAAATGTAAATTATTTTTACATTAAACACTAAGAATTGAAAAATACATAAATGTGTATACACTTTTTTTACTGAGAGGGAAATAAAGATTCAGAAAAATAGCTGATTTAGTAGGATCCAGGTTTTCAGAGCTCTAGTACAGAACTACTATTCTATTCTGCAAGTTATGGCTTCATGCAAATGCAATTATATGACTTGCTTCATTGTGTGTGTGTGTGTCTGCATGTCTGTGTTTGTGTGATGTCTCTTTAGTAAAAGAAATTAGTTTTTCTTTTTTATTTTTTTTAATGTTCAACTAAACACCAGTCCAACAAAGTCTCCCACCTTAAGAAAATGAGAAACTTTGGAACATAAATGATTAGCTGAAAACATCGAATCAGGAAGCAAACTTATAACATAATATGAATTGCTCCCAGGACACCAGATTGTATGAAAAATCTTTATGTTACTGTATAATGCAGAAAGAAACGAAGATAAAGCTCTGTTTACCTTAAATGCTTCATACTTCGAGGCAAGTGGGAGGTGCGAGTACTGGACAATCTTCAGTCCACCCTTTATTCATCTCCAAAATATAGACATCATTTCTGTGAAAAAACATATGATGGTACCATCTCCCAAGTAATTTTCTTTCTTTTTTCTTCAGAATAATATTTTGCAGTTTACAAATTTCACTAACTGCATACATTTCCCATTCTTTTCTAATACATTGATGAAAATAAATGCCCTGTGGTTCCAGCATTAGTGGCTTTTTACCAAACAAGAATTTCCACTGAGAAAGTTACTTAAAAGAGATGTGTTATTTTATTTTCCCGACAATGGAAGGCCTCTACAAGTCCAAAGTCACATACAATTATATACTACTGAGCGGAATAATAGAACACTGCACCAGGATAAATTTTGTGCCCACTTAATTGAAACACTTGCCAAGAAGCTGGGTGAGAGCAATGTATTTCAATCACTCTAAACAATGGGTAAATGAGACACATTCCTTCCAAAGGACACAGTTGAGCTGTCTGGAAGCCTATTCACAGCCAGCTGTGCGTGGTAACATAAGTTTGCCACGCTGTTTCTTATAATTGGTCCATTTCAAGCTGTGCTTTGAAGTTGTTTATTCCAAAGAGCCTTCTTAATATTAAGAGAAAAAAATATTTTTAGATGTAGCACTAAATGTTTTTAGACGTGCACCAATATATTTTGCCAATAGCTCTAGAATAGATGTATATTTGTATCTTGGCCGTTTTTTGTCTGTTTCTCTCTCTCTCTCTCTCTCATCATGACTACATTTTAATAATTTTTACATTAAACTAAATTGGTCTAAAATAAATATTTTCATTGTAATCTTCAGCTCAGTATTTATTTTTATTTTATTAAACTGGAATATAATGATAGTATGCCAGTTCAAAGAGTGAAGAATATAAATTTGTTTCAACAGCATCTTCTTAAACAAATATCTTTTAATGTTTCTGGGGGGAAAAAAACCAATGAAAGAGGAATAAAGAAAAGATAATTAATTGCTAAAGAACGCCAAAACAATAATAATAAAAAAAGCAGAGAGCAATTGGTTTAATGAATTATAGGTAGAATGGCTATATAATTTATCACAGAAAACAAGATAATTTTGAGAATGAAGAGGCAGTTATTAATAACTAAGCCAGAACCACAGACATATTCTGAAGCTCTCTCAGGTAGATCAGGCCACCCTAGCAGTCACCCAAATAGTTGATCAGCCCTACAGAAATATTTTGTTTTTTTAATGATATGATATTGTTCACTGTTTCTTATATTTTATCCACAATTTCACAATTGTATTTCTATGAAGAACTGAGATAACTATATAATCTAAAGGATGGCAAAATTTTCCATAATAAGGAATAAAAAAAACACATTTCCTCTAATGCCTTATAAACTGAAACCTCTCAAGAAAGCTCTGGATCTTAAAATGCCCTATTGATGAATGAAGGCTAGGTTTATATCTCTAAATTGTTTACAGAACTGCGTATGAAACAATTTCTATTCTACAGGGAATTAGAAATGTCTCTTAGGCATTTAAATTTTGTCCTGGCTTTCAGTTAAAACAACAACAACACTCTATCTTCTGTTTACATCTGATGGAGTGCAGACGCAGAGCTCACCTGAATATGGCATGTGGGCATCCATGGCTTGATGTCTTCAGAAGCCTCTTCTCTAAATCTGCTTTCCTAATATGTTGGAGAGGAGTCCTCCTTAGTAACTTGACACACCCTATAATTGCATAGTATACTTGTTATTAGAAATCTCATCATTCGGGGAATTTGACCACCCTTTTTGAAATTAGTGCCTATGATAATTTTATTTAATTTATGTAATGTTCCTGTAATATGTTTCTATGGCCACATCTTGGGGTCAGGGATTTGTGGAGGGAGACAACCTCCTAGAGGATGAATGTAGAACAAGATCAACCTGAAGATAAACACGTGAAACAATTAATTGGCAATACATTGGATGGATGTCGTTTTGTTGCATGTAGATACATTTAACATCAGCTTCTGAAGCTGGGGGTTGGGAGAATGGCCGGACCATGGTCTCACAGATTGAGTTCACAGTAAGAGTGAAGAGTGGGGGGAGGAATTTCTGAATAATGACAGAAAAGTCTTGCTGGTGAATCTCATCAGATAGGAGAATCTAAGCCCAAACATTCCACTTTTGCACAGGGGCCCTTGGATTTTGAGAAATTGCATAAACACTTCTGGAAGGAGAAGTTCAGAAGGAATCCAGGAGGTGTACTGTTGTGGCTTTTCATGGCTTGGGCCCATCACAGCTCTTTTCAGTGCTGAGAGTGGGAAAAGAAGCCAGTCTCTGGCTCCTCTCATAGCAGCCTATCATCAACCGCTTTGGTGTATCTTTCAACTTGTGTTGAAAATGATGGGGATCAAGGAGGATTAGAAAGATAATTTCTAACAAAATTTATTGTCTTTTAGCCTCAAAATCCGAAATATTTCTTGCTAACTAACTTCTTGAAGGACAAAAGAAAAGAGAGAAAATTTCTTCTTGTTTTAACCCATTTATAGAGGGATTGTTGTGGACTCCTGCACAAATTATATGAGAAAGTGTAGTAATTCAGAACTATGTATCTATATAAGTAAAACGGTGTATCTGCATTAAGTGAAAAATGGACATTGGAGAAAATACAGACAGGCCATAATTAATTTAATATTACTAAGTTGTATTTGGGTGCTGTAAAAGGAAAGAGGTATTGATAAGTTTGCTGTTATATAGAAAGATTTAAACCACCGATATCGCTTCATCAGAAAATCTAACTAAGAATTTGGGGAAAATACAAATTTTGAGTCTGAACAACCTGATTTGCTCAGTCTCACAGGAATATTTTATAATTATCTTTATGTCTTTGAGAAAATAAACAATATCTGTAAATTTCAATTGTTTGTATAAAATAGGCTTATTTCAGGATCAAAGGATAGCATATGTAAAGCAATATAATAGTATTCAAAACAGCTAGATAATCAAATAACATTGATTACTACCTCTTCTGGTTCATTGTGAAAGATTTATAAACATATTTTTTTCTTTCTTGGAGTGTAGTATCTTTTTTTTTTCTACTAATATTAAATTAATATTTGAATAGGATTACTTGTTGAATAAGTAATTTTAATAAACCCATGAGAAATTTTAAGGGCAGAAATTTTATCATTTCTTTACTAAATTTGTGTTGAGATTTCTAGTTTACAAATCAATTCCACATATGAGATTTAACTCGTATCTCATGACTGAAAGGGTGTTTTATTATTTTTCTGGTGAAGAAAAGAGCTAACAGTTTAAAGAGATGTTTTCCCCCCTAGAATACTTGCGAACAGGTCAAACTATAAATAAATGACAAAGCTTTCATTCAAAATTGAGTTATCTGAATCCAAACACTATATCAGTTACTCCTAAAGTTCTTTTCCTTTTTAAGTGTGCATTTATTATTAAGCCAGAAATTATCATCACATATATAGTTCTATTGGAATACGATGGTGATTGCAATAGAATACTCAGACCAGTAGGGTTCTGTTTTATGAGTTCATGTTTTGGAAAATTAATGGCATGAACAAAATTTTTCTTTATGTTGTCTATACTCTTTCAAGAGGTAAATCATAAGCCATACCTTTGATACAATGTAGGAATGAGCAGAGTCATTTACCCATTCTGTTATTTTTTGGACTTCCCTATGACTCCAAATAAATTAGTTCTGTCATTTTAGTGACATTTACTCATAATACTATTTTTTATTCTTGAATGAGGAATCTAAACTGGAATTCCAGGAGCTATGGAGTTGAATTTATTGACTCAACAAGAGCTCTTGTCTAGAAACTGGAGACACAGCAGAAACACAAATATTATCTTTGTCCTCAGGGAGTTTATAATCTAGTGGGGAGAGACAAAAAGTACTTACATTTTGGGGGATGCTCATGCTATAGAGGAAAGAAAAGGCCAGGTGAGGGAAATAAAGGGGGTGGGGTAGATGTTACTATAGTACGTTATTTGGTGTAGGCAGTCTGATTATGAAACACTGTGGACAAGACCCAAGGCACGTGAGGGCATGAGCCCAGTGCTTATCTAGCATTCTTGTCAGAAGAAGTAACCTACCTGAAGGCTCTGAAGTGGGAGAGCGGTTGGTATGTAATAGGAGCATCCTGGAGGTCAGTGCTCTCAGAGGACAGTGACAGAACGACAGATGGTAGTGCCTTAGGTCAGAGAAGTTGTTAGAGGCCAGACCATGTCTAGTCTTTACAAGGGGGTTTTCTTTAACATTTCAGTGAGATGGCTAAATAATACCCCTCCACACACACCCTCCCCTTAAACAATATCTTAGTCCCTGAAACCTATGAACGGTACCTTATATGACAAAATAAACTTTACAGATGTAATTGAATGAAGGATGCTGACATGGAGAGAGCACTCTGAATTATCCAGGTTGGCCCTAACTGTAATCACAAGGGTCTTTTGAAAAGGGAGGCAGGAGGAATTTTGACACAGGAGAAGAAAACAATGTGACGATTGAAATAAGATGCTATGCTGCTTGGATTTAATGATGCAGAAAAAGACCACAAGAAATGCAGCTCTAGAAACTGAAAAAGGCAAGACAAGGAATACTAGAGCCTCCTGTTACCAACCTGGGTTTAGCCCAGTGAACGTGATTTTGGACTTTTGACCTATCTCTTTGTAAGAGAATGACTGTGTGCTTATTCTCTTACAAAGCACCAGGGTTGTGGTAACTTGTTACATCAGCCATCAGAAACTAACACAGTTTGAGGTGAGGTATGACATGATTAGAAGGAAGAACAATCAGCATATGCGTAAGATGAGGTGAATCATTCCTAAGGATGAAAAGAAGCTGGTGATGTGAAAGAGAGAGGAGAAATGTCTGGAAATATGTCCTTGATTAGGAGATAGCAGAAATGATCCTGGGTGCAAGTAGACAAGTTGACCCTAACAGAAGCTGGGAGTTCACTAATTTTCGCTAGAGAGAAGGCATAGTATTTGGATACACATGCAGGAGTTTATGAAAAAAAAATTTTTAATGCTTTGGCGTGCTATTAATTTGTAAGAACTCAGCAAATCTATTACCTTGACAAAATCACCAATATTAACATTAAAGCCAGCAATATTTTATTAAGCCTTTAAATGTATCTAATAGTTTTCCTTACAATGATACAATGGTGATAACCATCAAATCCTATGTTTATAAAAAATTTAATGACACCTTTCTTTTCTCCCAGTATAAAATAATTTAGAAATTAAAAAAATTTAATCATAGAGGTCGCATGGTTTTTAGTATAATTAACATTTTAAATTTTGTTTGAAATTCTTAAAAAGATGCATAAAAGTATATACATCCAAACAAAAGCAAAGTTTATAGTGCTTTGGGTGTTTTAGCTAAAATTTAAAAGAACTGATAGATTTTCAATATCTATCAAGAAGCTCTGTAGTCTTATGTTCATAAGATTCTGAAGTGAGATTGTTTATGCTCAATCCCAACCTCACCACTATTAGAGTTATGAACTTGGGCAAGTTCTTTCACCTCTCCATGTTCTCATTTATACACTATGCATAAAAAAGCGCCTGAGTCATAACTGAAAGAGCAATTTAGAAAAATATCTGCACATAGTAAAAACGCACTAATCATTAGCTATCATTACATCGTTACTATTAGCTAATCAATATTCATTTTCTGAGTACTGATATGGTAAGAGTTATAATTCTTAAGATGCTATTTTTCCATTTCCCACTCTATACATGATTCTTGTTAGTAGAAATAAATGATGCATACAAATCATTGCCTAACAAAGCTGTCGATAACACATGCCAAGTAATAAAATTCATTAAGAATTTAGAACTTGACGTGAATGATGGTAAATATTCAGACATGTGGGAAAGGGAAAAGCATTCCAGGCAAAGAGAACAGAGTGAACAGTGGCTTAGAAGCAGAACATACCATTTGCTGGGAGTAGAATACTTTGATTGGAATATTATGACATCTTTTGCAAACATGTAATATTGATTTCGATGTTGTGATAGTCCAAGTTGAACTTAAGATAGATGTATAACTGATGGAAAGGACACCAGGTGGATTCATGAAATAGTTCCCATTAGCCATTTCTGTGATCCTAGAAAAGTACTTCCATGCAGTAAATTCAAGCTAGTTTGAGAGGTTGAAAGAAGAAAATAAAACAATTAATCTACTCTGCTTCCGCTTTCTGATCTACAAAATAAGGGTAATTTAAATGGCCCATATTATGGTCAAAATTTCTATCATCCATAATTCAAAATATATTTTCTTTGTTTTGAATTGCTGGCAATATAGTATTATTCCAAAAATACATCTAAGAAAGAAGTATCTTTCATCCTTTTATAGATATAGATCTATGTAGACTTATGTAGATCTATATCTATATATATGGAGAGAGAGAGAGAGTTGTTATTGTAAAAATTGCAGAGCTGATTGCAAAATTGTCGAAAAATAATCTAAAATTGCCAAAATTATGGAGAAAATAAAGACAATAGTAGGAGCATCACACTAGCTGATTTCACAATTTACTATAAAATTACATTTTTCAGATAATGTCATCGTCATAATCACAAATAGTTCAGTGGAAGAGAGTAGAGTGTCCAGAAATAGATGAAATGAGATACATAAGACTAAGAAAATAGAATGGAAGAAAGGAAAGATTTTTTAATGATTAGATTGGAACAAGTAGGTGATTATATAGAAAAGAAATCCTCAACCTCTATCTCACAGCACACATCAAACTTAATTTGAGATATTTTGTAGACCTAAAGACAAAATATTAATCTATAAAGCATCTAGAATATTTTCTCAGCTTATGAAAGGAAAAGATGACTTACAGAATATGCAATAAATATTAATCATAAAAGAAATAAATAAATTGAATTCCATCGAAATGGAAAATTCTGCTTATCAAAAGTCATGGTAAGAAAGTGAAAGAAAGCTATATGTGGAAAGAAATATTTGTAAAACATATATTTAAAATTATTTCTACTGATAAAAATACATAAAAATGCTACACTTGAAAAATAACAACAAGGAACTTAATTATTAAAAATGAACAAAAGACTTAAAGACAGAGTTTATCCATGAAGATAATATAAATGTCAAGCAAGAAAATTAAGGATAGTCAATATCTTTATTCATCAGGGAAATTAAAATTAAAACTATAATGGGATACCATTCTACACACACTAGAATAATTACAATTTTAAATATTAAATACTTAAGACCACTGTTAAAGAGTAAAAATATCATCCTGGCCAGTGTGGCTCAGTGGTTGAGCGTAGACCCATGCACCAAGAGGTCGCCGGTTCAATTCCCGGTCAGGGCACATGCCCAGGTTGTGGGCCCAATCCCCAGTGAGGGGCATACAGGAGGTCGCCAATTGATGCGCTCTCTCATCAATGTTTCTCTCTCTCTCTCTCTCTCTCTCTCTCTCTCCCTTTCTCTTTCTCTAAAAATCAATAAAGAAAAAAAAAGTAAAAATATCAAATATTGGGCAGGATGGAGAACAAATGGGATTTTGACTGTATTATTCTCTAACGTACCCCAAATGCCCTACACGTGCCTAAAATAGCAGGCATTCAACAAATACTTGTTGAATGCATGGATGAATTGGCTAGTTGCTGAAATCCTTGGACAACTTGAAAGAAAATGTTAAGAGAGATATACCAGATACCTGACAATTAAGGCTATCTGAATATTACATTTTAAAAATTGAATTAAAATGAAGTGACTATAATAGAATCTCAGACTAGTGAACAGGGCCATTATATCATCTACACTCAAACGACAGTAATTGTGCAGCTGGTAAACATTTGTAGCAAGAAGCTAACACTTCCTCTATACTGTGGATTTTGATTGATCACTACAGACAACATTTGAACATGTAGCCCTACCTGTGGCTTCCTGGTAGCTTATCCTCACTGTAATTTTAAATCTTGTATTGGTTCCACAGAATCCAAGCGACTAAAATACCCCTTCCAAGAAATAGTTAATGCATCAATAGCCTGCAGATAGACAAATACCAGGGCTTCTAAGAGTAAGGAAGTGTCTTATAAATTTTATAAACCAGTGAGTTTTCTATTTTTTTTTTTTTTGAAACTTTTCTTTGGAATTTCTTGGGACTGTAAAGAGACAATATAGAAACAATCTTAATGTTTTAACTATCCACATATTGTCATTTATAACTACACTGCATGTTAATTAATTCTACAAATAATTGTTAATCATTGACTACATGAAAGACACTGTGATACATGTTGCTTCAAAAAGAGAAAAACTATCATAAACTTTGTCTTCTAGGTGTTTACCATCTTATGCAGAAGAGTATGCATGAATGGATAAGCATAGTAAATAATACATGCTTTTCATAGCAATATACAGCAGGTCCTTGAATAACCTTGTTTTGTTCAATGTCGTTTTGTTATAGCATTGATGAGATACCACAGGAACGTAATTTTAGTTTACATAAATTAGCCTATGGTAAAATTGGTTTTATTCTATGTCTTTGGCTTAAAGTCACAGTACCTATCGATATTGTTAAGTGAAGACCTACTGTATATGGTTTATTGTATACATGGGGTAGTGCTAGGAAAATACCTTTGTTAAGGAAAGTTTGCTTCATGATTACAATGTCAGCATGGGGTTCTTGATGAAGAACAGAGGTTATCTTATAGGATGGGGTAGGTCTAGATTGAAATGGTGGTGAGAAGAGGGGTTCTACAGAGAAGGAAAAATCTTATAAATGTGTTGGCAAAAATAAGCATAAAAGAGTGAGAGTATCAAGAACTGTAAAAATGAATATAGAAAATGTTTGAGTCTGAGAATCATGGAAAAGCTAGTGGCAATTTGAGGATAAAAAATCAGTTTAAGACCTTTGGATGGTCTAAGCAGAGAACAGTTGGTGATACACCTTTGTGTAAAATTAAAAAGTTTAAAAATGTTAAGCCATTAAACGAATGTAAAAAGTCAAGAATAAATTATTTCCATAATAACGTATTTGAATATAAATATACAACTTTATATTCTTGAAAGTGATATTTTCTTTTGAAAAACTTATATTCTGTTATCTTTAACATATGAGTACCTTTGTGTAATTCAAAAGTGAGACTACAGTATCAAAAAAACTATATAAAAAGGAGATCTGATTGAGTAAAAAGTTTGAGCCTATATTTTTGAGGGCTCAAACTTATATGAAGTACTTGAAACTGAGATATGAAGAAGCCCTTAAATCTTATAAATGAAAATTTAAAAAGTTAGAAAAATAACAACAGGCTACCTAAAAGTAAGTAGAGAACAGACGGTAGTGAAAATATAACCAATAATAATGCATGAAATGTAAAACGTAATACAGTTAAGAAATTTAATAAAGAAAACTATTTAGAAAATAATAGTATCCTTTGGTGAATTGTATCAAGAATATAGAGAAATAGCATTGATAAGCAATTTTACAAATAAAACTAGGTGTATAAATAGAGATTCAGTAGACTATAAAAGCACCAAAATTATATATATATATACATGACAACTTAATGCCAACCTTTACCAACTTAGCTGAAAAATATAGTCCAAAACTATTTTAAAATATATAAAAATTCAATATTTAGATCTTAAAGATGTGATAAATTGGTGCTCAAAAATATTCACAAACAGCCCTGACCAGTTTGGAGTGTCAGCCTGCAGACCAAAGAGTCACAGGTTGATTCCAGTCAAGGGCATGTACCTCAGTTGTGGTTCGGTCCCCCGCCCTAGTAAGGGTCGTTTGGGAGGCAACAAATTGATGTGTCTCTCTCTTGTCGATCTCTCTCTCTCTCTCTCTCTCTCCTCTTCCTTCCCCCTCCCTCTCTCCCACTCTGTCTGAAGATAAATGGAAAAATATCCTCAGGTGAGGATTAAAAAAAAACATCACAAACACAAATGGAAGAACCAGATAGTGTCACAGTTGAGTTCTACTACATGTAATTGATAGACGGTTTAAATATTTTTAAAAAATCTTCCAGAGAAAACAAAAAGAAGATACATGACTCATCTCTTTCTATGAAACCAGAAGAATGCTGATATCAAATCCAGACAGAAAATTGCAGGGCAGTACTATTTATGGATTAAATATGGATTAAAACTTCTGAAGAAAATTTTACAGACAAAATCCATCAGTATATTAAAAAGAAAGATAATATGCTGTGACCACATTAAGCCCGCACCAGCAGTGCAATGATGGTTTAATATTATATCAATATAATATTAATATTTTGTAATAACTTTCAGAGATTAATATTAACACTGTAATGAATAGGGCAAAGCCTTTTATAAACTTCTATACCTAATTATTACTTTAAAATAAAATCTAAGTAATAAAAATAAGAGGTAAACTCTTTAATCTGATAAAGAATGTCTATCCAAAACAAGTGGCCAACATTATTCCTACTGGTAATCATTAAGCATTGTCTTCATGAAAAGAAACAGGATGTGGAACCCCCAATAGCTTGTTCTATTCGATATTATCATGGATTTCTCAGTGAGTGCAAAAGACATGGATATGAGGCTAGCTATGACTTCTATAAAGAAAGCTATAAAAATTTCATTGATAGAGTATTAGAATTAGTAAGAGATTTTGTATTTCTATATTCCAGAAGCAAATTGAAAAATAATTTTAAAAGATAATGATTTTACAAAAGCAGAACATAAATTTAAGGTATCAATGCATAAGTTTAGCAAAAGATACATGCAATACTCATGGAAAATTTTAAAACATGCCTGAAAAAAACTACCAGTGTCACTACTGTAAGGGTATTTCTTTGAATATCAATTGATAGCTTTAATAGAATTTTAATCACACTTCCAGAAGGATATGTGAGGAAAGTGAAAAAAAAAATATTTCTAAACTTTAATAGAGACAAAGGGACTAGGAATAACAAAAGGACTTTAAAATGAGTGATTTCTCCCCAGCTATTAAAACATGAAACTATCCTAAGTAATGTGGCATTAATCCAGAGATAGAACATTAACAGAAAGAGAGCCTAGGAAAAAGCCATGTATAGAAGCTTGATGTATGGTTAAAATAACATAGTTTTTAGTTGAGAAGGAAGTGATCTATAAAATAAAGGGTGGTGGGTCAATGGTGGTGGGTATTCATCTGAGATGTTAATCTGAAATGGCATCTTTACCATACCAAGTAGACAGAGAAAGAAATGATAAATATCTATTCTATATGGATTAAAGCTGTAAACCTAAAAGGAAATTTGAAGTCAATCTTAACTCTCTTAATGACTGTGTTCTCATAAAATGTACCATCCAAAACCAAAAGACCAATTGCCTGAATAAACTAAAATACAGAAAGCTGCTTATTGAAACAAATTATAAGGAAAATAATAAGACAAGCCACAAACCAGAGCAAGACATTTGAAATATTTCTGTAACCAATTTCATGAATAGTTTCACTCAGTAGGAAAAAACACAAAAATCAAGTATGAAAAAAGGCAAAACACACATATAGGCATTTTAAAGAAACAAAAATATATATGTCTCTATAAATGAAGATACCATTTTTGTTGATATTGTGGAAATACATATTCATATCACAATACGATACAATTTTATGTTTACTAGATAAACAAAAGGGAAGAGATTTGACAATCCCAAATTTTGGCAAGGGTTTGGATCAACAGAGACTTTTATACACTCTAGTGAGAAGGAAAATTGCTAAGAATCACTCTGGGGAAAATATGTCTTTATCTTTAAAATATGCATAACTAAAATTTAGGAATTGTATTTCCAAGCATGCAGATATGTGCCAGGAAGCATTCTAAAGTGTTCATAGCAAGAATCATTTATAATAGCTAACTAGAAACAACAGAAGTGTCTATAGACTGGAGGACAGATAAGGGAATTTGGCTATATTCATATAATGCAGGAACTGGCAAACAATGGACCACGAGCCAAAGATGGCAAGCCTACTGGTGTAGTAAATAATGTTTTAATGAAACACAGCCACACTCATTGGTTCATGTATTGAGTATGGCAGCTTCTTCTGCATCACAGCAGAGCCTGATTTTTGGGGCAGAGACCACGTGCCCTAAAAATCCAAATATATTTCCTATCTATTTACAGAAAAAGTTTGCTAAACCCTGGCCTAATGGAATATTGCTCTCAAGTGAACATGAAAGAACTGTGAAACAGCATGAGTGAATCTAAGATACATAATGATAACTAGAGAATGATGCTGTATTTCAATGAAGTTCTAATGAGGCAATATATTTTAGGAGTACATACATATATTTATTATAAAATACAAACATATGCAAGTCTGATGAATTATCTGTATTATGGTAAGAAACTGCCGGACAGATTAGAGAATTTGCAATATTGTAATTCCTGTTGGGTGGCATATTTAAAAGCATTTGTTTTATTATTTTCATTTATATTTTACATATTCACTATATTTTTTATCAGTTATCATATTATATTAATTCTAATATAAAGTAGCCCTAGTCAGAGTAGGAAAAATATGTGTATCTGTGTACTTAAAAATAATCCAGATGTGACAATAAAAGGGGGAAAATGTCTTAGTAAATGAAAGAGAAATGTATATTTGAAGAAGCTGTGTATGTGTGTGTGTGTGTGCATGCACGCGTGTGTGTGTTCACATGTGTTATTGTTATTATCATCATCCTAAATTAAGTGTTATATTTAAATAGCAATATGTAGCAGTGGTTTGAAGGGGAGAGGAGTTGGAACCTGAATATATGGATTTAAATTATAATACACCACTTCCTAGCTCTTTAAACTTGAACAATGTAATCTGTCAATGGAGATAAGACTTCCTCAAATGGTGGAACAGCACTTAGAGGAGTTTGGAAATGATGACTATTTTTGTTTCATTTTTTTATATGTTACCTTGAAATGTTATTCTTACAACTAGAATAACCTAAATAATTTTCATTTAGAGAAATAGTTAGTAAATTGGGAGGCAAAATCCAACGTGCTAAAATGCATGCATTTAAAAACAACAACAAAACCCCAAATATTTTGGAGTTGGGAAGAGCATGATGATAATCTGAATCTGTTTGTGCTTCAGACATTCCAAAATATTTTCCATCCTGTAGTGAAGATGGTCTTACTTAATTCAAAATTTATATTGTTCCTCGCATGTTTAATCCTTCTAGCTTTTTTTTTCACTTTTGATGTATCTCCTAGATATTATTTCATCATACACTTTCAAGACTGGTTCTGTTGTTGAGACAGAGGCAGGTTAGGCAGTGAGGGGTGGGACCATGGGAAGGGAAGGCTCAGACACAGAGGAAGTTTGAGATGACTTGGGGCCCAGCACACAGGCAGGCGACCCAGTGCACAGCATACCTGGAGGTTTATTCACACTCTACAGATCTCAAAATAAAACTAAAACCTGCATGGCAAATTCTGCTCCCAAGGTCTGAAACTCCCAGCCCCCATTTATAAAAATGCACATTAGAAGCACCTGGAAGGAGCACCGGTCAATTACATAACATAAAAGCCAAAAAGGCTGGTTTCATGCAAGAGGAGAACAGTAATTAATTGTATAGTTTCTTTTTCTGGGTTTGCAGAGAAATTTTATTTACTGTTAAAGAATATAGTGCTGGTGATTCTCACCTATTCCAATTAATATACCTACTGGTTTTTGGGAGCAAGGCAACAGGATTGCTGAATGAGTTCTGCTGCAAAACTATAGAGTGTGTTCCTATTGCAGAAAGCCAGGTCACCTTAGAAAGGATTATAGGAAACCAAGGTTGGATTTGGGAGAGAAACTGAAAGTAAGCATAGGATTGCTCCAAGGGTGTTTCCCTTCCTTCTCACTAATATCCATTTTGAGTTTATTCTTGTGTATGGTGTAAGTTGATGGTCTAGTTTCTTTTTGCATATAGCTGTCCAATTTTCCCAACACCACTTATTTAAAGAGGCTGTCTTTACTCCATTGTATGCTCTTGCCACCTTTGTCGAATACTAATTGAGCATAATATTTTGGGTCAATTTCTGGGTTCTCTGTTCTATTCCATTGATCTATATGTCTGTTCTTGTGCCACTACCAGGCTTTTTTGATTACAGTAGCTTTGTAGTATAACCTGATATCCAGTATTGTGATCCCACCTACTTTGTCCTTCTTTTTCAAGATTGCTGTGGCTATTCGGGGTCTTCTTTGGTTCCATATGAACTTTTGAAGCATTTGTTCTAGTTCTGTGACATATGTCATTGGTATTTTAATGAGGATTGCATTGAATCTATAGATTGCTTTGGGTAGTATGGACATTTTAATGATGTTAATTCTTCCAATCCATGAACAAGGTATGTGCTTCTACTTTTTTATATCTTCTTCTATTTCTTTTTTCAATGTCCTGTAGTTTTCTGCAAATAGGTCCTTTACTTCTTTGGTTAAGTTTATTCCTAGGTATCTTAATTTTTTTGCTGTGATGGTAAATGGGGTTGTTTTTTTAGTTTCTCTTTCTGTGAGTTCATCATTGGTTTATAAGAATGTCGATTTCTTGACATTAATTTTGTATCCTGCTACTTTGAAAAATTCATTTATTAAGTCTAGTAGATTTTATATGGAGTCTTTAGGGTTTTCTATGTATAATATCATGTCATCTGTGAATAATGACAGTTTCACTTCCTCCTTTCCAATTTGGATCCCTTTTATTTTTTCTTCAAGTCTGATTGCTGTGGCTAAGATTTCCAGTACTATGTTAAAAAAGAGTGGCAAAAGTTGGCATCCCTGTCTTGTTCCTGTTCTTAAGGGAAATGCTTTTAGTTTTTGTCCATTGAGTATGATGTTGGCTGTAGGTCTTTCATATATGGCCTTTATTATGTCGAGATATGATCCCTCTATTCCCACATTGCTGAGCGTTTTTATCAGAAATGGGTGCTGGATTGTGTTGAATGCTTTTTCAGCATCTATTGATATGATCATGTGGTTTTTATCTTTCATTTTGTTTATGTGGTGTATCACATTTATTGATTTGCAAATATTGTACCAGCCTTGCATCCCTGGGATGAGTCCCACATTGTCATGGTGAATATTTTTTTTAATATATTGCTGGATCCGATTTGCAAGTATTTTGTTTAGGATTTTGTCATCTATGTTCATCAGGGATATTGGCCTGTAGTTTTCTTTCTTTGTAGTGTATTTTTCTGGTTTTGGAATTAGAATTATGCTGGCCTCATAAAACGAGTTTGAAAGTCTTCCTTCTTCTTGAATTTTTTGGAATAGTTTGAGGAAAATGGGTGTTAGTTCTTCTTTGAATGTTTGGTGAAACTCCCCCGTGAAGCCGTCCAGGCCTGGGCTTTTGTTTGCTGGGAGAGTCTTGATTATATCTTCAATTTCCTTTGTTGTTACTGGTCTGTTCAAGTTTTCTATGTCTTTCCGGTTCAGTTTTGGGAGACTATGTGTTTCTAGAAATTTGTCCATTTAGCTTAGATTGTCAAATTTGTTGCCATATCACTGTTCATAGTATTTGTTAACGATCCTTTGTATTTCTGTGGTGTCAGTTGTTACTTCTCTTTCATTTCTGATTTTGTGTATTTGGGTTCTCTCTCTTTGTTTCTTGGTGAGTCTAGCTAAGGGTCCATCAATCTTGTTTATCTTTTCAAAAAACCAGCTCTTTGTTTCATTGATACTTTGAATTGTTTTTTTGGTCTCTGTGTCGTTTATTTCTGCTCTGAACTTTACAATTTCCTTCCATCTCCTTGCTCTGAGGTTTTCTCTATTTTTGCTTTCTAGTTCTTTAAGTTGTGAGGTTAGAAAGTCAATTAGGAATTTTTCTTGTTTCTTGAAGTGGGCCTGGAGAGCTATGAACTTCCCTATCAGAAATGCTTTCGCCGCATCCCATAGATTTTGTGTTGTTGTGTGTTCATTTTCATTGGTTTTCAGGAAGTTTTTAATTTCTTCCTTGATCTCCTTGGTAACCCATTCATTGTTTAATAACATGCTATTTAGCCTCCATGTGTTCAAATGTCTTTGCATGTTCTTGTTGCAATTAATTTCTAATTTCATGGCATTGTTATCTGAGAAGACACTTGATATGATTTCAATCTTCTTGAACTTGTAGAGAGTTAGTTTGTGTCCTAATATATGGTCTATCTTTGAGAACGTCCCATGTGTACTTGAGAAGAATGTGAATTCTGTAGTTTTGGGGTGTAATTTTCTGTAGATATCTATTAAATCCATTTGATCCAGTGCTTCATTTAGAGTCTCTGTTTCCTTGTTAATTTTTTGTCTAGACTCTAGAGGATCTATCCAGTGATGTCAGCAGGGTGTTGAAGTCCCCAGCTATGATTTTATTGCTGTTGATTTCTACTTTGAAATCCTCCAGAAGATTTTTAATATATTTTGGTGCTCCTATATTGGGTACATATATGTTTAGCAAGGTTATATCTTCCTATTGGATAAATCCTTTCAATATTATGTAGTGGCTTTCTTTGTCTCTAGTTATGGCCTTTATTTTGAAATCTATTTTATCAGATATGAGTATTGCTACCCCAGCTTTTTTTTTCTTTCCGTTTGCTTGGAAGATTTTTTTCCCATCCCTTCACTTTCAACCTATGTGACTCTTTTGTTGTGAGGTAGGTTTCTTGTAAACAACATATATATGGGTCATGCTTTCTTATCCAATCTGCTACTCTGTGTCTTTTTATCATAACATTCAATCCATTTACATTTAAGGTGATTATTATTTATTATTATTATTGTTATTATTTTTTTATCCTCACCCGAGGACATTTTTGCATTTATCTTCAGATAGAGCAGGAGGGAGAGAGGGGGAAGAGAGAGAGAGAAACATCAATGTGAGAGAGACACATTTAGTGGCTGCCACCCACACAACCCCAACCAGGGCCAGGGACAAACTGCAATGGAGGCATATGCCCTTAGCAGGAACCAAACCCGGGACTCTCTGGTCCACAGGCAGAAGCTCTAACTGCTGAGACAAACTGGCCAGGGCAAGGTGATTATTGATATGTACTTATTTATTGCCATTTTTGTTTAGTGTGGTTATATTTTTCTTCCTATTTCTTCTACTAATTACAGCAGTCCTTTTAACATTTCTTTAAGTGCTGGTTTGGTGCTAATATATTCCCTTAGCCTTTTTTTGTCTGGGAAGCTCTTTAGTTCACCTTCTATTTTGAATGCTAGCCTTGCTGAATAGAGTAGTCTTGGATTCAGATCCTTGTTTTTCATGACCTTGATTATTTCATGCCATTCCTTTCTGGCCTGTAGTGTTTCTATTGAGAAGTCAGCTGATAGCCTTATGGGGGTTCCTTTGTAAGTAACCTGTTTCTTATCTCTTGCTACCTTTAGGATTCTCTTTTTGTCTTTAATTTTTGGCATTTTAATTACTATGTGTCTTGGTGTGGGCCTGTTTGGGTTCTTACTTGGGGCTCTCTGTGCTTCTTGAACTTGAAAGCCTTCTTTCTTCACCAAGTTAGGGAAGTTTTCTGTCACTGTTTCTTCAAATATATTCTCTAACCCTTGCTCATTTTCTTCTTCTTTGGGGACTCCTATGATGCGAATATTATTACGTTTCCAGTTGTCCCACAATTCTCTTAAGCTGTCTTCCTGTTTTTTAAATTTTTATTCCTTTTGGTTTTCTGATTGGTTGATTTTTTTCTACCCTGTCTTCTAATTCACTGATCCAGTCCTCAGCTTTGTCTACTCTGCTGGTTATTCCTTCCAATGTGTTCTTTATTTCTGCTATGTCATTCTTCATTTCCACTTGGTTGGTTTTCAGTGTTTCTATATCTTTACTCATGGTTTTGAGGTCCTTACTCGTGCTGTTGAGCTTCTTCAAGGTCATGGCTCTGAACTCTACCTCTGATAACTTGCTCAACTGCATATCATTGATCTCATCTTCAGTAGAGTTCTCTTGTTCTCTCATTTGAGATTTATTCCTTTGTTTCACCATTTTGGCTATCTCAGTGGGTTTTGGAGCCTGCCAAATTTTCCTTGTGGGTGTTGGCGTTCTACTGTTTGTGGCTGCCTCTACTAGGTTTGGATGAGTGTGGGAGGACCCATGTTCAACACCACTGTCAAGTCTTACATTCCTGGGTAGATTTGTAAGCCCAGGGAAGGTTCAGTTATGTTTTAGCTTTCTGCCTGGAGGCTATTAGTCTCAGTTACTTGATGAGCCTTGGGTTGTAGCCCTCAGCTGAATGAAAAACTCCCTCAGGTGTTCACTGTAAGGGGATTTCTAGAGGGTAGGGCAGATGCTGGTTGTTAAAGAGCCTCAATTTGAATTTCTCTGGCCCAGCTGAGTGGGGTTAAATCTCCGAGGGGAGGGGCTGCTGCTTTTCCCCAGATCTTCAGGAAGGAGCAAGATGGCTACTGTCCTGTGTTGCCACAATTCAGCCAAAACTCTGAGCACCCTCCAAATCCCAAGTGTCCCCACACAGTTCCAGCCCAGTCCGCCCTCTCTCTGAGGGAGCCCAAGGTGAGTGGCTGTAGCTAATTTAGTACTCTGTCCCAGCCCTCTGGTCTATGGAGCCAGCTTGGGATTTTAACCCGGAAGGAGCTGCTCACAGCTAAGACTACTGCTTTCCCTGGGCTCCCACCCCACCCTCTCGTGCCTCTGCAGACCTACCAGGCTCGATTCAGTATCCCTGTTTATATGGTCCTCTCCAGCTGCTTTTCTGTTGCGTTTTCCCAACGATTTTTCTTTATTTTAGTTGTAATTCCAGTTTGGTCCTAGGAGATTGTCTGTGTAGCTTCCATTCACTCTGTCACTATTTTGGAATCTCCTCAGCACCTCAGGAAGGTGTAATTAGAAAGAAGAAAGTAGTCTTCTACTTGTATCTTGGGGCAGAAACCATATGCTTCCTGCAGTTTCCCCACTAAAAGACTTGCTAAGCTATAAAAATTTTTATTGACCTTCTTTTACTTATTATCTCTGGTATAGTAATAAAAATGTAGATATATATAATATTAATTTTATGAAAGCCCATGATGTTTACACTGGGACATTATTTCTAATTATATTTTCACCTTATGTTTTGGCTTATCTATTTTTTCTTTAGTGTTTGTCTTTTTTTTTTTTAAACTGAATTTATCCTCAAGCAAGGGAAACAAAGGAAAAAATAAACAAATGAAACTACATCAGACTAAAAAGTTTTTGCACAGTGAAGGAAACCATCAACAAAATGAAAAGACAACACGCTTAATGGGAGAATATCTTCTTTGATACATCTATTAGTCGTTACTATCTAAAATTTATAAAGTTTTTGTCGTTTGATATTTGGAATAAAACAAAAAAATAGGAGTATATGCGACCCTTCAGTTATAAAGTTACCACATTTAAGCTTCATGTTTATTATATTGGTTAAAACATTTGAAAAAATATTGATTACAGACAATAATAAAACAGCAATCTTAGCCCTATTCCTAATTTCAGGTGGAATCATTTTAGTTTATGTTTCACCATAAATTATGATATTGGTTTATGACTGAAACTGGTGTGTGTGTGTGTGTGTGTGTGTGTGTGTGTATGTGTGTATTCAATAAACCTGAACAATTAATTCCAGTAATAACCCATGGTAATGCATACATAACTAAGAAAAATGCTGTTTTTACATGGGATACTACTGGAATTAATTTTTCAACTTTATTGAATATATATTTTTATTTCACTGCTTATAATTTCATAAGCTTCTTCATTGAGATAATAGAATTTCAGATGAAAGAAACCTATTTTACAGTTAAGTTTGGCTCTTTTCACCTTTTCTCTATTTTTATTTTTTAAAATTTTTCAATTGCAATTATTGACTCTCATCGTATTCTTTACTAAAATGAGACCTATAATGGATAACTGATGTTTCTGTATCAGTCAAAATTCTCCAGAAAAACCAAACCAATAAGATATATCTAAGAGAAGATTTATTATAAGAGTTGGATCATACAATTACAGAGGCCAAGAAGTCACAAGATCTGCCATGTGAGATCTGAAGAAACAGGAAAGCTGGTGATCTAATTCAGTCTGAATCCAAAGGCCTGACAACCAGAGGAGCCAACGATGTAAGTCTGAATTCAAAGGCCCGAGAATCTGAGAGCTGATGGCATAAATCCTGGTCTGAGTCTGAAGGCCAGAGAACCAGAAATGCAGATGTCCCAGGACAGAAAAGATGGGTGACTCTGCCCAAGCAGAGAGAACACATTCACCTTTCCTTTGCCGTTTTTGTTCTGTTTGAACCCTCAGAGGACTGGATGATGCCTTCCCACATCGGTGAAAGCAATCTTCTTTACTCAGCCTACTGATTAAAATGCTAATCTCTTCCAGAAACATTCTCACAGACACATCCAGAATTAATTTTTATCAGCAATCTGGGCATCCTTTAGGTCAGTCAAATTGACACGTAAAATTAACCATCACAGTGCCCAAGACCATTCACTGAGTTTGAAGTGAGACATGACTGAAAACCATGTTTTTAGAATGGTACTTTCATGATGTTTCTACTTTAACATGGTACAGGCATTGATGGAGGTGGTGGTGGTATTTTCTTTTATTCCAACATTTGAACTTAGTGTGTCATACTTGCTACTTTTCCCTAATCAAGTTTGTGAAATGAATAGAACACCTGTAAGCATCATTTTTAAAAATTGACTATTACCTTTGCAACATGTGATATGAGATCCTTTTGCCCTGTAGAAAAATGTCAAGAATTCATAACCATTTTCAGGTTCTTTTCACCTTTGTTATCCAGCAACTGAGGTACTGTCATCTTGTCAGCAAAACTGATCCCTCTTTGTCTAACAACACTGCAATTGTCACTTTCCTGAAAGACATCTTAGAAAATCCACATACTTGCCAAATGTTAGCAGAGCAACCTTAAACCCTGAATGTTGCTAAGAAGCACAATTCTAAAATACAGGAGTGGGCGAAATGCTCCTCATGCACCTTGATAATAACTGTTCAGAGCAGTTGTGTGTCTCAAGAAAACTGTTGAGTCTGGCAGAAGCAGGAATTTAAAATGCTGAAAGCAGACTAACTCCTTTCGATCAGGAAGGCTCTGCTGATGTTGCTTCAACAGAACAGTCAGGCACTCATTTCAATCCAGACTCAGAGGTGTATGACCTAGATTATTTCAACTAGTGCCTATGTGAGCACTAATATTCTTACCCATCTTCACATATATACCGGTAAATCCATCCAACAATCTTATGTTGCTGGTATTTTACATATCCTCCATATAAATATGGGTCCATCGAATAATTACATGATCAAAGAGGAAAATTAATAACTAGTTAATAAAGTAATCACTTTGCATGGGTAGGACTAGATTTAAGACAAAACTGCAAGAGATAGTGAAGGAACCCAGGTCACTTTCGCTAGATCTGCAAGTGGAAGAAATGGTTATCAGCACCCAGCAAGACCTGTAGCTGTAGGAGAGACCATCCTGAGAAAGATTCAGCATTGTTAATCTTCAGCCTGGCACAGACAGAACCAAAGGCATAAGCATCGATCTTCTGTTATTTACCCTCCTGGTGGTACCTGCTTCACTGAAACCAGTTGAATGTCAGAAGGACAAGATTCTTGGTTGGTTCATTCCATAATAATCGACCTCCCGAGGCATAGAGCAGGTAGAGAGAGATGGAGAGTAGATATGCACAGGCAAATTGAGAGCAGCCAGCACACACATTTTACTAAGGGGTTAAATGAGCTTGCAGAGGTTAAGTAACTTGTTTCAGGTGAAAAGGCATGTAGTTGCTGGGATGGAATTTAATTCATAATCTTCCAACACAAAGTTCCGTGTTTTTACTCCTATATGACCATAACACCACTTCTCATTAAAAATGAATGTATTCATTCTACTTTTCCTTTTCTGCAACATAGCCTTTTATTTTATGTATTTGTTAATTATATAACCTAATATTCAATCATTCATCTCTATTTGCAACCAATAATTACAGAAACTTTATCCATGAATCATGCTATTCAATACTGTGAAACAAACATTTCAGACATTTTCCTTATTGAAAGGTGGATCTTGATGTTTTGATATAGTGCTAAGCAGTGAATTGTACCTTCCTTTTGTAGCAATTTGATTAAGATACCAGTAGTACCTTTCCTGAAAGACATACTTTTTGTACATGGATTGCCTTATCCAAATCAGAATATAAAAGTGCTGCCTAGCAAAGTGCTGTGTTTCTTGTCTGCACAATACTTTAAAGATAAGGAGGCACTTGAAGTTCATGCTGGATCCTCAATATACCGAAGAAATACAGAGCAGCAGCCTCCTGGCTCTTAGGTTGCCAAGAGTTCAGTAGCCTACAATCCTGAAATAAAATTGAGGTTCATAGACACTGGCAAATGAATTACTTTAAAAGCCAGATAACCCATTAGAATAAGCTTTTTATTTTTGCAGATTGGACTTACATTGACAAATGGGATATGTAAGTATCAAAATGATGTTAGCCCTGGATGGTTTGGCTCAGCAGTTAGAAGGTTGGCCCACAGACCAAAAGGTCACAGGTTTGATTCCTGGGCAAGGGAACATACCCAGGTTGCAGGTTCAATCCCCTCATGCAGGAGGCAACCAATTGAAGTGTCTCTCTCACATCAATGTTTCTCTCTCTCTCTCCCTCCTTCCTTTCCACTGTCTTTGAAAATCAGTGGGAAAATATCTTCAGGTGAGGATTAACAACAATGAAAAAAGCTATGCTAACATGGCAATTTTATTCTTCTGACCTCCGCATCTAGAGGTACATGCACCCTTTGATTCATAGCAAATAAAATGTCACAATGTTAGTAAACTTTGGGTATAGTCATTGAGTATCCATTCAATAAATGGATTTTTAAATTGTTGAATAGCTTTGAGATTTCTCTTTCAACATAACCCTTCAACATCATGTATTTTAGAAATCTATAGACAAATTAAATATATACAATAAAAAAAACTGTATTTAGAATATAAATCAAATGACAATGACAGAGTCCCTTCCTTTTAAGTGTTACTTAGTTCTCTGGTCCCTTTTAGCCAAACATAATCATAAAGATGGAGCAGGGGTGAGTAATATGAAATTGTTTGACTTACAAATTGTTTCCATTAATATTAATCAGGAGTTCTTAGAATTTGAGTTTCTTATCAACTCAGTGTTAGTAGTAAAGATCCTGGAAGGACCTGCATTCTAAAGAAGCAAACAAACATTAGCTAGATGAGAATTGGCTCCTTTGTTATAAAGGACACAATAAAGAATTCTGCATGACTTGGGAGAAGGAGACCTTGAGTCTCAGGGCAGATGCTGTCTCCCAGTCTGTGAATGGAGGAAACACACATGTCCCCAGCAACATCCATTCTACTTACCTAATTAGAACTGTAACTGAACAACAGCAACAAAAACAATGGAAGTTTGACTGCCTGTCCCAACTAAAGCCAAACTCCTGAGGCAGGTGCTGGTGCAAAAGGAAAGAGGTTTTATTCAGGAGCCATACCACCTGGGAGAATGGTGGACTCCCATCTCAAAGATCAATCTCTCTTCCTGCTTATGCCCTCCATTATTATAGAGATAGGGATGGGAGGGCTTTTTTCTATCCAATTATCTTTCTAGCTTCTGGCATACTAGGATCCTGTCCATTCATATTTCTAGCTTTTGGCTTTTCTCAGTGTAAGAACCTTCCCCTGCTGCCACTTGGCTAATGGGGGAGACTTCTCAGCTCTCCAACCATCTGTAGTAACAATAGCACCTGTTGGAATGCTCAATAATCTGGAGGAATAAAAAAGTTCAAGACTTAAAGAAAATATTTTGGACATCTTGGTGCAGTAAATAGAAAACTATTACAAATATTTGTTCATGGAGTGTCTGATTGTACTGAGTCTAAATTACTCACCAGTACTAAGTTTGACCACTCCAACACTAAGTTCCTGAAATGATTGTACCTAAGTTCATAAGCATCCTATTGTAGTTGCAGTAATAATCATAGGTACTGTTTTGTGTGAAACAATTCCACTTTACACCTCTTCTTCCAGGATAATATTTAAGTATGTCAACTTTTATTCTATAAAGTGTTCCTGTGTAGGTAAATCACAAAGCCATTCTAATGATTTTGTGTCTTAGAAACCAGACAGAAATTCTTTTTGTTGTATTTTATTTTATTATATTTTAAAATTTTTTTTTCTTTATTGATCTTAGAGAGAGAGGAAGGGAGAGGGAGAGATAGAAACACCAATGAGAGAGAACATCGACTGGCCACCTCCTGCATTCCCCCCACTGGGGACCTGGTCCACAACCTGGGCATGTGCCCTGACTGGGAATCAAACCAGCAACCTCTTGGTGCATGGGTCGATGCTCAACCACTGAGCCACACTGGCTGGGCTTTTTGTTATATTTTAAAGAAGGAGCTAAAGTTTGGAAAGATGGATTTGTTTTCATTGTGAATTTTATTAAGTCTAATAAAGTTCTATTTATATGGCCAATATATATAAATACTGTAATTATAAAAAAATGGTATAAGAATCTTAAGTGTGGTCATACATAATGATATAGTCCATTTGTCATTTGATATGTATTATTGGAAATGAATAATACCCAGCATCAGAATAATGGCAATAAAATAAAAAAGCAAAAGTACATAAAAAACATTGTAAAGTACTGAATAATTTGCATTTTTTTACTATTTAAAGAACACATATTCTTGATGTTGGCAAATTTTAAAAATATATCATCTGGACCAGCAACATAATTTAGTTTCTCAAATAATATCATTTTTCTTGGCATTAATTTTAAAATTGCCAGCCTGATCACTTATACTACTGGCTAAAAATTGAATTGCCTAAAAAAATTTAATTTAAAAAATGGGCTAGTTTTATTTTTTCTCCAAGTCTTTCATGTTCTCTAGAGCTGACAATATATCTATATCTATATCTAATCTATATCTATATCTGTATCTATATCATCTATATCTATATATATATTCACACATACATATATATATGAATTTTAAAACATGACATTAAAAAGATGACTTCTGATTTTGTAGTAGCCAAGAAATATACTTTCAAATATAGTCATTTTATTGCTAGTTGAATCTACTTTTATAGGATTTCAAGCAAAACCCTTTAATAAGCATAGCTTTTCCTTAATTCAAATAATAAAAGCCAAATTTTTATGGATGTTATGTTTTGAAAGAGAACTGGTTTGGCTCAAAAATTATTTTAAATAATTTGAACTTTCTAACTTTAATCATGACCTTAAATTTGTTTTTAACAGCTAGCCCAAAGTGACTTTGGAAGTTACTATTCCAGAATAAATTAAGAAGTTAATGAGATTAAAGACTATCAAAAGAATGAATAAGTATCAAACAAGAGAATATTTATAGAAGTACAAAAGGAAAAAAATATATTGAGCATACGAGGTAAATCAGAACTGAAGTTTTTGAAAAAGCAATTAGCAAGACTACATTATTCATAACTTACTGTGGGAAGACCATAGTATTTAAAAACAAGATAATGTGTTTGCTTTTGCAGTCTTATTTAATTAATGATAATTATACACACACTTACATGAATACATGCACACATATATACATGTTCTCTCCATTATAACAGAGTTCTCTTCAGAAAGACTTCAGAAAATTACAATTCACAACAATTTAAATTAATTATGCATTATTTCAATTAAAGAGTCTTTGTATTATGTACTAGCCAAAAATTAAAATGTGTTGCCGTTGTTGTTATTTTTGCTCCAGGAAATCAATATAGTTCCATGGATTTAATTTTCTGTTCTGTTCTTTAACTTGGAAGAGACTGTGCTCAGCATTATGTCATGTTAATTCTTGCACTTGAATGGACTCTTCATGCTGAGTCAGATTTTACCAGAAATATATTGAATATACATATAGTTCATCAGTTATAGTACACTTTGGCTCAGTGGTCAAATGGAGTATTTGTCAAAACATAAGAAAACCATAAGGATGCATTCAATGAGTAGTATATGATAAACATAAAAAGCATTGCTCAGTGTATAAATAAGTCTGCAAACATGCCAAGTCATATTAACCTTCATAGAGTTTGATGGAAATTGGATGATGTTGTAAAATAATACCTTTAACAGTTTTTTTTTTTTGAATGGAGAATATGAGTTTAGAATATAAACTGACCAGATTATAGTAGAAACTTTCATGGGCAATTGAATTTACCATCAACAAAAATACAGTAAATAGATTAAAGCATCTGCATTATTTTTTTCTGAATCCCCAAAATCATGTAGGAAAAGCTTTACAAATTACTTTCAAAGGAGGCTCGATAAAGGATCTACATAAATAGAACAACTTGCTGGATATTGGATGACTAATTTTTAGTTTTAATAATTCATTATTATATTTAAGAATGAATTATAGTCCTGGCCCGTTTGGCTCAGCAGTTAGAGCGTTGGCCTGCGGACCAGAGAGTCCTGGGTTCGGTTCCCGCTAAGGGCATGTACTTCGGTTGCAGTTTGTCCTCAGCCCCGGTTGGGGTCATGTGGGTGGCAACCAGTCGATATGTCTCTCTCACATCGATGTTTCTCTCTCTCTCTCCCTCCCTCTCTCCCTCCCACTCTATCTGAAGATAAATGCAAAAAATGTCCTCAGGGGAGGATAAAAAAAAAAAGAATGAATTATATTTTAAAGATCCTAAATGGTTATGAATAGAAAAAAACAAACAAACAAACAAAAAACACCTGTATTGAATCTATCTAAAACTAATCTAGAAATAAAGGTAAGAAGTAGATGAGAGTACAGACAATAAAGCTGGTCCTGAAGTAAAACGATTAAAGATGTGTAATGGATTCATGGAGTTCTGTTGTAGTATTATTTTATATGTATTTGAAATTTTTCATGATAATGTTTCCACAATAAAGATAAATATCATCTCATATGTATATCTATACAAACATTTGTATGTGAATATTCATAGCAGCATTATTATACTCACCAAAAATTAAAAATAACTCAAATGCCTCTGAAAAGGACAAGCAAAATGTACTATTTCCATATAAAAATACTACATAAAGAAGTAAAAAGAAACACACTTCTGATACACCCAGCAGCATAGATAAGTATTTTAAAAATCATGTTAAATTAGAGAAATCAGAAACTAAAGACTAAAATTTGTATATTTTATTTATATAAAATTTTAGAAAACTAAAAACTATATAAACCACATCTTTTTTTTTTTTTTTTTTTTGAGGGTCCGGGACTGGGTAGGGAATTGGCTCTGAAATGGCATAGGGTGCTTTCTGGAATAATGGACATATTATAACATAGGTTATCAATGTGGCATGATTGTAAAACTTGTAAGAATTATCAGACCATGTACACTTAGAGTAGATAAATATTATGTTATGTGAAATATACCTGAGTAAGCTGCTTTTAAAAAAAGAAACAAGGAAAAATTTTCCTAAATTACGCATTTTGTATATACTAATTACCAATTCAGAGGTGAAAACTAGCAAAAAAAAAAAATATGTATCGTTATCCATAATACTTTTTATGTTTCATATGTAGTGAGAAAGAAAAGAGAATTTAGTTATACATGTCAGGTAGAGATGTGTATGTTTTGCACAAGGAAAATTACAAAGGTAGAAGGGGTATTAACTGTCACATTTTGTAGCCACCTATGGTTAATGTTCACTGAGTGAAATCTGTAGGATAGCTACATCATTAGACATTTTACATATATTGTTTAATCCATTATGAAGTTACAAGTATCATGTTCTTTATTTTTGCAGATGAAGAGCTGGGGCTAAGAGAGATTATATAACCTGTTCTAGGCCAACCAATTGGGAAATGGAAGAGATGGAATTCATACTCTGATCCATCTAGTTCCAGATCCTTTGCTGTCAATATTATACATTCTATAGTCCCTTTGATACCGTAAGAGTGTAGGGGCTTAACAAAAATGATACATCTAATTAGTGGAATTTGACTGTTAGAGCTAGTCACATCTCTGCAGGAACTTATAATGTACATGTAAAGAAGGAACCTGTGGGTTCAGTTTCACTGCTAATAAACTTTGAGCAGAATGGAATTTCTCTCCCTCCTTACAAGACTGATAATTACCTCAGGCTGTCACTTTTCTTAAGCATAGAATGAAACACTCTCAGATAAAATACCATATTAATTTTCTGGATGTTCACTCTTTTAGGAATGCTATAATATGCAACAATAGGCTTAGTCTAAAACTAGTCAGAAGTAATCACACCATAGGCTTACGGTTAACATTCCTCACAGTTGTCGCTACCAAGTTATTCTCTTTTTTGATTTTTAGAGAGAGAGAAAGTGAGAGGGAGAGAGAGAAATATCGATGAGAGAGAACATCGACTGGCTGCCTCCTGCATGCTCCCCACTGGGGATTTGGCCCACAGCCTGGGCATGTGCCCTGACCGGGAACTGAACCGGCATCTTCCTGGTGCATGGGTCGACACTCAACCACTGAGCCACAGCAGCTGGGCCCAAGTATTGTTTAATGCCAAATTCTTTTCTGAAGCATTTATAAATCTTTGATATAATCTTTGATATAGTAGAGAAAATAACTTAAGAAAATACTTTTTTTTTCCCCAGAGGCATAGTGAGGAAGGTTACAGGGAGTTTTCTACTCTGGTCTCCTGATCTCAGTTATCATCAAGATCTTACTTAGTCAGTACAAGTGGTCCCAAAAAGTGAGGTTGGGTAGAATGGTATGAAAGAAGAGATTCCAGTCCAGAAATTTTGGAGGTTTTTGTTTGTTTGATTTTAGAGACAAAACTCATTCAAAGGAAACACAGAATTGGATTATTGCCATCTGGCTGAGAGGAAAGAGCGACATTGGTAAGTTTCCCAGTATTTCGTGGATATTTCATGGTATCTGTATCTAAAGAAAGTGTTCAAGATACTTTCCATTTGCCCCTTCAGATCCACTCCCTGCTCTTTTTCGTTTTCCTGTAATCCCAGGAGATGCCCAGTAATCACCATGTCAGCGGGCCCACTTCACTGTAGCTTCTGGCTAGATTTAGCAAATGAGAAGTAACTTCAGGAGATCATGGGTGGGAAGACAGTTTGGTGGCTAAAGGTTGACTGCATCCCTTGGAGACTGTAGCTTATTCCTCACATAAAACCCTATTTATGCTTCAGTCCCTACAACCCCCTGAACCTTCATGCCTAGACGTGGTAATCACCACTCCTCCCATTACAACTGGCTGCTAGGGGCTGCACTGTTACCTATTGGTTCCTTTGAATTGTTTCCAAACATTTTTACATAGTTCTCTTTTTACTCTCCTTAAATTATCTGGGTTAAATGTGCCACTTCTTTCTAAAGACATCTTGAATGATGTTAATCTAAAAAACCCAACATAATTTCCTATTTAGTAAGTAGTAAGTTTTTACAAAATAGTGTCCCTGCTTCCAATCCCTCACCTGTCCTAATAATGGTGAATATTGTCGCCAGTTTGATTAATGACCATGCCACTTTCCTGTTAAACAAGATCCACTACTATTTTATTTGTTTGATTGCTTGTTTGTTTCTTTTTAAACTTATGTATTCGAGATTGTGAAAATATTTGGTGAGTCTTTTTGCCTCTAGGATAAAATACCAAAGTACTCAATTAAGCATTCAACTTTCTTTCATTCCAATTTTCTTTTACATTCTTATCCAATGTCTGTCCTCTACTCTAGCCATATTGGTGTAGTTACTTTTCCAAAATATTTTCAATTTAATTCAATTCCATTTGATTCAATTCAACACAATTTAACTCATCCCACATTTCTTAAACACTGCTAATTTCCAAAAGTATCATCTAGCTCCTGAACTCTGGCTGAAAAAGGGATAGACGGAAGTTGAAAAGATCAGAACAAATACAATGTGACATAAAACCAACCCCCACAAAAGGTGTTACAGGCCACTCTATAAACCCCTTAGAATACATAGATGCATTTGAAAAGAAACAATAAGAAGAGCCTGATTTTATTTGATAAACTGAACGCCAGGTCATGGGAAATAAATTGTGAGATCTTTTGGAGTAAAGAAAACATGTACAGATATAGTGATTAAATGTATTTCTCATGAGTGCATTGGTTTCATGCTCTCTGAATACCTTGCAATACATTTTTCATCTTCACACTGTCTCTGGCTAAGAGAAAAAAATAGACCCACCATTCATCAGTATCATCCATTCATCTATTCATCCATCCATCCTTCTATTACCAGTCAGTACAGGACTCTTTCCCTAGCATTAGTTTCACAAGTTTTTCAAGGTGTAAAATCTGAAAATATGCCCAGATGAACTTAATTCAGGAATGTTCACTCTGATGTTTGTAAACTGATACTCTTCAACCACCATCAAGAATCTCTAGGGCTGGGGGAGGGGGTTCTACACTCTAATAATTTTTCAATCTTGATGATAAGCTACAACAATTAACTTAAGTCCATTCTGGATTGCTTGGCTTACTACTATATTAATAAGCTATTGCTGTATAATAAAGAATAATGACATAATAACTCAGTAGCATTCAAAATTAAACATGTATTTCTTACATGTCTGTGGGTCAGCTAGAGTAGCTTTGTTCCACTTGTGTTCATTCTGGGCCCCGAAGTGAAAGGGCAATACAGAAGCATAACAGGCCAAGCCAAATATCAAAAGCCTCCTTTAAGACTCTACTTGTATCACCTCTGCTAACATCCCTTTATCCGCAGCTTGTTAGATGTCCAAACTGAAAGCCAAGAGTCATGGATGTGCACTCAGCCTCTGTGGGAGTGACTGAGAATTTATAAGGCATAGGATATGGTAGGGAAATAATTATTACTGCCAATTGATGCAAACTTTTGAATTTGTTTTCGTAAAGGATTGTTTTCCAGCAAATTGACAATCAAATGATAACAAGGTTATAGTATAAAAGGTTTTGTGAATTAAGTAGATAAGAGTAGTATGAGTCATGATTCACCAGAAAGCATACTCTACTCCGCCGGGTCGGACACAGAGGTGAGTTCAATATTACCAATCTAAAATGATCCCATCTTTGTAATTTCCTACTCACAGCAATCAATACTAAATCAATAATAAATCTTCAGTAAAAAACTATTAGTTATTTTTTAGAGCCCAGCAATAATTGATTGCTGATCAATAATAAATCTGATCAACTGATCAATAATAAATCTGCAGTGAAAAACTATTAGTTATTTTTTAGAGTCCAGTAAAAATTAGAATGAGTAGCCACTAAATGAAATGCAGGTATGAACAACACTAGAAAGGTAAATATTTGTCAAATAAAACCCAAGAGAATCATAGGGTTATCCAATGAAACCTTATTGCAATTGCTATTTTTTAGCATTCTACACTAGTACTTTGTGTAAAGATTGGGTCTGATTATCCTACCAAACTTATTGTTAAATTATTAATGTATTTTTAGATATTTATTTAAACTATTGTTCTTTGCATGAGTGTGTTTGGAGTCAAAATCCATAAACAGATAAATACAAAGCCAGATCTAAGTTTAAATCTTTCTCTTAAACATGACATTGATGATTTAGTTCCAATATCACATCATTACATTTGTTAGGTACAGTGCCTATTTTCCAAGTTTTTGTCAGTGTAAATTACCAATTATTTCACCAGTATATAACATAGTTTGCCAGTATTCAGCCTCCTCAGTTCTTTCACCCACTTTATCATTGCCCTGTCCCTGAAGCCACTGATTTTGGTTGTATTTATATTGCAGCACTCCAGGTCTAGACATCAACTTCTGTGTCTGCTATACATTGGCATTATAATGCTGCAAAATTAACCATCCCCAAATCAGGAGGAATGGAACAATATACACGTACTGAGATCATGATTCTACAGACCTGTGTTTTAGCTGAGAGTCATTTCTGATTTGACCAAGGCTTACTCTCATTTGGGAGTTGGCTATAGGTTGCTAAGAGCTCAAACATTGGTAGGTCAACTTGTCTTTTGGCTGCAACAACTTCGTTCAGCTCCATGTTTCTCTATATTCATCCAGTAGGTTAGATCCAGTAGGTTCTTTTCAAAAGGCAGAGATAAAGAGCAACCAAGTGAACATATGTGAATCACCGAGGCCATTATACAGAATTGTCACACTGTACTTTGGTCATGTTCCACTACCAAAACGAGCCCGACAGCCGGCTTTCTCTCTTTGAGAGAAACTAAAAAGTCACATGGCAAAGAGTGTAAATAGGGATGGGATTATGCAGTCTTTCTCAATTTGTATTTAAGTAGTTTTGTTTTGAAACGTCTGTATGTTCTATAAGCATAAGGAGCTTCTAACTTATTTTTCTATTTACGTAATTTTGAAACATTAAGTACAAATTATTCAATAAAGTACCCATTGATCTTGAGGGATTTCTTTGTCCTTTTATTTTTAACTTGAAAAGGAGTTCACATATTACTCATGTTTGAGAATCTCTGCCTTTTGATTGGAGGTTGTTTTAAAAATAGAGAGGGCGGTACAGGGCTAATGTAAACTCAAACTATTCATCTGCAACACTGTTCTGGATAGCGCAACATGTCAATGAATTAATAGGAAATCTAATGAAGAGGTATGAAGGAGGAGTGGTTGAGAGCATGGCTGCCAAATCCAATCAGTCTGACACTACCAGCTCTCAGCTTCGTGACCTTGAGCAAGTGAGGTGACTTCAGTTTCCTCACCAATGTGTTGATAGGGATAAACATGATACCTACTTTACATGGTTCTTGAAAGAATTAGATGATCACACACACACGCACACACACACACACACACACAGTCATGCTGAGCACATACTAGGCACATATAAGTGCAAGGTACAACCATTATGGTCAATAAGCTGTTGTTATGGCTACTTGTTTTTGTTGTTGTTGTGTTTTTCTTTTGCTTTTACTATTGATAAAGATTGGTATACATATCTCTGGGTATCTTACTTTGCAAACCCATGTGAGATAATCTGATAGAATTCAGGCCTGGCAGAGAAATTGCACAAACTTACTTAAGAGTTTGGTGATTACCCCAAGCAGATGTCCAAGGCTCATCAGTTGTGAGAGTAGAGTAACATGTTACAGAGCATGAAGATATGTGCAATGTCTAGCTCTCCTTGTCTCATAATGAAGTAAAATATTCTTCTTTTTGTCGATAATGTATTTTCCCAAAATTGTGGATTTTAAAAAATTAATGAAGAGATGTATGGCTTGCTTATACACGTTTCTTTGCACATACACCTATTTCCCCAGCCTAAATGGATAACAGAGGAGGTTTTTGAGTTAATAGGCTCTGACCATATATGAAAATACCTTTTTACATAAATTATCCAGAAAAAGAACCAAAAATAAATAAAATAAATGTTAACCCAATGGATAAAAAGTAACACAGTACAGTTTAATCCCTCCATGATTACTACTGAGCTTCATCATCTACTAAAATACTTAGTGGACATTTATGCTTTCCTTTCTGTATATTTTACGTAGAAATACTGTGCCATTTTTTTTTTTACTTGTTATTATTTCTCTTTTTTTTAAGATGGGGTGTGGTCAGTTGCTAAGCTACATTTTCAGAAACAGAAAACTTGCTTATTGCAGGAGGATTTTTAATTTGTCTTTATCTTCATATCACCAAAGCTTATAACAGTAAAGTAAGATAAGCAATAATACATATTGTACAAGTTACAACTATAGCATTTAGTATTATGCTAGCTTGCATAATGCTTTAATAAGGTTTTGTTCTAATCACTTATGCATAATGTCATCTTAATTTCAATGTGCATGATTAAAGCAGTATCCTAAAGACTCTTTAGTGTATTACAAAAGTTTTGTGATGCTGTTGTGAGCTGTTTCATAAACTTTATTACTTCAGTATTTTTTAGGTTATTACTCATCACTTTTTTCTTTTTTTAAATTTTCATATGGACATGAGTTTTTACATTTTCCATAATTTTCAGCAGGGTATGATCTTAAGCTAAGAAGAAAAAGTATGAAAACAATTTTACAGTATGAAAAGATTGTGCTTTCTAATTTATAAATATTAACCCAATTGCTTTTATGTATATACTTTGGGTTACTTTTATAATTCCATAATATTACTATAAATCAAAATTGTGACCATAATAATATACCAGTGTATATTCACTAGAGTGGCTAAAATGAAAAGGACTACAGATACCAAATGTTGACAAATTTGAGAAAATATCTGAATCTCCCTTGCATTGTCTGTGAGAGTGTCAACTGATATCACTACTTTGGAAAAATATTTGACCATAACTGTAAAGGAAAATGTTGTCAACCCCTTTGACCCAGTAATTCCATTCCTGGGTATTTACCCAGCAGAAATGTCTCATATGTCCACTAAAAAAAAAAAAACAGTATTTTAATTATAACTTTAGTCACAACAGCCCCAAATTTGAATCAAACTATATTCACTTTGTATTGCTGTGTAACAGATTACTTCAATTTTAGCAGCTTAAAACAACAGATGTTTATTATTTCACAATTTTTTTACCTCACAAGTAGGGCACAACTTCACTGGGTATTCTGCTTAGGTTACTAAAAAGCAGCAGTTAGAATGTTGGCCAAGCTGTACTTTCATCTAAGACTCAGGGTTCTCATTGTTATTCAATTGGTTGTTGACAGCATTCAATTCCTTGGGATTGTAAGAGAACTTCAGGATTTTTTTTTCTCTCAGTTCCTGATACCACCCACAATTCCTAGAGGCTGCCCGAAGTTCTTCACCATCTGGTCTACTCGGCATGGTGACTCAGTTTATCCAGAGAGAATAGGCTGGTTAGATGGAATCACATAATGTAACAATCACAGGAGCGATACGTAAGCACCTCTGCCGTGTTTTATTAGTTAGAGGTAAATTAGGAAGAATGAACACTTCTAACATTATGTAATGCTCCTCTTAATCCCTGATAATTTTCTTTACTCTGAAGTCTGCTTTGTCTGACATTAATATAGAAACTCCAGCTTTCTTTTGATTAGTCCTATCATGGTATATCTTCATCTCTCTTTACTTTTAATCAACTGTGTTTTTATATTTAAAGTAAGATTTTGCACACAATATATAGCTGATTCTTGATTTTTGATCTACCCTGATAGTCTCAGTCATTTATTTAATACATAGCGCATTCATGTTTAAAGTGATTTTTGATATGGCAAAAAGTCAACAGAAAAAGTACATGCTATATACAATGTTATTTATATAAAATTCAAAATGAACAAACTAATCTACATGTGATTTTTAAAAAGTGGCCATGTCTATACCAATGTACTAAAAAGCAAGAGGGTATAAAGGAATTTTTTAGAAAAATGTTCTATGTCTTTGTCATGATGGTGCTTACATGGGTACATACATATGTAAAATTGAATTGAGCTGTATAATTTAAAAGGTATGTATTTATTACTTGTATATCCATGTTTATATTATATTTGTATAACGTTAATAACTAAGAAATAATTAAGAAATAATTGAAAAAATCAATTGCTTTAAAAAAAAATGTCATACTATAACATGAGATTTTATATAAATGATTTTATATAAGCAACTTGACTATTGGTTAAGAGTATTGAGTCTGGTGCCTGTTGCCTGAGTTCAAATACTGGATTTGCAACATGTTAACCTTGAGCAAGTACTTTAGTCTGTCCCTCAGTATCTTCTCTGAATGGTGAAAACCATAGTATCTGCCTATTAATACAGATGTGAGGAAGTATGTGAACATATCTAAAATGCTTTGATCTTTTCTTGACATATAGGAAGCTCTCAAAACAAGTTCACTAGTTTTGGCAAACAGGCATCCAGTAAATGTTATGTACCTATCCTATCCATTCATGAATATTTGCAAGTTAATATTCCTTCAGAATGTTGGGAGGGATCCAAAGCATGAGTAACCAATGCAACCTTTTATGCAGTGTGACTTGAGTGGTCCTTTGGCTAAAATAGTTTCCTTCCATTTTCCAGACTCACACTTCTTGCCTATTAATCATTATTGACTTTAGGCAACATAAATGGAGCTTTTTTTTCCCTATATAAGAACACTTTTAAATTAATAGAGTTAATAATTTTTATTATTTTGAAATTATTACTTATCAAATGTCTTTAATATGCAAATCAGTGGTCTACCAGCTTTAGATTATGGGGTTAGGGAAAAGGTTTGGAAAGGAATTTCATCAAAACAAATAATGGCTTTGTGAATCTACATTTTCTATCTGGTAAAATCTTCACGTATTTTAATAATCATACATCTTACTGACAACTCCACTGATGACAAAGTTCAAGATATTGATTTTCATTATGGAAAGTTGAAAAATAAATAGTAGAATTCCTTCTAGAGGAAAAGAACAGGACTTGGAGTTTACTAGTGTCCACTTAATCACCTATTGACAAGTCTGTCCCTGCTGGCCACCTTAACTTACTCATCTATGCAATTTCCTTATATAGAATGAAATATTTATTAGAACACTCTTAAAACAAATACTTAAAGAATTTAAAATTAAGAATCAGGCTATATAAGGTTTATCCAATATTTGGAAGGAAGGCCTAATGTCCTTATAAAACTGATGCTCCTGAGACAAAAGAAATATCTCATACAAAGATAATTCCCAAATACCAAAGAAACAAACATATGAACATATTATTAGAACAGTAAATAGTTATTTTTAGGTTACTTAACATGTAGCAAAAATGTATTTCCAATCTCAATTAACATCTCTCTCAAAAGTGCTTCTTAATATTGTCTCTAGTGCAAATTATATATTTAAATAATGAATTAAGATACAGAATACCGAGCACCCATTGAGAAATACCAGTTATAACTCAGTTTTACCTAGTGGGAGAGTTTATGCACACCAATGGATGCTTTTCCCCATATTTAAGACACATTAAGTATGTTAATGTATTACACTGAGTATTTGTACACCAAATTCATCCAAGCTATTCTAATTCTCCAGAATAAATCTAAACTCAGAAGCAGGAGGTAACAAAAATCTCTACAATATTTTGAATATTTTTCCAACAAATAAACAATTCCTGCTCAGCAATATCAAGGTGCTACATTGCATAACTTGTTCAAGTCATTCAAATCCATTTATCTTCCAAATGTCAGCAATAATCTACACTGTTCCTCATCACGGGTGGCTGACAGTTGGTATGTAAGATAATAAACAGAATTGCATTCACTTGGGACAGTGAAATTTGTACATTTTTTTTTCCTCTGGTCCTAGTTATCACATAATTTTGATATTATTTTGTCACTGTGGTTTTCAATCATTCTTCATAGAGTTGATGTAACTGAACTGATGATCCTACTCGCAGGTGGCAACAGAAATGTTAACTATCTGTATACAACTGATATGTAGGCCAGTGCATTTTATTATTTCAGAGTAGAATATATGGAGTAAAAAAAATATACATGTTGTCCACCTAAAAAGAAATCTTTCAGATACCATTTTTTTGTGATGTAATTGTTTTTAAATAGATAGGCCAAACAACAACAACAAAAACCCACAAAAAAACCAATATTTTCTTTCCCAATGGAATTTTGGCATTATAAGATATATCAGCATATCAAACACTTGTAGTTCTGGCTTTATGAATTCAGATACTATCAAGAGAAAAAAATCTGAAATGTTTTATTATCCTTTGCAAAAAATATTGACATGCAAATAGAGGAAAGAAACATAAAAGTAAAGACTGAATTTTAATCACTAATTTTGAATCTTATTCTGTTGTCATTTGTTCAAGAATCAAATGAAAGAAAAGTTCAGTTTTTCTGAGCTTTTCAACAATCTTACTTATGTATCTTTTCTCTCTCTGTTTATATCATGGTGGGGCCTGAAGCTTTAATTTCAGTCAGATAAACTAAATCATGTTAGTGTTAATAACCTCCTGAATTTCTTTCAGTAAAAAGTTTTAAATATTCTAAAGGACTACGAGTGAGGGCAGTGATAACTGCAAAGTGATGAATCTTAATTTTGTTCTTTGATTTCCTTCTTATTCATTCTTCAATATGCAGATCAGATGTTAAACTCCTTCTTTAGTGAATTCTGCTTTCCTCATCTCAGCAGTACAAATACCATACATATATATCCTGGACATCTCTCTCCCCACTAGGTTGTAATCTGTGGAGGGCATGTATTGGGCACATGCAGTTTCTTCTAGCTCATTGCATGTGCCTGGCCTAGGACACACATTATTATATGGTGAATGATTTTTCCCCATATTATTTGCACTCATTAATTCACTTCAACTTGCAATATGTACATTATTAATGAAATCACATGTGTTTCTTTTATTTCAAACCAGGCATTAGTTTATTCAGTCATCTATACATATTTTCCCTTTAGCCTTTTTTACCAATTGTTTTCATTAGCTGTTTTACTTTAATTATGTTGGTTTCTAACCACCTGTGAAAATGGTGTCTAAACTCATTCTAACAATAGGTTTTTAATTTTCCAAAAAGACAAGTGCTTATATTGGGTCCGTCTATCAAGTTAGAGGAAATGTTAGTAAATATTCATATTAATATCTATTAACTATATATATGCATAGGTATACACAATTGCCCCCTTTTAACATCTCTCTGTTTAGTACATAACAGCCTTTCTAATGCTCTTGTTTCTAAAATATTTGCTTTAATATAAAGCTGTATGGTTGGCAAGCTATTCATGTCTATGTTTTCTCATGTCTCAGAGCTTACATATGTCCTTAGCTACTGAGAGTCCACAAACATTCTCTAAAGGACACTTTCAAGCAGTGTGAGTGAACACATCATACTGCAAATATTTTCATACAATAAGTGGTGGTTTTATTCTCTTTGGAAAACATTGCTTTTCTCTGGTGGTTTCACTTTCTTAGGCCCTGGAGAAAGATTTGTCTGACACTGGAGACAAAAGGATTGCAAGTGGCAGTGCTTGACCTGCACCCAATCAACAGTAGAGGAGTATCGTGCTCAATGTTAAAATGCACGGTTCAGGCTGCTTCAGTCACCTTAGAAAACAGAGTGAAAATGAGCAATTCAATATTGTAGGGTTCAGAAACATCAGTGTAGCTTGGATAGACCAGTAATGGCATGAAAGGTTCATGGAAATGTCTTTAACCTGAAGTACATTATAACTCACAGTAATTTGGAGATGAGATACAATGGGTTATAAGCAGGCCTGCAACCCACTGTCTCCCTTTTATGCTCGGGGCAGGGAGGGGGGCGCTTCTTCAAATCTCCTTATAAACATCTTAACAAGAGCTCATGGCAAACACATTAATTATACTTACTAGCAGAAAGAGTTCTTATCTGTGAAATTCCTTTAATGGGATATAACTAGTCAGACTAAATTGCTTATTAAAAACAAATCTTCAATTTATGGATTTATGTGGGCATGTCTAGCTAGAGAATATCATAACAGTTGTAGAACTAATGGGGTATAACAATGGAGATGCTTCAAAAAGAAAATGGTTTCTTTTGTGCTAGCAATTTCACTTAGAAATGTTAAAACTAAAATAGAGTATAACCCAATGATAAAGGAAAGGACGAGGAGAATTACACTGGCAATCTTAAATTTCTCTATTTTCCACGTGCTTTATTGCCTGTCTCTTGAGCTATCAGTGAGATGAGAGGAACTATGGAAGTGCGATCTGACAATTCCACTCCCTCTGTTTTCCAACACGAGACACCTAAGGAGCATCTCCATAGGACTTGTGCTACAAGAAACCCAGACTAAACTGTGTGTGGGCTGAATTGTGTCCCCGCTCCCAAAGTTCATATGTTCATCTCCCAACCCTTAGTACTTCAGAATGTAACAATATTTGGAGATACGTTCTTTAAAGAGGTGATAAAGATTTAAGGTGGACTCCTAATCCAATACGGCTGGTGTACTTCTAAGAAGAGGAAGAGACACCACAGATGGACATAAACAAAGAAAAGATCATGTGAGGCCACATGTGAGAATATAGCTGTCTGTGATCCCAGAGGAGTAGCTTCAGGAGAAACTAAACACATAGACACCTTGATATTTGACTTCCAGCCTCTGGAATTGTGAGAAAATAAATGTATGTTGTTTAAGCCACCCAAAGTAGACTACTTTGTTATGGCATCCCCAGCAGACTAATACAAACCACTTTTGTTTGTATAGTAGTACAAATGTATTCTCAGAAATATACACTTTTGCTCAAAACAATACGCATTTCGCATAGTATATGTTCATCAGTGATTTAACTCAAGGTGAGAGCTTCTTGGAACCTTGGAACTTCAGTGAAAGCCATTATTTTACAGATGGGGAACAGAGGCCAAAGAAGCAAGGTGACAAATCATTTGTTCCTCAATATAATGGATTTTGAGATAGGCCAATAATTAACACATTTTTTCCTAATATGCATTATAAACTTTATAAAAGGCTAACTAGAGAAAGGAGTTTAGTGGAAAGAAATGGGCTTGCTAAAAGCATTCCAGAATTTATCATAATAACCTACACTCTCAGGGCAGTACTAGACCAGGGCAAATATCCCTGAACTTTTCCAACTAACAGTCAGACTTTCCTCTTAAAAGAGAAAAGCAGAATGCATACTCTTTGTGTGCAAATAGTACTGAAGAAGAAAAAAAAGTGTGTGTGTGTGTGTGTGTGTGTGTGTGTGAAGTTGTGCTTTAATTACCTATTGCTGTGTAACACATCATCCCAACATTTATTGGCTTAAAATAATATTTACTTATTTGTTCAGAAACCTTCAATTGGGATGGAGAAAGATTGTCTGACGTACAAATGGCATCTGCTGGAACTATAGCCTCCAAGATGACTTCTTCCCCAGATGTCTTCTTCGTAGCAGAGATGGCTGAAAGGGTGGGGACTGGATGCGCGTCTGACGCTGCCTCCCTGCCCAGCTTCTCTTTGTGACTAGTTTATTTTTTCCCCTCCCTACGTGAAAGTCTCGTTTTAGCCAGAATTTTTAGCTGGTAGCTTACTTCCTCCGGAGCATAAATACACAAGCTACTAGGCTTGCTTAATAATTGAACTTTGAAGTCCCAGAATGGCATTTTTACCTTATCTTCTGATTAAAATAGTCAAGGACTGAGATGAGATGCAGTGGGAGGAAAAATAGACTGCCTCTCATTGCAGGTGTAACCAGGAGGTATATTGTTGCGTTAGTTTTTAAAAATATGAACTGTTAAATATTCCCAACGTGCCAAGTTCGTTCTTACTAAATTTCAATCAGGTTAATCACACAACCTTACCTGATATGGAATAGAACAAGTATCAGATTAAAAACATGAATGTTAAAACGGTTAAGCATAAACTAATCATTGGAGTTCAAGCTAATATAAAAGGAAAATGCAGGAATGAGAAAAGTTTTACCCTAACAATATTGAATTACATAAAAATGTTAATTGCTTAATCAGCATGAAAAGAAATAAGAAATTTTTTATATAAACCACTGCTCATGTAGCCCCTTTAATATTTACTGAGTGTCTTCTATGTGCTACACTCTATCCGGTGGATGGAAAAAAGGAGGTTCTATGGGAAATAATCTCACAGGGTGTTCCGAACATAAATTCTTAACTGGGCAAGTCATGGTGGATAGTCACGGCCCAGGCATGTAAACTTTGTAGTAAAAGGTTTATCTTTGCCTTAAGCAAGCCCTGTCCATTGTTTCTGTGCATCTAGGTTAACTACCTTTGAAATCAGCCATAACCACCCCTAAGAGAGCATATAGTCTTGTTAACTATCTTGTAATCCAATCCCCATATTGCTTCCGCCCACCTCCCTGTGAGGTCCTTATGTTTCTTCCTTCATTTCAGGGGCATAAAGGAAGCTGCAAAACTGTTATTCTCTGGAGCATTTGAGCTCTTTCTCCCCAGCCTATGTCGTCACTTTGGCTCAAATAAACTCTTATAAAAATTCTCTACAGGGATGGACATTCTTGCACGGACAGTCCTATTTTCTGGAGATACAGCATATAAAGTTCATGATCTCATAGAGCTTACAATTTAGTGGGAGGGGGTGGGGGTGGTCATGAGAAACAAATAAATGTATAATGTGTAATGAAGAAACGCAAGAGGGAGAGAATGTTCCTGTTCTTTCACCTTCCGCACATCCCTCTGTCACAGCGCGGTCATTACAGTGACCAAGTTATCTGTTTCTACTGCCTGTCCTTCCGGGCAAAGAGCGCTTTAAGGAAAGGGAGTGTATCTTATGTTCCAAACGTAAGTGAATGCAGAGCCTGGGTCTACCAGTAGCTCTGTCAGTGTGTGTTGAACTCCATAATCCGTCAACCTGCCTTCACATTCCCATTTTTCTGCAGGAAAGAACTGTTGTTACATAGCTTTCCACAGCAGTACTGAGCTCAAATAGCCACAACTTATCTATTTAAACCCTGCTTTAAATGTCTTTTTAAAAAAACTAGAACACGAAATCTCTATTTATAATAGCACACATATGTTTACCAAACATAAAAAGTGTACGCTGCTTACCAGGAGACACTGATATGGTCTTCTAGAAGGAGTGCTCCCCCCCACCCCCATGCTGGGAATCACCTCTGAGTCATATTGGTTTACAAATGCAAACCTGTTGCAGTTGGCAGAAATTCCCAACAGGCCTCCTTTAATTATGTTCCCTCCTTTTACCTTCTTTCCATTTTCTACTCTATTCTACCTTGTAATTATGTGTATCCAGTGTGTAATGTTCAGCAGGACAAACTAGGTTCTGGAATCAATTCTAATCAGTGTGGACCAATAAACAATTCTCAGAACAGTAGCTGGTGTCTGTCAATGAAACTCAGTTCTGACTGTCTAACCGCAGATGGCCTAGGATTCCACAATTTAAGGGTTCAGTCCTTGTCTGGCCAATGTGGCTCAGTGGATTGAGCATCATCCCATGGATTGAGAGGTCCCAGTTCAGTTCCCGGCCAGGGCACATGCCTGGATTTGGGGCTTGATCCCCAGTAGGAGGCGTGCAGGAGACAGCTGATTCAAGTATCTCTCTCACATCGATGTTTCTATTTCTCCCTTCCTCTCTCTAAAAAATCAATAAAAACATATTTTTAAAAAGTGAGTTAGTTAAAAGAAAGAATTGGCATAAATATGTATCCAAAGATTATTAATGTGGTATGTGGATTATTAAAGTTTGTAAAATATTTTCTTAATGGATGTTATATATTTTAGAAAATATATAAACCACATCTTGGATGATTTATTCTCTTTTTTATAATATTAGTTTTTATCATATTGAAGGAAACTTTGTCTCTGAATAATAGAACACTATCTTTCGCTGTATATTTCTCTACATTTGCTTTTAAACAAAAGTGAAGAAGGAGTGTGCAGAAAGCAGTGGTTGTTAAACCAGCTCCTGGAAGTGGTCCTGGGCTACTCATAGCGTCTTTATGATAGAATCTGAGGTAGAGGAGAAAAGTTGTCTGGAAGGGATAATACTGGCATATTTGTGATCAGCCCTAAGTAGAGACCAAAGAAAAAGACGTAACATTCCACCTTCCCATTCTTGACAAACATCCTGCTGTTAGCTAACACTTAGCATTTTCAGTTTTAGTTTTTGATGATATTATATAGAGAAAGTTATATAGATAGAAATTGAAAAATGCGTTTCACTGATCATCAATAAATTTTCATAAATCTGAAATGAAATCATTTGCTTATGGGCAATTTTGTTTTTGCTGAAAACATGCGATTCATGCAAATATGTGGCTACTGAGTCTACCATTATAATACAACCTGCATATAGTGTCATGATGCAGGAACTGTTTGTAATTTTCTAGAGAAAAAGACTGTGTCATGAGAAAAATACACAGAAAAACATATCTTTTAGAGAGAATGGAGAATGTAAAAATAATGTGTGTATTGATAATGATCACTGATATATGAAATCAAATCAAGTTACAGTTATCCTCGATGTTCATCATGTATAATAGAGACACATTAAAAATAAATCCATTTAAATATATTCCCAATTAAATTTTTAATGATGTTAAAAATGTTCTTTTTTTCCTATGTTCTCCCCGCTTCTCTCAACTCTCTGGAATGTGTTTCTCCTCTGTCTTACTTCTTTCCCTCCTCTGGTCCTCCCTCCCTTCCTCTTTTCTTTTTTTAAAATCTTCTTTCACTTTTTCTAATATTGCACTGCTATTCTTTCTTCCCTCCTTCTCTTCTTTATATTTCACAAATATTTTATTTTATTTTTTTAATCCTTACCCAAGGATATTTTTACATTAATCTTCAGATAGAGCTGGAAGGAGAGAGGGAGAAAGAGAGAGAGAGAGAGAAACATTGATGTGAGAGAGACATATCGATTGGTTGCCTCCCGCACACCCCCAACTGGGGCCGGGGACGAACTGTAACCGAGATACGAGCCCTTGGCCGGAATCAAACCCGGGACTCTTTGGTCTGCGGGCGATGGTCTAAACCAACCAGGGCAACTTCACAAATATTTTAAATCAGTTGTATTTGTCAAGAAAACATTCTAAAATGTGATAAATAAGTACAAGTCTTCAAGAAGCTTAAGAGGTACAAATAAAGATTAAAATAACAAAATGTACAAAAAATGAGGAAGAACTACAAAATCGTAAGTTTAAGGTTGGGATAAGTTTTAGGAGAATTCATACTGTGCAGAGATCAATTCTAGCTGATTACACTTCCTGAAAGAGTTTGCATTCGGCTGAAGTTTGAGAGATGAGATAAAATTTCTCCAAGGGAAAAGTAGGTAGAGGAATTAGAACCTCAGACAACCAGAAACAACACTATTAGACACCGATGGAGGAAAAGTACATGGCATTCTTAAACTCGACAAAAAAATTTTATAATAACACTTTTTTTCCCCAAGAGATTACCATGCAATGGGCAAGTAATCCATTTATATTTATAATCAAAGTTAAGCAACTGTGAATGTTTAATTTATATAAGAGGATGCAAATGTAATATGCTTTGATAATGAAAAATATATAAACAGTTGTCACAAAACCTATGATGTGGGAGGAGGGAAGAAGGAAGAAAGTATAAGCATGGCTTTCTTAATAGATAATGCCCTAATAGTTAAAACAACATTTTTTGAAAATGCCATATTAAAGAATTAAATAACATAATGACTGTTCAGCTAATAACTTTTTGTCATGTTCTTTAACATGTTGTACATTTTTAGTGAATTTTATTTTAAAGAATGAAATTTTTGCCCCCAAACACACTAAAAATGTGCAATGTAAACTGGCATTTTTATGCTATGACTTTAAGCAAAGCTACACATAAAAACAAATTTCTAGTCAGAAATCATCATACAGAATGTTTGAGGGTTACATCCTTTCTTTCTCCACTCCTTTTTTCATCTCTCTTTAACTTTTTTTTTTCTTCTTTTCTTTTCTTTTCCTTTTTCTTTCCCTCTCCTCTCCCCTCCCCTCCCCTCCCCTCCCCTCCCCTCTCCAACAAACCCTGACACTGACCACCTTGGGTGAGCTCATCTTAATCCCTACAGAGTGCCTTAAATTGACATTCTAAGCTAACAGCTAGTTTCCTATGCCTCAAGTTTCTGTAGGTGGGGCAGATGGGATAAGAGAGTGCCATCCTTCCTAGTGGGATTATTGTCATCCTTGATTGTGGTCATCTTTCATAATATTAGTCATCTTTGCAGTATACTCCCCTCTCCAGTACCCATGTTAAGATTACTCATTCTGCCCTGGCCAGTTTGGCTCAGCGGTTGGAGCGTCGGCCTGCGGACCAGAGAGTCCTGGGTTCGGCTCCCGCTAGGGGCACATACCAAAAAAAAAAAAAAAAAAAAAGATTACTTATTCCACTCTATCATCATTTTTGAAAAACAAATGTTGCAGGTGACAATGCTCAAAATGTCAAATGATACTTTTAAGAACAGTAATTGTGAATACTAAAACTCAAAATAGAAGCAAAATGTTTAGTGGCAAAGCAAAATATTTATAAACATGATCTTTAAATTAGTGTGGATTATGAATTGTGATTCTGGTTTTATCTCCTATGTGTGTTATCTTGATTAAATGACTTAACTTGGATAAAGTTTCAGCATCAGTTTTCTTCAAGTATAAATTAATGATCACAGTAGTACCTATCTATAGGTTATAGTAACAGACTGCCTTCGTCTACTAGGGCTTCCATAAGAGAATACTCCAGGCTGGGTGGCTTAAATAGGAGAAATTTATTTTCTCACAGTTCTGAAAGCTGGAAGTCCAAGATCAAGGCATCACAGGTTTGCTTTCTCCTGAGGTCTCTTTCTCTGGCTTGCGGACAGCCACCTTCTGGCCTGTCCTCACATGGCCTTTTTTTGGTGTGTGTGTTTGCATTCTCCTGGTATCTTCTTCATGCAAGGACATCAGTTCTGTTGAATTAGGGCCCCACTCTTATTATCTTAATTAACATTAATTACTTTTCTAAAGGCCCTATCTCTAAATATAGTAGTATTGGGGGGTTAAAGTTTCAATACATGATTTGGGGGGTGGGGGAGTGGTTTGTACTACTCAGTCCATAATGTAGACATTCTTGGCAAAATTCCCTCATATCCTTTGATCATTTCTATATACTTGTCAGAAAACTTCTTTGTGCTTTAGCTTTTATTGACTTGACAATAGAGTTGCAGCAGCCACTCTCTCCCAAGGACTGGAGCCACTACACACGGGATTGCTTGGGAGTTTATGCCACTCCCTCCCTCTCTCCTGCAGGCTCGCACTGACTCTGCCTTAAGCTGAATATTTGCTTGGCATCTTGACTTGTCCTGTCTCACTTTCTACCTATCAATCCCCCTTATCAGTTAACTGGAAGCACTCCCATCCTTAAAAAATTACATGCACAAATAATTGGTTTCGGTTCTGCTACTGAGTATCCTTATCTACAAAAAAATATTAAAAGGATTGCTTGAGAGAGTGCATCAAAAATAATTAGCCTGGTGCTTGTACATAGTAATGTTTCTATGATTATTGTTTTTTGTGTTCCTTATCTTTGCCATTGTTTTGTTAATTTTATTATAATTCAACGTTTTCATCATGCATCATGGGACTTGTTGCTTACCCTTTTTTGCATTTCAGTATTTTCACCTGAAAAATATAGATGAAAGTATACATTCAGGATCTTCTGAAAGATTAAATGAAATAAAATACATAGTCTTTCATCACAGTGATTTATTCATAGGAATTATTTTAAAAATATTAGTGTTATTATATAGTGGGCATTTGCAGTATTCTCAAGATAGTCTGTATGAAAAATGCCCATCCTCAATACTTAATGACTGTACATTTCAGTTTGTATATTCATTTCAATAGGAGGATTTCCTCTTCATTGGTCTCTTCAACCTTCCAAAAGATCAAAATAATATCTTTCAAATCGTTATACAATAGTAAACGATGTATCTTCAATGCTAAATATTCGTTACTGGGACTTTCTCCACTGCAAATGCATTTCATTTATGACCTCTAAAAGTCTGTAAGAGTAAACATCGTTCTCTGTTCCCATGAAAATAACCAGTAAAACATATATTTCAAGTAGATGAAAGGAGAAATGTTTCACCATTTAAAACTGTTTATATATTTTTTTATTTTAAAATAAAATTGTACTTTAAACATTTAAACATGCAGTTTTCACATTCGGGTTATTGTTTTCATTCAACTTGAAAATACATAAGTACCTCCTCAGTTTGGCTAAATGTTGTACCTTACCCTGTAAATGTTGAGATTTATAGTATAGCTCTCCAAGTGAATTGAACAAGAAGGAGATTGGGAAGAAGGGGAAGAAAGTAATTTACTGAAGCTAACAAGGTAGACCTACTTCATTTATGCTTATTTGCTATGCCGGCCGGGAACAAAAATAGAGGTACTGTACTTTCAAGGTGAATCCCAAAGGATATGCATTGTCCTTTGGAAACGAAAGCTCCCCAAATAGGACCGACCTTGCTGCATTATAAGAACTGTGCCAGTGAGTTGCCATTGGATCGCAATAAAAATAGTTCATAAAGGTTATGGGAAAATATATACATATGTTTGTAACAGCTATGAAAATAAAAGTTTTGTGTTTCACAGGGCTTAAGATAATAAATCTTTGCAAAAATAATAAAATTGATGAAATGTAAAGTAGTTATCTCCATGTTTTGCCATTTTTCTCTCTATACATCATTGAGACAACTACTGAATTTCCGTGTCTTCAGCAAAATTGTTTCAAATTGGAAACTATTTAATGATTCCTTATGTCCTTAGCCCAGAAGGAAATATCTATATTATTCTCCAGCTTTTCCATCTTTATTAAACTTTGCATATTATTTATGATTTAAATGCATTTACTATATCTATGGTAGTCCATCTGTATGAATAAAATGCATAGTTTTCATTAGTATCAATATCAAAGTGTGCCAAATGGCTACAAATGTTAAATAGTTGGAATTATTATAGGGTGCATTTCTGGATGTTAGTGGAAATCAGACGAAGTTGTTTTTCTTAATCTGCTGTACCTGACATGTGTCAGATGATTATGATTTTCATACATCAAAACACGTTGGAAAACCAGACAGTATTAAAAGACCCCCGGTTTGGTGAGAAATCTTAAATGTATACCATTTAAGAATTGTGGAAAGAATTTGGGAAGGTTTGTATTTTAAATAGAGAGAAAATAAGATACAAAACTGAAAGGACTACATTTTGGTCAATTTCAACTAAATAAAACTTTAGTAGGAGACAAATAAGAAATCTGTTCTGTGTTCCTTTACAGAGCAGTACTAAGGCCAGGAAGAATATTAAAGAGAAAGAGATGATAACTGTATCACTGATTTTTTTCCAAATAGTTACTGAGCACCTGCTATGTGTCAAACACGAATCTGGATATTAAAGGGACAGCAAACACACACACACACACACACACACACACACACACACACACAGAACAGGTAAACAAACCACATAAGAATCACTGCCTATGGGGAGTTTACATTCTGTTGAGGAAAAATTAAAATAATGAGTATGTAATTATTACAACTAAGCAGAGCTGTGGATGGTATTTAAGTATATTGAGGAAAGGATTTCTCACTTGAGTGGAAGTTGACTTTCATGATGCATGTTGGAGTCAGAGCTGAGAGGATTTGCTGACAGATTAGCTATTGCAAATGAAAAAAAAAAGTGAAGAATCAAGCATGGCTCCCAGCACCACGGAGTAAATGGGTGGATGACATTTAAATTTAAACCGCGCACAGTGAGGAAAGGAGGAGCGTGGGTGGAGAAGGGGTGTTACAGAAGCAAGAGCACCATTGCGAATGTCTGAGATGCCCTACATCATGACTTCTGAAGGCATGATGTAGGCATTTAGGTAGATGAGTGTCGAGGCTTCCTTAGAGAGAGGTGGAGTGTGAAGCCATGGAACCGAATGAGGTATCCTGAAGACACAGTGCAGATAGAATAGAAACGTTTCTTTTAAAAAACTAATATTTGGAGTTTGATTAGCTGAAAATGATAGAAAAGAAAGTTGAGTTTGAAATGGATAGTGATGGAGGTGTGGGGGGGGACTATCTAGTACAGTGGGAAGAAAACAGAAAGAATATAGTTTTGCTGAAGTCAGGAGAGAAAAGTGGTTATAGGTAGCACTCTATGACTTGTATATATTATCCTGGCCTAAAAAATAAAAATAAGTTTTTAAAAAATATATATATGGATAGCATAACATCATTTGATTTAAGAAAAATTAAAAGAAAAATTAATGTTCTCATTAATTTGAGTTAAAATAGGATAAATATCAGAAAACAAAAATTTCCTTCAGAATTCTAGACTTTGGCTAAGGAGATTATTTACATTATAGCTCTGGCTTCTTATTATATCACTTGTGTCTTCACTACTAGAAGGACTATTTCACAGTCATAATCTTAAAACAGGATTTAGCTCTTCTCAAATTACAAAATTTCAGGAGTTTAGCCCTGGCAGGTGTGGCTCAGTTGGCTGGGCTTCATCCCATTCACTGAAAGGTTGCCAGTTCAATCCAGGTCAGGGCTCATGCTCAGGTTCCAGGCTCAGTTCCTAGCAGGGAGTGTGCAGGAGGCAGCTGATGGATGTTTTGCTCTCACATTGATGCTTCTCTCTCCCTCCCTCCCTCTCTCTGCAAAAATCAATAAAAATATTTTTAAAAATTAAGGAGTTTAATATGGCATGGATTGTTATATGTGTATGCTTCTCAAAACACTCCTATGAGGTAAGGATTATTATTATCATTCCATTATACAAAATAAGATACTAAAATTTTGCAAGTTGAAATGACATGCTTGTATTTCCACAGTACAAAAATTTGGAGATTGAGTAATACCAAGTCTGGCTGACTTCTGACCTTTTTGTGATAGTTCATATTTTTCAAGCAATATCATTTTCTAAGATATGTTTCCAATCTATACCTTTTTCTTTATCTAGGTCAAATTTTAAATAAAAATTTGTTAAATTCTAGGTTTGATATATTAGGTAAATTATTTCTTCTCTTCTGTTCATTGACTCTGTAAATTTAAAAACCAGTTTATCATTAGTTTACATAATTATAAGCTAGAACATCAGTATTACAGCTTATTTTCTACTTGATAGTATAGCTGTTAAACTACTTAAGCAATGCAACCTGAAGAATATTTTTTTTGTTTTATATGTTAAGAAAATGACATAATTTTATTCATATTTCAGATCCTCATCTTGCATATCTGTCTACTTTAACTAAAGTTTTAAGTTATTTTTATTTCTTTCACTTTATCTTCAAATCCCCCCAAATTAGATAAGATATTTTTCCAATTTTCTTTACAGTAGTTAAATAATCACTACTTTCCTGTATGTTAAAGTAGAAGATACACGCGTGAAATTAGCAATAATTTAAATATTTGGACTTGTAAAGCTTATTTTCTAATATTTAGCTAGAGCTATTGGGGCATTTTAAAGTAAAAGAAAAAACATTCTCTGAAGAGCTTTAACTCAGACAATATAAAAATTGTAGAGTTTTCCACCTAATTATAAATTTTGTAATAATTAAAGACTTGAATACTAAACCAAGCATTATATTTAGTGTTAGGTGACTCATGATCGGCATCTAACAGGTTTAATTACAAAAATAAAGCAAAACAGACTTAATATACCAATAGATTTAGGTGCAATTAGTCACCTCAATTATTTACTATTATTTTTCTCGAGTTTTTCATAGTTTAATCTACCAAAAATCTCTTTTTTACATTAGAATAGAGCATACCAGAGTGCCTATTTGTACCATTTCTGGTGCCTAACTATCTTTTAAGTGTGAAGACTAATTTAAGTACCTAAGAAACTTGGGCATATTACTTTACTCCATTTTTATTATTGTTGTTGTTGTTTACCTCTTAAGAGGTAACTTTAGTATGCCTGTAAGAATTAAATTATCCATGTGAAATTCTGAGATTGGTCCCTGGCATGTAGATAAGTTATAGTAAATGATCATTTTATTTCTGCCTGCTTATACTAAGCCCAAAAGCTGTAAGTTTTATTTTTAAGTCCTTGAAGTTTTCTTCAACCGTAAGCTTTTTTTCTCATCTTAAGAAAAAGTTTATCCACCATTGCTTGCATCAAAATTATGTGCTATTTCTTCCACTTCCAATTGCTACAACGATTGAATGATGGGTGCGTTGATCTCCCTACCAACAATCTCAACCGTGTGTTAACAGCCAAGGAGCTCAAGGCAGCAGGAGCGTCCAGACCGCAGCTGTCCTTCCAGCTTTAGCTCTCTGGAGATCCGCTTCTCTGACCCCGTTCTCACAAATACCCTTGTTAAGGCTACGTTTTCAAGCCCAAATCGCCTAAATTGTCTCTACTTCATGGCCATTGACATTTACTTTTATATTCAAGGGGTGAAAATATGTCTCATTACCTCTTTGCCATAACAGTGGTGGCCCTGCCTTGCTTCTGTCAGCTCCCATTCAAGAGATTGGGGTTCTTATTTAAAAAATGGAGTCCGCCAGATTTGCACTGATAAACTCCTCAAGTTTACATCACCTGCATTCATTTCCATGCTCTTCTCACCAAGAGGAACATACTGTTACGTTATCTTTGATCTGTTTGGCTATTTATTTGATTTTTCCATGGATATTTCTAACCGCTACAGACATCCTATCTTGCTCACCTAACAGAAACTATTCTACCAGTCAAGCCCCTGGCATTGATCTTATTTCAGTACCTAGGATGTAGGATAAAGCTGATTTGCCTATTGCTAAGTAAAGATTATGCTTATTTGTAACTTGATGTAGTCTACAGGTACAGACCCCATCCTTTGCTCAATAATTTTATGAGACGGTATAGTGTTCTTTACTTATTAATAGTCTGATTTTCTATTTGTCAAATAGAGTCCTTCAACATACACAGAAAAAAAGTAATCCATAGATATAAATGTTTAAAGTAAAAGACAAAACAACAATAAGTTGTTGAAATGGCTTAAAAAAACAAACAAACACCCCAAAGCTGATAATATCAATTTTGGGCACGGATATGGAGCAGTAGGAGTTCTTCCTCATTGCTGTTGGAATGCAAAATGGTGCAGCCACTTTGGAAAGTAGTTTGGAAGTTTCTAACAAAGCTAAATCATCTTCCACGTGATCTAGAAATTGTGCTTCGAGGTATTTACACAGGTCCAGGAAAACCTCCATGCAAATGCTTACAGCAGTATTATTCCGATTCACCAAAAACCTGAAGCAACCAAGATGTCTTTAATAGACGAAAAGACTGAAGTAGTGTTTATTTCCTTTAGAATTTCATCCACCCAAAAGAGATATACAGTAGCTTCCTAAATGGCTGATAACCTTCTAAACTTGATTTGGATTGTGCTTACCTGAGTGCATAGATGCAAGTAAAAATTCATAAGCTGTACACAATGATGTCTATATCTTATAGCTCAATTAGAAATAAATGAAATTGATCTTCTGAAAATATTTTAAAATTACATAACCATTTATATGTTGTTATAATTTGATTTGTTTTCATAACAGAAAACAGTAAGCTTTCTACAGAGCGTTTTTCACTAAGAAAATATTTTTGAGCCTCAGTTATAGCAACCATTAAACTAACAATTCATTAAGCAGTTGAAAACAGCTTCATGCTGCTGTGGACATTACTGGCACATTGTGTCTCAGCCATTCGCCCTCAGATTAGAGTGGTCAGGAGCAAGCAACGCCCTGGATTCTAAGATTCATAAATGGATTTGTAGTTGAAAGTCATTATAAGGAGTTTAGAACTTTATATTGAAGTAGTCTGTAAATCACTTGGAGATCATTTATCTCAACAGGTTGCTGAAATCATCAGAAGTATTAAGTATTAAAGACAGTAATTCATTACAATTTCCATTGCATTCTAGACCGTTCTTTTTCCTACATGAGATTATATGAAATAAAATGTTAAGAAATGGTTGCAACATTTGCACACTTTAAATGCTCATGATAGCTGTGAAAAATGTATGGGTTCTACAAGGCGATTGTTTAACTTGGTATTTTAGGCACTTTCTGTCTCCTCATCACCCTCCACCCTCTACCTTCAAAAAAACCCTCCAGAATTTGGCAAAATCAGCTGAGAAAATTTAACTGAAAGATGAAAATAATGACACTCCTGTGTGTGTGTGTGTGTGTGTGTGTGTGTGTGTGTGTGTGTGTATGGTGTGTAATTAAGGCTAATGCTACCAGATAAGACTTTTACTGAGCTAATTTTGGTTTGACTTTGAAATAACATCAGTTTATTCTGGTTACATATAGTCTAGGATTTACTATCTCCATTTTTGGCACAGAGGTTGAAAACGGTGTAATAGGCTCTCCATACTTTTCTCTGTATTCCCTCCAGGAATATAAGGGCTTGAAATAATTCTGGATCTTTCTGCAGGCGGTGTTGCTCTCACTGCCCTGTGGATGCCGCTGGATTTTATGTCCTTCAGCAGGTTCACAAGCCTTATGGTAAATGTTCAGACGCTTTCTACTTCACCATGTTGATATCAATGGGAAGAACATGAATTCCAAGTCAGATCAGAATTTAAGATTATACTTAAAAGTCAAATAAACAGAACAAAAATAAACTTCTTAAAGACACAACTCCTCACAAGTTCTGCTATGGATACCAAAGAGCATACAGTTAGTGCTGAGAGAGTCAGTGGCCGAACTGCAACGGAATGGCTTGATCCTAACCTGCTCAAGGCAGACAGAGGCCTCCCTCCATCCACCATAAGCTATGTGTAGGGGAGAAAAGGCCCTCAGATATTCCCATTAGTGCCACTGGAAGAAGCTCCGCAGCTGCGTTGTTCAATTCAACATCATGCCTCAGCAACCATTTAAGAGGAGAAAGACAACACAAAACAACAAGAATAAAAACAATATTTGAAACCAAAATGAAATAATTTTGTATCAGTAAAGATAGATGAGGCAGTAGAATAACTGTGAACCCCTTCCCAGATTGGAAACCTGAAGCAGGTGCACCCTTTCACTTTCAAATATAATGTAATAAACCAGAAAATATGTATTTTCTCCCTCCTCTCCAAACTTTGGTTCACACTGTCATATCCAAGCGCCTCGTAATTTTGTAGTAAAATTAGGGTGAATCCTTGTGATGCTTTGACACTAGTGCTATTCATATTGTTTTGGAATTAGTATACCTGTGCTTATTTGAACACATCTGCTCTTCTATTGTTCCAGACCAGTAGAAGAGACAAATTTGATAGAAGTTATGAAGGAAAATTAAAAGTACATTTAAGTTAAATTAGAGGACAGGAGATGAAATGATAACATCTGCTTTAGTGGAAATCAGTACTTTTTAAGGTTGAAATGATTTTTAAAAAATTCAACTTTGTATATCTGTACCTTGTATAACTTTGTATATTGTCATTGTTCAGTAAATATTTGGTAAACAATTAATAGTGGATTACTTACTGAACATCATCTTGAATTTAATAATAGATTATCATTTAGGTAGGCCTGATGATACCCAGAGTAAAGCTTTTCTGTACTTCCTCATTTAACATCTGGCTCATATTTCTCTCTCCTATTAGACATAACCATTGCTTTATTTCCTTGATGTAAAAAATGTTTTGGGAAAAGAAAAGCCAGAGAGAAAAAAGATATCAAGTTTATTTTCTTAGTAAATGAGATTTTTTAAAAAAGCCCAGCCTTAATCAAATTTGCATGGCTTGTAATCAATATGGAGTATACTTCCGTATATAAATCCATGGATGTGTTCAGTCCAACATAGAAAGCATTCCCAAAAGAGAAGACCACAGTATAAATAGAAAAGTAAAGAAAATGTTACAGTAAAAGAGCAATCTCTTCATTGTAAGGTAAACTCCAATGAGAACTGATTTTTTATAACATATTCACTTTTAATTTTTTAAAAAAACAGCAAGAATGTGGTTGAGACAAATTGTAGAATAGGGTAAAGACACAAAGCTAATAAAGCAATGGTAATGTCTAATTGGAGAGAAAAAGATGGGCCAGATATAATGATTCTGCTTTGGCATTTTTGCTTAAAATAAACAGGTGAATAAAATTGAATATATTTTCTCCTGTTGACACACTAAAGATAGACTATATATTTAATCTTCATGTATCCATGTACCAAATCATCATTTTTTGTTGTTGTTTATTGAGGTGATAGTTTTTATTCGAACTAATCAAACTGAAGCTAAAACGTAAACCTTAACTAATGATACTTTCCTGATGCCAATTCTGCACTCAAAACAGCTCTCTATAACCAGAGGATGAACTTATTTGGTCTTCTATTAGATGGTCATAAAACTTATACTCAAACCTAAAAGAAAAAAATTTTTTAATTTGTACTGCATTTCTTTAAGAACCTCATATTATGTTCTAACTGGCTTATTTGATATTTGCCAAGCAAACCTTGTGTTTTCCAATCCCAAGCCTTTACCTCTGTTGTTCTTTCTCCAAAAATACCCTTAGTTCTTCTGTTCATATAGGACCAGTTTTTATCTTTATGTCAGGATTTACTGCATGACACCTCCCTGAATTTCTTTATGTAAAATAATTATTTCCCCCTTCTGAAAAATGCAAGAGTTTATTTGTACTTTTTCTGGACACTTATATCATATTGCTGTGTGAAACAGGTGACTATGAGTCTGTATTATCATCAATAATTACAGTATTAAGTGTTATAGTAATTCTTTACTAAGGCAGCGTCTGTACATGTTTTTATGTACAACTTGTTTAACCAGACAAAACTATTATATCTCTATTTTTAAAATCAGAAACCTAAAATTTAAGAGGTGTTAAGCAAATTGCTAAGCTAAGCCAATGATGAAGCTAGAGATCAAATCCACATTGGTCTTACTCCAAAGCCTGAAACCCATGCGACTGACAGTTAACATCTTTAAAATGAACCTTCTGTCCTTTCCATATTCCTGAGCAATTAGGATAGTGATTTAGACCTACTAAGCCAGACATTTTTAAAACTTGCTTGCCTATTAGAAAGAATGGGAAGTTTTGAAAATTCCTCTGTCTGAATGTACCTCTGCCAATTGTAACAGAATCTGTTTGGCAGTGGTTTGAGGACAGGTATATTTTGAAGGCTTCCTAGGTAAGTCAGTTAGTAGCCTGAGTAAAGATTTACTTAGATATCTATTGAACTCAATGAATAAATAAAGGTATAATATAAATTATGTCACTAATCAGATATAGAAGTATAATACAAATAAGCACGCACCTGTATACAAATTGTGTAAGTAATGTTTGACTATGATCTGCACATAGTATAAATGTAGAGAAAAAATAATTCACTTTACTCACCTGAAGAAGTTGATTTGTTTTCTACTCTTCCCACTCTGTTCAGGAGTTAGGTCAAGAGTAAATAGTAAAGGTTTTAGAAAGGAGAGTGATGAGATCAAAGTCTGTTTTAAAAAGAGTAATGCAGTAAGATAACAAGGTAGGGCACAATAAGGATCAGTCTTCCAGAACCTAGAATCCAGGATGGCCATTGGGAAGCTATTGCAGTTCCCGGTCATGAAGAACAGAGGGAAGAAATAATGGTTAGGAGGTAGGAACAGAAATGAAAAGTAAAATATAAGAGGCACTAAAAAATATTGCTATAAACTTAATATATTGTACATGAAAAAGTATTGAAATGTGTGACACTGAAATAACTAAGGAATAATTGATAGTGATGAGGAAAACAAGAGGAAGAACTAATTGTAAGACCAAAATGGAGAACTTACTTTTATATCTGTTGAATATCCTAAGTTCTTACATGGATCTTAATACTTTCTGAAATGAAAATTTATTCCCTTCTCTAAAATTAGCCTAACTTTAGTCTTAATGTGATAAAAATGTAGATGTGATGGAAATTTAACTACGCTAAAAGATTGTATTACTGCTCCTATATTCATGGTGATGTGTGAGTGTGTGTGTGTGTGTGTGTGTGTGTGTGTGTGTGTGTGTTTAGTATTATCTGAAAAATTATAGGACTGACATGTACATCCAAGATGGACATAAATGTATTTGTCTGCAAACACCAGTGTGCATCAAAGGGAGAATTCTAGAATTATTTTACTCTCCAGAGACAGACATAATTGGCTGTGAAAACATTGCATCCTAATCCCATAACCTCATTCAAGGAGGCTGTTAGTGGAACTTCTCTGCTCTTTGGTGGCAACATTAACAAGCATCCTGACATACTTTGTTAAACTATCTTTTTCATTGAAAAACTTTTCTCTAGAAGCATCACATATTCTACTTGTTTCAATAATGTAAATTCATGTTTCTGAGAAAGGTCATCCAATTCTTCAAGGATACTATTAAGGAATAATAAAGAATAGGTGAAATTTATATGCATTTCCCCTACAGAAAAAGTAAAATATATAATAAATATTTGAAAAAGTCTTTAGGTCTACATATGGGACACTGGCTAGAGGTCTCAGAATATACCTCTATGTAATTGTTGAATATCAATTGAAAGTATGGGAGTTGCTCAGGAGAGGTCAAGACAAAGGTTGCATGTGTTGGAAATCATTTATATACAGAAGAGAGTTTAAGCTACAGAAATCAATTAGGAGAGAAAAATAAAGAGTGAGAAGAGAAAGAAAATGAGGTCAAATCATGAAAAACACAAAACAGTACCAGGTGACAGAAAGAATGAAAAGAAATGATGCAAGTCAGCATAATGGAATATCATTGAATCAAAGAGGATGTGGTTTTTGTTTGTTTGTTTGTCACTGCTTATCGACAGCGTCATATCAAGCATTTAAATTAAAGAAAGAAAACTTTTATAAAAGAGCCACTAGTTTGTTAATTCATATATTTTGAGAAACCAATAGTGAACAATGGAAGTGGATAACATTCCTATTCTTAAGTCTTGGTAATAGGTGGAACTTCATATTGGAAAAGTATAAGAGAACAAAATATTCTGTTAAATAAGAAAACTTATTATTTCCATGATATTTCAAAAGATGCAGAGGAAACTTTTTTTTTCTAGTTCAATGGCAGCAGAAATATTTTTGCATACTCCAAGACCAGATATTTGCATATGAGAATGTTTTAGGAAGGTAGATTATTCTATATTTTAGAGCAAGAAAAATTCAGAATGATGTTATTGCTAAAAAGCAAGGATGATTTAAGTATGTCAGTGGCTACTCTCAGAGGGAGTTGTGTAGTCGTATTACTATCATATGATGTAAACTTTAAGGAAAGAAAAAGTAGTAAATGGAGAAGAATTCTAAAATGATCAAATGTTCAACCCATCTGAGTGATGTAGCAAATATACATTTGTGTGTACCGAATAACATAGGCAAAAATTATGGCAAGAAAAAATGACAGTACCACAAAGGAGTAATTTAAAATCTACTATCATAAAGGGGAAGAATTAATATACATCTTTCATTATCTTTTAAAAAAAGCAGTAAATTATACGATTCAAACAGCAATGAACAAAGTGGACATATAGAAAAATCTTCACCTCAAATTGTCAGAATTTGAAATATTTACCGAAGTTGCCAATTTAAAGGAGCATACATATGTTTAGCAAGTATCAAAGAATTAAAATCATTCTAGTATGTTTTATAGTCACAATTGAATTAATAAAAACATAAATTTAAAAATGTTTTTAAATTTATTTAGAAATGAAGCACTAAGCACTATAATTCTAAAGGAGCTATAAGTTACAGAAAAAATCAAAATAATGTTACACTAGTGCATCTTAAATAATGAAACTATCACATACTAATAGATAATTAGACACAGAGAAGAATGGCTTTTAACCAAAGAAAGAAAATTCACAAAAAACTGAGAATAGTAATCAGTGATACAGAAAACAAACACACTATCGGCAAAATCAATATAGCAAAACTTGATTCTATGGAAAAGCTAACACAATTGATAATCACTTAGAAAGTTTATAAATAAAAGATGATAAGGCACAAAGTATCAATATCAAGAATAAAATGAGCATTGTTATAGATCTCACATACACTGAAAACCACAGTAAGAAAAATTTTGTCATTATATTTGACAATTTAGATTAAATTGAAGTATTTCTATAAAATAAAATTTGCTAAATTTGGAGATGAGTAAAATATCTTAGTAGTAATATGTCTTATAAAACTTTAAATACATATTTTTTCTATTAATAAAATAATTCTAAAATTTTATGGAAATGTGGCAGTGATATAAAATAGACTAAGCAAATATAATAAGCAAAATGAAAGAGGCGGTGAAGGAGGGTGGGGTGAGAAATAAACCTGTGTTCTGATTCTGCTCTGTGGGACCAGCTGGTTCGATATCATCCTTAAGTATATATTAGTGTCTGTATTGCCTGAAATAGTCAATGAATCTATTATTTTTACATTTGTAAATGCCATTTACACAGTTTAAGAGAAGTTAATTTAATTTAAGTGATAAAATGGCATTTATTAGCTATAAGTATATAATATTTAATATAAACATTATTATGTTCATAGAATATATGTACATATATATGTAGAGAGAGATGAAAGATAAATAAATATTTTAGAAATATATAGCATTAAACAAGTTACAAAGAGATAGGGTTCTTTTCCTCAGCCAGAATACCTGGGAGTGATAATATATTAATGCCAGTAAGGAAATAAAGGCAATGATTATAGAAAAGCTTACAGCAGCATAGTATATGACCTCCTATAAAACAGAGCTCTAATATTTGCTCTGCCACTTACTCAATGTGAGTCCTTAGACAAATCATTTAGACTCACTAAATTTTGGTTTACTACTCTTTAAAAGACCAAAAAAAAAAAAAAAAAAAGAAGAAAATGGTATAGATCTGTAGAGCTCTTCTCAATAGTAAATGAAAACACAGTTCAAATAAAGCCATAACACAGTTCTTCAAATAGCATCCAATTGCTATTAGGAGACATTGTTATTACTGTCATTGAAATGTTGTAGTAAGAGGGAAATAGTGGTTGTTAGTTTGATGGAATATCAAGTTTATGTAAAGTTTTTCTTCTAACAACTGTGATATAGGAGAACCAAGACATCTAGCGAGGAAAGCAGAGGAGCCCAAAGAGATGGCTGGTGCTGGAATATGGAAGAATGATAAGTGTGACACATACCCAAAGAGGGAATAGAGAAAAGAAAACTGCACATTTAAGATAGGTGAGGAAGAAGAATACCAGTGTATTTTTTTATTTAAATAAGGTGATAATTGCTGAGAAACCGAAAGAAAATAATTGTAATGAGAATCAGTGCCATGATACCTAGAGATGAGAAATGTTCAGGAGTCCAAAATGGAGAGCTTACATAGTGATAATTAGGAAGCGAAACGTCTAATGCGAGTTAAGGAGGTAGACCTGTGATTTGGATCTTGGGTAGTGAGGAGAAATACAGATGGAGATCAGTTGTTACTTTCACTTTCATAGATGGAGTTTATTTTCCACCCCCTTGAATTCAGGCTGGTCTTGTGACTACTTTTCCAATAAAATACATCAGAAGTGACATTATGACAATTTGACATTATGACAATGTCATACCTAGACTTTAAAAGAACTGCAAACATCTGCTTTCTACTTCTTGGAATACCCACTCTTAGAAGTCACTCTACTTAGGAAACACATGCAACCCTGTGGAGAAATCTACATAAAAGAGAAACAATATCCCAGTCAACAGCCTTCCACTTAGCTTGCATCTGACAGCCAGCACCAAACTGCCAGACATCTGGTGAGACATCTTGGAAATAAAGGTAGGAAAGTTCTAGTCCTACTTAAGCTGACTGAGTTTATGACACATAAAACAGAAGGAAGTTGCCCCCAAACCCTGCAAAACTGTTTTAACCTATTACATTTTGGAGTGCAACAAAAGATAACTGAAACAAACAGCAAGAGAAGGTTTGAATCAGTGCAATAAAGACATATGTATGTATCCCCAAGTGTGTGTGTGTGTTGTGTGTGTGTATAAAATCTCCAGGTTAAAAAAAAAGAAACAGAGAAGGTGGTAAGAAGTACGATCAATGAGGTTAGTCCTTCCGGGAAACAAAAATATCCAAGACTAAAGGAGAGATCAATAAAAGCGAAATTATGTGAGTTCTTAGAAGATTGAAAATTTAGAGAAAAATAGCTAACTTCCACAAATTGGTTTGTTTACCTGCACCTTCTGTTCGTACATAAGGAACACAAATTATGATTTATGAGAGACAGAAGGTTTCTTTACATATCTACAGAAGGCTTTCTTGGAATCAATCTGGACTTATGGTAAAATTAAGTGGCAAATGCCCTAAAACGTTATCACATAAATTTGGGACTGACCCATACAGTAACAAGTAGTTACGGTCCTTCTACTAATAAATGAATGTAATGTTGAGAATAAATATTTTTTCTTTACTCACCAGTGCACATAGAAATTTAAGGTGATGGATTTATATTTTTCTTTTTATGAAAATTTAAGTAAATGCCAAATTATATCAGGGTACATACTTTCAATGCTGCCTCATTTGGAAAGATACCTCTAAAATGATTCTAAGTAAATTATTTTAAATTTAATTTAAATTTGTATTTCTTGAGTTTAGTATTATACATACATATATTACTATACATACTAATGTATACATGTATACACACATACATAAGTTCAGGAAAGACATCATTAAGGAGGTGATTTTAAAAGGATTGTAAAAGATTTTTTTTAAAATGGAGCATCTTGGTTTGACATACAAAAAGCTGGATTTTACTCACTAAGCAACTGAAACAAAAACTTATTGAAGTAAATTTCTTATATTTTCTTTTGAATTATATAATACATGCTAATTATATAAAATATAAGATAATTTAAAGTTTATTCTATATGTTAAGTTTTTTGTATGTCTTACCTTGAAATTTTCTATTCTATTTTAAATTTTTTTATGTTGGTAATCTTGTCATGATAAAGGCCATAATAAAAATGTTTTGGTCAAAAAGTTAAGATCTATTTGGTTAATGATATTTAAAATACAGGTTTTGTTGGTTACACAAGTCACCATGAGGGGTGTAAAGTACACAAAGACTAGCAATTGCTTTTCTGCACAGATAAGCAGATCAAACAAAGGCAATTAAAGTTTTGAGATGACTGGGATAAAAGCATATGTCTTCATATGAGACATATCTATAGCTGTATCTATATCTAAATCTATGTCTATATCCATCAAAATATCTATATCTACCCATGTGCCCATATATATCAGAATAAGAATGGTAATATATTAATTGGTAAAAATGCTATAAAGTCAGAGTCTCTATACTTTTATTGTTGCTGTACACTCAAGATCACATAGGCAATTTTACATTGAGGGATCCAGGGTGAGTTGCAGTTGACATTTAAATAGTGTATGATGAATAATAGACTTCTTAGTAATACCAGAAAATAAAAACATAGACATATGAATATAACAATGTGAATATACTACATAAAGTTGTATATATTTTTTTATTTTGACATTCTGATTTTTTTTTCTTTATTGGTTTTTAGAGAGAGAGAAAGGGAGAGGGAGAGGGAGATAGAAACATCAATGAAAGAGAACATAGATTGGCCACCTCCTACATGGTCCCCACTGGAGATAGGGCCCACAACCTGGGCATGTGCCCTGACTGGGAATCAAACTGGTGACCTCTTGGTGCATGGGTCGATGCTTAACCACTGAGCCACATTGGCTGGGCTGATTATTTTTAATTTTTAAATGAATATTATAAAATAATACATTTAATTATTTTGCAGTTAGATTGTTGAATGTAGCAACATCATAGATAGTAACATATCTTGTATTTATTGCTGGGATTTATGCAGAACTGAAACCCCAGGTCTCAATAATTTCCCTGAAATTAAAGTTAGTAAGTGTGTTAGGGACAATAAGGAAAGAAATCACTATATCTTAGACTTCCCTAAGAAGTAGTAATTTTTGCAGAGAAAGGGCATTTAAGGTCTTAATATGGCTATTATGAAAATGGGAAGGTGGAAAAATCTGCAGTCTTATTTTGAGAAAGTTGGAGGAGAGTTAAATATGCAGAACAGACCTAGGTTTAATAAAGGCAAGGAATAGAGGGTTGAAGGGCGTGATATGTTGTTTGTTTGTTTTGTCTTGAGATAAAATTTTTTTAAAAATTATTTATATTTATTATAAACTTAAAGGGACAATTAAGCTTTTCTAATATCTGACATATGGATTGACAGTACATTATAGGTATAAATATAAACAGACCTATATGTACTGAGTGAGCATGGAAAAGTGATAAACATCTTTGAAAACCACTGCTCAATTCTCAGTCCTCTGTAGCCGGGAACTCTCTGACTACAATCACATTTGTTTTTCTTCCCTGTGTTCTTTTGATTTACATAGGAAGTAGTTGCCACCTGCTTTATCATCCAGGACAGAGCTTTTATAAGTCTTGTAGTGAAACTTCCTCTCTTCCTCTAACATCACACTATGGGTAAAAGATAGGCTTTGCAATAAATAGTGTTAGGAATACTCACTAACCACATGCATAGCATTGGACTCCTCTCAACTCACAAAAATGAACTCAAAGTGGATTAAAGAATTGAACATAGAGAAGAAAAATGGCGGCGGAGTGAATGGAAGCTACACAGACCATCTCCCAGGACCAAACTGGAATTGCAACTAAAATAAGGACAAATCGTCGGGAAAAAGCAACAGAAAAGCAGCTTGCGAGGACGATACAACCAGGGACACTGACTCGATCCTGGTAGGATTGCGAGGGTGCGAGAGGGGGGCTGGGAACCCACGGACAGCAACGGCCTTAGCCCCTTAGCCAGAGCGGCGCCCGCCCTCGGGGTTGGAGCGGCGCCAGCTCCACCGCGCAGGGACGGGGCAGAGAGCGCTGAAGTCCGCCCCAGCTCCACCGCGTGGAGCCGGGGCAGAGAGCGCTGAAGTCCGCCCCAACTACACCGCGCGGGGACGGGGCAAAGAGCGCTGAAGTCCGCGCCAGCCGCACCGCGCGGGGACGGGGCAGAGAGCACTGTAGTCCGCCCCAGCCGCACCGCGCGGGGACGGGGCAGAGAGCGCTGAAGTCCGCCCCAACTGCACCGCGCGGGGACGGGGCAGAGAGCGCTGAAGTCCGCGCCAGCCGCACCGCGCGGGGACGGGGCAGACAGCGCTGAAGTCCGCGCCAGCCGCACCTCGCGGGGACGGGGCAGAGAGCGCTGAAGTCCGCGCCAGCCGCACCTCGCGGGGACGGGGCAGACAGCGCTGAAGTCCGCGCCAGCCGCACCGCGCGGGGACGGGGCAGAGAGCGCTGAAGTCCGCGCCAGCTCCACCGTGCAGGGCCGGGACAGAGCGCTAAAATAGCCGCAGCCACTCACCTGGGCTCAGGCAGAGGGAGGGCGGACTGGACTGGAACTGAGTGGGGACACCTGGGATTTGGAGGGCGCTCAGAGTTTTTGCTGAGTTGCGGCCACCCAGGACTGTGGCCTGGTCGTCTTACTCCATCCCAGGGCTCTGGGGAGAGGCGGCAGCCCCTCCCTCGGAGAACCATTCACACCCTAGAGGGCCATTGAAATGAAAACTGAGGCTCATTAACTACTAGCATCTGCCCTACCCCCTGGAAATCCTCTCACACTGAACACCTGAGGGAGATTTTCATTCAACTGAAAACCCAAGGCTCTTCAAGCAACCACAACTAATAGCCTCTAGGCAAAAAGCTAGAGGATAACTTAACCTTTGCTGGGCTTGCAAATTTACCCTGGAAAGTAAGACTCCAGGGTGCTGTTTAACGTGGGTCCTCCCACGCTCATCCAAACCCAGTAGAGGGAGCCACAAACAACAGAACACCAACATCCACAGGAAGATTTGGCAGGCTCCAAAAACCACTGAGATAGCCAAAATGGGGAAACAAAGAAACAGAGCCCAAATGAAAGAACAAGAGACCTCTACCGAAGATGAGATAAATGAAACGGAACTAAGTAAGTTAACAGAGCTAGAATTCAGAGCCATGATCTTGAGGAAGCTCAACAGCATGAGTAAGGACATCAACACCTTGAGTAAAGACATCCACACCATGAGCAAAGACATAGAAACACTGAAAACCAACCAAGTGGAAATGAAGAAGCAGCAAGAAGAAATGAAGAAGCAGCAAGAAGAAATGAAGAATGACATAGCAGAAATGAAGAACACATTGGAAGGACTAAACAGCAGAGTAGAGGAAGCTGAGGACCAGATCAGTGAATTAGAAGACAGGGTAGAAAAAATCAACCAATCAGAAAACCAAAAGGAAAAAACAATGAAAAAACAGGAAGACAGCTTAAGAGAATTGTGGGACAACTGGAAACGTAATAATATTCGCATAATTGGAGTCCCTGAAGAAGAAGAAAATGAGCAAGGGTTAGAGAATATATTTGAAGAAATTATGACAGAAAACTTCCCTAATTTGGTGAAGAAAGAAGGTATTCAAGTTCAAGAAGCACAGAGAGTCCCAAGTAAGAAGAATCCAAACAGGCCCACACCAAGACACATAGTAATTAAAATGCCAAAAATTAAAAACAAAGAGAGAATCCTCAAGGCAGCAAGAGAAAAGCAACAGGTTACCTACAAAGGAACCCCCATCAGGCTATCAGCTGACTTCTCAACAGAAACACTACAGGCCAGAAGGGAATGGCATGAAGTAATCAAGGTCATGAAAAACAAGAATCTGAATCCAAGACTACTCTACCCAGCAAGGCTGTCATTCAAAATAGAAGGTCAAATAAAGAGCTTCTCAGACAAAAAAAGGCTAAGGGAATACATTAGCACCAAACCAGCACTGCAAGAAATGTTAAAAGGACTGCTGTAATTAGTAGAAGAAATAGGAAGGAAAGTAGAACCACACTGAACAAAAATGGCAATAAATAAGTACATATCAATAATCACCTTAAATGTAAATGGATTGAATGCTCTGATAAAAAGACACAGAGTAGCGGATTGGATAAGAAAGCATAACCCATATATATGCTGTTTACAAGAGACCCACCTCACAACAAAAGACTCACATAGGCTGAAAGTGAAGGGATGGAAAAAAATCTTCCAAGCAAATGGAAAGGAAAAAAAAGCTGGGGTAGCAATACTCATATCTGATAAAATAGATTTCAAAACGAAAGCCATTACTAGAGACAAAGAAGGTCACTATATAATATTGAAAGGATCTATCCAACAGGAAGATATAACCTTGGTAAACATATACGCACCGAATATAGGAGCACCAAAATATATTAAAAATCTGCTAGAGGGCTTCAAAGGAGAAATTGACAGCAATACAATCATAACAGGGGACTTCAACACCACACTGACATCACTGGATAGATCCTCTAGACAAAAAATTAACAAGGACACAGAGACTCTAAACGAAGCACTAGACCAAATGGATTTAATAGATATTTACAGAGAATTGCACCCCAAAACTATAGAATTCACATTCTTCTCAAGTGCACATGGGACATTCTCAAAGATAGACCACATGTTAGGACACAAACGAAGTCTCTACAAGTTCAAGAAGATTGAAATCATATCAAGCATCTTCTCAGATCACAGTGGCATGAAACTAGAAATCAATTGGAAAAAGAACATGCAACGACATTTGAATACATGGAGGCTAAATAGCATGTTATTAAACAATGAATGGGTTACCGAGGAGATCAAGGAAGAAATTAAAAACTTCCTGGAAACCAACGAAAATGAACACACAACAGCACAAAATCTATGGGATGCAGCGAAAGCAGTTCTGAGAGGGAAGTTCATAGCACTACAGGCCCACCTCAAGAATCAACAAAAATTTCTAATAGACTATCTAACCTCACAACTTAAAGAACTAGAAAGCAAACAAAAAGAAAACCCCAGAGCAAATAGAAGGAAGGAAATAGTAAAGATCAGAGCAGAAATAAACGACATAGAGACCAGAGAAACAATTCAAAGGATCAATAAAACAAAGAGCTGGTTTTTTGAAAAGATAAACAAGATTGATGGACCCTTAGCTAGACTCACCAAGAAACAAAGAGAGAGAACCCAAATACACAAAATCAGAAATGAAAGAGGAGAAGTAACAACTGACACCACAGAAATACAAAGGATCATTAGCAAATACTATGAACATTTATATGGCAACAAATTCGACAATCTAAGTGAAATGGACAAATTTCTAGAAACACATAGTCTCCCAAAACTGGACCGGGAAGAGATAGAAAACTTGAACAGACCAATAACAACCAAGGAAATTGAAGATGTAATCAAGACTCTCCCAGCAAACAAAAGCCCAGGCCCAGATGGCTTCACGGGGGAGTTTTACCGAACATTCAAAGAAGAACTAACACCCATTCTCCTCAAACTATTTCAAAAAATTCAAGAAGAAGGAAGACTTCCAAACTCGTTTTATGAGGCTAGCATAATCCTAATTCCAAAACCAGAAAAAGACACTACAAAGAAAGAAAACTACAGGCCAATATCCCTGATGAATGTAGATGCCAAAATCCTAAACAAAATACTAGCAAATCGGATCCAGCAATACATCAAAAAAATTATTCACCATGACCAAGTGGGATTCATCCCAGGGATGCAAGGCTGGTTCAACATTCGCAAATCAATAAATGTGATACACCACATAAACAAAATGAAAGATAAAAACCACATGATCATATCAATAGATGCTGAAAAAGCATTCGACAAAATCCAGCACCCATTCCTGATAAAAACGCTCAGCAATTTGGGAGTAGAGGGATCATATCTTGATATAATAAAGGCCATATATGAAAGACCTACAGCCAACATCATACTCAATGGGCAAAAACTAAAAACATTTCCCTTAAGAACAGGAACAAGACAGGGATGCCCACTTTCGCCACTCTTATTTAACATAGTACTGGAAGTCTTAGCCACAGCAATCAGACATGAAGAAAAAATAAAAGGAATCCAAATTGGAAAGGAAGAAGTGAAACTGTCATTATTCGCAGACGATATGATATTATATATAGAAAACCCTAAAGACTCCATCAAAAATCTACTAGACTTAATAAATGAATTTGGCAAAGTAGCAGGATACAAAATTAATGTCAAGAAATCAATGGCATTCTTATACACCAATGACGAACTCACGGAAAGAGAAACTAAAAAAACAATACCATTTACCATCGCGGCAAAAAAATTAAGATACCTAGGAATAAACCTAACCAAAGAAGTAAAGGACCTATTTGCAGAAAACTACAGGACATTGAAAAAAGAAATAGAGGAAGATATAAAAAAGTGGAAACACATACCTTGTTCATGGATTGGAAGAATTAACATCATTAAAATGTCCATATTACCCAAAGCAATCTATAGATTCAATGCAATCCCCATCAAAATACCAGTGACATATTTCACAGAACTAGAACAAATATTTCAAAAGTTCATATGGAACCAAAAAAGACCCCGAATAGCCACAGCAATCTTGAAAAAGAAGGACAAAGTAGGTGGGATCACAATACTGGATATCAGCTTATACTACAAAGCCACTGTAATCAAAACAGCCTGGTACTGGCACAAGAACAGGCATATAGACCAGTGGAACAGAACAGAGAATCCAGAAATTGACCCAAGACATTATGCTCAATTAATATTTGACAAAGGTGGCAAGAGCATACAATGGAGTAAAGATAGCCTCTTTAATAAATGGTGTTGGGAAAATTGGACAGCTACATGCAAAAAAATGAAACTAGACCATCAACTTACACCACACACAAGAATAAACTCAAAATGGATAAAAGACTTAAATGTGACTCGTGAATCCATAAAAATCCTAGAAGAAAATGTAGGCAACAAAATTTCGGACATCATACGCAGTAGAATCTTCACTGATACATCACCTAAGGCAACAGAAACAAAGGGAAAAATGAACACATGGGACTACATCAAACTCAAAAGCTTCTGCACAGCAAAAGAAACAACCATCAAAACAGATAGGGAATCCACTCCATGGGAGAGCATAATTGCCAATGACACATCAGATAAGGGGTTAATTTCCAAAATATACAGAGTGCTCATACAACTCAACAAAAGGAAGACAAAGAACCCAATTAAAAAATGGGCAGAGGAACTAAATAGACACCTCTCCCAAAAGGACATACAAATGGCTAAGAGACATATGAAGAAATGCTCAACATCATTAATCATCAGAGAGATGCAAATTAAAACAACAATGAGGTATCACCTCACACCTGTCAGAATGGCCGTCATCAACAAATCATCAAACAAGTGTTGGCGAGGGTGTGGAGAAAAGGGGACTCTAGTACACTGCTGGTGGGAATGCAGACTGGTGCAGCCACTGTGGAAAACACTATGGTGTTACCTCAAAAAATTAAAAATTGAATTGCCATTTGACCCAGTGATCCCACTTCTAGGAATATACCCTAAGAAGCCTGAAACACCAATCAGAAAAAATACATGTACCCCCATGTTCATAGCAGCACTATTTACAATAGCTAAGATCTGGAAACAGCCCAAGTGTCCATCAGTGGATGAATGGATAAAAAAGCTGTGGTACATATACACAATGGAGTACTATGCAGCTGTAAGAAAGAAAGATCTCTTATCCTTTGAGACGACGTGGAGGGACCTGGAGAGTATTATCCTAAGCGAAACAAGCCAAGCAGAGAAAGACAAATATCACATGATCTCACTTATTTGTGGAATATAATGAACATAGCAGTCTGAGGAACAGGGTAGACCCAGAGACGTGGAAGTAGGGTATAAACTGACACCCCTCAGGAGAGGGGGTGGGGGGGAGGGAAGAGATAAACCACAGAACTTATGCACATGTATGCATAAGTGATGGACATGGACAACAAAGCTGGGGACAGGGTGGGGGGATGGGGAGGAGGGTGTCAATGGGGAAAAAAAGGAGAAACCTCTGTAACAAAAATAAATTAATAAAATAAAAAAGAAAAAAAAAAAAAAGAATTGAACATAAAACCTGAATCCATACATGGAAGCAAACATAGGAAAAAGTTCCTGGCTTTTGTCTTGGCAACACTGTTTGGATATGATATCAAAAGCACAAGCAGTAAAAACTAAAATTAACAGGTGGGACTACATCAGACTAAAATGCTTTTGCACAGCCAGAGAAATAATTCACACAATGAAAAGGCAACCTCTGGAATGGGAGAAAATATTTGTGAACTATACATCATATAAGGGTTAATAGCCCAAATATATATAGAACTTGTATAACTCAATAACCAAAAGACACTATGATTTTAAAATAACCACCTGAACTAAGTAGACATTTTCCCAAGGAGGAGATACAAATGGCCAACAGGTACATGAAAAGGTGCTCAACATCACTAATCATCAGGAAAATCCAAGTCAGAATTACAGAGATATCACCTCACCAGTATTAGGATGGCTATCATCCTTCAAAAAGACAAGAACAGGGAACTTCTGTGCTCTCTCGGTGGGAATGTAAATTGGTTCAGTCACTATGGAAAAGAGTATGGGGGTTTCTGAAAATATTAAAAATAGAACTACCATACGACAACTGAAGTGTCCATCAACAGATGAATAAAGAAAATGTGAATACATACAAACACAATGAAATATTGTTCAATCAAGAGGGAAAAAGGAAATCCTGCCATTTGCAACAATGTGGATCAACCTTGAGGGCATTTTGTTAGCAACATGAGTCAACAGAGAAGATAAATACTGTTATGATATCACTTGTACATGAAATTTAAAAAGGCTGAACTCAGGAAACAGAAGCTAGAATGGTGGTTCCTAGGGGCTGGGTGAGGGAAATCGGGCGGATGTTGATCAAAGTGTACAAATGTGCGGTTAGAAGAACAATAATAAAGGTCTAATGCTTTATTATATGCTGTAGAGTTGTTAAGAGACTAGATCTTATATGTTCTCACCACATAAAAGAAATGATAATCTGTGTGATGAAATTGTTAGCTAATACTACAGTGGTAATCATATTGCAGTATATAAATGTATCAAATCAATATGTTGTATACCTTAAACTTATACAATGCACAATGTCAAATGCCAAGTATATCTTAAAAGGTATTCTTTTAGTGAGAGATTTACAGGGGAGATAACTCCACCTCCGACCCATCAACTACTGTCAAACTGAAGGATATGAATCGGTCATCAGCTTCACCTGGATTTTTATATACTCCTAAGTGGTTTCATTGTGTCTATCCTCGAGCAGCAACTGGGTCCATTCTCACCCCCGTATCCAGAGCAATTTTGTTAAAAGTCGAAGTCTAGTTACGAAAACTGGTCTCATTCAGAGCATCAGACATATGTGTAAAATGATTTTCAAGGCTATGTAGAATATGGTCTTTCCATTGCTTCTCCGATCTGTTTATAAAACTTAGAACATGCTCACTTTTGTCCAGGCAGCCAGACTCCTTGCTGTTCTTTGGACACAACAGTGTCTGCTCTCACCTCCAGAAGCACTTTGCACGGCTCTGTTCTCACTCACCTCTTGCTGGGTCTCATTCACGTGTCACTTTTTCAATGATGCTTTCCCAGGTCACTCTATCTGTAATCACACACACACACACACACACACACACACACACACACACAAAGTTCATCATTGTGCTTTGTTTTTCTCTTTGAATCTAATAATGTTTAATATTCTCTCTCATATATATGATGCATATACATATGTATGATACATATATATCACGTCTCCTATATCATATACATATCTCATATCACATATATGTAGTGATAAATACAAATACCCAAATGTAAGTACTTTTAAAATTTTATATAATGGATTATATACATTTTAGTTTTAGGTTAAACATTATCTTGAAAACATCGCCTTGCCGTTGATGGTATTTGTTGCTCTTTACAGATGTGCTTGCATCAAACTGAGCCTCAACATTCGGTCATTGGCTTATATTTCAGAAATATTTTTATCACAGTATCTATTATATTTTTTCACACGTGAAGAGAATGAAATGACCATTTACTATCCACATATTGTTTTCAGGATGATGGCTCAGGAACACTTACGCGTCTCCGGTGATACTGGCTTTACATTTCTTAGAAGTGATTGTTTCCCTCTTTGCTGTAGCGACCGTGAGCCTAGGGCCCGCCCACCTGGCTATTCCAGCACATACAAAGGATCTTATCACGTGTTTTCATCACCGACATTACATGAGTTTTATCTTATGTTTCCTATTATTTTCGTTTTCCATTGATTCCCACTTATTTTAATGTTTTATTTTGTTGTCCATTATGTAGTTTTGGCATTGACACAAATTAACTTATATGGACACAAGACATACACACAAATAGAATTCTGATTTCTCAATGCCAGGTATAAATGCCACATTCCTATCACTACAGCTTGTTCATTCCCAAGAGTGTAGAATAAATGTATTGCTTATCCTCCACAAGGGACTGCAAGTTCATCCGAATCAAGGCCAGAGGCCCTTCCACATGTCCTTACCAGCACAGAGCATATTCAGCCATTTTACTCATTGAATGACTGTTTCAGGATAAATATTTGTTAAGGAAATTATTATAAAATATTATTTCTCAATATAGAATATAGGCCTTCATTTTTTAAACTAGAAATAGTTTAAATTTCTATGACTTGTGAATTAATTGAACAGACCAGAATGTAAGAGGAGTAATTGATTTAACTGAACTACTTGAAAAGAGGAGAAGGGGTCCATTTGAAATTAGTATACAAAAGCTACCAGAATTCAGACTCATAAGGAATTGGTTATGTTTACTAGCTTTTTAGTGATGTTCCCAATGACCAGAGGAACATCCAGCTGGCAGAGCCTACTCGAGCAGAGAAACTGCTGGTGCACATGGCATCAGAGATGGGAGGAGAAGGCCCTAGAAAGGGGCTCTGCCTGCCACCCAGGCCCTGGAAGGACAAACGGGTACACACGCCTAGGTGTCAGTAGAGACGAGTATGCATTTCCCATGGTTCTTCATTAAGTCTTAGCCCTCATATAAAGGAAAGAACAAGCTGTGTGCAAAAATAAAGTTTTCATTTCCACACAGTAGATATTTAACGCTTGCCACATTTGGAATCAGTGCTGATATGACTATATGAGTCAATTACTTCCATATGGATTTAAAAGGACAGTCTGTATAATTTGACAGTGTGAGTCTTTCTCAATACTGAAAATCTGGAAAGAATTACAGAAAAACATCGTTCTAAGTGAGAGATGCCAATTTGTATCGTGTCTATTTATATAAGACCATCAAAAAGTAAAAAAAGCCATATTTACACATTTCATATTTACACTTGTTCTTCCATGCTAAGTGCTTCTGATAAGAACAAATGTTACATCTAACACTTATTGTTTTCCATATTTAAAAAAATTATGTTTCTTACCTTATTCTTCCATACAAAACACTAGTGCAAACCAAAACAATAAAATGAGGTATTCTGAGCAATTTATATAACTTTTCAGTACTCTGTATGTGTTTCTTCATCTGTGAGATTAGGTCAGCGATAGTTGGTGTGTCATGAGACTTTTTTATTATGAAATGAATTAATTTCTCTTAGAATAGTGCTTGGCACTTATTAAGTACTGAAAGAGTGTTTGCTTTATTATTAAATATAAATATCTGTTACAGAAAATTAAAATTCATAAAATGAGTGCAAAAATAGATTCCAACAGTTAACTTCTAAGCCAAAAGCAATATGGAAGGTTCATACCACTAGGGAGATTTTGAGCCATTCTGGGAGCTAAAAGCAAATCTTGTGAAAAGGGAAAATTAAATACTATTGAAACTCTACCAAGTACTAGGTATTTTGTATACATGATTTTGTTTTCTTTCTCCCTACAGTACAGCAAGCTTGAAAAACTCGTCAACATTTCATTAAAAAAAATAAATAAAAAAGAAACGTTAAGTTGCTCACATTTTCTTTGCCTGTAGAGTCAACCACACATCTAAACTGATGTATATCTGGCTCTAAATTATGCATTGTTTCCAAGTATTGTTCTATCACGTATTGTTTCCAGATAATGGTATTATTGACGTCTCCTTATAGAAAAGAGCATAGCATCTTACAAACCCCTAAACTATTAAGGATTTTAATATTTCCTATAAAATTTCTGTCTGTTTGTGAGAAGAGATTTTTTTTTTCTCTATTACCTTTATAAAGTACCAAATTCTGTCCTAGCTTATGGGATACAATGATAATTGTATCCATCAATGTAAAGAAAAAATGAATGGGTGTGTCCATGGAAAAGAAACTGAGTTTCTTCCTTCCCAAGTTCTGCGCTCCACTGCTCCTTAAATTAAATCCATTTAAGCCCTGGCCAGTGTGGCTCAGTTGGTTGGAGCATCGGCCCATATGTCAAAGGGTCATGGATTAGAATCCAGGTCAGGGCACATACCTAGGTTGCAGGTTCCATCCCTGGTGCGAGCATGAATGAGAGGCAACCAATAGATGTTTCTCTCTCACATTGATGTTTCTCTCTCTCTATCTCTCTAAAATCAATGAACATATCCTCAGGTGAGGATTAGATAGATAGATAGATAGATAGATAGATAGATAGATAGATAGATAGATAGATAATCCATTTAGGCACAGGACTGAAACTGTTTAGGTACAAGCAACAGAGAGACAGCAGCTAAAGGACCATCACAGTTAGATGACAATGCATCAGCAGTGGAGGAAGAAGGGAAAAACTGACTCACAGTTTTGAGGTGACAGTAGATTTTGAAGCACAGTGAGCCATTTCTCTGCCAAATCAAGTCAGTGATCCTTGGGGAGAATTTTCTCTCTCTTCCTGGAGAACTCATGCATGACTGGAGGGGATGATTAGATGTTGAAAATTTAAGATTTGTTGACATTTTATTTATTTTTTTTGTTAAAAATTTTTTTTCCTTTTGTTGATTTTAGAGAGAGAGGAAGTGAGAGGGAAAGAGAGATAGAAACATCGATGAGAGAGAACATCGATTGGTTGCCTCCTGCATGCCCCCCACTGGGGATCGGGCCCACAACCTGGGCATGTGCCCTGACCAGGAATCGAACTTGCGACCTCTTGGTGCATGGGTCGACACTCAACTACTGAGCCACACCAGCAGGGTGATTTGTTGGCATTTTAATATTAAAACAAAATCTGAATGTTTCTATTACATTGTGTAAAAATAATTAAGTGTGTCTTGGGCTCTTCAGAAGGCTATATTTTTACAACCAGTTTAAATGAACAGCCTTGCTATTCTTGGTGTAACAGTACCACAACAGTTTCAAAACTTTGTGCCAGGACATTGTTCAGAGAAATAAAACCCACAAAAATAAATAAAATGTGTTTCAGAAGCTGAGGTACATCTATACAATGGGATACTGTGCAGCTGTAAGGAAGAAAGATCTCTTACCCTTTGAGACGACATGGAGGGACCTGGAGAGTATTATGCTGAGCGAAATAAATCAGTCAGAGAAAGACAAGTATCACATGATCTCACTTATTTGTAGAATGTAATGAACAAAAATAAGCTCATGAACAAAATAGATCCAGAGACATAGATGCAGGGAACAGACTGACAAACCTCAGAAGGAAGGGGGTGGGAGGTAGTAAGAAATAAACCAAAGAACTGATATGCACATATGCACAACCAATGGACACAGACAGCAGTGCAGTGAAGGTGGAATGGGGCAGAGCGGGGAGGAGGGTGTCAAGGGGGGAAAAAGGAGGGACATCTGTAATAAAAAATTAATAAATTAAATATTAAAAAATAAATAAAATTTGTTCCAGGAATATGGCAAATATTTCAATGAGTTTCATGTGGATTCAATCAACCTGAAAAGGGTTTCCAATCCCTTTTCTTTCCTCTTCTCTCAGTGAGCACACGAGCGTCCTTCCAGCTCTCAGCATGACCGGGACGCCAGCGCCGCTCTTCCGAAGCATCCTCCACTGTGTTCTCTCTGCTGTGTCCGCATCTCCAAGGAGCCTGCCCTTCATCTAGCTTGGATTCTGGAACTGCTGTGATCATAAACGCAATAAGGTAACGTTCTGGTTAACTGCTTGATGTATGAACTTGCAAAAGTCAGTACCTGTCGGTACAGTCAGTACCTGTATATGGACAGAGACTCCAATCTTTAGCCAACGGTAAAAGGAGATTGAAAATGATGGAAATGGTTCTGCAATATCCCAGTGTTGTAGAAGGGCAAGTGTTTTGTATTGTTTGCTCTTTCTGATAACTGCAAGGCCCTGGCCGCAGGTAGGTAACTGTTCTCTCTTCTGTAAGTCCCAGACCCCCTCTTCATTCTGGACAGCTGTTCTGTTTCATCCTGCGGAAAGTTCTGTTATCCCTTCCCTGGAATGGGGTGGAAACACACCCACTGTGGTTTGCCTTTACCTCTTGTCTAGTGCTGCTATGTGACGTAAGGACACCTGCTTCTATTATAAGCACTCAGAAATAAACACCTCCTTGCTCTAATGTTTTCTACAGAAAAAGCAAATGCACTGAAAAAGGACAATAGAAAATTCACTTGAATAAAAATACGTGAGAGCAAAGGGTTGTAACGGGACATTCTACCTGCTCTGATAAACAAATGTTGTCAAGTAAAACATGTCACTTAATAGAAATGTGACAGCAAAGAGCCACTGCCAAATGATTCATAAGGGGAACATTTCTTGACATTTAGGAAAATTCAGCTTTTGGAAGTCACCTGTTGTGTAGTCGCACAGGCATTCAAGTTAATCACTAGTGTATCACAGTGACCCTGCATATCATCAGACTGTTCTTTTCCATCATTGATCACCACGGCTTTCATATGTGTAGATAAACTCATGTGTGCAATCCCTGGACGTATAACTCCGGAAAACAAAAATCAAAGGATTGAAGTGGATTCTGATACAAACAGTTTAAAATGATTCATTTAATGCAAATATGTCACAGAAGTGCCCGAGGCATTATGGAAAGAATACCTTTTGCATAAGTTAGTTTCAGTCCCTGTGCTGATTTGTTTGTGTGGCTACCAGTAACACACGATTACTGCATCAGGTGGCCTGTGTCCTAAAGCATTTGAAACGTAAAGAGAATACTCTTTTCAAAAACAATGATTACTTCCATTTTATTCATTTTATGTCTGAAATCTTGGAACTGGGACTAGTAAAGAGGAGAAAAACAGTGGGCATTGTTAAAAATTATATTTGGAAGCATTGGTAAATGAGTAAAGGTGTGTGGCTGTATTTAGGTAGGGAACATATTCATACAAGACCGTATAAAATCTGCTGGAACATTTAAAGCTCAGTGTGACTTCCAATAGAAATGATTTTTATTAAAATTTATTCCTGACTTTTTTTTTCTTCCTAATTTGGGACATAGCACCAATTCCTACTAAAATAAAGGTAAATCAGAAGTTTATTGTTCAGAGACATTCAGCTCTTGTTTTCTCTGCTGACACCACCAATATGAATAATGACAAGCCCAGTGATGAAGGTGTTTTTATGATGCAAATCTCTCCAGGAGGAGAGGATTATAGTCATCATGAGTTTATTTCACAATTCAGCTTCTTTCTCTAGCAAGCCACTATAATGAGATCAACTGTGCCCTTTCTGGAGACTGGAAAGTACAATTCCAGAGGATCACAGCACGATTGATTTGGGTCCTTCAGCCATCCTGGCTGTGAGTGCCTAAGGACTCCCGGTCCATGCAGAGATTTGCATCTCTGATGATGAGACGAGCAGGATGACTCCACTGTGGTTTAGCCCATTTTGAGAAAGGAGAAAATCTGCCAGTTTGTGTTTGTGAAAGAAAATATAGGTCACGTTTTAATATCAGCTACATTCTCTTTATAATAATCTATCTTATTACACCAACACAATTATTTCATCTGTTGAGTGAATTATCCTAGAGCCCCTCCCCACCATCTACTCCCTCCTTAATTTGGGAAATTAATTATTATCACATTATTTCATAATTATTAATAAATAATAATTTCCCTAACGACATTGTGAGATTTAGGTCTGGCAAGAGATACAAGACTGGCAAAGTGTTTGGGATATAACACTTGTTCAATAAATACACCCCCCGCCAAAAAAAAAGTAATAATATATCATGATATCACTTGCTAAAAAAAAAATGGCTTTTACTGTATTATTTTCCGTGACAAGTAAATATCAGAAGACTTCTACCGTGTAGTCCTTACCAGTGTCCATATAGAACATATGAAAAATAAGGCTTAACACAAGTAACTAGACAAACACATTGTCAGTTCAATTGATGACAGAGGACACTTTTATACAGCAATTTGTGGGACAAAAATTCTACAGAGCATACTTCAGGAAATGAAAACTAATTAGCAGTGTTCATTTGGAACCTGTTTCACATACGATGAATCACAGGATGAAACATTCATTTAACCATGTCAAATCATTATGAGAAATATATTCTTAGGTGTGTTTCTCTGTGGGTTACACACACCCACACACAGAGAGAAAGATAGAAAAGGCTTTACTGATATCACTGGGCATGGTCTTACACATGGCAATTCTGTGTGACATTTTGTAAATTGTCTGATTACTGCAGTCATTGGTTAGAGAACTATAAATTTGATTATGAGGAAGACAGAAGAATTTATTTCATGTCCCAAATGTATCTGTTGGCTATGGCTCACCTTGCTTTTGCTTCCTTTTCTCCTACACACTCATTTTCTTTTCCATGTTTGAAAACAAAATTGCCACACGTTCACTTTCTTTTTAACTGATTAAAGGACATTCTGCTGTATTTGGAAACGTTCTCCGCATCCTGCACCTCCTCTTGTCCCTCTCTTCCACTTGCCTTGCTTCTTGCCTTCATTCTGTAGCCATCAGGCTCCAATAAACTCTTCTCGGAAACAAGACTACATCATCAGGGTTACTGTGACAAACAGAAAAGAAATAAACATAAGCAAGCTTTAGCTCAAAGGGATCCACGGGGAAAAATCGATGACATGGAAAAGAGCGAAGTTACCGAGGAATGAGGTTGTATCTTCCAACTTGTACACAAAGGAGAATAAAAGGAAACAAGACACTGGATTACAAAGCTGAGTTGATGTCAACACATGAAAAGTAAAGTGCAAAATGAAGGCAATTAACTGGATAATTGGAGCAAAACCGAACAATTTTGCCTCAATTAAATGGTTACTTCACTTGAAAGTAATTTTGGACTTGACTTCTCCTGAATGGTCTGATAAAATTATTCATTAATGTGCTGCAGGGGTGGGAAGAGTACATTATTGTCTCCAAGGGACTCCCCTGAAAATGAAATGACAGATTTTTTTCAAATAGAGAAAGTGATGGGTGGGGAACCTTATCTAGTAATGCCCATATGATAGCTGTTTTATAAATTCATCCTTGGTCTTTTTCTTACATCTCTGTCCATAAGCATTCTGCTTCTGACAGTTTATCCTTTACCCTTTTATATTAACCAGCTGAGAAATCAACAGAGGTATACAAAATCAAGTTCATATTTTGTTTGATATTTTAATTCTGGTTCTCCAACATATCTGGCCATAAATAATAAGGAGAAACAGCATTTATTGATTTCCTGCTCTGGACTAGATGTGATAAGCATAGCTCTAATCCATGCAGAAACAATCAAGATGAAAATCATTATTGCAATTTTGCAGACAAAGGAGTAAAGACTTCAATAACTCAGAGAACCTCACTGAGGTCACACAGTTAGGCAGAGACCAAGCTGAAATTAATTTCTAAGTGTATCTGACCCTAAAGGCCATGGCATTTCCACTGCTATTATTTTAAATATTGGTTCTGTGATATTCTTATTTTTTAAATCTCCGTTTGTTCTGTCTCTCTTAAGAGCAGGTGTAGTAAAGTGAAACATTAATTTATGTTTAGGATCAGTGGCTTTCAAACATTTTTTAACATGGTTGTTTAAAAAAACGAGCACATTCCCCAATACATTCTTCGTTTTCTCCGTGAGGGAGCCAGAAAGATAATTTAAAAAGTAAATCAGATTGTGTCATTACCTCACCTGCTCAGAAGCCTTCAGTGACCTATCCCACTTTGACTAATATCCCAAACCCTGGACATGCCAGGAAACCTCTCATGGGCTGGCTCCGCTCCTTGCTCCCCTCCTCCCACGTCCCAGCGTTCACGACTCCCTGCATTTCTGGCATTTTTCTTTTTTTCAGACATGCCATGACTTTTCATGTCGTGGGGCCTCTTCTTGTGAGTCACCTCTTTACCTCCTTGTGACCTCTGCTAAAATACGACATTTAGTCCAGCCTAACTTAAATAGCATCTTTCTCATACCTCACCATGTTCTATCCACTGTGGCTACCTTATGACTTTCCATTGCGCTTATCATCAGCAGAAGTTCAATTACAGATTCATTTGTTTGCTTTCTCATTTTATGAAAACTTGGCATTTAGCAGCTCTGTTATGCTCCCCAGAACTTAAAGGATGGCTGGCATAGAGCAGTCAGTGTTCACTGGATATTTCTTTTTTTTATCCTCGCCCGAGGACATTTTTGCATTTATCTTGAGATAGAGTGGGAGGGAGAGAGGGAGGGAGAGAGAGAGAGAAACACCGAAGTGAGAGAGACACATCGAGTGGTTGCCACCCCCACACGACCCCAACTGGGGCCGGGGACAAACATTGGATATTTCTTATATGGAAAAAATATATATATAAAACTGTCCTTTCTTGTATTAAATATTAATACAACAACACTTATTTCTCATTTTTTAGATAAAACTAATAGAAATTCTGCCCTGGCCAGTTTGGCTCAGCGGTTAGAACGTCGGCCTGCGGTCCAGAGAGACCGGGTTCGGTTCCCGTTAAGGGCACTTGCCTCGGTTGCAGTTTGTCCCCAGCCCTGGTTGGGTTGTGCGGGAGGCAGCCACTCGATGTGTCCCTTTCACATCAATGTTTCTCTCTCTCTCTCTCTCTTCCTCTATCTCCCTCCCACTCTATCTGAACAAAAAATGGAAAAATGTCCTCAGGTGAGGATAAAAAAAATGAATAAAAAAAAATAATAGAAATTCTAATATCATTTGAATACTCCACAATGGATTATCCCACACTCCCATAGGGAGGGAATACTTTGTTTTGGAACACATTCATTTGGATTATTGAAATATTGTAACCTAATAATTATGTTAATATGACCTAACGGTCTTCTTTCCCATTCAAATTAGAAACCATTGACAGTTAATCTTAAATTAGCCAATTCAAATTCAATTATCACCTTTTCTTCCCCTAGCAAAGCTGTGCAGACAGCCTGACCAGGGCACAGTTGGTGGCCTGCTACCATGGCAGCACCGCGTTCTGTGGTGAGCTGGGCCATAGATGCCACTTTGTCATGCAATGTATATACAACTTAGAGCATGGAGGACAGAGAAAGAGATGGTTACCTGAGTAAATTAACACCGAAGATAAAGTGAAAAGAAGACTTGAGCCAGGCATGCTCAGACATTACTCCAAAAGTTCTCAATCAGATAGACCACCTGCCTTCTCCTGAATGGAAGCCAGTGAAAAGGTAGAAACAGTGTAATAGTGTAACTATAATGGCCCTCCTTCCCCATGGGACTCTGAAGCCACAGAAAGGAAGCTTCCCTCATATTACACTGGCTTCTGTTCCTGAATCAGTTTGACTCAAGTATCAGGCTTCTGATGAATCAAAGTTGTGGATGATGCTCGTGGGGAAGGAGCTAAGTGTTCTTTCAGGACAGCTCCCCACCTCTGAGGCAGCACACACAGGACTGGGCAAGCTGTTAGTGCAAATCTGTGCTCCCCCCAAGCCTCTGAAATATGGTCTAAAAATTCATTGGCTTTTTTTATGTCCTACTCTAAATCATACCTTGTTAGATTACCCCAACAAAGATCCTCCAAGGCTATGCAATCAGATTGATTGTTAGTATAAATATACTCTGATAATAACAGGAATCCCAGATTTCAAAATGAATCCTCCTGAATATCAGATTTCTAGGAAGAAATTGAAAAATTATAATTTGCATTTGTCTGTGAGGCTCCCACAGCAGTGTACCACAGCGTGGGTGGCTGAAACAACAGAAATGTATTGTCTCAGTTGCAGAGACTATAGGTTCAAGATCAAGGTGTTCGCAGGTTTGATGTCTCCTGAAGCCTCTGTCCTTGGCTTGTCGATGGAGGTACCCCATCTTGTATCCTCCTCTGTCTGCACGCATCCCTGCTGAGTCAGGCGTATTGAGTTAGGGCCACACTCGTAGGACTTCATTTAATCTTAATCACCTGTTTAAAGGACATATCTTCAGATAAAATCACATTGGAGGTTAGAGCCTCAACCTATGAATTTTGACTAGAACACTATTCAGTCTATAACATAGTCCAAAAATTAAAATACACGTACAAAGATCAAAATTTTTACATTGAAATTTAAAAGGTTAGAACAAAACAGAACTTCTCAATTTGATAACCTCTGTGGTGGCAGGAAAAAGTGTGAGTTTCTGGATGATTTCAGGACCTTTCAGGAATTACCACCTGAGTTGTAGCTCACTGGAAATGCTAAACTTTGTTCAGAATTTTAAAAACTATATTAGTTCATCGCCAGGATGTGAAAAGCCAAAAACTTAATTAAAAAAAAGTATTGCCAAAGCTGGCCCCAAATCCACCAAATTTCAAATATAAGTAAAAAATCAGCCTTTTAAAGGTTCGTGGAAACTAACATTTTGTGTTGGTTTAACAGACCATAGCAAAAGTTTAATAGAGACTGAGGATAGTAGGGTAGGTAGTGAGAACCCTGAGAAAGAAGACACCTACAAAGAAGGGCTTCTGGTAGCTAACTGACTCAAATACAACAAACAAATAAACAAAAACCAGAGCCTCGCAGCCATTTCTACACAGGGACCTCTTGCAAACTGAACTTCAAGGAGAGGTCTGCACTGAGCTACCTGCCTCTGCACTCAGCTGCCTGCTTGCTCTGTGATTCTTTGATCTGAACCAGTTCTTATAAAGGAGTTTCTGCAATCCTATTTCAACCAGTAGGACTGAAGCTTTCCCCATCCAATCAGAACTGCATAGATCTGCCAATCAGAGTGGCTCTATTCTGACCAATCAGGACAAACTGTAAGGATTTGGAGTCCTCATTTGCATGAAGACAAATTGATCAGGGACCAGGGGTGGGGGTTTTGTCTGTATAAGCCAGCTTTCCTGTGGCTCTGAGAGCACACTTTTCCTTTCCACCAAAGACTGAAGACTGCTTTTTCCTGAGCTAAAATACCAAAGATGTCTTCTTGGAGCAGAGTGGAGCAGACCAGCGCAAGCCAGAGCAGACTGGCACAGAACAGAGCCCACCAGTGGAGGGCAAAGCAGACTGGCACAGAGTAGAGTAGAGCAGAGCTGTCTAGCTAGAGAGGCACCTGGCCCAAGGCCTCCCCATAACCATGTTGTTTATATAGCAGTGCTGTATCACAATTAAGCTGTTTTTCACTGAATAAAATATTCTTCTTCATCATACCCCTAACTGGGGATTCCTGTTGGTGTTGAATTGGCACCAATGACCATCAGTTGAGAAAAGTTGGAAATTCTTAATTTAATCTTCTCTAGAATGTCATTCTATTGCTGGAAAAAAAGAGGGGGCGGAGAATGAGATTTATCAAGAAAAGAAGTTAAATTATGTTTAACATGTACTCTGTGGTGGCTGGGGATGGGTAGAGAGGAAGTAGCCTGTGCAATCGTCGCTGTCCACCCTGTGTTTTCTGTAATGTAGATGGCCTTAGAAGATCCAGGTAAAACACATGTGGCAAACATACTTCCTGGGTGGTGCTGTGCATTTTCTGTTATAATGTATCAAGAAGCATATGTCAGGTTGTTCTGCCACTGGTGATGCTAGGCTTGACCATTTAGCTAAGGCAATGATGCCCAGTGTTTGCATTTAAAAGTCAGTTTTTCTTTACAATGAGGAATAAAATATTGGTACCACTAGCTTATCCTGTCACCTGCCCTCTAAAAAGTCTTAGTAATTTCTAATTTTCTTTTTTTTCCTCTCTCATTGACACTTCTTACTCTGTGTGTTTTTGCTTTCTCTCTCTCTTTTATTCTTAGTTTGATTAGCTAGTAGTGTGTTAGTTGTTATACTGCTTATTGTCTATAAGCCAAAATGTGATGGATTAAAACAACACGCATTTATTATTTTACAATATCTGTGATTAGGAGTCACCCAAGCATAGATGCTTCTGGCACAAGGGGTCTCATGAGACTGAAAGAAGGGTGTTGGTGAGGTTTGTGGTCTCATCTAAAGGCTTGACTACATGAGGGTCCACTTCCAGGTTTATGATTGGTGGTAGGGTTCTGTTCCTCCCAGGGGACTGGATGGTGACTTTCCCGTTTGTTGTCATGTGGGCCTGGTCACAGGGCAGCTCACAGTATAGCAGCTGGCTTCGTTTAGAACAAATGATCCAAGACTTTGGGAAAGAGTGTGCCAAAAACCAAAGGCACAAGAATGCTCAGACCTAAACTCAGAAATGACATCTTGTCACCTCTGCTACATTTATTAAAAGTGGATTATTAAATATAGCCCACACTCAAGAAAAGAAGATTATACAAGTGTTTGAATACCAGGTGAAGAGTATTAGGAGTTATTTAATAGGTTTCTTACCATAAGCAGTTTGTCATTTTATATTTTTTTCTTAAACTATTGCTTATTTATTAGTTTATACATTTCAGGTTTCTATATTTGTTTTTTATAGCCATCTCTTTTTTTCCTAAACTTTTTGGATGGATATTTAATTGATGTAGTTTCAGCTTTTATTCCTATGATTTATTTAAAGATTTGAAGATATTCTCTGCTTGCTACTTTATTTTATCCCACATATGCTACTTGATATATTCTTATACATGGTATTTTGATTAACATCATTCTATTAAAAAAAATCTTCATCCAGTAAAACTGTTTTCCTGCAAAATTCTCAACTGTTTCACTCGATTACAGACTAAGAAAGTATCTTTCTGATCTAGCATATGTATTTCATTATTTTCATGCAAAGTGAAAATTGAAGAATTTTTTCTTTTTTAAAATTGTGATTGGGATATACTGGTAGAGTGACTAAATGTTTCATTTTGTCATAGACAGTCTTGGTTCATAACTCCTGTCCCAGAGTAATTATTCATAGCACCTCCTTTACACTAATAAATATTTTGCTTTGTATGCAAAGGCATTCGGTCACACCAACAGTGGGCGTTATTTGCCTCCTTTGTATGTGTGTGTGTGTGTGTGTGTGTGTGTGTGTGTGTGTGTGTGTGTGTAGAGAGAGAGAGAGAGTTTGTAATTTACTCAGGTACCATTTTCTCATAGGAAAATGGAACCCCAAAAATTGCTAGAAGATTCAAAATAAGAAAACTTTTAAGAAATCAGTTTCTAGGTAACATCCGTTACCCTTTTAAAGAGCATTAATTATAATTTAGACTCTGTCCTGATTGAGTAACTTTTACCACTAATGAATTTTAACATAAGTGACTCAATATAAGAGAGTGACCAAGGTCATCAACTGAGACTCTGAAAGCCTTGGCTTTGAAAACTGCCATTACCCTGTGCCCTTCACTAGGAACTTCAACTCTGACAATTAGTTTCCTATGACATAAAATTATAATAATTTCATAGGATTGTTGTGAGAGTTAAGTGCCCAATAACTAACAGAAGACTAGTAATTTGTCATTATCATTCATTATAGCGATTAGTGTTTAAATCCTTTTTTAGAACTCTTTGATTTTAAGATTTTGAAAATTGATAAAAAGTAAATGCTTGCAAATGTTTTTCTTCTGTGTTAATGGTTATCAAGGAAGTATTTTCTGTATCTGTCCTCAGAGACAAGTCCTTAGTCTTTTTCTTTTTTATTTCCTTATTAGTTTTGTAATCCTATTAAGAGAAAAGTAAAGAAAATATAGCTGTAGAGTATATTTCTGGAACAATAAACAGTACAATTTCAAAATGTATTTTTTGCAACCAAATATGATTTTCAATTTCTTTCTTGCATCTTATATACATAAAAGGTTACTGTAGGCAAACTGAAGCCCTCCAGTAATGTCTTGGTAATATTTTCCATCTCCATGGCCCCAGAAACTGTTACAATCACTAGAACTTTAAAATGAATGATTTACTTCCACTTAATAAATAAGTAAAAAAAATGTAGAAACCACCAATGGGCACTCATTTAACTCAATACATCAACAGCAACAATGAATATGTGTTTACAAAAATACATTAAAAATGTGCTTCACAAAAAATTTTTTAAAAAGAGACTTATTCAGTAAAATCTGGTGAAACATTTGAAAAGCAAATAAGGCAAAGACTTTTTTTCAGGCCATGTGACGAAATATAAGTTTGATTAAGTTCAATGAAAATCTAAAGAAAATGTAACAAAATATAAACAAGTATTTGACTTTCTAAGGATAACACTGTTAGAGAAATGTTTAAAAACATAGAAACTACTATCATATAAAAAATGTAAATGTTATGCATCAGAAGGCAGGATAAAACTCAGACTGCTGACAGAAAAGGGGATAATTGATACATTAAAGACAATGAATTAGCATATTAATATAATAAAATATAAAAATGTATTAAACAAGTAATGGCCGAGTATGGTAAACTGTGAAAGGTTTGAACGGTTTTCACAAAAACAAAGAATAAGCAAGCAAGAAATGATAGCAAATAAATAAATATATATAAACATTTAAATCTTAATAAAGATCTGTGAGTAGAAACATACTATTTTCAACTATAATACTTCTAATATTTAGAGTTAAATAACAACATTAATAAATTTATCTCTTATATGATTTATAGAATGTGAACCTACTTATATACTTGACCTCATAGTTTAATTTCAGGATTTCATCTTAAAACTATAACCAGAAATTGTAATGAAGATATATGTGTAAACAGAAATGTAGATCATAATGTAATAATGGAATATTAAGAACCCAACTAACCAAAAAGAAAACAATTTATAAATTACCATTTTAATTTCTTTTATATATTGATTTTTAGAGAGAGCAGAAGAGAGCAAGAGAGAGAGAGAGAGAAGGAGGGAGAGAAAGAGCAACATTGATTTTTTTGTTCCACTTATATACGCATTCAGTGGTTGATCCCTGTATGTGCCCTGACCAAAGATCAAGCCTATAACCTTGGCATATCAGGAGGATACTCTAACCAACCAAATGAGCTACCCAGCTAGGGCTAAAGTACTATTTTAATAGAGCGGTAACATAGACTATAATTGTGTAATCATTAAAAATTTACTGTTATTATGAAAGTGCTCACAATATGATTGTAAATGGAATAGCATTATTCACAGCAAGTAAGTACAGTGTGCTCTGAATTTTTAGCAAAGTATATGCTTCTCTTTGAGATTTTTGAGATTTCCGGCTATATCTTTTCCTTTATGCTTTTCTATATTTCTTACTTCTCTAAATAAACTCATGCTACTTTCATAAATAGGAAAAAATTAACAAATAAATATTTAATGCGGTAAAGAAGAAATTATTTCATTCTCTATTATTCTTTTTCATTATGCATTGAAATCATTTTGGATTGGAATAGTAGGTTGACAGTGAGCCTATACCTAACTCTGTGGGCCCATGGTTTCCAAACTGAGATATCAAATAACAGTTTTAGACAAAGACCTACTTCCAAACCAGTATCTCTCTTGAATTTCTATTGCCCTTTTCTCTTTGTCATTCTTATTTTAGCTTTGTAAGCTATTCTAATTTACATTTCTTTTTGTTAATTTGCATACACAGTAATCTTAGTTATTATGTGGTTTGGTGCCCTATTTACCCTCCTCACCCCAAACCACTAAAAGGATCTGAAAGCATTTCATGGCAATGCCAGCACCTCCATATCCTAAGCACTTTTTGGTCACTCTTTTGTCTGTTGTATTTGGATCTGTTGACTGTTCTCTCCTTGAACCTCTGACAACTTTATCTTTCATGATACTGCTCTCCTATTTCTCCTCAGGTGATTCCTTTTGTGGAGACCTTCTCCTTTTTCTTTCTTTTTGGGCTCACATTTTACTTTTTGGTATAGGTTGCTCTTGGCATCATAGCCTAGGAAAATATATCAACTTAAGGCTGTAAGGTGCTACAGTGGATTGCAACCAAAATCAATGCAAAAACTAGCAGTAGATAGCCTTCCCATTCCCAGTGTTTAGATTTTCTTCCATAGAAGAATGAAATGGGGAGAAGTAGGGAGGAAATTGAGTTATGGATATTTACTTTCTTTACTATATTAACATGTCAGAAATGATGTTATGAATCAGTAGATCCTGAGGATTCTCAGATGTATAGACTCTTCACCATATTACCTAAGTCCCAGTCTTCACGATCTCTTTGAATGATCACTGCAGATTGAACACCAGATGATTCCAGAAGGTGGTGCTTTTCTAGGAATGAGCGTTTTATTCATTTGTGTGAAGCATATTCTCATTATAACTGCAAATTAGCAGGGGTCCCTCAAATTAGGAAGTTGGGAGTTTAAGATATCAGTTCATTCTCAATTCTACTAAAATCCTATTATTGATTTTCTTCATTTTTGTTATCAAACAAAACAAAAAACCTACAATATCCTCCTCAAACTACCTGCTCATTATACTACTTTCTTTCTTCTCCTTATCTGTCTTAATATAGTGAATTAATTATTATAACAAAATAAAAAGAATATTTCAATACTCACATACTTTTTGCTTTTTTAAAAAATGATTCCCTTTCTGATAAAAATCACCCCAACCATTCTTCCCTTTCTTATGTTTGTCTTTCTAATTATCTTTAAAAATATTCTTCAATGTTGAACACACATTTTGTTTTTATCACGTTTCTTTCTTGATCAATAGTTTCCATCAATCACTTGGATATTGATTTTTCTCATAAATTTCCTTTTATTTTCATTTTATTGTGTTGGTATAATCTATTTTAGACAGTATTGTATACTCAATATTTTAAATAATACTACATGGTCATGATTTCAGTGCTGGCCTGTGTTTTATGCAATTTTCTGTCTCAATATATATAACTGAAAAAGTTACAATGTTGAGTGTGAATCCGTCCGATACTTATTCTGTAGGATAATCTGATAACTCGAATTCCTGATATCAGGAATTAAAATAATCAGATAAAGTGATTGGCAGTATATTGTTCATAAGCTCTCCTTGACCTCCATATCAAACCATTATTCTAAATTAAACTGGATGATACCTTAACATGGTAACTCCATGCTCAACACTTCAGCTCTAAGTTTCAACTTTCATGTGCTCTTCTGCCACATGCTAAGCATTGTGATGATATCCTCAAAAGTGCAGTTGGCTACATAGATACACATTCTGTCATGTTAGATGCATAGCTCAGAACTCACTAAATAAGAAATCATCTATTTTTAAATGTATTTTCTATGCTAAGTTTAGGGGAAGTGAGATACAGTAATATTCCACTATCTTGGGGGAGAAGGGTCAGCTGACTTGGATTCTAATCAAAGTACCTCCATTAACTGTCTCTATGTGCTTAACTACTTTGGTTACAATTTCTTTATTAATTAATATTAATGGTTCTCATTATGGTTAATTTTATGTATTAACTTGGCTGAGCCACAGTGTCCGGATATTTGGTCAAAGATTCTTGCGGATGTTTCTGTGAAGTGATTTTATAAATAAGATTAGCATTTAAATTGTGGACTTAGAGTAAAGCAAATTACCCTCCATAATGTGAATAAGGCTTATCCAAACAGTTGAAAACTTTAATAAAATAAATAAGACCATCCCAGAGGAAGAAGAAATTCCCTGGGTCTCCAGCCTGTCAGGCTACTTTGAGATTTTATACTTAACCCAGTCCCTACAATCATATGAAGGAATATCTCTCTCTCTCTCTCTCTCTCTCTCTCTCTATATATATATATATATATATATATATATATATATATATATACACATACACACACACACACACACACACACACACACACACATACACGCACACATCCTCTTGGTTCTCTGGAGAACACTGACTGATTTTCTATTTATTTCACTTCCGGAAAACCATGGTCATGTCCCACGGCTAGATTTCTATAGACAGATGATAATAAATTATCTATTGTTTAGATCCTTTTTTGTTAACTATTTACAAAAACATATAAATGGTTATAAAAAGAAAGTATGATGATATGGTCAAGAAGACTATTTCCTGAAAATTGACATTCAGCACCTGTAGTCCTGGGATCTGGATTAAAATATTAGTATGTTTACTAGAATGTTTTATAAACAAAGCTGATTCCTAAAATAATTAGTAATTCCTAAATCTCTTTGTTGCATTTAATCATTTCACAACATAATCATGGTGTTCTGAGATTTTCTGAGAAAGTAGTTTTATTTAAAGTTGCGCCATTTTTCTTGAATAAAAAATGTCATGTGTGGCTGTACTTTCTTTTTGTATTGTCAATAAATTTTAAACTTTCATATTATTAAAAGATACCTTTAAAAAAATTCCTCCCGTCACTGTGTAACATTTAAAGAAAAAGCATATAATTAGTGTCATTTTATAAATGCAAAATAGTTTATATAATTAAAAGAGGGAGAAATCAATTAAACACTGAATTGTTTTACATTCTACAAACTAATTACAAACTGTTTTATTGTAATAGTCATTATATTTTTGTAAAGTAGCCTTATTCTTCTTATCTCATTAAAGGTCTAATATTACACAGGTTTCTTGACGGGTACTGAGAAAAGCTTACATTTTTATGTATTTTAAACAGCTTTGATTTTGATACTGTGTGAATTTCAACAATTCCTTTGGAAAAATTCAATGCAAACCCCCCAAAAAGCAAAATTTTATAATGCTGATACATAGCACCAGAGAAAAAAAAAAGCAACTGATTATTTTATTTACTTCATGTCAGGAAAAATGCAAAATGTCCTAACATTCCTAAATTCTTTTAACTTTAAACATATTAAAATTCAAGGTGGTTGACTATTACGGTTGGCAGGTTTCTATAATGACTTTCAATGACCATTGTGTAATCCTCTCGCTTGAGTGTGTTTTGAGCTATGTATGTGACGGTAGAGTCACTCCTGTGATTCATACAAACAACAATATAAATATTTTAATTCACTTAGAAAACACGAATTTGAGCAATTACCTATCTCAAAATCATTATTGGATTGCCTGATATGGGTAATTGATGCATTTTCTATGTGTTACCTGTAGAAAAGGTTGAAAAGTCAAGCAATATGCCCAGCCAATGTGGCTCGGTGGATTGAGCATCGTCCCATGGGCTGAGAGATCCTGGTTCGATTCCCCATTAGGGCACATGCCGGGGTTGCAGGCTCAATCCCCAGTAGGGGCGTGCAGGAGGCAGCTGATTGATGTTTCTCTCTCACATCAATGTTTCTATCTCTCTCTCCCTTCCTCTCTCTCTAAAAAATCAATAAAAACATATTTTAAAAAAGAAAAAAAGTCAAGCATATTTAGCTGCAGACAGTTTTCAGCATTTTTTTTTTTTCCTAAGCAAAAATAGGAGAAATCTAGTTTCTAATTCTGGTGGCATCTGTAGTCAGCATGGAGTTCTATAGCTCATTAGAGTGCTGTACCAGTTGGGGAGATTTTTTCCCTGTTTCTCAATACTAAGTTCCAGTGTTCATATTTCCTGCCTTGTCAATATTGGGTGTAATAGGTATTTCCAAATTTGGAGGTTCAGAAGGCAAGCAGGGTGGCATTCTACATCGTTAGCAATAAAGCATTTCAGAAATTATCACTGAATAAGGTGCCATTACATCTACCTTATTAACCTGAAACAAAAACAAAAGGTTTTCTATTATTTCATGTTCATCTAGTGGTATCCCAAAAGTCAATGATTTACATAGATAGGAGTTTGTTTTTTTTTAAGTTACAACTTATATTGTAGAAGAAGATAAGGTTCTACTTCAATATCAGTTGGTTTCATCAATCAATTACAAGGAATAAGTTCATACCTAATTTGATAAGTGATTGTTTTATATATTCAGAATTCATCTCAACAATATAAATCCAATATATATAAGTCTTATACAATAGTGAACAACAAGAGATTTTCCTACCACATAGATGTCTGAGTCCATTAATATAATCTGTGTATTGGCCACGTGGATTTTTTTTATTGCAATATACAGTGATAATCATCTATGAGCATTAATATATTAAAGCTGTTCAAAATTTGATCAGATAATTATGGTACAGATGGGGCTTTTGGAAGGCAGACTTATATGCAAAACAAATATGAGTAGAATTCATTTACATCCCTATGTCAAGTAAATGCTAGAGAATAAATGGAATACTAACCAAAAGATGAAACAGAGAGAGCTTAAAGAAAGTTACAGGAAAAATCAACAATGAAGACAGAAGGAAGAGGGTTATTCAAGGTTCATTCCCCTCCCTCACCACTTGTGTCACATAAAATCATCATTTTCTGTTCATTTATCCTTCAAGCAGTTTCACATCAGCCTCCATCTTTTCCATATGTTATTTGCTAATTTTAAACTATCCCAATCTTGTCAGTTCCTGCCATCATGAAGTGACAGGGAACAAATGTACCCTCCAAACTTAAACAATTTAAAATACATAAAATAAACACTTTCTGATTTTAAAAGTTAGATAAGACAGCACACTAGTAACCTAAAGAAAAGAAAAAGCAAGTTGAACCGTGTGATTGCTCGAGCTTACTAACTAAAGGGAATTTACAGGCACAAGCACAAGGGGTTAAGACTCAAAAAGAGGCGAACCAGAATCCAGACTTCAGGGAAGTCAAGGTGACTGGAATTTACAGACAGACACCAAATAGGACAGCCCTCCCCATACATACACCCAGAAAGAGAGAGAAAGCACTGAATAGGTACATGGTTTTCCCCTCACGTCTATAGCTGAGTGCTCATCATCATATGTTTATGACAAAACTAGATCCATAAAAAGATTACCCAAAACAATCAAGTTGAATAATATCTAGATATGATGCATGGCCAAGGGTCATTCACATTTCCACTAATCAGAATAGAAAGATGTCCTAACACACAAGGTTTCACCTAAAGTCTATAAATAATTATTGCCATTTAGCTCTAGATAAAATCCTATCTGGAATCTCCTAAGAAAACTTAAAAGCAGGCCTGAAAAGGTCAAAATTGTTTCCAAGTAACTCAACTCCATTCCAGAGCAAAGCCCAGAAATATTTATAGGAATACAAAAAATTCCAGAAACCAATCATGTAAAATTCAATGTTTGGAATTTACAAAACTAAAACAAAAACAAACTAAAAAACCACAAGACATGCAAAGTGGTTGAGAAATATATAATATATATTAAGGATAATATCAGTCAATTGAAACAGATTCCAAAAAAGTCCAGTTGATAGAATTCACAGACAAGGACAAGAAATCATACATGTTGAAAGGAAAAATATATACCATATGTTCACAAAAGTAATGTGTGAAGATGATGCAGAGAGAAATAAAAAATATAAGGAGACCCAAAGTGAACATTTAGAAATGGAAATATGATCTCTAAAATGAAAAAATGCACCAGTTGGAATTGAGAAATTGGACAATGAAGAAAAAATAGTAGTTAATTTAAATATATCACAGTAAAGAAACTATAGAAAATGAAAAACAGACTTTAAAAAGCTCTGGAACAGTAAACAGAACACCAGTGAGTTATGAGACACCAAGTGGCCTAATAAAGGTGTAACTCAAATATCAGAAAGAGAAGTAGGAATAAAAGAGAAAATATTTAAAGGTATAATGACCAAACTTGATAAAATTTGTAAACCCAAAGGTCCAAGAAGCTCAGTGAACCCTAAGCATAATAAAGGAGTAAATTGCACTGAGGGACATCATAATCATGTTGCTTAAAATCACTGATAAAAGGAAAACCTTGAAAGCTGTGAGAAAAAGAAAAATATTATGCACATAGGAATAAAAATAAGGATGAAAGTAGATTTATTGTCAACAACAATTCAAGACAGAAGAAAGAGAGAGGAAGCTTAAAAGTCCTGAAAAAAAGTTGACAACCTAGAAAGTTATTTAAGCAAAATATATTTCAAAAGTAAAGCCAGAGAAAAGACCTGAGACATACAAAAATTTGAAAGATATATCATCAGCATTACTATCATGATCAGTTAAAGAAATGCTATAAAAAGCCCTTCAGGTAGAAGGAAAATAATGAGAAATTGGAAAGTTCATGAAAATAGTCAATGTGTAGATAAATAAAACTTTTCTTATTTTTAAAATCACTTTGAAGAGTAATTGTTTAAAACAAAATGAATAACAATGTGTTTTGGGATTTATAACATAAATAGAAGTAAAATACAAGAACACAATAGCATAATAGAAACAGAATTATATTCTTTTAAAGTTTTGCATTATACATATAGTGGTATATTATTTGAAGGGAGACTATGATACACTAAAGATGTATACTCTAAATTCTAAAACAACAATTAAAGTAACAAAAGAGAGTATTATAGATAAGAAACCAAAAATGAGGTAAGTGGAATTATTAAAATATACTCAATTATGCCCAGCCGGTGTAGCTCAGTGGTTGAGTGTCTACCCATGCACCAAGAGGTCACCGGTTTGATTCCCAGTCAGGGCACATGCCCAGGTTGTGGCCAAATCCCCAGTGGGAGGCATGCAGGAGGCGGCCAATCAATGTTCTCTCTCATCGATGTTTCTATCTCTCTCTCCTTCTCCCTTCCTCTCTCTCTAAAAATCAATAAAGAAAAAAAATGCTCAATTAAAAAAGGATAAAAAGAAAAATGGAAATAAAGAACAGATAGAATAAATTTATAGCAATAGTAGATTTAAACTAACTGTATGAACCATTGCATCAAATAGAAATAATCTAAAACCTCAATTAAAAGTCAGAAACTGTCAGCATGAATTTAAAAAAAAGACTCAAGTATATGCTGTCTGTTAGAAACCCACTTTAAATATAATACCCAGATCAGGTAAATGTAAGTAGCTTGAAAAATAGATATATCCATTATATGTAATTCATCAATTATATTGTAGCTATTGTATATATTTATGAGTTTATGAATGTTTTATTCATAAAATAGTAGGAATATTTATAAATGTCTCTCTACATGAAAGAAGGTATATTACTGCCTGTATTTCTGAATTTTTTATGTTTGAATATATAATATTCAGAACATACATGTTTATGAATATAATTTTCTGTTCACTTGACACAACTTTGTTATGAGATTAACCTCTTGAACTCTATCAATATCTTTTTTTTTGTTAACTTAAAGTCTTCCTTGTTTGATTTTTATGTAGATGGGATTCCTTTTTTATTAGTATTAAACTGGCACAACCTTTCCTTTATTTATTTTTTTTTTACTTTCCTTGTGTATTCCTATGCTTTATGTCTTTCTTATAATAGCATATATGTGGATTTTATTTATTAATTATATCTCACAATCTTATTGTATATCTTCTACATAGGTACATTGTTATTTAATTACTAATATATTTTGATATATATATTTATAATCTTATTGTTGTTTTAACTGGGTTAGTGATTGTTTTGTTTTGTATTCCTTGTGCATTTTCCCCCCTGTACTTTGGTGTCCTGTTTTGGATTGTTTGGGTTTTTCTCATTTTTAAAAATTTATCTTTAAAAGCTATGCTTTATAAATCATGTTATTGGTCAATCTATATATTTTCATATGCATATGTAGTTTAAATCAGCTAAACCAATCTAAAACTGGTTATGAACAGAAAAGCTTTAGATAATGAATAACAGGCCCATCATTTTTTATAATTTCTGCAGCTTCATGTTTTTGCAAAGCATTAAAATGTATGTTCTTTTTTCTTTCTTCCTCCAAATCAACCATTATTACTTGATTCTGTTATCTTGGTTTCCTGGATTCCTTGACACAACTTCAATATGTATACTGGTGCTTCACAAGTTGTATATTTTCTGTATTGTTTTAAGTCACATTGGGGTCAAAGTGTTTAGAAATAATTTAATGTTCTCTTATTTGTAAGAATTAAAGTATAAAGCTAATATCATTGAGGAGATAGGGGAAAATTAGGCAGTGAGGACCATGGGAAGAGAAGGCTGAGACATGTAAGGAAATTTGCGAGGACTAGGAGCTCAGCACACAAGCAGGCAACCCAGTATAGAGTATATCTGGAGGTTTATTCAGACTCTACAGATCTCAAAATAAAACTAAAATTAACATGGAAAATTGTGCCCCCAAGGCCAAAACCCCCAGCCCCCACTTATGGAATTGAAAGTTAGAAGCTCCTGGAAGGAGCACAGGTCAATTACATAACAAAAATCCCTGGAAAGGCTGGTTTCAGGTAAGGCAACAGGATTGCTGAATGAATTCTGCTGAAAAACTAGAGTGTTTCTATTGTAGAAAGCCAGGATACCTTAGAAAGGATTATAGGAAACCAAGATTGGATTTGGGGGAGAAACCAAAAGCAAGCACAGGGTTGCTTCAAGGATGTATCCCTTCCATCTGTCCAATAGTCTAGGAGAAGATGAAATTATCAAAAAAAGAGAAGCCACTAAGGCCCTTATAAATGACCTAGGGCTGAACCCAGTCAGGTGGGAAACACAAACTTTAAAATGTATGGATGTTGTTAAGGTAGAATTCCTTGAAGGGATCAATCAGAGGCTAGCAAGGTATATATCTATCCCTGGACAACAGAGCCTCATGGGCAACCCTCTTGGGTCCCCTCCCTGTTTCAGGGAGTCTGTCTATCTTTCAAATAAACTTTCCTGCCTGGCTGGTGTTGCTCAATGGTTGAAAATTGACCCATGCACCAAGAGGTTGCCAGTTCGATTCCCAGTCAGGGCACATGTCCAGTTGTGGGCCTGATCCCCAGTGAGGGGCATACAGGAGGCGGCCAATCAATGTTTCTATCTCTCCCTCTCCCTTCCCTGCTCTCTCTAATATCAATAAAGAAAAATAAATAAATAAATATAATAAACTTTCCTTTTGCTTCCCCTTTGTCTGTGAACTCATTCTTTGATTTTGCCAGACAAAGAATCCGGGCCTAAACACTACCACTTCATTTCATCTTAATTGCCTTTTCTTGCTAAATTTACATTTTCATCATTAACCTTATAATTTTGTTTCCTTATATCTTTGAATCTCTGTGCTGTATTCTAGATATATGGTCTAACTAACCAATGTCACTACAATAAATTTAATTAAAAATGTATATAAACAATTAGTACAAGAATTCACTCCACATAAAATTAATTTTATAAAACAGTCTAATCTTATTTTACAATAAATAATTTAGGATGTTATAAATAAAGGAAAAATTCTATTGAAATAAGTAAATATGTAAGAATTTATGAAGAAATAACATAAATAAAATTTTGAAAAATGGATACAAAAAAGAAGTAACTAGAGACCATTAGAATTCTCTATATATATATGGCCATCAAAAACTTATTAGATGAGATAAACTCTAGACTAGATATTGTTGAAGAGTGATATTACTGAATTGGAAGACTGTGCTAAGAAATACATATCAAATATATTTATATTTAATAAGTAACCAATAAAATATTTTAAATGGGGGAGTAATGAATTCAAGACTCCACTGTGTGTCCAAAAAAAAAAAAAAAAAATTAAATAGCTACAAGTAACTACAGAAAAAGTATATAAGAAAATTTTGATACAGTAAGGACAGAAAAGGAAATTAGTTCTCAGAATGGGACAGAAATATTGTATGTTGAAAACTGCAAAATTTTCAAGATGTATGATGAAGGAAAAATCCATATAAATTGGTAAATACTTAGATACTGAGAGAAAGGCTTGTTTGAAAATGGGGAAAAAAAAATGAAGCCAGATCCATCTGAGATATGGAACTATGTGATATGTTAAATATATCACCAACTGATAAGACTATAGAGAACAAAATTGAGGAAACATTCACAGACACACTGACACACCCACACGGGCTCTGCCCTTGTGTACTTTATAGGTGGAATGTCAAGTAAGTATCCCAACAAATATATAAAATTGTGGTTTGTATCTGTGTTTTTCTTAAAGCAGATTCTCTTATAAAATACCAATTCTAATGCTTTTTTGAAGAAGAGTGTGGTCCATTATATAAAAAAAATGTTGAATCAAAATAGTGATGGAGTATTAAAATTACATAAGTAAATGTGAAGATTTTGGTTATGAGAAAAGGTGAGAAATTTTCCCTTGAGCAGCTTGAATTTGGAATATATAGAGCACAAGTTTTCTGCAATCAAATTTTTGCTCTTGCAGATCTTGAATTGTCAAATATTGTTAATAAAAAGACAGAAATGAGAAATTTTCATTTATTTTTAATGTTGGTGAGAGGATGGTGGTAGAGGTTGAAAGGGAGCTGAAAAAAGGTAATTTAGGCTTATTTTACTTAATACTGCAATTGTCTCCTCTGATTAAAGATTTATATATCTATATCTATCATCTATCTGTCTATCTATCTATCTATCTATCTATCTATCTATCTATCTATCTATCATTTATCTAATTTATCTATTCATACCATAATCAAGGATTGCATAAAGTATACTTTGCTCTTTCTTTGCAGATGTTACAGAAGCCTATGGGAAGAGCTGGAGGGCTTCAGGTTGGGTATAGAAACTTATTAGGAGAGATGTAATCACTACTTTCACATTTTCTTATTTTGTGTTGTATGTTTGCACAAACTTTTTAGTCAAATATACACCACTAATTCACAGCTTTGTCTGACTAATCATCGCAGTTCCTTAAAATTTAATGATATACAGAGAACTATAGAAATATTGGGGTGTTGGGAAACACTGTGTTTTCCTAAAAAAAATAAATTTGAGTTAAAATGAAGAAATATTTAATACGTTTAAACTTTAATTTATTCTGCTCAGCCACTTTGGCTCAGTGGTTGAGCATCTACCCATGGACCAAGAGGTCACCCATTTGATTCCCAGTATACTTGGGTTTTGGGCTTGATCGCCAGCCAGTAGGGGGCGTGTAGGCGGCAGCAGATCATTGTTCTATCTCATTGATGTTTCTATCTCCCTTCCTCTCTCTTTAAAAAGCAACAAAAGCATACTAAATTTCTAGAAACTTATTCTTTAGTAACTATGATTACCTTGGTTATAAATAAATTCAAATTAACCTACATATTATATATTCATCTATTTAAATAAAAATATAGATTTTATTGCAACCAAAATATAGACTGTTCAGATTGCCTCCTTAAGGAAACAAAAAGGTAGCTTAAACCAATAACTTATATTGGTCTAAAATTTAGCATAAAATAAACTTTAGTATTTTTTTTGTTTTACTAGATTTTTATTTATCTTGGCTTTTTTTTTTTTTTTTTTTTTTTTCATGAATTCTGTATCTAGCCCTCTTGGATAGTCTTTGAATTCTATGTAAAGAAACAATCATTATTTACAATTAGTATGTCCATTTTCTATTTCGGAACATTTTGCTAAGTTCTCCCAGTTTATACATGCTCTTGACAGGTTCATTTCGTTTCTAACACAAGTTGGCTAAAAGGACTAAAGTTGAAGGATGAATGAACATATTCATATGTTTTAGAAAACAGAAATGCATAAATTATTGCATTGTCTCTTTAAATTAAATTATATGCAGCAAATAATTCTCTTTTGAGATTCAGGCAGCACACAGAATCTAATTTCTCTAATTAGTTGCTATGTTCCTGCTTCTGCTTTCATGGCACCAATCCACAAGCCACAATCAGAGTCCAAAAATTTGGGAGTATCTTTTTGAATGACAGGTATATTAGGCAAAGCATCTCACTAAGAGTGCTGAAGAGATATTGCAAAATATAAAGAAAAATTTATAAAATGTCTGAAAAGCAAAAAAGTATCTTGTATAAATTTCTTCTCTTATACCACTTACTATTCTCAAACATCTTCTAAGTCATGCAAGATAACCTCAGGGATTGATAGCTAAACTGAGAGGTAAATTGATATCTAAATTATTCATTGCTTTTATCTCTATCTACATATCTATCTATATCTACATATCTTTATCAGGCATATCTATATAATTTTTTATCTATTTACTTCTATTTCCAGATACAGTTTTGTGGAGGAAACATTTTTTTTAAAGTCATACATTTTAATTAAGATTTTAATTTGCATGTTGTATTCAGTGGAAAATCTTATTTGTTGTAATAGTCATTGTATTATTTTCCCTTAATATTTTCTTTCTTAATTATAAAACCACTGATTATTAGGCAAGAACTTGACTGCATAAAAATAAAAGTGGATTTGCTAGCCTTGTGACTAGATATATCAGGAGATAGGAAGTTTGAGAAGAAAGAAGGGACAGAACTAATGTAAATTTTGTTGAAAGGGAAATGGTCGCAAAACTTTAAAAAAATATGTGCTAAATCCTTCTTACTACTTTAGCCAAGTTCTATGAGATAGTCTTGGTCTTGAGGTAGCCCATCCATAAGCAAAGCTGGAAGAATACAGAGTTTGGCTAAGTTAGAAGCTCTCTGCTATAGTCAGCAACCAGAGTTAACTGAGTGCATCTTCATATGAAGAATTTTAACTCATCAACTGATTTCATACACCAATTTGAAGCAATTAAAAGTACTGTTGTGAAACTGCTAGTTTAGTAGGGTGCTACTGAAATCAAGGGGGGTGATCAAGTTCCTTGCCTCATGAAATCAAAGAATGAGTTCACAGTAAGAGATAGGAAAGTTTATTTGAAAGACAGACTCCCCACAGCTGGGAGGGGATCCAAGTGGGTTGCCCATGGGGCCCTGTTGTCTAGGGTTAGACAACAGAGGGTTGGCTATGCTTTGCTAGCCTCTGATTGGTCCTTTCAAGGAATTCTGCCTCAGTAACATCCATACATTTTAAAGCTTGTGTTTTCCCTGACTAGGTTCAGCCCTAGGTCATCTATGGGGGCCTTAGTAGCTTTCTTGTTTGATAATTTCAACTTCTCCCAGACTACAGTGTGTTGGGGGAACGCCCTTGGAACAACCCTATGCTTGCTTTTGATTTCTTTTCTAAGTTCAATTTGGGTTTTCTATAATCCTTTCTAAAGTGACCTGGCTTTCTGCAATAGGAACACACTCTATAGTTTTGAAGAACTCATTCAGCCATCCTGTTGCCTTGTTTGAAACCAGCCTTTCTGTTTTTTTTCTTTTTCTTTTTCTTTTTTTAGTTATGTAATTGACCTGTGCTCCTTCCAGGGGCTTTGCATTTCTATAAATGGGGGCTGGGACTTTCTGGCCTTGAAGACACAATCTCCCATGGTGATTTTAGTTTTATTTTGAAATATAGAGACTGAATAAACCTCCAGATATGCTGTGTACTGGGTTACCTGTCGGTGTGCTGAGCTCCACCTCATTTCAAACTTACCCTGTGTCTCAGACTTCCCTTCCCATGGTCCCTCACTGCCTAACCTACCTTTGTCTCCTCCTCACTACTGGTATTCCACTTAATAAAGACTCAGCAGACTAGTCAAAATAGGATTAAGGACATAGCTTTCTCAGGTAAATCCACTGAAATAATCCCAAGGTAAACTGCTATTAAATTGAAGTATTGGGCCAGGAGGGGGAGCAGAGGCCATTATTAAAAAACAAAACAAAAAAACAGGCTTTAGTTGTGATAACACATTGAGAGATAATGTGTTTTTGTGGCTTTAAACCATTAACCTTGGGAAACATTGTTATGCTTCAATAGTAATTAATACACTATATGAGTTTAATAATATACACAATTAGCACCCTAATTTGTTTAATTCAAGTAGTCAGCCATACAGTACAATATTCATGTGTGTGTGTGTGTGTGTGTGTGTGTGTGTGTGTGTGTGTTTATACTTGCAAAGAAAGTCCTGAAAACCTTTATGTCTCATGATATTCCAGTTTAAATTATAGGCTAGACAATGATTTAGAAATAGTAAACCTCTGCTGCTCATGAACTAGTTCGTTTCTGTAAGACTGTTTATTAATCTTCCCCTTCTTTTTAATTCAAAGAAACTTGAGAAGCAAATATTATTGCCATCTGTATTTCCTTGCTTAAAATTTGTTATTGCACATGGATTTGCATATTGAGAATTTATCAATAGGGGATTTTTCTATCAATTTTCTAATTCACTGATGATATACTGCTTTTCCATGATTCTAAATGTCCTTCAAAACTAACAATTCTGATAAATTATACAAATTATCAGTAAATACTTTAATCTAGGAATGTATGAATTACTTTTTTCCTACTGTTTCACCCTAAATGGAAATTCAGGCGTGAAGAGAGAATTGATTATGAGACTATATTTACAAAAGCATATTTATAAGAAGCAAAAGTGGTTTTTATTTTGCACATGGAAGGAAAAAAATGTATATTATTGATTTTAATAATGATGGTTAGTGATAATGATCAAATAAGTGAGAATATCAGGTTACAAATGTAGAAACTATAGTATTAACAGTGAAATAATATTAAATTAATTAAAGATAAATTAAATTATACCAGTACTATATACATGAAAACATTTTGTTAAACAAATTAAAATAGCATTCTGAGCAAATAAATGTTAATAGCTTAACCAAAAAAGACCAGAAAATTGAAAGATGAGAAATTAAAGTTGGGCTGGGATATTAATCAGCTGTGATCAAGATCACCTAACTAAATGCATTTTATTCTCTGATTTTCTTTTACATGGTGATAGTATTTATCACTTGAATTTGAATGTGAATGAAGGATGGGAGAGTATTGTCTTCAGGAAGACTGAAAACAAAATGAACATATAATTAACAGATCATTGATGTATCCTGCCCTAACTTTATAAGTCAAAATAAGAATGTAAAATAAGAAAGTATAAATCAGCCCTGGCCAGTTTGGTTCAGCAGTTGGAGCATTGGCCCATGGACCAAAGGGTCATGGGTTCAATTCCTGGTCAAGGGCACCTACCTGGGGTACAGATTCGATCCCAGGCCCTGGTCAGGGTTGTGTGGGAGGCAATCTGATGTGTCTCTCTAAAATCGATGTTTCTCTCTCCCTCTCTCCCTCCTTCCATTTTGTCTAAAAATCAATGGAAAAGTGTCCTTGGGTGAGGATTAACCAATAAACAAACAAACAAACAAACAAACAAACAAATAAATAAATAAAACAAAAAGAAAGTATAAATCATATGTAAATATATTACTAATTAATCAAGGTTTATTTTCATCGTATGCTGTGTGTTAGATATCTAGAATAAAACCTGATCATGTTTTCAAGGGTTTATACTCTAGTGGGAGATATAGATAGTACTAAACAAGCACTTAGAATGAAGTGTGATAAGCACTACCTATTTCCCATGTCTCCTTAGGAGAAGAATGAGGCATTAAAAATTAGTAGAAACTAGAATTGGAAAGAGTGGGAAGCAGAGCTAGCCATGGTAAGGATAGGAACTAGAGTTAGTCTTGGAAAGGCTCAGGTGGAGAAAGATACTCCCTGTAAAGTCAAGAACATAAACCAAGGTTTGAAGATAATGGAAAAACTGTACTTTGTGCAAAAGTGTAGTAATATAGCAGTTCTTGGTGGGAAGTGATGATTCATGAGGTATGAGAAGAATGCAAGAGCAGATTATAAATAATCATATAATACTTAGAGCAAATAAAAAAAAATTGCATAACAACACTTAAATTTAACCCCAAAGAAAAGTAGAGAGAAAGAATTTTAGAGTACAATGCACCATATAGAATACACATTCATAGAGTGAAACTTAGTAAATAAATAAATTGAAATAGTGATTTAATGTTAAATTATATAGTTCTTCATTTGAAAAAAAATAATCAGTAATCCAAATGTCTTAATTGTATATAATGTTTGATGTCCAAGGACAAAAATCCATCCCAGATATTGAGATTTTCAGGCTCTAGTGTAATGTCTTACACTTAGCTCAAGAAAACCAAGGAAGCAGGCATTGCTGGACTTCACAGAAGAATGGAGAGCATGTGGAACCAAGGCAGATTCTCCTTCTGTCTCTTTCTCATTCTCCCCATCCTCCCCATATACATACACATGATTTCTTTTCATCTTAGCTCTAGATATCTGCTCCATTCTACTACTGCTCTCAGGGAATTGACTTTCACACTACTCATAGACCAAGAGTGTAAATTTAGCCCTAGAATCAGAATTTAAATACTGGAAAGAGTTCTTATTAGAATGGAAACCCAGAAGCTCAACATTTTATATAAATTGATAAAATATGCATGTGAGGGTCTGAAGATTAGAACTCTTGTGGTAGAATGTTACAAACTCCCCCCACCTCTCCCTCCATTAATCCCATCACAGTGACTACATCATCACAGTGAATCCATGCCCTGTGTTGTCTCCTCCCTCACTACTTCTGGTGTTATGGCCTGTTTGATTGAAAGGAATGTGGAGGAAGCAATATTCTCTGCATTCTATGCTTGAGCTGTGAGGGGCTTTGCAACTTCTGCTTTTGCTCTCTTGGGCACTGAGTCACAACATAAAGAAATCCTCACTATCGTGCTACAGTGAATGGATGAAGAGAAAGACTCTAGAAGTGTAAAACCCACAAGAGTAGAGGGTCCTGGAGAATGAAAGACCATGAAAAGAAAGGCCCCATTTTTCAGCTATTATAACTGAGATAAGGGGGACTATATGTGGGTGACACCATCTTGGATTCTCAAACCAGATCTTAGTCAGGGATACATTTTTATCCCATGTATTTATTACAAGTTCCATGATTGGATAAGGGAGCAGATGGTGGTGCATGCACCCAGTAGACCATCTGGAAATCTTGAATTGAAAATTTTTCAATATTTATCAAATATTCACCCTCAGTAAATCCCTTTTAATGCTTATCACATTTCAGAGCAGTATTTAGTTTTTCCCTATGGCTCATTCTCTCAATTTTCCAGTCCCTGAGATTCCCCTCTTACCCTACCTTCCCACTTTGATTCTCCCTCTGCCTTAAATATGCTTCTCCCTCTTAATTCCCATTAGAAAACATTAATATCTTGTCATTTGCCTGAATTTTCTCCAAATCTAAAGGACACCTGCTGATTTCAGCTACTCTTATTTTTCTCTCTGCAACAATATCTGAAACTAAAGCTTTGGTTCAATTTTAGATATGAAGAGAAGAAAAATATCAGGAAGTTATTGTGATTATATTTTCCTGTTAGCAAACAGAAATTTAAAAATGATAGGTATAAGAGAAAATGATAAAACAAGATATTATTACAACAGCTTTACTCATTATTCAACAATATTTACACATCTAGATTCTATTTATAAATCCAAGTGAATAGCGATAATATGAAGAAATTAAGACTCATTTATTATATGTTCATATAAGTCAATGAATTATTTCCAAATGGTAATACAGTGTAGATAGTGCTATTTAATTCATAAGTAAGAAAATAAGTAGATTTAGATTATCTGAAAAAAATCAAATAATTATTGCCACATCCAAAGATGAACTGCAATTTGTAACAAATAATTTAAAGATAATTACAAAGAAGTATAAAGTAAAAATTTACCAAGAAATTTATGTAGGCTTTAAGCAACATAAAATGTGATAAAGTTATTATTAAAGAAAATACATAGGTATAGAATTTAGGAAGCATAATTCTTTCATAAAAAAGATGACAGTTACTTTAACTTAAAATTTGCAATGCAATAAAGATGATATTAAGAGGAATTTCAATAAACAATGGATGCACCCAAAAACTAAGATTAGATCACATTAAGCAAAAATAATCAGAACTCAATTTATGAGTCCTCCTATAAGTATTGGCTTGTTGGAAACTTTAGGAAATTCTCTATGAATTATGGCTGTTAATTCTTTGATATGTCCCTTTTTTCCTATGTATTGCAAGATATATCTAGTGTCTACATATGCCCACTGGAGATGTCCCAACACTCTTAATCTAACCCACTGTTGGCTCTCAACTAAGCCTCAGAAGCTTTTTCTTTTTCTGTGGACTTGATCAAATCCACACAATATGGAGGTATGGTTCTTAGGTTCTTATTTTGAATAGATATCAAATAAAATTGTATCTTACTGCCCACTAGAAGCTTGCTGTCCTGTTAATCTCAAGGGGACATATTATAACAAAGGTGTATTATATTTAATGGCACTAAAAAAATATGGAATAAATTTAACTAAGGAAGTGAAAGATCTGTACTTGGATAAGTATAAGACACTGAAGAAAGAAATTGAAGAAGATACAAATAAATGGAAGCATATATCATATTTACAGATAGGAAAAAGTAATATCATTAAAATGTTCATACTATTGAAAACCATCTATAGACTCAATACAATTCCTATCAAGATTCAATGTTGCATTTCACAGAACTATAACAAATATTCCAAAAATTGATATGGAACCACAAAAAGACCCAAATAGACACAATAATCTTATGAAAGAAGAACAAAGTTGAAGGAATCCTGCTACCTGATATCAAAATATACTACAAGGCCATAGTAATCAAAATAACATGATATCGACATAAAAACAGACATATAGAACAATGGAACAGAATAGAGAGCCCAGAGATAAACCCATGTCTTTAAGGTCAATAAATATTGGACAAAAAAGGCAAGAATATACAATGGGGTAAAGATAGTATATTAAAAAAAATTGTGAGGGAAAATAGGACAGTTATATACAAAGACTTGAAACTAGACTATTAACTTATGCTGTACACAAAAGAAACTCAAAATGGATTAAAGACTGAACTGTAGGACTCAAACCATAAAAATCCTAGATGAAATATTAGGCAGTAAAATCTCAGACATTTCTTAGAGCAATTTTTTTTTCTATATGTCTCCTCAGGCTAAGGAAACAAAGAAAAAATAAACAAATGGGACTACATCAAACTAAAAAGTTCTCACACAGCAAAGGAAACTATCAACAAAATTAAAAGACAACCCACTGAATAGGAGAACATATTCACCAATGATACATCAGCTAAGGGGTTAATATCCAAAATTTATAAAGAACTTAAACAACTGAACATCAGTATAACAAGCAATCAAATTTTTTTTTAAAAATGGACAAAGGGTCTGAATAGAGACTTCTCCAAAGAGGAGATACAGATAGCCAATAGACATATGAAAAGATGCTGAACCTTACTAATCATCTGAAATGCAAATTAAAACGACAATGAGGCATCACTCACATCTGTCAGAAAGGTTATCATGAATAAATCAACAAACAGTAAGTGCTGGCGAAGTTGTGGAGAAAAAAGGAAACTTTGTGATTATTGGTGGGAATGCAGATTGGTACAGTCACTATGGAAAGCAGTATAGCGTTTCCTCAAAAAATTAAAAATGGAACTGCCTATGACACAGCGATTCCACTTCTGGGATTATATTCAAGACTGAAATAGTGATTTGAAAAAAAATGCGCACCTCTGTATTCATTGAAGAGTTATTTACAATAGCCAAGATTTGGAAGCAGCCCAAGTGCCCATCAGTAGATGAGTAGATAACAGTGCTGTGGTACATATTTACACAATGGAACACTATTCGGCCATAATATAGAAGGAAATCTTACCTTTTGTGACAGCATGGATGGACCTGGAGAGTATTATGCTAAGTAAAATAAGCCAGTAAGAGAAAGAGAAATACCATATGACTTCACTTATATGTGGAATCTAATGAACACAATAAACAAACAAACAAAATAAAAACGGACTCCTAAATACACAAAACAGACTGATATCTTTTAGTGGGAGGGGGTTTAGGCAACTGGGTGCGACTGTGTGAAAAGGATGAAGTGATTAAGCAAAAAACAAAAAGAAAAGTACCTTACAGACACAGACAACAGTATGGTGATTACCAGGAGGAAAGGGTGGTAGGGGATGGTAGAAGAGGGCAAAGGGGGGATAAATAGTGATGCAAGGAGACTTGACATTGGGTGGTGAGCACACAATATACATATGATGTACTATAAACTGTACAACTGGAACCTATATAATTTCATTAACCAATGTCACCACAATAAATTCAATGTAAATTTAAAAATGTAATAGTATATCACTTAGGTCAATAAAGTTAATAAAAGTAAAAAAAAAAAATGGTAAGGTAAGGAAACCCAACACTTTTTCAATGAGGGATCATCTGGGAGTGTTTGTGTCTCCCTGATACCACTAGGGATTATGTACTCTCAGCTGCCATGCTTCTGTTTTGTGCCCTTGCCCTTCCATTTCTGAATGGACCATGGCTAATTCATTTCATTTGCTATCTACCAGAAATTTTTTTCTTTATTGATTTTAGAGAGAGAATAAGGGAGAGGGAGAGAGAGATGGAAACATCGATGAGAAAGAACATCGATTGGCCGCCTCCTGCATGCCCCCCACTGGGGATCGGGCCCACAACCTGGGCATGTACCCTGACCAGGAATCGAACCGGCGACCTCTTGGTACATGGATTGATGCTCAACCACTGAGCCACACCGGCTGTGCTCTACCAGAAGTTTTGAAAAAGAATGAATCAGTTAGCATTTCTTTGCATCTATAGCTTTCAGAAAAAACGTAAGGTCCATAGGGAAATCATCTTTGGGCTTATGAAATAAAGAACAGAGAACAGTTGCATGGAGAAAAAGAAATACAAGAGACATAGAGAAGAAGAGATCAGAATACAAAACACTATAACTTTTCTCTTTTTATCTTCTAAGTCTCAATCCCAAAGACATAGGTCATCTTACAGAAAGGAATTCACTGGTTCATGAGATTTTTGATGCAAGGAATAGAGCCCTTTTAAAAATGATCTTAGCTTCCATGATGCTGCAGGACCACCACAGTTCTATTTCCAGGGTAGAAGATAAAGTACAAAATCAAATCTAAGTGAAAGTCTCTGAGACTAGATCAGATAATTCTAAGCTCACTGGTTCTGTGGACTTTACTGGGCATAGGTTCTTTAAATACCAGAGCTTAATAATTTTTAAAAATATATGTTTTTATTGATTTTTTTAGAGAGAGAGAAAGGGAGATGGAGAGAGAGAGAGAAACATTGATGTGAGAGGAAAACATCGATTGACTGCCTCCTGAATGTGCCTCAATCAGGACCCTGGATCAAACCTGGTAGGTGCCCTTGACTGGGCATCGAACCCACTACCCTTTGGTGCATGGGCTGATGCTCCAATCACTGTGGTACACTGACTAGGGCTGGAGCTTAATAACTTTATCTCTTCTTCCTCCTTCTTTTCCTCCTCCTTCACAGATTTTTTGTTATTTCTCATTTATATTTGTATCTACAAATACTAACTTACCATTAACATTTTCAAGTTTACAATAACCATTATGTAGGATATAAATGATTATCTTTTTAAACGTTCAAACAAAACCATATATTGTGATTTTTCTCAATAAAGGTTTGACTCCCTTCAAAAGTTTTATTCTTTTTCTGATAATTCAGTGTTGATAGTGGTTTCCTTTAGAAAACAACTGTACATTTTCAGTGTGGGATGTAATTGTAGGTTTTAGAAGGGTCAACTTGATAATGACAATTTCTAGAATTGTTGAAGGCAGAACAATTTATTTTTCTAGCCCAAGAAATGCTGAGAATAGGCCTTTGTTATTTGATGAATTAAGGTCCAGTGTGTTTTTGGTCAGAATTCTTTCGAGAAAAAAGTAATTATCCGTAAGTTTTTCATATATCTGTAAGTTACGTGACTGCTCCAGCTAAAGAAGTACAGATACTATCAAGCACTGTGTGGAAAAGATCAAGGTTCAATACAATGGTAAGTGGAAAAGCAGTACATATGCAGTATATGATTTAAGAAAATTTCCTTAAGCATAAGATAGTTACTTCGTGGTCCCTTCTCAGCATGAGATTAAATCTCTATGACCCACATCCCCTCTGGTGGATTATTTACCTTCCCATAGTTCTTTATAAACTATCACTACCTGCTTTCTATTTGGTTTAAAGGCTTTATAAATAAAAACAATTAGATAAAAATATATCATACATATGAAATGCTAAGAGTATTACGAAATACATTTCAAAGTTCTTGCACTCTTAGTTCCTGGTTCCATCATTGAACATAGCTTTCATTTTCTTATATAAATAAAAATCTTGGTTGCTATTATATGAAATTTATAGAATTAATCAAAATAATACATCTTAAAAAGTGTCTGTTTTGATATCTTTAGAAAGAGTTTCACCAGATACCTGAGTCTTTTAAACATCATTAATTTTATCACTGGTCATATTAAATAAAACAAACACATATAAGGTTTGCTTATAATAGTATATATTTTCTAGTCAATTTAAATTTAAAAACTTTAATTTTAAAATATAACTTAATTATTTTTAAATTTAAATTTATAGTCAATATTACAATAGCTCTCATTGCCTAAAAAGTCATCTTTCTTTGAAATACAGCTTAGGAGAGTGGATAACAAATAGGGAATTCTCAAAAATATTAGCAATTATTTTATTGGCATATTCTGAATGTAACCATTTGCAAAATATATGTAGGGAAATTATGGGAAAACTTTTTTCAAATGTTAATTGGTATTCTGGAAAGAAACATACCCTCCCCCCCCCCACCCCACACACACACAGCACTCAGGCAACAATATGAAGAAGACTTTAATAGATTTATTGATCCAAAAAAAAAATTGAGTAATTCTGTCTGTGGTAATCTATGGGAGCTGGTTCCAGTCCTAGATCATTACTTAACTTGTAAATGAGATTTCTGAAGGAATTTTTCCCCTGTATTTTTAAGAGTCACAAGAGTATCCTGGGAGCACAAAAAGTTTCCTGCTGTGCTGAAAAACATAGCTTTAGTCTGCACTGAAGTACTTCTCAGGCCCTAGGGACAATTCCAGAGTGTGGTTCCTCATCACCAGAGTCCAGCGCATTGAGGTGGTGAGCCAACAGTTAGAAATGTTAACTAAGACGATGGCACTCTGCTCAACCATAGGAAGTAAGACATGCACTAATATTGCGACATTCAGTTTTTCCTTCGTTCTCATCTTGGCTTACCTTTTTCACTTTGGTAAAAATGCATCTTAAGACACTAAGTTTCTATCATCCATCTTAAAAAAAAACAAAACAAAACAAAACAAAAAACTGACCTGTGCTTTTTATAAACCATATTCTTAAAAATAAAATGCAATCATAAAGTAGTTGGTGCATTTGTACAAATATACAAAATGGCATTTGATATATTTTGAGTACAAATGTTTCAGAGGGTAAAAATAATAATGCAGAAACAAATTTTAAATAAATTTATAAAGCTCATAAAAGGGATTTACAAAAACCCTCAAATTTAAATTTGGGAGGGGTAAGCTAGAAGATTTCAGAGTAGAATATACGTGGGGGGAAAAAGCTGAACTGGGTCACTGAGAATTCAGCACACAACAAGCATTTCTTCACTTTATGTAACTCACACTAATGCCATGTTAAATTCAGAAACACAGCCGGTGACACTGATGGGAGCATGGGACAACAGTCCAAGTACTTTTGTCTAGTGTATTTTGCCATTAATGGTGACCTTGGACTAGTCAACCACTGAAGTCTTCACAACTTTACGTATAAAGAACCCATATTAGATCATCAATAAATTCTTAAATTTTGATGTGAAATGAGAAGAAAAATGCCTTCTTTATATAATTAAATTAGGTCAAATAAATAAATATATATAGTTAGACTGGGTCTAAGGCCTGTGAATATAAGATTTTGCATACTTGAAAAATGATGGAATGTATTACCTAAATATCAGCAAATCTGGATTTTCTTTCGTTTTCTCAAACCAATGTGAATTAACAGCATATTAAGAAACTGGCAGAATGATCCAGACACCATTTAAAATAAACCCACATCAAATAAAGCTTTCTTGTATAGACAAGCTTTCTCCTATCAATATTACTTTAAATGAGAAAGCAACAAAGGTAATAAATAAATAAACTTGCTTAGAAAAAAAAGTTTCTTAAATGATTTCTTCCCATTTACAGTAAACTCACTTTAAACATTGATAAAGCTAACAACTGTAATATTGTAAACAAAAAACACATTGCCTTGAAGGCATCGCAGACGAACAGTTCACCATTTGTACCACTGACAATTTTCACATTTCACATCTGCTTTTTTCCTATTTTCCTGCTCTATCATTCATTCTACTTACATTTCCTTATAGTCATCTGCTTTTATTTCTTTACATCTCCATTTTGGTTGTTTTTTTTTTGTTTTGTTTTTCACATAACTCTGCAGAAAATAAAATATTCCCTAGACTTTATTCCTCATTTTGTCTCATTTATCTACAATTTTGTTTGTATTAAAAGTCATGAATGATGTGGGCTGAGAGTTGCTTATTATGAGAAAACATCTTAAAGAAGCTTTCTACAAAGAATGCTGGGCACTGCTCTTTTGAAAAGTGCTTCTTTTCAGAATTGGCTCTGCTTCGGACCGTCCGATGGTCCTTTGACTTGCTTTGTCAGGATTTTAGCTGCTGCATCACTTAGCTGTGGGTTTAGTTGGAAACGGGTCAACCTGTGACTTATGCCTTAATAAAGGTTCCTGTTATTAGCTTACCTTGGCCCCTGTGTGTTCAGTGCTGACTCAGTGGTACTTCTAATTAGAGTTCTGAATTCTTGCTATTTCAGTACTTGAATATTGTATTGCAGGTGCTGCTGTAAGTGAGCTAATCAATAGTAAACAAATTACGGGGAATTAATTCCCTTATTGTCATGCTTATATTCCATATTCTGCAGGGTTTGATAATTGTTTTCCTTCTTTATCTGGTCACCAAATTTTGTTAGATTATCATGTCCCCTGGGAAGACAAATCTTGAAACAGCTCTGAAAGCATGGCTCTCTATGATTTGTAAGTGAGAATATCTTCTCATGGTGTAAAAGGCAATTCAGACATCACTGGGCATTCTAAGTGAGATATAAAGCAGGTCATCCTCCCAGTCTGAAGGAGATGAATGTGGTCACACACCGTCTGGAGGATGCTTTAGTCTGCTGACCTTGGTGTGGGAATGAAAAGTGATTTTAGATTCAAAGCAAAGTTAGTAGAGCTTTTCAGCAACTTATTAGGCTGATATCCTAGGCTTGCATTTTTTTCCACTCTTTGTGCCTGACCCCATCAGCCTCTCAAATTCATCACCATAAGCGAAATGCTCTCTTCCTTTGTCGGTCTCTAAACACTTCCCGAGCCTTCAGTACACGGACACAGCAGACTCCGACACGGCCTGCAGTCGGTCCTCCTCCTCTGGGACTGGTATCTGGTGAATGTCCACAGGACGAGTCTGTGCTCCTTTCTCTACGAAGACTTCTCTGAAAGCTTTAGGCACTTCCCCAGCACTCCTCGAAGTGCTTCTATTATCAAATGAGGTTTCACACTATATTCTATTCTTTGTTAACATGTTTATTTTACTTGTCAGATTGCAATATTGGGGAATAAAAAAGGCTCTGTATCCCATCAAAATTTGTATTCTCAACAGCCGGTATGGTGCCTCCCATACATTGGGCCTTCAATAAATACATCTGTAGAATGAATGAGTATCTTCAAACATAATGGCACCCTATAAAAACTTAGTTCATTTTTTGGCTCTGCCTCTAACTAGCTCTGTGGCTACTCAGATAACATGTCTTATTCTTGGCGTGCTTATTTGGAAAATGAGATAATAGTAGAAACAGCCCCAGAGGCTTATAGTAAGAAGTAACGATTACAAAATTTGTCACTGTGCCCGACTAAACACTTACATATGTATGTGTGTGTATGGGAGTGTTTGTGAGCATTTGTATGTGACATTTTAAATTATTAATAAATATTGAATGACATAAGTAATGCTACATATGACAAATAGAAGCACACAAATACACATATATGTTTATACATACGGTTATTGGAAACTAAGGCAGTTATGCTCCACTCAAACAGGTGGATTTTCATTTTGATTCTTGTTTTTTTGTCCTCTGGTGTCTTGTCAACTCTCCCCTTCTGTGAACAAACCATTTTCTGTTTTATGCCATAACCTAATCTGTTTTGTGATTATTTGGAAATAACTAATATCTATCCCCTTTAATGAATTATAACAGTATACCTTTTTTCTCTCTCTCAACATTATCTTTTAAAAAAAAATAGAAAAGTATGAGTCTCACACATCTAAATTGTGAAATTTACATGCCCAAGTAGATGGTTTCTAAATTTCCATTCGGGCCAAAAATAGCTCAATGTTTTTTGATTACTTATATCCAGGGCACCATGGAAATCATTGAAAATTCTGTATACTGATGATTTATCAACAGAAAGAAGTTGAAATTTGAGGAGGCAGTCAGAGTACATAATCTGAGCAATGTCAGAATTGTTTTTCATTCATTTATACCCTTATTAAATAAATATAGTATTGATCTCTTACCATGTACCACATGACAACTAGAATGTATTCAATGCTTACAATATTCTAAATGCGACTTTTTGCATGAATTACATCATTTAAATCTTTTGACTAGACCTGTGTATTCTTATTATTACCTTTGTACTATAGGTGAGAGAGTTGAGATACAGAACTATCAAGAAAATTGCTAACATCACATAATAAGTAAGTAGAACTGGAAATCAAACTCATGTCTCTCTCAATCTGTATGTCTTCATTAGCCTTGGTTGAAAATATACAATTTTCTCTGTGATTGGTGAAAATGAAGTCAACTCTAAAATGAGATAGATGATGTTTCAAGCACTAAGAAGGAAACTCATGTTAGATACTGATAAATTCCATGGTGTAATGAAGTTCCAGGTTATGTATCTAATGCCAAAGCCCTTATTCTCTCAACGTTATCACCATTACACTTAAAGAGATTTTCATTATGTGGGCCATAGAATGAAAGATATTGAGGGAAAAATAGAGCATTCATTCACTCATCATTAAAGATATCCATTGAGCTCCTAACCTGTGTAAAGCACCAGGCTGGATACACAGATACAACCATAAATTAAGCTAGGTTGTTGCTCTCGATAACTGAAGATGTAGTAGTATCTACTTACTTACCTAACTTCCTATTCCTAAGAGACTTTGATTCTCTCCTGTTTTTATCCCTCAACATATTGCCATGCCTCCTTGATATGATACAATTTTCAAAATCCTTTTCCCCCTGGATTTTGATATATCTTTTCTTTTACTACACCCTCTTGGTATATCTTTTCCATTCCTGACATGTCTCTTTTGGTCTTCTTTGCCTTCCCTCTGTTCACTTATTCTGTTTTAGTTGTTATTCTTAGCACTTGTCATTGCCTCCTAGTAGGGTATGTATGTGCTTTTTAAAACGTGCAGTGCTGTGCTGGCTTATACTACCTTGTAACGGGCTGAGACATTCGATCATGCTCATCGCTTTCCCACTCCATCTTCTGTGGCTTCATGTTGGAAGCTTGAAATCAATTTTGGTAGAAGTTTATACACTGAGAAAATTGAAAAATATTATAATCTGTGTTTCTAAAAAAATTCTCCAGCTTGCTGTTGCTGATAATTCTATTTCCTTGACTAGCCCAAGAGAGTATTTTTGTTTAGTGTTCAAAATAAAATACTTAGAAAAGTACCACAGACATAGTGGGTAATTCTAAATTATTATTACATGAATATTATTGAATGATTATTCATAAAATATAAAATTAATTAAACTCAGAGCTTTTTTTAAACAATCATTTTAAAACATTGCAGCTTGCTATACCTTGCCAGACTCAACACCTATTTTCTTAGATATTGAGTCAAATGAGTGAATAAAACTGACTTATGCACTTACTGAAGATGACTTGCATAAAAACGATTCTGATAATTATGCCAAAATGGCCATTATGGAAAAAAATACTGAAAACATACCTTGGGGAGCCCAGTGTAAATTCTGCCAAGCATTTATGCTTTTTAGAACATAACTGAGTAGTGTTTTCACCTGCTTGGAAAGCATTGCAAAGCCAACATACAAAATGAGTAGAAGGTGAAAGCAGAATGGACTTGATCACTGGTAAAATTAAATTATGCAGAATTTAAATTTTACATACAAGTCCATTTGTTTCTATGAGGTTTCTCCTCTTTCTACAGGAAACACATACGTGCTGATATGACCTCATTACAAGACAAAACATTACTTTTATTTATATTTCAATTACAGTTGACATTTTATATTATTTTATATTAGTTTTAAGTGTAGTGGTTAGAAAACTATATAATTTACGAAGTTTTACCTCCGATAATTCTAAATTCTACTGTGGCTCACTTCTAAATCAGTCACTGAAGACTTTCATTAAAACATAGAACTGATACTTAACTTGTAATTTCCAGCCTTCCTCTGTAAGCCTTAATTTGGAAAAGTGAGACAGAACAGGAAAATGGTTAAATAGCACAAACACTAGACTCTAAATTCAGACTGCTAGGGTTTCTACCCATGCTCTACTGCTTAATAGCTTTGTGATTTAAGCAAATGATTAGCTTCTCTGTACCTGTGTTTCCTAAGTGGAAAAAAAATGGTTATAATAATATTACTTAGAGTGTCATTGTGAAGAATAAATATGTTAAAACCTGTACAACACCTAGAATAGTCCTTGTGTACACAGCAAGTCACAGCTACTTAGACACACCATATTTGCCATGATTGTTTATGGCCAATGCTTCTTTCACATACACAAATTCCATGTCTTTTTGCTCATTTTAAAAAAAGTTAATTTATTTGATATAAATGATTGCATTGTGTGCAATGAGTCTTGGAAGACCATGAAATATTTATTCAGAAATTCAGCATTTACTGAGTACCCAGAATGTTCTAGCACTATTAGCAGGGAACAAAAACAACAAATCTTACCTTTGTAAAGCTTAGATTCTATTGTTCTTAAATCTTTGAAATGTTATGTTCTGATAAGTGGAGAAGGTACATACACAACAAATTATGCATCACAAGTATTATAACAGGAAAAGTAAACATTGCATAGTTAATAATTCCCAACTGGAAAAATCATGATAAAAATCTTTGAGTTGCACAACTTGAAAGATGAATTACATTGTACTCATAAGAAAAAGCGGAGAGAACCTTGCCAGTGTGGCTCAGTGGATTGAGTGTCATCCCATGGACTGAGAGGTTCCGGTTTGATTCTTGGTCTGGGCACATGCCCAGGTTGCAGGCTTGATCCCCAGTGGAGAGGGAGGTGCAGGAGCAACTGATCGATGTTTCTCTCTCTCATCGATGGTTCTATCTCTTTCTCCCTTCCTCTCTCTCTAAAAAATAAATAAAAACATATTTTAAAAAAGCAGGGAGAATAATTCTTAGCAACTTAGAGAACATATAGTCTAAACAGAAAAATCTGAGTGGGGCAGTCTGATGCAGCTTGAGAATTAGAAGTAAGAGGAAGTGTGATGAGTGATGAAGCTGAAAATGTAATGTTAGGAATAAGCCATTAAGACCATGTGGAGGTGGGTGGAGTTTTCCTTAAAAAGACAATGGAGAGGAATTGCAGGTTTTAGCCTGAGTGTGTAAGGGATTATGTTCATTCACTTCTACATATTGTGATTGCATATTTCCATGACAGAGGCTTAGGAATCATCATTCTTTCCCTGCATGTGGCAGTGATACAGTAGCTGTTACAAAATGATTCAATCATTTATGAGCAATATACTTTCCTCATGATATGTTCTAGCTTCAGTTTACAATTGAGAGGTTATTCTTATGAAGGAGTGAGACAGAGAGAAAGATGGCTATTTGTCTCACTGGTTGACATCCACCCAATGTTTCTTCCATGTCTATTATTCCCATATCAATAAATTTTTTCAACAGATATTTTTCTGACAAAAACGACTGGTCTAACATTTAGAAGATGTTTACATGAGTGCGGCACAGAACTGATTTCAATTATCATAATAAAAAGGGCAATAATCACAATACACATATAACTATTTTTCAGTTTGGAAGTTAATTCTATGATAGCAGAAAATCAACAAAGCACTGGAATGGATTCTGAGAAGAGAAAGATGAAATTTCAGTCAGTTATCAATATTGATTGATACCAATAGAAATATTCTGTATTTAATGCTTTCTAGAGGAAGTGAATTTAAATTAGGCTCTCAAAGATCTGGGGATTTTAGTAGAAGGGGATTGAGGAGGACTCAGTGTTAAATGAAAAAGAAGTGCATGAACAAATGATGGGAGATCTCTTTGTTTTTCTCTAGGATCCCATTTATACATTCTGTGTTGTAGGTTGAGACATGTTTAGGGAGACATGTTAATAATATATATTAAGATTCTAGGTACAAATCCTGTCTCCAGTACCGAGATTTCTATACATCTTTGGGCCAATCACTTAACTTTTGAGCCTTGACTTCATGCCAAATGGAGATAATAACAGTATCTACCTCATTAACTATTGTGAGTATCAAGTAAAATAGTACATGAAATAGTATTAGAATAGTGACTGACAGAATGTACTAGATAAAAAAATATTAGCTATATGTAGCATTTATTAAAAGAAATTTGTTAGTAAGCTTGAAAACATACGTCAGTGGCAAAATATGGAGGATGATGAAATAATTTTGGAATTAAAGATGTGAAATGGAATACTTTGGATGGAAGACTGACTTGATGAGTTGGGAATTACTGTTCTAATGCTGTGATTCCTCAGCAAAATGGTACTGTTGAGTGTTTCTATATTAAAAGTTTACAGATTTCACAGAAGATAAATCATAAAATGAACAAAATAATACTAAATTATTCCAAAGGGGCAAGTTGCTCCAAACTTACTTTGTGAACCAGATAACATTTCTCTTTGGTTTTCGATCTTAAAATTTCTTGAGAATCCCTTTACTCTTCATCTTTCCCAGTTAATGGCCTCTTTCTGGTGGGATTGAAGATTGGTGCAGCCACTATGAAAGACAGTATAGTTTGATGTAGTCCCATGTGTTCATTTTTCCCTTTGTTTCTGTTGCCTTAGGTGATGTATCAGTGAAGATTCTGCTGCGTATGATGTCCAAAATTTTGTTGCCTACATTTTCTTCTAGGATTTTTATGGATTCACGAGTCACATTTAAGTCTTTTATCCATTTTGAGTTTATTCTTGTGTATGGTGTAAATTGATGGTCTAGTTTCATTTTTTTGCATGTAGCTGTCCAATTTTCCCAACACCATTTATTAAAGAGGCTGTCTTTACTCCATTGTATGCTCTTGCCACCTTTGTCAAATATTAATTGAGCATAATGTCTTGGGTCAATTTCCGGATTCTCTGTTCTGTTCCACTGGTTTATATGCCTGTTCTTGTGCCAGTACCAGGCTGTTTTGATTACAGTAGCTTTGTAGTATAACCTGAAATCTAGTGTTGTGATCCCACCTACTTTGTCCTTCTTTTTCAAGATCCCACCCCTGTGGCTATTCGGGGTCTTTTTTGGTTCCATATGAACTTTTGAAGTATTTGTTCTAGTTCTGTGAAATATGTCACTGGTATTTTGATGGGGATTGCATTGAATCTATAGATTGCTTTGGGTAATATGGACATTTCAAAAAATTAAAAACTGAATTGCCATTTGACCCAGTGATCCCACTTCTAGGAATATACCCTAAGAAGCCTGAAACACCAATCAGAAAGAATACATGCACCCCCATGTTCATAGCAGCACTATTTACAATAGCTAAGATCTGGAAACAGCCCAAGTGTCCATCAGTGGATGAATGGATAAAAAAGCTGTGCTACATAGATACAATGGAGTACTATGCAGCTGTAAGAAAGAAAGATCTCTTATCCTTTGAGACGACATGGAGGGACCTCGAGAGTATTATCCTAAGCGAAACAAGCCAAGCAGAGAAAGACAAATATCACATGATCTCACTTATTTGTGGAATATAATGAACATAACAGTCTGAGGAACAGGATAGACCCAGAGATGTGGAAGTAGGGTATAGACTGACATCCCTCAGAAGAGGGGGTGGGGGGGAGGGAAGAGATAAACCACAGAACTTAAGCGCATATATGCATAACTGATGGACATGGACAACAAAGCTGGGGACGGGGTGGGGGGATGGGAAGGAGGGTGTCAATGGGGGAAAAAGGAGAAACATCTGTAACAAAAATAAATTAATAATAATAATTAAAAAAAGAATAAACTACTAAATGTCAAATGAAAAAAAAAAAAAAGAAAGAAAGAAAGACAGTATAGAGTTTCCTCAAAAAAAAAAAAATGAAACTGCCATTTGACCCAATGTTCTCACTTTTAGGAATGTATCCTAAAAATCCTAAAACACCAATCAGAAAGAATATGTGCATCCCTATGTTTATAACAGCACTATTTACAATAAGCAAGATCTATAAACAGCCCAAGTGCCCATCAGCAGATGAGTGGATAAAATGCTATGGTACATGTTATAATAGGTGTGTCTTATTCTTCACTGGGTAGTATACCTCTTTTTATTTTATTTTATAGGGTATAATCCATTAAAGTAAAGGATAAATGTTTCTGTGTTGTAAAATTTCAAATAGTTTGTTGGTAGAGCAACATTTCCATTGCTATTGTCAAGGTACATCAAGTAGGCTTCATCAAAAGCTTCTTTAAGTATCAAAATTATAGTTTGTCTCTTTTCATTAAGGTTTTGCAATTGCCAATTGATGGTTATATAATACTAAGAAAATCCCTCTTAGAGAGCTATTATTCTTATTACTGTTGATTCCTACACATTTATTTATTCAGTGCAAATTAGTTCATTAGAAAAGTCTGTGGATCAATTGCTATTAGTACAGCGCATCTAACAATGACCCAACTGCTGAAACTTTGACTGCTTGGTGAGCCTTATACTGCAAATATATTTTCTTTTGCATTCCTGATGCATTTAAAAACTAACTTTGCCATGCATGATTTTGTGATACTCTAAATAATCATGTAAAATGATTACAACTCTCGTTTTTAGAGAGAAAAATATCAAATGAAGTAAAATACAAAATACTATCACTGAAATAATATGAGTAAGCTTACCAAAGGATAGAGCTGGTATTTGAAAATGCTGTCTCTGCCTAAAATAAAGTAAGTCTAAACATATGCTGAACTTATGTAAACTCTTCAGGAAAGTATATTTATTAAAAATAAAGCATAACATTTTTATATTAATTCAATTGAGAGTAGATTAACAAAATATCAATGAAAGTTAGAATAATACATTTCTTTCATATCCTATATATCATGAAACAAAAGTTTCTCAAGTTTTATAATTCTTAATAGGCATATTAATGGATTATAACGAATCTACAATTTCCACATACCAAAATAAACCTTTTTGTATAAGCCCGACTTTTTTTTTTCTTTTCAGATAATGTCTTCTATTTGTTAGTGTGGTATATCAAATGTACCTTAATAGAAAGTGAAAAGGTATGTAAATTTCTGAATACATTCATGTTGTTTTCATGCCTTTCTATAGCAATGAGACTAAGTTGATGACTTCAAATTCTTATAGCTTATATATTTATCTATCGCATAGAAATAGTTGTACATAACTTTCATTTCTTCCTGAAATAGTTTGAGTGCATTAAATTGCAATCTATGAAAGTTGCCAGTAAGTCTAATTGTTTTTATTTTAACACTGAGAGAAACTCTTGAAGTTTTAAATGGAGAATCAGAATCCCCTTTTCATAATACTCTCATTTATCAAATTATCTGCCTTTACACTTTTCAGCCAAATCAGTTGTGATTAGCAATGCTCTCTTAGCCCAAAGAGGATGCAATTGCAGGCATCGGCTTATAATTTTTGGAGATGAAAATACAGTATAAAAAGGGAAAAGAAAGAAAAGTAACAAAAACATTAGATTTTTACCATTGCACACACATATACAATGATGAATTTGTCTAAAACGTGCCCAGTTTTTGTCACCTTGTTTCCTTCAGGTACATATGAAGAGATTTCCCTCTATCCCAATAACTGTTTTAATAAAATATAACTATAACTATACATAATAAAAAACTAATATAAAATGTAATGTGGTATATAAACATTAAACATGTCTGTTTACTGAGCTGGACTTGAACATATGTCACATCATCACAATAGGCAGCACTGACAACAGCAGTTATTATGGAACCAATAAATAAATATTCAAATAATAATGCAAGCAGGGAGTTGAATTTTTTTTTTCAGAATTATAAACCCCTGTAAAAAAGCAGTTGACACAAAACAACTTACTTATAGTAGAAATCAAAGAATAAATAAACAAACCAGAGCACTATGATGATTATACAACACACTATGTTAACCTAAAATTTTTCTTTGTTTTTAAATCATGATATTTATTTCTGATTTGTATATCCTAGGGAGACACACTCAAAAATAAAGAAAAATGCAAATATGATTGGTAAATAGGAAAACAATCTTCCTTGGTCTCATGATTTTTCACAGATAAAATATATTTTATGGCAACTGACATAAAATAATAATAACACATTTGTCAATTTGTCTAGAAATCCTAAGATAAGAAAAGCTGCCAAAAATGTTTTTGTGCTGAATTAAAAATAATTATATACAACATGAAATTGGGGAGAATGGATATTCTATACATTGAAACGTTCACACAGCTTTAAGAGAATAGAATATGAGATTTTTAAGGACAGAATGTATACATGCATTCTTCAGGTTATAAGTGAAGATAAATTTTAAACATGCAAAAATTGTCATAATCATGTTTGCACCTATCATTTTCTCTCAATGTTTTTGTGGGCCTTGTGGTCTTAGGTTATATATTGTTGAGCTTATATTTTTTGGATGTTGCACTCTTCAAATACCTTCCTCAGAAAAATAGACTGTAACAAGATGTTTCAAAATGTAGTTTTCTATTTACTGCTGATTATTTTCAATGTTTTTTTTCTTTCTTTTACAGACAAAAGTACTAGCTCTTCAAAGAGAGCATTAAAAGCTATCTATATTGTGATCTCAGCAGAAATATTATCATTTACAAATGTGTTTCATATTTTTAACATTTCTTGGTGTTTACTCAGCCTGCACTTTTAGTCTGGGATGGTTGATTTCACCATGATTGAACCTTCCTTTCTGTAAGCGCATAGTGCCCTTCTTTATTCCTGATAAATGTTTTGCTGTGAGGTCTGCTCTGTCTGATATTAATATAGCTTCTCCTGCTTTTATTTGTTTTTATTAATGTTAGCATGATACACATTTCACAATTCTTTTAACTTTAATCTACATATATCTTTATATTTAAACTGGCTTCTAGTAGGCAGCATGTAGTTGGTTCTTGGTTTTTGATCCACTCTGATAAATTCTGTCTTAATTGGTGCATTTAGGGATCACCTATTGTTTGAGTAAAGTCATATTTTCTATTTCAGTTATTTTAAAATGATAGTTAAATGATATTTTATTTCTTAATACTTTTTCATATTCAGTAATATTTTTTTAATTCTCCCGGAGATTATCTTATTTAATGCAGTCACTTTGTGTTAATGTCTAATTATTCTTCCATCATTCATTTAGAGACTTTTTATTTTCACATGTTACATTTCAGTCCTATTGAGGCAGGATAATTAGATGTTAGGAGAATTTTCCTTATAAGTGGGAAAAAGAGAAACTGAAACAGATGATTAGACAAGTGGGGCCAAACAATTTAAGCAAGTACAGCCACAGGTAAATCTCAAGATCTTATCTTCCTGACCAAATACACTTGAGAACAAATGGTTTACACTTCTCCCGAAAAAGAGTGTAAGTAGCCTAAATCACCTGGTCAGAGATAGATAACAGAGACTCAATTAGTGCCATATGTGCCAGCCACAAAAAGGACAGATGAAGTTAGAGACATAAATAGAAGAAAAAGAAACAAAACAAAAAATAGAACCAAACAAATCCAAGGTAGAAGTAAAGTTGACCAGAGAAATGACACTGGTTCTTCTATGTGCTCATTTTGGCGCATTAGCATATTATAGAACACACCTGAAGAGCTGATGAATATTCTGTGGAGACCCTTCCCTAGGATTTCTGCCTTTAGGAAACAGATAAGAACCCTCAAAACAAAGGATCCTGGGCCCGTTCTCCTTGGAGCACACTCATGCCCCTTATTTTCTTGGTTGTGAACTTTTACTTTCTTTCTCCTACACTCTAAGGATCACCACAAGACTTGCAACCAGGGGAGCAGTGGGCAGCCACAGCTCATCCCAGGCTAACACTCTGAACCTGTCTCCAAGGCCTCCTTTCCCCTATCTTTTCAGGCAGCTGATAGCAGCCCCACCTTGCCTCACTTCTGACACTGTGACTTTTACTTCTCAGTGAGTCCCTGCAGCCCAGTGTGGCTCACTTATTTTCTGTACCATTTCTAGAGGGCCAGAGCAGAGTACCTCCTAGGTTCTCTCTTGTTGCTTCTTCTATTCTAAGAAAACTGTCTTCAGCTTTAATAAACATATTCTCAAAATCATCTGGACTTGAATTGTGAAATTTTTTCTATACAAAGTCAAGAACCTATACACAATTGGCTGGCCTAGGATAGACCTGCACTGGGCCTAGTCCCTTTCTGGTGAAAATATCATATTTTCAGGCTGCTTGGCTTACTTCAAAATAAATTCATTTTGTGAAATGACAGTAAAACATAGCAAAATAAAATGTCCATGTAAACTACCTATATGCTTTTATGGCCAAAGATGACAAAATTGACAATTGACTCTTTCTTGATGAGGTTGACAGTGTCAATCCCAGCTTAAAGTTACTAAAGTAATAAATACCAGATAATAAATAACAAATTAAATAAATTAATAAGTTAAATGTAGTGATGTGCTGAACAATGGAAAAATATATAATAATATAGTAACAGATATTAAATTAGTAGAACAGCTATGACTTGGAATATGTTTAAGAGACTATATATAAATATTTGCATTTACTTTCTATCATAAATAAATAAGTAAGTGCTGGAAACTGAATGTTTGTGTCCTCCTAAAATTCGTATGTTAAAACCCTAACCTCTCAAGGTGATGGTATTAGAAGATGGGGTCTTTGGGAAGTGATTAGGTCATGAGGGTGGAATCCTCATGAATTGGAGTACAGCCCTTAGAAAGGAGACTTGAGAGCTCCCTCACTCCTTCTGCCACATGAGGATATGGTTAAAAGCAGGCTCTCACCAGACACAAATTCAGCTAGTGCCTTGATCTTGGACTTCCCAGATCCTCAGAACTATGAGGAATAATTTTCTGTTGCTTATAAGCTACACAGTGTATGGTATTCTGATCAAGCAGCTCAAATCAGCAGACATTAAACAAGAATAGAAACTATTAAGCTAACTCAAAATTAATCTATGTAAGGCTTAAATTTTACTTCTTTTCAATCAAGGTCCATTTCATGTATTCCAGTTATATTAGGTCAGACAAATAGAATAAACATAGTGTTGGTATAAAGCAAGTGTGTAGTAAACAAATGTTAAGTTGAATTTAGAGATCATTATTTCAAAATTTCTGCACTACATTCGAGCTCTATTGAATAGATTGATTCAGTGGTACCCACCAAACTGAAAAGCAGTGTTCACATGCTGACAGCTGTGCAAAGATTGCTATAAATGTGTAGACGCTTTCAACAGCATCCACACAGGCAAAGTTAAATGCTGAAGTAGCATGATCTTCAAACAAAGCAGTGTACTGTTTGTGCTGGTGTGAGGTTTACTTGTGTGGAAAACTGAAACTACTGAGCCTTGTTTATGAATACAAAGAGGTTTTGTTTGCTGGAGTTAAGGACTTACAGGTTGCACAGTTTTAAAATGATTTCTCTGGAAATATCCAAAGTCCTTAAATATTAGTTATTGAAATATAACTAATATTTGGTGCGTGCTGCAAATTGCTTCTCCTAATTTTAAAACATTAGTATCTGTTCCAATCAGAGCAATAGTGCCCCTCCCCCCATTACAAATGTTATTTAGTTAACATATATTTTGCTTTTTTTAACTCTTTTATGCATTTTACATCACAAGCAAATGTTAGGTTAACATTTTCTCACATAGGTAGATGTGATGCGAAAGGAGTTCATCAGACCGATTACGCTGTAAACAGAATCGTGCCCCCCCCCCCCACCTCAAAGATACCCATGTCCAAAGCCCTGGGACCTGTGAATATTTTAACTTACCTGATTTTAGAATAGTGATTTAGATAAGTGGAGGGACCAAAATTCTGCTACACAGAAGCTGCTTTTTGGGGATATTGATTTTAAGTGATTTATTAAGAAGTAAGACTCAGAAAGAAACTTTGACCCTCTCCATTTTCCTCCCCAAGAGGTTCAGACAGAGAAACCTGCTTCAGGAAGGAGATCTTAGGATGTGATCTTAGCCTAATTTGAGTTAAGTGTGGTAAGTAAGGGGGTTTTGGCTGTGGCTGTTAAGTACATGTCCCGCTTCCCATTGTTCCAGTCACCTAGCAAGGATTTTCCTGCCAGCCCCCACAATATCATCTCACTGGCAGTAGAATAAAAAGGTCACAACCATTTGGACTTTGTTTTGTTCTCTGCTATATGGCTACAACTGTTATCATTGTAATTAGTTAGTTATTAATTTTACTGACAGGAAGAAAGCAAAGGGGTGGCCAGACATTAAAGCATGGTCATCTGAACCATACTCCCCAGAGAACCACTGGTCCGTTCCCTTCAGATCACTGGGGGAAGAAATGAAACAAAGGGAGAGATGGGTGCATGTGCAGTGGAGCCTGGGTGACCTACAGAAGTTGCCTGCAAGTGTAGGCTGGGGAACAATGAGTTGGCTAGGGGGTGGGCCTATCAGAAGCACGTGAAATCTTGGAAAGTTGGTTGGTTAGTTTGAAGAGGCTCCTAGTTAAAATCCCCAGACAAAGAGATCCCTTTCTTCTTGCTTGCGCTTGCTCCATGATCAGCACTTGGCCCATGAACTCTCTTGTTCTCTCTCCATAGCCATGTGGCCTTAAGCAACCACATGGCCTGTGGCCATGCAGACCCCACACACAATGGACTGCAGCTGGGAGCACAGACTAAGTTAGCTGGACTGGATTGTACTTTAATATGAAACAGAAATTCTGGACAGTGTCCTTAATCCTAGCCCTGCTAAAGACAAGATTGGACTTTTGCCATAGCGGGACAGACAGATTGGACCTTGGAAGGGAACTCCCTTAATTTTACATCATCAATTAAACTTTCCATGAAACCCCATCCTCCTGTGGGGGCCTCAGGAAATTCTTTTCCTCAAGGCCCTCTAAGTTCTTCACTTCCACCAATAACACAGCAAGGCCTGGCACATCATGGGCACTCAATAAATTTCAGTTAATAAATTAATGAAAACATGAATGAACATTATTATTAAAGTATAGGACTCTGTTATAGGAATAATAATTACTCAGCATGTAAAAAAATTCTCTAGAAAATTAATAATAATTTGTAATTTTAATAATATCTTACATTTGAATGTTGCTTTATGATTGACACACAGTATTATATTAGTTTTTGAATTGTCACTTAAAGTTCAAGAACTTTCACCTTTGTAGCAAGAGTATCTAGCACACGTTCTCCATAAACAAACAGCATGGACCATCTACTGCATGCTTTCCATCTGTCACTTTTCCCCATGCTAGAGATTCGGAAAAAAGTTTGAGAATGTCAATAGTTTATTTAATATTATGTAGTTATTAAGTAACAATACTGTGATTCAGAGCCTGTAGCCCAACATCCCTATATACTAACCGCAAAAAGCAAAATTGTGAAGGGGCAGGATTTGAGCAAAATATAAGTCCTGGTGATTGCTTAACTATAGGGGAGAGTTCATTAGATTCAACCCAGACATCACATTGATATAAATTCCAAATGCTACAATGATTACATTCTTAAAATAAAGCAACAAAATATATTAAAGTAACATGAATTATTATTAGTTTACAATTTCAGAACGTTGAAGATTTCTCTCACCTTGATTCAAAATCCATAATACAGTAGAGAAGACTGATATATTCAACTACTTACACATAAAGAAAATGGGAGCGATATAAAATACCATAAGCAAATCTGAAGGCAAAGTAACAAACTGAAAAACTTTTCACAATTCATATCATGAACAAAAGGCTAACCTTCCAAATATATAAACAGCTCCTACAAATTAGTTAAAAAATAAGGGGAAAATTGTGAAAAGATATGAAAAGGTAGTTCACAGAAACTTTCAAACATATGAAAATACTATCATCATCACTTTTAAAAAAATGGAAATTAACATAACACTTTTTTTGACCTACTGAGCTGCCAAACAGAAATATGCAATTAAAATGCTTATTAACAGATCTGCTCATTCATTATTGATGGGGTTGTGATTGTTAAAATCTACATGGAGAAAAATTTGGCCATATCTATTAAAATAAAATTGCATATACTTTTGTGTCTCACAATTCAAATTCTGGGAATTTTTTAACATATATAGTTGAACATATTTAAAACAATATGCAATTTTATCAATGCATCACTGTCTATAAATGTTGGAGACAATACAACGTCCATCAATAAAGAACTGTATAAATAGATTATGGTAAATTTCTATAATGGAATACTATGAAAATTTAAAAAGAGAAGCTCTTATGTGCCAATATAGAAAGTTTGTCAAGATAAATTGCTAAATGTAAAAATCAAGGCTTAGAACCATGTATACAGCATCCTCAACAAAAACAAGGAGTTGGAAGAGAAACATACATTTGTATTTATGTAGATTTTATTTATTTATTTTTATTTTTAATTTTTTAATGTGTGGTAGAACCTTTTTTTAAATGCATAACTTATTATTATTTTTTAATTTCTCCCCCTTTGACTCCCCCTCACGGTCACCATATTGTTTTCTGGGTCCATCGGTTGTGCATATGTGCATACAAGTTCTTCGATTTATCTCTCCTTGCCCCCCCCACCCCGGGTTTGTCAGTCTGTTCCCTAATTCCATGTCTCTGGATCTATTTTGTTCATCAGCTTATTTTGTCCATTATATTCCACAAATAAGTGAGATCATGTGATATTTGTCTTTCTCTGAATGGCTTATTTTGCTTAGCATAATACTCTTCAGATCCCTCCATGTCATCTCAAAGGATAAGAGGTACATCTTAAAACATCTTTTGAAAGATCATCAAAATTTAATGCAAATTATACAAAAAAGTGTTTACTCAAAAAAAGTGTTTACATAAAGTGTTTACTCTTTCTGCTGCTAGTCATGAGGTAAACTGAGTGAATGAGATCATTTTGGAAGTCAAGTATTTTTGTGAATAAATTTAGTTTATGTGATGGAATAAAAATGTTCAATTTTAAACTAGTTTATCTAACTGAAAATAAATGTGAGTAAACTAATGGTCTTTAGCTTTTCAGAAGGGAATACAATGTCTGATGGAAAATAGAATTATACATTATTGTACATAAGATAAAAACATTATTTTTCTTGAATTGCTTTTCTGGACAACATACATGTATTTTACATATTATCAGTGGTTAATAGAGCAGAGATTAATTCTTTTGACGAATTATATTGGCTATTTCTCCTTAATGTGATGTAATCATCTTATAAACTGGGTTTTTTTTTAAGGGTGAATTCTTCATGGTTAGGAAAATAGAAGCAGGATATGGAGGAGCGAGCATTACACATCATATAAAAAAAGGATACCAAAAAGAGCAAAAGAGAAGGTAGAATTTAAAAAGTACAAAGAATGTAGATTTCCCTTTTATTTCCATCTGGCAAGAGGCCCAAAATGGATGGGAAAATGAAGACGTGTGGTAAACTGTGCAGTGAGAAATGGAGCTTCGGTCTAATTAATTTAGTCATAGTGAAATTCAGATGACTTTTTTCCTGAAATATGAAGTAATGAGATAGTAAATAAGTACCAGCATTTGTCGACTCTTCAAGTATTTAGTTTTCTGTTTCAAGTGACAGTGTATGTCAAAAAAGAGGCATAATGAGAGTGGATATTAGAGGTTTTGAAAAGAGTATGTTCATTTATACATATTATACATTATTAATGAGTTGTGTAGAGTAAAATGGCAAACATTTCCAAATGATTTGTATTCAAATTTACAATCTGCTCTCTCATTGCAGTTTTGATTTTAAATATTCTGTTCCAGTGTCCCCATAAATCAGCAAATGTTCTAGAAGTAATTTCTTTCAATATATTTTTTTTGTTAGAAGAAATGTCTTAAATTTTGTTTTTGAATTAAACAAACCATAGTTCTGTGAGTTAGTGTGTATGTGTGTCTTACCTTCCTCATCTGAAAAATGAAATGGTTTTTATTATTTTATTCGTTGTTTATAAGTATAGAATTGTCAGACAATGATCATTTGTGTAACTTTAAAGAGTATCTTGGTAATGGAGCTATACAATTGGTATAAGAAATTTGAGGTGTGAAAACATAACGATGTTTCTTTCATCCGTGGTGACCTATGATTTTAGCAAATGTCACCTGTTACCTATGGTTGAATATGAAGACAGGCTGGGGAGCTGAGTCAGGAAATAGGAATAATCCCAGTAGCAAACATCCAATGCAAGACTAGGAACCCAGTGGTTCTGAAAGTGTTTCTATTTGTCGCCTATGACAGCATCACAGGCATGCGCATGCTTACATAAAAACGGACTTCTGACGAAGAGATTGTGTGTGCATCCATCCCTGGGTAGCAAAGTGCCCAAAGAAATATACAAAAGGGGCTTAGATAAGAAAGACCAGGTAGGGAATCAGAGCAATGCAAAGTAGTTTATGGGTCAGATTAAAAACCAAACAAACTCAAACTCTCTTATTGGAGGGCTTCAGCCAAACATTCTAGGAGAAAGGTGGTCAGATTTTCCTATATAACATTTATTTTTAAAACCTTAAAAACTTATGTTTGGGGCTCTTGTTACTGAACTACATGGGGTTTGTGTTTAGACTAGCTGTTTCCAGTTGTCGGCTACTATTTTTATTCTTTTTTTTTATCCTCACCTGAGGACATTTTTTCATTTTTGTTCAGATAGAGTGGGAGGGAGGGAGAGAGAGAGAGAGAGAGAGAGAGAGAGAGAGAGAGAGAGAGAAACATCAATGTGAGAGGGACACATCGAGTGGCTGCCTCCCGCACAACCCCAACCAGGGCCAGGGACGAACCGCAACCGAGGTCCATGCCCTTGACCAGAATCAAAAGCAGGACTCATTGGTCCGCAGGCCAATGCTCCAACCCTGAGCCAAACCAGCCAGGGCTATTATTTTTATTCTTTATTTCCTTATACATCATTTGACACACTAATAGTTACATGCACAGTGTTTAGCACTAGAAAATAAAAGAATAAATAAGAAATCATATTTGATTTTAAGAACCTCATCCATATTTTTTTTAATGAATTCTGGAATTAAAAAAACTTTTTCAGGATTATTTTTATTTTGCAGCATTTGAACTTATTACTTGACTACATAAACCAGGTAAAATCCTCTTGTATTATCTAAATTTTATGCTTTAGCATTTTAAGAGACTATAGGAGTACATTTTGAAATAATTTTCACTGAATATAGAATTGTATGTACATTGCCACATACACTCCTCTGACACTGTTTTCATAGTAGGATATTTTTACTCTTATATGATGGATCTAGCCTAATGCCTTGGATAGGCAAGCTAGGATAAATGGAACAAGTAAATAAATACTCATTTTATTTTTACTAATTTTATTCCCTTTAAAATAATATTAGTTATACCACATACTATAATTAATCCAAACAAATTCATTTAATGCTCACTATATATGATCTGCCATTCAGTGATATGCCATTTTGATACTATGTAGATAAGATTTTTAAAAAGTAAAATATAGATAACAATTTGAGGAGCTTGTGTAACAGTGAATGACATTAGATGAGATGAAACAATTGTCTTGACAGCGTCTCTTAGCTGGCGACCAGTAGTCCCTGCTTTCTTTAGATAACTTTCCATTTGTTATTTATATTACTTGTTTTCCTTGTTCAATTTCAGAATGCAATCTCTAAAACGAAATACCTCTGCAACTACTGATACTCCAAGGAAGAGTAACCTTTGCTAAAGAGAAGTCTACACAAATCATAGTGAGACTTACCAGGAAGAGGACTGCTTCTGGTTGAAACACCAGGATAGGCTGCATGAGAGCACGGTACATGCGCAGAGTAAATTGTCGTTCAATTGCATTTGATTGCAATGAAACCTTGATATCTTTATCCTTTCTGCAAGACATTACTCAAATGATCAATTGGGTGTTGCTCAGTTATTAATCGAGAAATGGCTCTACTAATCATTGTCAGAACTTAGAAGTAAGACCAACTATTGTTCTGCTCCCATGGAACTTACCAGTTTCTCATTGGAGGTATATTAAATTAGTAATTCCACCTGGGGAAAGTAATAAAAAAAGGCAGAAATACAGGGGTGCTATGATATTGTCATACTCTGTTTGGAAGTGACATTTAAGCAAGATTTTCGCTTGCATTTTATACTCACTGGAAATAGGTAATTCATAAATACACTCAAATGAGCTGAAAACATTATCTCCTATGCTTCATTGCAGAGCTATAATTAAATCAGCATCTTGGAAAAATATCAATATCATTCTGAGTCCTGTTCAAATCCTGATATAGTCTGCTAAGTTGATTTTCATGGGATAATTAAGGATATAGATAATAAAAGGATTCTTATCTGGATCTTTTCCCATAAAATGAGGAATTTATTTCTATGTTCCTTTCTGGTTACATGTTATCCCTCTAGGATCCCACACACTTCTAATCTATCACTGTTTAACTTTCCCCTCCTAAGCAGTTACTCTAAAAATCAGCTAACATTTTCTGCTCTTTAGACACTGTGTGTCTTACAACAATCTTCCATAACATAAAACTTCCTACAACAAAATCTCAGCTTGCCACTATGTTTCCTTAAGGTGATGTATAAGAGAGTGGAAATGGTTGAAAATATTATGATAGCACTGAAAAGAAGCAACAATGATGAGAAATATAGTTTACATATCCTAGTTCTAAAAGTAACAGAATCTTTACCTCCTACTCCTTTATCAGTGACAGATTTTATCTACTTTCATTTATCTTTTCCTCTTTATACTTGGGTTTTAACTTAGGACCATTGGGATAATTTTGTTTAATTCTAGATACACTATGCAAATAAGTATTAGTTAGGTCAATATTAGTAATAGTCATGATTTTTTTGTCAACTTATCTGTGTCTCTAACACATGTTCCTGCTTCTAATGAGAATTATGACAAACAAGGCACATTTCTGTTCTTACTTCCTAAGCTACCAAGCATCACATGCTTCTCCTAGGGCTTCAGTTACAGTACTATGTAAAGTATTGTTCATACTGCACCGTGTACATACACAGGTGTGCACACACGTATCCATTGCATCAACTATTACAAGTATATATTAATGCAAATTATATTTTCACTTTTATTAACGTATCCTTTACTTTATATTTTACTAGTCAATATAAGGTGCTAAAATAAAAATGTGAAAATTACAAAGACTATAAATTTACTTTATTGAATATATGTTGGCAATATCTGTTATTCATATCTTTATTTAATATTTGAATATGTGTAATGAAATTAACTGGTTCAACTTTACCCAATAGCAGACTTTAAAGTACTGCAAAGATATCCTAAATGTGTATTTCAAACTGTTCATTTAGGTACTTGTGACATTTTTGATTAATTAATTAATTTTTTTATTACAGATGTCCTTCCTTTTTCCCCCAATGACACCCTCCTCTCTACTCCCCCCCTCCATCCACCTTCACCTCACTGTTGTCTGTGTCCATTGGTTATGCACATATGCATATAAGTAAGTTCTTTGGTTTATCTTTTCCCGCCACCCCATCTCTTCCCTCTAACCATTTTTAATTAGATTATTTGTCTTCTTTTTGTTGAGTTGCATGAATATTCTACATATTTTAGATATTAACCCTTTATCCAGCCTATCATTGGCAAATATGTTCTTCCTTACAGTAGGTTCCCTTTTCATTTTGATGCTAGTTTCTTTTGAAATGCAGAAGCTTTTCCGTTTGATGTAATCTCATTTATTAGTTTTTTCCTTTGTTTCTCTTGCCCTAGGTGATGTATTTGTGAACATTCTGCTAAATATAATGTCTGTGATTTTGCTGCCTACATTTTTTTCTAGGATTTTTATGGTTTAACTAGTTACATTTAAGTATTTTATTCATGTTGAGATTATTCTTGTATATGGTGAAACTTGGTGGTCTAGCTTTAATTTTTTGCAAGTACCTGTCCAATTTTCCCAACATCATTTATTGAAGAGACTGTCTTTACACCATCTTATGTTCTTGTCTCCTTTGTCAAATATTAATTGAGCATAATGTCTTGGGTCAATTTCTGAGTTCTCTGTTCTGTCCCATTTATCTATATGCCTGTTCTTGTGATTACAGTGGCTTCATAGTATAACCTAATCTCCGGAATTTTGATCCCTCCAATTTCAATCTTCTTTTTCAAGATTGCCATCACTATTCCTGTTCTTTTTTAGTTCCATATAAATACCTGTCAATAATAACCTTAAATGTAAATGGCTTAAATTCTCTAATCAAAAGAGATAGGGTAGCTGAAAGGATAAGAAATCATGGCCCACATATATACTGTCTAAAAGAGAACCACCTCAGAACAAAAGATTCACACAGTATGATAGAGAAGAAATGGTAAAAAAAAAAAAAAAAAAAAAATTCCATGCAAATGGAAACAACAACAACAAAAATCTGGTGTAGCAATACTCGTATCTGATCAAATAGACTTCAAAATGATGGTCATAATAACAGATCACTACATAATATTAAAAGAATCAATTCAACAAGAGGATATAACCCTAGTAAACATATATGCACCAAATATAGGAGCACCAAAATATATTTTAAAAGTTCTGGAGGATTTCAGGGGACAGATCTACAGCAATACAATCAGAGTAGGGGATGTTAACACCCCACTGACATCACTGGAAAAATCTTCTAGATAAAAATTAACAAGGAAACAGAGATCCTAAATGACACACTAGAACAGATGGATTTAATTGATATTTACAGAACATATCCCAAAGCTGCAGAATATATATTCTTCTTAAGTATACACGGGACATTCTCAAAGAGAGACCACATGTTAGGACACAAACTAAGTCTCTACAAGTTCAAGAAGATTGACATCATATCAAGTATCTTCTTGAATCGCAATGGCATGAAATTAGAAATCAGTTACAATAAAAACACTCAGAAACATTTAGACACATGGAGGTTAAATAGCATATTATTCAACAATAAATGGTTCACTAATGAGATCAAGGAAGAAATCAACAAATTCCTGGAAACTAAAGAAAATGAACATGCAACAACACACAATCTGTGGGACACAGAGAAAACAGTTCTGAGAGGAAAATTCATAGCATTACATGCCTACATCAGAAACAAGAAAAATGTCTAATAAACTAATCCTACAACTTAAAGAATTAGAAAGAGAAAAAAAAGAAAAACCTTGAGTTAATAGAAAGAAGAACATAATGAAGATCAGAGTGGAAATAAGTGACATAGAGACTAAAAAAATAAAATAAAATACAAAAGTCAATGAAACCAAGAACTGGTTCTTTGAAAAGATAAACAAGATTGATGAACCGTTAGCCAGACTCACCAAGAAATAAAGAGAGAGGTCCCAAATTAATAAAATCAGAAACGAAAGAGGTGAAGTAATAACTAACACCATAGAAATACAAAGAATTGTAATAAAATATCATGAGCAATTATATGTCAACAAATTAGACAACCTAGGTGAAATGGACATATTCCTAGTATCATACATCATCCAAAACTCAACCACGAAGAGTCAGAAAACCTGAACAGACCAATAACAGCTACAGAAATAGAAGCAGTAATTAATAAACTCCTAGCAAACAAAACCCTTGGTTTAGGTGGCTTCACAGAGGAGTTTTACCAAACAATCAAAGAAAAACTAATACCCATTGTCCTCAAACTATTCCAAAAAATTCAAGAGGAAGGAAGACTCCAAGTTCTTTTTATGAGGCCAGGCTAATCCTGATTCTAAAACCAGATAAAGAGACTACAAAGAAAGAAAACTACAGGCAATATCCCTGATGAAATAGATGCCAAAATCCTTAACAAAACATTAGCAAATTGGATCCAGCAATACATTAATAAAAATATTTACCATGACCAAGTGGGATTCATTCCAAGGATGCAAGGCTGGTACAATATTTGCAAATCAACAAATGTGATACACCACATAAACAGAATTGAAGATAAAAATCATATGCTCATATCAATAAATGCTGAAAAAGCATTTGTCAAAACTCAGCACCCACTTTTGATGAAAGCTCTCAGCAAAGTGGGAACAGAAGCATCATACCTCAACAGAATAAAGGCCATATATGAGAAGCCTACAGCCAACATCATACTCAATGGGCAAAAACTAAAAGCATTTCCCTTAAGATCAAGAACAAGGCAGGGATGTCCACTTTTGCCACTCTTATTCAACACAGTACTGGAAGTCTTAGCCACAGTGATCAAGACAAGAAGAAACAATAAAAGGCATCGAAATTGGAAAGGAGGAAGTGAAACTGTCATTATTCACAGATGATGATATATGATGTACATAGAAAACCCTAAAGATTCAACCAAAAAAACCTACTAGATTTAGCAAATTGATTTGGTAAAGTTGCAGGATACAAAATCAACATCCAGAAATTGTTGGCATTTTTACACAACAATATTGAACGCACAGAAAGAGAAAGTAAAAAATAATCTCATTCACCATTGCAACAAAACTATTAAGATAACTAGGAATAAACTTAACTAAGGAGGTAAAAGAGCTGTTCTAATAAAACTACAGGACATTGGAAAAAGAGATAGAGGAAGATATAAAAAAGTGAAAGCATATATCATGTTCATGGATTGGAAGAATCAACATCATTAAAATATCCATGCTTCCCAAAGCAATGTATAGATTCAATGCAATCCTCATTAAAATACCAAAGGAATATTTCACAGATCTAGAACAAATACTCCAAAAACTTATATGGAACTTATGACGTTTAAAAAAATAAAATAAAATGACTGTGGGAAGAGAAGACATTTTTTAAAAGCCAGCAAGTCATAGTTTAGGGTCATTTTTGAAACAAGATTTTTAGGAAGAATGTATAGCCTAAATTTATATTTAAGACACTGTAATTAATTTTCTCAAAGCCCTTAAACTGTCCTTAGATAACAGGAACAGATTGTTTTTTTTAATGCCCTTTTTTACTTCAGGCAACAATCAACATCATGAAATTCTATAAAACTGGTATGTGGCATGTAGAAAAAGATCTCTGATTTAGTTACCATGTGGATGAAACAAAATTACCTTTAATTTGATCAAGACTGTGTTAAAATATATTCACTATCTAGTATCAGTTAGTTAAACAGACAAAATTTATTCACTGCAAAAATTTCAAAAGATAGTAAAAAGTACTATGAAACACAGTAGACTAGATAGCTAAGTGATGGACCTTTAAAATAATTTTTTAAGATAAAGACACATATGGATAAGCTAAAATATTAGTAAATCATTAGTGCCCTTCTTTCCTTTCTATAAACTGAGGCATAAGGAGAAAATATCTATAAAAATTTTATAGGTGAATTTTTTGTTCTGAAGGAATTTTTTTTTATGTTTCAACAAAGTACTTCTAAAATGGTTTATAGGATATTTGTTCTAATTATAACCTTTATTACATCACGATGTAACATTTTTTCCAATCATATTTGACTTTACTTACTAAAAATGTACACTGTACTTTTAGAAACACTACAATGAATTTGAAGTATATATACATTAATTTTAGAAATACTCAACATTAGAGAAATAATATAGAAATGATTCAGATAGAGTAAATAAAATATTGCCTTTAACTTGGTTAAGCAAGAGCCTTATACAAAACTACATATCTACCTCAGAAACAAGAAAAATTTCTAATAAACTAATCCTACAACTTAAAGAATTAGAAAGAGAATTAGCCTCCTCCTTTTTGTTGTGGTTAATCCTCACCTAAGAATATTTTTCCATTTATTTATTTATTTATTTATTTATTTTTAGAGAGAGTGGAAGGTTGGGAGAGAGAGAGAAACATTGCAACCCAGGTACATGCTCCTTGACTGGAATCAAACCCACGAGCCTTCTTCAGTCTGCGGGCTGATGCTCTAACCACTGAACAACCAGCCAGGGCTACAGTAGTCCCCTCTTACCCTACTTTTTACTTTCTATGGTTTCAGTTTCCTACTGTCAATAGCAATCTGAAAATATTGAATAGAATACTCCAGAAATAAACGATTCATAGGTTTTAAATTGCATTCCATTCTAAGTAGCGTAATGAAATCTCTTTGTCCTGCCAAGGATATGAATCATCCCTTTGTCCAGCATATCCATGCTTTATATCCATTGCCGGTCTGTTAGCCACTTAGTAGCCCTCGTGGTTATCTGATTGATTGCCATGGTATTGCAGTGCTGATTATGTTCTAGTAACCTGTATTTTACTTAACAATGGCTCAAAGCTCAAGAGTGGTGATGCTGGCTATTCAGATATGCCCAAGAGAAGCTGTAAAGTGTATGTGTGTATGGAAAACAAAACAGTGTATAGAATTCTGTACTACTTGTGGTTTCAGGCATCCACTTGGGGTCTTGGAATGCATCCTCTGCAGAAAAGGGGTGACTACTCTACCACATTTGATAATACATAATTTCTATAAAAGCAAACTGACTTATTGTTAAATTATATAACAAGCATTTTATAGTTCAAATTTTGTTTCAAAATTATTATGTATAATAGATCTAAAGTATATTTCCTGTAATGTCTGAATACCTTTATGTACAGAGCTAAATGAATAGCACACACAAAAAAAGGAAAATATTAATCACTACGCCTTATTCAGATCAGACAATAAATAAGATGTTTATTAAGAGATTAACATTAGCATATGTCTTTATGGTCCTAATCAGTATGATTTTTAATACCCAGATGCATAACTTGGTTGTTATTTATCACTAAATTCACTGGGTGTTTTCTGGACATGCTGGTTGATTTGTTATCAGGGCCCTTGTGAAAAGGTAAAGAACAATACCTATGTAAAATTTATCCACAAATTTTTAAACCCCCATGTTAAGAAAAGAAGATTTTTTTTTTTTTTGGTAGATTTCTAGAAGAGTGTGATATGCTGAGGGTGAGGATTTGAAAAGCAAGTAGGTGAAAGCTGTTACAGACTGCAAATGTTTGCAGAGCCAAGTGTGGCGTGGTAGCGAAGACAGAGGAAAGGGACCAAATATTTATTCCCTTTCTCAGTCACTTTCTCACTCCAAAAAGCTTCTTTGTTTAGATGAGTTATAGCTATGAATATTTAACATGTTAGAAATTAAAGTTGTGAAATTTAGAATATATTTATTTTTAATTCACTTAAACAACAATAATAAACCTATTACATATCGACATAAAAAAAAGGTAAGAGAGCAAAATGTATGCAGTGAATGGTCAATTCAAAATCCAAATTACTGCACTATGCATGTAGTGAAGTGCCTGGATTTTTAAACCACAATTCTTTAACATTTGGTTGTTTGCTAATTTAATGATACTTTTGTAAATCTGTAATTACCAAAATAAGTCTTTGCTTGCTGAAAAAAGAATGTAAGTGACAAAACTGTTGCACAAATTTAAATAGTTAAGGATTAAAATAGCTTTTATTTCATCATCTGGGTTGTTTTATGAAATTGTCTTTGTGTATTTAGTTTGAGTGTTTGTGCATTTGAAAATCTCACTCAGTACCTAAGAGAAAATTAGCTATTGCAAAGTTTATTCAGGCAAAAGAAACAAAGGTAATGTATAAATTATGTTAATATTAAAATCATGTTAATATTAAAATCATGTTAATATTCTTTTGAAAATTACACTGAATCATCAAAACTGATTTTTTTAAATTTGATAGAACAAATCACCTTGGCTGATACAATATGCAACCTTTAGCTACTGTGACTAACAAATCACCTCAGATCCCAGTGGCTTAAACAGATAGTCATTTACTATCACATCTCATGTGTCATGAGGCCATAGATTTGCAGGTCTCACCTGGGCGCCTCAGGTTCCTGTGCGTCATCTGTCTCATGCACCTGCAGGTAAGCTGGAGGCTTCACCTAAGGCTAGTTTGACTGGCGTAGCTTAGCTGGGGAAGCTCTGTTCCCTGTCTTTCACCCTCTTTATATGACATACGGGTCAGCCTGAGCATCTTTCCAGTGAAGATGGTAGAGGCAAAAAAAAAGCAAGCAAAATGTACTGGGCCTCCTGTTGTCTAGACTTGGAAATCACTACTATCGTCACACAATTAGCCATCTCGTGACCCAACTCACTGGTGGGAATTGCTTCCCACAGGCATTGGGAAGACTCTGCAAAGGGTATAGTTTCTGAGAGAGGTGACATGTTGGGACCATCAATGCGAAGTTACCTCAAAATAAAAAGTCAATTTTTATTATGTTTTTAGTACCTTATAAGAATATCCCCCATGCATATTACAAGTAAACTGAAAAAAAAAATTAAAATAATATTGGTTGGGCATCATCCTGTGCACTGAAATATTGCCAGGTTTAATTCCTGGTCATGAAGCATGCCGGGGTTGCAGGCTCAATCCCCAGTGTGGGGCCTTTCAATCAGTGTGCATAAACCGAAAAAAGAAATGGGTGTTAACTTTATGAAGGCATATACTTTGATAGAAATAAGATTAAATAAATGCCATCAATTTGGGAAATTGTCAATATTCACTAATATTAAAAATATTGAGAAGTTATAACTGAGCAATGGCCAACTTTTGATTTGATGATCGAGAAAGTATTCCTTAGAAGGTTACATTTAGACTGAGATATAAATGATGGGAAGGAGTCATCCATGGGAAAAGAGAGGATGCCATTGCAAGAAGAAGAAAGTCACTAAGGCAGAAAAGACATGTGTGTTTCTAGGGAAGTATAAAAGGCCGAGTGTTGGGAACATTGTAGGGAAGGAGAAAAGTGGTAAAAAGCAGTCACAGAAATTTACACGAACCTCATATGTAAGGTTAGAAAGCCACGGTAGGGAGGGAGTCATAGTTTAATTCCAAATGCATGTGAATATTTTGTATGGTTTCACACAGGTGAGTGATAAAACACAATTTAGGGTTAAAATAATCTCTCTGCTGCCGTAAAGCAATGGATTACTGAGAGTACATGTAAGAGAGGAGAATTTAGGAGTATTTTGAATCATCCAGGTGTGAGATGATAGTGGCCTGAACGGAGGAGAGAGAAGTAAGAATGGAAAAATAGTAGACAAATTCAGGGTAAGTTTTGCAGTAGATTCCACAGGACTCTCGAATGCATTAGGTGTGGTGATTATAAGAAAGGGAAAAAAACAGAGAGATTAAAGCAATTAATTACAGCAAGATAATTCCTAGTGATGATTGCATGGATGTTGTTTGTGCCTTCAATGACCTCAAAATCTAATAGAAGAGATATACACAAAGAAATACTTACACTATAGACAAAAATACTTATAGTTTATTTATAAACTATCTGTGCTCTCTAAAAAATTTTAGCAGTGACATATTAAGAAAGCACAGATTACTTATTTTAAACTTAAAAAAATTCCTCCTCAGGAAACAAATTCAGTAACAAATCAAAATAATTGCTATAATGAGAAGGAGATTCTTAAATAATAAGGCGAGAAACAAAAAATTAGGACAGTCATGGTATTTATATCTAAAATTTATTTCTGAGCCTTCATCAGCTAAAGCCAAAAGGGAAATCTAATGGATTAACACTTCATAATTTTCTGGTAGTCAGCCACATATGAGACATCAGCAGAGACACCCCACTTTTCCTGGCTCTGAGCTAAGAGGAACTGCTGTCGAGAATATAAACAATATAAAGAACAGCATACTCTCTTGGTTTCTCATATTATTTCAGAATAATATTTGAGCTTTGCATTTACATTAGCAAGTGGCCTATTGAAGCAAAGCCAAATTCAATTTCTTTGCTGCACAGAAGAAATGCTGGCAGCATTAAAATAGTGTTTTGTCCCCAGTGAATTGACAATATCACTTATGGAATAGCCTTGAGTACCTTGAGGGCCCAGTGTGCAACAAATTATTTTATTCATTTATTTAACAAATATTTGCCATTTACTATCTGTTCTCATGTACTTTTGTCAAGATAATTTTGTGTATACGGTAACTTAACATAGAGAAGGACCAAGTGTGTTGTTTGTCCATCAGGGGAAAACATGTATATGAGAAGCATCTATTTAATATGAATGTTCAAAAATGAACTAAGTCATTTGTGGATAAAGTCTTGGGAGAAGGCATCTAATTTTGCAAGATAGATAGAGATTTGTTTGTTGGTGTGTTTGCTCTCCAGAATGGAGCACCTACCTGGGATAACCTACAAAAGGACGTTACTTTGGGATAGAACTTCAAAAATGGAACTTTTCTGGACATAGGAAAGTGGTGGGAAAGGGAGTCATTTGGAAAGGGGAAAAAGTGAGTGAAAAGTATAGGAAAGGGGAAGGGTATAATGAGAAAAATGAATGCTGACTAATTAAGCATGCCTTGATTTTGTGTTATAATGATGAGTGCTGGAGGTAAAGCTTAAAATGTAGATTAAAAATGGAAAGTTCAATAGTTCTTCTCTTTTCAAATTTATACTTTCCTGCAGAGCAAGTGGAAATATATTGGCAATTAAGATATATAAAAGCAATACTTTAGGAAAAATCTATCTGACAGCAATAAGACTGAGAAGGCTGGAGTCCCCGTGGGGCTAAGTTGGTACCTTACACTCACCACCCAACACTCAGACTTGTAACTGTTAGCCCACTTTAAAACAATGCACAACCAAAATGTACAACTCAGCAGTAACAAAGATTAAGGGAAGTCAATAGAAATTTCTAGCTTTCCAAAGGTACTTCCGTTCATGAAAGAAAGATACAGAAGCCCAAATTTTAACAAGAAGTCATGACAGATGGGCAGGTGGAGAATAAGTTTGAGAGGCAGGAAATAACATGATTGTTCATGCTGCAAATTAGGAAAGCTTGCACTGATCACCTTTTTCTGTATATATTCATGCATTTATGAAATTAGAACCTACTCATGCATTATTTTCTATGAAAAATTCCATTGAAAACAGAAAACCAATGAAAAGTTTTAGTGTATAATGCTGGAAATCAAGAAACATCAAGCAATCAGTAGGAAAGAAATATAAAACATGTTTCAACTTGAGCTTTGCTTTAGATTAATTTGTAAAAATGGGAATTATCTCCTCAACATTTTGCAAAAAATTTACATGTGAAAATGTATCAATTTGTATTTTCCTAAAGCAGTATTTATTTTATATAATTTCAAGTTTATCTTCTCCAAGTTGAAAAATATAGTAAAATGTAGCTTGTCATAGATATAGTAAAATAATAAATGTAATAAAATATGAACATAATATAATGAATTTAGCAAAAATAATATAATAAAATATTGTGTACTAAATACATATAAAATAAAATATACTAAAATTTATTTATATTATTATATGATTATAATATAATGTAAAATATAGTTTGGCATTTATAGGATTTTCCATGGTAAGTATATGCATTTTTCTCATCTTCAGTTTAGTTCTTTTGTTTGCTAAAAGTTTATCTTAATTTTTTTCATTATTAGATTTTAATATTTATATATCCTATTATATTATTAGCTATAATATGTATGTATTTCTATTGTTTTCATTACATATAATTATGACATAATTCTTGAAGTAAATTATTATTTAATTTTTTATTCAATTTTTGATTTGACACCATTTAAACATGTACGTTTTTTCTAAATATAGTTTTTTCTCCTCTCTAAAGACTAATAAATATGCTTTTGTTTTATTTACTAAATATCCTCTAATTGCAGTTTCACATTATGTTTCCAAAATACAAAAATGTATTAGTATTTATTTACTTCTTTTCTTGAATTATAATGGAAGAATAGAAATACTATTTATTCAGTTTTGATATTGCTGTTCTGCCTAGTATAAGGTATATTTTTTAATATTTCCAGGGTTTAGGAAAAGTCATCCTCTCTATCTTTTGGTACTAATGTGAGATGTTACCGTTGTGCTGGGCATATTAATTAAACTATTAATATCTTCTATGTCATTTATTTACTTTGCTTCTTTTTCTCTTTCATATACTGAGATACGTGCATTAATATAAAACATCACTTCACAGTGATTTTGTTTCTATTCCCCCTTTTGTTTCTAGTTAACCATTTAACTCGATCAAATACTTCAAATCCAGTAGCACTGGTGGACTGCCCACAAGCCTGTATTCTGTTGTCATATGTAATCATCAAATCCCCTTCCTATGCGAGAATGTGGCAATGGTCCCTTGGATGATATACACGCACTTATTGTTGCCTCTTGCTAAATTTTACTACTCTTTCTCCAATAGTCCTTCACCCAACAATGACCCTTATGCCTCCAACCTTCCTGAAAATTGGTTTAGGGGTGTGATGAGGTCGGGTTAGGTTAAAGGTGAAGTACTATTCTAGCCATTAAAAAATGATTTCCTTTATACATAAGGGTATATTTCAGATTAACATAGACTTTAAATGCTTTAAACAAGAGCAGATAAAGTGACTTTCAGAATGGTCTCTTTCTTCTTTATTTCAAGGTATAAAACCTGAGTTTGCAATGAGACAAATATGAGATAGGTTTTCCTCCTTCTCACTGCATCTGCCTGAAGTTAGGGAAAGTTCCTTACAAATAATGGCCTTAGGTTGCAAACCTTCGGTCTGTACCTGTTACAAAAACAGACAAACAAACAAAAACCCCATGATTCACCCTGGCCGGTTTGGCTCAGCGGTAAGAGCATCCGCCTGCAGACCAAAGGGTTTCAGGTTCAATTGCCAGTAAAGGACATGTACCTGGGCTGCAGGTCTGGTCCCGGTCGGTCGTGCAGGTCGTGCAGGTCGTGCAGGTCATGCAGGTCGTGCAGGTCATGCAGGTGGCAACCAATCGATGTGTCTTTCTCACATCGCTGTTTCTCTCTCCTTCTAAAAAAATAAAAAAGCACGAATCATAGGATGGAATCATATGGAAATTTGTTTTATCTATCACTGAGATTTTGTGTGTGCTTTGAATGACTAGATCTTCCATTGTGCGGGATAAAATTTAGGAAAACACCAATAAAATTATTTGTGATTTTAGGACACACACACACACACACACACACACACACACACACACACACACACACACACACTTACCTGTTTCATTTAAACAATTAATATTCCAGGCCTGACTGTAAAGGTTCAGATGTCTGTCTAGTTTGCTTTTTCCCCTTCACCGGGAAGGAAGACTATTCTCCTCCTTGTCTCTAGAGGGAGCCATTCAATTATAATCCTTTCACGCCATGGGAAAAGCTTTGCCCCATCTGAATACACATTATTTTCATTGTGGTGTTCCGCTGCACCACGCAATTCACATGTCATCCCATTTCTTCTTAGTAATTCAGCAACTTTGAGATTTAAATGTAAGCAATCAAATCTGACGATGTTGAACTTTGCCTGAGCCCTGTGCTATGGAAAGCAGCAGTAATTAAGAGGCCCCATCCTTTGTGTCTGGGAAACAGCTTCATGAAAAGAACCACCCTTTCCTGTTTGACATGGAGAAGAGTCCCAGGTTGGATGATCCTCCTTTACCTATGACAGGGACAGACACAATCTTCAAATTCTCATTATTTGTCTCATTAGCAGGATGGTTTGTCCCCACTGGCCAATTAGGACAAAATACTATCTTGTCCTGACCAAAATTTACTCAGGTGTCTCTTTTCCAGACATGCACCTGGTCTGACCCACTCTTGAGCAAACTTCTAAATGCAGAACAATTTCTCTCTAATGGCCCCTCCAGAGAAATCTGCTGATTTCAATGAAAAACATTCACTGATCAACTATCTGATCACACCTTCTGTTCATTCTACGTCCCCACACTTGGTTTTTGCTCGCCTTGTTTATTCTTCCTTATAAAAAAAAAGTAATTTTGCCTAAGGGATGCCTAACTTTGCCCCACTTGGAGATGCTTGCAGATCTTATATCAGACTGTTGTCCCTACTGCAATAGTTCCTCTACCCCTATTACAATAGTATTTTCAAATAAAGTGTTCCCTTAACTAAGTCTTGATTTGTTTTTTATTTGACATAACTGTATTGTAAATTCCAGGTTAAAGTAGGGTCTCCTCAATAGTGATCAGTATTGTATCAAATAGAGTGTCACCTACCTGCCTAAACACACTGAAACTTCTGCTATGATCATTACATATTTTGAATATAACCACAATTTAGAACATTCTCTTTTTTGACACAGTTATTTGAATTAATGCATGTAAATATCTGAGAACAGTGCCAGGTACATGCTAGCTACTATGTAAGTGTGAACTCTATTATTATTGTCATCATCATTGCCATTCATATTAATCTAGGTCCTCTTTCAGTTACAAATTTGCTTGCTTAAACTGACATACCCTGGAGAACCTAGCCTACCTTCTTGAATATTATCTGTTTATTAATAATATGTTTCTGAAAAATTAATTGGGAAATAAGAATATAAAATATTTCCCTAAATTTATTGTAATGGACTCATGTGACTACTTCTGTGTAGAACTGCAGAAGAAACAAGGAAGTACCATCTAAAAACTATCAAAGTATTGTTAATTTACATTGCTTTAGGCTTATATGTGAAAATTTATATTTGAATTGAAATTAAGTCACATTGTAATAAACTTAAAAAGGTTTCTAGTTTATATTATTTTATAATGCCAGAACTTTTAAACTGAGTGTGCCCTGGAATAAACAGATCATAAAACAAAGTATTTTGGTTAATGGCATGGAAGTTAGGGAAGATTTGACAAGTAATATATAAAAATATTGTTACTTAGGATGGCCACATATGATTTCATCATATTGGTTCCTGGCAGTCAGTCTGTGAAAAAACGAATATAGGAAGAAAACAGGTATGATATTAAAGGACAGGATATCTTCCAATTTTCTGAACTTTCAACGTAAATTCCATACATATAGAGTGAAAGAACCACGCATGGCTGATTTGTCATTCAGATCATCCAATAAAAAAATGAATTTAGAAAGAGTGAAAATATCGATAATATAAATGCTGAACTATTGATCAGGCACACCATGGGTTGTTAGTATGTAAGCATAATTTATAACTCACACGTGATCAGTCCAAAATGCAATGTGACAGCGAGAAAGGTCTTGCTTGGTACAGGTACCATAAACACAAGGTTTGTCGGCCTGAGAAGCTATAATATTTCTCCCATCAGCAAAGTTCTTTAAATCTAACATTGATGCCTTTTCATGACAGCCGAAGATTACTAGCTTTTTACCTACCAGTCTCTGGATCATTGGAGTATTTGTTTAAGTGATATTTAGGATTGAACCATGGTTGATACAGACTGAATTTCAGGATGCGCACCCTCCCCAATTTTTTTTAATTATAAAATTTCTCTAAAAACTATAATTCAATACTTATTTCATAACAAACTCCTTTGAATATGGACTCAAAGTTCTTGTTTTCAATGTGCATCTAGAATTAAAATAAAAGTGTGTATCTTTGATTAAGACTATTGCAATTAGTTTTACTGCTTATTTTTTCAATGACTGATCAATTGCATCTTCATACTAAGTCATTTAGTAATTGCATCTTGTGACATATGGTTCACTCAGGTTTCAAGTGTGTTAGTTTTATCTCTGTAAATAGTGTAATGCTTTTGTCAAAAGAATTATAAGAAATAATAAAGCCCTGGACACATTCACAAAAAAATAGATTTCCTGGCAATTTTTGGAAGCAATTTTTATCTTGTGCAAAGATCTAGGACAAATAGTCTCAACATTTAATTTTCATAGTCCTTTAATTTTATTACTATTTTTTAATTTTGAGGGAATGTAAAATTAATAGTATAAAACCATTAAGTCAGATGATTCATAAATACAAATACAAAAAGATAAGGAGGATTAAAATTTAGTAAAATTACTAATAAAACCATTAACATTTGCTCAAATCCCATAAAAAACAAAAACAAGAAAAAAATAACTCTACCTGATTAATGGCTACTAGTCCTGAAATATAAATACTTCATTACTTCATTATCCAAGAAATATTTACTGAGTATCTACCCACACAGCACTGTGCAAAGTACTACAGAAAAGTCTAGAAATGAATAAGATAAAGGACCACAAATAAATATTTATAATCTATTAAGATGAATAAACCATATGGACAATCTATATTCAAATTATAATGTAAGGACTACAATGTATTTAAAATGTTCAATTTTAATAACTATAGGTAAAAATATTTTAAGAGAAATACATAAAAATCATAACAACATTTTAAACAAAAAAGATTTTTTTACTTTATACATATAAAATAAATTGCGTATTTTGTTAAAATATAGTGAATGAACTATATCTATCCATGGAATGGTGTACCATGGTGCTTTTGAAAGTCATGGTAAATTCCTCAATTTACCATGGAGAGGCATCCATGTTATTCTACTACATAAAGGAGCAAATAAGAAAACAGTAGCATAAAATCCCACTCAAACTGCAAATGTACAGAATTTGTGTGCATGTAGGTGTGTGTGCATGTGTGTGTGTGTGTGTTAGTATATTTGAGCTGCTAAAGAAAGTACCATAGACTGGGTGGCTTAAACATTAGATATTTATTTCTCACAGTTCTGGAAGCCGAGATGTCCGAGATCAAAATGCCAGCCTATTATTCCTGGTAAGGGCTCTCTTTCTGGCTTGTAGATGACCTTCTTATCTTCCTGTTGAGTCCTCAAGTAGCTAAGGGGAGAGAAAGAGACAGATCTTATTTACTAACATTTATTTTACTCCCCACTATATGTATAGAAAAATAGCATATGATGAAATGCACAAAAAAAGTCAACCATAAAGGTATGATTAAGGATTACATTGTTTACTTGAATTAGGTTTTATGCATGTATGAATATTATAGCCTAAAATCAATAATAAAAGAAAAACAAGGATGAGACATGGGACATGAAAACAGCAAATCCTTCATACAATCTTTAAAAAAAACTAAACATTTATAACTTTTTCTTCAATAAATTTAGACTAGAGTTCTGCTTTTTATTCCTGACAGAAAATCTGGTTTTCATTGCTGGGTTCTCCTTTATCTTGAGCTATCTTTCTGTCAGTTGACATGAAAACAGCATTTTTTTTGTGTTCTAAAAAACACACTACATTGAGAATACAAAATAAATAATTAATGTTATTTATTTAAAATATAGAGCTACCCAAGGAATATCTCTTACTCACTGATAGCATTGATAATGGTCTGTTGGGAACATAGTTAGGTTTTGAAATCAAACTATAATGAAGATTAAGTGCTTGGAACTTTTGACTTTGATAAAACTTTCAAATCTTTAAAAATATGGAATACCTTTTAAAGCAATTCTTGACTTAAGTAATAAATAAACTCAAGACCTCTCTGAAACCCAAGGTAATTAATTAGTTGTTTCTTTTATAGTTGTTTCTATATCTTTGAACCATTATATTAGTTTTCACAGTTTTAAGACTTGTATTCTTCTTGTTTGTTTGTTAATCCTCACCCAAGGATATTTTTCATTGATTTTCAGATAGAGTGGAAGGGAGGGAGGGAGGGAGGGGGAGAGAGAGAGAGAGAGAGAGAGAGAGAGAGAGAGAGAGAGAGAGAGAAACATGAATGTAAGAGAGACACATTGATTGGTTGCCTCCCACACAACCCTGACCTGGGCCTGGATCAAACCTGCAATCCAGGAATCGAACCCACGGCCCTTTGGTCCCCAGGCCGACTCTCTAACTTTTGAGCCAAAATGGCCAGAGAAAGACTTGTATTCCTATTATCAGTGTATCTACTGGGTAGATGGTTCCTCCAGGACAGGGGCCACGTCTAAATCACTTTTGTGTATCAGTCGTCTATCTTATTGCCTGAATCAGGATAAATGCTGCAAATATGTTCATTGAATAAATGTATAAATGAAAGAGTCCACTCATTCTCTATTGAAGAAAATGTTTTTTCTCCTAGTTTTGGTTGACAATGGACATAGAGCTGGGGAATTTCCTCCAACTATTTCCTTCATTTCCAAGTCTCTCATGTTCAGCTGTGAGAAATAAGTAGTTCAGTGATTACCTTTTAAATCTGATGAATATTAGCAAAAATCTTGATTATTCTAAGAAAAAAATAATAATAAATGTATGCCACATTTCCCCCTGAATTATTATTTCAATTCTTGATTAACTTTGTAAATATTCATTAACTTTAGAGGAAAGAATACAAAATTTTGATATGTCAGTTCAATCGGGTTTTGAATAATAACTGTACCTCACGAGTATCTTCTCTGGGATGACTTTTATAGGGGCTAAATATAACTGAGAGAAAAATAGAAAGAAGTTTCTGTGTAATCTCGATGGCCAGTTAGCAGCCATTGTGCTTAAACCTAAACTCAAATACTTTCCGACATTACCTGCTCATTGTTGCAAGATCCCGTTACATGTATACTGTTATCACCATTTCCCCCCAAAAAAGTCAAAATTGAGAGATTCAGCAAACAGTCCAGATTAATTTGCTAGTAGTTAAAAAAGAGATTGGCCTTATAACCCGTTCTTTTGTTTGAAATCATGTCAAAGTGTGTGTGTTTGTATGTGTGTATGTTTAATGGAAACCATGAATTACTATATTTTAACCAAATAAAATACATAATGCTAACTGCAATATGTATACATATATACATGTATATACATTAACTATAATATATATTAACTATAATTATATATATATATATATATATATATATAACGCTAAATATAAAGTCCTCTTGTTTTCTCTAGGGGCTTAAAGATAATTTCTTATTTCAGTTGATCCTACTTTGTAGTTTACTTGTTTAGAAGTAAACCAAAAAATGTCAAGCCTGTGACCAATGCGAAGATAGATATGTTTGTTTATACATTAAAATTTTGTTATGTTTTCCTGTTGGTTAATTTTTCTGTGAAAATACATACTAACCTATGAACACTGTTTACCTTCAGGGAGTTAGATTAAGAAAGAAAAGAAGCAGAGGAAGGTTGTTTTTATATTTTTTATTTTATTTTATTTTATATATTTACTTCCATACTGTGTTTACTGTTTTTATTTATTATGAAAATACAATTTAAAAACATTTTTTTTTAAAAAAAAACCTATGCAAGATAATACTTGAATAATATAAAGAAATTAGTGGTTCTTGGGAAAGTCACGAAAGGTGTTATAAAGCGATGGTAGAATTTTAGAATTTGAGTTGGTGGAATTGGGAGTTGTAAAATGTGGAAAATACATTCTGAGCTGATTGAACAATGTTCATTTGTCATAAATTACTTCAGAACAAGTACTAAGACTTATTAATGTTATTTTACTAGAATCATGAATGATATTTTTTATGTAATATGAGCTCAATACTTTTACAAATGAAAGAACGCTTTATTCAATTATTTTTCATTGGTTTTTGGTAAGCATATGTATTTTTCCATTTTAAAATTATAGATGAGCATCAGATAAAAATAAACTATTATGTAAGACACTGGAATATAATATTAGGCACACATTAATCTGAGGTCTAATCAATTACTAGTAAAGAAGAGTTCATGAATGATTTGAATAGATTCACCACATGCATAGTTTACAGGGTAACTTTCACTGCACTGGAAAGATCAGAGACTACAGAGCCACAGGCTGTGTGTGAATCCCAGCTCTTCACCCACTGGCTACGTAAGTTTGGGCAATTTAACCTCTATGCTTCATCTTCCTCATAAGTAAATTGGGGTTAATAAAAATAGCACTAACTCATAGGTTTCTTATGAAGATTATATGTGATAATTTAAAAAAGCATTAACAACAGAGTCTGATATGTAGTAAGTCTTAAAAAATTAGCTATTTTTGCTACCCAAATCAATATATGTATTGTTCTTTTCCATGGAACTAAATTCAGAAACTCCACCCATGTTATTTAACTCTGGTTTTTATATATTATCTTTATATTTTGTATATTTTAACATAGATATGCAATTATTTCATTCTTAGCCCCTACAAAACAAAACAAAGATGTGTCTGATACATTTGGGCTGGAAGAGATACTGTATTGATCACTTTGATTCCATCAATTAGCACACCAAAGATAAACTTAAATTCGGTCTGAACTGTGTTATTACCTTATTTATACAAGTATGAAGGCATATCAACTTTTAGGGCTGTTCTTATGGATAAAGGGAAATTCTATTCTGCTTTCAGAAAAACAAAGCACAATTTATTATTATTATTAGTAGTAGTATTATTATTATTTCTGGTATTTACTTTTTCCAGGTTTATAGATTATTTTCCCTTAAGACTTATTAACAAACTGTTTTTGTCAGTGTTTTCAAATTGCCTCAAAACATCCAAAGATATTTTTTTAATATCCTTTAAATTACCTCAAATATTATTTTCTTGTGAGTATGGAGCATAGGAAAGACAAAAACCTTGTGTTTAAAAAGAGCATTTTCCCCTATGGAATTGTCTCTAATTAGGAATATCATGGAAACCATGTTGTCTTGAGGTGCTGTGATGGCATTAGTATTGTTTTTCTACTTCAAATAATTTTGCTTTTTACTAGACTGGGAACTATGAAAATCCCTAGATCTGTTATGCCATTTATGTGCACAGCATTTCATTAAATTTTAATGTTTGGGCCTAGATACTAAATGATACAACATTTAAGATATTGTTCACTATTGGAAAGTTTTATGTGATCATTGGAATTGCACTTAGCCCATTGTACTAAGGTACATTTTTCACATGAATGTCATTAGGTTCCTCCTGCATCACATGCGGAATAGAATTGATAACTCCTGGAATTATACACTGTACTATTTTTACATTTCCATCGCAAAATAATTATGGCCACTTTTCTTCCTTCAGTTTTAAAATAAAAAAGAAGACCTACTTTAAAGTAATTACCTACAATTTTGACTTGACAAAGATGTCAAAGCTTATTTCCTTCCTTACAATTCTTCTGGCGGAGTTCTGGATTAAGAGTAAAATGTTTTGATGTAATATCTACTGTCACTGCATTTCATGTCTAGGATGATATAATTATGAAAAATAAAACTTAACTTAGGAAAGGCTGGAAAAAAAAGAGCTGAATTAGTCATTTAAGATTCCTTTTTTTTTTTTTTTTAAGATAAAAATAAGGGTAACAATGTCTTTCTCTTCCCATTGTTTAAAATGAGCTGTTCTCTTAATAATACCTGTTTTTCAGTCAGGTTCTATAGGATTAGCACAGGCTTTTCCAGTGTAATTATAGAAATTACTCAAATTACTGCTTTGATATTGCATATACTAAACAATCTAGTATGATTGGCTTCTTCTTTAAATTAAGATATGAATGATATAAACATTGTATTAGTTTCAGTTGCATATCATAATGATTTGATACAGCTATATAGTGAAATGATTATCAAAATAAGTTTAATTAACATTCATCACCTCAAGTAGTTGCAATGGTTATTTTGGTTTTTGTTTTTGTTGTTAGAAGAACTTTTAAGATCTACCCTCTTACCAACTTTCAAATATACAATACAGAATTGTTAACTATAGTCACCATGGTAAACATTACATCCCAGGACATGTTTTATTTCCTAATATGCAAAGCTTTCGCTTAATATTTGGCATTATAGAATAACACATACATTTGCTCATGTGTTTTTTATAAATACAATCGGCAAAAATAAACATCTATGTTATTTTGGGCAATGTGTAATGAAAACTATGTATTTTGTGTTTGAAATGAAAATGTAATATGTAGGGTAATGTTCTGGAAAGTTCAGATCCTGAGATTCTGGAACACACACTCTGAAGAATTTAAATGTTCGTATTTCTGTGTCCACTTCAAGGTGGGCTTAAACTGGGAGAAAATATCAGGTGTTATATCCATGATGAAATGTCTAATGATAAAACATAGAAATAATAAAAACACAGACAAAGAGTAACAAGATATATTTTAAACAATCCTAAGACATTTTAAAATTTTGTTTGATTTCTGCTTTCTATTAGTTACAGGGTGAAGCAAAAGTAGGTTTATGGTTGTTCTTATAGAAAATAAAACAATAATTAATAAATAATAATGCAAGAATAAACACTGTTTCACATACTCTCAAATGTAAACCTACTTTTGCCCCTCACTTTATATTTGAATCTTTTTTATTTAGTCATGTATTACTCTATTCTAGAATGTACGTTGTAAGTAATCTGAAATGGAGATACAACTTTTTTTTCCTGGAGAGCCAAGTTTTCTAGCACTAGTAAAAAGCCTTTTTATGATCTTAATATAAAATGTCATCTTTATTATAAAATAAATCTCTATAGAATGTGGGTTTGGTTTTGATGTTTATAAACTATTTCAGTGTTTTGCTTAATTTTTCACAAAATAATGCAACAAAGTAATTTCAGATATTTTAGGGGTTTTTACAGCATGTCTTATCACAAAGAGCAAGTCTCTCGATTTCTTTTTATCAAAGATTTCTTGGCCATATTTTGCTTTTTATTCACTCATTTGCATTATAAAATACATTTATCAAGTTTCTAATCACTCTGGGATTGCAATTTCAAAGTTTAAAATTTTAAATTAATTTTGTGATAAAGGCTGTGTTTATAAAAATAAATTATAATGTATCTCTGCATTTTCTAGTTTTCTTTAATCAAGTCATATAATTTTACAATATAATCCCCTTAAGTATTTTCCCAAATGTGCATCATTTTTGAATGCTCATTAATTTATATTTTACAGATATAATGAATACTTAACATTCACCATTTATTACATTTTGCTATAATCTGTGATCTTGTGGTTAAGTCTGTTTATCTGAATGATGGAAATGCTTGTTAATAGTGCAAATGTGTGTTTCTTTCCAACTTCGTGTCCAATGACACCCTATTAGTTGCTTAAAATTATCCATTATGACTATTTACACAATAAAAATCAGGAAATACTAAAATAGAGCTTGACTTATTGTTTATTTTTAATGTCTGGATTCCAGAAAGTAACAGTGAAAATATTAATAATGCAGACTAAATTTAAAAGTGTATCATATGTAAATTTAGACTATAGTTAAATGATTATTAGTAAACAGTGGTGTCCTCAAAATTTTACTTTGTAATTTTTCTTCAAAATTGATTATTTTTATTGTGTCGGTATGAAGAAAACCTTCAGATCTTTGATATATCATATTCATTAAAAGACATTTTCCTATTTGTATTGATAATGTATTAAAAATTGTTTGTGCTTAATAAAAGGCTTCTTTTAAACATCTTAAAAAAAAATAAAAATAAAAGTGTATCATATCTACCCTGGCTGGTTTTGTTCAGTGGTTAGAGCATTGGTCCATGGACCAAAGAGTTGCAGGTTTTATTCTGGTCAAGGACATATACCTCAGTTGCAGTTCGATCCCTGGCCCTAACTGGAGTCTTGCGGGAGGCAACCAATCTATGTGTCTCTCTCACATTGACGTTTCTCTCTTTCTTTCTCTCCTTCCCTCCCTCCCTCCCACTCTATCTGAAAACTAATGGAAAAATATCCTCCATTGAGGATTTTTTTAAAAAGTGTGTCGTATCTGTGGACAATACAAAGTAAATAATACCCCCCAAAATTTTCAGCGAATAGTCTTCCAGCAATTGAAAACCATGATGTTGATTTTTGCTTACATTTTTGCTTAATTCTGTTAAAGTGGCCTCCAATTCATAATTTATAAAGAGTATTTTATGAAAAATGATATTTGAAATGAATCATTCTTGTTTTTATTTATTTAGTTCTTTTTATATATTACATAGTGGTTCTACAATTTACTTTGATTTATGAGAAATTATAATATGAACCTAAGTGTATATACATATTTATTACATAATCATTTTTATTGGGTTTTCTAATTCCACTTTTTGCTATATAAAACATACTCTAGACAATTTAGCTTAAAACACATAGATGATATTTCTCTAATTTATTTCTTTGTATAAAGTTTACTTTAAAGTAAATGTTTAATGGGATATTAAAACCCTCAATAAGTAAAAACTTCCTACATGCATTTGACTCTGTTTAATAATCAGGTAAGCATCTGGAGAGTTCATTTTGTAATTTAATAGAGTAAGGTTTATTTTATCTCCTGAAGGGATTTAGAAAAAAAATGAATTGCATAGTTTGCATTTCTTTGAAAACCCAATAAATGTACTGTTTTAGGTACTGCAGGACAAAAAATGATAATTCCTGAGACTGCCCTTTGTGATGTGATTTTTCTTCACTTTTTCTCAAAACTAATGTGTGAATTTAATTAGCTGTATATATCAGATGAGAAACCCATATCTTAGATTTTCTCATAATTAAAAGTATTTCTTCATTCACTAAACATGTTAATCAGGTAACATGTTCAGAGTTCTGGTCAGTGTTGAGGATATACACCTGACAGAGACAGAGAGCCTCTTTCAGGCTGGTTCACTCCTATGGAATAAAAATAACAAAATGCAATTAAATATGACTAAAATTTTATTAGGGCATGTAATGGATGTAATAGGAACACAGAAAAGAAAATCATAATGTTTACCTGAGAGAATTACAGGAAAGTTCACAACATAGTTGACATTTCCTTCCTCAATGATATCTAATAAGCACAGCTAGTAAAAGCTCATAATTCTCATCTGTGAGATTTTAGGGAAAAAATCAAGAGGATATATAATTTTTCTTAAATTATATGGTTTTTTAGCTTACTTTCCCCTCCCATCACAGCTGGGTGCTCACTGCCCAGAGAAATAGAACAGCAGTTGTTAAAAGAACCAGCATAGAAATGTTCAGGTGAGTACAAAAAAACAAAACAAAACACCAGGGTTCTCAATCAGTTCATTGCTGTACACTGGGGAGATGAGTCGAAGAAGGGCAGTGTCAACATATGTTAGGAAGCTGCATTTAAGAGCTGAGCCTATGGTGAAACCAAACCCACATTCACTAAGATTCCTGGGAATCACAAGGAGACTAGATTTGGTAAGAAAAGCATATTAAGAGAAATGTTTACTTCTATGGATTTTGTCCCTTAAAAATCCATCATATTGAAGAAACTAACAGTTGGAGGTTATTTTTTGACACTAAGTATTAGAATCTAAAACTCTTCAGAATTAATAAACTGTTTATATACAAAACACATAATCCTTTGAGATAGTGTAAAGCAATGGAAAGGGTAATAATAACCAATTAATCTAATATGAATGTCAATATGGAGAATGAGATTAGCTTGAGTCTGTACATTAGATCTTTATAAGAGCTTTTGCTGAGTAAAGCATATAATGATAGGGAGGTTGTGATGAATATGCTTTAATGGCAAAGCATTGTTTTGGATTTGGAGAAACTTAGATTGAATACTAAGTATGCCTCTTCTGAATATAGGACTATAAATCCATATATTCTCATCTTTAAAAGGGATATAGTAACTACAATTCACAATTGATTTGAGGATTAAATTAGATATGATTGTATATAAGGTATTAACACAATGAACAATTAATTGGCACTAGAACATAATAAAAGCTAATAAACAGTCTTATTTTATTATCTGTATTATCTCTTGATGACAGAAAATTTACTTTACATTACAACACTCTTGCATTTTGTTTGTAATGAATTTTATATTCCCCTAGATTTCATATGAGGAAAAAAATAACAACAGCTGAATATTCAATATAAAGTCTACATATAGCTGATAGTTGAATATTCTTTTGAATAGTTAAATGTAAATTAGGACCAAACTTATTATTTAGCCCCTATCCCTTTTAGATAACTATACTAGTCCTCATAATAACACCTCCATGTTTATGCATCATATGCATTTGTTATTTAATAATATTGTATACAGGTCCTACTCAGACACTATGATGAGTTATTAGCAATGGAAAATAATTAAAACACAATCTGTGATTTCTAGTTGCTGACATGGTACCTAGATACCTTTACATACATCACTGCTAGAGTGTCATAAGGGCTATAATAAACGTAAAGTATAGTGGAGATATTAAAAAAGAGTTGATCATTAAGTAATATGAATCAATAGTAAAAGAATACATTTGAGGATAAAGATATTAGAATTTTATTTTTTATAATGAGATGAAGTGTGAAAACAGGGATGACTTCTTGGTACATTAACAAAAACCAAAACATATAAGGAAGATACATGTGCAGCAATATCTAAACCTGCATCTAAAGTATCCCTAAAAGTCTTACTTTAGATACTTTAGATGCAGGTTTAGATATTGCTGCACATAGTCTTTGAAATCAGAATAAAATATAGTGTTTTTAACCTTTCTCAGGGTTAGGTTTGGTACACTTTTGCCCATCTTCAGCAAAATATGTCATCAGCATTGATTCAATTCACTGAATACTGATTGTATCATTACTAATTCAGTATTATTTTATTTCTTTCATTGATCTATTTATTTATTGGTTATATATATAAAAATATATATATTTTATATATATAAAATAAAGGATATATATATATATATATATATATATATATATATCCTGGAATTTTTCTTGTTTTATTCTGTCTAATTCCTTTTAAGCATTTTGTTTTATCACATTCATTTTCAATAAAAAATAGAACAAGTAGTAGTTTTCTTTACTTTCAAGGAGCAACCTAGTAGATCATTTGATACATATTTTTGTCATATGGCACATTTTTAAGTTGAATTAGTAAAAAAAAATTAACAGCTCTGGAGAAATTCCAAAGGATAAAATTGCTTGTGTTTTTTTTTTAGCATTTATACTCCCTTGAGCAATTCAGTGGAGTAGAACTTAATCACACTGAAAATTATTTTTCCTTTTGAATCTCAAAATGATCTCTTGTATACCTGTAGATTGTTTATTTTTCCAGAATGGATATGGTTTTATATATTCATAATTTTTTTAATAATTTGATTTCCTTATATGCATGACAGCAAACTGGCTTTTTCTCAGTAAATCTTTTTTCCTATTAACAATAGTGTAAACACTTTGTTTTTTCAATTTTCTTATACAGTTAGATCATAACATACAAAAATGTTAATAGTTTGGCAAAATTATTAAAAATTTAGTTCTGTCATTTTTTCCATTAGAGTTCAAAAGTGTTTAAATTTTCTTTGCATCTTAGTAAAATTAGAAAATTTGGTAAATATAGTCTTCCATTTTTACCTTTCTCTATTTTCATTATTACTGTTAATTCTTATTGCAGACATAGCTCCCCCTATCACACAAGATTTCTACATCCTAATCCCTAGAACCTATAAATACATTTCTTAGCTTGAAAAGAGGGCTTTGCTAGTGTGATTAAACTAAGGATTATGATGTTAGAAGCTTAACTAGGTAAGATCAATGTAATCACAAAAATCTTTCTAAATGTAGGCAAGGTCAAAGGAAAATGACTTGTCTAAGAGTTTCAGCCTGCTATTCCTGATAGACTACCCTAAGGATTTCAACTTACCTGGACTGCACCCACTGTTGTTAAGCTAATTACTTGCAATGAATCCTTTAATATATATATTTTTACCCTGTTTTTCTGTATGGATTCTGATGGCCACAGTTTCTGTGGAATTATTTGCTAATGGCAAATTGTCCGATAAAATTGTCTTCCAGAATTGCATATTTTAATCTACATAAGCACATTGGCAAAAAAAGAAAAAGACAACAAAAGAAATGAAAAAGTACATAAATATGGTTTCCTTAATAAAATGTGTAAATGATCAAAGAAGACAGTAATCTCTGTTTCAATACCTGAGGATGAATCAAGGTGAATGACAAGATACTCTAGTGGCAAGGAAGGAGAGTTGTCTCCTTCTGCTGTACAAATTTGCAATTTCTATACTTTACCAATGGAGCTTTCAAAAGGACAAAGTTAAAAGGCATCATAAGTATGGCATCTTACAATCATCAATTTCCTTCTCTTATGTACACCAGGGCAATTTCCATTTTTGCTTTCTCATCTTCAATGCCCTTTACAATGTTCTGTGCATACTTACGCCTGAGGTTTGAAAATATAAAGACCTGTCAATTTACTATTAAATTAAGTTTCACCTGCTGCCAAATGTACAATCAGTGAGCTTAAAAAAGAGGTGCAAATTGTTTTCCATTTTCAAGTTACCAGGGTGATATATATATATATATATATATATATATATATATATACACACACACACACACACACACACACACACACACATATATATGTATTCTCTTTCACTTTATCAAAATATTAAAATTTATTTTTAGGTGTTGATTACAGGTTTAATTTAGTTGTAATATGACTTAAAAGATAACATATTATATTGGTACAACAAATGGAGAATTGGTTTCGGGGGAGTCTTAATCCATCTGTCCAAGTGACAATATCAGTGACTTAAATTGCCTACTTATCTTTTCTGTGCCTTTTACAATGTGAGTTTAATCTCAGTCTTTACATGGTGGCTTGAGGGAGAATCAGTATCTTCCCCCACAACAGCAAAATGGCTACATAGGTTTTGATTTTGAAAGTGCTCTCTCTGTATTCCTATTACCCTCTGTTCGCCACTGGCCTGAATTGGGTCAAGTGCCCCCAAATGAATCAGTAACTCTTGACAAGAGAATGGGGTGTTCTCATTGACTCAAGTCATTCAAAGTAGTCTCATCCCTGGAGCTGTGGAGTGAAATCAGTCTCATTGAAAACACATAGATGGTTATGGGATATGTGAATTCTACGAGGGTGAAATAGATAAGAAAAGGGTAACCAACTAACTGTCTAATTCAGAAAATTGTTTTACTGTACTATATCTGATGATGGGCTATTCGTTTTACCAGAATATATAAAGTGTATAGATGAAGAAACCAATTGTAGTAATAATAATAATAATAATAATAATAATAAAATTATACTTAGAGAACTCTAAAATTGTTTTAAGTGCTTTGCATGTATTCATCACTTAATCTTAACAAGTAACATCACAGAAAAGTAATAATAATATTCCCCTTTTATTTAAAATTTTATTCTTTATTGATTTTAGAGAGAGTGGAAGGTAGAGAGAGAGAGAGAGAGAAACATCACTGAGAGAGAACATCGATTGGCCGCCTCCTGCATGCCCCTCACCAGGGATTGGGCCCACAACCTGGGTATGTGCCCTGACTGGGAATCGAGCCAGCGACCTCTTGGTGCATGGGTGGACATTCAGCCGCTGAGCCACACTGGCTGGGCTATTCCCCTTTTATTAATGGGGAAAACTGAGGCATTGAAAGGGTGTTTTGACTAAGGCCACCCAGCCAGAAATAAATATAAAGAATAAAAACACAGAGCCTGAAATCTTAAAAATATAGACCACGTCATTTTCAGGAAAGATTAAATAGTTTACCTAAGATGAAATAGCAACTATGTTTAAGAGTCGTGATCTAAACTCAGGCTCTCTATATATTATTTTTCATGTCACATTTTAAGTCTTCTTTCTGAAGTAAAGTATGTGTACTCATGTGGTGCTCAGATACAACATACAACAATGTATGTATTCATAATGTATTCATCACCAAAGTAATGTATTCAGTCAATATTAAATAAGCTATCTCCTATGGATAGTGATTACCTCAAACCTGACAGAAAGAAGATACTTTGTAACTGTTTTGTTAATGGAAAGACAAATTAACTAATTAACAGATGTTTCTAAAACCATGATAGCTTTTTCTCTTTGTTAAGTATTCTTTGATATTGATTTTTTTATTACTTATTTACTGTCACAATATCCCATAAATCGATGTTTTAATATACATCCCTTATAATGGCTTATAAATTACCAGAGTTTTATCAAAATATACTTATTCACATTTCCAAAAATTATATCACTCTCCCCAATTCAATGTAAATAAATTCAGTGATTACCAAATACCAAGCGATCAGCTTAAAGAAAAATTGTCCTTCATGTCTTCAAGTGTCTGAGGCAAAAAATATTCCAGAAAATTTATTTTTGCAAAGTAAGTAGGAATCAGCTCTTTGTCAAATAAATAAAATAACTGAAATGATCATAAAATTATGATTTCATATTCTCAAAAAATATAAGCTACAAAAAAGTATCTATGTAGATATGAATTCAATGAGACTTCATCATATTTTTTTACATTATATTCTTTACCAAGGAATGCAACCTTTATGACATTAAAAAACATGCCAAATGCCAGAAATAGTTTATCTATTTTTAAACAAATCAAATTTATTTCAGTAAAATATTAGTTGTGTGTTTATTTGCATGTGGTATGTCATCAGGGCCATGTTCAAACCTCAGTCATTTCATATACATATGCCTATGCATAAAAGATTGGCTGTTGCTTTTATTAAACCAGTAAATGCTCTTTTCCCTGTTCGGTCTTTAATATTCACAGAAATAGCCCCTGGTTCGATCCAAAGTTGTACTCAGATATGACTCCAGCTAAAGCTAAAGAACAAGGTTTTCTCTTTTCTCCCTGCTCTTTGGTTTTCATTATGTATGCACGTATGTACGTATGTATGTATGTATTTAATTATTTATTTTTCCATTTCTGATCCTGATCAATAGTGCAATAGTAGCAATCAATCCCAGACTTTCCTGATGACAAACAGCAATCTGACATCTGTTTACCACCTTATTACATATTTTTACTAACCAGTGAATATGTGGCCTGGTATTTTTTATTTTATTATTTATTTATTTATTTATTTATTTATTTATTTATTTATTTATGTCCTGATATTTTAGATGTCGGCCCCTGAATTCTGCAGCTATTATCAAACTGTAGCAAAACAAGGTACAGCCTAGTCACAGGAGTACAGAGCCAGGTGCCACCCCCTCAGAGCACAAGCCCGTGTCGCTGCAGGAGAGACTGTTGGTGGGCCACCCGGATGCCTTTTTCTGGGAACCACACCCTTCTCCAGCTACTTTGAGTGTCGGCTTGGAAGCTCACAGCTGCACCCTTCACCGCTGTGAGCCGCTGCCTCACCTGCTTTAGCCCTCTGGGACAGTGGTTTTCAACCTTCTTCATCTCGTGGCACACAGAAACTCATTACTAAAATTCTGCGGCACACCAAGAAATATATTTTTTGCTGATCTGACAGGAAAAAATAGGTAATAATTTTGATTAATTCATACTGGATGGCTATTGTTGTGTTGGCTGTTGTCATTTTTTTAAATTTGACAATCTAAGGGAAAAGAGGTCAGTGTTCCTGACCAAATAGTCAGGTATTGCATGCTTTAAAAATCCTTGTGGCACACCAGCTGAAAATCAGTCGCTGCTCTGGGAGGTTGATTTGGTCGGAGGGAGCTGCTCAGCCTCCACCCACCCATGCAGGTGCCTTGTGACTCAACAGTGTAGAATTGCCCTTGGGGGTTGCCTGTCTTCTCTGGGTTAGAGCTGTGGGCCTGGGAACGGGAGGGAAATCTCTGTCTCAAATTCCTCCCCCTTGATCAAGGTATGGCACATTCATCCGGTGTGGGGCCCTGGCAACTGAGTAGTCCCCAAAATATGCCAAGTCATGGGCCAGAGACATCTGTGAAAGTCTGTACTCTCCCAGCACTAAGCAAATATCTGCTCGAGGAGCTATGACAGCAAAGAGCAAATGCAAACACCAGGACAGGTTAAGAGACCATAGAAGAAGGGTAAACCTTTAACACCACTTTTCCTCACTTTTTGAATAAGGTTTCTCCCTTCCTAAAGAGAGACATCTAATCCATCTATTCCTCTGTTTTTCTGTGTTTTTTCCATATCTTGATATAAAATACAGATATTATATAAGAATTGTTCTGTTCTATTTTTCCTTTCAATTATCTTCTCTTTTCTCTTCTTAACTGCTCTTCCTCACTGAGCTTTCCTCTCTTGTGGTGTGAAATATCCCCTCCGTGTGGAGGACTGCTGTGTTGGTCTAGCATGGCTGCTATCACAAACTTTCACAAACTTCGTGTCTTCAAGCAACACACATTTATTATCTCGCAGGTCTGTGGCTTAGAAATTCAGAATGGGACTCAGTGGACTAAAATGAAGGTGCTGACAGGGCTGTATTCTTTTCTAGAGGCTCATAGGGAGAATGTTTCCTTAACCTTTGCAACATCTGGAGGTGGTTTGCATTCCCTTGCTCATGACCACCTCGTCCATCCTCAAAGTCTGAAACAGCCAGGCTCAGTCCTTCCACAGTTCCATCACTCTGACCTCCACTTCCACGTCCCTTTCCAGTTTGTAGATCCTTTTGATCGCATTGGACCCACTCACATAGTCCATTAATTCCACCTTCTACGTTAATGGCAATTCTTTCTTTGCCAGGTAAAATAACCTATTGACACATTTCAGGAATTATAGTATAGACATCTTTGGGGGTCTATTATTCTGTCTATCATCACAACAAGTCAAAAATAAGTATTTATAATGTCTAGAGAGAAATTTTTAAAAGAATCTCCTAATTTCACCTCCCAACCACATCCTCCTCTGGTGACACAAAATAATTATCTTTTTGCCTGGCTTCCATAAATCAGTTAGGGAAGTCTACTACTATCACCAAGAAATTCTCTCTCTAATTGGCATTCTCTTTTCACTACTATTGCATTAGGTAAGTTAATATTAGTTGCAATAACAAATAAAGCTTCAATTCTCAATAGCTTAACACAAACACGTTTACTTCTTACTCGTAATATTTTGATATATGCATTCAATAGCTGGCATTCAGAGACACAGAATCCCATCAGCTTACCAGTTAATCATCTCAGAGGGGCATGGAGTCCTTATTTCTCGCTGACAGAGAAGGGGCAGAAAGCCTGGGAGGCTCATATACATTTTACTACATTATCCAGAAAATTGCACATCATTTCATTTTATATTCATTAGTTACATAGTCACGCCGAGATTTAAGGAGACTGGAAACATAATTCTTGGCCTTACAGATACTTCCTAAGAAAACAAAAACAAACACTACATGACTTCTAGGCCAAGATCTGACTATCAGGCCACAAAATACTTTTGAAAACAGTTCTTCCCATCTACAAAGAGCACCTATCCAAGGGGAATACCACTTTATCTGATCTGGATGTACATATTTGTTTATAATACTTGGATATGGGTCCATTGGCCTGAAAATTAGTGAATTAAAAATAATGTAGCTATAACCATATATAACAGTCAGTAACTGCAATAGAAACTTCCCTTTGGAAAAGGGAAGCAATAGGGGTCTCTGCTTCACAGCAATGATTAAGCCACAATGACCTACCATTGTGAGGCCCCTTGTTTAGAATTGTGAAGCATTTGTGATGTTACCTTACTTGCAAACTCACATTCTATTGGCCAGCTTTGTGGCTGCTGGTGGAATGGATGGAAATGCTAGGTCACAGATTAAAGACAATTCAATATTCACAGCAATAGCAATAGTTAGGTATCAGCATTTTCATGTACAGGTTCTCTGAGTCCCAGTTCTCTCAGGGAAACATGAAGACCCTGGATATCACCTGTACAAACAATGAGTTATGTTACAATGGAGGAAACAAGCTGAAGAAATCTGAATCTTTTGCAAATGAACCTGCTCTTAACTCTGTCTTTCAAGGATGTTTACTATAGAAAAGTTTGATATATACAAAGTTTGCTACACAAACAGCCTTGAAAATATAGTCTGGAACAAAAGGGAGGTTACTATCTCACTCACAAATGTGCAAAAAAACATAAAACACCTATAGAGAATTGACTTTGAAAATACCTTTATCTTGATGATGGGGTAAATATATTGATTAGATGCTTATTCTGCTTTCTGGGATAAATTATCTTGTCAAGCATTCCTGGTGATCTATGACTGCCCACCGGGTGATTTCTCAAAAACTATTATAACTTTTAATAAACTTTTTATTTTACAATGGCTTTTGATTCACAGAAAATTTTTCGTGATAATATAGAGAGTCCTTATACCCCACAACAATTTCCCCTATTATTAGCATCTTACTTTATTTGTGTATAATTGCTAAAACCAATGAGTTGATTTTGGTATATTGTTATTAAATCTAAATAAATTCTAGAGCTTATTTAATTAGCTGTTTTCTACTGTTTTTTTTTTTTTTCTGTTCCAAGATTCCACCCAAATGCCACATTACATTTAGTTGTCATGTCTCATCATGTTACATCAGGTCTCCTGTTTGTGATAGATTCTTAAGCTTTTCTTGTTTTTGATGACCTTGACAATATTGAGAAGTACTGACCCTCAACTAGCATTTGTCTGATGATTTTCACATGATTCATATGTGGTTATGGGTTTTTAGGATAAAGACCACTGAAATAAAGTATCATTTATCATGTCATTTCAAGGGTACATACTATCAAACTGATTTATAACTGTTGATACTAATCTTAATCACTTAGCTGAGATAGTGTTTGGCAGGTTTCTTGCCTATTGCTTAAACACTAAAATAATGAAACATCTAGGTTTTTGTATGTGGCAGCATCTGTAACAGACAGGGTAATGTTTGTTGTAACTGTTAAAATCCCAAACCTTGGTGGCTCAATAACATAACATAACATTGCATTCTTTTTTCAGATTCTCAGGGGGCGCCCTGCTAGATGGTAATTTAAGAAAGCTGGGCTCCTCCCACCTTTAAGCTCTACCATCTCTATGACTTCAAGTTCTTCTGCTATTAGTTAGTAGACAGGGACAAAAATTGGAGAGGCTAAGTTTGCTTACTCACCTGTCTTACCAGTTGCACATGCTATTTCTGCTTAACCATCTTTGGCTGTCTTCAGACACTTAGCTGTATCTTGCTGCAATTAGTGTAAAAACTGTTGTTCCTAACTGAAGGCTGCTTCTTAGCAACACTTGAAGCTCTGGAAAGTGAACACAAATATTTTGTGGACAGCAGGTCTTCATTTCCAAGTTCCATTTTAGTTTAAGACCATAGTGTTTCTGTTTCCCAGGCCATTATATTAGACTACCCTTTCCCCACATGCCATTCTCAGAGCCCTCTGCTTAACTCTTTTAATTACTTCTAGTAAATTTGGGTTCCAAGTCATTCCATATGTATTTGTTAGATTAATAATCCTAAACCAAAGAACTTTTCCTCAAATTTCCCTACTCAGAAACTCTTGACAACTACCTAGCGTGGCCAATAATGTTTTAAAACTTGATTTGATTATTCGAAGTTCTCCATGAGCTATATATTCCAATCTTTTCTCACACTGTTTTTCAATATATGTTAAATGATGCAGCCAATCTGACTTGTTCATCATTCCTAGAACACACCATGTGGTTTCCCTCCTCCATATTTTAATACCTTCTCCCGGCCCTTTTCATTGTGTTGAATTTATACTTGCCTTTAAACCCTGACTTAAATGCCAACTTCCTTCAACTGATGGAAGGAATTTTTTTTTTCTTTGAATTCTGATAGAATCTTGTAGCTTTTAAGCAATTATCTAAAATTTTTATTTGTGTTACAGGGTTATTGAATCAACTGCACTAGTGGAGAACAGGTATTAAAATTTATTCTTCTTTATACCACATATTAAATAATAAATTATCTTTCATAAAATTTTTACTCAGTTAATATTTGTTAAGTAACCATACACAAATGATTTTATAATAAAAACCACTTATAGAGCATAGTTTCCATAAAAATAATGTTCTTTATGTTAAACTAACATGTTACCAAGAATCTAATTAAGCATTTGAAATATAATCATTAATATTTTTGTTATGCTTTAAAAATTTTTGTTATATTAAAATTAGTAAAGATAAAGTAAAAGAGCAGGCAACTAAAATATGTAAATAGACAATTATAATGTATGCAGGTTAATATTTTAGAGCTTTGGAATTTAAACAAGAATATTTTCTCAAATTGTATAAAGATAAAAATATAAATACACAAATGTGTTCAGAAATAGCCATGTATTCAAGAAAAATGAATTAGGGAAACATGCAAATTTAAACATTTATTTTTGCTACATTATTACAACGTTCTTTTTTATAAGAACTCTCCATTTCTTCCTACTATATCAAATACCTCTTGATAAAAAAAAAAACATAAAAAAATGGTTGTTATATTTATTTCTACAAGCTGAGATATTAGAAGTTTAAATTAGTACTTTCTAATCTGAGTAAGATGAAAAAAAAAGGAGTTATTAGAAAAGTCAACAATTAAAAATCTAATCAGTTAAGAGTGTGCAAATCATAAGGTACTTATAAAACACATTCACTGAATATATAATTAGAAAATTAAAATGAGAGAGGGAGCTAAAGTTACTCTGCATAAGGAACTGGATGCTATCTTTCTCAGGAGTAAGGTGAGTTGAATTTAATTTCAAAACAGTCCATTGATTTAATAGACTTCCCACCAAAAACTTAAACATGCATTTCAAATTATTTGAATAATCATGTTATAATCATTGTATCTATACTAAATTAATATACTTCATAATAATAAAATAGAAAATATGAATTATAAATTTCCATCCTCAACAAGTGTATCATGAATAAAAAAGCATTTTGTTTTCCATTTATTCAATTAAATTCTGTCCATATAACCTAAGTTACTGTTTAGCATTTGAAGAAAAGAGTTGACAGGTGGTTCTATGGGTTTTCCTCTAGCTTTGGGGGTGTCTAAACATTTGTCTGGGTCAATGGCCTTGAACATATAATTCAAGACATTGTTGTTAATCTAGCAAGCTCTAAATCTGGCTGAGACATATGTTCTAGACCAAGCACCAGGACATCACATGCACGAGAATGTTTATTGAATAAAGAACAACTAGTACTGATGAGATTCAGGAAAACGGGGAGAATGGGAGTTGGTCAGGCATGTCTGAAGGACCTGCTTATAAAGTGTGATGCTTCTCTGAATTGAGATTTTCTTCAAACATGGAGCTTCGTGCTTTATGTCTATGCAGGTGCGAAGGGTCGAAGGGTAGAGCTACTTAGACGTGAGCTAGATTATACCTAGGATTTTTTTGAACACTGTATAGTTCCTTGTTCCATATTTAATTTAACTTTTTTACATTTTAAAAAGCTAAGTGAGCTTTATTACTTATAGACTGAGGATGCCTTTTGAAAGTGATGTTAGATTGTCAGTCTGAAGCCGGAACCATTGTTCACTGATGCTGGTTAGTCATGTGGTGTTATATCAGGTTGTGGTCGAAGTTGGTTGCCTTTCACTGTACTTTTGAACTCTCAGCATTCAGAGTAAAGCAATATAAGTTAAAATCTATAGATATCAAAATGTATTTATACATCACAAATCTGTTGGTTCAACGAAAATGTTGATTTACTAATTCATATATCCCATCTGGCTTGAAGGTAATGCCAGCCGATATTCTAAAATTTTTGATAAATGGAATATCGGAATTTGTGATATAGCAAATTAGGTTGAGAAGCTTAGGAGGAAGATATTTCAAGTCTCAAAATATATATGACTCTTAATTTTGTCTTATATAAATCCTATAAGTTTGTTGTAAGCAGGTCTGGACTTATTGGAATATCTCTAATAGCTCTCAAATAATAATGAAAGTTTTGAGTCACTGTCAAATCCTGCAGTTATCAATACCCAATGGCCCAAAGAAGGTGGCAGAACATTGGGATGCTTGGCTTTATGATAAAATTCTACAAGTGGCCACTTGAGGCAGTAATAAGCTTAGCTAGAGTAATTTTCATAAATTTGTGATCACTAAATGCATAATATATTCACACATTTTTGAGAAAAGTCTACAACTCAATTAAAATAATGATCCATATTCATGACCATCTACAAATTTGAGTTGAATCATCTAAATTTGTTGCTAGCAAAAGTTACTTTTATATCTACTACATTTTTTTTCCTGGGGAGACATTTCACATGGAGCCGGCAAACGTTCATGACTGATACCTATCTTAAAATGCATTTCCTAAAAGAGTCACTTTCTTTTTACCATTATATGAATGTTCAAACGTGCAGTAATTTCACATAACAAACCCAAAGTCAATTAGTTTTGTATCTACTGTGACCCAAAGACTCTTCTTTGAGGTGATTTTTAAATGGCCGGGGCATTCATAGATTCCTACAGCATCTCCAGCACAATTGTGTCTTAATTACATATAGTGCATAACTGGGCCCAATGTAACTGCACCAATGTAACGTGACTGCTTTTCCATTGATCATATTACTGTCAAAAATGACATGATCCCCATAATATTTACTGAGCATGACTTGCTTTTTCTAAAAAAAAAAAAAAAGATTCAGCTGAATAATTACTATAATATAAAAAACATGTTGGATATATTTTAATATATGATCCAAGTGTCTTAACAGTAATTAGTGTGTTCCTTGATTGAATTAATTTAATAAACTATTTTAAAACAACTTTCTGTCAGATGCTGTGTTAGAAATTGAAAATGTACAGATAAGTACCATACAGAGGAAATCACAGAATAAGTACCAGATAAGCTATTCAGTGCTTAACCCTACACTGACAATCTTTATTAGATATATTCTAGCAACCCCTTTATTTTAACAGATGTAGTTTTCGGTGTTATGCCAGATTGTTGTTTAGGAATGTAAGTGGTGACAACGGTCTTCTGTTTTGTTCTCCTGTTTTACTATACGTGTCAACAAGAAAAATTGTCTTCAAAAATTAAAGGAACATGTTAACTATTGCTGAGTTTTCCAAAACATTTTTCAAGCATATGTCCTTTTAGCAGAATAAGAAATGAATTATGTTGGTTTGTCTGATTGGATTATCTGTAGCTTGTGTGGTAAAACCACTAAAAATATGACAGTCACATTTGGTCTGAAATATAGATATATAACAAAGTCATGGAAAAGAAATAGATTGCAGGGATTTATTCTCCAATCAATGCACAGTGGAATAAGGGACATAAATCCTCAGATATCAATGGAAAAATAGCTATACAGCAATAATATCTGAACGAAACAGCGAAGGGAAAGAAGGAATTTACACAGGTGGAGACCTGCTTCCTTATTACTTATGTAGCACTATGTGATGGTTGTATATATTGTGTAAGACAGGGGAGACAAAACACAAATCTTGATCTAAAAATTTGGTTTGAACACACAAAAATACATGTGGCTTTCTATCCACATTAGTGATGGCAAGGTTGGTAGAAACGAAAGCATTTGGAAGTTCTTTTGGATAAGACAAAGAAACATACTGGAGAAACATGATCTGCTTGATAGTGCAGTCTTTTAAGCATCTATTTAAACAATTTCCCATGAATATTTTTCACACACAAAAACTGTAGTTTTTTATAAGAAATTATTATTGATTGAAAAAAATCCCTACTGTAAATTCCTAGGCAAATTGGACCTAATTATTCTTAAATGGATGTTACATTATGTGTCACATAATATTATGTATCACATAATCTTCTATTTTAGTTTTTGTTTAGATTTCTAGTTTTGTGCTTCACTGAATCCCTGGCTATTAAGCCACTGCAGTGCACAGATAATATATTTAAGAAATGTCTTAATGAATTAATATGTTTCATAAAAATATATAAAGCTCCCAATTGATAAGGAGATTTAAAAAATGTTCATTGAGCCCAGCTGGTGTGGCTCAGTGGTTGAGCGTCAGCCCATGCACCAAGAGGTCACCAGTTCAATTCCCCACCAAGGCACATGCCTAGGTTGTGGGTCAATCCCCAGTGGGGGACATGCAGGAGGCAGCCAATTGATGTTTTCTCTCATTGATATTTCTATCTGTCTCTCCCTCTCACTTCCTCTCTCTCTAAAATCAATGAAAAAAAATTATTTTAAAAAAAATGTCTATTGAGTGCCAGGCATTGTTTTAAATTTTATACACATAGTAACTCACTTATTAAGTAGATATTATAAAATTGAAATGAGCAATTGAAAACCTATAAATTTGCATTGAAGACAAAACAGTTATCTGTTGTATGTTGAAAGTCTCAAAACAATGGTGCATCACAAAGTCACGGGCTGTTGCTAGTAAGAAAACTTAATTTTAAATACTAATCAACTGATCTAATTTTAGTGTTATATTATTGATACATATTAATTCCATTTATTCATATATTTCAGTGATTAGAATGTCTTTCTTCATGCTCTGTTTCCAGAAATAGAGTACCATATAAACTATAATAGAGTACCATAAACCATATTCCAGAAAATTTATCAGTTTGAAAATTTGTATAAATTTGCTTTGAGCTATTGCTTTCTATTTGGTTAAAATATCATTAAGCCTCTTTATGTTACATAAAACAATGTCAGTCCTTATGCCCACTCACTCTTTTCTAATGGAATTGGGTCTGTTATATATCAGGATAGTAAACTATATGCACTCTAGGCTCTCACTGAAGAACAGAATCTCAAACTGTTTGAATCTCATCAGAACTCTCACTAAAATGGAAACTATATGTTTATGGAAAACATATAAGTGCATGCTATCGTCTCACTTGCTTAAGGAATTTAGGTTCTGTCATTGGATCACATCAGAGTAGTGTAAATCTTAAATATTTTTCTTTTAAATATATTTTTTAAAAGATGTTTTTATTGATTTTTTAGAGACAGAGGAAGGGAGAGAGAAATAGAAACATTGATGTGAGAGAGAAACATCGATCGGCTGCCTCCTGCACTCCTAAATCCAGCCTGCAACCCCTGACTGGGAATCAAACCGAGACCTCTCAGTCCATGGGACCATGCTCAATCCACTGAGCCACACCGGCCACGCATACATCTTAAATATTTTTACACAACAGAAGAGTGTTTACAAATTATATCATAGAATCATACAGGTCTGTTCAAGATTAGGTCATGCAGATTCTGTTGTTATAAATGCACAATGGTTCATTGTAGCAAGATAAAGACTAGAAATGTTGGGCCTGAAAGCCACAATTTAAGAACAAAAATTGTTCCTTAATGGCAAATAATACTGCCAATGGGAGCCAAATATCCCACGAGAGAGATGAATAACCTCCAGATGGGAGGTGAGATGAATGTGAGAAGAAAGTTCTGAGTAGTGTGCCTCGTATTATCTTCACTTCAAAAAGGACTCTGAATAATAAAAATAGCCTTACTGACATTTTATATTTATTTACTTAGTGTGTTTTTATTATGTTATTTGTTTTATATATATTTTATATGTGTTTTATAATGGCCTTGAACACAGACTTCATGTCCTCCAGAATTGTGAGAAATAAATGTTTATTGTTTAAGCCACACTGTCTATGTCATAGTAGCCCAAACAGACTGACACCCCATCTCATCCGTGTGTCCAAGTGACTTACTACACCCCAAGTTAACATTTAAAAATCTATAATTACCACCCTGGCCGGTTTGGCTCAGCGGTTGGAGCATCAGACTGCGGTCCAGAGAGACCCGGGTTCGGTTCCCACTAAGGGCATGTACCTCGGTTGCAGTTTGTCCCTGGCCCTGGTTGGTCGTGTGGCTGGCAGCCACTTGATGTGTCCCTTTCACGTCGATGTTTCTCTCTCTCTCTCTCTTCCCCTCTCTCCCTCCCACTCTATCTGAACAAAAAATGAAAAAAATGTCCTCGGATGAGGATTAAAAAAAAAAAATCTATAATTACCTAGATATAATTTTTATAATTACAACTGTTTTATTACTAGTTCACAAATAGATTAATGCCTGCCTGCTTATAAATATTTTAAGCTACTAAATACGTACATCAACCCTTTTTAAAAAATATTTATCTTTGTTGTTGAAAGTATTACAGATGTCCCCTCTTCTTTCCCCATTGGCCCCCTGGAATCTTCTTCTGAGCTCCCCCCCCCCAAATCGGCCTTCACTGCACTATTACCTGTATCCATGGGTTATGTATATATGCAGGTAAGTTCTTTGGCTTATCTCTTCCCATCTCCCTCCCTTCCCTCTAAGAATCATCAGTCTGTTGCATGCTTTCATGTCTTTGGATCTATTTTATTCATTAGTTTATTTTGTTCATTAGATTCCACATATAAGTGACATCATGTGATACTTGTTTTTCTCTAGCTGGCTTATTTTGCTTAGCATAATACTCTCCAGGTCCCTCCATTTGTCTCGAGGGTAAGAGATCCTTCTTTTTTATAGCTGCATAATATTCCATTGTGGAAATGTACTACAGCTTTTTTATCCACTCATCTACTGATGAACACTAGGGCTGTTTTCAGATCTTAGCTATTATAAATAGTGTGGCTATAAATATAGGGGTGCACATATTCTTTTTTGATTGGTGTTTCAGGATTCTTAGCATATATTCCTAGAAGTGGGATCACTGCGTCAAATGGTAGTTCCATTTTTAATTTTTTGAGGAAACTACATACTGTTTTCCATAGTGGCTCAACCCTTTTTTTTTAATTTTTTTTATTTTAGAGAGAGAGGAAGGGAGAGGGAGAGAGAGATAGAAACATCAATGAGAGAGAACATTGATTGGCCACCTCCTGCATGCTCCCCACTGGGGATTGGCTCACAACCTGGGCCTGTGCCCTGACCGGGAATTGAACTGGTGACCTCTTGGTGCATGGGTCAATGCTCAACCACTGAGCCACACCAGCCGGGCTCAACTCTATTTTTAATAGTTTTTTCTTATAAACTAGCACAGAGAATTAGTTAAGTAATGAATGTTTAAAGTATGCATAGTATAAATTATATTAAAATAAAATCTTTCTAATTCTGCATTTGTTTTGAAAATGGAGTAAGAACTCTAATAAGTCAACATTTCCAAATACCAGTCTTACATAGGGGCTTGTCTACCTTGATTAGAATCACATGAGAAACTTGTTAAACATTTAAATTCCAAGTATACATCCCTAAATATTGAGACTTATTAGTTGAAAGGAATGTAATATCATTTAGAGACTTCTGCTAATTCTACTTCAATAATTTTACTAGTTTAAGTGATTACCACTTGATATACTTATTTTTTAAAGGCCAAAAGTATTATTTTCTATGGTTCTTACTTTTTAAAAACAAATGAAGTTAAAAATCTTCAGGATATCGTGTTGACAAGAAAACATTTTTTTTTTAAGGTAACCTAGAAGAGTGTTTGCCCACACTGGATTCATAGGCTTTGATTCAGAATTAACAAATCTGAATATTTAGGGAAGTTTTCTTGGAATTTACATGTTTATCAATGAAGCAAAAACATGGAAATCTCTCTTTTTCATGGAATTTATATGCAATCAGAGGGAGAAGGGAATAAACATAAGAAAATTAAATAACATAGTAGTGATGAGTAGAATGAAAAGAAATGAAAAAGTAGGACAGGAGGAGGACTGTGAGGCTGTGGCAGTGGTTGAAATTATAATCAGGGTGGTCAGGAGAGTCTAGTTTAGAAGTTGTCCATTAAGTAAGCTCTTGGAGTCTGTGAGAAAGTGAGCCAATACGGGTAACTAAAATTGAAAGCATTCCAGACAAAGGGCAAAGTCAGGGGAAAGACCCTTAATTGATGGCCTGCTCAAGCAACAGCAATGATGACAGTGAACCTGAAATACTTCCAGTAAAGAGGAGAATGGTAGACATGAAGTCACAAAGGCCAGAATTCGTGGAGTTCCATGTCGGTTATTGTAAGGACTGTTTTGTACTTGACATTAAATGCCATGTCATTGACAGGCTTTGTATAGACACGGGATAAAGCCTAAGATGTGTTTAAAAGTATTACTCTGTCAGTTTTGTTGAGAGAAATTGGAATGCGGACACAAATTGGGAGGCATTTGAAGTCGTCTAAGTAAGAGATAATGACGGCTTTATCAGGATAATCACAGAGGAAGTAAGGGATAGTGTGCTTCCAACCAGAGTCAAGCAGTTAGGTAGAAAGAAGTGATTGCATTCTGAAGCTAGTATTGAGAGAGAAGCAATCAAATGTCCTAATGGAGTTTCTGGGTCTCATACAAGAAAGGGAGAAATCAAAGATGAAACCAGGCTTTGGGTGGACCAACATGAAGGATGGAGAAGCCAACTACTGAGATGGAAAAACTCTAAATGCAGTACCTTGGAGAGAAAAGCTCCTTGGTTTTGGACATGGTAAGTTTAAGAAATCTCTTAGACATTCAAATGGAGACATGAATCTGGACTTGCATAAAGAGGTCTTGGATGGAGAGAGAACTGTAAGAGTTATTACCTTACAATAATATGAATATTATTAAAAGCCACCAAGCTACATTATATCAATAAGTGAGTGAGTGTAGATAGTGAAGAGAACGGTTCCTCTAAATGAGCCCCGAGACATGCCAATATCAACAGATTTTGGAAATTGGCATAAAGAGCAAAGGAAACTGAAAAATAACAGTAAGAAAGGGCAATAAACACACTACTGCTGTCCTGGAAATCAAATAAAAAAGTATACCTGAAAAGAAAGAGAGATCAACTTATATCAAACACAAATGCTAGGTCAGATAAAATGAGAAAATAATAGACCACTGTTTTAGCTGTGTGGCTATTATTTGTGAATTGGACAATCATGTTTCTGTGGAATGGTTAGGGCTGAAAGCTTGAATAAAATGGTTTAAGAAAGAAATGGAGAAATAAATTGAGATGGAAAATATAGGCGATTATTTTGAGAAGCAATACAGAAGAGAGAATTGCAGAGAAAGCTGGTGGGGAAAACAGGGTTGAGAGATGGTTTTGCCGTGTGCCAATTTGTAAATGAATGTTCAGGGAACTCCCTGAGAGCTCAGTGTGGAAATTATCAAATTTGCAAAAATCATCTGAAGTTTTCTTTTTTAATCTATATTATTTCACTGCCAACTTCTCTGATTTATTGTTAGGTTATTCCTAAGCACAGACTTTATCTGGTCCACTTTTTATATTTGACCAAATTCTCACAGTATCTGGATTTCTGGTGGCATTTTTTGTTATTTTGTAGCCTATTGCTAATATTGTCTCTTATATAAGGGGGGAAAACAGCACTCCTCTGTTAGCCATGTTATCAAGAGCTCTGGAAAACCCTGTCTTACTCTTTTCTCTAAGATTTGATGCCTGTTGTTCCATTTAAACCTCAAATGACTGCTCATTATTGTGACTAAATTAAGATCTGAACTCTGTAAGGATCCTATAGCATCTAGTTTATAAAATAGTCACCACTGTCAAATGAGGAGCCGAGGACATGGTGGAGTATGCTTTGTGGTCCAGATTTCTCAAGACTAGTTATTTTGATAGTTAAACATTTGGGTCTCAACTAATATGTGTGTTAAAATATTTAATAAGTGGATATTAAATAAAGGTGCTAATAAGTGTGATAAGCAACTGTGCAAGTGGCTATAACTTAGGAAATCTCTGTGGGAAGGGAGTTCAAATGAATTGTCCCAATAAAAATCATGTTTCTACAGTAGAGCTTATGTTACTTAAGCCAGGCTAAGGTACAGATAGTGGCCATAAATAAAATTTGCTTGGCTTATCACTTTTCAAAAATAAATTAAATTACTGAACCACACTTTTAAAAAGGGTACGATGTGCATGGAATTTAGATATCCGACTTCTCTTGAACAGTTAGAACATTTGTCAACACTAAGCCCACTCTCCACACACCTACAGCCTCTGGAGGATCTCCTAACTAGCAGAGCATGGTATCTGTGCTACAGTCCATGCTTCTCTGATGGACTTGAACTTCTGAAATCTATATGAGGTCATGTTCTGGCCTCTCTTTAACCATTTAAAACTGAGTTTAGAGCCTTGCAATAGCTTAGCAAAAATTGTAAAAAAAAAGTGGTGAAACATCGTTTAGGAAGTAGAGTGAGAAATGTTAATTTATTCCCAATTAGTTATTTTATAATCACATATATTGACAAGGATAACTACCAGTGACACTGCATTGGGTTTCTGTTATCTGCAGGTGAGCACACGTAATTGTGACTCTATGATATAGACTACGAAAAGTGGAGCCTGTGGGAGGCAGGATTGATTTAAAGCAAATTTAGTTTATTGGTTAGTGAGAAGTGGGTAGGAAAAAGGATCTGGTATGATATCAACTAAGAAAAGTTGAGAAGTGAGCCCAATGAGAGGAGAAGTTAGCCAAGGGGACACAAAACCACATCCATAATATATGGTAAATCCATTCTTGTTTCAGGTTGCAGGCTGCCTAGTGCAAGAGATCCAGAGAGAATCCAGATGAAATAGTGGACATTTGTCATCATGATCTAAGCAACTGACCCAGGATTCAAGGCTGCAATCACTGGAAAAAAGGTTGCAATTTCTCATTTGATCAGGAAACAAAGCAGCATCTTACTCTGGAAAAATATGTGGGATATCATGGTGAATTTCTATCGAATTAGACAATATTAGGCACTGGATACTGGATTGTATCTCAGATTCGGGACTAAGGAGAGCCAGGCCTCAACACAGAAAACTTCCAATCAGCATAAGATACCAGTCATTGAGAAGGGCCTAAGAAAGAGAACTACCTAGGAAAATAGCTAATTATAACAAAACATAGCAAAAGTCGTTTATAATGAAAAAAATCTAAATATTTGACATATGAAAGCAAGTTCGATTACAATAAAACAAAATTAGATGATGGACAAAAATATGTACTTTATATATGTCCCAAAATATGTGCTGGGTTGATTCCACAAGATATATTAATAATAAACACAGTTATACAAAATACAAAAATATTCAAGGATTTTATACAAAGATGTTTTTTTTTTTTGTTTTTTTTATTATTAATTTACTTTTGTTACAGATGTTTCTCCTTTTTTCCCCCATTGACACCCTCCTCCCCCTCCCTTCCTGCCCGGTCCCCATTTTTGTTGTCCATGTCCATTGGTTATGAGTACATGTGTACAAGTTCTGTGTTCATCGCTCCCCTCCCCCACCCCCTCCTCTGGCAGATGTCAGTCTGTACCCCACTTCCACGTCCCCGGGACTACCCTGCTCCTCACACTGTTATGTTCATTATATTCCAGAAATAAGTGAGATCATATGATATTTGTCTTTCTCTGCTTGGCTTGTTTCACTTAGGATAATAGTTTCCAGGTCCTCCCATGTCGACGGAAAGGATAAGAGATCGTTCTTTCTTAAAGCTGCATAGTACTCCATTGTGTATATGTACCACAGCTTTTTTATCCATTCATCCACTGATGGACACTTGGGCTGTTTCCAGATCTTAGCTATTGTAAATAGCGCTGCTATGAACATGGGGGTACATGTATTCTTTCTGATTGGTGTTTCAGGCTTCTTAGGGTATATTCCTAGTGACCCCACTCCTAGGAATATACCCTAAGAAGCCTGAAACAAAGATGTTTTGAGTTGTAAAAACAAGTCAGTGTAAATATCGAATCATGAAATTCACAAAAGTCTTCTATGTTTACTTGCTAAATGCCAGACAGTGACTTATACTGTCTTTTTCTCATAGTTTTTAATCCTGCAATTAGAGAACTACATACATGTCTTACCGAACTACATCTATATATAGGTTTTCTTTGATATCACAACAGTTTTCATTCCAAGCACATAAAATAGCAAGTTAAAACAGCCAAAGCAGTTTTCAGTGAACTGGAACATATAGATTGAAAATTCTTTAATTTGAAATGTTTCTGTCAGGTTAATGAATTAGAGCAATAAAATCATATTGAAAATACCTGCCTGTGAAAAGTAGGCTATACAGAATCAATGGGAAGGAAAATATGTAGGTGACAAACTGTAAATTTTCTGAATGAAAATTAATCTGTCTCATATAAACAATGTTTGCTTATTAAGATCCTTTCATTACCAGATACGTTGATGCCAACTTGCTTATCTATGTATTTATCTTGTTTACGTGCTGTTAAGAATAAAACGTAAATGCTTTTATGGAGAGAAAAATCCGTCCAATATCATTTTATCAATTCTCAAAATACCAAAGAATGATATATTTTAGAGTGGACATACTGCATATTAGGATGATGTAAGATTCAGTGTCCGGTGTCATGGACATAGTAGATTCAACAGTGGTAAAAGTAAAATTTTTTCAGTATTCTAATAATTTCAAATAGCAATAGGGTTTGAACAATGTAAAGTGACAGAACAATTTCACATTTCTGGACTGACATAGATATCCTAGAAATTGGATAGATTTGTTGAAATTTATAATAAAATGAAATTGTGTTGAATTTCTAATTCCTGAAAGGTAGAGAACATCTCTCAGTGATTTCTGTTTAACTTAGTGTTAAAGTTTAACACAGACTTCCCTGGATCATAAACTAACTTAGAACCTTATTATTGTGACAACAGTAAACTATAAGCTTTGATTGTATACTACTAGTTAGAAGGTCATATTAATTGTATCATGTTGAAATTATAAGCCCTACTTAATGCTTTAAATGAGCGTGAGGGAGAGAGAAATTGAAAGACTGAGACAGAGATTCAACTGAGCTTTGTATACTTCCTTTATAAAAACAAGTTTATTATTTCTAAGCTTTTGCTCTTCTGCTCTTGTCAAATAATTCCACTTGAACAATATTCAACCATAGAATAGCATCAAACTAATATTTATGACACCCTGCAGGGGTTATTAGATCTGGTTAGTGGGTTTTTTGTTTGTTTTCCAATCATCTTTATTCCTCCATTTCTATTCCTTTCTGAAGAAAATAAAATTTATTTATTTAAATAAAATTTTATTTATTTAAATACATAAAAATCTTTCTGGAAATTTAACTGTGAAAGTCAATATTCTATTCTGATTAACTTTAGATGGTCATCCCCTATTGCTAGTATATTGCAAAAAACAGTCATGCTTTCCTTTTTATTGTTGTTTTTACTATCCTTTATAAGCCTGTATTTACAAAAACCTGATTTCACTGTTTCCAAGACTGATGTAGGACATTTATGCTAATAAACCTAGCAATGCCCAATTTTGTATAGTATTAAGTAGGTCTTTGAGGGAAGGAAAATCTCAGTCTGTGTCCTTGATTGCACCAAAAACCAACAAACCACAATGATGTTTGAAAGAAATGTTCAGGAATGAAAATTGAGAAATTATAATGAGACTTATACTAAAACTTGTGACTTATGCATTGGCAACATTTAAATATGGAAAATAAAACTATTATTCCTACCTAGTTCATAAGTGAAGGGCTTATTCTTCAAAAATAAGATTAAATATTTTTTATGATTCATGTTTTATCTATTCATTTATAAATGTAAAACTTTGGCAAAGCAATCCTAAATTATATTTGGAAGAAAACAGCAGGTAAAACTAACCCTAAATATATGGAAAAAAAATAGATTAAGATTCAACTTGTATTTTTTATTAACTATTATAGTAATGAGATAATGTTATTTGAATAAGAAATTGTAGTATTCCCATATAAAATACTCCAAATTACATATTTGAAATAGGACAAAGACCAAACAGTTAATTCAGTAAATGGTTTTAAGAATTTTAGCTGTTTGAAGGATATATTTACACATTTATTTTCTATGACACAACGAAAAAAAATTTTTTAACTAACATGTTATGTATTATACACATATGTGATAACACTGTCCTTACAGAAGTGCTTTAAAGTAGTTTATAGATCAGTGCTGTCAACAGAAATATAATGCAAGCCATGTATGTAATTTAAAATATTCTGCTAAAGTAAAAAGTAACACATGAAATTAATTTTAATATATTTATTTAACCAATATATCCAAAATATTATCATTTTATCATGTAATCTATATAACAAAATACTAATCAGATATTCTATTTTATTTTTTAAGTTACATCAGGTACTTTCAGATAATTTCTTTATAATATGTTGCTATGTGTGCTTAGAAAATCTAAACTTTTGAATTTTAAAAGTTATCATATCTCCAGTTATTTTACCAACAGTATCTTTTTTTTTTTTGAAGTATTATGGGATTTATTTATTTATTTTTATTAATTTGTTTTTGTTACAGATGTTTCTCCTTTTTCCCCCACTGACACCCTCCTCCCCATCCCCCCAGCCCCATCCCCAGCATTGTTGTCCATGTCCATCAGTTATGCGTACACGCATATAAGCTTCGTGGTTTATCTCTTCCCTCCCCCCCAATCCCCTCTTCTGAGGGTTGTCAGTCTGTACCCTACCTCCACGTCTCTGGGTCTACCCTGTTCCTCAGACTGTTATGTTCATTATATTCCACAAATAAGTGAGATCATGTGATATTTGTCTTTCTTTGCTTGGCTTGTTTCGCTTAGGATAATACTCTCCAGGTCCCTCCATGTCATCTCAAAGGACAAGAGATCTTTCTTTCTTACAGCTGCATAGTACTCCATTGTGTATATGTACCACAGCTTTTTTATCCATTCGTCTACTGATGGACACTTGGGCTGTTTCCAGATCTTAGCTATTGTAAATAGTGCTGCTATGAACATGGGGGTACATATATTCTTTCTGATTGGTGTTTCGGGCTTCTTAGGGTATATTCCTAGAAGTGGGATCACTTTTTTATATGTGGCATTATATTTTACCAAGAAGTCGAAGCAAACATAAACAATTTAATGAATAGTGGGCACTGTGCTGGCCACCACCAGTTTCCTGGAGAGGAAGGTTTTCCCTGGGAAGAGTGGGAGAAAGAGACACAGAGTTTGATTAGAAGGTACAGACACAAGAGCAGGAGTCAGAGACACCATTTCAGGGCTTGCAAAATGACCTGTCTAGGCACGAGGTCACAAAGAATGAAATATGAAAAAATAACTCCAAATCAGAATCATTAAGAAGTACCTAAAAATTAAATGAATGGACTAAAATAAATGCAAGGGCCAGAGACTTCTTAAGGCTTAGACAATTTAGTGCTCTGCAGAAGTTTAGAGAAATTAGAAAATCACACAGGTCCCTGGGGGTAAGTTTTGATTATAGTGAGTCGAAAACAATGGCAGAATTCTTAAGTAGAATGGATTTGTGGGTACCTCTTCCTCAGGTAGAGCTTTATAAAAGGATTCAAACACCTTGAGCATATATCCTGTCTCTCTTGCTTCTGATCAATCAGGAATGACTTCTGGAAACAACTTTTCTGTGAATAGAAACAAGCTCTTGGCTGGCTCATTACTGAGCCATAAGAACAGTGTCATGTAGGTCTTGGTGGAAGAAAAAGAAATGCAAGACAGTTGCACATGGTCATGCTGTGTAGTAATAGCGTGTTGTTGTTAGAAACATTCCAAAAATAACTGCATCTTAAAAGTCACCAAGGAATAAATAATTTTGAATGTTTTTCATGTTCAAACTAATTCTTTGTGCTCCGTAATAATGTTATTACTGGCATCTGTGAAGATTTACAAAAAATAAGATGTTTAATGTCAGATTGTCAAATATAATATTCTCTCTGTCCTTTAACACTTCTTTGAGAACATGCTTGCTTTCATTTATTTTTTGAAATTATTTTTTGTGTGTGTGGCAGTTATTCTAAATAATTATTTTTTTTAAAGCCAACACAAATCAGTTTATGAAGTGTTTACTGGCCCACTAGAGGGGAAAAGAAACCAAGTAACATTGTCAGAGCCAATGTCTGTTAAAATATAATTAACTGTAGAGTTGGAAAATTCACCATGCACACTCAGTAGCAAGGGAAGATGTGACCCTGGCTGAGGTGTGGTGTCCTGCTGGCTTTGGCAGGTATTTTATTTATTTGTATTCGAACTTTTCATTTTGAGATACTTTTAGTTTTACAAAAAGTTGCAAAGAAAATATGAAGAGTTTCTGTAAAATACTTATGTACTTTCTCCCACTGTTAACATCTTATCTTATTCCAGCACATTTGTCAAAATTAAGATACTGACTTTAGTATCTTACTATTAATTAAACTCCAGATTCCTTTGGTTTTCACTCTGTTTTCCATTGATGATCGTTCTCTGTTCCTTGATATAATCCTGGTTTGCTTAACCCTTTGGGCTGATATAACAGAAATATCATACACTGGGTACTTTAATAACATTTATTTCTCACAGTTATGGATGCTAGATGTCCGAGATCAAAGTGCCAGCAGATTTTTTGATGAGGGTTTGTTTCTTGGTTCACAGATGGCTATCTATGGGTTGTGTCCTCACATGGCAGAAGGGGCAAGGGAGTTCTCTGAAGTCTCTTTATAGGTGCTCCACCCATATGACCTAATCAGCTTCCAAAGGCCACATCTCCAAATGCTATCACATTGGTGACAAGGTTTTATTGTATACTGAGAGAACACAAATACACAGTCAGTAGCACCAGAGTATTACATTTCATTTAGTCCTTGTATCTCCCAGTCCCCTCCCACTGCCATTTTTCCTGGCTAGATTATACTCATCAGGAAAGTCAGCGCTTAAACTTCACTTCCTCAAAAAATCTCTATAAAATCATTCCTGGGTTTGCTTTTCCTATTACATGTTCTTTTGGACCCAGCCTGTGGTTTATTCAGCTTACTCATGGTGATTACGGTGTTCATTGTTCTTTGTCTTTCTTTCCCAGTCAGATAGAAATGAAGATTTGGTACTGCTTTTTCCTCTTTCTGTCTTGGTCCCCAGTGCTATACTGTCTTATCCACACTAGGAACCCCATAGTCATTTGCTGAATGAATGAAAGAACGAATTGAAGAAGGGAAAGATTAGATACGGAACATGTGCAGGCAATGGAGCAGCTCCTGAGATTAAGGGTAGATTTCTCTGTGGACTCTTTATCTGGTACCTTCAGCTGGAGGCAAAGGCACCCTGGGGTACTTCAAGGAACAAGGTGTAAATTGTCTGTGAAAATATCATTAACTCTTTGAGGCAGTGAGAATGTCATTGAAGAAGTAATCCTGAGGTTCCAGAGCACAGCTTTTCAAACAACTCAGTAGAAGATTTCAATGGCCCAGGGAAACTTGAAAAAAATACCTATGTGTTGATTGGTGGAGAAAAAGAAAAGCCCTTACAGAGTTGAAATTTGCAAAATCATGCAATTTCAGTTTCTATTTTTTTCAGTCTTCTCTCTCTTACATGTGCATCCTCTGAAAACCAAAACGTGTAAATCTGCACAGCTTACTCTCTCCATTACTGTGACTTTACTCTTCAGTCTCTTCAGGATCATGACTTTACTCCTTTGGGAGACCCATGTCCAGGAAAAAAAAAAAAGTGGCAAATAACTTTATTATTTATTTTTGGAACTACTCGAATGTCCCATCATCTCTTCAGTAGAAAGTACCGAAGGACAGTTTACAGCCCCCAAATCTGACCCCCTTGCCTCAAATTCCTCACCTAATCGTATCCACCAATCCTAAACTATTACATTATGATCCTTCTGTGATCCTAAAACAAACTCCTTTATTAAAGTATCATCTTAAAGCAGATTTCAAAATCTGATAAGTATTCTGAATTTGTCTTCACTAAGACTGTATGGAAATGGTCGTTTCCCATACTAGAGTAAGCAATAACTCATCAAGTTGTTTTGGTGATATGTCAGGGGAATCACATTCAACAGTTCTCACATTAGTACATTTACATCTGATAATTTTTATTAGCCAATGCATTTAAAAATACATCATTCATTACTTCTCATTTTCATAGACCAAAGTACATAAATAATGAACATTATTTTTACAACCTTTAAGGTATCAATTTGATAATTATTCAATTATTTATGTTTGAAAATAGTTTTTAATTTAATCGTGCATATGTATCATGTTAACCAGAATGGCATTACCATTTCTTTGAATGGTTGATAAGTGCTTTGTCACTTGAGTACAATGTCAAAGAATGTTTTTAATGGAACACAATACTACTGTAAAGTCTTTGAAAATACTGTTCAAATTTATTGAAAATACTGTATTTTTAAATGATAATGTTTTAAATCATATTCATGTGAACTATGAGAGTTGGAAAAGTACATTTCTTAATTTTTGCTCGGTGGTATGGCCATTTAGAATGCTGATCTATGAAACTATTAATTTTCACTTACTTTGCAGAGTATTCTAATAATAACTCAACATATGTATTAAAATTTTATTTCACAAAATAAAACCAAATGACTACCAGTCAATAAACTTTACCCATGAAAGAAGTGAATGGAGCAGCAAACTGTGTATTAACTGCCTGATGCACTTGCAATAGTACAATGCCTGTCCCCATCCCTGCCTCCCAGGGACCCGTGATACAAATCATACAGCACAATGACACTGTCAAGTTCAGTGTCATTCTCATAGCTTATAGTTAGAAAAAGCATTAACCGGAGGTCTAGGAACTTGGATTTTATTCCTGTTCTGTCTTTGACTTCCTCTGTAGCTTTAATGAAATAAATTCACTTTTCAGCTTCCCTGTGTGAAATGAGAGGGTTGGATTAGATCATTGGTTTTCCAATTGTTTTCTACAGAGACACTTCAAGGTACTTTGATAGGAAGGTAATGCCTCCAGTAAGAGGAACCCCTCCCTCACCAGTGCTTCAGACAGAGAATCTCTACTTTTTCTACTTTTAAAAAAATTTATTTTGGACTTCTATGGTAGCTTTCATTAAAACAAACAAACAAACAAATAACAACAACAAAAACAATCAGTACATAAGCAAAAACAAACATTTTCTCACATATACAGTTTAAAATATAATAAACTTCAAGGTTGGTAGTTAAAATATTTCTCAATAATAACATAATAATGATGTCATTTATTGACATCATCATATAGACTGAACATAATGATGTTCAGTCTGTATAATATTCCAGGCAACTAAATGTATACTCTGATTTCATTTTGGGAAGAACACTGAAAGACAGCTATTATACCTTTTATAGAAAAGGCAGTTGAATATCAGAGGGATTCATTTTCAGTTATCCAATGCTCTAACATTTTGAGAGCGTACTTGTGGCAGGTGCTTTGTCGGATGTGTTTAGATTCCATGCTCAACATCCTCTAACCCAGTGGTTCTCAACCTTCCTAGTGCCACGACCCTTTAATACAGTTCCTCATGTTGTGGTGACCTCCAACCATAAAATTATTTTCATTGCTACTTCATAATTGTAATTTTGCTACTGTTATGTCTTAGGCGACCCCCAAAGAGGTCGTGACCCACAGGTTGAGTCTAGGGTCTAGAGCCTAGAACCATGCATGTTGTAAAGCCCCAGAGCTGGAATTGGAGTCCAGAGTGGCTGATAGCAAAGCCAACGTTTCATCAATGCTAATGCTAACGATGAAACTGCTGCCCCTGAGGATATTGATCCAGCTCACCCTGATTTGAACAGACACTCTTGCAAAACACTGCATGGCAATAATTGTATCTAATTTCATAATACAGTGATTTAAACTCTTCAATTATTCCCATTTTAAGGATGAAGCAGCTGAAGTTCAAACAAGTTAGGTGGTTTACCTATGTCTGAGATCATAGAACGAAGGGGCAGAGTTGAAATTTAATCCTGATCTGAGACCAGAACCTTCCTTAGACCCATAGACTCTTCTGCTTAATTTATTGCCACACTGCCTCCCAATAGCATTGAAAAGGTGGTTAAAAGTAATGGAACCTGAGGACTGCCACTGTCCAACTTCAAGACATACTGTAAAGCTACCATAACCAAGACAATGGGATTTGATGAAAGAATACAAAAATAGAACAGTGGAACAGAATAGAGGACCCAGGAAGAGATTCTCATAAATATAGTCAATTGATCTTTGACAAAGAAGCCAAGACAACACAATGGTGCAATGGAGCACTACAAAAGGTGCTGGAACAACTGGGCATCTGCTCGCAAACAAACACACACAAAACTTGAATCTAGACACAGTCCTTACACCCTTCACAAAAATTAACTCAGAATGGACCACAGTCTAAACGACCAATTTGCCAAACCACTAAACTCCTAGAAGATAATGCAGGAGAAAGTCTAAATTACTTTGGGTTTGGAGATGACTTTTAAAATGCAACACCAAAGGCAAGATCCATGAAAGAAAGAATTGATAAACTGGACTTCACTAAAATAAAATCCTCTGCTCCGTGAAAGACACTATTAAAAGAATGAAAAGACATGCGGCAAAGTGTGAGAAAACTTTGCCAAAGACATATTAGATAAAAGATTGATATCCAAAAATACAGAGAACACCCGAACTTCAACAATAAGAAAACATACAACCCAATTGAAAAATGACCCCAAGTCCTTAAAAGACACCCAAACAAAGAAGATGTAAAGAGGACAAAGAAGCATATACAAAGACATTTCACATCATATCATACAAGGGAAATGCCAATTAAAACAATGAATAATATATTACATATATCTGTATAAATATAGAATATGTGCTTCTGAACTCATGCCGATGTAAATAGTGGTAACATGATTGCTCGATTACATTAACTAACTTAGGAATCTTCAGTGTTTCTCTTGGTTGAGAGTCATACCAACAAAGACTGAATGTTTTTTTTCCTTACCATTATGTTCTCTACTGTAACTGAGGTGTAAAAAAATGACAAAAATTTAAATCAACAAATTTCATATAGTTTTAGAATTTAAAATGACCAATGATGAGATACTACTGCACACCTATTAGAATAGCCCCAACCCAGAGCGCTGACAACAAGTGCTGGTGAGGACGTGGACCAGCTGGAGCTCATTCACTGCCGGTGAGAATGCAGCATGGTCCAGCCACTTTGGAAGACAGTTTGGCACCTTATTACAAAACTAAACATTCTCCTACTATAGGAGAATTACACTTCTTGGTATTTACCCAAAGGATTTGAAAATTTAAAACTGCACATAAACCTCCATGCAGAAGTTTATAGCAGACTTATTCATGATTGCCAAAACCTGGAAGCAACTAAGATGCCCTTCAGTAGGTGAATGGATAAAGAAACTGTGGTCTATTCCTACAATTGAGTATGATTTCACTCATATCTATTAAGAAAACCAAATTCATAAAATTAGAGAAAAAATTGGTTTGGGAAAATGAGTGAATGTGGTCAAAGTTAATTTATAAACTTTTTTTTATAAAATAAATTCTGGAAATGTAATTATATATTTCTTACTAAAAGACTCTGGTTGACCAAAAGGTAGTTGAGAGAAAGAAACTTCAAAAAAAGTGAAAAGTAGTAAATGAGCATCCTTTTGGCTTAATTTTGTGTCTCAGGTCCTATTTCTGCCTTATTCAAAACAGCACGAAGCCCCTGTCAGGCCTTACTTGTTCTCCACAGCAGGTACCTACAGTGAGGAGTCTGAGCAGCTAATGACCTGGGATCAATAGTCATAAACGCATTGCACACAGCCATTCCCTTGCACGAGGCTTTAAAACGCTGCCCACTGCACACTGTTAGAACTCCTGTTTCTACTGATTTTTTTTTACCTGATTTATATACAATGATTTATACCCCGATGACTACTAATGAAGGTTTTTTTAAAAAACCTCCAGAATTATGCATGTAGCCTAATAAACTATCACTGAGGTCTAAACTTAAATGTTTCCATAAAATCGATTGTAGGAGGGCATTTTTTGCCATGTCAAATACTGGCTTATATTTTAAGATTTGGCATTGTCTTCTGGAATGTAAATTTTTCTAAATTCCTTGTGTAGAAATACATTCACTTTCTCATTTTCCTAATCACCTCTATTATTTAACTCATTTACTCTTTCTCTCTAGCTTGGGTTATTATTGCATAAACTATAGGAAATTTGCTCTGTAAGATATAAGAAGTATGGAGAAAAAAATGACTATAACAATTAGTTGAATGAGAATGAGAAGCATTAAAAACCCAAACTGCATTTTGCACACAAAAATTTGTTTTGCTCCTGATTACTTTTCTACATTTATCAAATCCTGTTTTCTTAGAAATCTATTCATAAAACCACAGTACATTTTGTTTTTATTCTCTCAAATTGGAAGCCAAAACTAAAACTTGCAGAAGTGCAAAAATTGAATTGTTGAAAAATTCAAGTTAGCACATCTCTACATTACAACAAATACACACATTTTCTCTCTGTGGGTAACACACGGTTTAGACAGGTGTTAGTATTAATAACTACAAGCAATTTGCATATTTTATAAACAAGTTTGCATATGTACCATAATTCCTTACACTCCTTACAAAAACGTCCACAGATGCATCTCTCTCATGTAAAATATGTGTAAAACTTTCTAACATATACCAAAACACTCCAGCAATAAGGCCTACTGTAGTAAAACTCAGGCATATTTATCCACTAAACCTGCAATGCAGAATTTATGCAATCAGTTAAATCCCTTGCAAGTTAAACTCCACACATGATCCAAAAGGTAACTCTTGGAAATGAGAATTAAGTAAACTCTGTAAAGTTATTTTAAATGATAATGACATGTTTTTGTTAGAAAGAAGAAAAAAGGCCTATAATGATGAAAACTATTTTTCTGTCTGGTGTTTTGTTGGGGAGGCATGAATACAGGGAGTCACTTATTCTTCCCTTTGTTTATTTTCTGGCCAGCAGCCAGTTAAGGCTGTAACTCTAGCCTTTAGAAATTGGTTGAGTAAATGGAGACAATGAACCAGGTGCAGTGGATGGAGATTAGGGAGGCTGAAATTACAGAGTTAGTGAGGTGTGATTCTATTGTTTCAGCTGCAGCATCAACTCCTGTTGCAAGGAGGCAGGATGTGGAAAGAAACACCACATCAATCAAAATACCTTCCCTGTGTGTGTGCGTGTTGGTTTGTATGCCCATCCACATATTAGGTATACCTATGTGAACAACTATTTAAAGGTTGTTCTTGTTTTCTTTTTATCAGACACATGTGTCTGTTTTTATCTTTCTTACCACATCTGCTTGTGCAGTGATGGACAGATTTGACAAAATAATTTTGAGAGTTTCTAATGAAAGGAAGATCAGGAAGACATATATGCACAAATTTAATCTCAGGGTCACTTAAAAAGCTCTGTTGGTGAAGTCTTACACGTTTACTACATCATTAGCTACTATTCTTGTTCATAATTTAAAAATCATCTCAAGAAAATTTGATGGATTGAGGATTACGTATTTTGTTCTCTGAATTTATAGCATGCTTCAAAAATATTAGAGTATATGATCCTTACAAACAAATGGTTGGCATTGACATGGTCTAATGCTCTAAAGAAACAGAGGCTGTTATTTTTGGTTTATGATTCCCATTTCTTAGAATTTCAGAACATGTAAAATTCCTGACATTGATCAAGCAACTTCACACATGTTTCCCTGGCAAGTGGTGTGGCTTGGCATCCCTCCTTTCTTATGTGTGACATTAAGGCATTTCTTTACACAATTTAAAAGGATACTTTTACATTTTTCAAAGAAAATCAAAAGGACAAATGACCTAAAAATTCCAAATAAATTTAGGAATAATTATTTTGTATGTGGCTATTGAAGGCATTAAACCATCGCTAAGCAACCTTAGGCCATTATTAAACCTGACATATTCTCTGAAACCTTCTATTTTATGAGGTTCCTCAACACTGTTGTCATTTAAACCAGGCTGGACTATTTCATCAATCCAACATATGTCCTTACTAGAAAACAACGACTTATTCCATCTTGTTTAGATAGACATAAGTTAAGTAAAGTATATGAGATGGCTCGCAGAATTGCAATGAAGCCTGGAGAATCAGACTTAGGAAAAGACTGTGATGCCAGAAAAAATAACAAATCTACGTTTCTACTTAGAAGCAATGTCGCCACCTTTGGACAAGGTAATGCAAATTCCTGAGTATAAGATTCCTTCACTAAGAGTTTTGCCAATGATGCCTATTATAATCGGAATAATCACCCATCACGCTCTGCCACTGTCATCAAAATGGTCAAGGCATGTCCTCCTATATCCAATTTTTTTTTCTATATCCAATTTTAAAATTATTATTTCAAATGGGTGACTCCACCTGGCAGAGACGAAGTTGTTTATATATATTTTATATTCAAATGGAAGGGCTCCCAGGAAACTGAGATTTGGTTGTGTTCAGAGTGACCACAAACTTGCCAAATGCCTGATGCATATATTAAACTTTTCTAAAATATCACTAACTCGCTTGTTTAATTTGACATTTCAGCAAACCACTTTGTAATTTGTGAGATTGGTAATTTTAGTATTCTAACTAAAAACTTGTACTGGCATAAATTGTGAACATGGGAATATATACATCTTATACCTAAATTTTAAAATTTAATAAAGTTAAGGGGAAACGTACAAGAGGAAAAAAGATAGCATCCTACAGTGGTAAATAGGATAAGCAGGGATTCATCTGCCTTTCTCACAGCCACAGTGATCCATGTGTTCTGCGGCCCAAAGTATCCATACACTGAACTCTCAGAAACATGTAAAGTCCAGAATGCTACATGAAAACAGAGATCTATACCTCCTTCCTGTCTCTATCCTACTAGCCATCTCCTCTCCCCACTTCTGATATGATTTTTTAGTCTTCAACTCCAAATGCCAGACTTTTGCACTCCACTACCATCAGTTCAAGCCTCTTCTTCTCTTTCCCAACCTCACAGAAGGATTCTGGATGAGAATTGTCTTTCAAATCTTAGAAATGGAACTAGTTAAAGGACCGTCACTTTTCAGTGTAGAAGCTATCATCAGATTTCTGCATGATGTATCTAAATTTTTAAACAAATATTTAATATCATATTTGATCAATATTAATTCAGTTGATCTTTACATATTTGGTCATCTATCTATATTGCCTCAAGGATGCTAAGATCTATTAAGCAACACTATACATACTTGTGGGCCAAGGCACCATAATCTTTGTTCCGGCCTTGCCTCTATTTCATATATGACGTTTCTGGGCTTCTGCCAATCCAACATGCCAGAGTGTTCAATTCCATGTATTAATCTTCTACCATTAACTCTAGTCTGCAAGGGCAACTACCTCCAGGTTCTCAAAGTTGCCAGTGAGCACCACCCACTTCCCTCACCATCCCTGCCCACCCCCCATTACTAGAACATTTCTTTTTCCTGTAATGAAGTTGGTGTCCCCTGGGCTGTCCTATAGATAGCCGCATTAGATGGAATACATTATCATAGTGGATTTTAAGCATAAAAAAATTCAATCACATTCTAAAATGTTCATCTCCTTGAGCCTCATATGTCCTACTGGAATGTTATGCAAAGGAAGTTCTGGTATCTCCACATCATTTACCATAATCTATCTTTACATCAAACTTTAATTAACCATCTCAGGAAAGTATTAGTACTGTATCCAGGTATTCTTGAAAATGCTTACATCTGGAGACATGATTTAATGTACCCATGACAATAGTGTTTTCTGAGGAATCCTCATATCTTCTCTGTCCTCATAATGACCCAATAATGTCATTAATCAATACAAATATACTTACCTATCTAGTAGGTAGGTGCTATCCTTGCAAACACCTACCTATTAGCCCACTCTATTAGCAAGCTTATTTAACTCTTTAAGTATATATCTTATTCTCAGAGAAATAGCTGTACTTTATAACTTGGGTTATAACAAGATCTGGCCCTTATTTTTTAACACAGAGGCAATGGAGATTGCAGGTGAATATCTTGAAACCCTTAAGAAAAATTCTCAAAATCTTGCCCTATGTGAACTCTTTGTACATTTTCAAGGAAAAGCTGTGCTGCTTTCTTTAGGAAAGTAGAAGAAAACTTTTCATACCATAGAGGGTTCAGGAACATCTGAGGGTTCAAAGCACTCAGGCTCATTCTTCCAGATGCACCTACCCTAGGTGTCATCCTCCCAGGCTTTTCCTACCCTTTGACATAGGAACTTATCAGGCTGGACATAGAGTGTACACTGAGGTGTTGTTATCATTGTTCAAGGTCTTAAGCTTGATTTACAGCCGCTGAAAGATATGTGAGTCTCCTTAAAAGCTGCTATAGATGTCCTCTGGCTTCCACAGCTTTCCCTAAGCTAACAGTGGCATTTCCTGGAACTGTAATTTTACTTTTTTATAAAACTTCAAATGCAGTTATAAAAACAAGCCATTCAACAATTGTAATTATTATTACGCTCATACTGTTCAAGCAGCAGTCAAAGCATACCCTGGTGCTTTGTGATCCACTGTTCCTCATGCAATTAATCACAGTTGGGAACCTTAGCTTTTATGATGTACTATGTACAGGAGAAATGGGATCCCTAATTACCATCAGTAATGTGGTACTTCTAGTTACCAGATTGATGAGTAATCTAGGTCCAAAAACCCATCCTGAACATCTACTTACGACCCCTCCTGGCAGCCACTGTCATACTCAGGTTCATCAGAAAGCATGGTCGGAGGGAAATTTTGAGGAAATATAACCCCAAAGGTGGGAGTTGAAGTACAAGAGCCAGCAAGAGCCAATATAATGATATATTATCAAGATGGCTAATTGGAATGGGTTGTTTGATATTTTTGGACTGTCAACAAAAAGCCGATAATACTGTGTCTCAGAATTGACCCCACCTCCCACCCTGGAAGAATTTAGTCACATCATTCTATCTCATTGATTTGAGAGAGAAACAATAACATGTGGTAGCTGTTTATTTTGGGTTTTTTTTTTTGTTTTTTTTTTTTGCTTGCTTTTACCAACTTAGCCATGATGTTCTCTTGTTGAACATAAAATTTTATTCATAATGTAAACATCAGACAACTCTCTTTGACCATAATAGAACAATAGGAAAATGCAAACACTACAAAATATGCCTATAGAGTGACAAAAATAAATACACTTACAAGCACAAAAACATGACCAAACACGCCCTCCTCTTTATAGCTTCTTTTCCCATGGTAATCCTGGCCCTACTCTGTTCCTCCTACATTCAACATAAATAAAATACCAAATATCAAACCTTCAATTGTCTTTGATGTCTTATAGCACTCAATCCACAACAGCCCAAGTTTCTTGAACCTCCTGCTAATTATCCTAATAGATGCCCAAAATTCTATATGTAAATCTATATTAGAGTTCTCCAGAGAAATTGGACCCATAAAAACATGTTACCACAATACTTGAGATGTACTAGAGACAGTGAGCCAAGTGGGTTTGAAGTAAGGTCCAGGACGTCTCTGATACAATCAGTCTCTAAGCAAAGCAGGTCAATACTTCATTTGTAGTATAATGTGAAATGTGCCCCTGAAGCGCATCAACATTTCCATTTCCGAAATATACTGAGAAAACTATATTATGATGATGGGGATTCGTTAAAATGATGTCACAGTGAACATTTCAATGTTATGAATATTAAATTTAAATAGTTTGGAAACAGGTTAAATACACATATTAAAATACCTTTTATACACCCATTTGTGTTCTGGAAATTTGATTATAAGTTTAGCTATATATACATCTAGAACTGGCTGATCTCTTCTCTGAAATGATCTCAACCTATTGAAAAAAAATTGAATCTGAACTGTAAAGAATGGTGTCTAAATCACTGCAATAGCCCAGATGGTCCTCAGGAGAAGGGGTGAGCATGGAGGTGACCATTTAGAGCTTTATAGATGATAGGAAATAACTGAAATTGCTCTCCAATGAGGTTGGTTGCTAAAACAGACTATTAAGATTTGTGTAGCCCTATTGTCCTGTGATCCAGGTACTTCACATTTTCCTTCCATATGTTTCCCTTGAGATCTGCCCTAATATTTATACAAAATAGCTGTCCTGGGGTATTTATCTTTTTTGGAAAAATAGCAAAATCCTTTTGACCAGGGTCCTTAAGCCTAGCTGGTCATTACAGAATTCTCCTCTGATGACAATATGAGCAGAATTGTTTCCTTTTTCTATTTTAATAAATACAATATTTTCCTCTTTAATTTTAGTATTTATCATCTATAAAATTTTAGAGGACTAGGCATAACAATTTTAAGTGTGCATTGCTACTTATTACTATAATACATTTTTCATTAATTTTAGGAGACAAGTTTTCCTCAGTTTATACCGTATAATTGAAGTAAAAATCACATTTAATAATCTCAGATTTAAGTCAGATGTTTTGCTGTCTTTATTCATTCATTCATGTATTCCTTTATTCACTCAGTAAATATTTATTGAAAATCCCTGTGCCTTGCACTATGCCAGGGACTTGAAAACAGTCATAAATATGATACATTCAACCCCTGTTCTGGTGAGGTTTATAATTTAATACCACTATGATTAAGAATCTCACAGTAAATGTGAAAAGGCTTTCAGTATTGGGCTGACCTTTAGAAGATATTGAAAGACAGTTTCAATATTGTCTGGAAGTACTAGACATTTTCTTATGTAGGTTTGCAGAGGAAGACCCTCATCAAAAAAAGCAGGAATTCTCTGGATGAAAACAGTAATTTGGTAATAGACATTCCCAAATGATGTTTCCCTACCATTGGCACTTTGGTTTTTCACTTGGGAAATACTAAAAAGAAATGAGTACATAGAGTTGGAATGGTCTCTAAGTTGAAAGGTCTCTAAGAGAATGGATCTTGAATTTTCCAAGAATATATATTCCAGAATGATTTCTCCAGTCCTCTAAAGAAAGCTATAGCCATTAATTAAAGTAACAAAATGCTGGGGAAAGAACAATGTCAAGATATTTTGATGTCACAGTGGCTGAGTTATTGATATCATAGTACTTGAGGTGTCATTTTAACTCACACGCAATTGATAGGGCAAAATTATGTATATAAATTCCTATATGCCAGGTATTATTTTAAATATTTCATATATTTATATATATAATATATATTTTTATATATAAATGTTCTCTATAAGAACAAATGTTTTATGATATATATAGCGTGTGTGTGTATATATATGTGTGTGTGTGTGTGTGTGTGTGTGTGTGTATATATATATATAATCACATTTTGAATAATACCTGGATCATAGGAATCATTATACAAATGCTATTATTGTATGATCATGAGCACTACCCATATTTATTTGGGAATCTGCCCTTTGATTTGCTATTATAAGAATTCCTTATAAATAAATAAAAGGGATTCTCTTTCAGATATGTACACTCTAACCTCTCTTAATCTCCCCAACTACCCACTTTTTACATAGATGATCCCAAACATAATGTATTTTCACCCAAAAGGCTATAAATTCAAGGCTTAGTGCTTTCCAAATGAATCAATGCCCTAGTTTATCAATCTATACAATTGCTCTTTAGTAAGCCTGTTTGGTTAATGAGAAGTTTTACATGTGGAGATTAGTAATTGTTTGGGTTCAATGAAACACCAGATTGTTTTGTCTGCGTGCAAAGGGGCCAACATTCTCTCGGGAGTCTGGAAATAAGCTTGTGGGGGTTGATGAAAACCAAGGTCTATCTTGCCGGTGTTTTAGCTAGATGACCAACCGTAAGCAAATGCACACGAGCGGTCTGAAGAGAGATTTCCAGCTAACTTTCACTTGTATTGCTTTTGTGTAAATAATGGTGATACTTTAAAAGAGAATTGTGACAGTTTCTTAGTATAGGGGGACATTTTTGTTTCTGGCTACCTGGCACTCCCAATTCTGACAACTAGTTCCTATAATGAACAGGAGTGCCCCAAAGTTTCAAAATTTGAAAGGCAGGAAGGACAACTGGTAAAGCAAAAAGTGAAGGATTTGACATGAAATGTAATTCAACAAAGTCAGAGTTGCCCTGTATCCCTTGGCTCATGGGTGTGGGGTCTAAATGCTCTGTCTCTGGGATGTCTCATCTAGCAGCAAGCTTCTGCATTTAGAGACACTATCCTAAAACTTGCCCAGAATCCTAGACCTGACCTAGGCCTCACCATCTGAATAGTTAATCCTGCCAGCTCTGTGTCCTCTTGTTTCTGATCAGGCAATGTAATTAAAAATGAGTCACACTTTGGGAACCACAGAATGACACCTTTTCCTGAAATTCAGATAGAGTGCTATTTCTGGTAGATTCTAGTGGTCTAATTCATTCAAATGGCCAATAATAAGGCAGCAGGGACAGTGCCTAGGGTGCTATTATGAAGTTTCTGTCTCTCAAAACTCCTGATTGGATTAAATGATGGTATGGGGATGAGTTTCCCATGCTTTCCTAGTCCTTTAATAGAATGGAGAAAAATAGGTTTCTTCCAGCAGTCTAAGTCTGGTGTCAGTGCTATGTATCTACTCTGTTTCACTTCTTTGTTAGAACTAGACTGTGCTCAGTTGAGACAAGCAGGTCAGTGCGAAAAGCAAAGAGGTATATAATCTAAACCACAGAAAAAGAACACAATAAACTCTCCCATATCAGTGCATTGCATAAAAATGTGTCTGCCCCATGAGTTAATGTATTCAACATATCACCATATAATATAAAAAGAGTTATTAAATAAAGAATTATAACACATCAGAAACACATATTTTATTCTTTCAGTGTGCATCTCCCAAAACGTTTACTACTGATTCTGTTTTGAAGGACTCAAGGAATAACAGAGACTAAGAGGCACTGGTTAAACTATAGCATGGCTGACAAAACAAAAGCCTCAAATAAAGAGATTCTCAGGAACACAAAGAAAGCAAGTGTGTTGATGCTCGCATTCAATTACTGCACTATAAAGCATCCATTCCTTTGGAAGAACCTATTATTTTTCAAAATAATGCAAAGTCTCAGCAGGTGCCATCGTAGTGGGCTGTGCAAACTGTATCTCTGCCAAACTCTGGTAATTATTCAGACCAGTCAGACTCCGTGTGTGCTCCACAGCAGAGTTAGCAGTCACTACAGCACTTCAAATTGTTTGCTGGATCTTATTGTTAGGATCGTGACATTCATTACTGGGGGCTAAACCCTTCATTACAGTTTGTCAAAATCCTCAAGCAATTCAGTATTTGAAAAAGAACAAGCAGGTTTGTTTCCTAGTGGGAGAACTTAGGAGCAAAAAAATTAAATGAATAAAAAAAAAAAAAAGAGAGAGAGAGAGAAAAGGATTTCTAAAATACATGTTACTTTGTCACCAAAGAGTGGTACCTTTTCTCGCATCCACATGTCAATCAGATCAGCAGATGTGCATGATATGTAAGAATTCTCAATAAACTTCCTTTTAATAACACTACAGCTTTGCAAGTTCACTTTTTCAAAATGCTGTCTTTCTTCAATCAAATAATACCTACTTCTTGTACTAATATTTTGTTTGTTTACAACTGACATATGATGTGAGAAAATATGTAGTGATATTGGAATGAGACATTAATTACCATATAAGGCTCCTATAATAGCTATTTATTTCAGTGTGTCTTTTGGTAAATATCATTTTAACCTAATTCCACTAAAGTTATAAAAGTAGAAAAATCCATTATAAACACTAGATTGAACAATAGACTACTAACATTATCTTTATTTTTTAAATTGAACTATAGTTGAATCTAAAAAAAAAAACAAAAAAATAAATAAATAAATAAAAGGGAAATTTTTTATTTTTAAGAGGAATTCAGAGCTATCTTCCTGCTGGTTAGCCATGCATACTATATCCACTCACTTAAACCTGTGTAGTCAAGTGCATGATTTTGTTTGTGATTGTTAAATAATAAATCCAAGTACATTTTCAAAGGAACATAAATTCAAATAAACTTGGCAGTCTCTGAGAGACAGAATATTTAATGTATATCAGGTGATTCCATAGCCAAGAAAACCAATCTACCTCACAGACAATGGTTTATGACTTTGCCTTCTAGTTGCTTCTTTACTCTTTGAATTACCAAGGGCTATTAAAAGACAATGTAGCCTGTCCACTACCTTGAAGTCTCTCTCTCTCTCTCTCTGAATGCGTTTGATAATTATTTTGTTTTTTTCCCCTTAATCAAAATTTATTTCTCACTTTACATAGTAACCTGGACCCCAAAATACTAAATGCCTTTGTCAACTCTTCATTTTTGGTAGAAATTCCCAGGTACTATTTCTTCTTCTTCTGTCTAGTCTTCATGACCTGCCTCTGTTTGCTATTGTTCTTCCTCGTGCAAATGTTCTGCTGGAGGTCATTCTTCTCCAAATTAAACTTCTGTAGTCATCGGAGCTTCTTCCCATCTATATATCTAGAATTTTTATGAAACAATTTATATATAAATGGTATGTAATTTGTTATTTCCTGAAGGAAAAGGTAGAATATGAAAGTCTAGTGACCTGTAAAAGATAACAAACCTGAGACCAAACTCTAATTTGCATCTATCAGGTCGCCTGGTTGGTGTGACATGTGTGTGCATGTGTGTGTGTGTGTGTATGTGTGTGATTGCTTCATAAACAGAGTTCAATATATCCTTCCTCTTTTTTAGAATTTCTCTAGTCATTAGTCATTCAAAGACTTAAGTGTCTCTACAACAGGTATGTTTTTTGTGGTTTTTTTTCCGGCCTGGTGTTATTTTTTTCTGGGCTCTCATTTCAAACACTATATACTAGACCAGGCTTCTTAGGGACTTGACTTTCACAATTCAGCCATTTCTGCTTCAAAGCCATGCAGATTTAACAAACTATCTTGCCCCCTGTAGTTTCCAATTATTACAGTTTACATGATTTAAATTAAACTGTGAACTTCAGACTTCCATAGGGAGAGAGGGAGTATAGGATTTCTTCTTTGGCATTTTGAGACCAGCACAGCTTCACGCAGGGAAAAAATCATCAGAGCCGAAGAAAGCTGCTTCAGTCCCCGGAGAAGAACTCCTTGTGATTGAGCCAGTATTCCAATAGTAACAATAACTCTGTGGACGAATTACTCTCTTTTATATCCTGAGTGGACTGTAGACTAAGGTGTCAGCAGTCACGATGCAAAGCACTTCTTAGGGCAGAAAATAAAGAAATGCTGGGCAGAAGACCCTCAAACTGCCTGGCACTGAAAATTTGCTCTTTGTAGTAATATAGAAATGCATCTAAACATTTCAGTATATTTCCTACTAAAATGTATTCTTTATATAATTCCACACCTTTTCCTAATTTTATTTTTTGTAAACTGATATCAAAAAGCAGAAATGCACCTGTTGTCCACTAATGGACAAATTAAATGTTTGAATTATGGTACCTCAAATTTAAAGTGATATTAAAGATTATATATTGCAACCAACCGGTGTGGCTCAGTGGTTGAGCGTCGACCCATGCACCAAGAGGTCGCCAGTTCGATTCCCAGTCAGGACACATGCCCAGGTTGTGGGCCAAATCCCCAGTGGGGGGCATGCAGAAGGTGGCCAATCAATATTCTCTCTCATCGATATTTCTATCTAACTCTCCTTGTCCCTTCTTCTCTCTCTAAAATCAATAAAGAAAAAAATCTAAAAAAAAAAAGGTTATATACTGCAACAATGTCTTTCTCTGCCCCCTTATAATCTTTGTATCCTGTCCACACCAGTCACAGCATGACACTGTCCAGCTGGAACATGAACATTTCCAGTGACGTACATTGTCTTTCATTCAGTGACATATAGTAACAACAAATAGCCTATTGTTTCAAGAGAAGAACAAGATAAAGATGCTGTGATTGGGAAACAGTACTCCATATGATTCATGCAAATTATTTATATCTGTTTTTTAAAAATGATGAGGCCTGCCAATGGGCAATCAGCTCTTTCCTCATAAATGATGTCCACATTCAGATTCAATTAGTACTTGGAACTGCTTTTGGTCCTCCCACCACGGTTCTCTCTTCCTGATTTATCCCACTGCCAGGACGCTGTCAGAGGATACTCCTATTTGCCGTCTATATTGTTTTCTCACAAAGTTCTGACATTTTGCATTTTCTTTCATGAGATGATTTAAGGTGAAGTTGGTGCAGAGTTTCATTTTCCAGCAACAAAATTATATTTTTTCTCACTCAATTTAACATCTAAGATCTCCCATGTTATGCCAACCAACTTTGCTTTCTAAGTAAGTCCTTCGCAAATACATCTGTGGGAACATATTCACTGTTGTTCTCAAGACTGGGAAGAAAATCAAGTTCCTACTCAGTGGTATAGTATAGATGTTCCCTACGTTTACTAAAATCCAGCATGACTGGGCCTGAGATTGTTTGTGGGAAATGACTCAACGTAATGAATAGAAAAGAAAACTCTCTCTCCACATAGGAAAGGAATCTTAGGAAATTAGGAAAAGATCAAGCGAATTAAGAAAGGTGTTGGCACCAACTGGTGCCATGTTATGCAGATACAATTCTGATCTAGTCTTTTTGGCCTAAGCCACTAGGGGAAAGGTCAGGGCAAGCACTAAGGTTATAAAGTAAAAAAAAAATTCTGTAGAGAAGAGAGCTAGAGAACAGAAATCTAAAACTCTGTGTTTAAATGCTGCCCAAATCTCTAACTGACGATCACACCACATAAGCACCAAAGAAGACTACGCACATCATAGTGAAATTAAATGAACACACCTGAGATTTGAGCTCACCTGAGAGTAAGTCCAGCCAAGTCAATTGCCTGCTAAAACTAATAAGCAAACAAACAAAAATAACACTCTTCGGAAGAATAGCATTCAGTCTTCACAAAATAATAATTACAATGTCTAGTAAGGAGTAAAAAAAAAAAAAAAAAAAAAAAAAGTGAACACGAGAAAAAAAAAAGTTACAATTTCCAAGAGAAAAGATGTTCAAGGAGACCAAACGTGGGTTGACCCAGATGAGAAAATGACCAGATAAAGATTTTACTCAGTGACGTAGAGGGAATATGCACGTAGAGGATGAGAGGAACATCTAAGATGTTCAACTAGTTGCCGGTGGAAAGAGGGTTCCACCGTGGAGTCACAAGAAAAACATTTTGGAGACCCATGCGTAGGAGGATGAGCTCTAGCACTAAGATTTATTGAAGTAAAAACAAAGGACTGTCCCCAGGTGCCCACTATCTCATCCATGACCGGATGGCTCAGCTCCATCTCTCTACAGAATAAGTCCAATCCCTGGAGCCACAAGCCTGCACTTGTACTCACCAAGCCCAGGAAAACTAAGGTCCAGAGAAGCAGAATTTCTCTGTGCCTCATTTCCCTATCTGCACCTCTGCCACCAAGGCTGTGCTTAGGGCCATGCTTGGGCCTGCATTCGGGCCCACGAGACTGCCAAGCACACATGGCTGCTATGGAGAGAGTATGCTAAAAAAACTGGTGAATGAATGAATGAACAAACAAAACTCAAGGCCTTTGTTAAGCTTTGATTATATATTCCATGGTTTGGGAAGGAGTAAGCTTTCTTTCAAACGAACCAATCTCTTTCCTGACTTGTGCTGGGCCCTGCCCCTATCCATTTCCTTTCCTTGATCTTCTGGAGTTTCATGCCCTTAACCAATCCAATGATTTTCCCATTCTAGGAACCTCCCCTCTATGGTCGTGATCTTGGCTCCTACAGCCATGCCTCGAAGTTCTGCCTCATCTTTCCACTGCACATGAACCTACCTCCCTCTGCACCATCTTGGCAGCTACTGCACATGTGCCTAGCAAAGGAATTCCCCCCACTGTTTTATTCCTCCCCTCAATAATCCCGGCTACCAGACCAGCTGTCCCTTGGAGGAGTTGCTCAGTGACTAAGTCCCTTTGATGGAGGATGTGGCTGTCTCCTGGGGTATCTGAAGCTGTAATTTCCAGATTTAATCAGGCTTAGGCTTAGCCAGTTGTGTTCCTATCTCTTTCATTAATATCTAACTAGATTTCCTATGCTAACAAACTGAGAATAAGAACTCAGGAAACAATTTCAAACAGACCCTCAAAGTAAGGAGAAGGTGAAGTCAATGTGGGGACTCAAGGAACTGGATAACGCAGAACTGAAAACTGTTTTTAAAAAACATTCAGATGGCATGAAATTTAAACATGACTTGAATAGGGAAAATAAAGTAAGCTTTGGAGAGGAGATACTATATATTTCCTGGAAGAACAACTTAAAATTGGACTGCAAAACAACTTAAATCGATATCCCAGTATTTAATTAAGATACACATGCAAAGAGAAACCCATAGCCAAGTGCCTAGGGAACTGTAGATTTCAGGGTGAAATAAACTAAAGGAAACATGGGAAACATTCATGTAATTTCCTCTTAGCTTTTGTATCTTGGGTCTAGTTGATGGGTTGAGGGTGAGGGACTGTTTTATTATTAGTTGTGCAACTGATGTAAAGTATCATAAAAATAGGATGGCTATCTCAGGTACCATCTAAGACTTTTAAATCCCACAGCATGTTGTGATATTTCTTATCCTAAGGGAATGGCACTTGCTGGAATTGTTCCCTACTTCTTGAAAAAGGGGAAGAGAGGGGCCATGATTGGCTCTCTAGAAACAATTACTATAGCCAAAGTTAATTCATAAATAATCCTTAGACAGTGTGTAAATGTTGACTTACAAAGCAAAACCACAACAGGCATCCCTCTGACTGGATTTTCAGTATATAGATAATTTGTCTCAGTCTGTGTTTCCCCCAAAACAGAGCCTGATACAAAAACTTGTGGTCATGACTCAATTCCAGAAACAGGAATGATGCCAAGGGCAATGAGGAAGGGATGACAGCAAGCAAATACAAATGCATGTTATCAAGCACAAATCACTGTTTGTCTTGCAATTCCATCTTTCAAATGAACTTCACTGACCTTTCCATAAATAAGGGGTTAATTGTAATGAAATACATTTTCAAAATTTAGTTAAAAATTTAACCTGAGCCTATCTATTTCCCCAATATTTATTTTATCTTGTTAATGTTCACAGGTCCTTAGGGAAGTATAGGATAACAATGATGCCATGTACATTGTGGTGAGTCCTTTCCTAAGAACAGGCCTATTCTTGAAATAATTAGTTCTGTATCTGTGATCTGTCCTAAAACTAGAAACTGGGTTACAAACAATAGCTTTCTATTGTGGAATTGCTTTTTTTCTTCATTATTCAGGTTGATCAACATCCTAATTTACTTTGTCCATCTCACCTTTAGGAATACTATAATTTATTAGCCATATTTCTCTGCTGATCAATGCACCTTAGTTGCATTTCCAGGTTTTCTATCCTTGATTATTAAATGCTGTTATCCGATATCTTCCATTCTGGAAACCCACTGTTCCCAATGAGGTCCAAAGGACCATCCCCCCATGTCAACCCACACAAGATAAGGACCACCAAGCTTCTCACAACTGCCAGTGCCATCACGAGAATGTTGTGTATTGCTTTAGTGAAGAGATGGCCTTTGGACCTTCCCACAAATATGTGTCAGGTACTGAGCTCTCAGACCTTACATGATAAGATCATTCAAACATTCTCACATTCTTGTGCTGTTTAATCACTTTCTCAATACCATGCCAATAAAGCTCTGGCATCTTGAACTCATTTGCTTCAGGCAAACTTCAAGGACTCCTTTCCAGAAGTTATTAGAAAACTCTCTCTCTCTCTCTCTCTCTACACACACACACACACACACACACATACACACACACACATATCCTCATGGGTTCTTTCTGGAAAAGAGCACTGTAGGGCAAGGGGATCAGGATCGGGAAGAAGAGAGCACATATGCAAAGAAACCATCTCTGGGTGTCTGGCATAAATAACCACCTAGCCTTGTAGACTTCTCTTCCAAGAGGGTATGGGATATACTGAATCCTGGGGAAGTTCAATAGGAAGAAGAAAGAAGGATTTATTCCCTATTTCCCATGAACTATTAGCTAAAGTTCTTTCCCATTACATTTTAATTCCTCACATTTCCTGGTTGCTCACGTATCATTCCAAAGTAGGTCCCACACCAAATCATGGCTTAGTCGCATCAGGGATGTCCCAAAGGGGGGAGGAAGATGCACACTGAATAGGTGTGAAGTGAGTGAGGCACCATTAGTGCTCGTGTAGGGTAATGCCAGAGCTCATATGTTGTAGGTCATAAAAGTATGAGGTCAGGAACCATTAACGGCCAAGAGCCATGAGGGAGATGGAGAGACTATGCAGTGGCACATCAAAGAGGACTGTCCCCAAGTTGCCATTATAATCCACATGAAAACTCAGAGCTAAATGCTTATCTGGACACTTCCTGGTTTACATAGCTCACATCACTTGAAGGCCAATAATTGAACATTTCTATACTGTAGAAACTTTGCATTCTTTTCTGAGTTTTAATGTTAATGAAAAAGGCAACCTTTACTGTGTAAAAGCTACTTTCCTATGTACCCGGAGCAACACCCACTCCCACTAGCTATGTAAAAGTTGAACTTGAAAAATTCTACCTGAATAAAGAAAAAAATGGAGCCTGGCTGATGTGGCTCAGTGGTTCAGCATTGACCCATGCACCAAGAAGTCACTGGTTCGATTCCTGGTCAGGGCATATGCCCAGGTTGTGGGCCTGATCCCCAGTGGGGAGCTTGCAGGAGGTGGCCAGTCGATGTTCTCTCTCTCTCCCTCTCCTTTCCTTTCTCTCTAAAATCAATAAATGAGCCCTGGCCAGTTTGGCTCAGCGGTTAGAGCGTCGGCCTGCGGACCAGAGAGTCCCGGGTTCAGTTTCCGCTAAGGGCACGTACCTTGGTTGAAGTTTGTCCCTGGCCCCAGTTGGGGTTGTGTGGGTGGCAGCCACTCGATGTATCTCTCTCACATTGATGTTTCTTTCTCTCTCTTCCCCTCTCTTTCCCTCCCGCTCTATCTGAAGATAAATGCAAAAATGTCCTCGGGTGAGGATAAAAAAAATAAAAATAAAAAATAAATTTAAAAAAATAAAATAAATAAATGAAAAATATTTAGGGGAAAAATGGAAAAATGATATACAGGGGTGGGCAAAAGTAGATTTACAGTGGCGAGTACTACACACACAGAGTATATGCTAACCTACTTGGCCCTGGTCGGGTGGCTCAGTTGGTTGGAGTGTCATCCCATACACCAAAAGGTTGCAGGTTTGATTCCTGATCAGGCACAGACCTAGGCTGTGGATTCAACCCCCAATTGATCTGGGCCCCAAGGCTAAGGCAATTAGATTCCATTTTATGTAGGCCCCTTGGTTGAGGTGACTAAATGACTCCATTTTTATCACCAATAGACATTCCTCGATATTCTTCCAATAATAGGTTAATTACCCCTAGACGTAAAGGAATTTTGCCTAAGATTATAGTTGCCCCATGTATTGGGAGGCATTTGCAGTTTCCTGAGTATAGGTGTTTGCAAGTGTTTGCAAGTACTTGTGCTGTCAGTGAATAGTGCTAATTTTGACTTCTGTAGTCTCTGTCGCTCCCACTATTGTACTGGTCCCCTGAGGGGAGGGGGGCAAAAGGAGGAGGGAGTTTCTGTCTTTAAAATGGGATGAGCAAGACGAATTGGGGCTGTTGATCCGAGGGGAGACTATGCCCTCCGCAGCCCGCCGGCGAAATAAAGTGCTCCTTTACAATTCGGCCATGTCTCTGGTTATCTCGCTGTCACGTTACAACACAGTCAGGACACATACGGGAGGCAGCCATTTGATGCTTCTCTTTCACTTTGATGTTTCTCTCTCTCTCTCAAATAAATAGACAAGTTCTCAGGTGAAGATAAATAAATAAATAACCTACTTTTGCCCACTCCTATAGTGTCAGAACAAAAGTCAATACACTTTCTGCTGAGCTAAATTTCAAAATTGAAAGACTCTTTACATTGTAAACGAATTAAAAATACTGACATTTGAGGTTATCTTTTAAAAGTTACACAATTTTTCCTCATGTGACAACTTCCAGTCACAATGGCGGCGTAGGTAAACGCGGTCTCGCCTCCTCCCACAACCAGATCAAAGTTACAACTAAACTACAGCACAACCATCCTTCAGAACCGCCTGACGTCGAGCTGAATGGCAGTCCTACAACTACGGAATTACAGCAGCAGCCACACCGAGACTGGGAGGAGGGTGGAGGGGACGGGCTGGTCCCTCACCCACGTGTGGCTGATAAAGATCAGGAGGACACCTCGGCTGGGAAGGTCCTCCTTGAGGAGTGAGGGGTCCCCGTCCCACACCAGGTGCTGGCTCAGGGTTCCAGTGCCAGGAAGAGAATCCCCATCACTTCTGCCTGTAAAACCAGCGGGAACTGAGGCTGAGGGAGGCTGAGGCTGCGGGAGCCCCAGGCAGCTCCGCTTAAAGGGCCCGCACACAGACTTACTGGGACTCGCATCCTCTGAGTTCAGAGGGGAGGCAGCTTGAGGGGCATCAGAGAACAGGGAAGAACTGAGCTGTTTGGCCTCCGGACGAGGGCTGGAGAGGCAGCTTTCTCCTGGACAGAACTGCTGGTGGAGGTTAATATTCCTTTGGTGAGCCCTTCCCTGGGGCGGCAGATGCCGCCATATCTGGGATTCCAGCAACCTGGCTCACACTGTTGGCCCTCCCCTGGTGATTCCCTGAGGCCCTGCCCCACCCAACTTTCAGGCTCACCCAAGCTGTTTCCAATGGCTTTACCATAGGATTAGCCTGTCTTGGATCCTGCTTCAGAGTTTCCTAAAATCTCTCAAACAAGCAGCATCTGGTCTCAGCTAGCCCCATACCTCTCGTTAAGTGGCCCCAGGCCTGGCACTAGGAGCAGCCAGTCTTGGTTCACAACTTGGCTTTTCCTGGGCACCTCCAAGCCCAGCACAAGAAGCAGCTGTCTGCAGATCACTTTGTAGCTTATGCTGGGTGACCCTGGATAGAACACAGGCAGTGGCTGACCTTGCCCCAGAGCCAGCACACCCAGTGGACAGCTTCAGACCATGTCGAAGCACCACCACCCAACCACCTTTACAAGTGACACACTCAATGAGTGGACTCAGAGGGTACAAGAGCCCTGCTGAAGTAAGTCTTGCTCTGTGTGGTGGGCCCCTACACAGCTGATCCTCCAAGGCAGTCAGAGGCCAGTAGCTAGTGGGCACAGCCAGTCCTTGCAGCTGATCAGCCTGAGTAAATCCCTCCCATTGATGTGCCAACAGCAATCAAGAGGGGTACACCTCGAGGGCCCAGCTGGGGTGATCAGGGAGACTGTGACACAGGATCCTACAGGAAACCTACAACAATAGGCCACCCTACAAAGCCTAGGAGACATAGCAACTCTGCCTAATACATAGAAACAATCACAGGGAAGTAGCCAAAATGAAGAGACAAAGAAACATATCCCAAATGAAAGAAAAGAACACAACTCCAGGAAAAGAACTAAACAAAATGGAGATAAGCAATCAATCAGATGCAGAGTTCAAAACACAAGTTATAAGGTTGCTCAAGGAACTTGGTGAAACATTGAAGGGACTTAGTGAGACCTTCAAGAAACTTAAGGAGACCTCCAAGGAACTTAGTGAGAACATCAACAACATAAAAAAAGACCAGTCAGAAATTAAGGATGCACTAACTGAAATGAATAATTTACAGAGAATCAATAGTAGAGTAGGTAAAGCCAAGAAACAAGCCATTGATTTAGAATATAAGGAAGCAAAAAACACCCAATTAGAACAGCAAAAAGAATCCAAAAAAATGAGGATAGTGTAAGGAGCCTCTGGGACAACTTCAAGCATACCAACATTCGCATCATCGGGGTGCCAGAAGGAGAAGAAAGAGAGCAAGAAATTGAAAACTTATTTGAAACAATAATGGCAGAAAACTTGGTGAAGGAAACAGACATACAAGTCCAGGAAGCACAGAGAGTACCAAACAAGTTGAACCCAAAGAGGTCCACACCAAGACACATCAGCATCAAAATGCCAAATGTTAAATACAAAGAGAGAATCTTAAAAGCAGCAAGAGAAAAGCAGTCTGTTACCTACAAAGGAGCTCCCATAAGACTGTCAGCTGATTTCTCAAAAGAAACTTTGCAGGCCATAAAGGAGTGGCAAGAGATATTCAAGGTGATGAAAAGCAACGACCTACAACCAAGATTACTCTATCCTGCAAAGCTATCATTTAGAATCGATGGACATATCAAGAGTTTCCCAGACAAGAAAAAGCTAAAGGAGTTCATCACTATCAAACCAGTATTATATGAAATGTTGAAGGGTCTTCTTGAAGGAGAAGAAGAACAAAAATATGAACAATAAAATGGCAATTAATACATATCTATGAACAACTGAATCTACAAACAAAACGAGCAAGCAGAACAGAAACAGACCCATAGATACAGAGAACTTTTTGATGCTTGCCAGATGGGTGGGGCTGGGAGGATGGGTGAAAAAGGTGAGGGAATTAAGAAGTACAAATTATTTGTTAGACTGATGAACCTCAAAGGGAAGGGGCGAGGGAGGGCGGGGTGAAATAAACCAAAGAACTTCAACGCATATATGCATAACCAATGAATACCAACAATAGTGTGGGGAAGGCAGGAGCTGGGCGGGATTGGGGAGGAGGAGGTCAATGGGGGGAAAAAGGGAGAAACATCTGTAATACATTCAACAATAAAGATGAGTTAAAAATAATAATAATAAAATAAAATAGAAAAATAAAAGTTACACTATTTAAAAAAATTCTCTAAGTATTCAAACTCTTAGGAACAACATGTTATCTAGAAATAAAAGTGTGTTTGCCTGTATCTCTTGAATAGCATAGCCAGAAGGCAATGGATTAAGCCATACAGAAACTGAACCATGCAGGCAGGAATCCCTATCACACATGGCAAGTGCCCAGAACAAGGAATGATGTGACTGAATGCCCAATTAATCCCGTTGAAGGAATAAATTAATGTAGCTAAAGAAGAAAACCAATGAAACAAAGTTACTGACTACATATGTGGCTATGATCATAAAAGCACTCTGAATTTCTATCACATTGGATATATATTTTTAAAGTAATGCATTGATTTTATTTCAAAATACCAATATTTGTAATATAATCCAAGTGGTATTCTATACAATTATTTAAACTTCTGACAACTATTTACATGTAATACTAAAACAGGAATTCCTAAAGTTACATAGTTTGGGCATTATTTTAAAGAGCATATGATTAGAAACATTTAGAGACTACTAGTTTAGAACATACGGATATTCAAAATGCACCAGAGTCTGTAAATGTATGAATCGTTGTGTTCATTCAGGGCTGAGCCTCTCTTTTGCAGCAGGCAATGTGATAGGTGTTGGTTTTGTGGTGATGAGCAAGTAAGACCTGGCCTCTCTCCGGCAGAGCATCTGGTTTAATATTACATGGTTAATGTGACTGAAGAAATAGAACAAGTGTAAGATGTTAAATGTTACTGCATTGAAATGTTCTGTTAATCTCAAAGGAATACTTATTAAATTGAATATAAAAATATAAATTTTTAGGCATGCTTATGTAGCACTTTTAATTTTTTTGTTGTTGTTTGTAAAGCACAACTCTCTAGAATAGTCCCTCATAAAATCTCTTAATTTAATTTGTATAAATCCCAATCAAATTGATCTGGATTCTATTATATGCAAGTCCATTTGTGTTATAAAGCAAGTAAAATGTATTCAAAATGTGTAAAACAGTTAAAATAGATAAAACAGGAAATGTTTATATATTGAATCAAGCTTCCATCAACTCTCAGTGCTTTCCTTAGTCAGTTACAATGAACAGGATTTGTCGATCTTTAAACTAATGTAGTAAGGGGATAGTCCAGTCAAATTGCATTTTTTTTTCTTTATATTTTTCCATGTCATTCCAAGATGTGTTCAAGCCATTTAGGATACTTGAACTTTCTGTATATAAAAATGTAACTCTTTATTTTAGAACCAGCTTAAAAGCACATTCATTAAATCTTTTCTACCTATAGATATAAAAGTACCACAGTCTTTTGTAGTTTTAAAGAATGAAGTGCCATTGATTTTACAAGACATCATCATCATAACCATCATCATTACCATTGTCTTTATTCTCCATAATCATATCTCATATTGCAGATAATTGTGAGTTTCTCATCTCTAATATTTATCAAGACTTAAATATCTTATGGTTTCTGCTCCTAAAATTTTAACCTTTGTAATCAAAATATGTCTTTTATAATTAGCACTCAGATGTGTGCAGATTCTCATTCATATAATATCCTAATATTTTATTTGAACCATAAAAATTTGAGCATGGTTTATAGTCTCTAGTCTCATTATTACTGTCATGTTTGCTTGTCTTTATTCTGAAAGCTACAATAATCACATGAACTCTATACAGCATATTTTTAAAAGGACTTACTCCCTATTTAGACTAAAATCACAACCGTCATGCAAAACCACATACTGTAAATAGATTGAACATTCTTTCTGTTAGGGATTATTTATGTGATTTCATAAAATAAGTATGGCTTTTGAACTAGGATTTTAAAAGTTTATATTTTGAAAATGTTTTCTTTAGATATAATGAGAAAGAAATATCAAAGAACAAAGCAACATGCTACTCACAAAATATATTATTATTTAAATGTCTTTATTGATTTACATTGCATTCCAATAAAACTATTGCTTGTTCTTAAGATTTCTGGCTTTCAAATTTAAATGAGATTATTCTTCTGGGCTCTTCTGATTATTGTTATTTAATATTTTTTACAATCCCATAGCATTCCTGGAAAGAAAAATTCAATAATACACACAACTGCTGTGCCTAAAGTGTTTATAAAAGGAGGAGAAAAATGCCACAGGGAACAGGCACGGAGTAACACCAGGCACGTATACTTTGATATTTTTCTCCACAGAGATTTCCAAGCCTCATATTCAATGGCAAGTAATGAGTTCTGTTGATTTTGTACATTGTAGATTTATAGTTGTGCTGATGCTAGATGAAGGATAACCTATTACCCAATAACTTTGTTCTCTCCAGAGGGAGTAAAAATCATTTTACAAGGATCCATTCCTTATTTCATATACAAACAAAGGGTTAAGGTTGGAGACTGTAATCCCACTTTTCTTTTTTTTTTTAGTTTTTAAGAACATTTTCCGGGATCTAGCAAATGCATTTCTCCTGCTCTCAATCACTCCATATTTTACATTACATCATGTGTTGGTGCATGAAGCAGGAGACATTATAGTTCTATATTCTAAAGTGTCTCAGTGGGAGAGCAAAAAAGGTAAAAAAAAAAAAAAAAAAAAAAAAAAAAAGCTTGCCTTTTATAAGATTTCAGTGTTTCCACGCACTGTACTTTTTGTTCTTAAAATGTAATTGAGTTCCATGAAGGATCTGACACATTTACAGAAAGTAATAAAAATCATTAATGAACTAGAGTATTAAGGAATGATATTTATTGAAAAGCTCGTTTCCTGACGCTCTGCTGAAGTGCAAACCCTTGTTTCGGAGACGTGTCTGCCATGTGGAACCTGAGCTCCTTCGTTTCCGTTTGAAAGTGTACAGAAGAATACAATCGGGAACACTTAAGCATGCAAAGTGAAACAAAATGAGATCTCATTGTGCTCCACTTACTGTCAACTCATAATGTTACCATATTTTGGGTTACTTGAAATGAACGATTGCTCTTAGATCAATCACTTGTGAGACTTAGATTGATTTAGAAATATTGGTCAAAACAAAATAGCCTGGTTCTCATCTTTTCAAAAGACAGCTGTGAGAAGTGAGGGTCATAAGACACTGAGTACAAATGTGTAACGTTCAAGTACATAGAGTCAGTTGATGAGTTGCTTTCTAATTTGTCTACACTTTCAGAAAGGTAGTCATTTGGTGGTTTGGAAGGTTTCTTGATTCCTTTGCTGTAGTCCTGCCCAAAACATAAGTTGAACAGACAGAAGAGGTAAGCAAGCCTGGAGTCAATAATAAGACACCTGGAATCAATTATAGTGCAAGTATTTGATTTTGAATGATTTAAATGCTGCTCTTCAGGCAAACACTTTCCTTGGAAAAAGTTTTAACTTTGCACATCTTTTTTTCCCTTTGGGTCCTTACTGCCTTCTTGTGGTTATGATGTCTCTCTAGATGTTCACTCAAATCTCTAGGGAAGTTCCATTATAAGGCAAAATGTTTCATTTTTTTAAACCTGCTGTGTTGGGAGTCCCTATCTGCTGTGTAAGACTTGAGGTGGGGGAGAGAAGAATAAGAAGGAGAAGCAGGAGAAGGAATAGGAGAAAATAAAAGAGGAAGGAAGGAAGGAAGGAAGGAAGGAAGGAAGGAAGGAAGGAAGGAAGGAAGGAAGGAAGGAAGGAAGGAAGGAAAGAAAAAGGAAAAGGAAGGGAAGGGAAGGGAAGGGAAGGGAAGGGAAGGGAAGGGAAGGGAAGGGAAGGGAAGGGAAGGGAAGGGAAGGGAAGGCAAGGGAAGGCAAGGCAAGGGAAGGGAAGGGAATAGGGAAACTCTGGGATCTTCCCCAGTATTGTGCCTTTGTGCCTTTATGGATGGTTATCCCTTGGAACAGAAACACATTACTAGCCATGTAACAGTTCTGTGTTGGAAGGAGAAAGCATTAACTAGCTGCCGACTACATTAAAATAAATTCTGCTGCCTCTATTGAAAGTGGAAAGGGTTAATTCAGCATTTAGTTAAAAACATAAGGCAATTTTGGAATTATTAGAGAGCTAATATTTGTTTACATAGGAAAATATTGAAAGCCATGTATTAGACAAACAAGTAGAAATTTAATTTTGTTAAGAACCATGACAACAGTTCTGTAAGTTTATACCATCTCCCCATTCACTCTTTAGTCATACACATTGCATGGTCTTACATTCTTAGAAACCAAAAATAAATCTTTCTTTGGAGCTCTTTGACAAACATTGAACCAGAAGATAATAATGTTAGCAAGAGTGTTTAACCAAATGTCTGGTCTAAAATCTGACACCAACCTGTTACTTAAATCTGGGGAATATTTTCATCTATCCAGACCTAATTCTTTACTAAATATTTGGTCATTGAAAAAAAATCACATCACCCTGTTTTTGTAGTGCTTGAAATATATTAAATTTCATAATATATTAATCAAGTTAGGATGTGATAACATCCACTTCTATTGCTTTTCAACAATAGACCTTTGTGATGTCAAATAAATTGTAAAACATGCAAGCTAGAAACAAATGACAATGAAGAGGTGACAGTGGTAAATTGACTATGTGTTAGAGGTATCAGTGTGTAAGCATTTGTGTGTGTGCCAGAGAGAGAGAGAGAGAGAGAGAGAGAGAGAGAGAGAGGGAGAGAGAGAGGGAGAGAGAAGAGATATCAATTAGAATCAAAGAAGGATATCAGAGGGAACATAAAACAATAAGGGTACATTGGAGAATATGAACATTCTATGATCCCATCTGTAAAGATTATAAAGGCAAGCAAATGGTATTAAATGACAGAATATTCAAATAAATCTGTTCCACTAAGAATGTAACTTTTCTAAAAACAAGTTTGAGATTTAGTTAAATTTAACTAAACCACAGATCTGAAATATTGGTATCATTTCAAATGATTAGTATAACCATTAAGTTGAAATTGAGAATATAAATTAATTGCTAAAACAGAAGTGTATTTTATTTAAAGGGTTTCATTGAACATGGACCCTTTGAAATAAAAAGTGGTCATTTTCTCTCCATTTACTATGTTAAATAAAGTATAAGTCACATCCTTTTTCTCTTTGTGATTCTATATTATAGAGACTTTTTTTGGTCACATTAATTTTATCCTTTTGCTGATATTGTGCAATTAGAATTTCATCCTGGTGGAACCCTTGACCTATGGCACTGATTTAAACATTGGATAATATATGAAATAGATATATGAGTGCCTTTGTAGTGATGCAATGCTAATAGGCATAATACTGTTATTAAACCACAAGTCTAGAATTGGTTTCTAGATTAAATAGAAATTTAGTCTAAAGTTCATAACATTCAAATGTACAGAATCCAAGATTTAAATATAATAGTGTCTTTCTGAGGGGAAAATGGAGGAAAAATATTACCTAAGAATAACAAATGACATAAGATAAGTTACTTTGTACAGCCTAGCAGTGAAGCAAATGGCAAAATGCCAACTGCCTAACCTCTGGCATAGCAGAATGTGCCGTGCCTTCCAGCGGACATGCTGGAAGAACTTGCTAGAAAAAGTAAAGGCACTCTCGAGCCCGTAGTGTCACCAATGACTCCCTTGGGGACACTGTGGTAGAGTTAAAGCTTGGAAAATAAGAATCTTCCCTTCTTCTTAGATAAGAATGATGAATCTGGTGGGAAAAAAAGAGGAAGTTAAAAAGATGTGGGAAGTGATCTCACACCCTCCACGCTCTTGACTGTTTCTATGAGGCGTTCTGGGCAACATATTGGTGGAAACTCTAAATCACTTTTCTGTTGTAAATCTATGGGAAATGCCAGATGATTCTGAGAACTGCAAATGAAAAGAAACTTTTTCTCTTTTTGTAACACTTACGAAAAAAGTTTGAAATCTCATTTTCTGTTTTTTTGTCGCAGACCATTTCGGTGGCTCCTGAGGCCTCAAGAGCATGGATGGTTTACTAAGAGTGAGAATCTGTCAACAGTATCTCAGACAGGTAGGCAATAAAGAGGATCTATTAGAGAGCAGAAATTGAAAAATGTTAGAAGAAGAAAATACATAAACTTAATCTTTAGAAAAACAGTTGCTGGGAAAAAAACATAGAACGAATAAGTCAAGATATCAGTTAGAGAACTGGAAAATTAGAGTTGGAGGGAAAAGATAAGGAAAGCTTTTAAAAAAAAATGTGGCAGGGCAGCTTGGTAATTTTCTTCCTAAAAGATCTAAAAAAAGCTGTATGAGGTGACTCTTATTTTAAAATATAGATTGAAAAATGTCAATATTCAACAGTATTTGCTGTTATTCAACAATAAGCTTAAATCAAGTAAAATAATCATAATAATAAGAAGGGTCTAAAAATGGACAGTAAGAAAACAAACTGGTTAGCCGGCTTCTAAGCAAGTTACAATAGAGCCCCATACTCGGGGTCATGGCCAGTTGAAACATCAACACGGGGTTTATAAAGAGACAACAGTGATTATTCAAACAATGATCCACTAGTTTGTAATCTAAATTTCCTTCCATTTAGTTCAACTTAGTTAGGTTTAAATTCTTAGAAAGAGGAAGAAATAGAATTAAATAATAAATATGCATTCACTTCTTTCTATTTGTTCTTTCATTCATTCATTCAGTTAATATTATTGACAATCTATCATCGGTAAAGATAGATTAGGCAGAGTTTTTTCCTTTAGGAGTTTATAGCCCAATGAAAAAGGCACTATTCTACTAATTACAAGTGTGGACATTATTAAAAATGAGAAAAAAATAAAAATATTTTTAATGTAAGGTTTTGATTATGTATTACAATTTACATTTGAATCAAATAAATATCTATATTGTTTATAACAAATCTTCCAACATTTCCCCATTAGATCATCACACCTTTGCATCAGGTAAGGAGACCTTACAATTCCCCTTATATAGGCAGGGCCAGCAAGCCCATGTCACACAAGAGGCCCATCTGAAGCAATATAACAAGAGTCAGAGACTATGGTCCATGGAGCAAATTCAACCTGCTGTCTAGTTTTGTGTAGCCCATGATCTAGGAATAAACTTTCCATTTTTAAATGGCTGAAACATATCACTAGAAGGATAATATTCTGTGACACATGAAATTATGTAAAATTGAAATTTCAGTGCCCATAAAAAAGGTTTATTGCACAACGGCACACTTCTTCACTTGTCGGAGCCAGCCCACGAGATCGAACAGTCCTGAGGAAGGGGCGAGGATGAAAGAAAAGACAGACAGACAAAAGCTGGGATCGGGAGGACTGCAGTTCGAAACTGCAGCCCCGAGTTTATTGTTACGGCTGATTTTATAAGATTCACAAACAATCCCCCTTTACTACTGACCTTTGAAACTACCCTAATCCAGGAACACATACTTCTATCTTGACACACAAGATAATCACATCCCTGTGTATGTTAACTTGTTTAGGTTAACAATTATCTATACTTCCTTGCACTGCTAAACTCGCTATTCTCTGTAACTCTCCAGGCGGTTAGCAAGGTATTCAGGCAAAAGGTCAGAGCAGGAGAGCAGACCCTAGCTCTCCTAGGCAGCTCCGTTCAGAGCAGATCCTAGGGCCAGGCAGCTCCCCACATCTCCCCCTTTTTTATTTTTTAATGTTTTCTCTCTCTACCGCCTCTAGCTTAAGCTTTGTAAAAGGTCAGAGCAGGAGAGCAGACCCTAGCTCTCCTAGGCAGCTCCTTTCAGAGCAGATCCTAGGGCCAGGCAGCTCCCCACACTCACTATATGCTTTCTATGGCTGGTTTCACCAAGCAGTCAGATTTTAACACTTGGGAGAGAACTCATCTGCCCTGAAAAGCTTGAATTTTGATAATCTGGTCCTTCATAGGAAATGGTTGCCACATCTACCAACAAGGGAGATAATATACAAGTTTTATTGTGTTTAGTTTATGTCAGTCTCTATCATTTATTCTTTGCATATATTAAATTAAGCAATAAAACAATTTATGAGGAAGGGACTTTCTCCATTGTACAGATGTAAAAGTGAAAAATGAGATGTTGCTTAAGGTTAGATGGTAAGTGTTGGAGCAGAGATTTCAGCTTGGGCAGGTTGGCTCCACAGCCCAAGTTCCTTTTTACTACGTTATACTTATAGTAGCAGTAGGCTGGGTCCTCATGATTTTCAAGAGCCCTTCAAACTAGAAATTGCTCCAATTCTTTAATCTGAATGCCAAACAAGTTTATACAAATGAGTTACACATTTCTAACTCCTGTTTGGGATTTTAGATGCTAATGTTGAACTCCACTGATTTTAATTACTGCTCCATTGTTTAAAACTGAAAAGTAATGTAGTATCATAAAAGAGTCTGCTTTTGGGGTCCCTTATTTTTACACCTAGTAGACATGGTAACTGTCTACTAGGACTATGGCCACTCAATCTTTACCGCCCATGAAACTGGTTAAATTTAAGGGTGTGTGGTAAAATCTTAACTTCTAATAAGGCCAGAGGTCTTATGTATCCTTCTACTCTTGGTAATTTATGAGTTGGAACAAACTAACAACTTAATCCACAGTTATATTGTGACTTAGTCAAGAAATTAGTCTCCATGTTCAACAACCACACCCTAACAAAAGGTGCAAGATTTAACACTACTCAGTTGGATCCGTTGTGATGCATAATATATACTCTATATTGGAACCATTGTTAGGAAAATGAGCTGCAAACTATCTCATAGACTTTAACTTAAGAGGAAGCAAGACATCCGATTTGGGCTTACTTGAAGTTTAATTAGAGACTGCAGATAGCTGCTCACACTGTCCTCCGTGACCTTTCAATAAAATGGATCAAAACTCATAAGAGAACGTTTTATCTATGCCCCACACAAACTAATATAGATACCTCAAAATGTTTAATTCTGTGTCCCCCAAAAAGGAACACTGTACCAACAAAGTTCACCAACTTTTTGTTGAAAATATGCTTTGTGTCACTTTCTAAGATTTTCTGTCCATATGAATGGTACCTTAGAGGGAGCATAAAGTCTCTAGTTGAGAGCATATTGAGATTCTCTTCAAGAAGCCTCCTCCTTCAAATGATTTATCATTACTCAGTGTCTTTTCTTGTCATTTTAAAAAATTATATACTATATACTTGCTTTTATTTCTAATATTATTTGGTTTTGTGTGTTTATGTATAAAATCCATCTGTCACTAAATTATAATTTGTTTAAAAGCCATTATCAAATATTTATTTTTGGCCATTTGACACTTATTTTATTAATATTGATTATATAATTTTTACATACAGTTTTATAATGAAATCAGAAAATGAACAATGTTTTTAAAGTTTAATTTTATCATGAAATTTTAACAAAAAGCATAATCATTGAGATATTCATAATTTCATGAAAGAACTCAATATCAACCCATAACTACTATCAGTTATAATTATAATCATTATCCAATACTTACCCAAGGAGGATGTCGATCTGTGCTGAGTATGTAGTTTTATTTAATCATCAGAGCATCCTGGTGAGCTAGGTACTATTATAATTAATTTTTTTTAAGGGAAACTGAAGCTTTCAAAGAAGTCGGTGGTAGAAAACCAGGATTGCACCCAGACATTCTGTAATCAAGAGGCCAAAATCCTTTATCTGAGGACTGTGTTGGTTGTATAAACAAGCACATGAAGTGTGTGTGTGTGTGTGTGTGTGTGTGTGTGTGATAGAGAGAAAGAGAGAGAGAGATGCTTAACACTGAAAGCATATATAAAGAATATTAAAATTAAAAATTAAAGGCAGGTAATGAAGAAAAGTATGCATTGATCATGATATTTTTTTACTTCTCAAGTGGGATGAATAGGAGAGAGGATATTTCTAGAATGACAAATCGGTAGGATAAATGAGAAGCGGTGTGTGGAAGTACGAAAGGACAGAGCTTTCAGACAATCAATTATTCAGTTTAGGTCCCTGTGTCACCAACAGCTAATGAGCTCACAGACTGTTCGGTTGTTACTTCCTATTGTATTATGCCGCACTAAGACTCAATAGCTGATGTGGTGGAGGTGATTACAGTGTGCCTCTGGGTGAAGCTGTAAGGCAGAAGTCCGAAGAAAAGGTTATTCTTTTCTACCAGAATTGCAATAATGACTCCAGATTCACGGTCTGGAGTACATTCTTGCTATCATTACGTAAATAGCAAAAATAAATCGATGGAATTATTTGGAGTTCCAGTGTAGTGCATGACATGACTGACAACCAATTATAAAGTTTGAATTATTTATTTTGTGTTGTAATCTCAGTTCTTATTTAATAAGATTTCTTCCTGTGTCCACTATAGTGAAGAAGTACATGCTGGATAAAATTTTTCTCAGAGATCAGGTTTTGTTATTGCCTTTGTCATCAAAAATACTTCTTTGCCCATTTAATCACTTTTTTAGTGTTTAATAACTGGGGCTACAAGAAAAAAATGCATATTACTAGTAATAAATATAAACCATCCCACTTGACCAGATACATCCCTGGCTACATGGAGGAAAACCAAGATGAACTAAAGATTAGCAGAGTCCTCCAAAATTTAATAGCTAGGTGAATGGAAAATAGAACACAAATAAGACAAATCAATGAAATATGATAGTATACAAATAAAATGATTATAGGGACACAAAGAGAAAGACTATAATGATCTAATCTGGTCCTATCCAGAAAACTAGGTTTAGCTGTGCTAATCCTAATACAAAGTGTCACTGTATTTTCAAAAATCATACGATTTGACTCTGGTGAAGAACAGATATCAACATCAGCATTTCCTTTAGAGCCTTAATAGTACATTTGTTTGCCTTCCTTACTTCACTTAATGGTTCTAGAATAACTTTATTACACTTAAGAAAATGCAAGTACATTAACACTTTCTTCTATAATCAAGTAACTATTTTATAATACTTGGAGAGCCCTTAAAATGTTTTTAGGATTCTTCGGTAAAGAGATAGACTGAATTCATCTCATAGCATCATCATAACATAAAAATTACTACTTGTTTATATAAGGAAGACAAAACTTTGTATTTAACTTTTTTTAAGTTTAAAACTTAGAAATGTGAAATAAATCACATTTTAAAGTAAGGAACATAGATTTATCTTGTATTTTTTTTTGTAAAAAATAGACCTTAATTAGTATCATATTCTTAGTTAATTACTATGATAGTATAAATATTTACAGGTTACAGAGTATTCTTTTGGATAATTAAGATGTGATTTTTTTTAAACAAACCATAAAAATTATATAAGAATTTGGAGTTATCCTAAACTTAATCAAAATGATTGATGTTGCTGGAACTGAATAGAATTATCAAACTCCATGACCCACAGTGCCTATGTTCTCAACACTCTGATTCTTTCCTCATCATTTTTCTTTCCTCTTATCACCAAAAAAATATATTTACAATGTCTTTCTTTTCTGGCCCAACTCTACTCTGAATGTCCAAGTTTGTCAGAACATACTTTAATAAAAAGCATGCCTGTTAGTGAGATATACAACATTGGGAATATAACCAATAATATTGTAATAACTATATGGTCAAATGAGTACTAGACTTACCAGAGGATCATCTGGTAAGTTATATAAATGTCCAATCATGGGGTTGTACAACTGAAACTAATACTACATTGTATATTCACTGTAATTTAAAACTTAAAAAGATTAATAAACAAAAAAAAGAATAAAACCCAAAAATTCAGATGAGGATTTTAATGACACTGTGCAAAGAAGGATCCCAGAATATAAGAACATTTCTCCGTGGAATCCAGTTGATTCTATATTGAGTAGGGGGCGGTTGCGTGTTTCTCGGAAAGAGAAGATACATTACAGAGCACCTAGATTCGTAGGGAAACTCAGACACCAGACAAGCTGCCAGGGAACATGTGTGACTTTTCTATTGGTTCTCTTGGAGGCCTGAAGCTGTTCTTGACTCGTGCTAATTTGGAGCTGCTCCTCCAAGATTTGAACAAAAGCAGTTCTCTGAAGTTTCGGGTGGAAAAACATCTTCAGCTGTTAAAACAAGGCAGTGATTTTTTTATGACAATTTGGAGGAAGTAGATTCAGTAACAGGAACAGGCAAAAAGTACATTCGATTGCTCAGCAAGTGTCCAAAGTTACCAGTTTTTCTATTTTATTTATTTAACAAATACATATGTATGTGTGTGTACATGACCTACTATCATCAGGAACTCTCATAAATACTTTATTAACATTAACTCATTTAAGAAGGAACACAAGGAATAAAGAGACTGAGTACAGTAGCCAAGGGCACAAGGTGGCAAAGCTGGTACACCCAGGTAATCCGACTTTAGAATGAGTCTGTAATTCATCACTACACTATGTTGTCTCTGCACGGAAGAGATAAATAACTTCAACAAATAATTGCTTCTAACTTTTCATTTTTTTATAAATAAAACAAAGATAAAAAAAGAAAAAGTACCTACCTATCCCCCTCGATTGAAATACTGCAGGTCAAAGCACTTCATAGAATACATGTTATTGTTCATAATAGCAATTAACTATAATGCTATAAATTTATTAATCTCTCATGGTACACCAGTTACATTAAAAAGCATTATGTATTATTATTTTTTATTTAATAAAACAATTCTGTGAAAGTGAGGAGACAGCCGCAGGTTAGGCAGTGAGGGACGGGACCATGGGAAGGGGAGGGTGAGACACGGGGGATGATTCGGAGCTCAGCACACAGGCAGGTAACCCAGTACACAGCATACCTGGAGGTTTATTTGGACTCCATATCTTATAATAAAACTAAAATCACCGTGGGAGATTGTGCCCTCAAGGCCAGAAACTCCAGACCCCATTTATAGAAATGCAAATTAGAAGCTTCTGGAAGGAGCGCAGGTCAATTACATAACAAGAAAAAACCCCAGAAAGGCTGGTTTCAAGTAAGGCAACAGGATTGCTGAGTGAGTTCTGTGAAACTAGAGTGTGTTTCTATTGCAGAAAGCCAGGTCACTTTGGAAAGGATTATAGAAAACCCAAATTGGACTTAGAAAAGAAACCAGAAGCAAGCATAGAGCTCCAAAGGCATTTCCCCTCCACACTAATAGTCTGGGAGAAGTTGAAATGATCAAAAAAGGGAAGCCACTAAGGCCCCTATAGATGACCTAGGGCTGAACCCAGTCAGATGGGAAACACAAGCTTTAAAATGTGTGGATGTTGCTAAGGCAGAATTCCTTGAAAGGACCAATCAGAGGCCAGCAAAGTATATATCTACCCCTAGACAACAGAGCCCCATGGGCAACCAACTTGGGTCTATTCCTCAATGCAGCGAGTCTGTGTGTCTTTCAAATAAACTTTCCTTTCACTTACCCTCGGTCCATGAACTCATTCTTCGATTTTGCGAGACATGGAACCTGAACACGGCCACTTGGTTTCAAAGGATCTGTTACCACCCTTTCTAAAGATAATGCAAATTTTCTCTAATTATAATTAGTGTTTATAATACTTATAGTTCTGCCAGTATTAAACAGAAAGTACTCTAATATACACATTTCCAAGAATGGTGTCATGCTTGTGCATCACCATTAGTTTTGCAGTGTTTTAATTAATTTGTTACCACTATTAATTAAATTTCTAAATTTCTCTAGTGATTTAATGTTAACTATATAAATTGGATCAGAAATGGCTTTATCTCTATAATAACCTCAAACTTTTATTTGCATCTGAATATGTTTTTTTAGTAGAAGAACAATGATGAAGTAACCGCTAGAATGCTAGAAAATTGATGTATTCATATATCACATCAGAGGAATTATTTTATCAAATGTATGCTAATGGACAAAAAAAAGAAGCATAAACTTATATAGACCTCTTCCCTACCCACTTCCTATAGGTGCCATACCTACAGAGAACATTCATAGATACTTCAGCTCTGCTTCTTTGTTATTTATATGTCTATCACCTACCTGGTGCTTTTATCACTTCTTAATAAGCTTCAATATTTATAATCAGATTAAATGCCAGGCAGTTTATAATCAAACAAAAACTATAATAGTGGCCAAAAGACCAAATATATTCTCAATATGATTTTATTTTAACATTTATAATTATGAAGTATAGATATTATGAACAATATACTTTATAAAACTATTTATAGATTAATTTTCAGCCAACAATTTAAAGATCAGGTATTAAAAAATGTACCATGATGGGTTTTGAGAATGTGCTCACATTATTCATATTATAATTGGGAAGATAAGTTTATATTTCAATGCAGTGTAGTGAGTAGAATAGGAGGAAGTCTATACAAAGAGTTAACCAAAGAGAGTGATTAACTCTATCTGGAGAAATCATGGCACAGACATTGGGGTGAATTTCAGTGAGTAAACAATAATCCCATGTATAGTTAAAACTATAATGGCAGTAATAGAAAACAGATTTTATGGTTATAATTTAGATTGAAAGTGGTATTAGATGATATTTTTCACTAACTTTCCTTTGGGTCACAAAATCTTTGTGTAATCTTAGAAAAGCTAAGAATCCCCTCCCCTCCTAAAATTACACAAACATGCATGAATTCCAAGTTGTGTACTCATATTTAAGTGTTTCATGGACAAGCTAATGTCCACCCAGGACACCCTGCCCAGCTCTGAAGTTCTTTGCTTTGAAAGGGGTGTGGGCAGAGAGTAAATGAGAAAGAAAACAGTAGGGTTTTCTTGATTTTCATACATCTTGATTCATTCTTCTCCCTGTGGAACCAGATTAAAAAAAAAAAAAAAAGTCATACTCAGATTATTTTTTCTATCACGGTTCAGCTGCCTCCCAAGTTCAAAAAATTCAAATTTATGTTGTTCCTCTACATAAGAACAGTTACTAGCTTAATAATGCCCCAAATTTAAGTCTAAACTTAACATGATATATGAAACTATTTACAACCCGATTCTTTGCATTATTTTCTGCTTTTTTCCCCCCACATATTCTATTACATAGTCATATTAAACTTTAAACTTTACCCCATAGGTGCCATATCTTCTAATTCCATGTCATTTGGCATGAATGCTGATCACTCTGCCTGGAATACTCTGACTTTCTTTCCCTGATAACTTTACTAATTTTTTGAAGACAAAACTCAAAGATTGCATTTTACACCATTTATTTATTTATTTATTTATTTATTTATTCATTTATTTATTTATTTAGTCGTTCATTCATTCATTAATTTTTTGAACCACAGTTGTTACATGTTCTGCTCTGTGTTTTTCTTTCTTTTCTCTATTTTTTTATTTTTATTTTAGGTTTTGGAAATTACTGTTGACCTATCTTCAAATTCACTGATTCTTACACCTGGTCTTGTCACATCTACTGATGAACCCATCGAAGGCATTCTTCATTCTGCTTATTGTGGCTTTGACTTCTAGCATATCCTTTTCTTTCTTAGAACTTCTACCTCTCTGCTTACATTACCTATCTCTTTTGCATGTTGTCTATTTTATCCATTTGAGATCTTAATGTAGTAACCATAGTTATTTTACATTCCTTACCTGATAATCTCAACAGCTCTGTCATATCTGAGCATGGTTTTGACAGTTGCTTTGTCTCTTCTGCCTGCATTTGTCTTGCCTTTTTTGATGCCTTGCTAATTTTTTGCTGAAAGCTGCAGTGTTGTGTTGTATCAGGTACTAGGAACTGAGACAAGCAGGCCTTCAGTATGAGAATTTATTTTAATATGCTTGGGTGCTGGGCTGTGTTTAAAATTAAATTATAGGAATCACAGGCTTGAAATCCTATAATTTCCTTAATTTTGCCCGCTCTCATGGCTTTGGGGCTTCTCTACGCTCTGCTATATAGATAGAGTCTATATTTTACACCCCTTTTTTCTGTCCACAGTTACTATACTGGGGCCGTGTCGGTGTGGTGGTAAGGTGTGGGGTAGGGAAGTTCTGCATTATTTTAATTCTAATTCTCAGCTTTTTAGTGACCTTTGCCTTGATACTGTGGCCTTCATAACTGTTTCTGTCCCTCCTCCTGTGATATATACCTCTTTCTCCCTCCTCTTGCACTGTTTTCTGGCTGTAGTATTTCAATTTCCCAGAACTCCTATTATTATTTTTCAAAATTTATCTTTATTGTTGAAAGTATTACAGATGTTCCTCATCTTTCCCTCACTGAGCCCCTCCTCCCAGCTCCCGGCTCCTGCCTTCACCCCACTATTGTCTGTTTCCATTGGTTATACAAGAACTCCTATTCTTGATCAACTACTTTTTTTCTCTCTCTCTTTATTGTAGGTGAGACGGGAAGGCTGGAGAGAATTGAAGTGAGGACAGATGCCCTCTCCACCATCTGGGATAAGGCTCTCTTGTTCCTTTGTATTCTAACCAAAGACTTACCACTGGAGAGTAGGCAGTTGCTATGGAAATGACCCTAGACATGCTGTATATAGGTCATTTTATCCTTTTTCCTTCTAGAATCAGATGATCTTCCTCAAATCTCAACCTGGTGGAATTCTAAGACTATGGGTCCTGAAGAGATTCTCTCTCTGAAGTTAGTCCACACAGTCCCCAGCAACTGGTCAAAATTACCATGCCACCTTGGGGAGCCAGCAGCTTCTGTTCTGCTAAGCAAATCTTGGGCCCTATAATTTGCCACATGCGCCAGACTCTCCAGACTTTGGGATGGCAGTTTTCGTGCAACATCAGTTCTCCGATTGGTCTAAGAAACGTTATTAATTTAAATGTGTCCTTTCCCTTTTTTCTTTTTTTAAGGATGAGCATAGAATAATGAAAATTAAGCTTTTCATCTTTTAGATTTGAAACTGGAAGTCCACAGTTGCCTTTTAACCTTCCTCAGTTCCCTGGTAAAATTCACCATCCACTGTGGTGTCCCCTACTAGTCACACCAACATGCCTCCTTAACAGTCTGCGCTACGCTTCTCAGCTATTGACGTGAGGTGTGCCTGTTGATGTAATGTGGAAGTGAACAGCTGCCCAAAGGAGAGCAAGCAGCAGCCATTTATTCAGAACATGCAGGGGAGTCAGTCTGCACCCCTTTCATTTGGCAGAGACTCGGAGGCAGGCAGGGGAGTGCAAAATCTTCATGGCAGAAAAGGGAACTCTTCCACTGGATTGGAGGCCGCTGCTTGGGGAAGCTGGAGGTGGGCATACAATGTGAGCTATTATGTGACCAGTTCGGGGAGCATATCTCTCTTCCTCTGGTGGTCCTGGGCTGGAAGTGTGTGTGTGTGTTTGTGTGGAGGTGGGAGGGTGGGGTTTGGGAAACTAGAAGTTATTGACCAAATCCTAACCATTTGGGACAATTACTGCCGACGTTTTGGTTTGACATCCGGAACTGTTGCAAGGTTGGGGATCAGACTTGCATTCTTTATCTATATTCTGATCATTGACCATTTTTTAAGTTTGGTTTCTCAGTAAACATGTCCCATCTCTTTGCGGGCAGGGTCTTATTATCTTCTTAGCGACTAGTCAGTCCATAGCTAGAACAAAATTTGTAAAAAGCTCAATGCAAATTATTTGAAGGTATGTATTTATTCTTGAATTAATACTTAATTTCATTGTCACAATAACTTTGCAAAGTTACTAAGGTTAATACAACATCCTTTAGATTAAGAAGCTGGGACCCAGAAAAATATATGCTTTGTATTAAATTATATGGCTTATAAATGCTAAAACAATCACAATCAACTTCTTTTCTGATTCATGTTGAACATTGCTTTCTTTATTCTGTGCTACATCTAATTTTTATTCTTGCTACATTTACTTTACAATTATTGTACACCTACTGTATGCCAGTCCCAGTGCTGTATGTATTCACTATATTATTTAACTGAATTTCATAAAATTTAATGATGTTTATATTTAAATATTACATATTTATAAATCAAAGAAACTTTTAATCTTACCAGATGCTATATCCATTTTCAATTACAAAAATATTGGATTATTCATATTAAATATTTTAAGCACTAATACAGAGCACTATTATATATTATACTTAACCTCATTTTTTCAGTCAAATTTTTCTTTATATTTTTATTATGGGAAAGCTGAATATTGTATAGTGAGCTTCCTCAAAGTCATCTACTCCTTATCCAGAGACTACCTTTCCCTTTTTATTATATATAATGCCTTCTCTATTACCTTTTTCATATTGTGTTATATCTCCCCAAATAAAATATATCCTCCCAGATATTTTCATTAATGCAAAGACATGACAGATTGAAAAAACCTTTTAACCATGATAAACTTTAAAACAACATCAATAGGAATCACACACACACACACACACACACACACACACACACACACGATTATACTTTACTATTAGCTCTTTAGTTTCCAAACACTGTTCACTCCCACGTTTTATTAAAATGAGATTGATGTGAGGTTGTTGTGTGTATTTATTCATCTGTAGTATAAGCATGACTGAAACACTGCAAGGGCTTCCCTTTTATTAACTGACTTGGTAGAAGATGCCCCAGGAGGAAAGAGATTGTAATACTAACAGCAAATACAGACCAACAAATTATCGTATCAATTGATTTATTTTTTAGATCTGTAAAAATCAGCCATTCTGTGGAGCCCCTGGGGCAAGCAAGTGATATAAAAACTCAAACATTCTGAGCCAAACAAATAGAAAGCAGCCTTGCAGTTCCATTTCATTCAAAAAGCTTCCTCTCTAAATGAGAGAAATCTCATCTAGAAGAAAGCTTGTGCTCTGCTCCCAGAAGTTAAATGACATTAAATTTTAACAAATAGAAAAATACCATAATGCCTGAGGACTGTCCTTGATCAAATGCCCAATAGCCATTTCCATTTATTGTAAACAGGTAACTTCTGTTTAATCCTAGATGGATGGAAAACAGCAGGAAACTTGAATATGTAAGTCGTGCTGGAAAGACTGTTCCTGCAGGCACACTCAGATAAACAAACGGTGCTTATTTTCAGCAGGCTCAATATTCGTCATAGAAAAGCAGAGAAATCTACATGTGGATGAACCACAGCTAGAATGTCTGAGAATACCTATTTTCAAAAATGTTGAAACTTTCAGAGCAACAAATTATCATATCGATCTGAGGAATTTTAAGGGAATATGTGTCTCTAGATAATTGTAAAACCCAAGAGTGTTTGAGTTAGCTCACCCTGATCTATTGCCTTTTCCCTAGTCTGCCTTCTTTTTGGGTTGAGCTATGGAAAGTGGGCCTTTTGCAATCTTACGTAAATCTTCTGGGCCATGATAAAGAATTTTACTTCATAAAATCAAAGATTGGAAAACAAAGACATACAGGGAATTTCAAAGTCAAAGTAACAAGTCTGAAACTCTATATAATAACAATAATACAAACTTTTTAAAGTATTAGTAGGTTCCAAGTGTTATTCTGAACACATTAAGTTAGGTGTCATAACTCTACATATTTCAAAGATGAAGAAATAGAGACTTAAATTGGTAGATCATACATGCAGTATGTAATGATTAGAAGGATCAAGAATAAGCCATATTAAAAGGAGAAAAGGTGCTCTGAAATGAAGAATAGTTAAGATGTATATGCCCTTTATATAACAAAAGGTTAAGAAAGGTGAGCCTGCAACAATTCTGGAAATACAATGTAAGAATTCAGAAGGCTATTTGCTACTAGACAAACAGAAAAAGATAGTCAAAAAATGATGTTCAGTATTATAGTTTTTTCACTGACATCTTTTTGTACACATCACCATTTAAAGATAATATAGCTATATATGCTAAATCATGGATAAAGCAGTCCATTCTTTGTATAAATTTCTTAAAAGCGTAAAATTGCATTGACATGTGGGAGTCAGAAGACCTGACCTTTTCATGTTTATGAGAAATGACAATAAAGTGTTTTGGCTAATTTATTCTAGTAGTAGAATGGTACCAACATTTGCAGACATTCTAAATTTCTTTTATCCAGTGTGAAATGATTCCAAGTACTTGTTATGTAGCCCACTTGAATTTACTGATACTTGAATCCAAGGAGACTAGTAAAAAGTGCTACATAAATTTTCAAACAATAATTTCTAAAGAACATTAAAAAAGATGGTGATTTATTATTTCTGTTCCAAATGTGGTTTAGATGTGACCTATTGAAGGCTCATTTTCTTTATTAATATACAGAAGAAGATGAGTATCCCCAATTTATGGGGATGCTGTTAGACTTCAACAATATGAAGCAAGTCAAAAACACTTATATATTTTAAAGAACAGAAGTTCAGTAGTTACCATTTTAAAAGTCTTCAGTGATTTTATTAACTATTCTTCACTAATTTCTGCAAACTTCTAAAATACAATGTCACTACTTAAAGAAAGAAAATGGAATGGGAAAAAAGAAGACTTATAAGAGAAATACCTGTTGAATATTCTTCTGTGGCCAAATATTCTACACTTAAAAGACCCCAGTCATCTGCTTTGTCTGTATTGAAATGCAATTGGTAACAGGTGGATTTTTAAAGACCTTACCATTGTTAAGATATCTTGAGAATATGCTACACCACAATTGAAAAATTCCTTCTGGAGAACAAAACTGAAAAAATGAAGAAAATGAAAATTTACCAAAAAAAGGGGGGGAATGATGTAAGAAATGGATAAATAGTAGGTAAACATTGATTCAATATTTATGCAGAAAAGAGATGCAGAAAGTCCATCCAGATTCTCTTTGTCGCTACGATTATTGTTTGAATTTGAAAGACGCTTCATTCTATTAAATTCCAGAAGTAGAATGAGTTTGAAATATATAGGCAGATGATTCTCAGAAGTTAAAGCTGGAGTTTTGCTCAAGGTCTAGTCCTCTATTCAGTCGCTGGTGAATAGTGGAGAAGGAATTGTACTTTCAGTTACAAAGAAGCAAACATCCTTCTCAACCTCATAGTTTTTTTTTCCAGCTACATTTGGTACTCAATGATTATGCTTTGCAGAAGAGTTAGCTGAAGTTGAAAAGTTATTGAAGTTACTTTTTTCCTCTGGTAACTGTAGTCAGCCAGAAAAAAATTAAAATGTTCACTTAGAATTAAAATGAAAGCCGATGTTGAAATTAAATTAGTGTTTTCAAGTTGAGTGAAATTTTTTGGCTAAAACTTGAGCAGGGAAATTATGTTGACCTTCATTGAGAAGAAATATTGAGTCCAAACTCTCTAAATGTTAACTTTTGAACCAAATTAGTGTTTAGAATGATTACAATAATTTGATGTTTCTGCTAATAATTTTTGTACAACAGCAGCATATTTGACCTTTTTAAAATGTCAGAAATAATATTTAATATTAATGTGCTCTTCAACCACTTTAAACACTCAGGTAATATTTAATTTTAAAAATAATAATCTTGATATTTGTGCTCAAAATGTCATCATATATTGCTTGAAGAATGATTCAATGTCTCTCTAAAATTGATGAATTCAAATTTCACAAAGTAGTTTAGCAGTTTGAATGGATAAAAGTAATTTATTGGGTAGAAATCAAGTAGACTTTATTCAACATAACATGAAGTACAATGAAACCCAGTTACATTAAGGCCATTTTTATTGTAGAACTAACAATAGTTTAGAGAATGAGTGGTTGGGGAGAAAAATGTATATCTTAATGTTGACATCAGAGCCTCTAAGTGAAAATCTCAGTGAAACATAGGAGAACACTTTTAAACCAAAATGTCAAGTGGTTTTTGTCTTTATATAAACAACATCTTGTCTGAGCTCAGATTCTATAGTTTAGAGTCTGTTTCTCTTTTACTAGTTATTACAGTAAACTGCATTTATACAAGTATGTCTGGAATTGATTAGAATATTTCTTATAATCTGGGTTATTTGAATATGTTGTTTGAGTTCATTTTAATACTAGTTTGAGTGGCAAGCACTTTACATGTGCAGACACACAGTATTTTTAAGCAATTCACATAAAGTAGTTAGAAATGCTCCTCTCATATAGCTGACATAAAGAGGTACGTTTTCAAGAAATCTGCTATGCAGTGTCCCTTCTGTGAACATAAATATTATATCAGGTGGTGTCTATCTGGTGTTTATAGATCTCTTTCAAGTCCTTGGAGTGTAGGAATATGAGACGCTCTCTCTTAGAGTGTTTGTGAGGATTAAATGAAGACATTCATGGCCAATCCTAGGTATCCGATTTGGTCCACAATAGGTGCTCCATAAAGAAAAAGAAAAGATTTGGAGAGGCAGCGTTGACTACTTGAAGCAGTTCAAGCTTGAAATGACATTCAAGCCTGTACTTGTAACTTCTCTCTACAAGTTCGTGATTTGATGGTTTAGGGAACATAGCACAATTGTATTTTAGAAAAAAACTCATTTTGATGATAGTGTAGAAAATTGTATTAAAGAGGGTTTTGTGATCATTTGTGTTGGTCACTGATACTTCGGGTTTTCTTCCTTCAAGACACACTCCAGGATGCGCTTCTCTTCCACTGACACCTGAGTGGGAAGATGTTGGCCCTTCCTAGTGGGAGTCGTTGAGAGCCAAGGCACAAGGGACTACTTTTGGTCCCCTGTCATTGACTGCCATGCTTCCCATATTTGGAGATTGTGTGAGTATGATCCCCTGGGTAAAGAATATGTGGGGCAGAAGTTAGTGTCTACAAGAGTGCTAGTGCAAACATTCATAAAATTATCTTAAGACCTGGGCAGTGTCCAACAAGAAAACCACAATTGAAGACTGGGAAAATGGCAAGCCACACTCTTAGTACAAACCCCATTATTCCTCTTATCTGCAGAAATGTGTGGTTCTGATAGTTATCCAAAAGAAAAAAATTTAAACTGTTTTCAGATTTTAGCTATTATAAATAACACTGCTATGTCTACAATAGCTAAGATCTGGAAACAACCCATGTGCCCATCAGTAGATGAGTGGATAAAAAAGCTGTGGTACATTTACACAATGGAATACTACTCAGCTGTAAAAAAGAAGGATTTCTTAGCTTTTACAACAGCATGAATGGACCTGGAGAGTATTATGCTGAGTGAGATAAGCCACTCAAAAAAACACAAATATCACTTGATCTCACTTATAAGTAGAATCTAATGAACATAATAAACTGATGAACAAAGTAGGGCTAGAGGCATGGAAGCGAGGAACAGACTGACAGAGGTCAGAGGGGCGGTAGGGGGTGGTGGGAAGGGGGGGACAGGAAGAGAATAGCCAAAGAATTTATATGCTTATATGCATAACCAATGGACACAGACAATAGTGATGAAAGCCTGGGGTGGGTCAGGGGTTGGGAGGAGGTGGGTAAGGGGGCAAAAAAATTGGGGGATATCTGTAATACTGTCAGCAATAAAATAATAAAATATGAAAAAAGAATAAATTTGGACATTTTTGAAATTTCAGAAATCAAGGTTTGAAGATGCATGGAGCTTCTGTTAGCTACAGTGTGCAAGTAAGACAGGTAAAAAGGCAGGTTCAAAAATAATCATCCAGTTAGCAACTGCAATAAAGAGAAATAGAGAGATTCTATGCATTTAGATACCTGTAGGATTTAAACAGGCAACTGATTCTTTATCCTGTTGATAAAAGATACTATAAAGTTATATAGCTGGAAAGAATAATTTAAACTTAGTCTTCAGGGAAGATTCAAATTAAGGGTTTTGAATAGCAAACTACATGTAAGGAGAATTGGATCAAAAAGAGACATATTTCCCAAATCAGCTGGATTTCAGAATTTCTTTAATCCTCTGCCTTCTGAAACACCCATTCTTCTCATTTATAGCTCAGGAAAGTTTTGAGAGTTGTTTTACTTTTTATACACTCTGTTCTACCATTATAGTTTGTATATGCAAATATGTTCACACTTTAGTTTTTTACATCTCATAGAGATCCCAGATATAATATATTTTTTTATTGATTTTAAAGAGAAAGGAAGGAAGAGAGAGAGATAGAAACATTAATGAGAGAACATCGATTGGCCGCATCCTGCAAGCCCCCCACTGGTGATTGAGCTCACGACCTGGGCATGTGCTATGACCAGGAATTGAACCAGTGACCTCTTGGTGCGTAGAGATCCCAGCTTTTAAACTTGATCCTGTGACTGAGTGGGCATTTGGGTTACTGCTCTTGTGTTTACTGAGACTTTACATCAGTGCATAAAGAAATTAGACTTACTTAATTGTTGAAAAACAAGGTGCACATTGGAGGGTTGCACATCACCACTCACTAGATGTTTTCAGAGGAGTGTGAGCAGGAGTAAGATGTGCTGCTGCTGGAGGGAAGCCTGCAAGAGTCAGAGCAGGACGATCTATATTCACTCCTTTCTACAAATCGGTGACATGCCTGGAGTTCGAGCCTCTTGCATCTCGTGTTCTGAAGTAAGGATTACAAAGATCAGGGAGTAACACAAATACAAGATAAATTGAAAGCAGCGATGAGAAATAAGCCTTTTTTGAATTATATCAGTCAGACACTAGCATCGTTTATTACTATGTCATAATATATCCTCTCCTGACTGAAAATGGGGTAAGAAAGGGGTCAAAGAAAAACAAACAAACAAAAAGATAAATTTACAAGGATGTTAAGTAGACAAGCAAGAGATGGAGTGGCCAACAAGAACAATGGCTGTATGGAAACTTGCAGAGCTATCTAAAATGAAAAATTAAATGAAATGAGGCAGTTTGTTGGATACGAGGGAAAAAAAGGACGGAATCAAATGTAATATCTAAATTTATGGCTGAGTATCAGGGGTGACTATTGAATCTGTCTGTAAAGAAAAGTAACAGAGGAGACATTTAGGGCATCAGGGTAGACAGAAATAGGGGAAGAGTTATAGATGTGTAATTTTAGCCATTCAAGAACAAATAATTTAGTAGATACTTAGCTACACAGTCTAAATCTTAAAGGAGACAACTTGGTTAGAAACATATATCATCAGTTTGACAATCATAATTAAAGTATAACAGTTGTTGAGTCTGCCAAAGGCATTGTGTTGGATGAGATAATAAGCCAATGACAGACAATGAAAAACACCTATATTTAAGGATAATAAGAATAAAAATGCACTCACAAGAGGGCTGAAAAGTAGACCTAGCTGTAGGAGAAAAAAAAGACTGCACTAAAGAACTACAGGAAGGGAGAGTTTCAGACAAGCAGGGTAGGTCGACAGAGTCAGATGTCCCTAGTGGTGGAACAACTTAGCTAACAGACTGGATTTAGCCATACCAAGACCACCAGAGTCCTTCCTGGGACCTCTTTCAATGAGTGATGCTAGAGGAAGCCATACTGAGTCTTAAGATACCTAGGAATAAACTTAACCAAAGAAGTAAAGGACCTATTTGCAGAAAACTATAGGACATTGAAAAAAGAAATAGAGGAAGATATAAAAAAGTGGAAGTATATACCTTGTTCATGGATTGGAAGAATTAACATCATTAAAATGTCCATATTACCAAAGCAATCTATAGATTCAATGCAATCCCCATCAAAATACCAACAACATATTTCGCAGAACTAGAACAAATACTTCAAAAGTTCATATGGAACCAAAAAAGACCCCAAATAGCCACAGCAATCTTGAAAAAGAAGGACAAAGCAGAAGGGATCACAATACTGGATATCAGGTTATACTACAAAGCCATTGTAATCAAAACAGCCTGGTACTGGCACAAGAACAGGCATATAGATCAATGGAACAGAACAGAGAATCCGGAAATAGACCTAAGACATTATGCTCAATTAATATTTGAACAAGGTGGTAAGAACATACAATGGAGTAAAGACAGCCTCTTTAATAAATGGTGCTGGGAAAATTGGATGGCTACATGCAAAAAAATGAAACTAGACCACCAATTTACACCATACACAAGAATAAACTCAAAATGAATAAAAGACTTAAATGTGGCTTGTGAATCCATAAAAATCCTAGAAGAAAATGTAGGCAACAAAATTTCAGACACCACACGCAGCATAATTTTCACCTAAGGCAAGAGAAACAAAGGAAGAAATGAATACATGGGACAACATCAAACTAAAAAGCTTCTGCACAGAGAAAGAAACAACCATCAAACTGGAAAGGGAACCCACTTTATGGGAAAGCATAACTGCCAATAATACATCAATAAGGGGTTAATTTCCAAAATATATAGAGTACTCATACAACTCCACAAAAGAAAGACAAAGAACCCAATTAAAAAATGGGCAGAGGACCTAATTAGACACCTCGCCAAACAGGACATACAAATGGCCAAGAGACATATGAAGAAATGCTCAACCTCACTAATCATCAGAGAGATGCAAATTAAAATGATTATGAGGTATCACCTCACACTTGCCAGAATGGCTGCCATCAACAAATCAAACAACAGGTGCTGGCGAGAGTGTGGAGAAAAGGGGACTCTAGTACACTGCTGGTGGGAATGCAGACTAATGCAGCCACTATGGACAACAATATGGTGTTACCTCAAAAAATTAAAAATTGAACTGCCATTTGACCCAGTGATCCCACTTCTAGAAATATATCCTAAGAAGCCTGAAACACCAATCAGAAAGAATATATGTACCCCTATGTTCATAGCAGCACTAGTTACAATTGCTAAGATCTGGAAACAGCCCAAGTGTCTATCAATAGATGAGTGGATAAAAAACAGTGGTACATCTACACAATGGAATACTGTGCAGCTGTAAGAGAAAGAAAGATCTCTTATCCTTTGAGACTACATGGAGGGACCTGGAAAGTATTATGCTAAGTGAAATAAGCCAATCAGAGAAAAACAAATACCACATGATCTCACTTATTTGTGGAATATAATAAACCAAATAAGCTGATGAACAAAACAGACCTGAAAGATAGAAAAGAGTATGGTTCAGACTGACAAACTTCAGAGGAAGAGGCTGGGGAGAGGGATGAGATAAACCAAAGAACTTATGCATAACCAATGGACACAGACAACAATGCTAGGGGGTTGGAGGGTGGGATAGGAAGGAGGGTATCTGCGGGGGAAAAGGAGAAACATCTGTAACAAAAATAAATTAATAAAAAAAATGAATGGGAAAATAGAAACAATAAGTGGTAAGTAACCCTCTCGGGCAGTTTGAGTATTACAGTTTGAGATATAGGTCAAGAGTGAGATTGTTGTTTATATTTATTTTTTTCTGGTATGACAAGAGAGGCTTAAACATATTTAAATGATGAAATAAAGAGCTAAATGGTGAAAATAAAAGACAGAGCAAATGAGTTTGATAATTTAGGAAAGGAGAGCATCCAGAGTCCTTGAAAAAGATTTCTAGTACATGGTAAGAAGACTCTCTTTTTTCTTCAAATAGGAGCCAAAAAGAGATGAGGGCACATATTTTTTCTATGTCTTGGTGAAGTGAAAAGAAACTGAGATTATTTCCTAATGGTTTTGGTTTTCTCTGTGACGTAAAAGGTAAGGCTTTTGGCTCAGATTGAATGGACAATGGTTAGTTCACATGTCTGGATAGAAGTACAATCGGTTTAAAACAGTGAATAGAAAATATAGACAAATGTCCAGGCTGTACTGAGGGCTTAGGGGAGAAAGCGGAGTGGATGTACATTGGTCAGTCTGTGTGATTTGAAATTTTCTCTGGCAGTGTTCACACTCCTGGGTATTCATGACAAGAATGACGACAATCTGGTCATACTAGGGCTGTGTCTATGCTCCCTGGACAGAACAGGAAGCCAGCAGGACTAGGGACCCAGTTATGCTGAAAATTAAGCTTTAGACAGAATGAACAAGGAGTTTAAAAGTATTAAGGAAGAAAGGACAGAATAATAGGAAGAACAAATGAGAAGAGATTAAAGGTCTTCAATCTACAGATAGTCTGAATACAGCAATAACTAGACTTATTGTGGGAGGTATTTAAAAATATTGGAGTGTGGGTCAGTAGATGGACTATTTTTATCTGAGATTTTTAGAGAGAGAGCAGTAGCATTACCATTGTGTGTATATTCAAATTGTTTCATTTAAGTCCTGCCAGAGTGGCTAGGTGGTTAGAACATCAGCCCATGCATCAAAAGGTCTTGAGTTTGAACCCCAGTCAAGGGCGCAAACCTGGGTTGCAGGTTCAATATCTGGCCCCAGTCAGAGTGCGTGCAGGAGGCAACCAACTCATGTGTCTCTCTCACATCGAAATTTCTCTCTCTCTCTCCTCCTGCCTCCCACACTCTGTAAAAATCAATGGAAGTAAAAAAAAAAAAATGTTTTATCTGAAATACAATGGAATCAAAAAAGGTCAGAAGGTTAGAAATTAGAAATTTTCAAAAGATGTTCATAATTTGCCAATACAGAAATTGTATTTGGAGTTGAGACTTGGTTTAAAACCATCACCTGCCACTTCTTACCTTTAAGATATTAGAACTGTCACTGATATATATATATATTTATTTTATAAATAATATATATAGTAAAATATATAAAATAATTTAATATATAAAATAAATAAATATATATATTTATGAAATCATGGCAAGGTGTTCAGGGAAAGACAGAAGTGGAGTTTATAAATATGAAGAATAATAGAAAATGAACACAATTTTAAAGGATGATTCTAGCCTCATAAAGAAAACAATAGTAATATAATATTTTAGGGAACTGTAGGCAGTTAAAACAATTGAGAAGCTGTCTTTCTAGTTATTTCAACTTCTGTATATTTTCGTTAAGACTTCCTCTATGTGTTTTTTTTCTCAACTTCCTTGGCTTCACTTATCTTTTTCCCTCAAATTATATATATTATGTTCCTTTGTTCCATGGGGGAAAACACTAGATTCCTACAGAGAGAGAATCGAAAGATTAGCATTTTATTTTTTATTTTTTAAGACATTGTGTTTTTAGGGTAGTTTACATTCTCAGTAAATTTGAGGGAAAGGTACAGAAATTTCCTGTATGCCCCCAAGTTTTTTTTTTTCATTACCAAAAAAAAAAAAAATCTTATTTGCTCACAAAAAGTAGAAAAAAATTAAAGTGTTCCCACAACAATTTACATTCTCTTAATAGTTATAAAGTTAAAGATTTTCACTAAGGATTAATAATGAAATAAGAAAAAATACTTATAACCCCCCTAAAACACACTGTATTGTCTGTACCAAAGCTGATGTGGTGAGAAGATTGCCCATCGTGGACACCACTCAAGGTTTTATTTTGACAGCCATTTCAGAAGTATCTTACTATCACCTTGCATCATTTTGAACATTTTAGCTTAGCTGTGGGATATGTTTTCAGCTTCATAAATGCAAGGTGATTATCAACAATGTACAAGCACTGTCCCAGTACATTATAGACTACAAGTCATACACATTTTTATTACATAAATACACAAGAATCACAGGTTTTCACACATAATTATTCCTAAAGAAAGGGGATGTGCTCTCCTGTCACACAACTAGATATTTTATCCAATTTATTTTTATCAAAAAGATTTAAAAAGACACATGACAGTTTACATTAGGAGGCAAATTGCATAAAATTATTAGCTGTGGAGTACTGGAAAAGGTAGAGTGCAAATATAGAGTCCTATGTATTTAGCCTAGTAAGCCCGAAGCAAAAGACTTGAGTTCAAACTCGAAAAGACATACTGGGAAGATAAGAGTTACAATCAAATTTGCTGACAGCAAAGGTTGTACATAAACTTTACACTGCAGACAACTTGCAAAAAGCTAAAATTTATTATATAGTTTGCTATTTGAACACTTAGAGTCTGAACCCAAAACATGTCAAATATCAATTCTTTTAATTCTATCAGTAAACACAGTTATTAGCATATTGTAGAATGTATTTATTTATTATATTTACTGTGTGTTGTATGTCCTCCAGATTATCAGCTCCACATACTTAGGGATGTTTCTTCTTTTAAAAAAAATTTTTTTTCTTTATTGATTTTAGAGAGAGAAGAAGGGAGAGGGAGAGAGAGATAGAAACATCGATGCGAGAGAACTTAGACTGACTGCCTCCTGCATGCCCCCACTGGGGATCGGGCCCACAACCTGGGCATGTGCCCTGACTGGGAATCGAACCGGCGACCTCTTAGTGCATGGATCGGCGTGCAACCACTGAGCCACACGGGCCAGGCTGGATGTCTCTTCTTTTAAGGCATTATTTCATGTCCTGTTGGCCTCAGGGTATCCCAGTTTCTTGTCACTTGATCCAGTGCAGCCTCTGTGTGGCCTCTAACCAACACTACTTCTATTCATCTCAGTAGTGACCCGCTCTGTCCATTTGTACCCCCTCTTGGGCCTGCCCCAGAGCCTCCCCACTGATATATTTCCACAGTGATTGCCTGGAAGTATGGCATTAATTGAGATGGTAAGCTGTGGAGTGGAATGAACTGAATGGAGAGAATCTGGTACTAGGGATAGCTAAGCTCTTCTTTTTTAACCTAGCAGAGAAGTTCTCAATGGTGTAAATGTTGTATCACACAATAGCCATTTGTCAAAATAATAAAAAAATATGAAAAATCATTGCAGAGGTATGGCAATATTCAAGAAATAAGATCTTAGAGACAGGAAATGAGCAGCTTCTAAAATTAGGGTGAAAGAAATATGTTAGATGCAGAAGGTGCTTGAATCAACTAAATAATATGTAATCATTGTTGATTGAATATAAATAATCTAGGCAGAATTTATAGTAGAAGACTGTGTCTTACTGATTTATTCATTTTCTTCAGATATACCAATATTGTATTAGAAACTCCTCTCGTCATAAAGTAAAAGGATAAATTCCCAATTAAATATCAAAAAGAGACAATTGTTTCAAACGAGTACTTCTTCTCAAAAATTCATTTTTTAAAAATGACATCTTTTTATTTATTTATTTATTTTTATTGTTGAGAGTATTACAAACGTCCCCCATTTTGCCCCCTTTGCCACCTGGCTCTGGCCCCACCCCAGGCCCTCCCCTCACTGTTGTCTGTGTCCCTGGGCTATGGACATATGCATATATATTCTTTGGTTAATCTCTTCCCACCCTCCCCCCACCTTCCCTCTGAAATCTGTCAGTCTGTTCCCTGGGTCCATGTCTATGGTCCCTTTTCGTTCATCAGTTTATTTTGTTCATTAGATTCCACATACAAGTGAGGTCATGTGATGTTTGCCTTTCTCTGACTGGCTTATTTCACGTAGCAGAATAATCTCCAGGTCCTATTCATGCTGTCCCAAAGGTAAGAGATCCTTCATAAATTCATATTGCAAGGTGCGAAGTCACTTAACCGAACACAATGTAGTTCATTACAGGAGAATGCTATTTAATTACAGTGATTCAGTACCTAGAAAAAAATGAAGATTTTCCTTAGAGAGAAGGCAAGTATAATGAGTGATCTGGACAATCACTTTGGGACTATCAGGATGAGGATTTCAGATGGTCCACAGGACTAATAAAACTTTTAACACATTTTTAAAATCAATAACAATGAATACAATGGTCTGTTTTCTGTACTACCAAAGCATTTTAAATAACTCTCTTACCAAACCTAACACTTTGCATTGTCATTGCTCTGTTTGCAGCCTGATCTCCTGTTAGACTACATGGTCTGCAAGGGCAGGGATGGCATCCTTTGACCTACCCTAACTTCATAACAGAGGTGGTTCTGAAATCTTTGTATGTAAAGCTTTTTGCTGAGACTCCTGTCGAGTAATAGCACATCTGGCAGCTTTTTTTTCCCACTGGTCAATTAAAACTTGAAATGATTTTCTTTGTTCCTCAAGATCTGGTAAGTCTGGCAGTGAACAGGACCATGAGTTTCCACATGAGTTAAAACCTCTAACTTCCCTTCTTTGTGCTCATTGCTCATTCAAATTAGTCTCTAATTCTCATCCTACTACCTTTTGGCTTCTGATCACCTAGGAGAGATCCTGCTTCAAGATTCCTTGTCTTTAAAATCTCGTTCCTTGGCAACTTTGAAACATAGAATATAATATTCTCACCATTAAAAGAACGATAATTATGTGATGTGATTTAGTTTGGGTTACTGTGATAATCATTTTGCAGTGTATAAATGTGTCAAGTCATTTTAAACTTACACAGTGTTATATATCAATTATACCTTAATTTTCAAAAAGCCGCAATAACAAAACAAATGCTTGTTTGATGCCTGTGATCTTTTCTGACTTAGAACATTGTTACCCCCACAGCCCTCTCACCTTATCCCCCATCTGGTAAATCCTGTATGAACTCTGTACTTTGAACATATTATTTTAGTCTGCTAACCTTTTCCTGCGGTGATGCCTCACCAGTTGTTTCTCTGATCATCTCTCCAAAATGTTTTTGACTTAGTTCTTTTACTTCTTAAAGGCCTTGGCATGCTCTGAGTAATAACAGGTTTTGTGAATGAATGGGCTAAAAGAGTAAACAAATGGTACATCTTTACGAATGTGTTTCAAAAATTTACAAGTTATATTTACTCTTGATTTTCCAAGAAAGTCTTCCTCTAAGAAATATAATTTATATCCTTTGTTCCTCCCCCTGAATATAATACTAACTTCTATCATGTAAATGAAGATCAGTTGTAGTAAAAACACACAAAGTATGCCAGATGTGGGTCTTTGTCAATTCTGACTGTGACATCTAACAAGTGATAAAAAAATATATACAATTATGAAAGTTGTGAAGTCTAATCAAAATTTTTGTAAGTGCAAAATACTTTTCCTGAAATCACCAAATATAGTGGGGTTGACAACAGTTTAAAAGATAACATTTAGCCCAGCCTGTGTGGCTCAGTTAGTTGGGCACCTTCCTGAGCACCAAGAGGTCACTGATCAATTCTGGGTCAGAGCACATTCCTGGGATGCAGGCTCAAATCCCTGTACCCATGCAGGAGGCAACCAATCAATGTTTCTCATTGATGTTTCTGTCTCTCTTTCTCTCTCTCCCTAAAAAACAAAAACATATTTTAAAAAAGTAAAATAGAACAATATGTAAACGGGGCACCGAACTCTGCTTGGAGGGTGTCAGGGAAATGCATGCAATCTGACCTACCTGAGCTCTTCTTAATTCTCCTCTGCAGCAGCCATTGCCTCACCACGGGTCCCTAGTATGACTGGTTTTCTCGGTGTTCGGTGAACTCTTTGAAGGGCTGTCAGGTTCGGAAGTAATGCAATTTGGTAGTGGAGGCAGCCGTGTGAGCTGAGTAACTAATATAATGAACTAAGCAGCGGACATGAAGGCCAAACCGTAGCAGTAGATATAGAGGCTACATGAGAGACACTGGAAGACAAATGTGAGTGATGTATTGGTGAACTGCTGGTGTAGTTAATGAGAAAGAAATAATATGGACTGTCTCCTAGGTTTCGACTTGATGACTGTAATACCGTGTAAGGCATGCTTGCTCTTATGAAAGATATGAGCACCTCAAAAGCTCTTTTTATTCATTACAATACAATCTTAAGGACATACTTAATTTTGTTAAGATTTGTCTAGGGGGCAAAAGGAGAAACATCTGTAACAAAAATAAATTAATTGATTAAAAAAAGATATTTTAAAATTGACTTCTAGAGAGAGAGGAAGGAAGCAAGAAAGAGAGAGAGAGAGAGAAACATCAATCGGCTGCCTCCTGCATGCCCCCTACTAGGGATCAAGCCTGCAATGTGGGCATGTGCCCTGACCAGGAATCAAGTTTTTGGTGCACACAGGATGACTCCCAACTAACTGAGCAATGTGGGTTGGGGCCTACTTAATTTTTTTAAGATTCAATTTTATGGTTAAATATGATGGTGGGTTACTAAATGTATAGGTTCATATGCTTACGTTAGCTGCAAAATATAGTCTCTCATTTAAATCAACAGATTGCCTTATTTACACCAACCTGAGCTTGCCTTATTTAGACCTCTTGACATAGGAGGCGCTTACTAAAGAATAACTTATTTGCTTCGAATTTTGAAAATGATGAATAGGATACAATAAATATTCTTATAAGGACACTAGATCTATTGGATTAGAGTTCCACCCTTATGACCTCATTTAAGCATATTACCTCTTTAATGAACCTATATCCAAGTCTTCAAATACAGATGCATTCTAATCTATAGGGTTTTTTGCTTCAACATACAAATTTGGGGAGGGCACAATTCAGTCCATAATAAGTTTAGTATTTTCTGAGCTGGTATTAAAATTATTACAGATCATTTTAGAATTCAAAGACCTTTCTATTCTATTTCTTTTATTTTCTTTGTGTTTTTTTTTCCCTCCTAGTTAAAAAACGTTAGTGCAGAAAAGACATTTGCTGTTCAAGAAAATTGTTTCTCAGATTATAAGAGTCATGAAATCCCACCGAGGTAGAACATGAAGAGAAATCTGGGACGCAAGCTCTGTCTGGAACTGCTGTTTATGCCCATCCATCCTGTGTGTCTGTTACACACTCCAGATGCCAAAGGCATTGGATTTTATTATTTTGCTCACCTTGTCTCTGAATATTAATTACTCTGAGGTCGTAGCCATAGAGTTTTCTTGGTGGTCTAAAAATTTCTCTTGAGCTTAAAGGGAAAACCAACAACAAAAACAAAAACTTATCCCCATTTCAAAATAAATTTTCCGGCAGTGCAATTGAGTTATTATTAACAGACAATAAAAGTCCACTTTTACCTGCTGCTGTTGGACAGCGGACTAGAGTATTTGCTAAATTGACTACGCTTTGATATCACAGCCCATGACAGCATTGGTTAAGTTTATTCCTTGGAAGCAATCAGGGATTGCTTTCATTCTTTGTTCATTTCCACACAATAAAGGGCCTTGAACAGAATTATGATATATTGCTAGTCAATTATGAGGTCTAAAATGTTCTATTAGAACATCACTCAGTACCAATATTTTACCCAGTACTAAGAGATATATTTATTTGTGCAATTTTTAAAATACTCTTATTGACAGGAGAAAAACAAGCATTGTTTTGTTTTGTTTTTTAAGTTCCCTAACTAGCATCATCTTCCTGGTAAGAGCAAGTGGGCTTACACTGTAGGACTCCTTCATCTATCTTGTGTCCTGAGTAGAAAATGTTATCACCCCACTGGCTGTGACAGTTATGTTAGATTTTGTAAGGTTATCTGACAAAAATTTAGACCAACTGTCAGAGTGGGTTCTGATTTGGGGCTAAGAAGACATATTTATTGTGACTTTTTAAGACGTAGACTGGATATTTGAGGCTCAAAGGGAAATCTAGGGCTAGACAAGCATCTTAAAGTCACATCATATGATGAGCAAGGAAAAGTCCAGGTCAAAAAGTTGAGTACCTGGCTGCCATTAACAAATCATCAAACAACAAGTGCTGGCGAGGGTGTGGAGAAAAGGGGACTCTAGTACACTGCTGGTGGGAATGCAGACTGGTGCAGCCACTATGAAAAACAGTATGGTATTTCCTTAAAAAACTAAAGATTGATCTGCCATTTGACCCAGTGATCCCACTCCTAGGAATATACCCTAAAAAGCCTGAAACACCAATCAGAAAGAATATATGTACCCCTATATTCATAGCAGCACTATTTACAATTGCCAAGATCTGGAAACAGCCCAAGTGTCCATCAATAGATGAGTGGATAAAAAAACTGTGGTACACATATACAATGGAATTCTATGCAGCCATAAGAGGGAAAGATCTCTTGTCCTTTGAGACGACATGGAGGGACCTGGAGAGTATTATCCTAAGCGAAACAAGCCAATCAGAGAAAGACAAATACCACATGATCTCACTTATCTGCGGAATATAATGAACAAAACAAGCTGAGGAACAAAATAGACCCAGACACATGGAAGTGGGGTGCAGACTGACAAACCTCAGAAGAGGTGGATGTGGGGGGAGGGAAGAGATAAACCACAGAACTTTTGTGCATGTATGTGTAAACAAGGACATAGACAATAATGCTGGGAACAGAGGTGGGATTGGGAGGATGGTGTCAATGGGGGGAAAAAAGAGAAACTCTGTAACAAAAATAAATGAATTAAAAAAAAAAAGTTAAGTACCTAGTGGGGATAAAATGTGTTACCAACATGAGGTCCACTGTTATATTTTCAGAGAGAAGTGCAAATTGGAAATCACAAATCAAAATGCAGTCAGTCTTTAAAGATTCCATCAGATAGGTAATATGAGTTATGTAAATCTGCCAACAGGTATTATGGCCCTGTTACTAGACTAATAGGATGTAATTATCTGGGGGGATAAAGAGAAATTTGTTTGCAAAGCTCCTAGACTAGGGCTTATCATCAGCAACAAAAGTAAGAAAAAGTATATTTTTATAATTTAGCAGTATAATCAGATTCATGTTAGCTGCAGCAGGAGTAACTTGATGTCAAGTCATAGAATATTTGATTACATATTATATCAGCCTAAGACTGAAGGTCAAACTTAATGGAGTATGAATGGAGAATTGGGTAGCATTTGGCAGACACAAAGATGAAAGAAAGAGAAAAGATAAGAAAGATCTAAGAATTTTTGAAAACCTATCATAGCATATGCCATTTTGGGAAGTTTTCCAAGTGCATTGTAATATTTTCCTGCGCAGTACCCTCCAGATGGTATCTCTTGAGCAAAGCAAATCTTACAGCGATAAGGCTTCAGTTCAAGTAGAGTGCTTTGATGTGGTAACATCTACTTTTCATTAGAGAAGTGAAGGATTTGTTTCTAATGGGAATGCTGTTCATACTGTGTTGGCAAAGAGGTTTTCCTCCCAACGGGGTTAGCAAAACAGAGAAAGCAGCAGCTGAAAATTGCTGCAGAGTTTCCCATTCACAAAACTTGTGCTCCTGGCACAAAGTTTCTACTGGGGCTCTGTTTATAGAGAAATAAGGGACCAAGATTTCAAAGGGAAGTGTGGCCTGGAGAGAGCACACTGTACAAAAAACTTCCACAAATGGCTTGGAGATGTTGTTCACAGTTCCCACGACAGGACCTGAGATTATGAAGACTACAAAAACCCCAGTGAAGTTCAGTTGTGGTGTTCCGAAGCTGGGAGCAAGGGCCTCCAGAGAAGTAAGTCTTTCAATGTGCAGCAGAGCCCCTTTGGCTTCGTTAGACTAAGACGAAATTCAGGTTTGATTATGACAAATCATCACTGTCATAAATAGTCTTCACTGTGACTGTAACCTGCAGATCCTGGGCATCCCCCTCCCTTCCCAGAGCTCCTCGGACCTTTTCCAACTGCTGTCCTCTTTGATTCTAGACCTTTGACAATTCACTTTCCACAGGAAATCTAGAGTGACTATTACAAAGGAGAATTAGACTGTAAATCTGCAGTGAGAAACGATTTCGTGTTTCTCAGTGCATTAAGAATAAATGCTTATTTTATACAATGACCTAAGCAGCAAGGGGTGAGCCCACAAGGGTTTTTTCATGGTTAATGTCTACTACTCATGGTAATTTCTTTTCCCTGGACACATGATCAAGTTCTGAATACAACTTTGTTTGCACACAGATGCGCGCACACACACACACACACACAAAGACACACACACCACTGTTTCAAAAAGAGAAACCCCTTCACCTTCCTGCCCCGTATAACTGACCAAAAGCACAGCAGCTGTCATCTAACCATGACGAGAAAAGACAACTTGCTAAGAGTGATAGAACCCAAAGAGAGGAGAACCATGGGTTCTTAATGATGCTGTTGAGCTACTGAGCCAATATTGAAATTTTTTCTTCTGGAGACATGAAAAATATATACCGGTCAATGGCACTCTTCATTGTGTTTCCTGACACTTCCAGGTTAACTCATTCCAAACTGACTCTTCTTTTCCAGTGTTACAGTGAGAATGAAAGAAGCTAATCTTTCACTCACTGCTTTTCACACGGCTATAAGCTCAGCTATACATTCTTACATAAAAATCTGTGGTGTAGATGTGAATGGGTAATATAAACCTGATTACAAATGGTACACCACTTTGTGGTTTTATATGACACATATCAGTCATCATTTCTTGTGAATTGTAGATTCCAGTTTTCCAGAGGTTATTCCAGAACAAATATTAAGAACTTCAGGCCTTCTCCTGGTATCCACATTTCTGGGCCTGAAGAAGATTATTGGTCTTTGTATGCAATTATTGTTCACTGACAAAAGAGCTATTGTGAAGGTTGTTCACCAGCAAGGTGACTAATTTTAATATATCAAATATTTGTTCAGTTCAGTATTAATTCATGTATCATATATTCATGTATCATTAATTCATGTTCAGTTCATGTATCATATATTAATACATGACGAGAAACATCAACTATTTTTCACCTACAGCTGATGATTAAATGAGTATGTCAGTGCCTTGGTTTAGAACATTGTAGCAAATGACCCCAAGGCTTCAATTAAGTAATACCAGAGGATACTGTAATTTTACACAAATTAACAATGATACCTTTATTATCAATGGAGAACTTTCATTGCCTCTGTGATCATGCTTTCATGTCTTCAACATCTGTCTTCTCATTAGTGATTCAGTACGTTCTCGTCTATAAGCTTAGGAAAGCAACCCTCTGTGCTTAGTTCTTCAGCTGCCAATACTGTAGTTTACGGGTTTTGCTTTGCCACTTCTATCAATAGACTTATTAAGTTCAAATGAATGCATTTCCTTTCCTTCAGATACTTTTATTGAAGACAATGCATTATAGAAGTACCTGATTATTATGTGTGAATATTTTCCCAAATAGATTATTTAAGAGGGTGTACTATAATGCTATGGAAATTGTTAATACTTCCCTAAACCTATTTTATCCTTTTATGTATATATATATATATATATATATATATATATATACACACATATATATATACTAACACTTTACACATCCTTTATTCAGGAAAAGGAGAATATTCTTGATGGGGAATATTTCATGATGGCAAGAACAAAGGAAAAAGATGGACGGACAATAAGGGAAGTTGATTATGTATGCAGAAGAGGATATAAGTGTCAGCTGAAACCAACTTCTTTCTTATTCAAGTTCAAATTCTGCCTTTTGTTTATAAATTATTTCTGACTGCTTTTTACTAACATTCATCATTTTCTCCCTTGACTATGTCAGTACATTGTATCATATTGTCAGGCTTCCAATAACATATTTGCCTTCTTGGGTTCTTCCATATACCATGTTATCATTGAAATGAAAAGCTAGGTTTTGATTTATCTGCTATCTTTATTGTCTTATTTACCAGTAGCAATTTGTAAATGCTAAATAGAAATAGTTGCATTGAGTTATGCGCTTTGTTAGTTAATAATTACTTCATTATTCTTTTTTCTTCCTAAATTTCCTGTTATTTCTTCTTTCCAATGTTGAAAAGCATTTTTCATTTGTAAAGCATTTATAGAGACCTTCATTTCCTATTAGTATTTGGAGAGGTAGATGCAAACTGTTCTTTCATATCCTTTCTGAAATTTGAGTCTAAATTCATTTCTAAAATGTTTTTATTTCTCTGTGTCATAAGAATGTTTTTATTTGGATGAATGTTTTTATTTTATTTTTATTCAGATTTTTCTACTGTAGAAAAAATAAAGGTAATCTAAAGAATTGTAATGTTTTTAAAATCTATAGATATAAAATATATTATAACTAAATATTTTATGTACTGGATCAAAAACTAGAAATCACTAAATATATAAGGAAATAGGACTGATGAATTAAAATTCATATAGTTCAGTCATTTAATATGATGTTTCAGAAAAACAATTACTAGTTTAGAAAATTGTATTTCATTAAGTATTACCTTAAAAAATCAGTGATGAAAAAAATGTGACATATAGTTTTATTTTTTCTGGAAATATACATGTAAATATGCATAAGAATAGAATAAGATGAGAATTTATGCAATAAAATGTTAACATTGGTTACCTGACTGGGGGGCTATTGGATTTCTTCTGTTCATTTTCCTTTTTTTGCTATTTGTATTTTCTAAAATGTTTCTCAATAAACCTTAATTACTTTTATAATAAGAAAATAGAGAGAACAACCTTTACTATTAAATATCTGAGAGGTCAAAATGAAACAATTCAGAAATAATTTTATTGAGATGCAGTTCTTCAGAGGACAGATCCATGTTGATCATTAACTTTAATTCCCCAGATAGCAGCTGTATGTTGTCTTTTAACTTATGCCCCCAGTCTTGGTCTTCAGGTCTCTGTCATATCACGTCACATAATTTTGAACTGTGTTCTTCAGGGAACATATATTAAAGAAAGATCATTTTTTCACACAGAGAAAACATTTGGGAAACCCAGGGCTTTTTTGCTTTCCGAGTGAATAGGAAATGTTGTTCAGTGTAACAGTGTTGCGTTAGAATTCACCTCGGGCTGCCTCCGTCAATGGCTGCGATTTGATGCAGTTGCGGAGGACGTTCCTGATTGATTTATCTTGCTTGGAGCTACTAAAAACTATAGGCTGCCAAATGTTTTGGGAGAAATCATATTGGGGAGGTGGAGTCTTAGTTCAGAGGGTAAAAAGCAGTTTTGACTAGTGATTTTTGTTTTCTTTGCTCAAAGCAATCACCATAAAATCTGCTAATGGATGTCATCTATTGACAGGAGTGATAAGAAGTAGTCATTTGTGCTTTTTTGTCGTTTTGGGCACTGATTTTTTTAACTTCAATTTTCATCAGCTTCCTTTCAAAATGTCAACTATCAGGGTGGTTTTCCATTCAGTTCTTCCTAACGAGCAGCAGAGGAGACTAGGTCCTGCAATGATGAGGTCAGTTTCTAAGAGAAAAGAATGTTTTGACTAAGATACTTTATCAGCTGAGTCTATCATTTTTGTTATTACACATGCTTTTCCATATCTTATTTTATCGTTGAAGTATCATTATTTTTTGTCCTTTATACATCTTGCGGTTGTGTGAGTTTTTCTCTAATGAGAAAACCATCGTGTCAATTTAATTCATTGCACATTGACTACTGGAGGACTAGTGTGGCAAATAGTCTGCCTGTGTTAGTCCTTTAATTAATTCTATGGGTTGGTGTTCATATTCATATTGATGAGACAGTTACAGCTATGCAATATTAATCACCAACACTGTATTCGGCCTCAGTAAATATAATTCACTCTGCAGTTATTTTTATTTTAAGAATGCCATTTATATATTATTATATATATATTATTACTGTGAGTCTTCCAATCAATTGAATAATTTAACTTTTTTTTTTTTTTAATAACATCAGTTGTATTAAACTGACTACTTGTGAAATGACTCTCTTGAAGAATTCTGTAATGGTCATATCTTAAGTAAAAAAAAATAATAATAATTCAACAATTCCAAAGCAGACACTAAGTAAAATATCCAGATTTTTTTTTCATTCCATCGCTCCTACATTGTTCAGCCTCGTCAAATTACAAAATACTCCATGTACAGAGTTAGCAACTGAATTACACTATTCTAAAATGTGGCCTGGAGAGTGAATGGATCTTTGAGAAAACACACTGACTATAAAATGTTTGTAACATTTTATTGTTTACTCTTCGCCTCTGATATAACGGAAAGAGGAGTCAAAGATGACAAAAGCCTACTTTGCTCCTCATAAAAAGTGAAATATGGATGCATTTATCAGTAATATTCCAAGACGGGATGAGATAGTATCATGCTCAAAGGACTCGTGACTGCAGAAATATCAACATGGCTACGACGCTGTGAGACGGATTTGCTATTAATTCGGACACATTATATTGTGGGGATGTACTGAGGAGTAAGTCAGAATGGATAATTAAAACTTTATTCTGTGTAAAAGTACAGAAACAAGGAATCACTCTTCAGACTTTTATGTTATTTTTTGACAGTATGCAGATAACTTCAGACGCTGGCTTGAACTGCCAAAAGAATATATATTTTTTTCAATGTAACTCAAGAGGAAGATAAAATTTGCTTTGAATATGACATTTATATGCCAGTCTTTGATTTAAATATGCAGAGGTTGAAGACATGTTTGCGGAAAGTGGCAATCCAGCATGTTTTGAAGCATGATGTCCCATTGATGTTCAAAATGATGTGGATGGAATCAATTAGGAGAAACAAGTGAGTTTCTAGACATACTTGGAAAAAGCTGCAGAGTTGCTTAGTAACCTGATGTTATACTTCATTTTCCCACAGAGCTGTAACGCTGTCAGAGTTGCTAATGGGGCACTCAACAATGAATCATACGTCATGTGCTCTGTCAAGAACATGCCCACATTAAATGTCAGACCCCACCCCACCCCACTGTCAGAAGCGGTGTATATACATGCTCAGTTAAACATGGAGCAGGACAGTGATCAGGGAATAGGACTTCAAATTGTGCTTTGACTTAAAACTCTTATTTATTTCTTTACATACATTATGTCACCATTAATCAATGTATCCATGTATCTGCCATAGTGCTGGAGAGACATTCATTCAAGGGTTCCAACCTGCCGTATGGCTTGCATTCACTGGCTCCTCTCTGGCACAGTTTACTTGAGTCTACACACTGTATGTTTTGCATTTTAGATTTCACACATGAAGCCACAAACAGAGTTGCTTTTCCTTGGCATTGTCCAGAAAGTCATCCATCCACTCATGTTCTCTTCTAGAGGAACCATACTTATTGAACACTTTAAATATTTTTAATGTCTCCTGTGCAGATAAATGCAGGCCCATACGTGTAAACGAAAATGTGGATATAATATAACTCAAAATGTAGTACTGATGCTCAAGAAACATTTGGACCTAGGACTTGTAACAGCCTGTATATTTTTTTTCAATTTTATAAATTCTTTATTTTTTATTTTAATTTGCCAGGAAAGAAAATATTGAGAAATGCCAGGACACCATCCCTGAACTGCAAGAATTGGGATTTGCGATTTCACAAGCAGTGGAAGAAAAGGAAAGTAGAGATACATTAACTGACTACCTCCATCAGTAAGAACTCAATGACAGGTCTCGATTTTCAAGTTAAAGATTTAAAAAGAAGAAAATCCCCCATTATCTCCTACTCAGAGTTATTTGACACATGATCATTAAATTATTAATTCTTATATCATTTTTGTGAGATATATTGGGAACAATCATTCTCATTTTTACAAGTTGAAGATTGTATAAAATTCTGGTTAATAGCCTAGCACATAGCTGTATCTTAGGAATATCATAAAGAATTACCTGTAACATTTTTTAGAATTCTTATACCTACTATAATCAAGTCTCTGGTAAGAACCATCAGTATGTTTAGTAACAATAAATAAATAAATAAATAAATAAATAAATAAATAAAGTAACTTTATTTATGTTCCGCATCACTGACGGTGCGTAGGCCTGTTTCCAACAGTCTCCACACTTGGATGTTAGAACTAGAAATGCAAGAGTAACATAGCTTTCGTTAAGACAAAAAAATAAGACATATAAGAATAATAAGAATATAGGAGATTCTTTAAAAAGGGAGATAGAAAATGTAAGAGATAAAGAGAAAAACACAAATCGCCAGTTCTTTCTAGAAAATGTTACCATAAAATGCTTCTGTGATGAGAAAACAGCCATGTTATGAGTTGCCACCCTGGCAGTTCAGTATGACATCACTGCTCACAGCCAGGGTCTGGGCATGTACACCAGGACCCCAGTTTTGTATGACATTGCTGCTCACAGCCAGGGTCTGGGCATGTACACCAGGACCCCAGTTTGGTATGACATCACTGCTCACAGCCAGGGTCTGGACATGTACACCAGGACCCTAGTTTGGTATGACATCACTGCTCACAGCCAGACTCTGGACATATACACCAGGACCCCAGTTCAGTATGACATCACTGCTCACAGCCAGGGTCTGGACATGTACACCAGGACCCCAGTTTGGTATGACATCACTGCTCACAGCCAGGGTCTGGACATGTACACCAGGACCCCAGTTTGGTATGACATCACTGCTCACAGCCAGACTCTGGACATATACACCAGGACCCCAGTTCAGTATGACATCACTGCTCACAGCCAGGGTCTGGACTTGTACCCCAGGACCCCAGTTTAAAATTCCCACCACAGGTTTCTGTCTTGTTTTTCCCAGGGCACTTTTTTTAAATAATCACTCAGATTTGAGCTGGGGAAAGACTAGTAACCTCCACCCTAACCACCTTATACATAATAAGTGCTGCCACCTGCTCTCTCTCTCCTGCTCACTGGTGACCTGGGACAAACTTCTGTCTTCCCCTGGCTTACTGCATCCCCTGTTCTGGGATTTTCCCTATTTGGGAATCCGTAAGTAATAAATCTGGTCACTTTACTGCCTTTGTGTGAGTATATTGAAACTTCTTCAATCAAAATGAGCAGAAGATTTTCACTTCCTGAAAGTGGGAGCTACTTTCTAGGCCAACGGAGCTGCTACCTGCGGACCCTCCTCACCTCCCGCCCCGTGTGGGTGGCTTATTCCTCTTCATTTCCTCATTCAGCCTGTGGTAATCTGTGTGTTCTTAATACACCAGCTCTGGGTTTTCCAACACAGCTTCACACTATGTTCATCCTTGGAGGAAAAAAAAAGACACCCTTAAAAATCAAGAGATATAAAATAATGTTTGACACTGATTTTATTTTTGTTATCCTTTGAACATCAAAAAATGCAAAGAAGGCTATTGAAGTATTAATCACCACACAAAAAGGGTCAAGGTCATAGTGGCCCAGCAGGCTGGAAATCACTGATTCTGATGTCATTGTAGTCTCACTCTAACTGTGATTTAGAAGCATGTTGTAGGGTTATACAGCTTATCAATGAACTCTGCAACTAGCTAGTAATTCACAAGTGATGGCTATTCCAAGCATTCAGTTTGACCCTCACTGGCCTCAGAGAGTATATTCATGCAATCTGCAAGACCAGAACGAAGAGCAACCACTGCACTTGTTGCTCTTATAGAGAAGTGCACACACACACACACACACACACACACACACATCCCACTCACACACACACCACTCTTTATCCATCTATAAATGCATAAGTGCCCTGTCATGAAATGTATATACCTGACTCTCTTAGTCATGTATTTAAAAATTGAACTATTTTGTGGTAGTGAGTGTCACACAAATGAGAATAAAAGTTTCTACAATTAAGTTTGAACATTAGACAGTTGCTATTCAATGGCAGAAGATCAACTGTGATATATGCCACCCTCTCTGATTTACAGGTTGATTTTTGACCTCAGCCCAATCAAACAGGAGTCAGATATAGACTCTAATATTTATTTTCTCCAGAAATCCATTGCACTTGCCTTTTCAGATTTTTTTTTTTCTGCCAGGGATTGGAGATTTTAATCCCACATTTCACAGTGCATAAATTTGCATAAATCTAGTGGATAATTTCTTTCACCAAATTTCTTCCTTCTTTCCTCCTCTGATTCTCCCATCATAAGCTGAAAGATGTGTGAGGGATTCCAGAACAGCTGGACTGGGTCTGGACCGGTTGTTTGGGCGTGAGGACTTTTCAGAGAAGTGCATCTGTTCCGTTTACAGGGGATCTTACAGCATAACGATCACATGAATCATTTTCAGCCTCATAGAAAGTACACAAAGTTGGCGTTTTTCATCCCATTTCACAAAGGCAAGGTCCATAGCTCAGTGAGTTCAGTTAACATTTCTGAGTTCACAGAGCTAGTAATTGTGGAGGCAGAATTGTTAGTCTTATCTGTCTGGCAGCAAATGTGCATGCTCTTCCCACGGTATCAGGTTCCCCTCTGAGGGGAAAATGAGAAGAAAAAGCATTGCTAATAAACATAAGTTTAATTTTTAATTGTAAGATCATTAATAATACTAAGCAAATGAGAATTATACTTGAAATAATCAGCCATGATTTTATTCCTAATATGGAATCTCCATGGTGTCATTCATCTCAAATGTCATCAAATATGAATATTAGATTGTGACATGCAGGTTCTGTAAACTCTGACATTAATAGGACTACTATATAATTCATATATATTAACTTGGATTTGAGTTAAAGTATATGGACTTATATTTATTTTTAAATTTTACGATATCGATTAATGCCACGAAAAGTGTCTCCACGGGTTTTAAGCTTGTCTAAATATGAGTTTTTCTACTTATTTATATGAGAAATTTTGTAAACTGAAAGCTGCATCCTTGTCTTGATTTTCAAGAAAAAATAAGTCAAATTTTATACCTCTCCCCAAATTTATCATGTTAAGAATCTTGAGGAAAGTTAATTGCTATAAATTGCTGTTTCCAAGTGTTTGTGTGTGAGAAAGAAAATGTTGGCTTTGCCCTGGCCGGTGTGGCTCAGCGGTTAGAGCGTCGGCCTGCTGTCCAGAGAGACCCGGGTTTGGTTCCCGCTAAGGGCATGTACCTCGGTTGCAGTTTGTTCCCGGCCCTGGTTGGGTCGTGTGGGAGGCAGCCACTCGATGTGTCCCTTTCACGTAGATGTTTCTATCTCTCTCTCTTCCTCTCTCTCCCTCCCACTCTATCTGAACAAAAAAATGGCAAAAAATGGAAAAATGTCCTCGGGTGAGGATAAAAATAAATAAATAAATAAATAAATAAATAAATAAATAAATAAATAAATAAATAAATAAAATAAACTTGAAAATGTTGGCTTTGCTCCTCACTTGTTATTTGTGTTATAATATTTCCACAACCATGAAAATTTCTACTTTGTATCTGACTTTTTAGGATAAACATAATATAAATATAAATGAATTACATAAATCCATATAAACTGTGCTATACAATGCACCAAACACAGCTGCTATCATTAGGATCCATATAGTTCTAAGAACTCTGAAGTCACCAGTGAGGAAGAAAAATAAAGTATTTTAAGGCCAGAGCAACAGAGAACCATGAAGAAGATCGTGCCCTAGAGACTTTTAATTAGTTACATGTCTGTGCTTTTAAAACCCAGTACTGCATATTTATGATTTCAGTAAAACACAGAGCCATGAAATTATTGGTTTCGCCTAATCTGATTATTGGTCATTGTATGATTAACAGATTGTAAACAAAACCTGAAATATAAATTCGGTTATAGATTATACAATGTCTCTATGATGCTAATGAAATGTGGATTATAAAAATATCTGGTTATTATATTGTTTAATTAGTCCACACCATGCCACAGTAAGTCAACTTTATCATTTTTTTATAATAGTAAACTTCCAGATGACTTTTGTTTGACTATTGAACTTTTGGTATACCTATACCAATTTATCTTTTTTTGTTTTTAAAATTAATCTCCAAAATTGAAGAATATTTATAGATGTGGAATTACTTCTTTTTATATTAGTAAAAAATATAAGTCTAGCCTACATATGTATATATGTTATGATTGTCAGTAATATTTTTAAATTAGGCCACTTAGTATTAGAAAACTATCTTAATGTTTGATGTTATGTAGTTAGTAAGATAAAAGGAATAATTTACACCTAGGACTTTTGACTCCTACTTTCAATTGGGTACTCCCTTATTCTACTTGCTGGAGCTACTCCTAGCTTACAACTGTACTTGTTTATATGATGTGTTTAAAAATATATTTTGTATGTATCATTTCCTTTATACTGTGATTTTATATAGACCGCATAACTTAAATTACTATTAAGACAAGCTTTTTATAAAGTAATATTTTCTACAGGAACTGGGTAAATTGTAAAGTTGTTTGTTGTTCTTTTCCATAATATGTAGTGTGTGTGTAAAACACATAGAATATATATGGTTCTAATATAAATTTTTCAAAAAGTTAGTAGATTAATGAATTGCTGGTTGAAATCTCCTGGAGGAGTTTTCCAGTAGAAATTCAAAACATGAATTAAAATTAAACCTCCCTGTAGTCATTCAATAGTGTAAAAAAAAAAAAAAAGGTGATTTAACATTAGATCTCCATTATGAAGTTTATCTCTGAAATTAGGATTGACTTCCAACAATTGAAATACAATCAAAGATTCCTGTCATCCTGTCATGCAAAGTCAAAAAATGAATAGACTGTCTTTATCATCTAGTATGTCTGGTGGATTTTCTTCCTCATCAGACTTTAATTCTGTCACAGCATTTATTCAATTTGTAATCTCAATCTCTCTCTCTCTCTCTCTCTCTCTTCCCACCCCCTTCCTTTTCTTACTTGTGTGTAATAAGGACATATGTTTTACTTCTCTTATTAACGGGGAGCTAAATTAACATGTGCTGAAAAAAATAAACACAAACTGTGTGATTATCGTGAAATATTTTAGCAAGAAGAATATTATTATGTAGCAGATGCTTTTACTGTTTCTGAATTGGTAGTTTTGAATAAATTATTTACTTCTAAAATTATGTTACCACAAGAATCCATATTAGATCATTTCTAATCATTCTTTATATATGAGAAAAGTAAACATTAAGAGAAAACCTTAATATAAATATTTATAACTATTTATTTAAAAAGAAATAAAATTAAAGATAAATGATTAGTTAAATTTTAAAAATATCTAACTGAATGGAAAGAAAATTGTTTTTAATTGTAGTCTAACCTTTTAAATTTCAAATAAAATAGAAGATGAAGATAATTTAAAAAATAATATGTTTACCCCATTGTAATTTTAATGATAATACAAGTTCATTATTCTTTACGTTGGACATTTGCTTCAGTTTTTTTAATTTACGTTTCAGGATTGTTGAAAATAAAATTCTACCTCAACAGTAACCTCCTGGAAAAGTACACTTGCAAAGTCAGCCAATAGATGGCGCTAACCAGAGCGTCTGCTGTAACGCCGCAAGTCTCTAAAGCCTGAGCTTCCTTGAAATGGATTCAGTCAGCTTTTAGTGAGTGTCCTAATAACCTCAATGTAATGCATATCTTAAATGAGCAGTCGTAGAATGTGTTCTAAAACTCATCAAGTTTTATTGGGAGCCTGATAGGTTTTATTTCTGGCTGCACAGGTACAGTGAATCATAGGGAGCAGCGGAGGAAAAAGTTCAATGAGGATTCAACCTTGAGTCTTTCTGCTCTGTGGAAGTCCCAATTAGGAATAAGACACATATATTAGATTTATACTGTGTCTTTTATCCATAAAACCTAAGCTGATATATATAGTACCAACTAAAACAAATAACATCCTTTGAAAGGTTAATCATAACTCTGGACAGAAAGGTAGGGATGGAGAAACTCACTTGCTTAAATTAGTCTAATGGGGAAAGATCGGGTGACATTACGAAATATTATTATGGGAGAGAGAAAGAAACGAATGCGGCTTAATGAAGATTCAGGAAAGAATGTGGAGCTGCAGATTTACAGAATCGTAGAAGGGTCTCTAAATGTCATGGTGCCATTGCCCCTGCCCTCGGCGTGATTCACAGCCACAGCGTATATGTGAAGCAAATAGATTTTAAATGTCTGTCCGAGGAAAATTTATTTAAAAGTTGTATAATTTTGCCCAAAAGTTTATCATTTTGTTATTACAGGGGAACATGTACTGTAAATGTTGAGAAACTAATTTTAGACATCATTTGCCTAAATTTGAACGAAGATTGGCTCGTTCTAAAATAAAGTACGCCAGCTCTCTTAACAGGAGATTTTACAATTTGAATATTTAAGTGCCTTATTCTTAAATATATCTCAGCATTTATCACTAGATAGAAAACACATGCATACATTTCATTTGCATACAATATATATATATTTTTCTAGTCCAGGAATTTTAAGGCAAAAGGACAAATTTTGAAAAAAATAATCTTCATTTGTTTTCTCAGAAAGCTTCATTCATCTCTAACATCATCAATCATCTTAGTATTCTACAGTTCATTCATTCCTCTTTGTTTTTAAAAGGGATTTTTAGATAGTGAGTTAGTACTTCTTTCCTTTTAATCATGAGGACTGAGACATTAGACTTAATGAAATATTAGCAAGTTTTAAGGTAGTCCCAGCTTTTTCAGTTCTGATGATGATAGTCAGTTGTAAATACAGAAATAGTGGCGGTTGAGAAGAAAATGGTAAGGACTGCTCTCCCTTCCGTCAATGCAAACTAGTGAAACAAGGCAGCATACCTATAGTTTATTCTCTTTTTGTTGTGTCAAAAACAAAGGTCTTTTTCTTCTTGATGTAGTTCCTCTGGAATATGTAAGTTTGGAGCAGGAGGGAATTGGGGTGTGGAAATGGAAAAGGGGAGCTGTAACCTATGTTAAGAGCATGTTTTCTAAAGCTCTACTTCCTGTGCACAAATCCTGCTTCTACCAATGACTCCCTTGGCAAATTGCATGCATTCTCTGTGCTTTAGCTTTCTATATTGTTCCAGAGAAAGAATAACAATACCTGCCTCTTAGGGGTGTTGTAAAATGAGATACATAATGATCTGTAGCTTTAGATACTAGATAATTATTATGTTCTTCATATTTTTTTCCTATCAAAACTTTTCGTGCACAGTTAGCATGATTTTGTGCTCTAGGGGACTGGATTTGCCCTGTTTCAGTAAGGGATGCTCTAAAAAAAACAGTCTGTAACCTTGTTAGAGCTTGCAAAGTGGAGAACGGATAGCATTCTCTCAGTTTAGGGTAGTACTGTTTAGATGTGCTGAAAATGATGTCATTTTTATGTTTAATTTCTAAAAAAATCAACTGACTAAAGCCTACATACTAATTTCCAGGTAATGTGGCCAGGATGGGCTTGAATTAGCCAAGTCATCTTGGGCATATCCTCATTTGGCTCGGCAGAGACTGGCCAATGCACATTTGAGATGAATACATTCATGCTGACTCCCAGGTGCCCCAGCATAGATTATTCTTTCCATGGCTTTAATGGGTACTTGGATTGGATAATTACCCTGCCTGGTTTTGTGTTTACAAAGTGGGTTGGTTTTACTCACCTAGTTTCTCCCTAGCGTTCATTAGGATAGCATTATCACATTCAGGTACCATTCCATTATGGTCACGAGACAAATCCTGTACATAAAATATTAGCAAACCTCAGTCACTGGTTAGCTTATTTAATTCTCAGATAAGGTTTTCACTGGTTCTTAAAGTTTTTTATAGTGGAATTTGTCTCTTCCTAACATAACCAAGCATCTTACCAGGGGCTAGAGGGAACAAAAAGGAGGGGTAGGGGAAAATTAGGGTACACTTCAATGTGAGGTGCACACTCCTATCCCTGGAAGAGCAAATTTTCAATAATCATAGGGGAAATAATATTATTAGTCTTCTGAGAGTTAATAAGCAATCGTTGTATTTGCACAATCAGATGCAGGAAGATTGGTGAGATACTAAAATAGATGAACATGGTAAAGGACTATGGGGTGTACCGAAAGATGTGTATTGGTGTGTCATTTAATTTCTAAGTTCACCAGTCAATATGCTGTAAAAGTTAATATTGTCTAGACTACTGTGTGCACAAAGAGTTAAAAGAAAAATCACAGAGACAGCATTTAAGACAGGCCACTTTATTGAGGTCAAAGGATGCTCAGAAGAGATGAAAGAGTGAGCACTGTGGAGAAAATTTTGTTTTATTTCCTGGAATTAAGGGCTAGGGTCATTGCCCTAAGGTCCGAACTTTCTCACCCCGAAAGAAGTGTTTCAAAGGAGGTGTAAAAAAGAAAGAAAGAAAAAAGATCCTTTCACAAAAAAAGAGGAAGGAAACCAAATACATTTGAGGAAACTGTTTTAATAAGTGCTATCTAAAGTACCTAGTGAGTGATCATCACTGGGTAGTGAGAAGGGAGAGACATTATTACGTCCAGGAATTGGTGTGCGTCAACTCAGACAGAGAAAGTCACGTGGTAATATAAGATTGCAAGGCGTATTCAGGGGATGGGAACAGTCTTTGTGGTTTGAATTGTTCCCAAATGATAGTCTTTTGTCTAATCTTTTAATTTAAGGACCCCAATTAACCAGATAGTGTCTGTAATGGTAGGAACAGCACCCAAATAGACCAGAAAGTTCATGCTAAGGTGAGTGGACCCTTCTCTGTGTCAGGTAATTTAACCACATTCAGACTTAGAGCAGAAGTAAGGGACATTATATTACAGAAGTTTTATCCAAATCAAGATGATTACTCACATATTCAATAGAAATGTGTTACTTGATTTAAAAGCTATTTTATGTGTCAGGTGAAGCAGAATTTGGAACGTAATAATTGAAACAAAACTATAAATGGAAAGATGTAAGGGGTGAGTGTTCAGTTGGGGCTAATGTTTGTTGTTTAATTGGAAACTCGATTTTAATGAAGGAGAAGGAACAGAAGAAGAGAGTGATAGAGTGAAAATATTTATAGTAGATATATGTAAAAAGGAAATAAATAGTGATGAAATTGAAAAAAATAAGTATGGACTTAAAAGGGCGAGACAAGTGGTTCAAAAACAAGGAAATGTTATTCAGTTTTGAAAAGTACAGACTCATAGACCTGGAAGAAAATGTTCTGAGGCACATCGAGTAGAAATACAAGCCGTGAACAGTAATGTCAAATGAACGCGGGCGACGCACCTCCTGGCAGGAATCCGCAGGTATTTCCTTTCTAAAATTTGCCTACAGATAGGTTATTAAAGTCATTGCAAATCATAACATGTCTTTCTTGTGGCACAAATTAAACTACACGCTAGCAAAGGCAAAGACAAGGACAAGACCATGTGGGGGCAGAGGGAAAAATCTCTGTGATGCCCTGTTCGCAGGGAAGTATGGGTCGGAAGAGTCATATTTGATTTGAAACAAAATTTGACTTAAATGCTTTGATGATTTGCCTCTAAATAAATGTGTTTGTAAGGTAATCCGAGTGAGTAAACACTGTGAATTGTTCGGTGGAATTATATGGGTGCTTTTTTGCTTTTCGCAGGTTGAAAAACTTGCTCCTCACTGATGTTGGGTGATCATTTCTTTCAGATGCCTAAGGCCAGCCCCAGTTTTTGCCTGATGTTCTAACCTAGTCATTAATCAACCCCCTCTTTCATTTCAAAGCCTTTCGGTTGTATAGGTCTGTGTGGGTCTACATATTTTGTGTGTGTGTGTGTGTGTGTGTGTGTGTGTGTGTGATCCTCATTTGTGCTATTACCATCTCTATTATCTCTGCTACCTTGGCTTTGGCAATAGTATTCTTCTGATTTTCTTGTCCTTTGATTTTTCCTGTCCAAATCTTTTAAAGCATATTTTAAAACCTATAGAGATACGTAAAAGGCCACGAACAAGTAACCAGGTGATTATCAATGCCCTCTCAGCCTTCCTGCAAATTTCTATCTTCTTTGTTTCTCTATTGCTGTAGTTCCTAGAAAATGTATTCAATAATCTAAATTCTACATAATTTCCTAGGGCACACAGGAAGCAAATACTACACAAAAGTTTATTTCTTGGCTCCAAATCACATTTCTCCATTTAGATCTTGTGCTCTTACCTTCTCCTGTTCTCCAATTTTCAATACATTTTGATCAGTGGCTTACAGATCCCTGACAGCTTGTAAATTGCTTGAAACTACTCTGTGCTATATATGAGCACCAAATATGAATACTAAGTAATGCTGTTTCTAGAGTGCCTTTAAAACTCTCGTAGTCAGCATCCAGTTGTATTAATAATTATGTAAGGTGCTTATTGATTTATAGAAACTTAAATAAATATGGAGCACTATCAGAATTAAAAAAAGGGTCCCCGGGAATACTTGACTTTCTCATGTGGTACTTAATAATGGTTGAAGAGGTAAGCTGAATAGTAAGTTCTCTTGAGTTTTTAGGCAGACATATGAAAACATGCTTAGCATACAGAAAGAAATCACCTTGTAAGATATTACAATCAAACTCTCAACCCATATATGCTTCTATACTCATAATTTTACGTTGTTTAGCGAGTAGTCTTAATAAACACAGAGACCAATTTCGTAACAAGAAATATTCTAGGCCACCACATTCTCAAAGAAGGCTAGAGAAATAATTTAGGGGTAATGTAAACAGAGAAAGAAAAAAACGTTATTCTTTTTTTTTTAATTTTTTTTCTTTATTGATTTTAGAGAGAGAGGAAGTGCAAGGGAGAGAGAGATAGAAACAGCGATGAGAGAGAACATCAATTGGCCACCTCCTGCATGCACCTCACTGGGGATTTGGCCCACAACCTGGGCATGTGTCCTGACCGGGAATCGTACCGGCGGCCTCTTGGTGCATGGGTCGACGCTCAACCACTGAGCCACACCGGCTGGGCAAAAACTTTGTTCTTTTTAAAAGATGTGTCATGAAATTGTTTTTTAAGAAGAAAGAAATCATTTGGGCAGTTTCATGTAGCTCAGACATTGCTTACATGCAGGTACCCTAAAGATATAAAAATCAAAAGGATCTAATATTGAAGATTTTGTAAAACCTCAACAACCATTGTCTAGAAATTGTTTAGGTTTAGATGTGGGTTTCAAAAATTAAATATGTAGAAAATGTCCGTAATGTTGTGTTTACCTCTATCCACGTAGCAACTGCACTGGTGCCCGGGGCCTACCTTTGTGTCCTCCACGAGCTTAGCCCCTTCACAGCCTTCTCCTAGAGGTGACCTGTGTATATAGTGCTCCCTGATAGAAGAAAATCACAAACCCAAACACCTCGATGTAGCAAACCCAGACACAGAATGGAAGACATCTGTGCAAAGTGATATGCAGGGTGAACTGATTCTCATTTTTAGAAGAATGAATGCATGGCGCCCTTTTGTCAAGCCTTAAAATAGTTGAAAACTGTCATTAGAGACTGAGTATTATTGGACTTTTTATATAGCTGCAGCTTATGGCTAGATGATGCTCTGTAGGGAAGAAGGGGGAAACCTAACATTCATTAGGAAACTCATAGAGTTATTTAATTCTTTCACTGAGAAATTAGTAAAAAATACACTTTCCGTGAGAGAAATATACATTAGTAGCCTATAATGTGGATAACAACCTTGTCCGAAAATACTAGCATTATCCAAATCTATCTTTATATATCTTCAAACTGAATATATCAACTCCACATATGTCCAGAAAAATCTCTAAGGTAAATACATTAAACCTTAGAAATAGACATATGTTTTTAAATGATGCACTTTTATGACACTCTAGTATATATAATAACACACTAAGAGAGTCTCTTTGCCTAGGTGGGAACTACATTAATAATTTCGTAGTTTTTATTATGTAAATATTGACAATCTAGTAATTTACGTATATGTGGATGCTATTCAGGCACCGAGAGGAAAAAATAAATAAAAAAACAAGAGCAAAAACAACAGCAACAACAACAATATTGTTATTTTACTAAACAACTTCTCTGTAGTAGATAATTAGACTAAGCAATGTATACACCCTATTTTATTTAAACATCAGATTAGCCTAATATAAGCATTATTATAATCTTTATACTACAAATAAAAGTTTTTAAGGAAAATTAAAGAAAAACTAAGTCATTTGGCCAAGATTATAAACTATAAAATGGCAGAACCATGTTTTCTGGCTAAATGCCCGTGTTCTCAATGTAAGGTCAATAAAGTCTTTGCGTAAAAGACTAAATAGTACAAATTTTAGGCATTGGGGACTGTATGATCTTTGTGATAAACTATTCAGCTTTGCTCTACTCAACTCTAATCCTTGGTTAAGGTTAAAGTTAGCGTTAACTGAGTCAACTGTGAATGCAGATATCAACAATATGTAAATTAATGGCCATGACTGTGTTCTAATACAACTTTAATTATAAAAACGATGCAGTCAATTTGGCCTGAGGACCACAGTCTGCCCACCCTCTTATAAACCATTGTGCCATGTATCTTCCATTCTATACTATGGGCAGAAAATTTATTAAACTACGTCATCCAAGAATCCACATTCTTAAGCGTACTAGTAGTTTATTCACTTAACGCTATGCCATAGTTATTTTAAATGTTAATGTTGCCCAGCCCATGTGGCTCAGTGGACTGAGCATCATCCCATGGACTGAGAGGTCCTGGTTTGATTCCTGGTCAGGATACATGCCTGGGTTATGGGCTCAGTCCCCAGAAGGGAGTATAGGAGGCAGCTGATCAATGTTTCTCTCTCACATCGATGTTTCTATCTCTCTCTCTCCCTTCCTCTCTCTCTAAAACAATCAATAAAAACATATTTTTAAACGTTAATGTCAATTAAAATTGTTTTATATAATAGTATATTCTAAAGTGTTAAGGTAGTAGGTTTACACTGACCAACCACATCTGATCCCACACAAATTCACATTTGAAAAGGTACAGCAGCTATCTTTATATAATCTAAAATAATGTGTTATATAAAGTAGACCCATGAATCCTAAGCTGTTGTATATATACATTTTTTTGTACTCCAAGTCTGTGAAATTTTTATCACAACTAGTTGAATACTTATTTTAAAATTTCTTTAGTATGAAACATGTAAGGAATAATAAAAGTTATTTTATTTCCTTAGCTTTGTCTAAAGGGACTTGAGGATTATTCATTAAAGATTTTTAAGTGTGAAATCAAAACCTTACTGCATGGTAGAGTAGCACAGCATCAGAAATTGGAGCATATGTAATTAGTTTGCATTGTTGCTGCTATAATTATCTACATTATGTCTGACAAGATCAAACTGAGCTATAAAGAAATAAATGAGCTACTGAAAACAATTGCATATTTAAATACATCGTTTTGTCATAACAAATCCGCTCTGCACACAGTGTTTTAAAAATTGCACATCAGGCCAAGAAAAAAATAGAACCTGAGGGCCACAAATAAATTAAATTATCTAGAAGAAAAGAAATATATATATATATATATATCCTGGGTGTTTGACACCAAAGATTCTTCTAAGTCAGTTTCTAAGTGAAGAAGGAAAGTCCATATGCATTGAAATGTTTCTCCTTATCACAGCACGTGTAGGGAAGACAACCAAGTGTTTTCTTGTCCAACTACAAAGGGGATAGAACCAAATCTGATTCCACTCAAATTAGTATTCGATGAAGTAACAATGCAGTATATTAGAGCAGTTACCTTTTTTTAAAATCTAAAACAAGGACCACAAACCTGTTGCCCTCATGGATGAAAGTGGACAGGCAGATCACGGACCGCCTTTATCTTAGAAAGAGACGCGTCTTCCCCTCACCTTCATTGGTCAGATAGATTTGGCAGGTCCCACCTAACATCAAACGAAATGTTTGCAATCCAGCCACATGCCTGAACACTGAGGTCCAAACTGCTAAACAATGCTGAGAACTACCTCCACAGCACCTTTCTTCATGAAATAGTTTACTGTGTGCAAGTAGGCTGGTAAGAGCTGTAAAATTGCAAAAAGTAGTTGATGAGGCACAAGCTTTTTCAGAAACAAAACTTTAGAAGACTTAGGGGCATGGGAAGCACATGAAGTCATGATGGAGGCTAGGATGACATAACATAGCAGTGTATTTTCAATGCTGTGTGCACTGGGAGAAGTATATACGGACCACCTCAACATCTCAGGGAGGATTTTATGAAAGGTTAGTCTTGTGAGATCATTTTAAAATTATATGTAAGAATTCAGCATGGGAGGAGGCCTTTTCAAATCTGGCCTGGAAGAGGGAGGTGGCAAATAATTGATTTTGGCTGCAACATGTGGTTAAGGGGATAATGGACAAGAGCTTTTGGCCACGTATCATACATAAGTGACAATAATCATCATGCAATACAGCTGTCTCTCATCAAGCATCTCCTCTTACATCGTAAAGCCATTCAGGAAAATAAAATATATATATATTTTAAATAAAAGCTTCCAAGTCATTTAGATACACATCAGTGTCCAGTATTGATAGATGTGTGACCTTAGGCTGGTTATATATCTGCGCTGAGATTTATGTTTCCTACCTGAGTGCTAGAAATATTGAGATACCTTGTTAACGGAGGTGTGGAGAGGACTGAGTAAAAGTATAAAATTATTTCTATTGTTCTGCCGTGTGATAAGCATTTTGTAAATGGTAACTATAATCATTAATGCAAGGAGAAACATATTCTTTGTTACCACTTAAAATGCTGTGCACTTCTTAATTTAAATACTATTTAATTTTCCATGGCCCATTATAAAAAAACTTAGTCTTATATTGAAGTTTTATAATACTGTCTGAATTACTTTTCTGTCATTATTCCACTTTCTCTCTCTTTCCCTCTAGTTGAGTGACTGAGTGGAGGGCAAGATTTATATTTAACAGTTTTTTAATGGTCAGTTAAGATGTGAGACTTTCATTGTAATAATTCAATTTCATTTTATTCAAAAAATAAAGTCAGCCGGTAAAGCATATAAGTCACATCTATATGCGTGCATACAAAGGTAATTTTACAGGAAAATAGGATCTCTCCTTTCATTGCATTTGGTAGGCTATATTGGACCACTTACATTTCCAACTCTGTATTATTGCAGGAACCCATCCAGTGGTATTGCCTGCTTCTCTCCAGTTACTTTAAAAAGTGCAGAGACAGTGTTCAGAGAGCTGCAGTCTTGCATACTGCCCTGAATAGCTGGGCTTACTGGACCATACCTGATGGTCAGAGAGCAAAAACAAATCAGATAGTAACGTACACTGATACTTACTGATCCCACTCTATGCATTTCCTGTTTGAACTGTACTAAAACCAAGCCAATAAAGCATTATTAATCTTAATATATATAGTCTGTGGATCCTAAAAATTAAGTAACTTTCCTAATTTTATGCAATAACCAGCAAAATAAACTTCAGTTTCCAAGGTCCTTCCTCTTTTTATTTGAGCAACCTCCTATTTGCCTGCCTCCAAAATATCTTTCTCTCAAACTCTCACCTGAAGACAAGATTATTTGCTTTAAGAGATAAAAAAAAAAAGTTAGAATGGGTCATATACACCAGGAAAGGTGTAAGACACTAGGAAGTTTTTGCTCTTTCAAGACTAAGAGTGAAATAATAGGTCTGATCTACTTACATGATGGGAGCAATCGTGTTGCTCCTGGGTAGGAGAGCTTTGTGAACATCTTGGGGTTGTGGAGAGCTGAAATATAAGCTGTCAATCATAAAATGTATCATTCCAAGTTCTTCTTCAGAAGTTGCATCTTTGACTTTGATAGCACTGAAAGTCTATGACCTTGCACTTATCCAGTCCTACTCACTTGGGCACGATCCATTTGCTGGTCAATATACATGAGCCTGGGGAAATTAAAACAGCAACTTAAACTATTTTAATTTAGTCCAGCCCCTGCTGTGATTCCCTGTGATTTTATTCTAATATATTCCCAGCTTTTGACTCCCTTACCTTGAGCTGGACTTCAGGACAGGTGTCTGGTTCTACAGTTTTAATTCTCAATGCACGTACTCACCATGTAAATGTACACTTACTGTGTAAATAGTTTCTAGTTGCTCTCTGCTCCCATTCCTGGCCCCCTACACTGAAATACTATATCACTGAGAGAAAAATCAGACAATGAAGGCTCATTGTCTTACACAATCTTTCTCAGCATCACACTCTTCATCAGTGGCTTAAAGTTCCCAAGACACATAAATAATCTGATGCAGGGTTTTCCTTTCCAACTGTCTTCTCTAAGTGGCATATTGCTTGCTTTCTCCTTGAAACAGACATATAGACACATCAAAGAAGAAATTCAAATGAATTATGTTTAGAAAACTGCAGTCAGATTGTCAAAGATGTCACAGATCTGTGAAAATCAGGCCTAAAATATGTATTATAAATAGCCCATTGACTAATCTCTGGTGTCCGCTGGGGCCCAAATCTTTTCTTTTTGATACCTAATGATGGTTGTATATCATCTACTTGGGTATCTTTTTTAATTTAAAAAAATCATTAAAAGTTTCACAGAAAATTTTGACCCAATATTCAAGTACTTTATTTACGAACTACATGATTCCAAAACAATGGTTGTCAAAGTGCTGGCTAACTTCAAATCATTGACTTAGATTTTGTTCAATAGTTTTTCTTTGCCTTGATCCAAGCAAACATTTTAAATAATTGGCTTCAATGCAGTTTTCTTTTTTTCTCCCCTCTACTATATCTCCAGTTTCTTCTCTGTGTGTGTATGCATTTGTGTGTTTGTGTGTAGATATATAATCTTCACATAGCAAAGAAGAAATATGAAAAAAAATAACATTAATGGCACATGACTCCTTTAAAAACAAACAAACAAAAAACTGTGGACAACTTTGTCCTAGAATTTTCAAGAATCCTTATTGAGTTAACCATATGAACGGGGTTGTAAATGTCAATGGCATTTAAAACACATTAATTTCCAAAACCACATTCTGAGTTCCATTTCAAACTTTACCCAGATGCTATTGTAAATATTCTGTTGGAGAAAGTTTGCTCGTGAAGACATTTGTTAAAATGTTGAGGAATAATTTCAAAATAACAGAATTTTCCAAATAAAGCCTCCTTTTTTTTGGCATTCTTATGAGCAAATGTTGCCACAAAACACACTAAGAAAACACTGGCTTATGTATTCCAATATATAAAGACAAACAGACTATAAAGTTTTGCAATTACTTTGTGGATATCAGATACCAGCAAGGTAAATTAAGTGATTGCATTATGGAAGACTGCCTAAGTCCATTTGGGAGATATAATAAAATACCATAGAATGGGTGACTTGTAAACAAAAGTTCTGGAAGCTGAAGTCCAAGATCAAGGTGCGGGCACATTCTGTATCTAGTGAGGTCTGAATTCCTAGTTTATAGATGGATACCTTCTTGCTGTGCTTTCTCATGACCAAAGGAGCCAAGGAGCATTCTGGTGTCTCTTTAATATAGGCACTAATCCCGTTTATGAAGGCTCCACCCTCATGACCTAATCATCTTCCAAAAGCCCCACCTCCAAATACTATCACTTTGGGGATTAGATTTCAACATATGAATTTTGAGGGGGACAAAAACATTCATTCAATAGCAAAGATCACAGGTAGGTGCTTTGGTAAATAGATCTTTCATAACAAGGTTTATTCTAGTATATTATACTGCAAATAGCTTGCAATACTCAGAAGATTTAGTAGATTTAAGATCTCAATCTGTACTACCTTTCAAGTCTTGTGAAAATCTCTTGACCTCTTTAACTCTTGGTATTCTCATTGGCAAATTGTGTGTGTGTGTGTGTGTGTGTGTGTGTGTGTGTGTGTGTGTCAGGGACATGGTTGCCTTACCCTTACTCCTTTTTTTCTCTGGCATCTCTTCATCAACATACACAATTCTTTCCTGGGGAAAAGAAATTGGAAAGTGGGCAAGTGAAACCTACCCCCAATTCTTCATTTCTCTCGAGAGCTGGATTGAAAGCAAAGAACATATGTTCTGCTCTGCTTTCTGCAATGTGGGGAGTGGCTGTAGACCCTGGCATGGGTAAGTTTAATTCTAGGGTTCAGTTTTATGAAACCTAATGGTGCACAGATATGAACTTATTCTTCAATATTATATTTTTCAGTTCTAAAGCTGCTCTTTTCTAGTGTTCATCTGCGGATTCTGTGTCCCTCAGCCAGTATGGAACTTGGAAAGGGAAGAGGGTGCTGTTGATCAGAACATCTCTAACCTCCTCTAACTGGTGACCAATATAGTATTAGTTATTTTTTGAGATGATTATAAATATTTAACTATCTAATGAGACAATGCATTAAGGCACATCGAGAACACATATATAACATTATATAAACCACTATAAAGTGCCAACAATTATGAAAATTGTAACAAAGTCTTAGTTTAATGGTATGGGCTATCTTCCTGTGGAGAATTAGAGATGGCCTAAAATAATCTCTTTTCTTTGCATTGCAAATGAGGTACGTTTGCCTCTCCTTGAATTTAGGCTGATCTGTGTGCTCAGTCAAGAGAGGATGATGCCAATAACGTCACGCAGTTCCAGGTCCCACTTTAAGAGGAATGGCAGCTTCCGATTTGGTCTTAGGGATCTCTAGTCTAGTATGTTAGAAATATGAATATCTTTCTAAAAGAGCTGTGGAGAGCCTCTCAGACTAAATGGGCAGTAGAGACAGCTGAATCCAGGCTTCTAGCCATCTCCAATATCGTGCCTGGCATATATGAACAATCTGTCTTGGACCTTTCAGGAACGTTGACCAGCTGCCCTCTGTAGTCCATCATGAAACTCCAGTTGATACCCAGAGCTGCCCAGTAAAATACAATCTGGATTCTGAACCCACAAAATCATATCATGTAATAATTATTTTTTAAGCCACTAAGATTTAAGGTAGTATATTATATTGTCATGAATGATCAGGACATCTCTACAACAAACAGGTCAAATGGAAGAGTATATGGATAATGTGGCTGAAACAGACAACAATCTTAAAACATTTAAAGGAGAGTGCCATCTACAGAGAGTAAGGTGATCTGGCAAGGTTTTGAGAATGTATTAGAGTAATATGATGGTGTATTTTGTACAATTAGAAAGTGTTTCAAATGAGTGAATGAAACAGTAAAACACAATATTTTATTGTGTATCCTTTCAGGTTCCCCCCCTCCTTTTTTTTCCTGTGTAGGTAAAAATTCCAGAAATGATTTTCATCACATTCTGTTTGATAAACTTTTTAAAAATAATACAAACATTTTTATTAGTGCTAACATTATCAAGAGACATTTTGTGCATTTAAATTTTATGTGATTTCTAATGGCTGCTTAATTTCCCATTATGGGGATATATGAGAAAGTTATGTCTTAGTGATAAAATGCTATTCTAAGTAAACAATGACAATGCCGTAATGAATTCTCCCTCAAGCTTTTCTATAAATCAGGACTATATTGATAGAAATGATATTCTATTACCTTTATAAAGCATTTATAATGTGTATGACTCTCTGTAAATAATCTAAATCCACTTGTTCATTTAATCCTCACAATAAAAAAAAGTACATGATATTATTTCTCTATTTTATAGACAAGAAAAATAAGGACCAGAGACATTATATATGTAGCAAGGACTTTTAACTAAGGATGCAAGTGCAATCATATTTGACCTTATGTTAGGGAGAATCAACATATTTTTGGGAGATAACAAAGGAAGAAAGTTGAATAGATTATAGAGGTTCCATGAAAGTGTAAAACAAGCCTAAAATACTCAGTTTCAGCCAGACTGTGGAGTCCATTAAATGACAGCTTATGTGAGCAATGTAATAGCTTTCGGTGCAGAAGTTCTCATCTCAAAAAATCAATTTTGATAGTCCTGCATACAGACAATCTCCAGGGGTTTAAATTGGAGAAGTAACCTGTGTCCTTTTCATAATAGTATGTGGTGGAAATATGGCTGATTCTTCCCTCCATGCTTTCTCAGTTGTCTGGTGTACCAAGGAGGAACTTGCCTTGGAATAGTCTATAGGGCAAAAATCTACAGTGCATAACAATGAGTAATTTCCACAGCCTGTAAAGCTATTTTCTGACATTCCGTGAAATACGTCCTAAGATTAAGGCCCAATATTGATACTAAACCCAGGTTTGGCTGCCTGCCATTTCAAGAGCGAATACTCGAGAGACAGGTGCTGATGTAAGGAAAGATGGTTTACTCAAGTGCCAGCAGCTTGAGAAGATGAGGGACTCTCATCCCAAAGGCCATCTTAACAGTTGGACATGGCTGGGGTTTTTGTAAAGAAGCACAAGAGAGAGAAAAAAAACAGAACAAAGGCATTGAAAAGAGATCTTGAGAGTTCTCCATTGAGGGGACTACTTGCAAGTCAACATTCTATTCAGACAACTGGTTGAAGATCAGCAAATATCCCAGGGCAGCAAATATCCAAGTCTGCTTCTTTTAAAGTTAGTTTCTAGAATTCTCAAACAAACAGGCTGTGCATCTGCAGTCACCTATTAGTTAACAGGTTATCATTTACATACGTAATATTGAAAGAACAGTGTGGTGGGTGACAATATTATGCACATCTTGCTATTTAGGAAAAACGAAGAGGACCTGGAATAGCCTAACTACAGGTTCCCCTCCCATCTCTGCTCCCACAGATAAGGTTCCCTAGGCAAACCACCTTCCTTTCCATGGAGACCAGACACAATTCATGCTTATTTCTGAGAAGCAGATTCAGCTCCCTGCCTGCCCATGGAATTATTCAAACAAGCTGATCACATACCCCCCTGGGAACCAGACATCCTTATACTCTTGATGTTACAAAGTCTGCCCGTTATTGGTCACCCTAGTGAGGCCCTTTGTGTCAGGCAGTGTCCTTCTCCACTAGGCTGTAAGTATAAGTGACAACTAAACTGCTCTCGATCTCACCTGTCCAGTATCGGATGTAGTGTTCAGCCATAACCACAATCATATGACTGGAATCGCTCTCTCACCAACGAGGTGATTAGGAGATCAAGACATCCATAAGCACTTGGCAGCAACAGGAAACATCTATGAACATGTGATAGGAAACAGTCAACAGGTACCTATTTCTACATACACAGAAAAATAAAACATGTTACACTTAAAGGAGTTTGCAGTCTATTTAGGGAAGTGTGAAATATAATTAGATGAATAGATAAATTAATAAATTAATATTGTGCAAAATTCCAAATATGTAATCATACAGTGTAGCAACTATAGCAGCTGTAAAACTAGATTTCAATTATTTTACAGAATAGTTGTAGAGGAAATTATAGAACAGTTTTTGGAACTATTGGAATTTGTCTTTTGGATAAGAATTCTCTCTAGAAAATAAGCCTGAATTAAAGAGACATTAAAACAGAGATGAACAGGAAGCTATATTGAGAAGTATTTGCATTAGGAAGAAAAACAAAAAGGCAAATAATGATCAATTGACCACATATTTCATGTCATTAGCTGCAGTTTGTGTGCCTTATATGATGAGTTAAAATATGTCAGAGTAAATACCCTTGTGTTAAAATATAATTTTAATTTTTTTTATTGAGCAGTGAAGTGAGTTTAATAATAATAATAATACTTAGCCATTGAGCAAATAGAAACTTCAGTTTCAAAAACCACCAACTTCCAGCTTACATGATTCCTGTGGAGTATACTATAATAGGCTTTTGCTATTTAGAGTACTTTAGGACAGAGTTCTGTTCTTTTACTAATATGAAGTATTGTTTGCTTTAGATTACATTAGGTGTCTATAGTGCCACCTACCTAGCTGCAGACACTAAAAATTATTTGTATGGACCTTTTTTTAAAAGTCCACATCCTCTCTCCTGGCTGGTTTGGCTCAGTGATTAGAGCATTGGCCCGAGGACTAAAGAGTCACAGGTTCGATTTTAGCCAAGGGCACGTACCTGTGTTGTGGTTCGTCCCCAACCCCGGTCGGGGTAGTGCGGGAGGCAACCAATCGATGTATCCTCTCACGTTGCTGTTTCTTTCTTTCCCCCTCTCTCTCCCTCCCTCCCACTCTATCTGAAGATAAATAGAAAAATAACCTCGGGTGAGGGGGTAAAAAAAGTCCATGTCCTCTGATCAGGGATCCTTACTATGTAAACACATTGAGGCTCCCAATAATAATTGTAAACATTACTCTACAAAAGTATTGTCTTCATTCAGAATTTTCCTTTGCTTTGGATACTGTCCATATTGACTCTGATTATTAATATCTATATTTTTGTTATTAGGGGCATGTTCAGCATCACTTGAAAAGCCTTTTCTAATTGTACTAACCATATATAGTTAGTACTCTCTCTGAAATTCTATGGTCTTTACTGTTCTCTCTATTTTCATGGAACTTATGATTCATATCTTTTTCTCATACTTATTCGGGTGTATAGTTTACAAAATTTAAAACAATTGTAAATTCCTTGAGTGCAGGGATTATGTTCTGCCTCATTTTTAAGGTATAGTTCTTCCATTTATTTATTAGCACTTTAACTCAATCAACAAATTTGTACTCAATTTTCAGATCTTGGCTTGGTGCTGGGTATAGAGAAGTGACCAATTCTCTCATGATAGAGAATTTTGTCTAGCAGGTGACACAAACATAAAATAAGGAGGGAATTAGAGAGCATTATGCTGAGTGAAATAAGCCAGTCAGAGAAAGACAAGTATCACACGATCTCACTTATTTGTGGAATCTAATTAACAAAATAAACTGATGAACAAAATAGACCCAGAGACATAGAAGTAGTGTTCAGACTGACAAACGTCAGAGGGAGTGGGGGAGGGAAGAAATAAACCAAAGATCTTATGCAAATAAGCACAACCAATGAACATAGACAACAATGCTGTGAAGGGTGGGGGCAGGATCAGGAGGAGGCTGTCACTGGGGGGAAAAGGAGAAACATCTGTAACAAAAATAAATTAATTAAAATAAAAATAAATAAATAGTTTAGCACACAGTTACTTAAATACAACTGTGATGAGTGCAAGCTGTAGGGGAAATCTGTTTCTTTGCTCATCCAGGTTGATAGCTGAACTCCATGCCATACCATTGTAGAACTAAGCTTGCTGGTACCTTGTTGACTGTTGGTTGGTAGACATTCTCGATGTCAACAGGTCTCTAGCATCCCTCATTTGGTCTTACATTTCTATGAACCACCTTTCTGTCTCATGTCTTTGGCTGCTTCCTTCTTCCGCCACATATCTCAGACTCACTTTGCATTTCTCTTCTATTTCAAATGGCTCATGAAATTACATTGGTCCCATCTGGATAATCCAGGATAACATCCCAATTTTAATGTCAGCTATTTAGCAGCCTTAAAGCTATCAGAAAATTCCTCCACAGTCTTACCTATATTAGAGTTTTATTGAATACCTGAAGAAGTGTACCTCTTTAGGGTTCTGTAGACCACGCTGGACTTTTTAAATTTTACAAATTGTGATTAATGTGGGCAGTTGAATAGAATATTGTATTACATATCTTAATCATACATTCAAAAAAGTAAACAGTCAACTGAATTTCTTTATGAAATTTACATTTAGCTTATGCCTTTATATATTTCCTAAAATCATTATATTTTGACATAATGCAAAAATAATGTAAATTCTTCATTACAACTCTCTGAAGACCAAGTCCTCTGTTGCTGGAAGATTTTAATCATTGTAGTAAATGTACTATTAGTCGTCTGCTGCTGGAAGCAGGTCAGATATTATAGAAGCTACAGGCTTTCATTCAATTCTAACTATTATAGTGTATTAATTAGCTAACATTTTTAACACTAAAAACTAGAAATTATAAATGAACACATGCATACTTCTGGCTTTCTCCCACCATCTTCGCCTATATTCTCAGTAATCTGCTGTTACACAGGTGAGTTTCCTTTCTTGGTTTCCATGGTACATGTTCAAACACAGCAAGGCAGTTCATTTCCAAGAGTATAGTTTCCAAGGTAACTAGATGGCAAATAAAACCGAAAGTCTTCCCCATATCAACATGTTCAACTTCTTTAGGAAGTGAACATCTTAGTTCTAAAATTTTGGCAAGAATGTTTAAGGAAAATGTAGAGATTAAAATAGAACTTCTCCAGGATACTTTAAATTTAAGAGATAAATGCTTAATTTGACAGTTAATTGTTTAACATCTCCAAATATCCATGAGGCTAATAAAATAAAAGCATTCATGATAATTTTCTTAATCGTGACTCTGATTTTATTTGATATAATGCAATTTTGATTTTATTTTATTTATTTTTATCCTCACCTGAGGACATTTTTTCATTTTTTGTTCAGATAGAGTGGGAGGGGGAGAGAGGAAGAGAGAGAGAGAGAGAGAGAAAGAGAGAGAGAGAGAAACATAGACGTGAAAGGGACACATCGAGTGGCTGCCACCCGCACGACCAACCAGGGCCGGGGACAAACTGCAACCGAGGTACATGCCCTTAGCGGGAACCGAACCTGGGTCTCTCTGTACCGCAGGCCGACGCTCTAACCGCTGAGCCAAACCGGCCAGGGCGATATAATGCAATTTCGAAGGACATGAAAAATAAATACATATTCAGGATTCTATTTGAAAAGGGAGGATAGAAACACAGTAAATTTTATCATTCAATGAGAAAAAAATTATATATGATTTATATAAATTCCAGATGAATAATGTGAAACATATGAAATATAATTTTCTATCTTTAAATGTAACATATATGATTCTAAAATAAACAAGTCATTGAGACTGGTTAATGTATCTCTAGTGTTTTCTAAAAATTTTTTAAAAACTGCATTAGGAAAGCATCATTATATTAATACTATTTTTATTCCACAAATAATTTATGCATATACACAAAGGTTATTAAGTAATTATTTTTACTATGTTAATATTAGATTACTTTAGAAAAATAAGAGATTTTGAAATAATTTTGTTCAATAGAAAATAATTGCTGCATGTAGTAAATTTTAAAGTTAATCACAAAACCCCGGCAGGTGTGGCTCAGTGGTTGAGCGTCGACCATGCACCAAAAGGTCACTGGTTCAATTCCTGGTCAGGGCACATGCCCAGGTTGGGGGCCAAATCCTCAGTGGGGGGCATGCAGGAGGCGACCAATCGATGTTCTCTCTCATCCATGTTGCTATCTCTCTTCCTCTCCCTTCCTCTCTCTCTAAAATCAATAAAGAAAAAAAAATGTTTAAGTTAATCAAAAATATTTCTCCAGGTCTGGAGGGTATAGGGGGTATAAATGATGATGGAAAAAACTAAAATTAAATTTTAAAAGAATAAAAAATAAAAATAAAAGCAGTTTTCCAAAGGGGGAGAAATGCGTTTCCTCTTTCATTTACGTCCTTGCAATGTGAGTTTGTTGAACCTCCTATAAAAAGAGTTTATTCCTCCATCCTTTGGATATGGATTGGTCCTATGACTTGCTTAGGTTAATGAGACATTAATAAATCTATCAAAAGCAGAGACATGGAACACCTTTTTCACTGAGACATGCCATATTTTACTAAACTTAAATCCTTCAGACCATGTATAAAGTCTAAGTTAATCTGCCTGGGAATGAACAACCATGCAGAAGAGAACCCAGACATACAGGTGACAGTTCCAATAGTTCCAGCAGCTGACCAGACTAGAGAGACCTCTCAGTTAGATTCACCCCAAATTCATGACCCACAAAATCATATAAATGGTAGTTATTTTAAGCCATTGAAGTTAGGGATGTTTTGTTACACAGCAAAAGATAACTTAAATACTATGCTTTTCCTACATTTCAAAATGTAAATATTGTCAAGGATCTATTGTAATAGTGTGTGTCCATCAAGAAAAAAATCTCTATCTTTAAATATCTTTGGAATGGGGAGATTTCTTTGCTCTGAATTTAAGAACTAGCATGAAAAGATTTTAGCATGAGAGCACATTTTAAAAAACATATTTCTCAAATTCAAATTAAACACAAAAAACTGTTTTAGGTCACCCTGACTCGTAAAATGATAAACGATTTATAAGTTCCATGATGCAAACTCGTCACTGTTACAGGAATTATTAGAAATTGACAAAGTAGTTCACTAGTGTGAAATAACTTTTGGGAGTGCCATAACTCACTATGTGACATTAAAACTTCCATGTGAGGGTACATTTTATCTGGGGATAAAAATTATAATCATAACAATAGTATGTATCAACTTTCATCACTGGATAGGCTTTTAATTATATGAATTAATCTCATTAACCAATCCTAAAAAAGGAACTCCACATTTTTCGTATGTCAAGTCTAACAAGTAAGATATCTCACAGAATGAAAAGAATCTATACATTTTATTTTATTCTTTTGGATTTTTTTGATTTTTTGATTTTTTTACACTATTATAGATGTCTCCCATTTTTCCCCTTTTGCCCAGCTCTCGCCCCCTACCCCCACCCCCACCCTTCACCCTCTGGCCTTCACCACCCTGTGTCCATGGGCTATCATGTATGTTCTTGGGCTAATCTCTTCACCTTCTTTCATCCAGTGCCCCCTACTCTCCTCCCTTCTGCCATCTGTCTGTTCCATGGATCCATGCCTCTGGTTCTGTTTTGTTTGTCACTTTATTTTGTTCACTAGATTCCACATATAAGTGAGATCATATGGTATTTGTCTTTCTAAGACTGTCTTATTTCGCTTAACATAATAATCTTCAGGCCCATCCATACTGTGGCAAAATTCATGTTTATTTATTTTAGCATGATCATGTGTCAGTATTTCCAAATGATACTGAACAGTAATTTTACTGCTGCCTGATGACTGCATACCTTAATGCATGTATATGGTTAATTTAACAATACCCTTTGGTATTCCCACAACTTTCAGATCCTGACTAATAGTATCAATAACTGCAGTATGTTTTCTACCTTAGAGAGATCTCCATGCAAATCTGGCATGAGTGATTCCTCTCTCCTTCGTTCTCATTGTATTGTTTCTTCTCCATTATTATATATGAACTTGGCTTTATTTTTAGTTTTTATAACTCTACCTTCTCTCTTTCAAATTAAGTGATGCGATGTTTAGCCATGCAGAGCCTGCATAGTTTCTACATCATTCATTTTTATATTGTTCATTTCTTAAAGAAAGAAGGAAAGAAAGAAAGAAACTTGTGTTGTAGCAGTACTCTTGGCCAGTTACATAGAGATTCTAGTTTTCACCATTGCCTGAGCTCGGTACAGTTATACAACAAAGTCCTAGTTAATAGACTATGAGGAGAGGTGATGAACACAGATTCCATAACTTTCTTTAAGAAGTATCACTTACAATCCACTTTCTGTCTTTTGACTTAGAAGAAGCCAGAATGCAGAAAATTGTGAATCATATTTCCAAGTTGACAAATGTAGTAATATAGAATGAAAGCACGTCAAGGATGATTTTGTGAGGAGAGACAGTCTAGTCACAAGTCTACACTGGACTGTTATGTGAGAGAGAAATTAGTTTTAGCCCTTCTACTTTTGGGTATGGTTTTCTATAGAATTACAGTTTGTATCTTAAGTTATAAAGAAAGTTAGGACTGAGAGTAGAGTGCTTCTAAAAAATAATAAAAGTAAAATATTTTGAAAGCTGGTGTTTTACTGTCAGGTCAAAATACTAAAAACTGTCACTGAGCATATCGCTCTTAAGAAAATGGTTGAAAAAAGTATAATGTTGATTAATGTTGACTGTTACTTTTAGCAACATGGAGGATGGGCAACATGAGACAAAATGCAAGCCTGACCACACATCGCTCTCCAGTGGTACACATTTGCTCATGGAAGCTCCCAATATAAATTGCTTGAGATACTAGTGAAGAAACACTGTTTTTGTACCACGTACCAAAGTAAAAAAATCTCCCATAATTTCTAGAGCATTTTCCATTAAGAAGTCTCAATTAGCCAAAGAAAACTAACCCGGTGGCAAAAATACTATTATATATTCAGAATCAAGAGCAAGTGAGTTTCTCTTCCTCTCTAATTACACATTCAATTAATCAGAAGAGTCTGCCAATTCTATCTTCAAACTACTAATTGTCAACCATTTTTCATCAGTTTCATGGGTTTTGGCAGTAGATTACATAAAGCCAAAAGTAGAGTTAATGAACAAAGAAAGCAAGTCATTAGAAAGTATGTAAACAAATCAGGGAAAGATATAAAAAATAATCTTCAGATACAGCATTCACATGAAAAGATTAGAAAAGGATGTTATACCTTGAATTGCTAACTGCTATATGAAACTGTCATGATTAAATGATGCAAATTATCTATGACAACCCATAAACGAATATAAAACTGAGATAATAGAAGGTAAAAGAGAAAAATATAATAATCATTAGCCCAAGAAGTAAAAAAAAAAGAAAGAAACTAAGGAATATAAAAGTGAATTAAATTGAAAGTAAAAAAAAAAAAAGAACAGAAAATGATTATCAAAATTACAACCATAGCCCGGCCTGTGTGGCTCAGTGGTTGGGCGTTGACCCATGCACCAAGAGGTTGCTGGTTCAATTCCCGGTCAGGGCACATGCCCAGGTTGTGGGCCAAATCCCCAGTGGGGGGCATGCAGGAGGTGGCCAATTCATCTTCTCTCTCATCAATGTTTCTATCTTTCTCTCCCTCTCACTTCCTCTCTCTATAAAATTAATAAAGAAAAACATTTACAACCATATTTGTATTTTACAATAAATGCAGAAGAATAAAATTGGCAGATTAAAAAAGAGTAAAACCAAATATCTTTGATTAGATGAGATATATTGTGAAAATAAAGAAATGGCAAGATAATAAATAATAATATTAGTAATAATAATAACAACAATAAATACGTAAACCCTAACCAAATTAAAGCTGAGTTATCTATATTAAGAAAAACAGATGGTATTTATGACAAAGAATATTCTGAAAATCAAACAGTGATATTTAATTATGATATATGTATATATAATTGTGAGGTATATAGATACATATATATCAATATTCTAAATATATATGCACTTTATAATATTATTTTAAAGTATAAAGCAAAAATTAGCCAAAGGTCTCAGAGAAGAAATTGATAATTCTCTTCCAACTTGAAAATGTTTTAGCACATCTTTCTAAATATCTGATAAAGAGAATCATCTCATAACAAGAGAATACGAATTCTTTTCAAATGCACACTCAGTATTTACCAAAATTGACTCAAATTTGAGATAAAAAGGAAAGACTTCTCCGTTATCAAAGGATGGACATGATTTATGGAACATTATGTGAGAGAGAAATTAGCTTTAGCCCTTACACTAAGGTAGAAAACATACTGCAGTTATTGATCCTATTAGTCAGGATCTGAAAGTTGTGGGAATACCAAAGGGTATATTGTTAAATTTACCATATACATGCATTAAGGTATGCAGTCATCAGGCAGCAGTAAAATTACTGTTCAGTATCATTTGGAAATACTGACACATGATCATGCTAAAATAAATAAACATAAATTTTGCCACAGTATGGATGGGCCTGGAGATTATTATGTTAAGCGAGATAAGACAGTCTTAGAAAGACAAATACCATATGATCTCACCTATATGTGGAATCTAGTGAACAAAATAAAGTGACAAACAAAACAGAACCAGAGGCATGGATCCATGGAACAGACTGACAGATGGTAGAAGGAAGGAGGGTAGGGGGGGCTGGATGAAAGAAGGTGAAGAGATTAGCCCAAGAACATACATGATAGCCCATGGACACAGACAGTGTGGTGAAAGCCAGAGGGTGGGGGGTCGGGGGAGCAAGAGCTGGGTAGAGGTGGGCAAAGGGAGAAAAATGGGAGACATCTGTAATAGTGTAAAAAAATAAAAAAAATAAAAAAGAATAAAATAAAATTTATATACCCATTTCATTCTGTGAAATATCTTACTTATTAGATGACATATGAAAAATGTGGAGTTCCTTTTTTAGAATTGGTTAATGAGATTAATTCATATAATTAAAAGCCTATTCAATGATGAAAGTTGATACATAACTATTGTTAAGATTATAATTTTTATCCCCGGATAAAATGTACCTTCACATGAAAGTTTTAATATCACATAATGAGTTATAACACTTCCAAAAATGATTTCACACTAGTGAACTACTTTGTCAATTTCTAATAATTCCTATAACAGTGACAAGTTTGCATCATGAAATTTATAAATAGTTGGTCATTTTAAAGTCAGGGTGTTACTTATGCTATGAGACAAACTCTCTTCCTTCTAATCTTCTATCATATTAATTTGAAAATCTCACTGTTCTATTAGTCATTCATTTACACATTTTATCTCTGAATTCCATAAGAATACTCTTGGTTTTTTTTTTTTTTGGCATTTTATTCCTAGCATCTAGCACAAAATAAAATATTAATAAATATGTGTTATTAAATGACCACATACTCTAAACTGTAGCGAACATGATAATGATTAATCTTTATTTCAATTCTGTAACTAGCTTAATGATCAGCAAAATGAACATAGGTAATACATATTAGTCAAGTGAATAAATGAATAAATAAATGATTCAGAACATTCATTTCTCTATATGGTAAATGAATCAAAGAAAACTTTGAAAAAGAAAAATCATCAGATTTTAAATATTAAAAATTATATGTTAAATAAATTTTAAGTTTTGGAGAAGTTACACACTTCCTCTAAGAGTTCATTGAAGGAGCAATGTGTATTCCACATTAGTTTAGATGTTGAACTCTGTCAATTTATGAATGTTAAACTGTTATGTGATTACTGATGTTTCAGAATTTTATATTCAGTTACTTCATGGATAGTACATTCAATTATTTAGTATTTTCAAAATGGCAGACAATATATTCACAACCAATTTACAACATATTTTGGAAAAAATATACTTAAAAACATATTTCAATTTTGAAAAATAGAGGTGTAAGTGATGAAAAATATTTTCTGTTAATTGTTTGCCAGTTTCCATTTCATAGTCAGAAAAGGTTTGTGCTTTTACAGTTACTTTTCATACCATATTCAGGTTCTTTGACTATAGCTAGCTATAAAATTAATGCATACTTGTTATAGAAAATACAACAAAACAGAAATCAAGATTAAATCCACCTATATATCTACCAACAAGAAGAAATCCAGAAATCTGTGTTAGATTTTTCTTTTTTTTTTTTTTTTATCCTCACCCGAGGACATTTTTTAATTTTCTGTTCAGATAGAGTGGGAGGGAGAGAGAGAGAGAGAAACATCGACGTGAAAGGGACACATCGAGTGGCTGCCTCCTGCACAACCAACCAGGGCCGGGGACAAACTGCAACCGAGGTACATGCCCTTAGCGGGAACCGAACCCGGGTCTCTCTGGACCGCAGGCCGACGCTCTAACTGCTGAGCCAAACCGGCCAGGGCTAGATTTTTCTTTAGATAATTTTATTCATTCTGGATACAAACATGCCTACATTTTTTTTTTTTTTTTTGCAGAAAAATATAAGCTGTGTCTTGATTTTTATGGTTTACCAGTATTTGACGACTAGCATTTCCCCATTATTTTAAATATTTTTCAAAAACACAGTATTTTTTTTATCATTAAACATGTGGTCATCCTTGTAATTCTGTTTACTTATGTAGTAATTTATTAAAATTAAGTTAAGAAAGCAGAATTACAGGGTACAAGAATTGGAATAAATACTTTAATATACTTCCTAAGCACAATAAAGCATTTGTACAAATTGCATTTCTGTTAATAGTCACATGGGCTTGATGCTAAAGGATAAAGGAAATTTATAATATATCGAACCTGTGCTTGTGTATGCATTTTGTTGGCTATTGATATGGATGACATTATATCACATATTTAACTATCAGGAGAAAACGTGCTATTTATATTTTTTGAAAAGTTATAGGAAAGAGTTTATGTTAGTTTGAGTCCTCTGGGAAGCAGCTTCCAAAACAGGATTAGATGGATCAGAGATTTAGTGGGGAAAGACCTCTGAGGAGGAAAATCGGGAGCCAGAGGAGGTGGGAAGTGCTGACAGGAAGAATGTTGGGCTGACTCCTGGGAAAGAGAGAGAGGTCTAGGGTGGGGGAGGCTGTCCTTTTGATGTTTTTTTCTTGTGTTTGGTATTATGAATACAATTAATGCTGCTGAATTGGGATCTGGAGCTGGAGAACTGAGTTCTCATCCTGGTTTGCTTATTACATTTTAAGTGTGTTGGACAAGTGACTGTTTCTATGATATTCATTTATCTTATCTTTCCAATGTCAGTGATGCAATTTATCAGTAATCAAGATGGATAAACTAATAAACAGGAAGCATTTGGCCAATAATGTTGGGGTGTCTGTGTAAATGAAAAGTACTGTTTTTATAAGCTTTCACATCTAGTAATCATTTGAAAAGTATCTTTGTCTAAAATTTGGCTAATTAATGTAGCTAAATCCTCCCGATGCCATGACTTGAGGTTTTAAGAATATCATACATTGAGGAATCTGAAGTCAGAGATTTTCTTATTCAATGAAACTTTCAGGAGTAGAAGAGAAGAAATAATAGATAAAGAATCATAATAGGTTAGTGATGGAGAAAAAGTAGTACTTGTGCATTTCTCAACCTGATTGGGTCTTGAAATATTATTTTCAAGACTGTATCTAAAACTTCATAGAAATGTAGATTAAAGAAGAAATAGAATTCCTGAGTAACCAAAGACCTATATTAAAATCCTATCATAGGTGACTGAAACTTAAATTCTGGGAACACTGTTTTAAAAATACAGCTTTAGTACGTGTTGTCTGAAATATAGGATTACCTATACCAGAGTTTTGCTGTGATATTCTAAGTCTATTTAAGCATAGTCTAATTAATGGTTTAAAAAAAAAGAAAAAGAGGCTAGTTGTTGATTATTCATGGAGTCATAAATTTATCATCTCTAATAATTTGGGTATAAATTTTTAAAGCGAAATTATTCCAATAATTGTTCTCTGAATTATAAATCAAATTCATGTTGCTCTTAAGTGCAATTGGTTGTTTAATGAGATTTATAGGTTGATGTGTTGATGGCACTTAGTAACATAAAAGATTACTTTTTATACTCTTTTTAAAAAAGCCATTTATTGGCTTACCCACATGGAGAAAGTTATTTGATTTTGCATTTGTTGGCATCCATTTATGTTTTTACATCAGCAGCATATTTAATTCATAGCTTTGGAATGACTCTTGAGTAGTTATAATTGAAGAAAATACTTGACTATTTCAAATTTAACCATTTCTTCCCCTTGTAGCACATTTTTTTTTGTTATGGAATGAATATCCTAAGAAACAAACTTATATTTGCTGTTTATTATGTGTAATCTCCTGCTGTCTCTACTTGATTCTTTCACACCTGAATAACTGCAGTAAGACATAAATAAATAATACAATGCTTGCATTGTGGAATTGAATCATTGCTTATTCTGGCTTTGTGGTACTTTAAAAAAATGTGTTTGTGTGGAAAGCAGGAAAGAAAGGACGATATGGAGAGTTTAGAGAGATACTCTAAATTATTATTTTGGTTTGGCCTCTGGTACTCTGAAGACAAGATGGCAGGTAATGGACAACCACATTCAGAAACCATATTATCAATCCTTAAGCTTAGTCAAAAATGAATCTATTGAGAAAAGTATTTTTATTGTTGTCAAATAATGATGATTCAGAACTCCTTCAGAAAATATAATTGACATTTATTTTATAAGCTCTTTTCATTATAATGGATAGAATTACAACCTCGTGCAGCTTAGTTATTAAAGGGTAACCTATTGGCTCATATTATGCACAGGGTCATTGGTGTCTTTGGCCTTATGAATCCCTGGAATCGAGGACTAGAGTAGATTTAGAGTTTTCTATCAAGGTTCTTCATTATTTTCATATTTAATCTTATTTTGTAGTAATGGCTGGAAATATGCCAGTGAAGGTGGCTCCCACCTATTTTAGGCTTACTTCTTAATAGTTCTATGACTAGAGATTAAAAACAGTTTCTCATTTTGTTTACAGTTTGCACATTTGCCTATCACAGGTCCATTGACCAGTACTATGGCTAAGGGACTGAGATATTCAGATTGAAGATGCTCAGGATGAATAACACAGCTAATCCATTATTCAACAGGGCAGGAGGAGAGTCTTTTATCATAAGAGCATGTAGAGGGAGACCACAGTCATAGATGCTAAGGATGGTGGGTCCAGGAAGTTACACCAAATTGTGTCTGTGAAAATCTTACACCAAGTAACTTTTCTTATTTTTACTTCTCAGTTGATTAAAACATATTAAAAAACAAACAAACCCAACTTCTAAAAATTAAATAAATGCAGTGTCTTTAAAGAGATTATTCAAAAAATTGTGAACTAAAACCACAACAAACTTCCAGTTGTCTCCCAAAAGGTTTTGATAGATTTTTTGTATTTTTCCAGAAATTATTCATTTAAAATATGCCTTGGAGAAATTTACCTATTATCTCAAATACACTGATAGCATTTTATTGTTGTTATCATCATTGTTATTATTTACAACTATTATTATTTATTCCACTGTTTTTAAGTACCAGAATTTCCTTAATCATTTCTTTAATAATAATTTTGGTAAGCAGAATATTGTTCCCCAAAAGATATCCACGCCCTACTAACCATAACCTAAGACTATGTTATGTTATGGTATATGGCAAGGGAGAATTATAGTTGCACGAGAAATTAAGGTTGTTAAACAGTTATCCTCAATAGGAATACTGTCCTGGATTATCCTGGTGGGTGCAATGTAGCAATATGACTCTTTTAATGGGGAAGAAGAGGTAGGCATAAAAGTCAACAGGAGAGAGCTGGTATCCTGAGAAGTTTTGGCCAACTGTTACTGGCTTTAAAGTTACATAAGGAGGACTATAGGCCAAGACATTCAAGCAGCCTCCAGAAGCTGGAAAACAGACTGTTGCCTAGAGCTTTGAGAAATCTTGCTGACACCTTGTTTTTGGCCCAGTGAGACCCATTTTGGATTTCTGACATCAACAAATCTAAGATAATGCAATTATGTATTAAATCATTAAGTTCGTGGTAATTTGTTACTGCAGCAATAATAAACTAAAACAATAGACTTTACATTTTTGTTTGTTTTTAAGACCAAGTTTTCAAGTAGTTAAATCTCATCATCACTGTTCGTGTACTGAAATGCAATTTTTTTTTGTTATGTATACAAAGTATTTTTTGGTATGGTCCCAATCAATTTATCAGCCTTATTTTCCTTTCTTAGGTAATTAATTCTCCTGCTCAGATTTGTCAGACAGTCATGCTGCTTTCACATTTGCTCTTTCTGCCTGGATGTCTTTCCATTCCCGGATGTCAAAGCGCTCTTCCCACACGACCCAGCTCCAATGACAGACTCAGAGAAGTGTCATTTATTCTGTATTCCTATGCATGCACTTCTTCATAATACATATTTGTGTATGTGTTGTATAATTTTATATTTAACTATATCACATTACATTTAAAATGTACTTGATATTCCTGGATATGTCTTGCTGATTTCCACCTCTAAAGTTTGTGCTTTCTGTTACCAATACTGCAATTCTCTTCTCCTAGATACTTATTAGCCACTTAATATGCTTTATGTTAGGCTTTGTATAATGTCACACAACGTATTTTTATTTTATTATGCCATAGCCCACAAGAAAATTGTACATTCTTTCTTATCCCTGGATAAAAAAATTTGAAAGATCAGATATTTTACATATTAAATTTTAAATTAAACATCAAATACAAACTACTTTGGGAACTCCTAATCGATCCAGTGTGCTTAGACCCAGACTCAAGTGGCAAATGGTGAGAATGTGTGTGGTCAATTTCTTTTCTGCTTTAAAATCCAGCTCATCCTTCTCTCAGCAGCTGTTTTTAACAGTCTCACCAGGGGTGCCGTGAGAGGGAGTGACGAAAAGTACAAGAAATAAAAAACATTTTATATTGCTTGTTGTTATCATCTGACATTGATGCCTTGAGGGAGTCACAGGTATCAAGCTGTGACATCTTCTGTCGTGAGACACTTTGTTAAATCTTCAATGATTGCCTGTTGCTGGGAGTCCTCGGTATTATGGTCATTATTGTACCAATGTAGAAATGGAATTTCAAATTGTTTACCTAACATGCCAAAGTGTATCTAAGTAAGAAGTTAATACGACCCAAATGCAATTATGGTGGATTCTAATGGTCATAGTCTTAGACTTTATTTTAAACTCCCTTGGAAACAGAATTTTTCCAGAATATTTATTTTTGCATGCCATAAGATTCTGTTTTCTAATTTTTACTTTTAACTACAAGCCTGAGTTTTATTACTTTTTCTCTATATTCAAATTGTACTTACGCTCTATATCCGCCATGAATTTTCTTCGTCCTCTGCTATAGCATAGGCATGATAGGAAAATAAAAACAAAAATTTTAAATGACATGATTTTTATAATTAGCACTACGTTAAATATACATTTAGAAGCATTTTTTGTTGTTGTTGTTTACAGAATGTGTTCATGTAGAATAGATAATCAGTGAGTAAAAAGTTTGTCATGATATTCTGATGTATATTTATTAGAAAGTAGATCTATGTTTTTTAAAAATAATTTTATTGATTTTTTTTAGAGAGAGAGGAAGGGAGAAGGAGAGAGAGATAGAAACATAGATGAGAGAGACACATCGATTGGTCACCTCCTGCATGCCCCTCACTGGGGATTGAGCCCACAACCTGGGCATGTGCCCTGACCGGGAATTGAACCGGCGAGCTCTTGGTCGATGGGTCAATGCTCAACCACTGAGTCACACCGGCTGTGCGAAAGTAGATCTATATTTCTTAATCTGTCCTCTGGTATGATATCAAGGTAATACTGACATCATGTAATTTTCCAATTCTTAAGGTTTAATTAATTAGCTTAAGTTAAGTTTAAATAATAGGCTTTTCAATTATTATTCTCTCGGGGGGAATTTATATATGCTGAAATGACCTGCTCCTTCTATGTTTGAAGTCAAACATCTATAAAAACATTTGCAAGACTGAGAGTGGAACAAAGACATTGAGAATGGTGGGGTCCCTCCCAGGCTTGAAGTGTTATGAGCTTTGGGGAGGATGTGTGGAGTAAAAAATGATTCCCAGTTGAATCCTCGCATTACACACACATACCTACTATACTATCAAATCCTCCAGAACTATTTTTGCTCAATTAAGATTGAGAGAGAGAGAGAGAATGTATCCGTGTTAAATGATCTAGTTATAGTAATTTCATGATTAAGATAAATGCACCCATAGAAACTCTGTGTTTGTTCTCATTCAGGTTTATTATAAACTAAGATGATGATTATAACACAGTGGAACTAGATGCATTAAAGCAAATTCTTGGGGAGAAATAGAGAAGTAAATATAGTCTTCAGATTAATATAATTATAAATATTGATAAGATGTTCTTCTAATATCATATAGGACATACATGGTATTGGAAGAGGGTCCTGAAGGTATAGTTCCAGTGAGGTAGGGCCCAAGGACACAAAAATAGATAGGATGTTGACCTTTCATATAAATTGAATCTTGTAATATAAATTAAATCTACACATATTCTATGTACATATAATATATGTTACATGTAAAACCTCAATTTTATATGTAAAAACTATAAAATATATGTAAATTAATCAAAACTCCTATAAATAGTGTACATACAAATTCCTGACTTTCTCTAAACAAGAATAATTTAAGCTCTTTTATAACAATTGCTAATATTTGTAGTATCATTTTTAAACTGGCAAAAGATATTGAATTCAACTTCTCAATTGTACCTTCTAATAACATATTGAGATAGGTAATATCAACTATAACATTACTCACATTTAACGGATAAGGAAATGCAGATGGAGAGAAATTAATTAATTTGTCTAAGTTAAAAGAGCTATTATCAGAAAGTATTTGGGACCAAAGTTAGGCATGACATGGAAAACCCCACATATTCCTGCCCAATAACATTCTGCCTTTGAAAATTAGTATCTGTGCTAAGAAAAACGCATGTATTGTAAGGAATGTAACTTAAAATTTTATATTCTTTCCTCTTTTTTATCTTCTAGGATGTGTTATCCAGGATGTATTTTAAGCTTATTTTATCTTTGTATTGTCATTTTTTGCTCCAATTTACCCATTTTCTTTCCATGGCTAAATCCTGACTCCTTCTCCTGATAAATTCAATCATGACCATGTTCTCTGTTGTACATCTAAACCCCTTTCAATTCTGGCAGTTTGGGCCATGTATTCCTGGATCAAACGCTGTGTCTAACTATGGCCTTCAAAGCCACTCACCTCTGGCTCATCCGTGGGCAGCCTCTCGCCCTCACTCAAACACAACTTCTACCTCAAACTTACCTTTCCATGTTCTAAATCTTTTTGTTTGTTCTAAATCTTTCCTCTTTATGTTTGAGTTTTATTTTAACTCTTTCTTCATGTTTATGAAGCAACTTTGCTACTCAATGTCAAATTACATACCTTTTATCTTTATATCACTTGGTGAATAGCAGTTGTTTCAAATGTATTTCATGTATTATTCATATAATTACCATAATACCAATCCTCTCTATATATTTTTATTTACTCTTGAATTAAGTATATGAATACCTATTACATATCTTTCAATCTTATTTTAAGCTTCCTAAGTGTGAATGTGATATCTGTTGTGAAAAATATATATATTGCAGGTATTAAAGAATATTTTCCAATACAGCACAAAGTCATAGACATCAGGAACATGATATTTATTTATTTTTTTAATCCTCACCTGAGGATATTTTTCTATTTATCTTCAGATAGAGTGGGAGGGAGGGAGAGAGAGGGAGAGAGAGAAACATCATGTGAGAGGGACACATCAACTGGTTGCCTCCCAACATGACCCGACCAGGGCCGGGGATGAACCACAACCCAGACACATGCCCGTAACCGGAACTGAATAACCACAGAGCCAAACCAACCAGGGCAAGAACATGATATTTATAACAAATAAGAAGTAAATAATAGACGTATAACAGTTACAAATTATACTTCATGAGCTAATAGAAAAATTTTAAATACATTGGTGATTACAAAATAGGAAAACATATATTTTAAGTGCTTTTTAAGTGTATAGAAATTATCTTTTGATTGCCTCTAAGAATACTTTGAGTATTGTTATTACTGTCAAAATCATTTGGACATCTATGTAATGAAATATATCATATTCTATTCTTTAGAACTCACAAAACAGACACTTTTTGTCTAATATTTTATTTAATCAAAAGAATACTCTGTTTTCCAGGTGTTTTTCCTTAGATACCTAATTGCATGGTTGAAAACCAAATTAAAATATTTACTAAATAACTGGCAAGTAAGAGAATGAAAATAAAGACAAAATTTTCAGGGATATGTTTATACATATGTCTAAGAATTAAAAGTGATATTCTAGCATTTAACCACATTTTTATTTCAAAGACTTTAAATTCTTTCAACTCTAACTATGTCTGAAGTATATGTGAAGGGCATTCTAGTATGCTATAGCTCTGACACTCCTGGAGGTTTTAAAGACAGAATTAGTATGAAAGCAGAGAAGTTATTATAAAGAGAATGGTCAAAAAGAAGAAAATAAATATTTCTAAATTAAAGATTTATCTCTGGGTATGCATAATTTGTATATTTATATTTTCACTTGCCACACATAATAAATTCATGTGGTACATTTCTAATACTTATTAGAATTAATAAGAAGTCTTTATTAGAAGTCTTTATTACACTAGACTCAGTTGATATCAAACCCAGGTTCGGTTTCCTGCCACTCGACAGCCAATAGTTGAGAGACAAGGACTGCTGGAAGGAAAGTAGTTTATTCAAGAGCCGGCAGCTTGAGAAGATGGTGGACTCACATGGCAAAGACCATCTTAACATCTCAGTGCAGGCAGAGGCTTTTCATTAGGAGGGAGAGGGAAAGCAGAGAAAAGAGATCGAATGGAAGGGGTTGAAGTTCTCTATGTGCAGGCCAGGAGAGTCTATTCTGATAAGGACCTGGAAACTAGTCAAGGGATGGTCTGGTGTGTGTCATCCTAGTTTTCATCATCCTGGTTTTACGTCACCCTGTTTTACAGTTGAAAGTCAGCAAACCTCCTAGAGCTGGAATACCTGAAGGTTGGAGTCTGCAATTTTTGAAGTTAGTTCCTAGAATTCTTATACAAACCTGTTTATCTACATGCTACATATTAGTCAGTGTCAGCATTTACAGAAACAATGTTAAAAGAATGATGGGGTGTGTTATGCAATCACTCACTTTATTTAGAAGAGGCCTTTCAAAGGCAAACCTTTTTGTCTAAATTTATCATGGAGAATGGGGACAGGTGGAAAAGAAAATTATAGAAGGAAAATTAAATACAGAAATTAAATTTTTTTTCATAGTGAAAATTAAGTCCATAAAAATAAAATATTTACAGAATATGCCTGTGTGAATAGTGGAATAATCTTAGCTTCTTTCCTCATATTTTAAATCATAAATGAATAACTAAGACATTTAAAATCCATTTTATTAATTATAGGATATATTTCATTTTTGTTGACTTTCACGAGGACACATTTGGGAAACTAACTATGCAAATACTTTGCAGTTTAAAGATTTTCCTGCTGGAATCATAAGTCAAAATTTTAAAAGTCACTAATATTCCCTCTTAGTACATATGAAAGTAGCTTCACTGGATCATTAGGTCACTGCTACTGGTTATTCATATGTTTGTTTATTTTTTTAACTCTGTGATCATTTCTATATTTTCTATTTAAACTTGTTGATTGATATACTCTTTTTTTTAATGATTAAAATATAATTTAGTAAAGACAATCATCATATAGTACATATCTAATTAGAGACAATGCTTTCTTATATCAACCAAAGTTTACATCTTCCTTCTCCACCTCCCCCCTCCCCCCCATGTCCTCTCTCATCTGTCTGTCTGTATGTGGTTAGAGGTTAGAAGCTTCTGGGAATTTGTTGGTAGAAGACTGAAATTTTAGAATTCACTAATAAACATGTTTTTTTGACTCAAAAAATATACTTAACACCTTGCAAGGCTATATATGCTTTGATATGTAGAAATGTAGAATGCATGTGTTTTTGTTAAGTGTTGCATTTTAAGTTAGGAGAGGAAATAGAGCAGAAAGAATTGAAGTCTCTGGAAAAAGCTGTGTTTTGCTTTAAATATACACAAAAACAAGGCAGAACTAATCATGAGTGGTTACATCAGCCACTGCCATTATCATGATTAACTATCATTAAAGCCATCACTGAAATGAATGAGCTCCTAGTTAAAAGGGGCACTATTTTCTTTCTGTTAAATGACAAGAAAAAAATCAATTAGAAATGATATGTTTCCCTATTTCTAAGTGCACACTAGCACATTTACAAAATATTTTATTGCTAAGCTAATTGTTACCACACTGAACAATGGTTTAAGGCAGAATATTTTCATTATTCCCTGCAATTCTCATTTCCCTTTCTCTCTGTCCCTTCTCATACTTCATTTTATGCTCATTTTGAAACATCATTGTGTATCATTTATAAATATATCCACCCCATTGGCTTCAAAATGCCTCTCTTTTCTTCATTTGTTTTTCAATTGGAATGTATAATGGAAGCACATCTTTCATGTAAGAAAAACACTTCTGGTGTTTTTGAAATCTTTATTAAATCTTCATCTTATCAAAGAGACCAAATAGCCCAACAGCATCTTTTCTTTTAAATTTTATTTGTCACAGTAATTTGGGGATGCACTAGTGTTACTATTATGCCAAACATTTATATTTTTATACCTAAAATTGCTCTGTTATATTTGTTTTTCCTCTCTTCACTTTCTTAAAACGTTTCCAATGGTGATTATCATGTTAACATATTTACTAAATATTTGATTTTAAAAAGAACACTTAAGAATAAACTATGTACTGCTCTTTTCTTCTTATTGGAATATCAATGTCCCCCTCATCCCACAGACCTTTTCCCTGCATCCCCCTATGAACACGAATACACACACACACACACACACACACACACACACACACACACACTGCCAAGCCAAATATTCAATATATTTTGTGGCAATGCTGGTTCTGAGCCAGACATATGTTTATTTCTAATCAGTTATTTTTTAAAATATCTTTGTCTTTTTTAATTACAGTGTGGGTTACCAATCCTTCCTGCTTATATAAGGATATTCTTTTTAAAATTTTTAAACCACTCTATTTTATGGAGGTATTCTGTTATTAGACTTTTTGTTAAATCTTATTACACTTATATTCAAATTTCTTTATATTATTTTATTATCTTAAATTTGAGATTTCTAAATCTAATTGCTAGGATTTGAATTTATTGGATTCCCCTCTTAGGGTTAATTTTCTTCACTTTATTTGATATTTTGCCCCCCTCTCTCCTATTATTTCTGGGATCTTACACTTTCGGGCTAATAATGGGGAATTTCTTTTTACCTAGCAACTTCAGGGCTTTGTCTAGAATTAGTCTTATAATAGCATCTCAGTATGTCTGCCCAATAATTATATTAGGGAAATAAAGATATAGCAACTAAATCCTGGTTCAATATTTGGTCCCTGGTTTGCAAAGTTTTCTCTTACTTCCTTTCATATATATATGGTTCAGCACCAGTGTTCTATAAAAGCATTTTAAAAGATTAACTTTCTTATAAAGGCAAGGAGAATACCAAATCAAAACCCTCATAAGTAGAAGACATGGAACGTCTTTCATCTTATTACTCATATAAGCTGTACTCCCAGTTTCCCTGTATGCTTTGAGACAATAGGACTTACTGCTTAGCCAGGCAATGATTCCTATTGCTTCATTCTTTCTTCTTGGCCTTCTTTTCCTCCTCCTCTTTCTCTTTCTCCTTCTTTCGTTCTTATTTAAGCCTGTGACTTTTAATTATTTTTTAATATGTTATATTTTAATAAAATATAAAGTATAATTTATATTTCATTGTTATCGTTTATCTCTTATTGCTATGTGTTCAGAGCTAAGGGGAAACTTCAAAGCATGAACTTCAATACCATATGACTTAATTAATATTAATGTTTTTTAAATTAAGCTATGAGATTGTGAATAAAGTGTTTTAATTAATAGAGACATTATACTTTGGGAAATGAGGTAAGTGGCATTTTCTCTGTTACATTGTGGCTCCCCAAATACAGTTTAGTTTCAAAATTAGTAGACCAAATTCATCGTGGGGACAAAAGAAAGTGAAGAACAAAATAGCTAATATTTCTTTAATGATCTCCTTCTGTACTATATCAAATAAATCATTCTCCTTTTCTACTTTAATACCTGCCAACTTTTTCAGAGCTAGGTAATGAGTTTGCCAATTGCTATCATAGATTTGAAGATATGATAGCCAATGAGCCAAGAGAGGGTCACTCACTTGTTTTAATTGTTGAATATTTACAATAGCTAGTACATCAGATTGTTGTCTGAATATTTATTGCTATTTTTACACTTTATAATGTATCAAATTACTTTATAAAGTCATCATGCGCAGTACATTTGTGTTACACTTTTGGGAACTTGAAAATAATCTAATTATTTTATGAAATTTTGGAGATTTATAGTTATAACTTAGTTTTAATACTATTTTGTTTTAAACTTGTACATAATTTACAAAAATAAATTACTCATATGAAATGCTTCAACTAGAGCTTTCAAATATTAGTGGATGTCTGGCCAGTGTAGCTCAGTGGTTGAGCATCAACCCATGCACCAAGAGGTTGCCAGTTCGATTCCCAGCAGGACACATGCCCAGTTTGTGAGCCTGATCCCTAGTTGAGGGCATGCAGGAGGTGGCCAATCGATGTTCTCTGTCATCCATGTTTCTATCTCTCTCTCCCTCTCACTTCCTCTCTCTCTAGAACCAATAAAGAAAAAAAAATTTTAAATAAATTTAAAAAATTTTTAAAAATACAAATATTAGTGGAAGCAGTGAGGTGTGTGTAAAAGGACAGACACAATAGAAGGGGTAATGGAGTGGGTGTGTACTGAACACAACTCAGACTGAATGCGCAGAGTCGGGCTGTGTGGGCCAACCTGCACACTCACCAACAAGACAGGGCCAAGTCCACTAGCACTAGGGAGAGAGGAATACATTTTTTAAGTTAACTATTTCATTCAAGTCCAATTGATCAAATTCATGTGGCAAATGCAAGGGAAATTCAGGGGACACAATTGTTATTAGCCTTTTATTAGGTGAGTTGATTTACCCAGATAAACAGATTATGATTTGAACTGGCAGGCCCAGGTAATATGATCCAAGAGCAAAAGCTTTTCCAAGCTTTTCTACACTTGAAAATATTTTATAGTAGAACATTGGAACAGTTTTGGGGAAATAAAAACATTCAAAATTAAAATCTACAAAGGAGAATTCACCTGGCGTTAAATAAATAGAAAGGCTTTTTTAGTCATTTGTTATCACAATGTTAATTCGAGATAATATATGCTGAGATTATAATCTTTGAGTGTTACTCAAATATGACACCTATATGGAAGCACTAATGATTTCTTTTTGTTTTGCACAAATAATTCATAATTCCTCAGGTCCTCATTGCAAATAGAGATTACATGACTGGATTTAGATACAGATTACATGACCAATATTTATTATTGCAAGCATACTAGCTGGACATCTGGCCTGGATAATATTTTCCCAGGACACTTGTGTGGGTTCCTATCAGTTGATTATGGCTGGCATCCACTCTGATTGGTTGGTGCCTAACTTCTATTCAATCATTGGGATCACCCTTTCACTAAACAATATTTGGGAGAGACAGGATGGCCATATGTGCTCAATGAAAGATTGAAAACCTGTAGACATGCCAAGTGTAGGCTGAGTGCATTTGGTTTGTGGAAGTGTGTTATGTCCACAGGCCATATTGTGATTTTGGTATTTGCCCCAGTCCTTCTTACTTGAAATAAAATATAACTTGAGAAGTTTATCTAAGTAAATTGACTTACTCAGAAATCCCCTTTTCAATAACTTATCTTTTCTCTTGTTCTCTACAATGTCAATACAATGACTGCTTTTAGCTATTATCTTCATTATTGATCAGAAATAATTTCACAGATAAAATTATAAATTATGTATCTTCATTATATCATCTTTGTTAATTAAATTAACAGTGCTCTGTATGTAGGAAATTGTAGTTTGTTTTTATTTTTAACATTTCTATTGAAATATAATGTAGAAAAATGACAAATCTTAAGTATATAGCTCAATTAATTTTTAAAAAGTAAACATGTCACCCAGATTGACATAGAACCATCCAAATTAAGATATGAAACATTTCCAACATTTCATAAGCCCTCCACCCTCTTCTCTTGTGTCACTAAATTATACACACTGCCTAGGTACAGACTATTCTGATTTCTGTCACCATTGGTTGATTTTGCCTGTTTATGAACATTCTATAAAGGGTACATTTCACATTTTCCCATTATATCTGGCCTTTTTCACTCAACAATCCATCTATGATATTTGTCACTATTTTTGCAAGTTGGCTCTATTCTATTTTTGTGTAATATATATATGTGTGTGTGTGTGTGTGTGTGTGTGTGTGTGTGTGTGTGTGTGTAATTTACCCATTCTACTATTGATGAATGTTTGGGTTGTTCCCATTTTTTAAAACCTTTAAAAATAATGCTGTTTAGCCCTGACCAGTGTGGCTCACTTGGTTGGAGCTTTGTCCCATGCACCAGAAGTTCACAAGTTCGAGTCCCAGTCAGGGCACATACCTAGGTTGTAGTCTTAATTCCCAGTAGGGGCACATGCAGGAAGCAACCCATCTCTCTCTCTCTCTCTCTCTCTCTCTCTCTCTCTCTCTCTCTCTCTCTCTCCCTTCCTCCCTCTTTAAAGTCTGTAAAAATAATAATAATGCTGTTTAGAGTGTTGCTTGTTTGTTTGTTTTAGCTCCTTAGCAGCTGATTTCTTTCTTTCTTTCTTTCTTTCTTTCTTTCTTTCTTTCTTTCTTTCTTTCTTTCTTTCTTTCTTTCTTTCTTTCTTTCTTTCTTTCTTTCTTTCTTTCTTTCTTTCTTTCTTTCTTTCTTTCTTTCTTTCTTTCTTTCTTTCTTTCTTTCTTTCTTTCTTTCTTTCTTTCTTTCTTTCTTTCTTTCGTTCTTTCTGCCTGCCTGCCTTCCTGATAACTTCTAACTCTGGGCATAGGCACGTTAGAAACACCAAATCATTCAGAAGGAAGTAATTGCAGAATACTTGGTGTGGCTTTCTGAAGTTCACTTTCATCTGAGATGTTTGCTCTAAAGTTCTGTCTTCCTTGGTAGACTTGTACACAGTTTTGATCTCCCATCTATAACAAAGTCTAGATGGTTGCTTTGTGTTAAGTCTAATTGCATTTTGAGCTCTATGCTTGTCATAAAGAAGAAACAAAAGCCCAGTGGTGAAAGCAACCTGGGAGAGCACACATCTTGTATATGTTTATTTTCATATTTCACTTCAAGGTAACTGCTAAATTTTGATGATGAGGTTTTCTTTTTTGCAAGGAAGTTTATTACAATTGAGTTGTTTCTGCCATTTTCAATATTAAAATAGCACCTTTGCTTATTCCATATGAATCCAATGTTTTATTGTTAATTACTCCATATCCTCTGACAGGCGAGCACTCTAGTAGGAACATCACCAAAGAAAGATAGAAACCATAATATTTTAATCAACTCTTCAAATAGATATTAAAAATCTAATTTTACTAAGAGGACACCTCTATTTAAACATTTATTTTTTTGAAATATGTTTGGATTTCCAGAAATGTTTCAGGCAATGCAGAGATCTTCTCTATGTCCTTCATATAGATTCCCCATGTGCTAGCATTTCATTATGCTCGCTTTATCATTTCTCATAGATATTTTTTTTTTAACTATTTGAGAGTAAGTTACATATATGATACTATTTTACCACTAAGAACTTCAATGTTGTATTCCTTAAAATCAAGGATTTTCTCTTTTATAATCTACAGGTCAATGATCAAAGTTAGGAGATTATTAAAAAATTAGTACTGTCTTCTAATCTATAGGTCTTATCAATGTTTTTTTCCTAAAGCCCTAATAATGTTCATTCTTTATAGAAAAAAATAATTGTTTCTGGTTTGACATCAAATCTAGAATCAGAATTTGCATTCCGTGTTGGTCATATTTATTTACTCAGTTTTGCCTTTCATGATCTTGACGTCTTGAAGAGTAAAGACATTTATTTTGAGGAGTACCTGGATTCTCTAGGAGGAAATGTGGTTAAGGTTACTATTATTTCCATTGGTTACTTCTGGCCCTAGGCATTTTATTTCAGGGAAGTATTTTTGTTTTGTTTTGTTGTCTATATAGTGGAGATCTTTTTATTAAAGTAAAATAGCATCTTGTGATCAGTCTTTTTTTTTTTTATGACCAATCTTGTCTTATTTTGTCATATGCATAAGAAATTTCTCCATAAATAGTTATATATGACTCTAATGCAAGTATTATATCTATACATGGTACAATTTCACTAAAAAAATGTATAAAATATAACATGATAAAGTATAATTATGTTTACCACAGCTAATTTTAAAATAGAAGGGCAAAATATGTAAGTTTTATAAATTTACCATAAAATAACATTAGAACATTATGGAAAATCTCATAATTTTTATTCCTATAGATAATCTGCAATCTTAATAGAATGTTTCAACTGAAGTAATTATTTTTCAGTTTTATTATAAAATATGACCAAATATCTGCAGAAGTTTTGATTTTTGAAAACTATCATGATAGAAATTCAGCTTGATTTCTTTTAGCAACATTTTTGTTTGATAATAGCTAAAGACTGATAAAAAATGACATGCTCATCACATTAACAAAGGAATTAAGCATTCAAGAGAAAAATATGCATTTTTAGAACAGTCCTTTCTTGATATACCCTCTGCCTTGTTACAGGAGAGAAATACCTACGGGGAATGAAATATTAATGGATTATAATTTGCTACATACAAGTTACTTGCTTTTGCAGGGTAGTAAAACTAATGTGCCTCTTCTTTAGTAATTATGGTCTCTTGTTATTCATTGTAAAAAGGTTTTCCTGATCCCAATGTATAATCAGCAACCATACATTTTCTTACTCAAACATCTTTTTTTCCTTTAATATCACGAAAAAATTATATTAGGGTATTAAACGTTTCCATATCTTTCTATAGAGTATAATTGGAGAGGTTTTTTTAAAGAGAAAATAATCTTTCTGGGTGGTTGTAATACAACTTTGACTGGAGGCAAGGAATGGCAGAAATAGTCTGTTGGCGTTTCTTTGACCTCTGTGATCAGAACAGCTGCCTGAAGGATGCTGATTTTTTTTTTCATGGGTTTTCAGAATTGCATATGACTTTGATACAAAGTATAACTATGCTCAAAGGCCAAGCATTATTTGAGGAAAATTATAGACTTGTACTGCTGAATGCACAGAGACTGAGTGCATAAATGCACTTCAGCAAATTCTTTTTAAGTGGGGCATTTTTGATATGGTCCCTAAGGGTATTGGAACCTTCTACCAGGTAAAAATGTATGTCAAGAGGCTCTGAAATAAGCCTACTCCTGCAGTTGTTCAAATTTGAATGAGAGTTAAAATGAGGTGAACATAGTAATAGAGAAATGGAAAAGTTAGGAAAGAACTAGTTTCCCTGGAGATTCCATATTGACTTTCCATGACTTGAAAATCTGATGGTTCTGCAGTTGTAAGAAAGAGCCCTTAGGGACAAAACTCCCCTGTCCCAGCAGGGTTTGTGTTTTGATGGATTTAACTGGGACAACTTCTAAATACTATGTGAAACTAGGTTGAAACTAATAGGTATTAGCCAGAGTTATTTTAGTTTTAATACCCTTTCATGCTTTTTTTCAGGGGTGGGAGGAGGCAGGATTTGTGAAAATACTTCACAGCAGTGATATACTATCTCAGATTTATAGTTTTATCATTTGTATTTCTGAATTCCTCCATTATGTCAAGATGTTAAATAAATCAATAATGAAAAAAATACAGGCAAGGGTAAGCAAATTTCTGTAGATTTGACATCAAGCATTTAAAAAATATCTTTGCTTATATTAGAGAAATGTATGTAGTTCCTTTAATTCAAAGAAGAACTATAATAAAAATAGAATTATTCTCTTAAATCATTTATCAGAGTTAAAGAGCATCTTTAAATGATAAAGTCAGAATTATAGATAACATTGAAATGAAATCCACTTACTGAACAGTAGATTTATCATGGCAACATCAACCAGCTTCCACATTGCTACAACTTGTGTCTGTCTAAAATTATAGATGTACAATTGATTCATACCATTCTTCTCATTTTAGCTCATAGATATCTTGGTTCAAAATGTTATCTGCATTAGAGATGGATACATACATACATACATGTATACATACATACATAAGAATAAATGTATATGTGTATACACATATTTGCTCACCTATATCTCATATTTTTTTCTGAAGCGTATTATTTACTTGCAATTGGTTTGTCATATTTTATATTTTCTCTATGTACTTATGATACATTTATATATGCACAATGTTTTCATCTTTATTTTTGAAATATGAGTTTTCACATAAGGAATTGTATGTAAGTTAGATTGAACATTACTTTTCTCCACCTAAGAGAAATTTTCAGCTGGAGAGTGTTTGCAATATGAAATCCGTTTGGCCTCATTGCCACAGAGGCCAGCAGCTCCTGGGAATTATGACTTAAGTGTGTCAATCTTCACTAAAGTCTGTCCCCCTTGGTGTTCAGAAACAAGAAGACTAGGCAGCTTCTGTGATCAATGCATGTTCCCATCTTACTGTTTTACATAAGGCATCTGAGTTTTGTTATATCAGGCTGTGCTTGTGACTGTCAAGAAGTATTTGTTTTAAGCTATCTCTAAGGACAAGCTCTGACATCTTCTGGGCTTCATCCACACAGAGCTGTTTGTTGCTTTTAATGTGTTCATTCTTTCTTTCCTCTTAAATATGGCATTTGGAACTTGAAATTACATCTAGTTTCATAATGATACATTTTTTTCTTATTCTTTGTTACTATGTGATTTGCAGGAAAAAGGTAAAGTGTCAGCTTTAGACCAGAATTCTCAAACTTGAAGGGATAAGTTACAGGCATCGCTTGTTTCACTGCTCTCCACTTGATGGCACTTCACAGACGGGTATTGTGTTTGTTACAAATTGAAACTTGTGTCAAGCAAATCTACGGATACTATTTTTCCAACAGCATTTGCTCATTCCATGTCTCTGTGTCACATTTTGGCATTTCTCAAAATTATTGCAAAATGTCCATTATTATGATATTTGCTATGGTGATCTGTGATCCATGATCTTTGATGGTGCTATATAATTGTTTGGGGACATCATGAACTGTGACCATATAAGATGGTTAACTTGATAAATGTGTATGTCTCACTGCTCCACCAACTGGCCGTTGCCTCTTCTCTTCCTCTCCTTGGGCCTCCCTATTTCCTGAGACACGACAATATTAACACTAATTTCAATGGCCAATTAATAACCCTACAATGACCTCTAAGTGTTCAAGTGAAAGGAAGAGTCGTGTGACTCTCACTTTAAATCGAAAATAGATTAAGCTTAGATAGAAAGGCATGCCAGAAGTGGAGATAAGCTGAAAGTGTGACCTCTTCCAACAAACATTTAGCCAAGTTGTGACTGCAAAGCAAAAGTTCTTGAAAGAAATTAAAAGTACTACTCCAGTAAACACACAGTTGATAAGGAAGCAAAATAGTGTTATTGCTGACATAAAGTTTTTATCGGTCTGGAGAGAAAACCAAACCACCTACATTTCCTTAAACCAAAGCTTAATCCAGAGCAAGGCCCTAGCTCTCTTCAATTCTTTGAAGGCTGAGAGAAGTGAGGAAGCTGCTGAAGAAAAGTTTGAAGTTAGCAGAGGTTGGTTCATGTTGTTTAAGGAAATTGTAAGGTAAAGCAGCAAATGCTAGTGTACAAACTGCAGCAACTTATCTAGAAGCTATAGCTGAGATAATTAATGAAGATGTCTACACTGAAAAATAGATTTTCAGTGAAGACAATACAGCCTTATTTTGGAAGAAGATGCCATCTAGGACTTTCATAGCTGGAGAGAAAACTCAGTGCCTGGCTTCAAACCTTCAAAGGACAGGCTGACTCTCTTGTTAGGGACTAATGCAGCTGGTAACTTGAAGTTGAAGCCAATGCTCATTTACCATTTAGAAAATCGTAGATCCCTTAGAATTATGCTAAATCTGCTTTGCCTGTGCTCTACAGATGTAATAGCAAAGCCTAGATGACAGCCTATCAGTTTACAGCATGGTTTATGAAATATATTAAGTGTAACATTGAGACTTATAGCTCAGAAAAAAAATATTTCTTTCAAAATATTACTCTTCATTGACAATGCACCTGCTCACCCAAGAGCACTGATGGAGATGCACAATGAGATTAATGTTGTTTTCATATTTACTAACATAACATGCATTCTGCAATTTAAAAAAATAAACCACATGAAAATGAAAAACAATATTCTTATCTCTGAATAAATTTGTTTTAAGTTAGATTACAATATTTTTTTAAATATCCACCCAATTTTTTACTGAACATATAAACAAGTGATCCTGCTTTTGTGTGTTGTGCTCTATATTTGTAACCCTTTCAGACAACAGAGATAGGACCAATCTTCTTCACTATGTCTTACTTTTTTTTTTTAATTGCATAGTTGCCTTCATAATTCTGCTTGCTGCCATAACAAATTACCACAAACTATGTGAATGAAAACAACACAAATTTATTATACCACAGTTCTGAAAGTCAGAAGCCCAGGTACACTATGGCTCAACTTGATGTCTATGCAGAGATTCACAAGGTAGAAACCAAGGTGTAGGCAGAGCTACATCATGTTCTAGAGTTTCTAGGGGCAAGTTTGCTATGAAACTCATTTTATTTGTTGGCTGAAAACAATTCCCTGCATTTTTCTTTTCTTTTTTTTCTTCTTCTTCTTTTTTTTTTTTTTTTTGGCATGGTCCTCATTTTCTTGATGGCTGACAATGAGAAGACTGTCTTTGTTCATAAATATTACCCCAATTTCTTCTAGTGTTTTCCATGTGACAAAGGTGAGCAGAGACTTTCTCGGTCTATAAATGTATCTGACTCCCAGCTGCCATGATTTTTGTAAACTCTAAGTGAAGGCAATCATTGGCTTTTAAGGGCTCATGTGAATAGATTGAGCCCACCAGAAAATCCAGAATAAGTTCCTTATTTTAAGCTCTGTAACCTTAATTATATTTGCAAAGCTCTTTCTGCCATGACCTGTAACAGGTTCCAGGGGAATCTTCATGGGTGGAGGGAAAGGAAAGGAATAAGCATTCTGTCTACAGTATCATTTTTATACACTTATCCAGCTTTAGTATTTACTGTCACACTTCATTAGCCAATGCAATAAAGCAATAATATTTACCCTCAAATCATAAATCCATGGTTTCTCTCTATTATTATAGAAATAATTAGAAATTTTATGCCATAAGATAAGCATGAAATAAAAAAATATATAATTTGATATTTTAAAATATTTTATAGACATTTAAATATAAATTCAGATCAATATTTTGAACTCAGCATATTCCCTTATTTCTTTATGTCTGCCTCAAACTCCCACAGTCCCCCCACCCCATTCCTCCCTCTCATACACATAGTTTTATGTAAAGTGCTAATGCTTCAAAGCATTTCCTCAGAGGCTACTCATCACCATTGAACACTTCTTTCCAAACACACAATGTTTAAAAGTTGAATTAACTGATTGGCTAGCTGGCTGCTTGCCTAAAATTCTCACTACTCAATTATAATGGCCCTTTTTACTTAATCTTATGAAATGTATCCAATGTCATTAATCCATATAATTTATAAAAGTAATTATTTCTAAATATTTTATGGAAAAAAACAGCCCTTCTGAAAGTGTGGGTTCAATAAGTTTTCTTTCTCCATTTTCAACACTTTTATTCAGTTAAAATTATTGTGGCTCATACCAACCAGCTGCTCAACATTCCCATTTTCCTTTCTTTTGGGGTACTTAGCTGGACTAAATTGCCTAGTTGCTTTTAAGGTTAACTTTAGCCATTTGTCTTTGTGAGCTAACAAAATGATGTGGGCTTATATCCAAAACTTGGTACTTTGCTCTTTCCCTTTCTGGGTCTTGATGCAGCGTAGTTTGATGAACGTGGAAGCCACATTTCAAGATAGAGGGACCACTACATAGAAGTTCCTTGATGCTATTAATCACTGCTTACAGAAGGGCCACCCACTCACTGTGCATGCTCCACCTGTTTTACACACTTCAAGAGCAAGATATTGAATTAAGTGACAGCCAGTTTATGTTTTATCTGATGTAGCAAGTGTTATTGCAATAACCCGTATAGACAATCTCATAAAAGATGCTCAATCTTATTCAATTAATGAGCTGGCATCCCTGAAAGCAGTCTGTGTGTCATAACTTAGGGTTCACAATATATGGGACTGCAATGTTTCTGGTGCCTGTTAGGTTCAGCTTGATCCAAATCACCTTTATGACAGTGGTAGCTTCTAGTTCTATGACTCTTGTCAACATGAGTAGAACCCTCACTTCATTCTGTGGCAAGTTTAACATTTCCACACAGGGATTACAATCACCTGCTTCATTTAGTCATTTCACTGAGGTTTTGAAATTCTTCTTCTCTTTCTTTTGAGTGGTGATTCGTGGGAAAATAAATACCTCTTCCAACAATTCAAAAAACCGACTGAGATCTGAAAGAACTGGATGACGCTGGTATGATGCAACTGTTATACCTCAAGTACTAGCTATTTCATGAATGAATTCAAAATCAGAGGAAAAAGAAAATTTGAGCACCACACACTGATTACCCATCATACAGAAAACCAATTTTGGTAATTAATACTTTTCAAAAATTGATAACTAACAAGTAAACAAAATGCTTTAATTCCCCATGATTCAAAAGTTTAAAAGGGATTTATGATATTAATATAAAAAGGTTACGAGTAAATTTAATACTATATTATTTACAGTTCAGGGAAGCTTTATAACATAATTCAAAAGACTGGAGAAGAGGACAATTGTGGAAAAATTGGCATGAGAGAGAAAATAAGATGTAGGGAGATGCAGACTAAAGGGTGTATTATGAGTAGCAACTGGGGTGAAGAAAAGAGGAAACAGTGGGCAAAGAGAGTAAAAGTAAAGGGTGGACAATGAAGGTGTGGAATTGATAACTAAGTTAGGAAATGAGTTAGAATAGAGAAAGCAAGCTCAATGGATGTGTAGACAGAATATGCTTAATGGAAATGTTCTTGTCATCACCAATTTTCATTTGGTCTGCAGACTTCAAAATATTTATCACAGCCCTGGTTGGTACAGCTGAGTTGGTTGAGCATCATCCCATGCATCCAGAGGTCACTGTTTTGATCCTTGGTCAGGGCACACACCAGGGTTGCAGGCTCGATCCCCAGTAGGGGGTGTGTTGGAGGCAGCTGATCAATGTTTCTCTCTCCCATCAATGTTTCTCTCTCCCTCTCCCTTTCTCTCTCTCTAAAATCAATAAAAACATATTTTAAATGTTGTCACAAATTACAATTGACTTGTAAAGAGGAATGACCAGACTATTCTTGTCCATAAGACTTTAACTATTTTCTTCAATTTAAAAAAATTCTACAAAAACTTTACACTGAGGCTACTCATTAGAGTAGAAAATGTTCTGAAATTTTGGTAATGACCAGAGACCTGTGAATATTTACATTCTGATGTGCTAAAAGTTTACCTTGACACTAATACCAACATCGTGTAAAATTCCATCTTTCACCCCATTTAAAAATATATATCGATATTTCTTAGAAGGGACCACATAAAAATAATAATTTACTATTAAACTAAGCTCAGCATTATTTCAAAATAAAAATGTTTCATGATCAAATAAGTGAGTGTCTGAATAATAATTCATGCATCATATATCTCATACCTGGAGGTCAAGGAGTTTTAATTTGTATTGTTGTCCATATGAGGTTGAATGATTCTTCAAATCTCATGTTTTAATGGAATTTAAAGTTTATTTTTTTATATTCCATATATATAATGTGTCTAGGTTAAACTTTTATAAATATATTATACTTTGCTAACCATCTTTTATTATCTACTTCTATTAAGTAGATTTAAATAAAAATATATCACTTTTCCTCTTTATAATTTCTTTCAATTTGGGGGCTTTGTTTTAAAAATATACTCCTTTTACCTAATATAAAAAAGATATTCTGTTCATTTTTCTTCTATTGTCTATATAAATTTTTTTCTTAATGTATTTCTAAAAAATTTATTTGGAAGTCATTTGTATATGGTATAAAGTAGGAGACCACTTGTCTTTTCCATTGAGCAAGACAATATTCTCAACAGTGTAAAAAAAAATGTCAGAGTTTTTATCAAAATTTTCTGTCTCTTCCAGGCCCTCTGATATTTTTATGTTAAGTTTTGTGATATATCAGCTTTTATTTTCCTTCTGAGGCAATTCAAGGATGGTGAGGCTTTGGAAGTCAGCAAGTTACTCTCACTGTTTCTGTTGTCCAGAAAGATATATTCATGTCTTAGTATTCAAATAAAATAAAGTAAAAATAGTCTTGGTATATAATATTTTACCCTATTTTCAGGCTGTATCCTTCCTTAGGATGAATTATTTAAGTACTTAGTACATATTTTAATTAGAAGTGCTTATAAAATAGGTATTTTGTTTTCTGCTTCTTTGTTTAGTAAATATTTTCTGGGAAAAATAATCTCTGGCTAATTCAAAACATTCAGAAAAATTGTTTAGAGTTTCAATGCTTTAAAAGTAGATTATTTGTAAAATTTCTCCTCTATAGTTTTAGTTCTCATTTAAAGAAATGTAACAAATCGCACCGGCTATATATTCCAGAGTTTTAGTTATGAACTTTATTCCCTGAACCTCTATTCTCTGGTGGAAAAACAAGTCATCAGTGTTATACATTTTCATAAATTTCACACAAATGAACAAATGCACATATAAACTATATATAAATTTCATACATATGTATGTATATGCTTGTCTCATGTTTTCAGCTTGTTCTTTTCTAAGTGAGCAATAGAATTATGTCTATAAATTTTATATACTGTACCTTAATTAAAAATATCTTATTACTAAAAAAAATGCTAACCATCATCTGAGCCTGCTGGAAAAATGGCTCCAACAGGTTTTCTTGATGCAGGGTTGCCACAAACCTTCAATCTGTGAAAAATACAATATCTGCAAAGCACAATTAAGTGACATGCAATAAAACAAGTAATGCCTGTAAATTGTTATGTATGCAATTAAGAAGTTTTTTTTAATATACTTATAGAATTTATTATCAGTAAAATACAGGTGAACAACTCACTCATTTTCCAAACTCTTGCCAAAATCTTCTCTCTCAAACTACATAAATCGTGCCCTATTATAATTTTTTTTCAGAAGTTTCCCACAGATTTCAGGCTACAACGGAAGACCATTACTAAGTTATATAGAGTCTCATCATCTAAACTCTCAATACCTTTTATCCAAGACTTAGTAATTACAATATATCTTGAAAAACATATGGCTTCTTCAAAAGAAACTTCCTATAGTTACAAGAGCACACTATTATTTTATATGTCTCCGTATCTATATCATAAAAGTTTGGTTCATACAAGTAGAAAGTATTCAACATAGAAACTATTTAATACAAATAGTTAAAAATTTATAAATAAGTTAATGTGTTGGGAGAAAAGCAGTCTTCTAAAATTGTAATTAAGAATTAATTGATTAGAAATTAATTAAAATTAAGAAGTGATGGAATTAAATAAAACTACACAAATTACCTCAACCACCAGAAGCACTAATCTAAGTGATTCCCATGAGGATGCCTGGAGGCCATTCAAAATTTTACATATGCTTTCCACTAACTCCAGAATGCTTTTGTGTCTAAAGAACAAGAAGTCTATTCAGACATATTGAATTTGCCTATGTATCTCCTATTAAAGTAATCAAAATTAACCAAGTTCTCAATGCCTTTGGCCCCTAGAACACAGGAGAGAATGTAGAAGGAATCAAAAATGGTTCTGAGATATTTTAAGAGACAATATTTTTGTACATTGTATTTCCTAAACTTAAACACCCTTAATCAATGATTTTCACCATTTGCAATGTAACTTCATAAAAAACACATACATATTTTAAAAGTTCATTAGTTTGTCATTTCCTTTGTGAACACCATCATAACAGCTGACTCAAGACCTAGAAGTGACTTGTTCTCTCCTGTGTGACTTATGTAATTGTTGTGTGTAACTTCATTATAGCAGGACCTTTATATGATCTTAGAGTGGTAGTTTGACAGAGTTGAATTCAACTTTACATCAAGAAGTGCACTGATCCAGAGTAGTCTATCAGTATTTGGTGAATAAACAAAGTTTAATATACTTGGAAATTTAATATACTTAATAAAATGTACTAAGAGATAGAGAGGAAGAAATAATCAACATTTCACAAAGGTGGGATCATTGGAGTTGAACATTGAAGAATGAGTGGATGTCTGATAGGTACATCTACGGAAAACAGGTCTTCCAGACAATAATGCCCAAAGCATGCCAGGCATAAGACAATGCAGTTGGCTGAAATTAAGATGAAAACTCTGTTGTTTTTCATAATCTTGGCAGAGTTAAATTTAAACCAAGTTTGCAATTTGGATATAGAGACAATATGCCAACGAAAACTGTGTACCTTGGAGAAGAAAATAAATCATTGACTCTAGGCTTTAGATGTGCTGTGTGTCTGGCAACAAGAACTACTCAATAGAACAGTATTTTGAATCTGTTGACTTATTTAATTATCACTTTTTATTTATACCATACTTTATTCCAAAAATAATTTAATAGTACTCTTGGGTTTTAGAATTTTATTTTTATGTAGTTGACAAAAAAAAATGTCCTATTTATATTTACTCCTTTTTGTATTTAAAGTAGATTCCATATTACCATAGACCTATTGAGGTTATATAAAGATAAAAGTGTATTCACCCATGTAGTCTATTTCTTATAAATCTTAAATCTCTACATAAATAAATAAAATATATACATTTGATTTATATTTAACCCTTCCATAATACATATTTTTTAAACTGTCAGTAATTAAGGATATTTAAGACTTTTAACTAATAATACTTCAGTATTTATTACTGTGCAAAATCACATTTAATAGATTTTTAAATGTTTTTTAAGTAAATTTCAGCAAAAGTCATCTTTGAGGTTTCCAGCTCACTCAGAAGCAGAGGGAAAGTGGGCTTAACACATATTAAAGCAGAGATCATTGTTTTCTTTGGGTTAAATTAATAATCAGTGAGTGAATTTCTGAATGCTAAAAAAGGTCAAGAGAATCAGAGGAAAACTAAAAAATATTTGAAGCTAAAATAAAAACTGTTGATTTCTTTCCTTTGAAATATTGCAGTTACATTTTTGTCACAATCTTTCTATTATTTTTAAGAGCAGAAATTAGCAGCTTTAGCCTTAGTTGAAAAAGATACTATGAATTTGACATTGATAAGACTTTTTCTGAAGAATATTCTATTGGGTCTCTCTTTTTCTTTCTCCTTGTCTGTTCAGTCTTCTTTCTTCATTTGAGTAGAGATTTGCAGTATATAAATATTTCCACACAGTTTCTTCAGGTAAGCCTGCTTCCTAAAGTATACTGACCTCTTAGCAAATATAGCATAGTCCCTACTAAGTTGCTCAGGACTTTTATTTTTATGCTTCTCTTCTCATTCTACATTTTTTCCCTAGGAAATTTCATTCCCCTCCTAGGATTTCAATCAGTTTCTACATACAGCCGTCTCTCAATTGTATATTTCAGCCATAGACCTTTCTACCAACCTACAGAATTTTTACCCAACTATTCAGAAGGCATATGTAGTTCAATGTCTCATAAAATTTCAAATGTAAGATCCAGGTATTTAGATAATTATCTTCATCCTCTCACCAAAAACTACCCTTTATCTATTGTTCATTATTTTAATATTACTGTATCAGTTAATTACCGCTATGTAACAAACCATTAAAATTTTTATTAATCTATTGATCAGCGGGGCAGTCCTCCCTCCTCCCTCATCTCCCAAATACAAATTTTAAATAATTGGTGGGCATTCAGATTAATCCCCACTCAGAGTTTTCATCATCTTTGACAAAATGGCCATTATTTTTCAGATGAATTAGAGCAATTAACTTCTCCATAATCCCTGGACCCACCCATCTCCACTTAGTCTCTATTGCCAGAGGCATCTCTAAAAATGTAATATTGTTTCTGACACTACCTTATTTAAAATCCTTATAATTATCCCAGTACTTTTTGGATAACTTTAAAATTCTTGAAGCTTGTCAGTCTTCATTACCCAACACAACTGGAAATATTTCTTGCTCTACACTTACACTTACTTTGTTGATTCCAGTAATTATAGAACAATATGTTTACAAATTCCATTTAATCTTTATTCTCCAACCTTATACAACCTGGTAGTTTTTAAAGTCTTATCTTAAATATTATTTTTCCAAGGGAGATTTCTTTTAAAACATAACTTTCATATACTCATATTAGCAGCACACTAAATTCACCTGAAACGGTTACTATACTCCCAAAATTTCCTGTGTTTGTAATTGCATTAATTACAACTGCAATTTTGAATTGTCTTCTAATTCACTGATGCTCAAACTTTCTGCAATGACGGAAATATTCCATGGATCGAGCTCTCCAAAATAGTAGTCACTAACCACATGCAATTGTTGAGCCCTTGATAGAGTCACATAGTATGACCAAGGAAAAGAATTATTAGTTTTATTTTAATTTAATTTTAAATAGTCACATGAGCTGGTGGCTAATGTAGCACAGTTCAAGCCTATTCGATTTTTGAGGGTGGTAATCAAATATGTTTTTAATAGCTGTATCACCATATTGCCTATCATTGCACCTTGTTAATATTTACTGAATGTACAAATGTGTAGCATTTTTTATGTGTCCTCACAAAATCTGAAAGGACATGCCAATAAGTCCATTATAAAAAAGAATACAACCCGGCCAGTGTGGCTCAGTGGTTGAGCGTCGACCATGCACCAAGAGGTCGCCGGTTTGATTCCCGGTCAGGGCACATGCCCAGGTTGTGGGCCCAATCCCCAGTGGGGGCATTCAGAAGGTGGCCAATACAAAAAAAAGAGAGAGAGAGAGAGAATATAGTCTTTCTTTCATGTAGGTTATCAAAAATACACTTTGAATTTCCTCAAATGTCCTTTCTTAACATGTAGCTTCAATATCATTTTGACAGTCAAATATCTCTAGTTCCCTTTTCTCTTCCACTTGTTTTATACTCCTCAGTCTTCCACCTGCATATTGAATCCTTAATCTTTTGTCAAAGCAGATAAGATCTTTTCTTTGCCTCAATCTTGAAGAATTAGTTTGAATCTTCCCAGATAATAGCTCTTTGTGTATTCTTTGAGAGCGCAAGCTTAGGTTTTCTCCAAGAAAAGCAAAGCGTGTTATCAGTACTATTGATGAAGTTTTTAGCATACATTTGAAGGATTTTATTTTAAAAACAGGCCCTTTCATAGTAGGTCAGTATGAGAAGAAAGTAAAGAAACTTAGTGGGTGTTATGTGGAAAACAAAGGCAAAAGATAACTTTTAACCCCGAACTTTTCACACTGTATATATTAGCATCATGAAACATTATAATTTAAAATAGTCTAAAGATTAGTATTTTATTTTTATCTTTAAAAAGAGAATTTCAAGTTAAATGTGTCCCTAAACATACAATGGCTATAAACAGAGCTGATATAACAAGTGTTGAAGGGGTGTCAATGAACCTATTATCTCCCACTGTTACCCACATAAAACATCATGCAACCTCAAAATTTAGAGTTTTGTGTAGCACAATTTGAAAATACTAACCTAGACCACTTTCCTTATTTGCCAAATTAAGAACCAGAGGCAAGAGGTGAAATGATTTGCTCAAATCAAAGCATGAGTACCAGATCTAAGACTAGATAACACCCAGTTCTTCTGACCCCTAATGTAATCTCTTTTGTTCAATTTAATTTATTTTAATTCCTGTCTCCTTCTTTCTCTATTAAGAATACCTTGCGTAGTCCCATTATGTACAAAATATGCAGAAATATAAGGTGAAAAAATATCTAATCTATTGCCCCCACGTTGAAAATCTTTAAACAAGAATTCTCTTTCATTTTATAGGTTGGGCACGCCACCCTCGTCATTCTCCTTCCTAATTATTCTTTGATTATTCTTTTTAAACATCGTATTTATATTTGTTTGAAAACTGGCTTTCATTTGCCTTTCCTTCTCAATCCCAAATGTATACCTCACAAAAGTAAGCCCACTTTCGTTTTGATGCCTGTAAATCCCTGCCTTCCAATAGTCTCTAGTTTATTATTATTGATCAGTAAATAAGATTAAGTGATATTGAGTTCAAAAATCTCCTCAGGCCCTGGCCAGTTTGGCTAGCAGTTAGGGCATTGGCTTGTGGACCAGAGAGTCCTGGGTTCAGTTGCCGCTAGGGGCATATACCTCGGTTGCAGTTTGTCCCCAGCCCTGGTTGGGGTCGTATGGGTGGCAACCAGTCGATGTGTCTCTCTCACATCGATGTTTCTCTCTCTCTCTTTCTCCCCTCTCTCCCTCCTGCTCTATCTGAAGATAAATGCAAAAATGTCCTCTGGTGAGGATAAAAAAAAAAAAAAATCTCCTCAGAGGTAGGGAGGTGGAAAAGTAAAAGGTAAGAGTTGCTTTATAAATGAAAGCAGTGGATGAAATAACCTTCAATTTGCCACAGAAATGGGTATCAGACATTTTATTTTCATGGGTATCAAAAAAGTGCAAAAAGATAGATTTTGTTCATTTGTTTAAAATAATAAATTATTGTTTTTAGAGCTGAAGGGATATTCATTCTTTTGACTAATGAAAAGTATCCTATAAAGTGTGAGCAAGGAAGAGTAGAAAATTGCATTTCTAATCTGGAAAGAGAGGGCAAAATATGATATTTTCTGTTGAGCAGGAAGGGAGAGAGGAAGACTATATAGTAGGAAAATTTTACTTGCTCTATGTCTCTTGAGGCCATGAGTGTGAGAGTATAGTGCAGAATGATAAGAAAGATCAAGATTCCAAATTTTATTTGAATGACTGGATACAAAGTATAAGGAACAAAGAAATTGTTATTTCAGTAATAACAGAATATGTATGCTATTTGTAAAAATAATATGAGCAAGTAATCTCAATAGTACATTTTTATGTACCAGAAAGGGAATGTTGCAATACTATAGATTGGGTGGATTAAATAATATTTATTTCTCACAATTCTGAAAGCTGTTAAGTCCAAGATTAAGGTACTGACAGTTTCCAGATCAGTGTCTTTTGTTTGTTTGTTTGTTTTTTGGCACATGCCCCTAGCGGAACCGAACCCTCCAACCGCTGAGCCAAACCGGCCAGGGCCAGATCAGTGTCTTTTGTGAATCTTCTTCCTGATTATCAAATGGATGCCTACTTGCTGTGTTATAGCATAGAGAAGAGAGAGAGAGAGAGAGAGAGAGAGAGAGAGAGAGAGAGAGAGAGAGAGAGAGAGAGAGAGATTTTGCTTTAGTCTATTCATCTTTTTATAAGGGCACTATCATGGGTCTGAACCCTCATTACCTCATCTAAATGTAAGTCCCAGAGGTACCAACTCTCAATACCAACACATTGAGGGTAAAGTTTCAACCTACAGGTTTTGGGGGAGACATAAATATTCAGTCTAAATCAGGAAGAATTTCTATTTATTTATTTATTATTTTCCAGTTACAGTTTACATTCAATATTAACCTGTATTGGTTTCAGATGCACACCAAAGTGGTTCGAATGTCAGCATGATCTCCTCGCTGTTTCAAGTACCCACCTGGCCCCATACATAGTTATCATGATCTTATTGACTGTATTCCCTATGCTGTAATCTACATTTCTATGACTGTTCTGTGACTACCCATTTGTACTTCTTAATCCCTTCACCTTTTTCACCCAGCCCCCCACCCCACCTCCCTTCTGACAATATTTTTCTTTGTCTGGTGGTCATGTGTCTTCCTGGATCCCTTTTCAATACATTTAAAGTCTCTTTTTCTACTAGCTGAAGGCTGTCAAAGACACTAGAAAATCTGATAATTGTTTCCTTCTTTTTTCATTTTAATTTAGACTTTCCCATCCTATTTCAAAACAACATTGTATCAGATAAAATAATTATTTTAGACAAATTATTTTCCCAGAAACTTGCAAAACTAAAACTGGATCAAAATTTGCAATACTTAAAGGTCATTGTTGGTATACTTGAGAGCTCTAATGTACATTCTAGGAAATATGGAGACTTCTGGGAAGCATATATGAATTGAAGGGAATAACATATTCATTTCTAGATAAAACTATTGTCATGTAGTGAGGTCATCGCGATAAGCTTCCACCCACTCTTACGAATTCTTTTTATTTGTGAAATTAAATATAAATGGATTTATTGATTTCCCTCCAAGATTAGCTTAAGTTTTAGATATTCTGTTTTTACAATCAATAGAGTATTAAACTGATTACTTTGAAATAGTCAATATGCTCTTTTCAAATATGTTATTGCGAACACTAATGGTTCACAAGTTCTGGTAACATATTTATTGACTTCATCACCAGTTTAAAGGGTGTGATGTTTTAATATTTTAACAATATATTCTGATGCCCCAATCTTAGTTTGGATGTGGAGTCAGGCAAAATATGCATATTAGTAAATTGCTCATATTCTTACTGTTGTCTCTTATGACTAAGTTTTAAAACATTTTACTAACAGGAAGGAACTGATGAACACACCTCAGCACACAATCTTACCACTCATCAAATGCTTCAAGAAAATTAAGAAATTATAAATGATACTTCTGTACTGACAGTGTGACAGCTAGAATCACCTAATTCCTTTCGATCTAGTCCTTTCCAGCATCTGCAGTATCCACAGCTAGGAATCTTTTCTTTCTTGTTTCTCCTCTTGTACCTTGTGAAATGGCCTGTTCTAAAAACGAAAAATGGACCCTGGAAGGACGCTCCGTCAGAGTGTGATCAGAGCCAGTTAAGGGACTAGAGTGAGATGATGAGGAGTTCAGATGATGGAATGAGGTATTCATAGAGCAAGGTGACTGGCCACCGAGGGTAGTGCAGGTAAACAACACCACAAAGGCTGAGAAGGCATCAAGGCACTGTTTAGTGCTATGAGAAAGGGATGAATGTGGAACTAGAAAGTCTAGGGAAAAGATGCTATAGGTACATCCAGAAAGACTCCGATTGTAATTAGGTACATCTATCACAAGTTACAGAACTTTTTCTGTACCAGGAAGTTTCTGTTAATTGTATAACAGAGTGACACAATTCAGTTTGTGAGACCGGCATATGAGGAAATCATGAGAGCAACAATATTAGAAGGAATAAAAACTGGAGGCAGCCATCCAAGCATGGAATTAATGTTCACCCTAAAGAGTGTGTAAATGGGATCAACATTATACATAAGAGGACTACCTTGACTTGCTGAGACAATGAAAGAGAATTAGACTCATTGCCATTAAACCATTTAATTACTCCTAGCTCCCAATTACAGCAAAATCATCAACTTTGTCATTTTATGTTTGGAGCTATTCCTGAAAAAGTTTCATCAGTTATAATAGTCTAGGTGCTTCCTACTCATCCATATCTCTGGCAATAATGGTATTATTTAAAAATCACTCTACATTAGCGTGGTTCTTCTAAATTTATCACCCCCTGATACATTTATCATTCATTGTCAAAAATATAGTCATTGTACAGTATATATACTTCCCCCCCAAATATCTGACCACAAAAATAAACTCCAGATATCAGCCATTATAGAATAATGGACTAAGTTATATATACTAATATTTGCTACTGTGATCTACTGTTTACACTTATGATGTTCACTAAAGAAATCAATTGGAAACCATTGCTTTCCATTAGAGAATGGCTTCATATTTTAAAGGTGGGTTAAAAAAAAAAAAACACAAGACACTATAAAACTTGAACACAGAAAATATATATAGTCATTGAGGGTAAACTACCTGTGAATAATACCCACTCCATGAGGAATGACTCTTCCAAAAAAACAAATAAAAATAAGAGCAGTCGTTTTCTGCCTTCATAATGAGGCAGGAGAGTGTGAACACGCCTGTGCTGTGGGTGGTGCACAAGCATTTGCCTATTGAATAGACCACCTGTGCATTTCACAGACTTCTTTAAGATTAGAAATACATTTGAGAAATCCATGCTATGATTAAGAGTTATTTTATGGTGTTGTTTTCTCTTTACCACACAAAATGAGGAAACGCTTTAAATTCAGTCACTTTTCAGTGGTTGGCACACAGGCTATTACTGTATTGGGGTGGATAATAATTGCAAGGAGTACTTTATAGCTAATATATATATATATATATATTGGTAAAGGGAAAATGAAGTTGTCTTTGTTGATGTATTTACAGAACCGTCAGTTTTCAAAATCTGATATTTTCTTCAAAGACCTCTCCTAGTCTTAATGCTATCTGAGATTATTTCCACTAGCATAAATATTTGCTCCTCAAACAAGTAAGTAAAAAAGTAGGCAGGCCTTAATATATTAGAATGAAAAAGACAACCAATTTCCAACAAAAAACTGTTTTTGTTAGCATGATTTATTTGTGTAGCACCATAAAACATTGTCTCTGAAACTTATGGAAGATAAACCAGTGGTTTGATAACAGGCTATGTTAATAAGGATATAAAATTTCTAATTTTATGAAAACAAATACAGCATTCATTAAGTATATATTTTATTTCCATTAAAATATATACATTCAATACAAAAATGAACTTTTGTTAAATGCAAGCTTTGTTGTTTTAATAAGCAGACATATGCTTTAGCCTCATAAATTGGGGTTCAGCTTATGAAATATGGATATTCTCTATGAAGAGGGCAAAGCATGAATTGCCACATTAAAAGGTTAATATCTAAAACGTATAATATATATATAAAAAAAACACACAATTCAGTAGCTAAAAACAAAAGAATCTTATTTAAAAGTGGGCAGATAAAATGAATAGATAGTTTTCCAACGTCATACAAACGGACAGCAGGTACATGAAAAGTTACTGAATATCACTAATCAAAACCAAGTGCAAATCAAACCCATAATGAAATATAACCTCATACCTGTTGGAATGGCTATCATCAAAAAGACAAGAGATAAGTGTTGGCGAGGATGTGGAGAACAGGGAATCCTGTGCTTTGGTGGTGGGAATGTAAATTGGTACAGCCACTATGGAGAACAGTATGAGCGTTCCTCAAAAAAATTAAAAATAAATCTACCATATGATCCAACAATCCCACTTCTGGGTATGTATCTAAAGGAAATAAAAACAAGTTATTGAAGAGATATCACCATTCCCATGTTTATTGCAACATTATCCACATTAGCCAGGATACAACTACAACCTAAGTATCTGTCAATGAATAAATGGATAATGAACATTATATATGTAATTCCATATGGGTTGGAATAAAATAATATTTATATATTATTTTATATAAAATAATATTTTATATATTGTACATATTATATTTCACATATATAACTTATATATGCATATATGAATATTATTTATACACATGTATATGAAAATATATGAATATTATTTAACCATGAGAAAGAAAGACATCCTGTTATTTGCAACAACAAAAATGGGACTTGAGGGCATTAACTTAAGTGAAATAAGTCAGAGAAGACACATATTACATAGTATCACTTACATCTAGATTCTTTAAAAAATGTCAAAGTCACAGAAACATAGGTTTGAAAAGTGGTTCAAGTTGGGATAAACAAACACAGATTAGTAAAAGGGTACAAACTTTTAGATATAAGATGAATAAGGTCTAAGAATCTAATCCATAGCATGGTGATTATAGTTGATAACACTGTTGTACATTTGAAATTTGCTAAGACAGTAGAGCTTAAATTTTCTCATTAAAAATATGTTAAATATGCCCTGGCCGGTTTGGCTCAGCGGTTAGAGCATTGGCCTGCGGTCCAGAGAGACCTGGGTTCGGTTCCCGCTAAGGGCATGTACCTCGGTTGCAATTTGTCCCTGGCCCTGGTTGGTAGTGCTGGAGGCAGCCACTTGATGTGTCCCTTTCATGTCGATGTTTCTCTCTCTCTCTCTCTCTCTTCCTCTCTCTCCCTCCCACTCTATCTGAACAAAAAATGGAAAGGTGTCCTTGGGTGAGGATAAAAAAAAAAAAGTTAAATATGTGAAGTGATAAATATATTAATTAACTTGAAGTTATCCTTTCACAATGTATACATATATCAAATCATCATAATGTACACTTTAGATATCTTGCAGTTTTGTCATACATAATTAAAGCTGGAAAAGAAAAATAAGCATACCACTGCTGGTTAAGGTAATACAGATCACAATAATTAATTACAAAGCTTTGCAAAGACCAGAAACGAAAAAGAACTGTAATTTGCCTTAAACAAACAATATGCTTCCACAGTGAAGGCATCATTGGAGGGTTTCTGCAATGTGTCCATAGAGCCTTCCCACCTCAAAAAAAAAAGAGTCTGAACATGTTCCCTACTTTCTACTCAATTGCCTGAATTTCTGGACTCTCAGTACTGTGGCTCTATCTTTGCTCCACTATAAATAATTATCTAGTGTATAATTTGTTTTCATAAACAAACATTTAAAGAAAATAATGGTCTTATCCAAAATATATATAATCAGGCTTTTAGGGTATTTCAAATATTTTAATTTCAATATTTGCCTACTCTTAGAAGTGTTTTCTTAGCATAAAATCCCAAAACATTTATTACAGGGTCAAATAATATGATCAGTTTCATGCCCATTCTTGCCTTTCACTTCCAATAAGTCTCTCAAATATTTAATACCAGCAATATATGAAAATGCTACTTGAAATTGTATTAGCATTAGGTATTTTAAGTCTCTAGCTTATTTTTTATTGTAAAAGCAATATAAGATAGAAAAATAAATTTAAATAACAAAAGCATATGACATTTTAATACTAAGAAATGCCTCTAAAACAGATTAGAAGAAGCAAGTATGACATTAGTATGTGTGCATGTGTATAGCTTTTTTTTGTTTTTTGTAAGCACAATAATATATTCCAGTGAGGAGAGAAATGCATACATTTCTTTAAAGTACTGCAGAATGAATTATTTATTCTAGGCTACTCTGTGCTTATTGGACTGCTGTGTTTAGTTCAGGACATGGCACTTTACAAAGGCCTTCAATCATCAGCGTTTTCTCAGTAGAGAACAAAGAAGATGCTGGAAAGACTCACGTTGTGCTATCAAGGAACATTTTATAGAACTGAGAATATATAACTTAGTGAAGACTCGGAGGCCATGAGAGTTGACTGTCAATGTTTGAAAGATGGCCTTCATGGGAGATGAAGTGGACTTGTTCTATATCACCTCAGTGGGCAGAAGTAGACACGAGAAGGAAAGCGTAAGCAGGGAGATGTGAAATAAGAATGATGAGGGACATTCTATTGATTAGAGAAAGCCACTAAGAAATATGGTCTTCATAAGAGTTTTTTCTTTGCCCTTGAAAAACTCTCAAGCATTTCTTCATTTTTTCATCCAGTAAACAATTACCACATTGCCCATTCTGTAGGAATATTAGCATGTTAGATGGTTGATTAGACAGTGTGACTCTTATAATTTCAACAGGCCCCACAACTTGTGATGTTATAGATAATTTCAAATATTAATGCACTCTATCAAGAAAGAGTAATTAGACTATATGGCTCCAGACTATAGTATAAAAATAAAGTGTAAGTTGGAGTATATATTTGCTTAACAATAAGATCTTTCTCAGATTTGGATTAGTACCAAGTGAAACTGATAATTTTAAAAGATAGATAATTAAGTCCCTTAAAATACCTAAAAGGAAAGGAGTTCCCTGTTACTGGAAATGCTCAGAATGTGGATGACCAGTCATCAGACATGTGGTACAAGCTGTGCATTAGATAATGGCCAACATAAATGATCTCTGTATCATTCCTAATCCAGACAGTATGACCCAACAGAATTTAAGCTCCATGAGAACAGGCACTTTGTATTCATTCCAGTAACCCCAGAATCTAGAACAATATCATGTACACAGAAATAAACCAGATCCAATTTTTGCTGTACTCTAGATTTGTTCAGTCAGAATTTTTTGCTGTTGTTTTTTGTTGGATATTATTGATAATCCCCTTGGAATAGCCCTTACTAGCAACTACCTTCTTAGAGGCCACAGAGGGAAGTTTTAATCTTTGTTGAAGGGAATCTCTTTAAGTCTATCAACTCATTTGTGATGGTGTCACATCAAAATGGTAGGTTTTGTTGTATTCTCTGTGAAAATGGCTGTGGTCTCTCTTGTTCCTATATGGCAGTACCTCATTGCTCAGGGTTTTTCTATTCTTCTCCTGTGCAAGACTCAGGAGGACCTCCTCCATGTCTATAAAAAGCAATACTTGACCACTAAAAATTTTTTGTGTCAATGATTGTTGGTTGTTGCCCAGTATTCACTCACTTTTACTAGTATAATAAACACCACATTTTTAGCTAAGCTAATGGGGACCTGGAATAAAGTCCCTATTTTAAGCACCCTTAGTAGGCCATTTAATTTGGGTCAACTATATGTATGAAGAAAAGATGTGTATATATTACTGGAAATGTCTTTGAAGGGAATGGGTGTGCTTTGACTTCTCCTTTTCCTTGTGGACCAGAAAATGAATATGATGGACAATGGACACAAGCAAGAACAGCTCTCTTTTTGAAATACAAATTCGAAGACACCCTGAAAATGGTGGATCACAAAGATAAAAAGAATCTTGAGTTCTTGCAATATATGGGATAGTCATGACAGGCTTGAATTCACTATGTTTACATAGAAAAAAATAAATGTTTCCCTTTGTTAAGTTGCAGTTATACTTTTTTCCCAGTGAGAGGTAAACAGAACACTAATTAATACAAAGTTAATCATTTAAGAAGTTTTAATCTTTCATTTTGTTAATGTGGGCTATTGCATTGATTAATTTGTGTATGTTAAACCATCTTTACATCCTACATGGTCATCTCACATGATTATCTCACAAGGTTATGATGTTGAATAACCTTTTAATGTGCTATTGAAGTCAGTTCGCTATTTTATTGAAGATTTTTGCACCTATGTTCATTAAGGATATTATCTAGCAGGTAAGATAATATAGTATGTTTAACTTTATAAAGAATCTCACATGGTATGTGATAGTAGTCAAAGTTTATCTGTTGTTGTTCCATATGTATCCAGTTCTTCCCATATTAATTACATGAATTTCCTTTGCCCACTGAATTTTCTTGCTTTCTTACTTAAAAAGCTACGTGCTAAAAAAAAAAAAAAAAAAAAAAAAATTTATGTTGAACATTACCTTATAAAAATAAATTTAAAAATCATAAAAGTAATCAGATAAGGAATCAAGTTAAACTTTTCAAAATATATTTTTATTGATTTTAGAGAGAGAGGAAGGAAGAGGGAAAGAGAGAGAAACATCAATCAGTTGCCTCCCATACACACCCCCACTAGGGACCAAACCCGCAACCTGGGCATGTGCTCTGACCAGGAATCAAACCAGCAACCTTTTGCTGCATGGGGAAGTGCTCAACCAACTGAGCCACACTGGCCAGGGCAGGTTACACTGTTTTTAATACTATTTTAAATACCTGGCATATGCTCTTATAACATTTAGGCTTGAGACACATATTAGTCCTTAAATTTTTTTATTGTTGTGAGTAGTGTTAGTTCATAAAATATGCCTGGTATCTCTCATTCTGATTATAAATAACATATTGGTCTTTTGAATTCTTATAAATCTAATTATTGCACCTGTTTCATATATATTGCCAAAGTCCAAATATGGAGATTATTATTGTTTGAAATTTTTAGAATTGTATATAGGGAAAGTGAAATTAAGAAAGAATACAACTATTGAGAGATCCAGTTGGAAATAATATTTTTTAAAAGTTAGAGATAATTGAATAATCACACAAAAAAATCAATAAAATACAAATAAGAATGAAGAATATTTTTCTCAGCTTCAGCTGGAGAGATCTGTTTGAGTTCTGTTTTTCTGTTTTTTTCATAATAAAAACAAATTTCATGCATATGGTGTGTCGATGTAGCACCTTCAGGAGTGTGCACCATTTGGAAAATTTTATTCATAATTAAGAAAGACCGTCAAACATTTTGCATGTAGGATTTGGCCTGGTGCCGTTGAAGAAAAGCTTTAAAACTTAATTTTCTGCTTTCAGATTGCAGATATCACATGAGTGCCAATGTCATGGGAAGAAAGGCTGATGATCCCCTCATCTAAACAAGAGCACGAGATCCATCCAGGGGATGTGACAATCCAGTTGTTAGCAAACGTTCTTCCAGCTAGGATATTTTAGCACATGACACTGTATTGTCTGACTGATTATGGGATAGCTCAAAGTAGAGGTTTGTGCTGATAATCAGGAACCAAAGTCCGTGAAAGCTAATTGTAGGGTCAGAATTGAACATTTGGAGGTGGTAGCTGTGTTCTGATTTATTAACTCAGACAAGACCACAATAGAAAAGGATCAATCATGTTGTTTAGCACATAAATTACATCCTTGATTATTCAGAGAGAAGAAAGAACAGAGTCTTTGGGTATGTTATAAACAAAGTTCTCATTTATTCTGCTGAATCTCAAATGGAATAATTACTTCAATTTTGTATTTTAAAGATACAGAATATGTAGTACAGAATGAAAGTATAATCTTTTTAAAAAGTGCACATGAATGACTAAAGAGATATTGTAAACCATGAGGAAAAAGTGGTAACATTCTGATGAAAGTGTTGGGAAGAATATTCCAATTTTATTACCATAAATTCAAGCTAGATTAGGCAATAATCCCCAACTACATTACTACTTTAGGATTAAGTTGCGTTATGATGCTTGGTTCATAGATGAGAAAGATATGTTCTTATTACCATATATAAAGAGTATATATGGCCCCATCCTTTTTTGACTGATGATATATATCGAGTTAACCAAAAGAGCAGAAAATCCCAGAGTCAGTTTACCAACTATGATTAATGACACCCAGATTGAGATCTTTAATGAAATGGGCACAGAACACAGAAAGCAAGGCCAACATGACTGCACTTCCAAAGCCTATTCAGAAACAGAGAACTAAGAACAATTTTTCCAATAAAAATAAAATCTAGGGGAAAAAAACATTTTAATGAAAATAATTAAAGAGGAACATGGGTTTCCGAAGAGAGAGTATGGTATTTTCAAATATTTAAAACAATGTCAAAGAGCATCATCATTAGCTTAATTCTACAATTGTTCCAGAGGATGACACTCTCTCCTATGCATTTGCTAACCAATCAAATAATAAAATAAGAGACTGTACCTTGTTGGATGGTAATGAGTTCCTTTACTGAAAAATACCTATTAGCTTTTACATAAACACAGCTAAGGCATATTGAGATTGAAAACACATAGTTTATATGATATTAAGTACGACCAATGCTTTTCATATTTCACTACTCGAATGGGTGATAAGTTTGAGTCCCCAGATCTGGGCAGCTGATGGGGGAATGAAGTCGGAGAGCAGACGACCAGCAGGGCTTTGCATCCTCCTACTCACTCCAACACTACTTCTGTCATCTTCACACGTGCTTTGCCACCTGTCTTACATATAGGATTGCACACTCATCTTTTCGCTGTGTACCTGAGAATTGTATTTAAACTAAAGAACAGGCTGATTTATGCAGCAGGTCTACTATATTTCATTGCAACCAAGGTAATAAACACTATGGGCACACCCAAGAGGAATAGATAAAGCCCACAGATAATTGGCTCAGGAAATCTTATTGTGTATATGGCGAGCGCGCCATGAGACAGAGGACTGGGGTTTCTCACGAAAACATTTTCCATCTTAAAGACATTGACTCCCAGCACTTAACCTTCCTTTTTCCACACACTTTTCTGAGGTTTATTGTAGCACAAAACCAGACCCATTCTAGTCATCTGATTTCCAAGATTGTGAGTAGTAGGGGGAAACTTCAGTAAGCAAATAGGTATATTGTTAGTTCCATGTTGACATACAAAATATGAGTTACTAACTTTATGTTTGTTCTTCACTTTGGAAACCTATACAGAACTTTCATCAGTATTCAGGCATTTGTATGTACATATAACGTTGGAAGCTTCTGTGAAATATGTAACAAATACCTGCTTATTTAATATGCTTAGAAAATTACATGGAAATCTGGAACTCACATGCAGTGTCTCTAATGATGAGTTAGTAAAACATTATGTCCAGGAAAGTACTCCAAAATATTCCTGATCCCAAATATATTGACTGTGTCATAATCTACTGTATTACGGAAGAAATTGTGCCCTCTCCCCAAATTCATATGTGGAAGCCCCAAACCCATGTGATTATATTTGGAGACAGGACCTTTTAAAAGATAAATAATTTAATGAGTTTATAAGGATGGGTTCCTAAACCAATTGTCTAGTGTCCTTATCAGAAAAAGGAGAAGGGAGAGACATCAGGGATGCATACACAGAGAAAAGACCATGGGAGGTCACAATGAGAAGACAACAGTCTGCAAGTTAAGTACACAGTTCTCAGAAAAAACCAAACCTACAAACATGTTGAAATGAGACATTTAACCTCCAGAACTGAAAAATAAATTCCTGTTTTTTAAGCCACCCAGTCTGTGACATTTTGTTATGGCAGCCCTAGAACACTAATGCATCTACATGAAACAAGGTAATTGTTTATTCAGACACGCTAAATTGCCTGTTTGAAATTTTTCTGCTAGCTTGAAAGATATTGGAAAATAAACAAGGCACATATAAATCCTAGACTCTGTTCTTAATAATAGATATAGAGATCCTACAAGGTGTGTACTGGGCTCACTGTAAGTCACAGACGTGCGGAATAGGTTGAACACATTAAGCCATCACGTCTGGTTCATTTGCTAAAGTTATTAGTAAACTTATGAAAAATAATTATTTGGATGATGCCAACTCACAGTTGACTCTCCTAAGAACTCATCTTACTATAGCTAATTCAGAAACAGCTGCTAGAAATTAGACTATAAATGTTTATAAATCCATTTTTCCTAAGTTTGAAAAGCAATTGAAACATATATATATATAAATGTTTTTCAACAAATTATATATATATTAGTTATATATATATAAATTACATATATATTACACAAAAATATATAATTTAAATATATATAAATTACATAAAATATATACATATATTATATACACATAATTTGTTGAAAATACATTTAAGCATATTATATTTACAGTACATTTCTCTTTTACAATTAAATTTATCTTATTGTTACTATACCATCAAATGCATTTACCAAGTAATATATAAAATCTAATGCCTACTTAAATGTTCTAATAGTTATTCAATAATGTTCTGTCTAAGGGAAAAGAACACTATTAGCTACATTAATAAGATTCACTTTTCTCCTTTACATTTATTTTATGATGGATGGTACATGAAATATGCTTAAACTTGTTGGGTATATGTTAATATATGTATATGTGTATATATATGCAAAAAAAACTATCTATGCTCGTGTGAATATAAAAGCATTGGTTGGTCATAAACTGATGCCAAAATAATGAATAAGAGTGTATGCTCTTTGTTATCAGCTGAGTGGCTCATCACCCACAATATATTCCATAAAGCACACTCCAAATATCTTTTTATAGTTGTTCATAATAAAAGACTTCAGAATAAAGCACAGGTCTTGTAATTCAGTAAAAACCTTTCCCAAGATGTTACATAATATCACAGTAAGGAATTTGCTTTTCTCGTAGTGAAAGAGCATTATCAGTATGAGAGTACCACTATCCTTCCCTCATTTCACTTTTCTCAGCATCCTGCTCTCTCATAGATTTGCCCAGACACAGTTGGAGCATTCGAAGCTGCAGGTAGAGAACTATCAAGGTGCCCAGGTATGCAGTCATCACCAGCAGATCTCCAGGTATCTACACAACTCTAGAACAATGACAACCCCAGTATTCTATCTGGTGGGAGATTTAGTCTGATATTCGGATAACTCCTAGCAGATGTCAGGATGAATTATAAACATTTTGCCAAATATATTTCTAGCCAGCATCTCCTTGGGTCTTCTCTGGAATCTTTGTTGGAGAGATTAAGCCTTCTGGAGTCCCTAAAACACATTTTGATGAGAAAACAGAAGCCTTAGGGCATGTGGGCAGCACTGATCACTTATGTTATTCCAAAAGAACCTTTGGTATATAATTCTGGGCAACTTCAGAAGTACTAGACTCCCAAAGGCCTTTGAAGAATCTCTTTCACTGAATCATGCTTTTACAAACAGGTGAAACAAAACACTAAATCCCTCCCTGAAACTCACAGCATTACAACTCTCATTTGAATTATTTTTTATCCAATGCCTTCACTAGTTCCACTCTATTTAAACACCACCTTGACTCTTCCCAAAATCTCACTCCTAATCCACAATTAGGGAATTCCTGAGATCCTTGTCTTACTTCAAAAAAAAAAAAAAAAAGTGATTAAAATTAAAGAGCATGAAAGTCTTCTTTCTGCTCTGAATTTACTACCCAAGTTGCATACTCTGCAACAATTCAGAGTGCAATAACTTTGGGAATTCAAATTAGTAAACATTTCTTAATCATTAGATGAATTTAGTCACAATTTCATTAGTATCTTCTGCTATGCTATATGCCAAGTCATTGTCTTACCCTGGCAACACTTTAATATTAAAATGAAGAACAATTTAACTTAAAAAAATAAATTTATTCAGTAATATACAGAGAACGTTATTTATAGCAGGAAAAAACAAACAAGTAAGAAAAGTAAACACTAACAGAATAAAGAAGACTCTATTTAAATAGGTAAAGAAAGAAAGGGGATAAACTGCCAAAATTAATATATATATTATATATACATAACATTATATATGTAGAACACTGAATATGTAAAAACAGTATTTTGCAAAAGTTTTACCATGCAGTAGCATAGACATACATGCCACTCAACCACAAACCCCAATCTACCAGAGTGAGATCTACACTGAAAAACCCATGCAAATTTTTTGTTTTGTTTTATCTAAAATGTTATTGAAAATTTTCCAATCTATTATAAAGTTGAGAGAACTAATTGCAAAATATATTAATGAAAGAAAGCCAGAATATTCTATACTTTTAAAATATAAATATATCCTAATTATAAAACAAATTTTATCTTTTTTAATGGATACATTTTTTACTAATCAAATGATTATGTTGAAAATATTTGGTACACCAAATTTGCCAGTATTATGTTCTGCGAAGGAATTTGATATGAGCTGACAAACATGAGCTAAAACAGAAATATATTTGAAAGGAGAAGGGTTGCTGATGCTGAATTCTGGGCTTTTTGTTTTGTTTTGGAGTGTGTGTGTGTGTGTGTGTGTGTGTGTGTGCGCGTGTTTCTTTGATACATTTTTCAAATGTGACGAGAGTCAGCTCCGTAGCTGACTCTCTCTGAGTCTCATTATGTAGAGAGAGGAGGTAGCATGTGAAGAATGTCTGGGGTGGCACATCGGTCTGTTCTCACAAACTTCCCCTGTAATTGGGACCAGCAGCCCAGTCAGGCAACCACTGCTGCGGTGTATGTCAGTATTTTCTGTTCCCATTGTACATTCTGATGCAACACTATTCAAACAAATTTATAATCATGTTATTAAATGTTGAATAAATGAATAAAAGTAAAAAATAATAAGTGACCCATAAATAACTGTTGATTAACTATAAAATTAGTGTATGCATACACTACTTAATTTTTAAAAATGGTATCATTTATTAGAACAACAAAGTATCTAGTACAGGTATTACACACTGTCTTAGGTAATATATATATACTTAGTAGTATTCAGAATAATTATGTGAGATAGGTGCTATATTAGTTTAATTTGTTATTATGCTATAAGTAAAAGAGCCTGGAATTTGGCTCCAAACTCAGTATTTTTTTTTTTTTACTTACTCTAATAGTTCATTAAGAGTCATACAATTAATAATCAGCAAAGCTAGATTTAGAGATCAATATTTATACTTAAATTTTATCATCCTACTAAATTTATCTCCGTATTAACTGCTTTGCCAGTACAATACATTAATAGCAGAAAAAAGCCTTACTATAGAAAATGAAATGAATCTCACCTCTGGAAAAAGCAGAGAATCTCATTTGCATGGATACTTATGTAATAATGATAGAACCTCTGTTCCCTAACTTGCTTTGTTAATGACATGGTGTGTCAACATGAATTCATTTTCAAACCCATAGTTACACGCAGCCTGTATAATGACAGACATCAGTCTGGCACCACATAGAGCTGTAATTGTGCCCTAACTTCCTGCCTTTATAACTGAGAGGAAGTGCATTCATTCCAAAAATATATCCAATTTGTCATGGGTCTCTACTATCCTTCACAAAGGACTTATGGCCTAGGAATTACTCTGACTTCACGATAAAATATAAAAAATGAAATTTTCAATAAATATTCACAGGTGGATACAATACAAATTTCTATAAAAATGCTCACATGGCATTGTCTTAATTACTTCATTATGCATTCAATGTTGTAAGGCGAAATCAAACCCAATGATAAGTAAGTTTATGTCACAGAATTACACTGAAGAACCACTAGCAAGGTATGTGGCAGTGTGAGTACCCCAACCAAGACCAATTTCATGTTCTTTCAAATGTCTACAGTGTTACATTTCAGAATAATCGTTCCGAAGCACTGCGAGCCCTCCATTTTTTTTTTTATTTTTTACTTTCAAAGGTTAGTAATATCTGACTAAAATACAAATGTATTTTCTGCTAATGTTTTGAAGTGTTAATAATATTTTACTTGTAAATTTAAGAAATCTAATAGCAATTAGCAATATATCAATTACTAATACAGATCGTTGTCGGGCACACATAGTTTTCCCAACCAGATTGATAAATAGAAATTAATTTTATGAAATGAATATTCCAGTAAAATCAAATGAAGGAATTCTTTGCCAGGAGAAAAACTTCATGAAGCAGAATACTTGATGGCTAAATTTAATTGCAAGAGCATCATTAATAATGCAAACCTAGCAGTGAACGTCACCTGGAATCTGGCGACGACACATCTGCTTCCGCAGACTTCGCTGTGTTTGTGCTTCCCTGAGTTTGACCTTGACAGGCAATGATGACACTGGTTCAGCCATCCAAGGTTTCCTGAGCGTGGAGCAAATCAAAAATTGTGAGTGAGGCAAAGAGGAAAAGAACAGTACAAATACTCTACATAAAAAGAGACAAAGGAAATAAATGGTTGAACATAATACTAAAAACAAAATCTCACTAGTGCAAGCAGTCACTTTGCTTCTCTCTTTTTTGCACCCATAGTGACATGTGTCTTTATTTCTAAAATAGTTTGTAATTTTCATAGTGTAATGATTTCTGCTAGCAAAAAAAAAAAAAAAAAAAATTTTTTTAAAGAACCCATGTTTCATTTCCTTAAATCTCATTTGTTTCTCCATGTTACATTTAAGAAAATGAAAACACATTAAAATGTTCCCATATTAACTTCACTAGTTAGGGAATTTCTAGCTGGATTAGGCCTAAGGCAGTATAATCTATTAAACAATTGGGACAAAGAAATTCCTTTTGTAAATGCAATAAAAAATATTCAGCATCTCTTCTGCATTTATTTCTTATGTGGCTCTATAATGAATACAGAAGCTCCTGGAACTCATTTTTAATAAGCAATCTAAATAATGTAGAAGAAAATAATGAAGCACATTACTAACAAATTTTTTCCTTTCCTTTCCTATACATATTTGAACTACATCAGGCATTATAGTTGGATTAAAAAATTAGGATGCAAGGAAGCTAATAAATTAAATGTTTGTCTTCACCCAAGTTCAGAACTTCTTGCAATATAAAAGTGATGAGTCAAGCAGATGGATATGAAATATCAGCTCAAGTATGTGCATGGTTAGTTGGAAAAACATAGCTTGATCTTTAGCCACTTTTAGGCTCCCAATATAGCCTTACTGATTGGAACTTGCCCCACAAAACTGGATTCTTCCTTTTCCAGGAATATAACCTGACCCCATGGGCATTCTTAGTATAGAGATTGATTCAAAAGACAATCTAGAGGGTCAAGCAAAGAATGCTCAGTCCATCACTGAGACAAGCAACTGTGAGAGTAAAATCTTCCACCATCAACTTTTCCTTCTTTCTTGTCTGATAAACTTTAAGCTTAACAAGCAAATTTTTGATCAACCCCGTGTGACTGACCTTAGGGTAAGAGATCTGAAATGTATCATAATTTTCATAATTCATGAGTTGATCTTCCAATAGCAAACACCAATATCATTTACTGTGTGCTTCCTCCCAGGTCTATTACCCAGTCCCTGAGCACATCCAATCAATTGGCTGAAGAGGAATAAAGGGACAAAATGGAGAAGTCACTTTCTTGGACAAAATCTTTGAGACTGTAGCATAAGGAACACTGGCCTGAGAACCACATAATGCAGTCAATAGAGGGACGCTGTCCCCATTTGTGTGTAGAACACAGTGTAGGTTAGTACACTGAGGGTACTAAGAACAGCATCTCATTGATAATTTGAGGATTCAAGTCATCTGAGTATTGTGATTTATCACTCTCAGCCAGTGCACTGACGCCCTCAGCATGGGCTCTGGCCACAGAAGAAGTTGTGTAGTAACAGCGATCAGAAAGCAGATATCAACACAAGAGGCTGTGAGAAAACCTATGAGCAGAACTGTGAGCTCCTTTAGTGCATCTACACGATGCAATACCTTTTTGAGATGGAGAAGCAGTTGCAGGGGTAGATAGGAGCAATATGGAAACTAGTGATATGTCCCCTAGAACAGAGGTCACCACCTCCCTCCCTTGAACAAATCTGGCTTTCCACCTGTTTTTGTAAATCAAGTTTTATTGAAACATAACTACACTCAGTAGTTTATGTATTTTCTATGGATGCTTTCGTGCTGTAACAGCAGAGTAGCTTAGTATGACGACAAAGAATACATTTACTATCTGGCATTTTATAGAAAAGTTTGCCAGTTCCCGGTCTAGAGGATAATGCCAGTGAAGAGCTCAGTGGCATTACATATTGACTTGACTCTGTGTGTGTTATAGGTTTACACTTGACAAGCACAAGAAAGGTTTTTATTTTTAAAGTTTATAACCATATTTGAAGAATGGAGAATTACAGAGAAATATATCAGAATTGTCTGTCTACTCCACAATGGCTTTAATTCAAAAACCTCTTCAGAGTTCCTCCTCAGCTCCACACCTGCTTCAGTCACAAACCTTACTGTGGTGAAAATGTCAAATACTATCTGTTTCAAGATAGCTTTCATCCAGGGGAAAAAGGAGGAAAATAAACAAGTAAGTAATTTGCATTTACATAGAGATAGGTTCAGAGTAGGAGATATAAATGTAGTAATATGAGGAAGGGAAATACTGTGGGTATAGTGGACCCAGCCCTCCACTTGGGACCATGTCCATGGAGCCCAGCTGAACCTTACCAACCTGAGGATGTAGAAGTGAAACATACGTGCTGATTTTTGCATGCAACTCATTATGTGGTGGTTTGTTATCCATAATTATTATAGTAATACCTAATCAATACATATCACATCTAAATCAACATATAAAATCTTCCATGTCTTACAAGGCCTTATGTAATCTATTCTTATGTAATCTTATCTTTCCAATGTCAGCAAGTGTGACTATTGTTCTCTATGCTTCAGTCACACTGGTATGCTTCCTGCTCCTTGGACATACATGACAGGCACTTTCCTGCCTTAAAGCCCTAATGAACTCTGGGTGGGATGCTTTTTTTTTTTAAATCCTCACTGGAGGATACCTTTTCCATTTTTCTTCAGACAGAATGAGAGAGAGAGAGAGAGAGAGAGAGAGAGAGAGAGAGAGAGAGAGAGAGAGAGAGAGAGAGAGAAACATTGATGCGAGAGAGACACATCTATTGGTTGCCTCCCACATGACCCCAGCCAGGGCTGGGGACCAAGCTGCAACCCAGGTACATGCCCGACCAGAATTGAACCCACGACTCCTTGATTCATGGGTCGATGCTCTAACAGCTGAGCCAAATCAGCCAGACCTGTGTGGGATGCTTTTGCTGGCTCTTCTTCGCCTCATTCATGTATGAAAATACATCTCACTGCATCAGAGGAATGTTTCCTGACCACACTATTTAAAGTAGAGTACTACTTACCCTCTAGTCCTTCATCTTTCTTCTTAGGTTTTTTTACTCTCTGATATGATATTATACATTTTATTGTTTGTTTATTCATTGTCTCTTCCACAATAATTTTCACACCATGAGGGCAAGGGATTCATTTGCTTTATTTTTTATTTTCTTCTCTACCTCTGGGCCATAGAATAGTGAATAAAAATATTGTGGCTATGCAGTGGCACTTGCTGAATGAATAAATCAATAAATTGAATTCAGTAGGCTCATTAGTGGTCTTTACATGTTGTTATTGCTGTCATTCTGCTTATGAACACACACACACATACATATATAGTTATAAGTGTTACAGTGTAAATATATATGTATGTGCAAATATATGCATGTATAACTATATCTATATAATTTCCATTCACTGTCTTCAAAGCTTGTGAAGTTTGAAGCATAATGACTTTGCAATTGCAAGAGTTTATTTGCTGTTAAAGAATAACTGTGAAACACTAATAAGCACAGATAAATCTATACATACAAAAATAACCTGTTGTACTAAACGTAAGAACTCTGTTTGTTAGGAAACAATAACATGGTGTCAAAGAGGACAGAGTCTTCTTCAGCCCCTTTAACCTCATTCTAATTTCCCATAAAGACAGAACATGTTTGTAAACCTGGTGGATGTTTTAAAGTTTAAGAAGAGAGATACAGTAGAACACGTAAGAAAACAGTGGACAAAAACATTTTTTTAAAATGTAAAGATTTTGGAAACAGCATAGAAAATGAGTAGTAATTATATTTCAAAAACTCAAGTGCTGAAGAAGAAAAAAATAAGTAAATAGAAATAAACTAAATATATTATTTTTATAGGTTTCCAAACATGTTTGTTTAGCAATGAGGAAATATCACAGCACTTTAAGGGACTATAATTGGATGCAACATCTTTTCTATTATAGACCTGCCTTCTGTTTTTAGGTAGTATAGTGTTTTATTCATAAGTCATTAGATTTTAATATATATTAGGTTTGGAGATGAATATTTATAATTAGTTAAGATAGAGAAAAAATAAAAACTCTTCCAAATCCACTCAACTTTGTACTCTCATAAATGCCACAGCATTGTGGCTTAATTACTGAAGCTGTCTGAGATTGGCTGTCCCAAAGACTGATTCACAGGGCCTTGGTTGGGATGCTATAGGGATTTTAAATAGATCAATGACAGGGCCAATGAAACTTATTGACCTCACTGCTGTTTCTTCATCCATTTGCTTCAGGCACATAAACATAGTTCATGTCTGTTTGACCCAAACATTGGATTGTAGCAGGGACAATTCACTGTTTTCACCCATTGTAATGATTGACTTGGACTGTCACACAATCAATCTGATTGATTGTGTAAAAGTTGGACAACAAAAAAAGTTGCCTTTCCATAGCTGTTCTCATCATGCTGTAAAAATATAATTGCTTTATATGTCTCCAGAGCAAGTTTTGAAGAAGAGTTTTGGAAATCACTGTGTTCATTTTAATGCAGATATCCAAACCAGATATTTATTTTTTAATTTATCTTTCCTAATTCCTTTGAATCACCACTGGCACTACCATGGTTTGAGACATTGAAATGATTGTAGTTGGTGTAATTCTTCTGACATTTAGTTTATCCCTGGGGTTCACACAACTGACCACCTTTTCCAAAAAATGCTTTGTGGCCTTTGCCAAGTTTTGGCTGCCTTTACTTCATGTTCCCACCGTATGGCACTGCCATGTTTGCAGATCAACATGGATTTGACAGTGTGATATTAGTCATTCTTTCCACTAATCACAATCTTCAAATTCTAGTTCAGAGGTCACAGATATCCATATTAAATAAACAAGAAAAAATTCTTAATTATATGAGAGATATATTAATCTCTAGGCTCACCATGGACAATGATTAATAGTGATTTACTAAAAAATTTTAAAGAAAATGTTCTCAACTTCTAATATAGAAATCTATCAGTTCATATAGGACCTGATTAATTTGGGGGTAATTCCCAGTTCTTAAATCATATAGTCAAACATTTTATTTTTATTAGATTTTTTAACTCCCACCCAGTTAAAATGTGAAGCAGATTAGAACAGATTTGTACTAAAAAAATTATACACTCATATTTTAATGATACAAACTCAAGACATTTTTATCATTTCCATAAGGCAAAGATGAATAATGTGGACTTAGAGAAGCAGTCTATACACCTTTTATTAAAAGAAGCAATTATTAAAATTCCATGTTATTTTTTTCAGAACAGTTTCATATTAGAATAAGATTGAAAAGGACATAGTAAGACTTCCCATATGCTCCCACCCTCACACATGCATGGCATCTTCCATTACCAATATTACTCAGCAGAATGGTACTTTCTCCCCCCAAGAATGAAACTACACTGACATATCATAATCATCCAAAGTTTATATCTTACCGTAGGGTTCATTGTTTACACCCTGTGAGTTTGGACAAATGTATAATTACAAGTATTCATCATTATAGTATCATACAAAGTATTTCACTGCCCTAAAAATTCTCTGTACTCTGCCTATTCATTTCCTCCTCTCCCACACCCACAGCCAGTGAGTTACTGTATTATCTACACAGTTTTGGCTTCTCCATAATGTCATATAGTTGGAATTATATGGCTTATAACCTTTTCAGATTGGCTTCTTTTACTTTGTAATATGCATATTAAAATTTTTTTTCCATTTCTGTTCATGCCTCGATGGCTCTTTATTTATATTGCTGAACAATATTCCGTTGTGTGAATGTACCACATTTATACATCTTGGTTGCTACCAAATTTGACAATTATGAATAAAGATGCTATAAAAATACAAGTGTGGGTTTTTGCATAGACATAGGATTTCAGTTTATTTGTGTAAATACCAAGAAGCACATGTACTGGATTATATGGTTAGATTACATTTAGTTTTGTGAGAAACTGCCAATGTCTTCTAAAGTATCTATATCGTTTTGCCTCCTCACCAGCAATGTGTGAGAGTTCCTACACATCATTGTCAGCATTGATTTTTAGAGAGAGGAAGGGAGAGAGAGAGAGAAATAGAAATATCGATGAGAAAGAACATCGATTGGTGCTGTCAGTTTCTAGATTTTGGTCATTATAATAGATGTGTAGCAGTATCTCACTGTTGTTTTAATTTGCATTGTCTTGATGACATACAATGTGAATCATAGTGTCACATGCTTGTTTGTAATTTGGTGAGGTGTCTGTTAAGATGTTATTCCCACTTTTTAATCAGGTTTCTTGTTTTCTAATTATTGAGTTTTAAGAGTCTGTTGTATATTTTGAGAAAAAGGCCTTTAGCCAATGAGTCTTTTGCAAATGTTTTCTCCCAGTTTGTGGATTGTCTTCTCATTTTCTTTGACACAGCAGAAAATTTTAAACTTTTTCAAGTCAAGCTTATCAGTTATTTCTTTAATGGATTGTGTCTTTGATGCTGTATCTAAAATGGCATCACCACACCCAGGGCCATGTAGATTTTCTTCTGCATTATCTTCTAGGCATTTTGTAGTTTTGCATTTACATGTTTAAGTCTTTGATATCCATTTTAAGTGAAATCTTGTGAAGGGTATGAGGTCTGGGTCCTTACTGTTTTGCATGTGGATTTCTGGTTATTTCGCCATCATTTGTTGAAAAGTTTATTTTTGCTCCATTGTGTTGTCTTTGTTCTTTCATCAAAGATCTGTGGACTATATTTATGTGGGCCAATTTCCATGGTATATATTCTGTTCTGTTGATCTATTTGTACACTCTTTCAGCAATACCATACTATCCTAATTACTGTAGCTTTATAATAAGTATTAAAGTCTGGAAAGTCAGAGTAATTTGTCCAAAATTGCACAATTTGTAAGTCTTAGCTCCTGTACAAAGAACTCCACTAATGTAATAATATAACAATAAAAAAACTCTGAAATATGAATGGCTCTGGCTTACTGACCAGTTTTGCCAAAGAGGAAGAGGTATTCAATTTAAATGCTATCTAGGAGATATGGGTAAGCCTCTGGAAACAGGATCTTGTCCCTCTTTTACTAACTCCCACTCCTTACCCCAAACACTTTTAGCTTCTCCATCACTATCAGTTTTGAGCTAAATAGATGTGTTTTTAATTCACCTTTAGCGTTTGTCAGGCAGAGTCAGCAACCCAGTATCTCAGGTCAGTAATGATCCTCTGTACTCTATCACCTTAGACTCAGTACATCCCATCCTTGCCCTACATAGTTGGGAGGCGTCTCCCACTTCTTCCTTATATAGTAGTTGTTCAATTATTACTTGCTAAATAAATTAATAAAAAACAGAATAAATGAATAAGAAATATGTATGATATGCCTGCAACTTATGAATAAATGCAGGAATATTTTTAATGTATAAAAATAAAAAACAGCCCAGCCGGTATGGCTCAGTGGTTGAGCATTGACCCATGCACCAGGAGGTCGCTGGTTCAATTTCCGGTCAGGGCACATGTCCAGGTTGTGAGCCTGATCCCCAGTGTGGGGCATGCAGGAGGCGGCCAATTGATGTTCTCTCTTATTGATGTTTCTATCTCTCTCTCCCTTGCCCATCCTCTCTCTAAAAATCAATAAAGAAAAAAAATTAAAACAAAAAACATTCATCTGATTTACAGGCATACTAAAAACTACGAAATCAGAACATGAATAAATACATAAAATAATACTAACAAAAATAACAACAATGATAAAATGTTATTTTCATGCTATGGATAATTAAAAGAAAAAGAAAGTAATAAAGAAAGGACCAGAGACCAAAGAAAATAAATATCCTGAGACAAAGAGAGCCAGAAGCAAGCTATGAAGACATATTACTTCAAAACCATATATTTATTCATTTATTCAGATAAAAATTAATTCAAATAAAAAGATATGTGAATTTCTGATTGCAACTAGTACTATTATTATTTACCACATGTGGCAATCTGACAGCATTTTTAGAAAAGTATTGTAAAAATAAGTCAAGATGAAATTAAGTCAGCATTGTATTATTACACTTCTTTAATCCCATCTCATGTCCAAACTCTCTAATGAGAAACTGGGACCCAGAGTAGAGTAAAAATCCTCTATCAAATAACTGAAGTAGTTGACAACCACTGGCTGTGTGGAAAGATCAGTCATCTGTGCTCTGTGCAGTAGTAACAGAAGCATAGATTTCAGAGTCAAGTGTCTGGTTTCAAATTAGAGGTTTACTGTGAGAAAAATGACAACTTGATGAGGTTTGTGATGATTAAATTAGAGGATGCATAGGAGAAGCTGCCAAATAATGGATATTCTTTTAATAATGTCTCACTATCTCCACCCCAGAAAAAAAAATTTCTCTATTTCAGATCACCTTGTTTTCCTCTTCACATCATCCCCTGTGATGACAATTTCTCTGCTTGATGAAATTGGTGATAATGATGGAAATCTGTGATTAGACCCTCTTAGCCATCATGATGAATATTGGTAATGAAGTTTGAATTTGTTCTATCCACAATAGATGTTACTCTTCAGAGATTTTAAATAACCATTTTATTTTTCAAGTGGGTTAGAAATGAAAAACAAAATAGAACCTTCATACATATAATAATCTTAAAAAATAGCATGGATAATGTTAAAATTAGTAAAGGCACTGTGGTGTGTTAATATTTTTTATGTTCTACTGCATTAATTTGTACTCAACTTTTATTCATTGAGCCATTATACATGTAATTATATATTAAAATTAATTTGCATGTTTACACTCTATTATATAGATGTGGTTTGATGATCAAAGATAAAATATTGATGTGCAGTCTGGTTATAAAGAAAACCGTTATGGTAGACTTACAATCCTGCTGTTTTATATTAAAAACTGTAATGTTTTTCTCTGAAAGATAAATTAACTTTGGAAGCAATACTTAGCTGAAAAGTAAAGGGAAGAGGTTGATGGAGATTTACTTAAAGAAAGAGAAATTACATTCATTAGAACGTCTGTATCTGGATTAGTGATTTGTTTTGATGTAACATTATCCTATTCACTCCTCCTTTCCTCAAATGAGGCTGCAGATAATTTTAGCTTTCTGGTAGTTTGTCTATTTCTTTTATAGCTATGACTTTTAAAATTACATATTTCTAATAGAGAGGTGGGGCAAGGAGGTTCCAATCTAACCAAAAGCTACATTTGTAGATTTGATACCAGTTCTCTAAATATAGCTAATTGTATATGCGCTTCGTTAGGTTTTTCTCTAATAAAATGAACTTTATACATTACTGAAAAATACAAAATTGTACATTGACACCTAAAAAATTATGATTGACTTTATATATTTATGTGCATCTTTGCATAATAACCTCTTAATTAATGTATAGGTAATATATAAAAAAGTAATACGTAGTTTATAAATTGTTCAGTTTCACACACTTCAACACAGACATTTTAAATTTGAATAAAATAGTCTATAAAAATGCAGACATGACAAAGTAATCTAATAAAAAACTTCTTGAATTAAAATTTTTTCTGAGTTCACACATGGATTTCTTTATACCTATTTATTAAATTGTCTTCAATTTTGTGAAACAGGAAATTGAGTTGGTAAAACACGTAGAGTCAGAATCTTCCATTTCCACCAAGATGAAGTGACAGAGACCAGATTTATTTTTCCCCATTAAAAATGTCACACAAAATATATTTTATAGTGGTTCTCCAAAATCTAATACCTTTGGACACCAGGCAACAAAAGACATTGATCCCTGAGATATGGAAAGCAAGTCACGTGATTCATTTGATGTGTCAACTTGGCTGGACCATGGTTCTAAGATATTTGGTCAAACATTATTCTGGAGGTTTTCATGAAGGTATTTTTTTTGGTTGAGATTGATATTTAAATTGCCAGACCTGAGTAAAGCAGATTACCCTCCATAATATATATGGGACTAATACAATCAGTTATAGGTCTTAATATAACACAGATTGATCTCCCTTGAGCATGAAAGAATTCTACCAGCATGCTATCATTAGACATAATCTACAACTTGTTCCCTGGAACTTCAATCTGCCAACCTACCTTGAAGATTTTGGATTTACCAAGCCTCTGCAATAAATCTCTCTATGGAGAACCCTGACAAATACACCTATATTGCTCCAGATAACTACATGAAAAAAGATTACAGGCACATTGCAGGACAGACCCAAAGCCTAATTGCCTACCTAATTCAGGAGAGTGTCATGGAAAATCAAGTTGGCTAAAGTTCTCAGGGCAAGATGGAGCAATGATAGTGGGGACCAGATTTGCCCTCACTCCTAAAATGATCAACAGATGGATGAAATAATTAGAACAATAAATTTCAAAATACTCAACTTCAAGAAACAAAAGGTAATAATCACAATATATAAAGAAAAGGTGAGTCTTACCATCAGACACATTTAGTGCTTTACGGCAATTACAGGCCATAGTTTAGAAAGGGCAGACTATCCGGCCAGTGTGGCTCAGTGGATGAGCATCAACCCATGCACCAGGAGGTCACCAGTTTGATTGCCGGTCAGGACACATGCCCAGGTTGTGGGCCTGATCCACAGTGGGGGGCATGCAGGAGGCAGCCAATCTATGTTCTCTCTCATCGATGTTTCTATCTCTCTCTCCCTCTCACTTCTTCTGTCTCTAAAATCAATAAAGGAAAAAAAAATTAGAAAAGGCAGATTGAGGAGCAACCCATTAGACTCCCTTGGTTTGAGGAGATTGAGTTGTTGTTCTAGGGGAAAGAAAACAAAAAACAAACAAATAAAAAACGCTGGAGCTTGAGGGACAGATTGTTAGTGAGGAGGGAGAAACTCAAAAATTTGCTGCAGTTATGGATGTTAAGATGAGAATTTGTAAGTGCACAGGAGGGAGATACCTGGGGCAAGAAATATGCACTCAACAGGATTAGATGGATGGGTGCCCTACTTTCACACACGAAGTTTGTAAAATGTACAGTGCTTATTCCCACCAAGCATAACAAAGCAACACGATCAATGGAGCCTTAGGTAGCATACTCAGAAAGGTCTCACTTAATTAACCCCAGAATGAACGTTACCAATGTCCTCAATTTTAATACAATGTCCTCAATTTTAATAAAATTTGATTGTTTTCCAATATCTTGACTGTATCACATAAGAAATATCAAGAATTTTTACAGGAATACAAAAGTCTCTAACACTGAACAAAGCCAAATCTCTGCTGTCTGGCATGAACTAAAAATTGCCAGGCACCCAAAGAAGCAGGAAAATGAAACCCACCATGAGAATGTAAGCAAATCAGTTAAACCAACTAAAATTAATCAGATCTTAGAATTAGCAGATACATCAAAACAGCTGTTATGACCAAATTCCATGTGTTCAAATAGTTAAGAGAGAAATGAAAGTATAAAAAAATCAATTTGTAATAGATAAAATCTATAATGCATAAAATGAAAAACACACAAAAAGGATTAACAAGTTTGACAACAGACACTATAAAAACGAGACACAGAGAGCAAAAATAGTGAACAGAGCTTCACTGAAACATGGGACAGCATTAGAGAAACTAATGAACTTTTAATGGTCCCTAAAAGGGAATGGAGAGAAAAATATTTTATCAAATCAAATCCCCAAATTTCCAAATTTAATGAAACCTACATTCTTATGGATTCAAAAAGCTCAGTAAAATCTAAGTTCTTGCAACATAAAGAAAATTGCACCAATACATTATAATCAAATTTCTCAAAACCATTGATAAAGAGAAAAATTTTAAAACAACCAGAAGAAAAAAATAAAATAAGACAATATATACTTAAGAACAAAGATAAGAGTAACAGATTTACATATGATTTGATAGACATGAGAAGACAGTATTTTGTAGTCAAGTATAAAGTTTCAGGACTGGTGATGTCATACAACACATACATTAAAAGGATGTAACTCACTTTCTCATGAAACAAATGATTGATACATAAGTAGATAATCATTCAGCAAATATTTAGTGGGTGTGAACTGATCTGCCAGGCATCGTTGTAGACTTTAGGGGCAGTGAAGCCGAGAGAGCCGTGGAGGTCGTGGCGCTTTCATTCCAGAGGTGAGGAGACAGACTGTAACAGGTACACATTTCAATGTGAGTGTGATTGAGAAAGCATGTAAATACCTAGGTGATGGTAAGAGTGCCCTGAGGGAAAATAGAGAGGCTAGGACTATTGAATGAAATGATATATTTTAATTGAAAAAAGGTTTCTTTGAGAAGGTGAATTGGAACAGAGATCCAATGAAATAAAATATTAAACCAGGCAATTTCGGGGGATAGGACAATTCAGGAAGAGAAATGAGGAGTGCAGAAACTCTGAATTAGAAACATACTTTGCAATATTTTGGTAACAACTTCAAATATCTTTTCATTATGAGTGTTACTTGCTTCATGATACTATCTCCTTTAGTACAGAATGGTTTCCTCAATGGATATCTTCCCTTCAATTCCACTGCAGTATGAGAAGTCATGATAATATGGACAGTTTTTTTAAAAAATAAAACTTCAGGATTTTTTAATTTTTTCCTCACTAGACATTAAGCTTCTATGGTGCCTAGAACAGAGTCTGACAAAGAAGACACCAATATCTGCCTGAATGGTAGATGGAAGGATAAACTTCTTCCTTGTCAAATGTCCTCAGAATTGCTGACCCTAAGGCATGGAGTCAAAGTTCTTACCATTGTGGGAAATACCAAAGAAATAACAACTTGAGGAACTAGGAGAAACTATATCTTTAATAGTACTTTATGTCAGTCTGATAACATGTTAACGTGCTCCCTTATTTATTCAAAAATCGAATACACACAGTAGCGGAGTAATCACTGGGTGTTCTCAAATGTTAGGCGTGAGGAGCATGTAGGTCCTGGATATTGCAGTAGAATCATCTGTCTTCTGCAGAATGCCCCCCCTTTCTGTCATGTGTATTCTCGCCGTTACTCCCGCCACATGTTGCTTCAGAGTCAGACTGGTCATTTTTATCTTAATCAGCACTATTGCTCATCACCCTGAAGCCCAACCAAAATGTTCACCTCATCCAAAATACACAGCTTGGATACATTTGGAGGAACTGGATTCATACCAAACACTATATGAAAGAAGGCGAAGGACTTAGAAATGATCTTCCAGCTCTCTGCCATATACTGATTGCACATCCAAATACACAGTCTGTTTAGATTGCCTCTGAACTTGAATCATCTTTTTTCCCTCATAATAAAATGTATTTTTTTTCTGTCTCCTGGTTCTGGCATAGTGTGAATCACAATATATGGCAGATTCTTTTTCTTAAAGAAAACTTTATATTAAAAAACAAACAAACACAGTAGAGTATAAATGATGTCTAAATAGAAGTGGCTTCTCTATTCTGAGTACTTGTGAAAATGAGTTAAAGCCGAGGTTATTTTATGAGCTGGGGAACTGCAACCTTCTTGCAACAGCAAAAAAGGGACAGAGTGAGAAAATAATGCTTTATATTGTCGTTCTGAGCTTCCTTCTCAATATTGGCTTCATTAAAATAAACAGTACACCTGGCCTGCTTGAGCCTCACTCAGATGATGAATAGCTAAGCTTCTGCCAACACTTTAGATATAGATTTTCTACATTCTGTGCCTTTGGCTAAAGGGAAGTAATAGTTAAGCAGATCCAATTGGCAGCGGCAATCAAGTAGTCTACTATTTGAGGACAGCTCTAAGGAGCAGCTGTACAAGTATTGGCACAGTGAACTTCTGGAGGATCCTCGTGGAGCCTCTTTGCAAGTGTTAATAGGCAACAGCACTGAAATGCATTTGTATAAATAATTATAGTCTTCAGAAAACCTCCGAAGTAAGCTATTAAAGCTGCAATGGGTCCTAGAGTTACATATAGAGGAGTGGAACATGTGCATTTGCTGATTAAATTCAACCATCCCCCCACCCCCCAATGTGACTAAAAGCAATGCCAATTTGATTGATGAATACTTTACCATAAATCTAAACACAAAATCAGGGACAGCACTAAAAGAATAAAATGCAAAGTGACTGGTGTTTGGATACCAACATGTAGAAGGCAAATAATCACAGGGTACATATGCTGGTAGATTTCAAGTAGTACGTTTCAATAATGGACCACATTAGTTTTGCCACCAACAGAAAATGACCATGTGCTTGTAATTGGGGCAGCCAAATTTATATTTGTGACAAAAGCATTGCTCACATTTTCTTGTCAGGTAAGGGTGAAAACAACAGTGTTCTGTTTCAACAAAATTATATTTCTGAAGTCAGTGGAAATCATGACTCATAGAGAATATCCCTCACTATCGGTAGCAAATAAGGCTTCTGTTCCATCTGAAATCCCTCCTGTGGGGACAGACCGAACTCCAATTTTATTTAACTTGTCAGTTTACCTAAACAATATCATGCGGAAACTTAAATATAACCATTTTAGCTTTACTATTACTGTAATTTCTGTTTATTTTTACTGTATTATTCTAAGTACTCATACCTGTGATTTACGCATTTATAAAAGATTCAAGGTAAAATAATTATTTTACATTTGTATTAACTATTTGTTGTTTGTGAATTATTTTAATGATCTAACAGTGGTCAAAAATGTTTGGTTGCCAAACAACACACTCTACATTTACAAGCTAACAATAAAAAAATAATTTCATGAATTTATTACATGAATACATTAATACTTTATTATAAGTGAAATATCTGTATTACTTCTATAACATGTTTTAACCACTAATAATTTATAAATATAACTATATAGTTTTTTCAAATACTTAACTTATAGAGCACAAATACCAATATTAAATCATTAAAATGGTTATTTAATGTTTTTCATTCCGATGCCCTTGATGTGTTCTCTTTTGCTACTGAGATCCAACTGGAAATCATCTAAGGTGAGAAGAAAGTAGCACAAGATGAAAATACAAATCATTGAGATTAAAATATCAACATGCTAGCCTTTCTCACTTAGATAGTGCCAGGAATTATATCCATTTTGTGGGAGGTATAAGCCATGTTAATAAGCATCGTCAGGGTTAGTTACTACTTTAAGGCATATCTTAAACATGGTTGAATGGAAATCCTAATAACTTTTACAAACTTGCCTATTAAATTCTTAGAGAATATTATCCTTTGAAGTTATGAGCCCTGTAATTTTGCTTTATGAATAAATACTTATGAATCCAATTCAATAATATACAATTCTGATTAAAATATACTTGTGATATTTGTCCATGATAAAGAAGTAATAATATTTATAAGTGGTAGCTCTTCACATATTTCAGAGAAATGAGTCCTAAAGTTTTAGATATAAGAGTCCTGCTCTGGCCAGTGTGGTTCAGTTGGCTGGGTGTCATCCTGTGCACCAAAAGGTTGCTGGTTAGATTTCTGGTCAGGGCACATGCCTGGGTTACAGGTTCCATCCCTGGTAGGGGGTGTGCAGGTGACAGCTGGAAGACATTGCTCTCATATCAATGTTTCTCTTACTCTCTCCCTCTCTCTTTAAAAATCAATAAAAATATTTTTAAAAGATCTAATAGTCCTGATTATTTAGCCACTTAAATAAAATCATATTAATGCATTGTCCATACTGTCTATATGTAATAAAACCTAATTAATGTTGAAAATTCCTAAAGCTGTTCACTGTGAACTTTATCTGCTAAATAGGTATATTATAAATAAATATAGAATTTTAAATATTATAATTATAAAAAAAGTTCATATTGGTGGTGTGGTGTACCTTTTTAACATTATTCCTAAAAATCTTAAAGTCATCTAAAACCTGTATTTCAATAACACTATTTTCAGAAGAGTGTAAATACAGAAGTATGGAAAAGCAATCCTCTTATTAGAAAATCACTTATTACAATACAAATGCAAGATTAATGTACATAACTTTTAAAATTTTGTCCATGATATTTTTACTTGCTTTTATACTAATTATTTTATTGTCATTTATTTTCCATCTCACTCCATTTGCTTTCCTTTCTTGTCTTATTTTCTTGTTCTTACCATAGTGTTTCCTATAAAGCAAACAAGCAGATAATATCTCTAGTGTTTGGGTGCATCCTCTTTCTCCCCATTCCACTGTTCCCCTTATTTCACTTTTTATTTCATAAGGGTGCCAGCTATCAGTTGATCGCCTCTCAGCTCCAAGTTTACCCTTCATTGTTTGCTCTATGAAAATGGAGCTTGGTTCTAGGGGGTGCAGAGGCTGGGTGGAGGTGGTCAGAGGGGGGAAACGGGAACATCTGTAATCGTGTCAACAATAAAAATACAGTTAAAAGAATTTTGTCCTTTGCCAAGTGGAATGATGCTCATCTTTGTCAGTGGAAGGCACTGCAGAGATATTGCAAGGAGGAAGGGGCTTTGTGATTTCTCCATGACCAGGTCTCAGCATTTAGAAAGTTTCCAGCAAGTGCCACCAGTGCAACACGTCAGTGACTTCTCTGTCCTTCAGTGAGTCACAGACGAGCACTCCTCCTGGAATGCTCTATCTCAGCTCTAGGATTGGTAGCTGCCCGTTATATCCACCACTCCTATGTCCTTTAAACTTCTTACTGGTCAATACATTTTAGTCCCTATTATGCTCAACATTTTTATATTGAACTTTTCCCATTCAAATTACTATGTGGTTTCTTTTTCATTAAGGACTCTGACACAATAGTCAAACTTTGTGAATGAATAACAAATAGCTTGCATTTCTTATTTCTATCTCCTCAGATGCGTTTGAGAAAATTATTCTCTTGCCCGGCCGGTGTGGCTCAGTGGTTGGGTATCGACCCATGCACCAAGAGGTCGCCAGTTCGATTCCTGGTCAGGGCACATGCCCAGGTTGTGGGCCAAATCCCCAGTGGGGCACATGCAGGAGGTGGCCAATCAAAATTGTCTCTCATCAGTCTCTCTCTCTCTCTCTCTCTCTCTCTCTCTCTCTCTCTCTCTCTCTTTCCCTTCCTCTCTCTCTAAAAACAATAAAGAAAAAAAAATTTTTTAAAGAACATTATTCTCACCACTTAGCTAACTAATATTTAATTTAGTTCATTCATTCATTTACTCATTTATTCATTTACTTAATATTTAATTCATTCAAGGTCTGCAATGTAACAGGAACTATGCTGATGGATGTATAAACCAATTATATTTAACACAGGTCCTCAAAGTTCAGGAGAGAGTCACAGAGATGTAGGAAAGAATACAATCCAGATCAGAAAAAGACTGAAAGAAAGTTCTTAGTGTATTTGTACTACTTAATATTTTACCTATTTAAAAGCTCCTTCAAAAGGACACATTAAAGTAGATTGAAGAAAAGGGTAGGGAAAGGTATTGCACATGAAATATTTTTTTAAAGGAAAAAGAAAACAAAAATATCTGCTATGTAACCAATTATCATCAGTTAATATTCAAGACTCCCTATAAAGAACAAATTATGCCCCTCATAGGGAAAAAATTAAAGCCAAATGAAACCACCCAAAAGACAAGTGATAAAATTAAAATATAAACATTAAGACTGTGGAGTTAGAATACTATCTAAAGGTTCCAGAAATTAAACAAAAATAAAGGATAATGTGCGTGAAATCACTTGGGTAACTAATATATATTTTAGTACTTTTGCTTCATTTTAATTCATATTGTCAATATTTTATTTAAACATTGAATTTTCTAAAACTTATCAAAGGAGTACTTCTAAAGTGAGAAATTAATAGGCATATTGTTATCTTTCAACTTCTAGGTAGGAAATATATATAAATATTATAAAGAACTGAGATGCATTGAAAAAAATCATGAGTCCCACCCAACTGTACTTATAATAGCAGCCTTTCATTTCTTATTGTTCCTTTTCAGCTTCTAGACATCTCTTTTTTAAGAGCTAGTCCCTTCTCCTTCAATCAATTCAGCCAGCAAATATTTATTAAAAGCTTATTACGTACTTCACAAAATGTCATATTCTAGATTGTCAAAGATGGATATATTAGTTCTATATATTGTCTTTTCTTACAGAATCTATAAAATTTCTTAAATAATTTAGTCTAGCGAAGAACTCTCACAGTATTTAGGCAACCATTCTTATAAAAATATCTCCTAAATAGAAAAAGGAAATACATTCCAGGTAAAGCATATAGAGTAAAATAGTGCATGTAAACATTGCAGGTTATGAAAGGCAAACAAAAATAATCCAGTGTGTTATGCAGAGAGAAAGAGGAGCTTAGTGATCCTCAAGAGAAGAGGGAAAACCTGTGGAAAACTCATTTAGAGAAGTTTATCGTGGGTAGATGTTGAAGTGGCTGTGCCGTGTCTATATAAAATGTTAGGGCACAACCCTGTGACTGTGAACCTTACTTTGTACATTAATCAAGCTGACTTGGAGAGCCCCATTTTTATGCAATCATCCATAAAGGTACATATTGCAATGAATTAAAAAAATTATAATTCAAAATTTTTCTAAGAATAGAAGTAGTCTTTCTGTAATATACAAGCTGAAAATTACTTATTTCTTTAATTTGTGATAAAAACCCAATAAGTCTTAAATAACCAGTATACTGGAGGTGCATACAATACCTAAATATAGCAGAAGCTCAAAGAAAAACTTATAAAGTAGATATGTGAGCTACTTCCTGCTTAAAATAGCTTTTAAAAGTAGGATAAAGGAATAAAATAGCTTTTATGTTACCCTACAGATTATAAAGTAGTTCTTGAACACCACTTAATCCTCTCTCAATCAGCACCTTGCATTTAGTAGAACAATTTGAGAAAGTTTATGCTGGGACTTAACCTACATCTAATCATCAGTTCACCTTATCAAATGTCTTGTAAATGACTTCCGTGCATATTTGAGTCTCCAAGTCTCAGTGCAGAATTGTCAAATGCTACTTATGACAGTGTCCCTCTCATGCAGAGGCAAGCACACATTCTTCAAAGGGGGAAACTTTCAGGAAAGTAGATATCATTCAGTTCTGAAACAGTTGAGGAAGACTAACACAGCCTTTTTCGTTGTTATTATTTGTAAACTGGACAATACATTTTTATGTTTTTTTTAAGTTATGCAAGTAAATATGGAATATTTAATCATAAATAAAAATTATTCTGCTTTTATTCAGCATTATCAAACGTTGATTGTTAACATTATGTAGGAAGAAACAAATATATAGATAGCAGATTGTCTTTACTACAAGCATTAATTACAATAAAAAGAATGCATAACTGTGATACATTATGTATAGACCTTTATGGAAGCCTTACATACAAAGCATATCTTAAAGTACAGAAAAATGAATGTGAGACCCGTGAGCTAGGCCATGGATGTGAAAAACAGTTTTGTTTTGTTTTTTAAGAGATATTTAGTTTTGACTGAAAAGGAGAATGCTATGAAAGAAAAGACTGGAACTTTGAGATTGTAGATAATTTTGTAAATTGGAACAATAGGCTTATTTTGTTTAGTAGGATAATAAAAGAGAGCCAGCAAAAGCCATTGAGAAGAAAGTTGTAATAACTCAAACGACTCTGATAAAGATTGATATTCTGTAGCTTGAAGATGTACCCGAGTACGGAGACCATGAAGGCAGGTTGTCTCGTGTGGGTGCCATGAATCTATGTAAAGTTGCAGACATGACTTAGGATAGCCCCAAAGACTAGAGCTATGAACACTAAAACTATGGAACAATATGACATACATTTTAAGACAAGAATCTTGATGACTTAATGATGGCTAAACAGTTTTTAAGGAAGAAGGAGATGTCAATAAAACATCTTTAAACATGTTTTAGCTTGAGTGGAAAAGGCTTTAACAAATTGAGTACAGAAAAAAAGGAGAATGACCCCCATTTAGAATAAACTTTGAAAGTAGGTTCAGATGATTACATTAAGAATAGTTTTTATCAGAACGTTGAAACATTACAAGAGCCCAAGAAAAATAATATTTTAATAAAGTCAAAGGAGACCATTTTGGAATTAAAAGAAGGTAGACTTTCTATTTTATATTTTAAATAGTTTATGTAACTCAACATATAAAAAATATTTAAATAGTTTGTTACTTGAGTATTAACTTCTGTATATTTAAGGCCTGAATTTCACTTGTCATCTTCATATGACATATTGTAGTCTACAATTTTTTCTTCCTGATGATCCAATTATAAACTTTCAATAGCACATTAAAATACTTTCAGAGCCACTTAAAAGCTGACTTTAACATGGAATTGTGGAAGTATCTCTTCAGTGGAATACCTCTCAAGTGAAGCCTCATTTTATTAGAACAAATGCAGGTGAGTCTTATGAGTTTGGCAATAAAAAATATGGAATAAGTATGGAAAACTAGCCACCAAATATTAAATTGGAGCAATAAAACATTAAACTAAAATTGGTATTATTGCTAACTCAAATAGAATTTAAAACCACAATATTAATGTAAAAATTAGGATAGGCTAAACTCTTTGCTGTGTGGTAGGTTCAACCATCTAGATTTGGGTCAGTGCACTCTGTGATGTTCATCCAACAAGGAAATCACCTAAAGACACATTTCTCAAAACTTATCTCCTCCATTAGTGATACATGACTGTATACTCTTTTTTTTTTTCTCCCACATTTAGAAGATCAACATAATCTCCTCTCACCAAAATGTTTACAGAGGTAAAAATGTATTAGAAATATAAACATATATATATATATATATATATATATACCTCTACATATATATATATATATATATATATAAACATATATATATATATATATATATATATATATATATATATATATATATATATATATATATATATACCTCTACAATACCTAGAAGAAAAGGGAGGAGGAGAAGGAGAAAGAGGCAGTAACAAGGACAATTCTGAAGATGAAGAAGAAGAAACAGCCATTGCCAGTTGACATCATATCTGTGTTCAATGAAAAGGACATTAAAATCACAATTGACTCCATTTCCTCAAGATTTGGGACAGGAAGTAAGCTTACAATAGACTGTGCCCACTTGCAATATGTTAGTATTCCACCTGATTCCTTTGATTATGGCCACAGTCCAGACTCCTTATGGATATCTAATGCTGGCTGGATTCCCAGAACTGGCTCCCAGCCCAGGTCTATCTTGTTGGTGTGTGGAATACTCCTCGGAGAGATTTTATCTGGAAATGTGACCAATCTAGTGAGTATCTCAGCACTTAGATTTTCAGGTATGATTAACAGTGTTATGCAGTTATAAAACTGCACTTCCCAAAATCTTCCCTAGAGTGAAAAGTTGACTACCAGGATTTCCATTTGCAATGGGAAAGTGAAACAAACTTGTGCATGCTTGGAACCAGAGCAAGAACCATAAAAAACAAACAAACAGAAAACAGAGGGAATGTAGAGTAACAAATTTAGGACTAGACTGAGCCAGAGACCAAATGCCACGATAGAACAGTTTGTTAAGTTGGATGTATTAATTTTCTATAGCTGTCATGAAAATGCCAATAATTTAGTGTCTTAAAACCAGAGAAATTTATTATCTTACAGTTACGTAGGTGAGAATCTGGTAGGATCTCTTGATTTTTCTGTTTAGAATCTCACAAAACTAAAATCAAGGTGTCAGCAAGCATGGTCCTTGTCCAAAGGCTCTGGAGGATGATTCACTTGCGGCTTACTCGGATTGTTTGCTGAATCCAGGTCCATGCAGCTGCAAAGTCTGTTCACTTGTTGGTTGCTAGAGGCTGCCTGCATTCCCTGGCGCAAGGCCTCCCCGATCTTCAAAGCCAGGGACGGCAGCTGAAGTCCTTCCCATACTTCAAATCACTTCTGTCTCTTTTCCCACCACATCTCTGACTGGCTGGAGAAATGTTGCTACTTTTAATGACCCATGTAATTAAATTTGGGACAATCTGGTTCATCTAAAATAATCTTCTCATCTCAAGGGCTCTAATCGTAATCACAGCTATAAAATTCATTTTTCCATGTAACCTACACATAGTCAAAGCTTCCGGAGAGTATCCATTATTATCCTACCTTTGCTCTAGTAGGACTGAGCAAACATATATTCATTCTTTTACAATAATAAATGAAGAGGATCAGAATGAACCATAGTTGAATTGTGCTGAAACTGAAACAGTCTTTCTTTTACTAACACAAGTAGTATAAAGACTAGATGCCCAGAGTCTTAGTGAAATGCTGTTGATTCAATTATATTATTGAGAGATGTCTAAAAAATGTTTCTGAGAGACAAATGAATAACCAGAAACAAGTCTAGTCCTCCCACTGTGTTTGGCTAAAATTATATATAGTATGATATGGTCTCAAGCTGGCCCTCACTGAAGACATGTGAAATGTATATTCTGAATAACTTCTTCAATAATATTAAGGTTTATTAAGAGCTAAGCTAGTTACCCATTTAACTGTGCTACTTCTCTAGAGTTGTGTTAGAGAAACAAATTACACTGGAATTTTTAAATTTTTACTTCTCAGTGACACTTTTCGCTCAGGTGTCACTGGTGATTACTTGAAATGACACGGGTGATTACTTGATATGATTAGGGACTTGAGAATCACACACCGATTTTTCGCCAAGCTTCAGCTCAAAAGGCACCCCAGAGTTTTTAAGAGACACCCTGACCTAAGGGATCTCTTCTTCATGACTGATAATGTGAGAAAGGCATGACTTTCGGATAGTGCAGTAGCTTCTCTGCTTGGTCTTTTGTGGTACACCTGGCATTAGAAAAGGAGGTAGTAAATGAAGAACTCCTTCAGCAGTGTGTGCGATGCCCAGCTACCTGTGAACATGCCCTCACACACAGAGATACTGCTGTATTCTCCACTGGTCTATTTTAGGGAGTTCATAAACACAGCTTGGCTTGTTTATTAGAGTTCAGCAACCTGGCAAAGTACATCACTGCAGCTCTTTTTCATCTGCTGTGTTGACACAAAGATCAGTGACCCTTTTTGAATGATCAAGATTTTGACAGCTTAATTTCTGTGTCATGGGTTGCTAAGGTAACACTATTTTTGTGAATTCCACAGTTAATAAATCCTTAAGAAATGTCTTCCATTTTTGGTATGGAAAGTAATTTAATGTTAAAGTTAAAAGATGTATTTCTTGCTTCAATTTTCACTCACTGAGGAAACTTAAATCTATTTGTTGGCTATTGTTCCCTTTCATGGAATACCTGATTCAACCTGAACAAAAAAACGATTTGTCCGGCCGGTGTGGCTCAGTGGTTGAGAGTCGATCCCTGCACCAAGAGGTCGCAGGTTCGATTCCTGGTCAGGACACATGCCCAGATTGTGGGCCCAATCCCCAGTGGGGGGCATGCAAGATGTGGCCAGTCGATGTTCTCTCTCATCGATGTTTCTATCTCTCCCTCTCACTTCTTCTCTCTCTAAAATCAATAAAGGGAAAAAATTTTTTTAAAAAAAGGAGACTTAAAACAGGATAACCTTAACTGGGAAGGAGACAAGATATCTCATAGAAGAAAATAGAGCAATACCTTTTTGATAACTGAACTATGCTTTTGAGATGAGCAAACAGAAGTACAGTGTTCAAGGCACTTTTAAGACTGGGAGTTTGCACATTTATATATAAAGTCTAGTATACCTCTCAATTTATATTTGCATGTATACACAGTATTTCCAGGGAAAAATAGAGTATTCATTTTTCAGTGCTTCTTAAGAAATCACCACAAACTTGGCTACTTAAAACAACACCCATTTATTATTTCACCATTCCTATGGGTCAGAAGTACTCACGTGGCTGAATTGAGCTCCTTGCTCAGAGTCTCACAAGGCTGAAATCAAGGTATCACCTGTATTACCCTTCTTTCTGGAGCTGAGGGTCCTCTTTCAAATTCAATGGGTTATTGGCAGAATTTTGACGCTTGTGTTTATTTAGACAAACACCCTCATTCTCTTGCTGTCTGTTGGACAAGAACCACGTTCAGCTCCTCGAGGCCAGTCGGAGTTCTCAGCCATATGGTTTCTTGCATAGGCCACCTCAACTTTTAATGTTTCTGACTCCAGAAAGGACCCAGTAATTTTAAGAGCTCACTTAATTAAATGAAGCCCACCAGGACAATCTCCTTTTGATTAAATCAAAGCTGACAGAATAATAACAAGATCAGTAATAAAATCCCATCATAATCATAGGTTTGAGCAGAACTTAAGAAGGGGAGTTATACAGGTCTATCAGCATGGGGCAGGAATCCCGGGGCCATCTTAAATCCTATGTGCTTTCAAATGCAAAGCATTACTAATCATAAAATACATAGTTCCAAGCCCATTTTAGTGATTGGTTAAAGCTATTTTAAGTGATGCATTTCTAGGATTCTTGCATTTGCAAAAGTTCTTTTTGTGATTTCCTATAGTGAGTCCTTACATTCATAAAATAGGAAAAACTTATTCTAGCACACCTGCCTTCCTATTAGCTAATATAATAGATAATTAAATGGTCAGAATTATATATTAATATTCAAATAATAGTAATAACACCATCTTTACGACTATAGACTATATATAATAATTTTAGCACATTTAGAATAATTACTTGATATAATTTTTTACTTTAAACATATCAAAATTTCTAAAGAAATGATCAATTCCCAGGAAAATATTTCAATTCCTAGAAAGTATATATCATATGAAACAAATATAAGGTGAACCCACAGCTTGAGAAATATACATGAGGATTAAGAATTTTATAGAAAGTAAATGACTTGCTAGAGAAAAAAAAAGTAATTGGTTAGACATGTAAGTCCAGGGAGATTTATGAGATGACAGCAAACATCATATGAGAAATTAATCACCTGTTACAGGCAGTGAGCTGCTTTATCCCGAGGATTCACAGTGGAATCCTGCCACACTGGCTATCAAATCTGGAAGTCAGTTTCCCATCAATGCTAAGTATTCAAATGGACGATGAACCCAGTCATCAAAAAAGATTAAAATAAACAAACAAACATAAATACTTTTGCTAATCTTTCCTGTAAAAGAAAATGAAGGAAATACCTTTGGTCAAAATATCATGGAAACTACAATATCACATTCATAAAACTAGCAACATATAAGTAATTTTATTTAAAATACAAAAATATATTTTTGAAACTGTGTAAATATACGTCGATAGTGAGGAATCCACAAAAGAATTAAAATAATTTGTAGTTTAACATGTGGATAAAAATCCAGCATCTATATATTGAAAACTGAATTTGTTTTCTATCATTTCAGAGATTTTTCCTTTGCTGTGTTTTAATATTTTCAAATATCATCACAGTCTACTTAATCATAGTCAATGCAACATTATACTTCAACCTTCAGAACATATCATCAATGTACTTTGATTCCAGTTCAGAAAGGTGTCTTGAATCTGAATCTATTTCTGTCTTCTGTGTTCATTACAATTTTGCAATGGTTCTTTAAAATTATGAGTACAAATAAACCTATGGAAATTTTTAATATAGGCATAATGAAGTCTATCCTAAAGTTCTGATTCGGAAAGCCTGGATTGGAGTCCAAACATCTATCTTTTCTAAAAGCATCATACGTTACACTAACAAACAAACAAAACACCTGTTATTGGTTTTCTGGCTTTCACTATTGATACATAATCCTAAGTAGCTTTCTTCAATACTTTATTTCCTTATTACCATACATCATCTACAAGGTTCTTGGAATACCCAACCTTAAAAGTAATTGTTATATTAATTTTCCATTTGCACATTTCTAATTAGCCCATCCTTAGATGAGCATGATACCCACGATTCATTCAAATGTATGGTTGCTGACCTCATCTTACAACAATCACAGCCTATTTTTCCAGCAGTATTGAATTTGTACCATTCAATGACACAGTATACATTTTCATATTCCTGTATAAGTTGTTCCCATTCCCAAACTATTATTAGCTACTGTTTCTATCTATGAAAATCTTTACTCACCCTTTAAGAAGTGACTTAAGTGTTTCCTTCTCAATGACATCTTAACTTACTTATCCAAACAAAATTAGTTGCTCACCCTTCTATGGTCTTATCAAGGTTTCTTTATAATTTAATAAGTTACCTATATTTTACAAATCTGTCTTATACTAAACTTCCACTTCTTTTTTTTAATTTTTTTTCTTTATTGATATTAGAGAGAGAGAGACATATCGATGAGAGAGATCATCTATTGGCCACCTCCTGCATGCCCCTCACTGGGGATCAGGCCCACAACCTGGACATGTGCCCTAACTGGTAATTGAACCGTCAACCTCTTGTTGCATGGGTCGATGCTCAACCACTGAGCTACACCAGCCGGGCCCAAACTTCCACTTCTTAAGAAATATTCATCTTTGTGCTAGCCATGCTCCATATAACTTTTGTACAGACCAAGGCACACAGGTTTTCCTCCATAGACATCTGTTTAATGAGTAATAAATGAATGAAGGAATGAATGCATATGTACATCAGAGGGAGGAATTGATTTCTTTCCAGCAAATTTTACCAGGTCTATTTCAATGATTATAATAAAATTATCATAATTTGATGAAGTTTAGAAAATAATATTTGCCTCTACATTAGCTGTGGAAGTATATGTGTGGGTCTTTATCAATTTATCTTAAGTGAGAACTAGTAAAAGCGCCAGTGTAAATAAAGTAAGTGTGACCCGGCCAAGTGCGCTGACTTGAAGAAGCTATCATTTTAATTCATCACTACATTTTGTCAGGAGCTCAGCTGAGCTGGGAGAGAGAGCTGGGCTGCCAAGTGTCAGCGTCGCCAATTAAAGCAACAAGCCAAAAATAAAAGAGGCAAGCCATTCATCACTTCCTGCAACACTATAAACAAGAGGCTAACCCCCAAGAAAACACCAGCTCCTGCTGTGCCATTTTCCCCCACAGAAGGGCACACTGATGGGGGGTCGAGTAGATGAGCACAGATTCGAGGGTCTTCCTACTGCTGAGGGACCCCAGAACAAAAGGCTGTGGCAGTTTCGTGGACCCTGGGGTTGAGGTGAGTACAAGGATTACGAGCTGGGAGAATATTGAGTCAGAATGGGAAAGGTGACTTCAATGTTTTCACTTTCTCTCACCAATAGGAGGCCTCAGCAATGGCTACAGAAGACTGGTGGCCAATGCTTCAGATGAAGGGATCTAAGAATGAAGGCCCTGGGGCTAGGAATGCAAATAGCAAAAAAATGCTTGACCAGACTAGGGGCCCTGAGTCCTTGACTGCAGCTCACTTAGAGATGACACAGTATTGCTTGGCTTTGCACTGAGTCTGGTGTGAGAGGGCCGCATTTCCCATGAGGTCTACCAGGTACAAACCTGTGCAGTTGTCTATGCGCTGACCTGCAAAGTCACATAGTGTTCTGGCCTGGAGCAGGACTCCTCACACTTGACAGGAAATTAAGTGACAAGTGCAAGCATTTCATATGAAATGGGAAGCAGCAAAAAATACTTAGCAACAAATTAACATTTATATCATAAATGTGACCTTTCATTAATTAATTATGTCCATTTGCATCGCAACTTAGATAAATCTGCACTAGTATAAACCTAGAGGGGACTGAGGAGTGAGGCAGAAGTTACTGCATTAGAAAAACTCTTTCCAGTAATATTCTTGAGTGAAGCCAAAGATCAGCACAGTGAACAAATTAAAAAATAAACTAGAATACTAATTAATGAAGTATTTTATTGGTTTGCAAATTCATTTAACAAATATTAAAAGATTTACCATATGTCAGAGACAAGTCTGATTTCACAAAGACTATAAATGAAGACAAAAAATCCCGTAGGTGGAAGCATGGCAAAACTGAATTGGATTTCTGAGGGGGGAGAGGCAGAAAAGTATAAATCTGAGATCCAGACACTTTGAATATTTGCAGGTCATATCCTTTAAAAGTCGTGTATAGATAAGGTTACTAGAAACAGGAGATAGGATAATCATTTCTATCATGTAGACACCTAAAGTTTTGTATTCAAATACACAAACGCGTTATAACCTTGAGATACTGGCTTGCAGAGAGTTTGGAGCACTGTACCACATTTCAGATATTCCTTTCAGCCAATATTCTTTAAACTAACTTAAAAAATACCACCTGTGCCCAGCCAGTGTGACTCAGTGGTTGAGCATTGACCCATGCACCAAGAGGTCACTGGTTTGATTTCCCGGTCAGGGCACATGCCCAGGTTGTGGGCCCGATCCCCAGTGGGGGACATGCAGGAGGCGGCCAATCGATGTTCTCTCTCATCGATGTTTCTATCTCTCTGTCCCTCTCCCTTCTTCTTTCTCTAAAATCAATAAAAGAAAAAAAAATTCTATGATGGTTAATTTTGTGTGTCAACTTGGCTAGTCCATGGTACCCAGATATTTGTTCAAAGCCAGTCTAGCTCTCACTGTGAAGTTATTTTTTTTTAGATGAGATTGTTACGGTCAATTAGCTAATTATTGATGGGGAAGGAAACAAAGGGAAAGTCAGAAATTGTTGAGCATATTCATCTGGGAAGCAGAGATCTATTTGCTTCACACACTCCCTCATCCCACCTCCCAAGGGAACCACCAGTCCATTCCCTGCAGGTCACTGGCCCGGTAGATCAGTTGGTTAGAGCATCATTCTGATACACAAAGGTTGTGGGTTCAATTCCAGGTCAGAGCACATACAAGGATCAACCAATGAATGCATAAGTAAGTAGAACAACAAATTGATTTTTCTCTCTCTCATTCTCTCCTTTCCTCTCTCTCTCTAAAATCAATACATAAAGCCCAGCCGGTGTGGCTCACTGGTTAAGAGTCAACCCATGCACCAAGAGGTCGTCGGTTCGATTCCTGGTCAGGGCACATGCCCAGGTTGTTGGCCTGATCCTCAGTGGAGGGGCATGTAAGAGGCAGCCAGTCAATGCTCTCTCTCATCGATGTTTCTATCTCTCCCTTTCCTTTCTTTTCTCTCTAAAAATCAATAAAGAAATAAAAAACATTAAAAAAATAAAATCAATAGGTAAAATAAAATCAATAAATAAAAAATTTTAAATGTGTCAACTTGATTTATTCTCATATGCTTTCTAGAGTAATTAAAATATTAAACAAAATGAATACGTATGTATGACTTATTATGGCCTGAAGAAAAAAAAAAAAAAAGAGCCTTACATTACTGTAAAAACCCAAGTTTGACTTCTATTATAATAGGATTGATGTAAAGTAGGTTTTTCTTGCATATTTATCTTCTGATAAGGAATAACCATCTTTACAGAATTAGGTAGATATTAAGAAATACTGTTTTGAATATATAAATATATGACTTAAAATCATGTATATCATTTGTTATCAAATATAACTGTCTCCTTTATACCGATTCTGCTTTCTGGTCTCACATAATGTTGTATCCAAGATAAATGCCAGAAAGCTGTCTATTTGAAATTGGTAATTTCTTTAGCATATTATCAACAAGAACTAAACTCTCCAAAGAGAAAAGTTGTGTAATTATTAAAGACAGAATCACATTTCATATGTGAGCTTGGGTTGGCTGAATCAGGCTTTCCCTTTCTCATGTCCTGGCTGTTGTGATTTGAACAGCACTCAAGGAAGCCCTGCTAAGTGCCTACCTGGATCACATGTCACTGGGCTGCAGGAAGCCTTGCAGATTAATGCTTGGCAGCCTGGCGGGCCGACTTACATTTCATGAAATCATAAGAGGATATTGAAATAGCTTCAAACCTGTGTAAGTGGAAACTGCCTACAGCACATTCCGTGGCAAATATTTCCAAAACCTCTTCTCTAACAAAAGGCAAAGCACAGATTCAAGAGGAGGAAAAGGATGTTTTATAACAGAACATTTTCAAAAAGCTGCGGAAGAAAAAGAGAGACACCAGGTACAATTTGACAAAAATCAATCACATAAACTGGAAATTTTAAAAGTTAGTATATTTTTAGTCCCTTTAGTATTTCCTTTTTTAAATGATAATCTCTCTGCCATAATAAAATCTTTCTGGTTGTGTTTAAAACTATCGCCCTAGTTTTTCTAATTCTGTTGAAGTTCCCCAACAACAACAAAAAAACCTTTTTAATCACAAGAGAGTACATACAATCAACTAGATCCGTACTTAAATTATGAAGCACACACAAATCAATTAAGCATTTCTTATTTTTTATTGTAGTATCCATCATTATTATCTTATAATGCAAACTTATTTCTAATTATTTATATGTCTGTGTTTGTTCATTTTACCATAAGCTGCTCAAAAAAAAAAAATGTGTCATGTCATTCATATTTATATCCCTAGTGCAGAGTAGTATTACTACTGGTACTTAGTAATTTACCAATATATTTTTGTTGATTGAACATTTCTCTAATAAAATTAAGATATTGCCAAAACCTAGTGCTCTGTATTGTTTTGTTTTATTTGTATCCAAGTAAACTTGAGGGAATCATTTAGACTGTATAGAAGATCTGCCTTCCAACCAAATAACTGCTTTCCCCCCTTCTATTTGTATATAATATGGCAAACCTAGAGGAAAAAAACAGGAAAAAAAACCAAACTATATCATATGATGCTGGAAGTTTTTTGTTTTACACAGAAGTCCTCGAAAAGTGAGAGAAAATTCATTATCGTTCCCCATCATTTAAATTGACCTTGGTGGGTTAAGTAAGCGAAGATTATTCCAAAATGAGTGTCTCTTTGGAGACTTTGATATCCTCTCTTTTACGAGGGACATCCAATTTCTGTTTATTACGGGATATACATTTACACAAATGATGCATTTGCTAGCTCTCAAGTAATCAACTTATAAAGGACTACAATGTAGCAATCTTTATTCTAAAAACATATACGTGGGACCCATGAGCCATGTCGCACAGTGATTGTTTCCATGCATGTGGCCTTGGCTGGATCATATAAATTATAGTCCTGCATACCCTACACAACTTGGAAAACCTAAATTATCAGTAGGTTGACTATTGTGTGGTAGCAAGTTGTGGAGAACATAAGTAGCTGTAAAATTTAAAGTAATAATAAAGTACTCCACATGCACAGTGTGGATAGTAAAGAGAGGTAATAAATGCTTGAACACTATTTTCTCATTGTTAGGAAAAGCCAAAGAGTTAATATTAAAACACAAATGGGATTTTATAACTAGAGAGTCTGAAAGCAATGGAAAGGGAAAATAATGTTTATTGAAATCATTATTTGTATTGTGCCTTTGACATTAATCCATCAGGCCTTCAGTAGCCTCAGGCATACTCCTACATTATGTGTGACAGACACAATGAAATAATGAAAACATTACAGTTTCACAAAACTGGCTGAGTTCAGTTATTTGAAGGGATAAGAGGAATACTTCGTCAAGGAGCAAACGGCGGCAACTTAAAATTAAGAGTCCTTGACAAACCAGCTCTTATTCGGAGCATCTTCTACTGAAGGCATTGTGAGATGCATAATGTACCCAACACATAGCTGCTAGCATCGCATTGTGAAAGGTGTCTTTTTTTAGTATTTGGCAATTTTCTGAAAGAATAAAACCTAATTTAGAAATGTTATATGGCACATTTTGGTAAGCCAAAGAAAGAAGTATCATGCAAGCAATTTTTCTCTTACAAGGGGGACAAAAGGGAAAGAACAGCAGGACAATATAAATTATCACCTTTCCATTATAGCTCAAAGGCAGATGCGATTTCTGTATAGATGAATACTAGCCTGATTTCCTCTGCTCCCTTTTCTTTTGGGTAGCGATTCGACACTATCAATGGGATCAGGCAATCTGGCCGCTCTACTTAGTCTTCAGCATTTCTAACTTTGCAGGGACTAGATGGCAGTAAATTGTCCAAGTCTTCTTTGTGTCCTTGGCCAGGACTACAGAGCTTCTTTTGGGAGTAAGTAGTTAATGAATATTTGCTGACTGGAATATTAATAACCTAACTCGGAGTCCTTACAAGGAATGTGCTTTGCGTCACTTGTATTTGCCCTTGATTCTACTTAATTATCTTTTACTTAATGCATATATTATTATTTTGGGAACAATTTTAAAGGGCTCAAATAGCTTTTACTTCTGGTACTACTTCATGTCTGTCTAACTTTCACACACACACATTGCAGGTGTGATGTTAAAATTAATGCAGTTGAAAGTTTTTCCAAACCCTCTGGAAAAAAAATCAAATGGAGGTTTTTCCAATTCCACTAAATTGTTTACACTATTTGAAATGACATATATTTTTAATGAAACTTTTATGTTTTCACTGTTGGTAACCATTAGCCAAGCTTCGCCAGAGAAATAGAATCATAAGGATTATATATATATTTAATATATTAAATTTACATCTCTATTACACGTATATCTAATAAATCATATTTATTATAAGGAATTGGCATATTAACTCACATGATTATAGAGACTGTCAAGTCCCAAGACGCAAGGTGAGTCAGCAAGATGGACAAGCAAGAGAGCCAATGGTGTTGCTCCCATCCAAAGGCCAGTAGGCTCAGGATCCAGGAAGAATTGAGGTTTCAGTTCTAGTCTGAAGACAGGAAAAAGCTGATGATACCCGAGCTCAAGGCATTCAGGCAATAAGACTTTCTCTTACTCAGGGGTTAGCCTTGCGGTTATGGTCAGGCCTTAAACAAATTGGATTAGATTTATTCACATTAAGCAGGTCAATCTGCTTTACTACATCTACTAATTTGTGTTACTCTCATCCAAAACCGCCCTCACAGACACACCCAGATGAATGTTTCATGAAGTATCTAGGGACATCTTGGCCCACTAAAGTGGACAAATAGAATTAACCATCAGAGCAATGAATAGTTATTTAATCTACTATGTAGATTAAAATCATAAACTAGCTGTCAATCTTGTGGGAGAGCAGCTCAACATAATATGATGGTCCAAATTTGATGGTATTAAAGCTTTGAATGGTTGATATGTTTGATAGAAGAGTAAGCTTCCTATTATGGTGTTTTTTCTTCTTTTTTTCTTTCTTTCTCTCTCTCTTCCTTTTTTTTTTTCAATCTGGTAGAATATAGTTAGAACATTCTTGTGTAATTTTTAAGTTAAGTTATAATTGTGTCAAAAAGTATCTATTTGTCTTACTATATTTATATGGTTTTTGTATGTGAAATAGAATACATTATGTATTTGCATGGTAGAAAGTTACTACTAAATAAATATTAGTTGAAATATATAATTTTTCTTTTTATTAAGAAAGAATATACACACCCAGTACACATCCTGATTTACTTGGTATAAGTTTACCTTTGAAACCAGCCCCCACCCACACAAAAAAATAAAATAAAATGGAAGCTAGAAGACAATAGCACAAGGGGATTTAAACATTCTTAAATATTGATTTCCAATAAAAGATTTATAAAGGATTTGTGATTTTTCCAAAATAGCATTTAGGTTAGAAAGTTAAAAAATAGGTATTATAAGACACACAAAACTCAAAAATTCACTTGCTACTCATTTATTCTAAAGACACTATTGAAGGATTTGACAAACCAAAAATAATACCAAAAAAAGAGAGAGGGCAAATTTGTGATATAACACATAGAGTATCCAATATACAAATATGATATAGATAAGTAGATAAATATATATAGATATAGATATATTCTATTTTCTGCAGTAATTTATAACATTAGGACTAAAATCAAATGTAATAATTTGAACTCAAAATTGGCAATTACAAAATGAGATATTCTGTTCTATAATGTAGTAGTAATTTATCACTATATAGTGTGATTTCAAAAAAGTAATTTAAGAATATTTATACAATGACCTTTAAAGTTTTCATACATTTAACATTATGAAGCTACATGAAAATAGCTAAACAACTTTTATAAAATATTCATAGTAATCCATGTATATGATTCAAATTAAAAAGAGTGCTATACTGATTCTGGAACATTAGTACATTAAACATGTTACTTTAAATTAATATAGCATATTAGAAATTTACATAAAGAAAATAATATAGCTGATCACGGGTGTAAATTAAATAACAAAGGGTATTTTTAAATTATGTATATCAAAAATTGATTTCATTTTCATCAAAATTATGCATCAAAATTAGTTATAATCAAACAGAAGTATAAAGAACATCTTCAAATCTATAGGCTGCCCTTACTCTCACACCCTCCCATCCCTAGTGCCATTGACCCAACCACTTTCTTTTTCAATATTTAAAAACATTTTCTCATGGTAGTTAAAGTGCATGTTTCTAAATAATATCATATATCTACTATTTTTATTTGTTAATTTTGGATATTATTATTTTTCTATTATGGTAAATGAGGTGTTTTTTTTTTCACAACCTTCTTCGTATTTTCTTAAAACCTATTACAATTTGTTCAAGTAAATATACAAAGCTTAATTATTTGTATTTCCTTTCTAGAGTTAATTATTTATTTACCACTTTCCCGCCTAATTTCTTCATAACTATCACATCCTTTAGGTACCGGGCAATCTGTGCCCTAACAAGCCCTATAGGTGATCCTGATACAAGCTGAAGCTGGAGATTCACTGCTGTAAGGTCATCAGAAAACAAGCAGCCTTTTCTTTTTTATTTTCCCCCATTGGGATCGCCCAATTAGTAGTCCACCAAGAGTAGTCCATTAATAGTCTTTCTCAATGGAATTATCCAGTGAGGTGGGAGAAGGGAAGTGGTCATCACAAAGTTCAATATGCAAACTTCTAATTAAAATTCTGTTTTCAGCACTGTGCCGATTATTTATTTATTTATTTTTACCTAGTTTTCTTGATTCTGTATCCTCTTGAATGCCATTTCTCTAGAAATGCAGCCTTCTCTTTACCCATAAAGATGTAAAGGGGGGGTGCTGATGCATGCTGGGGAGGTGTGGGGACAACTGACCTGTAAACAAACTTTCACGTTTCATCTCTGCTTTAACTCCTGTTTTCTGGAGGACCCAGTGTTAGGAAAATTTTAATATTACATACTTTCTTTTTCTTAACTATAAACTAAACACCACAGCAACTGATTCTTGTGTTTCTTGGGGTTTCATGATAATAAAATGTTGAAAATTATCTTTTGCAGAAGTTATTTTTTTCTGGTTGTTACTTTGCTAAAATAACTGCCTCTTTTTAGCAGTTATCTAATTTACCTTATGGTAAATTACTTCTTTTGAGACACTTAGGTTTGGGAAGTCAAGATTCAATAGTTCCTACACAAATAAATATTGAATGTCCACTATGTCCAGATATTGAGCTAGATGCAGGATAACTTCTTTTTGTCATCTCTTTTAAGAAACTTACAGCCAAGTTCATGGAAAAATGTATTACCTATAGGAGATCAAATAATAATGCAATTTACTACAGAGATGTTATTTTGGAATAGATAGACATCAATGGAAATTCTAGTTACTTAAATAACTTACTTGAACTGCAACAGCAATTTGGGTAACAGCATATGCCAAGTAGGTTAAATTATTATCAGATTGTCTACATAAATTTAAGAATTCTTGTAAATATATTCATTCTAATTATTTTCTCTAAATATTCAAAATGCCATTTTAATATAACCCATAATATATCTGTATGTCTATTTCTATATGATTATGTATTTTCTTAAATACATAAATATATTTACATAAATAATATATTTAATGACCATATTTTCATATAATTTATACATATTAAATTTATGTGTTCATATGTGTGTGTGCCTGTGTGGGTATATATATATGAACTTAGAGCACTTAATGTATTAAGCCCTAAAATTTTTTTCAAACACTTGTCAACACAATCCTATTATTGAAGAACTATTATTCTACTTTTTTAGATACAGAAACTTTTATTTGTCAGAGGTTACACAGTTAACTAGTTTATGGAAGAGGATGAATTCATACCTAGATGGCTGAACACGAATCAAACAATAAACTAGGGTGCTAAGCACTGTTACCTCTCATTTCAATTAACCACATAAAATACATACATAAATTGAGTACTTCATACCCCAAGAAATTAGGGTGACTTATGTTTTGGGATACTAGGAAAACTGAGTTTCTTATAAAGTCAGATCTAGATGATGAAGAAAAGCATCATTTTTTCAAGAACTGTTGAGCAGCTTGAGGTGTAGGTGCTCCAAACGGCAATTACTTGGGGAGAGGCCAAATTAAAAAGGATAAACCTGAATGAATCATAAATTGAAAGTAGTAGGCAAAGAGGCAGAATCTGGTGAGGAGCCAAAGAAACATAGAATGCAGATAATAGACAGACTGTACTACTAGGCAAAGGCAGGAACGGACATATTTACTACAAGGATTGATATTCAGAAAAGCATCTGGAGATTATTTGGAAATTACTCCCTTTGAATAATTACAAGGGCACTTCCTATAGTTTTTATTACTATACATTTATTGCATTTGCTGATTAAAAAATAAATCAATGTCATTAATTATTTTCATATTTAACTATCCATTTATTTAACTTTTTTACTTTAAAATTTTTTTAATTAAATTTATTGGGGCAACATTGGTTAATAAGATTATTTTGGTTCAAGTGTACATTTATATGATATGTCATCTGTATATTTCAATGTCATTAATTTTAAATTGAAATGTGATATGTTGAATGTCTATTACAGATTTATGTCAGGATTATTACTAACTCTCCCCCTGTTTTATTTTATAAGTGATCCCTTAAATACAAATTAAAATAAAGAAACATGTCAGAACTTCTAGGTCTGACAACATGACCCACCGACTTCTGAAACCTCCCTTAACACACTGAATACATTTTTAAATCTTTCAGTGCATGGTTAGCTAGAACTTTAAAAAATAAAATTAGTTATCATTTATCTACAAGAAAGCAAAAATTCAAAGAGGAAAGCTCATAAAAATGTGATGGTTGCTTTGAGGAAATGTGCATATTCTAGACGGTTTTAGGTTTATGGTTTTAATCCAAGTTAAAAGCAAAACAAAACCTCATACCAACAAGGTAAAAAGTCTGACCCAAAGTGCCTGGATAAAAAGCCATGAATCCAAAATGAATGCTCAATAAAATAGCTCACTGGGAGGAAAATATCGCTTCCCAAGCAAGCAGACAATGATGCCACTTCACAAATGCGTGAGTGGGGACAAAAAGCCCTCCTTGACAAGTCAGTCTCCAGCCTGGCCTAAGTAAGTCTGAGACCAGAAAACATATTACCTACAGAACACAAACACTTAGAGCACAGAATTCATGTAGAACTTTTGAGTATTGTCAATATTCTAGACACCTTGTAGAAGTAAACCTAGCCCTCATTATAACAACAGATGTTATCACTGCCCCACAAGCTTTTCTGAATAATACAATGAATAGCCATTGACTTACTATGAGAAAATAAAATAATCAGAGAAACAGGCTACTAAAAGTTAGAATATACACAAACAAAAGACCCAGAATCCAATGTAGAGTATTAAAAAGTATGAATAATATGTTTTAATAATAAAAGGGGATGTCCAGGTAGGTGAAAGGAGGCTATCAAAACACTAAATCTGATTTGGGAAATAATAAAATTAGAACTCTAAAAGTGGAAAAAGAGCTCCTCAGATATATATAACAGACAACAAGGAAAGAATGAATGAACTGAAATCCAAACCCAAACAAAATTGCTCAGAATTCAGTACAAGAAAACAGATAAAAATAAAGGGAAGTTGAGGCATCTGAGAGTAAAATTAGATATTTTAGCATTTACTGAGAAAACCAGATGACACTGGTAAAGGAGCAGGATATAAAGATAAACTGGATGAGAAAATTTCAGAGTTAATTTAAAACAGAAATGTTCAGACACTGAAATCTTATGAATCTTATTTGGACAAATGAATATAATTCCACACTTAGACTCATCACAGAGTAATTACAAAACACTAATAACAAAGAAAAGACCTTAAATACATTAGGAAATAAATACATATGATCGTCAAAATAAAAAACATAGTTCTTAGTACTTCCACTAGTATTAATCAAAATCAAAGGAATAATATCACAAAATATTGACTGTAAATAACCTGTACTTAGATTAAGATAAATGAAACATGGTCAAGATCAAGAATGAGACAAAGGCACTGTAGAAAACAAAGTTTGAAAAATGTATTGCCAATACAACTAAATAAGAATAAGCCAAACACTCTAGTGGGAAAATGAGCCGAAAATAGGAATACGTAAACACACGTGATCTGAAATATACGAAAAGATAAGAGGGGGAAATGTGGAGTGACTGCTTAATGGGCATGGAGCTTCCTTTTGGGGTGATCAGAATGTTTTGGAACTAGATACTGGTGACGGTTACCTAACATTGTGAATTTTCTGAAGTCCACTGAAGTGTACAGATTAAAATGGTTGAAGTGTTCAATTTTATGTTATGTGTATTTTACTAAAATTAAAAATAATATTTACAAAGATATATTACCAGAACATGTTAGTATATAATTGTTTAAAGTTTACCTCATAAGCTATAGTATTTCAAGAGTTTCTGAGTTCAATTCCTGACTTCATAATATATTATCTGCATATTCTTATGTAACTTATAAGCCTTTCCTTTGCCTCTTTTTATGGTAAAACGGAGGTGATTATAACAGTAACTATAAATATGAGTAATGTAGTAAAGCATAGCAAATCCTAACATAAACTCTCAATTAGGTTTACCTGTTGTTAATTATAATTTATTATAATCATTAATATCATTAATATCATTATTATTACTGCTAAGTTCTGGCTTCTCATATTTTCTCAGCTTAAACCATTCATATCAATATTTTGTGCCATCCTTCAGTATTCAGACCTTTCCTGAACCCTCAGTTCACATTTGTATCTTTTCTCTCTATTTCCCTGGTTGCTGTATGTAACACCTCTGAAGATGTAGGTCATATAGCAATTATTAGTTTATTTGTCTAGTTCTTAAAGAGTCATTTCATATGAACAATATCTTATTTAACTTCATCTCTTGAGCACATACTGCAACACAACCCACACAGGCACGCACATACCCATACACAATGTCCAGAATTCATATTTGCTCAAGTGAACAGTATCGTCTATGTGACTGACCCATGCTTTATTCTGTTTCTTTCAATGAACATGTTTTTGCCATTTAATGAATGCTAAATTATCACACTAAAAACGTAAGAACCTCTCAGGATTTCCCATGCTGAGGTGAAAGAACTTCATAAAGTATTCATTCAGCAAATATGGTAGCACTAACTGTGTGGATAGCACTAGCAATGCTCAGACTATCTTTCTAGCTGTGTGGTTTGTATCTAAGTTTAGAAGAGAAAGGAAAAATACTTTAGAGCCAAAGTGGAACTAAATACTAACTGAAGCTGCACGCTGGCCAAGTGTCACACTGATTCTCAGCTAGGTGTGTTTTGGTTGTTGTTTTTTCCAGGAAAAACATATATTTTCCTCCAATGACAAAAATAGTGGAAAATTAGAAGATGAAGCACACACATATGCCTTTTGCAAAGGTTTTCTCTGTCTACCCTCATGTTTGTTTAGTACTTAGAATATTATTCAAGCAAATAGTACGCGTACAATGAGAGTAGCTATGATACAATTGACCTAGATATACATGTATTATTAGTTTGGCACAAAAGACCACAGAAGCAGTGACTTATATCAGCATGCCATTAGTCTATTAGTAAAGAAAGCTGGGGGGAAAAGCACAAGAAGCCATCATTCTGAGGATGGAAATACATATACATTAGCAATTGCTTTTTATCCATATACTACAAAATTATAATGACATATAATACTATATCAGACACATTTTTTTTTGTTTGTTTCAAATACTGCTTGTCAATCTTGGTGGATACCAACTAGGTTGTTGTCAACACATTTGAATTGCAGTATACATGCACAGCAGTCATTTTATGCAGCTTTGGGGAATCAAGGTACACACACACACACACACACACACACACATAAATAATACAGAATGTGTACTCTTTCTTATGCACTTGCTTTTAGAAGTTTGTGAACTGGCAAATGGAATATTTTTCCCTAACCAGGTATAATAAAATCAGAGAAATAAAGAGCACTGTGATAAAGAGGAATCCTGCAAATTCTTTCAAAACCAACATACATTTGTGAAAATTCTCCATCAGTTAAGTCAAGAAGGCAAACAGTATATTTACTGCTTTAGCTTCAGAAATTTGAAAATTTTCTAACACAACAGAGAAACCATTCTTATTTGGCAAGCTTGAATTAGAGCTTCACAACCTGGGGACACATATTTTGGGGATGGTTTACAGTTCTACTGCGATATCAACAGGAAACTAGATTAGGGCATGCTTTGGATGTCCAACAGATGCGCAGGATGGCCACATCATGCCTCAGGTGGCTTGTTCAATTAGCTAGTTTTTGTAGAAATAATGGAATATGCTCTGTGAGATACTGTGCTAAAACCCGAGCTGCTGTCTTCTGCACAAAAGAACTGATGAATGGGCAAGAAGGGCTAAAATTCAATCCCAGTTTTGCTGCATCCACCAAGAAAAACAGGTATTTTGGTAATTTATGTGTGCATTTACCTTCCACTTCATGTTCAGTATCCACACAGAGTCTATCTGTCATGCTTGGAAAATAACAGAATGTGAGACTTTAGTGATGTAAGAGACAACGTAAATTAAAATGAAGAGCTAGAAATTGAATGTTCTTTTTCCTAGGTACTAACATATATTTACTCATTTCATTTGTATTACTGTTCCAAGACTCAATTAGCATCATTCATTTCAATCAATTAAATTTTTTCAGGCATTACTATGAGCTGTAAGTTTTATAAGTTGCTGCAGAATGTAAACAAAAAATAGTCCAACCTCTCCTCAAAGAGCTTTCAATCTAATAGTGAATGCAAATAATACAGTGCCAGGATGTTATAAGTGCAGTCATAGAGGAAAAAACTTCACACTGTGAGTTAACAACAAAAATATAAACTAAATGATTCGGATTGAGGGATCAAGGGATATCATTGAAACTTACAAAACATTTGTTACTTAAAAATCTATGATCCAACACAGAACAAACCCGAAGTAAGATGGCTATGTTAAGAGTGAAAAATGGAAAAAATGGTTTACTAGGGGGGCTCAAATGAGAAGTGAGGTTATTTGAAACTGTCAGCTTAATATTGAAACCAACAGCCAAATGGAAAAATAGTGTTATCATCACTTCAGTTTATTCTTGAAGTCAATTCCACTCAACAAATTGTTTTCTAAAATAGATGACAAAGAATAGAGATTACCAAATATGTTTCAATACCCCAAATAACGTGAATTCATGTGTTACTGTGGATTCTCTTTTTTCCCCCCTACACCCATGAATATTTCCATAGTTCAAATGTTACCCTCTTGAGATACATCTTTGAGTCATAAATCCTTTTTAACCACTGGGTTGTTTGTTATTAGTTTAAGATTTTTGCATGTACATTCATAAGTGATATTGGATTGTACTTTTACATTTTCAACTATCATTATCTGGTTTGGTATTGTATTATCTCTATTGTTGCATTACAAATTACCACATATTTAGTAACTTAAAAGAACACCCATTTATTATACCACAGTTTGGTAGGTCAGAAGTCTGGGCTGGCTCATCTGGGTTCTCTACTCAGGTCCTTTCTGAAATCATAACTTTAGGGAGGCTAAGTTCTTATCTGGAGGTTCCAGGGCAGAGCACTAACACCTTCATTCAGGTTCTTACTGAATTCAGTTCTTTGGGTTGGAAGACTGAGATCCCCATTTTCTTTCTGGCTGTCAACTTGGAGGCTGCCTGCATTCCTCATAATGTGTTTCCTTCATCTTTAAGCCAAAAGTGGTACTTGGAATCCCTCTATATAGTGATTTTCTCTCATTTATCTCTTTTTATTTTTTAGACTATAACTTTTAAAAAATTTTTATTGTTGAAAGTATTACAGATGTTCTCCCCCTTTTCCCCCATATTGGTTCCCTTCTCCCTGCTCCCATTTATCTCCTTTTAAAGGGCTCTTGTGATGAGATGAGGCTCATCCAGATAATCTCGGTATCTTAAAACCAATTTATTTAGGACTTTATATATGCAAACTTCCTTCAAAGCACTTAAATTAGTATTTAATAGAATATCAAGGATGAGAATTTGGAGGATCATCCTTAGAACTCTGCTTACCATAGGTAACAAGGTCATTACAGCTTCTAAAATGAATTAGTTACCATTTCCTCTCTATTTATTTTCTGAAATATATATGTATATATTCCAATCTTTTTTTTTTTCAAAAAACTTCACTGGTAAAAACCCATTCATTGGTTGTTGGTAGAACTTACTGGAAAAATGTTGCATCTCATGTTTTATTATTTAGTTTTATATACTGTGGGTTGATTCCATTTCTTTAATGATTTTGTTTCTTGGGCAGGTTAGCTATTCTTGTTTTAACTCTTGCAAGGTTTTAAAATTAATTGACATAAATTTTCTGAATAATTGTTGATTTTTAAGTTACTTTTGTATATGTAATAATGCTTCCTTTCAGTACTAATATTATTTGTGATCTCTTTCTCCTTCTCTCCCTCCTCGTCCACCTCCTCCTCCCCTCTGTTTATCTCTATTTCTATCTCTCCCTCTCCCTTCTCTTGTTTAAAATCTATATTGTGAGAAGTCTTGGCCATTTGTATGTCCTCTTTGGAGAAGTGTCTATTCAGGTCCTCTGCCTATGTTTTGATTGGATTATTTGTCTTCCTTTTGCTGAGTTGTATGAGTAGTGTCTATATTTATATATTTTATATATTTTGGAAATTATCAGATGTATCATTGGCAAATATGTTCTTCCATACAGTGAGTCCTCTTTTCATTTTGATGCAGATTTCTTTTTCTGTTCAGAAGCTTTTTAGTTTGATGTAGTCTCATGTATTAATTCCCTTTGTTTCTCTTGCCCTAGGTGATGTACCGGTAAAAATTCTGCTACCTGAGATGTCTGAGAATTTGCTGCCCATGTTTTCTTCTAGGCTTTTTATGGTTGCACAACTTACATTTAAGTCTTTTATCCATTTTGAGTTTATTCTTGTTTATGGTGTAAGTTAGTGGTCTAGTTTCATTTTTCACATGTAGCTGTCCAATTTTCCCAACACCATTTATTGAAGAGACTGTCTTTACTCCATTGTATGCTCTTGCCTCCTTGTCAAATATTAACTGAGCATAATGTCTTCGGTCCATTTCTGGGTTCTCTATTCTGTTCCACTGACCTCTTTTCCTGTTCTTGTGCCACTACCAGGTTGTTTTGATTATGATGGCTTTGTAGTATAACTTGTAGCCAGCATTGTGATCCCTTCAACTTTGTTCTTCTTTCTCAAGGTTGCTGTGGCTATTTGGGATCTTTTTTGGTTCCATATAAATGTTTGGAGTATTTGTTCTAGATCTGTGAAATATATCATTAGTATTTTAATAGGGAATGCATTGAATGAGAGGTGGGCAGGAAGAGATAAACCAAAGAATTTATATGCATAACCAATGGTCACAGACAATAGTATGGGGAAGGCAGGGGAGGGACAGGAGTGGGGAGGATGAGGTCAATGAGGGAAAAAAGAGGGATCGTCTGTAATACTTTCAGCAATAAAGATAAATTGTAAAACATCTATATTGTGGATCTTTCTACTTTATTACACTTTCAAAAATTATTTTGGCTTTGTGATCCATTAAAATTTGTGAATATCCATTTGACTCAGAGCTTATTTTTGCTATTTCTTCCCTTTCAATTACTTGAATTTACTTTATTACCTTATTTTTTAACATTTAAGTTAGATGATTCACTTTCAGATGTTCTTTGTTTCAAATTTAAGCTTTTCAAGATATAGTTCACCTATATTTTAAGTGACTTTTACACATTTTGTGACACAGTATTTTGATAACTATTGAAATCATGTATTGAAAGTATATATATTTTCTAATTTCAAAGATTATTTGTTTTTGATTTTTGTCTGTTTGTTTGTTTAGCTAAAGAACATATATGCATATCCCATGGACTCGGACAAATGTGTTGATGACCAAAGGAAGGGGAGGTGCAGGTGGATGGAGGTGGGCAAAGGGGAGTGGAAAGAGAGACATCTGCAATAATGTCAACATTAAATTTTTTTTAAAAGATTATTTCTTGAGCCCTGGTCAGTTTGGCTCAGCGGTTAGAGCGTCGGCCTGCGGTCCAGAGAGACCTGGGTTCAGTTCCCGCTAAGGGCACGTACCTCGGTTGCAGTTTGTCCCCGGCTCTGGTTGGGTTGTGCGGAGGCAGCCACTCGATGTGTCCCTTTCACGTCGATATTTCTCTCTCTCTCCCTCTTCCTCTCTCTCCCTGCTCTCTCTCCCTCCCACTCTATCTGAACAAAAAATGGAAAAATGTCCTAGAGTGAGGATAAAAAATAAATAAAAAATAAAAATAAAAAAAATTTAAAAAAGATTATTTGTTGATACAGGACTTATCACTGTTATTTAAATTTCCAAATATATTTCATTTACATGTTTATATTGATAGCCATCTTGATTGCAATATGATCAGAGTAGATAAATATGGTCATAATTATTTAATCTTTATGCTCATTTTTTGTACATGTTTTATGACTAGATAGATGGTTTCGTTCTATAATTACTCTACTATATCTAAAGGAGAGTGAGCATTTTAGCATTTTTTTGTATAAAGTTCAACATGTATTCATTACATCAAGCTTATAATTTTCTTCTGCTTGTTCCTATGCTTTCTATTTTTTAAAAAGATAACTAGATTTCTTAGTAATTGTTTTTAGATGAGAAATAATTATACTCAATAATTTGAAATAATATCTTATAGCAAAGTTTCAAAATTCAGTAAATATATCAGTTAAATTACCTAATCATGACCAAAACATCAGAAAGATGCATACTATAAAGCACTTAAAAAATGATGGTATGTGAAAACCTCACAGTGTCAGTGGATTTTGACAATTTTCCTTTAAACATATGTTAACTATTGTTTTTCTAACTTTTAGTTAGGAGCTAAAATTTATTTTTGTGTGTGTGTGAAATTTTACTAGTTTTTTATTTAGGAGCCAATTTTTTGCCCTAAGAATATTTGTTCATAAATATGAATTCACTGATATTAATATACCTATACCTATTTTTACCTATTTTAACCTTGCTGGGTATAGCCTTATAACAATTTTTAAAGTCTTTGCTCTCTATATTTTAGATGTTTCTCCTGTAAGCTGAATATAACTGAATTTTTAAAGCATATTTGACCCATTATATTTCTTAAAATGTGAATTCCTGTTACTGAATTTTCATTTACATTTTTTATGGTATATTATCTCAGCTAAAATCCTACAAAACCTAATAAAATATTGTCTTTTCATACCAGCTAGTAATGTCATTTTGGGTAAAAAAAAAAAATCTATAAATTGTATTAATGCTATATAAAATAATCACCTTGATTCCAAAATTTAAATAAAATGTTGCAGTTATTACATAGCTTCATATTTGTTTAAATAAAATACTAGCAAAATTTACCTATTATTTTGGGTGCTAAACAATATAACAGAACTGAATTAAATTATACAATTGTCTGAAATAAAAATATATTTTTAAAATAAAATTTTATCTGTTCAACTTAAACACATGTATTATAATGTTTAAATTTTCATTTTATATGATTTTTATATAATATATTTTGCAGCTATTAAAATTGTTTTAGCCCAGCTGGTGTGGCTCAGTGGTTGAGCGTAGACTCATGCACCAATAGGTTGACAGTTCGATTCCTGGTCAGGGCACATGCCCAGGTTGTGGGCCAAATCCCCAATGCGGGGCCTGTAGGAGGCAGCCGGTTGATGTTCTCTCTCATTGATGTTTCTATCTCTCCCTCCCTCTCCTTTCCTCTCTCTCTAAAATCAATAAAGAAAAAAAAATTTAAAAATTGTTTTAAAGAAAATTTGGAGTTAGAATTAATATAATATAATATTAACATAAAAATGATACAAAACTTTATATGTAGTACTATAATTTTAATCAGTAAATATCTTTGAGATACAAGTGACTCTTTTTATAGATGGGTCATATTGAAATTCCCATATAACTATCTTGAACATGCCATATTGAAGAGACCTAACTTGTAGATTATTTTCTGTAGGTAACTTTTCTTTTTATTTTCCTGAAAACTCTGTAAATTTCCAGGCTGGAAAGGAAATACCTTACTTATACTTACAGAAAGTTATCAATGGCATAGTAATATATTAGCAATCAGAAACCTGACAATTATCCTTGTTTTTATTTTTTTTAAATCCTCACCCCAGGATATTTTTTCATTTATCGTCAGATAGAGTGGGGGGGGGGAGAGAGAGAGAGAGAGAGAGAGAGAGAAACATCAATGTGAGAGAGCTACATTGATTGGTTGCCTCCTTCACGACCCTGACCAGGGCCAGGGATCAAACCGCAACTGAGGTACGTGCCCTTGACCGGAATCAAACCCAGTGCTCTTTGTTCCATGGGCTGATGCTTCAACCACTGAGCCAAACTGGCCAGGGCTATCCTTGGTTTTTACATTCACTATTACCAAATTTTCTCCAAGATATTTTGATACTTTGGGCCAACCCCTTAAATGTTTGGTTTAATGTTCCTATAAAGTCATAATTAATTTAAAATTAAGTAATGTAATATGCATTGTAATATATATTCTGTTCATTCAGTTTCTACCTCTTGTTTTCAAAATACCTGAATTACATTCTTTTTCCACATAAAATAATTCTTCAAAAACTTGATGGTGACTATTTTGTCTAATTATTGTATTTTGTCTCTGAAAATAAATAACTGGCCCACACAGAATAAATGCAGAATTTTTCCTTGACTCGCTCTCTTAATCTTTCTATGATATAAGCTTTGAACAACTTAAAAAAATATATACATGTAAAGATTTTATGTTGTGTTAAATATTCAAAATGTCCACGGGCATGTCTACAAGTAAATCTACCAGATAAGTCTTAATATGAGAATTATTTGTCACTGACTTATGAAGGTTTCGAGTGGAACAATTAGATTTTTTTTCTTTGTTTCCCACTATGTAGAAATATGTAGGAAATATCACATTGCTCATATGAGAACAAGGCTCTTTCAGTATAATGAATCAACTACTTGTCCCTTTTGAGAGTAGGAAGGTTATATATAATGTGTTGAATAAAGTAGATATTTTCAATGTCCAACTTTGATGAGACATGTTGCATAAGTCAAGATCAATCTAGTTGTTTTATTGCCATATATATTTATATTTATACATTTATATATATTAAATTTATCTTTATTGTTGAAGTATTACAAATGTCTCCCTATTTTCCCCCCATTGACCCCCACCTTTCCAACCTGCCCCAGTTCTTCACCACCCTATTGTCTGTGTCTATGGGCAATGCACATATGCATATAATTTCCTTGGTTTATCTCTTCTCACCCCACCCCCTTCCCCCTTCTCTCTGAGGTTCTTCAGTCTGTTCCTTGCTTCCATGTCTCTGGATCTATTTTGTTCTTCAGTTTATTTTTTTCATTAAATTACACATATAAGTGAAATCATGTGGTACTTGTCTTTCTCTGACTGGCTTAATTCACTTAGCATCTATATTGTTTTTAACATAGCAAATGCCAGTTCTTACACAATCAAATATTTGCTACATGATTGATTTATATTGTATCACAAGACAATTAAGCAAATAAGATTGATATATTGTTATATTATTATTTGGAACTATATTTATTTATTAAGGGAGCCAATAAAAAAAGGCTGACTGGATGAATAAATTGTGCCAGATAATGTTTTCCACTCAGTATTTATAAGACCATATTTATTTAAAAGACAACATTCCTCCCTTCTGCCTGCAACTACTGATTTTCCTCCCAAAAGAAAGAAAAATATGAAATGAAAATATTTTACAGATGATTTGGATTATGTATGTATCTTGCTAAGATGAAAAGTAATATTTATGAAATATAGGAGCATAAAACAAAGCATGAAGTATAACCTATTTTATGATTTTAAATGCATTTATGTGTTTCAAGAATAGGCCATTTATGTGTTTTAAAATGATCATGGGCTCAAATAATTTATTCAGATAAACACTTTTCTCTTTTTTTGCATTAAAAAGCATTATATATATATATATATATATATATATATATATATATATATATATATTAAATACAAATATTTTATTTAGTTACAGATATGTTCATGAGAACAAAACTTTAACCAAAACGGAAATACAATTTTCTTCTGACTCAAAGACCTCAAAATACAGAACAAGATTTTTTTTGTTTAATTGGAAACACAGGATTGAGAGATTCAGGAAAAGAAACATAAATTAGAGAAGTCAAGTTTGTTAGAAGCAGTGTCTTTGACATATTCATGATAAGATGGAAGAATAATTTTTGTTTTGAAAGGTCGGTTGAAAGATTAATGGTAAGAAATAGAAAAATCATTTTTTATTGTGAGATGCAGGGCTACAAGATTTGTGATTTAAGAATCTTTGTTTTGTTTTTCTTGGAAACTGAGGGTCAAAGAGTTTAAGATAGATAGAAGATAAATAGATGATAGATAGATGATGATGATGACGATAATAGATAGATAGATAGATAGATAGATAGATAGATAGATAGATAGATAGATAGATAGATAGATTTTCCTAGGATCTCAGCTAATGATTTTGTAAAAGCTAAAGTCAAGTCTGCTGATAGTTTTTCTTTATGCTAAGGTTACGTTAAATAGTCTATCATAAGAAAGTTAGTTTACAAATACATTTTTAGTTCTGTATGTCCATCTGTTTTTGTCCAAGAAAAACTTGCAAAGACTGTGAGAGATTTAAGTTATCAAAAGGTGAGCATTTGTTTATATTATATTAAATTTTATATTTTACAAGCTCTGGTGCCTCATTTGAGAAAATAAATGTTTCTCTGGTGATAGGTAATAAATATATAAATTCTTCTGTGGCTATTTTGGAGATTAATTCTCCTCAGTAAAATATGTAAGATATTTACCATCATTATTGTCTGAAGTCAATGCTTTAAATTCCAGAGTATTTCCCTAAGAGAGCAGTTGAGAAATTACGTTTGAACACATGCATAATTTAATTATACTAGAATATGCAATCATTGAATCATACCAATCTCAAATTCAAAGGGGTCATGTTATGTTTTTCAAATTTCCCTTTGAAAAAAACAAGCCCTAATATAGTAAATGCATCATAATACTCCTTAGACTCAGTACCAATGGGCTTGAATCCTGACTCCTCCACATTCTTTCTGTGGGAATTTCTCCAGGTTACTGAATCTTTTTGTCTTCTTTCTCACATGTCAAATGAAAAGAGTAATCGTTTCTAACTCATTTCCTTGTTGTGAGCCTTAAATAGGCATTGTTGTGAAAGTAATTATAATGGTGTCTAGCATAGTATAACAACATAATAATGGATAAAACTATTTAGTAGTAGCCGTCATCAGCAGTGCTGTGGTAGTGGTAGGTAGGTAGTAACATAGTTTAGAAGAGAACCCCCCTTTCCTATTTCTCCATATAGCTTTTAGATATATCATTCATCCAAATCTCTCAAAAGACATTTTTGAACATATTATTTCTTATTAATATTCTGAATAAAAGACACTAATTCAGGAAATTTCTTCATATAGCAAGATTTTTAGTTTCTCCCCTCCACCTTCCCCTCTCCTCCCCCCCCACACCATTTTTGCCAAATTTGTTATTGTGGAAGAGTATACTGGAAATAGAATTTATTTGACTTTTAAATGTATAATATGTGATAAATAAAATAGTTGTCAATCATCTATGGTCTGAAATTTATTGTTGCGCCTGCTGTCAGCCTACTTTGAACTTATATTTTAAAACTCTAAAAATATCACTAAACACAAAAGACAAAGTTTATTGAGGTCATATTGTGGGCCAAATATTCCATGGAATGTATTTTAAAAGTTATTGAATCATTATAACAATAATATGAATTAAATAAACTATGATCTCTGAGTTTGTTTTCTAGGGCTGCCACAGACTGGGTGACTTAAACAAGAGAAATTTAATTTTTCAAGAGTCTGTAGACTGGGAATCCAACATCATGGCATTGGCAAGGTTGGTGTTATTTTGAATCCTCTTTCTTTGTTTTGCAAATGATCATCCTCCCTGTATGTTCAAATGGTCTTTATTCCTCTGTCCTTGCATCCTAATCTCTTCTTCTTATAAGGATACCAGTCATATTGGATTAGGGACCATGGTAGTGACATCATTTAACCCTAATTACCTTTTTAATACCTTATCTCCTAATAGCCACATACTAAGATACTACTGGGGGTTATGAGTTTAACATATGAAATTTGGGAAGACATAATTCATCCTATAACAATCTTTATTTTTAACAAATAGGGCAAATAAAAGACAGATAAATTAATGTGCCTGAATGTATATGACTAGCTATTGGTACACTTGGGATTTTAAGGCAGGTAATCTCAAAACAGAGATCAAACTCATAACAGTACCTATGCCACCTCTTCTAGAAATAGGTCAGAAAATAGTCAAGTCTGTGAAGCATCTAGTGGGTTTCTTAATGATGAAAACACAAATATTTTCTTTTTTATTTAGCTGCCTAATTCTCTAGCCTTTTGATATAATATTTTTTAAAAAAAATTTGCTTTATTGATTTTAGAGAGAAAGGAAGGGAGAGAAAGAGAGAGAGAGAGAGAGAAACATCGATGGGAGAGAACATCGGTTGGCCACCTCCTGCATGCACCCCACTGGGGACCCGACCCACAACCTGGGCATATACCTTGACAGGGAATTGAACCAGCGACCTCTTGGTGCATGGGTTGACACTCAACCACTGAGATACACTGGTTGGGCATTGATATACTATTTTGAAGGGTGGCTGTTACCTAGTAGATTAAAGCATGTAAGCCAGAAACAGGAAGAATGGATCACAGAAACATGTATGAAAATTGTTATCCATAATAAAATAGTTTGTGTATGATAGTCAACCAATCATATGGATGAAGTGTGTGCAAACAGATATGATAAACAAAGGGTTAACCTTCACACATAGAATTTTAGAAAAACATAATAAAAATACTGAATACTTTATAGATTAATGACAAAATAGTATAGATAGGTAGATCATTTAGAAAGTTCATTTACACCTAATAAACATTGATTAACGTTCTATCTCAATTTTTTTAAATGAAGTACAATATCTCTATTAAATTAACAAACATCTACTTAAGGCACTTAATTGTTGGTTGTCACTAAAGAGATCTCCATTAATATCTGGAGGAAGTGTACATTGGTTAATCATGACAAGAAAGAAAATTGGAAATCCACAACAAAATCTTTAAAATGGTCTTTTTGTTTGATTTTGTTGTCTTCTGGGAATGTATCAAAATAAAATAGTATTAAATAATATACTAATAATTGCACAAACACATTTATTTTAATGTTAATTGAAATTAATAGAACAAAACTTCCATGACAAGGTTATCATGAAAGGAAATGATTTAGTAAAAATTTTACGTTCATATGATGTGAATTATCAGGTTTTCTAAGAAGACTTTGTTAGGAACAGGGCAGTATGCATGTTGTAAGATAACAATGGAAAAAACACACTCAAAATATAAACAGTTTATTCTTTGGAGTGAACAATATGAATTACTAGAATTCATACTTATAAAAGTTAATATGATTTGATAGTTCAGACATTTGATAGATTTTAATGAAATGATATAAACAATCAGAAAGTAAATCTAAAATGATTCCAATAAAAATGTTATTTAAATTTTCCCAAACAGATTGTGATAGATGGAAAAATAAGTTCTTATTTTAGGATAAAGTGGAAAGGAGGGAGATTTTAAATTTACATGAGAAAGGCACTGCTCTTACTGTGTAAGACCAGGCCAACACATGGAAGTGAGCCAACCATTAGAAAAACAGAGTATTTCACGGACATTTTTATTCATTCAGAAATATTTATTGAAGGCTTAATATGTAATGGGCACTGGGGATACATTAGCAAACAAGACAGGGAAGAATCAGTACTCTTCCAGAAGTAATCTTTTGCAGAGAAAGAGAAACAAAAAAAAATACATATTATATTTCAAGTGAGATGGTAATGAACACTCCACAGTAAATTTAAGTAAGAAACATGAGATGGGGAAGTGCTGGATGAGGGTGGGATTTTAAATTTAACTTGAAATGAGGTATTCAAAGAAGGCCTCCATGAGGAATTGCCACTTGAGCCTGGACTGGAAGGTGGTGAGCATGACGGATACTTGGGGACAGGCATTTGAGAAAGAATGGCAAGTGGCAAAAGCCTTGAGAAGAAAGGTAACAGGCATGTTCAAAAGGTAGGAAGGATGGTGTGGCTGAACCTTGGTACACAAAGGGGAGATTGAGGAGATGAGATAATAAGAGCCCAGCTCCTCCCAGGAATTTTAATAAATATTAATTTGATCAATTGGCTATAAATTCTTCTAAGTAAACTGGTAATTTGTATATATATATATATATATATATATATATATATACACACACACACACGCACACACACACACACACAAATATATATATATATATAATTGTTGGAAATGCACAACAAAATCTTTAAAATGGTCTTTTTATTTGACTTTGTAGTCTTCTAGGAATGTATCATAATAAAATAGTATTAAATAATATACTAATAATTACACAAACACATTTATTTTAATGTCAATTAGAATTAATTGAAAAAATTCTTCATGACAAGATTATCATGCAAGGAAATGATTTAGTAAAATCATTTAGTAATATATATTTTAACTTAATGAAAACCCCACAACTTGTCAAAAATTGTGGGTTGCAGTAGAGCAGTGATTAGAGGTGAAACTGTAAGAGAAGAACGCCCTAAAATCAATAATCTAAGTTTCCGCCTTAGGAAACTAGAAGAAGAAAAGCAAATCGAACCCAGAGTAATTGAGCTCCAGTTTCAAGAAAAATGATCATTGAATGTAATTCCATTTAGTTAAAGACAATTATAGTATATATAAAACTCTTAAGTGTGGCCACAAATGAACCTGAAATGTTTTATGCAAAAAATTAAATTTTTAAAGAAGAGAGGAAAGACTCTGTGTAGGAAGTTAATATTGACTATTAGATAAGTACTTGAAGAAAATAAAATAGAAGTACAATAGCGAGAATTTATTGGTAAAAGTAAAAAATAAAATAAAATAATTATCCATCAACTTAAATTTAGAGTTGATCACTATAAATAAGTGTGAAAACCACAAAATGAATATATAATTGTCATGTGGCCAAACACTCCCCCACCCCCTCAAATTGATCAAAGATTAACCACATGCATTTCCTACAGCCTACAATGTAGTTACTAGCTTGGGATTATTCTTGTGACTTATTTTGGTAAGAATTGATCTAATTTTATACATATCCCCTGCAAACTGATTATTCTAATAACATTCTACTAATTCTATATTTTATTATTATGTTACAAAAGTGTTGTTATTGTTGTTTACTGCAATTATTTGTGTGGTGCTTTTCTTTATCTCTTCTCCCAGGTAAATAACATGGATTATCTCTATGGTCTCCATTACTTCTTTTTTCCATTTATGTTGCCTTGAACCATTTAGTTTATTATCAATGACATGTTTTTCTGAAGTTTTTCATTTACTTTTCATTCAATCACTTGGTACATCATCCATCTCTCACCTTGAAAAATAAACTGGTGATTTTTTATTATAAGTGCTTCCATCAACTAGAATTGAAATTTTTTAAGAACCTAAACCTTAACCTGAATTAGGTTAACCTGGACATGAAATGAGTAAGGCAGATTTACAATTTAGCACAGAGAGTTCATAGATTAAGGTAGAGGACTTGTTTATTGACATTCTTGATAGAGAATATCCACTTATTGATTTAATCATTTATTTTAAAAATAAATAATTGAACATTTCAGTAATTGTTTCTAGTTTCAGAGATGTAACAGAAACAAGGCCTGAAAAAGTATCTGCCCTCATGAGGCTTATATTTAAATAGGAGAAAAGGCAAGATGTCTGTAATAAACAAATCAAATTTAAGATTTTTGTGTGGTGATTTATTGAAAAGAAAAGGAAAGGAAAGCAAAGAAAAAGTTCTGTGAAAAAGAATGAACTTCTATTTGGATAGAGTTGTTCAGGAAAAGGGAAGGACTGCTTATCCCTAGAAGCCAAACGAGATAGGCTGGAAACATCAGTTCTACCTTGGCATCACTATACAAAATCTGTTGAGAAATTGGTGAGATAGCCTGACCTAAGATTGTTTGTTGTCATTATGAGGAAATAGAGATTGATAATAGTTTTTTCTGCAATCTCTTCTGACGTCATGAGCTTGTGGAGGCATCCTTTGGTGTTGGAGGCTGGAAACTAATGCAGGAGGGTAGTTGCTTACATCCCTCTGAAAGTACAGAATTGGACTCAGTGGTCCTTGCAACTCATACAAAAGACCATGAAGAATAGAGAAGAACGAAACAGCCTAGAGTTGCTCAGGTGTCCACTCAGTTAATTACTGGATAAAACGATATCTGAGGGCTTGGATGTTTTGAGGAGCTGAAGGGAGACAGGGTTATGTACCATAGGGAGTCATCCATGAAAGAGGGACTTGAAGTGAGACCATCTACTGTTCCCAACTGGGTCCCCACCAACATATTATCTTCATGCCACCAAATCAGTAAGAGCCAGTGTAAGGAATGAAACCAGAGTCACGAGGGAGCAACCAAAGATATGTTGAAACACTGACAAGTAACACATTCAACACCTCAGCACTCAGGCCTTACAACAATAAAATATTCAGGTTTTTGGAGTTTCTCAAGAAGTTTTACCTACATTCAAGTCCTTTGGCAGGACAGGCTTCACCATGGGTCCAGAATCGATTCAGACCACAGTGAGCTCTAGTTCTCTCCCATAAGTACTTCTGAAGCTGCACACATCTCCAAAAGCATTCCCTGAAGAAGAGCTGAAGAGGCTGGAAGAACATCAGTGGATTAATGCAACTCATTACAGTTATTAGAAAAACACCCCATATGTTTGAGAGTGGCTCAGTAGATAATCTCAAGATGTTAAAAATAATTCCTACAGAAGCACACACGAATCTTAATTAAATTAGGATTTCTCTAAACAAGTACTCTCTGAGATGATTTGCTTTAATAGAATTCAATTTGGATTTTGAATTCAACTTCATAAGGCTCAACTGACCTTAATGATAAAATGTTTCCAAGATATTAGTGTCATAGAATTCACCAGAATCCACTTCTCACAATTTTTTTTTTTTTAGTTTTCCATCTATGTTATAGTCACAAGAGAAAGAAGTTCCACTAACTTCTTTGTTCAGCATCTTGTATTTAAGAAGAATGGTTGAACAGAAAGATATAAGTGCTATAGAACCTCTTTTGCTTTTCAGACAAGTTTATTGTCATTCCAAAAGTAAGATACCTGAATTTCTGTATTGGAAAAAGAAAAGTGATCTTAGGTAAATCTTACCTTACAGTGATTGAAAAGTTACAAATATGGGGATAAATTTACAACTACATAACAAAAATATCTTGATAAGCTACACACAAAAATTTTAGAATTCATGATACATATATGATAACCAAGTATAATAAGCTGCAGATTCAAACTAGAGGTCTTGTCAAGTCAGAATAAATAAGGACCATAGTGAGATCCTTTCACCTGAGCTATTTCTTGTTTAGTTTCTACCAAATCAGTGATTTTTTTCATTGTTGCACAGGAGTTCATGACTAAAAGAGTCATTATTTTGGAATGGTTTAATGTCATGCTTCTACTTCAGTGCAAGAACTAAGCAGTAATAATGAGCAATTAGAGAATTGGAGGATTCATATTGATACTGCATCAACCTAAAACATTTTACCCGAACGTAATGATTTAATTTGGGCTCCAGAGAATAGAGAATTAGAATCTGCCAGACTTAGGTAGGTTTATCTTTCAACGTCTAAATTATCATCATGTGCTTTTTCCTAAATGTGGTAATTTTAGGTTTCTGACATATGTGCTATAGAGAATTAAAAATAAATAAATAAATAAATAAATAAAAGGCTTGTTGTATTTAGGGAGTGCGTAGACATTCTAAAGTAAAAACAACAATTTCTTTCATAAAAAAACAGCTGCACTCGAGATACTGCAATGGAAGAAGGGATGGGACTTCTTTTTCCTTAAGTAAATTTAAGTGCAAGGTGGAAGGAAGCTGGACTAGCAGGCAAATTCTTGGAATCTTAGCGGTAGCTGCTGTCTTCCCTCTCAAGCTGTTTTCCCCACAATGGCATCACTTATCTAATGGAAGGGATGGCCAAGGAGATCTCTCGGCGATGCTGTCTGTGCTCGTAAATAAAAATCAGAGACATTCCAGATGTGACAGAATGGAATAAGTAAGTCAGAAGTGTATCTCAGAGTAGTAAGAGAAGTATTCAAGCATGAGAAGCTATGCGAGATTGCTCAGAAGACAAAGGAAAAAAATTGAGGAGACTATGAAATATTACAGAGAAACAAGCTAGATTAGGATGGCATTTGCCAAGTAATAAACAGAAACTTACACAGAAACTAAAAATTCCATTGGGAGACAAGGTTGTTTATTGCAGAGCCATGATGAAGACACAAGAAGAAGCTAGAATCAGGTTTCCTCCGCAACTGAACCCTCAAAAACTTGACATATTCTGAAGAATACTGTGATGACCTCAGCCACATTATAAATGTCAATAGAAAAGGTATCTACTTACTTAGTTTATTTTAGCCTAATATAATTTACATCTCGGCTGTTTATTTCTCAAAGGGTTCATCTTGCTGTATTCCTTGTTGTTCAATATCTGTAAACATTTATTTCATATATTTATTTCATTTTCTAGTTGTTTACATGAAAAAGAGAATGTTGGTCCCAACGACTTCATTCTAAAAAAACCATAAATCTCCTTTTTAGAAAACATGTTTGAATAATCAATAATGTTACTCTGCTTCAACATACAGTGATATAGGTCATCTTTAGAAAGTAGTTTTTGAATATTACTTTGAAAGTAGTTTTTGAATATTACTACTTTATAATTCCACCAATATAATGAATATTCAATCAAGAAATAGTATTTTAAAAAACATTGAATACAGCCCAGAGCCGGTGTAGCTCAGTGGTTCAGCGTCAACCCATGCACCAAGAGGTTGCTGATTCAATTCCTGGTCAGGGCACATGCCCAGTTTGTGGGCTCAATCCCCAGTGGGGTGGCATGCAGGAGGCGGCCAATCAATGTTCTCTCTCATCAATGTTTCTCTCTCTCTCTCTAAATATCAATAAAGAAAAAATAAAAAAAAACATTGAATACTAATTACTTTAATACCCCATTTAACTATCAAGAATTCCCCTACTTAAATGGTACAGTCTATCATTATCCTAATTCTAAGTTCCAAATATCCACTGTCACTGTATTTGCATGTGAGCTACAAACTCAGATTGTGCATGTCAAACTGACAACTCAAATACCATAATGAGGACTGTTGGATGTGCTCCAAATGGCAGATAATAATTTTAGGTGCTGTTCTGATGGAAAGTAAAGTACAACCTATTTTTCATTAAATTATATGGTCACAGGACCATTCAGAATAAATAAAAACTTGAAAATAACTTAGTCTTTATATGTTAAAAACATTTAGATTCTAGACTTAATTATTCATGAATGATTTTGGGTTTTTGTTTTTATTTGCATTGTTTTGCTTTGTTCACCCCATTATCTGGTAAGATTACTTTCATCTGCATGGAAATTCAAAAGTTGTGGTATGCAGGAAAATGTATGAATTTGTGGTCTCTGTGCAAGGAAAAATAGACCATCTTCTTTCTGTATATTGAGTGTCATAGATCTCATGATTATCTAAAAACTACTAAAATTAAATTAAATTAAAAAATAATAAAAATAAAACAGTTTCTGCCCAGCTGCTGTGGCTCAATGGATTGAGCATCGTCCCACGGACCTTGAGGTCACCTGTTTGATTCCCAGTCAGGACACATGCCCAGATTGCAGGTTCGATCCCAGGGAGAGTGTGCAGGAGGCAGCCAATTGATGTTTCTCTCTCACATCGATGTTTCTATCTCTCTCTCCCTTCCTCTCTGTCTAAAAAATCAATAAAAAATATCTAAAAACAAAACAAAACAAAAAAAAAACAGTTTCTAAAACCAGTTCCACCTGTTTTGTGAGAGTTGTTTTACCTTCAGTGAGGTGGAGGCTTGTTCAGGGACAGCAACGTGTGGAAGGTGGGAATGTGATGGGATGTGACATGACACGCATTTTAGCAGATGTTTGCAGGATTGGAAATGAAAATGCGGCAGCAGAATGGCAACAGGGAGATACAGTAGATTAATTAGGAAGTTACTGCAGACATGTAACCATAAAGTTATAAATATATGTGTAATCTTTTAAAATATATCAGCATAAAGCAGATTAAAATGGAGATAAAGGATATGTTTTCTAGTCTAAGATTCAGGACTGCCCAGGAAGATGTGATCATAGAAGCTGGAAAAGAATGGAGAAAGTCAGGAGAGATAGACAGATATTTTACTTAGATACTACAGAAAAGCGACTTACGCTCCCTTAAAAAGCAAGAACACAAGTCCATATTCTGAAAATACAAAAACAATTTTGAGAAATTATAGTACATTCTACAAGAGCAATCATGCAGAGGGATTTAAATAAATGTAAGAAGTAACATATAAAAAAATGGAGGCAGCATTTAAAGGAAGTATAAAAAGGTTTATTAATGTGTTTGTGATTATAAATAGGCGATGTGCTTTCTACTGTCTTTTCAGTGATACTGAAAAAGGTGAATGGAATGATTCAAAATTAATTAACAGACTTTTCAGTTCCAAACCAAATGTTCATATTTTTAGGAACAAAGAAATTTCAAAAACCTTGTGATTCATGTTAAACATTATTATGTAGTATATAATGAATGACACACAATTCTGAGAATAATTTATTCCTTTTCTTAACTTCTTGTACATAACAAGTTGCTGGGTCAAGGGTAACAAGGAGGAGAAAGGGAAGAAAATATAGGAGGAGGAAGACAAATTAAAGAAAACCAGAAGGAGGAGAAGGAAGGGTTCAGTTCTCCAAATAGATAATACCATATTGGACAAAGCAGCTGGTACTACTGGGCACTGCTCTATTAGAATGTCATGTCTACATAATTCCAGAAGTGTATCCCTCAAATAAGCTTACATCTACATGTGAAAAATATACATTAATTAAATAAATAATACCAATATTGTAAAAATCAAATAAAAGATGTTACATTATAAAGCATTTTCTATGTGCTAAACATTGTCGAATAATCTTTACAAATGTTAACGCATTGAATCCTCACTTAAAACTTTCAAGTAAATATTTTCTATTATTTACTCACAAAGAAATGAGATACATAGATAGTACTTCCTTTGGTTACCATTGTATATCAGTGGATATGTTTAGTACTTTCAAGTAAGCATATCAGAGGATATGTTTAGTACTTTTAAGTAAAACTTCTTCAGGTGATTCTTTTAGTTGATAAAAAATTATAAAGTTGCTGGTTTCTTGATTTTATTATCCATGATTTTTATGATGCTTAAGTACCCGCTACGTTAAATTTGAAATCATAAAGATTTGGATTCAAATTGTGTCTTACTCAATTTCACATAACAAAGTTACCAATACTCTCTTAAAGTAGTTGTTCCCTAGCAAAATTAGAATAGCAATATCTGTATCATATGGCAAGAATCAAACATGATATTTGTTTAATAAATAAACTTGTTTGTCCATTCAGAAAGTTTTAAAATTCTAATAAATGAAAATAAACTAACCTTTTAATTATTGTAAACCGATGTAAATAAATTTTATAAGATAGACAAAACTTAAGAAAAATCTACTTCAAAATTATAAAAATTACTTTGAATAATAAATAGGAAGCATATTATAAAAATCTGCACACGGAAACTTAAAATAAAAGATAATTTATAATTTTAATATTATATTTTAAAATAATATAAAGTTATTTCTAGGCATTACATTTCTGTTTTTAATGTTATTTATAGTACTTTTTTAAAGGGTGGTAAATATTTAGGAAGTAGAACATAAAGTATATTTGATAATTTTAAATTATTTAAATATTTGATAATCAAATCTAATTTAACAAATCTGTAAATTATTTTTCAAGTCATTTAAATACATTAAAATAATGTCAAAATATTATACAGAAATGATAAGTAGCTGATAGATAGATGGGCACATAGGTATATAGGACATAGATTTATTCTTCTTCCTAAAACCAGAATTTAAAGCATACATATGCAAATATTTGTCTTAGAAAGTAATATATATTTTATATATCACCACTATTCCTGCCTCTTCTATTTATAGATTTTATCATTGTAACTTTGTTGTTTTCTTTAGAACCTGTTTTGTCCAGTTTTGTTAAAAACACAAGACATAATTACTGAAGATATATTAGCATTATACATGTAGTATTGAAGTATTTTAATCCACATTATTAAACTAGCTGAAAGTCTTCAGGACTTAAGTGCATTCAATTTAATGCACACTAGTTAACAGAGTTTCCACAAAACCATTATTGGGGGCCATTTAAAAATGGCAAGTAGCCAAGAAAGTACTCAACAAAGTTGTTTTTTTAAATTAATCTATCCATCTCTTCAATTAGATTAGGCAAGTTATACAATAATACAGTACTGTTTGTTGCTGACTGGAATTTGACTTTCCTTAGAAAAGTGTATGGATAGAAATTTACACATCTAATATTAAACCCTGATTGCTAAATAACATATTCCCAATAGGTACATTATACAGATATGTCTTTGCGGTATGCATATTTTATTTATATATGAATTATAAATAAAAAATACATATTATAAGATTATTTTAACTTATAATACTTAAAGTAAATACAATCAGCTAATCAGCTTGTTAAATCAACTTCTATAATATTCATCATCTGTAAGATGTATGACATATATACTCATATATAATATAATAATATTAAAGAAAAAACATGTTTAATAAAATTATATATTGAATTATCACAGCTGGTTCCTAAGATTAATAATAGCTCATAAGAGGAAAGAAAACTGACTAACACTATACACTGATATTACATTGATAGGTCTGCATATGTTGAACCATCCTTGTGTCCCTGGAATTAACCCAACTGATTGTGATGTATTCGTTTTTTAATATAGTGTTGTATTAATTTCTAGCATTTTGTTTAAGATTTTTGCATCTGTATTCATCAGAGATATTGGTCTGTAGTTTTCTTCTTTTGTGTTATCCTTGCCAGGTTTTGGTATCAGGGTTGTGTTGGTCTCACAAAAAGTGTTAGGAAGTATTGACTTTTCCTCAATTTTTTCAAGAGTTTGAGTAGGATGGGTATCAAGTCTTCTTTGAATGTTTGGTAGAATTCACTAGTGAAGCCATCTGGTCCTGAATTTTTACTTTTGGGTAGGTTTTTTATGATTTCAATTTTATTACTGTTAATTTGTCTATTTAGATTTTCCAGTTCTTCTTGATTCAGTCTCGGAAGGTTAAATAATTATAGACACTTACCCATATCTTCCAGGTTATTGAGTTTCGGGACATATAGTGTTTCATAGTATTCTAGTATAATCCTTTGCATTTCTGTGATGTCTGTGGTAAATTCTCTCTTATTTCTGATTTTGTTTATGAGTTTTTTCTTTCTTTTTTCCTTAATGAGTCTAGCCAGGTATTTGCCAATTTTATTAATCTTTTCAAAGAAACATCTCTTTGTTGTATTAATTGTTTGCATAGTACTTTTGTTCTTTATTTCAGTTAATTCTGCTCTAATTTTTATTATTTCCTTTCTTCTGCTGACTTTGGGATGCTTTTGTTCTTTTTCTAGTTCTTTAAGATGTAATGTTAAGTTGTTTACTTGAGATTTCTCTTGTTTCTTGAGATAGGCTTGTAATGATATAATCTTCTCTCTTATTATAGCTTTCGCTGAATCCCAAAAGTTTTGATATGTCATATTGTCATTCAAATTTGTATATATATATCTCACCTTTTACTTTTTCTTTGACCCAGTCATTTTTTAGTAATATCTTGCTTAAGCTCCACATATAGGTGGAGTTTTTCACTTACTTTTTGCAGTTGATTTCTAATTTCAAAGCATGTGGTCAGATAATACGCTTGGTATAATTTCAATTTTTTAAAACCTGTTGAGGCTAGTTCTGTGTCCCAACATATGGTCTATCTGTGAGAATGTTCTATGTGCACTAGAGAAGAATGCACAATCTGGTCTTCTGGGATGAAATGCTCTGTAAATGTCAACGATGTCCATTAGGTCAAATATGTGATTTAAGGCCGATATTTCTTTATTGATTTTCTGTCTGGATGATATATCTATAGCTGTCAATGGGGTATGCAGGTCCCCTCACTATGACTGTGTTTTTGTCAATTTCTCCCTTTATTTCTGTTAGTAGTTACTTTACATATTTTGATAATCCTTGATGGATTATTAACAAAATATTATTTACAGAAAAGAATCTGCTAAATGAGGATGGGAGTAAATTTCTAAATTTATTGCAACTACGTTATTCCAATTCTAACTCACATACCTCCAAAAAAACAAAACAAAAAATAAGCAATCAAGAAAAAAAAAAAAAAACAGAATTGGAAAATGGCCAAGAAAATATTAATAGGGGCAATTACTCTTGAAGAAAAAGTAAGAGCAGTTAGTAAAGTCAGAACAGAAAATGGTTACCTAAACTTTTAGGTAAACACAAAATTGTGATCATATTAATTGATTTATTTACTCCATTCATTTCACATATGTATCAGGTTCTGTGTTAAAAAATTAATCTTACTAGGGAAGAAGACACATTAGCCAAGTGTTGACATGGGTATAACAGATGTTCGGGGGTTATGAGAGTACAATAGAAGAACATGAACCATTCTGGAGGTGAGAGAAAAAAAAGATAAAAAATATTCCCCAGAAAGGCTAGATGTAAAAAATGAATAGAAATTAGCCAACAAAGAAGGAGGGAAAAGTCATTTAAAAAAAATATGAAAGTTATGGAAACAAAAGAAAGAGTGAGTTAAAGAACTTGAATTAGTTCAATATGACTGAAGGTCACAGTATATAAGAGCAGTGGGAATGAAGCAAGATGAAGTAGAAAAAGTCCAGATCACATAGAAGTTTGGAGTTTATCCTAAAAAAAAATAAAATGTCATTTGAGTGGTTTAAGTATAGGAAGTGTAAATAATTAAAATTATAAATTGGAGTTAAAACTTATTAGGATATTTTGGAGGAAGTCAGCCTGAACAGAGAAAAAAAAACATATATATATATATATATTATATATTACTATTGCAATAAATTCTGGTAATCAGAGTTTCACAACGTGCTCTTACTCTTAATAGAATAATCTACCTATGAGATTCTCCACAAGAAAAGTTCTGTTAACTATTACCTAATTTATAGTACTTTCAAAGGTTCACAAACCATTCTGAAAAATTCTACAACTAAGAAATATATCTCCTTAATGCATTGCCAATCTTTTTTATTTTTTAAAACAAAAAATCAGTTCAACCCTGATTCCTTTCAGAGCTACAAAATTATATCTCTAAATATCTACTGCTTATTTCCCTATAAATGTATCTTATTCTGTGCACACTATGTGCAAACTACAAACATTTCTTTAAAATGAAAGATCCCTTGACCAGTGTAGTTCAGTTGGTTGAGCATCATCCCATGCACCAAAATGTCACCGGTTGGATTCCTGGTCAGGGCACTTGCCCGGGGTTGCAGGCACAATCCTGGGTAGGGTGCATGCAGGAGGCAGCCAACTGACATTAAAAAATAAAATAAAATAAAAGATCATCTCACAGCACTGTTGAAAAACATCTAATGGCTTCTCATCTCACTCTTCTAAATGCCAAAGATCTGAGCCATGGACAAGACCTATAGGATCTCAAAAGTTAATGCCTTTCTGACCTCAACTCTACTAGTTCTCCTACTCCCTCTCCTCTAAGCTACTCTCTCTTCTGCTCACTTGACCTCAGCCACACAATACATATAGCTGTCTTCTTACCCCTCCATGATCAGGGCTTTCCTCTTGATGTGTGTCCTCTCTACAGTGCTTTGGCACTTAGACCAGTGCATGGCCTTGCTGCCATCGATCATCAGATTTGTACTCATATGCTACTGTATCCATTAGGTTTCCAAACTATTCTATTGTAAACTGACATTCCTCCTCCGACGCCCAGGAATTCTCTATGCAACTTATTATTTCTCCTACTAATCATCAGACACACTGTACGTTTTATATTTTTTTAACCAACTGTCTCCCATTAATTGAGGACAGTTTTGTCTCTTGGTGATACGTTGCAGTGTTAGCACCTAAAACAAAGTCTGACTTATAAAAACTGTTTAAATTCTATGAATATATAAATATAATTTAAGAGTAAGGGAACTACAAAAATTTTAGTCCAATAAATGTGAGATAGTTTAATTCTGTAAGAAATTTACTGCAAAGAAAAAATACTCAAGGGTGTATTTTATCAATAAGGTACTCAGAATAAAAAATAAATCTCAGACTAACTGTGATCCAAAAAGTGTTAGTAAATGAAAAATTCTGTGAACCTATTGGTGAATCTAAATAATTATTTACCTTAAAAATAAGAGATAGAAAGTCCTTCTGTTTGGTGTCAAATTACAGTAGTGTACTTATAAAAGGAGGGTCATTCAAGTTTCTTTGATATTTGGTGAAATAATAGAGATATTGGTTACCTTCATGTTTAAATGGAATATCACACTTCATAGACAGGAATAAAATAAAATACAATTTAAAAATAACAATTAACTCAACTAGATTCAGCAGATAATCAAAATGATACAAATAATTAAGTGGTGAGTTAAAAAATAGCTTTAGCTTGAATTAAGCAGCCTGAATATATCAATAGCCATGACTGATTTACTTCACAGTGTAGCTCTGACGTCCCAGCCAAAGAGTAAGAACATTCACAAGAGAACAGAATCAAAAGGTTAGAAACAAAGCAATGATGGTTCTTCGTAGAAAATACAATTGTATTTATAGAAATTTCAGATGAATCTATCAGCAACTGTATAAAAACACAGAGTTCAATCTCCACAAGATTGAATAAAAAACAATCCATAGAAACCAAAGCAACAGCATGTCTACACAATAAAACACAGCATATATAATAAGATAAAAGATGGGATTATAATTGCCTAAAATGTTACTTAAATATAAATTTATCAAAATAACTTCAAAATGATATTGGAGGAACTCTAAAAGGTCGGGAATGAATAAACCATAGCATACTAAGGGATGGAGAGGGTCAGTACCACTGAAGGTAGCCCTTTGAACAGTCAACCATCCGCATGGAACTTTTTACTCCCCAAAACTTTACTAATAGTCTAGAGTTAAACAAAAGCCAAATCGATAACTAAACCATCTATTTACACATGTTTTATACGTTATATGTATGTATTATATACTGTATTATTAAAATAAAGTAAGATAGAGAAAGCAAATGTTACTGAGAAAAATAAAAGGCAGAGAAAATACGTTTACGGTATTTATTTTTTAAACATCCACGTATACATGAACCTGCACAGTTCAATCTGTGTTGTTCAAAAATTAGTTCTTTCATCAGTTCAATACCATTCCAATCGAAATTTTCAAAACTACATTATTTTGTAGAATGAGATAAACTAGAAAACTACATGTCCATTAATATCTATTTGTAAAATAGGAAAACAAGAATGGAACATTGATACACATGTTATCAGAAATCATCACAAAGAGATATCAAATTAGACAAGATGGATGAGAGGGAATAATATATATTTCTCTCTCACATATACACACAATATACATATACATCCATCCATGTGACTATCACATGATATACTATATAGTAAGATAATTTTTATATCTGGGGGGTAGAAAATGAGTCCATATATTTGACACAAATAAGCAAATTTACATTTGTCTAATTTGAAATTTAATAACTTAAAGCTCATCATTGAGAATTATTCATTTAGCCCTGGCCAGTTTTGCTCAGTGGTTAGAGCGATGGCCTGCGGACCAGAGTCGAGGTTTGATTCCGGTCAAGGGAACAATTCTTGGTTGGGGCTGTGCAAGAGGCAACCAGTCAATGTGTCTCTCTCACACTGATGTTTCTCTCTCTCTCTCCCTCCCACTCTATCTGAAGATAAATAGAAAAATATCCTCGAGTGAGGAGTAAAAAAAAAAAAGAATTATTCATTTAATATAGATTTTTTTAAAGGCTCTGACAATATCAAGTAGATGTCCAGAATCAAGAATTCTCTCACAGTGCTGATTAAACATTTGTACAACTTTTGAAATCAATTTACCAGCATCTACCAAAGCTGAAAAATTATTATAATTTATGAATAAGCAATTAGGCTTCAAGATATAAACCCCAGATAAATACTTTCCCATGTGCACAGAGGACGCAGAGACATGAATTTGCCCTATTATTTGTAAACTAAAAAACAAAATATATCCTCAATACCCAGTTTAAAAAATTAGATAAATACATGATTATCTATTTAGGCTATAAAACCCTATGATGGAATCAAAATGGAAAAACTAGGTATATTAATACTAATATTAATAAACCAAAACTTATATATTTAAAGTATATATAGTTGCAAAGTTTTTACTATAATATATATATTTTTTAAATGTATTTTTTAAAATGTCTTTTCTTTATTGATTAGAGAGAGAGAGAGGAAGGGAGAGGAAAAGAGAGAGAGAGAGAGAGAGAGAGATAGAAACATCAATGTGAGAGAGAACATCAATTGACCACCTCCTGCATGTCCCCCATTGGGGATTTGGCCCACAACCTGGGCATGTGCCCTGACCAGGAATCTAACTAGCGACCTCCTGGTGCATGGGACGATGCTCAACCACTGAGCCACACTGACTAGTCTATAATATGTTTTTAGATTAGAATAAATTGTGTGCAAAGAAACTATATAGGGTGGGGCAAAATGGATTTACAGTTGTTCATATAGAAAATGATACAGTAATTAATAAATAATAATACAAGAATAAACTGTGTTGCGTATTCACAACTGTAAACCTAATTTGCCCTACCCTGTACAATGCTTATAGATAAATATCTACTTAGTAGTAGTATAAAAACTTGAAATTTCAGGTTTTATATTGTATGTCTTTGTAGAGACAGGAGGGGAGAGTGACCTTCAAATGTATATACAATAGCTTCTTTCTTTAGAAAAACCTTTTCTAAAAGTTTTTTAGAAGTGATTTTATATTATTCCTTATGCTTTTATAAATTTATAATACTTTCAAACTGAACAAAAAGAAAGTGAGTCAGCAGAGATTCAAAATATAAAAGAAAACAAATAAGCAATTATAAAGACCTTTGTGATTTATTCCAGACCTATTTTTTCAATGTAATTTTCACCATCCCTTAATCTTACTTCCTTTGTTTCAGAAATTAAGCAATGCTTTGTTCAACTAACATTGCTCAAGGATTTCCCATTTGATCTCCACATTCCATACTATTCCATTTACCTGGAAGTGTGTGTGTGTGTGTGTGTGTGTGTGTGAATAATGATTTTCAAAGGTTAATAAATATGCTTCTCATACAAACATAAAAATTATATTTAATTCACTAATTAATAAAACATAGTAACCAGTACAAGTGTATGACCAGTTCAAAGAGCATTTGAAAAGACATTATTCTGGCGCAATTTTAGAAATGTTAGGATGAGGTTGCCATGTTAAGTACAAAGTTAGCTATGTCTTACAGAGTAGTAATCCTCTCGGGTTGTCTATAACATAATTATTTGCATGTTACTGAACAGAAATTTACTATATAACAGGTAACTGAACTAATTCTGGACTATTAACTCAACAGTAAACAGTAAATTAATCTATGTACAGTCTTCTAGATAATATCTAGGTGGTCTGCACCTTCATACCACTGACGGGAAGTGATGTTAAGTTTTTTTCTTATTTCTATTGTATGTGATAATTCTGACAATTGATCCCTTAACTTGAACATATACATATACATTTTTCTATTTGTGAAGCTCTCCACTTTGGGCTGATGCTACTTAAAGCAGAGGTCCCTGTTTGAACGTATTAATCCCTGATAAATAATGTAAATTCTTTGTTCGTGTTTACATTGTTTTTTCCTTGCATTTTCTATAAGTTTGTATTTGCTCTTTCTTTCTAAAAACCATAGATAAATCATATTACTGTTCCATTTCTCCAGGCATGATATAATGTACATATTTTATATTCAGTGAATGAACTTACTTTGTTATCACTTAAAAGTTTTTATGAAGATGGTATAATTTTTAATCATCTGTGAAAATGATTAAAAACTTTATCAAGGCAGCTTGACATTCTCAGAAGAAAATTGGGAAAGGTTACTATTTAGAACCATTTTAATTTGCTTTAATATCCTTTAATATACATGTCTCACTATTTAGTCTTTGAATTTTGGTTCATCAGAAATTTGGGATTCAAAATAGATTCTTAATATCTTCCACAGATCAAAAGCATAACACAACAAATCATTTAGAACTTGGTATTATGGCCCTTTTCTTTGAGTCTGCAGCACAAAAGGAAACCACATAAAGTACTGAGCACATGTCTAGATTCCCTGCTCCCTAACCCACTTGCCAGCACAGTGTGAGTTTAGCCAAGAGGCTCAGTCGTAGTCAGTCGCCCTGTGCCTCCCCAAGTACTCAAAGGAGAGCCTTTTCTGATGTATGTCACAAAGTTTACCCTGGAGAACGTACATTCTTAGAGAAGTCTAGACTTTATTTGCACTCTTGCAAAATGGGAGGAGAGTCATTCAGACTTAATGAAATTCAGTATTTTACAAAAATCAATTGTTTAGCCTTAAAATGTATAAAATAACTGTTTGGATGGAAATAAATGAATTGACCATGAATACTTCAATATCAAATTACAATCGTATAAAATTCTTGTAGGAATTAAAAATAAATAAATTGGCAAATGAAAAACTAACATATTTTATAATATATGACCACCATATGGCTTAAAAGTGTGTGTGTGTGTGTGTGTGTGTATAGTATCAAGAGATTTATAACAGTAGTAATAATGAAATAAAATACACTAGTGATAATTAATTTCAAATTGGAGAAATGGGACTCTATCAGCCTCTAATCTAGAGAATAAAATTAGATAAAGTAACATGAAAATGACATTGTTTAGAAAATTGTGCACGAAGAAGACATTTTATTCTACTTTTTTCATTGAACATTAACTAAGCACAAAGGAAGCCTAGAAATCTATCATTTTGACGTCAGTATTGACAAAGAAATAGTTCTTAACATTTAAAAAAATAAATCTCCTGGAAATGCTAATAAAAATCATCGACCCTTGGGCTGAGAAATTCCCAGACACACAACTTTGAATTTCATATTGTTTAAGTTTTTCAAATAAAAAGGGTGATTAAAATGATTTTTATGGTAATAAAGTATGTATATTAGATAACAGGTTAATAAATGTAGCCACATTTTAACAGTGCTTATGTTTGCATTGGACTCAGTCATCACTCTCTTTTTTCTTGCTTATCTATATTTTCTACTTACCTATAATAACTGTGATCATTATAATAGTTGTAGTTTATCTGATTTATTTCTTAGACAAGAAAATATTCAGTTAAAAGCACTTTAGATAACTAAACATGGTTACCCAGTTAACTGATATAGAGGACAGTTTTTAATTTTTTTTTTTTACATTTTTCATAATTTTAAAGCAGTAATGAGGAATGTCAATAATTCTAGCCAGATCATTGAACCTAATGACCGTAAGTACCTATTTTGCCTTACATCTTATTTGAAAATCACAGCCTCACTGCTCTCTGGGACTGGGTCCCAAGTAAGTGAAGACCTATCTTTCATTTATTGCATTTGAAACCAAAGACACCTTTTGGGATTCTCACCTAGAAAAGTTTCTCCTATCCCATGACACTGTGACAACATACATATAAAACTGTCTTTCCATGATATGATCTGCATAATCAAATCATCCAGTAAATATTTATTAAATACCAACTGTGTCAGGCCTGGAGATGTACACAATGATAAGCAAAATGACATTGCATCTGTTCTTATGGAGGTAAAAGATGAGTAAGAAAAATACACATTAAAGAAGTAATTACCTGCCAATTACTAGTCTTGTCACCTTGGACAAGTAACTACCATCAGCACCTAATACTTAGTTTGAAGTGGGGATAATAATACGGTAGTACCTGCCTCATGGGGTTGCTGTAACTACTGAAAATGTTAATGAATGCCTGACATATCGTGGGAGATCAGTAAATATTAGTTGCCAAGTTCTCATCCTCGTATCCCTCCTTCTCATAAGAAAGGCTTTGGGATCCTAAAACAAAACATAGAAAAACCCAGATTAAGGAAAGGCTTCCAGAAGAAATGACACTAAAATTAAGACCTATAGGTAGAACAAAAATTAGATAGTCACTGTAGATTATTTCAAGCTGAGGAAACTGTACGTTTGAAGACCCTGGGATATGAGAGCATATGGAAAAGAACAGAGGGGAACTTCTAGATTTCAGTGAAGAGAGTAAGAAGGAGAGTGAACAAATTTCCCTGCAATGTGAGGCAAAAAAATATGTCCACTCAAGGCCTTGACTCCTTGAACATTAAGTAAAGCCTTTGTATTTTATCCGAGAGAAAATAAGATTCTGGGACAGGATTTTATTTGAAAGGGAAGTGACATTGTTACCGGCATAATACACTGGTTATTATTTAACAGGAAAGGAATAAAGGGAAAATTAGCTAATTTAATAGTCTAGGTCCATTCCCCTTGTCTGGGAAAGGTCTGGACAAAGGCTGTCTAGACACATGCCCAGTAGGATCTAAGTGATGTGGGAGGGGCCTAACTGTCTGTCACATCAGGGAGGGAATCAGTGGCCAGAATAGGTGTGGCCACTGAAGTTCATGCTGGAAACCTGAATATTGAATTTCCTAGACAAAGGAGAGCTGCCAGTCTGCTCTCTCTCTCTTGCTGCCCCTGCTGGACCGCTTGCGGGTCCCATGCCCAGATTTCCCCTCGTGGCCTGCAGCCACGTGGGGCCCACGCAATAGATTAATGGACTGAATCTGGACTAATCCCCATCTGCACGCAGCTGCACCATGGAACGGACACTCTGGACTTTGACTTTATTTCTGGCCTTGCTAAACCCACAACTGCCCCTCTTTAGGACGGGACTGAGGGCCATGGGACTTTACTGCCCCAGAAATGTAATTTGCATGGGAGTTTCTGAATATGCTCATTCTGACTATACCTCAAGAGCCTCCTGCCCAGGAGTGTTGGAGGCGTCTGGCCCGCTCTTCTCTCTGGCGACATGATTGCGTCTTTGTTTCTAAAAATGTTGTTGCCATTACTTCTACTACCTCCAAGCACAGGAGACTTCAAGGCCAGTGTACTGCAGGCCAAGGTTGCCTAGCGCTGGAACCCCGGACGTCCTATGAGGCACAGTCCATTTAACCTCTTTTCTGAAGAACATTAAAGTTAAAATTACATAGCTCTGAGAAGTCTGGAAATTCTGTGAACCTGGCCTCTGTCCAGTCTTCTTTGGCAGCCACTTCCAGTGAGTGAGTGGCTCCGGCGTCTCACTTTGGCAATGACCCTGGTCGCCGGCATTCTTCTTTGTGTCTGTAATCTGATTAGCAATAAGCAATGGGGTCTGAAGGCCCTTACTAGGTGGAGGGAAAACAAGTACTAAGAAATATGATAATCAATATTGGTAATTATATAAAAATATAATCTCAAGCCCGATCTGAAATAATTTCTAAAAATAGACTCCTTCGGAAAATTCTAAACAAATTCACAATTAGTGTGATCATTCATTTCCATAAATGTTTTTCCCATGTGTATGATTGGTGGAAGTAAAAAGATCACATGTCTGAGGTGTTCCCAAATTACACTTATGAGAGGAAGAGAGAGTACCAAGGAGTTTTGTTGTTTCATAGACCTATATGTGGAGAGGAGGTTTGATAGAAATATTAATTTAAAAACTCTCTTAATAGGTTTCAATAAATAGATAGATAGATAGATAGATAGATAGATAGGTAGATAGATAGATAGATAGATAGATAGATAGATAGATAGATAGATAGATAGATGATAGATAGAGAGATAAATGGCTCTAACAAGTTTTCTGGTGACTTAAGTTTTGCACCACTAACATTTTTTTCTTTTATGCTGTGTCAGACTTTAACATAAGAGCTATTATAAATGGGACTGTGTCCTTTCCTTCTGATTCTACAATGATAATAGGAGTCAGTCTTCTTTGAGTGTGGGCCCCTATATCTTCCAAGGGAATTATGTATAACTATATGAAATGCTTATTTTAATTAGATAAAAGAAATCTCCTTCTCCAATTATTCTTTCTTGTGTCTGTGAATAGAAATTATTTATTGCTAGAATGAGGCTTTATTTAGCATTCTTTTTATTCCTTTTTTTTTTTTTTTTTAGGTGTAAATGCCCATCTATGAAAATCAGAGAGCAGTGGAAAATTTTCTTACTCTGATGCCACCCCATTTTCCGAAATCCCTTTGAGGTATATAGCCGATATCACAGAAGAGAATAATTATCACAAACAATCCTCCGGATGTGTTAGCTGATGACTTAGCTAGGCCCTCCTCGATATGTTGAGGGTTTATGTTTGGAAACCACCCAGTTCCTATTTCCAAATGTTCCTTTGTTTGCTGACCTGGAGACATTTCTGTCTACAGCAATGCATGAGTTAAGATTCAGGATTGTTGAGAGGTGTGTGCATATTTGAAAACCTGAAGAACAACTGAGAGAGAGAAAGAGAGAGATGGGTGAGAAGTTGCACCTCATTACAGCAGTGCATTCTCTGACAGATTGACTTGTTAAAACCATTTACATGACAGTTGATAATCTGGAAATTGATTCCCTTTAAAGCAACTGTGTGCAAGTATCTATTTGAAACCTATAGTTCGCCCATATGAGCACCCCTTTCTAAGGATCCCTTATCAATCACCAAAGGCATCCTATGCCTCCATGCCATTCCATCAAGTGAGAAGGCCCCCACTCACACTTTTCCAGGAGAGGAAAAGAAGCGTATAAATTCTTAAAACAAAACCCAGAGTTCACTCCAATTTTGTTACTGGATAAGATTACATTTATCTTTTATACCAGTAGAATAAATCTATGTGAAAGCATATTGAGAAATGCAAAGCACACTGCAGTGTTGTAATTTTGAGGAGACAGAGTGGATTTAAAAGGCAGGGGAGGTGCAGTCAGAGAACCTCTTCTAAATATGATTTCAGGTACTTAAGCCATCCTCACCCTTTTCATAGTTACAGAAAGCCTCTGTGCTGCAATTTATTACCTTTTTAAAGTGAAGTGTTATTATTTTTTATAATGAATCTAAAAAGTTTTGTTTTGAAGGGAAAGAAGTAGCTTTAAAAATAGAAACGAGTCTTTCTAAGGAACACTTAGTTGTTTATAGGACCCATTTGCTGTTTCAAGCATCCCTGTGCTCACTCAAAACATTACTTGTTTTTGTTCATCATTAATCCTCCACCCATATCTTGCTTCAAAATCTCTTGGGAAAAAAAAAAAAACAGCAAAATTTGTGTGCTTACTTTACTTTTTCACTTTATCATTATTCTCAGTGTCAGTTTGTGTGATTAAATGTATGGATGAAGGGAGAAAAGGGAATGAAGTAGTATAGTGTTTCTCCTGTGCTCCTGAATGGGAGACGACTGACAACTGTGTGTGTGTGTGTGTGTGTGTGTGTGTGTATTTTATATATCTAAGAAATGAATAAGTAATAAGTAATGCGTATACATATGACTATATACATTTCTATGTATATATGTACTTATACACATATACATACTTTTGTTCTATTAGGTTATCTCTAGTTAAATCTTTAATTGACTCACATCTGTTTCCTGAACAGACTTCAACTATGGATGCAGTCATTGGTTAGAATAATCCTTAAAAGAATGGGTAGGAAGAGAAACCACTGATTATTTAATATGTATCTTTATAATTTTTAATTTCACGTCATTCTTCTGCTTTCTTCTGAGATCTGCTTTGGTTCTAAGCTCTCAATTTAGTTCCTGCACAGGGATTCTGTGAATTCTGAATTCTGGCTCTGCACCCATTGCTTACTGGAGAATCATTTTGTTCAGGTTAGTTTCCTTTGTTTTGCTCTTTTCCCTCTCCTCCTAAACCTACCATGGTTTCAAAGAGTTGCCGTCCAGCAAGGATATGGGAGATAACAGTTTAGCTTCAGAGCCCCTCATTACTCTACCAGTGGTTCTCAACCTTCCTAATGCCTTGACCCTTTAATACGTTCCTCATGTTGTGGCGACCCCCAACCGTAAAATTATTTTTGTTGTTACTTCATAACTGTAATTTTGCTACTGTTATGTCTTAGGCGACCCCTGTGAAAGGGTCGTTCGACCCCCAAAGGAGTCGCGACCCACAGGTTGAGAACCGCTGCCTAGGCTATGGGAGTGGCTTTAACAACTTGTATATTCAAAATGTTGTGTTGTTTTCCATAGTGACTGCTTCCCAGGTTGTAAAACGTTCAGACTTCATAAAACCTGAATCTCTTCCTGTTTGTGATTGGCCTGTTGCTAACACCCTTCCCTCACTGTCAGTTCTCTAAATTTGGGATTCATTTTGTGGATGTAATGCATTTTTAAATCTTCACCAGGACTTCTTGAAGAAAGGCATAAATTCCATGAAGTTACAGAAGAAGCTCGGAAACCAAGTAAAGAAATGGATACCACTGCCAAGAGCCTGTAGCTCTGCCTTAACACTCTCCTGAAATTGCTCATATTCATTAAGCAACAGGGCTTTTGACTTTTTAATTTTTTAAAAAAAGTAAAGTTGAGTTCTAGCTCAAACACATCTTGAATGAAGAAAACCACTGGTATTTTTTATGATATGCTTTTGTCAGCCATTTCAACCATAGGAAATAATGCCAAAGAAAAATTGCACCAGATAGAGTTGACAAGCAAGGAAGACTTGATTGGAGAGTATTGCAATCCAGGTCAACGCAATTGCCATAGGGCAGAGAGGTGGAACACAATTCTGTTAAAGCAAAAGGCAGGAGAGTCCTTAAACACTGTGGTGAGGCAGTTGAAAAATACTAAATGACATTAGAGAAGGGTAGGTCAATGTGATTAGACCAGGTGTTTTTGCTAAGTGGTACTTATCTGAGTTAGACTCCTATCCTCCCACAGAGACTGGGAGATAGTGTTCCAAGGGAAAATGGAGTTCTTGCACAGGGTTGCAAGAAAAGCATTTTGGTGACCCATGCCTGGGAGGATGAGGTGTAGTGGTAAGACTTATTGGGGTGGAAATAAAGGACTGTTACCGAGTGGGGTTACTGGCTGGGACCTCGGTTCTTCTTGTCGGTGCAGAAAAAAATTTAAGGCCAACAAAAAACGAAAAGTAAAGCAAAGTGGGATTTATTGAAAATACATTCCGTCTGAGGAATGACTAAGAGAGACAATGGCCCCAAAATCTGTGGGTTATTTGGTTTAAATGAGGAATTTTCTAGGTGGAGACTTTCATTTGCATCCAGGGATGATGGACAGAAAATGGTTATATAACTATATTTCTTCTGTGCATGTTCTTACCTATAATGCATATAGAAAAACCCACCATGGTCCAAACCTTATCCAAATTGTATTATAAGTAGTCAAGGGCCCTCGTGAGATCACACTGAGGTCATGTCATTTTCTTCCCGGGAGAACCGGCTCCTGGAGAACCTGCCTGGGGGCGGTCTGTTTCAGGAACTGCTGACTGCAGAGCCGCCCACAGAGAGGCAGTGTTGGTCCCACCCCTGTCAGGATCCCAGGGCAGGCCCCACCCCAGCCACTCATGTCCAATTTCCTGCCTAACATGGGTACCCAGGGTCTCATCCACGACCAGGTGGCTTGGCTCCGTGCAGCTGTGGAAGAAGTCCAGCCTTGTCTTCACCAAGCCCAGAAGAAGGGCCAGGGTCCAGAAATTCTGTGCCATTGGCCTGGCATCAGCATGGCGTCTGAAACTTTTGTAGTTCAATTCAGTTCATGCCAAAGTTTACTCCATCTCAGTGTCTGTCCCTGGAAACATACATCAAACAATAATTATATAATACTATGCAGTAGACTTTAAGGCAAAAACATTACTAGAAATGAAGAACACTTCACATCAGTAAGTTCAATTTACCTGGAAGATTCACATTCACATGCACGTAATAACACAGGCTTAGTCTCAGTTTCTGAATACACCCAACTGGCGCTGTTCTGCTGCCCCCAGGCCCCGCTTGGAGTTGTACTCGGAGCTCACATTTGGAGCCGGGCTGCCTGGGCACACACAGCTACAACAAACCTGAGCTTGTAGCCATGTAGCTGCTACAGACACAGAATGTACAAACGAACGGGCAAGCGCACAAAAGAATACTTGCTACCTTTGTTAAGCTTGGATTATATTACCTTGGGTTTGGGAAGGGGTAAGCTTTCTTTCAAACTAACTCATCTCTTTCCTGGCCCTAGGGGGGCTTCTGCTGGGTCCTCCCCCATCCAATCTCTTTCCTTGATCTTCCTGGGGGTTTCATGCCCTTCCAATCCAATCCTTTTCCCAGGCTTGATACCTCCTCTTTGCATGCTTCAAAGAAGAAGGACCTCCCCCTACACCATCCTGGTTTCTACCGGGCATGCACCCAGCAGAGTAATTTCCCCTTTACTGGTTCTCTGCCCTCCCCCCTAACCTTCCCTAGGGAAATTGGAAAACTGGTCCTTCCTGCCTACACAAGGTATGTGTGGGTGGGGGGGAGATTGTGAGATGGGGGGGTATTAATATCCTGGTCTAGTCAGCTCTCCCCTGGGGTGTCTGAAGCTGTAACTTCCAGACTTAAGCCTGATGAAGTATAACTTCCAGGCTCAATCAGGCCCAGCCAGTCCATCTCCCTTCTCTTTTCTTAACTCCTAGCTGCCTACACTAACAATAGGAGCTGGAGCCGGGCAGTTCTTTCTTTTTTAAAATTAAGATATTTTAATATTAACATTTTAATTCAGAATAAACCTTGTGGTGTTAAATTGGAACTGGATATATTGGTGGGAACTTATGGCTTTTAATATATAGTAATATAGAGAAAAATAAATACAGATTCAAATGTGAAAAACAACAAAAAATATTTTGGTTTTCTAATAAAATGACTTTCTAACCAGAAAACAATATATATATATATAATATATATAATATATATATTTCATAATAATAACTATTTTTATATTTTGTAAAAGTGTATAGGATATAATTTTGAGCACTAAAAGGAAAAAATAGCTACTGGAAAATTCTGAAAGTCTGATCTGTGTCCAATCTCCATGAACAAGTTACCAAGGTAAATAACATTGTGAAACTTTTGAGACTAAAATGTCTGAGGCTCCAACCATACCCAGGTCTCCAGCGTCATCAACGTTTGTGGATGTTTACATATTAATCGCCATTGATTATATTTCAAAGGGGTGGCTCCCAGGTCTTTGAGAAAAACAAAACTGGCAAGAAGGCTGGAGAAGATTTACATTTCAAAGAAGCAGAGAAAGAATCTTTACTTGCCAGTTTTCTAAGGTAAATGCTCTAAGAAAAGGGAGGTCAGGAGCTTGTAGCCAGAGAGAAGCCTGTCTAAAATTCAGTCAAACTGAGAGGAATGTTAAGGCGGTTTGGTCAGTGGAGTTTCACCTTTGATACTAAATAAAATTGTAATAAATATTATTACAGGCCTTTAGTTTTCTTAATTTTTTTTTTCCTTTTAAAGAAATGCATCATGGTTTACATTTCAAAAATTAAAATATATATTGGGGAGTTGTTGATGCTGAATATAGTTTTACTCTTAAAATATAAAAATTACACCCAATAGATTTTGACTATCATGAATATAAATACGAAGGCCTATATGAAAACAATACTTGATGAAGCACTGCCATCTTTTGGTTGTATAAATTAAGGATATAAAAAAATTTATAGAGAAGTTAAATATCTATGAAAGTTATCTGTAAATCTCAAATGTTCAGAAATTAAAATGTTTATAAAGGGGAAAAAAGATAATAAAAGTTAAGTCTAAGATAGACACATATCTTAGCAACAGAATTCTCAAATGAAAAGTGTCAATTTAATTAAAACCTGTTGGCACGGATAGAAAATTAGGTAGAGCTAATATTATTTAGAACGCTTGTTACTTGATTCCTGAACTCCATATGAGGCCAATTATTTATGATTGAAAATTAGTTTGTTTTAAAATGACATATCCATCAAAATCTGTGATTTGGAGATAGGTATGTGATATAATGTTTATCACAAAATAATTATTTAGCCATTATCAAGTTGTTTTGAAGTTAAATGAATGCCAAAAATTAATGAATAATAATATTTTTAGAGACAATTATTCAATTCAGGCTATATTTGCAATACAGGTTATAAATCTAATTTTAAATAGCCTGAAATTTTACATTTAATTTTTTTTCCAACTGATAATGTAGAGTAATTAAGCATTCTGATACTTACTCCAGAATTTCCCATTCTTCCAGTCTTTTAATTAAGGTCTTATGAGAACAATGTTTGGAAAGCTTAAGTTCCTTGCTAAGTCATAATGGTATGCATATGGTAATATCACATCTATATTTAAGAAATCAAATTGCCTTTCTAATAAAGCTTATATTTACATGAAAATCAATCTAAGCAAATTGCCTATTTCTATTTTAACTGAGTCTTCCCTACACAAATTAATTATCTGTGTAGAGTATAACAATCAAATATTTTATATTATGCAGTTAATTGACTATTAAACAAAAATTATATGAAGTGAGGGCTTGCTGAGGAGTGATCAAGAAGATATAGTCATTGGTGTATATGTAGTAGTAGTGTTTGTAAAACATTTCTATATAATATTTGATTGCAATAATTTTAAGGAGAATATACGTTAAAATTTCTACAACATATGTTTTTTAATTTGAATAAAATCTAAATGATAATTATTTTTTAAACAAAGATAAATCTACTCCAAACTGAAACCAGAACTTAGTTTTGTGATGTTTTAATACTGCTATCAGGAGTTTAGGAATGTTTTTATTTTATTTTTTTTTCATTTTCAAAATTATGGATTTATTTTTCTAATAAAAGCCCTTCCTCCCCTTGGTATTATAATCACCAAAATTTGACCATATTTATTCCATTAATCAGAAATTTCCTGTTTACATGTTATTACATGTCTATTTTGCAATTCATGTAGAAGTGTTAGACCATTTTAAATTAGAGACATTGTTGAATTTTTTCCAAGAATTATAATAATGTTATCCTTTTGATGCCTGAGTATAAACATCTTGTTTATTAATAAATTACCTCTCTTTATTTTTGTCCTTCTCTTTTTTTTCTCATTACTATATTTTTTTAAGTTAAAAAAAGTCCTTTACACAAATCTTCTCTTGAAATCAAATATATTTAATTTGTTAATAGATTAATTTTAACTTCTTAAGCATTAGTTGGGTGCTAAATGAGATTATTTACATATTTGCTTTCTTCATAAATTTGTAAAAGTAGCAAAAATTATCCTGCATGTATGCATGTATGTGTGTGTGTGTATCTTGCATACATATATATGTAAACATAAATATTTGTAAATATATATGTATGCAAGTAAATAATAACCAGTTATGTTATCTAATCCTTGCAATGTTAATATTTTACAATACTTGCCTCCTCCATGTGTATTTAAAACTTATTAAATAATTAGTCATTAAATTGGATACAGAGCTTCAAAGAAATCCAATTCAGATTCCTGAAGACAAAGCATAAAGTCAGCCTTCCTCTAAGACATTTTCTGACCCTAAATAGATGTGGCTTTTATATGATAACAAGTAGTACCAATGTGAAACCTTACTTCTAGTATTTGTTTTTCTATTTGTTTTTCCCTGTTGGTCTAATCAATCATTGCTAGTGTTGAATTTGTTTGGGCATGTAACTCGATTGTGTCATATAAGCTAAGAGGAAAAATATGCAAGGGGATTTCAGGGGAAAATAGTTATTGACTTAATTTTTGTAAGAAATAGAATACAAAGAAAACGCAATGTCTAAATGACTCCTGGAATTGGTTTGTCAAGCTGGAAGCTGAGACCAAGGTTAAGATCATGCAAACCCTCGAATTTCTAATTACAGTGTACAGATGTGAAAGTTGGACAGTGAAGAAGGCTGACGTGAAAACATTTGTTTCATTTGAAATATGGTGTTCGAAGAGAGCTCAATAGATAACCTGGACCAGCAGAAATATGGATAAATAGGTCCTAGGGTAAATTAAGCCTGAGACATCACTGGAGGCAAGAATGATAACCTGAAGCTATCCTACTTTGTGCACATCATGAAAAGTCAAGGTTCTCTGGAAAAGACAAGAATACTGGGAAAAATAGAAGGCAGCAGGAAAAGAGGAAGCCCCAAAATGGGATGGATCGACTGCATAAAAGTAGTCATAGGCCTGAGTCTACAGAGGCTGAGGAGGGTTGTTGAGGGCAGGACATTGTGGACATTACTCATTTATAGGGTATCCAGGAGTCAGAGCCAGAGCTAACTCAATGGCACGTAACCCATACATTGCTGGATGTTGTTTTTACCTCTCTTGTAGCCATGAGGAGAACTGGTCAATACTCTTTTTTTGTTGGATTTATTGGGGTGACAGCAGTTAATAAAATTATGTGTTTTCATAGTTCATCATCTGTATATTATATCGTGTGTTCACCTCCCAAAGTTGTCTCCAAGCTAGTCAGAGAAAGACAAATACCATATGATTTCACTTCTATGTGAAATCTAATGAACAAAATAAACAAACCAACAAAATAGAGACAGATACAGAGAAAAGATTGACAGCTCTCAGAGTTGGGGGTCTGGGTGAAATAGGTGAAGAGATGGAAGTAAAAAAAAATGTTCTTTAGAATATCAGGGCTGAAAGATATTTCTTTCTCTCTTTCTCCTCTCTCTCTCTCTCCGTCTCTCTCACTCTCTCTTCCACCTTCTCTGCTTTACATTGTTACATAGCATTTTAAATATCTAACCTATTTATATACCTTATATGTTTTTTGCTTCTCCAATGAGAATCTAATCTTCCTCCCTTAGAGTAGGGATTTATTTCTGTGTTGTTCATTGCATGTTATATGGTTATGACAGCCCCAAAACTCAGTAAGAAAAGCAATATATTATTGTTATCTCATAGTTTTGTGGGCTGTCTGGGCTTAAATGGTTGTTTGTCACTAGGGGTCTCTTATCTGGTTGCAGTCAAAAGACAGCTGAGATTGGAGTCAACTAAAACGTCATGTTGCTGGACATCCTCTGCAGGCTCCACGTGGACTGTTAACTGGAATGCCTCTGTGTAACATTTCCACATGGCTCGGGCTTCGCACATGTGGAGGATGGGTTTCAAGAGAGACTGCTGAGAATGACACCCAGAACCCTGGGTAGAAGCTGCAAGGATTCTTGCAACATATTCTCAGGAGTCCCAAAACATCATTTCTGTTGTGTTCTGTGGCACAGCAAGTCAGTCAGGCCAGCCAAGATTCAGATTTAAGGGGATTGGATTCCATCTCACTTTGGAAAGAATATCAAAGAATTTGCAGCCATATGTAGCAAGGCACATGGTTAATCTCAGGGCCTAGAACAGGACCTGATATAGACTAGGTGTTCAATAAATATTTGTTGAATGAATGAGTTAACTCAGGTTCGTAATGTCATCTTTAAACTGAAGGACTAACGCAGGAACATCCTTCCATCTTCCTGCTATGAACTGTAATAAATTTCTTTCTTTGTAAATTGTTTGAAACCAGTTTTCTCTTACTTATAGTTAAAAGCAACCTAACTTACAAATGTATTATCAAGACTCTATGAATCTCAGGGGAACAAAAATTGTTGAATCCATCATGTATACACAATGAACTTGCCTAAATCCCTCAGCTTTTAGATAAGAGATGTTCTTATCTAAATCTGACTTGTATACCAAAAGTTTGTCATAAAATTACCTCTTTTACCTGAATCATAGAATCCCCAAATGATAACAAGAAATACTAATTTTCTATTCCCCTATTTCTTTTACTTTAATTGTAGTAAAACTTGAAAGAGTATGTGACAGAGACATGTAGTTGGCAGGGGTTATCTGTTGCAGGGTAACTTTATACTCAAGATAATAACTAGTGTTCGTGTGTAATCTCTTTGAACCAATAATATCTTGTTCTAGACTGTTCTGTATTATTCATTGTTTCTTTATTGCCCCCATTCTATTCCATATACAATATATGATATCACCATTGTAGAACTTAACACTTCCATGAATCAAAGCTTTTATGTCATCTGCAAAAAAATTCTCTCTTGGTACTTTGTGCAAATGGGTTTCATCAACCATTTCTACATTTTTAAATAATCACATTTTAACCTGTTACTTCACAAAAGTATGTAATACTGTAAATTGAGGATCATTTTTCTCTAATATCTGCCATGTAAAATATCTTCTACAGGTACCTAATTTTGTGACAGACTTCTGTATGTTATGCAGAGACAGCTGATACCTGAACTTCCATAACAAATGGTAAAAGAAAAGTTTCCCAATGGTATGGCACCAGAAAAAATATACTGAAGCCCTCAATCTTGATATTTTCCATAATACAATCAAATATCTCCTAGGCTAAAGTTCCTTGAAATCTTATAATTTTAATTTAATTGTCCATATTAAGAGACTCCTCATAATTAATCCAAAAAAGATTTACAAACACATCTTGAAAAACTGGTTTCAGATTTCTCAGGGTATTCTCTGAAATATGCTCAACAAGATAATTTGTGGGATACATTTGATTTTAGAAGGTGACCCAATGTTAATCTGGACAAAGTGCATTGATTATTTCATCTGATTTTAAAAATGAAAATAGACAAAGCAAGTTTATACAAATACTATCATTTTGAATAATAACTATAAACCATATCAACTGAGTGTCTTCATTGTGAATGAATATATTAACCCTACAATCCACTTGGCTGGAAAATGTTGGTTTCCACTACTTTTGCCTGTGACCAAAAAAATGATGTAAAGTAAAAGATAAAAGCTATGTTCTTTGGATTCTAAATGTAGAGAATTAGAACAAAGAAAGTAGAAGAATAAAGAGCGCTGGTTGATCCTATAACTGTTATCAGTGAACCTGATAGACTGACAGAGAAATGTTAGACCACAGAAAGGAAGTCAAAGTAATTATGATCTGCAAAGAAGTCACGGTAGCAGATCTTTCTTAGCACTTTTGATTACTGAGAAATGTGACAAAGGTGGAAATAATAAGATAAATTATACTGTATATAGAGTAAGTACAAGAAAATGATGTCACAGTTAAGGTGTGTTATGAGTAAAATGAAGGAGAAATATCATTTTCAAAGATAAAAAAAGAATACTTTCAGCCACTAATTAAAACGTTTGATGGTGGTAAGAGTGTTCAACAGTACACCTTGGAAGGAAGCGTTTATTATCTACCACATATTTTCTGAAATTTAAATAATTACATCAATTAGCTTCGTCTAGTTTTAATTCAAAGCTTAAAGTCTTTTTTTTCCAACCTCTAGACTTGCTATGTTTTAATAAAAATCTTCAATTTCTCAAGGGTTTTCAAATCACTTATAAACTACGTGTTTCACCGAAAAGTGATTTTAAATGAACCAAGAATATTTAAGACATGCTTGGTTAAAATGGACCAAGGTCAATATAAGAAGCAAAGGCTAGACATGACAATGTGCATAAATGATGCAATTTAAAGGTTGCCAAGGTGGTATAGGGTCTGATTTCTAATACAACCGCTGTTTTAAAGCACGGTTCCTTGGGGCCTAGAGCATTTTTGAAACATTATGTTAACTGTCCTTCAGTACCATCATGAGGGAGGCTGAACCTATTATATCCAATTTGCAGGTAATAAAAATAAGTCAATGTGAGGTTAAGTAGCTTGTTCAAGGTCACTAAGCAAGTTCTAGTGGAGCTAAAAATGAAAGTCAGATCTCATCCATTTGAAATGATGTCATCTGACCAGGGAGCTTTATTCAGAGCTCATTATGCTAAATATAAGACCTGATTAAAAGCATTGATTTCACTGAAGATAGCACCTAAAGAGGTAAAAACACAAATATATTTTGCATGCAAAAGTTTTTAATTTGCAACATTTCTGCTTAAAATTCCTAATTCCAAAGCACCTAATTTTCAAGAAGGAATGAAATCAAGGTAGACTCAAATGACAATGAAGTTAACATGACTATATGCAGTACAAGCTCGCAGATCTCTGGGAAATTTGGGGGATTACTTGAGCTATACATGCACTCCTAGGCCACCAGTATTTGTCTAATCTGTGTAGACAAATTATTAGTCTTTGTGAATTTAAAGCATGATTATTTGAAATGGTCCCAGAAAATGAGATTGCACTGCTGGGCTGTCACAGAAAAAAAGAGAATCACTAAAAGACACTCCATCTGTTCAAGCAGCAACTAGACAGACAAACAAATGAAAGTGCTGTGTGTTTTCTCATGCCAATGTCTAAAATGGTCACTTATTGACAGTTTTCAAAGCACAAAGCACAAAGGCCATTGCAAAACAGCTAATCAATTTTGTGTGCCTCCTTTGTACAGCCAAATAAATTATTTCCCATGGAAATCATATTGACCATTTAGGAAAAACAAGAGAATAACACACCAAATACTTCAGTAATTGTTTTTTGTTATTTTATTTTATTTTTTTAGTAGATAGAATAGGTTTACTTTTTTATTTTTCTTCTATAAAAATACAAAAGTCTTTCCCAAGAATTGAATCACAGTGGATTATTTTAAAGATGTAAAATATGTTAAATGGAAGGAGAGTTGTAAGAAGGGAATTCTTAACACATAAAAAATAACAAATAAAAACTGAATGAGAAAATTTTAAATTGGTAACCTCTGCATACCTTGGGTGCTTTCACAGGCTATGTGATTTATTTCTCCAAAATATAATGGTAAAACTGCACATATATTTAGAGCAAAGAGTATACATAATTTTTTTTTGTCACTTCTCAGCCATCATCATAACTTTTGTGGAATCTTTTTGGAATACAAACCCCTCCAGAAAGCTAATAAATTCTCTAGCTTTATGCTTACCTGAGTCGGTAATGAAAACTTTATGTCATCTTAAACATCCTGGGGGTTAATAGAGTAGAGACTTTTACCAGTGTTCTGGACAACATTCAGTTTCACAATAAAACAGGTTCTGTTCTGACTGCTGTGCTCAGTCAGCGATGACATTTGCCACACAACTTGAAATGCTATATCTGTGTCCCTTGACAAGCTAAGATACCATGAAGACATTTAATTTCTCCTTACCCTTTGATAGTTAAAATACCAGGATTACATTTCCCACATAATAACGTGCAGAATTAATGTATGATAATGCAAAACAGAGACTTTCTTCACTCTGGTTACATATTTTCTAATGGTTTGAACTACAGTCAGCATATATTACCCATTATGACATTTTATTTCTAAAGTATTTCCTCCTTGCCACATTGCCAATGTCTCTCTGATATTAATGAGTAATGCAACAGGCTTTGTACTCCAGAGATATAAAACTTCTCATTTAGAACAAACATCATTGTTAGAATTCTTTGTGAATCAGCCAATAAATAGCATATCCCAACAATGGTGAAAGCCAAGTGTTGGACATGTGCCTTTTCCTGCCCCGGTGCTAAGAGAACGTATATGAAAGCCTCTTCCAATTTGAATGGGTGGACAAAGTCATTGGAAGGAGTGCCAGAAAGATCCTTTAATGGTTTTTCAATGTTTACAGAATATATAAAATATATATATTCCTTAAGCTGATATTCAGTGCTTTCCACAGCCTAAGTATCATATACTGCCTGGGGTTACCTTATGTCTCTCTTATTTTTTTAACTCCCTGCTCAAGAAAACAAGGTTTATCTTTAAAACTCCATGAAATCATGTTCTTATGAACCTTTGTTCATGCTGTTCCTTTTTCTTAATCCTTCACTGATCTAATTCTGGGTAAAGCCTTTCTGAAATTCTCCATCATTTAGTCGTCATTATGTCTCTCTTCTTTTTCTTTCCTCCTTCTTCATTAAAAAAATGGAAATAATAGAATCTCCAAGGGTGGTTTTCAGGGCAAAAGGAAATAACATTTTTAAATAACATATCACAGGAACTACATAATATTACCTTAAGTTTTTCTTTAAATTTTTAATTACATGTCCTGGATTTTAGTTACGACGAAGCGACTAACACCAGACTGCCATTAAAATCAAACAGACTAGAATACTGGACAAAATATGCAGCATTCTTAGAAACTGAAAAGGAGAACAGGTCTGTGACACTGAGAGGAGAAAAGCAAGCAAGGTGACCCTCACAATCAACCTGTCTGGAAGAACCTTCAAAACAGTGTGAGCAGGAAGGGGCAAAGCAGATTCCCCGAAGCCCTGTTGAGCTAGAAGGGCCCGCACCTCAGGGAGCAGAGGGTGAAGTGGCTGGAACGGGCAGCGCGTAACAATGGAAACAGGTTTATGTGAAGTTTCAGAGAAAGGGCTGCAAAACTGGGTGGGCAATTCCTTGAAACTTTGGCTGAAAAAGCTGCACGTTTAGGAAAATAATCCGATAAGATGACCAGAGAACAACTGAGGAGTTGTAAGCGGAAGGTCTACCAGAGCTCATACATGATTAACACATGTTCAGATTTTGACTACCTAGGGTAAAAAGACAAGTTAGCACATTCAACAAGAATACCAGAGAGGCCATTTCTTGGTGGTAGGGCTATAAAAGCCTTAGAGTAAAATATGTTAGTTTTAAAATATGAACATTTAAAAGCAATTTTCAAAAATTGCTCACAAGTTAATTATCTGAGCAAACACAACACAACACTTTTAAAGAAAGACAAGAAAACCTATGTGCTCAAAATATTCATTACCCATTTAAAAATCAGTGAACTTTTCAGGTAAGAAAATTGAAACCAAAATAAGAAAATGAGTTAATAAAAATAGACTCAAAGTGGCAGAGATGATTAAATTAGCATACAAGGACTTGGAGATTACTGCTATGAATACATTAAAGAATCATAACCACATGAATATAATAGAAGAATAGAAAATAAGAAAATAATTTGAATTTTTGGAGCTGAAAAATAAAATACCTGAAGCAAAAAATTCACTATTTGTGTTTACCAAAACATTAGATACAATAAAACTAAATATAGGCGAAGTTGAAAATAATGTAAAAGAAAACATACTATGTGAAGCACAGAAAGAAAAAAAATATCAAATAAAAACTTACGGAGCTTGAGTGACCTATGAGAAAATAAAAGCAGTCTAGGGTACATATACTTTTATCCAGAGAAAAAGGGGGAGAAAAACATTTGAACCAATAATATCTAAAATTAATTCAATTTTAATAAAAATATAAACTAAAACATTCAACAAAATAAAAAAAGATGCATAACAAATGTAAAGATAACCATATCAAGGCTCATCATAATTAAGTTATTGAAAACTAGTGACAATGAGCAGAAGTAACTTAAAAGTAGACATAAACAACCACAAAAGCTATATTACATCAAGATGAAGAAACAATGTCATAAAAATACAATGGAATAAAATTTTGAAAATGTTAAAAGAAAAAAATGTAAGTACAACATTCTGTACTTTACAAAAGTGTACATAAAAAAATAAGACACTGCAGAGCTAAAAATATAAAAATAAATAAATAAAGGCAAAAAATCATCAAACAATCTGTGACCTGTGGACTAAAACTTAAAAAACAAAATAATTTTAAAAAGAAAATGAAAAAAAAAAATCAATGAAACTCTAAGTACTTTGAAAAGTACACAACTTGCTAAACTTATATCTATATTAACAAGAAAATTAAGTGAAAAAAGAGCATAGTAGTATTTGAAATATATGAGTGAAATCACCATAGTTCATATATACATTAAAAATGATAATTAGAAAATACTATTTACTGGCATAAAAAAAGACACATGGACCATTAAAACACAATAAAGATCCTAGAAATTGACCTGCGAGTGTGGTTCAGTGGTTGAGCATCAACCCATGCATCAGTAGGTCACCAGTTCGATTCTCGGTCAGGGCACATGCCGAGGTTGTAGGCCCAATCCCCAGTAGGGGGCATGCAGGAGGTGGCCAGTTGATGTTGTCTCTCATCAATGTTTCTATCTCTCTCTCCCTCTCCCTTCCTCTGTCTCGAAAAATCAATAAATAATAATAATAATAAAGCCCCTAGAAATTAAGCCACACTTATACAGTCAACTGAACTTCAAACCAAGAATACATAATGGGGAAAGGAAAGTCTCTTCAACAAATGATGTTGGGAAAACTCTGTATGCAAATGTAAAAGAATAAAATTAAAATTATCTTACACCATACACAATAATTAACTCAAAACTATAAAAAGCTTAAATGTAAGATCTGAAACAAAAAAGAAGTTTCCTAGAATAAAACATAGAAGAAAAGCTTCTTGTCTTTGGTCTTGGCAATGACATCTTGCATACAACATCAAAAGCACAGGCAGCAAGAACAAAAATAGGCAATTGGAACTATGTGAAATTTAAAAGCTACTCCATGGCAAATGAAACAATCAACAAAATAAAAAGCCAACCTATGGATTGGAAGAAATATTTGTGAACCACGTATCTGATGAAGTGTTAATATCCAAAATATGCAAGGAACTCTTACAACTCAAAAGCAAGTAATAATTAATAATAATTTATTAAATAAGGGGCAAAGGGCCTAAGTAGATATTTTTCCAAAGAAGATATACAAATGGTAAATAACTATAAAAAATGTACTCAACATCACTAATCACCAGGGAAATGCAAATCAAAACCACAATGAGATACCACCTCACACCAGTTAGGATGGCTATTATAAGGAAAAAAATAACAAGTGTTAAGGATGAAAAGGGACCCCTTGTGCACTGTTGATGCCAATATAAATTGGTGCATCCACTATGGAAAACAGTACAGAGGTTCCGAAAAAGTAATTTAAAAAGAACTACCATGTGATCCAGGGATTTCATTTCTGGGTATATATCCAAAGGAACAGAAACTAAAATATCAGAAGATATCTGTACTTCCACATTCAGTGCATCATTCATAACAGACAACACATAGAAGCAACCTAAATGCCCATTGACAGGCAAAATCAAAACAAATGGATAAAGAAAATATGGCAATGTATATGCAAAAAGTGGGATACTATTTAGCCTTTAAAAGTAGAAAATGCAGCATTTGCAACAACATGGATGAACCTGAAGGACATTATGCTAAGTGAAATAAGTCAGGTACAGAAGAACACATATTACATGACACTCCATATAGGAGAAGTATAAAATAATCAAACTCATAGAAGCTGAGAGCAGAATGGTGGTAATCAGAGTCTGGGTGGAAAAGGAAATATGCAAGTAAATTTTCAATGATCTGAGATGAATAAATCCTACTAATCTACTGTACAGCATAATGTCTATAATTAACAACACTATATTGTATACTTAAAAACTTGCTAAGAGAGTAGATCTTTGGTTAAGTGTTCTTATCACACACACACAGACACACACACACACGTAATAGGGTAGGTGGAAACTTTTTAGAGATGATGGATATATTTAGGGCATAAACATGGTAACAGCATACTTATCTCCAAACTCATCAAGTTGTACACATTAAATACAGACAGCTTTTTGTATGTCAATTATACCTCAATAAAGTGATTTTAAAAAACAAATAAAAAGAAAAATTTTACAACTTTGTCCCTCATTTCAAGTTTCATTTTGAATTATACTATCATGACTATATATTTTTGTAAGAATAGACATAAAAATAAATGAAGCAGAATAGAAAAGTCAAGAAGAGAACCTGGCATGTATGTGCAACTGACACTTGATAAAGAATGGTGAACCTCTTCTTCGGAAACAACTTGAAATCCATATTAAGAAAACATAACAATCTTGACTACTATTTCAAGTCATATACAGACATTAACTGCAACTTAGTCATTGATTAAAGTTATAATTGAAATGATAAAACCTCTAGAAGCAAACATAGACCATTTTGATGACCGTGGGGTAGACAAAAACTTCTTAGGACATCCAAAACACACTGTGTAAATGAAAAAGAAAAAAGAAAAATTGGATGTCATTAATATTAAAATCTTCTGCTTTAATAAAGAAAAATAAGACATTATTAAGGCAAAGAAAGGTTGCAAACTGGAAAAATATATTTCCCTCATATATATTTGAGAAAGAATTATCTAAAGACCATATAAAATACACAAAGTTTTCAATAAGACCTATAAAAAATAAAAAATGGTCTAAAAGTTAGATAAGCGTTTTTATAGAAGAGGATATGAATGGCTTATAAACCCATGAAAATATGTCTAAATCATTAAGCATATTGAAACCACAATGCAATATCACCACACTCCTATTAGCATGACCACAACTGGAACTAGGAAGGATATAAAACACCAGAACTCTCTCATACATTGCCAGTGGAATGCAAAATACTACAGCCACTTTGGAAAACAATTTGACAGTTTCTTATCAAATTAAACACACGTTTACTACAACCTAGCAATACACTGCTAGCTCTTTCCTGAAGAGAAGTTAAAAGATGTAAAGAGATATACATGAATGTGCATAGCAGTTTTATTCTTTAGACAAAAATCAGAAATAAGCTAAATTTACATCAATAGGAAAATTGGTAAACAAACTATGATATATTCATACAATAAACAAATATTCAAAATAAAATAAAAGGTACCAATTGTACCCACAAAAACATGAATGCATCTCAGTAGCTTGATGAATGAACAAAGCCCTACAAGAAGGATCACATTTTGCATAATTTCATTAACTGAAATGGCTCTGAGTAGTACTTATCCAGTCCACTTAACTAAATCATCATTTTCTTCACATAAAAAAATACTTGGTGTTGAATTCTAACAAGGACTTATAAAACATCTACTTTAAAATGGTGATTAAGGTTCTTATAAATATAAACATGTTTATATTTATGGGAATATATGTATCTATTTGGTGGGGAAAAGATGTAGGGTGATGAAGCTTTTAAAGGAAAACACTGAAAAAAGTAAAAATCAGCAGAAGGTAGTGAAAATATTTTCGCCTATAGACTAATGAGTTACTTCTAGGACAATTATTTACCTGTTTAGCAATATTAGTAGGTGAAATGTTTAGGGTATGGTTTCTCAATCTTGGAGCTATTGGTATTGATAATTCTCTGTTGTGGGTACTGTCCTATACATTGTAGGATGTTTACCTTGTGCTCCTGACCTGTACACACTAGTTGCCAATCCCAGTTATAACAACCAAAAATTTCTTTATACATTGTTAAATGTCCTTTGCAGGGCATAACTGTCCTTGGTTGAGAAACACTGGTTTAAAGGCCTTCACACACAAGCAAGGCAGAATGAAGGAAATGTATCAGTGCAAAAACAGAGGGAAAATGCCACAAATTTTATTCCCAACTCTGTTCAATTCATGAAGGACTCTGTACATTTCCAGACCCACCTCAATTCCTATAACCCAAATTTAATAACTATGCAATGATTCCATCTATTGTTCATGTTGTCCAATGTTTGTCTAAGTGCTTGAATCCTAGCATTGATTTGTGAGGCCTTTTTATTCCTCATGAAAGTGTGTCTTTCCATTTCAGATGCTTATAAATTTGTCTCCAGCTTTGTTCTTACTGGAATACATTAGTGGCCAATATCCTTTTTCTCTAGGTACTAGGAATCAATCATTTTTGCTTATAAATTTCAGCAAGTGAATTGTAATGATGTTTTCTCAAGTGTTTATAGAAAGAAATGCTATATGCTTCTATAGACAGAAGACTACATTTTAAGTGCCATGCTAGTATATTACAAAATATTCTGTATTTTTTAAATTACTTTCTGAAGATAAATTTATATTGAAAAGTGATATTTAATCATTTTTTTTAAAAAAAATCACACTATCAAAACTTTAGGAAAAGAATGAATTAACACACAAAGTTAATGCTTTATAACACTCACTCATAGGGAATTAAAATATAAATTATGCTGTCCAAAAGGGAGTAATTATCACAATAATTATCAACACACCTTTAACAGAAGCCCTCAACTGGAGGTGGCAGACACGTGAAAATCATACAGGAATACATTTCCAATTCACATAGTTCTTCTATACAACATATTTGTGAATCGCTGCTGTATGAGAGGAAAAGAACATCCTAAACATTAAATGCTTATTTTACATCATTTAAAAATTTTTATCTAATAAACCATTTATTACTTTGTTACAGTAATTCAGAAACAGCAATTTAAAAATTAATTTAAATCAGAGTTTACAGATTGGGTAAGGGACAGTTTTGACTGTGTGAGATAGTATATGTTAGCTCTATTACTAGTGTATTCAGCTAAATAAAAGTTGACAGAGGAAAAAATTTTCTAGGATTTATAAATATAGACTAAAGAAACAGTTGTATTTGGGACAGATTTACATTTTTATAGACGAGCAGGCAGGAGATGGCAAATAGGATTAGGACAACAGCAGATACAACATATTTTTTGGAAAAAATATTTTAGCAGGTACACTTGTATTACAAAGAAGAATTTCCCAAATATCAGTCACAGAACACTGTTGATCCATGAAGAAGATCTAAAAATATTAAAAAATAATTTGGTAGCCCTGCTGGTGTGGCTCAGTTGGCTGAGCGTCATCTCATGCACCAGGAGGTCGCAGGTCAATTCCTGGTCAGGGCACATGCCCCGGTTACAGGCTCAATCTCCAGTGTGTGTGTGGGGGTGGGGTGTAGGAGGCAGCCCATCAATGTTTCTCTCTCATCAATGTTTCTCTCTCTCTCTCTGAAATCAATAAAAACACATAAAAATTTTTTTTAAAATAATATTTTGGTAAACTGTTTCTGAATAGGAAACTTATTTATTTTGAGATTATCTTTTCTAAGATGGCAATATTAAATACGTCTTCCTTTTTTAATGTAAATATTGGTAGATTAGTTATGTTTCTTGTACATTAGATCAGTTATTTGATATGTATATTATTTTAGTAATTTAAAAATATAAATTCTATGTTGGTACCTATAAATTCTTGCATCTTTCATAAAATCTAAAGGTTTTAAAACCATTCATTTAAACATTTGTATTAAAAATGCCATTTTTTTCTTGGAAGTTACCTTCTCCTCATTTTAAGAAACATTTTAAGAAAGAAGAAATTTAAGGGCAAAGAAAGCTGCTTTGCAGTCAGTTTTTCCAAGAGGCATCTTTCCAAAGGTGAAGGATAATGATCCTAAAGAAGTATTTGAAGACTGAAAAGATATAAAATGTTAATAGAGGGAAAGAGAGATAAGCTGTTATAAATTGCTCTAAGGGTCATCTTTGTGGATATCATTCTTGGCAGGCTTCTGAAGTCATTAATATTTCTTTTGAAATTGTTTAAAAATGTGAAATTGAATAATAGTGCTTAATTAGACCATAAAATGGCAAGTGTAAGCAAGATAAAACACTATTATGTATCATAGCTTCAATTGTTTCAAATAACTGTGCTGGATAATTTCTACCTTATATTGTGTATATTTCTATAGCTATTTGTGTAACGTATTTTTTTTGTATAAAAAAATCAATAAAAACATTTAAAAAAAAAAACACCACCAACAAAAGAAAACAGTAAGACTCATTTAATCAGAATTTAATATAATTAGGTATTTATTAGGTACTTATTTGGTGTATTAAAGAATGAAATTGATGTAAAATTACCAAGACTCTATTTAAATTTGTAAGTTACAACAAGTCAAAGTAAAATCTGTACAATTTCTTTCCATTTCAGTTCATTATACACTTTTATATATATTTTTCTATCACAGAAGTAGATAATCGTAGTGTTAACGCCTGGTCGGTGTGGCTCAGTGGTTGAGCATAGACCCATGCACCAAGAGGTCGCCAGTTCGATTCCCGGTCAGGGCACATGCCCAGGTTGTGGGCCCAATCCCCAGTGGGGGGCATGCAGGAGGCAGCCAATCGATGTTCTCTCTCTTCAATGTTTCTATCTCTCTCTCCCTTTCTCTCTCTCTAAAAATCAATAAAGAAAAAAAAAAAAGAAAATCATGATATAAAGGCAAACTCTCTATATTAGAATTTTGTGTCCAAAATTTTATAAGTAAGAGAACTTGAGCAAATTTTTATTTCATTCCCTCTTTATTTTTTCATCTCTAGAATGGAGATCATCACAGTAGTTATTACTTTATAGAAGCGTAATCAATGCTAAGTACTATGCATAGTCCTTCGTTCATATTAAGTGTCCCATGCTTATAAATAAGTTTTATTGTTATAATAATTTCTTAAAGACATTTGGTACTATTTAAAAAAAATTGTAGATTATAAAATTAAAAAACAATATTTTTAATATATATTTTTGAAAAGAGTAGCTGAGTAATCATCTAGTCTATGTTTTTAATGTTGAGGAAGTTTTGGTTTGCATTGGTTACATGGCATATTTGGGGTCACGCAAAAACAGAAAGAGAGCAGCAACTTGATGTATCCAGATTTAGGTCCATACTGTCCATGTTAGAAAGGACACATCTGAGTTTTATGTGCTTCTGGAAGGAAGCTAATTATGTCCTTCCTCAAGATTTACAGACTCACCACTCCAATTACCTTGAGGTAGTTACCATAAAGAACAGGACATGCATGCCAATCTTTGCACCCCCCCCTTTTGTCACCATGTAGCTCCCTACTCCCAAACACTGAAATCCTTTCATGTGGAATTTGTGGTACATAACCAGGGATATTCTTTCCATGCTCAAACTCCTTGAATGTTCCTGTTCCTTCTTGCTCAGAAATGTGTTTCTCTCCTGAGTAAACTGTTCACTTACAAATCTCTCAAATGGTAATTATTTTTTCTCCCTTACTGCTTGAGCCACTAGGTGTGAAGGTGACTTTCCCATTTCTCATTGATGTTTCCAGATCATTTATATTTTTTCCTCTTTACTTTTCTACCTAGAATCTCAGTGAATCAAATTCAACACTTTCTATACAGCACTATATTAACAGTGTCATAAAATTTTTCTTAGTCATTTTACGATGTTCTTTCATCTCACCATTCCTATTCTTCCCTTTCATATAATTTTGACCTCAGCCCAAGTGAACTACTTATATGTCCATGTTCAACCTTCATATCTTTTCAGATAATTTTTGTAATAAAAAATTCAGTCAGCTGTCCATTCAATCATTCATTCAATATATCATTATCTACCTGCCCTCCTGAAGACAGCCCACAAATTACAGCATGGTCAGTTCTGATTAGGTCAGGATGATGGTAGGAATGGGGGTGGACAGTACAAGAAAACATTTTTCTACAGGTGTCTAGAGTTTAGACATAGGTTTAGGTATTCTCCTGCTGAAAATGGTAGACATTTATGATAGACAAAATAGGAATACAAACAAAGTAGAGTGTATTGCACATTCAGGAAAACATTGCAAATAAAGGTCAGAATGGCTCAAATAGATTGAATTGAGGAAAAACGTGAAGATGTATTTAGAGAAATAGGACAGAATGAACTAATAAACAACCTTATGCAACATGTTAATAAGCTTAGTTTTATCATTAGATATGTTGAGCCAGCATATTTGAATTTGACTCAGAATGATTTGAATTTCTGACAACAATAATTTGAACTCTGACAACAATGTGTAAGATGAATGAAACAAGGTTAGTAGGACACAAACTGAATCGAAAGTTTTACTGATCCAGATGAGAAACAATAGGGTCATGACTTTTATAAACTGGAAATTAGGGGTCATATATGGAAAATGCAAAGGAGGTAGGTCAGTCTTGACATGTAATGACTGACAAGGAGGGTCATGAAGGAAATTATGATTTGAGGGAGTCTGTGTGGTGCCATTCACTATGATGACAAAGGAGGAGAGCATGTTTTTGTCAGAGAAGATAGTGAGATTATTGGGTGAGGGTGATGGGAAAAGAAGAAGGAAAGCAGCAAAGCAAAGTATTCATTGTTGAAGGTTGACTTGGAAGAAAGAATCACTAACACATGTTTAGCAAATAATTTTCCAGTGCCAGTTACTTTTCTAGGATCTGAGTATGTAATATCAAAAGAACCAGAAGAGGAAATCTTGGGCAGTAGCTAGAAAGGCACACTTGCTTCAGGATGTAGATTTATTTTTCCTTTATATTCGAGGAAACAACATAAAGTTAAGCTTCAGAGAGGGAGAGAAGGAGAAACTAAAAGCATAGAATAATTGGGAAATAATAAAGGACTAAGCATTTTATCTTGGAGGTCTAATGTTGCAGGGGAAGGGGGTCTAGGGGAATCAAGAATACAGCTGGACGCATTGTCTTTAAAATATAGGAAAGATTGATTTATATAGTTTTACCACATTGATTCCCATGTTTATATGTGTTAGGACAAGTTGCTCATTTGGCATATTACTAATCACCTCATTTTTTTTAACTCTCATTGAAATACAAGGTCAAGTACTGAGAGAGATGGGGAGTGATCTTTGGTAGAATTCAGTTTTAATTACAATGGCTCTGAATTGCAATATTGCTACATATCACCCTGGATGAAACAGATGGGTGGTTAGTTAGATGCATCTGAGTTTGGGTGCTGGACAAGGAGTTATAGACATGATTCATAATGAGGGAAGGGCGTGATCAACAGGGAGATAAAGAAGTAGGGTTAGTTTTAATGTCAGTGCACTCTATTTTGCTAAGATTGTTTACCAGCTGATGAAATATGACTGTTTTTAAAAATTGATACACTGGCAAGAAGAAGTACAGTATTTGATTCACTGATATATATTCTTTTATTTTTTCCCTATAACATTGCAAGTTTCGATTTCTGACGTTCTTTACTAAATTTTTTACTGTGATATATCATTCTTACAAAATAGTGTATGAGGTGCATATATAAAAGTTAGACTAAAGGCATTTTTCATATGTTTCAATAACTATTCATTATGTTTCCATAAAATAATTATGTATATTTAATAAGATTTGTCCCTGGTACTTTATCTATTTTTTTCTCTCATAAATGTAATTTTTAAAGCATACATTTTCTTACAGATTGCTGTTTGTGCATAGAAATATATAACCTTTACACACTTATTTCTTTACCCAGCAATTGTAAAATTTCTTATGAATTATAATTAATTTGAGTATGCATACTATTAAATCATCTAGAAGTAATGAAAGTTTTCTGTCTTTCCTTTGGTCCAATACTTGTATTTCTTTTCAGGTCTTACTATGATAGAGAGTGACTTCATAGAAGTAGAGTCAAGAGCATCTTTGCTTTGCTCTTCATTTAAGAAGTATATTTCCAGGATTTCTGCTCTAGATTTGGATTTAGATTGCCTCTTGCAGATTAAGGAAGCACCTATTTTTTTTTCTGAATTTATAAGAGTTTTTGTTTGTTTTATTTTAGTTTTTGAATCATCAGTGGATGTCCAGCTGGTGTGGCTCAGTGGTTGAGCATCGCTCCATGCACCAAGAGGTCGCCTGTTTGATTCCCGGTCAGGGCACATGCCCAGGTTGTGGGCCCAAGCCCCAGTGGGAGGCATGCAGGAGGCGGCCAATCGATGTTCTTTCTCATCTATATTTCTATCTCTCTCTCCTTCTCACACTGAAATCAATAAAGGAAAAATTTTTTTAAAAAGAAAAAGAAATCATAAGTGGATATGAATATAATCCCCTCCACCCCCAGAGGGCACCTATTGAGATGATCAGCGATTTTATATTCTCTAATAAATTAACTTGGTGACTTGCAATGATCCATTTTCTAATGTAAAAACAACCTTTTATTCCTTGTATTAAACAGCACCTTGTTTTTTGGGGGCATTTTTTTTTTTAAATTTCTGATTATCTTGTGGATTTTATCTGCTTTCATCTTATTTTCAAATTAATTTCATTGCAGCATAATTATGGCCAGTTCAAACCCAATTTTAACATCTGATGAAGGTAGCTTTTGGTAGTAAATACTCGTTTTCCACATATATTTCATGTGTATTCTCCAATTATTCGGCATGCTATTCTATGAGCTTGTTCAGGCCTGTTATTTACACTGTTCAAATCATGTGTATCCTTATTGATCTGATTGTTCAATTAATTATCTAGAGAAATGTGCTAAAATCTCCCACAATATGCTGCTTTGTCATTTTTCCTTTGAAGTTCTATTTTTATCTCATCTACCTTGAGGCTATGGTAATTGCATACTATTATAGATTTTTATAGTCCCTGGTGAATTAAACTTGTTATCAGTAGGGAATAAATATGGTTATTTCCAGCAATGCTTTTGACCACAAGGTCTATTTTGTCTGACTAGTGTAGATACATGGTATCTCTTTGTTATATCTTTTTTCATTCATTGTTTTCCCAGATTTTCATGACTTTAATTTTCAAAGCCATCTCCTGTAGAGACAATACAGGTTGAAGGACTGAAGATCGAGGTGGGACTTGGGTAGCTCATGGGGTATGTGTAGTAGCCACAGGGCTATAGGTGGTGGCCCCCGTCACAGGGCAGGCTAGCCATGCCCAGTGCAAATTCCATGGTGACAGAAACCAGCTGATTTCTAAAAGCTGAGTTGAAAGTTTTGAATTTCTGAGCTAATAATAAGCAATTTGCTGGACAAAGTAGAGTGGCTGCATGCAGGACTTATGGATGAAGGCGACGTGCTTATTTAAGAGCTGTGGCTCATACCCGGCCTGTGTGCCTCAGTGGACTGAGTGTAGTCCCATGGACGGAGAGGTCCTGGTTAGATTCTGGGTCAGGGCACATGCCCAGGCTGCAGGCTCGATCTCAGGATGGGGGCATGCCGGAGGCAGCTGATCGGTGTTTTTCTCTCACATTGGTGTTTCTATCTTCTCTCCCCTTCTCTCTCTCTAAAAAATCAATAAAAACATATATTTTTTAAAAAGAGCTGTGGTTCACATTAAAAGGAGAACATTGTCTAGACATAAATACCCACAGACTGTTGAGGAACTTTCAGATTTAGCCACAATAAAAGCCCTAGGTTTCACTCTGGACGGAGACTCATCGCCTGTGGACCTTGGCTGTTTGTGGCTGAGATCATTTTAAGGGAGAGTTTACAGAGTCTAGCAGAGATAAACCACCCTCAAGAAGATAATTACCCAGAAAGTTGTGTGTAAAAGTAAATAGAAAGCTGTTTCTTTTGCCTGGCTATGCTAATGCTTGGAGCAGAAATGCCCTGGATGTCCTTGATGAATACACAATTAGTTAGGCTGTCTTTAGTTGTGATAAATCGAATATTCATTTCACAGAAAGTCTTATTCCATGTCTTTAAATCTTATACAACTCATGTCAGCTCTTTGCCATAGATTAGAAACGAAACATCTTTAGAACTATCATGGACTGATTGTGTTCCTCCAAAATTCATGTTGAAGCACTAACTCCCAATGTGATGGTATTTGGAGGTAAGACCTTTGGAAGAGATAATTAAGAGTGCATGAGGTCATAAGGGCAAGGGCAGGACCCTAATCAAATAATTACTGGTGCCCTCTGTAATGAGTGAGAGGCACCAAGATGCACAATCATAGAAAAAGGCCATGTGCAGACAGAGGGAGAAGACAGCTATCTGCAAAACAAGGAGAGGAGCCTCAGAAGGAACCAAACCTGCTGACACTTTGATTTTGGACTTCTAGCCTCCAGAACTGTGGAAAAAGAAATTTCTGTGGTTTAAGCCACCAGGATTCAGCTCTAGCAAACTAATACAGAAACTTAATGTATTCAGAGCGCTAATTGAAGAAAAAATGTACTGCTATTATCATTTTCGGCTGCCCCTGATGAGCCTTACAGGAAAAACAGGCTGACAGTCCCATATTGTGCAATGGCTTGCATACATACATGCGCATTGCTTTGATACTGCCATTGTCTACAAAAGAATAAGAAGCCTACCTAAATTCATGTTATGTTGTCTTCAATATTAACTTGGGTCTTTGTGAAGATTCCCAATGACTTTTCTTATATTGATGGGATTTGATTCCAAGATGTTTCTGTGGGTGCCCAATGAAACTAAAGACTAAAGCTATGAATGTGGCCAGCAAACAGTATACAAGTACAAAAGTTCAAGCCTTCTCTAGGAATCTTGTTTAGTGGCCAATGAGGCAAGAAGAAATAAAGCAAATGTTATTGATATAATATTTTTAAAGTCTTCTGATGGAGAAAGACTCTCCCAACAAAAATAAATGAATAAATAAATAAACATATAAGCAGAGAAATAAATAAAGTATCTTTATATAGGCAACTTAAAGAATTCCAAACCAATGGGTTTTGCACACCAACCATCTTTTCTAAGGCTGCCTAAGGTGAGCTCAGTGTATCTTGATGCTATTCCAACTTTATTGAGAGAATACTTGGCCCCATTCCATCATACTTTAATATCAATCATATCTTTAGATTTGTCAGGTTTGAAATTTTTCTTCCTTTATTCTCCTTCATTCTCAGCAATATTGGTGTCCTATGGTTTTGAATAACTCCACCTCTTACTAAAGAGCCAACAGTACACCTGTCACAACTATCACCCCCAAGTGAGCATTTCTCATGTTCATCCAGCAGCAAAGGAAGTCATATTCTTGACATAATCTCATTGAACTAAAAAGGATTCACTGGACTTTAGAAATTAACCAGTGCTGCTTTTTGTTGGACTTCGGATGCGTGGAACCTGTTCTATTGGCAGTTACTATGATACTACATTTTAAAAAGGATTTTAATTCTATGTGTTCCTTGATGGATTCTACAAATTTGTTTTAATATGTTTGTGGTAATGTTCAACAATACCATTATTAAATATTAAAGCAATATTTTCTAAGAAAGTGTAGCTAACAAGTCCAGAAAAATAATTGTTATACCTTTTTAAAAATTGACGTGAGAGCTCTTTTGCCTGTTCAGATATACTCTCCATTCTTTTCCTTCCACAATCCATCTTGAGAAGATGATCATTGCAAAGTCCATTAGCAGGTTCCTTTAAACACTGGTTTCTAGATAAATCAATCAGTGGGGAACCCCAGTAGATCATAGCAGGATGAGGAGAACAAAGTCAACATGTTTACTCACTTGGCTTCCTCCTTTTTGGAGTGGGGGGTATCATAATGAATTCATTTATTTTTTCATTTTTTTATTAATTTGTTTTTGTTACAGATGTTTCTCCATTTTCCCCCATTGACATCCTCCTCCCCATTCCCCCTGCCCCATCCCCAGCTTTGTTGTCTATGTCCGTTGGTCATGCATACATGCATATAAGTTCTGTGGTTTATCTCTCCCCCCCAAACCCCCTCCTCTGAGGTTTGTCAGTCTGTACCCCACCTCTACATCTCTGGGTCAGTTTTGTTCATCAGTTTGTTTAGTTCATTATATTCCACAAATAAGTGAGATTATGTGGTATTTGTCTTTCTCTGCTTGGCTTGTTTCGCTTAGCATAATACTCTTGGCTTCCTCCTTGAAAGATCATCTTGAGCTTCCCTCAACAGCTCTGTGCTTGAACTAACTGATTCCATTCCTAGAGCTTTGGACCTAGAGGTAATATTAGTTCCAGTGATTTTCACTCCAAGCAATTCTACTATTCTTTGTGTTTCTCCTCTGCTAATATGAACTTTTGTAAATGCTCCCATTATAAATAAACCCTCCTGAAATTCTCATATGTTGAGACACCATCTGTGTTCTGTGTGAAACTTTACTGATAAAATTGGAAAGATTATGACACTTACATTAACTGTGATTTCTGATATATTTAGTTTTGTTTCTACTATTTTATTAGGTGTTTGCCATTGCCCGCTTTCTCTTCTTTCTTATCTTTTGCTTTTACAAATTGGGGTTTCTCCTTTTTTTCATTCTATTTATACTTCCTACTTTTTTGGAAGTTAGATACCCTTAACATGATATTGTTTTATAACCCTAGCCATTTTAATATAAATACTTAATTAGAGGAATTTTAAAATTACCAACATTTTTACTCACTTTGTTGATAGTACAAGTAACTTAGAATAATTGAATTTTCTGCTCCTTGAAAACTAATATTCAATTATTGTCCAGCATTTTGATCTATGTTTCTCCCCTCCCTCACAAATGATATTATGATTTTAGTTTTATATTGTCATTTCTTGGGTACTTCTACTGTTATATGTACCATTATTATTATGTTCACCATTCCATTTGCATATCAGATCTCCCATCTGGAAGCATTTTTCATGTGCCCAAAGGATAAAATTTAAGATTTTCCTTTAGTACCTTAAACTCTATTTTTGTTTTCTGAAAATATTTATTTTTGCCTCATCCATAAAACATCATTTTGTTGTTTATAGAAGCCTAGGTAGAAAATTTATTCTCCCTTAGCTTGCTGAAATATTATCCCTCTGTGTTCTGGCCTCCATTACTGCAGTTGAAAGATTATCAATCAGGTTGTCATTCACTTGTAAATATTCCACCTTTATTTTATGCTAACTTTTAAAATCTTTTTTTTTCTTGGTCCTCTGTAGGTCCCCTGAAATATATATATAGTTCTGTGGGTTTATTATATTTTTACTATCCTGCTTGATATTTGTTGGATTTCCTGGATCTAACAAACTGGTTGCTTCAACAATTCACATGAATGAATACTTCTTTGACAGTCTGTGCATTATCCCATTCTGGAACATCAATTAGGCAAACATTCTTCCTCTATCTTCCATGTTTAATAGTCTTTTTTGCATAGCTCCATTTATTTTGTCTTTTTCTGCTACTTTTTGGGTCATTTATTTGGATCTAACTTTCAGATTTCCAAGTCTGTCTAAAAGTGTATGTTAATTAATTTATTATCTGATATTTGTATAATTATTTTAACCATTGCAAGTATTTCAAGTATTTTTTTTTAATTCTCACCTGAGGGTGTTTTTTATTGTTTGTTTCTTTGTTTGTTTGTTTTTTTAGAGAGAGAGGAAGGAAGCGAGAGAGAAAAAACATTTATGTAAGAGAAACATGGATCGATTGTCTCCCATAGGTGCCAGAACCGGGGATCAAACCCTCAACCTAGGTGTGTACCTTGACTAGGAATTGAACCCACAACCTTTTTAGTGTACAAGATGAAGCTCCTACTGAATAAGCCACCCAGCCAGGGCAACCACTGTAACTTTTATTTCTAGGGTTTTTCTGACAATTTTAAAAAAGTGATCAATTATTTTTTGGTCTTTCTTTATAATATTTCATCTTCTGTTTTATTACTTCTGAACTTAAGTATCCCAGAAGCAGAAAATTTTATTGTGTTCAAGTTTTAATTTACCATTATTTTTCTCCAATTCGTTCATCTCCTCTTGTGTTCTCCAGCATATGTAATTGTCTCTCTGTCTATATAACTTCCTAACCGAAATCTAGGATTTCACCCTTATCTTTCACTTTTACTTCTCTCTAAGACCCAATCAATTCTGAGTTTTTAATATTATTTGAGCTTGTCTAATTCTCTCCAGACCTACTGACAGTTTTACTTCTTTTTCATTCAATTTTGATAGTTTCTATTTCTTTTCCTTTCTTTTTTGATTACTTGATCTGGATTGGGCTTTCAGTACTATGTTGAATAAAAGTGGTGAGCGTGGGCATCCTGGCTGTTCCTGATCTCAGAGAAAAAGGTTTCAGTGTTTTATGGCTGTGTATGTTGTTAGCTGTGGCTTGTCTCATATAGTCTTTATGAAGTTGAGGTACGTTTCCTTTATACACAGTTTAAGACTTTTTATCATAACATAATGTTGAATTTTATCAAAGGCTTTTTCTGTATCTATTGAGATGATCATATGCTTTTTATCGTTCATTTTATGAATGTGGTGCATCACATTCAATGATTTACAGATGCTGGACTATCTTTGCATGTCTGGAATAAATCCCATTTTGCCATGTGTTTTTTGTTTGTTTTGTTTTTATTCCTTTACTGTATTATTAAACTTGATTTGCTGGTATTTTGTTAAGGTTTTTGCATCTATGTTCACCAAACATATGAGCTTATACATTTCTTTTCCTGTAATATCTTTGCTTCAGTTTTTATCAGGGAATGCTGGCCTTATAAAATGAGTTTGTAACTATTTCCTCCTCTTCCATGTTTTTGGAAGAGTTAGTAAAAGATTGGTATTAATTCTTTAACTGTTGGGTAGAATTTACCAGTAAAGCCTCTGGTCCTGGGCTCCAAATATAAACATATTTGGAAATTTGGATTAATGATTCAGTTTGTTTACTTGATTTTGATTTGTTCAAGTTTTCTCTATTTTTACAATTCACTTTTAGTAGGTTGTGCGTTTCATCTGGGTTATCAGATTTGTTGGCCTAGAACTCTGTTCTCTTGCCTACATATTTTATCAGTGAGATTGTTCTAAGATGTAAACCTTTTCATGTCAGTCACGTGTTTGAAATCTTCTATACCAATTAGCATGCTTTATTGAGATGTTTCATAACGTCACAAGTATTGTAGTTATATGATTTTTACACTCAGACTTCCAGCTTTATTCATAATAAACTATTCATTCCTCTTCTGGGAAACGTGCATGGTCTTCACTCTTCCTGGATGCGTGCTTCTCCCACTCCATGCAAACCTGTGCGCTCACTCTGTTAGGCTAGTTCACGTAAGTCAACAACTTTGCAAGATCATCTCTGATCTTACAGATGTTGGCTATGCTAGGTGCTTTTCCTACAAATTATGAAAACATTACATACTTTGCCTGTCATTATCCTTTTCTACATTTTTGTTTGTTTATTTGTTTTGGCTGCTTACTTATTCTACTGCTGTTCCTACTATATTCTGAGCTCCCAAGAACAGTAATAAAATAGTTATATTTTACATGGGTTGGCCACTCTAAGAGATAAAAAATAGTTAAGTTAATCTGGAATCCATGTAGTTTGCTGAAGAATTTAGGGGTTTGTTATAAAAAAAATCAGCCTCTAGATATATTTACTCTTTTTGTAGCTATCTTTACAAGAAACTGATGAATCAAGTCAAAATTGAGCTACCTGAGTTTGCTTCCAAGCAGAGGAAAATAGGAATAAGGTGTACTAAATAATGCAACTTGAGATGCTATTTGTCACCCTCTGTCAGCCTTGCTTGACCTGAGCACTTCATGTATTTGTGTAAAAACAGCCCTTTTGAATTGTTTTTCTCTACCGTTTTGTGAAAGTAAAGAATGTGGTCTACTTCAGAGAATGCTGCACCTGTATCTTACCCCTTGACACATAATCTAAATTGCTAGTGTAAACACTGGTGTCACCTCAAAGTTTCCATTCCCCCCCCAATGGCTGTCTAGCCTTCACATTTTGTGCTGAGAAAAATTAAGAGATGGCTAAACTGATAGCTTTATTTTTAGATGTGGGGGAAATGTCACTTATAAAATTAAGTTTAAGGGGAGGAAATGTGAATTTAACTCACAGATAATTGGTTAAAATATATCCTAGCTTGTTTCTGTTCAGTCTGACCATCATGTCATTCTAAGTACTCTTGAGTAGAGGTAAAATATAACTTAGCAATGTAGATGGAAAAGAAGGGAGCTTCTATTTGCAAAAGCAATGAATCTGTTTTCATCTTCTCTCTTTTAAATATAACACTAAAATTCTGTAGAGAGACTTGTGTTAAATATGATGTTCTAAAAATAATTATAATAACCAAAGAGATAAAAGTATAAACAGTAGAAAAAATATTGCATAGGTACTGGGACCCAGAGCAAGGTGTCTCCAAACGTCATAGACTTTGAAACACCTCTGTTATATATAATGTGGGAAGTCATAGTCTTATATAAAAACTAAGATGCCAACTTTCATTTTAATAGAGGCACAGAAATAGAGAAGATAACAGATAAACTGTAACAAAGTTCTAACATCTTACCAGTGACTCCAGTTGGCCATTTGGGTCAGAAGCCAGTTGACAAAGGAGTATGGTGAACACATTATGCAAGTAAAAGGTGAGATGTGGATTTGAAAGCAAACAAAAATGACATTCCATGATACGTCCACATATATTTATACACTCTATAGGTCAGTAAAAGTAGGTTTTAATATACAAATTTTGGGAGGGACAGAAACATTCAGGCTACAGTATTATTTCATCAGTTTCTTGTAAAGATAGAATAGGACATTTAAAAATTTTAGTACACTTACTGGGACATACTAGATGTTTAATAAAAGTATAGGATTGGGGCCCGGCTGGTGTGGTTCAGTGGTTGTGTGTCGACCCATGCACCAAAAGGTTGCTGGTTCGATTTCCAGTTAGGGCACATGCCCAGGTTGTGGGCCCGATCCCCAGTGGGTAACATGCAGGAGGCGGCCAACCAATGTTCTTTCTCTCTTATTGATGTTTCTATCTCTTTCTCTCTCTCGCTTCCTCTCTCTCTAAAAATCAATAAAATAAAAAAGAAAAACATTTTTAAAAAATTTTTATCTGATTAATCCCTGAGCGTGTAAGAGGGTGAGAGGTGGGGGGGGGGGGCAGAGATATGTGAAATAGAGAATTCTCCCTAATGCAAGAACATTGCAATAATTGCCATTCTACAAAATTTATTTTAATATTATTCAAGAAAGCATTTTGCCATGAGGAGGTAGATATGCTGTTGACATTTTAAGGAATGCATAGCAGTGTATACCTATGGATTCTGATATGCATAATTAATATAATTTAACAGTCTCACTTATATTTTACTGTTGGTGAAAAAGACTAAACTGCTTCAAAATTTAGTCATAAAATCGAGGCTAACAGAGGAATGTCATCCCATCTGCAGTAGTCTCCCTGACAAGTAATTGCTTTGTGTTGACCAAGCAGTTTTTCTAACAGTGTTCTTGCTGTAGTGCCTGTCAAAGGCCCATCATCCTTCTCTATAATAAACTCAATTTTCCAGAAGCCTATGCATTGGTCGGACAAATAAACAGTGGCATGACATTTTTCTTGCAGAATGTGGTCTTGTTCTGAGAGCAATTTTCCTTGTATAATTTCTATTTGAAAATCCATTCATTTGTGACAGCAGTGTAAAGAGAACATTAATTTTAGTAGTTTGGGGATTGTTTTCCTTAGTGAGCAATGCAACATTGTCTGTGACAGTGGGGAAGTGGAATGACCGGCCGGCAGCCTCTCAGGAAGACATGAGAAGTGGGCTTCTTGCAACTTTGATGTGGCTAGTTGGAGATCCCATGTATCAAAAATTGAATGTGGTCCAGCCGGTATGGCTCAGTGGTTGAGCATCGACCCATGCACCAAGAGGTTGCCAGTTCGATTCCCAGACAGGACACATGCCCAGGTTGTGGGTCCATCCCCAGTGGGGGGCATACAGGAGGCGGCCAATCGATGTTCTCTCTCCATCGATATTTCTATCTCTCTCTTCTTCTCCCTTCCTCTCTCTGTAAAATCAATAAAGAAAAAAAATGAATATGTTTTAGAAATAACACTGCACTGCCATAGTAGGAACAGTAACCTTTATAAAGAGCTGAACCTTCTCCGTGTAGTGGGCTACTTCCTTTAAAGTATTGGACTTGCCAGTTGGAATTCGAGTACTTAGAAAGATTGGAAATGGTGGATACAGTTGGATGTTTCTGATCTCTTAATTTTATTACACTTTCCTTCTAAATGCAGCTGTACAGAGAGGTGTTTCTGCAGGAATGGATTTCCAGGAACCAGAAGACTGTGCTGCATAACGAACAGTATCTCCAGCGGCCTGTGCCAGCCGTCATTATTAAACTATCGGTTCCTAGGATCCGACCTAAGGATGCTCTCTAAGTGATGGAGCCTGTTTTTTTTGTGTTTTTTTTTTTTTAATGGAGTTTTTTTTATGTTATTTATAATAGGGTGATTTGGGGGAATACCAGTAGAATGTTTAAATACATATGTTCTGCTGGAAAAAAAAATTGTGCATGAATGCCATTTCTATAACATACTCCTCACTGATCTCAGGAAGTATTTTCTTTCTTAATCTCAATTTCTTTTGTAAAAAGGAGCTATCCAGCAAATTTTCCATTGCATTATACTTTTGAAGAAGCTGGTTTTGACACAAGATCCCAACATATTTTAGTTTCAAAACTTCAGGAGCACACAAAGTTGTCCTCAATTTCTTGAAAAACTAGACATTCCATAAAATATACTTGAGAACTCTCCTTAGCACTGTAAATAAAGGAATGGTTGAAGGTCAAGCTGAAGTCACAGATCCAATTTTTATAAGCAGGTTTAAATTGTCACACTCTACTTTTAGCAAGATATGTTGTGTCATTATTTTTCTACAATAAATTATATTTGGATTGAAGCTACATATACCAAAGTTTCCATCAATTTTTTTAAGGTGTTCTCCTCCTTTTTCATGCTTTATCCAAGCCTAAGGATTAAATGATTCAGGACAAATGGGAAGCTTCCTGATACACCACCCTTGGTATAAAGAGCTACATTGTTATAGCATCTTGTCCAACCCAGAGAGCTCATTGTGATAGATAGAAAAATGCTCCTGTCCAAAGATGTTTACATTCTGCTCCCAGGACCTATGACTATATTCTGTTACATTTCGAGAGGGAATTAAGGGTGCACGTGAAGTTTCTAATCAACTAATTTTAAAACATTATTATCCTGGATTATCCAGGTGGGCCCAATGTAATCATAAGAAACCTTTAAATGTGGAATAGGGAGGCAGAAAAGCTAGTGATGGAATCACAGAGAGATAGATTGGAAGATGTTATGTGCTGACTTTGAAGATGGAAGAAGGAGCCATGGGCTAGGGAATGCAGGCAGCCTCCAGAAGCTGGACAAGGCCCTGGGTCACACAGCTCCTCAATATAAAACTTTCTGTGATGGTCAGCAGCGCATTCAGACTTGTATAGACTGAATTCCAAGGTAATTGATAAGGTGAAACTGAGGAATCCGACCCTTTATTGTCTTGGTAACTACACTGTAAAATGAACCATTACATCTACCTCAGGAATTGTTGTGAGGCTTGAAAACTAGAGAAATAAATATAAACTGTTTAGAATACGATTTTATTACTATGACCTATTATTGGTATTAATTTCTCTTATTTCCCCCATTTTAGCGTGAAAAACTTGAGGCTCACAGAGATTAAGTACTCGAAGTTACATGCACTAGAAAGTGGTTTCTGCAAATACTAGAGAAAGCCGAAGTTTGTGTGCACATGAAAGTCACACTGATCAAATTAATTTAATTGGTATAATAAATGTTGGTATAGTGTTTGGTCAATACAGTCCCAGAAATCAGGACAATGAATCTACATATAGCATGTTACATATCTTGCTTTTACAGCTTGTGTTTCTGTAAAGCAAATGAGTTCCTGCCAGACTGCTCTCTCAAGAACTCATGACATTGTAATCCTGAAGTTACATTGGTTCTTGGGTGATATTTCCCAGAAAATTGCAGTTTTATGCAATTAAGTAACAACAAATTAACAAAAAGTAAAGTACACAGCTAAACATAGCAAACCTTGGAGGATTATGAATTCATGATCTATCTATCTATCATCTATCTATCTGTACCAGCTCCGTATCTGTATATAGATAGAGCAGTCTATATATAGATACAGACCTGGTATACAGGACTGTTTAAACTTGTCTAGTGCAGCCCTCTGATAACAGGTGGAAATGTTTATGTTATGCTTTTCCCTTTATGAATGAGACAAACACGCAGTGTTCATTTCCAACTGCATTACATTTATGCAAAGCCTGCGATTGCCCACCTCTGCACACAGTTTCTGTCTTTGATATCCCTCCAACTTCGTTTCTACAACTAAGTAACCTCAATTTTTCTTTCTTATGCTTTTCCTCACACCCTTTCTTTTAAACTAACTTCACAATTTAAATGTGAAGTCTCATATTTATTGCCCCATGTATTTATGTATTTGAACCAAACATGTATTTTAACCTATTTTACGTATGGGTGCGTTATTTTTCACCGAGGAATAGGGAGGAAATCATAAACTTTGGTTCTGGTAGTGGGATTCATGATATTGCAAAGACATCCATGGCAATTGCAAAGCCATTTTCTAATGCATCAGTCGGTTACATCAGATCTGCTGGCATTTTATTTCATTCCTTTTCAAAGAGATGAGGCAGCACTAAATGGCAGGTGTACCATTTGCTATGAAAAGACTGTGTTCAAATATGTTTTAAAATCTATGGTAAACACTCCTTGTGAAAAGGGTTTGTTTAAAAGTATATACGTTTCTGAAAACTGTATGCAGACTTCTCTGCCTTAGATATAAAGTCAGGTATGCAAAAGAAAGATTGGTTATCATTCCATAGCCAGGACTGTCCTTGATCTTACATGAAGTCACTGTCCCATTTCATTAGTCACATTTCTGCTGGGAACTGAAAAAAAAAAAAAAAGCTGTTGCTCATAGGCCTACTCTACTCATGGTCACTTGAAGTCCCCCAAATCCTAAATCCACAGTTGTCAAATATTTTTCTGTGAAGCCACTCGGTTTCCAGTCACAGTTCACATAGGACGTCACTTGCAGAAATGAGGACATGCAAATAGACTCACACTGCCACTTCAACCAGTATATCTACTTCTACCTACACTTCTGAGAAGTCTCATTGTTAGATTTCAATTATGAATGAGGAAAAGAAGAAAGCAACTGACCTATGATTTCAAATTAGAATTAAACATGCAAAATTACCCACACATTGGGTGCCCACTTATTTCAGGTCTTAATTTAAACTGAAATCTCTGTATGTTCTATAACTTTTGATAACCCCCCTAACCCCCCTCCCCGCTATATTTATTATTACGAAACGTGTTTGCCTTTTCTATGAATATTTTCATAAAGTTTGTGTTATTTTTCACCCAACATTTTCTTCTTTCTAACCCAGTGTATCATAAGAATGACTTACATGCTTCCTTTGAAGCCTCTAGAGGTCAAATAGCTCGTTGTCTTTTTGTCTTTCTGCTCCCTTCCAAATTTTTCAATAATGCTTTTGGAGCCCTTACTGAATTATTTTCTATAGTATGTTATAATGTGCCTATTAATTGACCTTTTTTTTTTGTTCTGCAACATCATTGCAAGAAGATGATTTTGGATATTCGTCATGGATTAAGCTCCACTTTGCATCAGTGCCTTGGCTCTGGTGGAGTGGAACGTGAGAATGTCTAATATATAATTGTGAGTAGGAAGCCAAACTTCCTACTCCCTGTTATTGGAATATGTATATTGAAAACATCAAAGCATATTTGGGGTCACTTCAGTTCTTGAGAAGGATACTGGAGTAATTAATAGAAAGTCTCAGTCATGGGGTAGTCAATGGGATTTTGGAAATTATCTAAATAAATATACACTACAGGTGTCTAGGCCAAAGCAAGCTATAAGAAAAGGTCAATGACAAACCCCCCCCCCCCAAAAAAAGTCTCAAAAATAAAGTAATAATCCATTTTTCAGCCACTTATCAGAACTCAGAAAAAAAATCTGCATTATATTAATAGCTAGAGTAACTTGATTCTGATTACAGATCTTTACAAATTTCTCTTTTTGATGCTGAAAAGTGAGACAAGGCCAAATCCTGCAAATGAAGTTCTAATGGGATAGCTGAAAAGTGGCCTGTGATGGAAACATTGCCCTCTGTGTACCTCGTTGGCAATTCAAGAAATGTTTTTATCAAAGTCATAATTAATGAACTTAAAATACTAATGGTCTCACCATCAGGATCACTAGGAGAAATAAAGTGTTCAGCTAAAGAATCTGCCAGAAAGACATGGAAGAGAATGACATATATTTTGGTCATTTCAGATTGTGCCTTCTTGTAAGATGGCGGTTTCTTTTTTTCATTTTTCTTTTCTTCCTTCCTTCCTTCCTTCCTTCCTTCCTCCCTCCCTCCCTCCCTCCCTCCCTCCCTCCCTCCCTCCCTCCCTCCCTCCCTCCTTCCTTCCTTCCTTCCTTCCTTCCTTCCTTCCTTCCTTCCTTCCTTCCTTCCTTCCTTCCTTCCTTCCTTCTTTCCTTCCTTCCTTCTTTAAAGCAAATTAGTCACTAAACCACCCAAAATATACTGAATAATTATTGAGTGCAAATTAAGTGTAATCAATAGCTCCAAATCTGAAATACAACATCAATGATGAAGCAGTCTAAAAGTTTAAAAAGAATTAGGATCTGTTGCACATCTTTTTGAACATGTTAGAGATATCTGGGTGGATATTTATAGAAATGTCAACAGTTCTTACTTATTTCAGGAAGTAATATAAAATGACAAGACAAACTTGTCACCAAAGAGGTCATTTACATTGAATATATCATTTAAAAGGAAGGAAGGAAGGAAGGAAGGAAGGAAGGAAGGAAGGAAGGAAGGAAGGAAGGAAGGAAGGGAGGGAGGGAGGGAGGGAGGGAGGGAGGGAGGGAGGGAGGGAGGGAGGGAGGGAAGAGGGAAAAGAGAAAGAAAGAAAGAAAGAAAGAAAGAAAGAAAGAAAGAAAGAAAGAAAGAAAGAAAGAAAGAAAGAAAGAAAGAAAGAAAGAAAGAAAGAAAGGGAGAAAGAGAAGGAAGGAAGGAAGGAAGGAAGGAAGGAAGGAAGGAAGGAAGGAAGGAAGGAAGGAAGGAAGGAAGGGAGGGAGGGAGGGAGGGAGGGAGGGAGGGAGGGAGGGAGGAAAGAAAAGAAGACTGAGTTTTTTTAGCTGGGCAATGTGAGAGAATGATAGCAGAAAACTAAACAACTAGCCAGCTGATGATAAGTTGAATGGGGTACTTGAAATTGTCATAAACAAAAGTGACATTCAGAGAGCATGTAGAAACCAGATTTCAAATAACATATTAACTTTCTGAAAGGATGGAACCTGACCTGCCATCCAAATATTAATATAAAGCCTTCAGAAATGAGGAAACTGTTTATCAAACAATGTCCTGCCGCAGCCCATGAGGTGAAGAGGTGAAGGACTGGAGCTGCCAATGGCGACAAGAGGTAACATATCCAACTTTGAATCGCAGGCCTAGACATGGATAATGGCACTGTCAATAACGTAATTTTCTCAGTCATCCCCAGAAAGTTTAGCTTTTTTATTTACCACTACATGGAACCACTTTTAATGGAAATGAGCCAATGTTTTATGATGAATTACTATGATCACCTGTATTGGCCATTAGACTAGAATGTTATAGGCATCAAGAATACTTGAAACAACTAAAGTCAACAAAATCAAGAGACTGTTGTTACAACCATTATGTGGAATTATAACACTAAAACTTAACTCCATTAATAGGCAATGTATAAACAACATGAGATTAGAGTCTTGGAAAATGGTGTTTTTAATGCCATTAACATGATCCGTAATATGGCTGTAAGTATATTGCTTCCTCAGAAAAGACCTGATACATTCTTTGTTATCTACCAACTAAGACTTTCTCTTGAATATAATCTGATAAAAATAATAATAGCTAACAATTCTGGATATTTTACATGTATTAACTATTTACTCATTCAATCTTCTTAGAAATCTTAACAAGTAGTCCTGGCCAGTTTGGTTCAGTGGTTAGAGCATCAGCCTGCAGACCGAAGGGTTGCAGGTTTGATTCTCAGTAAAGGGCACATACCTGGTTTGCAGGTTTGATTCCCCAGCCCCAGTCAGGGTTGTGCCACAGGCAACCAATCGATGTGTTTCTCTCTCTCTGTCTCCCTCCCTCCCTTGAATTATTCTTAGGTGAACATTGTAAACAAAATAAAAAATAAAAACAAAACCTTAGCAGGTAAGTATGATTATTTCCCCCTATTAAGCTGAAGTATACAGAGATTAAGAAACTTTCCATGTCTATACACAGGAGTTGAATGGCATTGAATGGCAGGAACTCATTGTAAACCCAGGAATTCTGATTCTAGCATTAGCAAATCTAACCAATACAGTAATGTAGACTCTGTCTTGGACGAGATGTAAGACTGCTTAGAAAACAACAAGTAACTATATAAGCCCAATGGTTTCTTTTTCAGGAACTTCTTTTCTACCATTAATAAGCAAGTAGTAATGGTTTGGCCAGATGCATACTTTTATGTGATGCTTTATGGTATGGTATGAAAAAGAAACTGACTTGAAATAAACAAAGCAAAAATAACAGATCATTTTAAGATGTGCATTAGCAGCTGCTTATTAAAAACATCTAGGAATATCTCATTTTCACTACAGGAAATGAGGAATATAGACAATTTTCAGAGGACAGAACGAGAATATATGAAACAGTCAGAAACTCATTGACTTCTCTGTGACCACCTAATTTATTCCTTTCCCTTCAGACATGGTTTCTTGATTTCTGGGTCCACATGGTATTCAGAATATGACCCATCTAGAGCCCAATTATACATTAATGTTTCATAGTCTCTAAGTCTAGAATATCTTATATTTAATTTTTAATACTAAGAACAAAAATGCTGCTGTTGCCAATTGAGTCTACCCCTATCCAAACAACTGTGGCCAAAGAATTGAGTCACACAAAATACATGAACAATTGCAGGTTTATTTTTTAGGAATTCAAAACAGTCCATATGCTGCCTATAACAAGATGGAAATATTTATATGATAATGGTGGGCAGAACTCAGTGAAAGGCAGCGTGGTTATTTTTTCCCGATGCTAACTCTTTCTCATTTTAGGTAGACATTTTCTTATACAATGAAGTCTTTCTTATTCATTGGTTACATTCTCAGACCAACTCATAAAATGTCAATATACAGAAATAGTAATATAATTTTAAAAAGGAATAAGAAATTTGGCCATGACCATGTGGTATTACAGACTGATGTTCCTAAACCCTAATTTTATCTTCACATATTTCCTACCCGTGAATCTGCTGACTTTGTTCCTTTTTAATATTAATAATGCATGGCCTTTGTTTGGGGATTATGGTATTAAAGCTCCTTTAAGAAGCTAAAAATGATTTTTACTCATTTATGCAGAGCTGTAGATGGTATAGACCAGGTGCATCTAAACGGCATTAGAAGGGCAAGGGGATAGAACAGAGCAGTTTCAAAGGAAAACAGGTAACGCACGGAAGTACCAAGGTATTGACCCACTTCATTCAATCTATTTCACCCTCCTCATTTCAGAGGTTTGGGGGCTCACATTAATTTGATGCATTTTGGTATCCATCTGCCTGTCAGTCCAAAATGCCTTTCAAACACTCTGCTGGATGCCAGAGAATCCATTGCAGAAAATAGAAATTTTTCAGGAATGACTTGTAGAGGCTCATTAACAAGAAACACTTGATTTAGAAGGACCTTGCTACTCATCTTTCTCTCTCTTAGTTCACAGCCTCATTCCCACATCTTTATTCTTCCCATTGCCATCCATTTCAGTGCCAGAGCAGGTTGTGCGTTGAGAGTTGTGTGCTTTGGAGAAGGGGGCACACTGAGAAAGAGGAAAGGCATTCATTCGTTCAGCTGTCAGTGGAAATGAGAGGGTGGATTTGTGGGGGAAAGGAGTTCCCTTAGGAAATACATGTGGAATGTGGTATTAATCCTTTTAAATGCGCTATTGTGAAGAAACACAGAATTGTAGTTCTTCCAACCTTCTGGGTACATGTAAGGTCAAGCCCTGCTGGTAAGGGGCAGGTTTGGGTTCAGTTAGGTACTTGTGTATCAGAATGAACCAAACTATCTGTGAAAATAGAATTATAGATGTGAGTTAATGCTCACCTGATACTTTAATAAATCAACCAGAGACAAAGCTAGACTCCAAAGAGAGAAGCATTTCTTGACTCATTGACTATAATCCTCAAAGAAGCACTATGCACTTAACTGCAAAGGGTTCTTGTAATCTTGAGAGACTAGCTGGTGGCTCTAATTTTCATCTTACATTATTCATTTCAATAATTTAATTGAAAATATCAAGAGATAAAAATTAGTTAGAAAAATAAAACTGAATAGCAAATAAATTATCAAAATCAGATCAATAATATGCAAGCTACAAAGTCAAGAATACTGAAGAGTTATAGTCGTATAACACATTTACCATAATAAGAAAAATATCTTAATTAAGCATGTGTGGCCAACAGCTAGAGGCTAGTTTTTATTTTTAATAAAGGTATGTGAATGTGTATAAGCACATACAAATGTAATAATTACATATTTTTCAATTCAACAGAATGATGGAGATAAAATTCACAGTTTTGACAATAACTTCTTATCTACATCATAATTTCATAAGTTTTCCATCTTCTTAACTTAGTAGTTCCGGTCAATTAACATTCACTGTTTCCTCTGAAGGGATGGCACCAGTGTCTGGTTCCAGCGATAGAAGTAATATAGTGTAAGTGTATTATTATCTCTAACCCCCAACCCTTTGAAATATCTGTGTTTGTGTGTGTGTGTGGGGGGGGTGGATGTATAGAGAAAAGAAAATATTAAGAACATTAAGTAAATTTTAAAAAAATAGATGGTAGGATTTAAAAATCCAAAGAGAATTATCACTTAAATAGAATATTAGATTAGACACTAGATAGTATACATCTTCACCACGTCAACCTATATTTTCAGCTTGTTTTGTTACCTGTACACAATTATTAATTTCAGATTTTAACCTTTGAATGTGAAATGGAGAAAAAGAGATTATACTTTATAGTGGGAGATTTAGAAATGATACCGTAAAAGAAATAGTGTTTAGAAATGATTTTGAAGTAAGGTTATTTCAGATAGATATACCTTTAAAATAACTTAAAAACAAACATTAAAAGGGTCAAACTAACTTGTAAGTAACTTAATTGAATACCAGAAATAAAATATAAACTCTTCAAAGAAATACAACAGAAGTCAAATCTCAGTATATACTATTATTAACATGAATGTAATGATTTAATAAAGTTTATTGTAAATCTTAAAACAACCATGAAAATATTAAAATATAGAGGTTTATCTAAACATCAAAAATATGTGAAAAAGAAATAATAAAAAATGAATTCATAGAAGGCAGGAAAAGATAAAATAAAGAGAAAGTAGATGCGGCTAATAGACAACAAGTAACAATATAGTATATTTTAAACCTAAGTGCATTGTTAATTACATTAAATGCAAATTGTCTGAACAGTCTAATTAAAATTCAAGGCTGTAAAATTGGAACCCCCACAAAAAAACAGAACTTAAATGTATTCTGCCTGCAAAGCTGTAATTATAAACATACTGAAAAGCTAAAGCTAAAGGATATAAAAAGATATACCACAAAAATGGTTATCAAAAGTGTGTGGGAATGGAGATATTAATATCAAGTAGCTTCAAAACGTGGAATGTATCAACTAAGTGAGGGGCATTTCCTAGTGATAAAGAGATACATTTCCCAGAAGATATAACAATCCTAAATAAAACACACAATTTGAAATTTTTGAAAAATGTTAACAAAATACTAATAGAACTGAAATTTTGAAATATACAAATCCACAATATTGCTGTAGATTTCAATATTTCTCCCTCAGTAATTGATAGAACCAGTAGTCCCTGAGATACAGGAGAGCTGAATACTTCCATTAATCAACCAGGTCTAATTTATATCTGAAAAATTGTTGAGTATACGATATTAAAATATTGGCATGGAACATTTATTAAGACAGACCATAAACCAAGCTTTATATTTTAAAATACTTAAATTATACAAAGTATTGTTATAACCTGACGGCGAGATAACCAGAGACGCACGGCCAAATTGTAAAGGAGCACTTTATTACACCGGTGGGCTGTTACACCGGCGGGCTGGGGGGGTACAGCTTCCCCAAATCCTCAGCCCCGAGCCTTCTTTGTTGCCCGCTTTTAAAGGCACAGACTACAGAAAAAAACTACATTCTCTTGGCGCCGCTTTTGGCACCGTTAAGGGGGGCTGATACAGAGAAGGGGGGAGAAGAGCAGGGTAACTATTAATCTCTTTTTTCTCATGGTTTCTCTGAGTTTCCCAAGGCCATCCTCAACCCCTTATCTTTACAGTTTTCTTTGGGTGTCTCAAGGCCCTTATGTTTACAGAAAAGAAACTGCCAGGGTGCGTACGTGCAGTAACTGAGGGTCAGAATGGAGCTATTACATTGGTGGTTCCACTGGGGCCCAGATCTATAAAAATTCCCCTGTACAGTCATAATCAGAAAAATTAGAGTCCCAATAAATGCAAGAGTCTCATTTTTAAGGGATCTGGAGAGGCCTGCACCGTCCATTCTGCTTTTTCCACCTTCAGCCGGGAATGGTGCAGCCAGACCGGGATGCCGTTGACCTTGACAGCCGTTGTTGGTGCAGGCAGGATGACAATGGGTGGTGAACTTCTTTACCCATATCGAGTCCCTGGGCTGGAAAGGGTGCACAGGGTCCGAGGTGGGCACAGGCAGGGCGTCGCAGACGTGTTTATGGACGGCTTTCTGGGCGGACTGCAGGGCCTGCAAGAACTGTAAGAGGGCGAGGGGGAGCAGACTACATCCTACACTGTTATTCCATTACCAGGGGCAAGCTCTCCCTCTCTCAGTGTCCCTTTCTTTTTCCCTTTTTGAGTATTCCTCCAATATCCTGTCTTCCTGTAATATGTATGTCCCTTTCTTTTATCCTTTCTTATCTTTTTACTTCCTCTGCACAATCCTTCTCTTTTTATTTCTTCCCTTCTCCATAAACTTTCTTCAACTTACACAGACCCTCTGCGACTTACACAATCCTTCTTCAACTTACACAAACCCTCTGTGACTTTCCTAGTCCCTCCCCTGACATGAACCTGAGAGCTTGCTCAATCTATCTGCTGTCTGCACGTTCCCCAGTTTTTCTTCTCCTCCTCCCTACTTAGACCCACATATTCCTGCTTCCCTCTGCCTTCTCCCTTTCCCTGTGACCTTACTGGACATTGCTTGCCTCTCAGGAGTTCAGTAAACTTGGTGTAACCTAAGTGGGTAGTCTGGTGCAGCTGGTTGACTAAAGTCCGACCTAGAGCCTCTGGGACTAACAACCTCCCATCAGGCAGTGTCCACCATCCATTGATTTCTTTAATGGCTTGTTTCTGCTTGACTAAGTCATTTTCTGACCTAGTGTATCTGGAGAGGCCATTCCCCACTGGTTTTAGGGCTGCCTCTCAAGCTTCCTGGTGCAGTAGATTTCCTTTCTTGCCCCATTGGTGAGCCTGGATTAGGGCTATGAGTTCAGGCCGTTGGGCTGAAGTTCCCCTACTTAATGACTGTGACCAGATGACACAGTCCTGAGTTACTACTGCTGTCCCAGCATACCTGATTTCTTCCTGGACATAGCTGCTCCCGTCCATGAACAATACCTCATCTGGTGATGGCAGTGGGACATCCTTGAGGTCTGGGCAGGCCGTCTGCACTATGTCGATTACCTCCAGGCAGTCCTGTAGAGGTTTCTCCGGGTTATCGTCTGGAAGCAGGCTGGCAGGACTGATGGCCAACGTCTTGTGGAACTTGATGCAGGGGCTGGCCTGGAGTGGCAGTGGCCAGCAATTGAATGATCTCTGGAGGAGATCACATCTGAGTAGGGGGTATGGGCACTCCGGCAGGACTAGAACCAAAGGAGTCACAGTATTTCCCCAAAGTCCATAGTCCTCTTTGAAGTCCAGGAGTAGGTTAGAGCCCCATTGGCTCGGCCAGGACTGAGTCTGCTGCACCAGTACCTACCAGGAAACTAACTAGTTTGTCCCCTATTGTCTTTTCTATCTCTAATCGGGACCAATGCCTGCTGTCCTGGCTCTTCCTTACGTTTCCCTTTCTAGGGTGATCCTTTTCTATGGGCCCTGTTCCCCTTAAGGCTGTTATTATTACCTTTGCTATTCTATTATCTTGTTTCCCCGATATTTCATTTCTAAGGATGTTTACTATGCAACCCAATGAAGTCTTCTGGGCATTAGGGCTGCTATCCATGATTAGACTAACCGTAACAAAGTTGAGGGAGACACAGTAGGGAGGCAGACGAGAACAAAAACAAGGGAAGACACACAAAACAGAAACTTTCGCTTCGTCCGCCTGGCCGCTCCCCTCGCGGAGATTTCAGACGCCTCTTGGCATGTGGCGGGTTGGAATAAGCCCCCAACTCGGATCAGGCTCGCTGGTGGGACACCATAGTGGCCCAAGAACCTGATACCGCCTTTTAGCCGTATGAGGTCGTCACGGAACCGCAGGGTAGGACTCATTCAGGCTCCGTAACCGAAGTCGTGGAGCACGGTCACTCACACACAGTTACATTCACACAGTCACACTCACACACCAGAAGTTCTCGGGAGGTGATCAGTCTCCCCTTCCGCCCCAGTGGCGGACCAGAAAGCGCCGCGGTCCAGAACCAGAATTTGCCAGAATTGAACCCCACCTAACGTCTCAGGGGGATCCCGGAGAGGAGAGGTTGCGCCGCGTCCGACCCTCTCACTCTCACCCAGATTGACCGGTTGCCCAGAACTCACCTCCGGAGGCTTTACCAGGTCTCCTTAAATCTTTTTGGGGACGTCTTGGCATCTCCCAGCCGCTCGTCAGAAACCTAAATCGGATCTTTGAGGCCCTGGAACATCTCAGGGGGTCCCTCCCCTCAGATCTCTAGGGGTCCGGCGGCCGGATTGGGAGAGGCCGTTCATCCTAGGCGTCTATCCCCTGGTGTCCTAAAGCACCAGGGATCTCGCTGGGGCCTCCAAATGTTGTAACCTGACAGCGAGATAACCAGAGACGCACGGCCAAATTGTAAAGGAGCACTTTATTACACCGGTGGGCTGTTACACCGGCGGGCTGGGGGGGTACAGCTTCCCCAAATCCTCAGCCCCGAGCCTTCTTTGTTGCCCGCTTTTAAAGGCACAGACTACAGAAAAAAACTACATTCTCTTGGCGCCGCTTTTGGCACCGTTAAGGGGGGCTGATACAGAGAAGGGGGGAGAAGAGCAGGGTAACTATTAATCTCTTTTTTCTCATGGTTTCTCTGAGTTTCCCAAGGCCATCCTCAACCCCTTATCTTTACAGTTTTCTTTGGGTGTCTCAAGGCCCTTATGTTTACAGAAAAGAAACTGCCAGGGTGCGTACGTGCAGTAACTGAGGGTCAGAATGGAGCTATTACAGTATACTTTCAAACAACAGTGGAATTAAATTAGAATCTAATGCCAAAAGATATCAAAAATGTCTAAATATTTGGGATTTAAACAATCCTATTTCTTTCTGTTAAAAAAAATGTTTTTATTCATTTTTTTCAGAGAGAGGAAGGGTGAGAGAGAGAAAACATCCATGTGAGAGAGAAACATCCATCGGCTGTCTCTTGCACTCCCCCTACTGGGGATGGAGCCTGCAACCCCGGCATGTGCCCTGACAGGGAATCCAACCGAGACCTCTCAGTCCATGAGATGATGCTCTATCCGCTGAGCCACATCAGCGGGGCAACAATCCTTTTTCCAAATAAACTAAGGACAAAGAAATCACATTGAAAATTAGAAGTTATTTTGAAGTGAGTAAAAATGAAAACCCAATATAGCAAATCCTGTGGGGTGCGGCTAAAGCAGTGTTTACCAATTTACGTGCAATCCCAGAATTCCCTCTTGGGCCACTGGAACAAAAATACATCAGCACACTGCAAATCACCTAGATGCAGAGGCCTCAGAGGAAAATAGACTGGGAATGTGCAAATCAACCTGGGGTTCCTACTTCTGAACCTGATTCTCATTGAGTGTACTCCTCCTCATACTCGCCTACACCCTGCCACCCTCCTCAATAGTCGTCTGGCCACTTCTGACGCCAAACACACTTCAATTCTGTCTTGATGGGGCCCCTTTAACAAATTTCTTAGATTCAAGGAAATGTCTACTGGGGGAAATTAAAAATTTTGAGCAAGCCCAACTTAATTGATAAAGGGTGATATTTACTGAATGATTTGTGGAGATTTTCACAATATTTATTGGAATTGATTATTCTTGCACAAAACAGCAGACTTCTGGGGGAGGAATAAAGGAGAAGATTGTAAGTAATAATCACCAGTCATGTGCTCAGTGCTGGATTAAGGATCTACATTCACATTTCTTTTATCCTCAGAAATCCTGTGAAGTACAGGGCATTCTGAGTAGACAACAGGGAGATGTTATTTTCAGAGACTCTCCTGGAGTTTATGTGACTATCAGCAGAATGTAAATGCCCATCCATCAACCACAGAGCGCTGAGAACAGTTCTGAATGCACGTAACAGAAGCCTTTGTTTTTTCACCATGAATTTCAGAGTAGGATTGCTCTTCACAGGAGATAGAATGCACATTTGTAGTAAAATTATATAGTACTTGAATGCAGTATAAATGTTTCTTGATTGGTTGATAATATCCAGGCTTTATAATTAGTTTGTTGTTCTACAGGGGAAGGAGACATGGAAGGAAACGGATATTTTAATACAAATTCTTAAAAGAGAAAAAAAAACAACTTATGTTATATATAAACAGAAGCATACTAAATACAGTATCAGCTTAATTTTCAGCGCTGGTGCTAGCAAAAACAAATATCTCAAAGTTAATTTCACCCTTCCCACATCTTGGCTCTGTGAACATTTTACTGAATAAGCTTTTTTATGGGCCCTTTTCCTCAGTTGTCCCATTTAGAATACTCTTTCAAAATACTTCTTGCTGCAATGTAACTGGCACTAATAATTCACATTGAGTTTATACTTTTATCAAAATAGTGTATCTTTCCATTTAAGATTAATATTAAATTGGGAAATAAGAGATGTTTGCCCCCAGTAAAGAAATTAAAATTACAGCAAGCAAATGGGCAAGGTTTCTTCACAATGGTCCTAAAATCTGAATTTTGGTATCAAGTACATTACTCCCATGACGTCTATTCATAATTCATATATTTTCAGTTTCATTTCTCTACTTAACTCAGTGTTCTGCAACCCTTTCCTAATTTCTTTCCACTCCTTTCACATCTTCTCTGAAAAAAATGTAGGGGGTTAAAACCTAACATGTTAAAATGCAATAACATATGTATATTTTAATTTATCCCACCCACCCCCACCCATTGACTGAGTTAACTCAGTGAATTAAATGAAAATACAAGGTTGGCTTGGCCATAAAATAAAAAATAAACATATAGCTATACATTTTATATTTTTGCTCTTTATCTTATTCTTTTTAGATTCAATAAACAAGGTATATAGTGTAGTAAAAACTCAGTTTAAATAAAATAGCAAGCTAAGTGTATTGTTTTGTATGTTATTTTATCTGTCACTTCAATAGCATAAGCATATTTGAAGGCCAGTAGTTTTCACACAATACTACTTCTTAGTCCACTGAAAGATAGTGAAGCTATCTATTTCTACAGTGGCCTTGGCTTAAAGGATTTCTTAAAGCTTGTTTTGAGACACAGCTAAATTTAATTAAGAAAAGTCAAAAGTCATCTGAAATCAGAATTTAACCAACTTTTCTACTGCATACAATTGCTAAGGGACATTATCACATCTGAGAAAATTTTTGACTCATTGTAAATTTATACGCATAAGTCGGAGGGTTTCATAATGTAATATCATTTCTGCAACTAAATTGCTCTGGCCCATGTCAAGCAAATTCCCCAGATACATTTCAGTTGAGGCTTTAACAGAATGTGGATGGACTTCAATAACAATATGAGGCAAAATAGAACCTCTTTTTAAAATACCTCTTCTCACCATTGTATCTTGTAGCCATCAATCTTACATGATTTCCTGGTTATTAAAAGCAGAGTGTACATGGGAGAAAGATCAAGAAGGGTAATCTCTGCAAAATTCTGAGAGGCATTTAGCATAGATTTTGAACATATAGTAAATCTTTCCCCACCCTATATTTCATTACTAGTTCTTACTGTCTTAATATGTAAACTAATTAAATTCAGATAATGTTTAAGGACATTTACCTAACACTGGACTACTAAGTTCTTCAATGTTGTTTTAAATTAGAGATATTTTCATAGACTTAACCATTATTTCTAATCTTATGCCATCTTTTACCTTTAAGCTGTTATTTACAATTAAAATATTGTACCACGAACTTACAAAAATTACGTGACTTTAAAAATGGCACATTTGCAATTGATCTTGAATAATGAGAGTGCAGCAACAAAGCATGTAAAATTTTCTGTCAGATAAGAAGTAAATTGGTATAGTATTCAAGGAAAGACAATTATGGGCCAGACAGACCCGAGAAATAAATCTGCTAATTTAAGCTAAATGGGCATTAAGCTAATGACCTTGAAAGAAGAAAATTATTTTATAGTTGCTATAATACCTATGAACCTAAAACCTAATGCTGTACATAGCTAAAAAGATAGCAGAGACTCTGTTAGATCAATTCCATTTAAAACGGAGTAATCTTGTGTGATTCTGGACATGGCTGGAACATGTTGTAAAATACTGGCTGGCACATAGCCACTTAAAGACATAATCACCCTTGAGAGAGCTGAGCACACGTTGTATCAAAATCAATGATGTTATTTGAGAGAAAAGTTTGAGGAAATTGGGCTTATTCATTTTAATAAAGGAGCATTAACCTTTCGTGACCTTATCGAAGTTGCAGAATTCTGAAAGCGATAGATAAAATTGATCCTAATAAATTCTTCTGTTCACTTTAAGAGTCAATAAGAAGAGAAAATGGTCTTGAAATTGCGAAATGAGGGGATAGACATAAAATTGAGGTATAAGCATTTCATTCACAGCCTGGAATAAATTTAAACTAAGGCAGCCACAGCAGTGAAGCAGTGTGAGTGTGAGTGAGACGCAGGAGAATGAGGGGCAGCAGAACATTGAAGAATAGAAGAAGGCATAGCTTCTTATGGATGAACCCTCCTACAACCTGACCAATTAGAAGATACCATGACAAATACTTATATTAAAGCCTGATGTGATCAAATTAATAAAGCAAAGGACTTCAATGTTACAGTAACCTCCCAGGCTCTCCCTATAGCAAATCTCTTCCTCAGCAGGGCTCTGCAAACTGACTCTGGATTCTTCTTAAAACATCCCTTTCATCACTCCCCTCCCTTCACATGGTACCTTACTGCCTACATAATTAAATTGAAACTTTTTATCTTGTCTTTCAAACTAGATCTGACCCCAAAGTATCTTTCCAGAATCACTGGTCTCCAGAGAGACTCAAGAAAAATGAAAACAAATTTGAAAATTGCCACAAAGTATATCTTCAAGATAAAAGTATAGTATTTCAAATTTATTTGACAAGAGTTTTTCGTTTTTGCAGGAGGCCAGGGTGGAAACACATCCATAGACTACTAGTCCATGGGACACATTTTGGGTAATGCTAACTTTGTACACAAGCGTAGATCAATATTACTAACCTATTTTATTGTCAAAGATCCAAAAATAAATGACAGGAAAGAATGTTCTGGACCTTTACCTCACAGCCCAAACCCAAATTGACATATTTTAATTTGAACACTGTTGGGGAATTCATAGAACCTCTGACAACCCTCTGGCTTTAAAATTCTTGTTTTTAATATAAGCCTTTATCCATAGAAAACACATATTATTGAATATGTTCTAGTAATCAATTCTGCTTTAGAATTAAACATCAACTTAAAGAAAATTAAATGTAAATAATTTAATAATTTATTTTTTCATAATGTGCACTGAATGATTCTGCTGTTGCTAAGAATTTAAAATATCAATGTTAAGGAGATTTTACATAGAGATTAAAAAAATAAAATATTACTTATTTTTTTACCCAAAGTTTACCAGAATATTTTAATTGGAAGGAATGTTATTCAATGTGAATGCCTTTATATAGAATGTAGAATGTGTTCTAATCTTCCTAGGTCTAGTCTTCAAGTTTAGTGCATACCAATAATACTTTTGACTGGTTTAAGAACTTTGTAGATATGTGGATTCTCTAGTCTAGTCTAGAACAATGTTTCTTTCATCAAAGCAAATGTTGATTTTTGAAAACTCAAGGCCAATAAAATTATTTTGAGGAAGAATTTTATGACTTGAGCTTTTGTTAATTTAAAGAGCCTTTATTTTTAAATCCATTTTCCTTATAGTTTTTAGATATTGTTATTGCTCCGGAAATACTCAATAATGATAAGTCTGATAAATTTGTTTATAAGTTTCTTCAATATTTCACTAATAGTAGATAAAAGTCAAATGTACACTTAGGTCTTCAAAAGTTCTATATGCAATAAAAATACATGGTTATTTGTCAATACAGTTAAGACCATCTGGGGGTACTAGATATATATTGTAATTTTTGTATATTTGTTTGCTTCTACAGAAGACAGAATGAGTACCTTACATAGTTTTAGAATGGTTTAAGGCTTATAAATATTATACAAAATAAAAAACATAATAAAAAACACATACATACCTGTTGTCCATGTCTATCTATAATATATACAGCAATATAATAGAATATATGTGCAAATATATAAACAGACATAAATATACATGGTATCTATATATAATATATATGTGTATATGTATATGTATATGCATTTATACACATGCACACACATATATATAGAGAGATTTACACAAATATATGTTCAGGCAAAAATTTACATTTATACTAAACATATATGTTTATACATATATACATATATAAAGCAGGAGGATTTTTTACTGAAAATCTACTATGATGACACTGAATTTTAAAAAATTTTAAATCACAATGGCATCCTTTATCTACTGAACAAAAAAAATAAATAAAATTGCAAATTTGTGTCCTATGGATCCCACAGTCTCCATGGATACTCTCAAATTCAGTGACTAAAATATGACATAGACCTTACTGACGTTTATGGTGAATAGTTTAGGGAACCTATAGGAATTTGGTGTCTTTTCACTCCATGAGCCAGCACCATTTACAAATCTAGAAGCAGCAAAAACTTTCCCTGAATTGACCACTTAGTTTCAGGACAGCCCCATCTTTGTTCTGAATTGTTAAGGTTTTGATAAGAAAAGGCCACCTACAGGGCTATCATAATGGAGCATGATGAAGGCAAAGAGCTAATGGAGTCATAGTTAAAATATGATTAAATCAATCAAGACAGGCAACTGTGTTAGAGGGCAGTTGAATATGGAAAAGGCTAACTCAAGTAACATTCACTGGCATAGACCGGGGGCAAAATTTAAGTCAACAGATTTAATTTCCATCCTTTAGGTTCCACTGTCCTATAAGAAAAGGTTTCAAAAAATTATTCTACAACTAGCCCAAGAAATACATTCATTCCCAAAATAATTTTTAGTCTGTATACGATGGAAAAGATCCTTCTTGTGTGAGTAGTTATGGATGATATTTCATCATGCCATCCAATCTTCTTTCTAGACTCCTTTCAGTAGTTAGGAGAGCCAATTTCCTGGATATCTCTGAAGTTGTATGTTCTCCTGGACTCATTTGTTGAACAATCCAAATTTTATTGAATGTCATTGTCCTTTTAATAAAGTGGATACTGTTGTTATTAGCTAGTTATAATAATAGGAAAGGAGGAAAGGGAAGGCCAGATATTATAGGCATGTCATTTGGGCAGCTTTACCAGGAAAGTACAATTTTGCACTTCTCAAGGAACCACCAGCCTATTCCCCACAAATCACTAGGGGAAGGAATCCAACAAAGGGAAAATAGACACATGACCAGTAAAGCTGGGGTGAAACAGGGAAAGTACTTGCCTGTCAGTCACTCCCTGGAACAGAAATCATTAGCCAGAATTGGCATGGCCACTGCAAGTGCTTAAGAATTTGGGAATGCATAATCTCCTAAACAAAGGAGTTCTCTCTCTTGTGCTCTTGGCTCTTATGCTCTTGGCTCGCTCTTGGCTTCTTTGCATTCACCCATGTTTCCTCCATAGCCATGTGGACATGTGGACTCCACATGCAATGGACTGATGGACTGCAGTGGGGAAACACAAATCAAGCTAGCCCGATGTTGTAATGGACTATACAGGAAGGGAAAGGAAATTCTGGACACTGGCTCTGATTTTAGCCATGCTGAAGGCAAAATGGGACTTTTTCCTTGGCAGGACTGAGGGACATGAAACCTTAGAAACTCTGCTTTGATTCCACAGAAATAAAGCTTTCTACAATATCACATCCTCCTGTTCAAGTCTCAGAAATTTCTTTTTCTTGGGAAATTGCAAGAAATCTATCCCCATGAGCAACTGGCGGGGACAAGGACTTCTCCCCTCTCTTAACAGAACAACTATTTATTAAGTACGTCTTATGCAAATACCACATTTCATTAGCTTAAAATAATTTAAATTTAGGTGTAGAAAGGAGCTGTAAGTACTGGCAAGATAAACAATGTACTGTGAGAGTAATAAAACAATGTGCTAACGATGCAGACACAGCAGTCTTACTGTTATCATAGTTCTTTTCACTGACTGTTTTCTTACTGTTAACTTATCAACATTTTTGGTTTGTTTTCCCATGAACTTCATGAGAGTGAAACCCCTTTTTGTTTTGTTTTGTTACATGACACATCCCTATCACTAGATCAGTGCTTGGGCATAAGAAACTGTAAATATTTGCTGAATAAATAAATTGATGCTTGGGAGCTGCTTTTTATGACCCATCTGGGTCCTTGAAAGTGTTTTAAATAAAATGGTGAATGTAAAAAGACTATGAGAAAAAAATATTAAAGAACAATCAAATGAGATCAATTTTATTTAGGATCCATTTTCTAGATAATTTTATACAAGTCTTGTTATTTTATTTTTACAATGTAAATGATACATGAAATGATGGCCCTTGTCATAAATGAGGAGAGCAAGGCTTTAATTCTGCCCAGTATAAAAGTTGAATAAAGATGCAAAAACATGTGTTCTAATTCTATAATATTTTCTACTTCATTACAGTGGCATACTATAAATTCAGAGGTAAAAACCAAAATATTTAACAGCTCTTCGTATAAAATGGACATCCAACAATTAGAATAGACACTAGCTTTGGTAATGGAATCAAGTACTTCTTTTGTGAAAGGAATTAATTCCTCAGTTGGTAAATCAAGAGGAGCTCCAGAATGGTCCAAAGCAATGACAGTAGACATTGTGGGGCTCAGAGCAGAATCTACTTATACATATGTATGGAAGTAGACTAATATTTTACTAAGTGGCATAGTGATACCAGTACATAGTACCTAGCACTTCACTCTGTACATGTCTATATGTAAACAGTCAAAAATCACTGTGCTTATTTCTGTTTATCGTTTCTTTTTACTAAGATTGCAATATCTTGAGAATAGGGACTATTTTCATGTTTGTTTTTTTTTAGCGTAATAGCAATACTCGTGGCATTTATTAGCACATAGTTTATTCCAGCAAATTTAGAAAGTGGTTTATATGTATTAAATAATGTGTTTTAGTAGTATTTTATTTTGAACATTCCTACAAGTTGGCCCGCAGACCAAAGGGTCAGGGTTCAATTCCTGGTCAAGGGCATTTACCTGGGTTGCAGGTTTGATCCCCAGCCCCGGTTAGGGTCATGCGGGAGGCAAATCGATATATCCCTCTCACGTTGATGTTTCTCTCTCTCTCTCCCTCTCCCACCCTTCCATCCTATCTAACAATCAATGGAAAAACATCCTCGGTGAGGACTAACAACAACAATGACAAAAAAAAATTCTAAAAATATGGTATCTAAGCTCAATATAAATTGGTCTCATTTTAGGGTGTGGAACTGAGATGTTATTGTTCAAGTCTCAATCAGATTGTTTATATATGAAAATTTTTTCAAATCAGCCAAACAGTCTTTGGTATTTAAAGAAATAATTCCATCTCATGGAGAAAATCTGTACACCAGGAAGGGTATGCAAATGCCTCTCTCCAATGCTTATCTTCACAAGGACCCCTTGCGTGTTTCAGAAGAGAAAAACAAAGCCAAGACATACTCTTTGTCATTGATCAATCTATGAAGCATCTTCAGTAGTTGAAATCAGAGTCAAATGGTTACAAATCAGGTTGGCATTCTTGGAAATTGGAAACATGAGAAAAAATATATAGTTTTATGACAAAACTAATTTATTTCACAATTTTCAAAATTTTTTGGAGTCTCTGAGCTAAAACATAGTCACCTGTTGGTTTTCTTGAAGTGAATGTTCCCACACCTAGAAAACAGCTTCAAAATGCTAAGTTTAGGTTAAAACTTTGGTGGTTTAATATACTTACAATATCATAATAATTTTCATTTATCAATAGCATTATATAAATTAGTGTTTTCTGTATTGTTTTCATGTGATATAAATTCATAATCTGTAGTAATATATTAATTGTGACTTGTAAACATAAACTAGAAAATAACTCTTGGAAACCACATTAATTTTTAAATGACATGAATTCAGTTGAAGATTAAATTAAACATTTCAATTGCCTCTTTATATTTTATTCATTTGTCTTATTTATAAACTTTTATAGGAAATTCTTGTCTTGCATATGTCTTCATGAACTAATCTAAACCTTACTGAATGAAGGGCTCAGATTCGTTTACATTTTTTATTCCCAGTAGTGAACATAGTTGCAAAAACATAATGAACACTGAAATATTTTTGAACTGACCCATTTAAAACAAATTTGTAATTTAAAGGATTAGTAATAGATAACTCATCAGAAAAATAAAATAAAATGAAGTGACACAGAGCATTAACTCCGTTTAACGAGAGATAATGAAACAATGGGTATTTTTAAGTTGGCACTATTTTATATTTACATTTAATTATGGAATTAGTTTTTAAATATTTAGTCACATTTAGATGGTGAATGGGTTCACTTTATAATTTGAAATAGTAAAGTAATAAAATAAATAGAATCCAAGACTATTTTACTATGAACAAGGTCTGCATAAATGCATTACATTTCTTATTCATTTGCATGAAGTGAAATTTTGCAAGTTATATAGAGAAAGAAAAATCATATTAGAGTGAGTATTGACAAATGCCAAACGCATCCATCAAGTATGTGGGCAGTCTTCATGCAGCAGGGAGAGTCTGCCCTCTAGTTCAAATCAATATGTTTCTGTTGTAGGTACAACACAAAGCAGCTCTGTGTTGTTTTCAAGACTCTAGGAACATTAGTTTACAATAATGCATCTAGCACTACAATATAAGAACAGACATTATTCCCTAGGAATAACATGTATCTACCATATAACAGAAGCTTTGGCAGAAAAAGTTACAGAGGAAATATTGGTGTAGGTGTAATTACTCTACAGGAAATTATGACTTGAATTTGATTGGCATATATAGAAAGTATATTCAGGTGATGTCTAAAACAACAGGAGTAGACCCTCATGGAATAGTCACATTTATCAGTAAGATGTTGACACCTCGAAGTTCAATGTCAAACACTTTCATACAGCTCAGTTCTCTTTTTTACAAAGGAACCAGGTAACAGCATGATTTGGGGTGTGGAGAAGCAGTTATAACATTTGGTATCCTTTGGGACAGGTTTCCAGGGGTCTGCACAATCCCAGTTTTAATTCTCACCGTGCTTGTTATTGGAACATGATAGGTATCAGTTCTGTAAGGTTAGTTTGTAGCTGTCCTGAATAGCACACTCACTTTTTAACATGTGGGATAAAGAAGAGAAAAGGTTCCTTTAACTTTTGCAACTGCCCAGCTGATATGGCTCAGTGGTTGAACATTGACCCAGGCACCAAGAGGTTGCCAGTTTGATTCCTGGTCAGGCACATGCCCAGGTTGTGGGCCCAATCCCCAGTGGGGGGCAGGCAGGAGGGAGTCAGTCAGTGTTCTCTCTCATCAATGTTTCTATCTCTCTCTCCTTCTCCCTTCCTCTCCCTCTAAAATAAATTAAGAAAAAAAATTTAAATTTTGCAACTAAATGATAAATAAAATAAAAATTATTTTATTAATTTTAATGTGAATCAGAGTTCATTATTTTAAGGTACAGTTAAGAAATACAAAGTATTTGGGGATTTAAAAAAAAAATTTTTTTATCAAGTCTCCCGTCAAAGAAGTTTCTAAAATCCATAATGTTGAATATGACATACATATATCTGACAAATTAATTACTGTTTTGGCAGTAAGAATAACATATCTATTTAATATATATATTTTTCAGTTTTGACAAAGTGTTGAACTATATCTTCCTTCCTTCACTGACTTCATTGTGAAGAAAACAAGAATGAAATGTAATTAACATTTCCAAGAGGACTACGTACCATATGGACATGTTTAGACAAGATGAAATCTCACAGTGGTGTGTTCTAATGATAAAAGAACAATCTTTTAAAATTACAAAATAAATTCAGGTAACTATAGTTATTTTGAGAAAATATAGCCAAAAATAAAAATCTACCATCTAGAGATGACAATTGGTATTCTGTTTCTTTTATAAAATATTATTTTTCCTCACTGAGGATATGTTTATTGATTCTAGAGAGAGAATAAGGGAGGGGGAGATTGAGAGAGGGAGAGAGAGAGAGAGAAACATAGATTGGTTGCCTCCCACATGTACTTCGACCCTGGGATCGAACCTGCAACCTCAGTATGTGCCCTGACAGGGAGTCACACCTGAAACATTTTGGTGTACAGGACACCAATCCAACCAACTTAACCACCTAGTCAGGGCTTGGTTTTTTGTTTGTTTGTTTGTTTTTTTAATTTTTAATGATGGATAAAGTAAGCAAATATACAGTATCTATTTTAGAATCTTCTTCTAATGTCTTATATCATAAAATGTTAAAAGTTCTTTAAAATAAATCAGCAATAAAATGAATGTACCAATGGAAGAACAAATTTATCTATAAAAATGAGTAATCAAAAGTGATATTTAAAGTATTTAAAATCTGCCTAAGAATTTTCTAATCAGAGCCGGCAACTGACCAATAAGACCAGCTCTAGGCTGAGACGCTGTACTAGAGTAAGAAATATTGATTACAATAAGAAACTATATTATTTGTACCATTGACAAACAGAGTTTGAAGTAATAAGGTCGTGAGACAGCATGTCTGTCAGAAAATTAACCAGCATACATACCTCTTGTGAACGTAAACACATTTAGTTTTGGATTAAAACAATTCTACATATGAAAGTACTTTTTTAAAAACTTCCATTAAGCAAATTTACACTCAAGAATTTATTTTAAGGAAATAATAATTGTAGTTATTGTGTTTGTTACCTTATTAAAAATCGTAAAACCATCAAGATGTGCAGCAATAGAGAGTATTGAATACAGTCATGTGCAACCATACAGTAGCATGCAATATAGCTGACAATAATGAGTTGAAGCATCAATTTTCATTACAAATATTGGCATAATGCCCACAATTATGATTTTTCAAGTTAAATTATTCTCTAAGACATCCAAATAAATGTTAAAAAGTATAGCTGGGATACCTAAAATATATGAGGTGGTTCAGTATAATTGCGGGATGTAAGATGAATTGACAAAACTCACATATGTGTATGTGTATCGAGAGAGAGAGTGTTACAAAAGTCATATATAACTTCTTCATTGATAAACTTAAAAAATATTATTAAAGATCCAAAAATAAATACAGGAAAAGTTATATTGTTACTAAATAGAATCATCTTGTTAAAGACACCAATTTCCAAATCAGCTTAAAAACTTAGAAAATGGAGAATCTGATCTTGTGGTTTACATTGAAGAGTGCCATTTGAGGAATACTCAAAATCGTCTTGATGGAAAACAGAATGGGTAGACACAAAGGAATTTGACAGCGTGTTATTTTATTTTTTAAAAAAGAAAGAAAATATGAAGAAAGGAAGGAGGGAGAATGGGAGATAATCTGGAGGGTGGAAGAAAGCCGAACTGGAGACAAGGAGGGAAGACTAAGTAAATTTTGGATATCTTGGCATATAATTCATTGCTATACCAATCCTTGCTATTCTCTCTTTGTTACACAATTTTCATATATTTCTTCAATGTTTTTAATGCAATGCAGTAAATCTGCTAAAAATTTTAATAGCTGAATATTTAGTAATGTCATACAGAAAAGTCTATGGAGGTACATTATGCATTTTGACAATATTCAGCTTCTGGAAATTTGATGGGAGTTCCTATATCCAGTGAGATTCCTGACTATACAAATTATTTAAATCACTTGATCTTTAGATTTTACATTTGAAAAATCTGCCTTCCTACCTCACGGGGCTCCTGTGAATAGTAATTTTATCACAGTGTTTGTAAGTAAAAAGCAGTGAGTAACACATAGTATTTTTGTTGTCATTTTTATGTCAATGTGACATAAAAGCAGAGAAACAACTGCCTGTCTTGGTTTGCTTTTCAAAAAGAGTGAGAAATCAGCAATAATCACTTCCAATTTTTTTTGGTAGTTTTATTGGAGTAAGATTTCTGAACGTACAATAAATTTCACATATTTAAGATGAACAAATTGATGAGTTTTGACATGTGTACCCATCCCTCAATCAAATTTTCCTCTCAAACTATTTCTAATAAATTCTATTTCTTTTAGGAGCATCATACACACATTTCTAAAATATTCAATTGTCCTACAAAAGAGAAAATAGTTTTACCACTGACAATAAAAAAAAATCCTGGCTGAGAAGAGTAGATGGCTTGTTCCTAATTTTAAAAAAATAAGAATAAAATAAAATAATAATAAAAAGATGAAATACGCTAGCTGTGTTATAGCTGTGTCTCTTACACAGCTGTTTTCCCCTAAAACCCTTGTTCTTTCAATTTCATCGAATTCCTCAGCCAAGTCATATTCAAAGTCAATATAAAGTTGGTTCAGATATACAAATCGTGATGACAGCCCTAGCATGCAAAATAATTCGCGTGCTTTCTTGTTTGTTTGAAGTTCAACTAGTAAAATGGTATTTTAATTTGATATTACATAGTTTTTGTTTTCAACTTCTAGCCACTGTTGTGGTTCAATCGGGTGACTATTATTGATCATTTCTGTTTTAAAATATGAGGTGGGCAAAAGCAGGTTTGTGGTTGTTCACATGGAACAGGACAAGCAGGTTATGATGTTTACAACAGCTTTAACTCTGTTTCACGTACTCACAACGATAAACCCTGTATGTTTGATGGCACATGAATCCAAAGGTTATTAAGTCGATTTTTTAAAAAATTCACTTATAAGTTGATAAAATTCAGTCACTATTTCTTGATGTTTTATCTTGACCTTTGAGTCATGTAAGCTCTAGTAACAAGATAATGAAGCTTCAAGGCCAAGGAACCTCCTTGACTTTTTGTCAGTCCTCTGCCTTGCTGCATCATTATATCTGCTAAGACAGCTGAGTGTTTTGTAACATTTTAGATAACACCCTATGTTGCTGACTCACAGGCAATTCAGTGCTCATCATAAGAGTCGCATAGCAGATCAGTGAATCAGAACAGAGATCTCTAAAGAACTATGCTGCAAACACAGCCTGCCAAGGCATAGCACACAGAATGTACCTCCCGTGCCTCTGTGGACTCAACTCTTCACTAACACCACATGACCCACTCATTTCCTTTTTCCAAGAGCTTTCAGCATTCGTGGCTTCTACATGTCCGTCAGCCTACAGGAGGCTGGCAAGTGTATTAAAGATGTAACTGTCCATAGGGAGAGCAGCAGGGGACAGAAGAGGTCTTAAGACACAAACCAAATTAAAAGTTACCAGGAAATCTTCTAATTCAGTTTTATTTTACTACTCATCTGAGTTTTATTTTACGCTAATAGTGTATATGCCATTGTTTCCTGGTCTGAAATAGGACATGGAAGGCTTTTTTTTTTTTGCAAATATATTTTATATCCAAAACAAGAATTAAAGAAATACTAAATGATAAATAATAATTTATTTAATGATTATAATTGTAATATAGTTACAATAGAACAAATTCCCTATGATTTTTATAGGGAATGCAAAGCATATATTATATAATTAAATTTGATTACTTTTATTATTTGCAATAATATTTGGTCATTGAGAACTTAATATGTGCCTATTACAATAGATGTTTTATCTTCTAAACAATTCTATGAAATTGGTACAAGTATTGATATTTTATAAGTGAATATTTTAGTTTCAAGAAGTAAGTTTTTTGGCCAGGATTTAAGCTGAAGCCTTTCTTCCCACTGATCTACCACATTTTTGAAATTCAATAATATCCAGATTTTATTTTATATTTTTTAATATTAAAAAATCCACTTTATCAACTTTTGGTTAATTTCTCTAATGAAATGTTACAATAATACTAAGAAGATAAGAGCATGGTTTGGTCATAATGAAATTATCACTCTGTATTTTGTCTCCAGATTGCTATCATATTTGTTGCAGTAATATCACGCTTGAGTTTGACCAGTTTTGACTTTCCTGATCAGTTTTGGTTAACGATAATCTCATATTAAACAATATACATCTCGAAAACAACAGTGCTCCAAGTTCTTCTTAGGCAGTGTATGAGACATGTATTAACAAGCAATATCTATGAACATTTCATTGTTGATTGCAACGTTAACTAAACCCAGTGGATGTTTTGTGGTTTATCTATTGATTATCTAACAAACTGATTACTTCACTGGTACTTAACAAGATCTCTGAGCTTCAACATTGAGAAACATCCATTAACATTTCCACTCACCCATTTGGTGAATATTTTAGTTAGACTGGGGTTTTGCCTGCATGGTACCCATTTTAAGCACTGTAACAAACTATTTTGGAAAGTGCATCATCCACCTGGAAGAAAATTGCACACATTGCTCTACAAGTGAAATGTTAGGCCTATATCTAAGAACAGGAAACATTATAGAGGAAATTACCCCAATGTTTTCAATAAAAGTGAGACTACAAGTGATAAACACACTAAACCTGCCCTGGGGTGAAGTTGGCTGGGAATGGAATGGAAATAAAATAAATACAATTCTAGTTAAAAAACGAATTAAGAACTACGGACTCTAGACTGCCTTTCTCAGATTATGAAAAGGTCCTTAAACTTCTGTTACTTCTCTTTGTTATTGGTGTTAGCACATGTTTGTTCTGATAAACAAAACAATGTTCAAAATGAAAAATATATATATTTATAAAGTTGTACTTACCTGTTTTCAGTACAGTTGAAAAGGCATAATGCCTTACTTGTTATATACAAAATGCTTCCAAAGATTCGCGGAAAGTGTATATCACTCCACATTCAGTCTTGGGTGCTTTGAAAGAGGAAATACATAAACGCTATAGATGGATCGGTGATATTAAGCAACTCAGAGGAAGGGAAGCAGACTGAGGTCCAGAGACTTACTTCAACAAGAAAGAGCAAGAACACTGAAAGATACAGAATAACTGTGACAGGTGTGGCATGATGGAGGTGCACAACTGGAATCTCCCTCCAAAAAAGACCTTTTCCACCCACTGCAAGGGTGCCTTTATCTGACAGCCTTCAGCTAGAGAACTCCCAACAACTTCCCCAATGACAGGTGATGGTGCTAGTCTAGACATTTCTCTCCAATGTGGAACTCCTCGATGGCAAGTGCCCCACAGCCCCTGGGTAACCTGGCCAAAGCCTTGTCAGAGCCACACTGCAGTCTGAGGCCTTTTCTACTCTTTTTCTACAGTCTTTTGCCCACACATCAGTCCTACATTGTGATCTGCAGACTTTGCCTCCCGACATCTGCTGTTTTCCTCTTATCTTTCATGGGTTTATGTACAATATGTCCTTGCATTTCTTCCTTAGTCTTGATGTCTCTTTCCAGAAGAACACAAGTGACATGGTGGGGTCCTGAGTCTCAGTAATAGAAGGATCTACATGTAATTTCCTGATTCATGAATGCTAATATAGTTCATGCATATCAGCCTCAAGAAAGTAATCAGGGAGCCTGTCCATAGAAAATTGAACTTATAAATACTCAACATATAAATAGCAAGCGGAGAGGAGGCCCCACAGGAGGTAGACCGGCCACTAGTGGAGCCTCTCTCTCACGTGGCACCTGCTTTCAGGTGCTTCTTCAAGACGTCACCGTATCAAAACTACTGGACCAACTGTCCCAACAATCAGAACCAGTTTAGGGCACTTTCTGCGCCCAGTACTGGGACAGGTGAAGCAGTTTGGGTTGTGAATGGTGTTTTGTGTGTTTTTTGTTTGTTTTTTTACTTTTGTTTTCTGTTAGATACTGGCATGTGTACTGGGATACAAGTTGTATAGGGCAATGGTTTCTGGTTATTTTCCCCTCATGCAAAGCGTGTGCCCACAGTAGTGCCTCGGGTGTAGTGAGTGCTCAACTGATATTAGATTTTTTCAATAAATAGCTCTTTGTATGTGCTGTTACGTGGCATGGTGAAGTGAAATAGAGTTTGAACACTGAATGTGCTCCATGAGGTACATTCTGAGTCAGAACCGACACAGCCTGGGCCCGGTGTTGTGAGGGAACAAACAGTAGAATGCACGTTGATGGACCAAGTGAAGGAAGCTGGGACAGGCACGTGGGGGCGAAGTTGTTTCCGTGAGTTTAAGACAGACCATGTGAGAAACAGCCAAAAGCCCACCTTAGATTGTACAATAGCACACAGCGAGCATATGTGCTATGAATTTGAACTGGGAGCCATTCCTAAGGGTTACAAAAATACTTTCAGAGCTCATTATCACGACAAACAAGATGCTCTGACACATGTCCCCACCTTTCTATGCAGCCACTTCTTCTAACACTCTGCTTCAGACGTCAGATTTTAATAATACCAACTGTAATTACCTTTCCACACCAGCTTTTTATGTCTACAGGCCTTTAATCACGCTTTTTTGTATAAAGGCATTGGTAAATATAACGTCAGGCTAGTTATTTAATAAGAGAGATCCAACTTATATACACAGACTCATACACATATTCTAGTTACTGTTTTATTTTCATGTTAGCTGCTCAGAAAATCTATTTGTGATATCTTTTCTTATATATATTATAATATTTATGGTTTGTATGTGTTAAATAGTGTAAATGGTTATTTACTTGAAGGTGTCATTTAGTTCTGCTCCATGTTAAGTATACTCAATCCTGCCAGTCCCAGAGTCTATTCTGTTAAAATATGAGAGTATACAAGCAATTTTATGTCACCAATGTGGAATAGAGGTGTGTGTGTTAGGAGGTGGAGGAAGAATGGAAATCTAGTCCTTGTATTATGAGGCAAAGTGAATAAGGGTGACTGGAGTAAGAACCTAAGCACTCTTGGAATTACTGAATCTGTCCCCCAATCTTGCCTGATTCATCGGACTACAAAAGTAAAGTTCTAAATCCATTTGGGATTTAAACTTTTCAATTACTCTCTAGATTTTCTGTGTTTCTATACAATTATTCCCAGTCTTCTTCAGCCTACGGTCTTGATCTTGTCTTTGTTTCTTTCATTACATTTTAGCTAAGAATAAACGCAGATTTACCACCCTGAAGTGAACATATACACACTGGGGCCTTCACAGGACACACTAGCTTCTTTGTCATGTCACCTCAGTTACAGGAAATTGAGTTCCAACTCCATAATAATACTGTTTATACTTTTCTCTTAATACCTTAGAGAATAATTGCACAGGTTCGCAACCCCCAGTTATCAATACTTGAGGTGCTATCATTTATAGACACGGGCAGAGTTGAAGGTGAACAAAGCAACGCTCTCTCTACCTTGTTGTCCCAGCTCCCATGCTCTAAAGAAGTGGGCTTTTCACAGTCTATTCAGTGCCACGTGTTGCATTTTTGTGCTTTTTGGTAATTTAATTGCTTATATTGGTCCCCAACCACAGCTATAAAGTGCTGTCTAATATTCCTAAGTGCAAGAAGGCTGTGATGTGCCTTGTGGAGGAAAAAAGATGTGCATTAGATAAACTTGGTAAGGCATTAAATTATAATGCTATTGCCATGAGTTCAATGTTAATGCATCAACAATATTGCACAATAGGAAAAAGAAAGGAAATTTGTCAATCTGTCCATGAGGCCACTCCAAAAATGCTTAAGTAACATCTATGACGTGTCCTGAAACTGTGAAAAAGATGAAAAAGTGGCTAAATTTATCAAGTCATGAGATGACAACTGATTTTGTTATTTAAAAAAAGCAGATTGGACAGTATTGTTGTCACACTGAAAGTCTAAATAATTTATGGTCATGTTACCCAGGCACCGGAAAATGTTAAACCCTTCTTGGCTAGTGCTGGCTGGCTCACGTGTCTGAAAATAAGATGCAGTGTGAAAAATGTCCAGGTTTCAGGTGAGGCAGGTTTTGCAGATCAGGAGGCTACAGAAAAATTTAAACATCTCTGCTAAGTTTTATATGGGGAAGGGATTATTGGGAAGAACAAGTTTTCAACTTGATGAGGCTGATTTGTTTGACAAGGATGTTGGCAAACAAATCTGTGTATGCAAAGGACAATTTGTTTGACTAAAATGGGTGACCAGAGGCTTGCAAAAACCTATCACTGTATTTCCCCTTGGAACAGTGGTTCAGTATTTGCTAATTCAGATTCATAGCTACTTTACAGAACATATCTACTGTGAAAAATGTTAATCTATTGTCCATACACATATACGTGTATATGTATATTATATGTACATATCTTCTAATGCAGGGAAAATGTGTAATGATCTAGTAAACAAAAAGAAAACAGAGGGTAATTAACAGTTATATCTTCAACAAAAGAACTAAAACAGTGTTATAGTTAGTGTCTGGAGCTGCTTTATATAGATAAGCATCAAAGGCCTTTTGAGGAGGTCACAGTCCATTCAAGATATAAAAATAAGTAGAATCCGGCCATATGAGAATATCATAAAGATAATTTTCTTATATGAGTTTTACAATTAATTTTATTAAAGCATATTGCTAATTCTGAAATGAATGTTTGAAAATAGAGTCAATGTGTATTCAAATAAGAATTTGTTTCTAAGCATTTTAACAAATGTACATAATAAGAACACATTTATCATACGAACTCAATTGTGCCAATAGAAATAATGAAACAATCACATGGTACAGACAAAAAAAGATATTTATGAAAATCTTCCCCAGGTCTGAAACCTCTGAAAATCTGTACCCATATTCTTGTAGAGATTTGCACATTTTAGGTGTATAGTTGCATGGAATCGTTATAGAAACAGCTTTTCTAAGACTGCTCGCAGTTCTGCTTCTGATGCAAGCCAGAAACAGAAAATAAAAAGACTATACAGAGAAGAAAAGTATTGAATAAAGTTAACCAAACTTCAAGGCTCTCATATTTGATTTAGGTCAACCTTGAAATTTAGATGAATACTTGAATCACAATTCATCTAAATTAGGTCATCCATCCCTGGTGACATATGTGTTTCAAAAGTTAGCATTGACTTTTAAATCATTGCAAATGTTTCTATGAAACTTTGGAAAAGTTTCAAATAATTAAATATTTGACTTCTATTTTAAGGTGGAAGTAGAAGACTGTATTCCAAATTTTCTAAAAAAAAATTACCTGAATATATTCCAAAGTAGAATATTTTCATTGATCACAAAATTAAATTAATGACAAACATTCTTATATTTAATTATATTATATTACAGTATATTATATTAGGATCTTATCTTGAAACAGGCTAAGCTGTAAAGTACACCAAACTCCTTATTCAATCATTCTATTTTTTTTTTTATTGATTTGAGAGAGAGGAATGGAGAGAAACACTGACTTGTTCCACTTATCTATGCATTCATTGGTTGCTTCTTGTATGTGCCCTGACTGGGGATAAAACCTGTAATCTTGGCATATGGGGACGATGCTTTAACCACTGAGTTACCTGGCCACGACCTTCAACCATTCTTGAAAGGAGGTCAAAACCTCCTTGCTGATAATATGTTGTGGGGATACTTAAACAGGTATAGTCATGGGTCTCTGTTGGGATACCATCCTGGTACTCTTTCACACTTCACTAACTCTGGCCCAGGAGAAGAAAAATTAATTATTTAGTCAGTGAATTTGGGAGACAAAAGGAAGGTTAACATCCCTTCTTAACCTCATGGTAAGGTCAATTGACTTGCACAGAATGCAGTTGGTATAGCTCTACACTCTGTGATGGGCTCAGTGAGGAGGAATTATCTCTGGATAGATGCCTATAGATAGCTACTTCTTTCTCTGATTGGGTTTGAAAATTTCTCTAATTCAAAGGTAAAGTTTGAAGAAGGCGACTTTCACCATATAAACACACCATATTTTCCACACCTGATACCTTGATCTTCATTATTGTACTTACTGTGCCTTATTGCTAAAATGGTTCTGAAATCAAGATGGAAAGAAGACGTATTATGTATCTACCTTTGAAAGTCCCAGTGATATAGAATAACTTTAGGAAGGGAGAAAATGCAATAGCAGAAGAGATGATAGTCAGAGAACCTTGAATTGAAATCTCTGCTCTTTCTCCTCTTCGGCAGCAGTAGGTGTTACTAATCCTCTCAAACCCACGTTTTCCCAGGACAGAATGGAAATACTTCTGGTTAATTTGTAAGACTTAGATAAAGATTGAAGATAATGGAGATACATTTCACAAGACAAAGGTTCTAAAGGAATGTTCATTCTCAACATTAATATTATTTTAATTTTATATTGACTAATTTAAAAGTTCAAACTTCAAAGCTATGATGTGGTTAAAAATGTCTCAAGACACAATTATAATAATTGGTATTTATCCACTGTCACAATCATCATTAATTAATTCTTATTAATGTCTTTAAAAAAATCTATCACTATTACATTAACAAACAAATTAATAAATTCATTTTCAGTGTATAAAATCATTACAAATCTGACTTATTTTAAGTAGATTAGACTTTTATGCACTTAAGTGTATTGTCAAAGAATAAACAGATATTATCTATTAAACTTTCTCAATATGTCTTATATCAAAATATCTTTATCTTTCATCCATTCCCTATTCCTCCACCAGCAACACCAAATCACCTATAGGGACAGTTATTACTCATAATACTATGGGTTTTGTTTCCAAGAAAGCAGAGATCATAGAAAAAAAGAATTTAAGTTTTTCTCATTATAAATAAAATCTGTTACTTCTGATTCCTATGAAGAAGAGACTTAGACATTTGAGTGAACGAACAGAGTGTATAGTTTTGCTTCAGAATGCCTGGACAGAGTGGAAAATGTTATATCTTAAAATAGTCAGAAGCCTTGCTGGTGTGGCTGGCCTCTTGGGGACTCATTTTCTTTATCTGTAAAATAATACTTTGGATGAAATGATCAACTGATACAATTCTGGTTTTGATACAGCACAAAGTTGATGCTGTCCATCTAGCATATGAATGGCAAGTTGAAGAGCGAGTGTTGAAGGGTTCTCTGAGCAGTGTGTCTCTTTCATCTTGTTGAATATCTCAGAATGCTTTCAATGTTTTGACAATGTGCCAAAGAATTTCTAAAACCTTCAATACATCTATATTAAATTGTAGGTCCCATAGGTAGCCTCAAGCATGTTATTTTCATGATGTATAAAATGATTTCCTTCAGCACACCAGCAAAAAAAACAGGTCTCCAAAACAAATGTTAATACCAAACTATTTTATTTTACTTTGGCTTTTCTCCCCTTGGATGATGTTTTCTTTTTAATTAAATGCATGGGAGTGACATTGGTTAATAAGATTATATAGGTTTCAAGTGCACATTTCTATGATACATGATCTGTACTATTTTAAATTCATCATATCTGCTAATTAGCTACTGGAGAAAAACAACCACTTTGGTCTTGGCATATAAGACCCTTTATGTCTGAACCATATATACCCATATTCTACTCTTTTCTGCATGAACCATCTGCTCCAGAAATATAATTTCCAAATAATCATGCCCCGAATATATTTAGCATTTATTCTCTTCGTTCCGCCTTATAAGTCTTTTCTGCATTATGAAAAGCCCTTGTCTTCAGCTAAACTTTTTTAAGTACTGAATAACATCTTATTTCTTCATTGAAACTGTTCTTGATTCTGCCTACAGTTATTTAACCAATAGACTTTAATGTACAGTTATTACATACATTATCTATTAATACATATTTACTCTCTTCTCTCTCTCCATCTCTCCAACTTCCTTTTTTTCTCTCTCTCTTTCCCTACCATCAAGATGATACATTCTAATAAAGAGAAACCATGTGTTATACCACTTTATTGTTTCTAAAGAACCTACCAGGATCTTATTCATAAGAGTTGTGATGATTAATTTTGTGTTAATATAATTTTATATATAAACATTATTTCTAGAGGTATTTCTGAGTGAAATTAGCATTTGAATTGGTGGACTGTGTAAAGCAGATTGCCCTTCTCAATGTAGGTGAGCATCATCCTATCCATTGAGGGCCTCACCAGAACCAAAAGAGGGAGAAAGACAGAATCCTCTTTCTCTGCCTGACTGAGCAGGTCTTCTCCTGCCCTTGGACTGAGACACCATTATCACTCCAGTTTCTCAGGTGTTAGGATTGAACTAGAAGTCATGCCATCAGTTCTCCTGGTTCTTGGGACTTCAGACAGCAACCAGATTTCCTGGGTCTCCAAATGACAGACAGCAGATCATGGGACTTCTCAGCTGCCACAATTATATAAAACAATTCCTTGTAATAGAGTTCCTTATATATTTATCCCATTGGTTCTGTTTCTCTGTAGAAGTCTGGCTAATACAAAAGTCAATTCATTGCCCAGCTGGTGTGGCTCAGGGGTTGAGCATCGACCCATGCACCAAGAGGTCATCGGTTCGATTCCTGGTCAGGGCACATGCCCAAGTTGTGGGCCCAATTCCCAGTGGGGGGCATGCAGGGGGTGGCCAATCGATGTTCTCTCTCATTGATGTTTCTATCTCTCTCTCCTTGTCCCTTCCTCTCTCTCTAAAATCAATAAAGAAAAACAAAACAAAAGTCAATTCATAGATTCTTTTTGAATAAATTAAAAGAAGAAGAAAGCTCTGATTTGGCATATGTAAAAAGAAAGGAAATATATTTTGCAGTCATGAGGAGAGAAATAAAATATTTTAAAAATTATTCAGAATCAAAGCTGTGATGAAAAGTAAGTAACTACTAATTGCAATTTTTATTGTGAGACAAAATAGTCTACCATTTGAAAAGGTAAACTCTAGATCATTAATTCCTGATAATAGTTCCCTTTGCAGTATATAAATTGTTTTAAAATGTAAATTCATGGTATCTTAAAGTCTACCTGATACAGACAGACAATATAGATACAACAGGAATGTAAGAGGCAATCTGATTCTTCTATGTGCATGTGAACTGCACAGCTGCTGTCTAACGCCTTAGGTAGCCACTATGCTGGTTGCACTTGGTTTTTTACTGGTAGCTTGAACATAGATTTGTTTATTTGGATTTCACTATCTTTTAATTTTTGTCCCAGATGAGACAAATTGGCCATATAGATATTGAAAATAAAGGACATATGAGAAGTTATAAAATACATTGCCAAAGTAAACTCATGATTTAAGCAATCTTTCCCAACTACTTCCTAACTTACTACATAATCATGCATTTATTTTACTATTTGGGAAGTGTTGAATTGTATAAAAAAGGGAAATGTTTTCCTCCCTAGGATAACAAATTAAAGTATTGGAAATAAGTAGGCAGAGGTATTTATGCCCGGGTAAACAATTCTAGTAAATTAAAAGCAAAACAAAACAAAAGTTTGAAAACTCACCACTTGAATCTCAAAACTTTACCGGTAAAGCAGATAGCTTAGTAATAATTTTTATGGTGTATGTGTTTGCAAACTTTATAAAATCTTATCTTAGATTTATGATTCAAAAGTACCTTTCAGATTTTTTAACACCTTTGGGGATTGTAAATTTAATTCAAAATAGTGCTGATTCTCCTAGTGGTTTTTAGCCTCTTGACATTTCCCCAAATACCTTCTAATCCCCAAGAGTGATTGATTCATCTTTTCAGTAATTAACTCTCTTAATACTCTCTCTCTCTCTTCCTGTAGCTGCTTTTAGAAGTTTCTCATTATATTCCAATGTATGTAAGAAAGAACTTTACATTTTCTTTTTTTAGTTTTGTTAAAAAACAAAATTCAGCTGAATAAATCTGTTAATCTAATTGGCTTAACTTGAAGATTCATGAATCAGGCAGCATCCCACCTAGCAATTATTAAAGAGTTCCAAAGAGCTGCAGAAAAGGAACGGTTTTCCATAGCAGAAAGGGAGTGGAGAAGGAAGTCATAAACAAAAGGAAGGGTTATATCAAGCCTGGTCACCCTCCTCTGGGAGAATGAAAGGTGTGTATTAGGCAGATTACCTCACTAGTGCTGAGCAGGATATTCTAGACTGGTTACAATTACATTCCTGGGGGATGTTGAAACTACAATTAGGTTAGGTATTAAGTCTTGGTTTGCTGACGTGGGCTTAGCACAAGTTGACTCCATTTAGGAGTCAACTTTTTACACCTGCTGTCTCCCTTTTTAACAGGTGTGAGAAAGATTGCACAGCATGCTCCAATGAGAGGTTCTTTTACCCATGCTTTTGTTTTTGCCTTTTCATGTAAACACTGTTCTAGTACTTTATCTCATTCCTCTCTAAGATTTTTCCTCAACAGTTATAATCTAAAAGTCTTTCATTCTCCCTTCCAAATCCCTAATGGGTTTTCTATTCTTGCTTTATCAAAAATCCACAAAAGATATTCTCTCTGCTCTCTTGGGACTCCTATTGCAAGGGGCGTACTCCCCTGCATTCGCCCACCTGTCCCACAGCCATGTGGACTCCACACAATGGATTAATGGACTGTGACTAGCCTGATGCTCTGCCAGGTTGCCAGGTTCAGCTCATGGAATGGAAACTCTGGACACTGGCCCTACTTCTAGCTCTGCTGAACCCCAGCTACCCCTCTTCCAGGACTAGCTTAAGGGAACTTGGACTTTACAAACCGAGGGATGTAACTTCACAGCAATAAAATCACTTATTCTCCTGTGGGAGTCTTAGAAAATGTTTTTTCTCAAGATATCATAAGAACTTCACTTCCACTAGTGAGGGAGAAATCCCACCCACCCCATTATCTGGCAACACTATTATCACTCAGGAAATTCCAAGGGTTTTAGAAACTCTGTGCTATGAAACAAATCTGGGAAGACCTCAGATATATATATTTTTTCATTATACCACAATTATAAAGGCAAACATTTATGTGCTTTCTCCACTCCAAATTCTCCCTTCTTAACTAATGAAGGAACATATCCAGCTGATTCTCTAATATTGAAAATTGGTTCGGTAGAATTATTAAGCTCCCTATTATCTTCCTCTTTTTTTTAAAAAAAAACTATGATAAAGATAGTTTGACCTCTCTCCCAGATGGTAAGGAAGAAAGTTACATTTTAAATCAGATGATTTTGCTATTTTCTTAGTAGCAGTCTCTGAAAGGTTAGTAAACAGTTATAATTACTAGGAAAAAAATAAAGTTTAGTACTTATCTATCATTATGCATATACGAAGTTTGATTAACTGTATTAGATTATTTTATTGTTTTTGTTTTCTGCATATACATCTTTATTTTGATACCAACCTGAAAGCTTTTTAAGGCAAAAACTATTTAACATTTGTTTTCTTCCCAAAGCACTAAAATTTAGACTTTATGATAGTAACTAGTCCTTAATATTTGTATTACATGCATTTGACATCTATGTGCATGTGACATTTTATATAATACATATGTGAGCTTTGGTGAATTTATAATTGAATAATAAATTAAGAAATAAAAATAATGAAATAAAAGAAAGAAGAAATGTGTGAGGATAAATAGGTACTCTTTTCTACTTATTTAAAAAATAGATTTTAATAAACCCTTTGATTCTTCCATGCATGAAAACATGGTATAGGGAAAAGGTTAAGAGCCCACAATGTTAAAAATCCTGGTTCTATTCCCAACTATCACTAAAAAAGTAGCTTTTAAACATCTGTCACGATACATTCTAGGTTTCCTTATTAGTAAAAAACATGGGTATAAATATCTTTATGTAAATTTTATGTTTTGTGCCGATGATGAATTTTCACATAGATTTATTATAAATCATTAATTCCTCTCCCTAAAAATGCAAAAAATAATAATAAACAATAAATAACTAAATAAATATAATACTATATCACTTAGATGAGTTTATATATTATCAAATGATGAAAAATCATAGAAACATAAAGATTCAAAAAAAACAACTTACTTTTGTTTAACAAAACAATTAATAATTTCATTTATTTTTTTATTATGTTAACCTGATCTTTGCTTCCTTATATTTATCCCACATTGAATCAAAGCTGACCTATGAAGTCAACATTTTGAAAGTGATACTATGTGATTCCAAAGATCAGTCATTAAGGGTAGTGCAATTTGTATCTTGCTCTCTTGGACTGCTCTTTCTGGAGGAAGCCAGTTGCCAGGCTATGAGGGACACTCAAGCAGACTCATAGGCACACACTTGATAGGAACTGAGGCTTCCCACCATCAGCCAACACACAACAACAATTTGTCAGTGATAAGGGAGAATCAACTTGGAAAGGGATCTTCCAGCTTCAGGAAGGACTTTTGATGATTGCAGCTCCAGCTCACATCTGTCTGCAATCTCATTAACCTGCTGAGTTAGAAGTTGCTACTAAATTTATTACCCACAGACACTGAAAAAGTTGATAAATAATCGTTGTTGTTCGAAGTCACTAAGTTTTAAGCTAATATGCAGCAATAGAATGGTAACACATTCATTAGTTTCAAATTTTTATATTTTGAAAGTAAGAATGTTTAAAATAAAAAAATTTTAAATAATCCACCTCTATGGTTTACAATTCCTAAGAAGATAAAATGGGTTAATGGCATATGCAAATCCATTTCAATATATGTACTAACATTTACATTCAATAGGACAGACTACTTTTAATCTTCATTCTACATTCTGTTCAACAATTATTAAAATTATTCTGTAATCACAGGATATCTCCATTTGTACTTTAGCATTCCAATTAGCATAAAAAAATCACATATAAGGAGCTAACAATTTAAAATAGTTTTTCATTTGGAAAGGCATCTAAATGTAATTAAAATAACTGTTAGAAAAGTATAAAGTAATATAAACATGTAAAAATAATATATCACTTAGTCTTCTTAGTTGGAAACAAAACATCAAAATAACACTTTTGGAAACAAAACATCAAAATAACACTTTATCTTATTTAAACAGAAGAATCTTGAAGGGCTATTAAGTAGACCCCGTAACTTCTAAGAAGCACTATATGATCGAGGCTGCTGCTGGTATAACATGGCCTCCTGTTTTACAGCAAACCTTTCCTCTGTAAGTAGAAAGTCTTTTTATTGCATCAGTTTCTCTTGTGCTGATTTAATCTCATGCTGTTGTGTACAGTAACATGCTGTACAGGCTTGCAGCCTAAGAGCAATGGGCTATATCATGTAGCCTGGGTGTGTAGAGGGCTATGTCACCTGGGTTTGGTAAGTGCACTGCATGGTGTTCCCACAACAACAAAATCATCTGCTGATGCATTTCTCAGAATGCATGCCTGTGATTAATTGGCTCATGGTTATTACTATCCAGATATTGGAAAATGGGCCAGTGGTATGTGACATGCTCGCTAAACCTGGGATTCTTGGCTGGGGCAATATCCTCTGGGAGGACTAGTGTTATCCCAGGTAGTGGGGACCTTACATATTGAAAGGATTAGAATCAAATTCTGGAGAAGAGAATTCACAATTTAGGTCCATGGGTCTCCCACTGGTAAGGATAAAGTGATCTGTTCACATTCAAAGGACATTCAAAGTTCTCTCCGCACTCAAAGTGCAGTTAAAGTACATTCAGAGCTCAAGAGAAAACAAACCAATAAAAGTGACAATCAGCAAAGAAATACACCAAAAGATTGAAATCTGGCAATATTGGTATCATCACACACAGCATATCAAACAACTGTAAATAAATGAGAAGTTAAGGACACATAAAAAATATGAGTAAACCTCAAAACACTATGATGAATGAACAGGTAAATTAAAAAAAACTTTTTGTAATTAAAAATGTAATTATTGGGAAAAAATTAAAAATAAATCAACAGGGAATATAAATATTAGTTGCAGCCCAAGAGTTAATTTAGTGGAAAATCCCCCCATAGAATTTACCTACAATGCAGTATATATAAACATGAAGATGAAAATATGAAGATACTATTAAAAGGAACTGAAGATAGATTCAGGGCATTCGACTGTAATTGCACAAGAAAAGACAATATTTCAAAAGTTAATAGCTCAACATTTTCCAGAAATTTATGACACACATGAATCCATAAAATCAAGAAGCAAAATGTATCAAAAGGAAATAAAATTAATCTATGGCTGGTAAAATTATAGTAAAACTGTAGAACACTAAAGACACATATAAGAAGGGGCTTAAAAGAAGCTAAGAAATAAAAAAAAGACAAATCACTTCCAAAAAAATGGTCTTTAACTTGACAGCCAACTTCATAACAATGGAGTCACAATAGAGTAGAATAATATCTCCAAGGGTTGAGAGAAAGCAACTGACAACCCAGAATTGTATATAGAGTAAAGCTATCAATCAGAAAAGAAAGTGAAATAAAGACATTTGTGGATAAACAAAAAATAATATAGTTTATCACCAAGACACCTACCTGGACTATAGAAACATGAAATACAGGCTTAGGAAGGACATTGAGTACAAATGAATAACCTAAAGTGCAAATAAAATGGTGAGCAAATAAAATAAATATTTAAGTTAAATGCAAATGATCCTTCTCAATAGTTTAACTTGTAGTTTAAAATGAAAGAACTAAAAGTATTGGGAAAATAATATGTACATTGGAAAGAAGAAATCAGAATCTGAGTGGTATTTATACTGTTCATAAGGGCAGTTAATGTATTACTTAAATTGTTAACTTAAATATACATGGTGATATTTTAAAAATAATTCTTATAGAGCAAGGCTTGGCCAACATTTTGTGTGAATAGTATAGGCTTTGGGGGCCAGGTGATCGCTGTCTCAACTGCTCAATACTGACATTGTTGCCTAAAAGTGTACATTTTGTAAGCAAACAGATATGACTATTTTTCAAAATATTCTACAGAAATAGGTATTAAGCCAACATTTTCTTCCAGGCCATCGATTACACATCCCATAAATTTTTATAACTTTATATTTGTTTGATGCCTCAACAGCACCACAAGTAGTCTTTGAGCACCCCACCTAAACAACCAGGTCACCAGTGTGATAAAGCTGGCCCCTGTCACAAGCTTTCATTCTGGCTCTGACCTTGACTGTGACCTAGTGACATTCAGATATACAAATGAGGTCTCCTCACAGCATTTTCTTGTATACACCACCCTGGCCCCCAATGGAAGCAGTGACCCAGGGATCCTCACTCTCTCTCGGCTCTCCACCTGCTTGGCTGAGCCCACGGTGTTGGAGCTCCTCCCATATGGTACCCTGTGTGGCTGGTAGGGCCTCCCTCTTCCAGCACTTGTGAATATAATTGATTTCCCACATTCACATGCCACCCCATGGTGTTATTCTGTGTCTGAATCATACGAATCATCAAAAAATTCAATTTTAAGAAACAATTATTTCTTACAACACATTTCAGATCCATGCTCTAGATCAGTGGTTCTCAACCTTCCTAATGCCTCGACCCTTTAATACAGTTCCTCATGTTGTGGTGACCCCCAACCCTAAAATCATTTTCCTTGCTACTTCATAACTGTAATTTTGCTACTGTTACGTCTTAGGTGACCCCTGTGAAAGGGTCATTGACCCACAGGTCGAGACCCACAGGTTGAGAACTGCTGCTCTAGAGTATAAAAATCACAAAAAAAAAAAAAAAAAAAAAAAAAAAAAAAGAGAGAGAGAGAGGGATTGGAGAGACAGAGAGAGAGAGGACAATGAAATGAGATCATTTTTAAAAGAAAAAAAGTAAGGGCTCCATAAATCTAAAAGGAGGAATAAAGTTTGAAAAACAAAAGTGTAGAAATATAGGAGTAATAGGAATTATAAAGTAAGCTGCTAAAAGTAAGCTATATTATCAATAAATAAAATGAATGCTTTCTAATTTAGAGACAGATAACAACAAATACTACAGAGTAAAACAACTATTTCCAAGAGGCATTTCTAAAGAAACTTACTAAGAATTGTTAAAGATAAGAGATTAATGCTATGCGGGTTCAGGGGCAGGAGGAGATTTGTGCAGTGTTTTCTATTTCATGTGAGGTAGCCAAGGAGATGCTGACTGTTTCGTTGGCATTTGGGCAACCCTTACGTGAGGACGCTCTAGGTAGCCAGAAAAAGAACACTCAAGAATTAGCAAAGACTTCAAATGAACATCAATGGGTATTTTGTAGAACCACAAGGAGGCCAGTGAGTCTAGACCAGAGACCACGTGGTGCGGGGCATGGTGAGCAGTGAGACTGGAAGAGGTGGGCAGCCCAGGCAGGGTGAAAGGAATGGGCAAACATTTCTCTTTCTCCTGGAAAACAACTTTTATAGAGAGCGAGCAATCAGCCAACTCCGTTAAACAATTTATAGAGCTCAGACATTACCCCTTATATGTAAAACAACCTTTTCCATTTGTTCAATTGTGTTTATAATTCATATACATCTGTATCTACATCTGTATCTATATCTATATCTAAATCTATAGATACATATATATAATATAGGCATAATTATTTTTCAGTACAAATACTCATAAGAGAAGTAACACATACAGTCCTAAATAGTGACACTTTAAAATGACTTTTTAACTTTCCACATGGAGGCTGTTTTTTCACAAGGAGAAAGACAGTACACTGAATGCCTAGGGGTGGGAAGCGGACCTGAGAGCGGGAAAGAGATTCTGGGGCCATCAGACATCTACTCTGACCATTTACTTGATCGGTCCTGATAATCACATTTATATAATGACCTTTACAGGAAAAGTGAGATAGCTTTTCTGAAGTGGGTATATTCATTTGAATTTTGTCCAAAATTCCTCATAATTAATTGTGCAATACTAGATAAGCCTTATCTTAGTGTGATGGTGAAGTTACTCGCCTAATGATATTTAGATTTGTTGGGAATGAGGGTGTGACTGAAGCTGCCAACCTGTCCCCTCATCTGGGACCTTCTGGGGGGACTTGCGTGCTTGGTTGTCAGTGCAGAACTCCTCCTCTTGGGCGCTGGTGTTCTCTGAGAGTGGCAGCAGGTGCAGCCCTGCTGGTTTGTCAGCTTGTCCGGTCAGCAGCACTGCTGGAGGTGGCTGTGAATGACCTGCTCCTTGGTCGGGGCATCACAGTGCTCCTTGTCACTATCTCTCGACACACCTGACACAGGTGCTGTCCAGGAGCATGGGGCAATCTCTGATGCCACCAGTGCATAGCTGGGTATCCAGCAGGTGCAGGTCCTGGTCTTGGGGATGAGGACCTTTTTCAGAGCCTAGAGAGGAAAGATGTTCTGCCCAGAATAAGGGACCTAGAGGGGACCTTGTAGTCTGTCACAGTCTCCTCTGCTGAGAGCAACCTCTCATGCAGCTCTGTTCCACCAATGTGTCCCGTACTTCCTCAGCCACGGCCATCCTAGCATTCATGGTAGCATTGATTATGTACTTGGTGCTCACCTGAGTTTCCAGCAAAGCTGTGGTCACCGTCAGCAGGTGTTTCCTCAGGACATCATAGAAGCTCTGCTCTTGCCCTGTTCCTTCAGCCACGCATTCTTGATGAGAACGTGTCGCACATCCATAGAAGCTACTCCTTACACGGAGCACTGGCCCCACGACAGCTGCAGAAAAGGTCATCATCCATGACCCTGCTCTCAAGCAGCTCACTGGCTGACACCAGGGTGCGAAGGGCCTCAAAGCAAGCTGTCCCTTGTGCTTGCGTTCCTTGACCATGGTGCTGACATACGCTATGTCTTAAGCCAAGGGCCAGTTTGACATCATCTTTCCTCAGTAGCTGGTCATTTAGGAATTGTGAATGGTGGAAGCAAAATAAATAACAAACAACAAAAAAAACACACATATTCTTTTCCTTTTCTAAAAAGAGGCAAACACATCTATCCTTTACTTCTCTTGAAAAGAGGCATTCAATTTGGATCATCCCATGTCTCAACTAATACCTTTGAAAAACAAGATATTAAAATAAAATTTAAGAAAACAACAACAGAAAAATTATTCTTCCTAGAAATGGAAATATCTTGTTGTTTTTCATGATGTTGACTTTCTTAAAGCATGAGAGCAAACTATTTTCAATTTGAATACCTGTGTGGAAAAACCCAAACACGAGCTAAGAAAATAACAGTACCCGATCCCCAATTATTCTTCTTTTAATGATAGAATATTTTTAAAATTTTTCAGAGTAATGAATTTCTCACAGTCTCAAAAGAAACTGAAAGGTTAGTTTTGGCCTCTTTTAACTTCATTTTCACCTCAACTAGGTATTTATAATTTATAGCAGATTTAATTTATAAAAATAAAATCTGACTTTTGAGGAGTTTTATGTAGTAAAAGAAGATGTGTTCTCAAATTGAACAAAATAGATATTACAAAGATGAGAAAAACAAAACATTCTATGTTTTTAGACATTTACAGAAAAGTAGAATCTAATGTATTACATTCCATTCTCAGTAAAATATACAGGGTGGGCAAAAGCAGGGTTACAGTTGTGAGTACGCGAAACAGTTTATTCTTGGATTAGTCATCAATTGTTGTACTATTTATTTGTATTACGACTGTAAACCTACTTTTACCGACCTGCATTATTGTGGAATCCCAAGAAATAGTCTCCACGACTCTCCAGATGGAGGAGGGCAGCTGTCAGGCATTACAGGGAAAACATGTGTTGGATAAAGGACACATGGACTTGATTAGTGAGAGGCAGAGATGATAACACGTTTCTAAGAGATGATCTGAATAGCTTTCTTTATGTGAACCAGATCCTTCCTTTCCAAGGACAGAATTCCTCAAATGCATGTAATTAAATACAGAATGTCACGATTTTATGTAAACGACATTCTAGGAATGGATTGTCTGTATCACTGGATCCAGGTGCTCAAATAATTTTATCAAGACTCAGCATTTTTTTTTTTTTGTTACTGTATCTTTCTTTTTGTACTCTCCCTTCCTCCTCCTCTCCTTCTTCTTCTCCTTCTCCTTCTTCTTGTCCTTCTTCTTGTCCTTCTTCTTGTCCTTCTTCTTCTCCTTCTCCTTCTCCTTCTCCTCCTCCTCCTCCTCCTCCTCCTCCTCCTCCTCCTCCTCCTCCTCCTCCTCCTCCTCTTCCTCCTCCTCCTTCTTCTTCCCCCATTGGTTTGATTTACAATAATTCTCTCCCTGTTTGGTGTGAAAATGGCTGCTAATGTCCCAGACTCACCTCTAGTCAGCTTGCAATATCTAGAATTGAGAGTTCCAGGGAATACTCCGGACGGTCTCTTTGGACCGTCCCTGATCACCACACATCCTCATGATGGTAACTGTGGGCAGAATGATGGGATGTACATGGATCTTGTGTTGCTCCTAGGAACTACACATGTAGGGTTTGTCCGCCCCCCCAAAAAACACATAGACCTAGAGATGAGTTTGCCCCCCCAAAATTAAATGATGTTCTATGAAGATAAAGAATAGATATTTGGGAAAAAAACAAAATAAAATAAAAAAACCAGGGCTCACATTCCACTTTCACTGTCCCTAAAGTAAGTACAGGTATTGGAATTTCCTAGTTTTATGGAATATAAGTATACTGATTGCAAACTAGTTGTTCTTTGCCGACAGGTGTGTGTGCCTGTGTGTGTCATAATAGGTTTTCCAGAGACATTTACTTGATTTGAAAAGTTACTAAAATGGTAGCACTTTCAGGATTAATAAGGATGTCCCCTGAAGAAATATGTGGGGGTCAATGAAATCCTGTGCCTGTCTATCGTCACCGACTCCCACTCATGTCTGAAAGCATTTTTGTGCATACTTGACCACGATTAGAGTTCTAGGTAATCTGCTTTACCAGTAGCCTAGGAAAAATACTTTTTAAGGAAAAATGAAAAATAAAAATTTCAAGGGCAGAGCTAAGTTAATATAAAACAATCTGAAAAGCAACTTTTTAGCACAATGTGCTCATTTCTCCCTGATAATTATCTTTTCCGTTCAAAAAATGTCCTCATAATGTTTTAACGACTTGCATTTAAATCTTGTTTCTCAATTGTCTGCTTTCCTTAAGAAAACTTGGAAATATATGGATAATGTTGCAAATGGAGAATGGCAAGAGAAAACAAAGAGCTTTTTTTATCTGCCAAGGAAGCATTTAAATTTTCTTAGCATCCTCTGTCTCTCTATCCAAATTAATCTCCCTTTCACACCCTAAAATGTCAGCAGTGTCTGTTTTAAGAGCTGATGCAGCACTTTAAAAAGTATTTATTTTATTGTTGTTGTTTTTTTAGTTCTTCCAGACATGCTATGAAAAAAGAATGCATTTAGACCTTTCAGAAGAAAACTATTTTGATGTGTTTTTCCTGTTTCTATACTTATGGAATTTGATATGTAATTTAAAATAAAAATTTAAATTTATGCTTGTGTTTAGTATATCTGCAGTATCTTTTCTTCCTTTATATACAATATAGCTTGTTTACGCAGATCAACCAAAATTTCATCAAATCTTCAAATATTTCCTATATACTTAAAAAGGGGTTAGACAATGGGGGAAAAAAGATATATTTACAATGAAAATTTAAGACTAGTTAGAATTAGACTGACATGAAATATTCAGTGAAGTAAAACTATGTTCTAAGCCCATCTGCTTAGAATTCATCTCTTCAAACTGTTAGAAAAAACCTGCACAAGAAAATCTACTGTTTAAATTTATAAAAGCCTATATGGGTAATGATAAACTCAAAACTTTACATTGGTCCATATACATTACTCGAAGTATCAGGAACTTACATCCAGGGTATTTTTGGTAAGCATTTGAAAGATACCAACAAAGAAACCATAGTCCAAAATTTATAGCAATTCACCTAAAAAGGTTCACTTAACTCTGCACAGAGGGTTCAGTAATTAGCATGAATAATATTAGACATAACTTTTCATTGGTGAAATAAGTTTAAGAACATAGTTGCTTAGAAAATCTGTAGGGACCTTGTTATTCTCATGTAAGAGAATATAAGAATCCATCAGATCCTGAGCTTGGGACATATGGAAGTAACGTCCAGGTCAAGATTTCGGGTAGGTCTTATGTCTGCCATCCCCCAGTTATTAATGGAGGTTCCATTGTCTGATCCAACCAGATATGTGCCTGACCTGACATCAGAAGATGATTCTTCCTGAATCAGAGCGGCCTTCTCCTGTGAGATCTGGTCACAACGCCTGAAGGAAGAGACCTGAGACAGTGCAGGAAACAAGTTTTATGATGGATTTGTGCTTTTTTTGTTAGCAATGTTTTTACATGTATAACAGCAGTTTGAGACTTGCTTTCATTTAAATCTATCACCTGGTTAAGGAGAGATATAATTCCATCTGTCGAATTGTGCCAAGTGATATATGTAGCGGTAGAAGTAGACTTTGTTTAAAGGACAACTTTTCTTAGGTACAGTCATTTTACTTGCAGATTTGAGTATTATGTTGCAAGTATGTGCTAAGTGCTTGGTTTACAACATCTCATTTAATGTTTTTAACACATGAAAGGATGTGGGATGTATTACCTTGTGAAAGATAAAACGCATCAGCAAATTAAGAAAATGACATTAGGCTATTGTAATAGGAAGACTATTTATTAATAAGGAAAGCCTCAAAGGAAAGGAAGGAGGCTTTGTTTTATAGATAAAAAGGAAATCATCTGGGATTCTTAAGGCAGGCATGAGGAAGACAGAAGACTCACCTTATCTGAGTCCCTGAGGAAACACAGGTGGGTTAGAACAACAAGGCCTCCATGTACCCTTGACTAACCTTTAGACAACTTTCTCCTTGGCTATAGGCCTCTGACCTTTTTATTAGAGCATTTACTTTATTTTTTATTTTATTTTTTTTTTTTATCCTCACCCGAGGACATTTTTCCACTTTTTGTTCAGATAGAGTGGGGAAGGAGAGAGAGGAAGAGAGAGAGAGAGAGAGAGAGAAACATCGACGTGAAAGGGACACATCGAGTGGCTGCCTCCCCCACGACCTACCAGGGGCCAGGGACAAACTGCAACCGCGGTACACGCCCTTAGCGGGAACCGAACCCAGGTCTCTCTGGACTGCAGGCCGACGCTCTAACCGCTGAGCCAAACCGGCCAGGGCTAGAGCATTTACTTTAGAAAACTCACAATTCTATTTTTTTTCCCCTTTGACATGTAAATCTTTTCCCAGGCTCCTGCTAGTTTCTTAAAGACCTGAAAGGCATCCCATTTAAAAATAATCATCAAGAAAGAAAGGACCCCTATCTCCAAGTCTCTGTAATGGTAGAATCTAAGTTAGACTAGAACCAATTAGCAAATAATCACATTGACCAACTTCCCTTAACATCCTCTAGAAATTTTCTACTATCTCATCCAGCACTTAAAATCTGTCTTGCCCAGTGATCCCACTTCTAGTAATATACCCCCAAGAAGCCTGAAACACCAATCAGAAAGAATATATGTACCCCTATGTCCATAGTAGCACTATTTACAATCGCTAAGATCTGGAAACAGCCCAACCATCATCCATCAGTAGATGAGTGGATAAAAAAGCTGTGGTTACATATACACAATGGAGTACTATGCAGCTGTAAGAAAGAAAGATCTCTTATCCTTTGAGACAACATGGAGGGACCTGAAGAGTATTATCCTAAGTGAAACAAGTCAATCAGAGAAAGACAAATATCACATGATCTCACTTATTTGTGGAATATAATGAACAAAACAAGCTGAGGAACAAAATAGACCCAGAGACATGGAAGTGGGGTGCAGACTTACAAATCTCAGAAGAGGTAGATGTGGGGGGAGGGAAGAGATAAACCACAGAATTTATATGCATAACTTACAAGGACATAAACAATAATGCTGGGGGGAGGTGGGATTGGGAGGAGAGTGTCAATGGGAGAAAAAAGGAGAAACATCTACAACAAAAATAAATAAACAAAAGTTATACATGGAAAAAAATCTCTCTTGCCTTTGTTTTAGTGAAGTTGATTTCAATCTCTCTCTCCTATTGCACTTCTCTTGAATAAGTCTTTCTTGCCTGATTACCTGCTTCTCATTTAATTTTTCTTTGACAAGGGCAAGGGCGCTCCTTTGGAACACAAAAAGGTGGAGAATTTCTTAACCGTCCATTTTGCTGGTTTTAGGGAAGCACACGGCTCAGTTAAAGTTCCGCTTTTGAAATAAAAACAATTCAGGAGAGATTTATTAGAAAGGATTGTAAGAATAAGGGGGGGGGGGAGACTATTGCAATAGGAAAAACATTCCTACAATAATATCTACAAGTGTCTTTAATGTTAACAGAAAGGAATCTTTCGCTTATAGGGAGAAGTAAACAGGCTAAAAAGAACTGGCTGTGGTAGGTGGAATGGATGAAATGAACAGGTGGAGGTGGCAATGATCTGATAGTAGATCAAAGAATGCTTTACTCTGAGGTCAGCCTATTCTAGAGAGGCGCATTAAGGAGAGGTTGTGTGCTGGTTTAGCGTCAGGGAGGGCCAACGTTCAGGGCATGGGGGTAGGGAGGGGATCTTAACCAAAAATTAATTTATACCCATTTTGTTCGAATTGATTAGTGGGGACAAAACAGTTCAGCTAATAATGTAAAAATCAAAGACCAAGAATTTGAAAGAACTGGGTCTGGTATAGTTATAGGTAAACAAATGGGCCATTCTTAAGACTTACTTAAGTTATATGGGGAAGGGTGATGGTTTTAATTGGTTGTATTTTGGAACAAGTAAGTGTAGGGAATTTCTTCAGTATTGTTTTTTTCCCAGGTCACAGTGCTTTGATAAAATTCAACATTGTCAAAAGAAAACTGAGGTTCAAACTTGTTTAGAATTCTGTCAAAAACATACAGATATTAAAGGGATCTGTGATGCAAATTCTAACTACCATCTTCTATTACTTCTTGATGTTTAAAAAGGATGGTTGAACAAAGAAACAATATGAAATAGACCCTCAAAATAATCAAGATAACTAGTGTTTCAGTAGTGTACACTCAGTCTTTGAATGAGAGTAGTGATACATTCAGGAACAAGTTCTTTTCCTATCTTTGAAAGTCTACTTTTTTGGGGGGACATATCACTTTTAATTTTGTATTATGCTACTTGCATACATATCATTTTTCTTCTTGCAGGGATTGTACTTGTCACATGTATGAACATTGTCAAGTTTCCTTTCATACTTCTGCATGTCTTATATGACACTGAATGCATAAAACCTTTTGAAAACTCCAAATAATTAAAGGGAAGTTGACTATTTCCAGTTGTTCCCAATTCTTAGACTTTGTGATTTCCTAACATAGCTGATAGATAATATTGCCTCAGAAATCTGCTTACATTTTGTAAGGAAGTGAAATTGCAGTCTTTTCAAGTCTTTAGTATATTTTTTGTTGCTGTAACTTAGTATTTATCAGTCTGCTACCTATAACCCTTTGATGACCTTGTTCTACAAACTGGATGTTGAGTTATTACAGAGCAGAGATCATACCTGTTTTCAGATGAATTTGTCTTAATGCAATGCACTTAGGTTGAAAAATTCAACAAAGACTCCATCACTGCCAGTTAATCCTTATTTTTGTCTGAAGTTGGATGCTGTACCTTTTTTTCTGCTCAGTGACAATGCAAAATCTTCGAAATTCTCAAGGTTTCTACACAACCTTTCTTACCTCATTCCTTTATGACTACCTTACCTTTGCTGTATCAAAACGTTGAGATTATTTGATATAATCTTTCTCAGTTTTACATCTTCCTTCATCTTTGCAAACATCTAAATTTATTTTTATTCAGGCCCTTTTTCCATAAATCTGTACGTTTCTCCCACCCTAAAAAAATTAAAAATAATGAATTCTCCATTTACCATGTGTCTCATCTATTGTATAATCATACCAATCTCTCTTTCTATCAATAATTTCTTAAAAGTAAGTGAAGGAGGGACTAAGTGAAGGAATATAGAGAGAAATGAGAAGAACACTAATCCCAGGACACATCAACATCTTAAAGTCTAGAAGAGAAAAAGAACTAAAAAATCAATTTTGTATAAAATGGATATAATTCCAACAGGGATACTTAGAAATGCACATTAAAAAAAAAAAAAGCCAGAAAGAGGAAATAATGATGATAATAATGGCTGTCAATCATTAAGCACTCATATGGCACCCTGTTGAGTGCTTAGCATACAGTCACAAAGGTAGTACCTGGAAGTTAATTCACAATATAATCCATAAAGTTTGCCACACTTTTTTTTTTTTTTTAACTATAGCTGTGGGAGATTGTAGAAAATAATAGTTTGTTCCTCCCCTCTTAGAGATCATAAACTATTTGGGAAGTAAACCTAACATTTATGAAATAAATACAGCAATGCATGTGAATTTAAATAATTTATAGCTGAATTTCATGACGGTAGATTTCAATTTTTATAAGGTATTGGGGAATAAAGTCTCTGGTAGAGTAACCATGAATGTCTTAATAAGAATGAAACAAAAGATACTGAAAAGTTGGTATGATTTAAAACATTGTGGAGGTTATTCTAGACAAATGAAACTTGAGCATCAGGACAAAAGCTGGAAAGATCAGAATTATCTCCATGTTGAGGGTCTGAGTACCTAGAGCAAGAATCTGTCTGAAAGTGGTAAGGAATAAATAATAAACAGCTTGGGGGGAAGGCGGGGCAGTCTGAAAAGATAGTTAAAAGTACACGCAACATATAGTCTTTTTAAAAGTCAGACAAACTTAAGACTTGTGAACTTGTTTTCAGACTAGCTAGGACTAACTTATCTCAACTAGAAATAGTGCCAAGATATGAGTCAGATTTTCAATAAAATCTGGTTGGGAAATAACAAATAGAAAAAATTCAGAACACAATTTTCTCAAGAAAAGAAACATCAGGAAGATTATTTTTTAAGGAATCAGAATTTGATGCCTTTATTACTTACCAGATAAGCACACTATATCTTTCATAAAATGTAACTTAATTATAAATGATTTGAAATTTTAGTACATGATATTAACTGCACACACCAATATGGAATTGCATTATGTGTTATATGAGAAAGTATTAAGCCTTTGCTATTTCAAACTCATATAAAATAAGGAAATAACAACAAAAGTATTTTTAAAATTTCTTTGGTCAAATGTACCAACCCTTATTTTAAAGGAACATGAAAAAGAAAGTGTTGAATTATGTCTAATACCTTTTAATAGTAAGGACCAAACATAAAACAAAGTATTTCACAAATTTAATATTTAAGTTATAATATGTTATGTTTAAAATTTTTCAAATACTTAAAAATTTGTTTTATATATTAACCTAATGATAATTGGATATGTAAACCTGGAAAAATATTATAGGAATATATTATTTTGTTTAAACACTTAACTGCTTTTAACTCAAGTCTAAACTAACTTGAGGCTGACAAATTACGTTAATTCTTATGCAACCCACTACACATTTCCTTTCAATAGAATGTTCTATACAATTTTAAGAGAAAACCCTGTCTTTTGAGTGGTGATGGGAAAAGGTATAAGGTAGAGATGAAGAGAGAACTATTATATGTAAATGTTAAGTAGCATTTTTGTGTCATAAATGTATGCGATCAATAATCATACATTTGTTACATGCCATGGAGTTAGCTCTCACTGCCGGAGACTTCATGAGTGAGTGAGGTCCACAATGCCCTGTCCTTAACATCCCTACTCAGCTCCTGCAGACTTAAGCCTTTGCCTTCTTTTATGGGGTCATTCCATCTCAACACTAGTCTTCCTCTTTTCCTGTTGCCTTCTATTTCTCCCAGCATTATGTTTTTTGTTTTTTTCTAAAGAACCCTGCCTTCTCATAATGTGCTCCAAGTAGGGTAGCTTCAGCCTTGCCATTTTTGCCTTCGGTGATGGTTTCAGGCTTCATTTGCTCTAGGACACACTTGCTCATCTTTCTGGCAGAAGGGTATCCGTACAGCTCTCCTGCAACACGACATTTCAAATGAATCCATGTTTTTTCCTATCAGCCTTCTACACTGTCCAGCTTCTGCATCTGTACATAATAACTGGGGATACGAAAAGGGTGTAGATGATCTCTTAGCCTTGGTCTCTAATGATACATCTTGGCTTTTGGTGATATTTCTTAATTCTTTCATTACTGCTCTTCCAACTTCTGAGTCTCAGCCTTCTCCTGATTTTTTATGTTATGTTACATATAGAATATATTTTATTCTATATATAAATAAATTATAACATATTCATACAATTCAGTGGTTCTCAACCTGTGGGTCATGACCTCTTTGGGGGTCTAACGACGCTTTCACAGGGGTCGCCTAAGACCATCGCAAAACACATATTTCCAGTGGTCTTAGGAACCGAGACACCGCTCCTCTATTCGTCTCCAGGCGGGTCCGCCCACATGCAGATACGCCCACATACAACATGAGGAACTGTATTAAAGGGTCACGGCGTTAGGAAGGTTGAGAACCACTGATTATAATTTCATTACAGTGAAACAAGTTTCAGAGGAGCTTACAATAAATCTAGTAAGTAGGAAAACTATATACTATCATCTCTACTCTAGGACACTGCTTCCTTAACATAGCATTTTAAAACCAGCCATATGAACAAATTACACATCAGCCCTGGGTGGGTAGCTCAGTAGGTTAGAGCATCCTCCAAGATTGTGGGTTTGATCTCTGGTCAGGGCAACATAAAGGAGCAACTAGTGAATGCTTAAATACGTACAACAACAAATCAATCTCTCTCTCTCTCTCAAAAAAATTACACATTAAAGGATATTTAAAGCAGCAGATGAGAGTTCCTAATTAGTATTTTATATGAACCATTTCCATAGGTGTTTTTTTTTTATTTTTTTATTTTTTATCAGATAGAGCAGGAGGGAGAGAGGGAGGAAGAGAGAGAGAGAAACATAGACGTGAGAGAGACACATCGAGTGGTTGCCACCCGCATGACCCCAACTGGGGCCGGGGACAAATTGCAACCGAGGTACATGACCTTAGGGGGAACCGAACCCAGAACTCTTTGGTCTGCAGGTCGACGCTCTAACCACTGAGCCAAACCGGCCAGGGTCATTTCCATAGGTTTTAATACAGGTTTGTTAAAGCCACAAATTTAGGCTTTACAAATCATACTGAGTTATCTCAGGGACCACAAACTGAGTAATCAGAAAGTTTTCTATTTTTTATCAATACAGACGAATAGCCTGTATTGCTCAATTTCCATTTTCATCTGTTATTCAGTATCTCCTAGCAGTAATCGCCTTGAAAAACAGATCGCACATTCCCTGGACAGATAACGTTTCCATTAATACTTTGTCAATCACCAATAAGGAACTTCATTGAAATCCTACAAACAGGCATTCAAAAATCTGTTACCTTCAAAATTTTTCCCATCTGCAGGTAAAATGCTGATTGTCTTTCTCATTTACAGGAAAGGAGAAAGAATTGAGGGAGTTAAAGGGATTTTATAAGTTAAGACTTGGCTCCAGCTTAAGCCAGGGGATTCTGTGGGTGAATCCATTTGAGAGTCTGCATAATTAGAAATTGGGAGTAAAGATTTTTCTCTAGAAGTTCATAACGGACAAAAACCTGAAATGGCAGCGGTTATTTATCATTAACTGAGTACACAGGAGAATTTGCACAATGTCTGCAACCACAGTCCATAGTAAACTTTTTTTTCTAATTTACTAGAGCTAAATATTTACAAACGTTTTATTTCAACAAGATTTATCCACTCAGCATTTTTTTTTTTTTTTTTTTTACATAAGACCATTCAATTTGACATATGTCAGGGGCAATTAGCAATTTGCTGTTAACAGAATACCTGCCCTACTTAGCAGGCATTTCTTGTTCCTCATTAACCAAATTATGTTCAGGTCATATATCATATCTCTGACAATAATGCCACTTTCATGCTTAATTGGTTAAATAAATGTGTAATTATGGAACTATGCTGAGATACTACTATAAATTCTTGTAACCATGGCATTTGCCTGATGTAGGTTGGGATGTTATTTGATGTACTGTAAGATTTAACAACACTAAAACTTAATGTAGCATTTGTTCAATATCAGTGAAGATCCCTCCAGATGTTAATACGTTTTATATAAAATGTTGGAAAACTCAGTCAAGATTCTGAAATTTTTGTTAAATGCAAGCATAGTAGTTTTTTTGTTTTTTTTTTAGAAATATCTCTGGCATTAATCACAAAAGAATACACTGATAACTTGCTTCTGAGTAGGGAGATAAAAACTTGACATATGGTAATTAGTGGAATTTATATCTTGCTGTGGGATATTTACAGTAATGACTACATTCTCAGAATACTTTTGGATCACGACAAATATTGGCTCATTGAAAATCAAGAAAATCATGTTAGAGGAAGAGGAAAGATATTAATAGTTGTCTTAAAATTCTCATTTTAACTTTTTTTCTTCTAATTAGCACTTTTATAATGAGTGCGGAAAAAATGAAACTTTGAAATAAATTACCAAAAAAATGTTTAAAATCTTCCTTAAAGTAAATGATATATGGCAAAGTGTTGACATGGTAAACATTTAAATGTATTAGATTTTAATACAAAGAACTTTTTACATATTAAGCATCAAGTCTGTGCTAATTACCAGATTTATCACTAAGGATTAGATTTGCCTGCATTTAGATACAAATGAATAACATTAAAAAAAATAGTCTTGAACAATTCGGAAGTTAGTTTTTTATTTACCTGAACAAAGCCTTTAGGTAAGTAGTCCAAGGATGGTACAGACACTCCACAATTACAAGGGACACAGACTCATTCTCTTTTCCATCATTCTCAATCAAGTTTTCCTAAGAGCCAGATAGGAAATATTTTAGGCTTTGCAGTCCTCAGAGTCTCTATCATAACTAATCAACTCTGCTTCTGTGACAAAAAGTAACTTTCCATTGTAGCAAAGATACTTCAGAGAATATATCTCTTGGGATAGGTATGACTGCCGTCCAATAAAATGGTACAGGCACAACAGGTTGTGGCCTACGTTTAGCTCATGGTTCATAATTTACCAAGCTCTTTTCTGGAATGTGGCTTTCATCCCCAAAGTCAACTCATGATCCAAGATGACTAGTAGAGCTCTAAAACATGATATTCAAGGTGGAATCTAGAAGAATCACAAAAGGTAGAAGGGCTAATGGGTTCGCTTCACAGTGGAATTAGCTCCATTTAAGTTGATGTCAAAGAAGACCTGTACAACATTTTTATTTACATCTCTGTACAATAAATAATTTGCTCTTTGTCCATGGTTCCTGAGAGGTAACCATAAAATCTAAAATCAAGAATTTGGCTGTCCTTTGCTCCTGATTCCTAGGAAGTAACCTGTAAATCCTAAATACGGTGAGTCATTCTAGCACATTATTGAACCTCAGTAGATAGTGAGAACCCTCAGAATGGCAGCCAGTTGGTCAGATATGGGGACCTCTAAGATTGTATCTGGCATCTGAAGTAAGTTGAGGACATTCTTGTGTAGGACTATGCCCTTAACTAGTGAAGTTTGGCCCAAATCTGGGTAGTTAGTATCAGAAATCACTGTAATCTCACTTGCCAGAATTTAGTCATTTGGCTACATCTAGATTCAAGTAAGATTTTTAAACTTATGTCCACCATACAATCTTTAGGTTAAGAGAAATTCTGCCCATATTTCCAATAACTTTAAGCTAAATATTTTGGACTCTAGCTTGAAATGTAGGCTGTCATCCTTCAAAAGATTAAGAGTGCAATTCCACTATGCATCACTTTTGGGTTGCCTCAGTTACCACAGTAGCAGCAAGACTACATGTTCATCCAACAACTCCTGGCACCTATCACTCCTTATAAATCAGCTGAAAAGAAGAAGAAATCCCACCTCACCCTTCATAAAAAGTCTACTTCTGTTTGAATACATATTCAATGTGTTTTTATAGATTACAAAAGAAACATACGAAATCTTTGCACAGTTAAAAAAAAACTCCTCACTTTGGCCAGGTGACTCAGTTGGTTGGAGCATTATTCCACAGACCAAAAGGTTATGAGTTTGATTCCCACTCAGGGCACAAACCTAGGCTGTAGGTTTGATTCTCATTAGGGGCGTGTACAGGAAGCAACAATTGATTTTTCTCTCACACATTGATGTTTCTCTCTTCCTCTCTCTAAAATCACTAAACATATCCTCTTAGGGTGAGGATTTTAAAAATATATAAATAAATAAATAAATAAATAAATAAATAAATAAATAAATAAATAAATAAATAAATGTTTTAAAACAAATTCCTCTTCTTAGTTTCCACATCTCATTACTTGTAATCTGTTAGGGAATTTGCTTTGCGATTACTGCATGTATTCTCTTTATTACAGTAAATTCTTCCAGGAAGCAAACATTCTCTACCATCTTACATTAGACAAACTAAACTAATTGGAAACTTGAAATTCAAGCCTGTCTCCTCCTCTAGTTACTGTTTCAATCTTCTGGTCTCCTGCTTATGAAGCCTCTCAACATATTTGCCTGAATATTCTGCTTGCATTTCTTTGCACTTTACTGTGGTTCCCATTCTTATCAGTCATTCACACATGCTCTTGGTAACATTATCAGTGATCTCCATTATGCTGAAACCAAGGTAACTGCTCTTTCTTATCTCAAATTCTATCAGTTCTTGACAGGGCTGACCAAGCCCCTTATCTTTTGAATGAGATTCCATGCATTTCTTTTTTTTCTCTAATTTCACTAACTTTCTGTTTAGTTTCCACTGCTGCTGTCTCTTCCTTGTTTACATATTCTGTGGATGCAAGAAAAACCCCAATGATCAGTCTTAATATTTTCTATTATATCTATTCACATCTTTTTCCCTAGGGATTTTCATCCAGGCCTCTGGCTTTGAATACAACCCCGGTACAGATTGATCATCAGATCTGAGTAGCAGCTCTGACTTCTTTCCTGAACTTGAGCCTCATTCCAAGGGTCCCTGTTTCCATCTTCATTTGCAGGTCTAACAGAAATCTGAAACATTGCGTGTACAAAAATGGAGTTCTTAATAAATCCACAACTAAAACTTTCTTAATTTTTGCCTTTTTCATTTCAGCAGTATCGGAATCACCCTGCCAGTCGGCTAACCTCAGAGCTCCCTTTGATTCATATCTCTTTTCTTCACCTATCACACCCAATCCAATACCAACTGCTGTGAAAGTGATGTACAAAATGCTGAATGTATCCAGTTCTCTCCATCTCTACTGCCATTATTATCCAATTTGCTTTTATCTCTTACCTGGGTACTAAAATAGACTCCCTGTTTCCAGTTACTCGAGTCTATAATCTGTTCTCCACACTTAGTCCTTTTAAAAGTTAAATTATATTATAGTCCTTGTTTGATTAAAATCTACTAATAGTTCTTCCAATTGAAACTAGTGTAAATCAGTGTTCCTCCTTCATGTCAGAGACAGACCTACATGTCAGGTTCATGGTTACATTTCAGATCTTTTTTCATTTATTTCCTCTTTAGTTTCCATATCTAAGCCACAATAGGCTTTCTATTTTCTGCATATGTCAAACTATCCCTGTTTCAAAGCCTTTGCAGTTGACAGATCTGTCTGAGTTATTCTCCAGATTGTCTCATTCCTGGCTCTTTAAGACCATCTCAGTCTCAGTTCAAATGTCAGAGCCTCTGAGAGGCTTATCTTAATAAACATATTTAAAGTAGCACCACCCTGCCCCCATCACTTTACAATATAGCCTCTCCTTTAATTGCCTCTTTAGGAGTCACACTAATTTGCTTCTTTTGCTTTCTTTTCTCTCTTTTTTTAATAGAAAAAAAAATCTTAATTGATGGGGGTTGGAGGGCTGAGTGAAAATGTTGAAGGTATTAAGAAGTACAAATTGGTAGTTACAAAATAGTCATGTGGACATAAAGTACAGCGTAGGGATTATAGTCAATAACTATCATAACCATGTATGATGCCAAGTGGGTACCAGATTTATTGAGGAAAAAACTTTGTAAATTATATAAATGTCTAACCACTATGATGTACACTTAAAGTTATTATAAAATAATATCAAATGTCAACTATAATTGAAATATAAAACTTTATTTAAATATTAATTGAGAATAAGTAGGAATCTTATTAAATGCTGCTTCTGATAAATAGGTCTAGGTTGGGTCTGAGATCTAACAAACTCCCAATTGAAATACATTTGTCTCGGGATTTCATGTCTAGCATTTTGTATTTTGTGTGCCCTCTCTTAGAAGCTTATCTTAGTTTATCAGTTAGAGTTTAGCTGCAGAATGTAACTGGATTAAGCATTAGGGTAAAGTTGACTTGCTGATTCATTTAGCTTAAACAGACTGACCCTACATAGAGTCCTGAAGGGACTGAATTCCAGAAGATCAACTCGGAAACACACCCCAAAGGAGCATATTGTACTGATGAGATCAGGATGTTACCTGTGGAAGTAACCCTGTGGTGGCTGACTCCAGAATCAAACCACTTTGGTATAATCTGCAAAGTGAGGAAGCCACAGCCACAGCTACCGGCCACCCTGCTATGCTAAACATCTGGATAATGAACAGCTCGCACCCTCCTTCTCTACTCTTTTGACTCATTTCCAAGTCAAGATCTACACAATTATATCAAAATTACATTCAGATTTCTTCTAGTTGCAAGGGAATCATAAAACTTGGCTTTTAGTTTTATAAGCTCTGCAGTACAAAAAGACATACCAAGGGGATGTCAAAATGACTGAGTTAATCCAACTCCTCTGCTCATAATGGCCCCAGGCCCATTATTTTGAGTTCCAGGGCCTCAGTTTTCACCGAAACATCTCCTAAATTTTTTTTTTGCTATGCTTCCATTTTTCTCACTCTAGTTTCTGTATGACTCAAATGAGATTCTAAAATGGGACTAAGTAGGAAAAAAATTAAGATTGAAACAGCATGTTTTACTCTGAGTAAATTTTTCTTCTAACAACTGAGAAGTTTGGTATGTTAAGTTAAGAGTTGCCCGGCTGGTGTGGCTCAGTGGTTGAGCATCAACCCATGCACCAAGAGGTCACCGGTTTGCTTTCTGGTCAGGGCACATGCCCAGGTTGTGGGCTCAATCCCCAGTGTGGGGCATGCAGGAGGTGGCCAATCAATGTTCTCTCTCATTGATGTTTCTCTCTCTCTCTCCCTCTCCCTTCTTCTCTCTCTAAAATCAATACAGAGAAGAAAAAAAAAAAAGCTTAGAGTAAACTATATTACATGAGGATTCCCCATTCTTCATGTGAGTACCCGTCTAGGTACCCAGTTCTACAAATTTATTCACTCAAATTTAAATGCCATGGAAATTATTTAGGCAAACAATTATCTGAGGGAATAGTCCCTATGAGATTGCCATCACTTTAGACAACATCTGCAGGTTTGGGGTTTTCCAAGGCCACCCTACTTTAGACCAGCTAACTATAAATTCAATAGTTTCCACAGTTACTCAGGTTCAATAGAACAATTCCTAGAACTCAGAAAATGTGTTATACAGTGTTATACTTATGATTACAGGATGCAAATTCTAACCAGCCAAAGAAAAGACACATAAGGTAAAGTCTGGGAGGGTTTAAAAGAAAAGCTCTCATTTCCTCAATAATTAATTATCCTTCTGTTATCTGTGTATGATAATATGCATAGAGAATTGTCAACCCAGGAAGCTTATTTGAACTTTGGTCTCCTTGGGTTGTTGTTGTTGTTTTTTTTTTGTTTTTTTTTTTTTTGGTTTCATTATGTAAGCAAACTGATTGAATCATTGCTTATGTAGTTGTTCACAGTGGCAACTCGCCAATCACATGGTTGGTCTTTCTGGCATAGCCAGCTCCCAACCTGAATCATCTCATTAGCAAAAATATCAAGTGTGGTCTAAAAGCTCACCATTAATAACAAAGGTACTCCTATATCTTGGGACACTCCAAGGGTTTAAATGTTATTTCCCAGACCTCTCTTTGGCTAAAGTTAATTCTTTACTACAGAGTCACCTTTTCTATGAAGCCATTCCTGACTTTGTTTTCTCATTCCATGAGAGAAAGTATCATGGCCTGCTCTGTGCTACTAAAGCATTTTATATTATTGTCGTATTATGGACAAACTCATACAAATCCAACAGTTTAATAGTTTCAGGTGCGTGTCTGTGTCTTCCCTGGCAGATGGTGGGTTCCTAGAGAGCAAGAGCTGGTCCCTCTTGACATTCTCAGAACCTAAAATGGTATTTGGCAAATAAAGAAAAATCTCTCTCTCTCTCTCCCTCCCTCTCTCTCTCTCTCTCTCCCCCTCTCTCTCTCTCCCTCTCTCTCTCCTCCAGTCCTCCCCCCACACATACAAAAAAAATGTAGATTGATCCAAGTAATTTCTACACTCCCACATGTGTAAATAAAATAAAATCATAAAAAAGTAAGCCTTGTTAATAGGCAATTATAAATAAATTACATATTTATACATAAAAAGAACAGCATGTTCTTCTTTGGCTGCTAACCATACCAAAAAAAATCATTTAAAAACAGTGTATATATTTAATTTTGGCATTTAAATTGATATTTCCCACTTCACTGAAGATGCTGATGAAATGAGGTACAGGTATAGAAAATGCAATAGAAACTGCATGTATCTGCCGGCCCAGAGATGCCTAGGATACTCGGCCAGCTGCCCTGTGAGGGAGGCCCTCAGGCTCCTGAAATGAATATAAAGTCTTCCTCAACAACCCATAAGCACAGCACCTTCCTCTGAAAGCACAATTTGACCAGGACAATTGACTTACTGGCAATGGGTTTTGATCTAAAACTTGAGTTTTTCTGTAATTGGTTTTAATATGGTTGTAAAACAGAAAGGTAAAAGCTTTTTTTCAAGAAGACGTGCAAAAGTACTAATGCGGTAAATAGCACATTTGATGCTTCTATTAAAGTTCTTTGCTTAAATGGAAATTGACTATATAACTATGTTTTCACAGTCTGAGCTTTTTAATGTTTGAGTAGTAACATGGATAATAAGATTCTGCATATCGAGGTTTTATGGAAATAGAACACTTTCAATTCAAACACTAGAGTTTCTATAAATGGGAATTTAATTACAATAAGATTATACCAACAACTTTTGTAGTTTTTGTGACTATAGCAAAAACAATCTCTACCTAATGTTATGAGAAAACGCAAATCTAAGTACAGATAGCCAAAGGCAAGCTAAGAAAGTCTAATAATAATCATTATAAAAGAGTTAAGATTTACTACATGATATAAAATTAGAATTCACTCATTATGATACATTTTAAATTCTGCTTCACATTTTTTCCTGCTTCCGAGGTCTCATAGTATCTAAATATGAGTCATTTTAAGTAAAATGGATAAGAATCAGTCTGTGGACAGAATTGTGTTCCCCTATAGATGTATATTTTGAAGTTCTAACCCCCAATATGACTATATTTGGAGACAGGGCTTTCAGGAGGTACTTAAGTGTAGATGAGGTCATAAAGAGCTCTATGCCCACGAGATTATAAGTCTTGGAAGAAGAGAGAGATATATTTCTCTTTTTCTGTCTCTGTTTCTTTGTCTCTCTGTCTCTCCTCTCTTGAATGCTCAGAGAAGAGGCCCTGGGAAGACACGGTGTCTCTCTGCAACCCAGGAGGAAGGCTCTTATTAGGAGCCAAATTGGCCTGCATCTTGACCTTGGACTTCTCAGTCTCCGGAACTGTGAGAAATATACTTATTTCTTAAGCCACTTAGTTTATGGTATTTTCTATAGCAACCCAAGCTGACAGAGACAGCAAGCCATCAACAGTTAAATGTATATAGCGTAATAGTATTTATATTTAACACAAAATGCTATTTAGCTTCCCATTTAAAAGGGAAACGTAAGCATATTCTAAAATATATGTTACAATATTAAACGTTTCTTATTTATTTATTCATTCAGTTGTTCTTACTTGGGGTTCAGTTCTGATGTGGGGTTACAAGGATTAGTCAAAGATAAGGTAAGCAATGTTGATATCTGACTTGAAATAGCAGGAAAATATATGATTCAGAATTGGAATGTGCACTTGCATTGCTGTGCAGATATGTTTTAAGGGGGGAAAAACAGGAAAATATATATTTTTTAAATGGCTCATAGGGAGATAATTTATAAATTAATTATTTTATTTAATTATTATAAACAATTTTACGAAAAGTAGTATGGGATAGTCCAATGCAGCCTCAAGAATGCTTTGGTTGATTAGATATCTGAGCTGGAGCAAGTTACCCAGCCTTCACCTACTTCCGGTTTCCAATCTGTAAAAGGGAATGTTAAGATCAACCTGAAAAAAAAAAAAGATATATATATATCTATCTATCTATATAGATATATATATATCCTTATTTAAAATAAATTAAATAGAACTCAGTGTGCCAGTTACTTTGCAGCAGAGCAGAGATTCATTATCAAACCCTTTAGAATCCAAACCTCTGAATTTCTACTAAAATAATTACTAGCTTTTATAGTTTTTTTTTCTATATAAGACTCCAACATGTAGCATTCAGACCTAGAAAGAGTAACCCATACACCCGTTACCATTCATGTGTATTTCAGCAGGCTACTTTAAATTTCATTTCTTGAAATCTAGACAATTAGAAAATAATATCAAGCCCTGGCTGGTGTGGCTTAGTTGGTTGGACATTGTACTGTGTACCGAAAGGTAGCTGCTTCGGTTCCTGGTCAGGGCACATAACTGAGATGCAAGTCCAGTCCCTGGTTGGGTGTGTATGGGAGGCAACCAATCGATGTTTCTCTCTCATATGGATGTCTCTCTCTCTCTCTCTCTCTCTCTCTTTCTCTCTCTCTCTCTGCCTTTCTCTCTAAAATCAATAAAAATATTTTTTTTAATGAAAATAACATCTCTTGTGTCAATTTTGAGCAACGATGAAGGATGTCTAGAATGTATATGAGGCAACAGAGATTGATCTGAAGGGCAAATTAGAAGAATTCTGAGGTGGCAAAGTGAGAGGAAAGGAGAGAAGGGAAGAAGACCCAGGAGCGTGTGAGACTGAAGGAGAGATACGGTGTAAGGTCAGCGGGGCAGGTTCTGGAGCCAGACTGCCCTGGTCCAAATCTTTACTGTTTCAACTTGTGAAAAGTTTATGAACTGGTAAAATAAATTGCATAGTAAAATGCATGACACATGTTAACCATATTATAAAGAGTAATATTTGTATAAATAATTTTATTAAAAGGTGGTCAAATGACTGTTTAGAATTATTGTGTGAAAAATATGTTTATGTTTGAAAATAGCATTATGGGTTGAATTGTCTCCCTCCTGCCCCCCAGTAATATGTTAAATTCCTAAACCACAATGTCTGTGAATGTGACCTTATTTGGAAAATAGGATCTTTGCAGATCTAACGAAGATAAGATGAGGTCATTACGGTTGGCCCTTACCTACTCTGACTTGTGTCCCTAGAAGACGAAGGAAATTTGGACACAGAAGCAGACGAAGAACAGCGTGTGAAAACACAGGCAGAGATTGGGGTAATGCATCTGCAAGGCAGGGAACATCAGAGACTGTCCATCAGCACGGGCAGCTCCGGGAGAGTCATGAACAGACGCTCCCTCAAAGGCCTTGGAAGGAGCCAACACCGCCAAACCTTCCTTTTCAATAACTTCCGGCCTCTGGAACTGTGAGAGAATAACTTCTGCTGTTTAAAGCCTCCCAGCTTGAGGTACTTTGTTAAAGCAGCCCTCATGAATCACTGAGTTCTGATACATCTAATACTTTTGATTCTAAGACATTCTTTTATATAATTAATTCATTATATAAATTTCAAAATATGTGCAAGATTTGGGTAAAGATACATTGATTGCAAAAGGCACAAGAGAACTATACTAAGTTGTGAGATTTTGTATTTGTTTTCAATGAGTTGCAGAACATGTGGATTGTGTTTGGTTATCATACATAGACTGCTGCAAAATAAATGTATTTCTTCCTTGAATTAAAGCAAAGATTCAGAGTTCTGACTCCCTTTCCCATACTGGAAATTTAAGTGGTATTATGGACAGTGCCTATGGGATTACAGTAATGTTTCCTTAAACACAGAGTCACTGGGGAATGTCATTTAAGGGGTATGTGTGTGTGTAATGAAGAAATTCATTGAGGTAGAGGAGACTGGCAGGTATTGGATCTGGAAAGTTTTATGACCTTGTGCTAATTAACTTGTCTGTACTTCAGTTTATTCTTCTGCTAAAATGATGTTAAGGCTAGAACCCACTTCATATGATTGTTGAAAGGATATAAAGGGCTTAGAACACACCTTTTTGCTTTAGCTATCATCTTCATCATCACCACCACCACCACCACCATTGATGAAATGGTATAATCCAAAGACTGTCCTATCCTGTCAGCCTAATTCATTGATATCATATTGGTGATTTGCCTATTCCTGACAAGTGGGTTGGAAGGAAATCAGTATTTATTTTCAATCCATGGGCAAAGAAAGACTCTTACAGAAAAAAGAATGTTGACTTTATAATTGGTGAGTGGAAAGCTGTGTGATGACTCAGTCATTAACTCATTGATTCAACAAATATTTATTGAGCATCTAGCAGCATTTTAGACATGTTCTGGATAGGAAATAAATCTGTGAATGAAACAGATAACCATCCGTGCCTTCTTAAGGATTACAGTCACCTACTCTAAGTATTGGGTCAATAATGTTTGTTTTCCTGTGATACAAACCTAGTGGGGACAAAAGAGACTAGAAAATGCATAATTCCCTAATACCTGCAAATAGATTCAATAATGTTATAATGGCATGATATCTTCTCATAGATTAAAGTATTTTAAAGAATCATCCCAGACTTCCGGTCAAGATGGCGGCGTAGGTAAACGCGGTATTGCCTCCTCCCAAAACCACATCAAAGTTACAACTAAACTACAGAACAATTATCATTCAAAACCACCTGACATCAAGCTGAATGGAAGTCCTACAACTACGGAATTAAAGCAGCCACACTGAGACTGGTAGGAGGGGTGGAGGCAGATGGGCTTATCCCACACCCATGTGTGGCAGATAAAAATCAGGAGGATACCTCACTGGCAAGGTCCTCCCTGAGGAGTGAGGGGTTCCCATTCCACACCAGGTGCCCAGCTCAGGGTCCCAGTGCCAGGAAGAGAAGTCCCATCACTTCTGGCTATAAAACCAGCAGGAACTGAGGCTGAGGGAGTCTGAGGATGCGGGAGCCCCAGGCAGCTCCTCTTAAAGGGCCCGTGCACAGACTTACTCGGACTCGCTCCCTCCAGGCTCCAGTGTGGGGGAGTCAGCTTGAAAGGCACCGGAGACATACAGGGAAGAGCTGAGCTGTTTGGCCTCAGGATGAGGGCAGGAGAGGTGGCTTTCTCCTGGACAGACGTGCTGGCAGAGGCTCTTGTTCCTTTGGTGAGCCCTTCCTTGGGACACAGACAGCCGCCATATCTGGGAGTCCGGCAACCTGGCTCACACTGTTGGCCCCACCCTGGTGATTCCCTGAGGCCCTGCCCCAACCAACCTTCAGGCCCACCCAAGCTGTTGCCAGTTGCTTTACCATAGGATTGGCCTGTCTTAGATCCTGCTTCAGGTTTTCCTAAATTCTTTCATCTGGTCTCAGCTAGCCCCATACCGCTCACTAAGTAATACATAGAAACAAACACAGGGAGGCAGTCAAAATGAGGAGACAAAGAAACAGGTCCCACATGAAAGAACAGAACAAAACTCCAAGAAAAGAACTAAGCAAAATGGAGATAAGCATCCTAACAGATGCAGAGTTCAAAACACTGCTTATAAGGATGCTCAATGAACTTAGTGAGAACCTCAGTAAACTTAGTGAGGGCCTCAAGAGCATAAAAAAGGAGCAGTCAGAAACGAAGGATGCACAGGCAGAAATGAAGGAGGCACTAACTGAAATAAAGAATAATTTACACAGATTCAATAGTAGAGTAGGTAAAGTCAAGAAGCAAACTATCGATTTGGAATATAAGGAAGCAAAAAACACCCAATCAGAACAGCAAAAAGAAAAAAGAATCCAAAAAAATGAGGATAGTGTAAGGAGCCTCTGGGACAACTTCAAGTGTACCGACATTCGCATCTTGGGGGTACCAAAAGGAAAAGAGAGAGAACAAGAAATTGAACACTTATTTGAAACAATAATGGCAGAAAACTTCCCTAACTTGGTGAAGGAAACAGACATACAAGTCCAGGAAACACAGAGAGTCCCAAACAAGATGAACCCCAAGAGGCCCACCCACACCAAGACACATCATCATCAAAATGCAAAAGTTTCAAGACAAAGAGAGAATCTTAAAAGCAGCAAGGGAAAAGCAGTTAGTTACCTACAAGGGAGTTCCCATAAGACTGTCAATTGATTTCTCAAAAGAAACTTTGCATGCCAGAAGGGAGTGGCAAGAAATATTCAGAGTAATGAAAAGCAAGAACCTACAACCAAGATTACTCTGTCCTGCAAAGCTGTCATTTAAAATTGATGGCCATATAAAGAGTTTCATAGACAAGAAAAAGCTAAAGGAGTTCATCACCACCAAACCATTATTATATGAAATGTTGAAGGGTCTTCTTGAAGAAAAAGATAAAAAATATAAACAAACAAAATGGCAATAAATACATATCTATTGACAACTGAATCTACAAACAAAATGAACAGGCAGAACAGAAGCATTCTCATAGATACAGAGAACATTTTGTTGGTTGCCAGATGGGAGGGGGTTGGGGGAATGGGTGAAGGGATTAAGAAGTACAAATTGGTTATTAGACTGACAAACCTCAAAGGGAAGGGGGAGTGAGGGGTGGGAAGAGATAAACCAAAGAACTTATATGTATATATGCATAACCAATGGACATAGACAACAGTGCGGGGAAAGGCAGGAGGGGGGCAAGAGTGGGGAGGAGGGGGTCAATAGGGGAAAAATGAGGAACATCTGTAATACATTCATTCAACAATCAAGATAAATTTTAAATAAATAAATAAATAAATAAATAAATAAATAAACGAACAAATATAAATAGAGTCATCCCATTTCCTGTCAAGGGTTTGGAAACCATCTAGTTCAATTCCCTAATTACACAGGCCAGAAGCTGAAGCACCAGATTTAAAACAAAATTTTTTCTTCTTCATTGATTTTAGAGCGAGAGGAAGGAAGAGGGAGAGAGATAGAAACATCAGTGAGAGGGAACATCAATTGACCGCCTCCTGCATGCCCCCTCTGGGGATTTGCCCCACAACCTGGGCAGGTGCCTTGACTGGGAATCAAACCAGCAACCTCTTGGTTGATGCTCAACCACTGAGCCACAACAGCCATGCAGCACCAGATTTTATTGATGACCTGTTCTGACTGAGGTCTCCAAGATGGGCATCCACATCACTACTCTGACTGAGAATGGAGCAAGTCTTTCCAAGAGCTAGTGCATTCCATAGACTGGAGTTGCCAAGTACAGTTCCCTGGATTGATACAGGACAGGCTGCACCGTTATCACCACAGAGAGGTTGATACTAAAACTGTGATTCTAATTCAGTAAGTCTGTGGATTCATATTTGTAAACCTTTCCAGAGGAAGCTTCAGAGTTACTGTGAGTAGAATATAAACCATTGCATTGTGTATGCCAGCAAAGGATCTTGTTATGAAGAGGTTGTTCCTCTTGGCTGAACGACAAATTTCATGTGTTTTTGGTACTGAAAGACAGAGGAAACTGATCATCATTCAACTGCTAAAGCTGTACCTCATGCAGAAAAGCAGAATGTTATTAATGTTTCTTTAGAAACTTTCTTCTGGTTGAAGTGGCAGCATCACACATTGCCCTGCTGAATTGTCCAGGAAGGAATGATAAAAGCTTTAAAATGGCAAACTGAGTTTTTTGTGCCACTGATATTTTATTATATATATTTATTTATTGTACAGAAACAATGAAATGAAATATGCTATTATATATGTGATACCACTACAACTGTCAAGATAAATATTTTAAACACAAAATGTACAGAGACCAATCCAAAATTTAAGTGAAATTAAAAGCCCAAGAAATATTTTTTTTTAAATGTAGTTGAAAAAATACATATGTAGAACTCAATGATTCACCAGCTAAGTCATGCTATATCATATTAACACATTTCTGTGGATGTTAAGGCAATTTGAAGTAATTTGCATCAATAGTAAGTCTTTGCACATATATTTATATTTTCACAGTAGAGCCATCATTTCTAGTAGATAGGATTGTGTGATATTCTGGGATATTTTAAAATATGATTATAATTAAAGTAAAAAAAAAATGCTTCCAGCAAAACATTCATACCACTGTCATGTTGCTTCAAGAACAGTTGTCCTATAAAACACCCAAACTTTTCTCAGAACTTATGCTTTTTGGAAATACTACCATAATTAATACCAAGAATACAGTGACTTCTGTTTAAAAAAAGTTTTGCACATAAAGCAAAAATTGGCAAGTATGAACCATTTTGCTGGTATTGCAGAAAGTTGTAATAAATCACTTTGCACTGGGATAGCATGCTCATTCTCACCATAACTAAAAATTTCCATCTGCAAAACTTCTTCCAGGGTGTTACACCTGAGTGCTCATTAGTGCAGTAAGGTCTCCAAAGAAAAGTCAGACAAACTAACTTTCAACTCTGTGAATCGGAGTACCCGAGGGGAATAAGATGAATGAGGCATCTCCACATTGGGTCTTATTAAACTTTAGACATCGAACCCAGTTAGAAAGAGGAACACATAAACTTTTTTCCCCACAAGTCACAAAATACAAACGATCTTGATTATAATACTGGGGGAAAAAAGAAACAAACAAAAAATAATGATAAATGTAATTGGTTACAAGTAGTATTTTTAAAAATTTGACATAAATTTGAAAGTTGGAGATTTAATACATGGCTTAAGGAACTTTTGTGCTAATTGTAGTTTTATGTTCTGTGTATATAGACTTTGTGGAAAATGTATTGGTTATTTTTTACCTTTCCTTTGATCTTGAATATGTTATAAAGAAAAGGCATCACTCTGTTATTCTCAGATATATGAAAATTATCCCCAGAATCCATATATACCCTCTGCTGACTACAGAACATAGTTGTATTATGTTTAATAATCTGATATGAAATTACCTGAAGAAAAAATTTACTACTTAGAGAATTTTATAAACACTGAAGAAATGATGATAGAAAAAGAAAAGCAAAAGGGAGACTGTTTTACTTACTCTCACTCAAACAACACATCTTTACATAATTATCTATACAAAAACTATATAGAAGAAGAGACTTTATTATGAGTTCCTACTTTCAAATAATTATGCAATTCCAAATATATATGTGAGAGGTGAAACTGTAGAGGTCAAAAAACATGTTTTTATTAGAAAATACCTTCTCTTTACAACAAAGTAAAAAATAACACAAAATTTGTAATTATATTTTGGACATTAAATGCAAACCCTAATGTTATTTTCATACGGTTTTTAATCTTATTCTTTTCCTTCATATTTGAGCCCAGAGTTAATAGACTAAGCTCAGTCAGAGTCTTTAAAAAAGAAAAGTTGAGGTCAGATGTTAACCCGTGGGGTTTTCATTATCTCAAATTTGTTTGAGTTCCGGAGTCTCTTGGGAGTCTATAAAGGCTGCAGCTTGCTCTTTTCCCATAGCTACTTATTCACCAAACAAATAAATACTAATTGATCACTCTGATTGAGGCACAGAATGGGGCTACAGATGTTGTCACTGTCCTTACGATGCTTATAGTCCTTTAGGAGAGACAGATAATATACAATCCGAATAGAATAAATTATGATGAGTGTTACCACAGGGAATATGGAATATGCTTTGGGAACATATGGTGGAAGCTACTCATCTGGTCTGAAGGGTGGCATCAGAAAAGGTTTCAGAGGGGAAACATGATTTATAATTAAATCTGAAGATTGAGCTGCCAGGTGAATGGGGGCAGAGGAAGAGCATTCCCAAAAGATGGAATAACACAAGCAATGCGCTGAAGGCAGAAGATAGCATTGCTGTTTCTAACAGAAATTTAATATGGCCAGAGGGTAAGGTTTTGAAGGGAAGATGGAAAAGTATGTCTGAAGATACAGTCTGCATTCAGATGCTCAACGCGCTGGTAGAGCTCCTAAAATAATTTGGACTTCATTCTAAAGACAATGGGGCATCATCCAGTGGTTTTAATTAAGGACAACACATAAGCAAATTTGTATTACAGAAATAGTCCTCTGTCTGTAGGAGGACAGGGTTAGGGTGTCAATTATTGAGGCAAAGTAAGAAGATTGTTTTAAGAACCCAGGAGAGACATAACCACGTTCTAAACAATGCTGGAGGCAAGAAATGATGGAAATGAATATGTAGGAGAATATTTTAGGTTCCAGAAATTCCTTTTCTGGATTTATAACCCACAAAATTGAAAGAGAAATCTTTAAGAGATATTTGTATACCCATGTTCATGGTAGCATTACTCACAATAATTATAACATGGAAACTACCCAAGTGTCCAATGATGAATGAATAAACAAACCAAATTTGGTACATACAGATAATGGAATATTATTCAGCCTTAAAAAAGGAAATTCTGAAATATGCTACAACATGGATAAATTTTGAGAATATTATGCTCAGTGAAATAATTCAGTCACCAAAAGACCAATATGAGACTCCACTTACAGGAGTAACTTAGAGTAGTCAAGTTCAGTGAGACAGAAAGTAGAATGGTAGTTGTTTGGGGCTCGAGAAGTGGGGAATAGGGAGTTACTGTTTAATGGGAATAAAGTTTCAGTTTTACAATATAAAAAGAATTATAGAGATGGATGGTGGTGATGGTTGTACAACATATGAACATATTTAATATCACTGAATTGTGCACTTAAAAATGATTAAGATAAGCCCAGCCAGTGTGGCTCAGTGGCTGAGCATCAACCCATGCACCAAAAGGTCGCTGGTTCGACTCCTAGTCAGGGCACATGCCCAGGTTGTGGGCCAAATCCCCAGTGGGGGGCATGCAGGAAGCGGCCAATTGATGTTCTCTTTCACTGATGTTCCTATCTCTCTCCCTCTCCCTTCCTCTCTCTCTAAAATCAATAAGGAAAAAAAATTTTAAATAATGGTTAAGATGATACATTTTATTATGCTTATTTTATCACATAAAAATTGACAAAGAGAAATTATATTATACATAATATTTATGGTCAGTATTTTTAGAGGTGGTTTTTGTAACACCATATAGAAATTCCACTGAATTGTGTAAAAAAATATTTCTACAAAATGTTTCCAATGACCTTAAAAACAGATTTATTCCCCTCAAATTATCTTTGCTCATGTTTCCAAGATAAATAGCAAACAGAAAATTGTTAGTTTATAGTAAACACAACAAATAACCTCCTCTAAAAGTCTCTCCATATCTTTAGAAAGCTAAGCTCTTTCTAGAGGAAGGAAGTCTAAAAGGTAAAATAGTAACATGTTATATAATTATATAATGGCTACGAACATCTACTATTTATTACACATATTAGAAGAAAATATATTAACAGAGATTGAGAATTGTTTTACACAACTCTATTTGGGACTCAAACAACATGTATTTATTGAGCACCTATATTGTTCAAAAATGTAGGCTGAACACTAGGAAGGATTTCAGGGAATTTAGTTCCTATTCTCACAGTCTATAGTAATTTTTTTTTAAGAAAAAACATACACAGATAGCATGTTGTACATTCACATATTTTCCCTTATTCAACTCTCAACATACATGAAAATTAAATTTTTTCCAGTTAATTTTAGAGATTGAAAATCATAGCTTCAGAAATTATAAGTGGTAGAGCAGAAATTAGAACCCATGTACTGAAACTTCTCATCTGGGACTTTAGACAATACAGTGTGCTTTACCAAGTAGGACAGTACATCGATAGTATGATAGTAAAGAGAAAGATGCACTTCCTACTGTGGGCCCTTGTATTCATGAAAAGCTTCCTGGAAGAAGTAGAAATCATAAACCAGTCATCAAGAAAATGGATAGGAGTTATACAGAACAAGAAAAATACATATAGGAAAAGGGAAAGATTTTAGTTTGCAGAAATAGGGTGAAGATGACTTAAAATGCGATGCAACCTACAGAAAACAAAACAAAACTGATTAACCACTCTAAGTAGAGAGCACAGCATCCTATTAAATTTTCTATGGAAAATAAGGTCTTAATATGGTTAACAAAATGTAAAGTATCTCTTTTCTTTTAAAATTTTCTATTATATTGATAACCAATTAGCTTTCCTAAAGAATGCTGTATTTTAAATTAAGAATTGAAGTTAAAGGAAAACATATTGCAATATTAAATCAAAAATCGTCTCATTAATCTTTGCAATGCAATATCCTCTTCATTCATGAGGAATCTAGCCCTGGTAGCAGGAAAAAAAATGTTAACTGGACTTTCATTTGGATTCTAAGAAGATAAGCTATGAGTTCAATGCTCTTCTGAACTCACTGTTCTTAAAAGGATCTCTCAAAACTTGTGTTATTTCTCTTCTCGGCTCCACTAGATATAGAATAAAGACAGAGATATTATTGTGATCTCATTACTATACCATTGTGATGAGCTTGTTATTAATAATAGGAAAGAAGCGAAGTGAAGGCCAGACATTATACGCATGTCATTTGGGCAGCTTCACCAAGAAGCTGCAATTTCACACTCCTCAGGGGAGATGGGTCTATTCCTTGAAAAACACTGGGGGAAGGAATCCAAGAAAGGGAAGATGGATACAAACCCAGTAGAGTTGGGGAAACTAGGGAAGGTACTCACTTGTCAATCAAACTTGGGGACAGAGACGGTTGGGCAGAATGGGTGTGGCCACTGCAAGCATGCCAAAATTTGGGAATACAGAATCCTCTACACAAAGAAATTATCTCTTGTTGCTCATGTGTTCTTGACTGTGTGTGTGTGTGTGTGTGTGTGTGTGTGTGTGTGTGTGTATCTGCCAGTGTTTCCTCCATAGCCATGTGGCCTTGCAGACCCCACAAGCAGTGGACTGGTGAACTGAAGAGGGAACTCAAGCTAAGCCAGCCTGATGCAGTACTGGACTCTGCTCCAACATGGAAAGGAAGCTCTGGATACTGGCTCTGATTTTAGCTCTACAGAAAACTCAGCTACACTTCTTATATGACTGGACTAAGGGAAATGGGATATGGAAACTCAGGATTTAATTCCATGCAAATAAAAAGTATTCATTCTCTCATGTAAGGCTCAGAAAATTCATTTTCTGGGGATATGGCAGGAATTCCACTCCCAGCAGCAACCTGGAAAGACGAACCCCTCTCCCGTCAGTTGCAATCATCAAAATGATATGTCTGTTCCTGCCAACTTTATTTCTTGACTGACCTTAGGTTTTATAGTGCTTGTTGTCTATTTGCCTGTTGCTCTAAATTTTGTGATAAGTAACCATAGAGTATTGAAGAGTTTAATGGTGATTGTCAAATACAGCACATCAATATGCATTTTAATTACCCCTTAAGATGTTGGACAAAAATAGTTTTAATTTATTACTCTTAAAAAAAACTCTTAGAAATGTAATGTTCTTTCAAAGAATATATTTATAGTATTTTTAAAAAACGATAAAGAATTAACCTGAAGAAGAGAGGTTTAGATGGAAGGATGGCAACAGGTGGCTGTCTGTTCTTGTGCCCTGAGTACTGAATAGATAAGGATTCAGGAACATGGAAACAAGATTGAAAATAAAAGGTGGGAGGTAGAATTTTGAATGTAGAAAGAATAGATTTTCCCTGGAAGCCAAATAGTAGAACTCATACCTCTGTTATATCTCTTCCTTACTGAATGTAGGGCTCCTTTCCCCAGCCCCAGGGGCTTTCCTTACCTGCACTGAATGTTTTCCCCATTAAAACTCTCAAATCTTTTTAAGCTGTGGAGTGAAGGAGAGTGTTTTATTACTCTACTGCTTTAAGGGAAATTAAATCTGCAGTGGCTTCCAGAAAGAAAGAAAAAATCAAACCAAAGACTCTTCTTTCACAAATGGGAATAATACAAGTTAAATAAGTCAGTATAAGATTGCTCTAAGCACAAACGAACATTCGTTGAAAGCTTCTTTTAAAAACAACCATAAAAGCATCCACTCATCAATGTTACATTCTTGGGAGTTAGGAATTGAAAGAATTTGTACTACTTAGCATAATCAAAGAATCTAACCGTAACATGAGTTCTTAATTATCACTTAGTTTAATCCTTCTTTTAAAAAATAAGGGCAATGCATCCTAGGAAGATTAAGAATGAGAACTTTGACCTTGGAGCTCTCAGCCCTTTACTGCATTGGTTGTCATAATTATTTTGATGTTTTATTTGAACATTTCCCCTCTCCAGATAATTCCATAACTGCTGCATGTAATTTTGCAGTTATATTCAGTCTTTTGCAATGTTTTGGTTTTGTGTTCTTATATACTACTGTGACAGGACAATATATTGAGATACTAATTTTTTGTTTTATTGTCCTGATACTCACTCCCCACTCACTTCCAAGGAGGTCAATATACCTTATGAATACTTCTGTTTCAAGAGCAAAAGCAGATTTTGACAGAGAGCAACCAGGTCTAAGGTTTATTACACCTAGTTGTATAATACACAAACCTGGGCAGGACCACACTGAATAATCTATGTGAATTACATCATCCAGTATTGTTTGGTGTCCAGTCTTCAGAACTCTTTGTGGTAGGGTTACTGGAGGGATCAGGGGGCCAACTTGCCTCGACACTCCTGCAAGTGGGGTGACTCTTGTCATATCTTCAGAAAATGAATTTTCTAAGACTTTCACTGGAGAATGAATGGTCTTTATTGGTGTGGAGTTACATTTCTGGGTTGTAACGTCCCAGTTCCTTAACCCAGTCCTGGAAAAGGGGCAGTTGTGGGTTTAGTAAGGCCAGAAACAGGGCCAGTGTCCAGATCTTCCGTTCCATGTTGCAGCCGTCCAGCTCAGGCACTGGTCTAGATTCAGTCCATTAATCCATTGTGTGGAGTCCACATGGCTGCGAGCCATGTGAGCGAATGCAGAGGAGTACCCCCCTGCAACAGGAATCCCAAGAGGGCAGGAAGGCTGAGCGGTGGGGGGGGGGGGGGGGGAGAGCTATTCTTTGTCAAGGAGACTAAATATTCAGGTCTCACGAGCTTCTGGTGGCCATGCCTGTTCTGGCCACAATTCACTCCCAGGTATGACAGACAAGGCAGGTAAGGACCTTCCTGCATCTCAACTGCCTTTGTCTAGTCCCTTCCCCCATCGACTGGAGGGAACAGACCTGGACTATTAAAATACTAGTCTCCCTTTTACTCCTTTCCTATTAAATAATGACCAGATTATTGCAACAGCATCAGTAGCACTGTTACATCTTTATATGTGTGTGTGTGAGTGTGTGTGTGTGTGTGTGTGTGTGTGTGTGTGTGTGTATCCTTATTTTGTAAACCCAAAGGTGTATAGGGATGACAGGGGAAATTGCAAATGAGAGAAGCAGACTGGCTGTTAAGTATGCACACTCATTGCATGAAGGAAAAGCTTACAGGTCACATCCAGTTAGGCCGTACTGCTTATCTCCACTAGATTTTTGACTAGTCCACATGGCCAGATCTACATATGTTTCAAGGTAGTACAAAAATCTATAATTTAAAAACTTGTTTTAATAAAATAGCGTGTATGTCAAAATAAATATAAGTAAAATAAAATCTGCAGAAGAAAATCAAACCACACATTTGAGGTTGCGACCTTCGACATAATCACGTTCTCGGCATGTTTCTAGCTGACGCACGCTGACGTAAAGAGGTGGTGGATGGCTTTGAGAGAGGGAGAGAAAAGAGGTAAAATATTAGAAGAGAAGGGTTAGAGCCATGTGACGGAGTGCAAGATTGGGATTCTGAGGACCCAGGAAGGGAGCCCTAACCCATTACTTCCCTGTGCCTCTGGAATAGACCGGGGTGTCCGGGCGGGGTGCCTGCAGGATGAACTTTGGAAGGTGAGCCATAAGTTTTAAGGCTGCCTTGTCAAAGATTCATAAATAAACACTAAATCCACAAAATAGTATGCCTTCAAGGGAGGAGGCAGACTCCATAAATAAGCGTAAAAATTGAGGGAGTGCTGACCCCAATGAATAAGGTCCTTTATACGTTTTTAGTGTCCTAAATCAGTTATGATATCCTGAATGGGATGGAGGAAGTCCCCAATTATGACTGAGTAGAATCTATTCATCACAACTGTGAGTGAGATATTAAATGTTAGCCAAATATCATATACATATATGCATACATATTTATATACATATGTGTAAAACACATGGACACACACCAAGTGTGGCCAGAGTCAGAGGGACAGGAGGGTAGGGGACAGGTGGAGGTGGGCAAAGAGGGGAAAATGTGGAAGGAAAGAGACTTTGCTTGGGGTGCTGGACACTGATACCATGTGCAGAATATATTTTGTTGAATTGTACACTTGAAACATGGTTTTACAAACCAGTCACTGCAATAAATTCAATAAAAAATATTATAAAGTTAGATCTAGTGACCCGTAGTATTAGTCGGTGAGGACTGCCATAACGAATTACCACGGGCTGGGTAACTGCTCAACAGAAACGTATTTCCCCCAGCTGTCGGTTGCAAGCACCGATCATAGTGCGGGGGGGGGGGGGGGGGGGGGGTGGAGCTACTTTCCGGAGGCCTCCCCTTGGCTCACAGGCCGCACATCCTCCTTGTTTCCCCACCTTGCCTTCTCTGTTTCTGTCTCTTCATCTTATTATAAAGACACCATTTCTACTGGATTAGGACCAACATCTATGGCCTCGTTTAACCCTAATTTTCCCCCTAATGGTCTGATTTCCAAATACTGTCATATTGGGGGCAGGGCTTGGACTTATGGATTTGAGGAGGACATAATTCAGTACATAATGCTCATAAGAGTTTGAATAAAAATCTTCAGTAGTTTCCATCCAAAAAACTTCCAAAGTAATGGTAATATAATAAAAACAAAGACATAAGTCTAAAAGGAACAGAAGGATAATGTGGAGGTGTAGAGGATGAGAAATGTCAATGAAACTGTATCAGTTGGAAATGAGAGAGATGTGTGATAATAGACTTAATAGAGCATAAAATAATCTAGGTCATTTACCTGCAAGAGAGGGGACAAGAAGAAGCAAGAAAATGTGCTACAGAAACTTCAAAAGCCTCCAGATTTGGAGGTGCCAGTACTTCTGAAGGGAGGATGAAAAGAGTAGGATTGACTGAAAATATACAGTTTAATCAAACCTTCAAAACATTTCCTTTCCCTCGTGAGGCCAAGCTCCCACCACTCTTCTGACGAGGTGGGAGTGGGGGGCAATTTGCTCTTTGGTTAATTTAAACTGGAAATATTTCAGACTTGGGGACACCTAACATCATCATCAAGAGTGACATGAGTACATAAGACTGGAACAGGGGATTGTCTTCTGAAAATGGGAACCCATTTCATTTCCCTTCTCATATCCCAGAACAATGACATACAGAATTATGTTCAAGATAGAAAACTAGAAAAATACATTCAGGAGCAGTAGATTGACCCAAGAAAACTGACTTAAAAATCAGGTGTGTGCATCTTATGATACAATGAATGAGACATTGTACAAAAACAAACAAACAAAACACGTCACAGAACATCCATTCGACTTTTGGATGCCTTCTTACATGTGAAAAAATTACCAGGCATAGGAATACAATTTACAGGAAAACTGTCATTTCTGCAACATGCCTTATACTTCCTTCCTGGTGGGGAGTTTCGTGAGAATAACACTTTCCCTTTCTGCACGCTTTTCCTCACTTCTTCCCAGGATCGGAGAGGTGCCTCTTACACGTGATGAGCTGGAAAGAGACATTGTCAATGAAAACATTTTTCCCCTCATGTCCTTTGCAAAGAGAACTTGTATAATTTGATGGTATTTCAGCTCAGGCTGAAGCAAGGCTAGAAAGTTTTAAGTATTGATGCGCAGAACAATGTTTACTATTTTTTAAATGGCAAAATTGCTGGTTTTCATGTGTAGTACAAAGCAGTAGAAGTTATTAGCGTGAAGCCTGGCAATCAGCCCTGTATCGGCTTCTGATAATTAATTGCATTTCCCAGCAGCAGTTTTCTGCAGCCCGATCCGTTCTCTGGTAAGAGGTCGTAGACACAGCCACTGTGGCACACTGGTGAGAATGTCTTCTCAGTGGGTGTGATGCTGTCACTAACCATCCTAACAGAAAAAGCAGCCCTGGGTGCCCCAAGTACGGACTGCAAAGGGAAAACAGACTATGGCAAAGGATGGCAGCTGTGCTAAGACCAGGGGCCTGGGGTCGCAAACGATAATGCACTCTAAACTTTGCAAGAATGTACCAAAAATTTGAATATCACCCTCTGACACTGAAGCTGGTTTTTATAGCTAGGTTCCCACTCCACTCACACTTCCCCAAAATGATGTAGTAAATACGACATGCCCTTCAAAATCTCTGGATGAGAAAGTCCCACAGCTGAGTTAAGGTCTAAAGTCACGGGCTCTGAGCAACTGGCATACATTGATTGATACCTGCTGAAGCTGACACCTACTTTTTTTTTCCATCTACCTGCTTACACCCAGATGAAACTCAATCATTGCTTCCCATTTTGGCAACTGTCACTACTGAGTTCTGAGAACATAGTTTTGCCTCGAAAAACTGCTCTATGAACAAGGAATTCATTTGTCGTCTAAATGGGTGCACATAAGGGCAATGCTTAAAAACACCCTGTGCACTAGAACTGTTGCTACTATTTACAAGTAAAGTTTGTGAGCGACAACGCCTTCATTGGACGTAACACTGGCTTTCTCGGATTAACGGTGCCCTTTCCAGTGAAAGATGGTCCAAGAGGCACCTCCCAGAGGAGCCAATTCCTACCTGAGGGTTTGCAGCCTTCTAAATGAGATTCGCAGACACTGGGAAGGATGGCCCTTTGCTTTTAAATTCACTGAAGTTCAATTCTAAAGTGTGGTAATACGATTTAGACTTTAAGAGCTATTTATTTATTTGCACTTCAGTATGAAAGAGGATTTAATTTTTATTCGTTCACTTTCTTCTGTGTATTTCACAATGGGCGTAGGTTAACATGCACGTTTAAAGCGTCTCTATGATGCCGAAGTGTATCTTACTACTTAACCCCTGGTGGGCTGTGTTGGATAATGCAGCTGGTTCGAACGTGGGCTGCATAACAGAGAGAACTTCAGATTTAGATACAGGTTTGACTTGAAGTTGATTTATTTAATGTACAATCCTGATCTATTTCATAGGCTTTTGAGGGCAAAATCTATATTTCCAATCAGTTTCCTGGATGGGCACCCAAAGCAAATTTGTTGCAGAAGTCCATTTGTCATGAAGCTTTTAAAGCTTAATCTTAAGGGCTCCTCACTGGCAAGGTGTCCTTCCAAGGCCTCGGGGGGGACCCAGGAGTGTGTTCACATGGACATATATGTCGGCAATATTGTCACCATTAAGTATATTGCCTATAATCAGGTAAAACCATTGTCTCTTCTCATTTTGACTTCATATTCATCATATTCATCCTAATGTCCCTCTTGTTAGGTGATGTTTAAGGATTTGCAGGTATTTCTTAGACCTAAATAAAGAGGGGATGATTTGGGGATACATTTAGTGCAATTTACAGGTCTGTGGTTCATGGTGACGTTTGTTTGGAGTACATTACTGTCAGCTGTCTTGATGTAGAAATGACTTCCAATAATACTGCTACTGCCCACCAAGTCGACTCACCAGAGGTAATAGAATTCAAACATTTCCAACGTGTCAGGACCAGAAACACGTGGGTAATGGCGGAGAAACAGATTCAGATGCGCAGAACTGATAACCAGTGTGGACCACCCAACTGTTAGACATAGGAGAGATTTTCTTCTTATTGATATATTCAAAATTAAGTTTTCTCATGTCAGCAAAATATTCAATAATGAAGTATAGTCAATTATTAGCAAATCATGTTTTCTGTTTTAAAATATAAATTGTGCAAATAGAATTTATCAAAATTCCTATGCTTTTATCTTATAAACATTAAAAATGACTGCCTAAGGACAGACACTTTCTATGCATTTCAACCATGAATACTCAAAAAATATGTTTCTATCAACCATGACAGCAAAAAGAAGACTGAAATAGTTTTCATTATTTTTATAGAAAATTATCTACAACTATTGCTATAGGAAGGGAAAATCACAGAGAACAAAAGAAAAAGTCCTTGCTATAAATTATTATATCTCTTTATAGATATGAGAGAGTAAATTTCCACCATCGACCAAGAAAACATTCATAAATAAGAAACCTTAGAAATATGCATACAATAAGAATGCTTGGGGATTAAACACATGATAGCAGAAATAAAAATGGCAAAGAATAGTTTTTAAGGTAAGCTTGAGAAAAATCTCAAAAAATAAAAAAAGAACAAAAATATAAGCATATGTAAAAGGACAGAAAATGTTTAAAATGATTTCATGCATTACATTAGACTATGCAATTTGTCATTAACTGAAAAAGTGAGAACAACAAACATAAAGGGAGAAAAGGATAAAATAAATAATTTTTGAAAACATTTTGGATAAATGTAACTTTCCCCATTAAAAGGGCTAACCAAGTGATGGCAAAAGTAAACACAGTATGGCATAGCTTAGGAAATTTTGAAATACTAGGGATAAAAAAAAAAAAAATAGGTCTACTAAAGAAAGCAAAGCTTCTGGAGAGAGACAGGAAAAAAAAAATGTTTCATATAAAGGAATCACCATCTGCATTCAGATGGTTTAGCAAATGAAAAGTGATTGTATTGCATATATATTGTATATATCTTGATGCATGTATTAGGTTTCTATTGCTGTATAACAAATAACCACAAACTTTACAAACTCAAAACAATATCCAATTATTATCTCACGATTCTGTTGCCAGAGAATCAAATTCCTCCATCGCTAGTGGGAGTGGGGTTCTTGGGGCGCAGCTGGAATAAGCATATCCAGAGGCCCCCATGGAAGGATGAAATGTGGTAAAAGACCTTCTCTGCATGGAGTTCCATCCCTCGGGCTCCAAGTCCCATTTCCCGTAAGCCAGTCCTGAAAGAGGCGCAGCTGGGGCTTGAACAGAGCCAGAAGTAGGTCCAGTGTCCAGAGTTTCCGTTCCTTGACGAAGTCTGACACAGCATCAGGGTAGTCACAACCCATCAGTTCATCGTGGGGGTCCCACATGGCCATGAGCCACATGGGCAAATGCAGAGTCTGAGGACCCAACAAACCAGGGCTTAAGCAGCAAGAGAGAGGGTGAACTTCCTTTGTTCAGGAGTTTGAGTATTCAGGTTTCATGCCCTTGCAGTGGCCACACCTACACTGCTGACTTGTTCCCAGGTGTGACTGACAGGTAAGTACCTTCCCACGTCACCCACATCTTACTGGGCCTGTGTCTGAACTGCCTTTATCTAGTCTCTTCCCCCATGGATCAGCGGGGAACAGACCTGGAGGGTTAAACTGTAGCTTTCTGGCAAAGCTGCATAAATGGCATGCCCATCTTATCTCGTCCCCCCTTTACTCCTCACCTGTCATATAATAACGAAATTATTATAGTGCTATCAGTTCTGTAGATAGGAGTACGTGGACACGGATGGAACCCTAAGAAGCTGTTTAGGATCTCTCTGGGCCAAAATCAAAGTGTTGGCTTGATCGATCCCTTAATCTAGAGGATGTGGGAGAGAATCTGCCTCCAGGGTCACTCAGGTGGTTGGCAGGATTCAGTTCTATGCTGCCTGAAGGACTGAGGTTCTTGTTTTCTGGCTGGCTTCTGACAGGGTCTGTGCCCAGCTTTAGGAGGACACCTGTATTCCTTGGTTCCTAGTCCTCTTTGGGTTGAAGGTCAGCAGTGGTGGGTTTAGTCCCTCCCCCACTGTGACTCTGTTCTCCAAGTCTGCCTCACTTCTCCCGCCTAGCTTTCTGCCACATCTCTTTAAGTGGGTCTTCTGCTTTCTCTTCATTTTTTTTTTTTTAAGGTCTCATGTAATTATATGTGGCTTTTTGGATATTCCAGTACAATCTCTCTATTGAAAGTCAGCTGATTAGCAATCTTAATTTTATCTGCCAAATCATCTCACAGCAGTGTCTAAATTAGTGTTTGATTGAATAAATGAAGGACAGGAGTCTTGGTGAATATCTTCAGAATCTGTTCTGCATGCCACACTGAATAATGGTACTTGAATCACCATAATCATATAAACACTGACTATTGATTTTACTAAAGTTTTTATGTAAAGTTCTTGACAGGATTAGAGGGTGAGTGTTGCGTGAATCTGAAATGGTTTTTGGGAGAGAAGTGTATGAGAACTGAAGTCCCCTCTAATTATAGAAATATCTAAATTTGAGAAAACTTGTAATAGGAGTAGATCGTTCACAAACATGGAAGTAAATACCAAGACAAATTAGCTAAATGAGTTCAAAGTGCATTCTTCTAAAGAGTAGAACAGTAATGATGAGGATTTGGGGGTAGGAGACAACTTTTTGTAATTATAAACCATGTAACATTGGTTTTTGTAAATTATTACTTTATAAATTATTACTTTAATAAAAACTAAAATAAGCAGCAGATACATTAGCAATTGTGTCAATTCTTTCTTAAGTTACTGACCCATCCTTTTAAAAGATGTGTAGGTTTCTCTTGAAAGATTATTGGTTACATTTTGTCTCTTCTCTGATATCCTTTAGTTCATGAACATTGGTACACTTTCGTAAAAATGGGTGATGGGGCTGAGTTTGTGTACAAAAGTACCATGCTCACATAAAGACTCAAATCTCAGACTCATTAGCTTTCTTATAAATGAGCTATAATCTAAATTGGTTGGCTGAGTTTGAGAACACTAATGAGCCATCGTGATATATTTGACTAGTTTACTTAAATAATACAATTTGCTTAAAATGTATTTGAAAAGACATTTACCACCAATTGGCCAAAAATTTAACTCCTAGAACCAATTAGTACTTTGTAAGTTTTAATTGTCACTATCGCTCCATGATAAGGAGGTCATGTGTCTCAAGGGAAATAACCAGTCCAGCCTCTATCACATAACTTGGTTGTAATCCTGAACATCACCTTGTAAGGCTAGATCATTGTTACGATACCTATCCCAACCTGGGAACTTTTTGATAAATTTATACATTTGGAAGGCATACTTTTTTGAGCGTGGCAGTAAATATTTTTAGAAAATTATTATTTTACAAAGAAAACATAGAAATGATATTTTTCCAAGGTTATAACACAAAAGAAAAAATATTTTTGAAAAAGATTGCTTTTGTCAAGATATTTATGAGTAATTATATCTTTTATTTTTTTAATCACCCAAAATTGATTGAAAACTGCACATATTCCTCTGTATTGACAGAGAAGCCCATCTATTCTAGGGTTATCTAGAATATAGTTATTACTCACGATTCCAAACAAAATTTAAATTACTAGAGATGCCAGAAATTTCTTCAGGTAAATTTCTGCAGTAAATATTTAATGCTTAGAAATGAGCAATTAGTCATATTTAGTAAAAGAAAACAGATGCAGCAATTAATTATATTTTTAATGGGGACAGGAAGAGCAACATAAAATGTAGATGAGCTCCATTGTGTGGTATCTCAGTAATACAGAAACTATGAAACATTCAGATTAACCATTAATCATTCATGGGGCAATTAATTTTAATTATGGCAAGTACAGAATCCCATATGGTTTTAGACATCATCATATTCATTAATGCAAACAGTCTGAGAGGAACCGTTTGGAACGCTTGACAGCAATGGTGGACAACCCTGGAGACACCTGGTTAAACATCCTCTAATTTTTATCCTGCTGCACCTCAGTGGGCAAGAATCCATGTTGAACAGTCTTTGGCATGATGGAGTGTGTGAGAGGAATTTAAGTGTGCATTATTTCTTTGAAAATCCATATCACACACTGTGCTTTCTCCTTGGGAATTGGGACGTGCTCACTTCACACATTTTCCTGATACGTGCTTTCTCAGTGTGGCATTGAATATACATATATTTCTTTCTTTCCCATGCATCCACAGGCATACTCATACAGAAAACATATTTATCTTATTACCTAAATACTAGTGTTTCTATTTTTTAGGTGCTGTTATGTACATATCAGGTATTTATTGCTGCATAACAAATTACTCCCAAAACTTAGAAGCATAATCCAACCATGCTATGTATTATGTCACACATTTTCTGCAGGTCAGCAATTCAGCAGCAGCTGAACTGTTTAGTTCTGGAAGGTGGGGAGGGGTCTCTCGTGAGGGAGAAGCTCAGATCCCAGCTGGAGCCTTGTCACCTGAAGGTTTATCTGTGGCTGAAGGATTTGCTGCATCAGAGGCTCATGCACATGGTTATTAGTAGGAGACCTCAGTCTCTTTCTTTTTTATTCATTTTATTTTTCAATTACAGTTGACATTATATTAGTGTCAGGGGTATAGCAGAGTGGTCAGACATTTATATAATTTACAAAGGGATCCCTCAATTAGTTTAGTACCCACCTGGCACCACACATAATTATTACAATATTATTAACTATATTTCTTATGCTATATTTTACAACCCCATGACTGTTTTATAACTGCCGTTTTGTACTTCTTAACCCCTTCACCATTTTCACCCAGTCCCCCAACTCTCTTTGTATATGACAAATATCACTTTGTTCTCTGTATCCATGAATCTATTTGTTCTGTTTGTTTTGTTTTTTTTTTTAGATTCCACATATAAGTGAATTCTTATGATATTTATCTTTCTCTGTCTGGCTTATTTCACTTAGCTTAATGCCCTTCAGGTCCATCCATGTTGTTGCAATTGGTAAGATTTTACTCTTTTTTATGGCCAAGTAGTAGTCCATTATATATAGATCTTCTTTATCCAATAATCAATTGATGTACACGTACGTAGTAGCTTCCATATCTTGACTATTGTAAATAATTCTTCAATGAACATGGAGATGCATGTATCTTTTCAAATTATTGTTTTGTAGTTTTTCAAATAAGTATCTAGAAGTGGTCAGTTTCTTAATAGATCTTGTCAAGAAGACTCAGAGTGTTTTATGTAAATCTCCCTCATAACATGGCAGCTGGTGTCTCCTAGAGCAAGTGACTCAAAGAGCAAGGTGAAAGTTGTAATGTCTTTTATGACTTAGCTTGTCATACTTCACAGTAGCCTATGGACAGACCTATTCGTTGTGGGAGGAGATTACCCAAAGGCATGAATACCCGCAGTTGAAAATCACTGGAGGCCATCTTGGAGGCTGGCGACCACAATGCTGACTGGTATGGACTCCTAGTGAGATCTCTGAGTTTAGGAACCATGCTTTACTGCTCTTCTACATCAGCATGTATCACCTGATGATTCCAGACAAATGAGGAGCTTCCTAATAGTAAAAAAAAAAAAATTCTTTCAGCTGTTATACCAATGTATATTCTTCTAAAATTCTTTATTCTGTAAGTTAATAACAAAATTTATCTCAATATCAAACATAAAAATCATGTAAAATAGAATGCATTTTGAAAGGTTATTTTACAAAAGGTACTTGACTTTAGCTATAACAGCTTAACATGCATTGTTTTATTAGGATTTCTGTTAGGTTTTGGAGGTATTATTTAGCCACCAATGGTCTTTCATCTGAAAGACATAAAGGACCAGCACTTGAAAGAGCTACACTCTTCTCCAGAATAAAAGCACTGAAGGAATGTTTTCTGATTTGTGCAGGTAAGGTTAAAAACACCTTAGTATTAATCAATAGCTTCTTTCCTAGTAAGCCATGTCTTAATAAACCTAATGCCAGCTTATCTTGCTTATCAGTAAGTACTGCTAGCACTGCTTTGAGTGATATTACTTTGAATTTTATTATTTCTGAGCATTGAAAATTCTACTCTAAATTTTATATATGTTATTTGTTGGTATTAGATGTAGAAAGTGTTAGTTTTGAACAGTAATTACCTTTAATCTCTGTTTCTTGCCTAAAGTGATTCTTTTTATATAAAAAAATTATTAAAAAAAGAAATAATTCAATGACTATTGAAGCCTAAGGCATAAAAAATAGTTGCCATTTGGTAAATGTTTTTTATCCCCTTTGGTTAGGTTTACTTCTTTCAAGTACTAATATAAATATAATGTGCTAGTTTTGAAAAATATAACAGAATTATATAACAGAAGATTTTAAGGATTGCCATAATCAAATTATTTTGTCTAGATTAAGAGGATTTTCATGGGATTAATTACAATAGTTAAGGAAAGATAAAATTTCATTTAAAAATTACTTCATTTAATCCATAACTTTTATCATTTTATAATTTATCTATTTTCCACTTTTAAAACTATTACTATAGGGGAAATGAGTCTTCTATTTATTCAATACACATTTATTAACATTTCTCATTACCCAAGAAAGGTGTGACTCTGTTCCCACAAATGTACTCTTTAGTTGGTATAAGAGATTATCAAGAGCCAAGGTTCATCTTTTTCTTTATCAACTATTAATGTTTATATACATGAGTACAGAAGCTTTAACACTAATACAAGAACGTATACCCTGATGTTTTTTTCCCTCAATATAGTTTCATTATAGGACATTATTAGGTTCTGGAAAAAATAATCAATTCATTTAATTGAATGTCCTGTTTAATTGGATATTGATTAAAATTATGTTTTATTTTTTTAATAACTTTAATACTCATAGAAAATAATATTCAAAATATTAATAAACATTGTTTCAGTAATCTATTATTACATAAAGTTTAACACAAAACTTAAAGGCTTAAAAAAAAAAACATTTATTATCTCAAAGTATCTACTGAAGACCAGGTTCCACTGGCTCAACATCTCCAAGAGATTGCATCAATTTTTCAGCTTGTGCTGCAACCTTCTCCAGGCTCAATTGGAGAGAATTCTCTTCTGAACTCATTCATGTGGAGTGAGGATTCAGTTCCTCACTGGCTATTGAGCAGAAGCTCTCTAGTCCTTCCCCATGGAACATTCCATAGGGCAGCTCACCATTCACCAGCTGGCTTCATCATACCAAACAAATGAGAAGCACCAGAGAGGGTAACAGATATTTGGAAGTAAGTAATCCAAAGGAGCAGGTCCTGTGGAAGATAATTTTCCCTCCCAAAAAAGCAGCAGATGCAGCCAGACTCAGTTTTCCAAGCACTGACAGTGAGCAAGATACACACCTGTTTGCAGAGCCCTCACCAGCATGCTCTGCAGGGTGGTGTTGGCTGGTATTTCTAGCACTGTAGTTCTTTACCAGGTTTTTTAGCAATAGCAACAATGACACAAACTCACCAATATTCTTTTAATGAATCTGTGTCTCCTTAAATGGTCTGGAGTCAGGTTCTGTCTCCTGCTGCTAAGTGCCCTGATGAACGTATTTATTCTCCTCACTCGTAATCCAGACTTTCTCCAAGAAAGCATGAGTTTTAATACAATATGACTGATAAAAATTATGATCTTATTAACCAATGTCACCCCAATACATTTAATTAAAAAAGATATATTAGCTTCAAAAAATAAGTAATAAAGTCAGATTTACCTTTTTTTGACAACCAATACTAATTTTCATAAGGTTTTATGTATTAGGCTGTAGATGTGGAATTATATATTATACATAATCATTTAAACTTATTATGCAGTTTTTCTATGTGTCAAATATTGCCTAATGGCTTTCACATAGATTATTTTATTTAATTCTCATAACTACTATCTGAGTTATGTTGGGTTATTTATTAAAATAAGAAGACTCAAATGTTGAAAGGTTAAATAACTAACTCAAAGTGATACTGCTGACAAGTAGTAAAAGTAAGATTCAAATCCAGATGGTCAAAAATGCTGAGCCCTTGCTATCAGACACAATACTATTATGATTGTTTTCAAAGTCCATGTGAAACAATAAAAAATATGGCACTATTCAAAATGAGATGATCATATGACATAAGGCACAAAAAGAAAACTAATTATTCAATGGACTAAAGTGAGAACTGCTACACATCAAAAATTACCATGAAGACAGTGAAAAAGGCAAGTTCCATGGCTTACAAAGAATGCATCTAACACAGACTCTTATGTATAATAAAGAGCTTCTGCAAATCAACAACAATAACAATATCCAATAGATTATGGCAGTGAATATGAACAGGCACCTCACAAAATAAGATTCACAAAAGTTAAATTAAAAGGCGGTCAACTTGATATTTCATCAGTAAAATGTAAATTAAAACCACAATGGTTACTATTATGTCCCCCTTCTCCCAATAGCTAAAGTGAAAATGATTTACATTATTTGTAAAATGTGGGATATCTGAAGAGACTATATCCTGTTGCTTGAGGTGTATATTTCTACTTTAGAAGACTCTGCTAATATCACTCAAAGTGAAACAAATTGAAATCGTGACCCAGCAAGTTAAACTACTAGCTATATAAAAGGAAGAAATGATTTCACAGCTTAACCAAAAACATAAAGCAATGTTTACAACAGCACAATGTTTAATAAGAAAAATAAACTAAATACCCATCAACAGTAGACTAGATAAATACTGGCTTGGGTGGGCAAAAGTAGGCCTACAGTTGTAATACAAATAAATAATGCAATAATTAATAGATAATAATACAAGTATAAACTCTATGTTTGCATACTCGCAACTGTAAACCCGCTTTTGCTCATCCCTGTATTTTGTAATGTAGTCATACTATTGTATACTGCATGGCAATAGGAAGGCATAGACTACTGCTATTAAACACAAACATGCAGAAAATTGCACAGATTGTCAGGTATAGCTTGGTGAATTTTTGCAAAATGAACAAACCTGTGAAATCCCCACTGGATTAAGCCTTAGAGTCTGTTCGTGTCACAGAATACCCTTGTGTCCCATCCCAATCACTGTTCCTCCAAAGACTCCCACTATTTTGATTTCTAACACAGTGTAGTGACTCCTCTTTGGGGACTTTATGTACAGTTAGTCAATTAGTACATGCTGCTGTGTGTTTTGTTTTGTTGATAAACATTACGCTTGCAAGATTCTTTCACAGAGACCATATTTTGGCCTTGTAGGGATATTTCTCAAACCAAGTCAAGGAACACAAATAGTATAAAAATCAATTGCTCAATTATATCAACATGACTAAAATTATGTATAAAATTACCATTATTGAAATAAAACAAGTGGAGAAGTAATTTACATCATATAAATAGGCAAAAGATTAATATTACAAATGTAAAGAACTATAAAAGATAAATATTCAAAATATAAGCAAAGGATTTTAGCTAATTCTCAGAAGGTGGACTCTACTTAGCTAGAACAAATTATAGCAGTTTTCCTTTGTTGTGTAACAAATTTTTATAAACTTAGCAACTGAAGACAACCTTTACTATCTTACAGGTCTCATGGGCCAGATATCCACGTACAGGGGGCTGAATCCTCCGCTCAGGCTCTCTAGGCTGAAATCGAAATGCCAGCTGAGGTACAGTCCTCATATGGGGCTCAGGGTCCTTGTCTAGGACTGTTCATGTTTTTTAGAAGATTTCAGTTCCTTGCAAGAAAGTTCCCACTTTCTTATTAACTATCCATTGAGGACCATTCTCAGTTTCTAGAAGCTGCCCTCTGACTGTTGCCTCTTGACTCTCTGCTTCCACAGCATAGCTGTTTATGTGTTCAAAGCCAACTGGAGAGTGTCTCTGGCTTTAAATATCTCTCTTGTTGTTGTTTTTTTAAATTTTTTTCTTTATTGATGTTAGAGAGAGAGAGGAAGGGAGAGGGAGAGAGAGATAGAAACATCAATGAGATAGAACATCAATTGGCTGCTTCCTGCATGCCCCTCACTGGGGATTGGGCCCACAACCTGGGCATGTGCCCTGACCAGGAATCAGACTGGCAACTGCTTGGTGCATGGGTCGATGCTCAACCACTGAGCCATACCAGCTGGGCAGAATCTCTCTCTTTTAATGAGCTCCCATTTAATTAAGTCCCACCCAAACGATCTCCCTAACTTAATGTCAATTGATTAAGAAACTTAATTACATTTAAAAAAATCCCTGACCTTAATTAATTCTAGAAAAATTATTTGCCAATAGCATAAAATAATCACAGAAATGATATCTGATCACATTCACAGGTCTCATCCAATACCATAGGGATTATATAAGGGCATATACACTGAGGGACAAGACTCTTTGGGACCATGTTAGAATCCTGTCTATCATATCCATCATTTTGTACAGGGGGATAAATGGTGATGGATGGAGACTTGACTTGGGGTGGAGAACATGCACTACAGTGTACAGTTGATATACTGTAGAACTGTGCATCGGAAACATGTATAATTTTGTTAACCAGTGTTACCTCAATACATTCAATAAAAAGTAAATAAAATGAAAATTCTCTATATATTTAAAGAAATGAATGACATGCCTTTTCAAATCTACTGGTCTGAATATTGAAAATCAAATTTTGTTAAGAATTACGAAAAAGGGATCTCTCGTACACTGTTTGGGGGGGGAGTTAAAAAATCATATAATCTTTAGAAAACTTTTTATGGAAATAAAGAGAATATGGAAAATGAATGTATCTTATGACCCTATAATTATACTATATATATATACTTTAGATATAACTTTGTGTGAGAGTTCAATAGAGTGTAGAAGGGGTGAAGAGAATAAAATGAAGGTGATAATCAAAGAATAGTCAAAAAGATGAGAAAGAGCTAAGAAGGTGTTGACCCACAGATCAAGACTATAGCTACAGAACTTATTCTAATCTTCTCATTCTCCTGAGCAGTGAAAGAGCAAGCTTAATTTTAGATCATATCAGCATTCCAATTTGGAGAGGCTGTTTTAATAGTAATGGCAGGGTCACAAAACTTTTTGAATCATTAATAACAGAAAAGTTTTTCATGCTGATCTTGGATCTAACTTTATAAAGTGTGGCTCTCTGGCATTTTCTGAAATGATTGTAATGAATAAAAGATATCAGCAGGATAATAAAAACTTGATATTGTGAAAAATATAAAACACCATCAGGATCTGAGTGAGGCCATTCTAAAAGAAATTATAAGAGATCTAAGGTACTCTACTGAGAATATTTCTTGAAGAAGCCTTGTTTTTATCTGCTTATTTTAATATGTTAGCAGTTATATTCAGCTCAATGGATATTAATATCAAAATGTAAAGAAGTCATAAATGCAGCATTTATTAATTTAGTGTATTACATTAACTGAGATTCCTTTGCTATCATTCCATTACTCATTCCACAGAGTTTGCCACTCTTCCTCAGAACCATTAGTTCATCAGAGTGGAACAGATCTTCTGTCTTTCTATCCTAAACATCTTCACTTAGAATAAAATCCAAATTCCTGGAGTGATGTAAGCAAGATGTTAGAATAAGAAGTTTCAGACTTCGTTCACCCACAGAAACACCAATTAACAACGACACAATCCACAGTGTAAAGTTTCTATGAGAACTCTAGAAACCAGGTAGGAAATCACAGTGTCCCAGGAAAGCTCAAAGCCAAACCTGGCACAGCTCAAAATTGAGAGGACAATTCCAACTGCGGCTTCTGCAATGGGAGAGAGGAGAAGAGTAGAACAATCATTCAACATGCTGGCTTTTTAGGAACCTCCTTGAGGGATTTGTTTCTGTCTTTCTTGACTCCAAACAGTGATGGGAAACCACATCCTTTGGATGCCGGTGAGTGGCTGAGAGTAAAAGAGAGCTCAGTGACTTATAGCAGCACCTGGAAACCTGCAGTTCTGCAAACATATCAGAGGGAGCAAGAGATTACCAACTCCTGTTAAAGTAACTGGAAAACCTCCCTAAATGGGAAATTGTATGTGTATGCCCAGAGAAGATGTAATCCCAGAAAAAGTTTGAGGGACCCCAAGAACCTCTAACCAGGCTCATTGGTAAAGGTCTTTCCTTAGATGGAGCCTGTCAGAAAAGACTGGGGAAGTGGCTGTTTTTTAAAATGCACAAATCACAACAAAATATTGCAAAACACACACACACACAAAGGGAAATGTAATTCAATCAAAGGAAAAAATAAATCTCCAGATATTGACCTTAAGGAAACAGAGATCTACAAATTATCTCACAAACAACAATTCAATTTATTTGTTTTAAAGAAGTGCAATGCACTACAAGAGAACACAGATACACAACTAATTTAAATCAGAAAAATAATGTATAAACAAAACAAAAATATTAATGGAGATAGAAACTACAAAAAGATTCACACAGAAATTCTGGAACTGGAGAACACAATAACTGACTTCAAAATTCACTAAATAGGTTCAATAACAGACCTGATCAAGCAGAAAAATCAGTGAACTAGAAGACAAATCATTTGAAATGAACAAGTTACAGGGGGGAGGGAATGTAAAGGTAGCCAAAAGAACTCATGAAACACTATCAAGATACCCCAATATATTCATTAAGGGAACCCCAGATAGAAAAAAATAGAGAAGCAGAAATTTTATTTGAAGGAAAAAAATGGCTGAAAACTTCCCAGATCTGAGGGAAAAAAAATTGTTATCCAGTTTCAAGAAGCTCAAAGGACCACAACAAGAATACCTTCAAGGATACTCACACAGAGGCACATTACCACCAAACTAATTCAAAGGCAAAGACAGAAACTTGAAAGCATCAAGAGAAATATGTTCATGTATAAAGAAGCTCCCAGAAGGTGATCAGTGGTTATCTCAACAGAAACATTGCAGGCCAGAAGGAAGTGGGATGAAATATTTAAAGTGCTGAAAGCAAATAAAACAAAATGAACAACAAACCCCCAAAACTTGCTAACCAAGAATACTACATCCAGCAAATTTTTTCTTCAAAATTAAAGGAAAAATAAAGATTTTCTCAGATAAACAAAAACTGAGGAAGTTCCTCAATACTAGACTTGCCTTACAAGAAATGCTAAAGGGATTCTTTCAAGTTGAAACAAAAGGACACAAGGTAGCAACATAAAATCACACAAAAATATAAAATTCTCTCTGCTAAAGGTAAATATATAGACAAATATAGAATCTATAATACTGAGGTGGTGATATCCAAATCACTTTTAATTCAGCTGTAGGATTTAAAAGATAAAAGCATAAAATTAACTCTAAGTAAAATGTTATGTTAATGTATACAAAATATAAAAGGATGCAATTTGTAACATAGATAACATAACATGTGGTGAAGGAGAAATGAAAAGCACATTATTTTTGTATGTGATTGAAATGAAGTTGTTATCACTTTAAATAGATTGTTATAACTATTAGCTGTTTTATGTAACCTCATGGTAATCCCATGTTAATCACACAGAAAATATTTATAGAAGATGCATAAAAGAAATAAGAAAGAAACTATTAAGCCCATCACTACAAAAAAAAAAAAAAGCAAAAGAAATAAAATTATGAGACACAAAGGAAGGCAGTGAGAGAGGGGAAAAAAAGACAAAATTAAAAAGATATTCAGAAAGCAACGAACAAAATGGCAATACTAAATCCTCCCCTATCAGTATTTACTTTAAATGTAAATAGAACAAACTTCTTAATCAAAATACATAGAGTGGCTAAATGGATAACAAACAAGATCCAACGATATTCTGTCTACAAGAGATTTACTTTGGAGCAAGGATGGCCATGCTTACACAATATAGAACTTAAGTAAAAAAACTGTCACAAGAGATAAAAAAAAAAAGACATTATATAATCATAAGGATTAATTCACCAGAAACATATAACAAATGTAACTATGTATGCACCTAACAGCAGAGCATCCAAATATATGAAGCAAACATTGGCAGAACTGAAGGAAAATATAGACAGCAACATCATAAGAGTTGGGATTTTAATATCTCACTTTCAATGAGGGATAGACCAATTTGACCTAACATATATATAGAAAATGCCACTCAACAACAACAGAATACATATTACTCTCAAGCATACATGGGAATGATCCAAAAATAGATCATATGTTAGGCCAAGAAACAAATCTTAACAAATTTAAGACAACTGAAATCATGCCAAGTATCATTTCTGACTCAATGAAATGAAGCTAGAAATAAATATCAAAATGAAAACTGGCAAGAAAAAGACAAAAAAAAAAAAACATTCAAATTAGAAATGAAGCAGTAAAAAGATCTCTATTCACAGATGATATGATCTTATAAAGAGAAAAGTATAAAAATCCAATGCAAAAAAAGTTTTTAGATTTAATAAACAAATTCAGCAAAGTTGCAGGGTAGAAAATGAACACAAAGATATCAGCAGCATTTCTTTAGCCTATCAATGAGCAATTGAAAACTAAGTAAACGATCTCATTTACAATAACACCAAAAGAATCAAATACTTAGGAATTACTTAAGGAATGATAAGATCTGTATGTTAAAAACTACAAAATATTGCTGAAAAAATTTTAAATTAAAGAAGACATAAATAAATGCAAAAGCATCCCATGTTTATGAAATAAAATACCTAATGTTGTTAAAACATTCACAATAACCAAAGAGGTCTACAGATTCAATGCAATCTCTATCAAAATAATGATGACTTTTTTTTTTTGGCAAAAATAGAAAAAAAAAATCCTAAAAGTCGTGTGAAATCTCAAAAGACCCCAAGGAGTCAAAATATACAATCTTGAGAAAGACAACCAAAGCTGGAAGTTTCACACTTCCTAATTTAAAAACATATTACAAAACTACAGCAATCAAAACAGCATGGTACTGACATAAAAACAGACTTATGCACCAATGAAACAGAATAGAGAATCTAGAAATGAACCTTTGCATATCTGGTTAAATGAACTATGACAAGGGTGCTTAGGCTATACAGTGGTAAAAAGATAGTCTCTTCAACAAATGTTGGGAAAACTTGATGTTGACATGTAAAATAACAAAGTTAAACCCTTAAGCTACACCATAAACAAAAATTAACCCAAAATGAATTAAAGACCTACATATAAGACCTGAAACTCTTAAACTTGCAGAAGAAAAGATAGGAGAAAATCTTCATGACATTGAACTTGGCAATGTTTTCTCAGATATGACCAAAAGTCCAGACAAGGAAAGAATAAATAGACAAATTAGACTGCATAAAAAATTTTCTGACCGCAAAGGAGACAATCTACAGAGTGAAAAGACAACCTATGGAGTGGCAGAAAATATTTGCAACCACATTTCTGATAAGCGGTTACTATCCAGAACATTTAAAGAACTCCTACAATACAACAACAACAAGAACAAACCAATAACTCTATTTTTAAAGACGGAAAAAGACTTGAATAGACAATTCTCAGAAGATATACAAATAGTCAAAAAAAAATGAAAAGTTGTGAAGATCATTAATCAAGAAAATGCAAATCAAAACCACAATGATATATCACCTCATACTACTAGGATGGCCACTATTTTAAAAATCCAGAAAATGTTAAGTGTTGACCAGGATGTAAAGAAATTAGAACCCTATACAATGTTGGAGGAAATGTAAAATGGTGCAGTTATTATGGAAAATAGTATGACGTTTCCTCAAATAACTAAAAAATAGAATAACCATATGATCCAGCAATCCCACATCTCAGTACATATTCAGAAGAACTGAAAACGTGATCTTGAAGAGAGATTTACATTTCAATGTTCATTGCACCATTATTCACAGCAGCCAAAATGTAGAAGTAACCTAACCTGAATGTCCATTTAAGGATAAATGGATAAAGAAAATGTGGATAGCCTGGCTGGTGTGGCTCAGTGGTTGAGCATCGACCCATGCACCAAGAAGTCGCTGGTTTGATTCCCAGTCAGGGCACATGCCCAGGTTGTGGGCCAAATCCCCAGTCGGGGGCATGCAGGAGGCGGCCAATCGATGTTCTCTCTCATTGATGTTTCTATTTCTCTCTCCCTCTCCCTTTCTCTCTCTCTAAAATAAATAAAGAAAAAAATTAAAAAGAAAATGTGGATATACATACAATAGAATATTAAATAAAGAAAATTCTGTTATATGCTAAAACATGGATGAATCTTTAGGACATTATGCTCATTGAAATAACCAATCACAAAAAGATAAACACTGTATGATTCCACAAATATGAAGTCTAAAATAGTCAAATTTGTAGAAACAGAAAACAGAATTGTAGTTGCCAAGGTCAGGGAAGACAGGGAAAAGGGAGTTTTTGTTCAACAGGTATAGAATTTCAGTTTTGCAAGATGATAAAAGTTTTAGATATCTTTCACATGGCAATGTGTACATGGTTAACACTATAGTACTGTACACTTAAAAATGGTGAAGATAGTAATTTTAAAAATAGTTTTAACCACACACACACACACACACATACACATACAAATACTAGAGGAGAAAATAAGCAACCATAAAATCTTCCTAATCCTTTCCAATTTCTTTCTGAAGTAGCGCACATTTTTTGGAATATAGATTAGCCATCAAAACTATGACAAACAAGGATTTGTGAGACTAGAATTAACCAGTGTAATTTCAGTTACAAAGAATCCTAGGAAATTTTGTGGGTACTCCTAAGACTTAAGGGACTCATGTTAGGAGTATTTTGTATCCTGTCTTTAGGTTGTATCTAATCTGCAGTATAATATTTTCAAAAACAATTGTGTTGCAATTTATGTATTGTGCTTTTTGTAATATATAGCATGAAGTATATACTGATTGCATGCTTTGAAATGTTTAATGTAAATTTAGAACATTCTTGTAGCACAGTAATAATTATTACTTGACCAAGAGTATTATGTGTTCAACTCTCTGCATACAGGAAAAATGAGTTGGAACAAGGTTATCAAGTATCCAATTTTATTAATACAGATAAGTGGTGATTATGTTTTGGCAAAGACTAATGCACATACATTTTTTAAAACGTGCCCTATAAAGAAAAGGCACTTTAAGAAATTGTGGTAGCCTAAGGATGACTCAAATTTAAAAGCAGTGTGTATATTCCGTTATTTCATAACAAGGACACTAAATGAAGACAACATCCATGCACGGTGGAGTGTACAATGGAATGGCGGAAGTAGTTATACAAGCATTATATTGCCATGCAATAAAGAATGGCATGATAATATGAAATTAGAGTAAGAAAAAGGAAACATTAATACTGTGGAAAGACAAGAAGTGATCTAGGAATTAAAATATTCCAAATACGCTATTAGAGAGGGAAAAAGTGAATAAAGGCAGGAATATTTGAAGCTGAAGAAAGAGCAGAAAGTCTTTCCTCTTTTCAAAAAAAAAAAAAAATTTAAAGAAGAGATCGGTGCTGGGTAATATCAAAGCCAAGTATCCTGAAAATACTGGGGACATAGACGTCACTGGGCTTCTGGCTGAGCACTCAGAGAGAGTAATCAGCTGAGAAGTTAATTTAGAACCAGATGAAGAATAGGATTGAATGCCATGAAATGAGATGTGACTTTAGATTTCAGGCACCAAAAATTTACTCCAGATTATTCTCACCAGAAAAACACAGAATCAAAGAATAGCCCTAAATAAGTTCTAGAAAGTGGTGAAATATTAACACTGATACATGGGAAAAGAAAATTATAACTCAAAAAACCTTAGTGCTTCCTCACCTCCCTTATCAGTTCCTTTTTTCCAGTTTTGGATTTACCTACCAACAGCCCTATTTGATATCAAATTATAACCCAAAAGCTGAATCCCCAGATTCCCATGCTCCATCCAGGTCTACGTTTCCAGACTTCAAACATAATATTAACTTACCCCTTCTCTCTCTCTCTCTCTCCTCTTGATACTTGTCTATTTATATAGAAAAGTAAGTTGGTGAATTCTGTGCGAACAACTAGTGACTTTTCTTTGGTTGGTATTGCTTTAGAGCATTTGTCTTTAAAGCAAAAATTTGTAACAGAAAGAAATGTGACTTCTTAGTAGAAATTCAGGCATTTTATCAAGAGATTTTTTTTCAGGGAATGAGATTAATTTTAGAATCCCTGTACAATTTTTATTATGTTTATATAAAAATAAGCATAATATAAACATATATATATGTGTGTGTGGATCTATATATACCTATTTTAATATTATATATTTATTTTAATATTATATATGTGCATATATATGTATTAGTATGTATATGTATGTGCATGTGTATATATACATATACTTTACATATATATACTGAGAAAGCCATATTTTAAAATACAGAATTAAGTTTCAGTCCTGGAAGGTGATTTTCACTACTATAATTTAAAGTAATAAGTTAATAGAATTAATTTTTTTGAGTATATAGAATACAATTGGTAAGAAACAAACTAATAAATTGGAAACAACTTATTCTGCAACTACCATGTGTTAATTATATTAACCATCTTCTTTGAAACAATAAAGTCCAGGTCCACAGAAACTACAGTGAACTTAACCATGCCTGTTTAAATTTCAGACAACTTTATGCAGGTGGCTTTAAATTAATCATCAATACGAAATTCAGCTTCAGAACATAAAGCAATGTTGCCAAGCAACTAATGGAAATCTGTTATTCACTTTGTACATTTGAGAAAACAAAGTTGCATTTGAATTTCAGAAAATTTTAAAGAGAAATGTATATTTATGTATGCTCTTTTTAATGTCGAGAATTTTAGAAATATTAAATGCTACATTGGGTCTTTCGCTGTGTTCAGAAAAATGCATCTTTTTAAAAAACATTTCTAAACTTTATTTTTATTGTTGACACTATTACAGATGTTCCCGTCCCTCCCTGCCATTTTCCCACCTCCACCCAGACCCACGACCCCTTTCCTCTGGCCGTAGCCACACTATTGTCTGTGTCCATGGGTTATGCATGTATGTTCTTTGGCTAATCCCTTCGCTTTCTTTCATCCAGTCCCTTCCCCTCCCCACTGACAGCTGTAAGTCTGTTCCAGGTATCTATGCCTGTTTCTATTTTGTTTGTCAGTTTATTTTGTTCATTAGATTCCACATGTAAGTGAAACAATATGGTACTTGTCTTTCTCTGACTGGCTTATTTCACTTAGCATAATAATCTCCAGGTCCATCCATGCTGTCGCAAAAGATAAGATTTCCTTCCTTTATACAGCCACGTAGTATTTTATTGTGTAAATTTACCACATCCTTTTTATCCATTCATCTACTGACAGGCATTTGGGCTATTTCCAGATCTTGGCTATTGTAAATAACACGGCAGTGAACATAGAGGTGCACATATTCTTTCAAATTGGTGTTTCAGGATTCGTAGGATATATTCCCACAAGTGGGATCACTAGGTCGAAAGGCAGTTCCATTTTTAATTTTTTGAGGAAATTAATTTTTTGACAAAGGAGACAAGAGCATTCAATGGAGTCAAGACCATCTCTTCAATAAGTGGTGTTGAGAAAATGGACATGTACATGCAAAAAAAAAAAAAAAAAAAAAAAAAAAAGAAACCAGACCTCCAACTTACACCATACACAAGAATAAACTCAAAATGGATAAAAGACTTCAATGTAAGTCTCTGAACCATAAAATTGTAGAAGAAAACATAGACGATAAAATCTCAGATATTCTTGGAGCAATACTTTCGCCACTGTATCTCCTAGGGCAAGGAAAACAAAGGAAAAAGTAACAAACAGGACTACATCAAACTAAAAAGCTTCTGCACAGCAAAACAAAAAACAAAAAACCCATCAATAAAATGTAAAGGGAACTCGCTGTATGTGAGGACATATTTGCCAATAATACATCTGACAAAAGGTTAGTTTCCAAAATATAGAAAGAACTGATAAAATTCAACACCAGAGGAGGAAAAAATGGCGGTGGAGTGAATGGAAGCTACACAGATGATCTCCCAGGACCAAACGGGAATTACAACCAAAATAAAGACAAGTCGTCAGGAAAAAGCAACAGAAAAGCAGCTTGCGAGGACCATACTACCAGGGACACTGAATGAGCCTGGTAGGATCAGAGGAGGCACGTGAGGGTGGTGGGCTGGGAGCCCACGGACAGCAGCGGCCTAAGCTGTGAGCAGCGGCGCCCGCCCTTGGGGTTGAGAGCCCAAGCTGCTCCACAGTGCAGAGGGCCGGGACAGAGTGCTAAATAGCTACAGCCACTCACCTGGGGCTCAAGCAGAGGGAGGGCGGACTGGACTGGAACTCTGTGGGGACACCTGGGATTTGGAGGGCGCTCAGAGTTTGTGATGAGCCGTGGCCACAAAGGATGGTGGTGGCCAGTCTGCTCCTTCCCAGTAACACAGAACGGCAGCCAAGTTTGCTCCTTCCCGGAGCTGTGGCAGCCAATCCCTCGGAGATTCCCAGGTGAGGCAAAGAAATGCAAATTGAGGCTAATTAACAACCAGCATCGGCCCCAGCCTTGGGAAATCCTCTTACATTATAAACACCTAAGGGAGTTTCTCATTCAACTGAGATCCTAAGGCTTTTCAAGTAACTGAGGCTAATAGCCTCCAGGCAAAAAGCTAGAGCATAACTGAACCTTTCCTGAGCTTGCAAATCTACCCAGGAAAGTGAGATTTGACAGTGGTGTTTTAGGAGGGCCTTCCACGCTCATCCAAACCCAGTAGAGGGAGCCACAGATAGAAGAACACCAACACCCACAGGGAAAATTTGGCAGGCTCCAAAACCCACTGAGATAGCCAAAATGGTGAAACAAAGAAACAGATCCCAAATGAAAGAACAAGAGAACACTACCGAAGATGAGATCAATGAAATGCAGTTAAGCAAATTATCAGAGGTAGAGTTCAGAGCCATGATCTTGAGGAAACTAAACAGCATGAGTAAGGACATCGACACCATGAAAACCAACCAAGTCGAAATAAAAAATGACATAGCAGAAATAACTAACACATTGGAAGGACTGACCAGCGGAGTAGAGGAAGCAAAGGACCAGATCAGTGAATTGGAAGACAGAGTAGAAAAAATCAAGCAATCAGAAAACCAAAAGGAAAAAACAATGAAAAAACAGGAAGACAGCTTAAGAGAACTGTGGGACAACTGGAAACGTAACAACATTCACATCATAGGAGTCCCTGAAGAAGAAGAAAATGAGCAAGGGTTAGAGAATATATTTGAAGAAATAGTGACAGAAAACTGTCCTAACCTGGTGAAGGAAGAAGGCACTAAAGTTCAAGAAGCACAGAGAGCCCCAAGTAAGAAGAACCCAAACAGGCCCACACCAAGACACATAATAATTAAAATGCCAGAAATTAAAGACAAAGAGAGAATCCTAAAGGCAGCAAGAGATAAGCAACAGGTGACCTACAAAGGAACCCCCATAAGGCTATCAGCTGACTTCTCAATAGAAACACTACAGGCCAGAAGGGAATGGCATGAAGTAATCAAGGTCATGAAAAACAAGGATCTGAACCCAAGAATACTCTATCCAGCAAGGCTATCATTCAAAATAGAAGGTCAAATAAAGAGCTTCCCAGACAAAAAAAGGCTAAGGGAATATATTAGCACCAAACCAGCACTGCAAGAAATGTTAAAAGGACTGCTGTAACTAGTAGAAGAAATAGGAAGAAATATACAACCACACTGAACAAAAATGGCAATAAATAAATACATATCAATAATCACCTTAAATGTAAATGAATTGAATGCTCCAATAAAAAGACAGAGTAGCTGATTGGATAAGAAAGCATGATTCACATATATGTTGTTTACAAGAGACCCACCTCACAACAAAAGACTCACATAGGTTGAAAATAAAGGGATGAAAAAAAGCTTCCAAGCAAACGGAATGGAAAAAAAAGCTGGGGTAGCAATAATCATATCTGATAAATTAGATTTCAAATTGAAGACCATAATTAGAGACAAAGAAGGTAACTACATAATATTGAAAGGGTCTATCCAACAGGAAGATATAACCTTGGTAAACATATATGCACCCAATATAGGAGCACCAAAATATATTAAAAATCTTCTGGAGGACTTCAAAGGAGAAATCGACAGCAATACAATCATAGCAGGAGTCTTCAACACCCCACTGACATCACTGGATAGATCCTCTAGACAAAAAAATTAACAAGGAAACAAAAATTCTAAATGAAGCACTAGATCAAATGGATTTAAGAGATATATACAGAGAATTACACCCAAAAACTGCAGAATTCACATTCTTCTCAAGTGCACATGGGACATTCTCAAAGATAGACCATATGTTAGGGCACAAACGAAGTCTCTACAAGTTCAAGAAGATTGAAATCATATCAAACATCTTTTCAGATCACAATGGCATGAAACTAGAAATCAATTGCAACAAGAACATGCAAAGACATTTGAACACATGGAGGCTAAATAGCATGTTACTGAACAATGAATGGGTTACCGAGGAGATCAAGGAAGAAATTAAAAACTTCCTGGAAACCAATGAAAACAAACACACAACAACACAAAATCTATGGGATGCAGTGAAAGCAGTTCTGAGAGGGAAGTTCATAGCACTACAGGCCCACCTGAAGAAAGAGGAAAATTTTCTAAATGACTACCTAAGCTCACAACTTAAAGAACTAGAAAGCAAACAAAAAGAAAACCATAGAGCAAGTAGAAGGAAGGAAATAGTAAAGATCAGAGCAGAAATAAACAACATGGAGACCAAAAAACAATTCAAAGGATCAATGAAACAAAGAGCTGGTTTTTTGAAAAGATAAACAAGATTGATGGACCCTTAGCTAGACTCACCAAGAAACAAAGAGAGAGAACCCAAATACACAAAATCAGAAATGAAAGAGAAGTAACAACTGACACCACAGAAATACAAAGAATCGTTAACAAATACTATGAACATTTATATGGCAACAAATTCAACAATCTAAGCGAAATGGACACATTTCTAGAAATACATAGTCTCCCAAAACTGGACCAGGAAGAGATAGAAAACTTGAACAGACCAATAAAAACTAAGGATTGAAGATGTAATTAAGACCCTCCCAGCAAACAAAAGCCCAGGCCCTAATGGCTTCACAGGGGAGTTTTACCAAACATTCAAAGAAGAACTAACACCCACTCTCCTCAAACTATTCCAAAATATTCAAGAAGAAGGAAGTCTTCCAAATTCCTTTTATGAGGCCAGCATAATTCTAATTCCAAAATCAGAAAAAGACACTACAAAGAAAGAAAACTACAGGCCGATATCCCTGATGAACATAGAGGCCAAAATCCTTAACAAAATACTAGCAAATCGGATCCAGCAATGCATCAAAAAAATTATTCACCATGACCAAGTGGGATTCATCCCAGGGATGCAAGGCTGGTACAATATTCACAAATCAATAAATATGATACATCACATAAACAAAATGAAAGATAAAAACCATATGATCATATCAATAGACGCTGAAAAAGCATTCGACAAAATCCAGCACCCATTTCTGATAAAAACGCTCAGCAATTTGGGAATAGAGGGATCATATCTCAACATTATAAAGGCAATATATGAAAGACCTACGGCCAACATCATACTCAATAGGCAAAAACTAAAATCATTTCCTTTAAGAACAGGAACAAGACAGGGATGCCCACTTTCACCACTCTTATTTAACATAGTACTGGAAGACTTAGCCACAGAAATCAGACATGAAGAAAAAATAAATGGAATCCAAATTGGAAAGGAGGAAGTGAAACTGTCATTATTGGCAGATGACATGATATTATACATAGAAAACCCTAAAGACTCCATCAAAAATCTACTAGACGTAATAAATGAATTTGGCAAAGCAACAGGATACAAAATTAATGTCAAGAAATAGATGGCATTCCTATACACCAATGATGAACTCACAGAAAGAGAAACTAAAAAAACAATCCCATTTACCATCGCGGGAAAATAATTAAGATACCTAGGAATAAACTTAACCAAAGAAGTAAAGGACCTATTTGCAGAAAACTACAGGACATTGAAAAAAGAAATAGAGGAAGATATAAAAAAGTGGAAGCACATACCTTGTTCATGGATTGGAAGAATTAACATCATTAAAATGTCCATATTACCCAAAGCAATCTATAGATTCAATGCAATCCCCATCAAAAACCAGTGACATATTTCACAGAACTAGAACAAATACTTCAAAAGTTTATATGGAACCAAAAAAGACCCCGAATAGCCACAGCAATCTTGTAAAAGGACAAAGTAGGTGGGATCACAATACTGGATATCAGGTTATACTACAAAGCTACTGTAATCAAACAGCCTGGTACTGGCACAAGAACAGGCATATAGACCAGTGAAACAGAACAGAGAATCTGGAAATTGACCCAAGACATTATGCTCAATTAATATTTGACAAAGATGGCAAGAGCATACAATGGAGCAAAGGCAGCCTTTTTAATAAATGGTATTGGGAAAATTGGACAGCTACATGCAAAAGTGAAACTAGACCATCAACTTACACCATACACAAGAATAAACTCAAAATGGGTAAAAGACTTAAATGTGACTCGTGAATCCATAAAAATCCTAGAAGAAAATCTAGGCAACAAAATTTCAGACATCATACGCAGCAGAATCTTCACTGATACATCACCTAAGGCAACAGAAACAAAGGAAAAATGAACCCATGGGACTACATCAAACTCAAAAGCTTCTGCACAGCAAAAGAAACAACCATCAAAACGGAAAGGGAACCCACTGTATGGGAGAGCATAATTGCCAATGATACATCAGATAAGGGGTTAATCTCCAAAATATATAGAGTGCTCATACAACTCAACAAAAGGAAGACAAAGAACCCAATTAAAAAATGGGCAGAGGAACTAAATAGACATCTCTCCAAACAGGACATACAAATGGCCAAGAGACATATGAAGAAATGCTCAACATCACTAATCATCAGAGAGATGCAAATTAAAACAACAATGAGGTATCACCTCACACCTGTCAGAATAGCCGCCATCAACAAAGCATCAAACAACAAGTGTTGGCAAGGGTGTGGAGAAAAGGGGACTCTATTACACTGCTGGTGGGAATGCAGACTGGTGCAGCCACTATGGAAAACACTATGGTGTTACCTCAAAAAATTAAAAATTGAATTACCATTTGACCCAGTGATCCCACTCCTAGGAATATACCCTAAGAAGCCTGAAACACCAATCAGAAAGAATATATGTACCCCCATGTTCACAGCAGCACTATTTACAATAGCTAAGATCTGGAAACAGCCCAAGTGTCCATCAGTAGACGAATGGATAAAAAAGCTGTGGTACATATACACAATGGAGTACTATGCAGCTATAAGAAAGATCTCTTATCCTTTGAGACGACATTGGAGGACCTGGAAACTATTATCCTAAGAGAAACAAACCAAGCAGAGAAAGACAAATATCATATGATCTCACTTATTTCTGGAATATAATGAACATAACAGTCTGAGGAACAGGGTAGTCCCAGAGATGTGGAAGTAGGGTACAGACTGACAATTGCCAGAAGCAGGGGTGGGGGTGGGGAGCGATGAACCACAGAACTTGTACGCATGTACTCATAACCAATAGACATGGACATCAAAACTGGGAACGGGTCAGGGAGGGAGGGGGAGGAGGGTGTCAATGGGGGAAAAAGGAGAAACATCTGTAACAAAAGTAAATTAATAAAAAAAAACTAGTAGAACTGATAAATAAATTCAATAAAGGTGCAAGATACAAAATTAAAAAAAAAAAAATCCAACACCAGCAAGACAAACAATCCAATTAAAAAATGGTTGAAAGAACTGAATGGACAATTCTCCAAAGAAGACATACAGATAGCCAATAGACATATGAAAAAATGCTCAATGTCACTAATCATCAGATATGTAAATTAAAACCACAATGAAATGTCACTTCACACTTGTCAGAATGGCTACCATCAAAAAATCAACAAAAATACACCTTTTACTGTATGAGTTTGTAAATTATCATAGATTTATACATTCTTTTGTTTCTAATTTTTATTAATTTATTTTTGTTACAGATGTTTCTCCTTTCCCCCCAAGACACTCTCTTCGCCATCCCACCCCCCACCCGTCCGGCATTGTTGTCTATGTCCATTGGTTACGCATACATGCATATAAGTTCTTTGGTTCATCTCATCCATTCCACCCCATCCCCCTACTCTGAGGTTTGTCAGTCTGAATCATACTCCTTTCTATGTCTTTGGGTCTATTTTGTTCATCAGCCCACCTTGTTCATTATATTCCACAAATAAATGAGATATGTGGTATTTGTCTTTCTCTGATTGGCTTATTTCTCTTAGCATAATACTCTCAAGGTCCCTCCACGTCATCTCAAAGAGATCTTTCTTTCTTACAGCTGCATAGTATTCCATTGTATATATGCACCACTTTTTATCCACTCATCTATTGATGGATACTTGGTATGTTTCCAGATGTCAGCAATTGTAGATAGAGCTGCTGTGAACATAGGGATACATATATTCTTTCTGATTGGTGTTTCAGGCTTCTTAGGATATATTCCTAGAAGTGGGATCACTGGATCAAATGGCAGTTCAATTTTTAATTTTTTGAGGAAAAACCGTATTATTTTCCACAGTGACTGCACCAGTCTGCATTCCCACCAGCAGTTACTAGAGTCCCCTTTTCTCCACACCCTTGCCAGTACTTGTTGTTTGATGATTTGTTGATGGCGGCCATTCTGACAGGTGTGAGGTGATACCTCATTGTTGTTTTAATTTGCATCTCTCTGATGATTAGTGACTTTGACCATTTCTTCATATGTCTCTTGGCCATTTGTAGAGGTGTTTGGAGAGGTTTCTATTTAGCTCCTCTGCCCATTTTTTAATTGGGTTCTTTGTCTTCCTTTTGTTGAGTTGTATGAGCACTCTATATATTTTGGAAATTAACCTTTTATCTGATGTATCATTGGCAATTGTGCTCTCCCATATAGTGGGTTGCCTTTCCATTTTGATGGTTATTTCTTTTGCTGTGCAGAAGCTTTTTAGTTTGATGCAGTCCCATGTGTTCATTTTTTCCTTTGTTTCTGTTGCCTTAGGTGATATATCAGTGAAAATTCTGCTGCGTATGATGTCTGTAATTTTGTTGCCTACATTTTCTTCTAGGATTTTTATGGATTCATAAGTCACATTTAAGTCTTTTATCCATTTTGAGTTTATTCTTGTGTATGGTGTAAGTTGATGGTCTAGTTTCATTTTTTTTTGCATTTAACTGTCCAATTTTCCCAACACCATTAAAGAGGCTGTCTTGCCACCTTTGCTCTTGCCACCTTTGTCAAATATTAATTGGGCATAATATCTTGGGTCAATTTCTGGGTTCTCTGTTCTATTCCATTTCTCTGTTTGCCTGTTCTGGTGCCAGAACCAGCCTGTTTTGATTACAGTAGCTTTGTAGTATAACCTGATATTCAGTATTGTCATCCCTCCCATTTTGTTCTTCTTTTTCAAGATTGCTGTGGCTATTCGGGCTCTTTTTTGATTCCAGATAAATTTTTGAGGTATTTGTTCTAGTTCTGTGAAATATGTTGTTGGTATTTTAATGGGGATTGCATTGAATCTATAGATTGCTTTGGGTAGTATGGATATTTTAATGATGTCAATTCTTCCAGTCCATGAACTAGATATGTGCTTCCACTTTTTTATATCTTCTCTATTTCTTTTTTCAATGTCCTGTAGGTTTCTGCAAATAGGTCCTTTACTTCTTTGGTTAAGTTTATTCCTAGGTATCTTAATTTTTTTGCCACAATGGTAAATGGGATTTTTTTTTTTTTTTTTTTAGTTCTCTTTCTGTGAGTTCATTGTTGGTGTATAAGAATGCTGTCGATTTCTTGATGTTATTTTTGTATCCTGCTACGTTGCCGAGTTCCTTTATTAAATCTAGTAGATTTTTGATGGAGTCTTTAGGGTTTTCTATGTATAATATCATGTCATCTGCCAATAATGACAGTTTCACTTCCTCCATTCCAATTTGGATCCCTTTTATTTTTCTTCATGTCTAATTGCTGTGGCTAAGACTTCCAGTACTATGTTAAATAAGAGTGATGAAAGTGGGCATCCCTGTCTTGTTCCTGTTCTTAAGGGAAATGCTTTTAGTTTTTGCCTATTGAGTATGATGTTGGTTGTAGGTTTTTCATATATGGCCTTTATTATGTCGAGATATGATCGCTGTATTCCTACATTGCTGAGTGTTTTTATCAGAAATGTATGCTGGATTTTTTATTTTTTTTATTTTTTTGGTACAGCTACTAGAGGGAACCAAACCTGGGACTCTCTGGTCCGCAGGCTGACGCTCCAACCACTGAGCCAAACCGGCCAGGGCTGGGTGCTGGATTTTGTCAAATGCTTTTTCAGCGTCTATTGATATGATCATATGGTTTTTATCTTTCATTTTGTTTACACGGTGTATCACATTTATTGATTTGCAAATATTGCACCATCTTTGCATCCCTGGGATGAATCCCACTTGGTCATGATGAATAATTTTTTTGATGTATTGGTGGATCCGATTTGCTAATATTTTGTTAAGGATTTTGGCATTTTGTTCATCAGGGATATTGGCCTGTAGTTTTCTTTCTTTGTAGTGTCTTTTTCTGGTTTTGGAATTAGAATTATGCTAGCCTCATAAAACGAGTTTGAAAGTCTTCCTTCTTCTTGAATTTTTTGGTATAGTTTGATGAGAATGGTGTTAGTTGTTCTTTGAATTTTCAGTAAAACTCCTTCGTGAAGCCGTCTGGGCCCAGGCTTTTGTTTGCTGAGAGAGTCTTGATTAAATCTTCAATTTCCTTAGTTGTTATTCGTCTGTTCAAGTTTTCTATCTCTTCCTGGTTCAGTTTTGGGAGACTATGTGTTTCTAGAAATGTGTCCATTTCAACTGTATTGTCCATATAGTTGGCATATAAATGTTCATAGTATTTGTTAATGATCCTTTGTATTTCTGTGGTGTCAGTTGTTACTTCTCTTTCATTTCTGATTTTGTGTATTTGGGTTCTCTCTCTTTGTTTCTTGGTGAGTCTAGCTAAAGGTCTATCAATCTTGTTTATCTTTTCAAAGAGCCAGCTTTTTGTTTCATTGATCTTTTGAATTGGTTTTTTTTTTTTTTTTTTTAGTCTCTATGTCATTTATTTCTGCTCTGATCTTTACTATTTCTTTCCTTGTGTTTGCTCTAGGGTTTTCTTTTTGTTTGCTTTCTAGTGCTTTAAGTTGTGAGGTTAGATAGTCAATTAGAAATTTTTCTTGTCTTGAGGTAGGATTGTAGTGCTATGAACTTCCCTCTTAGGACTGCTTTCACAGCATCACATAGATTTTGTGTTGTTGTGTATTCTATTTTATTGGTTTCCAGGAAGTTTTTAACTTCTTCCTTGATCTCTTTGATAACCCATTCATTGTTTAAGAACATGCTATTTAGCCTCCATGTGTTTGAATGTTTTTGTGTGTTTTTGTTGTAATTGATTTCTAGTTTCATGCCATTGTGATCTGAGAAGATGCTTGATATGATTTCAATATTCTTGAACTTGTAGAGACTTAGTTTGTGTCCTACCAGGTGGTCTATCTTTGGGAATGTCCCATGCACACTTGAGAAGAATGTGAATTCTGCAGTTTTGGGTTGTAGTTCTCTGTAGATATCTATTAAATCCATTTGATCTAGTGCATCATATAGAGTCTCTGTTTCCTTGTTAATTTTTTGTCTAGAGGATCTATCCAGTGATGTCAGAGGGATGTTGAAGTCCCCTGCTATGATTGTATTGCTGTTGATTTCTCCTTTGAAGTCCTCCAGAAGATTTTTCATGTATTTTGGTGCTCCTATATTGGGTGCATATATGTTTACCACGGTTATATCTTCCTGTTGGATAGATCTTTTCAATAGTATGTAGTGGCCTTCTTTGTCTCTAGTTATGGCCTTCATTTTGAAATCTATTTCATCAGATATGAGTATTGCTACCCCAGCTCTTTTTTCTTTTCCATTTGCCTGGCTGATTTTTTCCTCATCCTTTGACTTTCAACATATGTGAGTCTTTTTTGGGGGGATGGGTCTCTTGTAAACAACATATATATGAGTCATGCTTTTTTATCCAATCAACTACTCTTTCTTTTGATCGGAGCATTTAATCCATTTTACATTTAAGGTGATTATTGATATGTACTTATTTATTGCCATTTTTGTTTAATGTGGTTATGTTTTTCTTTCTATTTCTTCTACTAATTATAGCAGTCCTTTTAACATTTCTTGCTGTGCTGCTTTGGTGCTAATAATTCACTTAGACTTTTTTTTTGTCTGGGAAGCTCTTTATTTGACCTTTTTTGAATTATAGTCTTGCTGGATAGAGTAGTCTTGGATTCAGATATTTGTTTTTCATGACCTTGTTTACTTCATGCCATTCTTTTCTGACCTGTAGTGTTTCTGTTGAAAAGTCAGCTGATAGACTTATGGGGGTTCCTTTGTAGGTAACCTGTTGCTTATCTCTTGCTACCTTTAGGATTCTCTCTTTGTCTTTAATTTTTGGCATTTTAATAATTGTGTGCCTTGGTGTGGGCCTGTTCAGGTTCTTCTACTTGGGGCTCTCTGTGCTTCTTGTGCTTGTATATCACTGACCACATTTCAAGTTTTCAATAGCCACATGTGACTAGTGGCTACTGTATCTGACAGCTCGTATTATGCAAACTCTCCTTCCTGAAAGAAAAAGCTGAAGCTAATATGGTTATATAGCTGTACCCCATTTTACCTTTAGGAATTCCTTTACTCGTTTACTTATTCATCCATAGGGTGGCCAACTTGCCCCAGTTTCTCCTGTTTTAGCAGGGAAAAGACACGTATCATCCCAGATCTCATGAAGATTTTACACTGGGAAATTGACAATGATTAATTTTTGAGTACATCTTGTGTGCTTCCATGCTGGTTTACTCCATATTACTAAGAGTTTACATTATTTTCTACCTTGTAATTTGATATTTAATTCTATTTGTTAGTGTCTCATTTCTCAAGCATTCTCTGAGAACAGGGCTTTCCTCCAAGACAAGATTATCCTGGGATTTAATATGTCCAGCCTCTTTTTTTTTTTTTTTAGAGCATGTTTATTAAAACTGAGGACAGTGAAACAAGGAGGAACCTAGGATAACAGGAGAGAGACTAGGTGGAAAAATAAGCATAGGCTGGGCTGCTTTGGCTCATTGAGAAGTCAGAGAAAAGGAGTCCTTGGGGACAGGTTTAGGAGGTTTGCCCAGGAGGAACTGCAGCTGCCCATGGGGTTTCTTAGAGTTTAGGAGAGGCCTGCCTGTGGGAGGGAAAGAGGGAGAGGGGGAGGGAAGGAGAAAGGCATTGTCCTGCTCCCCAGAGGGAGGGCTCCATGTCCAGCCTCTTTCTGGTAGGGTTTTTAATTTTTTCTGTACATATTCTGTACAATGATATATTAGTATGTTTATGAATAAACTCATTTTTGTAGAATTGATCATTTCCTGGTTTTTGCATGAAATATTTTATAATTATATGCAGATTGAATGATCACTCTTGCCTGAGTGATGCCAAAGTGCTTTATTCTCATGGTAATTAAGGCCTTGGAATTTCCATTTGGTGTCATTTCTGCAGAATTTTTAAAATCCTTCTTGTGTCAATTCAAAATATGTTTTTCACTGTCCCATTCTGATGTGACAAGGGAAAAGTGTTCTATCTCTGCACCAGTTAAGTGGGCAATTTCACAATGATTCTATTTGTTCCACTTTGGTCACAGACAAGACTTTTCTTTATAATTCCAATAACATATATGGTGCTCAAACCCTAATACCCCATATTCTTGGAGAGGAAGAAGATTTTGAGCTGTCCTAAATCACCAGAATGTAAGCTGCCTTTTGAAATGAATGGACAATGGCTGAGCAGAATCAGGAAATAGTGACAGACCACTGATAATAGAAGCTTTTATATTTAGATTAGGCTAGGTTGCAGGAAAATTAAACTACGCATAAAATGGCTCAATAGGATAACATTTTCTTTCTTACTCTCATTACTCGCTTGAGGATCTCTAGGTGTCTAGCATTTATCATCAATTTATTCTGGCACGCAAGTAGCTAGAGGTTCTTCCATCTGCAATTATCTTCCAAGGCCACTATGGTACTCCAGTTACCTATTACTAGAGAAAACACTGTCCCAAAACTTAGTGGCCAAAGAAAAGAAACAAACAAAAGCAACGCTCACAATTTACCAATAGTCTCTGGATTCACCTGGAAGATTCTTCTGCTGGTCTCATCTAAGCTCACTCTTATGACTGCCATTACTTGTCTAGCAGCTCAGAAGGACAGATGAAGTATTTCAAAGCTGACCAGAAATCCATGACGGCTACATTCATATGTCTGGCAGGCAGGCAAATCTCTTAAAATGGTGGTTCAGAGTTTCAAGAAGGTAAAAGTTGAAGTCATTAGAACTCTTTGAAAGCTAGGCCTCAAAGTGTGACACACCAATGCAATTGCATTTTATTTGCTCAAGAAAGTCATATGATCATCAGAGGATCTCATCCTGATGAAAACAGTGGCAAGGAATCTGACCACACATAATACCCGAAAGCAATTGTCTCTATGCAGTTCATTGAAAAGAAAAAGACCACGGAAAGAACATGAGAGGTTTTATTTTGTTTTTTGTTTTTTTCTTTTTTCCCCATTGACACCCTCCTACCCGACCCTCCACCCCTTCCCCAGCTTTGTTGTCCATGTCCATCAGTTATGCATACATGCGTATAAGTTCTGTGGTTTATCTCTTCCCTCCCCCTCCACCCCCTCTGCTGAGGGTTGTCAGTCTGTACCCTACTTTCACATCTCTGGGTCTACCCTATTCCCCAGACTGTTATATTTATTGTATTCCACAAATGAGTGAGATCATATGATATTTGTCTTTCTCTGCTTTGCTTGTTTCGCTTAGGATAATACTCTCGAGGTCCCTCCATGTTGTCTCAAAGGATAAGAGATCTTTCTTTCTTACAGCTACATAGCACTCCATTGTGTATATGGACCACAGCTTTTTTATCCATTCATCCACTGATGGGCACTTGGGCTGTTTCCAGATCTTAGCTATTGTAAATAGTGCTGCTATGAACATGGGGGTACATATATTCTTTCTGATTGGTGTTTCAGGTTTCTTAGGGTACATTCCTAGAAGTGGGATCACTGGGTCAAATGGAAATTCCATTTTTAATTTTTTGAGGTAACACCATAGTGTTTTTCCACAGGGGCTGCAGCAGTCTGCATTCCCACCAGCAGTGTACTAGAGTTCCCTTTTCTCCACACCCTCGCCAACACTTGTTGATTGATGCTTTGTTGATGGCGGCCATTCTGACAGGTGTGAGGTGATACCTCATTGTTGTTTTAATTTGCATCTCTCTGATGATTAGTGATGTTGAGCATTTCTTCATATGTCTCTTGGCCATTTGTATGTCCTGTTTGGAGAGGTGTCTATTTAGTTCCTATGCCCATTTTTTAATTGAGTTCTTTATCTTCCTTTTGTTGAGTTGTATGAGCACTCTATATATTTTGGAGATTAACCCCTTATCTGATGTATCATTGGCAATTATGCTCTCCCATACAGTGGGTTCCCTTTCCACTTTGATGGTTGTTTCTTTTGCTGTGCAGAAGCTTTTGAGTTTGATGTAGTCCCATATGTTCATTTTTTCCTTTGTTTCTGTTGCCTTAGGTGATGTATCAGTGAAGATTCTGCTGTATATGATGTCTGATATTTTGTTGCTTACATTTTCTTCTAGGATTTTTATGGATTCACGAGTCACATTTAAGTCTTTTACCCATTTTGAGTTTATTCTTGTGTATGGTGTAAGTTGATGGTCTAGTTTCACTTTTGCATGTAGCTGTCCAATTTTCCCAATACCATTTATTAAAGAGGCTGTCTTTGCTCCATTGTATGCTCTTGCCACTTTTGTCGAATATTAATTGAGCATAATGTCTTGGGTCAATTTCCAGATTCTCTGTTCTGTTCCACTGGTCTATATGCCTGTTCTTGTGCCAGTACCAGGCTGTTTTGATTACAGTAGCTTTGTAGTATAACCTGATATCCGGTATTGTGATCCCACCTACTTTGTCCTTTTTCAAGATTGCTGTGGCTATTCGGGGTCTTTTTTGGTTCCATATGAACTTCTGAAGTATTTGTTCTAGTTCTGTGAAATATGTCACTGGTTTTTGATGGGGATTGCATTGAATCTATAGATTGCTTTGGGTAATATGGACATTTTAATGATGTTAATTCTTCCAATCCATGAACAAGGTATGTGCTTCCACTTTTTTATATCTTCCTCTATTTCTTTTTTCAATGTCCTGTAGTTTTCTGCAAATAGGTCCTTTACTTCTTTGGTTAAGTTTATTCCTAGGTATCTTAATTATTTTGCCACAATGGTAAATGAGATTTTTTTTTAGTTTCTCTTTCTGTGAGTTCATCATTGGTGTATAAGAATGCCGTCGATTTCTTGACATTAATTTTGTATCCTGCTACTTTGCCAAATTCATTTATTAGGTCTAGTAGATTTTTGATGGAGTCTTTAGGGTTTTCTGTGTATAATATCATGTCATCTGCCAATAATGACAGTTTCACTTCCTCCTTTCCAATTTGGATTCCTTTTATTTTTCTTCATGTCTGATTGCTGTGGCTAAGACTTCTAGTACTATGTTAAATAAGAGTGGTGAAAGTGGGCATCTTTGTCTTGTTCCTGTTTTTAAGGGAAATGCTTTTAGTTTTTGTCCATTGAGTATGATGTTGGCTGTAGGTCTTTCATATATGGCCTTTATAATGTTGAGATATGATCCCACTATTCCCAAATTGCTGAGCGTTTTTATCAGAAATGGGTGCTGGATTTTGTCAAATGCTTTTTCAGCATCTATTGATATGATCATATGGTTTTTATCTTTCATTTTGTTTATGTGATGTATCACATTTATTGATTTGTGAATATTGTACCAGCCTTGCATCCCTGGGATGAATCCCACTTGGTCATGGTGAATAATTTTTTTGATGTATTACTGGATCCGATTTGCTAGTATTTTGTTAAGGATTTTGGCCTCTATGTTCATCAGGGATATTGGCCTGTAATTTCTTTCTTTGTAGTGTCTTTTTCTGATTTTGGAATTAGAATTATGCTGGCCTCATAAAATGAATTTGGAAGTCTTCCTTCTTCTTGAATTTTTAGAAATAGTTTGAGAAGAATGGGTGTTAGTTCTTTGAATGTTCGGTAAAACTCCCCCGTGAAGCCATCTGGGCCTGGGCTTTTGTTTGCTGGGAGTTTCTTGATTACATCTTCAATTTCCTTAGTTGTTATTGGTCTGTTCAAGTTTTCTATCTCTTCCTGGTCCAGTTTTGGGAGACTATGTATTTCTAGAAATGTGTCCATTTCGCTTAGATTGTTGAATTTGTTGCCATATAAATGTTCATAGTATTTGTTAACGATCCTTTGTATTTCTGTGGTGTCAGTTGTTACTTCTCTTTCATTTCTGATTTTGTGTATTTGGGTTCTCTCTCTTTGTTTCTTGGTGAGTCTAGCTAAGGGTCCATCAATCTTGTTTATCTTTTCAAAGAGCCAGCTCTTTGTTTCATTGATCCTTTGAATTGTTTTTTGGTCTCCATGTTGTTTATTTCTGCTCTGATCTTTACTATTTCTTTCCTTGTGTTTGTTCTAAGGTTTTCTTTTTGTTTGCTTTCTAGTTCTTTAAGTTGTAAGGTTAGTAAGTCTATTAGAAATTTTTCTTATTTCTTGAGGTAGGCCTGTAGTGCTATGAACTTCCCTCTCAGAACTGCTTTCGCTGCATCCCATAGATTTTGTGTTGTTGTGTGTTCATTTTCATTGGTTTCCAGGAAGTTTTTAATTTCTTCCTTGATCTCCTCGGTAACCCATTCATTGTTTAATAACATGCTATTTAGCCTCCATGTATTCAAATGTCTTTGCATGTTCTTGTTGCAATTGATTTCTAGTTTCATGCCATTGTGATCTGAAAAGATGCTTGATATGATTTCAATCTTCTTGAACTTGTAGAGGCTTAGTTTGTGTCCTAACATGTGGTCTATCTTTGAGAATGTCCCATGTGCACTTGAGAAGAGTGTGAATTCTGTAGTTTTTGGGTGTAATTCTCTGTAGATATCCATTAAATCCTTTTGGTCTAATGCTTCATTTAAAGTCTCTGTTTCCTTGTTAATTTTTTGTCTAGAGGATCTATCCAGTGATGTCAGCGGGATGTTGAAGTCCCCTGCTATGACTGTATTGCTGTTGATTTCTCCTCTGAAGTCCTCCAGAAGATTTTTAATGTATTTTGGTGCTCCTATATTGCATGCATATATGTTTACACGCATATATGCACGTTATATCTGCATATATCCAAGGTTATATCTTCCTGTTGGATAGATACTTTCAATATTATGTAGTGACCTTCTTTGTCTCTAGTTATAGCCTTCATTTTGAAATCTATTTTATCAGATATGAGTATTGCTACCCCAGCTTTATTTTCCTTTCTGTTTGCTTGGAAGATTTTTTTTCATCCCTTCACTTTCAGCCTATGTGAGTCTTTTGTTGTGAGGTGGGTCTCTTGTAAACAACATATATATGGGTCATGCTTTCTGATCCAATATGCTACTCTGTGTCTTTTGATCGGGGCATTCAGTCCATTTACATTTAAGGTGATTATTGATATGTATTTATTTATTGCCATTTTTGTTTAGTGTGGTTCTATTTTCCTTTCTATTTCTTCTACTAATTACAGCAGTCCTTTTAACATTTCTTGCAGTGCTGGTTTGGTGCTAATGTATTCCCTTAGTCTTTTTTGTCTGGGAAGCTCTTTATTTGACCTTCTATTTTGAATGATAGCCTTGCTGGATAGAGTATTCTTGGGTTCAGATCCTCGTTTTTCATGACCTTGATTACTTCATGCCATTCCCTTCTGGCCTGTAGTGTGTCTCTTGAGAAGTCAGCTGATAGCTTATGGGGGTTCTTTTGTAGGTAACCTGTTGCTTAGCTCTTGCTGCCTTTAGGATTCTCTCTTTGTCTTTAATTTTTGGCATTTTAATTACTATGTGTCTTGGTTTGGGCCTGTTTGGGTTCTTCTTACTTGGGACTCTCTGTGCTTCTTGAACTTTAATGCCTTCTTCCTTCACCAAATTAGAGAAATTTTCTGTCACTATTTCTTCAAATATATTCTCTAACCCTTTCTCATTTTCTTCTTCTTCAGGGACTCCTGTGATGCAAATATTATTACGTTTCCAGTTGTCCCACAGTTCTCTTAAGCTGTCTTCCTGTTTTTTCATTGTTTTTTCCTTTTGATTTTCTGATTGGTTGATTTTTTCTACCCTGTCTTCTAATTCACTGATCCGGTCCTCAGCTTCTTCTACTCTGCTGTTTAGTCCTTCCAATGTGTTCTTCATTTCTGCTATGTCATTCTTCATTTCCAATTGGTTTATTTTCAATATTTCTATGTCTTTGCTCATGGTGTTGATGTCCTTACACATGCTGTTGAGCTTCCTCAAGATCATGGCTCTGAATTCTAGTTCTGTTAACTTGCTTAACTCCATTTCATTTATCTCATCTTTGGTGGAGGTCTCTTGTTCTTTCATTTGGCATCTGTTTCTTTGTTTCACCATTTTGGCTATCTCAGTGGTTTTTGGAGCCTGCCAAATTTTCCCTGTGGATGTTGGTGTTCTGCTGTTTGTGGCTCCTTCTACTGGGTTTGGATGAGTGTGGGAGGACCCACGTTATACACCACTGTCGAGTCTTACTTTCCTGGGTAGATTTGCAAGCCCAGAAAAGGCGCAGTTATCCTCTAGCTTTTTGCCTAGAGGCTATTAGTCCTGGTTACTTGAAGAGCCTTGGGTTCTCTGTTGAATGAAAACCTCCCTCAGGTGTTCAACGTGAGAGGATTTTCAAGAGGTTTTAATTAGTAAGTCTGAAAGTGGCACATATTAGGTCTATTCATTTTCTTGCTATATTGAAAAAAACTGCCTTAGATCTTTCCATTGTTGTCTGACTGCCCATTTGTAATGGGGCTTATCAGCTTCTTTCATTATGAGATCAAATATATTTCTATGAACCTGAAATTTGAACTTGGCCATTGGATTTTTTTTTTATCAAAGGACACATGCAGAAACCTGGGAAATGATTGAAAAATGGGGTTACTTTCTCCTGCTGCTCTTGGACACTCCTATTTCCACTGAGATGTGAAGTCCCAGACAATCTGTCAGATAATGAGACAGGTGGTTAAGAATTCTCTATTGCCTTAGCTGACAGCTAAACAGCCTCCAGAAGTAGATCCACAGATGAATAAGTTCAGCAAAACCAAGAAAATTTCCCAGTTGAGTGCTGTGCATATTGCTGATTTATAAAATCATGGGGGAAAAAAGGAAAGGTTTGTTTTAAGCCACTAAATTTGGCTTTGTTATATAGCAACGCTAAGTGATACATATTCTATTATTTAGAACTGAGTCCCACCTAACTACAATGAAATGGAAATGTGTATTCGAGCTGGGTGCCAAGGAAAGGAATTTGGTTTTGATGAAGTCAGCAGTCTGGCACAATGAAAACTCTGTTCATCAAATATCCATTTGTACCTTTCTTTCCATACACTCACATAAAATGCACCCAACTTCTTCTACCACTTTCTGCATTTATCTCAGAATTCTCAAATTTCTTGGTATTACAATGTTCTTCTATATTTCCTGAGAATATTTTTTCCATAATAATTCAACTTATAAAAATGCAAATTACCTGTCCTGGAAACTTCCCCACTTCCAATATATAATGGTATAGTAAGGAAAGATGATACATAATACAAATGTATAAAAGGAATCAAAGTAAACACATAGAAGTCATTTATATAGAGAGGTGAGGTGATTCAATTCTGCTGGGAAAACGTTGTGTGACCCAGAAATTGGGTACATTCTTTCATTATACTCTGGATCTTCTCTCCCCATTGAACTTGCTTGTCTATGGTTACCTGTGGCCACTGGTTCCATCCTCTGAATGGTCCTACCTTGTCCATTATTTGTGTAGTCACATTTAAAGTAGTTTTTAGGGTGTATAACTTCTGCCATGTTGTACTGTGTTTACAGCCTGTGTTTTTAGAATCACAGAGTTCTTAGGACCAGTCTCATGGTTTCCCTCAAAAATAACTCAATAGCCTTCTGATATTGTTTGCTTTCATTCAGTACCATATGCCAGTAATTTTCACTAAACTATTTCCAGGAAAAAATTCTTAGAATTAATTTTATCTTTGCTTCTTTTTTACTCATATCTGTCTAATTTTAATAGGAGTCATTCAACTTTGAGACCATATAAAATGATATGATTTGGTAGAAAACCTTATATTCTATATTTTAGGGTCCAGGAGCAGTTAACTTTTCCACCTCTGAAAGCTTCTAATTCCTTCACTCTTATCCCCTTATAGCTCTGCTCTCAAACAGTCAGTTCTTACCTGAGCTAATTTCTTTTTGTAAATGTAACAATTGAGTCAACACACACTAAAATTCTATCCAGATTGGCTGTGATTTCTTCCCCTATAACTACAGTAATGGTCAATTCTTTGCCTTCTGAACTACTGAAATCACAGTGTTACAAAGTGTTTTTAATTAATGCGTGAGATAGGAATCCCTTCTAGTCTCTGATATCAGTTTAATAATTCCCTATCATATCACAGCCAAATATTAATATTGATTTCTCAATTAATTAGTGTAGGCTAGACAACAGTGCCAATTAGATTTAAATTTATTTGAATCTATGCAATAGAAATTTATTTATGGCTTACATACGAGTCGTTGGCAGTATCCAGCTAAAGGAGGTGGTCTGCTTCACATATTCATAAACCCTGGGTGAAGTCTGATCTCTCACTTTCAACATGGGACTTTCTAGATTATCCATTTTCCCTGTCCATTCAGTAAGAAGGGGAAAGAGCATGGAGGACTTTTTATGGTTGTTTGTTTAATTGGGGAGAGGGGACAGGGAGTCAGAAAACTTCCTTCTACTTTTTTCATTGGCTAGATCTGAGGGACATGATCACTTTAAAGAAGGCTGTGAAATATAGGCAAGCTGTGGGTCAAAAAGAAAGCTATATTTGATCATTATTAGCTAATTGTCTCAGTTACAGAAAGCTTCACTAGTGAGTAAAAGGTGGGTCAACTGAACACTTATTTAGTTTCCACAACATCTGTCGTATATTGCTTTCCAGCATGTCCCTGCTCTGGTGTAAGGTCATGGATTTTTAGTCTACCACCCCACTCTACATATTCCTTTCTCCCTCTTCTTTATTTCCTATGTTAATTTTAATCTTGTACTTGGGAACAGTAAACTTCTGAATCTTTTTATCTTGGTTTAGTTTATAATTTTACAGTAATTAGCATATCTACCTTTCTGCATGGAAACTGTGTTTGAACTGAGCTTGTTGAAGTTGAAATGCTAGCCTACCACACTGTTTCCTTCTTGGTGAAAGCAGTGGTGATCTCCTTGAGCAGATAAATCAGCAAATCTCTTTCCACCCTTATAAACTATGGATGGATGTATCTTGCGAAACAGATCATGTACCTCCCTGAACTACAATATTAGGAGTCTTGGCAGAACAATTGAACACTGTTAGGATCTGATAGCCACTTATTAAGTCTTTTGGGAACTTTTTAGGATTACAAAATGAAGAAAATATGTTTATATCAGTGAGACTTTTTCTACCTGGTTCTGTAAGTCAAAGCAATGGAGTGGAATGATGTGGAGCCTATTCTGATAACCTAATAACCCTCCTCTGCTTGATAAATACCACCATTCATGACAAGCAGGATCATTTTGACAATGCAACCTGAATGTCATGTAGGGTCAAGTGCAAATTATTTGCTCTGATTAAAACAGCAAATTCCAGGAAAATAAAATCTGATAAAATGGGCAAAGGTCAAAATGTAATAGTTTAAAGAAATGGAATTCAACATGCCTTGTTTTAGACTAAAAATTACAGCTGCATACCTCGGAAATTGATCAGAAATGAACAGAATAGAAACCTATCCAGTTTTTCCCTAGGTTCCATTGTGAGGAATAGCTCAATCCAGGCTGTTACAATATGTCATTGCTTGACTCCTAAAATAGTCCCTAAACCTTAAAACTTGAACAAACAAGAAGTGGCCTATGAAACAGTAAGAATAGTGACATGGAGGCAGAGTCAGTTATTCAAAACAAAGTTTCTCTAGGAAAGAAGAATCAGCAAGAATGAAATGCAGTAGGCAAGGAATATTCTTTCAAAAACAACCAAAAGCCTCAGACTGTAAAAACAAATAGTAATAATAATGATCAAAATAATAATAATCATCAAAATAATAATAAATGACAGCATAGAAATACAGTCACTTATTATTCCTTTCCAACAGACTGTGATACATGTTATAAACTTGTAGCCACTGTGTATTTCCAAATGGGAGTTTTTATCATACTTACCTTATACCTTTTCCATATGAATATATTAGACATTCTAAGTTTAAACTTATGTAACGGTAAATTTCAGAACTTGCCTTGGGAAGGATGAGCCAGATTTCACAAAGAGGTCTACATATCTAGATATCCTAGGTATGAAATTGAAAATAATAGCTGACCAAATTTCACCTTCATATTAGGAGAAGTTAATTATATATATTTACATTTTTTTGACATATTTTTAAGAGTCACTGATGAGAAGAAAATCTTTTAATTGAGTGATAAAAAATTGGACTGAGATTGATATTTATTGGCTGCCTATCCCTTAATAACAGCTCATATTTTCCAGCCATATACTTTTATTGAGATTAATTCTCCCTCCATATTCTGAAATGTGACTGATTGGTATAATCCAATTAAAATAGATACCATTTGTGATAAACAAGATCTCTAAGTCATAAGTCCAATTAAATTTATGGAACTTTAGTTTCTCTTTCTGCTAGATTTGAATATGGAAGCATGTAGTCTTGGAAAATACTAGAAACACATCTCTTAGAAGCAAGATGGTAGTTTTCCAAGGAAGAATCTAAAACAAACTGTTGAGCTAGGAAATATGTAAACAAAACTGAGCACTGATCAATTCAAAAAAATGACTTCAGTCTAAATGTCTTTCACATTATTAAGGTTGGTCTACTTCTCATTTCAAACAATACAATTTTAGACAACATTATGAGTCACTCCTCATTTGAATAAAAAAATGATCAAAGGGCCACAAATAAAGATAACTCTCTTAGATGAGTTATCTTTAGATATATAATAAGGGCAAGCAATCTAGGGATCTCAAGAGAATTCTTGACAGAAGAAAGAGGTACAGGAGAGAAACTAAGATCTTGTGCTTGCTTTCAGTTGCCATGCATTATGTAACATTATGTCTAGTACTTGATTTCTGAAAATCCTCACTATAACTGTCTAGGGCAGGTACAGAGTGTCTTTGTTTGCAGATATGGCCCACAAATACTTGATCCTTTGCTTGTTACAGATATGTTTGAGCATATGTAGCTGGGTACACAATAGGCATCAGTCCCTCCCCTTCGCATGCTGTAACAGACTTCAGATGATTACTTACCTTGCCCATAGTGCAGAATTAAAGGACTGAGATTTGAAGCTAGATATGAATCTAGCTAGATACCCTTTTATTTCCACTAGAATACTCTAAAAAGCCATGAAAAATGTTGAAAGGTTCACTCTAGTACATGTCCTCCCAGGTCACCAGGAGACTGGTCTTAAGACCACTGGACTAAAGCACATGCTTTATGTAGAGACTTCAAAGGCAGAAATATACTATGAGAACTGAATGTGTAAACTATTCAGAAATGACTCACAGTTTTGGCTTTTTTACCGAACAGTTGAAAGGGAGTTCAGGAAAGAATTTTAAGTATTGTCATTTTTATCTACTATATAACTTCACTTTTGCAAAGTGGTTGCATATATATTTAATTGTGGTAATTACAGTTATTCTTTCTTAGTGATAACACCTGTACTGAGCATTATAATAATACTTTATTAGCAGTTTTATATGAGTTTACTTATATCCCCTATGGCAGGTGTGCTGTTATAAATATCCTAGTAGAGGTATATGATTTCAATAACTTATATAGCTTTAGAGATATTACAGAAAAATTAAAATTCATGAAGTTTAAATGTTGAGAGTTTCTATTTTTGTTTTTGGATATTTGGTAAGAAGGGAAGTATTATTATGCTGTAAATGAATATCACTGACTCAGCAGCACCCAGGCAGAGAAAATAGCTGCTTATATTTGCATTTGTAATTCAATTATATCTTCACTATAGTAGGAGATTCAAAGCAAAAGCTAAAGATTATCATATCTTTCTGATGTTCAGAAATTAGTTCTAAAACATTTACCAAAAAATACTTGTTCGGTCCTATAGTCTTTGAAATATTATAAAAATAACCCACTATTTTAATCTCAAGAATTTATTTTTTGGGGGTCAGATTCTTTTTTTTTTTAATTTCATGAATTTAATAGGTTCTCTAGTAAAGGAGAAAACTAATTCAAGGAAATAGAATTGTAGAATTAAGACAATATATTAAACATTTTTATTAATATTAACACAAGAAATCTTAATATTTTATATTAATATAAGTGTAGCTTAATTAGCAAATGATATTTTACAATACATTGGGAGAAGATTTAAAAATTAGATTTAACAATTAATTCTATAAATCAATTTGCATATGTAGAAAGCTGCTCATTGGGGTCACAATTACGTTCACTTAACTTCTGGATTACATAAATTTTCTTGCCACTAGAACTCAGCTTGAAACAGGAATTCTTGGTGAGATGACACGTGGACCAGTAGTAAGGGAGTTTATTAACTGTCGAGGTAGCCATTTAGGAAAAATGAACTTGCAAGTCCTAGGTTGTACACTTAGTAGCTGTTTGTACTTGGAAAGTGATTTAACTTTCCCAAGCTTCCGTCTACTCATTTGGTAATAATATTGACTATGAAGAACTCTTGGAAGGATTAATTGGAGAAGCACCTATTTGGCAAAGTGCCTGGGACTAGGAAACAATGAGTATATATATTTTCAAATTTACATTTAGATGAATGGGTTTATACTTTTAAAGGATGAAATTTTACTGGAATAAAATGAAGAAAATAACAAATGGTGTCTTTAAACGTGTAATATTGAATTAACTCAAACAACAGAATTATTCTGTATCTTAACTCAATGAAATAAATTATATCTTAGTTCAATAGTAAAATAAATTCATATTCACTTCCACCTTGATATCTTCACATAAATTATATGAAAGTATTCTAGGGCTTACAAATAACTGTAAAATGGGCACACATTTCATAATTATAAATAAAATTTTAAAAAACAGGGGTTGGCTAATGTAGGTTTACAGTGGTATGTTAAACAGTTTATTCTTGTATTGTTATTTATTAATGATTGTAGTATTTATTTGTATTACAACCCAAAACCTACTTTTGCCAACCCCTGTATATGTGAGCCAGAACCTACAGAGGTCAATGAATAACAAATGTCTTAAAATAAAAAGAGCTATACTTTTATTTAGGTTCTTTTCTGTTCTAAGAACCATTATTCCTGGCTTTTTAATGCAGAACGAGGAACAGTGACTACTTTTGCAATGAGTGGGACAGTTTATATATCTAAAAGTTAATATTGCCAGTGTCTTGGAATCTGCCTCTATGTAGCCCAGAGCGTTCTTATCTACATTTTCTTACTACTCTTAGATTGCTAATGTTATCTGTGTCAAGGATTTAGAAATTCTAGAATGAGGCATTTTTCCTTTTAAAACAATAAGTCATTTTTTCTTTTCTATTTTAGTCTTCATTCATCATGAACAGAGAGGAAAAAGGCAAAAATTAAGGTCACTGATTCTTGCGTTAAAAAACTATCAGTGATTTGTATCACAGTGTCATTATTAGAAAGATATAAAACCATGTCTTGAAATAACATAGAAGGTTTAGTAATTTTTAAATTTCTGCTGTATTGGGGTGTTCTTAGATAGAATAAAATCTGTAGAGTAGAGACTGACCATACTGATTTCTTGTTTCTGAAGAGTTTCTTTTTCTGATTTTCTTAAGTCATCATGGCAAGAGAAGTAAAAATTTTTTTTCCACAGGTAATAATGGCAAAACCCTCATTAGGACACTGAATGCTGATGAATACCTCTTGTCGGCTGGTGCTATTTGCATTGTCCTTGAGTCACAGATTCTAATGGTTGATATTCTTTTGTACAGTTCTTAGCTTGTATAGTTCATATCCATCTGTCAAGTTGTACTATAGATTGGTCTGTCATTACAATTTGGAACCTTGAAAAATTATATTCACATTAATCCCTGATATGATAAGATGGTCTATTTTAAGTATCACATTCCAATGAGACCAAATGCTATTCACAGAGAAATGTGATTTTGAACTGGCAAGACATGAGAAGTTGGCATTGAAAATAAGTAGCTTTTATGTCAAAGTTGTCAAACCGATGTTTTTTCCTGTTCTTGGCTAGAATCCTTCTTTTTACCAGATGGCTTTGTTTTTTTAGATGTTTGTGAGTATACTGGATAAGTATTTCCCACTTGGAGTTATTCTTGCACCTTATCTTATAATGTACCTTGTCCAAGATTCTAAACTAGTGGGGATAATTAATTTGTTTTTATAAAGAGTTCTTAGTTTATTTTTACTAAATTAAATTGTATTAGTTATGCTACTCAATTCAACCATAAGTTTAATTTATTAATTTCTATAGTGGTATATTTGTGGTTTCTGTTGTGCTAGTCTATGGAAATATAAATATGAAATGACATAGTCCCAAGTTAGAAAGTTTATGCACATAGAACCCAGTAATTGTAATGCACATTATAATCCTACAGGGGCACGTTTTTTGGATTTAATACATGCAAGGAAGAGCCAGAAGATAATTAGATCTGAAATAATGAAGAAATACCTCATCAGAGGGAGGTTAACTTGAGATTTAAAAGATTTGATGATCTATTTGATGATCAAGATTATGAGAGGAATAAAAGTTAGAAACGAATGAATGAATCAATGAATGAATACATAAATGAGTTAATAAATATGTCCTTATTTTCTTTTGCTATTCTTAAAATTTGCAAGTTAACGATAAATGTAGATACAATTTATTCAATTTGCCATTTTCATAGGAAAATACAATTATGTTTACAAGAAATTGCCTCTTTAGAATTAAAATCTTGGTATTTAATAATAGTGTTCTTTGAATGATTTATAATTGTTATTTTCTTATTAAAAATGTATATAATTATGACAAATATATTGGTAATTATTATTATTAGGAGTAAAAACATCCACAATAATCTAACCATACTTTAAGTTAAATCAGAACTTGTCCAAAAATATCTTTGCATGTATATTGTTCTGTTTGTGTATACTCTCAAAGGATAAAAAAGCAAAAGATGTTGATAAGGCCATAAACACTTATATTGTGAACATATCATATGGCCATTTATGAATAGTACATAAATTAGGCTTGCACTGAATCTCTTGATTCAGCTGTGTTTAATTCAGTTGTTCTCTTGTTCAAATCAAATTCTATAATCCAAGGCTTATGTGAGATAAATAATATAGGCTTGAATGGCTTAAAAGAAAAATTGCTCATTTTACCCAAATATCAGATTCCTTATTTGGTTCCAGCTGGAGGGTCATTTTCTAATAACTTTTCCTGTACTCACCATAAAGAAATGAAGTGCAAGACGATAAAGAACTAAGGAAGTCAAGATTATTGAAATTAGAAATTAGGTCAGTACATAGAACAACAGAAGATAATAATAAAACCTCCACAAAGTTGGAAATGAAAATAGCTTGTTAGATTAAAATAAAAATATGTATAATAAAGTCATCATTGTAGGATGCTTTCATTGTTGTTAGTGACTGTTGATTATGATAAAATTTTACTGGTCTATAACAGAAAAAATGACAAGATGATAATGTCAAAATATAGAACTATAAGAGAATATGTTGTGTTTTGATCTGATTTTGTTCTAATTTATTTGTTGTTAAAATGATGATATTAGGTGGCAGTTATTTGTTGTTTTGCATTCCCACTCTCCTTAAAATACCATGTTTCAGCCCACTTTTTATTTTTTCTAGTCAAAAAAAAATTAACAGAAAAATCACTATCATGGGAGACAGAATAACAAAGGATAAAATAAGCCATTTTAAATGTCTAATCAAGTGAGCAGATTTTAGTGTCAGGAATCTATAACATATAACTTTGTTTTAAAAATATAGAGCACAGTTCCTAATATAGATCCAAAGCTTACATCATCATAATTGTCAAGGTGCTTGCCAAGAAAGATCCCTGAGAACATATTGAATGGGCACCTCACTGTGTGGTCAATGTTTTAAAGCATTGCCATACAATTCTTATCACACCATAGTATGAGAACTAGTGATGCAGAGAAAAACAATTTTAAAGGGATACCTTTGAAGAAGGCACGATAACAAATCATCATTGTGAGACCCACATGCCATGATTTGTCAATATTTTTTAGCACTGCTGGAAGTTAAAAACAGAAAACCCATGTGCATATTTATATCTGGCCTTATTTGGGGACAATAATAAATCATAAAGCTTCTCTAATTATATTTATATATATAACTTCTGGGCATGGGAGGGGAGTGTGAGCTTGCAAGATTTTTTCTCTCTCATTTCTTCTAAATTTGGCTTCTTGAATTCAAATAATTAAATATTTCTGAAACTGTTTCACAGGTATCTATTTGTTTTGTGCTGAAAATTATGCTATAAAGACTGTACTGAAGCCAACACTGAAAGACTCTGGAACACCTTAGGTATCATTGGTCTCTAAGGAGAGGATACTCTTCAGGCATTTGGCCCAAGATTTGCTCCTAGAACTCACTAGTTGTGTGATGTTGGACAATTAAAGACTGAGTTTCTAAACCGTAATCTTCTTATTATAAAATAATGCTACTATTGATGAACAATGATAATATACCCAAAATTGATATTATCATTAAAAAAAGCTCAATAATCTATATGAAAATACTTGTAAATAAATGTTCCAATTGTATGTTATATTTTAGTTCATGGCCTTATCTAGAAAGCTCTGAATGGTTCTAGATTCCCTTTTTACTCTTCCACCACAGTTATCAAGTTCTAAGTCTATTTCCATTAATTCTCGCAATAATACAGTAAATTAATTAATTCATCAAAGTCATGCCTCCAAGGAGATAACGTAATACAGAGATGGAAAGCAAGTAATTGGGTAATTAGAATTCAGTGTAGTAATGCATACATCATGGTTTGTATGGGATTATATGGAAATACATAGGTAGAACATTTGACCCATTTTCGTCTGAGGATAGAGGGGTAGAGTTGCAGAATTTTTCAATTAGTAGGTATCCCCTAAACTGCATCATAAAATATGATGATTACCCCAGTGGAACTACTCAAGTGTCTTCACTTTTAAGGCAATCAATACGCATACATTTTAAGAAAGGAAAATGGCATGAGTTTTTCTTTCTCCTCTCTAACTTATAAAGAGTACCTAGGTGGAAATGGAAAAAAATACAAAAAGGACACCTATTTTTATACAATTTTGAAGATAGAAAAGAAACTAAAATGAGTGTCAAGATGATTATATGTAGAGAATATAATACATTGGACAAAGACCAAACTACTACATAGGAAAAAAAAATTACAGTTGAATTGGTTATGAAGTGTCAGTAAAAAACTCGCATACTTATTATGATCACTGGGAAAGAGATTAATCGGAAGAGACAAACATGAACGTAATAGAAATATGACTTAGAGAGACGACCATGTTTTGAGACTAAGAGAGGAACAGTGCCTCAAGAAAGTTGAGAAGCTCTTTAAAACAAATTTCTGAATATGTAGATACAATTTGTTTTTATGATAAAAAAGAAAAGGTGCCTAGAGCAATAGGATAAGAGTTCAGGGAGCTCTCCAACAAGCACAACTTTTAAAAAAACTGAAATAAAATATGTAAAAGATGGAAATAAGAACACATAGCCAAAGACAAATATTAACGAGAAGAGAGGTCTCAGAAAAACTAAGGGTTACACAGGTTGAAGAACAACGAAACATTTACTATAATATCTTTTCTGAAAATAAGATGGCAACAACAACAACAAGTGATACAACAGCTTCTAAAAATAGTGTCCACAGTTAATGGACGACAAAGAGAGGGTAGAAAAACTATTCAATAATAATGTGTCCATCTGTTGTTACTTGAATAGAGAATGTGAACTATTAACAAAGGAAGTCTCAGAGGTGAAAATAACTACTAAAAGAACACCAGTAGGTTTGGGAGCCCTAATTCCACACCCTAAGTGGTTTGTATTCCACAAAACCAAGAGATGTGAAATAATATATAATTTAAAAAATACATTGTTAATTAGCTGTCGCCTTCTTCTATCACAGTGTTCCATAGTAAATATAAAAAGAAGGATCTCCAGAACAAATTTTAGTGTAGAAAGTGATTAAATAAATTTAATAAAATCACCATTGCAAATTACTGAGCCATCATCCGAACCAGGAATATTTTGTATTCTCCCGGAACCAAATTACTTATATCTAGCCCAGAACCTGTCTGTATTCATCATCAGGTCACCTTGCTAAGCTCAGTGGCTCCAACTGAGGTACTTACAGTGTGCTTATATTAGAGAAAACATCTCAGATTGTAGATAATCATTAGTATTTTATGAATTTGTGAAGGATTTGTGTATTTGATTAATACAATGTATACAATAAATATAATAATTTCCTTGAAATGTGAATTTATATTTCTTATTTCTTCTAAAAGCGCCAGGTTTACATGTGGAAAAATAGTAATAATCTTGAAATAATGATTATAATAATTTATTTTTTCAATAAAAATATTTTTATCGGCAGCTCTCTTTCTCAAGTGCAATGATTAAATTTTCGATTATATGTTTGCTTTGCTGTAGGTCTCCTTCCTGCTACTCTCTGTCTCACATATTCACTCTATGGTATTCATTTCATGTCAGACATTTCATACAAGTATTAGACTATAGCACATTGACAGCATTCTCTGAAAATATTTATTTCAAGAATTTAGCAGGTGATAGGATGTGTAAGATCTTCCCAGGTGTCAATATACACAAAAGGCTTAGTTAGAAAAATTAGCTGTAAGTTTGGACTATATACTGGAAATAAGTATATATTCATATTTATAAAATGAAAGACTTGCCCAGCTAGTGTGGCTCAGTGGTTGAACATCGACCCATTCACTAAGAGGTCATTGGTTCAATTCCCGGTCAGGGCACATGCCCAGGTTGTGGGCCCGATCCCCAGTCGGGGGTGTGCAGGAGGCGGCCAATAGATGTTCTCTCTCATCGATGTTTCTATCTCTCTCTCCCTCTCCCTTCCTCTCTCTCTAAAATCAATAAAGAAAAAATATTAAAAAAAATAAAAATAAAATGAAAGACTTGCTCAAACCTAAAACTCTATCTTACAGGTATAAAATTGTTAAAGTGAAGTTTCTCTTAACTCAAAGATTTTTGGATCATTCTGTTTCATGATTTCTCACTTTTTTTTTTTTTTTGGTACGTGCCCCTAGCGGCAACCAACCAAACTCTCTGGACCGCAGGCCAACGCTCCCAACTGCTGAGCCAAACTGGCCAGGGCTTATGATTTCTGACTTTGTAAGGTTGTTTTTTATTTAATTTTCCAAATGAATTTGTGCTTTCGGGAGATGAAAGATATATTAGGTTCCTGCTGTGGCTGTGGCAGACTAGCGCACATTTGGTAGCATCCAGCAGCACAGATCTGGACTTCAGAAGTTCGAAATAAGCTTCATCGTGCTGAACTTGAGATGCTGGAGGTCTCCATTCCTTTCTGGAGCTTCTAAGAGAGTCTCTTTCCTTACCTGCGGCAGTTTCTAGAGATTCCCCACGTTTCCTAACTGGGATTTCATCTTCAAAGCCCACACGGGCCAGTCACGGCTTTCTCACATCACATTCCTCAGATGCACTCTTCTGCCTCCCTCCCCGTGGAAGGGCTCTGTGGTTACACCGCACCCATCAGGTTCTCCAGCCTACTCCCCCTGTTGTGAGGTCAACTGATCAGCATCGTTCGTTATACTCAGAACCTTAATCCCACTTCGCCAGGAAACGTACAGAACGCACCTGGGAATTACAACATAGATATCTTTATGAGGCCGTTTTTCCTCCTACAGCAGAAGAGGGCAACTATTTTGGTGTCTTCTAAAATACACATTTAAAATGAACATTAACATTTTTCAAAACATAATATTATTTGACTTAAAATATGTCATACGGGAAGTCAGAACCATTGGAGAAATAGGTTTTATAGAATGACAGATTAAGTAGCTCAGTGATCTCTCACTACAGCAAAACAACAACTTAATCATGTTAAAAAATATTTCAGAATCCCTAGAAATTTGCCATAGTTGATAAAGACAGAAAGCATATTACTGGTTGCTTAGCTGTGGTCAGGATGACGCAAACGGGAAATGAAGACTGGCTGCTTAGCAGTCCGAGATGGCTTTAGGGGAGATAAAAACCTGAAATTTGATTATGGTGATTGAGTAATATGGTGATTTTACTAAAAATATGGACTTGTACACTTTAAATTGAGAGCTGTATCATATGTGAATTATAACTTTCTATTTTCTTTCTTCCCGGGGTGCAACTCTTGCATGTTGAAGTTTTTGCTACTTATATCTACACAATCTCTTAACTTTTGACACATTTCACCATTTCTGGCTCTGATATAGATGATTTTCTACTTTTACTCTATCATTTATTTCCAAGGATGTAACCGCAACTAGATTTTAATTTCAAAGCGTAGGGAAGAAACAACAAAAGTGATATTTTGTTATAAAAAGTTATAAGTTCGGGCCTAATACAAAGGCAATTATGTTTTTAAAAATTGTGTGTGAGCAATTTGAGAACATGAGCCAAGTTCACAATTTCTGGGGATGGAAAGGAAGGTCTGAAATAGCTCAGTTACCTCGACCCACAGCATTTTCACTTACTTTGTCATAAAAGAACCCAAGAATAGATCTTACAATAGTTTTATTTTCAACATTGTTTTATTGTTAGTACAACTACATATTGGGTAGATAAATAAACTAAACAATGATTTAAATTATTTAGTAATATTCACTTCAACGTTAGCAAGTATCTCATCCAAATTATTTTCAGTTTTTATTAATTGATATTAAGCTACTTTTTTCTTACAATACTGAAATAATTACTTTAGTTGTTCACATGACAACTTTTAAAGCAAAATTTTCTATCCTCAACAAAAATAGCATAGTTTAAAATCATATGATATGGCAAATAGTACCAATCTAATCTAAGACCTGAAATAAATATAGGGGAACAGACGTTATGGATTATAACGTAATTACCCAGCACCAATTATTTGGTGGTATATTTAGAGTATTGGTCTTCAGAGCATTACTGAAGTTACTTCTAGGTCAGCATCTTACTTTTAATTAAAAGGCAGTGAGTGATAAAAATATTATGAGAAAATTCTTACATTTCTCTTGGTAGTTCTTCCTATTAAATCAAAAACACTGTATAGTGATCAATACTGGATTATATTTTCTAATAACCTGCTTGTTCCTTATAAAAGATTTTATAGAAGAAAAATTTAACTGGAAACACTTTCAGAACAAAGCTACCAAAGAAGTTTGAATGGATGTTCAATCAGGAATATTTTTCCTCTTAGTTTACTAAAGTTAACTGTTGATATTTATGAAATGATCTCAAGGGACTATCGCAGGAAAAAGAATAATACCAACTAAGGACTCTGACTTGAACATGAGTATTGGTCTTCTATCCTTTTCCAAATCCCACAAAGAGGGTATTTTCATATGAAAAAGGCATTTGTATCAACAGCAATAGTCACCACAGACAAATTTTTATTAACTTTTTGGAAGAAATAATTAAAATAGAAGAGTGATAACTGACTTAAGTTAGGAAGAAAGGTATACATTAATTGACTGCAGTGTGGGAAAACAGTGTGAACAAAGTCAGTTTGCCCCACAAAACCTATTTAAAAGTTCTGCTTTTAGCCCAGCTGGTGTGGCTCAGTGGTTGAGCATCAACCCATGCAGCAAGAGGTCGCCGGTTCGATTCCCAGTCAGGCACATGCCCAGGTTGTGGGCCTGATCCCCAGTGTGGGGTGTGCAGGAGGTGGCGGATCAATGTTCTCTCTCATCGATGTTTCTAGCTCTCCCTCACCCTCTCTCTCTAACGTCAAGAAAGAAAGAAAAAGAAACTTTCAGCTTTTACACACAACCAGGTAGGACAAGTGTTTGAAAGTCAAAAGACTGTTTGAAGTGTTTATGCTGAAGAGTGAGCAAGTCAGACTGGCTGTGGGAAACTCTGGTCACTGTTCTTCTGCTTTATGCAGCCATACAATTATTATTACCTCTCCCCACCCACCAAACTCACTTCCCAACTCCCCAACAAAAGACCAGAGGGAGATTCTCTATAGAAGGTCAACCAGAGAGGCACAGCCGACCTGTTTTAGCAGACATAAAGGAGAGGTATGACGCTAAGAAGTAGAGGATTCAGAGAGGGTGTCCATCTAAATGGAGAACACACAATTTCCTTCCTCCTTAGTATACTTTTATTTAATTTTTTTTCTTTTATTGATTTTAGAGAGAGGAAGTGAGAGGGAGAGCGAGAAATATTGATGAGAGAGAACAACGAATGACTACCTCCTGCCTGCCCCCCACTGGGGATCGGGCCCACAACCTGGGCATGTGTCCTGACCGGGAATCGAACCAGTGACCTCTTGGTGCATGGGTCAATGCTCAACCACTGAGCCACACCGGATGAACCTTCCTTAGTATACTTTTAGAATACAGCTAAACACACACCAACTCTTCAAAATATACACATACACACACACACCACCTCACTCAAAGCAGGAGATAGAACTCGAACAAAACTGAAAGGTTCCATCATCAATATCAGATTTGCTGAATTGCCCACCCTACTGCCTCTCTCCTGCTCTCCTGGTACAGCTCACATATTTGGGAATATTGTTCTCAAAATAAAAAACAAATAATAATTCCAGACAGGCAGACAGAAAGTGGGATATCAATTTTCTGTATTCTTGGGTGGTTTCCCTTAACCTTTATCAAGTCCACACATTCCCTCTGTACTACATTTATCATGAGTGTCTCATGCATGACTTCATTTTGCTTCTCAATATCTCAATTCCAATTGGAAAATGCTGTCTATTCAGTCATGGAGGAAAAACCTAATTATATTCTGTTTGTATCCATGAAAATCAATGCTATCTGGGTGCTACATTTTGACCTTAAGAATGTGATGTGTTGTTTCTTTTGTGTGGACTCTCTATGGAACTAAATGTCCTTAACATAGCTGCCATGTGACTTAGGGTCAGCAGTTAGAGGGGGCAATTTCAGTGTTATCCTATCACAATTGTTTCAGGATTCAGAAAAAGGGAATATGTTAGGCAGCAATACTTCCATGAAAACAATTACCAGAGAGAATTCAATGGAAAAAATTGCTTTGACATGGAACATATGATATTTCATGAAAATTAGAATACAATGAACTGCAAGGAGAATGGATTGTGTACAGGAAATATAATGACATTTGTGTAGCTAATTGTCTCCCTGTTTCAACCACACGCTGTTTCTTTTCCTCCCTTCAATGTTTTGCCCATTGCCTCCTGCAGTCGTGAATTTCCTGGTGCATCTGGTTTCCCAACAAGACCCCTGATAACCCACTGGGTTGTCCTCTCCCAGGAGGATTGTTGGGTGACCTTGTAACTTGCTTTAATCTGCAGAAGATGATGATGGGACACTGTCTGTTTTGCTTCTAAATCTTAAGGAGGCCTAGAAATTTCGATGTTTGTGTTCTTGGGATCCCTAAGACGCCATATAAATAGTTCAGCTAACAGAGAGAGATGAAAAGGAGAGGATATGATGCTACAGAGAAATGGAGAGAGACTCATCTGTCCAGTGTCCAAGTGTCTCAAGGAAGCCTCCAGGTGACTTCAGCCCCAGCTGCCACCTGACTGAAACTGCATAAGAGACTCAAGCAATACCCTTCTGAGTCCAGTCAACCACTAAATTTTGTGTTGGTTGGTTATGTAAAAATCGATAATCAAAATAAATCCAGAAATCATAATTGCCTTCTTATAATCTTAATAATTTCCTAATTACCCTATAACAAAAATAGCCTTACCATTTAAACTTAATAAAATTTCAGAATTCAAATTGCAAACCTATGAGCGTTAATGTAATAATGGTACATTAGCTAATATGTACGTGGAATACTTAGCTATTTGCTCGGGTTCATTGTCTCTGTAACAGTATTTATTTTAATAGTCCTTTGGGCCTAAACACCAAGTATGTGTAATTTAACCACTCTATGAATTAAAGGGTAGAGAGACAGATAGAGAGAGGTACCTTCAAGATTTTGACATGCCCTCCTTTACTCTCTGCCTCTAATCATACATAGACAAAAATCATTATTTGGTTTATGCCCAGAGATTTGTATGGATTAAACCAGACTCAACAGTTCTGATTTAGATCAATCAAATACTAGAAATAAATCTCTTAGGGGAATATTTTCTATTTACAGTAAGAATCAGTACTCACACTGACCGGTTTGGCTCAGTGGTAGAGCGTCGGCCCGCGGACCAATGAGTCTAGTGTTCTATTCCGGCCAAGGGCACGTACCTCAGCTGCAGTTCATCCCCAGCCCTGGTCGGGGTCATGCAGGAGACAACCAGTCAATGTGTTCCTCTCACGTCGATGTTTCTCTCTCTCACTTTCTCTTCCTATCTCTCACACTCTATCTGAAGATAAATAGACAAATATCCTCGGGTGAGGATTAAACAAAAAAAGAATCAATGTTCAACTTCCATTTAATTTAGCAAATATTTATTGAGAATTTATATATGTTGGTCTCAGACCTGGATTCAAAAAGAGATTCAAAAGTTAATAGGGCACCATATAAATCTTCAAACATAGACCCTATATTTCCTCAAGCAGTGAACCATCACCATGTGACTTTTCCAAAGATCCTCAGCATTCTAGATTGCCAAACCTTTCTAATCTTGAACAAGAGTTGGAATGCATACTTGGTGATGTTTTTACATGTCCTTACAACTACTTCTGCACAATAGTGAAATTTTATCAAGTATAACTACAGGGGGAAAAAACATGAAATGAGCACACTGATTGATGTTAGCTAATATTCAAGGCTGAAGATGGATGAAGACTATACTGAAGCTCTCTCCCTTTTAACCAAAACCGTTTTAAATATTTATATGGAGGTTCAAAAAAAGATGGGTAAAATATGGGTAGGCAACAATACATTAGAAACTTTCAAGCCATTCAGATATGAATATAAAAATTAGATATATTGGTTACTGTATAACGAATGTGCATATAGTACAAATGCTTTCTTGGCAATCAGTCTGGAAACAGTCAATGAGATCTGAGTCATTCCAAAATGACGTACTATTTGGCTAAACACATTCAAGAGCAATTGCTGGAACCTAAGCTGCTCTGATTTCCATTGTTTTTCCCTGTGAGAAGCCTGGCAGACTCCCCAACTTTTTCTGTAGCGGTCGGCACAGTTAACAAACTGAATCCCAATTTGAGTCACCTTGACTCTGCACTCTGCTGCTCCCTGGGCCCCCACTTGCTCTCCTGGGTCTTCCCTGGAATTCCCCGTCCCTGGTGTTATCTTGGCCTCTCCTTTACTTGGTACAGTTTGTCTGCGTCCTGTGCTGAGGGAGTCTCCTCTGCTTTTCCCGCCTTTCTCTGCAGGAGCAGTAGACCCCAGCAATTCTCCCCTTTCTTTGTGAAGGAGAAAATAACTTGGAAAATATTTTTTCTGCCTGGATAGAGATAGCTCCCTTTACTATTTCCAGGTTAAAGAGACAAAAGATTTTCTGTTTGAATGGTGGAACAAGGTCCGCCTACCTATTTCTCTCCATCTACATCTCCCTTTCTCTCTCCTTATCTCTATTCCTTTCTCTATTTCTCTATCCACCACCTCTCCAGCTCTACCAAGAAATGTTTTCATCTTGTCCTACATCATTTTCGTCTTGCTCTCTCTCCCCGATCTGTGTCACATATTTATACACGTGCGTATTTACTGTGTTCTCATGCACTGTGGTGGCCAACATCAGGCAAGGTACAGTCACACATATGAGTGTCTAATTATTAATCCAAACAACCACCTGGGTGGATGGTGTGTAGGACAATCCTGCAGAGAATCATACATTTGAGAAAGGGAGCATTTGAACATTATATGGTAGAAAGCCTGGTTCATGGCAGGCAGTATGCAAATCTTGCATAAAAGAAAATAATAATTTGTTTACATTTTTAAGAATGTGGAGGGTTTAAAGCAAAGTTCTTTGATAGTTTAAACACGGAGAAATCCGTGTCAGCTGAGCTGTACTGTAGCCACTGCACAACTTAAGTTCAGTCTTGAAGGACTCGGAAGATATGATAAACAGAAAGAAGAGGGCATTGAAATGAAGTGAGACGTGAACTGGGTGGGAATGAAGCCCCCACAAAGATTAAAGGTAGCATAATAGAATAGGAATAGGCTTCTGTCTTAATAGGAGACAGAGAAAAAATTAAATTTTGATGGTGCTATTTTTCAGAGGAAGGACTTAGATAACTTATTTATCAATCTGACCCTAACCTAACGTATCTCGGAAGTGTAGACAATTTTATAAATATTAATTCTCTAACACGTCTGGCACAGCATTATTATCAGAGGTTCTTACTCATTATTTTAGAATGTTGGAAAACATTGTCTATTAAATTGTGGGGGGTTGGCATCTGATTACGTTCTCTATAGTCAGATGAGGACAGAGAAGGGCTGCACTCTTTGGCAGTTTGTGAATCGCTTCACCCTCTTGCTCCCCCACAAACTCATCTTCTGTTGGGCCCTTTGCTGTCACATGCTGCCTCTGTCTGTCCAGACTGTATGCAGACAGATGGATCGATCCCTTCTCTGTGCTGACCAGGCCAGGTTTCCACAAAAACGAAACTGGACAGCAGACTTTCGGTTTTACTCGACGCCCTCTGTTAATCTTCCTCTCCTCTATCGAAAAACCCAACCATTTTTTTTAACCACTACTGCCAAAGGATACTGTGCCTTTCTAAATATAAATGTAATAAAAGAAATTGGAAAATAAACTGTGAAATACCAAGTGGAAAAAAATGCTGCAACACATGCTCTTTATAACGGTCTGATCCTAATATAAAATCAAGGGAACAATTAACCTTTCTGCCTCATGCTACACTTTAACTACCGGGGAGATCAACTTGGTTTACCTTATCTGGGGCTGAATTCAGTTTGGCAATAATTTTTTAGTCCCTACTAAATCTTGCCTTTTAGACTACCTTTGGCCAATTAGGAGAAACAGAACTAAACTGCTGAATTTCATGTTCTTAGCAAAGGAAGGTCTCTGGCTTAACCAGAGCCCAGCGCCTCTGGCTAACTCTTAGGAAATGCTTTTTTTATGATGACATTCTCAAAGTATAATTAATAAGAAAGATTTTTTTTTTTTTGAGCCACAGCTAACAATATTTGAGAAAATGTTAGAAGCAGAGGACTAATCAGTTTTCTTGGGGTTTTCATAATAAATATTCAGTTTTTTGTTTTGTTTTTATCCTCACCTGAGGACATTTTTTGCATTTATCTTCAGATAGAGCGGGAGGGAGAGAGGGAGGAAGAGAGAAAGAGAAACATCGATGCGAGAGAGACACATTGACTGGTTGCCATCTGCACAACCCCAACCTGGGCCGGGGACCAACTGCAACCGAGGTACATGCCCTTAGCGGGAACCGAGCCTGGGACTCTCTGGTCCACGGGCCGACACTCTAACGGCTGAATCAAACCGACCAGGGCTAAATATTCAGTTTTAAATTAAAAACTCTGAGATGTATTTTCACTATAGTAATCATTTAGTATCTTAGCATAGTGAATAGTGGCTGGGGGTAATTTTATAAGACCTGTTATATATATATATATATATATATATATATATATATATATATATATATATATATATATATATATATATATATAATTTCTTGAAGTGGAATTTATTACCTAAAATATAAATTTCTAGGTCTAGATTGATCTCAAGTTTTCCAATGAAAATGGGAAGATATAATTCTAGGTGGGGTTCTCAACCACACCAATATTGGTATTTGGAATTGATAATTCTTTGTGTTGAGAGACCATACTCTGCATCACAGGCTGTGTAACTATCTTTGATCCCTACTCACTAGATGCCAATAGCACACCCTTCGTGGTGACAACCAAAACTATCTCCAGACACTGTCAAATATTCTTTGGAAGGCAAAACTGCCCCTTTTAAGAACCATTGATCTAGATAAAAATATGATCGTAGTACACCAAGTCTGAAAGTTATAAGGAACAGCATTTATTTACTGAGCATCAACTAGGCATATTCTGTCCAATAACTGTCGAGTGGAAAATGACTTTAATGCAATAGTGGCCTCCACACAAACTATCCCAGAGGAACAGAACAGATTCATGTACCACCTCAAAAATACTCAAATTATATAGTTAATTAATTCAATGTAAAACAGCTGGTAAAGAAACAGGGACAATGGGGATGGAATATGCCAACAGATTGAATATAAAGCCCAAGTGTGCAGATCTGAAAACAATGTTACTCAACGTTCTCAAGTACTGTCTTTCTCTCTGCCTTATTTCAGCCTACCTGCTGATGATGTGGTTAATACAATCACGGTTGAAGTTTAAGCAAGGGGGCTCACACATAGGAAAGAACTGAGTGGGAAAGATGCATGGCCACAGACATAGCTCACCCATTAGCTATTAAAGAGTTTTAGTTTCTTTCTGCATTTTTAAAGCAGAGAACATAGATCCACAGTGAAATTATACTGGATTTCAGCGAAAGGTGACTGATTTAAGAATAACATCATAACAACTTTTTTCTCTCTTTAGTCTCTTTAACAATTACTAACTTACTTATTATTTACCCTTCTCAAAAGCTACTTGAGTATTCATTATCTATTATTAACACATCCTATGAGTTTAGTTTATTATAAGCTACTAGCTTACTATCTATGTTTAACATTTCCTATACATTATGGCTACTCCATACATGTTCTTTCCTTTGAACAAAATTGAGTATTCTAAAAACAAAACAAAAAATTTGCATTGTAGGAATTTCAATAATAATAACTAATTTTAAAGGAAAATTCATTGAGCTTGCTTAATGTTACCCAAATAGTACATTTTGTAGAGAGGACTAAGGTCCATCTGTACCCAAAGTCATTTTTGTTTGTTTGTTTGTTTGTTTTGCTTCTTTAACTACAATAAGTCACCTTTCTGAACAAGAATCTTTAAAATAAATCCCAGTAATGTTTCTCTGGGTTTTCCCATCAAATATTTCCCCCCATATACATTAATTAAGAAAGCTCCTGGAAACAAACACAAAAGCAACAAAATAAATAGACATGTGTAAGATTATATCTTACACATAATCCTGCCACACTTTGTGATTAGATAGATAGATAGATAGATGGATAGATAGATCAATCAAGGCAGCCTTGGCCTTAAAGCTTTCTTTAGTTCTACTAAGCTTTAGACAAACTTTTTCCTGACTCTAGGTCCTGACCTCCTTTTTCTTAGAAGATTTACTTTAAAAACTTGCATTGTAAATTATTTATTTGCCCCTTTAAGGTGTATGCATTTGAAAAGCCTCTTGCTGGTTTTAAAACCCAGAGATTTCTTTGTCATGCCTGGGGAGTCATCCCTTTGAAATGTGATTATTAAGGAAGATAGAGCCTCTGTCTCTAAGTTTCTGTGGTAGAGTTATAGTCTAACTTGGTGGGCATCCTCCTTCAAGTTGGGAAATTATGTCCTGTCATGAAGATAAGAGAAAGTTTCCTTTTCCTTTGGGTAAGGTCCATTAGCAAACCCATGGCCCCAGATCTGCCCACCTCACCCCATGCCAGCTTCACCAAACCTTCCCACTCATTGTTCCAGATGTTTAGCTCAGACTGAGTCGTCTCTTTCCCTCATTGCAGTCACCCTGAAGGAAGTCTTTTATATATATATATATATATATATATATATATATATATATATATATATACACACACACACACACACACACACACACATACACACATATCACTATTTTCATTCTTTTTTTTATATACATAGGAAACGTGACATGATGCCAGGAGCACAACATTTCCAAGTTCAAGGACATGAAGAGGCTGGATTAGCAGCACTCATTCTATACAACTGCTCTTGCACCTAGAGGTTGACAGAGTGACCCCCAACTCAGGCTTTGTTTCTCCTTCAATGGCTTCAGGTCTTCAGCTAAAATCTGGTGGGTGACTCGAAAAGCATCCCAAGGACCAGCAGACTTCTTGGCACCCAAGGTCCATACAGAGATGGCATTACACAAGTCATCCACCACAGAGTTCACCACCGCCTAGAAGGTGCTGGCCTGTGCCCTCAGACTGATGCTGCCCAAGGTGGAGGAGGTCCTGAGTGACAAGGCCCTAAGCACTCCTGAGCCCAGCACTTTGGATTTCCCAGTGCCCAACCCTGCACGTCTAGCCATCTTGTTATGAGGTGCCCAGAAAGATATGTCCCAGGCGTGATTCAGAGAATTCAGGCCAATGAGGCTCAGAAAAAGCAGGTCAGATGACAAGGCACCTATAGCAAAAGCAGTAGTTACAGCTGTCCCAGTGTCTGTGGGAGCTGGTCTACTGCCATGCAGTGTCTTCATGTCAGAGCAGAAGCCAGTGTGAACTGTGAACTTCCTCCAGGCCTGGTAACAGACAGGGGCTCATGCACAGATGTTAGTATTACGCTGGGGAGGGCTAAATGTCAAGTTCAATCTTAGTTTGAAATTTTTACTTTCTTTTCATACGTTTACTTGAAGCTTGTGTTGATTATCTTAATCTATAATATGTAAATTAATTATTACTCAAACCCCAAAAGTCAAATAGTTCAGGAGGAAAATAAGTTGTTTTTAAAACAACTTGTTGCATTTCTCTAATCTGGTATCCAAATAGTATATCAGCCACCATAATGGGACCATAGTTCATCAGTCTGTATTTCCTACCAGTATAAAGGACTAGTTAACAATTTATTTATAATATGAAAATATCATTAAATTTATCAAAAAATGTATTTTCTCATGACTATTTTTTTGTAAAATATCAAAGGAAGTGCCATTTTACATGGATGTAAAAGTGCTGATCAGTGACCCCTCTTTTCCAAAATCCTGACTCAGCACATCTATTCAGAGCCCTAACAGCTGCTTCCTCCTGGGTTCTACACTAGGTGCTGGGCAGGCTGCTAATCCTCATCCAAGTTTCAGAAAGTAAAATGTGTTGTTGGAACCACTTCTCTTCGCTCGTGCAAGTATCCCTGAACACTGATCGCAGCACTGAGATGGACTATTCAGTTATTCACAGTTTGTATGTCTAGTTTTCCCCTTGGGATTTCAGTGTAGCACCATATTTTTATCTCATAAATTATGTAGATAAAAATATTGGCAAAAATTAGACAACGCCTAGGCATCTTCCACTATCATGGAAGCCCAAGACCTTTTCCAAAGAATATTTAGGAGAAGGCTGCCAACCAAAAACTAACTCTACTATCCCCTCGAAATGCTGACATCTCACCCGTGATAAAACAATGAAGCATCCAACTGCATGGAACACCCGGTTGACTGCATTCGGCATTGCACTGGGCACTGCCAGCAAAACTGAAAAAAAAAAGGGAAGTAAGCCCTTCATGGAGATGCTTAAAACTGAATGACTGCATTCAGGAAACAAGATACATATTACTCAATAATGAACCTCACATGCGCAATCCTGAGTACTTCAAGGTGAGTTCGGACAAAACGGCATCGGCATCACTGAGGTAGTTTTCTGAGATGATCACTCTGCTGCAGTGTGGAGTGGGGACGAGCGAAGTAAAGATTAGTCGAAGAAATACCTGCAAAGGAGGCTGTTGAGAAGTTCCGGGGAGGAGATAACAAAGGCCTGAGCCAGGGCACCGGCAGTAAAAATGGAGCGGAAAAGTCAGATTCAAGAGATATTCAAGGGGAAGGATTAATAAGTAAAAGATTGGATGAGTGAGGCGAGGGAGACATCGGGGGTCAAAGTTGGCTTTGAAATTTCTATCTTGGGAAACCAGTGTCTGTGATGCTTCCGGAGACAGAAACACCAGTTGACTGTCCTCAAGATTTCCATGATGTGTGCGTTCCCAGGCAGTTTCCTGTGCTTTTCAGGAGAATTTGTCCTGATAGCTCAATTACTGTAAGTGAGACAGACTGTGACCGTTCCAGCAAAAGCGACAGCATCGGTACCAGGTCCCCTGCTTTAAAAAGGCAGGTGTTTCACCCTGCCAGAGCTTGAGCTAAGCAGAGAGAAGGAAGCTTTCACATGATTTGACATGAAGGTTTTTCGTTTTTATCCTCCTCTTTCCCTGCCAGACACGAGCCCAGAGTTTTAATTCTTTAAATAGATTTGTTAGACCCATGTCATTCTTTAAAATTTATTTTATTTTTTAAATATGTTTTTTATTGATTTTTTAAAGAGAGAGGAAGGGAGAGAGAGATAGAAACATCGATGTGAGACAGAAACATCTATTGGCTGCCTCCTGCCCGCCCCCTCCTGGGGATCGAGCACAACCCAGGCATGTGCCCTGACCGGGAATCGAACCAGGACCCCTCAGTCCATGGGACTGCATTCAATCCGCTGAGCCACACCGACCAGGCAGACCTGTGTCATTTTACTTATTTTATGAGTATAGGTGCAGATTAGGCCAAGGCTGTACTGCTACAATCAGAGGACTACAATTACATGACCACGTCTACTGAAAGGTGTTTGTTTCGGGATTACTTACAGAAGAACAACAAATAACTCACTCAGAGTCATTACCATAGTAGAAACAAACCAAAACCCGTGCAGCACCGCAGTGAGAGTCGGGAGGCTTTGCCACGAGTGTTGCTTCTTCTACAGACTGGCTGTGCCCGGGTTCTCGCCGCCACCCAAATCCGCGATGACTTCAGCATCCCCTCCGAGCATGCTCTTCATCTTCTGTTAGTAAACGAAATCTGGTTTCTCTTGGACACAGTGTGTCACATGCGGCCTGCTGCCGCACGAGGCCTGGGGCTGGAGCAGGTGGGCGCCTCAAATCTCCTTGTCACTTTAACACTGCCCTTTCATTTTCCTTATGTGCTCTTAACATTTTAATCTCACATTAAAAACTAAACTACTCACCCTCCCCTGTCTTCCACTCTGTCTTCTGAGGGGGCTGTACCATTCTGCGTTCCCGCCAGCCATGAATGAGGGTTGTTGCTTCACATTCTCGCCAGCATCCGGTGTTGATGTTCCAGGGTTCGGATTCTCGGAGGCTACAGTGGTATCTCGCTGTTGTTTGAATTTGCACTTTCCTGATGACATATGATGTAAAGCATCTATTCCCATGATTATTTACCACCTGTGTAGCCCCTTTGGTGAGGTGTCTGGTTTGGGGCCCATTTTTTAATGGGGTTGTGTATTTTCTCATTGTTTTGATTTAAGAGTACTTTGCGTATTTCGAATGTGTCTTTGCGAGCACTTCCTCTCAGTCTGTGTCTTCTCATTGTCCTGGCATTGTCTTTCTCAGAGCAGTTTTTTTTATGAACTGACCTTTTCACTGGGCGATATAGAGGTAGTATCTTTTATTTTTTAATCCCCAGCTGAGGATATGTTTACTGATTTTAGAGAGAGAGGAAAGCAGAGAGCGAGAGAGAGAGAAACGTGTTTGAGAGAGAGAAATGTTGATTGTTGGCCTTCTGTGTGGGCCTGACTGCATATAGCCCACAACATTTTGGTGTACAGGATGACACTCCAACAATCTAAGCCACCCAGCCGGGCTCAGAGCAGTTTTTAATTTTAATGAAGTTTAGCTTATTGATTGTTTCTCTCATGGTTTGTGCCTATGGTGTTGTATCGAAAGAGTCACCACCATATCAAGGTCATGTAGGTTTTCTCCTTTGTTATCTTCTAGGAGGTTCATAGTTTTGCATTTTACATTTAAGTGTAGTCCATTTTCAGTTCATCTTTGTGAAGGATGTAAGTAAGGTCTCTTTATACTCTTTTTTTTTTTTCCATGTGCATGTCCAACTGATCCAACACTGCGTGTTTAAAGACTATCTTTGCTCCACTGTATTGCTTTTGCTATTTTGTCGAAGGTCAGTTGATCATATTTATGTGGGTCCATTTCTGAACTTTGTATTTTGTTCCATTGGTCTGTCTATTCTTTCACCAATTCCATAGTGTCTTAATTACTGTACCTGTGTAATGAGTCTCGAAATCAAGCAGCATTACTTCTCCAACTTTATTCTTCTCCTTCAGTATTGTGCTGACTATTCTTGGTCTTTTGCTTCTCCATATAAATTTTAGAACTAATTTATCAATATCCATAAAATAACTTTCTGGGATTTTGATTGGGCTTGCATTGACTCTATTTATCAAAAATATTCATCCCAATAAATGTCGCTACAATGAATTTAATTTAAAAAATAAATAGAGCCCTGGCCAGTTTGGCTCAGTGGTTAGAGTGTCGGCCCACATGCGGACTGGAGAGTCTCAGGTTTGATTCCTAGTCAAGGTCACATACTTCAGTTGCAGGTTCGATCCCTGGCTGCAGTCAGGGTCGTGTGAGAGGCAACACATCAATGTATCTCTTTCACATCCATGTTTCTCTCTCTCTCTCATTCTTGCTCTCTTCCTCCCTCCCACTTTATCTAAGAAAGAAAGAAAGAAAGAAAGAAAGAAAGAAAGAAAGAAAGAAAGAAAGAAAGAAAGGAAGGAAGGAAGGAAGGAAGGAAGGAAGGAAGGAAGGAAGGAAGGAAGGAAGGAAGAAAGAAAGAAAGAAAGAAAGAAAGAAAGAAAGAAAGAAAGAAAGAAAGAAAAAAAGAAAGAATCCGACCTATGTGGGGAATTTATTATATACATGCACATAGATGTATCTCATGTTATCTGAATACCTGTTAAGAGTTTAATGTTATTAAGAGCATTCTCTTCTGATACAGTGTCAGAGTATTGTGGTGGAAATAAAATGAGCTTTAGCTTTAGAACATACAAATGCTCATTCAACACATATTTCTTATATTTATTATTTGACAGATGTTATTTAAGGTCTTGGATCACAAATAAAATACCAAACAGAAAAAACATGGAAACAACCAAAATGTCCTTCCATAGATGATTGGAAAAGAAGATGTAGTACATTTATAAATGGAATACTATTCAGCCACAAGAAAAGATAAAATACTGCCATTTGAGACAACGTGGATGGATCTTGAGACTATTACGCTAAGCAAAATAAGTCAGACAGAAAATGTTAAGAACCATATGATCTCACTCATATGTGGGATATAAAACTGAAAGCAACAAACAAACAAACGAGACAAACAAAAACTCATAGACACAGAACATATGGTGGTTACCAAAGCAAAGGGGGATGGGAGGTAGTAAAGGGTAAAGGGGATCAAATATATGGTGACAGAAGATTTGACTTTTTGTGGCAGACACACAGTGCACTATACACATGATGTATCATTGAATTGTACACTTAAAACCTATATACTGTTATTAAGCAATGTCACCTCAATAAATTTAATTTTTAAAAATTTAAAAATAATAATATTTATAAATTTTGTTTTTCCTTTCCTGTGTTCAATATTCTATAGGACCATTTATTTCACGTTTGCTTAGGCATTCATTCAAATCACCCCTAGTTAGACAAGTCCTTCTTACCTTGGCAACAAACCACCATGATTCTTCATTCATTAATCTTCACAAAACGTTAACTCCTTTTCTGACTTTGTCTTCTAAAATTTATAATTGCCACTTAAGTTTCTTGTTACACATATCAATCTATCTAGAACATATGGGGAACAGTCTGCCAACACCCTAAGATGATACAGCTTTATTTGTAACAGATACAAGCCAAATCTCAAACCTGGTGTCAATGTGTGTGATATGGCATTATGTAAAATGCGGCCGGGTCCATGTTCAGTAGAAAAGAGTGCATTTATGCTAACAATATTTGCAAGGACCTGGGAAAAAATATATACTAGCCATCACTTTTAAATCTCTACATTATTTTCTCAAAACATTACCGCATAGCTTTCATAAATGGGGGACCCTATAATTCTTTTAAACTTGGGTAGTGGTGAGGTTAGTCAGGTTTGTATGGACAAAAGGTAAATGCCTTAATCAAGTTTAAACCAAAAGGCTAGTATTAAGACAGTTCCCAAGCTGTCAGGAACTGAAAAGGTGGAAAGAGAAGCAGAATAGATTAATGGAATGAGATAATTTGAAAGGGCAACTCAAGTGAATTTTTAAAAATTTTGTTGAGTTTTAGTTCTTATCCAAGGAAATCTGATAGACAAGACAGATATGACCTGGAGAATCATGGAGATTATACAGTTCAGTGAATCTACACTGTCTACATACTTTAAAAATTTGTTTTTCAGTTAGGTGAGATGATTCCCAGGTTCTAGCTAAACTAATGCAAACCAGTAGCATAAAGGTATATATTTCAGTTCCTAGATGTATATTCTTGATCCATATGTATTGTACCTGCCACAGTCACCACTATTTCTTAACTTAGTTTATATAATAAATACTTTTTTATTTATAAATACAAATATTTTAAATTTTAAATACTTATAAAAATAATGTCGCTTGCGATATATGTTCAATTTGCTTTGATGCGCTTTTACACAATTTCCAAGCTGCCCATTTCCTTCAAGTTTCTTCTAAAATTATTTTAAAGGAAGATAATGTGGTGATTTTGATTAAATTTAATTTGAGTATTTTACTGTTTTCTTTATAAAGATTTAAAATGAGTCTGGCCAGTGTGGCTCAGTGATTGAGCAGCAACCCATGCACCAAGAGGTTGCCAGTTCGATTCCTGGTCAGGACACATGTCCAGGTTGTGGGCCCAATCCGCAGTGGGGGGCATGCAGGAGGCAGCCAATTGATGTTCTCTCTCATCGATGTTTCTATCTCTCTCTCTCTCTCTCACTTCCTCTCTCTCTAAAATCAATAAAGGGGAAAAAAAGAATATTATGTACAAGCTCTGTCTCAAATAATTGGAAAGAAAAACATTTACCAATTTTATTTTCTACTTTACTAAAAATACAGAATAAATAATAAAGTTTAATGTTTCCTTAGACTTTAGCAATTGTACATGCATGCACTAACTCATTTAAATTAACTTAAATAAGAGGATGTTTTCACAGAAATTCAGTAGTCTAACTACCAACCCTGTAGCAACATGAGCCTGTAAGAAATTGTTTTTATTCTTTTTAAAGAGAAAAAAAAGTCAGAATATATAGAAATAGAAATCAGTACTGAGGTTAGCAAAGCATCTGAGGTACTCTCCTGTTATATTTTGATAACCAAGAGCAACTCAACACAAAACAGTAGCCAAATAAAAAAGGACAAAAAAAACTAAACGGGCATTTTCCCAAAGAAGACATACAAAAGACTGATGAACATATGACATGGTGCTTACTATGACTAATCATTAGGGAAATACAAATCAAAACCATAATGAGATATCACCTCACACCTGTTAGGATGACTTTTATCAAACAAATAAGAGATACATTTGAAGGATATGGAGAAAAAATAACCTTTATGCATTGTCAGTGGGAAGGTAGATTGGTGCAGCCACTATGGGAAACAGTATGGAAATTTTTTTTTAATTATAAATTGAACTACCATAGAATCCAACAATCCTACTTCAAGGTATATATCCAAAAGGATTAAAATCAGGATTTAGAACTCAATAGAAAAACAAGATAAAAGGCAGAAGCAGGAAATTCATAGAGACAAACTGGTCAACAGGAAGATTTAAGTGTAATCAACTCATTAGTCATCATGGATGCGCAAATTATAAATACAATGATATGGCATTTTATAAATTTCCAGATTGGAAAACATGGCTATATCAAGTTTTGACACATAGATGAAGCAGTGGAAATTCTTTCACACTGCTATATAAAAGTAAATCAATATATTCATTTTGGAAAATAAATTCTATATTATCTAGTAAAACTGAATACATGCGTTATCTAACAGCTAGTGATTTCACTTTTGAATATATACCATAGGGAAACTCTTTCCTATATGCTCCAGAAGGATGAGTAAGAAAAAGTAACATTACTTGAATAATACATTTATAATGAACCACAGAGAATGGATAAATTATTCTATATCTGAAAAATAAATTATTAAAAAGCTGTAAGAATGAATAAGTAAGAATTAGAATGTGTTTTATTTTCACACCACCAAGCAAGTCTCTGATACCAGATCCTACAATTCTACTCAATTTTGACACTATCTGCCTGGAGATAACACCAGATGCCACAAGACTGTCCCCACTTCCGAGGCCAATTCTAGGTTTTTAATCTGTGCTTCTGGTCAACTATAAATTGAAAGTTCCCACAACATTCTCCTAGGGTTTGATTAATTTGCTAAAACAGCTCACAGACCTCAGGAAACCAGGTTACTTACCAGATTACTAATTTATCACAAAGAATATCAAAGAATATGAATGACCAGCAAGAGGAAGAGATACATAGAATGAGGTCCTGAATATAGGAGCTTCTGTCCTTGAAGAGTTTGGAGTTGGCTTGTAGATGTGTCTGGTTCGCCAACCTGAAAGCTCTCTCAACCCCTCCTTTTGGGTTTCTATGGAGGCACCATTAAAGAGACATGAATGAATAAATGACCGATTTTTGATGACTGATTCAACCTCAACTCCTTCTCCTTCCCTAGAGGTTAGGAGGTAGGGACTGAAAGTTTCAATCCTTTAATCATGGTCGGTTCTCCTGACAGTCTGCCTCCCATCATTAAGTGAGGTCCAAAAGTCACTTCATTAACATAACCAAAGACAACTTTATTGCTCTCAAAACTTAGGAAATTTTAAGGGTTTTAGGAGCTCTGTGCCAGAAATCAGGAATAAGACCAAATATGTATTTCTTAAAAATCACCATATTACAAATACTCATAATCATAATGAATCTCACCAATAAAATTTTGAAAGAAAAAGGAGTTTTAGAGACATTCATATAAAATGACTTTACTTATATAAAATTAAGTTGTCTGTCATTGAGTCTTATGTCTTTTGGGGTATACACATATGTATGATAAAACTGTGAATTTAAAAATAAGCAAAGACTAATGCTAACTCTTTGATTGTGGCTACATATCGGGGCAGTTATGGATTTGGGATGGGTTCAGAGGGTTCTTCAAAGACACTAGTAATATTTTATTGTTTAAGTGGGGAGGTTGGTGCATAGAACTTATTTTTTTCATTGCTCTTCTAAACTGTATATATTATATGTATACATATATAAGTATTTGTTATATATAAAACATATATCTATAGAAGCTACATACATATGTAAGTATACATATGTACATACACAAGTGTATGTAAGTATACATATATAAATACACATGTGGACGTGTGTGTCTATATATATATGTACAATATATATTACATTTTTAAAACTTTAAGGAATTAAGAAATACATGTTTCCATTCAATTTAGGATTGACTAGTGACTAATGCTAATCTCATAAGGATTCTAGTAAATGGAGATACAAACTATTCATCTTTTGAAATCATTGGGGTGGCCATGACATATCTTCCTTGCATACCAAACTTTCCATTTCTAAGGGGGTATGCACAGAGAAGAATAATGAGCAGACAGGTAAAGTGTAGGTGAGGGAGGACTTAACTTTTCTTGCAGAGACAGTGCACTGTATTAGAGAGATCTGCATTTCCATCCCAGCTCATACTCTTGAACACATCATGTTTCAGTATGTTTCTTCACATTTAAAAGAGATGTAATAACATACAGTATCATATAGTTATTGTGAAGATTAATTACAGTAACTACCAGCAAGCTTTCTAGAAGGTAAAGTCTCAAAGAATGTTATCTGTCTCCTTTCTCCATAATCAGTGACAATAACAAGAATAACAAAAGTAAAGAGTGATATTTCCACCTCAGTTTGGAAGTACATGTCATGAGAACAGACTCAAGGAGATTTTCATAGAGGATTTGTAATAAGATGTTCTTGAGACCAGTGGTCACTATATCACAGATTACTTATTTTTCAGAGATTTGAACATAAATTTTCTATTTGTGTTATTTTCCTTCCAAGGTTCTGGTCTATTATGAACACTTTGCTGGTGGAAGTTCAATTTTGTGTGAGTAAATAGCCACGCTCAGCATGTCTCTACATAATAATGCAAGAGAGTATTTCAAGAGAAAAAAAAATCATTTGATCTTCCTAACTTCATCTCCCAGAGTAACCCTTCTCAAAGTATATTTCTAGAAACAGACTAAAGTAGTCTGAATTTGACAGTATTAGATGTCCAAAGAAATTCAAATAGCCCCCAAATGACTAAACAACCAAGTCTTTTTGAGCCTAAGTGCTATATTCTGAAATAAATTTACTTTGTAAAACATGGGATAAAGACCCAGTTTAGTTTTCTGAACAGGTAACATGAAGACACCAAATGGATATGCAAATAGACTGAGACTGTCAACATAAGGAAACACAGAAAGCCCAGCCCGCTGTTGCAAGATATGGCAGAACTCAAAATTTTACCAGCAGAATAAAATCTCTGACATGAATTCTAAAGAGGCTTTCCTGCCAACAATCGTCTTGACTCTCTGCTTTCCAATGGGCAACATGGCTAGAGAGCTCAAAGGTTGTTTTGCCTTAGACTTGACCAGAGTAACCTGCTTTATTTGAAGGAGAAGACTTCCAACTAAATGTAAGATGACACTGTTCCATTCCTATTATTTTGATGGTCACTCATTGGAAGTTGTTTTTCTGTGAAGAATTTCTGTCTTAAAGCTCTCTGGAAGCTGTGCCCAGGTCATTTTCAACACTTATTCCAGCTCCAATTGGTTTACTTCTTTGTTACTCTCTTCAGATTGTCAATCAAAATAACGTGGAATGCTGTAAGAGTAAGATTAAACAAATCACTCCTCATCTGAATGTATTGATATAGCCTTAAATTCTGTAGTCCTAGTAAGAGCATTCAAATAGGTGATCAGATGACCTTGGTCACAATGAGAAAATGAGCATGATGAGAAACAATGACAAATATTAAAAACATTAGGTAGTTGGGACTCATCTGAGAAAAAACAAGATTTCCCAAAAACGCTCATTTTCTCTGTTACTGAAAGTTTTAACTTACCAATAGGGAAACAATAAAATACTAGTTGTTTTTGTTTTGTTTTATTTAGAAGAGAAATTGAGAAAAATGGTAAAAAGGAAAAACAAAACACATGATAGATTCCAGCTTGCGAACTCAAATGCCCTGTCTCAGGAAGTGCTGGTGACTCTGAAATCTGAGGTAGTTTTGTTATATGAGACCAACCTTTCTCCAGTGAAAAAAGCCAGGGTATAAACATGGGACTTGGGGAATTGAAAAACAAAAGCTGTACGATCCTTTATCATTTGGCTCTTAGTGTCAGCCATGTGAAAGAGAATATGTCCCATTTGCCCCAAGCTAAATGGGTTTCTGAGTGAACAAGGATGAAGTGAAATCTGATACTACTCCAGACACTTCTAGACCATTACAAAGGAACTGAAAATATCTTAAAATCATCTCTTGCGTTACAAAGGTACATTGCAGCCTCCAGCAAGAGCTGTTTTAAGGGTATGAATATACAGTGGATTGTAAGATAATAAACAAGAGCAAATGGAAAATTAATTAACTTCGCTGATATTGCATATGTTTGAAATAAAATATAAAATAGAGCTTTTGTTTTTTTAATCTCCTTTATTTTTTCAGTACTTCCTTTTATGAATGAAATTAGTTTGATGGGACCCATGGAAATCTGTGGCTTCCTATGAGGATTATTGATTATGGCATTTTATGAAATGCATTAAATAACTGTTAGTTATATAAACCAGTCAGAGAAAGACAAGTACCATATGATTTCATTCATATGTGGAATCTAATGAACAAAATGAACTAACAAGTAAAATAGAGACAGACTCATAGAGAGCAGGCTGACAGCTGTGGTGGGGGAAGTCTGGGGGTGGTGAAGGGATTGAGCAAAAAAGAAAAAAAGGAGAAAGAGCTCATGGATAAGGACAAAAGTGTGGTGACTGCCAGGGGGAGGAGGGTGGTGGGAGGTGGGGGAGGGTACAGCAGGAAGAAATGTTGATGGACTGAGACTTGACTAGGGGTGGTGATCACACAGTATGATGTACAGACCATGTGTTATAGAATTGTGCACCTGAAGCCTGTTAAATTTTGTTAACCTGTTTCACCTCAATAAATTCAAGAAGAAAAATAAGCAAAGAACTTGAATAGTTCTTGAATTTTTCCAAAAGAATATACAAATGGTCAACAAGTACATGAAAATGTGCTCAATATCAGTTATCATCTGGGAAATGCAAATCAAAACCAGATGTTGGAGAGGATGTGGAGAAAGAAGAACCCTTATGCACTGTTCATGGAAATATAAATTTGTGAGACCAAAAAAAAGTAAATAAATAAATATAATAAATTGTTATTTATGTATAAAAGAACTCTTATAAACAGAATAATGGTCTCCTAAAGATGTTCATCCTAATTGATAGAACCTGTTACACCTTACCTCACATAGCAAAGGGAAATTAAATTTGCAGATGGAATTAATTTAATAGCAGCTGACCTCAAAATAGGAAGATTATCTTGGATTATTTAAATGGGCTCAATGCAGTCTATGGACTCTTAAAAGTGGAAAAGGGAGGTAGAAGAGGAGGTCAGAGTTATACAATGTAAGAAAGACTTAAACACTGCCCCTGGCTTCAAAGACAGAGGAAGGGAACCATGAGCCAAGAAATGTTGGTGGCCTCTAGAAGCTGGGAAAGGCAAATAAATAAATTTTCGAGAGCTTCTAGAAAGAACTCAGCACTGCTAACATCTTGATTTTAACCCAGTAAGACTCATGATCTACAGCACTGTAAAACAATATATTTGTGTTATTGAAAGGCACCGAGTGTATGGTAATTTGTTATAGCCAAAGAAAACTAATATTGAACAAGGAACCTATATGTGTTTGATTTTATTGTCACAGGTTTGTTTACAAAGGATAAATTAAGTTATATCTAAACTTAAATCAGAAATGAACCCAGGGTATGCTAGGGTAACATTTATTTAATAAATGTACCCTTTTTAAACATTCATCTATTTATTCTACCAATCAGTCAATCTGTCCAACACAAATTTATTGAGCAATGATTACTCTGTTCCAGGAATCATGGAAGCCACTGGATGTGCAAATTATATATAGAGAGAGTACCTATTTTCTTGGAAGTTAGAATTTTACCTATCTGTAAACTATTAAGAAAATTGCTGTAACAAATATGCCCCAAAATATCACAGATTTAAAACAAATTAAAGTTAAGATCATATGCCTGTAAATCGATTACAGGGTGGATAGTTGTCCTGTCTATTTCCTTTCAAGCTGGCATTCAATGACCCAGGCCCTTTCCATTCTGTGGCTCCATCATCAGTGAGTTTTCAGGTCCAGCTATTGGGGATGGGAGAGACAGAAAGCATGGAGCATCCCATGACTTATTTTCAGGTACAGGCTTGGAAGTGACACATTTAATTCCGGACACATTCCATTGGCATAAGCAGAATAGTATGACCATAACTAACTGCAAGGAGTGCTGAGAAGAACAGTCATCATGTAGATCAAGAGAAAATGGGTTTGGGAAGCACGTTGCTGGTATCAGCTGCAGTCTTCTCTTATGGATCAATGTTCCTCTTCTGACATGTGGAATATATGCACCTCCTACCCAAGTGGGCAAACCCAGAGCTCTGCATTTACTGTAAGCAACTCACATGTAAGATTGGCAGTAAAGTTCAGTCCTCTCCATCTTATTCAATGATCCTAAAGCATGAAACAAAATTTATCTACCCTATCATCTTCCCCAAAAGTGGAAAAGGTACATCATAAATATAATCAACATTGCCATTTAGACAGAAAAGAAAGGAAGACAATTATGTCCACCCATTGTTAATTATTTAAAATCATTGACAGTTTTTATGAGGAAATTATAGCTATAATGCCAGATTTAAAAAATATTAACCTATAAGATGATGTTAAATGTCACAAGGTTGGTGGGGATAAACATTGTTATAGAAACTTTAAAATTTTTCATAGGGTCATAGAAAAATATATAACTTTTAATTCATTAAAATGTGATTTTAATCAGTTTAGTGGTACTATCAGATAACAGTATAGTCAGTAATGTTCACATCACACAAATATCTAAATACAAAACTTATTAATATTATGCATGGTATCTCAAGTTTAGTATGAAATTAGCCTGGATAGGTAGGATCAATGTAAATTAAACTAACTAAATGTCTTTATGAAATATATAAGATTAGAAAAAAATCTGTAAAGAGTAACCTGATTCTGGTCTTTCATAAATTTCTTCTGAACAAAGGGAGCATAGAAAATCAAAGCTTGATTCAATTCTGTATAGATACTAAGTGTTGCCAATGTGTCCCTTGCTTTAGCAATCTTGCCAAGTTCTAATGTTTTAAAATCATGATATATTAATATTTTAATCATGTCCAATGTTTACATTTATTTATATATTTAACATCCCAACTACATTTTATACTTAACCCTCTTTTTTGTAAGGTAAATGGGGAAGTGTACTACTCAGAGAGGTAAATAAGATTGTGAAAGTGTTTTTAAAGAGAGATGGGAGCTGCTTGAAGTAGCTTTAAATTCTTTTAGGCCCAAGATTACATACCTAGTTATCACAGCACAGAGTCAAACCTAAATTTGTTTATCTTCAATGTATATAATATTATGTTTATTATTCCAAGCTGCCGATCAAAAATCTTTAAATATTGGTTCTTAAAAAATGAAAGCCTAACATTTATTTTAGAGCCACATTTCCACAAACTTGTATACATTTATAATTTAATTTAATATTCTCCAAAAAACCCCCTCAAATTAGGTTGCCTCTGTTAGTAACTTTCTAATCACACTTAGGATGAAATGTAAGCCTTGAGCATGACCTAACCCCACTGGCCCATTGGTCTTTCCTCTTCTTTCCTTTGCCCTTCTGTCATAACAAGTATATTTCTGCCTCAAAATTCTTATGCCCAGCTCCCCTCCATCCTGAAGCCTCATTTTCCAGAATTGTATGTACCCACCTCGTACGTGATTTTCCAGTCTTGGGCAATTGCTCTTTGAAGAGACCTTACCCGACTCCTCTGACTACCACTCTCTTTCCTCTTTTTATGTTTTATTTACCATAGGAGAAAAATTATGTATCAATCAAATATCAATTTAATCATCAGCCAATTCACTTATCAACTTACTTTCCCATCCAGTTCTCCCCACAACTGAAATACAAAACCATAAGGGAACAATCTTTATTTATTTCACCTATATCCCAGGCATCTAGAAGAGTCAACACATATGTTTTAATGGAGAAAATGTGTACAGATGAAGAAACAAAGGTTGCAACAGAGCTCAGAGGTTCATAGAGTGAATAACTATTGTGATAGTTATTTAATCCTACGTGACTCCAAATTCTTCCTCATTTGTTATTTCACTGAGTTCCTAAAAGATTGTTTTCAGATTATTTTAGATAAAATATATTCATTTTATATTTAATTCAAAAAGATTTATTATATATATATATATATATATATATATATATATATATATATATGAAGGAATATTTCCACATTGAGTAAGGTAGTGTTAAAAGCACATAACACACACACACACACACACACACAAATAATATTCTAGAGCAGATTCTGTGTTCCTTTTTTGTTAGAGGGTTTATCTTTGATTACAAGAAGTACAGTGAGATATTTTCCTTTAAAAATTTATGCAAGACACATGTTCAGAAGTATTAATTTACTAGAGTCAGTTACTCTGAATAAAAATTTCATATTAATAATGTGGTAGGAAAATGGTAGCAAACATCAAAGAGATTTGAAAATATGACAGTTTCATATATCATATAATGAAAATTCTCATTCAGACATTTTATTTTGGTATCCCCTCTTGTTCTCACCATTTCTATCATTTAAACTTCAAAGGTTCTTGTGGTATAATGCCTTAGGACATAATTTTTGAGTTTATAAATAAATGATGCCCAGCCTAAAGTGATAAACTACTGGGTAAGTGAAAGGAGAAATGATAGACCGTTTTGACTCTTAAAACTGCTGGCAGCAACAAAATATATGTGGGTAAGAAAAATTAGTCTTAAAGGAAGTATAATTGCTCTAGACTAAAACACGAAGTTAAAAATATTTTTAGTTATTAAAATTTTACTATGTTTTGTCAAATAACATGATACATAGAGAAATAAATACTTTCTGCCAGTTCTTCACAGCTACAAATGCAATCCTGGGGAAAAACTAAAATTAATATATAATAATAGTGTGTAGAGTCAGTATATGGCATAAAATATAAATTAAGAGTTGAATGAGAATGAAAACTTGAACCGTGTGGTCTTGTTGGTTATAGGCAACCCCTGCCGTCACTGTAACTTTATTTTAAATGATTGTAATAAAGGTTTAGAGTAGTTTAGTGGGTTTTATCTTGATGTCTTGGATGTCATCAATATAAGCATATAAATCAATAAAATTACATGGTGAGATGACAAAGATACAAAGAATATTCTTTTTTTTTTTTTTTCTCTATCGGTTCTGGCTGAAGGCAGTAAAATGGTCTGTTAACAATTTTCAAAATAATTTCTAGTTTGCTCAAATCTTCATTAATCTTTTAAATGAGAAAAAAATAGTCCTATTACTTTTAAACTGTAGAGAATTCAATGTACTTTCAAAGTGCATTTCATTAGCACTATCCACATCAGGATTTGAGATTCCTTTCTGGCTGCAGTATTCTAGATATCAGGTCAGTATATGAGGTAGCACATTCAACAAAATTCCAAGTAGCACAGCTCTCTTAGCTGAAAACGTGCTTATAACAAATATCTGTATATCAATGAACATTTCTTTAATAATTTCTATTTTTCTTCTAACAGCTTTGTTTTAAGTTGACCTCCAACTGATCTCCAATAGTGCTTTAGCTTCCAATTGTTTGCTCTCTTTTATTTTCCAGCTCAGACAAGTTGTTTTTTTTCTTTCCAAAGCCACCGAGAATTTAACTCAATTCTGACACTATCTGCCTGGTGATAACACCAGATCTCACTGGTGAAGGGCTCAGTCCCACAAGACAGCCCCCCCTTTATACACCGATTGCAAGTCTAGGTTTTCACCTGTGCTTCTGACCAACTGGACATAAATCAGAGGTTTTCATGAACTCTGCCTTGGGTTTGAAATTTGCTAAAACAGCTCATGGAACTCAAGAAAACAGTTTACTCACTAGATTACTAGTTTATTATACAAAGAGATAAGTCAGGACTAGCCAGGTGGAAGAGATGCATAGACAAGGTATGTGGGAAGGGGCTTGGCTCTTTTCTGCTCTCTCCCAGTACGTCACTCTTCCTGCGTCTACATGAGTTCCAGGAGAATCTGTTTCATCATGTTTGCCTGTTTCTAGAAGTACCTACATTCTTTGGCTCGAGGTCCCATTTCTTGGTTCAAAGTTCACAACAGCAGGTTGAGTCCTCTCATATCACATCATTCTGACCTTATTGGGCACCCTTGCATAATCCAGAACAATCTCCCTCTGTTTAGGGTAGCTGCTTATCACATTTAACTCAATCTGCAAATGTAATGTCCCTTTGCCATAACATGTTCACAGGTTCCAGGGATTAGGACACCAACATCTTTAGGGGGCCATTAATGTTGTCTACCATAACATTGATTATGAGTGTTTGATGATAAGTCTGCTTATTGTTTTACACTATACTTCATAAAGATGATCTGAGACAAACTGTTTGTTTAAAGTACGTGGGGAAGTCAGTGATAAGTGCCTGATGCCATTTAGTTCAAAGATAGAAAAAGGAATAAAAAGTTATTTATAACAAAACAAAACAAAAACCTGGCCAATGAGTTCTTTTGAAATCCCCAAATATTGGTTGTTTCTTTCATTGAGACTTTATTAGTTTTTTAGAGAAGTGTGAAGTTCACAGTAAAATTGAGAGGAAGGTATAGAGATTTCCCACACAGCCTCTGCCCTCACACATGCATTCCCCCATTATCACCATAGTAACCCACCAATGTAAGAACAGACATAGCATTTTCACTTTCCTACAAATCCTCTGTGCTCTGCTTATTCATGACACCTACCCTGGCAACCCCTAATCTTTTTATTATCTCCATAATTGTACCTTTTCCAGAATATCATATAGCTGGAATCATACATTTGTGGCCACTCTAATAGGTTTATAGTAGTATCATTTATTCTTTTAATTTGCATTTTCCTAATTATACATATGTAGCATATTTTCATATGTTTATTTGCCATTTATATATCTTCTTTTTTGAAGTGTCTGTTAGGGTCTTTGTTCTTCCTTTTTTTTTTAATCAGGTTGATTCTTATTGTTGAGTTTTAGAAAATCTTTTTATTTTTTTAATTTGGAAAACAGTCTTTTATCAATTGGCCTTTTAAAAAAATTTTCTTATCTGTGACTTTTCTTCTCATTCTCTTGGCATTGTCTTTTGTAGAGCATAAGTTTTTATTTTTTAGTAAAGTTCACCTGATTGGTTACTATTTCATGGATCATTTGTATAGTGTTATATCTAAAAGTCGTCACTGACTCCAAAATTATTTAGGTTTTCTCCTGTGTTATTTTGAGAGTATTGATGAGAGCATATGCATAAGAAAACCACACAAAGTTGATGGAAAGAATCACCAAAAAGGAACAGGTAGAACAAACTCAACAGGTCACACAGAGCAGAGGTAATCCATCTTCTCAACATGAACAGTGGTAAAACTCACAATTAATGAGGCATTGAGTAATTGGGAGGGGCTTGTCTTATAAGTAAGGAAAAATTACATCTAGACTAATGCTTCTCTGATTACAAATAACAAAGCTTAAAATGGAGCCTTAAAAAGGTTAAACTGCATCTGAGTAAGTTAACTGAATCCCAGAACAAATTCAACAATATTTATAGGAATACAACATATAATCTACTCAACAAGGTGGAATTTACAGTTTCTGGTATTCAATCAACAATTATCAAGCATGTTAGAAGCAGGAAAATACAACCCAAAATAAAGTTAAAAACAATCATTCAAAAATTATACTAAACTAATACAAATTTTTTTTTTTTTTTTTTTTTTTGGTACGTGCCCCTAGCGGGAACCGAACCCAGGACTCTCTGGTCCGCAGGCCGACGCTCCAACCGCTGAGCCAAACTGGCCAGGGCAACTAATACAAATATTAAAATTAATAGACTAAAATATTAAAAAATATTCATCATATCTACAGTCTGAATGTTCAAAATGCTAGAGGGAATATTAAACATATGAAATAGAGACATGGAAGATATAAAAGAGATCCAAATTGAATTTCTAGAAATAAAATAAGTACTACAATATTTGGAATAAAACATGTCCTTCATAATATTAATAAAATAGCAGATAATAAATTGTAGAAAAGAAGATTAGTGAACAAAATGATATACCAATAGAAACTATTCTAAATGAAACACAAAAAGGAAAAATGATCTTAATAAAATGAATACAACATCTAAGCATTAGAGAAGTAGCATAAGTTCAAGTGATCTGATACATGTGTAATTTGAATACCCAAAGGAGATAAATGACAGGGAAAAAAAGAATAAAAAGAACAAAAGAAAGAAAATCTGTGGCTTAAACTTTCCCAAGTTTGTTGAAAATATAAAGCTATAGATCCAAGAATCTTAGCAAATGCCAAGAATAGAAAACAAAACAAACAAAAAACTACATGAAAACAAATTATAATAAAATAAGTTAAAAGCAGAAATAAAGAGAAATATTAAAGCAACCATAGAATAATATGTATTATTTACAGAGTAAAGGTTGGAAGGACAACAGACTTTTCATCAGATAAAATGAAAGCCAGAGGACAATGAAGCAATATCTTTAAAAAGGTAAACAACCAAAACATAACAAAATGTTATCAAACATAGACCTCTGAACTTAGAATGAATATCTTTTAAAATTTAAGAAAAAATAGTTTTCCTGACCTAGAAAATATGAATTTGTTATAAGCCAACTTACACAGAAGTTAGAGGAATCACTTCACACAGAAGAAAATTAACAGATGACAATCTATATTTTACAAAGGGATGAAACACACACAAAAAGGAAGGGCATGCATAAACATTAGACCTTCCATATCTTAAACCATTTTAAGCTGATAATTGAAACTTTAAAGGAAATATAATATAAATACATCATGGGATTTATAACATACATATTATAAGTCAATGAAAAAATAGCACAAAGGCTGAGAAGATAATGTGAATATACTTTTATAAAGTTCTTATATTATACATAAAATGATATTATATCACTTAAAGGGAGACTGTGATAAGTTAAATGTGTGTACCCTAAACCCTAAAGAATCATCAAATTAAAAAAGAACAAGAGAGAGAGAGAGAGAGAGAGAGAGAGAGAGAGAGAGAGAGAGAGAGTTATAGCTAATAAGGTAACTGCACTAATGGTGTGAGCCAAATAGGGTTGGTTTGCTAAAAAAGAAAAAAACAGGCCCTAAATGTAATATCTTATAAAACTACAATTTATTTCAGGAAAATCATACATTACAAAAATAAAGTAAAAACCTGTGTTGTTGCTAATGACTGCCTTACACTGAGCAAAGTGGAGATCGTGAACACAGACTTCAATGCCTCCCTTGCAGAGTTGTACCAGACTCATTTTTTCTCTAAGATCATTAACCCCTGATATATGAACCAGAACACCTCAGATCCTGGGAGCTCAACAGGGACTATGGGCTGTTTTTTTTTTATACCCTGCTTGTCACGTAGGCACATTATTGTGATCAAGCACAATGGCAGAAGCTTCTGAGGGTCTCATCAAAACCAAGTACACAGCATCAATCTTGCTATTGCCAGTAATACTGACAAGTTGGAACAAAGTGCTCCCAGACTTGTTTCAGATCCAATGCACTGCTAATCAGTACATTTGTGCATGACCAGTGGTCATTGTCACGTAGGTATATCTCCACTTCAACTAAATACTCAGGCAATTCCAGGCTGGAATAAACCCTCACATCAAGTCCACTGCACTGACCCATGGACAAAAGGCTTTTCGATAAAACAATTGCTCCTCAGTTAGACAGCCTTCACCATCATGTAATCAATTATACAATTAAAATGCACATATAGGTACCTAATATTTGCAATAACTGATGATATGGAGTTAAACAGACAATTTAAGCATATAATATTACCAACAAAAACTTCATGAAATATTTTACAATGACTTTACTATATTTTTGCCTCCCAAATTTAAAGTTATTTGCAATTTTTAGTATACACTTTCTGTATAATTAAGAACCATAATCAATCTATCTTCAATCACATTTAAATCTGCTTTAAGTCAATTCGCTTCCATATGAATAATGTCTTGAAAGGGTTTTGATTCAATCTTCCAATACACTTGATCGCAAACACAGGTGTTTATCAGAAGGGTTTTTTAGTTTTTATTTTTGGTTTCTTGAGTTATTTTATTTTTATTTTTGGCTTTTCTAGTATTAAATGTACATATAGTTCCTGTATTTAACTATATAGTACTGTTATATAGTAGTACTGCAGTATGTTGCTACAACATAAACTTGACATAATTACAGTAGTTTTATTTTCCCCCATTTAATAAAATCTACTTTGTTTCATCTACAATATGTCATTTCTCATAGGAATGTGGTTTAGAGGCCACACTGTTATTTCAGGGTTCCAAAGTCTTAAACATACAGTCACATCTCTTTTCTAAGGTTACATGATTTCACAGCTATTCATTTCCAGTAAGAAATTTCTCATGCCAAGGTCCTTCTATCTCCCACAGGAAGGACCCTAGTCCTATTTAATATTTATATTAAAATATCCACAGTTGCATTACAGGTCAGCATTCAGCTACGACACTAGAATTGTTCAAGAGAATCTTAATAGGTTCTATTCTCCACTTAAAAGTTTCCATGAATGAGGTGGCTCATACATCTTCCTAAAGTGTATACCTTGGGCTTCTGTGAGAACCCCAGCCATTTTGTCTAGAACACTGCCTTTTCCTGTGGAATCGCCACGTCTAACATTCTAGTCCATTTCAGTATTTAGGCCTGCTTCTCGCTCACTTTGAGCATCTTACTATATGCTGTAATTGCAGAGCTCAGTTTATTCGGTGCCATGTATCATTCCAAGCAGCTTGCCCACCTTGTCTGTTTACCTGGAGTAGGAGGCTCTCAGCATGTCCTGTCAGTGCTAGGGTATCTCCTTTACCTTTCTGTGTGTGTTTTCTATTTAGAAGGGAATTTCAACTAGAAATACTCCCACTCCCCACTACAACTTCAGCTAGAGCTCTCTTATTGCCAATGGGCCAATTCTGTTTGATCCAGCAGACATACTACAGTCACTGGGTACTAACTGCTATGGAACCCCACATTTTTGAATTCCCAGGGATGAGGACACATGGATAATGAGTAGTAGTCAATTCCAAATAGGCTTTGGTTTGAGTATAACGCAGTACTCTCCATAACCACTCACATGAAATGCCTGGCTTTTTATTCTCAATAATGTAGGACCGTCAAATTACACCCAATTCCTGTTTGTTGACAGTGATGCCAGTGTACCAGTCGCCTCTCCAGCTCTTATCAACTATCTACACGCAGTGAGAGGCCAAAAAGCTAATTTTACACATGATATGATTATGGTGGCTTATGGAGCAAACTTCTACCATTGTATCCTAGGAACCTTCTTATAACTTCATTATCAAAATTAATGGCCACACAATATCCATTCAGATTATTATAAGTCAGTGTTCTCCAAATTCGACTGTGTAATATTCCCTACATGAGGCCTTGATATCCTGTGAAACAAGAACCGAAATACACAGTCACATTGGTATTTTTCCACATGCTCATGGTCAGAGCTCCCATCTATTCATTCATTTTGAGGTTGTGAATCACTCCCAGAAGTATGTTTATCAGGTTGGCTTTTATCCAGCTCATTCTTTAGTCTTCAAAAAAGAAGAACTTTTATCAAACATTCAGTTAAGGGAGATGCCACCAGTGTAAATATTTTTTAATCATGCCTTCCACCTTTTAACCAGATTTATCTTGTTTTTTCCTTTCCATTTGGCATCCCCATATCTTACTAATAATTCTATGACATCCAAGGTGCTTATTACCAGTCCCACACAGTACTGTATTATGTTCCTGTGCATCCAGCAAACTTTATGTAAATGTTTCTACAATACGAGGCCATGTCAGTTACACCTTTGTAAGAGACTGGGGTTCCACAGTGGGAGCTGCGCCAGGTAGCTGTCGTTCTGCATGACCACCTTAATACTAAAAGTAGGCATTTTGGTATCCAATGTGGGAGGTTTATCAGGATCTTTCTCTTTATGAAACCCATTTAATATCAGATAAATTAAGCATATCTGCTTTGTGATTTTAACATTCTGGGAAGTTTAAGGAGACAGAGGTGTGGGTTCTCCTAACTTCCCATAAAACATCATCAAAATTCTGGTCGGCACATGAACAATTTCCTCCTTTTTTTCAAACCAGTTTTAGTTAACCATCTAAGGACTTCCAAATGTAAGAGCCTGAGTTATTATCCTCTATTTTATTTTGATTTCCATTTGTAAAGCCTTAACCTTCTCATCTTAAAGTCCTGTAGGAGGAAGCTGAGATGACAGATCTCCAACAGCCTCTGTTATATCCTCCTCAAGTCCCAACAGCAACATCATAAATGATGACCATGACAGTGTATTAGTTTGCTGGGACTACCATAACAAGGTACCACAGACTGCTGTGGATTCAACAACAGACATTTAGTTCTCACACTGCTGAAGGCTGTAAGTCCCAGGTCTATGTCTGCAAGTTTAGTTTACTCTGAGGTCTCTCTCTGTGGCCTGCAGACGGCTGCCTCCTTGCTGTGTCCCCATGCAGTCTTTCTTCTCTGTGAGTAGATCCCTGGGGTCTCTTCTGTATCCAAATTTTCCTATAAGAAAACTAGTCAGACGTATGTACTCATAACCAATGGACATGGACAACAAAACTGGGGACAGGGCAGAGAGGGTGGGGGAGAAGGGTGTCAATGGGGGAGAAAGTAGAAACATCTGTAACAAAAATAAATTAATAAAAAAAATAAAAAATAAATAAATAAATAAATAAAATGTGAAAAAAAAGAAAGAAAACTAGTCAGGTTAGATTGAGGCAGCTCTTATGAACACATGAAACTTTACCTCTTTAAAGACCCTATCTCCAAATACAGTCCCATTCTGAAGTACTAGTGTTTGGAACTTCAACATTTGAGTAGGGGTGGGGGTGGGGGGCAAGTCAGTCCATAACATCTGGTGAGGCACCTTTCTTTGTTGTGTCAATCCTAACCTTCAAGTACAGATGCATATAACAGACAAAAATTGTCACACAGCAAGTACTTTGGAGAGTTGAAGCAGGGGTGTCAATGTTCCCCTTCTGAAGGACTAACCAGGTTTCAGGTGTGCTTTCTCTAGTCAGGAACCACTGATGTGTACACACAACTTCTCAGAATGTTGTGTCTACCCTATGGCTTCTCAGACCCTGGTAACAAAAGTGCATTCCTGCCATAGGACCAGCCCCTGTGGCAGAGGCCTCTGGGGGTCTCACTGTAAACAGTAAAAAACCATTGAGCTCACTAATTTTATTATGGGGTAAATAGAAAAGAAATAGCAAAATGCTAGATTTAAACCCATGCAAATAAAAAATGTAAATGGTCTAAACTACCCAGAGATTGTCAAACTGAATGCAAAAGTAAGACCCAGTTTATGCCACCATATAAGAAACCTACTATAGATTTAAAGACTAAAACAGATAAGAAGAAAAGCAAGGAGATATTATATACCAGGCAAACATGAATCAAAAGGAAACTGGAGTGGATATATTAATATGAAAAGAAGTAGATTTCAGAACAAACAATATAATAAGGGATAAAAATAAGTACTTGAGGATAATAAAGGATAAAATTAGTTAGAAAAATATTGTTAGGCCTAAAAGGAAACATAGGTAAATCCACAGATATTGTCAGACATTAAAAATCCTTTATTTCAATAACTGACAGAATAAGCAGGTAAAATTCACAGAGAACATGGAATATTTGAACAACACTATCAAACAATTTTATCTAATTTGTATTTATAAAATACTCATGCAAGAGCACAATACACATTCTTTTAAAGTATGCAAACAAAATTTACTAAGATATATCAAAATCTGGCCCATAAAAAAATCTCAGATTTAAAAAGATTCAAGCCCGGACAGGTGTGGCTCAGTGGACTGAGCATTGTCCCATGGACTGAGAGGCCCCAGTTCAGTTCTTGGTCAGGGTTGCAGGCTCAATCCCCAGTAGGGGGTGTGCAGGAGGCAGCTGATCAATGTTTCTCTCTCACATCGATGTTTCTATTGCTCTCTAAAGAATCCATAAAAACATATTTAAAAATAAATACATGAATAAATAAAAAGAATCAAATCTTACAATGTATGTTCTGTGAACATAATATTAAATTAAAAATTGATAATAAAGAGATACCTGGAAAAGTAATAAATATTTGGAAACTAAATAATGCACTTTTATGAAAGGTCAGTGGATTCATTGAATAAAAGAATATGATAAATTTAATAAAATAATTGGTGACATTAATGCAAATATGCAAACTTGCTGAATAAAATATATTATTACGTTCACTACTAAAAAATATTATTTAGTATTATTCTTTTCTCGTCCTTTTAATTTAGGTAAAATGTGGTTTATTTTAAAATGTAGATCTACTTTAATAGTTCATGCCACTAAATTTCACACTGAAGTGCAGAAACTGGCTCATCCCCCCACCCCCCCCCAGGGTTATTTCATAAATTTAAATATTAAGAAATAATAATTTCCGTACTTGAAAATTTCTAATTAACCAAAATCAATCCATTTGTTCTTCTTCATAAGCCCATTCTTAATGAATTCTGTGTCTTAAGAGACTGACAACTTTATGCAAGCTAATTTAAAAGTTCCTTAAAAGCCAAAGTTTTGATGAACCTATATAGCACGTTGCTAGACATCTTGCACTTTAAAAGGACATATTAACTATTGGAGAAAAAATAGTGGCGGACTGAATGGAAGCTACATAGATGATCTCCCAGGACCAAACTGGAATTACAATTAAAATAAAGACAAATCATAGGGAAAAAGCAACAGAAAAGCAGCTTGAGAGCACCATATAATCAGGAATACTGAATCGAGCCTGGTAGGTCTGTGGAGGTATGAGAGGGGGGCTGGGAGCCCATGGACAGCAGCGGTTTTAGCTGTGAGCAGCGCCCTTGGGGTTAAAATCACAAGCCAGCTCCACAGCGCAGAGGGCCGGGACAGAGCACTAAATAAGCCACAGCCACTCACCTTGGGCTCCAGCAGAGGGAGGGTGAACTGAACTGGAAATCTGTGGGGACACCCGGGATTTGGAGGGCGTTCAGAGTTTTTGCTGGGTCTCAGACTCACAGGACAATGGCCATCTTGCTCCTTCCCGGAGCTCTGGGGAAAAGCAGCAGCCCCTCCCTCGGAGATTCAGCCACACCCAGGTGGGCCATTGAAATGCAAATTGAAGCTCATTAACTACCAGCATCTGCCCCACCCTCGGGAAATCCTCTCACACTGAACACCTGAGGGAGGTTTTCATTCAACTGAGAACCCAAGGCTCTTCAAGTAACCTCGACTAATAGCCTCTAGGCAAAAAGCTAGAGGATAACTTAACTTTTTCTGGGCTTGCAAATCTACCCAGGAAAGTAAGACCTGACAGTGGTGTTTAACATGGTTCCTCCCACACTCATCCAAATGTAGTAGAGGGAACCACAAACAGCAGAACACCAACATCCACAGGGAAAATTTGGCAGGCTCCAAAACCCACTGAGATAGCCAAAATGGTGAAACAAAGTAACAAACCCCAATTGAAAGAATAAGAGAACTCTACCAAAGATGAGATAAATGAAATGCAGTTAAGCAAATTATCAGAGTTAGAATTCAGAGCCATGATCTTGAGGAAGCTCAACAGCATGAGTAAGGACGTCAACACTATGAGTAAAGATATAGAAACATTGAATACCAACCAAGTGAAAATGACGAATGACATAGCAGAAATAAAGAACACATTGGAAAGACTAACCAGCGGAGTAGAGGAAGCTGAGGACCGGATCAGTGAATTAGAAGACAGAGTAGAAAAAATCAACCAATCAGAAAACGAAAAGGAAAAAACAATTAAAAAACAGGAAGACAGCTTAAGAGAACTGTGGGACAACTGGATTGTAACAACATTCGCATCATAGGAGTCCCCAAAGAAGAAGAAAATGAGCAAGGGTTAGAGAATATATTTGAAGAAATAGTGACAGAAAACTCCCCTAACTTGGTGAAGGAAGAAGGCATTCAAGTTCAAGAAGCACAGAGAGCCCTAAGTAAAAAGAACCCAAACAGGCTCACACCAAGACACATAGTAATTAAAATGCCAAAAATTAAAGACAAAGAGAGAATCCTAAAAGCAGCAAGAGCTAAGCAACAGGTTACCTACAAAGGAATCCCCATAAGGCTATCATCTGACTTCTCAACAGAAACACTACAGGCCAGAAGGGAATGGCATGAAGTAATCAAGGTCATGAAAAACAAGGATCTGAATCCAAGACTACTCTATCCAGCAAGGCTATCATTCAAATTAGAAGGTGAAATAAACAGCTTCCCAGACAAAAAAAGGTTAAGGGAATATATTAGCACCAAACCAGCACTACAAGAAATGTTAAAAGGACTGCTGCAATTAGTAGAAGAAATAGAAAGAAAAATATAACCACACTAAACAAAAATGGCAATAAATAAGTACATATCAATAATCACCTTAAATGTAAATGGACTGAATGCTCCAATAAAAAGACACAGAGTAGCTGATTGGATAAGAAAGCATGAATCATATATATGTTGTTTACAAGAGACCCACCTCACAAAAAAAGACTTACATAGGTTGAAAGTCAAAGGATGGAAAAAAATCTACCAAGCAAATGAAAAAGAAAAAAAAGCTGAGGTAGTAATGCTCATTTCTGATAAAATAGATTTCAAAATGAAGGCCATAACTAAAGACAAAGAAAGCCACTACATAATATTGAAAGGGTCTATCCAACAGGAAGATATAACCTTGGTAAAAATATATGCACCCAATATAAGAGCAACAAAATATAATAAAAATCTTCTGGAGGACTTCAAAGGAGAAATCAACAGCAATACAATCATAGCGGGGGACTTCAACACCCCGCTGACATCACTGGATAGATAGTCTAGGCAAAAAATTAACAAGGAAACAGAGACTCTAAATGAAGCACTAGACCAGGTGGATTTAATAGATATTTACAGAGAATTACACCCAAAAACTACAGAATTCACATTCTTCTCAAGTGCACATGGGACATTCTCAAAGATAGACCACATGTTAGGACACAAACTAAGTCTCTACAAGTTCAAGAAGATTGAAATCAAATCAAGCATCTTCTCAGATCACAGTGGCATGAAACTAGATATCAATTACAACAAGAACATGCAAAGACATTTGAACAGATGGAGGCTAAATAGCATGTTATTAAACAATGAATGGGTTACCGAGGAGATCAAGGAAGAAATTAAAAACTTCTTGGAAACCAATGAAAATGAACACACAACAACACAAAATCTATGGGATGCAGTGAAAGCAGTTCTGAGAGGGAAGTTCATAGCACTCCAGGCCTACTTCAAGAAACAAGAAAAATTTCTAATAGACTATCTAACCTCACAACTTAAAGAACTAGAAAGCAAATGAAAAGAAAACCCCAGAGCAAGTAGAAGGAAGGAAATAGTAAAGATCAGAGCAGAAATAAATGACATAGAGACCAAAAAAACAATTCAAAGGATCAATGAAACAAAGAGGTGGTTTTTCAAAAGATAAACAAGATTGATGGACCCTTAGCTAGACTCACTAAGAAACAAAGAGAGAGAACCCAAATATACAAAATCAGAAAGGAAAGAGGAGAAGTAACAACTGACACCATAGAAATACAAAGGATCGTTAACAAATACTATCAACATTTATATGTCAACAAATTCGACAATATAAGTGAAATGGACAAATTTCTAGAAACACATAGTCTCCCAAAACTAGATCGGGAAGAGACAGAAAACTTGAACAGATCAATAACAACTAAGGAAATTGAAGATGTAATCAAGACTCTCCCAGCAAACAGAAGCCCAGGTCCGGATAGCTTCACAGGGGAGTTTTACCAAACATTCAGAGAAGAAATAACACCCATTCTCCTCAAACTATTTCAAAAAATTCAAGAAGAAGGAAGACTTCCAAACTCGTTTTATGAGGCCAGCGTAATTCTAATTCCAAAACCAGAAAAAGACACTACAAAGAAAGAAAACTACAGGCCAATATCCCTGATGAACATAGATGACAAAATCCTAAAAAACTAATAGCAAGTCGGATCCAGCAATACATCAAAAAAATTATTCACCATGGCCAAGTGGATTCATCCCAGGGATGCAAGTCTGGTTCAATATTTACAAATCAATAAATGTGATACACCACATAAACAAAATGAAAGATAAAAACCACATGATCATATCAATAGATGCTGAAAAAGCATTTGACAAAACCCAGCACCCATTTCTGATAACAACGGTCAGCAATTTGGGAATAGAGGGATCATATCTTGATATAATAAAGGCCATATATGAAAGACCTACAGCCAACATCATACTCAATGGACAAAAACCAAAATATTTCCCTTAAGAACAGGAACAAGACAGGGATGCTCACTTTCGCCACTCTTATTTAACATAGTATTGGAAGTCTTAGCCACAGCAATCAGACATGAAGAAAAAGTAAAAGGAATCCAAATTGGAAAGGAGGAAGTGAAACTGTCATTATTCACAGATGACATGATATTATACATAGAAAACCCTAAAGACTCCATCAAAAATCTACTAGACTTAATAAATGAATTTGGCAAAGTAGCAGGATACAAAATTAACATCAAGAAATCGACAGCATTCTTATACACCAATGATAAACTCACAGAAAGAGAAACTAAAAAAACAATCCCATTTACCATCACAGCAAAAAAATTAAGATACCTAGGAATAAACTTAACCAAAGAAGTAAAGGACCTATTTGCAGAAAACTACAGGACATTGCAAAAAGAAATAGAGGAAGATATAAAAAATTGGAAACACATACTTGTTCATGGATTGGAAGAATTAACATCATTAAAATGTCCATATTACTCAAAGCAATCTATAGATTCAATGCAATCCCCATCAAAATACCAGTGACATATTTCACAGAACTAGAACAAATACTTCAAAGGTTCATATGGAACCAAAAAAAGACCCCAAGTAGCCACAGCAATCTTGAAAAAGAAGGACAAAATAGGTGGGATCATAATACCGGATATCAGGTTATACTACAAAGCTACTGTAATCAAAACAGCCTGGTACTGGCACAAGAACAGGCATATAGACCAGTGGAACAGAACAGAGAATCCGGAAATTGACCCAAGACATTATGCTCAATTAATATTTGACAAAGATGGCAAGAGCATACAATGGAGTAAAGACAGCCTCTTTAATAAATGGTGTTGGGAAAATTGGACAGCTACATGCAAAAAAATGAAACTAGACCATCAACTTACACCATACACAAGAATAAACTCAAAATGGGTAAAAGACTTAAATGTGACTCGTGAATCCATAAAAATCCTAGAAGAAAATGTAGGCAACAAAATTTCGGACATCATACGCAGCAGAATCTTCACTGATACATCACCTAAGGCAACAGAAACAAAGGAAAAATTGAACACGTGGGACTACATCAAACTCAAAAGCTTCTGCACAGCAAAAGAAACAACCATCAAAACGGAAAGGGAACCCACTGTATGGGAGAGCATAATTGCCAATGATACATCAGATAAAGGGTTAATCTCCAAAATATATAGAGTGCTCATACAACTCAACAAAAGGAAGACAAAGAACCCAATTAAAAAAATGGGCAGAGGAACTAAATAGACACCTCTCCAAACAGAACATAGAAATGACTAAGAGACATATGAAGAAATGCTCAACATCACTAATCATCAGAGAGATGCAAATTAAAACAACAGTGAGGTATCACCTCACACCTGTCAGAATGGCCGCCATCAACAAAGCATGAAACAACAAGTGTTGGAGAGGGTGTGGAGAAAAGGGGACTCTAGTCCACCACTGGTGGGAATACAGACTGGTGCAGCCACCATGGAAAACACTATGGTGTTACCTCAAAAAATTAAAAATTGAATTGCCATTTGACCCAGTGATCCCACTTCTAGGAATATACCATAAGAAGTCTGAAACATCAATCAGAAAGAATATATGTACCCCTATGTTTATAGCAGCACTATTTACAATAGCTAAGATCTGGAAACAGCCCAGGTGTCCATCAGTAGACAAATGGATAAAAAAGCTTTGGTACATATACACAATGGAGTACTATGCAGCTGTAAGAAGGATCCCTTATTCTTTGAGACGACATGGAGGGACCTGGAGAGTATTATCCTAAGCAAAACAAGCCAAGCAGAGAAAGACAAATATCACATGATCTCACTTATTTGTGGAATATAATGAACATAACAGTCTGTGGAACAGGGTAGACCCAGAGACTTAAAAGTAGGGTACAGACTGACAATCCTCAGAAGAGGGGGTTGGGGGGAGGGGGAAGAGATAAACCACAGAACTTATATGCATGTATGCATAACCGATGGACATGGACAACAAAGCTGGGGACGGGTCAGGGAGGGATGGGGAGGAGGGTGTCAATGGGGGAAAAAGGAGAAACATCTGTAACAAAAATAAATTAATTTAAAAAAAAGAAGCTTAAAAAAAAGATTCTATTATGTATATATACACCACTTTTTCTTTATCCATTCATCCATCAGTGAACAGTTGGGTTGTTTAATGTCTTGGTTATTCTAGATGGTGCTGCTGTGCATATGGGGGTGTAGATATATATTTTTAAAATTAAATTTATTGTGTTGACATTGGTGAAAAAAAGACATATTAAAATAATTTAATTATATGAGTTCACTATTATGACCATTATTTTTAAATGTGATAGCACAGATTTTACATTAAGATATTAAGGTACGTAAATTTACTTGAATTTAGATTAAATGCTGACAGATTGTTGGAATGCTTGTGTGTTCTTTGAACAGTGAGATCCATGATTGTATACCTTCATTTTCCATTGACACTATTAATACAGATCTAGTAATTGTTCAAACTTCATTCTTTGTCCATGTACAATTTTCTTTCAGTTGAAAAACAAACTAATCCAATTTGTTTCCATTCTGTGAAAGACAGACAAACTATCTCTGGGTAAGGTCTCATGAGCTCTCCTAATATCTAAAATGCACAAACTCTCAGACAGGCAGCGCTGCTCATTAATGGCTCTTCTCAGTATCTGTGATCTGCAGAAGTCTGAAAGAGTTAACAATTACATTGTGATGTATAATCTAGTTCTGTACACAGAAGAAATAAGCATTGACAAGTTTTTGCTTGTTTCATTCTATGCATTTATGTAGTCCATTAATCAGTTAGCATTTCTGGGGGTGACAGAGGTTACAGATTATTATAATAATTGCTATGAAATATAACATTGTGGCATATATTTTACTTCTAAAACAAATACATGAAAGTAAGAACATGGGCCTTCCCTACAAAATCATAAGATTAGAAAATCCAGTACTCGAATTCTCATTTAACTAAACATTGTCTGGCTAAATTTTCCATCATCCCTGAGCTGAGGTCAGGTCCTGTAGTGTTTCTAAATTCATTCCCGCACACACAGTGTCCACTCGGTACGTGTTGTTGAGCACCTCTGGGGCAAAGATTTAAGCCCTGATATTTGGGAAGTTGGGAATCCTGAGATTTCCTATCTCAGTTTCCATTTTCTTAACTGTGAAATGGGAAAAGTCATACGGGATGTTGGGAGGGTACTGCCTGTACCACGCTCACATGGAACCTGGAGGTGAATTTAATAGCGTTGAGTGAGTGGAAGTAGCTTCCAGAGGGACACATGGTTATAAAGGAGAAATACATGAAGCAAGAATAATTCTACTTATGGCTTTCTTATCCTCCTTAGTGCTTTTATTAAATACTAGATCGTCTCATTTAAATAGTATAACTACATAATTAAAAACAAAATCAAACAAAAATTTTGTTTACTGCTTACTTGGATTCTTTCCAGTTGGAAAAAGCAAATAGTTGTATTACTTTACTCCACTTCCATCTATACCAGCCTTGGAGATTATTGGCTAAAAAAGTTTATTGCCTTTATTGAAACTATGCAATAGAATAGGTCATAGCAAAAATTGCTCTTAGTGATTATAAGAGCTCGAGGCTTGGAACATGTCCAAACATCACTGGGACAAAGGTAAAAAAACAATAGGTGAAAAAGTTAAAGGAGTTGAAGCATTGACTGGAACTCTTTTTCTCCCCCCGCCCCAATTACATGAATGTGCCTGGTTTCTATGGTGCTTATAAAGTTGATTTTAACAATTCCAAAAGGTGAAATTGGGCTGCAAAAAAAAATTATATAGTCTAGATAAATATCTTTGGACCTGAAAGTCCAGTTACCTTAGTAGAACATGATACCAAAATGTGTTTCTATTTTAAACTCAAATAGCAATATTTATTTTTCAGTAAGTTCCTACCTATTGCTGTCATACCAGCCAAGCAATAGAAAGCAGGTTCTAGTAAGATCTAGAGCAGTTAAGTGCATTATCAATGAGAATCATTTGTAAGGAAAAAAATAAAAACTTTACTTCATAATTCAGAGATGTAGAATTGATGTAGAAGAATAAAAAGATTCCAATTAAAGAAATGACTTCTATTTTAATGGATATGCTTTGGCATGTTAGACACAGCAAATATATCTGTTATACAGAAAAAAAGTCTATGTATAAAGGTTGCTAGTGTTACATATATGCTATATATATTAGATTTATGTTATAGATATACATATATATGCTAAATTTCCAGCTATAGCATATATTAAAGAACTTAAAGCATTAACCAGTATTGTAGGTGATAAATTTGATTTATTTGAAGTAGGTTTACTTGAAACTATATGTAGTGTTATGCAAAACCATCTTTAGCTTTTAGAATAAGTGCTTATAAAATATAGGGGGGAAAGACTCCAAAGTAAAGGTCAAAATATCTGGAATCAACGACAAATTCAAATATATTTTGACATTTTAAAGTGGCTTCCCTAATAGGCCCATCACAATAGATGGTAGTACTTGTGTCATTTTCTTTTCAAACCAATTTTTGCTATTGTTTTTATTTGCAATTTTGGTGATAAGAAAAACACTTTTAAGAGCCTATTTACAATTTGTAAGCACCACCAATGCATTGGTCATAAACGTGAAAATTGTATCTTGAATAAGAATTGTAAATTAAGACACACAGAACAGAATTTTATGTCTTGCTAATGTAAGAGGCTATATTTGTAGGAAACTTTGTATTTGTTCTGGGTTTGAATTGGACTTTTGGCTGCAAGAAATTGCTTAAGGAAAGGCAACGGTAGGTCAGACCGCCAATTCCTGTCCAAAAAATGAATGTTCTTAGATCTCCATATTTGACTTTAAAATACAAAACACCTGCTTTTCTAAAACAGAAGGTGCAGGTGCAGGAAATCTAATAAGTATTTCTAAAAGAGCCACTTTCTGGGCTGTTTTCTTCACCATACGGAAATAGGTGACAGAATATTTCGCTAATCAAGCCAGAGCCCTGATACGCTACCTGTCCTGGCAATGCACCTTCTTGTCCCACCTACATCTGTATTTTCAGGTGCGGGGGGGGGGTGTGGGGGGGTGTTTCAAAGGAAAGTGAAACAGAACAGTGAGAACCACATGGCATCTATTCCCTACAAGCCCCTTAGCACTTCATTTCTGCTCCTACAGATAAATAAGTGAATGGCAGGAACTGGAGAAACTGTTTTGAGAAGGAGTTGGTAAGGTTTCAGGCAGGCCCATGTCCAGAGTCTGCTGGAGCTGCCCAGACGTCTGGGTAAGTCTGTGGCCCAAGCAGGGCCGCTCCGTAGCCCAGCTGATGCGTGAGGAAGTAGGAGACAGTTATGACACTTATCTTACCTTTGCATGGACGCTCTGGCACAAGGACAATGTAAACATTTAGGAGGATCCAGAGATAGCTTCCTCAGAGCAGAAACTGCCCGGGATAAAGCCGAACAGGTTACTGCATAGGGGGAGAAAGACCAGAACTCAGTCTGAACTCCACTGAAACAAAGCCCCGGAGGATCAAGCGCTGGAATGGAAGGGAGCACAGGGCATCTAGGTTCACTCATGTCATTCTCAAAGCAAAAGCAAGTGTCCTTGTGTTCGGGGGACAGAAGGTAGTTTGTTTTACATCTAGAAACAAGGTGCCCACCCAAATTCGGCTCCACCCCTTCCACACTGAGTGATAAGGGCGCTATCTCCCTTGATGTTTCCATTTCACAGAGATGGATTTCAGATCCTTGAGAAAGATAATCCTGGCTGGTAAAATGAGGAAGAGGTCTTTAAAAAAAAATTACATCTCAAAGGGGCAGGAAGGGAATCTACAGTTATCCAAAGTAAATGCTCTAAGAAAAAAAGCAGTTTAGGACCTAGAAGCTTGTCTAAACGTGACTCACAGGAAGGGGAAGAAGGCTCAGGAAGGCTTGGTCCGGGTCTCTGGTGTGAACTGCATTAGCTGTGGCTCTGCTGGTGGCCCGTTTGCACAAGTGGAAGCCAGACTGGGAAAGAAAGCATAGTGGAGATGTCCCGTGGGACCTCCAGCTGACAGTTTATAAGCATATGGGAAAGCACCGCTTGACTACTTCCAGCAATAAGAAAAACAGAATCACCAACAATGAAGCTAGGTAAGAGATGTGCCGATATAATTTGTGTTGGAAAAGAAAAGGGTTATTTCAAAGTCATGAGCTAGAGAGACCTGGAGCTTGTGGCAAAGCATACTGTTCTAGGTCCTTTTATTGTATGGCATGGATGGAGTTATTTCCAGCCGAGTCATATTTTTTTCTTTTTAAAGTCATCAGTTTTCAGTTTTATTGTCTTCTTACATAGATTTTACTTGTCTGTTAGTGATACTTGTATGAGCAAAGCAAACAATTTACCTTCCTCCCTCATTTGAAGATTTTAATCTCAGTTATTCTAGGTTTTTCTTTTTCTTTTCTTTTTTCCCCTGAGTACAGTATGAATTAGAAAAGAATCCTCTCTTTTTGCTAGAAAAGCAAGAACTAGACTGGAATTAAGGGAACCTTGATAATTGTTGTGCAGAGAAATTAGCCTTCTCTTGCAGATATGTCATTTTGTTTAAGAATTGAATGATCTTAAACAGGATTTTTCCCCCCTCTGTGATATTTCTCTGTCTATTTACACACTTTTTAAATCTCCAAGAGACAAATTTAAGATTCAAAGTTTCTTAACTTATTTAACCACAGCATTTGTTGGTCTTAACACAAGATTAATAGTGTATATTGCAGAACCAGGGTTACGAGGCACACAGTTAGGAAATGGTGTAGCTCAAATTTCTCAGCATCATTCCATAGAGAGAGATTTTTAAAGTTCAGGTGTGAAGCTGATACAGCAAATATCTTGGGAACAGATGAAATAGCCCAGAACCACCAGCGGCTTAGTCCTCTTTCCTCCCTGTGTTGAAGAAGCTGTTCTGTAATATAAGAGGAAGAAGCTCATTTTCAGAAGGAAAAAAAGCAAGAATAGGGGCCAGAAAGGCTCATTCATAGTCAAGTCCCAGTTCATGGACTACTCTTTTCTGTTTGGGGAACTGTTAATTTGTTTTACATGTCACTGATTCAGCTTTCTGATGCGAAATATACTCATGTTTTCTGCCTCTAGTGATGATTTAATGATGCTAGTGTGTTTTTCTTACATTTCAATTGTTATTGTTTCTATCTCCGAATCTCTTTGAATTCACATGGAATGATTATAAATAATTTTAATCACTGTAATGTTTTCCTTTAAAATGTTTATGGGGAGCCCGGCTGGTGTGGCTCAGTGGTTGAGCGTCAAACCATGCACCAAGAGGTTGCCAGTTCGATTCCCGGTCAGGGCACATGCCCAGGTTGTGGGCCAAATCCCCAGTGGGGGGCATGCAGGAGGCGGCCAGTCGATGTTCTCTCTCATTGATGTTTCTGTGTCTTTCTTCCTCTCCCTTCCTCTCTCTCTGGAATCAATAAAGAAAAAAAAATTGTTAGAAAAATAAAATGTTTATGAGGAAAGTCCACGGTCGGTGTGATATGTTATATACCCACAGTGATATGCATAAGATGGGCTACATGTTTTTCCAAATGTAAAAAGTGAGGAGTGAGACTTTTTCCCCTTCCTTCAAGAAGTTCATAATGGAGGGAATTTGAACAGAAGCCTCATAAAAAATTAGGGAGCTTAAGATACATATACATTCTACTGCCATATGAAAGGTGACAGAATATGTTTTATGAAGAGGTTTGAGATAACCCTACACATCAGAAAACTGAATCTTAAAAAATTATGAGGATAGATTAGTTCTAAGAGAGCACCAAAGACATTTCAGGAAGAAAGAGACTCAGGGTTGAAATGACTGCTGAGGGGTGAGAAGTTCAGTGAGGCTTAAAGATGGGGCAATCCACCGCTCACGTTTTGCATAAGAAAGCACATTTTGGGCAGAATTACCTAATTATGAAATAAATCTACTGTAAAACACTACAAACTTTGTTTTTTCTTAGAGTTTGAGAAATCATGTCGAAGGTAGAATTTTGAGTGCCTCTTAATTATAAATCCTTTCCTTTTCTCAGTAAACATATAATTATTTCTCTAACAAAAGCAAAATAATTGCTAACAACTGTCAACCCAGCAGCACATTTTCACTTCTGTTCTCTGTCAGCAAAGAATGAAGACACATTTGAGAAATGACGGTTCATGTAAAATTACACAGTTTTAGATGTGCAGACTCAAATCCAGAAGCAACTCCCTTGAACTGAGAAAACAAACCATATCCTGGAACTAGTCTCTACTTCCTCATTATGCAAATTGTTTAGCATATTGTCCAAACATCAAAAGACATGCCACACAGGTATCAATGTATGTCAACATGTGAATGCTTGGGACATTTTCCCCCTCACTATAAAAACTTAACAGTAGGGAAGGATTACTGAGAAAAGGACATAGTCATTTGAAACAGTGTGTCCATCATAAAACAGGCAACTGGACATTGCGGATTAAAGACCCTTTTTAACACTCACTCGCCTGCAAGTCCTGTGCTACTGTCATATTGACAAGAAGAGGACCTTTGAAAGGAGCAAAGGGTAGTATCAGCCTGTTCCTCCACTTCGTCAGTAAGCTTAAATGCTCTGTATATTTTACATGACATGGTGTTCCTTTTTTAAAACTGCTAAGCTGAAGATTTTGTTGAACTCTTGCAACCCACAGAAGTTTTTGGTATAAAAGTGACAGCAGCCTGGCAGGAGTAGCTCAGTTGGTTGAGCATGGTCCTGTGTACCAAAAGGTTGCTGGTTCGATTCCCAGTCAGGGCACCTACCTGGATTGTGGGTTTCAACCCCAGATGGGGCGTGTATGGAAGACAACCAATCCATGTTTATCTCTGACATCGATGTTTCTCTCTCTCTCTCTCTTTCTCTCTCCCCCCCCCCAAGCATGTCCTCAGGTGAGGATTAAAAAAAAAAGATAGCAGCAGTTGCTGGAAAGTAGCCACTGAAGATAGGAATAGAAACCTATACAACACTAGTTGACCCAACACTTGAAAAAGGGTTCAGCAAATTATAAGAGACATACTTTAAAAGCAACTGCAGATATAGTTTCAAAGGCACAAAATCATGTGGAAGAGAAGTAGCTTAATCAAAACCCAGGGGCAGGAGCAGAGCAGTGAAAGGTGTACTGCCAGAGGCGCGAGGGAGAGCTGGACCAGGACATCTCACTTGGCTGTAAGGCACAGGGAAGAGAAAATGGACACTGGACCCCGCTGTACTGAATTTCATCACAGACATAGACAGATACAGCCAAATACAATCGCACTAGTCAGGGTTCTCCGGAGAAATAGAACCTGAAGGAGAAAAAGAATGAGAGATGAAAGAGGGAGAGAGGGAAGGGGATGGGGGAGGCGAAAGGGAGAGAGATTTATTTATTTATTAAATATGTTTTTTATTGATTTTTTTAGAGAGAGAGGAGGGAACAGAAAGATAGCAACATTGATGTGAGAGAGAAACATTGGCCTGCACACCCCCTACTGGGATCAAGCCTGCAATCAAGCCTGCAACTCAGGCATGTGCCCTGACCGGGAATCGAACCCGGACCTCTCACTCCATGGGACGATGCTCAATCCACTGAGCCACACCACCTGGCAAGAGAGATTTATTTTAAGGTATTGGCTCAGCAATTATGGGGGCTGGCAAGTCTGACATAGAAGGCTGACAAACAGGCTGGAAATCGTTAATGCTGTCGTCTTGAGTGTGAATTCCGCAGCACAGCAGTCTGCAAACTCAGGCAGGGCAGCCGTGCTGCAGTCTGGAGGAGAAGTCCTTCTTTGGGAAGCCTCAGTCTTTGCTCCGAAGGCCTTTCACTGACCGAATGAGGCCCACCCACATTATGGGGGGTAATCTGATTTACTCCAAGTCTCCTGATTGAAATGTTAATTGCAACTAAAAAGTTAACTTCAGGGAAACATCCAGACTGGTGTTTTACCAAACAACTGGTCACAATAGACTAGCCAAGTTGACAAATTAAATTAATCATCATAGCAATTAAAATTTTAAAAAACCTAAGACTCAGAATATTCTTCTCTGATTTATACAGTTCATACAGCCCGTTTGTCTCATATCACACCCATCATTTGATTCAGCTGTTCCCACTCGGATCTGTGAGCCTTGGAATAGCCAGTGAATTGAAGAAAGCTTCTACTGCCAACCAGGAGTCAAGGGCTGATTCCTACAATTTGATTCCTGAATTCTACCTTCTCACACTTGGATTTACCAATTCGTCATAGCCAGTCTCCTCACCTAGGTTTCTAATGCTATTGCTTTTACTATTTCTTGACCAGAGGGCAGACCAAGAGCCTGTGAACGCCAAGCTTTTGTCTGTTCTTCCCAGCTCCAGCCCCAGCACCGCCCTCTCTCAGAGTGGTGCTCAGTACATATTTGACAAAAATCTCGTGGCAGCCTGAATTCTGAATTTTTTGTGTATACTCAGCTATAATGTTATTATAGCACTATTTTTTATATTTATATTTAAAACTTGTTATAAAGATATGCAATAGCATCGATTTGAATCTTTTTTCAAAAACAATCTTCTTTGGTCTTTCAAAGGTAAACTGAAACATAAATAAAGCACCATTTTGCAATTTGGGGAAGAAGAAGTCACTTTAAAATTATACTGCATGCTTTCATTGTAAACGATTTCTTCTAAATAATGATTTGAATCATGGGACTTTTTAAAAAAGTCAGCAGAGAAAAAAGGCTGTGCTTTTTTGAGAGTAAGTCCCTTCATTTTCACTTTAAAATATCTCCAAAGCCCCAATTTTCATTATATATATATATATATAGAGAGAGAGAGAGCAGATGTATGTATATGAGATATAAGTATTTATGATATATAATACATTTGTTTTTAATGATGAACATAGATTTGTGGTTAGAGGAAGAGCTAAGAAAATATGTTTGTGTGTATATGAATCATTTTAGTTAGACTCTGACAAATTTAAATTCATAATACTGTAAAGTGACAATTTACAACATATTAGAAGGCTGCTGATAAAGTTCTCATGGCTTTTACTTTTCATGCAAAACTCTTAAATGACATGAATTCCCTATAAACACTAATATTTCTCTATTGCTTATGCAAAAATAAATCAGTATAAAACATCCATCTTTAGAGGTATATCTAATTTCCTTCTTGAATGATAGGTTTAATACAAGTAGTTAACTAATGGACAAAATTGTAAAGACTTTTCTATCACGTAGGTTTGGGGAACAATAAACAAGAAAAACAGGTACATATATATATTAGAACTTTGCCTGGCACAGAGTTAGTACTCATTAAACATTATCATTAAGCATTATTGTCATAGACTATATTAGAATTCCTTTGTTAGAATAATAACATGGTCTAGCTTAAAATTTGGAAGTAGCATTTTTATAAGGATGTAAGTGATTTCACGGAGATCATAGGAGGTATGTTGATTTAGTTTCAGAGAACCACAGAGCCGTGGAAAGTGTCAGATGGGCTCTTTCTCCAGCTGTTATTTTTGTGTGTGTCCTTGTGACTTCTTCAGCCCTTTCTCTCTGGGTACTGTCTTCTCGGCTCCCCGGACACATGAAGAATATATGGCTTATTCATAAATAAAAGTTTATATTATTTGGCGATTCTGTGTCCCAATTTCAAGGTCTCATATAAAGAACCAGATTAGTCCCATTGAGGATAAAAGCTTAGTCCTTGACTAACAGCTATTCCTCCTTATGATGTTTGTGGGGTCATTAAAGCAGGTGAGATAAATACACATAAAGTACTCAAAGGAGTATATATGTATATTTTTTATTTGTCCTGTGAAGATTAAATACTCCTAAGCCACAAAGAGTCTGTCCTTCAAAGTCTTCACTTCCTACCAAGCCAAACACAGTCATTGTCATAGGAGAAGGGTGATAGTTATACCCCTTTAAATTTAATAATGAAGACAGGTAAGGAACATTTCAGTGTAGTATAACAAGACAGTAGTGGTTTTGTCCCCATGATATTAAACCTCATTTTAAAAATTCTATGTGGCTACTTATTTCTATGATCCACTAACAAAGCCCCAAGAAATGACTTCAGATCATGGAAGTGCCTTTGTCATCAAAATTTATCTCAGAGTAGAATGGCTGATTATTCTACCTTTTTCTTCATGAAAATAAAGCACATTTCCCCTCCTGTTGTATATCATTGTTATTTTGGATTGTCAGCTCATCTTTTCTTTCTTTTATTTTTATTTTTTCCAGCTTACTCAAAGAAACGAGAGAAGGGAAGTGAATCACATTTTTGCATCTGAATTATGACTAACTATGATTGTTTCCAAGTAATTGCATCTTCATTTGGAAATTGGATTTTAAGAAAACATATAAGAAGAGACTTGACATTTCTTATAGTTTTAATAAATCATCTATTCTATAAAATTTAAAAATCTCACTTAAACACACTATAATTACACAGAAAATCAAATCAAATCAAAAAGTGAATTGTAGTAAACAACATGATTATGCATTACCTACCCACAAAAAGTGAACACCTATTCCAAAAAACTGATCATGTTTTCGTTCCTGAACTTGCCTTCACAACCGAGATGCGGGGGGATTACATACGTCATATTTGTCGGGGAAATTAGACGAGAACAAAGCAAACAGGAATGACTGACTGATTCACCATAAATTGGTGCTAATGCAAGAGCTTACAGAAAGAATAGTTTCAAATCTTTCAAACGTTGTTATGGTTATAGGCTGTAGAGAGTGAGGATTTTGATCGGGCTTATCAACATCAGCACTATTGACATTTTGAAATAGATCATTGTTATTATGGGGAACTGTCCTGCTCATTGTAGAACATCTAGCAGCATCCCTGACTACAGCTCACAGGATGTCAATAGCAAACCCTTCTATCCCCAGTTGTAACAACCAAAAAGTCTATAGACATTATCCAATTTACAGTCGGAAACAAAGTCAGTCCATTTTAGAAATACAGCTTTAGATTAATTCCTAAAATTAACCTCAAAAGTTGAGCCATGTGTATATGGAACACTTGTAAAATTCTAAAATTGATGTGTTAGGATTGGCAGAAAACAGGTAGAATGTAAAGATCTTTATTTTTTATTAAAAAAATTTTTTTTCCTTTATTGATTTTTAGAGAGAGAGGAAAGAAGAGGGGGAGAGAGATAGAAACATCGATCGGCCGCTTCCTGCCTGTCCCCCACTAGGGATTGGGCCCACAACCTGGGCATGTGCCCTGACCAGGAATCAAACCAGCGAACTCTTGGTGCATGGGTGGATGATCAACCACTGAGTCACACCAGCTGGGCAGATGTAAAGGTCTTTAAAAAACATTATTTACTTAGACAAATAATTCACAGATCTAAATCTACCATACATCTCTGACAAAGACCACAGTAAAAACAACAAAATTTATCTGAAAGTTCCCCTAGCATATATGAAAAACTGAAAAAAAAAATCTGTAAATAAACTTTGAAAACCAAGGAAAATGTTTTATCCTAGCCTATAAACCAGCTTGACAAACATTTCCAGAAAGAGAACGTGAAGGAGCTACACATTCCACATTGTCATCGGTTTAGGAAGATAAAATGACAAAATATACTCTAATTTTATCAATTAACCACAAATTGAATGATGAGTTCTGTTTGAAACCATTCATTTTCTACCTTATAAAGAGGACAGTGGTTAAACAATAATTATTCTGGTGACATGAAAACCGCGAAATGGAGCTTGTCTGTAATTACAACTGTGGACTTCAGAAATTTTAATCATTGAGAAATTATATGTCCAGTGATTTCATGTCTATGTACAGATTGGCTTGCTATTAATTTTAAACTCATTATTCGTTTTGCTGTTTTTATTCCTGGAGAAGTCCAATTCTGACGTGACATGGTGAAGAATACACTCCCTTTAATGCAATGTTTTAGAGGTTTTTTCATTCCCAACAATCACAATAACCAATGCAATTCAACAGAGATTGGAGTCGCTATTAACTTCAGATATTTGTCAAGTGATCATTTTTCTTCCAGAAGAAGTGTTTATTTATAAAGAAGGTAGAACCCTTGCTTATGTGTTCATGAACTAACAAAAAAATAAGTGGTTTGAGTGGTTTAACACTACAGAGCAAAGGATCCAGAAAACAAAATGTAACTGCTTGTTTTATATATGATATTCACTAATGAAGAAATTATTTTGAACAGAACTAATACAAATATAATGTGTTTCTTTAACTATACAAATTCTTAAAAAGGCTGGGGAAAACACAGCAAAATTCTTTCCAAGTAGCCTGTATCTCATCACTGATTTCTTATATGTAAGCCACCTGTCACAGCGAGACTCTAGGTATGCGCTTTTCTGGTTCGGCCTTTAACGCTATAGAGGTCTTCTGCTGAAACTAGTGACATGATTCAAATTGGTCAAGCCTGAAGGCTTAGAGTCTAATATGTGCTATGTATGTGCTGTTAACTCGTAATTAATCACAGGAGACTATAGCACTGGGCATGGTTGCTCATCTTACAGCAAAAGTGTCAGAGCCAATTATTTGTGACTAGGAGGAACTATTTTATTTCAATTCTCTTTCCAACAGAAATTCAGGATCTCTAAGCTTCTCCTGTTGGTCCAACAGTACAAAGATGAACACCTTATATCTTAGTTAATTCAGACCATAAAAAGATACATGTATAGATGCAGCAACAGTCTGCAGGGGGCAGTCTGAAGAGCACAGCTTGGACATTTTATCATGGGCAGTAACTGTGTTAAAAAAAAGAAATAATTAAAATTATCAAAACAAAACTTACATTTAAAAGATGAAAGAGGAACAATTGCAAGAAAAGAGATTTCTTTGCAATCACTTTTTTTTTAAATGTTTTTCTTTATTGATTTTAGAGCGAGAGGAAGGGAGAAGGAAAGAGAGATAGAAACATCAATGAGAGAGAACATCGATTGGCCGCCTCCAGCATGCCCCCCACTGGGGATTTGGCCCACAACCTAGGCATGTGCCCTGACCGGGAATTGAGCCGGCGACCTCTTGGTGCATGGGTCGATGCTCAACCACTGAGCCACACCGGCCGGACTGCAATCACTTTTTAAAATACATTTTATAACACTAAGGAGGGAATGGGGCTGAAAGAAAAATAAAGAGGTAATTTTTTTTAACTAACTATTCCATATTAAATTATGTGGCTCACTAAAGGGCATGGAGTCAATAAATTATTCAGAGCCACATGAGAAAATGAAGACCAACCAGCTTAGAGACAGATCCTTAATAAACACACCTGTACACACACACACACACACACACACACACACATATATATATATACCACACATACATATACACATATACATGGATACATATATAAATTCTTAAATTAAACTGGTCAGTTGTATATTCTCACTGTTAATGAGGATTTAATAGAATTTAATAAATCCATTTAATTTTTTTAAATGTCTGCAAAAGTTACTAAATGGAGTCAATTGCAGCAAAGATTGTGGCCCCCAGAATAAAAAAATTCAAGTGTTATCCCACAGAATCCTGCTGTAACAAAACTGAATCTTTTCTGTTGTCTTCGTTACAGCAGTGCTTTTCCCATCGTTTCCCCACCAGCATGGCCATCACCTGGGAGACAGACATGCAAATACCAGGATCCTCTTCAGCCTATTGAATCAGAAAACTCTGTGGGCGGGGCCCAGCGATGCGGAGGTTTTACAAGCGCTCCAAGAGATTCTGAGAGACCCTGCCATTGAGAACCACTGTCTTGTATAACGATTTGGAGCCCTTCAATCCCAAAAATGATTATAAGGAAGCCCGATGCAAAACATGCACTTTCATAATGGTAATGACCTTCCATAATATCCTGGTTCATGGCACCTTAGCATATTTAGATAAAGAGCTTCTCCCCAATACCAGCGGTGGTTAAGTTTTTTCTGCAGGGAGGTGGTGTTGGGGAGAATCTTCATAAAGTACCCCAAAGGTAATACTGTGAATACTCATGACACAAATTGGCATCACTCTCACTGAGCAGGTGGCTGGGAAGAAACTTTGACAGAAAGAAAGAATTTTCCACCCATGAGAAGAATAAGCATTTAACTGCCACTCTATCGGGATCAAGGCAAGGTTAAGTGTTGACGCATTTGAGGACAAGGTGGGCAGCTGGAGTGTACGCCAAGCCAGCAGTTTCAAGCAGTGGTTACTCCTCACACACGTAACCTGGATGACATCCCAGGCTCAGATCACCTAGTGTTTGGGCTCTTCGTTCCTAATTTCATGATCCCCTGAATAGCTATGAGTGTCCATCACATACATTTATCGCAAAAACCTTTTATGTTTAAGTCAGAAAGTACCAGGACGCTCCATCATTAATCAGGACATTTTAATGCATTGAATCATTAAGAACAATAGCTGCAATAAAATATATATTTTCCATCTTGCATTGCTAGATGTATTCAGTCTTCATATAACACATTTGACTATTCACTCTTTGCCCTGGAAAAGTAATTCTCATTTTAAAATGCACAAAATTACTTTTTTTTTTTTTTGCATGAAGAAAAGAAAAAGAAATCGTTTTGTATCAAAAGAGAATGACTGTTCATATTATGTGTAAACATGAAGAAAAACATGTATTGTTATTAAATATAGTCATATGAAGGATAGATTGAGGAGGAAAGAGAATGGAAATAGATAGCACGTCAGTTATTACAACATGCCCCAGGTCTTCTTCCTCAGCCACTTGCCATACAAGGACCGTGTGCCCACACTGTGGACCCGCAGAACCAAAGCATTCTGGATTGCAAGGGGAACATTATCCCAGAGACTCCCTTGGACAAACCCTGCCATTTGTATGAGTGAAAACTAAATCTTTATTGTATTAAGTCACTGTGATTAGGACTCACCGGCTACTACTATGTGACAGTCTAGCCCATCATAACGAGGAAAGTGCAGACATTGAAGAAAAACATTTAAAAGCTATAAAACTGCAGGAAAGAAAGCCACTCAGTAATGTAATATATATGAATAAAAATGGTATTATTCTTTACACAATATTTTGTAATCTGCTTCTTTAGCTAACATTGCCTCACGATCATTTTCCAAGTCATTGAATGTTCCTCAACATAATGCTTAATGACTGCAGGGTATTATACAGTAACAGTCTACAAAAATGTATTCTTAGACAATTAGGTTGTTTAGAAATTTCTTCTACTGAAAACTATATTGCAGTCTACAATGTTATAACTCTAACTCAAAGATATCCACAATTACTTCTATAAAATAAATACTCAGAAATAAAATTTCTGACGTGAATGCTCTAAAATGCTAATATCTTAGCCAAATTATACACAATAAATATACTAATTTATACCACCACTATCAGCAACTTTTTTCACTATTTTGAAATCACTATTTTAAAATGATTTAAAGATATTATAATTATATAATAAAATTGGGCACTTCATTTCTTCCATATACAAATATTTTAACTTTATATCTTATACATATTTTGAAATTTGAGTAAACTTGTCAACAACTTGTCAGATGTTGGGAATCAGATCTAATACAATTCAACAGATATATATTAAATACTGATCACGTGTTCAGTCATCTCTAAAGCACTGGGTTTGCCAGCATTAAATGTTGCATAAAAATTTCAAATAAAAATCTTTAATTAAACTTTCGTATATAGATATGTTTTAAATTGTGTTGCTAAATTCTGGGTCATTTACAATTTCGATTTCCTGTTGAGAAATTGTATGTCAAAATCTCTAGCCAAACAATCATATGTATAATTCCTGTAAAATTATTTGGAAATTTATTTTTTTCTGGAGTCTAAGTTACATGCCTGGCAATATATTTAGTTTTATTTTTATCTTCATGTATTAGGTGCCAAGTATTGCCAACCTCATTTGAGAAACATTCTTTATATAACCATTATTCTTCCAATTCCACTACTGAGGGGAAAATTCTGGTTGTCTCAGGTGGAATCAAGTTTCTAACTCTCATGGTGTCTAATGTGGCTACAACCTGGGTTATATTGTATGAAAGCAACTCTTTCTAATGCAATTCTCCCAAAATTGAAGGATTGCCTTAAAAAAGAAAAAAAAAAAAATGTGTGCAAAGGAGAGTGGGAGGGGGCATCCTTGGGCAGAAATCACATCACCATGACTATTTAATTTTCATCCCTCTAATTCGATTAAATAGCTCCATATATGTGCCTTATAACTATAAACATCACATTTTGTGATCACTATGCCACTTAACTTATTGTATGTCTTTCTAACAGATAATACTTGAGGTCATCAACTGTGGATGTTTTATTTACCAATGTATCTCTGAAGCCAAGCACAGTATCTGATACATAGTAAGTACTTAATGAATGTATGTCAAATGAATGAATAAATAATGAGTGGACATTGTTTTAGTAAAGGATACGTTTAATATGCATTTTAACATTTTCTCGTTAGGATCATTTGACAGCAAATGGAAGTCACATAATTCAAACAGATTAAACATATATTTAATGAGCACTCACTCTGGATGGAATTGAGGCTCTACACTTTAAGGACATAGAAATAAGTAGACATTGTCCCTGATCCTAAGGAGATCACAGTCTAGCAGGAGGGAGAACCCTTTAGACAGACACATAGCACGTGGAGATGCGGCAGCTGAAGAATGTTGTGCCAGATGAAGAGGGGGTGCGACAGAAGGAAACTGAACTCGAGAAAGGTTTATGCCATGATCTAGTCCATTCAACCACGTAGAAAGCATGGGCTGTAATTGCATGTTTCTTTGAGAAGACTTTAACAGATCAAGTTAGGTCCTTTTCGGTGGAGCTGCACAGGAAACTGATATGCCAAACAATAGCACGACATGTATCTACATATTCTTTTTCCCATGTCCCGAATATACGCTTCTTTTTTGAGGTATTATATTTCAAACCTTAAAATTACCTCATCAAGTTATTTCACATTCTTCTTTTCGTTAGGTTATGTTTTTTACTAAGTTATTTACAATATTATATTATTTAAATAATATGTTTACAATATATTTCTGCCTACACCGGAACTACTATACTGCGTATAATGTGACTCTTTGAGACTAAATTTGTATGCAGAGAACAGGATTCCCTTATGCTCAATGCTAACTGACCCATCAGAATTGAAATGAGTTTGTCCTCATCAGCAACACTATAACTAACTCCAAGCAGTTAGTAACTATTACGGATGCCACTGCCAGAGTTGAGTTAATCAAGCAAGGTGTTTTATTAATTGTCCTCTATTATTATCACGTGAAAGGTGTGTGTGTGTTGGGGGGCTTATAATATTAATGCAATCAACAATCAGGGGAGGAGAAATACAGTGGTTTCATAAGATTCTAAAGGTCTCTAATTCTGAGATGTATTCAGTAAATGGGTCTCCATATGTTTCTGTAATAGTGTATAAGATTATCAGTTTCTCTATACATTACAGAAGGCAGGAGAAAGAGGTTTTGAATCTTGATATAAGATGTGAGATGTAATTAATATTGGTTCATCTCTAGTTAACAGGAGTAACATCTCCTCCTTTTTGTCCTTAATAATTCCCTCCTTAATAAATCCTGGTCAAAATAAATTCTTTTAACAGTTTCTGTATTAATTTATAAAAATATCTCAATTATACTCATCATCATCATCACCACCATAACAAAAAGATTTATTTCCTACTTCAACATTTATTTATTAAAACTGACCCTATTTTGTGGTGAGTAAAAAGGAAATTCTGAAGCCTGACCCCTGGATTCAGAACCTGCCTCTATCACTCGTTAACTGTTACTTTAGGGAAATCTTTTATATGTATCTCTGTACATCCATTTTCTACTATAAAATAATACCTATATCAGAGTTATTGTGAGAATTAAATACGTTAATAGACAGTAGACTACTGGAGTCTGGTACATCACACTTACAAAGGCTTTGCTTTTCTGAGCATGCATGTCAAATATCTATCATTGTTCGACATAACACTGAAGATTCATAGTAATAAGACCCCAAAGGACAAATGATCGTACAGTAGAGAAAAAATTAAGGAGTAGACAAAATTCTAAAATATCCCAGAGGTCTCCTTCCCTACCCTGTCCCTGTAAATGTGGAATTTGAGGTCAGAATATTAATCTACTGCTTGAAAAGATTCATGCTTTCTGGAAAATGTTAAAATATTAATTTCAGAAACACTGTGATAAGGGTGTTGATAATTTTTTAAACATATGAATCAATATTCTCTAGTCTGACCAGAGAGATAGGAATCAATACATATTAGTTTAATGTCAAAGCTAGACATGAAGTTTTAAAAATAGGAAATTGCTTTTTCTGAGTGGAAAATAAAACGATTTTTTCTTAAAGTGAAAGATCCTTTCAGAGCCCAAGTCATCCCCTGGTGGTTCTCTTAGGTTGTACCACATTTTTTGAGCCATTGGGTTGTTAATTAATAGTGCTTTGCTTTTGGCCAATTACAATGTCCGTTTATTAAGATTTTTCACTCTTCCTTTGAAGCAGCACTTCCTTTTTCACAGGTTGTCCCTAGCTGGAAACATACATACGCATTCCTGCTTGCTGAATGTGCGACATGGTGTGTGAAGTGATAAATTAACAGGCTGTGTAAGCCACATTTACCTGTAAGATAACTGGCATCACAAGCAATCTCACACTTTAGCTTACCGTTATAACAGGGTACAGAATGCAGCTGCACACTAATTATGATTGATACTTAAAAAAAGTTCTACTTGGAGCTGCCAGTGGCAGGGCCAGATACCGTTCTCTAAGGATTAGCAAGATCTGCGAGAAGGGACTTTACAGTCACCTGTTGCTAATTCAGTGCCCACCTTTCCTGTTTACAGAAAGAAGTAAGCAGGGGAAAGGAAGTTCAGTAGTAAAACTTCTCTGGGGGAAAAAAAAATTCAGTGATTCTCCACTTTGAAGACAAAAGACAGGATGAAAATGGGGACCAAGGTTATGTTTTAGTGGTTCTAGAAGTCTAAATCACTTTCATTCAGGTGCAACTTTTCTCCACCTGCCTCCCTCAGTTTTGCCTTTTTATATGCCCTTTGCTGTCTAAGAATCTACTTGTATTCATGGAGTTTTTCTATCTAGCATTCTCTTAGCTGTCTAACGTTAGAAATCGAATTGTATATAACGTTTCCTGCTTATTGCTGTAGATGGGAATCATATTACTAGTGAATTTTCCATCAAGATTTAAAAAAAATTATCAGACTGCAAAGCAGAAGAATTAAAGTCACCTTCAAACTTAAATCTTCTTTGATTTAGTATAATAAATTGCTGTAAAGGGTCAGATTTGATTGGATATATATATCCAACTCAATTTTTCTGGTTTAAAGAACATGAAAAATTAGAGTAGTAAGTACAATCTAGCATCAGAAAAAGTCTTGAAGATTTCTCAGTTCAAAGCTGTATTTCTGTCTCTTCTTCTCATTTCCTATGTAACCTTCATTAAATAATTTAGCTTGTAGCTCAAACAATTATTGGCTAAGGAAGAAATGTGTCTACAGAGGAAATATATACTGTTCAAGTGTGTTTCAAATATCAAAGAAAATATACCATCTGTAATTTTATATGTTATTTTAAATATTTAAAATTGTAAGTCAATCTTTTTTTCATAAAATATTGGTTTTTTGTTTTTTTTGGAGTTGCAGTGAGAGAATCTTCAAGTAGAAGAAGAAAATTAGAACTTGTACAAAATTATTTTTATCCTTTTCTAGTCAGATGGGAAAGAAATAATGTCATTTACAATGAGAAAGAGGGACGAGTGGATTGGGCTACTATACTCCCAAAGGTTTCTGAAAAAAAAGGAGTAACTAATCTTGGTTTAGGGGAAAGACTGTTGTACAAAATAACAGATTCTATTAAAAATGATCTATTGCACAGATACTTCACTTCTTATGAAAAAAATATATTTGTATTCATATGAAATGTATTTACTTGAAGTCTTCATTATATGTTGATCCTTTGACCCCATTTCAAAAAGGGAATTTAGAAAGATATTCTTTACACAATAGCCTAATAAATAAAATTGATATATCCATGTTAAAATATTGAAGATGAAATATTTAGAGCAGAAAAATACAATATTCAACTCAGGGATTTACATAATATTGGGCAAAGATGCCAGATTTAGAAAGCCAACATCACCTTTCACAATGGAGAGCAAGATTCCTTTGTAAAGAACCATTTATTAAAACCAAAGCACTATTTCAATAAAGCTTTAAGATCTTCTGCATAGGCTGCCCCTTGGGCAACACTGAAATAATAGTGAATTGCTATTCTAATCCTCAATGGAACATTTTAATAAGTGTGATGAATGACTCACAGAGAGCTTCAGATTTCAACGTCCGCAGAATTAGAATCAATGGGTGATAGATGGGGAGGATTTTGTGGTAAACACTTCGCAATGTCAGGACAATACCAGCTTATGGAAAACTCAGAGGAGAAATTTATGTCCATTTGTCAACTTGTTGCCTGAGGGTAAAAATGCAGACAGAAAAATAGTCTTCCTTTAACAGGTAATATACTTCCTTATATTCTGTAATCCTTCCAAATGATACAAAATAAAGAAATTAAAAGATGTAATAAACATAAATCACTTGGCACTTACAGACATACATGGCCTTAGTAATACATTGAATTGTAAAGATACATTATGATCCACTGGTCTGAAATTCTTGGCTTTTTTCCTTTGTGTCCAAGCTTCAGGAAGATATAAATATATATGTGATGCTTCCATTTTTAATGTACTAAATAATGCAAATTACATATATACAGACAAAATTTTCTCTGCTCATTTTAATTTAAAACAGACTCAGAGAGTAAAGATACAGTAACTTTTTAAAAAATGTATGACACCATACAGAATAGTGTATCATTGTACTCTAATGTTCAAATAAAAGAGAAGCTGGCTTTATATACATGATTATTATCAATGGTTTTCTTGCATATCATTTTAAATATTACCAAGACAACAAGCATCTGATTTATGCTTCAAGTTTTCTGAGCTAACACTTCCCGCATTCTTTTCCAATATGTAGTCTATATTGCAGAAGTAAGTGCTCATATATACAAAGTACTGTTGTCATCCATATATTAGACCTGAATGAAACTTAATGAGAAGAAATCGTAAGAGCTGAAGCAAAAGTAGAACCAATAGAACAAAATATTTTTTTAAAGTTTTCTCAAATTTTGTTACTCATAAAACAGAGCGCTATAAATTTCAAAGACATTATGAGAAGAGACATTTTATATTTATAAACAACAGTCATAAAAATTATCAGAATAAAGTAACATCACAATATTTAAAAAAAAAACTCTTTATTGTTTTAGAGAGAGAGGAAGGGAGAGGGCGAGAGAGATAGAAACATCCATGAGAGAGAACATCCAATTGGCCACCTCCTGCATGCCCTCCACTGAGGATTTGGCCCACAACCTGGGCATGTGACCAGGAATCAGACCAGCGACCTCTTGGTGCATGGGTCACTCAACCACTGAGACGCACCAGCTGGGCTAACATTGGAATATTTTTAAATAGATCTGTAGTTTTCATGATTGATTTTTGGTTGTTGATTCACTAAGGCAATGCTTTTCACACTTTAACAGGCATAAGATCACCTGGGGATCTCAGTCAACCAAACTCCAGGCTGCACTGGGTCTGCCAGGCGGGCCTCAGGCGCTGAGTTTCTCACAAGCTTCTCGGGGACACTGTGACACATCCAGGACTCATCGTGCACATAATGGATAGGAAAGCTTTTGAGGAGTGGAAAGCAGCTGCTCTATGATGGTCACAATTACATGAGTAAAGTATAAACTAAATGCTTAATCTCTTTTGGTTTCATTAGTGACAAAAGGTGGCAGAAAGCAGACGTCTGAGTCACGAGTGTTGACGATGCAATTAGAGATGTGAGTTTGATTCCCAGCTTTGCTATCAACCAGCTATGGAGTGGATGCCTATGATTCCTCACCTGCATCTAGAATACTATCAACAGTTACTTCATTAGGTGTTTGTGATGATTCAATGAGGCAAAATCTATAAAACACTTAGACTAGTTCTTGGAATGTTGTAAATTCTTAATAAATGTTATTTGTATCAAGAGGCAGAAGTTATCAACCTGGAGCTAGAAAACTTGGGTTTTCATTTCAGCTCTGCCATTTAAGAATCAGGGCACTCTTAACCCTTTACAATTATTGCAACTTCCTGATCTCAGGATGAGATGAGAATGACTGTGCATTTCAAAGGGCTGTTAAGATTATTAGCTAACACATATGAAAATACTTTATAAACCCTAAAATTATGCAACTTGAAAGTATACTTTTTACGTTTAGAGTACTAAAGTTTTTGAAGAAACTGTTTTAAATTCACCAAATATTGGTAGAGATTCAGCAGCATATAAGAAACTTTTTTGATACATCTTTTTATCTGGCCCCTGTCAGAATTTCCCAACAAAAATTTGGCAAAATGTATACAAATGAGAAACTACTGAGTTATACACATATTTTATTACTCATTAGAAATGGAAATAAAGGCAGGAACACACACAAAAATTTTTCATACTCTTGAATAATGATGCATCAATGCTACTAGTACTCTTCTCTTTATGTGCTTATGAAAACATCGTATTTTTATTTGGGGAAAAGTAAAGGACTAAATTGTGTCACACTGGAGCCTGACAAAGGAGACCCTCAATAAATAGCTGTTGAAGAATGAACTCAAAATTAAAAGTTAATTCCTGATTCAATTGTCCTTGTGATGTATGCTTTCAAGTATACTTGGTTCTTTATTCCTTGGATTCAATATAAAAATGGGACTAGCAGTGTAGAGCTCGCTACTTGGAGACATTACAGTGAACTATGAGAAACAAACAAAATGATGACAGGTAAGGGTTTTGAACTGCTTTCTAAAGAAAAGTTCCACAGAAACACAAAACTCTCAAGGCATAAAAGTGCTTTTGAAAGTGGAGAAAACTGCTGAGAGAGAGAGTGAATGATGAGGGAAGGAAGACGCGCAAGGAGCAAGGAGATCGGGAGGCACAGCCTCTCTCCTTTCACAGAACCCGGCAAGGACCCTGCTAATCTCTTCTGGACACAGGGAAGGCTCTTGCATTGCATCTTCATGAGTAACTTCAAAAAGGGGATTACCATCAAATGAATTAAACACAAACAGGCAGGAGTTATGGACACCGGCATGAGATTAAAACTGTAGAGATTAGAGAGGCAGCATAGAAAACACTCAAGACCAACTCAGAAGACTAAAAGTGGCCCAAAGACACACCACAGTGGCAAACTTAAAATCAATAATCTGTGATTCCAAAATCAATAGTGTAATTTTATTATTATTTTTTCTTTACATTTTTTTATCACCATTTATCCCACGTATACCCTCTTTCACCTCTACCCACCCCCACCCCCCAGCATTCACCACAATGTTGTCCATGTCCATGAGTTCTTTCTCTTTCCTTTTTCTTTTTGACTGAATTCCTCCACACCCCAGTTCCCTCCGCCCACCTCCTCTCCAAACTGTCAGCCTGCTCTCTATCTATAAGTCTGTCTCTATGTGCTTGATAGTTCAGTTTGTTCATTAAATTCCACATATGAGTGAAATCATATGGTACTTGTCTTTCTTTGATTGGCTTATTCCACTTAGTATAATGCTCTCCAGGCCCATCCATGCTGTCACAAAAGTAACATTTTCTTCTTTTTTATGCCAAGTAGTATTCCACTGTGTAGATGTACCACAGCTATTTTATCCACTCATGTACTGATGGACACTTGGGCTGTTTCCAAATTTTCCAAATCTTGGCTATTGTAAATAACACTGCAATGAACATAGAGGTGTATGTATTCTTTTGAATTCATGTTTCAGGTTTCTTCAGATATAGTCCCAGAAGTGGAATCTCTGGGTCATAAAGCAGTTCCATTTTTAAGTTTTTGAGGGAACTCCATACTGCTTTCCACAGTGGCTGCACCAGTCTGCATTCTCACCAACAGTGCAGAAGAGTTTCACTTTCTCCACGTCCTCGCCAGCACTTGTCTGTCGATTTATTGATGATAGCCATCCTGACGGGTGTGAGGTGATATATCAGTGTGGTTTTAATTTGCATTTCTCTGATGATAGTGATATTGAGCATCTTCCATATGTCTATTGGCCATCTGTATGTCCTCTTTGAAGAAGTGACTTATGCAGATAATACAAAACTTATATGGAGAACCCTAAAGATTCCACCAAAAAATGACTAGAACTGATAAATGAATTCAGTAAAGTAGCAGGATACAAAATAAATATCTAGAAATCACTTGTATTTTTATACACCAACAATGAATTATCAGAAAGGAAAAGTAAGAAAACAATCCCATTCATAATTGCTTGAAAAACAACAAAATAGGTATAAATTTAATCAAGGATGTAAAATACCTGTACTGCAAAAATTATAAGACACTGAAGAGAAAAATCGAAGAAGATACAAATAAGTGGAAGCAAATACTGTGTTCATGCATAGAAAAAATTAACATCATTATAATGTCCATACTACTCAAAGCAATCTTCAGATTCAATAAAATTCCTATCAAGATACCAATGACATATTTCACATATGAAACACTGTTCTCAGGACTCTAGGTAGGAAAAAATTGGGAAAGAATAACAGAACATGAAATAATCAATGAAATGAAAAAGGAGAGTTGACATATGGGAACAAAACAGGAAAAAAATCATTAAATTTTTATTTCAATTATTTTAAATAAGAAAAGTAACAACTTTAAGAGTCATTCTCAACTGACAATATCAGATCTCTTGTGTCATTAATAAAAACTTGATTTTGTTTCTGTCAACGTGTAAAATCCTGAATTTACAAATCATCATCTAATATATAGATTTTGTGCTTATGTGCAAAAAGTTTGATCGTTTTCTAATAGACAGGAGTACCTCTGTCACTTGAACTCTCCTCACACCATTAGTGGCATTAACTGGAATTAGATCTCTGGAAAAACGTGTCATGTGCCTGAAGGTACAGAAAGTGGGCAGATTAAAGAGAGTGCCCCCAGATCTAAAGTAAGAAATTCTGCTTTTTGCTATAGACTTGATCTTTGCAAAATGATTAGGAGGGAGGAAAACACATTTTATTTTTTGGAAAAAAAAATTGGAAAAATAGTAACTTGACATCCTAACATTTTTGAAGAAATCAAAAAGATCTCATCTCCAGAGCAGTGCAATGCGAGGGCCTGGGCTTCTTACTTCACCTTCGTTAATCCAACCCTTGACCATTCCTTAATTTCTTAATTTAGGTCCCTGTGAAAACAAAACGTTCAATACATCTTAAGTGAGTGGAGCAATTTATTCTGTTAATTGTATTTTGTTTTTTAATTTCACAAATAAAGGTTATAGTGTTTATGAAAAAACTAATTTATTTTGCCACTGGTGAGTGAAGCTTTGTGAAAACTCAGATTATAATTATAATTACACACTCATTCTATATTCCACATCTTGTTGCTGGGATTTTCTTTCTGTAAAATCAGTCATGTCCCTCCATATAAAGTTCTTTTTTTGTAGTTTCCCGTCATTCTACTTCATATTATTTCTCTCTTGCTGCTGTCATGCACTGGCTGCTTTCTCCTTCTCCCATCTCCTCTCTGATAAAATCTCCTTAACTCAGTTAATAATTTTCCCATGTTTTCCTTTTCATGGAAAAAAGTTCAGATCTCCAGAATAAAGAGGATACAATTTCTGGCTAAATATAAATAAGAAATAAATAAAATAGTATTCTTGTTGAGGTGACAATGATTAAGTATAAAGAGATGATTTATAACCATCATTTTTTAAATAACTTTTTAAAAAAATACATTTTTATTGACTTCAGAGAGAGGAACGGAGAGGGAGAGAAAGATAGAAACATCGATGAGAGAGAATCACCTATCAGCTGCCTCCTGCACGCCCCCTACTGGGGATCCAGCCTGCAACCCAGGCGTGTGCCCCGACAGGGAATTGAACCAGTGACCTCTTGGTGCCTGAGTCGATGCTCAACCACTGAGCCACACCCAGCCAGGTAACATCATCAATTTTTCGATAAACAAAAATTTGCTTTATTTTTTTCTGAGCACATTAATATAACATAGATTTTGAGAATCGTAAGATTTATAAAATAATGTTTTGTGAAAGCCTGTTATGAGAATGTGCAACCTGGTCTTGGACTAGTCACTTCTCATCCTCATCAGATCCGTTTTACCAGAATAAGCATGATAAAAAAGAAAGAAAGAAAGAAAAACTGAGTGTTTAGGTGTAATTGACAGCTTTTAATTTCCAAATATTTGCTACTTGCTAATAAATGTATCAAATAAGTGCATAATAATATTAGAAAGTGACTAAAAAAGGAAAGTAGTAATACTAATAATTTACTTAAATAAAAGGGTAAGGATGCCCAGGATATTAGTAAGAAATTGACCATTCACTTGAGTTACATAGAATATTAATTTATAGTTTCTTTCTGAAGTTTGATTTTTTTATACTGGTTAGTTTTTTATTTATTCATGAGTTTGAACAAATATTTTAAATACTGCTATTACTATGTTTTCATTCTTTTATATTTTTAAAAATTAGTAAATATCTTATTTAAAATCACATATATTTCTGACCTGTTACTATATACATTTTTTATACTATAGAGACAAAATACATGATGATCTTTTTTTTTTTTAAAGTTTTTTATTTATTTTATTTTATTTTTTTATCCTCACCCAAGGACATTTTTTCATTTTTTGTTCAGATAGAGTGGGAGGGAGAGAGAGGAAGAGAGAGAGAGAGAAACATCAACGTGAAAGGGACACATCGAGTGGCTGCCACCCGCACGACCAACCAGGGGACAAACTGCAACCAAGGTACGTGCCCTTAGCGGGAACCGAACCCGGGTCTCTCTGGACCGCAGGCCAACGCTCTAACCGCTGAGCCAAACTGGCCAGGGCCATGATGATCTTAAGTACTAGATAATGCTTATGTAAAAAATAACACTTTTATGAACTTTACCTTCAGGAACTGTACTCCACCAGGTTTACAGCATAATTATTCCAGGAAAATCTTCTGTTTCAGGCAGAAAAAGATGAAAGTAGCCATTTTGAAATAAGCCCAATGCATTTTTTTCTCCTTCACAAAAGCCTGATTCAAATTATTTTATCAGAGTCTAACTGAGATGGGGAACTGATATACCCACTCTAGTCCTGTCCAGCCTTTCTCACCTAAAAGGAAAGCAATGCTAAGAAACACTAATGAAGGTTATAGCTCAGGGTACAGGCCTACTAAATAACTGAGACCAAATCAGAGAATTATAGGATGCTTTCTTTCCCTACACTTTACCAACAAAAATTATTTATTTAGAAAATTCCAAAGAATCAACTAAACCAACTTAAGCTAATAAGCAATTATATTTATTTATTTATTTTTTATCCTCACCCGAGGACATTTTTTCATTTTTTGTTCAGATAGAGTGGGAGGGAGAGAGAGAGAGAGAGAGAGAGAGAAACATCGACGTGAAAGGGACACATCGAGTGGCTGCCACCCGCACGACCAACCAGGGCCGGGGACAAACTACAACCGAGGTACATGCCCTTAGTGAGAACCGAACCCAGGTCTCTCTGGACCGCAGGCCGACACTCTAACCACTGAGCCAAACCGGCCAGGGCCTAATAAACAATTATAGCAAGGCTGCAAGATACAAGGGTAATATACAAAAGTCAGTTTTTTTGAATATAACAACAGTGAACAATTAGAATTTGAAATTTTAAAAAGAAACATCATTTATAGTTAGTAATTAATCAATTATTTCTTATATTTCTATTATTAATTTCTAATTTAATTTTGTTACAGTTAAAGAGTTACTTTGTATAATTTCAATTACTTGTAATTTAGTAAACTTGATTTAAGCTTAGCATATAATGTATTCTGAAGAATGTTCCATATCCACTTGAAAAAAAAAACAAAATCTGCCCGGCCGGTGTGGCTCAGTGGTTGAGCGTCAGTCAACCCATGCACCAAGAGGTCACCAGTTGGATTCCTGGTCAGGGCACATGCCCATGTTGTGGGCCCAATCCTCAGTGGGGGCATGCAGGAGGCGGCCAATCGATGTTCTCTCTCATCGATGTTTCTATCTCTCCCTCTCCCTTCCTCTCTCTCTCTAAAATCAGTAAAGAAAAAAAGAAAAAAATATATTTAAAAAAAAAAGAATACAAAATCTGCAATCATTATGTCAGTTTAATGGTATTTATTGATAGTATTCAAGTCTCCTATATTCTCACTGAGTTTCTATCTAGTTGTTCTTTGAATTATTGAGAGTGGAACATTGAAATTTCCAGCCATTCTTGTTACTTCGTGTATGTGTGGTTCTGTTATTAGATGGATATATATTTATACCTGTTATATCTTACTGACTTATTAACTCTTTTATTATTAAATATACTTCTCTAAGAATATTTATTTTCTCAGTCTTGTCTTCTGACATTAATATAGCTAGCTACTTTAGCTCTCATCTTTCCTGTTTGCAGAGTATATCTTTTTCCTTCTTTTCACTTTCAATCTAGGAATTTCTTTTAATCTAAGTTTTGTCTCTTATAAACACTATATAATTTGGATTGTAATTTGTTATCCTGTCTGACAATATGTACCTGATTTATTGGCTTGTTTAGAAATTCACACTTATTATCATTAATCAACAGTTGGATTTACATTTTCTCTTTTAGTCTTTGTTCTCTGTATGTTTTCTATTTGTGTGTATGTGTTTAGACCTCCTTGACTGCATGCTTTTATACTAAATATTTTTTTAATGTTCAACTTTAGTTCATTTATTTTCATTTGAATTTTTATTACTTATTTTTTCATGATTGATCTCAGGATTACAATATACATATTAATTTGTTAAATCTACTTCATATAATGTCAACTGGATTGAAGTATAATATAAAAACTTTGCTCCAATAGAGGTCTGATCTTGCCTTTGTATATAGCATTTACATTGTAAATATAATATCTCTATATAATACAAACCCAATAATTCAATGTTACAATTATTACCTTATGATATTTGTCTTTTAAAGACATTTGAGAAAATATAGATTTGTAATTTCATTTATATTAACTGACCTCCTTATTATATATGGTACTCTTTATTTATTCCATGAATTGAGCATTATCTCATGTAATATCTTTTTAGCCTGAAGAATTTCTTGTATAATTTTTGGTAAAATAAATCTCCTAAATAGCATTTTTCAGTCTTTGTTTTTCTGTGAATATTTGAATTTCATTTTCATTTTTGAAGGATACTTTGCTGAATATCCATGTCTGGATTAACAAATATTTTGTTTGTTTTCTGGCTTTTCTTTCATTCTGTTGAATACATCATCCCACTATCTTCTCGTTTTCATGGTTTCAGACGAAGTCAGCCATTAATCATTCTCAGTCATCCCTGTACATGGTAAGTTATTTTCCTTTCCTTTATGCAAAATTCTTTGTCTTTCAACACTATTATTTCTTTAGAAATGGATTTATTTACAAGTCTTCTATTTGAAGTGTATACTAACATGTTTTACCAAGTTCCTCATCGTTATTTCTTCACAGTTTTTTCAGCTTTTTTCTATCTTCTCTTTCTCTGGGATTCCCTTTCCATGTTTGTCAGTGTGTTTGATCTCCTACAGTTCTTTAGGGCTTGGCTAATTGTTCTTCAATTTCTCTTTTCTGTTCCTCTCATTGAATAATTTCTACTGATTTATTTTCAAATTCATTGATTCTATCTTCCACAGTCTCAAATTTTGCTAAGCCTCTTAGTTTCTATTTTCACCTATTATAATTTTGAAGCATAGAATTTCCTTTGGATCTTTTAAAAGCATTCCTATAACTTTACTGGTAATCTCTCTCTGTTGAATCATCATTGTTATAATTTTCTTTAGATCTTAAACATTGTTTACTTTTGTTTGTTTTTTAAAGCTCTTTTTTTTAAAATAAAGCTGCTTTGAAGTCTTTGTTTACTAAATCCTGTATCCAAGATATTTATTATTTTTCTCCCAGCTTATGATTTATACTTTTCTCTAAATTACAAATCTTGTAATGTTTTGTTGAAAGACATTTCAGCAATCTTTAGATTTTCATTCTTTCTTTCTAAAAATTGTTATGTTTTTTTCTTGTTTTCTTTTTTTCGTTGTTGTTAATCCTCACCTGAGGATATTTTTCCATTATATTTATAATTGAATGGAAGGGAGGGAGGGAGAGAGGGGGAAGGAAACATCCATGTCTATGTAAGAGAGACACATCAATTGGTTGCCTCCTGCATGACCCTGACCAGTGCTGGTCAACCCAGGTGTGTGCCCTTGACCGGGAATCAAACCCACCACCCTTCATCTGCAGGCCTTCACTCTAACTGCTGAGCCGAAACATCCAGGGCTTGGTTTCTTGTTTCGTTAAGCAATTTGCCTTCCCCAAAACTGCATAATCTTATTCTGTAGTAAGTGGCCACTATGGCTGACTTTGTTCAGTTTTGTTATTTTTTTTTAAATCATTTTTATTTATTTATTTTTTTAAAACTCCTTTACTAGAACCATTATGCCCATGAAGCTTAGAGGTCAATCAATGTTAGGACAAATGTTATGTTCAACTACCTCTAGCCAGTATGTTGATAGATCTGTTTATAAGTAGTGGAAAAACTTAAAAGTTCTTGCTGTTTTCAAGGCTGTTTCAACTTTTATTTTCTGTTCGGTCATATTTTTGTGTCCTGTGCATATATGTGAAGCCTATATCCAGAACCATAAATAACCTTGCCCAAATTATGACTACAACTCCTCACTCACCTATGTCTGGAAATGTTACTTCTGTCAACAATGCTGCTAGGTGTAGGCATTGCCTGCAGCTCCACAATCAAAGTGAACCTCCCTCAATTGTGATTGAGAAGTTGCTGGTTTGTCTGGTTTTCACAGAACCTTTGCATTTGTCAAGCTCTGGAATAGAAGGAGCGGGTAAGAGCATCATCAGGCTGGACCACCACAGATTTTTATTGTTCTTACTAGAAGTCTAGTCTTTATTCAAGCATAGACTATTTTCATGTAACTATGTTGTGAATTTTCAAAATGGTTGAATTTTTTTCCATTTTTCCCTGCTTTATAATTGTTTTTAGGGAAACAATTTAAAAATATCTTGGCCATAGCAATAGCTCACATGACCCCTTAAAAATGTTTTAAAACTTTTCTACAAGGGATTCTTTGGTTGAGTGTATATTGTATTTCTATATGAGTTTATATTATTAAACTTAATATAATTTCTATTGAAGAATTACATGATGAAGAGAAACAATATCTCATGTTTGAAGTTGTTGACAGCTTGTGGCTAAATGAAGATTATTAGGTACTAGAAGTAGGAAAGAAAAAAATTAAAGAGTAAACAACCATAGAAAAAATAAGAAACTAATAACCAAAATTTATTTTTTGTATTAAAGGAAGCATGGTCATAAGAGATGACAATAAGCCTATTAGTAAGATATAACTTTGAAAATATTATTTATTTTTTTTAGTAAACATGATTTTATCTTTACTTTAGTGTTGTACATCAATGTTTTATACTGAAGACCGTGATTAGTAGATGTGATAAGCAGAATTCTGATACGGTCACCAAGTTTCATCTTTTGCAATTATTATGTTATATGGAAAAGGTGAAAGAATCTTGCAGATATAACCAGATGACTTTATATTAATCAAAAAGTAAATTACCGTGGCTGCCCCTGACATAATCAAATAAGTCCTTGAAAAGCAGGTCTCAAGGTAGAGGTCTGAGGCATGGAAGCAACAGAAACACTTTTCTTTGGCCTTGAAAAGTCAAAGTACTGCCCGGCCGGTGTGGATCAGTGGATTGAGAGTTATCCCATGAACTGAGAGGTCCCAGTCACGGCACATGCCTGGGTTGCAGGCTCCATCCCCAGTAGGGGGCGTGCAGGAGGCAGCTAATCGATGTTTCTCACATCAATGTTTCTATCTACCTCTCTGAAAAATCAATAAAAAGATATTTTAAAAAAGAAAAAGGAAAGCCAGAGTACTATATCATATGGCAGGTAACAAAGGGAAGCCTGTAAGAGCTAAAGAATTCAGTCCTACATCCACGAGGAACTGAATTCTGACACGGTCACTGAGCTTGGAAGAAGACTGAAAGTTAAATGACTGCCCAGGCTGACATCTTGTTTCCAGTCTGTGAGAACCTGAGCGGAGGACCCAGTGAAAGTAGGCCTGGACTTCTGACTAATAGACCACAAGAAATTAAAGGCGTATTGTTTATAGTCACTAAGTCTATGGTAATTTTTTAAGCAGAAAAAAAAATTCACATATAGAGAGGTCATTATCAAAGTAACATTTTAGTTGATATTTCTTATCATGACTCTTTGTAGTTTCACCCTCCTGAATCTCCTGTGGTGTTTTACTTCTTTCCCACAATTACTCTATGTTATTCTGGTGGATCTCACGAATCTTCCTCACCTACACAGCTGCATTTTGAGTTGAGCAAATGCGAGTACTATGTCATTCATTCTGTAACAATGAGGAAAGATGCTTATTTTCACTGGGGTTTATAAACCGATCATGTGAAAGCCTGAAGATGCTGGTGATCATGTTTGCCACGACAAAGACAGATTGTATGTCGAAGTGAAGGCAACAGAGTCAAAAGAGAGATTAGATAGATTTGAGAGAGGCCCCATGTCTGCTGTTCCTGAATATAAATGTAACTCTGAACAAGCCAGTTATATATATATATATATATATATATATATATATATATATATACATACACATATGTATATGTATATGTATATATATATATATATTTCCCCCTTAGATCATTCTGAGTTTGATTCTATTTCTTCCAGCTGCAAGAAGCTTAACTAATAAAAAAATACTGAACCAATAAAGAGACTAAAAATGAGAAATATTTAATGTGAGAATGCAAATTTATTGGGTGTGATTAGTACATAGTATATATGTTACTAGTTTCCTTAATACTCTTTCAGCAAATACTGCTAATCAGTCTCTTTACTTTGGTTATTGGCACAATTTTTGATCCTCCTTTGTTCTCCAGATTTAGCATAAAAGTTGGATCCTACTCCATTCCTGACATAGAATAATTATAACATTCATGAATAAAAGAAGACTACCTACCATTACTTGCATGCTTCCTATTTTCTTTGTATTACTTTGTTTATATAAATTGACATGGAGTTTTTGATAATAAAATGATATGAGAATCAGAAGAATATTAGGAATTGTATTGGTTACTAATACAGTCACAGTAATTTTTAGAACCTTATCACTTGTTAAAATAACTTCTCATAGTTCTATGACAATTAATGTGTATATTACTAAATATAATATTAGAGAATTATTATAATATCTATTATGCCAAAATAGAAGTAATGTATGTATAAATTAAACTACTCAGTCAGTAAAAGTTATAAGATGATAGTAAATTCTAAGAGAGATTTCATCATTCAAGAGAATATGCCCACAGTTCTTCAGATGTCAAAGGGCCATAATCTAAGAACTCTATTCCAAAATCCTTGCTTTGGTTATCAGGATATTATACTTGAAGCACATGAGAAAAATTCCTAAATTTTTTAAACCTAGTCTTTACATAAAAACGTGATATATTGGTTAAATACGTGAGCTTATATTTAGAAAACAAATTAACCATTTTAAACTACAGGTCTATATTTACTTTCTATACAGTCTTAATCCAATGAAGAACTCAAAAGAGATATTTATAAAAAAATCTAAAACAATAATTCTAAAGACCTGTTCACTAGAACTTTCCACTTAGTTTGCATTTAATATCACTGCAAATTAGAATATTTTCCCTACAGTCATAGACATAAAATTGAAATTATTTGCATTATAAAGTCACCTTTAAATATCTCAAAAGATAGTTCATGGCAAAAGAACCCTATTAGCTCTATAAATGGTAATAAATGAGTCTGTGTGTATTGTAATCATGTAATTGAAAGGGTACACTAAGTGTTTGCTTGGAGGGCCTTTGAATTGAAACCTTAAAAAGGAGGGGGAAAAAATTAAAAAGGATTCTGTGAATTTAATTTGCTTGGAGCAAAAACAAGAAACATTTAGTTAAAATAGTTATACTTAACTGCAATTTTAAAATGTTTCCTAGATTTAACATCTTAATAACATGTATAATGTGTATTTCACTAATTCAACTCTGTGAATTCTCTAATAAATAATTAAAGATGTAAAAGGAGTTAAAACAGAGAGGAATTTTTAAATTACTATTATTAAATAATACCAATAGGTAACATTTGTTTAGTGCTCAGATTTGTTAATGCTATAGACGTTGCCCAACTTAATTTTCCCCATTAACTAAGAGGTAGATAGCATTATGTGCACTTTAGAGCAGCTGAGGCCTGCTCAGATATTAAACAATAAATTATGGAGTAACTAATGAAATAAATACCATGCAATCACTAAAAAGCAAAAGCATATTTATTATATGGAAAATATTCTTGCTCTGGATAGTTTGGCTCAGCGGTTAGAGCATCGGCCCCAGACCAATGAGATGTGGGTTCGATTCCGGTCAGAGGCACGGTTGCAGCTTCTCCCGGCCCTGGTCGGGGTTGTGCAGGAGGCAACCAGTCGATGGATGTCTCTTTCACACTGATATTTCTCTCTGTCTCTCTCCCTCTCTCCTACCCTCTTACTCTATTTGAAGATAAATGGAAAAATATCCTCGGGTGAAGATTAAAAAAAAACTAGTATATGGAAAATATTCTTAATATGTAAGTAAAATAATTGGATTGGATAGTTATTCGTGAATTTTGGCATTATGAATGATTAAAATTTGATTCTTTGTTATTTTCTTTATTTCCCAAATTTCCTAATGGAAAACAGTTTCATTTATTTTATAAAAACAGACATGAGCATTTTTGCTTAGGCATAAAAATAAGAGCTTTGTGCCTTTACTGTTCCAGGTTCTGCTTTCGATGCTTTGCACCTCTATTAATTCTCTATGCCTCCCAAAAACTTGAAGAAAATACTATTACTGTTACTATTATTACCATTTTAGAGTTGACAAACTAAGGCATAAAGGTTAAATTCCTTGCTTAAGATCACAGCTAAAACGGGTAGAACTAGGATTCAAACAGTGGGGACACTCTTAGTTTCCCTGACTAATCCGTCGTCTGCCAGTCCTAACCCACTATCCGCCCTCATTCCCACCCTGGGACACTGTTGAACTCGCCTGGAATACACGTCTTTAAAATGTTCGTCCCGTTGCCAGCGGCAGAGCGCAAGGCAGTCCTTGGATCTGGAAGCAACGTGAGACGCAGGACATTCTCCAAGTACAGAGAAAACCGACATGGAAATTGGAGCCATCATGACATTTTCTTCCTTCCTGCTGAACTCTGCAGTCCCTTATCGCATCACAGTGGCACTGCCAAGAGGAAGGGTAATAACATCATGAGTCTTGGTTCACTGGTGTCTCAGCCCTTTTAACACAATCACCTTTTCCATTACTTCAGGATTCATTTAATATTCTCTACTGTTACAATCAGTGTAACAGCAGGAGGAGGCGGAATTAGCAGTTACAGATAATATACTCATTTCTCAAGTTTGTTTTTTTTTTCCTTCAAATTAAAGGGCATTTCATATATTTGATTTAAAATGCAGATCTTAGTGTATATGTTTAAGTGGATTTTGAATTGGCAGTTTAGACTTTTTATTTATCTCTTCGTAGGTCATTCAATACACCCTATAATTAAACGAGCCAATAATTCATAAGTTTTTGGCTTTGCAAAGTTACTTAATGTTTTATTGTTGTTGATGTTTATAAGAGCTAAGTAAATATGAGACTTGGTTTGGGAGCTATAAGTTAATTTATGAAATATAAAACTACGAGTTTAAAAAAAAGTAACATTTTTTCCAGATATTTAATTAACAAAAAATTGAATATCATTAAAATATTAACAATTTACTGTGCAAGTGTAAATAAAAACTGTGTTTTATGTTTGTAATAAAGTATAAAGGGGAATTTTTTTAATGGAAACATATTTTGATTAATGCCTAGAGTAAATTCAAAGATCAGTTCTGAGTTTACTAGTTTTAAAAAAAAAATCAATAAACTTTAAAGCAACCGTGTCTTAAATGTACATTTTTATGAGATTAAATCTCAAGTATCTGTGAAGATAAAAATTCCTGAAAAATGCAAAAATATAAAATTTTGGCAATATAGGTTTAGTAATTTCATTAGAAATAGTAATTTCTTGAAAGTTAAAATTTGCCTCTCAGTTACCTCTATTTTCAAGATGAATAAAATTTTAATTAAATAGCTAATTCTAAAAATGATATGATAGTTTATTTTAGCCCATCCAGCAATTTTCTTGAAACCTTAAGATTAGTATCTTCAAATAATCAACCTCAATATATGAAATAGAAAAAATAAAAAGTTAACTTTCCAAATTTGACCTAAAAAAGTTAACTGTTTCTGAGAACATATAGAATGTACTTTTGACAAGAATTAGATATAGTCAAACTAGTAGAATATTGTAAATCACTTTGATGCTTCAACATCATATAAAATAAAACATTCTTAGACGTTTTACTTCTTATTTAGTATTAATGGCATTGTATTATATATCAGTAGAATTTCTCTAAATAAAAACAGTTATACTGGTCTGGTATTTTTGGATAGAAAATAAATATCATATTAGATTATACCAATGTTCCATTTAACCAAATTTAAACATCTAAAAGTTGTGCCAAAAAAATGTGTGGTTAGGATGAACAAAATTAGTGTAAGACCAAGCAGGAGTAAAGTGAAATTATGTAAAATGAGACCTATTTAAGAATGATTACATCAACTCCTAAAAGAATTCTTTCAATTACCAAGTCCAGGAAAAATGAGTGAGTCTGCTTATAAAAATGAAGCTGATGACAATCATGGAATTTACCAGGGTGTTCCCCATTCCACTAAATATTGCAATCAGGAGTTAAAGGCAAGTCCAACACCCTGGGGAAAAAGCCCTGGCCAGTTTGGCTCAGCGGGTAGTGTTGGCCTATGGACCAAAGGGTCTGGGGTTTGATTCCCGGTCAAGGGCACGTATTTGAGTTAGGTTCGATCCCGGCCCTACATCGATGTTTCTCTCTCTTTCTCTCTCTCTCCCTTCTGTTCTAGCTAAAAATCAATGGGAAAATATTCTCAGGGGAGGACTAACAACAACAAAAAACACACACAAAAATTTAGAACAGGATGTCCTACCATACAATATTTGATTATCTTTTTACACGAATTATATTATGAACAACTTAAGGGTGCTGTAATAAATCATATATTCCTAACTGAGCAGGTCATAGTGGGTCGTCATGCCCCAGGCCTATAACATCTTTGGTGAAAGCAAGCCCTGTCCATTGTTCGTGTGCATGTAGGTTAACATACCTTTGAAATGGAAGAAGCAATACCCCTGTTATGTGTAACCCATGGACACGGACAGTGTGGTCAAGTGTGGCAGAGGGGGAGGGGAGGGCTAGGTGGAAGTGGGAAAAGGGGGGTAGATAATGGGGGACATCTGTAATAGTGTCAAGAATAAAAATAAGTAAGTAAATAAAATAGAAATTTAAAAAAGAAGTAATACCCCTGGAAAGTTTAACCACCCTTAAGCAAGTACAAAATCTTGTCTTCCAATCCCAGCCTTGCTGTCTCTTACCTTCATGTAATTTTCCTTACTTTCCTTCCTCAATTGAAAATGCAAAAGAGTCTGGCCGCTGTGGCTCAGCAGTTGACCTTTGACCCATGCACCAAGAGGTTGTCGGTTCGATTCCTGGTCAGGACACATGCCCAGGTTGTGAGCCAAATCCCCAGTAGGGGGCATGCAGGAGGCGGCCAATTGATGTTCTCTCATCGTTGTTTCTATCTCTCTCTCCTTCTCCCTTCCTTTCTCTGTAAAATCAATAAAGAAAAAAATATTTAAAAAAGAATAGAAAAGAAAACCCCGTAAAACTGTTCTTCAAAGCATTTTAGAATTTGCTTCTTAACAACTCTTGTCAGTTTGGCTCAAATAAACCCTTACAAAAAATCTCTACAAGTTTGGACGTTTCTTACATCCACAGTATCATTAGACAGGATAGATTCAGCAGCTAATCACTTATTGAAATGAAAATCAGTATTCTAGATGGTCAGTCCAATTCTGTCACTACCTGGAACTCTCCTTGTGGCTGCACACAACAGGACACCTGGATTCTCTCAGACACTGCAAGAGAAGAAGCAAAGCCCAAGAATACCCATCACTTCTTTCATGTTCTTTTTATTAGTAAAGTAATAAATCACCTAATCCAGCCCTCACACAAGCATGGATACCAGGACATGGAGATTGCTGGGGGCCATTTTATAGGACGTCTGCCATACAAATCTCTATGTTGGCTTCTAACAATCCCCTTGATAAAAATTCAAGATTGTGGCACAACATAATTTTAAGATTCACACACGAAATTATAAAATACTGAAGAAAGCATTGAAAGGGGCGGGAGAGAATAATAGAATAATAGAGAACTAATCATAATGGAGTACTAGCCATAGTTATAAGAAATGTTAAACATCCTTATTCTGTTAATCATGATTGCTTTGTTTCGATTAAAGAAAGCTCATTCTGATCTGGCTGGGAGTTGTATGCCCTGGGAGTTTACCTCGGAAATGCTGTTCATTCTCCTTACCCGAGAACTGCCCCCTCTCATCCATCATGGAAAGACTAACACATCTTGGAGTTTTGGAGGTGGTGCACTGGAGGCAGCCCACACTCCCCAGCTCCTGTTATTTCCCCATGCCTGTAATCTGTGACTGTTTTATCCATTGTTATTCCTTTTGCCTACTTTGCCAACCATTTTACCCATTGATGTTCCTTTTGCCTACTTCCCCATGTAATACCCAATATAAGTGACTGGCTATGGAGGGAGAGCAGAGCAGACTTTTGCAGGATGACCGGGTTGCAAAACAATCATAACCTTATTTACTGTGCTTTCCTTGATAGCCTCCCATAACTGGCTCCCTCACACCCCAACACCTTCTTGTAGCTTTAGCTGGAGATGGTATTTAAAATGATGGCTAGGGCCATTACAGGGAGTTACTCACTTTTTCCTGGATCTCTCCCGTGCATACAGGAGGCATACATGCTATTAAATGTCTGTTTCTTTATTTCCTGTTAATCTGCCTTTTCATTACATCAGGGTCTCAGCCAAGAACTTAGAAGGGTATGGGTAAAATTATTTTTCTGCCCCTACAAGTTATCACTTTTTAAAAACCATTTTAGATTTACTAAGTAGTTGTCAAAGTAGTTTAATGAGTTCCCATATAACTTTCACTCAGCATCCCCCAATATTAATATCTTTTATAATCATGGTACATACTTAAAACTAATAAATTAACATTTACGAGAATTCATTCATATTTTATTAGAATTTATAATACTTTGATCAGATTTTGTTTCCAATAATCTCCTTTTTACTAGTAAAGAATCCCATTTCAAGGTACCATAATGTATTTAGTCATGGTGTCTCCTCCAGTCTCTGACAAATTCTCAGTGTTTTCTTGTTTTTTATAACGTTGACATTCCTGGCCAAGTATTTTCTAGAATGCCTTTGATTTAGATTGTTTAATGTTTTGCCATAAATTAGAGTTTATGAATTTGGGGGGAATGATACAACAGTGGTGAAATGACATTCTCATAGTATAATATCAGGTAATATACATGATCTCAACATACATATGACTGTTGATGTTAACCTTGGTTTCTTGGTTAGGTGGCATCACCAAGTTTCTTCAGTAGACTTTTTTAAAATAATTTTTCCCTTTCCATACTCTCTTCCTAAAAAGATAATCATTATATCCAGAGCACTCTTAAGAGAAGGGGAGCTAAACTCCATCTCACGAAAAGAATCAAATAATTTTCAAACGTGATAAAACTGCCACAGCAATTAATATTTTGGGGAGGTTACTATGGAGGCTTTGCAAATATATTATTTCTCAAAGTTTTGCATAGTAATTTTAGTTTTCATCAGTGGGTTTTGCCTATAGCAATTGTTACTCTGACATTTTAATGGTGATTTTCTATTTCATTCATTCCTTCTACATTTGTTATGTGGAATTCTTTTGTAAAGAAAAAATAAAGATTATGTTTTTTCTCACCCCTGTATTTAATCATTTATTCATATCAATATGGAATTATGGATATTTCTTTTATTATTTTGGTGATAATCTAATACAATCATTATTTTGTTGCTTAAATTGTTTCAGCTTGGGCCATTGGTAGCATTAGATGTCTCCAATATTATTTTGATGTACCCCATCTATTTAATCAGCACTTCCTTACTTTCTGGCACTACAAGATACACCGGGCTCATCTTCTATTTCCCCTACCCCAGCCCTCGAATCAGCTAGCGCATCAGGAAGACTTGGCTCATTTTACTGAAGAATGGCATTGGTAAACTATGATGTGGCACTGAGTGTGCTGTTTGGGGTGTCACTACTTCCAGGCCTTCTGAACAGACAGAGATTTGAAATTTATGTATGTAAAAATGCATACATGGGTGTATGGGTGGATACATATGTGTATTACTGTATATATCTATTTGCATATAAACTAAAATTCAAAATGTCTTGTTGATATTTGATACTCTAATCTAGTACCACAGGGTTATTCTAGCTTTCCCCTCGAACTGACTATACTTTTTTCAATTACTTTTACATTTCATCTTGTTACTATTTGAAAAATAATGATATCATTGAATCTAAAAATTTGTTGAACTGGAGCTAATGCTCTGTTTTCTTGTATGTGCTCTTATTTCTTTAAATTTCCATCCCACCTCCACCACACACACACAGACTCAAACGAGATTAGAGTAAAAACATAATTTATAGACACTTACAAACATATTCTGAAATTTTATAAATCAAATGTAACTGTCAATATTTATAAATACATATAATTAGTCTCTCCTTTTCCATGACTTTACTTCCTGTGGTTTCAGTTACCTGCTATCAACTGCAGTCCAAAAATATTAAATGATGTATTCCAGAAATAAATAATTCATAGGTTTTAAGTTGCACACCATTCTGAGTAGTGTGATGAAATCTCATGCTGTCCCACTCCATCCTGCCCGGACATGAATCACCCACTTTGTCTAGCATATCCACGCTGTACACACTCCCTACCCATTAGTCACTTAGTAGTTATCTCTTTTATCAGATCGACTGTTGGGTATCACAGTGCTTGTTTTCAAGTAACCCTTATTTTACCTATAATGGTCCCAAAGTGCAAGAGTAGTGATGCTGGAAATTGTAATATGCTGAAAAGAAGTGTAAAGTACTTCCTTTAAGTGAAAAGGTATGCATGTATAGAGTAAACAGTATATGTACAGTTCGGTACTATCTGAGGTTTCAGGCATCCACTGGGGGTCTTGGATCACATTCCCACAGATACAAAGGGACTACTGTACACAATCAGAGTATCTGAAATAAAAATAAATACAAATGAAACTGATGTTAATCATGTGTACTTTTGTAGGTGGCAACAGGAATAGCACCAGATGTCAGACCGGTTGAGTCGGACCGGACCTGGGTTCAGCAACCTCGGTACTGGAGTTCTGGCTAGGAAAGAATTCAGAGCCAAGATTTGAACTATAAGAGAACATTTATTTGTAAAATCACATAGGTAGAAGAATTAAAAGAACAATCCTATGACTTGGAAGAAACCATGTTTGGTATAGTAGGCTAAATAGAAACATTTCAATGAGTTATATATAAAGTCAACCTAATTTAACAAATTGTGTCTTGTAAATACTAGTTAAAAATATCAGTGCTCATGGATTGGAAGAATCAACATAGTAAAAATGCCCATAATACTCAAAGATATATATAGATTTAATGCAATCTCTATCAAAATCCCAATGACATTTTTAAAAGAAATAGAACAAAAATCAGCAGATTTGCATAGAAACACAAAAGACCCCAAATAGCCAATGGAATCCTGAGAAAAAAGAATGAAGCTGGAGGTATCACTCTCCCTAACTTCAAATTATACTACGAATAGACAGTAACCAAAACAGCATGGTACTGGTAGAAAAACAGACACACAGAATAATGGAACGTAATTGAGAACCCACATATAAACCCATATGTATACGCGCAAATAATCTTCAATAAAGGAGTCAATCACATACAATGGAGAATTGAAAGCTTCTTCAATAAATGGTGCTAGGAAAATTGGAAAGCCACATGCAAAAGAATGAAATTAGACTACTATTTGTCTCCAAATACAAAAATAAACCCAAGCCCTGGCCAGTTTGGCTTAGCAGTTAGAGCTTTGACCCATGGACCCAAGAGTCATGGGTTCGATTCCCAGTCAAGGTCACATACCTCGGTTGTGAGTTCAATCTCCAGCCCTAGTCAGGGTCATGAGGGAAGCAACCAATCTATGTGTCTCTCTCACATTGATGTTTCTCTCTCTCTATTCCATCCTCCCTCCCTTCCACTCTACTTGAAAATCAATGGAAAAAACATCCTTGGGTGAGGATTAAAAAAAAGAACAACAAAAAACTCAAAATAAATCAAATACCTAAATATAAAACCTGAAACAATAAATTACATATAAGAAATCATAGGTACTAAAATTATGGAACTTGGTCTTACTGAAGATGTTTATGAATTTGACACCAAAAACAAGGGAAGTAAAAGCAAAAATAAATGAATGGGACTAAATCTTTTTTATCAAACTAAAAAGATTCTGCACAGCAAAAGAAACCAACAACAACAACAACAAAAGACAACCAACTAAATGGGATAATATTTGCAAACAACAGGTCCCACAAGGGGTTAATATCCAAAATATATAAAGAATTCGTACAACTCAATACCAAACAAACAAACATTCAATGAAAAAGTGAGCAGAGTACCTGAATGGACATGTCTCCCAAAAAAGACATACAAAAGGCCAACAGATACATGCAAAGATGCTCAACTTCACTAGCTAGTAGGGAAATGCAAATCAAAGCAACAATGAGATACCACCTCACACCTGTTAAAATGGTTATTATCTGTAAGACAAGTAATAACAAGTGTTGGAGAGGTTGTGGAGAAAAAGGAACTCTCCCTCACTGCTGGTAGGAATGTAAACTGGTGCAGCCACTATGGAAAACAACAAGGAGGCTCCTCAAAAAATTCAGAACAGGGTCACAATATGACCCAGAAAGCCCTCTCTTTGGTATTAACTGAACAATTTGAAAACATTTATTCGAAAAGATGTATGTGCCCCTATGTTCACTGCAGCGTTATTCAGGTGGCCAAGACACGGAAACAATCGATGTGACCTTCAACAGATGATTGGATAAAGATGTGATACATATATACAATGAAATACTACTCAACCATAAGAAAGATGAAATACTGCCATTTTCCACAACATGAATGGATCTTGAATATCATGCTAAGTGAAATAAGTCAGACAGAAAAAGTTAAGAACCATAGGATTTCACTCATATGTTGGGTATAAAACCAAAAGCAACAAATGAACAAACAAGGAAAACAAACAAACAAAAACTCACAGATAGACAACAGCATGGTGGTGACCAGGGGGAAGGGGAATGGGGCTGTAGTAAAGGGTAAAGGGGTCAAATACATGGTGACAGAAGACTTGACTTTGGGTGGTGAACACACAATGCAATATACAGATGATGTATCATATATATATGTATCATATGTATCTCATATATATATATATAAAAGGAAAAATATTTGTGCTCTGAATACTGGCAATAGGACAATACCTATAAATCTACTGGAACGGAAATATGTTCACATTTCATTGCAAAATAAATAGAATTGAAATTATTCACCATTTGTAAAAGTTTGCTCTGTTTTACCAGTTGCTGAGAGAGAGAGAGAGAGGGAGAGAGAGAGAGAGCATTTTCTCAGTTAAAAATGTTACAATCTACAGAGAAGTGGCAGTGAAATATATGAACATTTTTAATTTCATTAACTAAAAACCTCAAGTTTGGGGAAAATATGGGTGATTTTTTTCAAAAAGGGAGAAGAATTACACTAAAAAGGCTTTTTGCAGGAAAATAGCAGTTGAGGGATCCTCTAGAAAAATACAGCTAAGGAACTAAGTACATAAATATGTAACAACAAAAAAAGTTCTTATTTCAATTTTAACATAAATGATACTTTTTTGATATAGTTTTCAGTGCTGTATATGAAATTGAGATGTATATATGTTAACTTTTTAAAAAATAATTTTATTTTCAATACTAGTTTTTAAATGGTTGTTGGCCCAATAAAATAAAATAATTCCATCAATGGATAAATGCCTTAATAAAAATTTTCACCCTTAAGGTGTCCTGGTTTGAACAATAAAATATATATATTTGTTTTATATATAAGTATTAACTTTCATTATTTTAATAATAACTATAGTTCTTTATGCTTCTCCTTGTAACATCTTTTCTCCCTAGATATTTTTATTATTGGATTCTTCTCATTGTTATGAACTTTACTCAAATGTCATCTCCTCCTTGTATCAGTCACATTATATCTTATTATATTTTTTAATTGCCAGTCTTACTATCTGAAATTATTTTATCATAATTAGTGTGTGTGTGTGTGTGTGTGTGTGTGTGTGTGTGTGTGTGTGTGTGTATGTCTGTTGTTTTCTTTCCCTAACATGGGAGGAAGTCAGAACTTTTCTTCAGTATAATGCCATGCTATCTCACTCCACCTGGAATAAATAGTACCCAGAAGAGAATTTGGAGGTTCTCCTTTATTTCAAGGCTTATTTTCTATGTGAAAAAAAAAGAGAAAGATTGGCTTCAAATATTAATTTTCATAATCTATTTACAAAGCAATTATTTAGTTATGTTTTATATTCTATTTGCATTCAATTTATAGATATGTCAGTGGAAACTGCAGATTTTAGAACTCTGTCCAACCTCTACTGTATCCTGATGTGTTTTTTGTTTTTTTGGGTTTTTTTTTTTATTGTTTAGAGAGAGAAGAAGGGAGAGGGAGAGAGAGAGAGAAACATCAACGAGAGAGAACGTTGATTGGCCACCTCCTACATGCCCCCCACTGGGGATTTGGCCCACAACCTGGGCATGTGCCCTGACTGGGAATCAAACCCATGACCTCTTGGGTCAACGCTCAACCACTGAGCTACACGAGCTGGGCCCCTGATGTTTTTATACCTTTTTACGAATTTTTCTCATGTTATTCTCTCTTCTACTATGCCATCCACCAATTATCCCACTCCATAATTTGGTCATAAATTAATCTTAGTCATTTATAAGAACCAAATTAAGTATCACCTCATAAAAGAACACTTGACTCTGGAGCAGTCTGCACGTCCTTGTCCGTCTTCTCTAACATTCTGAGTGTACTTCAAGCATAAGACTACATTTCATGGAAATGGTCTGCATCCTGGTCCTCTGTGCTTATCCAGTTAGCTAACACAGAGTAGACTTTTAATAAATATTACTTCCAAACTGTAGCTAGGCTGATCCACACCATGTGAAAGCAATTTGGTATGTCATGCACTCTTGGAACTTAAGATGAATTGCCAAAGGATAAGTAAAATAGCAGTTGTTCAGACTTTCCCAACACACACGTGTTTTCTAGATAAAACTTATTCTGTTATTCTTCTCTATTGTTAGTGGGATGAGATCATGACCAAGGCCTAATGAGAATAGGAGCCAGAGCCAACTCCTGTCTTATTCAGTAGTATGTGGTGGTCAGAGTGCTTATACTCTAAAAAAACCTGTGAAGTGAGAGTCAAAAATGAGAGCAGTTTCATTTCCCAGGCTTCCCTGAGCTATTGGAGGTCATTCTCTGTTTTTGGCACCTACTATTTTAGTAATAACTTTAATGAATCAATTTTTATTAAGTTAATCAATATACATTATTATAAATATAGATCCACATTTGACTTATTCTACTCACCTTCAGCTTCATATTATACTTGGCACACTATAAAGTACATATTATGGTCTTATAGTAGGAAGAATAATGGTCTCCAAAGATATGTACGTCTTAATCTTAAACCTATAAATGTGTTATGTTACAGGCACAGGAAAATTAAAGTAGTAGATGCAATTAAGGTTGCTAATCAGCAGACCTTAAAATAGAGAGATTGTCTTGGATTATTCAATAGACTCAACGTAATCACAAAAGTTCTTAAGTATGGAAGAGGGAGGTACAGGAGTCAGTGTCAGAGTGATGTGATGTGCAGGGGAGGAAAAATAATTTTCCCTCACCCTTCTGAGGTTTTGGCTAAGACTTCCTGTAATAAAAGACAGATTGACAAGAGAAAAACAAATAGAAGTTTATCATGTATACATGGGAGATACCCAGAAAATTGGGTAACTTTCTGAGATGGCCCAAGCCACCACGTTAAATACCATCTTCAACTAAAAATAAAAGAATTTTCAATCTTAGCCTTTAGGATAAACGGAGATTTCCTTTATAAATATAAAGGTCCCTTACAAAAAGGCAACTTCTACTGTGTTTCATAGTTTCTCTTGTGTCAGTAGTTTTTCAAAAATAATCAACTCAAAATAATCTCTATGTCAAAGAGACGTATTCTGGGGTGGTATATTCTGCTACCCTTCAGATGTGGAAAAGACTCGTCCATTACCACCTTTGAAGATGGAAGTGAACTGTGAGCTATTGAATTCTGGCAGCCTTTAGAAGCTAATAGAGCCACAAAACAGATTTTCCTCTAGAACTTCCAGAAAGGAACTCAGCATTGCAAACACCCTGATTTTAGCCAGGTGAGACCTATTTCATACTTCTCATATCTGGAACTGTAAAATAATAAATTTGTGTTGTTTTAAGTCACTGAGTTTGGGGTAATTTTAGTTCCCATTTGAATTTTCACTTTCTTGCAGTTCAGTTTTTTTCCCCACTTATGCATTGCCCAGAATGTGCTTATCAAAGGTAGAGTCTAAATTCTGCACTATGCTTTGCCAAATTCCCTGTCAATACTCATAAAACTATAAGTTACTGATATACCTTTTAAAGGATAAGCAGCCTCATATTGATGATACTTTGTTCTGAATTACTGGTCAGAAAGTTAAACTGTTATCTATAGTTTAAAGCAATACACACACACACACACACACACACACACACACACACACACACACCCCTCTGGCAAATAGTCGGAATTCTTGATGTTAGATACATACTTACATGGTGAAGAAAATGTTACAAATATGGTAAATTACAGCCAATGAACTTGCTGATTTGTAACGTGGAAAGTGGCAGATTGGAAATAACATGGCTAGTAAAGAAAAAAATCAATCCTGTTCATCAACTTTCCTCACAGCAAAATAAAACACTGACATCTGTGAAAACAATTAAGAACATCCTCCCAACATCTTTGCTTCAGAAAATGATTATGTCACTTGTCAGTGAAGTGTGAATTCTTCTTCTCACAAAAAGAGACAAAAAGAGAAACAGTGCGACACAACACCGACGTGCTTATTTTGGCAGAAAAACACAAACGCAAAGAGTAACAAAAAGTGCCATCACTGTTTTCTTTTTAAAGGAACAGTACCTGATACCTATTTCCTGTCCACTAGAGCAACAGAATTCACGTCTTGCATTCCCCTTCACCTTCTCTGACAGAGGCACACTCTGTCTGTCTCATGTTTTATTTCCTCCCCAGAAAACAACCTTGCTGAAGGAAACAATATATGGTACAAAAGGCTCAGCTCTGCCTGATGAAAGAGTAGCAAAACTTTATGGAAATGAGGCCAGTTAGGAAAAAAAAAAAAAAAAAAAAAAAAAAAGAAACTGCATACTTTCTAGGAGGCCCTGGCAGCAATGAATAAAAATACAATGTATTTGATAACATAAGTATACAATCTTGTTGGTTTGCAAGTTGACCCCTTCCCCCACTACCCGCTACCCCCCTGTACATGGAGGTCAGAGAGACTGAAGAGAGGTGGGCCTCTCCGAGTGGCAGGTGGCAGGTGTCATAAGCAAGGGCACTTTTGAGGCTTGTCTTGGATGCTAGCAAGTGGAGTAGACGCCCGCACTGGCCCACCATAATTTTAAACGTTTAAACAGAGCCCTTCCTTAGGTGCAGCCATGTATACCGTCCAGGTTGCCTCCAGGACAAACAGCTGTCTGGGGGGCGCCCCAGAACGGCTCCGGGGTGTAAAAGGCGGGAAGGTGCATTGCAGGGGGGTGGTTTGCGCAGCACTGTGACTGGCCCTTACACTCTTACCTGCTCGTCTCTTCTGATACAAGTCTTGAGCGGTCCCCGAGGGGTTCCACCAGGGTCCCCGAGGCGTTCTACCAGCAGGAGGCAGCTGTTTGGCCGGCTACCTGTCTGCCTTGGAGGCAGCTTCCACAGCAACAGCATAGGCACCTGCACCAGGAAACACAGATTAAGGTAAGAATTCCCACAGTAAGTAACGATTATATCCATCAAGAGCGACAAGATCTAAAGCACTGATTTATTAAGTTTCCAGGTTGGGGGAGGGGTGTCAATCACTCCAGGCGTTCTCTTGTGTCATGTGATTTAAAAAGATGAGGCATTAGCCCAGTCGGTGTGGCTCAGTGGATTAAGCATGGTGCCATGGACTGAGAGGTCCCCGTGCAATTCCCAGTCAGGGCGTGTGCCGGGGACTGCAGGCTCAATCCCAGCGTGCAGGAGGCAGCTGATCAATGTTTCTTTCTCACATTGATGTTTCTATCTCTCTCTCCCTCAAAAACAAAATAATAATAATTCAATCAATAAAAACATATATATATATATATATTTTTTTTTTTTTTTTTAAAAAGGTGATGCATTAGCAAACTCATCAGGTATCAGCACAGAACATTCTGGATTATGGCACCTGTGTCTCCTTGTGAGGCAGTAATAATGTCGATGGCCACCCTATTTGGTGGACAAGTTTTCTTATTACTAGAGACATTTTGGTGTTAGTTAAGACAGGATTGGCCAGTTATCATTTAAGGCTTGCTGGGTGAGTTTAGTAAGGGCTTCTATGCATGCAATTACATCCTCTAGGCTAATGGAGGGGACAAAATGGTGACCAAATGATCAAACCAGTAGACAACGGAATGTGTCCATGTGGCCTCGAGGACAGAAAGGTTCACAATTTTTGTTACCATGAGGCAGATTCTTCCCTGTGCCCAGGGAAAACCCAGGGTACAGCAGGCCAACCCCTCAGGTGGAAGCCACAGCCAAAGATTTGCTCCACACAACCACTGGGTCTCATTCAGGGCCATCCAATAAATAAATACTGGGTGGTACAATCAGTCAAACCAATCACTATCACTGCCAAACCAACCACTATCCTTTAAAGTGAAAGAATGAGTTCCAGTGATATCTATCCCATACTCCTGGTACCTATAAGTTGGTTCTGTTTAGAGTGATTTTTCTGTTCCCAACAGAGTGGTGCCAGGTACTCAAATGTTCATAACCCAGGGTGAGCCACAGGACCCATTCCAAATCTGAGTATAGCCATTGAGAGTGGTGACACCCAAGACTTTCATACCCTAACGGTGTTGGGTGCCTTGGCAGGGTCTTCAATCTGGCATATAAGGCAACAAGTCCTACTGGTTACTTATTTAAACGTATTAAAGCCTGGGACAGCATTTTTGTCTACTTGGTCAAGGTGGTTTTCCTGGTTAGTAATTTAAACTGCTGCTTTTATATTACATTCTTTCTTCCTACCACCCCTGCTGCCGATAGGTTATAGGTAGCTGGAACTTCCATTGAATGCCATGTTCTTTTGCCCAATCTTGTACATCAAGCATGATTTTGAAATCACTGTCTGTGGATATCAATACATGAGTACATGGTACTCAGCTTCTCTAGTCCCCTAATAGTAGCAGCCTGGTTCGTGCAGCAATAGGGGAAAGCTTGGGTTAGGACGGATGTAGAGTTCACACAAGCCAAGGCATATTTAGAACCCTCATTTGGAGAAAGAGGCCAAACCAATTTGCAAATCCCTTACTGGTTGGGACTCAGGTAAGTGGCCCTATAATCTTTTGGAAGTTGCCTTGGGCATGCTGTTACTATATGATGTATTTATCATATGAGAATGTTAAAATTTATCTGCATTAAGGAGATTACTTTTTTTTTTTTATCCTCACCCAAGGACATTTTTTCATTTTTTGTTCAGATAGAGTGGGAGGGGGAGAGAGGAAGAGAGAGAGAGGAAACATTGACATGAAAGGGACATATCGAGTGGCTGTCACCCACACGACCAACCAGGGCTGGGGACAAACTGCCACCGAGGTACATGCCCCTAGCGGGAACCGAACCCGGGTCTCTCTGGACCGCAGGCCAAGGCTCTAACCGCTGAGCCAAACCGGCCAGGGCTGGAGGAGATTACTTTTTAATCCATTTACAGATATGTAGGATGTCACATGAATAGGAATACTTTTGAGAAGATTAAAGGCATCTAAAAAGGGTTTGGAGAGTTAAAGTGAGGTTAGTAATGCTATTTTCTTTAGAATGGTCAGAAAAGAATCATTGTCACCTTGGAGTAGAGGAATAATGTGGTCTGAAATATTCTAAAGATCACACTGGCTACTGTGTTAGAACTAAACTGTTGGGAAATCATTTAAGAGACTATTGCAAGAAACACTACATAGTTTGATGTTGTCTTGGACCCAGATGGTAGCAGAGAAGGTGGTAAGAAATGATAAATTTAAGATTTATAATAAAGGTAGAACTGGAATTATTTGATTGTAAGTCAAATATGTGTGTGAGAGAAAGAGAAGTACCGAGAATAATGCATTCAGCCACTTGGAAAATGTGATCTTTAACCAATTAATTTATATTAATGATGACTTGTCTGAAATAAAGGCAATGTCCTTTAAGTTATAACAAAAAAAAACATTATAAACTCAAATATAGAAAGTTTATCAAAGTCAAATAAGTAAATAAGTGCATGAACATTGGACTATTAATGCAAAAAAGTTTATGATTGTTCATTCAATAATTCCAACATTGTGACTGAGAGATAGAGACCATTCGTCTTGCATATCCTGGGGAGGGATTCTTTTTATTTTATAAAAGTTTCTTTAAAAATATTTGCAATATATGCCCTGACTGGTGTAGCTCAGTTAGTTGGGTATCATCCATGCACCGAAAGGTTGCCTGTTGGATTCCCAGTCAGGGCACATGTCCTGGTTGTGGGCTCCATCCCCAGTAGGGGATGTGCAGGAGACAGCTGATGGATGTGTTTCTCTCTCTCTCTCTCTCTCTCTCTTCCCCCCACTTCCTGTCTCCCTAAAAGTTAATTTAAAAAACTCAAAAATAAAAACAAAACTATCTTCAATATACAAAATTTTATCTTTGCCCAAACTTAACTAATGGTTAGATATTCAAGGGGAGCTAGGAGCTTATTTTTCCCTTATTCAGATATATTATTATCTCACATTTCTTTGCAGGCCAGATGAAACATGCAGCATGGGGACAGCTCACGGCAAACTGTTGCCCTTAGCACTTTCTTTAAGAGTGGGAAAAACGTATGTTACCTAGGAACATTGAAGAATGTGCAGAACAGACTGAGAAGGAACAGCCTGCCCCACTACAAAAATACATAGAATGGTTACATATCCTATTATCTGAAGGAAAATGTATCCCAAAATACCTAAGATTGCCTTCTGCCAATCTCATTGATTTTCATTAATCAATTTCACTCTATTAATGAAATTCATTATGATTATGTTTGGGAGAAATGGCTAATGTAATGAAATAATTTGGATGGAAAACATTAATTTTAAGCTCCCACAACAAATAACTGCTTGCTTTATGATTTTCTAACAGAAAAAACATATTGTTTCCTTTTTTGGTCTCTGATCCTTTCTTTAAAGTAACTTTGTTTCTTCCATTTTTTAATTAAATTAATTGGGGTGACATTGGTTAATAAAATTATATAAGTTTCAGGTGTACAGTTCTATAATACATCATCTGTATATTGTATTGAGTATTCACCACCCCAGGTCAAGTCTCCTTCCATCACCATTTATCCCTTCCATTTGTGTGGAGACTTCAATTTAACTCTGAAAACTCACATTCAAAACTCTAAAAAAGAATTGCTGTCTGCTGTTCTAAACATTTTAAGCTAGACGAGAGAGAGAGAGAGAGAGAGAGAGAGAGAGAGAGAGAACATCTGCATATCTAAACGAGAAGAGTGACTGCGAAGAAAAAAAAAATTAAAAACCATCATTCCATTGTTTGCTATGTTATTCCATTTTAAACATTAAGTGTTTAGAAAATATACTTGTCATACTATTCACAGAAAGTGCTTCATTTGATTTTCCCCTTTCAGAAGGATTTGCCGAAGTTGGAGTAGAAATGCTGATTTTTCAAAACTAAACTGGAAAGATACTAAATGCCTGACAGCAGCAGAAAAGTTCAGCACCCACGTGGAAATGTGATATCCCATTATGGATGGAAGTACATGAAAATACAGATAGATTTGTCTCTGGGATTTCAGGGGTTCTGATCATGTTTCTAGTATGCAGCTCCTTCCTCGTACTTAGAACTGTCTCATGGCTCTGAGAACAATTGCAAACTCAGTGTCTTTCATGATAATAACTTTTCAGCCTTTCTACTGTCAAACATTTCAGCAAAGTGTACAATATTTGCTCTTTCCAGTCATGAACTTAGGCAATCTTTTGTATGCTTATTTCCCTGTTTCAGCTTAGAGTAGCTTTTTTGTTTACGGAAATACTCTCTGTGTCCATTGTTTGATTATTCAGTCAGATATGAATAAATTTATTGCAAAGATTTTACTTTGTTTATTTTTATTTATTCATTAAAATATTGAGTCTTTTCATCAGCATAAGTTTACCTATGCATATATATATTCATATATTTATAATATAGCTCATGATAATAATGTAAACGTAATTTTAAAACTGTCATGTATTTTATGACTAATTTCATACTGTGCCTTTAGGAAAACTGAGAGCCAAGAGGAAGTGTCTTGCCTTACTTCTCCCATTCATTTTGTATCAGAACCACCATTATATTTCTGTCACTGAAATCAGTACTTTTTATAATCCACATCAATATGACTTTCTTTGCAATGGTTCATAACCAACAAAAATCTGCTACTCTCATAGTATTAACATTTTCAAAGGACTACAAAGTGTTTGAGAGAATGGAGAATATTTAAACATGCATCTGTCTGTGAAACAGAATCGTAAGTGATCATCATCTTTGTACACCGGCAACACAAATATAAAAATCATAAAGGTGGTATTTTGGTTAAATGTGGATTTTTAAATATTTTAATCATTTAAAGTAGTTCAGGTGCAAATTAATTTTGGCATTTTTAAAAATGTAAGAATGGGTATGAAATTAATTCATGAATGTCTAAATCACTATAATTATGAAATGAAAGGAATTCTTTCATGCCTTGACATCTCCTCCAGACATATCTCTAAGTCAAATTTAGCATATGAATGTTAATCAACAAAATAGTTCTAACACTGAGACTTTGTACTATGACGTATAGGAACAATTTGTAATTCATACTTTAGTTTTGGAATCAAGTGTAGAATCTTAAGGAAAAGTGTGTTGTTGCTGTTGTTACTGTTTTTCCTTTGATATAGCCCTCTTAAGAAATTTATTTGTTTAAAATGGCATTTTGTAGATAACTTGTCTGTCTACTTTTTGCCAAACTTGATAAAATCTGTAACAGTTAGGCTACATTGGTGGCAAATAAAAATAAACAAACTAACGAAGAAAACTCTACCTACCTTAAGAAAAAATAAAATTTATTGTAAGAATTTTGTGGTCAAGAAAGAGATCTAACTAGTAGAAATAGAGTAGTCTCTCTCTCTCTCTCTCTCTCTCTCTCTCTCTCTCTCTCTCTCTCTCTCTCTCTCTCTCTCTCCTCCCTTCCTCACTCTCTGTTTCTGTCTCATCTCTCTCTCATTTATTTATGCTAATACCCCTCACATAATACCAGCTGAATTAATGTCAGCTTACTTATTTTAGATTCCTCAGGATGATAAAGTTTAGTTATGCTTACAAATTAGACTTTGTGATTATCAATTTTATGTGTCAGTTTATCTAGGCTATGATCCCTAGTTTAGTTAAACACCAGTCTAGAGGTTGCTGTAAAGTTATACGTTAAATGTGATTAACATTTAAATTAGACAACTTTGAGTAAAACATATTATTCTACAGAGTATGAGTAGGCCTCAATCAATCAAGGAGCAAGACTAAGGATCCCCAAAGCAGAAAGAATTCTCCTCAAAATTTCAACATAGAAACCCTGCCTGAGTCTCAAGCCTGCTGGAAAAATGTGTGTGTGTGTGTGTGTGTGTGTGTGTGTGTGTGTGTGTATTGATTCTTATTAAGGTGATAGTTTAAAAACAATAATATGTAAAATTTAATTTCTAAAAGATCTCTTGAATTAAAATTTTAATTTCTCTGTTTACTGATTTTGTATAAACCACATGACCATAAAAATCTCAGTAACTTTATTATATAATAGCAAATATAACAATAATATAAACTTTGTATAGTTATTAATATATTAAAATAAAATCATTCACATGAAATAATTAACAAAGTTACTGGAGCAATCAAATGGACTGGATAATTTCATTTTCATATTTACTCTTATAGTTTATTATTATTAGTTATGATGAGATTCTCTACAAACAAGTGGACATGAGCACAAGCATAAATATAAGAAATAATTTATATATAATGTCAAGATTTTTCTGCTTTGCAATGTACATTTTTAAATTTAAAAATGTTTGAGAGACCTGTCTTTTTATGTGAAACAAAATTTAATCTTATTAATTCCATCTATTCAATTTTACTTTCACTTATCCCTTAATTAATGAATCAACTGCTTTTGTAAATGTACACATTAAAGTCTTTGTGAAACCAATCGATGGTGTTTGGGTTTGTTGTCTCATGAAGAATGAGTTCAGGGACCAAGGGGTAAGCGAAAGGAAAGTTTGTTTATTTGAAAGATAGACTCGCTGCATTGGGAGGGTACCCAAGTGGGTTGACCGTGGGGCTCTGTTGTCTAGGGGTAGATATATACTTTGTTAGCTAGCCTCTGATTGGTCCTTTAAATGAATTCTGCCTTAGCAACATCCATACATTTTAAAGCTTGTGTTTCCACCTGACTGGGTTCAGCCCTAGGTCATCTCTAGGGGCCTTAGAGGCTTCCTTTTTTTTTTTTTTTTATCCTCACCCGAGGATTTTTCATTTTTTGTTCAGATAGAGTAGGAGGGAGAGAGGAAGAGAGAGAGAGAAACATCGATGTGAAAGGGCCACATCGAGTGGCTGCCACCCGCACAACCAACCAGGGCCGGGGACAAACTGCAACCGAGGTACATGCCTAGAGGCTTCCTTTTTTGACCATTTCAACTTCTCTTAGATTATTAGTGAGGAAGGGGCATGCCCTTGGAGCAACCCTATGCTTGCTTTTAGTTTCTCCCCCAAATCCAATTATTCAGCAATCCTGTTGCCTTGCTCCCAGAAACCAGTAAGTATATTAATTAGAACAGGTCAGAATCACCAGAACTATACTGTTTAACAGTAAATAAAATTCCTTTGCCAACCCAGAAAAAGGAACTATACAAACAGTCCTTGTTGTTCCCCTCTTGCATGAAACCAGCCTTTCTGATTTTTTTGTTATGTAATTGACCTGTGCTCCTTCCAGGAGCTTTTAATTTGCATTTCTATAATGGGAGCCCAGGAGTTTCTGGCCTGGGAGGCACAATCTCCCATGTTGATTTTAGTTTTTACTTTGAGATCTGTAGAGTCCGAAAAAACCTCCAGGTATGCTGTGCACTGGTTTGCCCGCCTGTGTCCTGAACCTCGAGTCATCTCAAACTTCCCCCATGTCTCAGCCTTCCCTTCCCATGGTCCCATCTCTCACTGCCTAACCTGCCTCTGTGTTCTCATTTGTCTTCTTATAGAATGTGTGATTTCATAGTAAATATGACATAGGAAAATACTGTCTCAAAAAAGCATCATGCTTTATTTCTCTATTGTAAAAGCAAACTAGATGTTTCAGATGTATTTTGCTAAACATTTTTCTCTTTGTATAATTTTCTCTTTCCTATAATGATGTTATTTAAGTCAAAAGAAATAATTTTTCTTAATTACATACTTAAAAATTGACATAAAGGAGCAATGAAAAGATAGGTCTCGTTTGACCTAATACCTAGATCAATGAATTAAAAGATCATTCTTCAGTCATTCACTTTGTGTGTGTTTTTTTATTATTAAGGTGTGCTTTGGTTTTTCTAGCTACTAAGTTTTAAATTCTCCTGTTTCATCTCTTGACCAAATGATATTTCTTTCAATATCAGTTGGGCTCACATTACTTAAATTACCATTTTCACAGTTAACATTCACCCCAAATTACCCATAATATGTCAAATCTTCACAACTAGGATTATGTTGAAATGGATATAGGCAGACAACTGATTTTAGAACTGTCATTTATCTTCTCTAGAGAGCTCATTAACCTTTAAAGGTTTGTACATGATTCCATAATTATCTTGCAACGGGATTTTTATTTCTCTTCTATTTCATCGGGTTGCCCCTTTGAATGGCCCACTATGAGGTTGACATTTTTTTAATTCTTCAAGCTAGCCAAGGAGTTGGCAACACAGAGAAGTAATATATAAAGCAAAGACTATTTTCCCATCACAATTCACGTCTTTAGCCTTTCCTTCAGACATAGGAAGAATAAAATATCATGGAACAAATGCTTAGAAAATCATATAAAAATGATTTAAAAAAGAATGGGCAATGGTGTTATATTTACTTTTTATAATTATTTTCAACATATTGAAAACATACTTCCCTTGCAAGATTCATATTTCAGATCATTTATAAACATTTACTCACTTGTATCTATACACCACATTTTTAATTTGTTCTTAAAACATTAGTTTCCAACGTGAGGATGTTCTAATGAAAGACTTAGAGCTGATTTCCATACTTTACTGTATTCTAACAAATAACAAAATACTTAAACACTAAATCATATATCATACCAAGCATTTACACAATTTATTTATTTTAATTATTGGTAGAAGTCTTAATTATTCAAATTTTTAAGAATATTTTAAAACCTAGAATTCATGGAAAAATACTATAAGTAGTCTTTTCATTGAAGAGTGGGAAAGCATTTTTTTTTTAACTTATATGACTTCTATGGTCCATCACTCAAAGAAACAGTACTTTATTACACTAATAACAACCAATTCCTTCATTCACGTAAGCCTTATCTTCAGAGGAAGAAAGTAAGACATCTGTGGGTGAAATTAAGGCATAGATTTCCTTCATGTTTCCCTTAGTATCTAACCAAGTACCAGGCACAAAATACATGTTATTTTTACTGGTTCAATTGACCAAACTAATAACTCACTCAAGACTAATTTATTAGTAAACCTTGCAATTGATATTATTCAATATTCTTTATAGTGATTCAAATAGTTTGTGCATGGAAACACTAACTTCATAAACTTCATGATCAGGAAAGCACAATTTTGACTAAAATAGCCTTTGTTAGATCCATGTCTTTTCCAAGTCGTGAAGATCATTAGATAGCTTGACATGTGTTTAGTAAATCCGAGTCCCCTCTAGCAGTTTTACTTATTATGATATAAAATAAATCATTCTGGATATAAACATCTGCTATTTGCCTTGGCATACTGAACTACATGGAGTCTTTCTATCTGTATCTCTTTTTCTCTGTACAACTTATTGTTTTAAACCCTATATCAACTTCTAGTATATTTCTTGTAGTCATGTATTTTAATATTAGAACTGTAAGAGATGAATTTCAGATCCCTTTTTTAAAATATGTTTTTATTGATTTTTTAGAGAGAGAGGAAGGGAGAGAGAGAGAGAGAGAGAGAGAGAGAGAGAGAGAGAGAGAGATTGAGAGAGAGAGAGAGAGAGAAACATCATTGTGAGAGAGAAACATTTATCAGCTGCCTCCTGCACGCCCCCTACTGGGGATCAAGCCTACAATCCAGGCATGTGCCCTGACTGGGAATCAAACCACGACCTCTCAGTCCATGGGATGATGTTCAATCCACTGAATCACACTGGGAGGACTCAGATCCTTTTTGTTAATTCCTTATTTTCACTTTCCACTGTAACCATCAGCAGACCAAGAACACAGACAGGGGCTTGTTAAATCCTGAAACGAACTTATCATATAGACAGAAAGACAAAGAACCAAAAGCAAGAAAGCATAATTACAATAGCATCATGATTTCTAAGTATGACAACAAACTATTTTCAGATTCCAAAGATGGAGTTCAGTTTAAAACCTTTGGTTTTAATGAGATCATTCCTGTTTTATCTCATCTGGGATCATGTATCTTGCTGCCCTCTTACAAGTGTCCCAAATAGCTCACTCTTAACAAGCATCATTCTGGTTATATGACACTGGGCAAGTTACTTAACAATTTATACTCTTAGTTGAGTACTAAGTAGTAAAATGAGTATAAAAAGATAGTGATTTCCTAAGATTGTTTTATAAATCAAAGAAATAAAATGCCCTGTGTACACATTCTGGAAAATAGTAAGGATTTTATAAATGTCACAATTAGAATTTATATTCTATGCCTTGAGAACAATTTCCCAAGACTTTAGGGTTAATATTATTTTAGTGATTGATATCTTTCCCTCCAAAATTTATATATTGAAGTCCTAACACCCAGTATGTCAGAATTCTGTTGTGTTTAGAGATAAGGCCTTTAAAGGTAATTAAGTTAAAATAAGGTCATTTGGGTGGTCCCTAATCCAATATGACTGATGCCTCTAAAGGAAGAGGAGGTTAGGACACAGACCCAAAGAAAAAAGACTATGTGGAGATGCAGAAGGATGATGGCCGTCTACAAGCCAAGAAAGAGGTCTCAGAGGAACCCAGCTACATTTCTGACACCTTGACCTTGGACTTCAAGTCTCCATAACCCTGAGAAAATAAATTTATATTCTTTAAGTCACCCAGACTGTGTTACATTGTTATGACAGCCTTAACAAACTAGTAGAGGAATCATGTATGAGCAGGAATTAAAATAAAGTTGGGCTTTGTGGGGAAAAATGTTACAGAAGACTGCTAATGTTCTTTCTTTTCTTAGGGTCAACATGGTATTTCTTCTGTTTCACTGTGCTTGTCTGCTTGATTTTCTCTACTCATTAAATTGGAATGTATTGACATATTACTCAAGGTTCAGCCAAAAAAACTAAAATCAATTTCTGGCAGGAAAGGATTTAATACAGGGAATGAGTATTTACAAAACATACTGGAGAAGCTAGAACAAAGGCCACTAAAAATTTTCAATGTTCTGAAAATTCAGGAAGTTTTAGGAATCGGAGAAAACTAGTACTGTTTATCTCAGCTGTTCTTGGCAGTGAAGTGTGTGATGAGTCGAGGATGATGGAAAGCACTGATAAAATGTTATGTTTGGTATTTTCAGTGCTCTCCTCCCTGCTTTACCTTTTCTGGAGCAGTAATGGTTTTCCTTCCACTTCTCCTTTCCTAATCTCATTCACTTTCTTTATAGTGGTAGAGTATTTCTGTCAAGAAAATCACAAAATATATGTTCCTAGATTAGCCTCTGGTGATAACAATATCTCACATTTGCTTAATTACCTTTTACATGTCCTATTTGACTTTCCAACACACTGTGGATCATGACAATCAAGGGATCTTAAGAATGCCCAAGAGCAACATGTGCTTCAGATAAGTCTCCCCTCACCCCAGGCACCCACACCTGCACTGGCAACAACTCAGAAGGTGCTCAGTAACTCTGCATGCTGTGGATAAACTTGCCTTTCCCTGGCTCAACACACTTGGTAAATTAGGCAAGTACCTCAGAACTCTGTGTGCTTCTGGTAAGTCTATCACCCTCACTTCCCCTCCAACATTTTCAGCCTCATCTCCAACATATGTTGTACTAGTCAGTATTGTCTAGAGAAACAGAATAGTAGGCTATTTATATATAGTTATTAAGGAGAATTGGCTCATGTAGTTATAGAGGCTGAGAAGTCTCACAATCTATATCAGTAAGCTGGAGACCAGGAGAGACTATGTGTAGATCCAACCTTAGTCCAAAGACCTGAGAACAAGGAGAGGTGGTTGTGTAAATTCCAGTCCAAAATCTGGCAGGAGTGAGACAAAAGAACAGCTAATGTTTCATTCTGAACCCAAAGTCTGGAAAAGATCAACGTTCCAGCTCAATCCATAGAAGGAGTTCCTCCTTATTTGAGGGAGGTCAACCTTTTTGTTGTATTTAGGTCTTCAACTGATTGGAAAAAGGCCACTCACACTCGGGATGGCAATCTGCTTTACTTCAGGCTATCAATTCATATGTTAATTTCATCTAGAAATTCCTTTACACACTCAGAATAATGTTATCTGAGCCTCGTCAAGTTGACACATAAAATGAGCTATCATAAGTACAGTACACATCTTGCCATCTTGGCATCCATGTGTATCTCCTTAAACATATCTAATTTCCACATTTAAAAAAATAAGATTATAAGTCTACCTAACATGATACAACTATCTTGAGTACAACTGGAAATCACCCATTCCCAAGAACAGAAGGTAAAGTCCTTGAGTGATGTTGATTAATGTTTATTCTTCCTTAAATACTATGGTATAAAATTATTGATATTTATATATTATGACATATAGCCAATATATCATATATTACTTGATAAAGGAATAAAAAATGAAAGAAAAAAAGATATTTGCTATACACATATGCAAACACTCATTCATAACAAAATAAGGAAGAAGTATAACAATTACAGTCTTTATGTCTGTATGTCATATGGTTATAGCTGGTATTTATAGTTACCCTCTTCTACTACATGTCTTTATTCCTTTTGCCTTCAGCAAGCACCTTAGCTAGTATGAATTTTTATCTGAAGGGGTAACCCAAACTTTCATTCCTAAGGGTCAAGGCCATTAGTAGTCCTGTTTGGATTGGGTTGTTTTAATTTTCCACTGACTTTAATCACAAGGCATGGTAGTAATGAGGTAGTAGTGAGATGCCCTCATGGATTCCAGGCATATTCTTCCTTACTTCACTGCAGATTAGTAGTGCAATTTCCCTTTGGTAGTCAGTAGATCACCCTAGCCAACACTGTAATTCCTTTCTCTGCCTGTAGATTTAAAGGCAATGAAGACCCCAAATTGACCAGTTAAATGGAATCTTTGTTATGCATATTAGTGGAATAATGTCTCCCTTTGCAGCTTTGAATTCTAGGCCAGCAGAGCATAAAGTCATGGAAATAAGAAGCAAACATTTTGCTGGTGAGTTACTAGGGGTGGTAGTAGGTTTTGCCACTCCCTTTCACCTTTCACTTCCTGGCCTTGTGAATCCTGGCAGTGGAAGAAACAATACCACATATTGGATGTAGATTCAGAGCATATACAGTCTTCTAGAGAACTTTGCCCCAGCAGAGTCTTCAAAAGGCCATTTCAACATTCTTTCAAGCCACTTCTTTAGGATGGTGAGGAACATGGTGAGACCAGTGAATTTCATGAACATGGCCCGCTGCGGCTCTTCTTTTGCTGTGAAGTGAGTTTCTCAATCAGAAAGAAAGTTATGAAATGTCACAACAGTGAATAAGTCATTCTGTAAGTCCACAGATGGTAATGTTGGCAAAGTCATTGCATCAAGAGAAGATAAATCCATATTCAGAGTAAACATCTGTTTGAGTATGAACAACACACTGTCCTTCCCATGATGGAAGTGGTCCAATGTGATCAATCAACTACCACATAGTCAAGGGATAATCCTAGGGAATGATGCCATGTCAGTACTTGGTGTTGGTCTCTGCTGCTGGCAAACTGGGTACTCAGCAGTGGCCATAGCCATGTTGTCCTTGGTGAGTGAAGGTCCATGTTGCTAAGCTCAAGCAAAACCTACATCCCTGATATCATAGCTACTTTGTTCATAAGCCCATTAAGCAATGACAAAGGTGGCTGGGGAAAGGGGCTAACTGGTATCCACAGAATGGGTAGTCCTATCCACTTGATTATTAAAATTCTCTTCTGCTGAGGTCACCCTTTGGTGAGCATTCATATGGGACACAGATATCTTCACTGTTCTGTCCAACCAGAGAGGTGTATCAAAATACCTCTTGCCCAGATTTCCCAATTTCTGATTTTTCAATCATGTTTCTTCTATATCTCTGACCATCTAGCCAAGCAATTGGCCACATCCCATGGATTAGTATATAATCTCACATACGGCCATTTCTACTTCCAAGCAAAGTGATTCCTTTTGTATGCAAATATGACACATAATAGAAATCCAGAACTCCTAAGTCATGCCTCATGCCCCCACATTAAATACCCTTCCCTGCTCAGTTTATTTCTGTGTCTCTTAACACCATCTGACATATGTGGTGTTTAGTTTATCTAGCTGTTAATTGTTCTCTCTTCATTAGATTATAAATTTTATGAAGCAAAAAATTTTGTTTTGTTTTGTTCACTACTATAATTCTCAGTATGTGAAATTTGGCATGTAGTAGTGGTTCAAAAATATTCATTTAATAAATGAACCTCACAACTTTAATATTTACCATTGTTTTCTAAAAGTCTTCATGCTGTTTGTTTTACATTTTCAAAAGAAAGACCTGATTATCCAAAGATAACTCTTTGAGGCAGATGCTCATTTACTAGATTGATTGCAGTTATTGGACTCAAGTGCCTACTGTGATCTAATCAGCTCCTGGCCAAAAGTAAAGTAATGGTATACATGGCACTTAGAAAGCTACTAACTTCCAGGTAGTTAGGTACACAATTTTCTAAAACATTCCGTCATCAGGTAAAAAGAAATACATATATTAAAAAATACTAGTTGTCAATTAAATATGTCTGTTCCATCCTGGCTGGTGTGGCTCAGTGGATTGAGCATTGTCCCATGGACTGAGAGGTCCTGGTTTGATTCCTGGTCAGGGCATATGTTTGGGTTGTGGGCTCGATCCCCAGTACAGGGCAGGCAGGAGGCAGCTGATGGATGTTTCTCTCTTACATTGATGTTTCTATCTCACTCTCCCTTCCTCTCTCCCCCACGAAAAATCAATAAATATGTCTGTTCTATCTTACTCTGTGTTAAAAGAACCCCAAACCATTACAAAAAAAAAGGGGGCTGGACTAGGGGCATCATGGGAATGACTAGTGACAAACATGTACTCAGCTATGCTTATTCTTTCTTAATCCAAAATGAGAATCTTTGCTGTGCCCTTAAAAATACTGAAACTCTAGTCTGGCAAGTGTGGCTCAGTGGTTGAGCACTGACCCATGCACCAAGAGGTCACCAGCTCGATTCCCAGTCAGGGCACAAGCCCAGGATGTGGGCCCAATCTCCAGTGGGGGGCATGCAGGAGGCGGCCAATCGATGTTCTCTCTCATAGGTGTTTCTATCTCCCTCTCCCTTCCTCTCTCTCTAAAAATCAATAAAGAAAAAAATTTTTTTCTTAAGTACTGAAACTCTAGGAATTCATTTAATGATGAACATCTTCAAGAAAACAATGTTCTACAATTAATTTAATTATGTCATTAATTACATAGGTAAGGATAAAAAGGAAGAAAACAACATTTTGACTTAATAATCCTTTGAACAAAATGAGATTATTTTCTTCTAGTTTTCACAGGAATTTATAAAAATAAAATGCTATCATACTTAATAATTGAATAGGTTATAATATTAATTATTAACAACTATTTAGATTAATTATTTGCTTACAGGTCACCTATGAATGTGTAGGACAAAAATTTAGAATACTTATACTTTCAGTATTGCTTTCAAATAAAAAATTACAATTATAATTTAAAATTAATAGCAGGATTAAAATAACACTTTAAGTGAATATTTGTGTACCTAGGATTGATGGAATAAATGACAAACATGTTAACATTTAAAAAATACTAAACTCTCATTTACTCATCATTTCACTATTTAAGATATTTTCAACACTACTTTAAAGACATATAATTGGAGGTGTGAATAAAAGGTGCTTATTGAATGCCTACTATCTGTTAGGTACTGTTCAGTGAACTAAGGAAACAGCAGAGATAAAAACAAACAAAAAACTTTACATGAGAGCATTATTCTTGGGGTAGAAGTGGTGAGTAGATGATAAATAGACACTATCTTATGAGAGCATTAAGAATATTGGGAAAATAAGCACTAGCCAGTGTGGCTCAGTGGTTAGAGTGTTGGGCTGCACACTGAAGGGTCACAGGTTTGATTCCTGGTCAAGAGGTCAAGGGCATGTACCTGGGTTGTGGGTTCAATTGCTGGCCCAGTCAGGATGCGTACAGGAGGCAACCAAAAGATCTGTTTCTCTCACATCTCTCTCTCTGTCTCTCTCTCTCTCCCCCTCCTCCCATCCCCCTTCCCTTCCCTCCCTTCCACTCTGTCTAAAACTCAGTGGAAAAATATCCTTGGGTGAGTATTAAAAACAACAAAAGAATATTGGAAAAATAATGTAGTGGGTTATGGTAAACAAATAGACAGTACTGGTCTGCTTTTTTATATAAAATAGTCACCCTGGCCGATTTGGCTCAGCAGTTAGAGTATCAGCCCGCAGACCAGAGAGTCCTAGGTTCGGTTCCCATTAAGGGCACATACCTCAGTTGCAGTTTGTCCCCCGGCCCCGGTTGGGGTCGTGTGGGTGGCAACCACTCGATATGTCTCTCTCACATTGATCTTTCTCTCTCTCTCTTCCTTCCTCTCTCCCTCCTGCTCTGTCTGAAGATAAATGCAAAAATATCCTCGGGTGAAGATAAAAAAATATATATACGTGTGTGTGTGTGTGTGTGTGTGTGTGTGTGTGTGTATAATAGTCGAAGCAAGTCTCTTTGATAAGATAATGTTGAACAAAATTTGGAAAGAAATGGAAGAGCAAAGAATGATGATATCTGATGATGGTGATTTCCAAGCAGAACTAACATGGGTTCAACCAAGATTCAAGCATTAACTACGTATAAAATATTTTAGTGGAAGACCAGAAAGAATAAGATCTCAGTTTTGATGTTAAGAATAAGAATAAAGATTTTGTCTTCAAGGTACATAATTCTGAAAAATTTAATAAATTTATTGTGATGGGAATTGGCCACCAAAGGCTTGTTAGTGTGGAGATAAAAGCAAAACAAGAAAATTGAATCTAATTTTTAAATCTAAAATTTTTTCAATATCAATTACTAAAATTGTTTTTAAACATCGGATAAAATACTGTGTTTTTCTTATTGGTGACAGTAAATAAATGGAACATGTTCTTTGTTATTATGGAGTCTAAAATATAATTGAGAAGATAAAATATATACAGATGGTTATATAACTCAGAACAAAACTATAAGGGTACCAAGTAGTGGCTATATATAACAATTTTACTAAGACTATAATGAGATCACATGGAATGATATAGTCAGGATATAGCATATTATGGAGAAATGACAATGTCTAATATCAGGAGAATGTAGGCTATTTAAGAATTTTCTTTAACCAATACTTTTCAAAAGAGGAAGAAAATATAAATATGTTTTATTCATTAAATCTCTTTGTGCAGTGCCATGAATTGTCTGAAAAGTGAGAGATATTTTGTGAATTTTTTATAGACGTCTTCATATAATTTTTCAGAATTTTTTTGTTTAGGAATTGCTGAAACTACTGGTAACTTACAAAAAATAAAAAACATAGGAAGTTAATTCCCATGTATGATTATAAAGAACAAAGAAAACAACCAACAAGCTCAACTGTAAAGTATGTGCTTACATTGATTGAACCAAGTCTACCTAAACATTTCAAATACACATCTGAATGCAGAATTCAGTGTGAATTCATGGGTATCTTTCTGTGTTTGCCCACCTCTCCGAGTCCTTCCCTTTATGGGGAGGACCAAATATTGGTTACCTTTGTATCCACATAGTCTCACAATAAAGTCTGCCGAAATGCACTTTTAAGATGCTTATTGAAGAAATAAATGAATATAATACATCTTATAGTGAAGCTAAAAACTAATCTTGATTTCATATGATAAATCCTGACTTTAATTCACTCCTTTAATTATATGAAATAATACTTCTCTGAGGTTGAATGGTTTTCAAATGAAAACTTGTATCAACCTCTCACATGTCAACACTTTCTAATATTGCCTGAAATAAAGAAGAATGATGACAAAGGCTGGTACGTGATAGTCACACCTTGGATAAAAAAAGATAGGGCTTGGCATTTAAAATTTCTTTTGTTGAGGTACTTTTAATAATTTACATATATTATATATATATATATATATATATATATATATATATATATATATATATATAATATGTGTGTGTGTGTGTATGGCCTTTTTAACCATTTCAGGTATTAATTCATATAATATTCTATATATAAAGATAGGTACGTAGCAGGTTCAAAATCATTTTCTGTAAAAAGCTACATAATAAATATTCTCAGCTTTTGAAGTACTACATTCCTGTTGCAAATACTCAACTATACCACTGAATCACAAACGCAGTCCCAGAAAATACATAATTATATGAGCATGGCTGTGTTACAATAAAATTTGGTTTGCAAAATCAGAAGTTGGGCCAGACTTGGCCTATGAGATGTAGTTTTCCAACTTCCGTTCTAGTAGTATAATTTATAATATGCTAGAAGGTGACAAGCCATTAAAAGAAAACAAAGGACAAGTTAGAGGAACAGAGGTGGGAGAGTAGATTAAAATAATGAACAGTATGGTCAGGGTAGACCTCACTAAGAAGGTGCTATATGTGCAAGAAACTGAGGGAGATAGATGAGGGAAGAAGCCATGCATGCATCCGTCTGGCAGGATGGCTTCAGGAGAAGGGCTGCCCAGTGCACAGGAGTATACCTAGCTTGCTTTGGGAGGAGCAAGGAGACCAGGTTTTGTAATGAAGTGAACAGAGGATGCAATCAAAATCAGTGTGCAAGATTCTGAAAGTCCTTATACGCCAATGCACAGTTACTTGATTGTACTCTGAGATAAATAGGGAGCTCTCATTCATAACTATATAAAATAATAATTATGCACAATTATTCATTTATAATTTTATAGAATAATTATATTTACTTCATACAATTACCGAGAAAAATAAATTAGATAAAATCAGAATGATAATTTAGTACAATAACTAGTAGATGGTAAATGTTCAATAAATATTAACTGATATTATTGTTGCTGTTGATAACATTGTAATTTAACCTAGTTATGAATAACTGGAAAGGAAGAAAGGGAAAGCCAAATAGTAAGGGTGTGTCACTTGTGCAGCTTTGCCAGGAAGCTGCAGTTGTACACTCCCCAGGTGAAGTCTCTTTACATATCTTGAATTTCCTTCCTGAATGTTTTTCTAAGGATGTTTTTTATAGTAATTTTGGTAACTATACTTTTCAATATAAATTTCAGATATTGTCACGGTAGTTGAAAAAATAAAATTAAACCATCTAGCAATGGCCTGAAAATCAATTACTACATAATAATTCATCAAAATAGTTATAGTTTTTATGTATTGATTTATAGCAGCAATTTTCAACTGGTGTGTTGCAAGAATTTTTAAAATATGCAATACCTGACTATGTAGTCAGAGGCATTGCCCTCTTTTTCCTTAGATTGTCAAATTTAAAAAATGACAACTGATAACACAATAGCCATCCTGTGGGAAAGATCTGTCTTGAACCATAAATGTATAGGTCACGCAATAGAGTTGCATCTTATTGGTCATATTGCATAAGGTTGCCATCGATTGGTGAATTCTTGGAAACAGAAATTCTTATATACAAGTATTAGCACCTAATACTTGAAAAAAAAATCACTTTGGAACAAAAAGGGTAGGTAATTACTACATTATTTTTTGTAAATCAATAAAATTATACCTATTTTTTGTCAGATCAGCAAAAAATATATATTTTTTGGTGTGATGCAGAATTTTATTAATTAGTTTATATGTGCCATGAGATGAAAAAGATTAAAAATAACTGATTTATGCACTCAAACCATGGACTTATCTATATAAAACTCTTTGTATTAGTTGAGGCCAATGTACTAATAGACAATTAAGTACACCTTTTTGGCTAATAATAAAGAAAGATACATTATTCGTCTGTAGTTTGTACTATCTTTTAACTGTCTATTTTACATATACATACACACACACACACACACACACACACACACTCCCAGTTTTGTGTAGAGATAAACTGTGCTTTTCTGTATTAAAGTATTTGGAGGGATTTTAGGTATAAATATATAGCTCTCTTGAAGTAAAAGAAAGCAAATTATCAACAAGTATATAATAAGCACATTATATATAGGACTCTATTATGGGGAAAAGATGGTAAAAATAATATATTAACTTAAAATTCATTAATTCAAATAATGCAAAAGTATGAGTATTCTCCTTAAGAAGTATTTTTGTTATTTCCCTAAAACAGCAATAAGTTTATGGTCTTACAATTTCTGTGGGGCAGGAATTCAGAAAGGCTCAGGTGGGTGGTTCCGTCTGAATCTCTCCTGTAAGTGCATTTAGGTAGTGGCCAGAGCTGAAACCGCAGGGGGGCTGGACCATCTGTAAACTCACCGTGCAGCCCATTTTCTCTTTTTCTATCTCCATGTAGCCTAAACGCCTCTCCATGTGGTCTGTCCTTACGGGCTGCTTTAGGCTTCTTTATACCCGGGCAGCCGTAGGGTAGCAGGGCTCCAACAGCAGCTCCGGGCTTTGGGATCTGTGTCTGATCGAAGGCGGCAGAAGCCCACTGCCACTCATGATCAGGCTTCTGAAGTCACGTGGTGTCACCTCCACCACGTTCTGTGTGACCAGGAAACGACGGGTCCACTCCGATTCAAGTGGTGAAGTCACCTTCTATCCACTGAAGAAATGACACGGTCTCAATGTAAAAAAGCATGTGGACGGCAGTTATTGCTGTGGGCTTTCTTGTAAAATACTGCCCGTCACAGGAAACAGTGAAATTAGTGCAAATATTATAAATAGATATCTCTTTCTCTCTGCACAGCCAAAGTACAAATTGTTTCTCCCAAGAGCACACTGAATATTATCAATACTTCAAGATCTCATGCACTCTTTTCAAATAAATAATGCTTATTTTTGTTATTCTAATTTTATAGCTACTTTGAGAGGAGGCTCCAGGTGGAAAGTAGCTACACTAAATCTTAGTTCAGTATTACAAAGCTTTCTAGATACTGGCACCAGCAAAGAATTAAGCTGGTAAAAAATGACTTGGAAGACATTGGAATGAGAACACTAGATACAAGGTAGACTGTAGATTGTTTATTGAAACAATACATCAAAATAAGAATTTCTTTTACTTCAATTAATTATAAAACTATTCTATTTTCATGGTGAATCTTATAATTGCCTTGAGTATCTGAACTAGCAGTTTGTTTTGTTTTTTCATCATAAAAATACTTCAATATGATGGACCTTTTTCTGAAGTTTAAAATATGTGGGAAATGGGGACAAATTAAGATGATAAATGTAGCATTATTGTGCAGTTTTCTCTTTTCCAGTCATTTGGCAAATCATAACTGCTGCCAATTATAGCATTTCCCTTGAAGCAGTAAAAATGAAATGTGCTTTCAAAGGAAATAATTTAAAAGTGCACACTTCTAATTTTTAGTTCAGGAAAGATACTTTTAATGCTACATATAGAATTTTTTTCTTTACTATTTTCAGTAAATATAAATATCAGCATAAACATGAGTCCTGATTATGCAGAAACTTATAAATAAATTATAGTAATATCTTAGCATTGTTATTTCTTATTGCTGCCAGGAGGAGAACACTATCATTACAGAGGTGAATCCCTGTTGGTGAAAGGTTTATTGTGAAATGTTGCAAATTATTCACAATTTGAAATCTCAATCCAATAATAAAAGGATGTATTTAACCAAGTCTTCACCTAACTCAACTTGAACATATTAATATTACCAGAATAGAAGTCTCAAGGTAGCCAGGATTTTTTAAAATTTTTTATTGATTTTTTCAAAGAGAGAGGAAGGGAGAGGGAGAGAGAAACATCGATGTGAGAGAGAAACATTAGTCGGTTGCCTCCTGTATACACCCCAATAGGATATTGAACAAGCAACCTGGGTATGTGCCCTGACCAGGAATTTAACCAATAATGTTTTTGTGCATGGGATGATGCCCAACTAACTGAACCATACCAGCCAGGGCGATAGTCAAATTTTTATTTGCATTAGTCACTGATGCATCTCAAGAACCTAGAGTTATGACTGTCCTACAGAAAAATTCTGTAGCAAGCATTTTGAGTACCAACATCACATCCCTTCGGCCAATCTCTGATTTCAACATAGATGTGCCAACAGGTGCTGATTCACCTTGACAGTCAGTGTCAACCTCAATGTATCTGTGGGTTTTTCCACAAGTGCCCAGGACCTTCCCCAAGGCTCTGAGCTCCAGATCTGGTGACATTTTAGCCCAGAAGAATGGGGGACAACTCTCTAATGTTAGCAGGGAGAAACTGTTGGATAATGCTCCAGCCTTCCATCTTTCAATTGGATGCTTCTGGGAGGCATTCAATATACTTGTCAATAAAATACACTATCAGTAAAGTACCTTCCAAATAAATGAGTTGACTCAAGTCTTTGTCTTAGATACTGCTTTTTGAGGGGTGGGGATGGAAGGAGGAGCTGAACTAAAACTATCCTCTATAGTTTTTAAAGGCTTTTGCTTTGTTTTGAAAACAAGTTTCTGGCAGTTAGTTATTTAAATTATATATGACACCTTTCACATTTGCAATGCACACCCTTGGTCAAGGTGGGAATCTTTAAATTCACATAAAGAGAGAATTGCAAAGAAGGCATACTCTAATAACTGCAGTAAAACACAGTTTGGGATAAGTGTTTCTCTTTGCCCTTTTAGTAAAGGCAGATATATGAAAAAAGAATGGCATGGGGAATTTGAAATTTCCTCCTCTCTGGTTATTAGGCAAATTATATTATATAGGTCAATTCTCTAGCACCTGAATATAAATCAACAGTTTGGTAACTATCAGTCAAATGAAAGTATAATAGTTACTTCTCATTTTATATTTTAATACATGTGCTCATTATTTTCTATTTATTGAAGTAAATATTAACTGAATTCATCCTTTTTCAGGCTCTGAAATATATAAATAGCACTTAGCTGGTGAGTCAAATGCTTTGGTTTTGGGTACTCAGTGCCTTAGGAAGCTCTGGGAAGCCTAAGAGAGGAGACTCAGGGAAAACCATCTGGGGATAAAAAAGAGAGCAGCATTGATCCATTATCTCCCAAGGCTCCTGGACCATAGTTAGCTCCCAGGCGCTATACTTTCAGATGGTCTATGCTGAGATCTAAGTCATTTTCTGCAGGGTCCATTTCTGCAGCACACCAAAAGTCCTAGGACTTAAGGAAGTAAGCTGTGTTTCAGACTGAGGTGAGGTATTTCAAGATGTACCAACATGAATTTGGTCGCAGTACCAATGACTGGAATATAAGGCGAGGTTGTGAGCGTTCAGTGAAGTACATAAACAATATCTGAGATATAGTCCACGGCCTGCCTCTGTGCATTTCCGCTTTGTTACTGCATGAGGTTATCTTTGGATATTGTAAACGTATTTCAGGTATGTTTTTGTTCCCCATGATGCCTTAAAATAATTTCCTTTTTAAATAAACATTGAATTGTAAACACATGTATATAAGATAAAATGCTGTGTTGTTCTCTACTGTATCTTTATTAGGTAAATCATATGCATTTTATGTCATTTTATTTCTGATTGAATAAAAAATTATCAAATAACTAAAATTCCATATTTTTCCTGAAAAGTGAACGGAAATATTTGTAAAAAGACTGAGAATACCCTACTTACAAATGTGGTAATGTAATCTTTCCTTGGAATTTTTGTATTTAAGAGACTAAGAAGACCTCTAAATAATCACATGACTAACCTGACAGACTTGACCAACTTTTAGGAACACTATTAAAAATATATATAGCCCTGGCCGGTTTGGCTCAGCTGTTAGAGCGTCAGCCTGCGGTCCAGAGAGACTCGGGTTCGGTTCCCGCTAAGGGCATGTACTTTGGTTGCAGTTTGTCCCCGGCCCCAGTTGGTCGTGCGGGTGGCAGCCACTCGATGTGTCCCTCTCGTGTCGATGTTTCTCTCTCTCTCTCTTCCTCTCTCTCCCTCCCACTCTATCTAAACAAAAAATGAAAAAATGTCCTCGGGTGATGATAAAAATATATATATATATATATATATATATATATATATATATATATATATAATTTTAAAAAGTTAGATAATGTTTATTTTTATTTTAAAAGAAATAAATTTTAAATTAAGTAATTAAGCATACATTATTTTTTCTCAGTAATGAACCATTTATGTAAGTAACTGTTAAAGCTAATTAATTATTTTCCCCTAAATGCTGCACGACGTGTTGGCTTCATTCATTTTCATCTCCTTCGGCCTCTCCCTAGCCCCAAATACATCTTTATAAAATGTTGCTATTAATAAATGTGTATATTTGATAAAATTGGTATTTATAGCAATTTAAACTGCTATAGTCTTCTTTTGAAAAGAAATATTCTTTCCCTGGTCAGTTTGGCTCAGTGGTTAGAGCGTCGGCCCGCGGACCAGAGAGTCCCAGGTTCGGTTCCCGCTAAGGGCACGTACCTCGGTTGTGGTTCGTCTCCAGCCCCACTTGGGATCCTCAAGCGGGTGGCAACCAGTCGATGTGTCTCTCTCACATCAATGTTTCTCTCTCTCTCTTCCTCCCTGTCTCCCTCCCGCTCTGTCTGGAGATAAATGCAAAAATGTCCTCGGGTGAAGATAAAAAAAATAAAAAAAGGAAAGAAATATTCTTGGTAAATTGAGAGCCTTATTCCAGAAATGATTGACATTATGAGGCTCAATTAAGCTTAATAAATATTTGTTGAGAATCTCCTGCCATTCAAATATTGAATTAATTGATATAGCCATCAGTCAAAATGTTCCATGTAGTAAATTATACTCAGTGTGTTGATGTAATAAGGTTATTTTTATACATCAAGTTTGTCTGCCCTGTTAGACCAGTAATTGTATGAAAACATAAAAACTAATAATAAACATTTAAGAACACATAGAACATTTAAAAGACAACTGATTATTGTAGTTATTGAATAATTGTATATTGATAAAATTTTGTTAATTTTATTTATTTCTACAACTGTTGCAAGCCTAACACTAAAGACTATAATTTGTGTCTCAATATGGCTGATATGATTATTAAAATTAATAACAGTAAGGCAAATATAATTCCTTTTATTGTATTCCTAAGAAACTCCCAAATTCCACAGGAGACTATACCCTATTTATGTCAATTTCATTAAGAAATGTTTTGTTTTGTTTTTAATTGCCTCCAGTTGAGAATCTCTGTTTTTTTATTTATTTTTCTTCATTGATTTTTAGAGAGAGAAGAAGGGAGAAAGAGAGAGAGATAGAAGCATCGATGAGAGAGAACATCTATTAGCCGCCTCCTGCATGCCCCCCAACTGGAAATTGGGCCCACAACCTGCGCATGTGCCCTGACTGGGAATCGAACCGGTGACCTCTTGGTGCGTGAGTCGACGTTCAACCACTGAGCCACACTGGCCGGGCAAGAAATGTTTTAATTGTCCAGCCAGTGTGGCTCAGTGGTTGAAAATCGACCCATACACCATGAGGTCCCAGTTCGATTCCAGGTCAGAGCACATACCTGGGTTTTGGGCTCAATCCCAAGCAGGGGGTATGCAGGAGGCAGCCAATTGATATTGATGTTTCTCTCTTATCTATGTTTCTATCTCTCTCTCCCTTCCTTTCTGTCTAAAATCAGTGAAAAAACATATTTTTTAAAAAAGAAAAATGTTTTAAGTGGCAGCAAAAGCTCCCATTCTGCTTATTCATTTTCCTCTATAATCCATCTCATAGGAAGAAAAGAAGGGGATGAAAGGTGGAAAAAAATCAGCATAGTCTAAAGAGGTTTTTAAGCTAAAGAGCTGGATTTTAGAGTTAAAATTAAGGTACTAGTCTACAAAGTTTCAAAATAATTGTGATGGCTTAGTGGAAAAACAAAACAGATTAAAGTCTTTAAACTTCCTTTTGGCAGTTCACAAGAGACCTAGTTAAAACTGAATAGAGTCAGAGAGGAAAAATATATACAAATATATAAGTATATATGGAAAATAGAAAACTCCTCTATAAAACCTAGAGCAGAGATTGCCAGTGTCCATCAGTAACGGTCCTTACAGCTAACCTGGGTGACTTACTAAAATGCATTGCCTCTGGAACCTTCTGGGTATGATCTCGTGACTAAGGTTTTATCAATGGACAATACAATGCATGAGTGAACTTGGTGGCCATCACTTCCAGGACTGTCCCTTAAAAACTGTCCTTTCAGAATTCTGACTCTCTTTATTCCATCTGTCCACTGAATAGAGAGGACAATAAACATGTTTCAGAGATGGAGACACAAGATGGAAAGAACTTGGCCTTGTGTAGGGCAGAGCCCTGATCCCCTTAATATTCTTTCCTCCTGTGCGCATTAGATGGCGCATTAAAGAAGAGGTTATTTTTATAATGATAAGCCAGTGAAATATCAGCATATATTTGTTACTGCAAATAGTATTATTTGGCATTCTCTGGTAAAGGTGTGCTTAGGTTTCAGTCTAGTAGAATACATGTGTGGAGAGCATATACCTTTGAAAAATTTCTTAGAGTCCCAAATTATACATTTCTGTGGCCCCAAATAGACTCTTTATATCCATCTCCATAGATAACCTATAGAAAGAGTTAACAAGATGGGTATCAGGACAACCACACCCACCCAAATTCATTTCCACCATCCCTCTTTTAATAAGATAGAAGGGACCGCAAAGGCAAGTATGAAGAAAAGCATGCCCAAGTGATTCCTTGCCCGAAGGGGCTGAGCACAGAATGCCACACGCAATCATTTAGGCAAGTCAAAACATGATCTTGTAGGTGGCATTTTAAATTAGGGTTTGAGCAATACAGTGGCTCTGTATGATTAGGCCTTGGACTCCTGGACTCTAAGAGGATGCTCTTGGTTCCAAGAGGATGCTCTTGGTTCTTGTAATTAAATGTTCAATGAAAATGTTCAATTAAAATGAGCAGGAAGAGTTCCCTGTCATAGAAGACTACTTTAACTGAGATCATCTTTTGAGGCCTCTGGTTTTCAGAGTTTCTGGCCATTGAATGCTGGTTATAGTAGAAGCTGGGTCTATAGCTAGCAATAACATAGCAGATTTACTGAACTTAAGAAGAGAAGGATTAAAATATAAATCACATCATACCATGAAATGTAAAATTCATGAGGCCTTAGACGAAGATACTTACCTTCAGTTTTCAAAGTAAGAAAAGGCAATGATTTCAAGAGAAATAACTCAAGGTTATCTCAATTAACAAATTAACTCAAATTTAAAGCTAGGAGACTTTTTGAGAGAGTCTAGGATTATATTCTGTAATCATTGACATAAATTAAAGTTTAAAAATATCATTACTAAATTTTAATTTTAAAAATGAAATAAAGTGCAATGTATTTTAATAAATGAAACATTTACTTGATATTGTTTAGTGTAAATGTATTAGAAACCAGGCTTATATTTCTAACTAGGCTTATATTTTTTAATGTCATCTTCTTTGTGGTAAGGGCTCAGTAAAACCATGCCCCATAAATTTAGAAAATCAAATTGAGCTAACAGAGCCAAGGGACAGAGAACTAATTTTGCAAGTAAAATTGATGTTTAATAAATTCTGTTGGTAAAAACAGGTAATTTATGGAATATATGGACATAAAATATGTTAATTTGATCTAACCAGATAAAATTAAAGCTAAGGTAGCATAACACAACAAGGTACTTTTTATTATTTAGTAAATCATACAATATATGACACAACAAAAAGATGTGAACATTTCAAAATGAAGATAAAGGAGCGAAGATATATGAGGGTAATTTTGAATAGGAAAAATGTCATAGTTCCAAGGCAATCATTCTTTATTCAATTGCAAAAACTGACCATGACTGTGATCATTTATCACATAAACTTTTGTATCAATCACTGTCTTTATGCTACATAGTTATATTTTCTCCTGAAGTAGAGAAATTGACAGTTACACTTGTAACTACAAAGATATTCAACACTATTACTCTTTTAAAATGGTTTTAGTTTTTTTATAAAAACAAATTTAAAAATGATATATTTTCTACGCCTTGATATTTATCAAATGAAGAAATTATAATGATATAAATTTTAAAAAATAAGACTTACTATTTCTAAATTTTATTTTTGCACGATTTTTAGTATAAAAAATATATTGCAGCAAAAAAGTTGCATATCCATTATGGTAATATGACTTTACAGTGCTTAGTTTATTCACATTCTATAATAAAAGGGTGGAAAAACCATACAAAGGACCCAACTGCAGAAAGTCTACTTGTAAAGGTAACAAAAAATATATATTGCTTTCTTATTACTCATAAGCCAGCTACATTTTTCTTTTTAAAGGTCGATCAATGACAGCATGAACTTTTTCTTTTCCAATACTAAAAGCAGCAATAAGTTGCTTTCACTATACATTGTGTAACTGTATACTCTTGGGTAAGTTTTAATTCCTAAAACCACAGTAAATGACCTTCTTCATAATATCACAATTGTTTGTCTAGTTTCAAAGATATCCTTGTATTTTCACAATTCTGATATTTCTTGTCAAGTTGTCAGTCACAAAGTAAATTTATAATAAAGCAGATTTTTCCTTGAGAACTTGGAGTTAAAAATTCAAAAACAATCAAAAGTAATAGAAGGATCTGTAAAATCTAAGTTGTGTATTACAGATTTTTAAAAATTAAGATAGGTAAACACTTCAAGAAATTGAATAGAGCAAATATATACCTGATGTAGGTAAACTTTACCAGATAAAGTTTGTAATACTCTATTTCCAGGGGGCAGACTCATTCTTCTTATTCCTTGGTCACATCATATATCCTTTTAAATAACATGTGGTGAATGCAATTTGTAAGATTGATACCATCCAATCAGCACCGACTATCTGGAGACATACTGCAAAGGAAATTGCACACTACCTAGGTCAGAGTTGATAAAGAGTTTACAAAGGTAATTGAGCTTATTTATTGGCAGATGTATTGTCCTTAAAAGAAAAGATTGTGAGCTAAGATCCCTACTAATCTTCTGTAAGTTAATTTCCCCTAAGTTGAAATTGCTTTTGGGTGATTTTGATCAGGTCCCTTAAAAGTTTACCCGTGATGGTAGATGTTGTGAATCAGACTTGTTTATGGAACTTTTGGTTATAAAATAAATCTTTGAACCTCAAAACTAAATTAATGAAACTAAAACACTCTGATTAGAAAAGCAACATAAAGTTTTGAGAGAAAAAAATTTCTGCTGTTGATTTTTCTTTCACCAAAATGCTGAAATTGCTGATTAAAGACAATAATATAGTCAGCATTATACTTAGGCCATTTGTTTACCTTCCTTCATATGCTCTGAAAGCAACTGAAGTCACTAATTTTTTTTTCTTAATTCAGATTCATAATCAGACTTTTCAATTTATTAGGAAACTGGTTTTCTGTTTGCCTGCACATTTATTCTGATCCTAGTTATGAGGGGGCTACAGAGACAGAAATAGAGGAAATAACTTTTGCCACATTAAATTTGACATCTAAATCTTGATTTATCTATTTCAAGATGTATGAAATTTGGCAAATTCAACTTTTCTGAGACTCAGTTTCCTCAAGATAATAATAATGTTTATTGGGTATAGTTGTCATGATAACTAAAGGAGATTCACATATATTAGTTAACATAACAACTGTAACTAATAGTCACTCAGTGAACAGTAATTTCCTGTAATATTTCATATTATGATTTTTCTATCCTTGCAAGTAAAACTAATCATGCATTCCAGGCTTAGTATAAAAACATCTCATCATGAAATTGTGTAGTTCTTCCCCCCCAAATATTCATTTAGCTTGCTGCCTTGGTTTATACAGGAATTTATTAAAATCGTAGCCTTTAGTAAGAACTTCCTTAGCCATTCTAAATTTATACCCACCCTTTCCCTCTCTCTTTTCTGTTATTTTACTCCGTATTTTGTCAGTATTTAACATTCTAAATATTTTCCTTAGTTTGTGTTTAATAACTCTTTTCTGTTTTAGAATGTAAGTTCACAGTCTGGCCGGTGTGGCTCAAGGGTTGAGCATCGACCCATGCACCAAGAGGTCGCCAGTTCAATTCCTGGTCAGGACACATCCCCGGGTTCTGGGCCAGATTCCCAGTGGGGAGCATGCAGGAGGTGGCCAATCAACGTTCTCTCTCATAGATGTTTCTATCTCTCTCTCCCTCTCCCTTCCTCTCTCTTTACAATCAATAAAGGAAAAAATTTTTTTTTAAAAATATAATGTAAGTTCATAAGAGCAGATGATTTCGTTTATATCTATCACTGTTAAATTTGCAGGACATAGAAAGATGCTGGCACATGTTAATTGCGCAATGATATTTTTCGAAGAAATAAATATTGATAACTAAGAACCACAACATTTCAGAAATTGAAAGTTAGCTTGAGGTTCTGGAAGCCATGTTTCCATTGATGCACCAAGAACATCTTATAAACAAGCACTTTCTGAGCTTTCATGTGCTCACAAATTGTGTAGACATCTTGTTAGAAATGAAGCTTCTTATTCAACAGGTCATGAGTGGCACCTGAGATTCTGCATGTCTATCAAAGCCAGTCAATGCCAGTGTTGGTCCTCAGACCTCTGCTTGAATAGCATGATTACAAAGTGTGGCATATTTATTGAAGTCACAGAAAATAATATAGAGACTTATGTAAGAATATGCATATCAATTAAAAACTGCATTGTTGTCTTTCAAAAACATGTGTAATTTGGGTTTGAGTTGTGATTGGATTTTGCATGGATAAATGCCCTGTTACTTGTTGAAAAATTCCAGACACTAAGGCAACCTATGAATGGGAGAAAGATGCTGCCAGTTGCTGCTCAGATAAATCTTCAAATACTGGGGCTCTGTGTGTGACATCTAGCTTTCTATCAATTAGGTTATAGCAGACAAAGATGTAGTCAAGTTGATTTCCACCAGCCATAGTTTACCCTCCCTATGGGAGTCTCAGTCAGTCCCCTAACAAATGTAACCTTCTTAAAGACTGGGAAGTTTACCAAATGAGAGACAAGATGGAGGGCATTATGAGTCTTCTAAACTGAAAAGTAAGAAAAAAAAAGAGGGAGTAGAATGAAATTTCAGAATATTTTGCTACTGTGTATGTGATTCAGTTGGGGAAAAACAGAAAATTTTTGTTGGTCATTATAAAACCTTAGTTCACAGGATGGTTTTTAATGGACTTTGTGGCAAATTTCAAATTCTTAGTATTTTATAAGTTTTTTCAATTGATTTTAGGAAGACAGAAAGTTGAGAGGGAGAGAGAGATAGAAACATCCATTGACTGTCTCTTGCATTCCCCACACTGGGGATCAAGGCAGCAACCTGGGCATGTGCCCTGACCAGGAATCAAACCAGTGACTTCTTGGTGCATGGAATGATGCTCACCCAACTGAGCCACACCAGCCGGGAAAATTATTATATTTTAAACTCATATTTAATCAAAATGAATATTTATATGCCTAAACTTAAAAACGTGCACTGAATTATTTAGTTCAGAAGAAAGAATAATAGACTATGACTACTTTTCACATTTTTGACACCCTGTGACCAAAAAGGGTGGGTAAATGGGTCTTTTGAGCAATCATTGATTTTTAAAGTTGATGAAAGATCCAATAATAATTAAATCTAATGTTTTTCTCCTTAAATAATGATTTTCTTCAATATTGATTTGTTTTACCTAATAACTGCTGAAGTCGTTTGAGCTATTGTAGGTCAAGAAGAGAGGTCCACAGCTAACCTTTAAAGAGCAGCCACTTCATCTACACCTCAGGTCTCCATGTATTTCATGTAGGAGGCTTTGAATTCAGTAAGACCGAGAAGACATTTGGGCTAAAGGTTAGTGTGCCTTAGCTTCCAATGAAGCAGTATAGCTAAAGGAACTTGGAAATTATAATAGAAGTAGAAATAAATAAAAATAAGAAGTAGAAATATTCCTGGTGCAATATCACAAAACCAGAAAAATTTTAATAGACTATTATTTTCATAGGAAATATAACCTTGTGCAAAATGAAGTGAGCAACCGTCACTTCTTCAAGATTCCTTAGGGCAAAGAAATAAGTCTTTTTATGCCATTTTCCAAGTTGACTGAGTCTATAACTATCTACTTGTTCTGATTCCAGTTCATAACAGAAGGGAACAGGATAGTTTCCTTGCTTCGTACCTTTGTCTTTCCACCTGCTAACGAATGTCCAAGATTACATAGTTCAGAACTACCTGGCAATGAATGTACTGTGTTCTTTCCACTATGGAGCCAACATCCCCTTTGTTTTATCCTTCAAGCTCTGCACACAAGTAAAAGTGATGTGTGGTTTTTTTGTTTTGTTTTTTTTTCTCTAGCTTGCAGCAAATTTCACAGTCTATGGTCCATACTGAATTTTAGCTTTCCAAATGCTATTTTTATGTGTAATTGTAGGGATGATTCATGATACTCAGATTCAAGTATGTAGGTTAACTTTTCATTCCATGCTGCCTTCTTGTCTGGAAGAATACTTGATCTCAGGCCTTCCTATTTTCCTCTATGTCTGTGGATGTGCCACAGCTTTGAAAAAACTACCAAAACTACCAAAGCCTAGGTAGGTGGAAGTGTAGAGGTCACTGGCTTCTCTGTGGGGCTGTCTGTCCACAAAGTTTGCTCCTGAGTCATCCATAATACTCATTTGTGTATTCCTTCATTTCTGTCAACTTTGATATTTGCGTGGCTCTCTTGTCAAGCTACCTTGGTCACAAAGCCTCATGTCACAATTGTTTGCTTTCTCATTCTTTACATAATTCCTGAGATCCAGGAAGCAAGTAACATGTTCCCAACTACACATGACATTTATGTGTTCTTCTTCATCTAGCAGAATCTTTAATCCTGCAGGAAAACCCTATATACTCCTTTTAAAAATTACCTGGTACTTCCCATAAATTTCTCTAAAAAGTATTTTCCTAAGCATGATCTCAAATATGAATTTAGATTTGGGGAACTAAATTGCCCTTGGAGCAAGGAAGTTTAATGTTTGTTATCTGCTGACTAGGTGAAAGAGACATGGGGAAAAAATGGGAGAAAAAGAATAATTTAATATGGTATTTATTTTGCTACTGTGTGTTACACTAATTATTTTGTTTGTATTATCCCTTATATAGTTGACACTTTTGATCACCGTAAAGTAACCTCTGTGTGTACACTAATATCTTTCATTTTTCCCATTGAATGATTTTCATAAAAGATAAACTGAGGCACATTGAAATTTTGAAGAGTTTATTTGAACATACATTGATTTAAATCAGTTAGCCTCCAACCAAAGTGGTTAGGAGCACTTCACTGACAGGAACTAGGAGAGAGGTTTTTTATAGAAAATACATAGATGGAAACAAGGCAAGAAAATTGATTGTAACTTAAGCAGTTGTCTTATCTGAGAAATCCTTGCTGGCCACTTGTGATTGGCTGTTCTTATTTCATTTTCTAAGATTCACGTGCCCTGACTGGCTTAGCCTTTGGTTTGCTTACGTACACTACCAAAGCATTAGAGCCACCCAGTGTAATGGCCTTCTCGTTTAATTACTTTAACAGTTTGCATTCATTTGTTACATCTGCATCTATATCTAGAGCTATCTATTTAATTACCCTCCATAGAAAAATGTTGTATCCACTTAACCACTTTTAAACCTCTTGTTAATCCATGTTTTATTCATTCTGTCTACAGTGTCTGTCACTGACACTGAGAATCACTAAGGTCCATGTGCTCCTAGTCAAGGTGATGAACAAATGTTCTCAAGCACACTCCTCATTCTTGCTCAAGAGGAGAGAATTAATTCAATGGATCACATTCCAGGTTCAAATTAGGCCATGTTTGTTGAAGAGTGGGTTTTCTGTTTATTGTCATACACATAGCTGTGACACTCTCAAGAACTGTCTTCTGTATGACATTTATGCTACAGAAATGGTAAGCAAAATTTTCAGGGATTATCCCGGCTTTGTTCTACTCTGCTTCCTTCTTGCACATGTCTAAATGGATACACGCTCTAGGTAGAAATCACCCCCACATTCCCATATGGCACTAAGTCCAGCAAACCAATTCTCTTCTTTTTCAATATTCTTTATTTATAATCTTTTACTGGCTTGGTCTCCTGATCAAAATGACTAGAGAGTGGATGGGTAATTGGTGCAAAGAGTTCAAGTATAAATTATTGATCCATTTTGTTTCCCAGAGAGCTCTTCATTTACGTTTCAGCATTAAGCACAGGGAAAACTTAAAGGTAGAATTTTACTTTCTTTTTGTCATTGCCCTTTTGGAATCTTCCTTAGGGACCTTATAAGAAAAGAAGAAGGCTAGCCCAAGGTGCATGTGGGCGTCCTTCAATACTACGAAAATATAGAAACTATATATTAATCTACATAAATAATACTTTGCTATTTCATTCTTATTAGACACTTGAATTTGAATGAAAGAGTTGCTTTTGATAGGATGAGTTACCATAGAAGTCAACTTATTTTAAATATTATCTAACTCTCTTTACTGTATTGAGAAACAACAAGGGCCTTCATTTATTCCTTGAACCTACTACACTCCTCTTAATACAGGACGCATGAACTGGATATTCCCTCTTCCTGAAATATTCTTTAACTATTTAATTCCTGTTTAATTAATTATTTAATTTACATTTCCTATTCTTAGTCCTCTTGATCCAAGCATTACTTCCGGAAAGACTCGCTGTTCTGCTTAATTAGTCCGTGACTTCCCTTACACAGCTTAACCAAGTGGCCACTTTACATCTGTTTGCATGACTGTAGGATCAAAGTATGCCACTCCCAGGAGGCTAAAATCTTCATTAAGTCAGACTCAAGCCTGCTTGTGTCCATTATTGCACCCCTAGCCCCTATCTCAGAGGCTGGCATGTAATAAACATCAACAAACACTTGAAGAAATAAATTATTTTCTGTAAGTATGTTGTATCGTCTTTTCATTTAACACTTACTTTATTTTGATTTGTGTTATAATTCCTTTTCACTTGTTATGTTTTGTCCTTTTTTATTTTCCAACTTCCTTGAATAGGAAGACCCTGGACTTTGAGTACATTTCCTCATAGAACCTGGTATAGTACCAGGTAGTAAATTCCTGATACACATTTTAAAAACTTCAATGCATAAAAATAGTATTTAAAAAATTATATTTTATATAAATGTGATTAAAGAATTATAATGACATTTATACTTTAATATAATAAATCACAAATAAAGCATCTACTTCATTTCAAATCTTTAATTATTTAAGGTATGAACAACCATCCTTTGTTAAAGCAGTGTAATTAATTTTGCATTGTAATATGACATAAAATGATATTCCCTTTGAATTAGAAGGTGATAGAACAATGAAAAATGGGAAATAATTTCTTAGGGACTTATAAAATTAAAAGCAATTAAGGAGTTGGACTATGTAGAATGTATTAAAACAACTGATTCAAAGTGTCTGCATCAGGGTAATTCAAATAGGAGTCTGTTTTTGACAAGCAGCCTAACAATAGCTCGGGAAATCAAATTTTAACAATTATAGTGTCTTATATTGTACTGTTAGATATTTGAATACCTTCCTTGATTTTTTTTTTAAGGTGCTGACAGTCACACAGGAATTTAAAATTGCAGGTAAATAAATGGCTCCTTAAAATGTTCCAAGATCATCTTTGAAAACACGGAAGCAGAGCAGTAAGTGCGGAGCTGAAGTAGTTTTAGAGTTGCCTGGCCACTACGTCTTTCCAACCAGCACATTATCCTAAAACATTATCTTATCTTCACATTTTATTTACATATTTAGTTTATCTATTTATTCTTTTATTATTATTTTCATTTTCCTGGGGGCAATTTGCTTAATACCATCAGGTTCCTTGCCCATGGATTTGCTTGAGGCAGAGTTAAAAATGTCAGCAAAACAGGGGCAAGAGAGGTGACTTAAGACATGTACTTATTCTGAAGGACTCAGCCCAATTGCACTGCATGTTCCATTCTAGGTGTACAAATCTGCTGGCAACCTTCCCAGTGTTCAAACTAATACAACCACTGTCCCCAGAGGCAGCTGATTCCTGAGGTTCTTGAACGTAATCTTCACAAAGACATGGATTTTGTCTTGGTCACTGATTTGAGTCTTAGTCACCCAAGTGTAGAGACTTCTATTTCTCCCATAAACCCTGTTCTCATACTGGGTACAACTATTCCCCACACACCAACACACGGTCATGTGACTAGTTTAAGCCAAATGGTGTAGACAAAAGTGATGTGTGTCCCTTCTGGGGGAAATATTTGCTGTTGTACAAGAACAGTGTCTTTTTCTTTATTTTAGCAATCATGGTGAGAGGCAGTGTTGAAATGGTGAAGGTACAAGATTAACAAAGCCCGAGTTGATGCCTCATTATACACTGGATAGGTGCCTGGGGCTTGGGTTAAGTGAGACCAAACTTTTGTAGTGTTAAGCCACGAAGATTTGGACATTTATTGATGTTGTTTTGTTATTTTTTTTACAAGATAATACAGCATATCTTGACTCTCATTACAAGGGTCTAAAGTCGTGCCCGATACACATAAGCATGTGTCGCTTTTCCACTTTGTGGCTTTAAACAATACTCATTCATTAGCTTTCAGCCAGTCTACAGGTGAGAAGTTCAGCATGGCATGACTGGGTTCTCTGCTTAGTGTATTACAACACTGAAATCAAGGCATTGACCAGGCTGAGTTCTCAGCTGAGAGCTCCTTCCAGTTGAAAGAATTCAGTTTCTTGTGGTTGTCGTAATATGGTCCCAATTTTTTGGTTGACTGTTAGAGTTATTTTCATCTTCAAGAGTTTACTGCCTTCTTATCCATGTGGTCCCCTCCATCTTCAAATCAGCAAGGGTGTGTCAAATATTTCTTGTTCTCTGGATCTCTGACTTTTCCTTTTCTCTGGCCTTAGATGCATATTTAAAGGGCCCATGTGATTTAGGTTGAGCCCACCTGGATAATCACCTCTTTAATAAACTCAAAGTCAACTAATTAGTAAACTTAATTACATTTTTAAAAAATCCCTTTTGCCTTATAATGTAATTAATTAATCACAGGAGTTACATCTCATTATATTCACAGGCTCTACCTCATTCGAGGGAATGGTGAGATTCTGTGAGAGAGGGTCTTTGGGAGTCATCTCAGAATCTTAACTATCACAAAATACTTGGAGACTTTTTGTTAGAGCAATAGATGAATTCATAATGAGATAATAGGTGTATAGCCATTTACAAAGAAATCAAACAGCAAAAGCACACACACACACACACACAACACACACATAAAATGCCATTAAAATGATTACTAAAAAATAATTGTGTACTAAGTAATATTGCACATAAACTCCTACCCACAGATATTTTACAGTTAATTTGAGGACATAAGAAAATAGCAATTATATAGAAGAATCATTTCGTTGATATCACGCTCTGAAAGTACTTTCCAAAACTGCATTCAAGTTCCAAGGTGGTTTTCCCTATTAATCAATCAAGTCTTATATGAAAGTCACTTCCAGAGGTCCTTCTAAAACCACATATTGGGCTCAGACCCTGTGAAGTTATATCATGGTGCTTTGAGTTATCTAATCTTAAAACTAACTCATCACACGCACTTGACATGACTCTGAATCATCGGTTCACCACTTCATTCTTAAACCTTGCACACTGTACTTATTGGATAAATTGTGTTGTAATTTTTGTAAAGCTTTGCCTTGTTGCCCTCTTTCTTAACTTCCACAATATTAACTCTTCTGTTATTAAGGTTTCAGATCATACTGCAATTGCTTCAAGAGTACTGTTTTTTCTCTCAAATTGATTATATGTTCTTTGAAGGCAAATGTAATTTATTTTCCCCTCTGGTTTCCACAGAATCCAACATTATCATTAACAATTAGGAAGGATACCCTAGAGATTCGTGGGGGTTTTTTTGTTTTGTTTTGTTTTGTTTTTTTGGTGGATCACTGAACAAAATGGTGTTTAACAAAGCAAATTTCATGAATCAAGATAATTAGTAAATAAAATGGCATATGACTTGTTAATTATGGAACACAATGCAGAATTGGTAAAGGAAGGATTGAAAACCGGTATAGGTTAAAGTTTTAAAGAAGAAAGTTTGTAGGGGTATACCTATAAACCAAAGAGAAGAACATTTTTAAAAAGTTATCTGTTTGAACAAGCCCCTGATGCCCAAATATAAAAAATAACTTAAAGAAATAAATAATGTAACATTGAATTCTGACTCAAAGCACAAACAAATATACATGAGCCCATATAGAAATAAATAATTAATTGAATAAATAGAAGACGTAAATCTTCTTTTTAGTATATATTTAAATAATATACACGGGTATTTTTTCCTTCCTGGGAGGTGGCATTAAATTCCCTCCTTCTTGAGTGTGAGATGGACTTAAAGACTTGCTTTCAAAGAATATACTATGCAGTGCCTGTCTGGTGAGGCTCCGTGGCTGAGCATCAAACCATGCACCAAAAGGTCACCTGTTCAAATCCTGGTCAGGGAACATACCCAGGTTGTGGGCCCGATCCCCAGTGGGGGGCATGCAGGAGGCGGCCAGTCGATGTTCTCTCTCATCGATGTTTCTATCTCTCTCTCCTTCTCCCTTCCTCTCTCTCTAAAATCAATAAAGATAAAAAATTAAAATAAAATAAAAAGAATATACTATACAGAGAAAAATCCTAGTAACTATAGTGGAAAACCTAGAAGACACCAAGTAACCAAGTAACCAAGGTTAACCTCTCTCGAGGAAGTCATAAGGATATCATACACCCTTGGTATAATATGGGGAGAGGCCACTTCACCTCTGATTTTCTACCCCCAAACCTATAACACCAGTCTAATTATGAGAAACTGAAGGGCATTTTTGGAAGTAAATAATCACTGTTCTTCAACATTCTCAAGGTCACAAAACACATGGAAAGGCTGATGAACTATTGTAGATAGGAGGAGAAGAAGGACACAGGGGAATCGAATGCAGTGTGGTATTCTAATTTGGATCCTAGAATTGTAAAAGGACATTATTGGAAAAACTGGTAATATATGAATGTCATCTGTGGTTTAGTTAAAACTAATGAACTAATGTTATTAGTTTTAAAAAATGTATAACGGTTTTGTAAGATGTTAACATAGGGGAGAGTTGTTGAAGGGTATATGAAACGTTCTCTATTTGCAACTTTTCTGTAAATCTATAATTATTCCAGAATAAGAAGTTCAAATTTTACTGGAATTATATATCTATATCTAAATATCTGTATCTATATCTATACCTATACAGGGTGGAGCAAAAGTAGGTTTACAGTTGTTTGTATGAAAAATAATACAATAATTAATAAATAATAAAAGAATAGACAGTTTCATGTACTCAACTGTAAACCTACTGTTGCCACACCCTGTGTTATAAAAATATATATTTTTCATCTAAGTCAGAAAATTTCTATCAAAAATACAAACTATAAAGGTCTTTAGTTAACATTCTTAATTCTGGAAAGCAACCTTCTTAGGTAGTAGAGAAGTGTGACTTTGGAGACCAGTGGGAGCAAACACTCCATAAATGCTTACGGATAATGATATAGTTTATAGCTTTTTGTTAGAGAAGACTTACTCAAAATATCTCTTCAATTAAAGGAAATGAGCACACATGTACACACACACACACCCATATCCACAGAGTTGAATCAACCCAAGAGCAGGAGCTCGGACACCAGACTCACTGGACTAGAACCTCAGCTTCTCATGGTAGCAATGTGCTCATTAGCAAGGTGCTCATTAGCCCTAAGTTCATTATCTGTTAAATAAAGTCAATGATATTTTTACATTACCATATTACCCTGAGATATTAATGGGATAATACATGTAAATTTCTTAGTATCGACACATAGGACTTGTTCAATGGCTATTAATATAATTATTTGGGGCACCTAAGATGATGGGTCTACCATAAGAAATGTAATTTTTCCTTTCTTCTTAAAGGAAGAGTGAGAATTAATATGCATTGATCAGCTACTAAGTGCCAAATACTATGCTAAATAAATTCTCATTTAATCCTTTTCACAAATATATAAATTGTTATATCCCATTATATGCATGAGAAAACAGGGCTTAGAGAGTGTAAGTAACTTATGCAAATTTACAACAGCATCAGGGAAAGGAGCTGGATGTTTAATTTGGCCTGCCTAACTCCAGAAGCCGTATTTACTCTGGCAAGTATCTTTCCCTGACAATTTTCATTATTTATGAGTTCAAAGTAATTAGGTTAAATGGAAACTAAGAACAGATAGAACCATCACTGACATATAGAATGCCCTTTCAATAAAAGTCTATTTCTGTGTGTGTGTGTTTTTAATTCATAACTTTTAATGTAGCCCAAGGAAAAAGAATCAAATTATTTTTATATTAAACTATATTCTTATCTGATGAAATTGACTTTCAGCTGCATAAATTTGTTTCAGAAATTTTTATTATTTTTAATTGTCTTATTTATTTTTTATTTTATTTATTTTTTTTGGTATTACAAAATAGATTTTAGGGCTTGCATTCTTGTCATTTATTAAATTATTTTTCTTTTAAAAAATCTAACTATATTATATCCTTAGAGAGGTAAAGGGACCAGGCTATGGACAAAGAGATTCTAAGCAACCTCAGTGGAGAAGTGCAGAGAAGGTAAGCACCCACTAAGGTACCCAGTGCTTAAAGGTCTTTCATAAACAGAGCATTCATATCTGGACAGCATCATCCAGAGGAACAGTATCAACCGCCAGAGGGAGAAACACAAGCCTTGCCTGTAAAGTGGCAACACTCTCATCCCTTTTATTTCCTTCCCAAGAAATATACTGAGTATGCTGAAACTTGAAGAGGAGTCTCTCCTTCCTTCAGCAATGAAGGAGGAGCAGACAGGTAGTTCCTAGGCAGCTTAAAGGTAGACGTCTCTTCCTTTCTCCCTCCATTCAATCAGCCACTGCTCTGAAGGATTTTTGTGAAGACATGGGAGTGAAATCAGTTCATCTCAGTTTCAAAAGATAACATGTTAGCTTTGCCTGTCCTTTTCCTTCCCATTGTGGTATTAGCTTGTTTTATTCCATAGTTGAAAGACACTATGTCTTCATTCTTCCTCTTCTTGGTTACTGTTTGGTATTTTCTGCTTCTCCTTGACTCCTCCAGTTCTGACAAGCCTCCTGTCGTGGCCAGCACTGGGATTCCTGGGCATGCACCTGTAATGGTACACCGCTCCATCTCTGCAGAAGCTGAAAGGCTGATGTGGTTCAGACAAGTCATCCTCCTACTCTCTGTTTTTATTTCTTTATTCATGACAAGTTCATCAGTCAACAAGCTTTGCATGCATATTCTATTGATTCCTTTGAAGGATTCGAGTAATTCAATAAGCTTGTTATGAAGAAATAGAAAAATTAAAATTGTAAGCAATGTGACTTGTTTTAATCTCTTAAGGGCAAACACCTTAGGAGACTGGAATAGAGCTTAAAGCAGTGAAATAACGTGAGCAGATTTCATTTAGGAAACAGAACTTTGGTAACAGAGAAATGATTGCTTTACTGAAGTATAAGAGTGAAATTAATGAAAATAATATAGAGGGTTTTTTTTTCCTACAAGTCATCAATATGTCCATTTGTACATTTTAAGAATTTATTATTGTTACATATTTTTAAAATTTTCATAGAAACTAAATTCTATTCCCAGAAACGTGCACAAAATTTCACAATTTCAAGGTTGCAACAGTCTCTTTTTCCACGATGAGTGAGGATGCCTTTAGTTGCAAGTAAGAGAAAAGACTAAATTAAAATAATTTAAATAATAATAGCAATTCATCATCACACATAACATTAAGTTCCAAGGGTGGTGATACAATCCCTTAAAATATCACAATGGACATTAGTAGTTTTTGTCTTTCTTGTCTGCTGTTCTCAGCATGTCAATTTGCACTTGGACTTGTCCTCTTAACGGACACAAGATGGATATGTCAGTTCCCAGAATAGCATTCAGAGCTGAAAATGTCCAGCTAAAGAAGTGATGACTTTTCTATGTGTGTCTCTTTGACCAGGGAAGAATCCTTTCCTAGAACCATTCTTTCCCTCTTCCAGACAACTTAATCTAATGTGTAATTACTAGGATTGATTCATATCTCCATTCTTAAATCAATCTATTAGAAGAGAAATTAACTTTCCATTAAGGACTTAGGATGATCCATATGGAGCTGTGTTCAAATTTAAATGAAATTGAGACCTGCCAGCCTAAAACAAGGAATGAATCACTACACAGATTGAATTGGGATCCAACAGTTGCTGTTAAGCCATAGTAAGACTGAATATTTTGGACAGTAGTTTAAGAAACCTCTGCCAGAAATTATAGTCAAAACTATTGGAGTCCTTATTCGGACAGCAGGCAGAACAAAACCCACATTTCAGGGATAAGCAAAGAAGGAAAACTGAGACAAAGGCATTGATAAAAAGTAGAGGAATGAAAGGGAATTAGACTGACCAAAATCTCTCAACTCCAAAGTGAAAAGTTTCAGGAAGAGAGTGGTCAATTGTCTTAAATTTTTCAGATGTAACAATAAATATGTACAGAATAAATATTCTACTCAAATACCATCACATAAAGAAAATGTCCCTTTCCTCACATTGATGGAAGCAAGAATTTTCACCTCTGTTCTACCAGAGAAACATATGGTCTTCCAGGACAGAATCTATCTACTGCTCTACACTTCAGTATTTGGTTTCCTGTACATCTCAGTGAGGTCCAGCTTTGCCATGTACTCGCCTTCTTGGTCAAAGAGAGATGCTCTCTCTTTCTTATCATATTTATTTCAACTCCAGTTATTCTTCAGTGGCTATCGTGAGTCCCACTTCTCTGTATACCAAAGCCCCACATGAGTTGCATTTCCCAGCGAAACTGTCTCTAACCACTGCAGACATTATTCTCTCCGGGGTAACATAGAAGTTGAACGTTTAAATGAGACTGAGCTGGGCCCTGGCTGGTTTGGCTCAGCGGGTTAGAGCGTCCGCCGGCCGACCTGAGTGTCCCAGGTTGGGTTCTGCTAAGGGCAGGACCTCAGTTGCAGTTTGTCCCCGGCCCCAGTTGGGGTCGTGTGGGTGGCAGCCACTCGATGTGTCTCTCTCACATGGATGTTTCTCTCTCTCTCTTCCTCCCCCTCTCCCTCCCGCTCTATCTGAAAATAAATGCAAAAAACATCCTCAGGTGAGGATAAAAAAAATAAAAATAAAAAATGAGACTGACGTGGTTTTGAATCTTTCCTATGGCGACTTTATAACTTGGTCAGGTCAATACATTATCCCAGTCTTGGTTTCTTTATTTATAAATTGGGGGTGCAAAATTGCTCTTTCATAGAAGATTTAACTTAGATACTGTACATCAAACGCTGGTACAATGCCTGACACGTGGTAAACTTCAATAATTGTTCTTAAAAGACAAAATGCATTTCAGGACAATTTGCCACTTTCCAGTTTCCTATAAATTATTTCCCATTTCTTTCAAGCCCTCACTATTAGTTTCGCAAATTAAAGTTTATCGGCGTAGCTAAGATGTATCCATCCGCACAGCCAAGGTGCGTGGTTCTCTGCTTTACGGTGCGTGACAATCTCATAGACACCTGGTGAAAATGGAGATTTTCTGGCTGCCCCTTAGAGACTTTCATGCAGAATGGTTACACCGGTGGCCAGAACATGCATGTTTAACACATAGTTCAGCTGATTCTAATCAGGTAATCCATGGATGACGTGCAGAGACGCGCTAGCCTACACACTCAAATGGCATGCGAGCATACTTCGATACAATCGTGCTTAGAGGAGTAAAACAACCAACTCCAAACTTTCCAGTTATGTCATGTTAGAAGCTGGATAGTCTTGAAGTTGTTACTTAAATGAGGAATGTGGAAGATCCTATCTCCCTTTCAGATGTGAGATTTATTTCTATATGCTAGCATGATGTACAAAATTGATTTAATGTAATTCTAACCTCTTTGAAAAATGTCACTTTTCTCTGTCACCTAATTGTACTTGGAACATAGTAGATAGTCAATAATACTTTATGTAGCTATTGATTTACTATCACAAATAAAGTGGACAAACTCCTTTTAAAATAGTTTTTATTCAAGTGCAATCATATGTCAAATTCAAATAAGATATATTATGTAAATATCCCAGTGTACTATGACCCTGGAATGTAAAGTCTAGTAGTTTGCTTGGTTTCCTGTATAAATGTAGAATAATAGCCTTTCCAGCATTTTTCTAAAATATGAATAACTATTTTTATAGGTTTTCTTAACCAATCATAGAAGCAAAGACAATACCAAGTTAATATAGTGAGTAGATCATACATTTCCCTCCTGGGACAACTTTATTCCCTGCATTACATTTGTTTAACTCTCCAGGGCTACATTTTTCCAATAATGTGCATGGATAGTCACATTATCATCTAAGGTAGTTGAACATTAATGAATCACTCAGCATAAGAAGAATAATGTTCCATATATTTCTGCATTTTCTAAGAATTCATCTAACAGCAGTTGGGCAAGTATTAAAAAATCTTCCTATTCAGACATTCTTATTTTTTACTTAGCTTGCCTGCATGCATTAGTGAGTGAGGTACTATTAAATGCACTGAATTTTTAAGACAATGTCTCCATCTAAATATGTGTTCTCATTATAGTGTTTTCTTTGAATATGGACAGTTGACGATGATATATGTTGTTTTCTTCATTTCAACCACACTGTATGTACATCCAGATAAAAGGAAGCAAGGTAAAATCTCTGGGAGTCAATATAAATGTGGCTGAGGAATAGCATTTGTATTTAATTAACTGGACAGAACTTCTTGATTTACAGCACTGTGTAGTGTTGAATAGGATCTGTTTAGGGCACAATTACTATTGTAGTGTCCTTTATTTTTTGACAGGTCGTGATCATGACCTTCCCATGTCAAATACACATCAATATATTCCTTGAAGAAGAATGGCATGTGACATTTGTTGGCCAAAGAACACAGCTTCTTAATATACTATTGTGAGAGTTTTTCATACGTCTTATGGGGACCAGCTTTTTCACTCACAGAAATTTGGGGAAAAAATTCAGCAAGAATATATTTACACACCCCTGGTGGTTGAAACACTTTGAGGGTAGCCCTCAAAGATTTCTGCTTCCAGGTATTCACATTTTTTTATAATTCTCTCCCTTGGAGTGTGAACTACACCCAATGACTCACTTTTAACAAAGAAAATATGACAGAGGTGATAGAATATTATTGCCATCTTATTGGCTTTCCCTCACTTTCTGTCGCCGGATTGATTCTATGAAGCCAGCTGTCATATTATTGGAGATTTATGGAGAAAACTTAGGGCAGCCATCAGCCAACATATAGACCAGCCAACAACTGAGTCCCGTAGTCCAAGAGACCAGGAGGAACAAAACCATGCCAACAACCATGTAAGTGAGCTTAGGAGGGAATTCTCCCCGAGGGAAGCCTTGAGATGACTATAACGTTGGCCAACGTTACTTGGACGGTAGCCTTGTGTGAGATTCAGTTAATCAAGTTTTTAAATGGTGCCAGTGAACTTCTGAAACCTTTGCCACTTTAGTCTGAAGTTGGGGAGTTAAACTGGAAGAGAGATTCTCCACTTCTTGTATAAAAATCATCTTTAAGCACACTGTAAGATTTTCCAGTTTTTTGCTTTGGGAATTTCTTTCACTGATTTGCATGTAAAAATGTAATTTCACATCCTTACTTTACATTAAATAATAAATGTATGTTAATATGGTTTATTATTACTTACAATGTGGACAAGATTGGGGCAGGAGACCAGAGGATTCATTTTTGTGTCTCTAAAGTGATACGATATACATGTTATACTAGTCTGTTCATAAAGTAAATAAAAATCAGATAAGTATAAGTTTATGTAAATAATAAAACTAAATTTTACTAAGTGTACATATGATTAACCAAAGTATTAAAATAAACATATCCATTTAATTCTCTTGAAATTATTCAGAACCTAAAATTTCATATGTGAGAATAGAATTATTTTTAAAAAATAGTATCTGTATTGAATTGTTTGACTTAAAGTTTATATTACAGAAATAAAATTAAAGCGAAGAACTTCAGCCCCTAAAGTTAGGTTTTGATGGTATTTTTTGTTATGCTATTATCTTTACCTTATTGGATAACTTTTTTAATTTGGCAAAATCACTTATTTTTATGCAGAGCTACAACTTTAACATTTATGTTAATATTTCTCATTTCTCCTCTGCTAATCCCCCCTAGTATAGGGCCAGATATTAATTTAATTAATGTATCATTTGACTTTTTCCATATCATAAGTTAAAGTTTAGCATCCAAATTCTAAATGTCTTCCCAATGGACACTTCATCTTAGTTTATAATTTATTACTGCCAGTGGGCAGTTATATTTTTAAATATGTTAGGGTGTTTTATGATCATAAAAATTAATTCAGCTAGACGTAACAGCACATCTCTGAAATTTATCTCATGAAAAAATAAATATGCCTACGTTCCTATGCGTTGGAAACAATTTTTCTATTCTTAAAGTACAGTATCAGCTCTCTACCTCTTTTTTAATTATTCAGACTTGCCATTTTTTTCTATAATGTCAATCATAAAAGGTGACATAACAATATTTCATCCTTTACTCCTATCTATAATATTATCCCAAGTGTTTCCCTTCTAAGCTTTTAGAAACTTTTCTGGAGAAGACACCCACATGCTCATACACACACACACACATACACACGTACAATTAAGTGAGGGTGTTCTGTTTTAGCAATGGCAGCATATAGGAAATAAAACCACAGGTGGGAGTAGTCAAAGCTTGTCTTATGTAAATCTGGGAACCTCAGGAAGGAGGGCCATGTACACAACGTCCAAAGAGAGGCTTGGTTTTTCCATCCCACCTGCACAATGTTCATTGCAAAGTGGTCAGCTGATACAGGGACCAGCAGAGACATTTCACAAATTGTAAAACTATCTCCACACCAGCATTATGAAGAAGTAATTGACCTGAAGGTAGATTAGAGCATGAAAGTAAAGCATGCCCCCTCGATGGGCATGAATACCTGAAGAAGGTGGCTCATCCTACCGTGATTCTTAGAGCACAGGCTCTTCGTTGTGGGGGTCACATGATCTCACAAAATAAGTTGATCGTTTGTACCTATGGAAGATACTTCCCTAGATTCCTATTATCTTTAGGATTAAATGGAAACCATCCAGCGTTTTACCTGCCTCCCAGCCTAGTACCATCTCAGTGGTCTCATCTGCGGCTGCTGACTCCTCACGTTTTTACTCTGACTACATTGCTTCCAGGTTTCTTGGTGGGGGAGGGCAATGCTTTCCTTCTTTGCTATACCCGATCTTGTACTTTCTGAATATTTTTACCTTCTCAAAACTCTACCTCTTTGCTTATTACAGATAATTCCTGCTCATTGTTCAGATTTAAGCACAAATGCCACTTTTTTACAGAAGCCGAGAACTCATTCCTCTCTCGTGGGTATTCAGGGGAGCGCTACCGCTGCCTTGCATAGGATTGCCTGAAAGGATTGTGGCAGGTGTTTCCTGTACCTTGCTGCCGTTCAGTTTCACCCTAGCCTCAGCTTTCTGACAGAAGATGCCTTCCTATATGCTATGTTCTCAGTATTAAAGCTTGTGATAATTTTAAAAAGAAAGTTTTTTTGTTTTGTTTTTACTTTTAGTTTGTATTTGTCTCCTTATACTCATAATAGAAAATAGGTCTTGACTGTCATATGGCTTTTGAAATACAAGTGCCATACATTTCAAGGAACAAAAGGACTTGTGATTTCAAAGCTTGGCTTTTTAATAATAAACATTAAGTATCTGAATAAAAATGATGTCTTAAGCAAGAGAATCAATAGAATTGGAAAAATGAGGAAGGACATAAGAATAGTTTTCTACTCCAAATACATTTTGGGGTGGGTTGGAGATGGAAGAATGATTCTAGAAAATAAAGTCAGACTTCCAAACTCTGCTTAAACATCACCTCCTCCATGAAGCCTCCCTGGCTTTCCAGAAGTGCTTCACATGCACTCTCAGAACACAATGTTTTCTCTGCCATCACACTCATCAAAACTGTGATATAATAATCAATCCATCGTTTGTAAACGTCTTGTTCTTCTCTAGAATGTATCTTCTATGAAGCTCTCTGCAGTCCTGTCTGTTCAAGTCTGCATCTGTGGTATCATAAAGTATTCTACACAATTTATATTTAATAAATACTGCTGAAGACAAAAATAACTTTTGACTTAATTAAACAAAGGAAGATCTATGGCTTGAAAATGAAAGAAGCTAACCTGTGCAGGCTGAGGACAAAGGGAGTTTATTGGAAGAATCCTGGGTCATCAGAGGTAAGTACAGCAAAAGTAGGACTGTGGCCAGATAACAGAGAACCAGAACCAAGGAGTTAACTATGGGCCGACCTTTTCCCCTCTATTAATCATTTGTGAAAAAATTTTTGTGCCAGCTCTATTGTCCTCTACATGACAGAAATTGGAAAACCAAGGCACAGGAAACAAAAATTTCACATATTAGCCACCAGAAGTGAATCACTATCTTTTTATTATTATTATTAAGTCTAGTTCAAACATCCCAGGTAAATTCTCTTTCCAATCTTGAGTTCATTCCTGAGCCAACAACTGTGGGCTGGGATCTGAGGTGCTATGGGGGTAGCATGAGGTTCCTTGCAAAGCCTTGTCTAAATTTCAAGTCATACATTTAGTTTGCTGACCTCTTTGAGAGAAGTATGCTTTATCTATTAAACTTTGTATTGTAGGTGACTCTCAGGAGGCCCCAGGCTGTACCTGGAAGCCAAGTTGATACTGCCATTTCCTACTTTTCCCTTATTCCAGGGAATAAATCTTATAAAATGCTGTAAGTATTATTTTAAATATTGTGTTCTTGGGTCTAGTTGCCCCATCCAATAACTGGATGCACATGCATCTGTAAAACTAAGGGGTTTATAAAATAGGTTATAATCTACACTTGAAAGTTGTTTTTTATGTTTTTGTTTTTTTATCCTCACCTGAGGACATTTTTGCATTTATCTTCAGATAGAGCGGGAGGGAGACAGGGAGGAAGAGAGACAGAGAGAAACATCAACGTAAGAGAGACACATCGAGTGGTTGTCACCCACACGACCCCAACTGGGGCCGGGGACAAACTGCAACCGAGGTACGTGCCTTTAGTGGGAACTGAACCTGGGCCTCTCTGGTCCACGGGCCGACCTTAACCGCTGAGCCAAACTGGTCAGGGCTGCTTTTTATGTTTAACTTCATGTTTCTAGAGATAGATTCATTGGTTTACTACTCACTGCCCACTGATGTTTAGTGCATATTGTATTTATTATTACAGAAATAATATTTAGTATTAGATATAACTTTAACTCTTAAAGTAATGTCTTTCTCAGACTACTTAAAGGCAAGACAATTGCACAGTTTCATTTGGTTTCAGGGTGTGATCACTTTGGATAAGTTGATCTTACTTGAGTTGTGTTCCTGGGTTTTCTAGCTGGCTGAATCCTTCACCTTCCGGCAGAGAGACTACAGATAATGCGGCTGCTACCATTTTAATGAGCAGGATACAGACTTTAATTGGCCTCAGTCTATGCATCGTTCAGTTTCCATTTCATTGCATTTCTAACTCATACTAAGGTATAATCTATTGACAGCAAAGCCTGTGTGAATGCTGTAACAAGATTGCTGATCGTATTAGGGATGACAGAAAAATGTTTACAGTTTCCAAGGTATTTTGCTATCATGTCCAACAATAAGCCATCACTTTTTTCTTTAAGTCTATATGACTTTAAGGGAGAGATAATATAATGCAAACAATATTTATTTAAATATAATTTAATGTTAAATAAGTACTAAGTAAAATATTAAAGCTAATACAAATAAAATATTCAACAATTTACTAGTACGTATAAAATGCTAATTAATTGTGCTTATAAATACATCATTGCGTTGTCTCATCCAAACAGAAAGCATCTAGTCATAGAAATCTACAGAAAATATAGTGATAAATTCTACTAATAAGTCTATAGAGTTGGAAATGCCATACATGTTTTTACTAAATAAGGGCATGATCACTGCTGGATTTGGTTTGACTCTAAGGAACATTTGATGGAAGGAGAAGATGAAGACATGACTTCATTTATTCTACCTCTGAAAGAAAAGTCCTCACCTCTATACGATGGCTACCCTTCCAGCTCTGCATTTCCACTGTAATCTTTCTACTCTGAGACCAAACTCTGTTCCTACTGCTATCAGAAGTTTAGTTCTTCCTGACTTTGTGAATCAAGTTGGCCATTGTCCAACCGGCATCATTACTTCAGTAGTATTCTTTTTCAGTTTAACATACATACAAGTTGCAGAATTATTTCCAGCAGTATAACTCAGATTATGATAACCCACAATTGCAAATATTTATCAGCAGACTACTACCGATTTATGAAGTCAGATGCCTAACTCTGGATCTGTTTATTCCAACAGCTATCATGTCAGCTCTGTTTTATATTTTTTATTTCAAGCTATACTGAGCATTCCCTACTTCCAAATAAAATATAATTTTACCCAACTTTATACATTTAATCTCTAGAAATTTCAGGACTCTGGTAGATGACCTAGAGAGAATTTACTCAGATTTACTTCTAACCACACAATGGGTGTGATCAGTGACTTATTTTTCAGCAAGCAGCTTGGTCTGAGTGTCCACTTCCTACACACATTCCATTGTGAGTTATGAATAATAGTGAAGTATTATAGTAACAGAAAAGGTATGATAGCCTCCAACACTATGCTGCCTCGTGTTCTAAGCCTTGGTAGGTGTAGTCACTCTAACTCATCTACTATCTCCTATAGACCAGTCTGTTATTATACTGTCAATAATAACACTGATATAAATAATAGCAGTGATATAAATAATAGCTGTAATAATGGTTAGAATAATAGCTACTACTGAATGCATATTAGGCCCTAAGCAGCTTCGAAGCCCTTTACATAGATTAACTTATTTAAACCTCATGGTATGGTTGTAAGTAGGTACCATTGCTATCCATTCTGTAGTTTGTTTACATTTTTATCAAGCAGAATACTTAAAGCACTTTATAGAGTGATATTTAAATATAGTCAATTAATTACAAATGTTCTTTAGTCAGGCACAAAACCAGATTTCTTAGAACGATTGTTTTGTATTGTATTGAATAACATTGGATATGTAAATACATACATTTTAATAGAATAACTAATATTTTTGTGGGTGTGTGATATTAAACAACCACATATGCTCTAACATTATCATTAAAGGAAGGTGTATGTATATTAATAGATGCATGTTATTCTTATGATTAGGATTATGAATTTTTTTTAAATATAGTTTTCTCAGAAATTTATTTTTTTAAGAACACATTTCAGTTCACTAATGTCCCTATATAGTAGCTATGAAAAAAAAGAATAATTTTACTTTATAATTTTATATTTAAAATTACATTTTGGACTAATGGCATTGTCAGGAAAATGAAGATTTTTTTGTGTACAAATAAATACATGATATATGTGGGGTATTTTTTGTTTGTTGTTTTGGGTTTTTTTTTTTTTACAAATAAAACTAAAACACATTTTAAAATTTTAAAATAGACTTTGAATAGAGTTCCTTCCCAAACTGTCTCTGAAATTATTAATTTTGATATTGGGGAATTAAATATTTTAAAACACTGTCTGCTTTCTCCACTGTCAAGGGCATAATGCTTTGTCTAAGAGAACTGTTGAGACAGTCTCTCCACCCCCTTTTTCTCTTTCCTGACCCTGCCTGGTCATTGGCCTTTGCATCCTTTTTTTTTTTCCCTCCCCATAGCTGGGGTTACATTATGCCCTGAGGAAGTCTCCCTTCATTAAGAAAGGGATATTGGACAACAAAATATTAGAATGTGAACATCTGTTTCACCATCCACACACCTAGGCCTCAAGTGAGTAGCAGCCAGTGTCTGCTTCTCTAGTAGAGCTCCATCCACCAAGTCTGACCGGTCCCCTTGAATGGGCCTGAATTTTGCCAGGGTGGTTTATGGACCTTTATTTAATCTAGCAGGTGGGATTTCAGCTTCTGGTCACGTTGGCTTTTATTTTACTTCTGAATTTGTCTTTCAGTTAGTAACTGCACCTCTCCTTAGCCATGAGGCAGACTCTCCCATATTCTGCCTGGACGCTCACATCCCTATTTCTAGCTTGCCTTGTGCTTAGGTCATCTGCTGCTGACACTTTCTTCCTCTTTGCAGAACGCCGCGGACTAAGGCAAGTGGAGTTCCTAGCCAGCTGGGTGGGCAGTGGGAACCCCATCTTCAGAGATGTCCACAAGATCATTCAGTTCTCTTATAACAATCCAAACATGTTCCTGTTCCAGAAGGGACATAACATAAAGTACAGAGCAGTAAGGCAGGAAGATCGATTCAAATGCATTTAATTAAAAAGCCACTCAAATTCCAAAAGGCAGAGCGGGTAGAGTACAGCTGAGATGGAGACTGAGGACCGGGATGTGCCCGTTCTCTGCATGTGTGACAAGTCCACTGTGTATGGCAGACACTGCTTTACCCATGGACAAGGTAGCTGTTCTCGTGTTGATTATATCACAGCAAATGAATTGAAGTCTATCAATAAGAAAATATCCTATATTGATACGTGCCACGTGGAGAACTAAAATAGAGGAACATAATGTGATATTAAGTGGGTATCAGTTTAGAAAAGGTAGTCCAGTAAGGGTTTTTGTGGACATTATATTTAAGCTGAGATAATAATGACAAAACAATCCTTCCATGTAAACATCAGGGGAAGCAAAGACCAAGCAAAAGGAAATTCAAAGTTCAGAAAAGGTTTCCGTTAGCATGGCGTGCTCAGAATGGTTGGAGGGAGGTTTGCCAAACCAGGCTGGAGAGCAGGCTGTCAAAGAAAAAGAAAAGTCCTTTCGCTTATTAACATACGTTTAACAAGCACCACTCGGCGTCAGCCGTTCCACTAGATATTGGCGCTGTAACAATGAGCAGGACTGCCTGCTCTTTCTTCTAGGAACTTATTTCCAATAAAAGAATGAGTAAATAGATAATGTTTTGGTAGATTTATATCGTGGCTAATTCCACATTCATTCTCACTCATTTTTACTTTCTGTTCCTGTAACATAGAAACAGAAAAGCTAAAACAATATACACATGGCAGATGCCCTGGCCTCAGCCATTCTTCATATGATCAAGGCTCTGCCTTGGGGACTTGGAGGTATGCGTGAGCAAGATGTGTCAGAGACCACGTAGGACAGCTTTTCCAGGCAGGACTGTACAGGGGAGGGTTTTATGCATCTTCTGGAGTAGTAATGCAGAGTCTTATTGTCACTCTCTCTAGCCTCACGGATGCAGACCTGCAGGTGTGTAACTGTTGGGTTCCCTCAGAACAGGCCAATGCTCATCTTTCCCATCTGTGCACACCTGACTGTTTGAATGCAGTTGTTTTTCTTGTTCATTCTAGGAGAGATCATGTAAATTACTTAATACCCATACGGTGACAAAACTTACCCTGCAACACTGCATATCAAATTACTCTAAAACATAGATGTTTAAATGACTACTTATTTTGCTCACGGATTCTGTGGGTTTAAAATTCATACAGAAAACAGCAGGGATGGTTTGATTCTGCTCCGCCATATCTTGGTCCTCCGCTGGGAAGACTGAATGGCTCAATGTCACTCTATGCCGGGGACTGGAATCATTAGATGTCTTTATTCACCTGTCTGTTTCCTGGGACCTCAGCTGAGACTGTCATCTAGAGTACCTACATGTGGCCTGAACATCCCCATAGCATGGTTGCCTTGGACTCCTCGGATTTTTTAAATGGCAACTCAATAAGAATTAGTTTTCTACTGCTGTGTAACAAATTACTCCAAACTTACTGGCTCAATACACCTATTTCATATCTCACTATTCTATGTCTATATCTATATCTATATCTATATCTATATCTATATCTATATCTATATCTATATCTATATCTATATCTATATCTATATCTATATCTATATCTATATCTATCTATATATCTATATATCCACTATGTATTTTAATATATTACTGTTCTGATACTGATACCTGTGTTCTCTCTCTGGGTCTCACACGCAACTTGTTAGCCAATTGCATTGTCCTTTGAGGCTTTGAGGAAGAATCTGCTTCCAAGTTCTTGCAATGGCAGAATTCAGTTACTTGCAGTGTAGGACCCAGACCCCATCTCTGGTTGTTGGTGGGGGCTGTGCTCATTCCCTAGAAGCCACTTGCAGTTCTGTGCCCAGCTCTGCTCACAGGCCCCCCGACAGACCCTCGCAGCCTCTCAGCTAGCATCACGTCCCCTCCTTTCAAACCCCTCTGTGCTTCAAACCTCTTATTTCTTACTCTGCTGTTAGTCTGAGCAATCTGTGCACTCTCAAAGGTCTCATGTAATTAGGTCAGGTGTACCACGATGATCTCCCCTTTGGTTTACACAGAGTCAAATGATAACACCCTTAATTATATATGAAAAGTGTCCCTTTTCCACAAAGCATAACGTAGTCAAGGAGGATATCTTCAGGGTTAGGAAAGGGCATCTTGGGGGACCCGTTCAGAATTCTGCCTTCCTCAATGTGCAAGATGGGCCTGCATCACCCTTGCTGACACGGTGTCTGTGGTTATGGAGGGTCACCCGTGGCACTTCCTTTGGCTGTGCGTGAGTCATTGTGGTCAGCCCACAGTGGTCAAGGAAGAGAATATTAAACCCATCTCTTAATGGGTGTGCCGCAGTATTTGAAGACATGTTTTCGAACTACTATACGGTTTAGGGAAATCATTTTGTCTACACAAACTGGAGCATTCTGTGTCTATCATTACAGTTCCTGACCCAGGCATCACAGTCCAGGAGTGCGGCGTAGACTCCTGCAGACCCGCAGGGCAGCATGTCTCGTCCAGACCTGGCATCAGACAGGACTTCCTGGGGAAATGTCTAAATTGATGCATGAAAGTCAAGGAGAAACTTGAGATGCCAAGGGGAAAGGGGAGAGCGTGGCTGGCAGAGGGAAGAGGATGTGTAATGTTCCAGTCTTCAGACAAAACACAGCACATTCAGGAACGAGAATATGTTGAGTATGACAAAAATGCTGCCCTGGAGGTAGAGGGGGGAGTAGCAGGAAATAAAGAGGAAGATGGTAGCATGAACCGGTCCCTAAAGAGCTGTCAGGGACATGAAGGAGTGGAAAACCACGAGGGGCCAGTGGAGAACAGTGTCCGAGCAGGGAAAGGGCAGACTGCTGGAGGATTCGGCAGTCAGTGTCTACTAGACATTTCTAGTCCTCACTTAACGTCATCATTAGGTTTTTGGAAACTGACTTTAAGTGAAACAAAGCATAACAAAACCAATTTAACACAGGCTCAATGACATAAATAAGAGTTTAGCTCATACGGCATATTTCTGGTCACAAAAACATCAGCAAACTTTTAAATAAAGACCCCCGAAGCCCTTCTAACATTAAACACTGAAATAAATGTGAGCTCTACATACGTTTAAGAAAGATGAACAAGAACAAGTAAGATAATTATTTTCCACCCCACTTATGTCACCTCGGGGTGGCTGGTGTGGGAGCCTAGCCAGGCAGCTCAGGGAGCAAGATGGAAACACTCACCCTGGACAGGAACACATCTCAGGGCCGCTCACACCCGCCCCGCACACACTCACTCAGGCTGGGACAGTGTAGACACATCCGTTCGCCTCGTGTGCCCATCTCTGGGATGTGGAAGGAACCCAAAGTCGCCGGGAAAACCCACGCAGATGTGAGGAGAACAGGCAAACCCCACATCGATCCCAGCTGGGAATCTATATTGTTTTCTCATTGTTATAATGAAATGACATTATTTGAGGACCTGCTGTCGTCTGAATAGGGGACACCAAGACCTGAGCAGAAGACCTGTGCTGTTCATGCATCCTCTCCCCTGTCACAAGTGGGCAGACAAATCTGAGGCCACCTCGCTGCTCTCTGCATCCCTGTTCGCAGGGTCCCTGCAATGGTGCTAAGCGGTGTAGATGACACCCAGTTATCTGTCACCAGCATCTCTGAAGAGCAGCTTCGGCCACTGGAATGATCTTTCTGGCATCAGCAACTGCATCGTGCCCACACAGTAGCTGCTTGCTCTAGCTCTTGGCATCTTCACTGTTTGCTCTGGCTCCTCACAAGGAACCAGTGCGATCTGAGACATGATGCTGACCTATTTCCTACAGTTACGTGGTTGCATTCCGAGCATCTCTGTTGTTTGTGCTTTCAGCCAGAGATAAATTTTCCTGACATTTAGACAACATTATTGTAATAATTACTAATAATCATCTACACTTCTCTAGCACTTCAACTTCTTCAAGCATTTTCAAATTAACTGTTTTTACGTTGTGTTTCTCAGAACTGCGCCCCGCCCCAGATCTCCACATGCAATAGAGAATTAGCACTCATGCCCTCTTACCAAGCTGATGGCTCCCTATAGTCTTCTTGGTCTCATGTTAAATGTTGTTTCCTTAAATATGACCCTCGCCATAAATCTAAATATTATTTCTGTTTCATTCTTTTATCACATTCATGCTATTTCCTTTAAATCCATATCTTGATATTTGTTATTATCTATTGAATGTCTGCCTCACTAAGGCTTCCTTCACAGAAAATCTGCCTCTTTTAACTTAGCACTGTATTCCCAGCATCTAATAATTTTTTGATAAATATTTGTAAAATTGATGTATAATTTATTGGCGCTGCTGGGGTACATTATAGAAGCAGAGGTGAAGGACTCTTAAAAGTATGAAAAAAAGTATCTTCAGGATAATTTACAATTTGTATTGAGTTGTGACATAAATTATAAGTATATAAATAAAAACATGGTCTTTCTAAGTCTGTGCAATTCTAAGGTATGCGTCATAGCCTCCCTGCTTCCTTCCTCACGGTCAGAGACTGACACGCACACAACCCGTTTATGGAAATTCCGGAGCCGCTGCTGGACTGGATAAACATGCTTGAGCCTGTCAGGAACATTTGTCAACGAGCTAGAGAGAGCTGAGCTGCTAGGTGTCAGAGTCACTGATTAAAAACAAGCCAACAGGAAAGTAACAATAAAGCCTTTAATCACTTCTTGCCATCGTGGAAGCAAAAGGCTAAAACAAGAAAGTGCCAACTGCCCCTTGTTCCACTTTCCCCACAGAACAGTACGTGCACTGGTTGAGACTCAGGTGGGTCAGCACAGATGTGGGGGTTGCCTCACTCCCGAGGGAGCCCCAAATGACGCTGCAGTATTATGAACACTTGATGGGGTAGAAGTAGGAATCAAAAATATCTCCTCCCTCCCCCTATAAGGAGGTATTGGCAGAGGTGCCTGGGGATGTCTTAAACAATGAGGTCTCTGAATGAAGGCACCTGAGTCAGAATGTGCCTGCATGGAGAGCATGGCCAGCCAGCGCTCCCCGAGACCTTGACCGTAGCTCCGCCCAGAACCTGTGCAGGTGGTCTGGTGTGGGGACGGCAGCTTTCTCCCTTTGAGACCTGCCATGGTGGAGCCTGAAAAATCATGCACACATCTTTTTGGTCTGGAGCTAGACTCTTCCCATGTGGCATACGCTAGAGCAGATCTTCACTGGTTACATATCTTGTCTCTGGTTGTGTGATGAATCGGAGGCAAAGCCTTAGATGTCTAATAGGCATTTCAGAGTTATCTCTACTATATCTTTTCTTGTCACCATTTGGCATATTAAATTATATTATTTATCATCCATCTTCCCCATACAAAATATAAACACCTTTGGAAAAAAAGATGTTATTTGGTGACTACTCTGTTGCCAGTTTTTAGAACAGACAGGTACTTGTGAGGTTCACAAGAACTACTTGTTAGTTGAATGAATGAAATCAAAGTTAGAACCCATATCTCTAGGTCTCAAACCTGATCTCCTCTTAATGAACAATGAACACACATCATGCTGGATATTTTTAGGAGCTAGGATGTATTAAAACATAGAGTTTATATAACAGGAGTACAGAAAGATTCTTGGAAGATTTGTTCCATTCAGCAACAGAATTCTTTAATCTCTTTATTTCTCTTTTGGTTAAATCTTGTTCAGAAAGAAAAAAAAAACTAATTAAAATTTTAATACCATACATGTTGAAGCATAACTAGTAGTGAATATTTGTTTAAAAATCTGAGAAGTTGATAAACTCTTTGAACATCTGCATAATTGAAGAAAGCAGATGTCCTCTCCACTCTCCGGGGAGCCATGGCAGTACAATTAGCAAAATGAATTTAAGAGGGCTGTGTGGAGGCAGATGGCCTTTTTGAGACGCATCATGGAAGGGGAGGCAAACTTGAATCTTGGACTCACCATAACCCTGGAGTTTGGAAAGCTAATTTATCTAAATCTCAGTTTAATAAGAACCGATTCAAGCTAGGGTTGAAGCCATTCCACTGGCCTCATTTCTAAAAAGTATCTCCTGATGTTACTGGAAGAGAAGTCAACCATTGTTTCTTTCTTACTTTTTTTTTTGGATATTTCTCTCTTTTTAAATTTTTTTTCTTTATTGATTTTAGAGAGAGAGGAAAGGAGAGGGAGAGAGAGATAGACACATCAATTAGAGAGAACATCGATTGGACACCTCCTGCATGCCTCCCACAGGATCGGGCCCACAACCTGGGCATGTGCCCTGACAGGGAATCGAACCGGCAACCTCTTGGTGCATGGGTCAATGCTCAACCACTGAGCCACACCAGCTGGGCAACCATTGTTTCTTTAAACCAACACGTATATATAATATGAATAAATAGCAGTGTCTCATTAGCTCATGTATCCACTATTTCCTGTGAGAATGTGAAAATCAAGGGAAGTAAGTCGGCATGTAACAAATCCTGAATCGATGAAACAAGTCTATTTAGGTTTTTCAAATTTCCTTCAAACTTCTATGATAAACATAAATAGAAATATTTACAAAAGCTAAAGGATGTTTAGTGGTTTTTATTTTTACTGTCTATGAATAGCTCACCAGTGAACAAAATATGTGATAATTCAAAGGCTTTTCATTCCACCTTTTAAGATACTCAGATTTTGGTCAAGGCAAAGTTAAAAAAAAATAGATAAATTTAGTTTCAGCTAAAAAGGTTCCCTCAATTTTACTTCCAGTCTTCCTGTTTTCTATCCTCTTATATCAAGATAACTATAAAAAAAATAACATTTTTGTACTTTTGTTTATCTAATGCAGTGGTTCTCAACCTTCCTAATGCCGCGACCCTTTAATACAGTTCCTCATGTTGTATGTGGGCGTATCTGCATGTGGGCGGACCTAGCTGGAGACGGATAGAGGAGCGGTGTCTCGGTTCCTAGGACCATCGGAAATATGTGTTTTCCAATGGTCTTAGGTGACCCCTGTGAAAGTGTCGTTCGACCCCCAAAGGGGTCGCGACCCACAGGTTGAGAACCGCTGATCTAATGCTTCTAAATTGTAACTGCTTTTTCCCAGATCCTGCCATCCAAAAATCTTCACTGTAAAATTTAAAAATGTTTAAATAGATTATATAAATATCAACTAATAGTGTATTTATAAATATATATATTCCTCCTTAACATTTTTTTCTTCTTTGTCCTAATTATTCTCATCTAGAAAGAGTGAATTGTGTTAGCAAATATGCTCATAGATTCTTCCCATCCCAGTGATGTGGAGTCCATTTTCTCATCTCTTTATTCTGGGCAAGACTTGTGATTTGCTTTGGCCATAGTGTGGTAGAAGGGAACATGTATGAATTCAGAGTCTAAGCCTGAAGAGGCTTTGCACACATATGCTCTCTCTCTTTCTCAGAACTCTGACTACTGCCAAGGTAATAAGCACTAGATTACCCTGATGGAGGAAGAAAGACAAGGTAGAGAGAGGCCCCAGTTGGCCTCTCCATACAACTCTTCCATACACAGCCATCATAAAACATCCAGCCCCAGCCTAATGTCCAGCTGATTGAAGCTGCTTAAGTGACCTCACTGAGGTGAGCCAATAATATCTCATACCAGAAGAATTACCTAGTTGAGCCCAGCCCAACAGGTACATTACAGGATGTTTTACCTGTCTGATATATACTCCATTATCACTGGGATTGTGAATTTGATGAGCTTTCCTTCCATGTTTAGGTTATGTTATATGGCATAGCTGACCTTCAGATAAGGAGATTACCTGATGAGCATGATCTAGTCATGTAAGCCCATTGGAAATTTTCTCTGGCTATTATCAGAATAAAATAATAGAAAGATTTAAAACATGAGAAAATTTCAACTCAGGGGAGATTTTTCATGGCTGAGACCTAAGAGCAACTTCTAGTTGCTGAAAGCAGCAATCAGCCAATATCTAGCAAGACATGGGGAGCTTGGTTCTACAGCCACAAGGAAATGAATTCTGCCTACATCCTGAGGGATCTTGGAAGTGGATATTTGCTAAGTCAAGCTAGAGTTGAGGACACAGCCAGCCAAACCTTAATTCAGCCATATGAAACCCTGAGTAGAGATAGAACATGAGGGACTCCCAAGACATGGAAATTGTAACAGAATAACATAGTATTGTTTTAAGTTGCTAAATTTCTGGTAACTTGTCATGCAACAATTGAAAACTAATTTAATTGTTATTTTAAACTGCTAAATTGTGTTGATATTTATTATAAAGCAAAATCTAACTGATATATAGACTGAAAATCCTAAGATTGTTATAGGGTCAGCTGTTGAGTTAACAAGATCAGAGCTACATTTCTGATGTAGGACTACATCCTCCTACAAATAATGAATTTTCAAATGTTCATGCAGAGGTATTAATTGTCTTACTCTTCCTTTAAAAAAACAACAACAACAAATATTCTCTTCTTTGGTATTTTTTTTCCTCAATCGTAATAAAGAGACAAATAATAAACATAGTTAATAGTAACAGAAAAGGCAAATAGCCTATTTTTTATGTTTTTCTTTTTAATCTTGAATATTTCCCTGAAGGTAACCATAGTAACAGCCATTCTAGCACAATCTGTAGGTCACTTCAAAAGATTAAGTTCTCTTATTTGCATATCTGGCTTGTGCCCCATTAGGCTCCTTTTTTTTTCTCATTTGCCTTTCAAGTATCAGTTTAAGACAGTAAGTTAGAAATAGAAAGTGTTAAGTAAAAATGTTGGTGAATTAATTGCAAAAATATTTCAGAAAACAAAAGTATTCTATAAAATAGTAGTTCTTGCCTTTCCATCAAAAGACAATAGCCAATCATCTACCTACTATAATGGAAAGGAAAGGAAAATCAATGACTTTAGCTCATCCTTTTCTCTTAGATTACTCTAGATAATTGAGCACAGTGAGACTCAACTACAAACATATGTGTTAAAAAGGGTTACTAAGGCTAATATGTGAGAGAGTCCTCATAGCAAGCCTTTCTCCTCAATATGACCAGCTTTGCCTATTAGGCTCATAGACATACACCTATGGCAACTATGAATAAAGGTAGGGAAACATTTTTTAAAATACTATACACTATAAAATTTAAAAACAATTCTAGAGTAAATTAACACAGGTAAATTGGGATTAAGATATTTTGGGGGAAATATCAAATATTACTTATAATTTTTTGGAGCTAATAATGCCTTTAAAATATGCTTTTGCATTGACCCATGCACGAAGAGGTCACTGGTTTGATTCCCATTCAAGGCAAATGCCCAGGTTCTGGGCCAAATCCCAGTGAGGGGCATACAGGAGGCAGCCAATCGATGTTCTCTCTCATTGATGTTTCTCTCTCTCTCTCCTTCTCCCTTCCTCTCTCTGTGATATCAATAAAGAAAAAATAAAATAAAATAAAATATGCTTTTGTATTATTTGAATTTGAAAAAGTTCCTCTTCTAAAGTCTGTTACTCTACCCTGGTTATATGCCTATTTTATTACATTTATTATTCAACACTGGAAACTTGCCTTTATCCCCAACTTTCAGGTTGATGTAAGATTTCTAGGTTATGGACTTAAATTCTTAACAGAAGAACATCTTTTATTAGCCTAATTATAACTATGAATATTCTGCTAAATGCTCAGAATAACAAATGCACAATTAGAATAAACCAAATGCATACTTTTGTTGTAGACAATCTATTATTATAAACAAATTTTAACTCTAATTCCAATTTACAATGGAACTAGACATCTATGGCCCAATAAGTAAAAATTAAACAGGTTTCTCTTTTTGAGTTAAGTTTATGCCTAAAGAAGTTCTGACATCATATTTGTAGATGAATACAATCTGTAGTTGTTTTTATTCAAAATTGAGTACAAAATATGTGTTAAAGCATAAATGATAGAGATATGAATTCAGATCCAAGAAAATGTAAACTAAAATCCAACTCACAATGTTTTTCTAATAATATATTTAAATATTAATTAAACAGAATGAGTTATTAAAGGACAAATTATAATGGGAAAAATAAGAACATCGGGAAAATCCCCAAATATTTCCGTTGCTGGTGGAAGTGGATTTCTTGGTGTGTCATGAGAAAAAGCATTTTCGAGGACCCACAAAGGAAGATGAGTTCTGGTGGTAAGATTTATTTGGGTGCTTGATGCAAAATCAAAAGAATGTCCCTCCTGGGTTCACAATGTCCCATCAGTGTCCCTCTCGCCATGGAAAATCAGAGCCAGAAATAGGGCTAGTGTCCAGTGATCCTGTGCCATATGAAAGCTTAGTCTAGTCCAGCATCTGGCTTGCTTAGATTGCATTCCTGGCTGCAATTCATTGCTGTGCTGCGGTATCCATGCAGTCGTCAGCCATGAGGCTGCTAAGGCCACATGGCTCTGTAGAGAGAATTTGCCAGCAGATAGGATGAGTGTGGGCCAGAGAGAGAGAGACAGAGATAACAGAAGAGCGAGAGAGAGAGAGAGAGAGAGAGAGAGAGAGAGAGACAGAGAGAGAGAGAGAGAGCGCTCTTCTTTGTTCCCCAGGGGTTTTATCTTCTTTGGTTTGGGAGGGACCAGGTGCTTTTTCAAAATAACCAATCAACTTCCCAGGGACTTCTGATGGATCCACCCCCTGACCAATGATTCCTTTTCCAGGTTAAACTGACAGACCTCGATGGTGAAGCACCTCCCCCTTCTGCTATTTTGACTTCTATTGTGCATGTGCTTACCTCTCCTTGCACCCCAGGCAATCGGGTACTCAATGGGAAAGGGAGGGATGTTATCCTTGGTTGAGCAATGCTGTGATCCCCTGGAGTGTGTGTGAGACTGTAGCTTCCTGGTGAAGGAAACAGGCTCATGCTCCCTAGCTTATTTTGCTCAACAATATATGATTCCCTTTGCTCTCTTCCTTTATTAATAACTAGTTAATTACCAGTGCTAACACTTCCTAATTTATGAGATCACGTTTCTTAAAATTTCAGGTCAGATCAAGAGCACAGTTTCTGTCATTGAGGAGACTAACTGCTATTGACTTTTTTAATGACTCATGAAATTGCTTCAAATAAAACATCAGAAGTTTTAAAAAGTGTTATAAGAAAAATTGAAGATAGAGTCATCATTCTGAAAATGAAATGTCTAGAATGGACTCCGGTAGATTAGCAAAGAGCAGAGTTTGAATCTAGAGGCAGAGAGATTGCACACTGTTGGTAAGCACAGCGTTTACAAATACATAGTAAGGATGACTGGTGGTGTTGCTGGAATCACTAGCCATCATTTTGAATCCACACATCTATGTATTATCTTTAAAAAAAAAATCGCAGCAGAGTATCTGGCTACACTGATCATCAACATTCTCAGATGACAAAAGTAAGCAGGCCCACCCTGGCCAGTTTGGCTCAGCAGTTAGAGAGTCTGGCCTGCAGATGGAAGAGTCGAGGGTTCGATTCCCAGTCAAGGGCATATACCTCAGTTGCAGGTTTGATCCCCAGCCCTGGGGTTGTGCAGAAGGCAACCAATGGTTGTGTCTCTTTCACATCAATGTCTCTCTCTCTCTCTCTCTCTCTCTCTCTCTCTCTCTCTCTCTCTCTCTCTCTCTCTTTCTCTCCCCCTTCCACCCTTCCACTGTATCTAAAAAGCAATGGAAAAATAGCCTCCAGTGAGGATTTTAAAAAAAGTCAGTGTGACCTGAGGAGCTGCTTTTCTTTTCTTTTTTTTTTTTTTTAATCCTCACCTGAGGAAATTTTCGCATTTATCTTCAGATATAGCAGGAGTGAGAGAGGGAGGAACAGAGAGAGAGAAACATCAATGTGAGAGAGACACATCGACTGGTTGCCACCCACACGACCCCAACCAGGGCTGGGGACAAACTGCAACCGAGGTACATGCCCTTAGCAGGAACCGAACCTGGGACTCTCTGGTCCGCGGGCCGATGCTCTAACCGTTGAGCCAAACCAGCCAGGGCTGAGGAGCTGCTTTTCCATTAAAGAAGGCCATGCTTACATTTACCAGAGTCCTCAGACTCCCTTTTGAATCAATTTGGAAAAAACTTTTTTAATATTTTATTTTTTATTGATTTTTTTAGAGAGAGAAGAAAGGACAAGGAGGGGAGAGAGAGAAACATAGATTAGCTGCCTCCTGAATGTCCCCCACCAGGGATGGAGCCTCACCCAAGCACGTGTCCTGACCAGAAATTGAACCAGTGAACTCTCAGTGTATGGGACGACGCCCGATCAACTGAGCCACACCGACCAGGGACACTTTGGTAAATTTTATTTCTTACTTGTCCCTAGATCCATTTGAGTGGATAATTCTTAAAGAAAAAATCCTAGACCAGGAGTGAAGAGATGTGATTTCTAACATAGTTCTTCTGTCATTTCATCCTCCAATACTCCCTTTTTCCCTTCTTCCCTCTTTCCTTCCTTCCATTCCATTGATTCACACATTCAGCAAAAATAAATCAAGCCTTTCCCATGTGCCAGGATCTGTGCTTGATGCAGTGTGTACAGAAGCCACAGCATCTGTCCTCATTCAGACTATAGTTCAGCCAGGAACAGAGACAGGTAAGAAGCCAATAATTAAAACAAAGTGTTGGATGAGATCAATGTCTAGTGTTAAGGTTGCAAACAAGAAACAAAAGCCAGTATCGGGGGGTCAGAAAATATGCAACTGAGAAAGAGCTGTGTAAATAATGAGCCAGGTGAAGATTTGAGCAAATTTCAGTCAACCGTAGGACACACAAGGCGTGATGATAAGAGAATGCGGGGCATTTTCAGGATGCGTGGGCTCAGTGAGAGACAAAGAATGCAAGGAAGAAGAGAGTTACAATCCATCATCAAGAATGCAGACCTTACCCAGAGGCTACGGGGCCACAAACCAAGCACCTTGAGCAGTGGAATAACATGTTAGATTATGAAGAACTGTGTCCATTAAGTTCCTGATAAAACAAATGTCCACTCGCCTCATAAGTACTTGTGTTCTCAACTGAATAATAGCCTTGTAGTATACCCCACAGAACCATATTTACATCACCATTTTAGAAAATTTTGCTACTTTTAAAATTCATCTCAATTGTCTGGTCTGTCTCTCAAACCTTGTTGTGAGCTCCTCCTACTCAGAACCTGGGTGGTGTCAGTTTTCGGATCTGTCATCTGATATGTGTTAATAAAGGTTGAACGGCTGAGAAATACCGGTCTTTCCCTTCCAGGATCTAGACCGATGGGCTTCTCTAACCCAGATATTTTTATTTTCTCTCCCTAACGTGTGACTTATGTCCTTCCATTGGCATTTTGATTTTTAAAATATGTTTATTTAGTGTAATTGCTACAGAAAAGGTCATTCATTAGGAGTGCACAGTGTAATGAATCTTTACAGAGAGAATATTCCATGTCCCAAAAATGAAAAACTATAAACCCCACAGAAGGGACCCTTCGACTTGCTCCTTTCTCCCCACAATTATTATTCTAACACCATAAATTAACTTTGCCTGTTTTCGAACTTTATGCAAATGGGGGCACAGTATTGTCTTTTGATGGATATTATGTTTATGTGACTCCTGCCTATCGGACACCCTCGCTCCAGGGCCCCATGCTGCGGCCTGTCCCTTCATCAAGACCTTCACTCTGCTGCTGTCCCGTGGAAAATGCTCTCCTCATAGTCACTGGAAAGGTCTCTTCACTCAGGTTCCTACCCGCACCCATTTCTTAGCAGACTGTCCCTGAACATAACATGGAACCATCCTGTCGACTGCCGTCACTCTGTATTTTCCTTTTCTGCTTATTTTTCTTTATAGAATTTTCCGTACTTAGCATTGCGTTAGACATCTATTTATTTTTATTTGTTGATCACCTATCTCTGCAGCTAGAATGTAAGTTCTCTGAGTACAGGGGCATATAGGAATTTTCCCTGCTGTGTCTCTTTCCCCGAGGTCATCGGCGTCCCCTCTCTGACACACGGGAACCCGTGACCAAAGAATAACCGAGAACACAAGGGGCACTCTGAGTTGTCCACGTGTCTTTGCCTGAACCCCACTCCAGCACAGGTGGCCTCTCCAAGGGTCAGATGTCAGGATAGTCAGTGCTCATGACTGCCATGCCCAGAGCCTCGGGAGACGGGTTTTCGAACCAGAGAACCGGAAATCAGAGAGGTGGCAGCAGACAAGAGTGGTTAAACGTGTATGAGCAGGAGCAGGCGAGGAAGGGTGAAATGTGGAGTGACAATGGGGCCCGAGAAATGGTAGAAACGGAATCAGTCTCCCTTTGAGTAAAACTGCTTGACAACATTGACACAATACTTTAATACCTTTGTTTTTTATTAGTAATTGAAAGAACAAATAGGAAGAGAAGGAAGACTGGAAGGGATGGAGAGATCTAGAAGGAGCTGAAGCGGAAGAGTAACTGAAATGTGAACAGAAGAAAAAGCGTCATGAACGGGGTCATTCTGTATTATAACATCGGGGCTATAATTTGTCTTGTGTGGCCTGTCTGGACAGGTACAGACAGAATGTTTAATGCAGGGTATAGACACTAATGCAGGGTAAAGTTAGAAAACTTAAGTGTGTCTCTTTCAACTACTTAGTTTGGTTGTCTAAGCTCTACCATGTTTCCTCCTGAGGCCTCATTTTCATCACGGAAAAAATAAAATTGTTTTGATGTTAATTTTCTGAGATCCTTTTAAGTTTTAAGTGTCTAAAGTTCCTGTATGAATAGTCAAAGTCAGTGCATTTAGTATTTGCTAGGGGCAAGAAATTCTGTGATATCAAACTTAATATCTTCCACATAAGCCTGAAATATTAGAGTTTCCCCAGGGGAATCAGCTGGCAACAGCAAATAGACCGGGGTGTCATCGGCATAACGGTGATGAATCAGGCTATTCTGTTGGAAAATTGAAGGCCATGATAGATAGATAGTAAGGAATGCATTTGGTGAGCGGTCAATCTCTCATGAAAAACCGAGTTCCCAGTCAGACACACTAATAATTTGTGTTCTAAAATCTTAAAACCCTGTATTTTTTTCTGGCCACTTGTCCCTTGGCTAATTAAGATGTGCATAAATAGAATGTGTAAGTGAGAGTGGGTTGAAATATAGTCTTGAAAACGTCTATAACTATTTGGCTGATTTAGTTAAAATCTGTCAAATTAAAGCCTTCATTTGAAAAGGTCAATATCGGGGGTGGGGCGGGAAATAGGCACTTGGCTTTTTAAAACTCTTACTAATTAATAGTCCTTTTCTCTGCTGGTTAAATAGACCAGTGTCCAGCTTGATAAATACACACACACACACACACACACACACACACACACACACACATATATTTGATTTCTTTTTTTTTTTTGGTACGTGCCCCTAGCTGGAACCGAACCCCGGACTCTCTGGTCCGCAGGCCAACGCTCCAACCGCTGAGGCAAACCGGCCAGGGCTATATATATATATATATATTTGAAAGAACATCAACTGTGGTGGACACACCCATGGATAATCCTTGACTGGGAGAAGGACTGTGATATGCTTTTCATCAACAAAACATGGCAAGGATGATGGGATGCCATTCTTTTGCTGCAATTAGGTCATACTGCAAAGGTATTAGGATTGCACCCCAATGATCAGATTATGTTATAAATCTGGATAGAGAACATCTCCTCCTGGCTATCAAAAAGTAAGTTGCCATGTTGTGAGACAGTCATGTGGCAGGAATTGCAGACGGCGTGTAGGAGAACTAACAGCCGATTAGACGATGGGATTCCCAACCCCACAGCCACAAGGAGATGGATGTTGCCAACAGTGCGACTGAGCTTGGAGCAGGCTGTTCCCAGTCAAACACCCAGATGATTACACACCTGCTCCACATTTTGACTGTAGCCTCTTGAGCCCCAGAACAGAGGACTCAGCTAAGTCATGCCCAGGCTTCTCACCTACAGAAATTATAAAATAGTGTGTAGTTTTTAACCACTAAGTTTGTTATAATTTTTTTTTAATCCTCACTCCAGGATATTTTTCCATTTTATCTTCAGATAGAGTGGGAAGGGGAGAGAGAAAGAGAGGGAGGGGGAGAGAGAGAGAGAGAGAGAGAGAGAGAGAGAGAGAGAGAAACATCAATGTGAGAGAGATACATCAATTGGTTGCCTCCTGCACGACCCCGACCAAGGCTGGGACTAAACCGCAACCAAGGTACATGCCCTTAACCAGAACTGAACCCGAGACTCTTTGGTCCACTGGCCGATGCTCAAACCACTGAGCTAAACCAGCCAGGGCTGTTATACTTTTTTATCTACCAATTGAAAATTAATAGACCACTGCACTCAGTGATATTTTAAATACCGTTGATCCTTGAACAACATGCGTTTAAACTGCACAGGTCTACTTACACTTGGATTTTTTTTTCAATGAATACGGTAAATGTTTTCTATGATTTTCTTAATAAGATTTTTTCTCTAAGGTACTGTATTGTAAGAATATAGTACATAATACATGTAACAACACAAACTATGTGCTAATGGACTGTTTATGTTACTAATAAGCCTTTCGGTCAGCAGTAGGCACTCAGTACTTAAGTTTTTAGGGAGACAAAAGTTATTTGTGGATTTTCAGCTGTGTGGGGGTTTGGCACCCCTAACCTTCATGTTGTTCAAGGGCCGACTGCGTATCCTATTGGCAGTAAGGTAACGAGGTTGCACACAAATAGAATGTGATGCTGACAAGTTGTTTGCACCTGCATCTGAAACTACGTCATTAATCTACCTAATTTTATTACCTGCTTCCGGTCCAGCATTGCAGTGTGTTAGCATTTGCTGTGATAAGTCAGAGCCGAAGACATTTGTTCATTGCCTCAAAGATCTTATATGGTGGTTAGAAGACAGACTTCCAATTACAAAAGGAAAGCTGATACATCAAAGAGGAAATTCGGACAAATGGTAAAGCACAATTGAAGTTGGATTGTCATTTAAACAGAAATACAATGTTAGTTGGCCACCATTGCTTGCAAAATTTCACAGAATATATTCAACAGAAAACTTACTATTTTATAAGTGATTATCTTAGAGTCATGAATTGCAATAAAAATGTCTATAGCATGCTGCCAAAATCCAGTTGATGTTTTGTGTCTTTTTTTTCTTTGTAAAGAAGAGACTCTAAGTTAAACATAACAGGAAGGCCTAAGAGTGTGCAATCAATATGAGGGAATGGCTGATCCATCTAAGAAAACCATCTCTAGCCTGCACACACATAATGAAAGCAAATCACTTACCCTCTCCACTTGGGTTAATTTATCTGTATTTTTAAAAATATATTTTCTCATACAGTACAAGTGTTTTGAAAGTCATGCATGTAGTCTTTTGACCCCCACTCAGCCACATAAGAATGAGCCGTGGTCCTGAAACACTTTATCAAGAGATAAAGAGCTCACACAGCCTGTGGCAGGCTTATGAACTTGTAGGAGAATGTGTTTCCCTGTTTTATACCCAGTGAGGGTTCCTTTGTTTTGCTTAATTATGTTCCTCTGTGGCTCAGAGGCAGCCCCCAGCTTTCAGTACTTCAGACTCTGTGGGGTGGGGGTGGGGACCTCTGCTACAGCACTGGAGGGTGCACAGAGGCCTGTTGCCCTGTGTCACCCGTGGAATATGTATGGAAGCGGCTGGTCGTGAGCGACCAGTGCACACCATTAGAACTGATCCTACTCTGTCTCTTCTCCATGTGAATACAGGGCTTGTTTCATCCCCACAAGGGCTTGACTATGTTGTGTTTTTCTTGGAGATTCTGATACTAAATGCAATGGGCAGAAGTGGAGGCTGGTATTGTGATGATCTTGCATATCCTCCATGTAGTTGAAGCCCTGGAATTGGCGAGTGGTACCAGGTATTCTGGTGGACAACAAGAGCATCAGGTTTCTGAATTTATATTGAGTCTAATTGTGAAATATATTCTTATCATTTTCTGAAGAGTAGGTTTGATAAAAGGGTGGCTAATAAAATTTATAGAATGTGCTATTTAGATAATTTGTTAACCTTAAATCCAATACAGTGTAGAAATCATATTCTCCAGGTGTAGTGGAAAAAACCATAGAGGCATCAACCTGAACATATCAAAGGAAAGAAATGCCTCTTGTTATTTTTACATTCCAATTTCTGACACAGTGATATGCACGTTTAGGCATGCAAATAATTGTAGAAAAAGTATATTAATGTAAGAGTACAATGCGATACATTGTAGTCTCTGGGGCAGATGACTCAATTTCAGAGAGGAAAGTTGCTTGAGGTTGAGGTTATGGGAAATGAATTAGGAAAGCAGTGCAGCTTTGGGATATAAAATGATGAAGGCTGAATGAGGAGTGGGTTCAAAGGTGAAACATAACATTCCAAGATGTGAGCAAAGCACTTGGTTCTTTGTACAACAGTCAATACAATGACAGATCTGACGTGGATTGATTACACACAGGAACACACCTTTGGGTGAAAAATCAGGAGAATCTTGAAAAAATCTATTAAAAATTCTCAGTTTGATGTACCAATCATGACAAACAATAGCACAGTCATGGGGATAAGAGTTACATGAAGATAACGTTATTTAAGGAAAAGAGATGTACATATGAGATACATTTCTTTACCTCTGACATGTAACAATCAAGAAAAGGGGTTCAGCAGTCAGATTAAAATTGAGGCCCTTTCACTGTCTTGCTGGGCACATAATGGGCCACTATGTGCTTGAATATATGTTCAGTTGTAAAATAGGACAATTAAAGTACCTGTCAGGATTATTTTAAGTAAAGTTTTAAGTATTGTGCACAATACTTAGTAAGGGCTCAACCGTTATAAATTATTGTTTTTCTCCAAATAATCTATATTGGTAGATGATTGATAGGTAGATGGACAGAGAGGCAGATAGACAGATATACAGGTAGAAATAATTTGAATATAAACCATAAACTCTGTTTTTTTCCAACAATAACCTAAATGTATAGTATGACTCATATGCATGCAGCTGTTTTCCAAAAATAGGATTTTCTTAATTTTATGTTTTTTTATAGCCTTTGATTTCTCTAATGCATAAACACTTAAAGGGAGGAAAACAAGTTAGGAAAAAGTGTTACTGTAATAGCCAGACGGATTGTATTAGAAGATATAAGTAGCTTTAAGCATTCCCTAAGTCTTATTCTACCTCACCCTTACTTAGCGTTTTCAAAAATGCCCCAATTTCCTAAAATTGTTAAGTCAGAGAAATAAGTTTGTCAAGAAAAAGTAAATTATAAATGCACATTCTCTGGCTCTGTTTCTTTTCCATTGCTTTCAAAAGGTGACTGTGTAGAAAATGAACGTTTCGGATCTGATCATGTCTTTTCCATTTCATAAACATACAGAATGGAGCACTGGGCGTTTCTTTCATTCAGGCCCTGAGCCTCGGCTCCTAGAAACTGGTGCAGTCATGCCCAGTTCTGCCGTCTCTGCCTTCGGTAGGAAAGTAAGACATTGCTTTCATATCTGTACAAAACCCAGAAATTGAATCTTCAAGCCATTGACTTCTGAATTAAAAATCAGTCTGGATCAGAGAGTTGGAATGGTCTGCCCAGATTTAAGCTCTGATTGCACCATAGGAACCAAATATTTCCTTCGCTGCGTTGAAAATTGTGAGCCCTGCTCTAAGACAAATACCCTTTTGATTAGACACCCACTCACATTTGTCAAGGTTTTGTCAAGTAAAAATTTCAGATTCTAAGGAGACCCTTATCCTCTAATTTTTTTGTTCAAAACATTTGGTGTTTTGATTCCTGGGACAGTTTGCTTTCCTGCAGTATGAGTGAGTCTTGCCAAGCACTGAGATGATTAGTACCAACAATAATAATTGAGCCATCATGCAAGAGGAACATCTGAATATGGATGGATTCTCAGCCCTTGCTTTATAAAATGACAACAACAACAAAAAAGGAAAACAAATTCTTCTATGGAAACCAAGAAACCATCACAGCTGTGCAACTGCGATTTTGTTATATTATTGGAACTTTCAAGAAAACAACATCTCAACATAATAATCTAGAGCTTTTAATATTGTGAGGAACATCATGTCATGATTCTGGACCTACCCACTCAAAGTGAGTGATTAATTCTAAACAAGTAAAGAAAGCTTTCAGTAAGTGTTGCTTAGATTAATGTTAAAATAGTTATAGATGTATAAAAAATGAAGTAACCATCAACTCCACGACATGGTGAACAGTATAGTTATAGTTTCTTGTTGATTTGTTTATTTTTGTCAATTATTTTCAAGTTACGATAGTACAATTGAAGTTGAAGGACTGCTTTTGCCGCTGTGAAAGTAAGACAGTAAAAAAAATCAGTAAATTCTTGAGCCCACTCCCAGAGTTTATGAGTTTTTATTTTCACCAAGTACTTAAATGGAATGATATGTCCTTACTATTTTTTCAGAATACAATGTGTTCACAAAAGTCAATAATATATGCATGCATATTTATTTATTCTGTCGACTAATATTAAATTATTCTGACTGTATACAAAGACTGCATTAGGTATAAGAAATATACCGGAGAAGGAATCTCTTATGACTCTGGCCATTATGGAGCTTGTATTCTGATAGGTGACATAGAATGAAACGTATAAGTATGAAATTAACTGTTCAGTTAAGATGGTGATAAGTGTACTGAGTAGAAATATAAAATACCACAAGATTATGTGACACAAAAATTTAGTGTAATCTTGAGGATCAGCAAACACAGAAATAACATGTGTGTGTGTGTGTGTGTGTGTAGGGTCAGAGGAAGAATTCTGGGTGGAGCTGGTGTAGAATTTTTTTAAAAGGCCTGAAGCAGGTAGAAATATGGCCAAGGTGATGAGTTATTACTCCCACTCAGAAAATGACAAAGGCCACATCAAAATGATAAAGAAAGAGATTTTCTGTCAAATTAGCATCATTTAATGATACCTTCTTGAATGGTTACAGCAGTGGTTTCTATCTTAAGCAACCAAGTGTCCCTCTTGATATCTGCTTCATTTGGATACAGTTCTTGTGGCGTCTGGTTTACTGTAACTCTAGGTGGAAACAGTCCCTTCTGTTTTGAGTAAATACAAGCTTTTATCATTGGTGTCTGGTCAGCTAGGACAACATTTAAGTGATCAGTTCTAGTCCTTCTAAATGGTAGTTTTGAAGAGAATCCAAATTTTTCTCTCACTGTTCTACCATAATATTAAACAGAAATACTCTAGAAATCTGTTCAAGATACTCGATGGATATATTGGTGTAGGCTTAACATGTGCAAATTATTGGCTAAAAACAGCGTGCAGCACGGCCAGTGTGGCTCAGTGGTTGAGCATCGACCCATGCACCAAGAGGTCGCCGGTTTGATTCCCAGTCAGGGCACATGCTCAGGTTGTAGGCCAAATCCCCCATGGAGGACATGCAGGAGGCAGCCAATTGATGTTCTCTCTCATCAATGTTTCTATCTCACTCTCTCCCTCTCCCTTCCTCACTCTCTAAAAATCAATAAAGAAAAAAAATAAAAATAAAAATATCTCATCAAAAATAAAATAAAAACAGCTTGCAAAGATATTTAATTTGGCCTATACAGTGTTGGCACATACAATAGCAAAAAAAAAAAAAAAAAATACACATTCCTTCTAATATTTAAAAAAATAGATAGTTGGCAAAAGACCCAGAATAGGCAACATAATACTAAAAGAGAAGAACAGATTTGGAGAACTGACATTATACAACTTTAGGACTTACCATAAAGCTATAGTAATCAGGACAGTATTATGGCATTTGCAAAAGAATAGGCAAATAAATCAAAGAAACAGAATTCATAGCCTAGAAATCGACCCACATAAATAGTCAGCTGATTTGACAAGGAGCGATGACAACACACTGAAGGAAAGATAGTCTTTTCAATTAATGGTGCTGGAATCTGGACATCCTCGGGTTTAACAAAAATTAATTTAAACATAGGTCTTACACTTTTCACAATAATTCACTCAAAATTAACCACAGACTAATATAAAACACAAAATCTCCTAGAAAATAATATAAAAGAAAATCTAAGTGACTTTGCATATGTATCCATTGGGATAAAACACCAAAGGAATGATCCATGAAAGGACAAATTTAATAAGCTGGACTTGATTGAAATTAAAATCTTATGCTCTGCAAAGGACAGTGTCAAGGGAATTAGAAGACAAGCCAAAGATTGGGAGAAAATGTTTGCAGAAGACATCTGATAAAGGACTGTTTCCAAAATGTACAAAAAAATCTTAAAACTTGACAGTAAGAAAACAAACAACCCAATTTAAAAATGGGCAAAAGACCTGAATAGCCATTTTATCAAAGAAGATATGCAGATGGCAAATAAGCATATGCAATGATGCTCAACATCATATGTCACTATGTAATTGCAAATTAAAACAAAAATAGGGTATCACTGCACATCCATTAGAATGACAAAATCCAAAACACTGACACCAAATGCTGGTGAGGATGTAAAGTGACAGGAACTCTCATCCATTCATTGCTGGTTGGAACGCAAAGTGATACAGCCACTCTGGAAGATGGTTTGGTGGTTTCTTACAAAAGTAAACATATTTTTATCATCCAATACAGCAAACATGCTCCTTGATATTTAAACAAAGGAGTTAAAAACGTATGTCTGCACAAAAACCTGTGCACACATGTTTATTGCAGCTTTATTCATAATTTCCAAAACTCAGAAGCAAACTTCAGTAGGTGAATGGATAAATCAACTATGATACAGCCAGATGATGGAATATTATTCAGTGCTAAAGAGAAATGAGCTATGAAGTAATGATAAGATATAGAGGGACTTTAATGTATATTACTAAGTTAAAGAAGCCCATCTGAAAGACTACACACTGTATGATTCCAACTACATGAATGACATTCTTGAAAAGGCAAAACTATGGAGACAATAAAAAGATCAATGGGTCTGGCCTGTGTGGCTCAGTTGGTTGAACATCATCCCATGCACTAGGAGGTCGCTGGTTCAATTCCCGGTCAGGGCACATGCCTGGGTTGCAGGCTCCATCCCCAGTAGAGGGTGTGCAGGAGGCAGCCAATCAATGTTTTTCTCTCATTGATGTTTCTATGTCTCTCTCCCTCTCCTTTCCTCTCTCTGAAATCAGTAAAAGCATATTTAAAAAAATGTATCAGTGGTTGCTGGGTCAAGTTGGGAGTGATGAAGAGGCAAAGCACAGAGGCTTTTTAGAGCAGTGAAATAATTCTGTATGACACTGTAATAACAAATACATGTCATTATACATTTGTTCAAATCCACAGAATATACAATACCAAGAATGAACTGTTGGTAATCGTGATTTGTCAACGCAGGTTCATCAATGGTAACAAGTGTTCCACTCTGGTGTGGAATGTCGATAGTGGGGAAATGGAGCCTGCATGGGGGCAGAGGATATATGAGAAATTGATATATCTCTGCTCAAAGTTGTTGCTTTAAAATATAAAAAGTTGAAACTAAATGTTAATATATTAACTATTTTCCATTAAACATGCATTTATCTCACATTGAGGCTTTTCTTTGTTGAAAAATATGACACTAGTAGATTAGCATAACCATCGTCAAAGGAGTGGAAGTGTCTGTCTGTGCCTTTCAAACAGCACCTTGCTCTCCAGGGCACCGCATTCCACCGTTATCCATTGTCCTGGACACTGAGGCCACACACCAGATGCATTAAGTCCACTCAGTCCTGTGAACGTACATACATGACATTATAGGCAATTAAGTTTGCAACCCTTAAAATAGGAAAACAAGCTCATGCCGTGTCCTAATCATACTCATATTTCCCTTCTACGTTGGTCTATCAATTGACTCTTTCTTCACATAAGCTAAGTCGTCCTTATACTATCCTGTGATTAAAATTTCTGTTAATATTATCTTATACTCTTCTGTGTCCTGAAATATTTCAGTGTAGAATTTTTTTTTACATATTCCCATAATTGCCTAAAGATGGCTCTACAGTGATTTTGAAAATATTTTAACATCTCTTCATATTTCCCCCGACCCCAAGTGCCTGCTTCAGAAGCATTTCTATGACTGATCAACCACAGGAATAGTTCTCAATATGTTGTAGTCTTCAAAGATCGATGAAGAACTTAATTTTAAATGTTACCTTGGACTATACCACCTTTTCCATGTTTTTTCACTTCACATGTAACACAGTATGAATATGTCTAATATTGAAGATTCAAGGATTATTTTGACAGCTACAAGTGCCATATTTCTCATATAAATGATCAAACCTAGAAGCAAAACAAATGCGTTGTGGAGGATTAACAAATCGATAACCATATCGAAGAACTGAGATCAAACCTGAAATTCCGAGGTCAGGTTTCGCCCATGCTGGAAGGTAGAGGGAGGATCACTGCATTACAACAGAACAAGCTGTTCTTCTCAATTTTCTCTAATGGATGAATAATGAACCATATGGTGTTTCCTATTACGAAGGTTTTCTTGTAAAATATTTTCTTTTTTCTTTAAGAGAAGAAAAAGTATAGAAAATCCTTCTAAGTATATGAATGTAATTAAGATGAAGCACAGTGTTACACTGTACTTATTTTGCATTTGGTTATAATTCTGTGCATGCCAATTAAACATTAACCTAACACATAAATAACTTTATCTTCATAAGCAATGGGCTATAATTATAATAGCATCATTTGCATACAAGCATGAATTATGAAATGGTAACTGCAAATCTCATCTGTTCATTAGTGACTGATAAGCACTGATGTCAAATATTATTAGTATTTTTTAAACTAGCCTTTCAAAAGGGAAATTACCAAAACTATTCCTGCTGTAACCATGACTAACTTGACTTCTAATTTTCACTAAATGCTATATTATGGTATGTTTCAACATTGATGGAGAAGAGTTTTACAAATATTATCTAATGTACTTTCAAACTGGAATAATGGTTTGTCATGTTTGAAAATGATCACTTATAGTCTCCAAAAAGGCCAAAAATAAAATCTGCTAGGAGTTTTATCACATGATTTTTTAAAAAAACTTTCAAGATATGTTCAGATGGTTTAGATTCTTAACATTTCTTATATTCAGGTCATATGCATTGAATTTGGTTTTGTAATGTATTTCAGACATGGGATTGTGACTATAATCTAAGAGAAAAGATAAATTGTAATTAATTTTATAAAACTGTGAATTAGTTACTCTCCTCAATCATTTATTTTTATTTTATTTTTTTCATTCTGGAATGTAAAGTTCTTTTTAATTAAAGTATAGTTAAGCAATATTATATTAGTTTCAGGTGTACAACATAGTGAGATTTTACATTTATATACCTTACAAAATTGTCACCACAAAAAGTCCACTACCCATCTGTCACTGTACAAAGTTATTGTGATATTATTGACTGTATTCCCTATGCTGTACTTTATATCCCTGTGACTTATTTGTGTTATAACTATAAGTTTGTACCTCTTAATCCCCTTGAACTTTTTGTCCATACCCCACTGCCCAACCTTCTGGCAGCTACCAGTTTTTCTGTATCTATGAGTCTGTTTATTTTGTTTGTCCATTTGTTTAGTTTTTTAGATTCCACAGATAAGTAAAATGATACAGTATTTGTATTTTGCTGACTTATTCACTTAGCATAATATCCTCTAGGTCTAAATATGTTGCAAATGGCAAAATTTCATTCTTTTACAAGGCTGAGTAATATTCCAGTGTGTGTGTGTGTGTGTGTGTGTGTGTGTGTGTGTGTATTTCTTCTTTATCCATTCATCTCTTGATGAACACCTAGGTTGCTTCCACATCTTGACTATTGTAAATAATGCTGCAGTAAACATAGGAGTGCATTTGTCTTTCCAAATCAGTGCTTTGTTTTCTTCAGATAAGCACCCAGAAGTAGAATTTTTGGGTTCTTCTTTGACTCATTATAGCCTTTGTTTTATTTATTCTTTCTTCGTTTGTTTGTTTTTGTTTTTAATCCTCACCCAAGGATATTTTTGCATTTATCTTCAGATAGAATGGGAGGGAGAGAGGGAGGAAGAGAGAGAGAGAAACAACGATGTGAGAGAGACACATCGACTGGCTGCCACCCACACAACCCCAACTGGGACGGGGGTCATAGCCTTTGTTTTAAAGTCTATTTTGTCTGATATAAGTATTGCTATTCCCGGTTCTTCAGCATGTCTAAGGGGCTTGTTTTTGTTTTTTGTTTTTTAATATGTTTTTATTGATTTTTTAGAGAGAGAGGAAGGGAGCGAGAGATAGAAACATTGATGTGAGAGAGAAACATCAATTGGCTGCCTCCTGCACGCCCCCTACTGGGGATCAATTCTGCAACCCAGGCATGTGCCCTGACCAGGAATCTAACCAGGACCTCTCAGTCCATGGGACTACGCTCAATCCATGAACCACACCAGCCAGGCACGGTCTTGTTTTTCAATCCATTCAGTCACCCTATGTTTTTTCAATGGAGTACTTAGTCAATTTTTATTTAAAATAATTATTGATAGGCATGTACTTTTTGCCATTTTAATTGTTTTCATACTAGAGTTATAAGTACTTTGTCTACTATCTTTACTGTATGTGTGCCTTTACTAGTGAGATTTTTTTTCCTTCATATATATTTTTTTATTTCTAGTTTTGGCTTTTTCTTTTCCACTTAGAGAATTTCCTTTAACATCTCTTGTAGTACCATTTTAGTGGTGATGAACTCCTTTAACTTTTGGGTGTCTGGGAAAATGATCTCTCCTTCAAGTCTGAATAATAACCTTGCCAGGTAGAGTATTCTCGGTGGTAGGTTTTTTGTGTTGTTTTTTCCCATCATGTTAAATATATCATGCCATTCCCTTCTGGCCTGCAAAGTTTTTGTTGAAAAGTCAGCTTATAATTTTATGGACATTCACTTGAATGTAACTAGTTGTTTTTCTCTTGCTGCTTTTAATATTCTCTCTTATTTTTAATTTTTAACAATTTATAATGTGTTTTGGAGTGGGTCTGTTTGGGTTTACCTTATTTGGATCTCTCTGTGCTTCCTGGACTTGGCTTTCTGTTTACTTTGCAAAATTAGGGAAGTTTTTAGCCACTATTACTTCAAATAGATTTTCTGTCCCTTTCTCCCTCTCTCTTCTCCTTCTGGGATTCCTATGATTTGAATGTTAGCACATTTAATGTTGTCCCAAAGGTCCCTTATGCTATCCTCATTCTTTTAAAATCTTTTTTGTTTATTGATCTTCCAGTTGGATGATTTCCACTATCCTCCATATTGATTGTTTATCCATTCTTCTGCATCATCTGATCTGCTGTTAATTCCCTCTAATGTATTATTTTTATTTTTGTTGTTATATTCTTCTGTTCTGATAGGTCCTTTTTATCATTTTTATCTCCTTGTTGAAGTTTTTACTGAGTTTATCCACTTGTCTGCAGAGTTTGATATGCATCTTTATGACTATTACTTTGAAGTCTTTATCTAGTTGATAGCTTACCTAAGTTTTATTTAGTTCTTTTCCTGGGGTTTTGTCCTGTTTTTGTTTTTTGTTTGTTGCAGTGGTTCTCAACCTTCCTAATGCCATGACCCTTTAATACAGTTCCTCATGTTGTATGTGGGCGTATCTGCATGTGGGCAGACCCACCTGGAGATGGATAGAGGAGCGGTGTCTCGGTTCATAAGACCATCGGAAATATGTGTTTTCCGATGGTCTTAGGCGACCCCTGTGAAAGTGTCATTCGACCCATAAAGGGGTCACAACACACAGGTTGAGAACCACTGGTTTAGAGCATATTTTTTTCTCTCCTTATTTTACCTGTTTGTTTTCATGTATTAGGTAGGCCAGCTAAATCTTCTTGTCTTGAAAAAGTGGCCTTATTTAGAAGGTGTCCTGTAGGGCCCAGGTGTGGAATCCTCTTTGTCACCACAGCCAGGGGCTCCAGAGGTGTTCCCTAGGTAGACTAGTGTGGCATCCTGTTGTGGCTAGGCCACAACTTCTGTGGACACACTGGTAGGTGAAGCTGGCCCCTGGACCTCTGGCCACATTGTTATGGGCTCACTGGTATGCAGGGAAAGCCTTCACTGTAGCTGCCTGAGAGGCCCAGCCATGCTGCAGCAGACACACTGCTGTGTGAGGCTGCCCCCTGGGTGTGGCAGGGCAGGAGCTGCTTTGGAGGGGTGCTATCCTGAGTGGGTCCTCAGGGAAATGTCAGGGTGGGGTGAACAATGTTAACAATGTTGATGGAGAGTATCAGAAATGGTGTCTGACAGTGTCAGAGCAGCTAGGTTAAAGAACGGGGGTTGGGGGGAAATGGCACGCAACTGCACCTCTGACTCGAGAGAGTTCCAACAGATCCCTGCCCTTCCAGAACACACCTAAAATTACTCAGTGCATCTCCTTCACATGTGACCTCAGTGCTTTTCAAACTGCTGCCTCCATGCTGGGACTTAGAAGGAGCACAGCCTAGGTTTCCTACAGCCCTTTGGCTCTCTCAGACATAAGCCCTACTGTTTTACAAAGCCAGATGTTATGGGGGCTCCTCTTCCTGGTGCAGGACCCCTAGGCTAGGGCTCAAACTCCTCGCTATTTGGTGACAACCTCCGCAGTTGTGAGCCATCATTTGGGGAGGTGGGGTAGAGTAGGTCCTAACTAGACTTACTGTCTACCCCTCCTACACATTTCAATGTGACTTTTTCTTTATATCTGTAGTTGTAGAAAATCTGTTCTTTAGTCTTCAGGTTGTTTTCAGAGATAGCTGTTTATATGTAGTTGTAGTTTTGGTGTCATTAAGAGGAGGTGAGCTCAGGATCTCCTATTCTGCAATAGTGAATTTGAAGCCAGGAGACTTGCTCTTGAATGTCAGTTTAGCTGGTCCATGAAATATCTTTGCTTGTGGTTGGTGCACTGCCCCTGCAGCCAATGTGTCTCTGTATGGGATTGCCAAGTCACTCATCAATCATTTTTATTGTCATCGTTTTTTGAAATGTTTACTCCCAAATGCACTTTTGTGAGCACATTTGCAAAATGATCAGATCAATAAATGTAAAGTTTTTGCCTGTTTTCAGAGATTAAACCCTTATGTTTTATCCTTAAGATCAAAGTTCCCAAGGACAATTTTGTTGCATATGCAAAACTGTTTTCTTATGGGAAATAAAACGAAAGTGACAAAAATAAGATCACTTTGAAAATGTCACACATATGTGAAACTTGTGGTTGAGTTCTTACTACCTTTGCAAGTTTCAAAGTTTATAGGAACGGATATATTATGAAACAATCCTTTTGGGATATAAGTAAATCCTCTAGCTCAGCACAACCCCAGTGAAAATTCTGGGCTGTTAGATATATGCAATTCTTTTAGTCTTTCTTCTCAGCAGTTATCCCTACTGATACAGTCAGTGTTTCATCTCAGCATGAAATAACATCAGATAACACTGCTCTCTGAAAAGTAGATAAAATGAGAGGACTCTCCAATGAGAATGAATTAGAAATGTCCCCACAGTAGTAGCCAGGAGTTAAAAACATGAAACCGACAAATGTACTACAGAGGGGTTTGCAAAGAGCTTTCCACTCTGACTCCTTCTTCTTCACAGAGATTATTAGTACTGGAAAGTGTCAAACAGCAAATGATAAAGCTGGCCATGACAGATTTATGATTTGAAGCAAAACCCACTGTCTAGTAGATATCCGTCTGATGACAGCTTTTAAATATAAAAACAAATAAGCAAGGCACTTTCTCAAATTGTCTGAAAAGTTTCTGTCTCATTGAGTGGGTGGATCTGGGATGGGTATGTCTTTGATTTCTCTGTGATACTAAGAATTTAGAGAGGAATATTGTTTATCAACTACTTAGGGAAGAAGTCACAAGAATATTTTGTAACATATAAAACCTTCTCTGTTTATTTTTATATTTTTTAAAATATTTTTTTATTGATTTTTTTTTTTTTTTAGAGAGAGAGAAAGGGAGAGAGAGATAACATCGATGCGCGAGAGAAACATCCATCAGCTGCCTCCTGCATGCCGCCTACTGGGGATCGAGCCTTCAACCCCCGGGCATGTGCCCTGACCAGGAATCGAACCAGGACCTCTCAGTCCATGCATGGATGACACTCAATCCACTGAGCCATACCGGCCAGGCTAAAACCTTCTTTGTTTAATATTTATTTATATAAAAACTAAAATATTTTCCTTGAGGACATACAATTTGTTATTAGTTTCTTTTTCTTTCCGCTTTATTGAGATATTCTTGACATATAACATCATATAAGTTAAGGTGTACATGCTATGGGTCTCTTTTAAAAAATTTATTAAATGTCTTCTTAAACTGTAACTTACTTCTTTTAACCCTTTAGTATAAAGGGGAAAGTATTTGAAAACCAAAGAAAACAAATTTTAAGTTTTGTTTTACAGTTTATTTCTTTTTTGATAGCACAGTTATTATTTGATTTTTTTTCTGATAGCACAATTATTATTCATTCTTGTGTGTTAAAACAGTTTAAGAAGTTACATTTATATTTCATCAGTGCCCGACTTCTTAATATATTTTACACATAAAACAAAAGTAAGCTTCTGACTCCCCTTCAGTTTGAGTGTGTTGAAAGTTTTTGGTTTCATTAGTATAGATGTGCTTGCATAGCATAATATGTCTTCGTTCAAACAGTGGTTTTCATTGAGTTCATTGGATCAGGCACGTGTGGACGCACACGCACACACACACACACACACACACACACAGTTTACACCTTGTCATTGTTTTATTTTAATTACATAAAATTAAGCCAGTATTTCAATTAAATCTGAAAAATTAACACAATAAAAGAAGTACACAGTTTTCTGGGAGCCTAACGTATTTGTCAATAATCTAGTGTAGGAAAGATGAGGGAAGGCATTATTGGAATATGAGGAATAAGCCAATACGTAACTGATATATAAAAGGAGTTCACAAATTAAGAGTAAGGCAGAGAAATCAAGTAAATAGCCCTCAAATTAAGTTATTATATGGAATATATATAATTTAATTATAATATACTATAATATATTATATCATATTTTAATATTATATATCCCCTATTTCTCTAAAGATGGTAAGCCAAAGAAATAATCTGCATGTTTTAAATTGTTATATAACCATGATTTATTTAGCAACTCCCACCGCACCATACCACCTTCTCTGTTTACAGTGCTTATTTAAGTCTGGTGGCAACTTGGAGAAATTGCTGTGCTCACGCCATAGAAGATTTAAAATTAAAGACGTTCAACAGGATTAAAATCAAACATTTTCTAAGGGCAGAGGCAGGCCCCACTCCAGATGTGTCTAACTCCCCAACTCTCAATGTTCAACACCATTCTACACTTCACTGACCTTTACTTTCATTATGTAGACACACAGGTCCAAAGATCCCATAGTTCTTAACAACTGTACATTTACTTGATAGAACTTCACGTTTTCTGAACCACTTGGAACACATTTAGATAGATTGCTGTTCCCATAAATTTGACTTGGTAACCTTGCCATCTTGGGATTTTCTCCAGAATACCTTGTATATATGGGAAACTGTTTTATCAGCTATCACTTGCTTCTGAAATACCATTGAAACTTTACCCCCCCTCCCCCGCATGAACTAATCCATAGCTCTCACAGCTGGTAAAAAAAATTAAAGTATCTACCTCTGATACCCAAGTAAAGGACCATGCTAGTGGATTTGACTGCAATTTAGAGATGCAACCTTTCAGAATCTGGACTATATTGAGTTTAGATATAAATGTATATTGTTTTTCAGGAGAACAAGTGATTCTCATAACAACTATTTAAGCTAATAAATCATTGCAATATCAGGATAGATATCTCAGCCAGTGAAATTTAGTAGTTTATGAGAAGGTTTCTATATTCTGACAAATTCAAATAAAACTAATCTTTATTTTTATTAAACCAATAAACTATGTAAGGCAAGTTTTCACTGATTTTGAACCTAATGTGTTCATGTTCATTAACTGAATTTGAGGGAGAGGAAGAAAATAAACAAAAACAATATATAGTCTCTATGATTTTCAGAGGAGCTGTACTTTCTACTTATTATCTAGTTTTAATTCTCAACCAATGTGCTTCTCAAACATTATATTTTAATAAGATTACAGATTAGAAAAGCTAAATTGCCTTAGGTCACAAACTGGGACCAATTAAGGCTCAAAATGACCTGGAAAATACTTTTTTTATTTAATTGATAAATAAGTTTAAAAAGCACAATAGAAAATGAATTACAGAATACTTTTTGGAATTTTTACTATATCTGTATGTATGTGGCAGACCAGATTTCATCATCTAACTTTGTTCAAAACTCACAAATATTTGATAATAATTTTGGAGGGGGGGAAGGTAGGGTTAAATGCAAAACCCATCTTTGTAGGAAGTTTCCTCTAATAAGGCTAAAAAGTTCAAATCTTGATTTTACTTTTACTATTTTTAAGATTTCTACCGCTTCATCCATGCACAATAGTTCTAAGGGCTGTAGATCAACCCATAAAAGTGAACAAGAAAAGGGGATCATTATTATACAGCAGGTGAGGGAATAGAACTACCTTAAGAACTCTTATAGATTTTGCCCATTTTTCAAAAAGATTGATTCTCTCTTTCTCTCTCTCCTTTTTCTCATGTACATACACCAATTCTGCTGACAATTAATATTTTACATAGTGAAGGAAAGTACCTTTGGGGAGTTATAAGGGGCACTAAGAGCTGCCATTCACATTACCACTAAGACTGTCTATTACATTTTAAATAAGACATTAAGAATAGTTATAAGTAAGACAATAGTACACTATCATTCATTTATTAAAATGGATCTTTAAAAAGTCATTACACATTTCTGTAAAAGATCCTGATCTTACCCTTTTCTCCTTCTAGCTCCAGCTCAAGAGGTCTGCATTCTGCAAGATACTTGTAGAAGTGCCCACATCTTCTCAGGAACCAATGAGACTCCCGCCAGAGAGCATATTAAATATCTTCATCTTGTAAACTGGAACAGTGAAAGTGGTCATTTACTCGTACATCAACCAGAAATAACAAATCATATATATATCCAAGGATAGGAAAGAGTAGTGAATATTTACTCTCCTGTCCATCTGGATTGGACTTCAAGGCTTTGTCATTTCACAGGAGGAAATCCGTGTCCTTGGAGGAGTTCTTCCTAAGTCAAGACAAGCGCCTTCTTAATGCATTCCTGTAAACCACATTGTCTGAGTAATGATTCTCTCCCTGCTTTCCTTCTTCATCTCAGAGTTTTATTCATCTCTGCTTTTATTGATGTTTACACCCTTGATCTATTTATAAAACCAATCTTCTGTCCTGTATTTTCAGATTATAACTGGACATTTTCCCCTCTCTTTGGCATCTCAGTGTCTACCCACAGTAAACTAGGCTTCCAAGAACAATCCTTGATTTTTAAATATGTTCTCCTCCAGGGAGTAGTATTCTTTGTTCACTGTTTTTGCCCATGAAGTAGTGTAATCAATTTCTGACGTTAATATCATCAGTGATGGCAACATAAAATGCAAAGGGCAAAACCTTTTTGGAAAGTGATTTGATGATACTTGTGAAGTCTTAAAATTTTTATGTATTTTGACTATTAGTAAATTATCCCAAGACAATCATTTAAATTAGAGGAAAAGCACAATACCTGAAAATATTCATTACCACTTTATCTCCAATGGTAAAAATCTGGAGGCAACTTGCCATTGAGTGATATAACATGACTATAAATATTATGTTACATCAATTAATTGCATTTGATGTGTTTTTTATAAATATCTATGAAGATAATGCAATTATACAAAGATATTTATGCTATGATACTTTCATATAAAACCACAAAAGCATGCATACAGACACAAAAATACATATACGAATAGTGAATTCTACAGTGGAATATTGAGAAAAGTGAAGAGTTGGTTTATTAGAGTGAAGTTATTTTTTTAATTTTAATTTTTGATCATATAGTATCATTTATACATATTAAATGGAAAAATTAATGGATTCAATTTAGGTATATCATTTTAGAGAAACATTCAGCAAATTTTAACATATAATATGCACAAGTTAAACATTGACTATAAAGTTTATCATATAAACACACTTGTAAAATAGTAGCAAACATAAATAGCCAAGTTAATCTTAACCAGTGCATTTGGACATAAAATACATTCATTATAAAACACCAGAATCTTTAGTAATTTACTCATAGCACATGTTCTTAGGAGTTCATTTTTTTTTATATATTAGCCATCATATGTTTTATTTGAACCAACTAAATTTAAAAATTTTTTTTTTCCTTTCCAAATTTTGAGGTAACAGAACAAGTGTAAGTAAATTTGGTAATGAGCCCGGCTGGTGTGGCTCAGTGTTTAAGCGTCGACACATGCACCAAGAGTTCACCTGTTCCATTCCCAGTCAGGGCACATGCCCAGGTTGTGGGCCAAATCCCCAGTCGGGGGCACACAGGAGGTGGCCAATGGATATTCTTGCTCATCGATATTTCTATCTCTCTCCCCCTTCTTCTCTCTCTAAAAAAATAAATAAAGACAAAAAACTTGGTAATGAAATAAATATCACAATAAAATGTCTAACTCTCTTTTGACATGGATTCTTTTGGAGGAACAAGGAATCACATTCACATAAAAAGAAAATGGAGAAGTATACAATTTTATATATGGAACTTGCTAACCTGTCTTGATTGTTTCTATGAATTCTCATCAACCTCCACTGACCCTGTCTCAGTCTGATTGCTGTAACAGAAATAACATTGACTGAGTGGTTAAACAACAAACATTTAGTTTTCACAATTCTGAAGGCTGGGAAGTCCAAGATCAAGTCACTGGCAAATTGGGTATCTGATGAGGGCCCGCTTCCTAGTTTATAAATGGTCCTTTTTTTTTTTTTTTTTTTTTTTTTTTTACTATATCCTCACATAGTAGAAAGAGCAAGGGAGCTCTCTGGAGTCTCTTTCATAAAGGGTGTTCCACGTTTATATACTTGTCACCTCCCAAAGGCCCCACCTCCTAATACCATCACCTGGGGGTTAGAATTTCAACACATGAAATTGGGAGAAACACTGACAGTTCCTGTCTTTCAATGTATTGTGAAGTACTACGTCATTCCTTTGGCATCAGTAAAGATACTGTGTTATGAATACCTCATTCCAATAAACATACAATGTAGCTTAACATCCCAGGTTCCATGTATAGCAATGCCCATGCTTGTGTAAGTCAAACATACTGAGACATGACATCCTGTAGTTGAATTTTTATTATGACTTTAAAATAACACAATGTGCGGCATGGCTCAGTTGGTTGGGCATCACCCCATGCACCAAGAAGTCACCAGTTCTATTTCCATACAGGGCACATGCCCAGGTTGGTGGGCTGACCCCCAGTAGGGGGCATGCAGGAGGCAGCTGATCGATGTGTCTCTTTCACGGACGTTTCTATCTTTCTCTCCCTCTCTCTTCGTCTCTCTCTAAAAAGTCATTAAAACATATTAAAATAATAATAATAATAATAATAATAATAATAATAAGTGCACCTACACAACTCCTATATGGGAACTGATGAGAGGATCAGCCCAGCTTGGTGGCTCTGCATATGGGCTTTGAGGCAAACTTCCTCAACTTGAATTCTGACCTTGCCATCTAATTCTTTGAGCAAATTCTTTGGACTTCGGTTTTCTCCATATAATATAGATAAAATATTAATATCTACCTCACAAGGAACTGAATGAGTTCATATTTCTGAAGCATTTAGGATAGTATATGGTATATACTAAATGCTACATAAATCTTAGTGATAATGATGGCTAATTTTTAGCATTAACTTGAAATGGTTAAGGGATGCTCAGATAGCTAGCAAAACAATATTTCTGGGTGTGTCTGTGAGGATGCTTCTGGAAGAAATTAGCATTGAAATCAGTAAACTGAGTGAAGGTGATCCATGCTAGCCAATGTCAGCCCAAAGAGAACCAAAAGGTGGAGAGATGGCAAATGTTCTCTGTTCTTGAGCTGAGATGTCCATCTACTCCTGCGCGCAGACATAGGTGTTCCTGCCTTCAGCCTCTGGACACACACCAGCCGCCCCCTCCATCTGCCCTCTCCACCCCCGTCTCAGGTCTTCCACCTCCGACTGGGAGTTACCCAATTGGATCCCATCGTTCGGAGGTTTTCAGACTCAAACTCAGTTTCGCCACTGGCTTTCCAGTGCTCGGAGCCTACACAGAGCACATTGGGAGGCTTCTCAGCTTCCATGACCACGTGAGCCAATTTCTATAAAAACTCTCCCCTTAAATATTTTCATGTACCTTATTGATTCTGTTTCTCTGGAGAACCTAACCCAGCGATTACTATCCTTTAATTTATTGCGAGTATCTGATCAAACACCCAAAGGGATTGATACATAATACTGCATTATGGCAATGATGCAGAATTGTGTGTCTCCCGAGGAATGTCAGAGCGAGGAGCAAGCCTGAGGAATTGACCAGGGACAGATCAAAGTTGGTTAGAGTGTTAAAAATTAAATATTAAAAATTGAATGTGTGATACCTAGTCCACGACTAATTTACTACACAGAGAGGGCAACAGAGCCACTACTTACCTATGGAGAAGAAGAAAAATGATCAATTTTTATTTAAAAAAATTAAGATAAACGTTATTTGGCCATGATGTGGAGGTTAAAAGATTGAGGAATGGAAAATCAAAACAAGGCCATTAGAACCATCGGGCATGTGATAAGACCATGAACAGGACAAGGACTGAAGTGACAGAACGGCTGATGGCAGAGGCATTTCAAGAGAGTGTGGCCAGGACATCGTACTTGACACTCCCCTGCATCCTCATCCCTGAGCCGAGTGCACGATTAGTGATCATTAAATTTTACTTGTCATGATGGGTTGTGAGCACTGACTATCAGAGATGAGAGAGTAAAAGTTTACAAATAAATCCGCAGTTTCTTCCTAGGCATCTAGGAGACAAATGACGCCGTTAACTTAGAACCTGGACGTAGGCAGAAGAGAAGCCTTTGCAAGAGAAATAGGAAGTGAGGCTTTAGAGTTTTAGGTAAGTGTGCAGCCACATAAATCGACATATCACATGTGACACATGTACTGTAAGTAGCTCTCTTTAGATAGCTAATTTAATTTAATTTACTTCGATGATCCAAATTACCTTAATTTAGCAATGTGCTGGCTATATAAATCTTCTAATGGTTTGCTCCTTTGTTAGACAAAATGAACATATTTATGAACTCATTTTAATACAATGAGTACTTATTGGAATGGCATATAATAGCACAAAGTGCTATAAAAATCCATCCTGCTGCCCGCCCTTGTGGCTCGGTGGTTGAGCATCGACCCGTGTACCAAGAGGTCACCGGTTCGATTCCTGGTCAGGGCACATGCCCAGTTGTGGGCCCGATCCCCAGTAGGGGGCATGCAGGAGGCAGCCAATCAATGTTCTCTCTCATCGATATTTCCATCTCTCTCTTCCTCTCACTTCCTCTCTCTCTAGAATCAATAAAGAAAATTTTTAAAAAATTAAAAAAATTAAAAACCCATCCTGCTTCTGATGGGAGAAGAAAGTTGGAGAGCAGAGAAAGTCAGAGAGAACATTTCCTTTTGGAAGTGTGCTTTCAAGAACAACTTGGACAGTGAAGAAGGTCAGAGGAGGGAGAGAGAGTGGACCAGACAGGCTTCGAAAAGGCTGTTTTAAATGAAGCATATGCTAGGAGTATAATGAGGGTAATAAAATTTGGTAGTGTCTGCATTTATTTTGGTAGTGTATTTTTCCTTTCTGTTTTCTCCTTAAATTAAATAAAAGGCAGAATTTCACTTTGATCCACTAAAAAGCCAGTTAATGATTATAATTTAGATGCTGGCGTAGGGCAAATAGCTATTTTTACAAATTATTGCCCTAAGCACCTGCTCCAATTTTTCATGTATTATGCTAACAGTGTTTTTTGTCTTAATTAAAAATGTTAATTAGTGGTGATATAAACAGCAAAAAGAAGAGCTAGTAACATATGCACAAGAATTTTACAGTATGTGCATAACTTTTTTCAAACTGATGAACTAAGCATGAAAGCAATCTAAAACGCTTAAAAACAGTTGCAAATTTTCAAGTGAACCTGAGATTATTCTTTGAGCATCAGACTAGGTTACCATATGATTGCTCTCTGCTTTCGTATGTTTTGCTTCGAGCCTAATTATTGTACATTTATGAAATTTGAGCACTGCTGTTAATTTCAATGTTTTGCATCTGATTTCCTAACATACTTTTCCAGCATGTTTTTGCATTTTGAATTTTTCTGATCTTATCAGCTCATCCCCAAAACATTTCCTGGAATGTTTAGAAATTCTGCCTTGAAAAATCCACCATGCACATATGGGCAGGTGCCTACATTATCCATTAATAAAGAAGGGGAAAAGGAAGTGGGTGACAGATAACTTCTAAAGTCATAAATAATCTTTTCTTCCTTGTCTTCTGAAGAAAGAATTCATAGCCAACAGAAGCATTGTGATTTTCTATGCAGTTCACTTAGGGTTAGGGTGATTCTAAGTGAAGAGAATAAATTAGATTTCTTGTATTGCTCATCAATATTTTAAGACATCTTTCTTCCATTAGGTTGCCCAATCAGGACATTTCTGGCTGCTTCATCGCCATACCAAACAAGCAAATGGAAACTGACCAATTCAGTTAAAAAAAAGTGGGAAGGGGTAATAAAAAAATGTTCTTGTCTACATAATACCCAGAATATATGTATCATCTATGTATCTGGTATGTCTTTCAACTGAACGCATTAAAGTATTTTCTTTACTTCCTTTAGAGAATTTGTTATAACATTTGTTAAAAGTGTAATGGCTAAAATAATAAATATAATTCAATGTTGTTGTTTTATCAATCTTCCCTTTATCTCCTACAATGATTTAGATATATTAAGTTAAATGAGGACATTAGTATATGGGCCCTTTTAAAACAGAAATCGTCTACCTTACTGGAGACAGTGCAGTGTAATGGAATGTACGTTGAAATTTACGAGGCCAAGTCCCCAGGTCCCTGGCCTTCCTATGGCTGGTTTCTTCTTTCCACTGGTTTCTGCTCAAATATTACATTCGTACAGAACCGTTCCTCAAAACCTGGTCCCAAGTGGGCTCCTCCTCACTAAACACACATACCCAAGCCTGGCACATACTTGCTATCAGATCCCTGTTTCATTTTTCTTTGTAGCCCTTTTCAGTTTATGAAATTATTGTATTTATTTGTTGACTGGCTTATTAAAATAAAAAATGCAAGAGAGCAGAGACCCTGTCTGTTCTTTTTTCTTCTGTGTTCTCAGTTCATAGGACAATGCATGGCCTGGACTGGATAATTCTGCTGAACCACAGAACTGTCAGTAAGCTTCGATAAAGCAACAGAAACTGACCTGAGAATAAATTGGATGGATTCATCTTGACTTTATTTACCCACCCAGATTTAGACTAATCACAACTTAAAATGAGGGATCTAGAATCCTGAAGTTCTTTACTTTGGGCTGAAGACTGTTATTTCCATTTATGAGGATTAAGAGTAATCCTTGGCTCATTCATCTCATTGGTTAAAGCAAATTTGAGAGTGATGCCAAACATTGGCACCATGTGTCCAAAAAGCTCTGAGCAAGTTCAAGAGGGAGTAAAAATAACAAGCTGGCCTGAAACAGGAAAAAGGGACTTAATTGGCTTTATGCTTAAAGCCCTAAGGCAGAGATTGCCACTTTAAGTATATGTATTATATTATTATATATGTGATTTATTACTTAGTTTAAATATTAAACTTTATATCTGCCCGGCCGGTGTGGCTCACTGGTTGAGCATCAATCCATGCACCAAGAGGTCACTGGTTCGATTCCTGGTCAGGTCACATGCCCATGTTGTGGGCCAAATCCCCAGTGAGGGGCATGCAGGAGGTGGCCAATCGATGTTCTCTTTCATCGATGTTTCTATCTCTCTGTCCCCAAAATCAATAAAAGAAAAAAATATTTAAAAAAGAACATTGTATCTTTTATGTATCATTTATTATTCTATATATCATGCAAATTAAAGTATATATTTACTATAACTCTTCGATGCACAAGGAGAGAAAGAAAGAACATTTGAAGTGTGAGGCAGAGCTGGATTGTGGGAAACATTCTGGCATTAGAGAATGCTAACATTGTACCTGTGATTCAATATGTGAAACAGAACACTTGAAAACATCAGAAGACGCCTTATTTTCCACTTCCATCTGTCCCCTGGTTCAAAACATCATTTTTATCAGACAAATTTAGGAGATGATGTATTTTATTTATTCACCTTTTTTTTTTTTTTCAATGAGTCAGGGCTGTTCCCTCCCATGTCTCCCGTGATTAGGAACCCAGGCACGGATCCCTTGGTTTGCTACATTTTATGATAAAATGATAAGACAAGTCTGCATCTTCTGGGAGAAGTTGTGTTTTCTTTGTTGTGTAGGGTTTCCTGGGACACGTGACCATCATGTGAAGTAAGTTGGCAGGAGGAGGGGTTTTGAAGGAAATTGTGTTTTCTGTTTATCCTACTTTGTTAGAATACGAATAAATAAGAAAGTAAGGATACAAGGGAAGTGAAATCACAGCACACAATTTAAATGTGAGCAGTGTTATCCTGGCTACAGTTATGAAAATGTAACTAGAAAACCAGACAAGGGGAGTAGGCAAATTGTTTCCAAAGGAGGGGTGCAGCCAGGGGCACATAACTGCAACATTTGCAAAAGCCACAAAACAAAATTTCCCACTGAAAAGGCATTTCAAGGGTTTACATTGTCGGATGCAAATTTCTGCTTAACAATGACATGCTACGGTGTTGTCCCTCATGCTTTTTTCTCTCTGTTTTTTACAAAGTACTGTATGTCTGTGATCTAGCCACTATGCTGTGCATGTATCTAAGTCACAACGCCTAACTTCTTTAAAACACTCCATGGTGTCATCTGACACATTGTATCTCTCCAGTCTCCAGATGATAGGGTTTGCTTCCAACCCCTTTTCTTGGCCAAGAATATCGCTGCAGTGAATAACCTTGCACATGTCCCCATATGGTACTTTCTAGACTGACTGCCAATCCCCATGGTCTTACCAGCCGTGAGAGTCACAGCCCCACTAACACTTGGCATTTTTCATACTTTTGATTATTGCTAGTCTAACAGGCTGAGCCGTTATCTTATTGTTCCTCTCATTTTCTTTACTTACTATTGATTACGAACATTTGTACATATTCATTAGTTTTGGTAGCTTCTTCGTCTCTAAACTGAGTTTTTACTTCCTTGCAATTTTTTTCTGTTTTTATTGTCTGTTGAAACATTTGCAGGAGTTCTCTGCCTATTCTAGATGTGAAGTTCTAGTCATTTTTGGAAACCTAGAGTGTATTTTCACATCCCATAATATACATTTTAACTTTTGCCGTTCTTCCACTCAAGAAACAAAAAATATATAATTCTGACATAATCTATTAATTATTTTGGCTTTAATTTTGAGTTTTTAATTTTTTCATAGTTTATTTTTATTTTTTAATTGAATTTTTGGGGTGACATTGGTTAATAAAATTATATAGGTTTGAGGTGTACAATTCTATAGTAGATCATCTGTAGATCGTTTAAGAACTTCCCTACATTAAGTATAAATTGTCTTTAATCCAACTCATCCATTTTTATATGTGCTCTTAGAAAGGAATCCAATAATACTTTTCTCTATATGCTAATTACTTGTCTAACACCATACACTAAGCTTTCTGAAATTCCCCACTATAGTGTGGGGCCACTTTAGAATATTATAAATTCCCACTTTTGCTTCTATCTACCTTTAGTTCTTTATTTTTCCAATGGTTTAGTTCTCTCTCTTTTAATTAATAGTTTATTATTGTTATTGTTGCTGTTTTTGTTATCATGACTATGAATTTGATATGAGAGTATATTTTGGGTCTCTATAAGCAAGTCTCTCCTTGTTTTTATTTTACAAAGTTTACTTAGCTACTCATTATCTCTCTATACATGCATGTCTATGTATGTAAGAGTAAGATTACAAAGGATCTGAAAATGAAATTGTTATTGTGATTACTTTGAAATCACAGATTACTCTGTGGAGATAAATCCACTTTTTGTATTATTAGGTTATCTCCTGTAAGAGTACAGATTATCTCACCATTTACTTAGATCAGTGGCAATTTTGACCCCTGGGGCACATTTGGCATTATCTGGAGATATTAGTTATTTAATATTTCAGTTATTACAACTGCAGAGATGTTACTGACATCCAGGCAAAGATGTGAAAACCCTGCAATGCGCAGGGCTGGGTTATTATCTATTCCCAAATGTCAATAATGCTGAGGTGGATACATTCTGGTTTAGATAATTTCTCTCTTTGTTAGAGTTCTAAAGTTCGTTTTTCATGCGGTGCCTATTTATTTTCGGTAGCATAGTTTCTAGATTTTTTTATATTTTTACGTGCTCTTATGTATCTTACCTTATCCTTATATTATTGTTGCTGTGTGAAAATGATACTGAGCTGGGCATCTTAAGTTTTATTTCATTTCTGCAGTCTTGCTAAAATGTAATTAGTTCTAATAGCACATTCATTGTATTGGATTTCCTAGGCAAATTATTATATCATGTTCAAATAAACTAAACTTCTATTTTGTTTATAAACAATGTTGGCTAGGGCCTGAATTACAATGCAGCAGGAGAAATAATATTAGACATTATTTTCTTATCCCTTTATAAAGTATAATTTTTAAGTGTACTGTTTGTTATAGGTTTTGATAAATACAGTTAGCATTTTTTTAATCACTAATAGATGATAAATATATTTGTGTTTTATTTTTCTGAAATAACTTACAAAACAACAATGGATTTTCTTCCTTAATCTGTTAAGGTTACCAAACATATTACCATATTGGTTTTTTGGGTTTTTTTCTGTTACTAAAACATTTTTATTTTCTTAGAACTAAACCTCTTTAATAATAAAGTATATATTCAATGCACTATTAGAATTTCTTGCTTAATAATTTGCATTAAATTTTAACATCTACATTTCTCAGTGAAATGGGCCTGTGTTTTTATTTATTTATTTGTTTTGTCCTGATCTGGTTTTGGAAACATGATTACAAGGGCCTTATTAAATTAGTTGATAAGTGAGGTGATTTTTATTTATTTATTTATTTTTCTTAAACATGTTTCTATTGATTTTTTAAAATTTTTTTTTATTAATTTATTTTTGTTACAGATGTTTCTCCTTTTTTCCCCATTGACACCCTCCTCCCCATCCCCCCACCCTGTCCCCAGCTTTGTTGTCCATGTCCATCACTTATGCATACATGCACATAAGTTCTGTGGTTTATCTCTTCCCTCCTCCCCCACCCCCTCTTCTGAGGGGTGTCAGTTTATACCCTACTTCCACATCTCTGGGTCTACCCTGTTCCTCAGACTGTTATGTTCATTATATTCCACAAATAAGTGATATCATGTGATATTTGTCTTTCTCTGCTTGGCTTGTTTCGCTTAGGATAATACTCTCGAGGTCCCTCCACGTTATCTCAAAGGATAAGAGATCTTTCTTTCTTACAGCTGCATAGTACTCCATTGTGTATATGTACCAGAGCTTTTTTATCCATTCATCCACTGATGGGCACTTGGGCTGTTTCCAGATCTTAGCTATTGTAAATAGTGCTGCTATGAACATGGGGGTACATGTATTTTTTCTGATTGGTGTTTCAGGCTTCTTAGGGTATATTCCTAGAAGTGAGATCACTGGGTCAAATGGCAATTCAATTTTTAATTTTTTGAGGTAACACCATAGTGTTTTCCACAGTGGCTGCACCAGTCTGCATTCCCACCAGCAGTGTACTAGAGTCCCCTTTTCTCCACACCCAGTGAGGTGATTTTTAAAAAGATTTTTGTGCAAGTTAAAAATCATGTCAATTGTTCTTGAATATTTGATAAATATGACTGTTTTTTAAACACTATTTTATTGATTTTAGAGAGAGAGAAAAGGGGAGAAAGAGCAAGAGATAGAGAGAAACATGGACCTGCTGTTCCACTTATTTATGCATTCATTGGTTGAGTCTTGTATGTGCCCTGACCGGGGGAAAACCTGCAACCTTGACATACTGGGATGACACTCTAACCAACTGAGCTTCCCGGCCAGGGCTGACATAAATATAACTCTTAAAACCATTTATGTTTGCAATTTTTTAATGTAGTTCTTGGATATCTGTTTTATTTTTTTTAACATTTATTTATTTATATTCTTTCATGCTCTTCTTAAGTCTTATATTAATCATTATCCACAGATCTTGACTGTATTTTCATTATTTTTCAGTTTTAAATATTTCTACATTGCATTTTTAACTCTAGTGTGCTTTTGTGATATTTTATTTTGTTAACAAACATAAGGTCTTTAAAGATATTCTGCACTGATTTCTAATTGTATTGCTTTATGGCATTAAAAACTATTTATACAATCACTACTCCGATAGGAGATGTTGCATGATATAGAGACAAACCACAAACAGGCACTGTCATGAGAATGGCCACTGTAGTGGACTGTCCAAGATGCCCCATGTGTGCACAGACACTTAAACTGAGGCATAGATGCTAAATAAAGTCAGGTTAAAGACCATTATATGCATAGGAAATTGTGTTATTAAGCTGGGAAAAGCAGATTTCTTTGAAGAATTCTAAGAGTAAATATTACTTAGTGACTGAGCAAAGGCAAGAGAAGAATGAGATGAAACTGGAAGATGTTAGTTAATACCATCTGTTGTCATTCATAACACATTTGTACGAACTGTGGAAGAAGCCATTGAAGAGTTAGGTGGTAGCAAAGACATACAATGTTTTGCATTTCAAACCTTTGTTTTGACTGTTCTTTTGGGATAGACATGAGATACACTGCCTAGATCACCCCCAAAGGAAAGAACTCCCGTCTTCTTTGAGTCTCTGTTTTGTGATATGTATCATGTTTACCATGCCGTGTATACTGACTTACCATTACTCTACCAGGGAAGGGTAAGTTTACACACTCTGTCATTTCATTACTTTCCTCAGTGATAGATGATTTGCAATTATTTTCTTTTCAAAATTTAACAATATTATACCATTGATCTCAGAGCATAGCAAATCTCATTAGAAATAATACTCGTGTTTCTAACAATACATGTCCTGTTAGAATCCTGGTGCTAACAATATACTTGCCTGGAATAGATCCCAGTACAAGTCTACTTTGCTTGAAAATACTTTATGAAAAACAAAATCAATGTACTGGGAAAAGTCTTGTCAAGAATCAGTAAGTGGCCAGAAATAACTGTTTCTGAATATCAAAAGCTGAGATAAAGTAAACTATTGATCGCATGGCAGAGCCAGGCAATAAAGTATGATGATGCAATCTCTGTGTTCTGCGAGACATTCTTGATCATTTTACCATAATATAGTGTCATAGTCATGGCCTTCAAAACTGACTTCCCAGAATTGTTATTAAGCTCACAAAAGTTAGTAGATGCCAATAACATACAACAATCTTCAATTTCTACAAATATAACAATATAGAGGAATTTCATCATAAAAGAATCCAATAAGCTTAACCTCTAAATAAATATCCATCAGGTTTTCCCACTGAAATAACCAGTCGCAATTCAAAGAGTTATCACCCTATATAACTTTGAACAATCATGAATTCGATATAAAAGAACACAGAATTCCTATCCTCAAGAATATGCATTCTGTTATGTAATATGATCTAGTTGTAAAGAATCATATCTGAGAGATGGTGAGTTCTAAGAGAGATGCCAATAGCTGTAGAAAACAAAGTGACTCTGACAATGCTTGAGATTATTCTTTATCTACTTGATATACAACTTGTTAAACACAATGCTTGCACTTACAAACCTCCTTGTACCATGTGGGGCCATGTCTCAGAGTTTTGGACAATGAAGTGTGGCAGAACTCATGCGTACGTCAAGGCATGACTTATAAAACCCCTGTATGAACTCTCACTGTCTCACTCTTCCCCGTTGTTGACAAAATGTTAATGCTGAAGATTTTCTTAGAAGTCACAATTTTGAGATAGCAGAGACATAGTCTCCTTGACTTCCTAAATGAATCATAAAAACTAATAAAGCTTACTGGTTATAGCATTGTGTGTTTACCATAGAATTGCACATTTGAAACCTACATAATTTTATTAACAATGTCACCCCAATACATTTAATTTAACAAAATTTAAAACCTTACTGGTTATTAATATTAAGGTCAAAATAAACTGTCAAGTAATTCTACCTGTTTATGAATATATGCATATATACATGAACATTGTATCATGAATATGAGTATATATAAAATGCCTGATATATTCTTCTTCAACTTGTCCCAAATTAACATTTTTTTGTGTGAGGAGGACTTCACTTTAAATTATGCAGAAATCTTTACTTTACCTTGGAATGAGAGCAATTCACCCTTTCCCACTTGCTTTTATCTTCCTCTCATTATCATCCACCCTTCCATCCCCCCACCACACATCTTGCTAACTCAGAGAATTAGAGATACTTCAAAACAGAAACCTTTTTATTTACTTCTTTATTCTTCATGACTAGCATAATATCTAGTCCCAAGTAGTTAAATAAATATTTTAATTAAATGAATGAATGTGTAACTAGATCAAGAAATAAATCATGATTATACTTTAGTTACCTTTCTATTTGTTCCCATTTATCTCCGTCTATTTCTTGACATTTTCCGCACCCTGAGGATTGTAGAGACCTTCTTGAAAGGTTACTAGCATTGTTCTTCACCTTGGCAGAAGGGAGGCATGTCTCAGAGTGTGAACTCTTTAAGAAGACCCAACAAATTCATCCTTCACTTAGACTATGTTCATGCCCCCTTTCTATCTAAGAATCTTTCTGCTTCTAACACTCTTGAAAGCAAGACCGTCTTTCTCTCAGGGGTATAGGTATTCCAGTAAGCCCGGTTTACAACACAGAAGGATAGAAGAGGTGCAAGTGTCTACTGACTTTGAACTTACCAAAAGGGAAAATACAAGTACTGTGTCTGCTTATTTTCATTTATGTATAATAAATCCTAAAACTTCTTAAGCGAACTCAATTGTAATAGCCTCCTAACAAAATACTGCTATTTTTTAAAAAAAATCAAGGCAAGTTGTTTTTATAGGGCCTTGGTATGTAATATTTGTAATATATTATGTAGTTGGGTTATACAGAAAAGTGAAATCTTAGTGGACCACTTCAGAAAAGGGATCAATTGCTTCTCGACCTTTTGGCTAAGATCAAGGGCAGAACAGGGGTTGGCAAGCCTTTTCTGTAAAGGGCAGATAGAAAATATTTTAGACTTTGTAGATCATAATGCCTCTGTCACAACTACTCAGCAAGGCCATTTTAGTACAAAAGCACCCAGATATATAAATGAACACATTTGGCTATGTTTCAGTGAAACTTTATTTATAAAATCAGGCAGTATATTGATTTGTTTCATGGCCACAATTTGTCAGTCCCTGTTCTAGACAATTTTTTAACATTACAAAATGATAATTGTTGGGTACAATTTATGGCTGGTAAGACATCTGTGATTTTAAGGTTCAAATATATTAGGTTTAATTAGTGCAAATAGATTTTGTTGTATCAGTAGTTTGGGGAAAACATTTGTTATTCACAAGATATTCTGACAAATAGAAAGAAAAGGAAAACGATGTAAGGTTTTTGCTATATCAAGACCATAGGAGTGAGGTGATCAATCACACAATAGCATCCTGTAAGTTGAAACATAGAGTCCAGGTGAAACATTTTGTTCCAGCTTCAGTGCTGTTTGTCCTGATTACAAAGCCTTTTATACATGTTAATACTATCATAGTGAGAAAAGCTTCAGGAAAATAAAGTATCAATTAAAGACAGAGAAATGTATGGTCTGACAATTTCTACCTGGGGATAGCTTTATGAATTTGTTTCAAGGGTTACTGAAGGGGAGAAAGCATATTATAAAAAGAAGATGAATTGTAAATAAAAGACACTGAGCTTAGCATGCAAGTTTATGAACATCTTTGGCAGACCGGCCAGGTGCCCCTTTGAATGGTCCTCAGATGGCCAGTTTAAACCAGGTGTCAGTGCAGGCACTTTGTCTCAGCTGTTGGACATGGTAACATTCCTACACGAGGGTCATTCTCTCAGCTTGGTGGCATTTGTAAATTAGCTTATTGAGACATTAGCAATTGTGAAAGCTTGCTCCCTTGATGTTTGTCCTGCCTATTGCTGCTAACAGGGAAGGTCAAGTCATTCCAATAAATTTCAGATAGGTTGAATAGGGAATCAACAGTAAATAATTAGCTTAACATTTAGAGTTGTAAATCTCCGCTTGTCATCCAGTTACTCTGCATTAATCTGAGATGGGAAGTCACTAGGATAAAAATCCAAAGAGAATAATTTGCTAAAGGGGTTAGGTTTGTGATTAATGGCAAGAGAGAGCACTATTAATATCTGTCTTCTTGAGTGCCTATGCTACCTCTTCTTCTAAGAGACAGTAAAAAGCCCTTGCCTGCTAAGTTTTGCTTTTATATAGTGAAGATTAAATAAAGATTCATTTCAGGTCAGGCAGAGTTTTTCCTTGATAACCTATCATGAATCTTGAAGGCAGGATAAGATTATTTCCCACAGAAATAATATGATCATTTCTCCTCTCAAAACCCCATGTTGTATCAAAATCTCATTCAGGAAGTGGCATGCTACAGTGGGAAGGGTACTGCACTGAGATTCATAAAAACATCTTCTTCCTCTGGCTCTCCCTTTTACTATGGAATCGTGTGATGAAAGAACTCAAGTTTCTCATTGACTAAATCAGCCCCCCTTTCTTAGGCACCCTATGTCCTGGGCAATGTGCCTTAGTCACTCCCTTCAAGAAACTAAATATTAAGTAAAGGACATACTAAGTATAAGTGATATTCTTTTAAAAAAATATGTTTGTTATTGATTTTTAGAGAGAGAGGAAGGGAGAGGGAGAGAGAGAGAGAAACATCAATATGAGAGTGAAATCAATTGGCTGCCTCCTGCCCTCTTTCCGGGGATCAAGCCCACAATCTGGGCAAGTGCCTTGACCAGGAATCAGACCCGCGACCATTCGGTGCATAGGATGACACCCAACTGAGCCACACCGGCCAGGGCATGAAAATCATATTTCTTAATTCAAATTAGTATTAAACTATAACAATATTCAAGGAAATTGCTGTATATATTTTTTTCTTTTTGCAATGAAAATATCACCTGCCTTTATTTTACAGATCTTAAAAGTGTTATATAAAAAAAATTCAGATGAGTTCATGTTGAAAGAAACATTATTTTGAAAGGAAAATCATGATGTAGCTGACTTCACATAAAACCAGATGAAAAAAATGTGCTGCCTTCAACAACAAGAATGGTATCATTATAGCAAGATTTCAAAATTAAATTGCAATGAAAAATGAACTGAAAAATGAACAAAACTCACCATGAAAAGCAGGTTGAAAGGGATAAACTCATGTTTTTAGGAATAAAAGATTATGGTTTTGTGACACAAATACATATGTAGAAGAAAATTATTTGTTTCAACTTTGCTAAGCTATTGTGTGTTATTATTTCTATTAAAAAATATGTTTTCTATCTGAAATGGTCTTAAAAACACGATATACAGAAATAGCTGAGAGACAAGGCATTGCATTGGTAAGTGTTTTATTCCACTCTCGTGGTCAGGAAGACATCATGTTCTGTCAATGTTTCAGAGAATGAGAAATGAGACATACAAAATGATTTTGTTAAAGAATCAAATACATGTTATGCTAGATATCCCCCCAAAATAATTGCATAAGGTTCTCGGTTAGCTCCAAATTTTTCTCTCTCTATAGTAGAGACCTTAATGAACTGAAAACACCCAAATCCTAAAAATGAGTAATTATTTGCTTTAGTTCTTTTTTCTTTTTTAAGTATGAGTTTCTTTCTTGGCTTGAGACTTCAAAAGGTCATAGGTATCTTATACAAGTTAATCTGGAAGCATAGCTGTAGTTAGAAACATTGAGTTACTTCAGGGAAATTGTGTATAAAATGGGATTCTTTTATATCTGTCATTGTTTATGGGCTAACAGCATATATTGTGTAGACTGGCATAAATATCATGTATACAAAAGCACCGATTTAATATAAATTTTGTTGTTCCGTTATCAGGTCCAATTAGGGTATACAGTATAAAATAAAATATTATCTTTAAATTTATAAAAATAATCTTCAAATATAGTTACAAATCATATTATCCCTCCAAATTCTCTACATATTTATATTGGATTACTTTTAAACAATATAGTATGATAGAAAATCTATGTAAATGCAAAGATACATGTGGTTGAATAGATAAGAAAAGCATGATATTGTTGTAAGGTCAATTTTACATCTACTGATAACCTTTAAACAGGAATAAAACTTGAAGTCTTAGAGGACTGAAAAAATACCTATTTATTTGATTAGACTGAAAAATACCTATTTATTTGATTGGTTATGATAATAAACATTTAATCATTCGTTCATTTCTACATTATTATGTGGTTCTATATACCATTCTTCATGTTTTTAGAGTTACATTCAGAAATAAAAGGATCCTAATGTCCCTTTTCATAAAATGTGATCATGTGATTTCCTGAAATATTATTACATAGCATATTTATAAAATTACCATTCATGAAAAAATTTTGGAAAACTTACTACTCGCCAGGACCGAGGGAGGGAGAGAGAAAGAGAGAGACATATTTCCTACTAAGGAATTCTCAACTTGGTAAGAGAAAGAGACACCCTGAATGAATTCAAGATGGGGCTATAATATTTAAGGGTGTGAGGATGATTAAATCTGCATGGGTTTAAAATTAAAGAACACTTTATACTTCAATTTATTAAGTACTTCCTGCACATCAGGAATTCTATTAGCATGTTTCATATATAACCTCAATCTTTAAAGTCATGTAAACAATGAATGATGACATCCATTTTACAGACAAGTAAAGTGAGATTTAAAGAGCTGAAGTAGCCTCATTAAGGCTTCACAATCCGTTAGGGACAGAGTTGGAACTTGCGCTCCAGGTTACCCTGACAATAAAGCATGTGCTCACAAAATTCATTCACTGATTACTTTCAGTTTTGGGCAAAGAAAAGTTAAATGTCTGGTGAAAGTAATTTGCGCCTCCTGTTGTACGGTGTGGTGGTAGCACACATCATCTCCTAGGATAGACTGCCTCCGAGACAGACACAGAGAAGTAATTGTGCACAAAATGTTCCGTAAAAATATAAGATCTCTGAAAGAAGAAAACCTAAACTCAAATACAGGTGTGAGAGCTTCGCAAACTGTTTGATGAAGCCATGTTCTTAATCAAGAGCGCTGGGAGAGCGGTTAAACCACAGCCCCTTGGAGCAGTGTCTGAACAGGTGCAGCAGCAGACAGCCTGGAAGTGAACAGGACTCATTTCAGATGTTTTTGATTATCCTGAATGCAGGTCCTTTCCAAAGTAGATTTTCTGATTCAAATTCCTAGCTCTGCTATATTTTGCCACAGAAATAAACAATGGAAGTGACACACAGAAAATGTCAACTTGGTAGAACAAGGAGTAGTTTCATTTGCTTACCAATTATTTCAGACAACATACTGAAAGATAAAAGGCATTTTCATCTGTGACAAAAATTTGCTTCCTATCCGTTCCTGTGATCTTTTGGGAGTTACTTGTCTCTATAACATTACAGGGTCAGTGTCTAACAGTAAATTAAAATTGCCAACGGCTTCCTTACTTTTATTTTATTTTATTTTTTAAATGTTTTTATTGATTTTGGAGGGAGAGGAAGGGAGAGAGAGAGAAATACCGATGAGAGAGAGAAGCACTGATTGGCTGCCTCCTGCATGCCCCCTACTGCAGGAACCAGCAACCTTTTGGTTCATGGGATGATGCTCAACCAACTGAGCCACACTGGCCAGGGCAATGGCTTCCTTACTTTTTAAATATAAATGTCTGGGTCAATGTATTATCAATCAGAATCAAGACATTTGAGTCCTGGTACAAATCACCATAATGTTTGCTCTTATGAAAGGATTTATATTTTAATCCATTACACACTTTTGTTAACTTGAGTTTCCAAAGATCAGTGGACTTTCCATCCCCACAGAAAATGATGAGTTATTGAACATAAATGTAAATGGGTTAATTTCTTGAGACTTGCCATAACCCAACTAGGGAAACACCTATAAATTAGCACAAGAATGTCTTAAAGTGGCTCTTTTGTGGACATACTGTTATACCGTTAGAACATTGTTCTTCCCTTCCAGGAGCATTATTTCTTGCTGTTTTTCACAATACCCTGCTTTTGATACTTTTTAAATAATTTAAGTAACTCTATAAATCCCACATGAAAAAATCTGAACATATTAGCATGATATTCAAGTTTACTGATCTCAATTTGGTCGAATGGATTAGTGGAGAGAGCTGGAATCTTAAGTCAGACAGAGTTGAGTTTAAATTGAGTGATGATGTTTAATGAAAACTGAGCTTAAAAAAAAAAGTGACTTATAGTCCTTGGGCCTTAAGTTCCTTATTTACACTACAGATTGAAAAAGCCTCTGCGTGCAAGCCAAGAAGACAGGCCTCACCCGAAAATTACCCTGCTGACACCATGATCTTGGACTTCCAGCCTCCAGACTGTGAGAAATGAGTGCCTGTTGTTTAAGCTCCCAGTCTGTGGTTCTTGTTACAACAACCCAGGCCGACGAAGACACCAGTAAATAGTGATGCGATTGAAGTCAGGATTTTAAAAATTGATGAAACGCTGTTGTAAGATTAAATACACACGAGCAAAAAGGAAAGAAAAAGCCTCTGCGCAGGACTCCTGTAGATAACACACCCCACAAATGTGGTCGCGCTGTAAAACTGTTTCCTTTTCCTCGTTACGACACTGCCCCACGCCCTGCTCTTTTTAGGTTAAACTCCTAGACTCCAGTGCTCTAGCTCTGCAGTCCAACCAATACCTAACGACATTCTCATAAACATGCTAAGTGAAGCCGTATCTCCCTGAAAGTACTCCACCTTTTTCCTTGGGTGAAATAGCTTTCACTACCTGCTAACCTCTCCTCCCGATGCCAAGCTCGAATGCAGGCCTTCAATGAAATGTTTCTTGAACAAGGAAAATTTGTAATATTTCCCATTGAATATTCTCATACAATTTTAAATACCTTTATTATTTACTTATGGCATTATTAAACATGTTTTGTTTTTATTCCCTAATCTCCCATTATAATGTGAATTTTAAACGTAGGAATAGTATATTATATTTTTCTTCACAAATAGGAACATCCTTTGTGGTAAGAAGAAAGTCAATTGTATGTTCTTGTTCACTATATAACAAAGTTTCTGAGAATAAACTAATCATTTCAAACATGTGATTACCCATAATTTATGTGGATCTTTAATGTTATAGTCCTTTTCAAAATGATTATTTTATAGTGAGACATCCTTAGAAAAAGGTCCCAAGAAATAAAAAATATTTAATAAAGTTTGCTTCTGCATTTTCTATGTGTAATGGTGAAAATATAGCTCTCAGTTTTAAACAGATAGTATCAATACTCTAATTTTCTATTAACAGTATGAATAACTAATTTATAGTTGGAAAAAAAAACAACTTTTACTTTCTTAATATCCTTTGAGTTTTCTTGCATGTAATTAGGACATCTTAGTTTGTGTTTTGTTTCTACTATATTACTTAGCATCCTTTGTATCAGAAGACCTGTCAGTCCGGCCTGAGAGAAGACCAACCTGGGTTCTAATAAGTGAGAGTAAAGGGTTAACAAAATCCTTTTCCGTTGTTCTGCCTGGATATTTGTCCTTCGGTTAGCTTTCTAATCCCTGGAAACAGATAAAGAGGTTCTGTGTCCATTATGTTACCAGGCAATATTTTTTATGATAAAAACTACGCCACCGCTGGGGGACTGTGCGCTCCTGGCAGAGGCCCCTCGTTCTGCATTTCTCAGAGAGTGGTGACTCATAAATGGGTAGTTACATCCCTCGTGGGCACGTTGGAAGCTATGACCATAGCGTTGTTCCAAGACATATCACGCTTTATGGTACATGAGGCTTTTAAGCCAGAGTGGCTTTCGTGCCCACCAGGGGAATTTAACCTTTGCACCTCAGCCCTGGCCTGTGGAGCCGGTGCCCGCTGGCAGCCCTGTGCCCTCCTGTGGACAGCTGCCACAACGACCATTCAGAGAGCATCTGACGTCGCCCTGGGGGCAAGCTTTTCTGCATGGGCGTGCTGATACAGTCTCTGACTGTGAAAGTTACTGTAGCTGTTTTGATGACTAACACATCACTTGTTTGCAACTGTAATCACTGATTTAGCAATTCCTGAGAAAAAGAAAATCGAGGTTTTGGTTATATAATAAACTCTTTCAAGAGTTTTAGTTTTTATATTTTCTCACTATTCAAAAAGCAAGCACTCTATGAAAAAATAAATCAATTTGCTTTGAATTTACAAGATAGATCATTTCTATTTCTTTAAGACTACAATGCTCCAAGGTAAGTTACTAACCAAAATAAGTCACATAGTTCTTTGGGAGAACAACTATGTCTTAATTGCCCAAATCTATGACTCAGCAGGAGAAAAATATTTCTACTGCTTTATTTTTCTAACAAATGAAATTGAGTAATCAGATAGTTGCTCTTCCTGGTGGAAGGTGGAGGACTTTAATTATTTTTTTCAAAGAAGTATATATTATTATGCAACCGAGAAAAATGCAAAATACTTTGAGACTCCAGGTAATGAAAAGTCTATGATATTTTAAGTTCAAAATTAGTGCCTCAAAATTCTTTCTTTTTGCTGCAATATTTACTATTATAGTGTTTGTACACTGATGTATGCTTTTCTCATTTTATAGGAATGAACTCTTCCTGCTAATTTTTTAATAAGAAGACATACAAATGGGAGTTTTAATATCTCTTCTTCCTAGTAATCAGGTTGTAAGATTAAACCAACAGAATAACTGATCTCCTTAAACCCAATGATATTTATTGAGCACAAAATACTTCTGAGGGTAATTCTGACTCTTTGCCGTGCTGGAGCAAAAGAAGCCACACAGAAGTTCAGTCAGTCCGTGAGAAGGGTGCTATGATCATGACAAGCTTGCAGATGAAGACACTGAAGATTTCACAGATTAAATACTTTGCCCTAGATCACATGGTTCAGTAAAGAGTGGAATCAATATTCGAACCCAGGTAGTTTCATGATAAACTACAGTTATATTTTCCAATGTAGTCAGACTTATATGAATGAATGAACAAATGTTTTTGTTTGTTTCTTTTTTCAAATTTAATTTAAAAAACCTTTCTAGTGTGGCAAAACACAAAACATAACATTGCCAATCTTAACTAATTTTTAAAATGCGTATTTTAGTAGTGTTATGGATATTCACATTGTTGTGAAAGAGATCTCTGGGGCTTTTTTCTCTTACAGGTTTGAAATTCTATACTCATTAAACAATTAGCAAATAACATTATGTAAGTTTAAGGTATAAAACGATAATTTGATATACACAGCAAATGTATACCTATATTAAGAAATTATTACTATGATAAGATTAGTTAACATATCCATAGCCTCACATAGTAGTTGTGTTTGTGTGTGTGTTCATGTAGTGAGAATATTTAAGATTGACTGTTTTAGCACATTTCAAGTATGCAATACAATATTGCCAACTATAGTCACATGTTGTACGATAGATCCCTTGCACTTACTGATCTTATAACTGAGAGTTTACCCTTTGCCCAATATCTCCTCATTTTTCCCATCCTCCAGCCCCTGGCTTTAACCAATGTACTCTGTTTTTGTGACTTTCACTTTTTAAGATTTCACATAGAAGTGAGATCATACAGTAGTTGTCTTTCATTGTCCGACTTATTTCCATGTTGTCACAAATGGCAGCATTTACTTTTTTTCTGACTGATTTCTGTTTGATTCTTTTTATAGTTTCTATCTCTTCACTGGTATTCTCATCTTATTCATGCATTGTTGTATCGATTTTCTTTAGCTGTCAACTATGTCTTTTCTCTTTTAGCTCATTGAGCATTTTCATGACAGTTATTTTCAATTCTGTTACAGGCAGCTCAGAGGTCTGTGTTTCTTTAGGGTCGGTTTCTGGAGTTGTATTATTTTTCTTTGGTTGGGTCATGTTTCCCTGTATCTGTGAATACCTCGTAAATTTTTTGCAGGGATTGGGGCATCTGGATGAACAACCACCTCTCTCGGTCTGGGAATCCTTACCTTGTAAAGGGAAAAACCTTCCCTGCTGGACGTGGTAGGACATCTCACACCTTCTCTGCGACTTCCCTCTCCCCAGTGTCTGCCTGTACAACGACAGCCTGACGTGTGGAGGTGCTCGCCTGTTTTCAGTAGCTTGCACACTCTGCCACCAGTCTCGTCAGTGCTATGAGCTGAGTGACACAGAAACCAGTCCCCAGAGCAGCACCCAGACGAGCTCAAGCATTGCACACATGGGCCACGCCTTCGTTCCGTCCTGAAGGAGGAGCCCTTACAGAGGGTTTCCTCCTGGTTGCCCTGCTGTGCTGCACAGGGAGAGGGGCATGCATGGGGGCGCCAAATGCAGGTACTATCCCTACCCTTCACTTGTCTCCCTCCTGGCTTTATAATTGCCTGGGCACTGTAGCTTCTCGGTTGGTCTCTAGAGTTCTCACAGAGCTCTTCTGGTCCATGTATTGTTGTGAACTTGCTGTCTCTGTGGAGGAAGAAGGCAGACCAGCCATGTTTAATTGGTTTTGTTTGGGTTTGTTGTTGTTGCTAAATCTGATTTTTAATATGATGTGTTAATATAAACATTTTAAAAATGGTGTACGGAGAGTATTTTAAATCGGTAGGTTTCATTTATAAACGTTTCCTTTTCCTCTGTAGGGCCTGCATTGTTCTCTCATGCGTGCTATGAATACAGTCTAGACAACAATACACCGCCATTCTCAGGGAGTCTCATTTGGCATGTGATTAACTTTCGCAAAGCCTATCATCTTGATGAGTTAGATATAGGAGGTACTGAGGCTCCAGTCAGAGCTGCTTCTGGAATCAGTAAAAATCTGCCCCGAAACACACCCTGCCCTCTTCCCTGCCCTACCCAACTTCACACGTTTTCACAGATTTCTCCAAAGTGCGCCCCCTTAATAAGCCACCTGCGCAGAAATCTCCATCTGTAATCTCTGGTTCTGTTTCTCAGAAAACTGACTGGGACATTAGCCTTGACACGGACAGATAAAGTTCGAAGCGGTGTGAAAGCAGACAGAATTGAGAATGGTCCTTGCCTGTTTTGGAGGGGGGTCGGGTGGATAAAGGCTCTATAGAGATGTTCGATTCAGGACTTCATTTAGCCATATAGATGATATTACCAAAAAAAACAAAAAAACATTTTAAAGGTTATAGAGCCAGTAAAAATATGACATTTACATCCGGGGGGAAAGTAATAAGTTGAGTGGATCTGGAAATAACATGGTAGGAAGCGGTGGGGAGGGACAGCAAGGAGTGGAAGTTATGGGGAAACTTGTGAACCTGAACTGACATGGAGAAATGGTTCGAGTTCTTATTGACATGATTACATTTTTAAATTAGAATGCTATCTCGGCTGCACCCTTCTGCTCTGGTTAGAGCGTTTCCAGAAATATTGACATTCTAATTCAGAAACAACCTTGCCCTGAAACTGCCATTGGCAATATCGTTAAAACTCTTGTTTTCCACATTTCTATTTCTTGTTTAATAGAATTTGTTCATCCCATGCCTCGTGTTACTTCCATGCACACTGTACTCTATCTTCCAGTAAGGGGTTTTGCTGTTTCAGTGTTTTTCTTCTTTAACTAGTATTCCTGGTGTCCCATCTCACACATTTCGCGCTACTCCATAACTAGCAACTGTGATGGGTTTTGCTAATATGTTGAGTGCTTTAAATTAAAACACATCATTAAGAGATTGCAATAAAGTAGTTCATATATTATCCCCAAAATATATTTTTAAAAATCAAAACTATTGGAGCTAGAATTAAAGAAATAAATTAGCAAAACAGAGTTTAACAGAATTATACTTGTTGACAAAAAAAGTCATTTTTTTCTCCTCCTAACCTTTAAATATATATATACGTATTTTTCGCATCAATTTTGCAATAGGGACTCTAAGCTCCAGACTTGTATTCAGCTCTCCCAAGTGAGAACTGGAAGTCCCCGAGAGGTGTATCTCAGTAGCTGAGAACTTCACCCAGCCTTGTTTCATGTTTAACCCAGCAAAGACCACGAGTTACTGATATTCACCAACCTATGATCTTTCTGGGCAATAAAGCTCTTTTAATTTATCTTTATAAAACAAAACAAAGAAGATCGTGTCTACCTGTGCCCTCCATTTTCTTGATGACTCATTTAATATACCTGACTATTTCTATTTTTACTGTAATTGTTCAAAATGCATAACTTGTATGTGTTTAAACTACCTTGGATATTGTCCAACAACCATTCTTGAGACAAGTGTAAGTGTCTCTACTCCAATTACATAGAATATGTGTGTGCGTGAAGCTGTGTGTGTCCATGGTATTCTTCTGATTACGGTTATTTTGTTGTTGTTGAAGTGTTTTAGCAGTTGAAAAAAAAATTGGTCTAAACTAGTTCAAAGCATAGATATATATTTTTTTAATTAAGTAGAAAACATATAGATTGGCTTTGGATACCACCTTTGTTGTAAAAAAAAGAAAACTATGAATAATTAGAATTGAAATCAGGTAAAACTCTGAAGAAAAATATTTTATTTTCTGATTTATAATTTCTACCTTTGCCTTTCCAAGTATATGAACTTTCAGTTGACTGCCTCTGAGCATATCTCAAGTATTGCCTGTCCAAACGAGAGTAGTTAAAATAAGTTATCATCATCTTAATGGGAATTAATGTATTTTTTTCCTTCCAGATTTATTATAAAAGCAGATACATGAAAAGTTCCAACAGGAAATGTATGTTCCTGGGAGAAGTGGAAGAACCAGGGCATTCTCTTTAGGTTAACATGTTGATATTGAAAGAATAATAGGAAAATACAAATTGGGAAGCTTGTCATGCATGTCTTAATAGAAAGAAAAAGGTTCACACACTTCAGTAGCTGCCCTCAGTATTGCTTTCCTTTCCCACAGAAGTCTTTGTGGACTATGATAAACCGATATCACCAGAAAAAGATATATTATGGTCAATATGGATTTCGATACATATTCTATTTCTATAATATATTCTATTGAAAACAGTTTACGACATTTCTTGGAATAAGCATTATTTATCTGCAAGTTTAAGGATCAAGACTATTTTCTTAGAAAATGATCATCTATTTAATATTAACATGTAAGTAATTTTTTCATGGTCACATAATTTATTTTTTTTCAGTAAACTGAAATTGGAAAAAGTAAAAGTATTCAAGGGAGGGGAAATACTATTGTAATGTATATGTAATTGGATCAGAAGTTTTACTTTTGGAAACAGCATCTTTTCCTAACATTGTGAAGTCCTTTGAATCATAAGATACAGTGTCAAAGTTTTCACAAATATCATAGATGGGAACTAACGTGTGAGTTTGCTAGGGCTCCAACAAGCTGAGTGGCTTAACCACACAAGCTTGTCTCAGTTCTGGAGGCCAGAAGTCCCGGATCAAGGGGTAGGTAGGTAGGTTCCTTCTGAGGGGCTGTGACAGATGGGTCTGTTCCCGGCCTGCTCCTTGGTTTCTAGGTGGCTGTCTTCTCTAGACTCTTCACCCCAGTCTGCCCTATATGGGTATCTATCTCCAAATTTCCCTTTCCATAAAGACACATGTCCTATTGGATTGGGATGCACCCTAATGGCTTTGTTTTAACTTGATTACCTCGTTAAAGACCTTATTTCTAAATAAAGTTACATTTTGAGGCACTGAGGGTGAAGACATCAACATATGCATTGGGAGAGACACAATTCAACTCTAACATTTAATATTTTATGTAACTAAGGGTATGTGTCATATAAATCATGTTTTCTTTTACATAAATTCTATTTTTAGCAGCCTAAATATACAATACTCTATGATGTTATATGGCAGAGTGGCTCAAATGTAATTGAGAAAAAGAGAGACTAGGCAAAAATGGAGAAATCTGGGGAATAAAAATCCTGCTAATAAAAATTATGATTTATACTTAAAAAAATATCATTTTTACTGGTTAAATAAATTTTAATTTCTGTGTATGAATTTATTCAAAAAAGAAAAGCCAAATTAAAACAATTCATTTATGGAATATTCATCTTGATTTGATTCGGTAGTTATTTTTTTAAAGATCTAGCATAGTTTTAAATAAATGCACTTTCAACCTGATTATCATATAAATGTCAAACTAAAGGTTTGTTATTAACATTTGACTTTGAGAAGTTATTTCTATTCTGACAAATAATTGCATGTATCAAATTTTATCATAATAGTTTTTATATCAGGTTTCTAAATTCATTTTAAATCTGTTTATAATTAAATGTTTTTACAATAAAATTAAAGTAACTCTAACAGTTTTGCTGTTTTACCATGTGTTGCATGTCCAAAGTCATAGTTTTTCTACAGTTAGACATTATGCATACACTAGACTTATCATTCATGTTCAATTGCAAATTGCAAACATGCTACTTTTTTTTTTTTACTGTCAGTGAAATCCTCTTTATATCTTACAAATCAAATGTTTAGTCTGAGAAAGAAAAATAATACTTGACAAGGAATGTCACAGAGATATGCCCTTAAAGGAGACATTATGTAATTCAACCTTGATAAAGGCTTTATGCAAAATTCATAACCTCCATTTGAGTCAAGCACTTGTATATTCATTTATCAGATAGCACCACCTGGAGCAGTCTATTTTTTATAACACGATCTCTGACCTATTTCTCATCATTTTAAATGATGGTGATAGAAAAGGACTCCCGAACACTTAAAAACATTTTACCCTCAGTGACATTTTCTAACCAATTCACTATTGAACAGTTGCTAAGTGGACTGTGAGACAGAGGAAAATAAAAGTAGTAGAATCTAGGGTCAGATTTGCATGAAGTTTAATCAAATTTAATCACAGCAGCACCACCTATTGGTGATATTTTTCAGTGTAAATTCTAAATAATTCTGATTGTTAAATTATAATATATTTGGAATTAATATTCACGTATTTTCCTTTTACTTAATTCACAGATTATTGCCTAAACAAGGCAGTGATTATCAAGTGCATCTTTTTAAAAATAATCTTATCTACCTAAATATTTCTCTGTGTATATGACCTTCAGTTTGGTATTCTGAAAGTACTCAGTGTGTATTCCTTCTCACCAAGTGTTGTGAAGAGGCACATTTCAATGTAAACTCCAGCACAGCATATTTCTGTCCTTAAAACAATGTACTTTTTTCATTATTCTATTTTTGAGGGACTAGGTAAATTTATTTTAAAATCAGAAATAGACTTTTCTTTACAAAAAAAAAAAAGTATTCCTTTTTCAGTCTAATGTCACTGTTACCTCTCAGGAAGTTAAGTCTGTTGTATCAAAAAATATTCTGATCGTAAGAGGAAGTAGAAATGAATGGAATTGCTTCTGTTAACAGGGAATAGTATCAGCGACCCTTATTTGTCACAACATAGTTAAACTCAAGCATGAGGCTTGGGAATCTTTTCTGAATGTCCAAACATGAAATATTATGGTATAAAAGGTTATTAAATATTAAGGGAGAGAACATCACTGCGTACACATAGAGGTTGCTGGACATTTTGCAGCAAAGAAGGCGTGACTGAGCCGTTCTCACATGGGGAAAGAAGTAGGAAAATAAACTCAAAGATATTTTGTGAGAAAACTCCAAACTGATCTCTGATAGTTATAGGCCATAGGGTGGAGCCAGTAAGACTTTTTCACACAATCTATGCTCAACAGATTAGTTTTCGTGTAATAATCACAGGATGATTTAATAGCCCCCCCCCCCATATTCCAAACTCATTCATAGAGACTGGTAAATAAAAAATTGTACCTTCTTTTGGATGGTTGAAAATCCCCTAAAATAGAAACTTTGTGTTCCATAATTAGAAAATAAATGGTCCAAGATGTGAAAGAACTCTTCACAGTTTAGAACTTTAGCTGAAGTGTAATTAAAAAAATAAGTACAGAAGACTGTTTTTTAGACCATTTCCTCTTTGGGTAAGAAAAAGAAAAATCAATAAAATGGTTATAAAGCTGAAGAGTTTTCCTAACATAGAAAGTCACACACTAAAACATTTGCAAGTTGTTGGCTGAATATGAAAGGCCTTGCTTAGTCCAACAGCCAGAAAAACTCAGACGGGGTCATGTTTTTTCAGTTGCTACAATGCAGGTGACTACTTGGCATACATTGAATGTTTTGTTCATATATGTTTATGAGCACACAGCTCTTGGTCTCCTGAGGAGACCTCTTTATCAAACCTCCAAGATGTTGGATACTTTCCGAAAAAGGGAAAACAAAATGACCCACTGTTACTGACTGAATTGTTGCCCTGAAATTCACATGTTGAAGCCCTAACTGACCATGTGTCTATATTTGGAGACAGGGCTTTGAGGATTTAATTCAGGTTAGAGGAAGTCATAAGGGTAGGGCCCTAATCCAATAGAACCAGTAACCCTTAAAAAATTTTTTTTTTTATTGACTTTTTTTTTTTTTTTAGAGAGAGAGGAAGTGAGAGGGAGAGAGAGATAGAAACATCGACTGGCTGCCTCTTGCATGCCCCCCACTGGGGATCGGGCCCACAACCTGGGCATGTGCCTTGACCGGAAATTGAACTGGCGACCTCTTGGTGTCTGGGTCGATGCTCAACCACTGAGCCACACCGGCAGGACCAGTATCCCTTTTAAAAAGAGAAAGAAACATCAGAGAGCTCTTCCTCTGTGTGAGAGTTCACAGGGAAAAGGCCATTTGGGGACCCGGGGAGAAGGTGGCCATCTACTGGCCAGGAAGAAAGGCCTCAATAGAAACCAACCCTGATGGCACTTTGATCTCGGCTCTAGCCTCCCAAACCATGAGAAATAAATTTCTGTTCTTTAAACCACCAGGTTTAAGCCACTTGTCTGAGAATGGAACCCTCTCTCTCAATGGAGAAATAGATGCAATGTGAGAACGGACCCCATTTCTATATCTATGTATTTTGGATCTAACTACATTGACTGGATTTTTTTTGTTTTTGTTACGGCAGCCCTAGCAGACGGATGTATCAGCTGTACCCATTCTCTCCCCAGTATATTACTACTGCAGAACTTGTATTTGTGGAAGATACAAATGCATTAATTGAATCATACATCTCACTTTATTGCCAACCGTTTGTTGGTCCTGAGTTCATTATCTTGTATCTTAAAAAAAAAAAAATTTCTGTCATCTCATATGTATAGTCACATTTCTCATCTCCTGCAGTATATCTATAGATGTACATGTCTATATTTTATATCATTTGTATTAGTTAACTCTTGCTGCGTAGCACATTATGCTAAAACTTAGTGGCGTCTAGCAACCAATATTTATTATCTCAGGATTTCAGTGGGTCAGGAGTCTCACCACAGCTTAGTTGGGTTCTTTGCTTCACTGTCTCTTAGAAGTTTACAGTCTCATCTGAAGTCTTGAATGGAGAAGGATGTCCCTCTAAGCCTGTTTACATTGCTGTTGGCAGGATCTAGTTCCTCAAGAATTGTTGGACTGAGGGCCTCAGTTCCTCATCAGCTGTTGGCTGGAGGCCATGCTCGGTCCCTCTGCAGGTGGGCATCTCAACAGAGTGGTTTGCACCATCACTGTGTGCAAACTGAGATGGCAATAGATGAAGAATGTCAGCAGAATTAAAGTCCAGTCCCTTATCATCTAATTACAGAAGTGATCTCATTACGTTTTGCCATATTCTATTTGTTATAAGCCCGAAGAGTATGAATATCAGGAGGTGGAGACTGTTGAAATCCATATCAGAAGCTCATGTTATCTTGTTTCACATTATACGTATGTGCACATTTTCTTGGGAAAATGTATATTTATTTGAGGTTGTGCAATTTTAGTCTTCACAAATAACATTGTGATGTGAATGTGGTGTTGATTTTTACAGTCCAGGTCACCTATTCTATGCATTCCTGTATCCCTGCTTCCTCCTGTAGCTCTGTCTCTGCTCTCTGTCTCTGTGTCTCTGTCCACACACACACACCCTTGTAGATACACAGCTCTGTCCTCACCATTTCCACTTCAGTAAACATCTATGTAATCTATCCATGTTGCTGTATATATCTACATTATCACTGCCTGTTACACAACATTGCTGTGGGAACACTGCTGCCCCTTTAATACAGAGTAGTACCTAGCACATAAGCACATAATTGATATCCAATAAATATTTATTGATAGGAAAATAAAATGATCATATATATATATATACACTCTTTGAGCTAGGTAGCTGAAGTATCCAACGTTTTGCTATAAGAAAAAATTTCAAATCTTTGAAATTTTTGAAATTTTGAAATGAACATGTACTTTTTAAAAAATCCCTGATTGCACTTCTAATACAAAATTAAAGTTTCATATTCATTCTGATGCCTGATAATGCCACCATTTGAAAGCTGACCCATTTTCTGAAGACAGCACTGAAATCTCCAATTTCTTACTAGAAGTCCTGCCTCTATGCCCAAAGACCATCTCCTGGTTGAAACACACACACACACACACACACACACACACACACACACACACACACACCAGCACATACACACATACGATCATGCACACCTTAATGTGTTCTTTTTCCCATGGTCAGTTACGATGATGGTCTGCTAGACTGAGTCTTTCTTTCTAGTTACGCATTCAGTCAGATCCAGATATGCTTCCGGACATGCATTTCGTTAGTTTTTCTTTCACAAAATGGACAAAGGGTTTCAAAATAATTAAGTTTAAAGGAATTTAAGGTATTGACAAAAAGGTATCTGAAAAGTCTCATTGTTAAAAAGATAACTAGTTGGGATTAGAGACTGGCAAATTTTATATGGATCACAATTAATAATAAAAACTAAAAGTGTGATACCACTGACTGAGTCATTTAAGGGCACATTCTCAAGTTTGAGCTTTATTTTTAATATTTTTTTATTGATTTTTTTTTTTTTTTTTTTTTTTTTAGGGACAGAGGAAGAGAGAGATAGAAACATCCATGTGAGAGAGAAACATCAATCTGTTGCCTCTTGCATACCCCCTCCTGGGATCGAGCCCACGGCCCAGGCATGTGCCCTGACTGGGAATCGAACCCAGACCTCTCAATCCATGGGACGATACTCAATCCACTGAGCCACACCAGCTGGGCTGAGCTTTATTTTTAATCAGGAAAATTGACTTTTTAAATATTTTCTCTTCTATTCAATTTTGGGAAGGAAAAAATGATACGGCAGGAGATGATTTTTTCATTGGGTCCTCCACTTAGAAGTAAGAATAGATGGCTGCAGGCTGCCTCCACATTCATCTCCTAGGACTTCCAGAATTGCATCTTCCAACAACAAAAAAACAGAGACAAACTATGTCCTTTAACCAAATGCTTCCTCATAAAATACAATTTTCTATCATGATATTTTGGTCCAATTATACAATTTTCTTGACTCACAGTATCTAACTCAGAGACAGATATCACATTCTGGAAACCAAAAGTTAAGTATATATCCATACTCATGTTGACCAGAACACAAGTATTGACAGTTATAGGTATCTAGTCCTAACCCTAGTTGGTTATAATTTATGAAATTGTGGAAAACAATCTGTGTATTTAATGTTACCCCTTAATTCTTGAACCGTCACTTATCTGAGAATGGAAGCCTCTCTCTCCATGGAGAAACAGATCTAACGTGACAGAGAACCCTGTTTCTATAACCTATTTATTTTGGATTCAACTACATTAAATGGATTTTTCTTTCTCAACTAAGACTCTTTCTGATGTTCGTTGTTTCTCAGTAATAAAGTCGTGTCGAACTATTTTGGAAACTAAGTCAACTTTTTCCAAGTATTTAATCTTGAAGTAACATTGAATGTCTTTTTCTTCAATAAGTAAAAATGTTTTAACCATTCTTTGTTCTCAAAATTCTAACTCAAGTCATTTTGCATGAGTACGTTTCACCAAGCACCCTACATAGCAAGCATAAACTGCCAATTCCCTTTCATTTTGAGGCAATTTCCATGTTGTACTGTTATTATGTTCTTGTAGGTAATTGGTAATTATACCTGAACGGGGGTTCTAGGAAATGTTACTTACTCTTGAGAAAATTTTATCTTAAATTTTCCTCTGTAACTGTTTGTTTCCCACTTAGATAATTTATAATTCACTTATGTCATATGTGAGACCAGTTTGGCCCCTTTGATACTGTGCTTGGAACACAATATGTTAAATTCTTAGTAATGTTAATATTAAGTGAATATAATAAAAAGTCACCAGTGTGGAAATGATTCTCCTTTTCTCTCTATCTCCAGATCCAAATCACAAAGGTAATGTAAAATATTAATACGTCTTACCAAGGAGACAAAGGAGCTACTCTCGTGTTTACAGCAGAGGTAAGAAGTGGTTGCAGTGGTATAATGCCCTCCAGCAAAGACCACTGGGGAACACCTGAGGTTGAACACATGGGCTTTATGACTCATTGCAAACATAAAGGAAAGACTCAGTGGAATTCTTTTGCCCCCGAGTGTTGCCAGTCACAAAGCGTCTCCCCTTCCCACTTAGCTCCCCCGATTCTCCCCTAATTGGAGGTCTCCTGCAAGGGGTGATGTAAGGAGATTCTCAGCAACTGTGTGACCTTAGGCCTTCACTCTCAGAGCTTCAATTTCCTAGTCTATAAAATGGATCTGAAGTTCCTTTCACAGTGGAAGACCCAGAGTTCTAAGTGTTCAGGAGAAGGTATCCATCACTCCCCAGGGAAACCCAGATTCCACCTCCACCAACCCACAGGCCCTAGATGAGAACATCCTCCCAGGATCCCAAATCCCACACCAGAAAGGGAAGAAAAAAGCTTAAAGGCTGTGGGGCAAAGGTGAAATGTGTTGAAGCCTGGGGCTGACTTCACGCTGGGCTTGCCTGCTTGTGTGTTCAGTTTGGCTCGGGAGTCTCTCAGAGATGGCTTTGCTGTCATGGGAGGCTTGGGGCTCTGCCTTGAACTAAATGATGCTTCAACTATGATCACAAAAGTGTAACTTGTATGGGGAATTGAGGGACATGTCAGAAAATGTTAAAATGACTTATCATTAGATTTTGTCTTATGTTTGATGACCTGGAAGCAAATGTAAAGAGCGAGAGATTTGCTCTGCCTTAGACAATGTTGGGAAGCAGGGATAATTCTGCAATTTGGTTTCCTAATATTTCAACCTAGAAGAAGGAGCAGCTAAAGCTGTAACTGGAAAAGAAGTAGCAGGCACTCAAACTAGCTGGGGTGGGGGACGTCTGTGTTCGCACATGATAATGGTGAGGTCTTGTTTTTGTCTTGATTCACCCCAGTGACAAAATGGTCGAGTCTAATGTTGATGTTGTGTGAAGCTGCTTGTGTTCAGAAAGTGGAGACCAAGTCCTAAGTGAGTTCCAGCACAGCTCACAGCAACACCACGGTCTAGCTGGCAGTAGGAAGCCGGCTCCCAGACCAGGGGTCCTCCTCTCTGCCAGTGGCTACAATCTCTCTAAGTGTTTAGCCTTTTGTACAGTAAGGTCCACCACTTCTTCTACCCTGGAGATAAAATAAAGAGAAAGTGTGAACCATTGTTCATTCTGTGAACCACTGTCCCCCAGACTTCCGTTCCACGGTGGCCATACTGACCGGCTTTCTGTTCCTCTATGACCCCCGGCAACCTCCCACTTTGGGATTTTTTTTTATTATCTCTACCAGTAATCTTCAAATTATATGCTTAGACTTACCATTCATGCATTTGTTTAAGCAAATATAACTTCTTTCATCGTGTAATCAAAATGATCATTTCCTAACAACAACTCTTTCTCTTTTCATTATACTTACTAATCTTGTGTTTATATTAGATGTAAGTTTTTATTTAGTTTTTACTTATTTGTCTTTCTGGGCTGGTCTCCCTTCCCAAAAAGATAAATTTCATGAAATCAGAGACCATGTGGATTGCATTTGCTACTCTTTCCTCTGGCACACTGAAGGTACACATTAAATATTTAATAAAAAATAAATAAATACAGAAAGCAGAGTTCATTGTTAAGTTCTGAGTCCTTAAATGCTCTCACTGTTATATGCTCTTCTGAAGAAGGAAGCTATCCTAGTTTAGAAAGATATCATTGTGTAGCAAAATGAATTAAAATCCCACCATCCTAACTAGAGTCTTCGGAAAGAATCTTGCATTCCCTGGGAAACGGTGGCCGGGAAGAGAGGATCTCTGAAGCCTGGCATGCAGGCATAATTTTGAGCACTACCCTACACTGTTTTCTTCCAGTGCCTGTGTCTGAAGCCACTGAGCTGATTTTACATTTAAAGAGAAGAGTTCATCTTATGGCACTTTCATCATTGAGGGTTGAAGGTTTCCACCTCGGGACACTCACCAGCAGACCTAAGAAAGCAATTTAGTTGATTGTGTATAATTCATTCTGACAAATGACATTCTAGGACAAACTGACCTGCCGAACCTTCGGCAGGCAGCACAGACTTGCACACAGGCAGAGACAAGACCAAGGAGCCTGTTCTCTCCGGTGCGCCAGGAAGCGCCTGTTGCCAGCTTCCCTCTTGGTGCCAAGGTGAGGCAGGCTCTCAGGATCCTAGCACAGGTGAGCTCGAGCAGTTTCTATAGCACAGCTTTCATATAGAAGAAAAGCAGTGATGCCATTCATGTTTCTGTAGTTATTGAGAGGGAGAGTTGACCATTATCATGGTATTGCAATTCGATGATAGCATATTTTGCTTCGGCCCTACCATTAGGATGGAATCCCATCTGTGGTTTGCAGCTCCCCTGAAGATCATGTTGCAAGGGACTCCTGTTGAGGAACTATGCCTCATGGCACCTCTGCAAGTCCTGAATCAGCTTTTCTTCTGAACTAGCTTCTCAAGACTGTTTATATACCAAACAGCCTTGGAAGATACTAACAGAGCCTTCCTCTGGGACAGAGCGGATGGGTGCCTGGCCAAGATGGTAAAGATAATGGTGTGTAAAGTAAAGCACAAGGAATACAGTGAACAATATTGTTAGAACGATATGTATTGCCAGGTGAGTACATGAAATATGAGGGGAAACACTTTGTAAAGTAGATGATTGTCTAACCGCTATGCTGTACACCCGAAACCAATATAAAATAGTGTTAAATGCAAACTGTAATTGAAAAAAAAAAAAAAAGATAATGTTTATCTCTAGGATACTTGTTGGACAGATTTGCTACATTTCTTTTAAAAGAGTTGGGTTTTTAGGCTCAGCCTTCTTTGCTGTGATGCATACCCGTGGTATGGGTGGCATCTACAGATACCCAGCTCCACATGACTTATGTGGGGCATGGGGGGAGGGTGCAGGGGGACCCCATGCTATCAAGAAGCTCTGCACTCTGCTGTCCCGTGAGTAATAAAAATCCTTTGTCTCAGATTCCATACACCTGTGCCTTCTGCCAACGCCTGTGAACGTGTGGCTGGCTAATTCTACAGCTTCAAGTAGGGATAAATGTCAGACCCTCCACCGTTCTTAACTGTCCATCTCATGTTTGAAAACGGTGCCATGTAGTACAGATAAAAAACAAATACTAAATGCCTAGTCTGAGGTATGTGTTTTTGCTGTGCCTTGGGCTTGCCTCTTCTTCTACAGACTTATTTTTATTATCTAGGAAAGTGAGTACAGTACTGGTCATTTATATCGCTTCGGTACAGGTGAAATCAATTGGTGGCCGTGCACAACTCCACAAATTCTAGCTATAGCTCCATTTCTCTTTTTCTCATTCAGGTAAATATAGATATATTGGCAATTAAGTGGGGAAAAAGAGTTATTAGTAACAATCTTGAATTATTTCTGTCAGTATACTTAAAAGAAAAGTAAGTTAATCAAAATCCAATACTTTAAGGATTTCTAGGTACAGATGACGTGTCACTAACCTTGTAGCTAGTTATGCCATATGCCATAAAAGTTCCACTAAAAACATGTGGACAGAGTAATATCTAAGATGTCTGTCAAGACTATAATTTCTCTGTGCACTAGTTTCTAGTAGAAAGGCATGAATATATTATGTTCATAGTGTACAGACAAATGCATCTCTGCTTATAATGAATTTGCTACCAAGAAGTGACTTTATCATTGGGCAGATCTGATTTATTTTTGTAGTTAATGTCAAACACTTTTTATAAGTCACTACATGTTTCTTTTTAAATGTATATGTGGAAGAGTCATATAACTAGACATGAGACAGAGTCTCATTAATATCACACATTTTTTTCATAGTCATTTTTTAGAGAGATTACGAGTGGGACCCTTCCTGTGAATCCTGAGACCCTCCTCTGTGACTGAGAATTAAAGAGAACACACTTTTTATGTTGGTCTTTAGATGAATGTTAGTGTTAAAACACAGTGGGCAGTACACAGAGAAGTCAACTGAAAATGGGTAAATGGCTTCAGTATGGTCTTGACTTATAATTTCTTTAAAATATAGCCTGGCTGGTGTGGCTCAGTAGTTGAGCATCGACCCATGCACCAAGAGGTCACCAGTTCGATTCCCAGTCAGGGCACATGCCCAGGTTATGGGCCCAATCCCCAGTGGGGGAGATGCAGGAGGCAGCCAATCGATGTTCTCTCTCATCGATGTTTCTCTCTCTGTCTCCCTCTCCCTTCCTCTCTCTCTCAAATCAATAAAGAAAAAAAATGTTACCAATGGCAATCCATTTACAGAATGTATGTCAAATTATGAAGAACATGAATTTGGTTTCTTTTAAAAAGCATTTGTAAAGCTAAGCTATGTAGTCAACATGAAGTTTTAAACGATAGAATGTCTGCTAATATCAAATCTGTAACATAGTCAATGTCGGAGTGAAATAGGAGGCTTAGCTGTCGGTCTGACAAATAGGACACACAGGTGAAACTTGTGCTGACCTAGAAGGTGGAGCGGAAGAGATCGTGTCCATGTCTGAAATGGTTACCTAGGTGTATCGCCCCCCTCTTCTCCGAAAGAGCAATGCCCAGTTGGTGGCCCCAGCGAACCAAGCACATTGGCTTGGTTTTCGGTTAATCTCACTTTTATAAAAAATATTCACCCAGCCTATATATTTCCATATTTATTGGTCTAAAGTGAAGGTCTTTTGTCATTGTTGTTATTCTTTTTCTTTCTCTGTATATTTTATATTTTTAATTCCATTTCCGTATAGATAAAGAAAAGTTAAAAGTAACTAAGACCCAGAAAACTGTAAACCATGAAGCTTGATAATCAAAAATATATTAATGTCAAGCATAAACAAAGGAAAAAAGAAAGAACTGACATTTGAAAAAATAATAATAATAATAATACTGAAGTACCAGTTCATCACAATGCGGCAAAAATGATAGTTCATGTCTAAATTCTGTCTTTCCAGTCACCCATGGCAGCTCCTTACAGAAAGATATCAATTTCAGAAGTATTGTTCTAGGTTGCTGAAATAGGTCCAGCCATTGGCCCACGTGACTGAGGAGAGTCTTCTTAAACCAGTTGGCTTTTCAAAGACTTCAGGGTCATGTTTGACATTCACCTGAAATGTCCAGGGCACTCCAAGGGTTCTCATTACTAAATACAATGATTTGTAAATTCCTATACGTGTTTGCTTCCCAGCAGAGGTTGCCGGTACCCTCTTCTTCAGCTGGACCTTAGGAAGAGTTGTTCTCTGACACCAGCAGACCACAGGTTCCTGAGAGATCTCTAACGTATCTATAGCAGCGTGGACACCTCAGCAGGCACCCAGCCTTTTTTACACGTAGCAGTAGAACCACTGCTCAGATATTTTGTGGATTACGCTGTGTTTTCCTTATTTGGATGATAAATGTAAATGGCAAAAGATAATTCTCAGGAAGGAAAAGTCTTGTCTTCCATTTTAAACAGCGTTTATTCTCTAAGGCAACAATTTTCTGTTCTTTTTAAATATCCCCACTACAATAACACAGGGATTTTGTTTTGTTAATCCTCACCTGAGGGTTTTTTTGGTTCCATTGCTTTTTAGAGAGAGTGGAAGGAAGGGGGAGAAATGGGGGGAAAGGGAGGGAGGGAGAGATTGAAGAAACATGGATGTGAGAGACACATTGATTGGTTCCCTCCCACACGTGCCCCCACCAGGGCTGGGGATTGAACCTGCAAGGTAAGTACATGCCCTTGACCGGGAGTCAAACCCACACACTTTAGACCCTGCAGTGAGCCGGCTGATGCTCTAACCACAGAGCAACACCAGCCAGAGCAACACAGGAGTCTTGTTTTGAACACTACTTTTACTCCAGTGAAATGCATTTTAATATATTACTGACTATTGATTAAGGTACTCTGTGCCTCTCGAAGTAGCATTCATAATTCAAAAAATATTTATTCACTTATGCCTTATTTTGTTTCAACATATATTATAATTACAAGGATACAAATAATTCGACAATGTGAAAAATGTTAAAAATAATACAGACAAAACACTGGGAACCTAAGCATAAGAAAGAAACTGGTGCTTGTTGGAGGCTATCTACAAATTACATTTTATGAGCTTTTATACACATATATATGTATTAGGCCAGTTTGTCTCCAAGTTTTCTCTTTTTTTTTTTTTTGCATTTATCTTCAGATAGAGTGGGAGGGAAAGAGGAAGGAAGAGAGAAAGAGAAACATCAATGTGAGAGAGACACATCGACTGGTCGCCACCCACACAACCCCAACCGGGGCCAGGGACAAACTGCAACCGAGCTACGTGCTCTTAGCGGGAACCGAACCCGGGACTCTCTGGTCTGCAGGTCGATGTTCTAACCGCTGAGCCAAACCAGCCAGAGCTGTCTCCAAGTTTTCTAACAGGCACTAGGAAAAAGAAAACTAGTATGTCACAGAATTTTACAGAAATGATGAATTTTAAAAAAAAGAAGCTCATAGAAAGCCCAATTGTTTATGCATCTGAGGAAAGGTACACATGTTTCCTAAAGATTCTATAGGTGGGCATTTACCCTGAGTTATATAAATTTACACAATGCATTTATAACTTATTTAACCCTAAAAGATAAGGGAGACCCTAAAATACTTGACCTTCATTTAAACATTAGTGTTCTGAAGATGAGGCTCTAAAATTGATGATTTCGAACCAGGTAGGAGGTAGATAAATTAGGTCCACATTTATGGGTCGAAATAAGAAATGTGACTGTTTATTTGTATATTTCTTCAGAGGTAGAGTTTTTAAATGGTGTTTTATTAACCATCCCCTCTTTGTCTTTACTTAGGGTGACAAATGCGTCCCAGTTTTCGAGGGCTTCCGGTTTTATCACTGACAGGCTTCCATCCTTAGAAATTCCTGATCTAAGACAAACAAGGATGGGTGCTCACATCAGCAGTGACCAGTAACAAACTGTACTCTGTGCCCGGAATATTCTCCTTAGTTTTTTTTTTCTATCATGGACCATCAAACCATTGTTCTGTAGGTATTTACTAAAATCCATTGTTCTGTAGGCATTTACGAAAGTCCAAGTATGTAGTGATTCTTTGTATCTCCACCACATATATTTTCACATCCAGTTTATACATCTGTTGAGCCTTTGTTTCAGTCTGTGTTCCCATATGTAACTTTCCATGTGGCTGAGTTCAAGTACTATGTCATGCCTTTTGAACTCCAGGGAACATTTGGCATAGAAAAATTGTTCCACAAATGTTTGATATAACAAATTAAATCCATTCATTTATCTTACAGTGTATTTCTATTTTAAAAATATTAAGAACTGTTCTGATTGAAGCATTTTTGGAAGAGCTGGCTGAACTGTGCATAGCTCTGGCATTGCAAGTCATTTTTCCTCTTACACTCTCTGGAGACTTCAATGAATGCTATAATTTGGACTTGGGAGATAAATATATGTAGATGTAAAATGAGCTAAGAATCCATAAATAGTACTATATGCTAATGTATATGGGATTAATGCCACCTCATTAGATAATCCATAGTGTATAGATAGCATAGTGAGGAATTGCATCAAGAAACACTAAGCACTGACTTCTAGAAAAGAAGACACAGCTTTTTGTGAAACACAAGGGTAAAAGGATTTATTCCAACAAAAGCAAATGTTTGAGATGTATTTTCCTAAACAGGACCAGAAACCACCCCTGAAAATATGAGCATTCCCTGTGAAGCACAAAGCAAAATAAAAGCAAAAGGAGTCATTCTCCTGTCCTTGTAAGCCAGTTAATGTATTAATTGATTAATTAGTTAATAATGGGAGGCAGCAGAGACTGGACTGAATGATGTAAGAAGAGTTTCCTGATTTTTCGTTGTAAGTTTGTCAAAATTTGCATTAGAATAGTATTTTCCCCTAATATATTATTTTCTTAATGTCATAATTTACATTAAGAATTTCCTCCAGCTCTCGTTTATTTTACTTTTATCAAATTGATTCAGTAAGCTCTGAGTATCTTCTATACGCTAGACAAAACGATGAGTACAATAAATACTCAGATAAGTAAAAAGTAGCCTACTTGAAAGAAGCACGGGTGTAATGAAAACACACGCATGAGGCACTCCCAGTGCTCAAGGACCACGCATGGATGACTCGCGTGCTTTCTGTGCACAGAGAGACAGACACAATTCTGGAGTAAGTTATCACTGCTGTGCTCTCTATATACTTGAAAAACTGAAGCCTAGAAATTTAAGTAATGTACAAATATTTACAAAGGTTCTAAGTGGTAGAGCCACATAGCTGAGTGTCAGAGCCTGCCCGCACTCTTAATCACAATGCCATGTTGTTACGAGATAACAGGCATGCACGCCACAGTGCTGTTATTCCATACGAGAAGCGTATAAAATAGGGCTGACTATAAAATCCATAGAGGCGCCAGTCAAGTCATCTAAAAAAGTGAAGTGGGCTAGACATAAATTGACAAATTATGTCAGCACTAGACCTCACTGTGGAGGAGTTGAACATCATGGTTCGTACATGGGCAATCAAAGAGCTAAGCCTCATTTATTTTATTTTATTTATTTATTTTTTCTTTATTGATTTTAGAGAGAAAGGAAGGGAGAGGGAGAGAGAGATAGAAATATCAATGAGAGAGAACATCACCTGGCTGCTTCTTGCATGCCCCCCCCCAATGGGAATTGGGCCCACAACCTGGGCATGTGCCCTGACCGGGAATCTAACCAGGAACTTTTGGTGCATGGGTCAACGCTCAACCACTGAGCCACAATGGCCAGGCGAGCTAAGCCTCAGTTAAAGAAGGTAATAGCTACCCAACTCTAGTTGATTGTAAGCATGCAGGAAAGCAAGCCTAATTTTACCAGATCTTCTCATTTTTCAAGAGAAGGCAGAAATTCATGTTTTTATACCAACTCTTGTTTAACTCTAGGAAATTGATTAAAATTAAATCATGTGTCTCCAGCGTTACTGGAGAATGCATCTGTGATGTGGAGACAGTCTACAAAGAACCAGCTTGTGTCTGCTGAGAGAGAAGGTACAAGCATAAGTTTATGAGAGTGTTGGTAGGGGAGCAGAAGTTATCGTGAGATCCGTCACCTCTATGGAGCTTAGAAAGATATGGAATATCTGGAATGTCACTTGCAAGGTGGAACAACAACAAAAAGAAATGCTAAGGAGGCAACCAAAAGTCATTTCATGCAGGGATTTTGTTTTCCTCATCAGAGAACATGTACTTTTTCCTTAAGGAACACTGCTTTAGAAATGAGGGTAGTGGTCAACCTGAATTTTGGAAGACTCAACCTGGTCACAGGATGAAGAATATACCAGAAAAATCTGAGACTAAAAGCAAGGACATTAGTTTTGAGGTTATTGCACTAATATTGGGAAGATAAATAGGGACAGGAACTAAGGCAGTAACTTGAAATAACTTAGCAGTAGAAAATTTGCTTCATTAAAATTAAAAACTTTTTAAATTACAAATGTTATACTTCAAAGGATACCATCAGAAAAGAAGATAACCCACAGTATAGAAGGGCATATTTGCAAATCATGTATCTGATTAGGGATGTGTATCTAAAATATTTAAAGAACTCATACAATTGAATAATAAAAAGACAAATAGCTCAAAGGAAAAGGGGCAAAGAACCTGCACAGACCTATCACCAGAGAAAATATACCAATGGCCAATAAACACATAAAAAGATGCTCAACATCATTGGTCACCAGGAAAATGCAAATCAAAAGCATTGCATGACACTTCACAGTGGGATGGCTACAGTCAGACAGACACAATGAAAAGGGTCCGGGAGGACATGAGAGATATTTGAATACTTCTATATTTCTAGTGGAAAAGTAAAATGGTGAAACCAGTTTGGAAAATAATCTAGTTGTATTAGTTACATGTTCAAGAGAAATAAAAATATATGTCCATAAAAATACTTACACATGAATGTACATAGCAGCATTATTCAGAATAGCCGTAAAGTAGGAATACAAAAATGTTTATCAGCTAATAGGTGGATGAATAAAATGTGACATATCCCACAATGGGATATTAATTCAGACATAAATAGGAATGAAATTCTGATACATTCTAAAATGTGAAAGAACCTGGAAACATTATTCCAAATAAAAGAACCATTCACAAAAGACCCATATTGCACAATTTGATTTCATTCATATTAAATGTCCAGAATATAAAAATCTATAGACAGCAAATATACTAGTGATTGCTAAGGGCTGGTGGGTAGAGATGACAATAATGTCCTAAAATTTTAGAATGTATCAGTACTTCTTTCCTATTTATATCTGAATTAATATTCCATTGTTGGAAATGTCATATTTTATTCATCCATCCATTAACTGATTGTGGAATTGGTTGTGCAACTTTGTGAATATATTAAAAACCACTGATTTGTGTACTTCAAAGAGATGGATTACAATGTATGAGAATTATATTTTAATGGAGCTCTAAATAAATAAAGATGGCTTTGGGAGTTGAGGAAGTTAATTTAAACCTTCCAGAGGTGAGTAATTCGATTATAGATATTGAAGGATAAAGGAGCCTAAGACAACTCCCAGCCTTCTGATAATTAGGTAAAAAGTAGGCTTGATTTTTCAAGGTCTTCAGTAATCCCTAAATTCCTTAAAAAACAAAACAAAACTTCTTGCATAGTCTTCTAAATATTTCCTTATAGCCAAAGCTTTGGTTTGATTTCTAATTTATAGAACCTGGTAACAAGTAACAAAGCATAGCTTCTTCATATGATATTTTTTATTATTCTTAGGGTTATTCACAAGAGGTGGCACTATCATTTACAATGTGTATGACAAATAGAACTTTGGAACTATCTATTAAAACAGACGACAGACAAAATTTTCTGTACTTTAATTTATGATATCTGACAGATACAACATTAAAATATTTTACTCAGCCTTCAGAGAACTTCAGCTGAAAGTTTAATGAAGACATGGTTAGATTCACATTTCTTTACAAGTGCCTGACATGACAGCCCTTCTGTATTCGACATCTAACTCCAGTGTCACTGCTTGAAATCTTGCTAAATTCACCTTCAACTGTTTGTCCTCTTCCTTCCCTTCAGTTGAATACAGAAACAACAGTCATGAGCTTTCTCTTGAGATTTCTCATGAAAAGGATCTATAGATGAAAAGGACTTTTGTTGTTCCATAATTCCTTTTTTAGCAAAGTTTTCTAAATGTTAAAGTAAAACTTTCAGCGTATTTCTGTGATAGGCCAGTGAAACTGATCATTTTTCCTTTCCCCTTGTTGGTTACATGCTTTCCAATGACATGTGGAAGGTGAGTTAAACTGTGTTTCAAGACATTTAAGTTTAATACACCATGTTTTACTTCAAAGAAAATGTAACCATACAACTTGAAAGAAAATTCCAGGGAGAAGAAAAATAATAAAGGCACTTGATAATTTTTCATATAATTTAAAAAATGAAGAAGGTTATTCAGACATTAGCGGATAATTAATTTAGAATGCACCACTTACGTGGAATCATTTTCTTCCCACAAACCACCTAGGTACTATTCAGAGCTCATGCTCTTAGTAGAACAGGTACCAGAGAGAAAATGAAGACAAATCAGATAAAAAGGTATTTTGCTTAAATAAATGAGTTTGCTGCTTGACTTGTATTATCATGTTTATGCCATTATTTCCTAATATAAATAAACCCTGCAGTTTCCACATTAGTTTTTTTCCCCCAGACCACGTGATGTAGAGTGAAAGTATTGGCAAACCACCTTACAAATATAGAGAAGACAATCCAGAAAATAAGAGGAAGGTCTCCCTAGATATAGCCACGTCTATTTGCAATCTGCTGTGTGGCTCAGCACAACTTCTCCTGTGTATATTTCTCCTGCACAGCAATAGTCCATGTCACCTAAAACGATTGGCTATCATAAGTAGTACAAGCTTGCTGGTTAAGTCCCTACGTGTTGAAATCAGCTAACCCTAGCCTGAATTTGCTAGTTATGTGGTCTGGGGCAAGTTGCTGGACTTGCCTTCTTCATATCCTTATATCTAAAATATTTTTAATGATTTTATTTCTTCTTTAGATCTTTCAGAATGCTTAGAAAAGAATGTTTATTTATTATCAGTGGTTATTTAGTTTTAATTTATCATGTATACATATTTTATAATAGAAGCATTGAACATAAACATATCAGTTTAAATTAATATACAAATGATGTATTAAACTTAGTTCAACTAGCAGAGGTCAGAAGACTTTGAGGAACAACTGAAAAGATAATGAAGAGAGGACCACAGAATGTTTACATTATTAAAGCCATGAGACAACTGACCCACTTATTTAAGCAAAGCCTTTCAATGAAACTGAATTCATGTCTTTGTGCACTGGAAAACATCATGAGATAGCTACGCATTTTTTGGCCAGGTAATTCAAAGACTGGTCTACGGATGAACCAATCCTGATTTACTTGGTGGCTGGATCACAACATGTTCATGATACAACATTGAGAAAAGTTTCATACAGATGAGACAATGAGTTTTCAGAATTGAATCATACGATTTAGCCATCACTATGGAAAAGAATGGAGAGTTTGGGATGTCTGAGAAGTAGACAATGGTTAGAATCATAAGGGCATGAGCTCATGTGCAAACTAAAGAAGTGTACTGAAAACCAATTCAGGGATTTTTGTGTATATACTGTATTTTATGTTTATCACAGTGGCAGCAGTACAAATAACTAGATGGATATAATATTTAATGTTAGCTTTCACCAATTACTTCTTTTTCCTGAAAAATTATTGTAGCTAGTCCTAGCCTCTCTCTCAATTAGATGTGGCCATGGGACTGAGTTCTAATAAATCTGAGGTGAGCAAAAATATTGTGCAGTACCACTCCAGAGCTGGCCAAAAAAAAAAAAAAATTCCATGTGATATTTTCTGTACTCTTTCATTCTAGGCTAATTGAACGCCAACATTGAATTTAAAAGCTGTGCATTAAAGATGATAATCCCGTAAGTCTATGTCCCCACCCGACATTTGGAATCAGAAGTCCTCCATCTCCCATCTATACATACACACACACATATATAAGTGTGTGTGTATGTGTGTGTGCTTGTGTGCGTGAAAGACACGCATAGTAACATATAGTTCTGTGGTAATTGAGCTGTAACACGTGTAGATCAATTGTTGCACAGCTAGCATTACCCCACCTATACAAGGGTCTTGCCACAGCATTACTTCACTTGCTCTCTCTGATGGTCATTACTGCAGGGAAGGTGATCCCGAGACTCAGAACCTTCGGACCTTATTATTCAATTTTATTATCCTTATGCATTGTTCAGAATTGAAAGTGTTTTTGCAATTGTCCCCCTTGATATTTTTTCTGTTTATTATTGTCACTAAGGGGAAAAAAAAATCCATCCAATGTACTTAGCCATGTGAGAAATAATTTGAAGTAACCTTTGACACTGACTTGTTGGCTGAATATTATTTTTCCACTATGCCATGCTGAAATTATGTGAATGATCTTTGACATTTATTGTCTATAAAGCAAAGTACTTTCATACATAAAATGGAGTCATTTTCTGAAAATATTTGATTTGTCAAGGCCCTTCTTCACCTGATGGGTTTTTACGAGCCTCTTCTTCCTATCAAATGTGACCTTGTTTATCGAACTCTTATTCTGGAATAATTGACCAACTGGAACAATATCAATGATGCCTGTGTGACATTGAGTGTCACCTACTGCCTAGGTTCCCCCAGCGACATTATCCAGGATACTGAATCTTCTTTGGCATCTACCTCTGCACAGAAATAATTAGGACAAGCTTGTCATGACTAATTTAGAAAGTATGCAATAAACTCTTGGATAACCTTTTTAAAAATATAGTTTTATTAATTTTTTTTTAGAGACAGAGGAAGGGAAAGGGAGAAAAAAACATCGATGGGAGAGCAGCACATCAATCCACTGCCTCCTGCATGCCCCTACCAGGGATTCAGCCCACAGCCTGGGCACGTGGCATGACCAGGAATTGAACCAGCAATTTTTCAGTGCACGGGAAGATGCCCATCTGTGTGAGCCTCATCGGCCACGGCTGTTGGATAACTTTGAAGAGTCAGATTATAATTAGGTATATATCATTACGATTCCTCTCAGAATAATCCGTCTTATTCTCACAGGCTCATATTTCTAAAGTTTAAGAATCCATAATTTGTGTACACGTCAATAAATTACGACAAAATTCCAAATTGTGATGGAAGTATCTTTAGTAAGAGGGATAACGGGGGAAAGATGTTATAAACGCTAATGAACATTGAATGACTGAGATCTACACTCTCACCTACAAGGCAGGACTATGAAGTATTTTATTTTAAAATACTATAATAAAAATGTTAACAATAAATTATAATTTTTAACTTTATATTGACGTGTAATATAGATACAGAAAAGTACATATTTCATAACTGAATAGCTCAATAACTTTTTACCAACAAAACAAACCTAGATCAAGGAACAGAGAATTACCACATCCTAAAAGCCACTATTTCTTTTTCCTCCAGGTACTACTTGCAAGAGAAAAAAATTAGTAACTATTTGTAACGTAGGCAGAGATTAACTTGGCCTGTTTTATTTTTTTTAATATTGGGTAAATGGCATCACACAATTGGTGGGGTTTTTTGTGTTGGTTTGATCTGGTTGTTTTTCTCTCAATATTATATTTGTGAGAGTTGTCCTTCTTGTGGGAATTTGTAGATTGTCCATTCCAATTGCTATAATATTTTATTATGTGAATGTATTACAAATTATTTAGTCATTTAACTGTTTATGCGCCTTTGGATCTTTGCAAATTTGTGATATTACAAATAGTGCATCGATTAACTTGGTTTTTCACGTTTTGGGGTGAACACGTATACATTACTATGGAATATATAACTAGGAGTGAAACCTCTGTCTTAGAGGATATGCATTTATTCAGCTTTAGTAGATACTTGTAGCTTTACAAAGTAGTTGTACCAATTTACATTCTCACCAATAAGGAAGGAGAATGCTCTCTGCTCTCCTTTCTCATTAGCAACTGGTATTTTCCTCTTTTTCAGTTTGTCCTTTGGTAGGTAAATAGATGGCGTATTATGGTTTATAATTTGCACTTTCTTATGATTATTAAAGTTGTGTGCCTTTTGATATCCTTTTTGGCCATTTAGTTCTCTTTTCTGTGAAGTGTCTGTTCAAGTCTTTTGCCCATTTTCCCATTGGTTTGTTTTTTTTAAATACATATATTTGAGGGGCAGATATTCATTACAAATTCTGGATAAATGTCTTTTGTTGTATATATGCACGGAAAATATCTTCTCTTGCTCTGTGGATTGCCTTTTAATTCCCTCAGCAGTGTGTTTTAATGAATAGAAGTTATTAATTTTAATACAGTCAAATTTATTCTATTTCACTATTATTGTTAATCCCTTTTTGTGCTATAACGTATTTAAATCTAATGACTAAATATTTATATACTTTATTAGGACAATTTTAGTGTAACTGCAGATACAGTGAATTGAGGGATACATTAGCATCAATAGGTTTGTGCATCCATCAAGTTCTTTAATAGAAAAAGATATTCTCAAACTGTCAAGCTGTCGTAAAATTCACTTTATCTTTTTTATCTTGAGAGACAAGATAGAAATCTTGAAAGGGCCCTCAAAAGAGCACTTAACTGTGTATCAGGGAAACAAAAGTTTCAGTTTAAATTCTCTAACAATCTCTCTAACTGTATTTTCTTTGCCCTCAAATGCGATAATATTGTCTAAATCCTCTATACATAGATTTTATCACTTACTTTGCTTGACTTCTCCTAATACACCTTCAAAATAAAGCATACAGTTAGAAAAGCATAGATTGGGAAGTTAGAAAAAAATATGCAAATCATCATTCATTTATTCATTTAAACATTTAGCAAATACTCGATAAGCATTAGCTATGTCTGACTCACATCCTTGATACTAGGAGTATAAAAGTAAAATGCACATAGAACTATATTGGACCCATGTCTTGTTAGACAAACAGAAATAAGCAGGTATTATTATGGCTCAGGGAGATAAATATAATATTAAAAGTATAAGATAGAATGACAGTAAAGATTATTTTCTCTGTTCCTGAGGGAGCTAAAGAAAGCGTAATGACAAAACTCAACTTTCAGCTGGCAAGGTCTGGCTAGATGATTAGGAGTTTTAAAAAAGAGAGAGGATGAAAGGCATTTAGTGCAGAAGAAGAGAATGCGCAAAGTTGCATTCATAGAAAAGGCCTTTTGAATTCAAGAAATATTGAAAGTGTAAATGGTCAGACTATGCATTCTAAGAGGATAGAACTGGATGGTATAAGAAAGTAAATTATACAGAGTTTATACATTATCCTGTGAGCAAAGAAAAGCCAGAATTGTTTTTTCTTAGTAATGTAGAACTTGATCAAATTTAGCTTTTAGAGAGATTAATTAATTGGGACAATTAATACCTAACCACCTCATTGCAGTTTAAACCTTCCTCAGGAATGTAACCTCAGCCAGCCAATCAGGAATTACCTGGTCAGCACTGCTGAGGTGATCGCTCGATAGACACCCACAGGAAGGTGACCTAAACCTGAAACTGTCCACTCTTTGCTATAAAAGCCTGTCCTTCTCTACAGCCCTGTGGAGAGCCTTTCTATCTGCTGGATCGGATGCTGCCGGATTCATGAATCGTTTAATAAAGCTAATTAGGTCTTCAAATTTAACCTGCTGAATTTTGCTTCTTAATAGGATGTATATCTATATAGTCTCTCTCTCTCTCTCTCTCTCTCTCTCTCTCTCTCTCATCTATCTGTCTATCTATCTATCATCATCTATCATCTATCTATCTATCTATCTATCTATCTATCTATCTATCTATCTATCATCTATCTATCTATCTATCATCTATCTATCTATCTATCTATCTATCTATCTATCTATCTATCATCTATCTATCATCTATCTATCTATCTATCATCTATCTATCATCTATCTGTCTATCTATCTATCATCATCTATCTATCTATCTATCTATCATCTATCTATCATCTATCTATCATCTATCTATCTATCTATCTATCTATCTATCTATCTATCTATCTATCTATCATCTATCTATCTATCTATCTATCATCTATCTATCTATCTATCTATCTATCTATCTATCATCTATCTATCATCTATCTATCTATCTATCTATCTATCTATCTATCTATCTATCTATCATCTATCTAGAAATGGGTTCATGCAACTGGGGAGCCTGGCAAATTCAAAATCTACAGAGAGGCTGGCAGGATGGAAAACCAGGGAGACCGTGCGGATTGAGTCTGGAGGCAGTCGGCTGGCAGAGGGGTGTCCGTCCACCCCCTCCCCAGCCCCCAAGGTCGGTCCTAAAGGTCTTCAGCTGATTAGATGACATGTATTCCACATTATGGAAAATAATCAGCTTTACTCATAGTCTAATGATTTACATATTAATTGAACCTAAAATACAGCTTCGCCAAACATCAAGAATAGCGTTTTGCCAAAATGTGGATACTGCTGCCTAGCCAACTTGACACGTAAAAGTAATTGTTATAGCCACTAAGTAGTTATCTACCTTATAAGAAAACATTATTTTACTTAGCTTCAGTTTCTTTTCCTATATAATGAAATTGATATAGCCTACTTGTAGAACTATTAAGAAAATAAAACAGCCATGTGTCCCATTAAGCACAGTGCCTGAAACATAGTAAATATTCAATGAATTAGTGCTGTTATTACATTTGAATTTAATTAGCATATTTTTACTATATAATCTAATGTCATAAAAATTTGCATGCACTAGCTGCTTGTACATTACAGATTTTATTTTTTTTTATGCTCTTTATTCCAAGACAAAGGCCTAGAGAAAAATAAAAGCTTTGGTGACAAAAGCACAAAGTGGTAGTACGTGTACTTGTGAAAAGACCATTAGAATATTTTCCCTATTACCACAGAGGAGACAGAGGCAGGTTAGGCAGTGAGGGACGGGACCCCGGGTAGGAAAGGCTGAGACACGGGGGAAATTTGAGATGACTTGAGGCCCAGCACACAGTCAGGCAACCCAGTGCACAGCATACCTGGAGTTTTACTCAGACTATATATCTCCAAATAAAACTAAAATCACCACGGGAGATTGTGCCCCCAAGGTCAGAATCTCCCAGCCCCATTATAGAAATGCAAATTAGGAGCTCCTGGAAGGAGCACAGGTCAATTACATAACAAAAAAAACCCCAGAAAGGCCGGTTTCAGGCTAGAGGGGAAAAGCAACTGATTATATAATTCCTTTTTCTGGGTGTGCAAAGGAATTTTATGTACTGTTAAAGAATGTAGTGTTGACTGACAAACCTCAGAAGAGGTGGATGTGGGGGGAGGGAAGAGATAAACTACAGAACTTTTACACATGTGGGTGTAAACAAGGACAGACAATAATGCTGGGGGGGGAGTGGAAGGAGGGTGTCAATGGGGCGAAAAAAGAGAAGCATCTGTAACAAAAATAAATACATTAAAAAAAAAGAATATAGTGCTGGCGATTCTGACCTATTCCAATTAATATACCTACTGGTTTCTGGGAGCAAGATAACAGGATTGCTGAATGATTGGATTTTGGGGAGAAACCAACAGCAAGCATAGGGTTGCTCCAAGGGCGTTTCCCCTCCTCCTCACTATAGTCTGGGAGAAGTTGAAATTATCATAAAAAGGGAAGCCTCTAAGGCCCCTATAGATGACCTAGGGCTGAACCCAGTCAGGTGGGAAACTTTAATTAAATGTATGGATGTTAGCACTCGGCTAGCTCAGTCAGTAAAGCATGAGACTCTTAAAATGTATGGATGTTACTAAGACAGAATTCCTCAAAAGGACCAATCAGAGGCTAGCAAAGTATTTATCCACCCCTAGAGAACAGAGCCCCACGGGCAACCCACTTGTCCCCTCCCATTGTGGGGAGTCTGTCCTTGGTCCATGAACTCATTCTTCGATTTTGCGAGACAACGAGCCTGAACACCGCCACTTGGTTTCACTCTCTATGGTGATGAACTATGAACTATGAACTATGAGGAGAGAACAGTAGCATGTACTGTCTTCTTCATTTAAGAGGATGTATAATCTAATAAAAGTCAATTAAGGAGAAAGAAAAAAGTAACCCAATTGAAATGGCAGCTATTAAAATGTATTCCTTATAATGACAAACATTGTAAGAGATTATTCAAAGGAAAGAGTGAAAAAAAAAAGTAAAATTGTGTTAGAAGAATGTCACAATTTGCTTAACTAGCACATATTTTCTACACACTCTCACAATATTTTCTTAGGCTGGTCTAGCACCTATATTCAGAATGCAAATATTTGAGCAACTACTTTATTGTAGACAGACAAGCCTCAGGAGAGCAAAGAAGAAGGAGCCAGCATGGTGTCCTGGAGTGCTCACATCCCTCTCACATACACAGGGTCAGTTATCTGACATTTTTTAAAAAGTGTAAGAAGGAGAAGCATAGGAAACAAGGCATGCACAAATCCCCAAGGTCTCGCTTTACTTGACCAGACAGTCAGCTTTCCACGAGGTATAGCAAACAGTGGCTCTGTTCCTCTCAACACAGCCCAGAGGCAGGACAATGAAAGGAGAAAACACAAAAAGGCATTCCTGTCCTGAGGCAGTTTCAGACTCTTGTGGCTAAAAGCCAAACTCACCTGAGGCCCCAAGGAAAGAATGTTTGCAAAAACAGCCCTTCAGAAAGAATTCAGTATTTCTTCAACACTAAATGTTACAAAACACCTTCTCTGTCATGGCCTAGAGATTGGCTGTTTTTGTGAAGTGTGCTCACCCAATTTGCAGTATTTGGAAGCATCAGAAGTCTCTGCTAACAGTAGGAAATGACCAATTGCGAAATTCCGTATGTGAACTTTCACACTTGTTCTTAATCGGGAATACTAATTCATTTCAACAGAGTTTTTGAACATTTAGTCTGCACGAGGCCCCGTCCCATAGACTCCTCTTCATCCCACTGGTGAGGGAGGGAACCTACCTCACAGGATTATGGGAGTGGGCAATACCAGGCCACCCAACACTGACAACATCAAGAACAGTTCATTAGTTGCAGCCCAGGGGATGCAGACATTGGATGCCACAAAGGACACCATGAGGGGGTCTCAGAAGCAGTGAACTCCTGAGGGCTGTAGGAGGCTGACTGAAGTACCAAGAGGATGGGGTTCCCTCACAGAATGCTATTAGCTTTTAGAATAAATCATAGGCTGGCAGGGAGCTGAAGCTTGCTACTCAGGGATGAGCTGGAACTGCACCTGGTCTCCTCGATAAGGAGAGTTGTTTGACAAGGGGACCTTATTCTTGGGAGCAGAGTGGAGAGGAACAGTTGTGGCTTGGCCAACTGAAGACCCCTGGTTTTACCAGGTGTCAAAGCAGCACATACGATCAGGCCTTGATGTTAGGCCTTAAACCACAGCTTCAAATCCTAACTCTTGTTTTTTTTTTTGGTTGTTATTAATTTGTATCCCGTGACAAGCACAATTGATACCATTGTAATTTAACTTGGTTCTTAATTAACAGGAAAGGTGCAAAGGGAAGGCCAGATATTATAGTCATTTGTGCAGTTTAGATGCATGCTCAGTAAAGTCTGAGTAAAATAGGGAAGATACTTGCCTGTCAGTCACACCTGGGAACAGGTCATTGGCCAGAGTGGGCATGGCCACTGCGAGTGCAAGCACAGGAAGACGAGATATTTAATCTCCTAAACAAAGGAATTCACTCTCTTGCTCTGTGGGGACTCTTGTTGTAGGGGTATGCTCTCACAGCCCTGCATTTGCCCATGGCTGTGGACCTCACACAGTGGACTAATGGATTTTAAGTAGCGTAATGCTGTACCAGACTCAGCTCCACCATGGAATGGAAACTCTGGACACTGGCTCTGCTTCTAGCTCTGCTAAATCCCCAGCTGCACCTCTTGCAGGACTCGTTTAAGGGAAATGGGACTTGGCAAACCCAGAGATGTAACTCCATGCAGATAAAAATCACTCATCTTCCCATTTGAGTGTCAGGAATTTCTTTTTCTTGAGATATTGCGAAGACCCGACCCCGAGCACCCAGTGGGGAAAGGGATACCCCACTTCCCCCGGTGGACACCCTACTTCCACCAATAACGTAATCAAAAGTTGTCTTTTTAAAATCATGTGTGTATATTAAAGTGTCACACTGTCTCCTTCAACTGAATTGAGGTTGCAATTGTGTTTGTCCGAAGAGTTAATAAAATGTTTGAAATTAAACTTTTAGTTGGGATGTGTCCTTTCCAGGTTGCTGCACACACGCTGTTTCTCAAAAGGAAAACACTTTGCCTATTTTCCTTGTGTTGCTCTCTGAATGCATTTGAATTTGGGACTCTTGGTGTTATGGGTGGAAGTGGAGTTCTTGGAAGAGAAAGAATTTACTGAGGTCCCCATGGGAGGATGGGACTTCATGGAAAGTTTATTGATGATGTAAAATTAAGGGGGTTCCCCTCCACTGTCCCATCTCTGTCCATCTTGCCATGGAAGCAGTCCAATCTTGTCTTCAGCAGGGCCAGAATAAAGGCCACTGCCCATAGTTTCTGTTCCATATTAAAGCCCAATCCAGTCCAGCATCTGGCTAGCTTAGATTGTGTTCCCAGTTGCAGTCCATTGCCAGTGGGGTCTGCACAGCCATGGGCCATGCTACTACTTAAGGTCACATGGGTATGGAGAGAGAACACATGAATGCATGGGCAAATGTGGGTCATGGAGCCAGAGAGAGCAAGAGAGAGGAAAATCTTTGTCTGGGGATTTTAATCAGGTGCTTCTTCAAATTAACCAATTAACTTTTTGAGATTTCACATGCTTATGATGGAGTCCACCTCCTAGCCAATCCATTGTTCCTCAGGCTATACTGACAAGCAAGCAGTGCCCCTGCAGCACCTGGACTTCTACTGCACATGTGCTCTCTCCCCTTTCTCCCCCCGACAATCCAGTAAGGGATGGGGGAAGGGAGGGGTGTTGATCCCCTTGGAGGAACAGTGCTGTGTGAAGCTGCAGCTTCCTGGTGAAGGTTCCCAGGTCACCATGCTTACAATGTCTGACTCTCCCTTAGCTCTCTTCCTTTGTTAACATTAACTAGCTCATTACGACAATAACATTAGTACCACTGATAATTTTGTGACCCACATAGTCTGTCTCTCATCATGGTGTATCAGTCAAACAACATAAAAAAGTAACCGAAATCACTTCCACAATGGCTCAGGGTCTTGCAGATCTGTCCCAAATAGAAAGAGTGGAAACACAGAACACAGTGGTACATCTCAAATACACAGCACGTGAGGTCATCATGTGGCATAACTTTGTCAGTCCTGTCTTTTCAAAATCTGCCTAGTTTATGTGATTACTATTCTTCTATGTCCTCTCCCAAATGACCTTTTATTCAGATTTCTTCAGTTATAAGCCCAAAGGAATGAACAAGAAAGGCTGAACTTCCTGAGAGATTGGCAGGGGAGGAGACAGAACAAAAAAATTTAGAATCCGTTTTTGAAACAGAGGAAGAAAAAAGACTGGGTGAACTTAAAAATTAATGATGAGGTGGTTTTTCATGTTAAATAATAATTTTAATTAGTTCATATTAGGAACATTTTTTATGCTCTCACAGGCAATTGGGGGTCTTAAAGGCATTCAGATTCTTGGGAGAGCCCAAGGTAAGAATAAGAAGGATAAAGGAAACAAAAAGGAACTAAGCCAAAAAGAAAAGAGAAGAATAATAATGTAAAAATAAAGAGCCACCGTGTAATAAAGCACAGAAGGAATGAAGTTTTGATACCTTTCCCTGCTCTCTAAAGTAAGGCGTTAAATGAAAATCTTTCAAATGCAAATATTACTTTGTTCCCATCATTTTGCCTCCTAAACAAGTCCTGAGGAAATTTAAGGTGTTCCTTTTTTCCCCAGAGTGCATTTGAAAGACACTACAAAGCTCTCCTACAATATTTTGTAATTCCAAGGTGGACATTTTCACATTTAACATTTATGAAACCCAGGACATTGTCCAAGCCCTACCACCCAGGCAGCAGTTACTGAGGTGTTTGTCACTGCAGAGGCAAGTACTTGCAGATTCAAAGGTGTAGGATGGGTTTTATCAGTTCAGAAAAACATCCTGAAAAAAACGGTGGAACAGTCATTTAAGAAATGCTACTTTTGCTCTGGCTGGTTTGGCTCGGGGGTTAAATTGTCAGCCTGAGGACCGAAGGGTCTCAGGTTTGATTCTGGTCAAGGGCACATACCTGGGTGCACCTGGGTTGCAGGTTCAATCCCTGGCCCTGGTTGGGGTCATGAGGGAGGCACAATTGATAGGTCTCTTCACAGCAATGTTTCTCTTCCTCTCTTTCTCTCCCCCTCCCTTCCACTCCATCTAAAAGTTATTGGAAAAAAATCTTCCTTGGGTGAGGATTAACAACAACAAAAAATGAAATGATACTTCTATAGAATTGTACCTTTGAAACCCATATAATCCTATTAACCAATGCCACCCCAATACATTTAATTAAGAAAAAAGAAATGTTACCTTGAAGATGCTTTGATGACAGAGAATGAGACTATGTGGGCAAACTGACCTTAACCACTCTGGCATTAAATGTGATTCAGAAATACCAGACTGAACAGGCAGATGTTTGTGGAATGCTGCAACCATTTTATTTCACTTATATTTTCATTTCACTCGTGCTCAAGTTTGATAAACATGTATTTCAAAATAAGCCTAATAAAGTTCATTCAACAAACAGAAAATAAAGTTTTAAATGATAAGAAAACATTGTTTCATGTTTTAATTGCCACTTTTTCTTTTCTGTTCTTTTTTTCTCACCATTACCTAAAATAAGGGTGAATTACAAAATCAATCTTTTCTTCTCTTTGATGAAAGCTGTTTCTTTGAGCCTTCACCTTGAAACAACTGTCCCTCTTCCAGGTGAAAAGTAAGATATGGTCAGATTACGTGAGTGACTAGAGAACAACAAAATAACTGCCACATTTTTGAAGCATACATTTTTATTTATTTTTTTTATTCTATGAGGCATAGAAATAGATTTAAAATTTTTGAAAACCTTGACCTTACTGAATATATAAAATTATTCTCTATACTACCAGAAAGGTCTGTTTGTTCTTATCTATACTCTGGTGAAAGTTCATGTTTTAAATGTTTGCAAAAAGGTAAAGAGGAATGTTGTACACTTGTTGTTTCTTTGTATTTATTTTTCTTCTTGTCTGTGCTTAAGTGGATATGTCTTGTTTTGGGCTAATTTTTGAAAGTGTACTGAAGTGCTTTTTTTCTTTTTAGATGGCTTAAGGAATGTGGTTGAGAAACTCGAGATCATAATGACAGGGATATATCTTTAATACTTCTAACATGTTTTCCAAACTATAACTCACAGATAAAATAATTTCTGAGTTTGCTTCTGGGGTAAACAACACAAAATCAACACCCTTAACCTTTGAGACCTTTTTGTTCCCTGAGATTGGAAGAATTTTTTGAATCTTCAGAGTTTAGGTTTTTCAAATAAAACTAACTTGGTTTGAAAAATACACCAAGAAAGATATTTGTCCTTAAACAAAATCCTCCTTTTCTCTACTGCCCATATACCTAAAATATAAAATCAGTCCTTCAAAGCAATTTTTTTTCCATGATGGTGAAATAAATGCTACAGTTTTGTGAGCTATGAAAACCCTGTGTAAGAGACACTGAATGACTGCCCTTTTCCTCTGAAGTCTTGGCCTTCACCAGAACTCGCATCCTGCAGCTTTGTTCCCAACCCCTCCTGCACGGGACCGACCACCTAGCGGTGTCTCTTCACCACTGTTGATAAACACTGCCTGACCAACCACTGCTAGTTCTCAAGAACAATTCTTCCACGCCCATTTTCAAAACTGGCTGAGCACCCACAGACATTCTCCTGCTGGAGCCTCACACCCACCCCCACCCCAACTCTGAACTCTCCTCTGAGGCATTTGCATGCCCAACATTTGCCAATAAAGACTGTACGTTGAACACATCATCATGGATTTTCTTCCACAATATTTTTATTATCACATACGGCAATGTTTACCATGTAGATTTAGATTTAAATGGATTTAAAGAAGGTAAAGAATATAAAGACTTAGCCCAGTGAATGGCACATAGTAACTGTGATTATACATACAATTGAATAAGCTGTAGTTCCCTCCATAGGCATCACACAGGCAGTGACTCTGCCCTTTCCTACGGCTGCCTTATTTCCCTTGCTCATCTCTTCCCTTCCTCCTCAGCTACTCGGTCCGCTCCTACTCCTCCACTCCCTGGCATGTCTGATAACTTTTCTCATTACCCTCAGAAAATGAGGAAATCATCTCTTGGCCAGGTACAAATTTCAGTCCAGTGAAATACGAACACTTCACAATCTCATCCTTATACTAAACCTCATGTAGCTGGAACCAACCTCAGTCTGAGAAACCTTCAGTTAGGATTCAACTCTTTTTTTTTTCCCACTTCTCCCCCTCCTCCTGATCCTCCTCCTCTCACCTCCTGCCCCCTTCCTCATTTTCTATCCCGGGGTTCCTTAAGTCTCTCTTCCATTTGTGCCAGGAACCTCTTACCCTCCACCACAGATTACACAGTTCCTTGGGTTGTTCTGAACTTCAAATAAGGAAATATATGTAAGAGTGCCACAAATGCTCTTAGTGGTTTTATTTCTTTCAGCTCTTAAGCAGGAGTTGAACAGTGGAGAAAGACAAAGGAGACAGGAACATGTTTACTGAACTGCTACAGTTGTGATCTCAGTGTGACCAATACCAAATATTAACCCGTTCTTTCAAGCTGAGTTTATATTATCACACACACACACACACACACACACACACACACACACACACACGGCTCCTTCTGCACTGGGAGCCCACCTTAGCCTGTGCCATACAACCTATCAGCTCTGCAGCAAGTGCTCCTCCTCAAGCCACTGCTTCCTGGTGAGGTCATCAAAGCTCATGAAACTGCTGCCAGGCCACTCCTGTGCTGCCCCAGCACCGGCGGAAACCCTTTGTTTGCCAGGCGACCTCAGGTTCTGGGCTCACCCAGGAAAAGTGTCAAGAGTGAGTTGGAGTGAGAACAAAGTAAGTTTTACTCAGGCAGAGAAAAAGAAAGAGGCCAGGGCACAGGAGCCGCTGGGCAAAGTACACAGCCTGGTGGGTGCAGGCCAGCTCGAGCGTGAGTTCCACATGTGACTGGTTCTTGGGTTTTATGTGTTTCCAGCTTTTTAATTTTGTGACACCAAATCCTGTCTCCACCTCCTGGTTGGGAGGATACCTTGTTCCCAACATGGTCTCTTCTGGAAGTGTCATCAAGTTCTCCCCCTGCCCCCTTCTACTTGTGGTGTTAGCTTTCATTATAATGATGGTATAATTGTTACAGAGCAGTAAGAAGCCAGGAAAATTCCAGAACAAGTAGAATAGTTAAAACAGCAGTAAATCCTATCTTCCTTACACTAAGGACACTTAAGAGTCAATGGTTTGCGCTTCTCCCCAACCAGAAGGTAAATAGCTTAAATCACCCTACTGGGGAAGACAGATAACAGAAACCCAGTTAGTGCCATTTGCCAACCACACCCAAGGACAGACAAATTAAAAGAATAAATCTCATTTTTGTACATCAGCATAAAGCTGATGAATATTCTATTTATTCCCCCCTAAGCCTCCCCTAATGCCCAGCCTTTAAAACCCCTCAAGGCAAAGGTCCCAGTGCGCTCTCCCTCCAGGGAGCACACCTGTGCCATCCCCTTCCCCTCCTCCTTCCCCCTCAGGCACATATCTCCTAAACTCCAAGGGACCCCATGAGACTTGCAACCAGGGGAGCAATGGGCAGTGACAGCTCATCCCAGGCTAACCCCTGGAGCTATCTCCAAGGCCCCCTTTTCTCTGACTTCCCAGTGAGCCAGAGCAGCCCAGGCTCTCCTGCTGCTTCTTCTATGCCCTTCCTAGTTTCACTGTCCTAAGTGTGTTTTTGCTATGGTTAATAAATTATTGCTTGCTTTGCTACACTTTGTCTCTTGATTGAAATCTTTCCTTCAAGAAGGCAAGAACTGAGGTTACCTCGTCTCACCAATAACAATTGCATTCAGTCTGAATAGAACACAATTTGCTTTTATTTTTAAATTTCAGAGAGTGTGAGAGTAGAAGAATTTAACCAGAATGAAAATCTCCTAGACTTCCTGATTAGTTCATCCACCAAGAAATCTTAAATACACTATTGTTAACACTGGCTAATTTGATGAAGTCTGGAATCCTTACGGAAATAATCCCCTGAGGCTCATGAGAGTTATTCTTGGAAGAGATGTGTCTTCAAGACATTATATCCTATTTATAAGATCTTGCTTTTCCAAATTAAATGAAGAACATTATTTACTCTATGAAGATCTTAGAACTTCCATTTTGGTATGCAATTTTTTCCAATATTAGACTTTTATCTATATTACCATCGTACTAAATTCAAAATAATAAAGTGCATTTACATAAGACAATATATTGGACTGAATGATAAAATCAATCTATGCATATTTATTTTTCCTTTTAAATTAAACATGTGATGCCTCTTAGCATGTTTCAGAAGTTGATTTGTCATCTCAGTGGTTTCAAATGTTAGGCACGTTGACCACTCACTGCTCAGCTGACACAGGCGATTAGCTTACCTGAGAAAGATGAATTCCAATGTGCTGTGGAAGTAGAAACAGTGAGCAAAAAGTGTATTTCTTATAAATAAATTACTTAGTTATGTATTATTTATGTTACACAAATTTAAACCATGTATAATACATGAGGAGAAATTTACTATATTTGGACCTTTATTAATATTTCAATATCAGTATTATTCTGCTGTACAATTGATTTTTGGAGACTATTTTGCAAATGTTTTCTGAACTCGAATGACTAAAGCTCAAAATTGTGAGTGTGTGCATGAGTTTGATATCACTTGTTCCGGGGGCAAACTTCAGTCTAAAGCCAAGGTAAGAGCTATTGCCAACCCGAGAGGCACTTCCGACAGCTTTCAGAACGACCCCCGTTAAGAGTCTCTCTCCACAGCTTTCTACCCCTCACCTCGCGCTCGCCATCCAATGTGTAATTGGAGAAAAGGGTCACAGCCTGCGCTCATCCCTTGTATTCCAAGTTTCATGGGTTTTTCATTTCCTTTTGGGTGGAGGAGAGGCAAGGAGGGTTATTTTCCGTTTCTTTTATGTGAGGCTCAGCTTAATTATTTTATGGCAAAAAATGAAACACACTTTCAATGGTGTGGCTTTGATTAATGATCTGGATCACTGAATTTATAAACAATCCCAAGAAAGTGTTTTTCCTCTTTAACTAGTATTTACTCTCCCTTTGGGAAGAGCGGGAAGCGGGCTTCATCGTTTCGCAAAGCTCAGGTGAAACGCTTCACATGAAAGACGTTTAACAAATGCCCGTGTAAACATGTCTGAGTGCAATAATGCATTGGAATCTTACTCTGTGAGAAGAACTGTGCTAAGTTTTTTAACACGTAAAAGGAAACAATTGTATACCAGTCTTTACAACAAGATTTAGATAATAAAAATATTGGCAAAGTCTTACGGAGTGTTAGACATGTATTCTTTCTGGGTTACCTCTGAATCCTCAGAACAAACCTATAAGATGCACACTTTCTATTATTATTATTATCATCATCATCATTATCATCATCATCATTATTATTGTTAACAGTATTGTCATTACATTATACTTTCAGACAGATGGGAAATCTGAAACTTAGAACAGCTAAGTGTCTCTTTACTCAAGATTTGTATATAGGCAATTTTGTTCTAGAAGCAATTTATTTATTGACTGTACTATGTTCGTTCTAATGTCATAGCATTACTTTTATTCTGACAGGTGAAATAACTGTTTCCAAAAATTGAGTTGCCAGTTCAGTACCACGAGATAATAACCAAGAAGGTCAGGAATGGCACTGCAATGCTGTTTTGCTCCACGAACCACATGGCGTTCATCGTCACAAACGGGAGGACACTGAGGTAAGGCAGACCACTCTTCTAATGTGGGCTAAAGTTTTAAGTCTTAAAATTATGACTCAGAAACCCAACTCTATAATTTCAGGAATAATTACATTTGTCTGAAGAAACTCTTTTCTTTTTTTTTAGAGAAAGCTTCAGCATTTTGAAAATCACACCATTACATTGCTGTCTTCTCTATGTACTTGTAAGGTTATGACCAGAAGCAGTTGCTTGTATTAGGACAGTTTTCAATATAGGGTGCAAAATCAACTCGCAAAAACAGTGTGGAATGAAGACCTAAATTCAGTTAAGAGTAGCAAACGATTTTATAATTTTGTCGTGGGTTTTGAAGAACAATTGTTCACAGTTTAGAAAATTACCAGATTATACCCCTTCCTTTCTCACTTCCTCTGAGCATTATTTATCTTGGCATCAATCATTTATTGATTCATATACTCAGCAAATACTTACTAAGCACCTACCCCAGGCTAAGGCTTCAGTTAGGTGTTGGGAAATCGGGAATAGGCATTAACCATACAGAGATTTTATTTCTGCTAGAGATACAAATAAATCTCTTTATGTGTGAAATAGAGCTAAGATAAGGTCAAGTTCAGAGGCAAATAATTTTATGAGGGCATAGATGAAGAACCTTGAACCCAGATACCAGGAAGGGAATTTCCAAAACCAGAAATAGCAAATGTGAAAAGTCAGAAGTTCACAAAAGCATACAATTTTAAGAAACTGTGTAATTACACATTGCTGGAGGAAAGGAAGTTTGGGTCAAAAATTAAGTGGTGGAGTTTGGGAGGTTTGTAGAGAGTAAGAAATTTTCTTCAAGCTAAGTGGCAAGCTGCCCAGCCAGTGAGGCTCAGTAGTTGGGCATGGACTGGTGCACCAAGAGGTCACTGGTTTGATTCCCAGTCAGGACACATGCCCAGGGAGTGGGCTCGATCCCCAGTAGGGAGCGTGCAGAAGGCAGCTGATCAATGTTTCTCTCTCATCGATGCTTCTCCCTCTCTCTTTTCCTCTCTTTCTAAAATAATCAATTTTTAAAAAAACATTCAAAAAGAAGGTGGCAAGTTTAGGTCTGTATCTATGAAAGTCTCTTCTAATAGCCACATGGAACATTAGAAGATGGTACCAGAAAATCAGAAAAAAAAATACATAAAACTTCTTAAAAACAGAGAAATGATAAAGATAAGGATGATCCGATGGAAAGTATGTGACCAGAAAGAGGTTTTAGAAGTGTGTGGACACTAAGAATCATGATAGGCCAGTCAAATAAAAGCTTGATATACAGACTACTTTTCAGAACAGTTTCAAAATTTTGGCTATGAATTTCCACAGCAGAAGGTATACCATTGTGCCAAACTAACTACAAATTATATATATATATAATGGGGAATAGTTATTTTAGGTTTTGTCATTTGAGAAATCCTTTTTCCTGATAAAAGCTTTAGTTAATTTAAACACTTTTTAAGAGAAAGAAAGCACAGAGAGAGGAAAGATGCTCACTAGGAGGCAGGAAAAGAGACATGACCATTAAAGCATAGATTTAGGGTGCATGAGTTCAAATCCTGCCTCCAATCTTATTAATTATTTTGAGCAAGTCATTGACTTTCCTATGTTTCCGTTTCCATAAACTTAAAATGGGGATGATTTTAGTATCCCCACCCTGTTGTAGGTATGTATTTAATTTTTTTCATAATTAAAATAATACATGAAGTATTTGACATATGGTCACTACACAACAAATGTTAGCTATTTTTTTAATTTATTTTTATTGATTTTCTTTTTTTACAAATTTTTTTCTTAATTGATTTTAGAGAGAGAGGGAGGGAGAAGGAGAGAGAGATAGAAACATCTATGACAGAGAACATTGATTGGCCGCCTCCTACATGCCCCCCACTGGGGATTTGGCCCACAACCTGGGCATGTGCCCTGAATGGGAATTGAACTGACAACCCCTTGGTGCATGGGATGACACTCAATCCACTGGGCCACACCGGCCTGGCCAAATGTTAGTTACTTTTATCTTCAGGATAACATCTTGCAGAATATAACAAAGAAGAGAGCAATGCTCTAAATGGTCAGTATCCTAAGTGGGTTTGTGTACTAGCAATGAATGAAAACATCACCTCTCAAGTATTGTTGAACAAAGGTCTCCATAATGATAGCTCTGCACTAAAAATTGCAATAAGAGCTGATAATTGGCAAACACACACACAAATCTGTAAGATGCAGGAGTACTAAGTTATTTAATCTCTATAAGAAATTTAAGAAATAACTACTATTGCTTCCTCCCTTTTTACAAATGAGGAAATTGAGACACAAAGTAGTTACTTAGTTTACCTAAGCCAGGATTCAAACTCGTGTAGTATACTTAACTATTATTTTGTATCTACTACATCTTCAATTATATTTAAGATTCTTTGGCTGGGACTGTGCAGATACGAAAAATGGATCTCCTTACAGAACAGTGATTTAAGATTGACTGTGTCTGTCCATATGTGATATGCCTACTCTTTCACAGACATTGATTGTCCATCTACTCTGCCCTTATCTGTTGTCTCCAATGTTTTTGGTAGAATTTTCAAGTCATTCTTTAGAGAGTTCAACAGAGAGACAGACAGTTATTAAGAAATTCTATTTGGATAATTTCTACTCCTTCTAATTTTCTTTACATTTTTCCTTTTTCCATATTTTTACCTATCAATTGAGTAATGTTGATGCATTCAACATACTCTTGTGACTATTTTATACTGTGAACATATGCATATTTATTAAGAACCATTGCATATGTGTTCTCTAAAATCAGGGATGTGAGTATGTCATCTTCCATCGCATTGTCCGGGAAAGTTTGAGCTCTGTGTGCAGGGGTCACACACAGACACGCTGCCATTGTTCCCACCCGACTGATTGTGAGGCTGATTAGATATTCCCTTTCATCTCTCCACCTCACCCTTCCTTGTGGATTCCTACTGGGGAGGCTCAGAAAGTGCAGAGTAGCATGAATACCTGAAAAAATAGTTTAATCTACATAATTTTACCAAGGCTGTGTGATCCTGAGAATCTCACACTTTATAGAGGTTCAAAAGGAATTATATAAAAGGCATAACTATTTTATGTATATATTCACTTCTATGGCAAAGTAGAGATAGATTTCCTTACTTCTGGGGTATTATAGAACCCCCCATGTTCTGCACTGGAAATACAATCAGGTAGTGTATGAAAAATGACTTTGTTAATAAAACAGAGTTAATACTCCCTGAATTTCCAGGTTTCAGATACTAGGGGATTTTAGTTTTATTGATTCATTTATCCATTTATTATATCTTTATTGAATGATTATGAAGTACCCAACAAGCTCTAGACAAAGGACCGATTGGCAGAGGTTAAAGGGAAGCTGATCTTTATTTATTTATTTTTTCTATTTACCTTCAGATAGAGTAGGAGGGGGAGAGAGGGAGAGAAAGGGAGAGAGAAAGTAACATTGACATGAGAGGGACACATCGACGGGTTGCCTCCCGCACGACCCTGACCAGGGCCAGGGACCGAACCACAACCGAGGTACGTGCCCTTGGTTGGAATCAAACCCGCCACTCTTTGGTCCGCGGGCTGACACTCTAACTGCTGAGCCAAACCGGCCAGGGCAAAGCTGATCTTTCATAATAGAAAAGTCTGATTACTGTTAAACACATAGAAATATCAAATGCTTTGTTTTGGGAGAATAAAATAATGTTTCCTGAGAGCTAAAAGATGAACAGGAATTAGCCAGAAAAAGGAATATGGAGAGGCGGGATGAGGAGCGAAAACCCAGTAGAATGTGGAAGAATCCGCCTGAGAGAGAATAAAATGCAGACACCTGAGAAACATAAATCCAGGGTCAAGATTAGAAGTTTACTAACCAGTGTAGAAACAATTCATCTACCTACTAGCTCCTGGTACTAATGTGGGAAAGATATTAAAAACCCAGTATTGTCTGGCCGGTGTGGCTCAGTGGTTAAGCATCAACCCATGCACCAAGAGGTCGCCGGTTGGATTCCCAGTCAGGGCACATGCCCAGGTTGTGGGCCTGATCCCCAGTAGGGGGCATGCAGGAGGCGGCCAATTGATATTCTCTCTCATTGATGTTTCTATCTCTCTCAAAAATCAATAAAGAAAAACAAATTTTTTAAATGAATAAATAAATAAAAACCCAGTATCTACCAGTGAGGATACGACCTAGCCTTCATTTTGCTGCCCTAAACCCAGTTCCTGATGTTTCTAAAGTAAATCAGCATTCACATGGCACAGAGCTATGGCTTCCTGCTCCAAACACCGTGTCCAGTCTTCATACCTGCGATTCATTCATTCACATACCTACTGCTTCTATTAAAGTATTCACTCACTTTAGTAAAGCAAATATTCATTGAGCTTCTACTATGAGCCACACAAGACAGAGAAAATCCCTGCCTTCATGGAATATTGTAGTAATAGAGACTAACATTAGCAGGCACACAAATTATGTATGTGTATATATGTGTGTGTATTTGATATCTATCTATCTATCTATCATCTATCTATCTATCTATCTATCTATCTATCTATCTATCTATCTATCTATCTATCTATTTATCTATCTAAATTCTACTGTCTTACTTCAGATAGAAGAGTGCCTTAAATCCCTGTCTATATGAATAAAACGAGAATACTTTTTCTACTCTTGCCATTTTCTGACCCCGTTTTTTTTTTTTTTTTTTTTTTTTACGAATAATAAGTTTCTGGAGAAGAGGGACACAGAGCGATACCCCCAAATCACAACTGCTATTTACTGGAAACTTTTCCTAGTTTAAACTTTCTTGATATTAGACATGGACTTGGTTCAATTTCAAGTCATCTCCAATACTAGATATGCCCCCTCCAGGACCAATCTACTTTATAATGTGTCAGCTTAGCCAGTTCCTATACATTTCCCTGTTATTTCACTACCCAGTCCTTGTATGCCTTGAAGTCCAAACATGCTTCATATCCAGGCTTGGTCAGGTGACGTCAACATAGTGATTTCTCTTTGGCCTAAATATTCAATAAATGTTGTTTCTAGGCTTAAGGCTTCAAGTGGTTAGAAATGTTTATTTATGTTATAAAGCTAAATTAACTCCTACATCCTTGTAGCATAATAACAAAGATTTACTTCTCATATCTCCAACCTGTCTAATCCAGGTTGCTGGAAGTTTGCTTTATTAGTCAATCAGGGGCCCAGAAAGACAGAGAATCCACTACCTGTTATACCAACATCTTAACACACAATACCATGCCCAGTCAGGGAGAAGAAAGCAAGAATCATGCCTGTTCTTAGCTGCCAGGAACCAGGGATATGGATTTTTCCCCCCAAAAGATCTAAATTTAGGCAACTCAAGTTTTATTTGAGACCCAGTTATATCCAATATATAACTGTCCATTTGTTACTTTTATGTAGTGTTTAGAAAGTGTATCTATATGATTTCTCCAATTTGTTCTTTCATGAAGACACCTTCACCAAGAATTATTACACCCACTTTGAAGAGGAGAAATTGCAGTCTCATAACACTTACGTTTCAAGTTCAAGATCACAAGGTCAGAAGGGAAAAGATCTAAGCAGATCTAAACCTCAAAACCAGGTCTGTTTCATCTTGAAATAAATCCACTCCTCTTCACATTATACCATATCTACCTTACCTGGAGTTTGTTCATTAAACTCATGTAAAGCCACAGATTGTATGGAGTTCAATGAGCTATTTCAGACAATATGATTGAATAGACTCATTTGACAGATGAGAGCACCAAAGGCAAGAAAGGTTAAATGGCTCAGCCAATGTACTCAGCCAACTTTGACTCATCTAACTTCAAAACTCATGCTTTTTCCACTACTCCACAATACCAGTAGGTTAAATGTTACTAGGTATGAAACATTCTCTCTCTCTCTCTTTCTCTTTCTCTCTCTCTCTTTCTCTATATATGTCTATATATTGTGTGTGTGTATATATATTCAAAAGAGGTTTTATATCTGATGCATAGGTAACCTCATCATTTGCGTGGTTGGTGACCTTAATTCACATCTTCCGAGATTTCAATTATCACTTTAGTGTCAAGGTTATGGACCAAATTAACATGAAAACATGCTGTTCTTCTTTTCCTCTATCCTTATACACTTCAGACTGTGCCCTGCTGTTAGCAGCTTGCCTGTCCATTTCTGTTCTAAATTGGCTCCTCACTAAGAAGTGATTCATCAATGATTATATTCTTACTATTTCAACTTGCTAAAAAATTGGCAGTCCAGTCTTTTTATAAGAGGGCCATCTAAAAGAGCCAACACAAGGCATATGATGAAAAATATTTAACTCTCCACTCCATTACTCTGTCACCAATTTTTTTCTTCTTCCTAAATTCAGAATCATTTCAAACTCCTGGCTCCTGGTATATACAGAGCTGATAAAGACAGTTGAAATCCTACACCTAAAAATTCAAATGCTCAAATTCTAAGATTCTTCAAATGTAATTTTATCTTAGTCAAGGAGGCTAAAAAAATGACATCTCCAGGATGTAGACTTATTTTCTTGCTTTATCCTTTCTTGTTTTTATTTTTTGTTGTTGTTGTTTTTTTATAATTAACTCATACTCACTTGGAACAATTAAAATCTTACCTTTGGGAAAGGGTGGAGGGAACATGATCTGTAATTCACAGTTTTCCTCATAGAATTGTCTACCTTTAACAAGATGTATTTATATGATATTAGAAAGCAATATGAATTTTATACATTTAAAAAGATAGCAGTAGTACTATTCAAGAGGCATGGAAAATAACTTTTTTTTTCCCCAAGCAAACAGAAACATGATACAGTAATAAATTTGAAAGCAAGTGATGATAGTTGTTGAGAATTTAATATAGCAAATATTTTGTGGGTAAAATTTGATATTTAGTCTTAGGTGAGCATTTTTATAGATTTATTAATATACTTCAGCTCCCCTAGACATGATTACATAGAAGTAATATATTATTGTCCCTAATAAAAGCTCTCATTAGATTATATCTGTTCTTTGCATTATAGAAGTCATTTTCATGGATAAATGCTGTTGGGGACAAACTCTCCACATCCGCTTTATAAACCAAATCTTAGTTATACTTAGGAAGGCTGAGTAAATTTAAATAGTGCACAGGACAGTGTTCCCTAAAGTATAACTAGTATATAATTAGTGACACTAAACATTTATTTAGGTGTTACATAAATGAGTACCTTTGAATTATGAATTATAATTATAAACTGATTTAGCATTCATTTGCAAAAATATAATAATATACTGAATTAGTCAGGGTTGTGATAGGTAATTAACAGGTTAATAAATAGTGTTTAATAAAAGAAATATAGAAAGTGTGGACAGAGTTAAAAGATAAGGAATGATTAAGGACCTAGAGTTGAGCAGGAGAGGGAAAGTCTTTCCTACCCCTAGATGGATGGGGCCAGTGAAGGGAAGATGACTAGACATCTATTGCTTTAGAAGAGAGTTGTGGGCTTGGGTACAGTGATCTGGCCATTGACTTCTTGAGAACCAATAAAGCAAACCAGGGCAATAAATGGCTAGACCTTACCCTCTCCCCACCTCTACTCTCCCAAAACAGAATCCATTCAAAACTAGAAGTAAAGAGGGTTTTACGGATATAGTCCATTATCACAGAGAAGGGTAGAAAAGAGTAGAGAGTAAGTTAATATTATCTAAGAGTGTTAGATAGAGAGGGAAACAGAATATCAAGCATATCAGTTTTGTCATTTTAGGAGGTATTGTTATTTTGATAGACATATAAAGATATCTTTATTAACTTCAGTCAGAAAGAAGTCATTTTATTTTCTAAAATTTCAGTGAAAACTCTAGATGTGAAACTAAGGAAAATGTGTGTGTGTGTGTGTGTGTGTGTGTGTGTGTATGCATGAGTTTATGAGTTACTTTATGTGGTGATGGGAATATTCCCATAATTTCTTCTTTTAATTACTTTTTCTTCTATAATTAGCAAATAGCACATGGAAAATTCTAAACAAGGTATAGATATATGATTTTATTACATGTTTGCTTAGTCATATACTCTTCTATTTTGCAATTTATTCGTTCACATATAGAATACTGTAAATAACAACTATAGAAAACACAAATATGCGAGCACCATGGAAAAGTTATATAGATGTATCTCCTAGTTTGAATGACCATACAGCCTGATTTGCCCAAGCTGTTTCCTGAGAGTCATCTGGTTAGCATCTATTTTCCACACTCAAAATGTAACAGATTGAAAATAAGTAATATTGTTACTTTACATGTACTAAAACGTGTAGTGGTTTTCAAAAAAATTTTTTTTCAAATGTGTAGAGAATGTTCTCTAATGATGATGCAATAAAGCAGAAATCAATAACAAAAAGATAACTGAAACTCTACATTTTGGAAAATTAATAAATACTTCTGAATTACACATTAGTTTGAGATAACTATCACAACAAAAATGAGCATATATTTGAACTCAGTGATGATGAAAATATCACACATCAAAACTTAAGGTCTAGAAATAATGAAGAATTTAAGAGAAATAGCCATAAGCTTATATTAGATAATTATGAAAGTAAAGTAATGAACTAAATATTCCTTCCAGATGTTGGAACATATTATTATGAAAAAGATTCTAGCCCTGGCCTGGTTGCTCAGTTGGCTGGATTGTCATCCTGTACACCAAAAGGTTGCAGGTTTGATTCCCAGTCAAGCCATGTATGGGAGGCAACTGATCAATGTTTCTCACATTGATCTCTCTCTCTTTCTTCCTCTATCTCTAAAATTAATAAACATATCCTCAGGTGAAGATAAAATAAAAGAATCTAGAAGGAAAAAATAAAGATAAGAGTATAAAATAAATAATAAAGTAGTTGGCACAGAATCTAGTATAGGAATTAAAAGAGAAAATAAACTCAGGCATTTCAAATATTAAAATGTTTAAAAAACAGAAATGCTTAGAACATATGAAACATTTTAAATATTTAAATAAAATATTCAAATTATAAATAATTACTCAGGAAACATAGAAAACCTAAAATATATATATTTATCAAAAATTAAATCAGTAGATACAAATGTTCCCATGAAATAGCTTCTGGCTGAGAAATGTTCTCAACCAAGTTTTTACAAATTTTCAAGAAATATTTAATTACAATGTTACATAAACAATTTAAAAATGAAACATGAAGGGACATTTAAAAAGTCTTATTAGGCTAATTGATATCAAAACCTGAAAAGACATAAAAGAAATGAAATTTCAGGCCTATTGTAATCATAAATAATGATACAAAAATCCTAGTATATTAATAAATGGAATCTAGTAATGTATATAAGAATAATACATCATAATTAACTGTAGATTATCCAATGAATGCAAAGTTAATTTAACATTAAAAAGTTAATCCAAGATTGAACATATTAAAACTAAGAAATAAAATAAATGAATGGTCCTTTGATTAAATGCAAAAATATATATTAGACTTAAACAACTATTCATGTATTTTAAAAACATAAGAATCTGAGCAGACTTTTGAAAAAGTGATAAAGACTATCCCCCAAACTTAGAGTAAACATATGATTTAATGCTAAAATATGCAAATCTTTCCGTTTTATATTCAATTTAAAACCAACTGTCTGCTATTACCACTTCCACTCAACATTTTACTTTCAAATCTAGCCAGTACATTAAGGCAATCGATGCTATGAAATATGAAATGAAAATATAAAACTTTCATAGTAATCGGTGACACATTGTACACAGAATTCCAAAGAAATTAACTGATATTAATAGAATTAATGAATGACCTCAGCAGTATTTGTTGGACAAAATAATACATGTAGAACCCCACAAATGAATGCTATACATCAGCATTAAATGATTAGATAAAAATGGATAAAGAAGAAAAATTTTATAATAACAGCATTACAAATAGTTGTAAAAACATCAAGTCTCAAGAATAAGCTTAATTCACTGTGGCTGGTGTGGCTCAGTTGGTTGAGCATTGTCCCATGCACCAAGAGGTTGTTGGTTCAGTTCCTGGTCAGGTCAGGGCACATACCTGGGTTGTAGGCTTGGTCCCCAGTGGGAGGCCTGTAGGAAGCAGCAAATCAATGTTTATCTCTCTCACTGATGTTTTTTCGCTCTCCCTCTCCCTTCCTCTCTCTCTAAAATCAATAAAAACATATTTTAAAAAAAGATAAGCTTAATTTAAATATTTAAGACATTGAATGGGAAAATTCTAAAACTATGTAAAAAAAAAAAAAGAAAGATCAAACTCATTGTTTTATGAATTGAAAAACTCATTAAATTTATTATTGGAAAAATTTTGTTAAAATTCACGTGCAATTTTAATGTACTCTAAAATAAAATAAACATATCAGTATTTTGTGGTACTTAGAATGTTCATATAAATTCCATATCAATTACAAATGGACGAAAATAGCCCCAGACACACTGAAAGAAGTTTAAGTAGAAAGACCTGTCATACCAAGAGACAATGAGTACCTAAATCTTTGAGACAGAACTATAAAGTTTTTGGATATAATATAATATAGGGGAATATTTTTATAACCTCACTTTGAAAACGACTTCTCATGCAAGACAAAATGGTACTAACCATATTTCAAAGGATATATTTGATCATATCACAAGTAAAAACTCTTGATAGAGAATGCTCAAAACTTCTGTAGTAATAAAAACTGGAAAAATACTAGACAGAATAAATAAATACATACATTGTAATGTCGGAAAACAGCATATATCTCTCTGGAAATAAAACTGTTTGGTTACATGTATCAATATGCATCCTGCAAACATAATGTTGAACAAAAGAATGTTGTTCCAAAAGAATATATTTTGGTTCTATTTTATAAAATTCAAAAACACACAAAGTTATTGTGCTCAGGAATGCATCTATAATACATGTCTATGACATATGTCATTTCCTCAGCTGCCCTGCATCTTGGCTTCCTTCCATTCAAGGACTTTTCCACCACAAGAATCCCAATGAATCCAACCCTTAGCTGAATACTTCCGTCACCACCCTGACATCTGGGTCATGAGAATATAGTCCAGGCTCAGACAGTCAAATTTCCAGGGTAAATGAAGGTAGGGCAGTGAAGAATTTATGCTACAAAACACAAATGTTCCCAGTGACAGTAGTCTCCATGAGAGTCTTTCTTCAGCATGGTTCGGTCTGTCAGTCTAGCAGTCTTGTCTCCTTTGGACCTTGATGTGTTCTTTTGTTTTGTTTTGTTTTAATCCCAGTTCACTAAGCTCCTGGAACTTTTCTGTGTAAACCACTACAGTTCCAGTAAAGTCTTCTCCTTAATGAGCCAGAGGTGATCCCTAGGTTCCCAACTAAGGAAACTGTGAGATACAATCTAACAAGATCTTAAGAGGAACAAGAAAATTTAGAATCTTTCTTTCAAGCTTGGGTCAACAAGGGACTTAGAAAAAAATACATCCAGTTAACCATAAGCCTACCTTACTTCCAGAGCGAACCTGGATCAGTGATTCAATTTTTCATGAGTAGACACTATTATCTGAATTACTTTAAAACTATAATCACCAGTGAGCAAAGAGGCCTTGGTTTTCTTTCCAGAAAGTACCACGAGGTTTGCTCTGTGTCATCCCGTCTTTCCAGAGGAAATTGCCTCATTAACTTCTGTGACATTTATAAACCATCACATTACCTCACGTTGCTGGAAAACACACCCAGCCACCCTTCTACTGCTTCACTTAAGCATCCTCGGCGAGTTCTAAAAGGGAATTTGTCCCTTTGAAACTGCTACAAACCTTTATTTTTCATGTTTAGTAATACAAAACCCTTTGAAAAGCCTGGAAGGGTTTATCAGCCACGATAATTTGTAACAAACAACAACATAAAAGAAAATTGTGCAGAACAGAGCAAAGCCACACGAGACACCGGCTTCACGTTCGCTCTGACTCTGGCAGCAGAGTAAGCACCGGAGACTAAGCAAAGGGCGAATGAAAGGCAGGAGAACCAAAAGGCTGACACGCAGAGCTGAGCACGAAGCAGAGGCAGCCACACAGGGAAAAACAAACGGGAAAAGAGACAAATAAAATAAAAAATAAATAAAGGTAACCTACCTCGAAAATAATTGACCAAAGCAAAAAATAATCAACAAGGCAAAATGATAAAGAAAAAAGGGATGGAAGAAAACTTCAAGTCAGGCTTCATTTTCTTAAGCAAGAAAGGGTACTAAAAGGACAGGGAGAAAGAGGCCATAGGAAAAGAGAAAACATACAACAGTGTGTGCATGTTGTACCCCATAAATCTTAAGATAATCGAGAGATTTGAGATGTGCTCATTTTTTATTCAACACACAGAGAGAAATATTTTACTGTTCTCAAAACTCCACTCCCTCACCGGTACCCTGGCGCTGTTTACTGCCTTAGGATGTAAAGGGCTCAAAGCAGAAGGAATTCCAGGTTTAATTCTCAGAGTTAAGCTTCATAAGTACTTGTGTATGGACATGAAATAAGTTCGACAAAAAGGGCCTAGCGACACATTGTGAAAATCAGTGACCCTCAGTCTGAAAACATTTTAATAATTTATTCAGCAACATCTTTAACTAACAGATGCTTTCCTTCAAACTGGTGTGGGACGCTGTTATCATAGGACATTTCCAAGGTGTCTAACTGGACACAATTAAATTGAAGTTAGTATGGAGGTCATCAAAAGAATCTCTCAGATATTAAAAATTTACGTTATGATAGTGAGAGGAAAAGAAGGGGGGCTGGGAGTGGGCAGAGGGGGATGAATAGGGACGGACAGAGACTTGACGGGTGGTGAGTGTACCATGCAAGGGACAGATGATGTTTTAGTGAGCTGTACACTTAAAACCTGTATGGTTTTATTAACCAATGTCACCCCAATATATTCAATAAAAATTTTTTTAAAGTTTTTCATTATTTATGTTCTCACATTGCTGCCACAGATCTTATAGAAAGAGGTGTCTTCAGACTGTGGCATTTTTTGGCAACCGTTGTCAACTGGATGTAACCATCCACGCTAGGATTTGTTTTCATGTCTGTAGAAGTATGCGGGAGGAATACATTTTAATTTCGATGGAATACAAAGTGAATCAATAAAAAAGAAAAGAGGAAACAAAACAAAACAAAAAAAGATGATGTTTCAGACCTAGAATGGATAAAGAATGCAGGTAACCTTACATACCAGGCTAAATAATCTGATTTTTCACTTTATGAGAAATGGGAAACCATCAAATCTGAGAGTAGGTTGAAAAGGCTAAGAAGCATTGAAGGAAAACAAATTGGAAACACTGTTGCTGGCTTGAAAGAGAGAAAATTAAAGATAGGAAAACGTGGTACGTGAGTGATATATTTATAGTAGAGGTAATAGATAAAGTAATATGTAAATCTGAACTATGTTGAAGGCAACGTGTTTATTTCCCTAATTTATCTGTAGATATCTCTGAAAACAGCCAGTCCCCCCCAAAACCTAGACCTCACTTACAGATGCCCAAAGTTCAACATTTGGCTGCAGCCTGAAGAAAATAATCTGGAATTTTAGATACATTGCAAACTTTATAATTCAGATAAAGTGCATTTCCCTCTTTTGAAGGAAAGTAGTTGTTCATTTCATTTTTTTTTTGGCCAGGAATTGAAAAAAAAAAATCAATTAATCACTCTGCAGTTCAGATCATCCTTGCATCCTTTGCTGAGAGTGTGAGGTATGCTGGGAAAAAGAGAGAGCTCATTGTCTGCTCACTTGCTCACCAGAAGTGTAACATGTTGAGGAACATCTTGTATTACTTGGACCCCATCCATCATTAAACTTAAAAGAGAAAGAGACTGTGATACACAAATGTGCTAATGCCAAGTGGATACATGTATTAAAGACACTGTAACCATCTGCACTCAATATGGGACACAGAATGTTCCCATTTATCAAATTATGATTCCCATACAATATTTTATATCTGAAATTCAATGTTGATGAAAACAGATTGTTTTCAGTTTTTCAAAGTGGGTTTCAGCAGTAGTGTAGAAAGTTAACACGTTTATCGGGGGTGGGAGGAGATTGGCAAATAGAGAACTGTACTAAAATCTCCTTGGGTTTGCGGGGTGAGGAACCACAGGGACAAATACCAGTCACCTTCTGAAGAGCATTTAAAAATTTCAAGAAAATATATATATTCAAGGATTATTCTTATCTCCAGCTGTCTGAGTTCATTCTCCCAATCTTCAGATTGCTTTCCCTTCTCATTATTTATTTGGATATTAAACTGATTTCAAAGTTGAACTCAAGTTCCACCTTCCCCATAAAACTTTCCTCGTCACTACCATCTACTCCATTAGAATGAGGTCTCTCCTCCTAAAACTACAACCACTTCTAGCAATCACCTGGTTTTTAACATGTTCTATCTACATGTACAACAGAGGTCTTCATTCTTTTCTTTCTTCCTTCTTTTTCTGTCTAACTACCTTTTTCTTCCTTTTTCCCCCCTGAGAAACAATCTGTCATTAAAAATTATATGTCAAACAAATAAATAAGATAGGAATAAAATAGAGAAAAGAGTTTAAGGTAGCGTCCCGTGCCTTGTCAGGCAGGCCGGTCTTGTACCCAAATTGCTTCCATTGAAACCTCAGGATACTTCAACAGACCAGTAAAAAAAAAGAATTAACATGAATCAACATTCCTCTTTGTTTTTGATATTGCTACTTAGAATAGCCAGCATCCTGTTTGTTCCCCTGTTCTTGGATAATTTCTGGCAAGAATATTCGTTCACAAGAGGACTCAGTCTACCCAGACTCCTATGTGCTTCTCAGGGCTGATCCAGAGAGGGATCTATACATGGCAGAATTAAATGTTTCAAGTTGAAAGTAAAAGAAGAGGGAATGACCGATCCCCTGGGAGCTCCTTCTTCCCCCGAATATCAAATCTCTCCCCTGTCAAACATCATTAGGCAGACTGAGTCTTTTCCTGTTCCCTCACCTACCTCCCACTTGGCCATAGCAAGATGTCCCAATTCAACCAGAATCCCATGGTTAAATTTCCATAATTTCCTAAATCTTCTTCCTCCCCGAAGTATATCATCTTTCTTCAGTCCCTGAGATTCTCAAAGACCAAGTACGAGACCTCAGTGCTTCGATTCAACTTAATGACCCCCAACGCAGGTGTCTGGTCTCGTGTCGCGTTCTCTGTGTATTCACGGTGCTACGCTTCCAGGCATAGACTTATGTAGCACTCAAAAATATCCTCTTAATCTGTACAAACATTTTTATTCCTAAAAGTAGGTAATAGAAACAGTAAAATAAGGCAAGAAAGTAAATCATGTATTTCCCTACCACCATCATATTTTTTCTAGTGTTAAAATAATTTTGAAAACTCAAATGATAATGTGCTTGCAGAACAGCAATTAATATAGATTGACTACCTAAAATATACTACGCATTTTTCTGAGTGATGTACAGGTATTTTGTATCACATTCATAATCACTGTCATCCCGTGAAAATCTACTTTTTTAATTGAATTTATTTGAGTGACATTGGTTAATAAAATTATATAGGTTTCAGGTGTACAGTTGTATAATACATCATCTGTATATTGTATTGTGTGCTCACCACCCCAAGTCCAGTCTCCTTCCATCACCATTTATCCCCCTTTATCCTCTTCTACCTCCCCCTACCCTCTTTCCCTCTGGAAATCACCATGCTGTTGTCTATAAGTTTTACTGTGTATTTTGCTTAATCTCTTCACCCTTTTCACCAAGCCCCACACACCCCTCCCCTCTGAAAGCTGTTAGTCTGTTCTCTGTTTCTATTTTGTTTGTTAGTTTATTTCACTCATTAGATTTTACATATGAGTGAAATCAAATAGAAACTGCCTGTCAGAGAAGTAACATTCTCAAAGTAACAGGTGTACAAGAAAAGGGTTCAGTATTTGTGTATATTGTGATAATCCCCATAATAAGTGTAGTTGACATCTGTCATCATAATCTGGATGAAGCCCAATTCTCCAAGCAGGCTTACTTCCGCTGGATGTCACAGCTCTGGACACAGCTGAGGACAGGGCTTGGGGGGAAGAGCAGGGCTTCCGAGCTCGGGACAGGGGTGACTGGGAAAGTCTGGGCTGCAGAGTAAGTCCTGGCTGCACCATGAGGTGAGCGATTGGGGTTAAGAAGAGGCTCCTGAGCTCAGCACTTAGTGTGGGGTGTTGAGAAAAGCTCTCTGCAGCATTTGCATTTACGGCGGCCAGAGCCTGGATGGGATTTGGTAATGCCGAGCTGTGTCACCAGCCTCCTCTCTCGGATCATCCCTTTCCTCGGTTGACATCAGCAAGGTGCAGGCTCCAGGTACACTCACCTTCGTACTTAGCAAGGGTGGGAGAAACACAAGGGCAACTGCTGGCCTGCTGCTGAATCGTCGGTCCTCAGCTGCAGTTGTGGGGTCCCAGCCAGCAGAAGTCTGCAGCCTGGGACCTCACATCAGTGCTGGGTGTGGAGCAAGCCTCTGGCCCAGCAGCTCTGAGAATTGAAGTGACCCAGGAACAACTGCTCCTTCATACTTAACGTTTTGAAAGCGCTCCTGTTTTGGGGTCATTGCACTGATTTCTCCCCATCTTCTTTTTTCTAAACAGCCCATGACTGCTTCCTCCTTCACACAGATGCCAGCTCAAATTTTTTGTCATCAGAAAGATTTTTTTTTTCTGAGAGTAGTCTTCTAGTCTGGCTGGTGTGGCTCAGTGGTTGAGCATCGACCCATGCACCAAGAGGTCGCCGGTTCGATTCCCGGTCAGGGCACATGCCCAGGTTGTGGGCCCGATCCCCAGTGGGGGGTATGCAGGAGGTGACCAATTGATGTTCTCTCTCATCGATGTTTCTATCTCTCTCCTTCTCCCTTCCCCTCTCTCTCTAACATCAATAAAGGAAAATAAATAAATAAATAAATAAATAAATAAATAGCAGTCTTTTATAAATGACAAATTTATTTTTTTTTAAAAAAAAGGTTTTATCTTATACTTGTTAGTATGTGATAGCATATAAATAAAATATGTATCTCTATCTACATACAGCAATGTCTGTCCTTTGTATTTTTTGGTCTTCCCGTGTGCTCATGATAAGTCCGTGTTAAAGTCCAGTTGATTTAGGGGATTGGGAATGATCAATAGACAGCAATCCTATGTTTACTCAGTCTGAGGCTTAGATGTGGCCCAGTGCTCAGTGGGGTCCAGTCCAGCTGACCAGGAGAATATGCATTGGAACTCAGAGCACAGACCTGGAGGGGATAATACATTATTTGGTCAGTGTTGTCATTTTCTCTATTCCCCCCCCACCACCACCATTTTGCTTATTTGTGGGATAGAAGAATATGGTCTAAAGTAGAATTTTGGTATTTTAAGGTTTTCTCAAACAGCACATAATAGAACTATGAAATCTCATACTAAGCCTGGACACTTTGTGTGTTTGCTTGTCTGTGTGTATAGCCAAGATAAAAAAACAAAATGATCAGAAGACATAAGATATGTGTATATTAATTGAGAAAATGAAAGTTACTGTGAAAGACATATGTATGACATCTACAACTAAGAAATGGATACTGAGCAAGAAAGAAAAACAAAAGAAGAAAAATTCAATCTAGTAATGCTTTGCATATTTCCATCAGACAAGTCTGTGCCAAGTCAAAGTGGCACTTAGACTTCCTCTACTCTTTAAGAAATTCAACTTATCCTATAAATCCTAATTCAATTATTCCAAAACTGCCTCTAATTTCTCCATGAGGACATGTGTCACTCAAAAAAATAATGGCAGACTTTGCTATATTGCATCTTTCTTTAATCAGTTATTTTAAAATTAATTTAAGTTGTTCTTATGCTGCCAAGTTAAGGGGGCATGTCTGAGTCATTTATTTTCCAGACAGCTAGATGGATAGATGGACAAAATGTGTTCAATATCTATCTCACTATCTCCCTCTCTATTTAAATAGTTAGTCCTTTCCCACTTCTACTGAATCGTTCCTCATAATTACATTTTTTAAAAGTGAATTTATCTCTTATTTTTCATACTCAATAATTGTGAGTTTATAGAGAGTAATGAAACAATTTGTTTTTGTTATCTTTGTACCTATCAGAACTGAATTGCCTTTAACACAGTAGGGGCCCAATAAATGTTCTTTGGATAAATAAGTGAATTGTTACTGCAGCTTCTTTGCCAGACTCTTTAGCAGATGTTTCACCTTCATTCTTTTTCAAGGAGACCTCATTTCCCCTAAAAAAAGTTTTTTTTTTTTTAATTTCCCCAGGAATAGGAATTGAAACGAATCTTTCCCTCGGGTCTTTTTACACTGACTCACTGATAAGTATCAATTGTCCATAACTGTATAATATCTTTGCAAGACAACATTGATAAAATTCCTGTAATCTCAAATGAGATACATGTAGACATCAAACACTGTGACAGAGTCAGAAAAGGGGATTTGTAATAAAAATCCATGTGCTAACTTGGACCCTTATATCATGGATCATTGGAAAGAGCCTAAGCGCTCTATAGAGAGGGTGACTTAGTCTGGAACCATTCATGACTGAATTCTTGATTCACCGAGGAAACTTCAATAAAGAAACACTCAGCCATTGTTTTCTCCATAGTTGAGATCATTTACCTTCAGTCTGACCTGAGACAGAAAAGCTAAGATTCATGTAAACGATAATACTGTCCAAGTTGCCTTAACAAATTTGCCTCTATGTCAGGTACTTCTCCAACATAAATTGAAATAAAAATTATACATGAAAAAAAATCACAGAAATAATCATTGATCTTGTCCTGGCTTGTTTGGCTCAGAGGCTGGAGCACTGGCCTTCCAACTGAAGGGTCTCGGGTTCGATTCCTGGTCAGGGGCAAGTACCTGGGTTGCAGGTTTGATCCCTAGTCCTGGTTGGGGTCGTGTGGGAGGCAACCAATCAATGTGTCTTTCTCACATTGATGTTTCTCTCTCTCTCTCTCTCTCTCTCTCTCTCTCTCTTCTTTCCTCCTTTCCATTCTATCTAAAAACCAATGGAAAAATATCCTCAGGTGAGGATTAACAACAGTAACAACAAAAAGAATCATTGATCTTGGCAGAGAATGAAGATAAGGAAGTGTGGATCTGTGTGGTAGAAAACATAAGGTGAATGAAATCAAGAGGGATCAGTCAGCTCTTGGTAGGGCCTAAATATAGGAAAGAGACAGCTACATATCTATCCACTCTTAGCAAATTTCAAGTACATAATACAGTACTGTTAATTCTCATCATCATCACATTAGATCTCCAGAACTCATTCACCTTGCAGAACTGAAACTTTGTACCCTCGGCCAACACGTCATTTCCCGTCCCTGCCCGTTACCCTGGCAACCACCATTGTACTCTTTGGTTCTATGACTTTGACTGTTTCCATGCCGCATATAAGTGACATCGCGCATTTGTCTTTCTGTATCTGGTTTGCCCTCAACTTTCTCACCATACATATACACACATGTGCATACACAGACACACTTTGCTTGTGTCACACAGGAAAAATTTAACAGCTCTGACTCTGTGTGAAGAGATGGCTGCTGGGACATAAAAAAGAAAAATAAACTCATTTTGAGGGAGATTGAAAGAGGGACAATATCCTAAGGCTAATATTATTCAGATTTTCGGAAACTTAAAAATATATATATAACAACATTATTGGGCTTTATTGGGCAAGTGTCTGCTTTTACCTGCTGCATATAATATCAAGTGAAATAAAAATTAGGTAACTTCTCATGGGTTCTTTCTGATGGGGAAGAGCTTTGATGTAATTCTAGATCTGATCCCCAAATCTTTGCAAATGAGTATATTGTTTTGATTTTTATATAAAGAGTATGAGCAAATCCTCCCACCATTGTATTTAAACCCCATTTTTTCTATATAGCAATGTCTGATAGTGGAATCGTGTGGAATTTGATATTTGAGACTCCCATTTAAACCTGAAGTTTGCTGTGGATAGCTGCAGATCTTCAAAAAGTTACTTAAACTCTTGAAGATTTAGTTTCCTCATGTGTAAGTTTGTCTAGCAAGATATAGTCACAGAATTGTTTGGGTAATAAAGAGATGATATGTTTAAGAAGCACTTTTAAACCAGAAGGCACAAAATATATTTCCGGCTATGTCCCATAACAAAGAAATGACTTTGTAAAAATTCCATAAAATGCCTGGTTTAAATTTTTAAAAAATTCAAACAGAATGATTTATTCTGCTTTTAAAAAGGCACTTCAAATAGAAAAGAACCGCTTTTCCAAGTGATGCTACAAATGTAGAATTACACCCAGCCGCCGGTGGTTCCTGTAAGAGCCGCTCTCTCTGCAAGACGCCGGCCAGGTACGGACACATCTGAGCCCCTTTCTAACTGCACATAAAAGACAGGGAGAGAATGACAGCATCAAAAGGCTCCTTACTTCTCTTTCTTCTTATGGCACTTCACACTGCATAAGATTTGACTCAAAACTGTGGACAAGGATGGTATTTTTCTCTCGCAAGGAGAAAACCCTCAGAGTCAGACATTGACAGTACTGAAACAGTATCTCCTATTGACAGAGGGCTTTCAAGCCAATACTGCTTTGCTCAAGGAATGACTGAGCTATCGGATTTCATAGTTAAGGATGCTATTTAGGAACTCCAGGGGGTTGTGGTGTTCTCGCTGTTTAACAAGTGTAAGCAAGAGATCTCACAATGCTGCTGTGCAAAGTCCCTTTTTCATTCCACGTAAGCCCCTCACCGGTTCCTCTCCTGAGCCTTGGCTTCAGGGCCACTTTCGTTTTTTGCAGATCGTTTTCCGGCTGTCCATGAGGATCACTGCAGGCCCAATTCTGCTCTTGCAAGTAGACAGACAAGGGGAGCCACCAGCTGGGATCTGGAGGCTCAGTTTAGCACCATAGGTGGTGGCTGTTCTCTAACAAATGTAAACAGGCCCATCAGAAAGTAGCTCAACTAGGCCAGTGTCTGGGAGTCTTTACCAGAGGGGCCAGATAAATAGTTTTATAAGGCCTTACAGACCTCAGTGTGGTTTTTTCCTTTTGTTTTTTAAAAATGTTCTGTACTTTGAGGTTCACTGTGATTTTGTTTTTTGAATCTTTACCCGAGGATATTTTTCCATTTATCATCAGATAGAGTGGGAGGGAGGGAGACAGAGAGAGAGAAGGAGCAAGAGAAACATTGATGTGAGAGAGACACACCGACTGGTTGCCTCCTGCAGGACCCTGACCAGGGCCGGGGACACTACAATGGAGGTACGTGCCCTTGGCTGGAATCGAACCCATGACTCATTGGTCCACGGGCCGACACTCTAACTGCTCAGCCAAACTGGCCAGGATGGTTCACTGTGATTTTTTTCAAAAAAAAAAAAAAAGAAAACTCAGATTGTTTAAAAGAGTGTAGGGTTCTTTTTAAAAAAAATCACATCTTATAAAACAGTAACATTACTGTAGACATTTATCTTCAAAAATACTTTCAAGTTCTCTTTTCATGACATATTTAGAATAGATTATAATATTAGAAACAACGCATATTTTGTTATGAAACTCCTACCAGACAAGAAGGAAACTTTGGCAGAATAAAACTGTGATATGTATATTCCTACATACATACAATAAAAAAATTCATATAAAAAAATAATAATATTAAATAAAGTTGATAATGTTATCATTACAAAGGTATGGATTTCTAAGAATTTGTCAATGAGAGAGCTAATTCAATTATATAAATCAATCTCATTGCCTTCAACAAATGAGTGAGGGATTATTTTTAATAATCTAATAGGAGTCTCAGTTTGACAGAATGCAATTGTCCCCTTCGTAGAATGTGGGAGTTAAGATATTTTGCTACATGTATAATGTCTGTGGAGTGCTTTCAATCTCCAGATCTTCTCCTAACAGCTTCAATAATTCTAACACTATAAATAAATTGGTGAGAGAGAGAGAGAGAGAGAGAGAGAGAGAGAGAGACCTATGCATACCTCTTAGTGCATAAGAAAGAAATTAACTCAACTATACGCATCTTGGAAAGAGAACAAAGGTATAAATCAATACTTCCCCAATAACCAGCTCAAGAACAACACGAATTCAGTAAAAGCGATCAGATGCTTAGTCTAAAAGAGGGTTGGTTCTATTACACTATACATTTAGAAACATTAAATAAAAGTAAAAAACAAAGTTTAAAAGGTGTCTTGATGTAATATTTACTAGCTTTTAATATACTAATAGGCATTGTGATGATCTAAGACAAAGATATAAAATGTATTGTTCTTTATATCATTCAGTGTTAATATCTTCATCCCTTAGAGAGAAGGTTTGGTGAGGTGGTATCTTTGTTAATACCTATTAATTTGTGAAACTTGTGTTATGCGGGAAATACTTTGGGAAATGTTGCTTTAAATCATGAAAGCCTTTATATTGTCTGTTTGCATGAAGTCATTTCTTTGGGGAGCCTATGTGCTATGATAGATAGGATATTTTATAAAATATACACATAGTGCTCTCATACATATAAACATGCATATGTATCACATTGATCTATTATGGATCATGATCACTCTATCACGTAACCTTATAGTCACTGGATTGTTCTTTACAGTATAGTTGCAGTCCTGTTACTATACCCAAATAGCTATCTTTTCTTGCACAGGTCATTATTAATATTACACCTTTGTTTACTTATAAAATAAAGTTTATGGATTAGATTATGAGAATTAGCACATTAGAATCCCCTAAGGATTAAGAAAAATAGTGAATCCTAAGCCTCACTTCTAGGATGTTTCATTTAATTTGTCAAGACATTTTGTAAACATTCTCCAGGTAGCCACACTGTGATCATTTATATCTCTTAAGTATAGTTATTTGTGTTATATCATTGATTCAGTTAATTCAGTTATCAACCCAAACTTACTATGATGTTTATTAAATGTTTCACAAAGCTTTTTGTGTTGCTCAAAGTCCATCTAATATCTACTATTTGAATGACACCTGTGTAGAAGTAATGAACTGGTGATAGTTGGTTAAGCATGACAAAGCCTCTCGTCTCAATGTGTGCGCCAGAAAATAGACCTTCTTCAGTGTTCTGAGCTCTGACATAGGAAAAGATGACTAGAATAGCAATAACATGTTTTTAAATGGCCAACTCAAGTTTTACTTGTAACCTTGACTCTCTGCTCTTGTCAACACCTCTTAATTTTTTTCAATTAGTTTTCTAGTTCTCCATTAGGAGAGCAATCTGTAGCCAAATGAGTCTATTCTTACCCATTTTAGAAGAGGTGGTCAGAGTTTTGAAGAGGATAAATTTTAGCTCTCATGCAGTGACCAAAAGGAATCCATTTTCTTAAAAGGGGTTTTTAGAAGTATCGGAAATAGTCTCTGGAAGAGCCTATAATGGAGTGAAGAAATCAGGACAGGACACAGGCAAAGAAGTGGGTTCAGATTAAGTATAGTTACATCTTCATGCAGTAGGAATCTCAGAAGCATAAATGACACCAAAGAGTTGTGTCTTCTTTGAGGAAAGGGGTCCAGGCTCTTAAACTCCTTTATCACCCAGACTACCTGGGGATTGAGGTGTGGGTATAAAAGCTTACAAACGTCCCTGAGAAAGTTGGCTCTAGGCAAGAGGAATTCTCCAGAGAGGAGTGAAGCTATGAGCTATTTGCAATTAATACTCAGCAGCTAAGAGGTTGGATGGTGTCCTAAGAGAAAGAACTCCCTTTAAGATTTCTTGCAAGGTAGGTCTAATATCTATGAACTCCCACAGCTTTTGTTCATCTGTAAAAGTCTTTATCTCTCCTCCAATCTTTAGTGCTTATGAAGGTGGCCAGGGATGCTGCTAAATATTGTACAATGCACAGAATAGTTCTCCACCTTCACAATGAAGAATGATCAATGCCCAAATGTCAACAGCACTGAGGTTGAGAAATCCTTGTGTAGAACTTTTGAATAAATACAGTCAGCCTTTCAATTTTCCAGAGCTCTTTGGTGGCTTCATCTAGAAATTCCCATTTTTCTAAACTTTTTGATGTTTTCCTCCAAGCCTGCCATGGCAGATCTGGCATCTATACTGCATTTAAAGTGGACCATCACTTTCCCCAAACTTCCAAGAGACATCTCATCAGCGTGTTAAGACAAGGTCCAGGGACCCTTGCCAAAATGTTGCATTAGGAAGCTGTGTATTTATATCAACAAAATATCCTTTATCCAGCTTTACATTCTGCTCACTTTTGATCCAACACTTAAGGGTTCTCATCCAGTCTTACTCACCCACACCCTCCAAGTACGTGTTAGCTGACCCTACAGCTTCTTGAATATAGCAATCCTCTTTTAGCAGACCCGGCCCTTTCCCAGGCAGATAATGCTGGAATCTGACCTTAGTTACTGCTTTTATGCTGTGAGAGAAAGAGGGAGATCTCTAGGAAAACAACCATTGTAAGGCATTCACCTTATTTGAAGTTTCCCTTTGATTAGAGGGTTCGGGGTGGCTTGCTTTTAAAACAGTTCTCAGCAAAGCAGATGAAGCCACCTCTGTAAACCCAGAAGGTTCAGAGAAATCTTAGCTTAAAAATTTTCATGTGTATTTACACAGAAATCTCCATCCCAAACTCACCCTACCTCTTCCCTATCAGAACCATGACTTTGGCAGGAAAGAGTTGCCCAGACCAGTGATTTTCAACAGGTGTGTTGCAAGAATTTTTAGAACATGCGGTACCTGAGTCAGGGACACTGACCTCATTTTCCTTAGACTGTCAAATGAAAAAATGGCAACAGCCAACTCAACAATAGCTGTCCAGTGTGAATGAATCAAAATTGTACCTATTTTTTGTCAGATAAGCAAAAAATAGATTTTTTGGTGTGCCATAGAATTTTAATTAGTTATGTGTGCCATGAGACGAAAGAGGTTGACAATTGCTGGCCTAGACTAAGAAATTTAATCTTCCTGAGTTTCGGTCAATCTTCCAATAAAGTGCATTTTTTCAGCTTAGCCTTCTGTAATAGAGACTCTGAATCAATTTTTATTGAAGTTTGCTGGCATTTATTAAGCTTAACCTCTTCATCTCCCCCTTTCTGCCCAAAATCTTGAACCAAAGCCTGGGTGATCCACCAGCTGGTATTGTTGGGACTCAAATTACATGAGTGACCCCCAACAACCAACTACAATAAAACTCTAAAGCCAATGTCTCCCCCTTGCCATTTGGGGAAGACATTTTGGATCTGCTGGGAAGCTGCACCGCTCTCCCCAGAAAGGTCTACTCTGTAAGTGATACATTTTTCATATTCTCTTGGTGTGTGTATGGCATCATCAATCTCAATATGCAAACCACATTTTGGGTAGTGGTACTTTCTTCTTCTGCAAAGTGGCTGCAACATCTGCCTTCCAGGTGTACAAAATTAAGGTATCTTTGGAAGTTTTCAAAGAATGCCTTTGATGTTCACATTTTTAAAAAATTGTGAATAATAAATAATAACAAATCCATGGCCTTAACAGTATTCACCCAACTTCACAGTCCTTGTGGGTATTATTTTCCTCAGACATCTCAAGTATCAAGGACATTGCACATGGTAGAATATCTCATACATTTTAAAAAATTTTAATCCTCACCCGAAGATATTTTTCCATTGATTTTCAGATAGAGTGGGAGGGAGAGAGAGAGAAAAACATCGATGTGAGAGAGACACATTGATTGGTTGCCTCCCGCACGACCTGGGGATCAACCACAACCAAGGTATGTGCCCTTGACAGGAATCAAACCTGTAACTCTTTGGTCCGTGGGCCGACACTCTAACCGCTGAGCCGGCCAGGGCTCTCTTCTACTTTTATCTTGCCCTAGTTTACAAAAAGGATAAGCTGCAGCAGTGACACTTCTGGAGTTTGCCAATGACTATCAGTGTCCTACCTAGCACCTGTCATAGGGTAGTCACTGCCATTCATGAAACAAATTACACAAATCAATGATTTCCATCCTTAAAGTTCACCTTCTTGGACTATGTCTAGTACCAACTTCCTTAGGTTATATGCTCTAAGCAGTGTCTCAGATGAGATTTCTTATGCAGGAGGTTGTTCAAGAATGTGCTTTAGGTGAAACAGGAAAGCAGGGAAAGAAATGAATTGGTCAGGATGAGGAGCTAGGTAAAGCCTGATCCCACAGGAAGCTTTGGACAATGAAAGGTACTCCAGGATTATCATCTTGAGACCCGAGGGCTGGACTTCACACCCCATATCAATTAGTCCCTGGTTGAGGCCATCCCTCCTGGAAGGCTTAATTACCTCCTGGCTGTATCTGTGCAAGGTGATTAACTGCTCAGGGCAACTTTCCAGGATTGACAGCTAAACTCCACCATGGCTGGTGGGTGCACCAACCTAATGAATCTGTGTAAGACATCAGGAATATGTACTATGTCATTAGAATAACATAAGTGAGAAGAGTACTCCAGCTAGGTATTGTAAAGACATACATTTTACCACTTCCAAGAATAAAAAGGCAAGTTCTGCTATAGAGCAGTGGGCTAGGGGAGAGGACCTGGGGTGGAGGAGACAAAGTAGTAAGGCAGTTGATGAGATAAGCTATTGAAGGCTAGGATAAAGACTTTGCAGTTATCTTAAAGATGAGGGGAAGGTTTTAAAGGCATTTAAAACAGGGAATGGAACAGTCTGTTATTATTCTTTTATAATTGATGTTTTGAAGAGAGTCAATAGCCTTTGTTATTGAAGACTTCGCCTGATGAAGAGGATTAAAGAGAATTTTCAAAAAAGGGTTGGGAAGTTGGAGTGGTGACAAACTCTTTCCTAAATTGCTAATGTTTTGATATTAAGATAAAAGAGAAAGTAGAAAATGGTTTAAAAAAACAATAGCAAAAAACAGAAAAATGTGCCAGTGGACTTCTCACCTTGGTGAGGAGAGATAAAAAATAATAATTTAATTTGAAATTAAACATTGGAAAAAACTCACTTTCTTTGCACATTGTTAGTTTAAGGCAAATCACACTTATACATGTAAAAGTTACATCTAAAATATATGTCTCTCTTGGGAGGGGCATATATTGTGTCATTTAGAACATCGAGAGAAGCTTTTGGTATTGTCCCGTGACAGCAAAATATATATTTTACCTAGCACAGAGTTTTAATATATATGTAAAATTTGTTAATGGGATATTATTTCACAGAAGACAGGAAAAAAAAAATAAGAAAACATATTCCATAGTTTCTATCAGTTTATTTCATGACTCTCATTACAATACAACTTCTGTATTAAGTTGAATATTATGTTGACCAAACTTATTTTTAAGAACTAACTCATAAGCAACAATTTTTAAATGATGCTATATTCAACTGCCATATATTGTTTATTTTAATAGAAAATGATAGCTTTTATACCTTTTTCTCATTTTAGCCTAATCATGTATAATATATCAATAGTATTACTTTTAGAAAGAGAGACATATTTTAGTAGTTGGGATAACAAACTGTTGTAGTAGTTATTAATGGTGTACAGTATGTAAGATGGTAACCACTGAATAAAATATAAAAAAAAATTTTTTTGAGATTTACCTAGATAATTAAACTTATAGTTTTAGTGACATTTGATGACAAATAAATTTTGTTTAATGATAGTATTATAATAGAATACAAAATGAATAGATGAAAGGTACATGGTGCCATATTTAAATTTAAACTAAATGCCCTCCTTTTTACATTTCATGTGTAGTAATATGTATATATCTATACATATGTTCAATATCACTATAATGATTATAATAGGTTCTTTATTTAGTCAGAACTATCCCACTTTTAATTACTTGCAATTGCTCATTATTACATTCCAGTCTATTAAAACATAAAGCATAAAGATAAAAGAGAAATAAGCTTTTCCCCCTAGAATATTGATATGCTGAAGTTAATGATTCTAAAGGGGATGTTGGCATCCCAGGCTGCAAACAGATCGATGATCATGAATGTGAAATCTAAGCTACAGGATTTTGAACTGAACTGTGAAATAAGTGAAGTTTCACAGATAATGAAAAGAAAAAATATATTTTGAGCTACATTTTTCCTGCAGTTGCTCATTATCAAGTATGCACTGACTTTCTTGCATTATGCACTTGCTTTAGGAAAGAATTGAGATTTCACTGCCTAGAGGAATAGCCACGATTTTTAGTTCAACTGGAATTTTATGTAACTCAGCAGTATAGAGAAAGAAAACTTCTTCCCAAGCTGATATTTTGTAATATGTTTTTTCTATAAACAACAACCGTAGCTCTCAGCCAGCTTCCCATCCCTTATAATTTAATTATGTATAGTTTTATGTAGTTATGGGAAATAATAAAAAATGAATAAAATGCTTTTTATTTATATTTAACAGAGCTTGAGAAAGCAAAAAGAGAGATACGAAGTATTATGGGTTGAATTTTGTCCTTCCCCCTATGAAAGCCAGGTTGAAATCCTAATCCACAGTACCTCATTACCCCAGAAAATGACCTTACTTGGAAATAGGGTCATTACAGAGGTAATCAAGTTAAAATGAGGTCATTAGGTGGACCTAATACAGTATGTCTGAAGTTCTTATACAAACAGGAAATGTGGGTGCAGAGACACACATCAAAGGAAGATGCTGTAAAGAGACAAAGAGAAAACATCATGTAGAGAAGGAGAAAGAGATTAGATTATGCTGTCACAAACTAAGGGACGTCTGGGGCTACCAGAAGGGGCAAAAACGGATTTTTGCCTGCAGATTTCAGAGGGAGAAGTACTTGCCATCGCCTTGGTATTTGATTTGCAGCCTCTAGAAGGTGAGACAATACATTTCTGTGGTTCTAAGCCACCTTATTTATGGTGTTTTGTTATGGTAGTTCTAGTAAACTGACAGTAAGAAAATAATTATTATAATTAAATGGTGAGATTAAGGCACAGAATTCAGATTGATATAAAGAAAGCAAGAACATTAGAAAAGGAATAAGTAATAATAATAAAATACTTTAAATTTTTCTTCTTTTTAAATGACTTAACAGATACAAGTTTAATCAAAGTAATAATAACAATAATGTATTTGATAACTATAGTTAATAAGTGAAGTGAATGACAGCGATGATACAAAGGAAAGGAAGTGGGAATTAAGAATATTCATCATGCCTGGCCAGTGTGGCTCAGTGGCTGAGCGTCGACCCATGCACCAAGAGGTCGCTGGTTTGATTCCTGGTCAGGGCACATGTCCAGGTTGTGGGCCCAATCCCAAGTTGGGGACTTGCAGGAGGCAGCCTGTCGATGTTCTCTCTCATCAATGTTTCTATCTTTTTCCCTCTCCTTTCCTCTCTCTCTAAAATCAATAAAGAAAAAAAATTTAAAAAAAAGAATATTCATCATAAGATACTTACACTGCCTGTGAAACTATACAAGGTTATTTGAAAGTGGACTTGGACTACTTGTAAAGGTATATTATATGGTAACCACTATAAAAAGAGAAAGAAAAAGAGTAATTGATAGGCTAAGAAAGAAGAGAGAATAAATCATATAAAACATTCAATTAAAACCACAAAATGTACAAAAAAGGGTGGAAGTCAAAATTAGGAGTAAAGAACTAGATAACAAATAGAACACAGTAATACATATGTTCAATGATAATTCCACTATATCAATATTACTCTAAACATCCCTTGGTCTAAATACACAAATCAAAACCAGAAATTGTCACCCGGCTGGTGTGGCTCAGTGGTTGAGCGTCAACCCATGCACCAAAAAGTCGCTGATTTGATTCCTGGGCACATGCCCAGGTTGTGGGCCCGATCCCCAGTGAGGGGCATGCGGAAGGCGGCCAATCGATGTTCTCTCTCATTGATGTTTCTATCTCTCTCTCCCTCTCCCTTCCTCTCTCTCTAACATCAATAAAGAAAAAAAATTTTTTATAAAATGACAAATTTTCATGTGGATTAAACAAACAAAACCAAGCTCTATGCTATATGTAAGAAATATATAGTCATATATGGATTTTTTTAAAAAGATGGTGAAAAATTATCATGCTAACAGAAATCATAACATGGGGTAGTTATGTTAGTTTTATACAGAGCAGACTTTAGAGAAAGAAAAATGATCAAGGATACAGAAAGGCACTGCATTAAAAAATAAGAAGTTAATTTTCTAAGAAAACATAATAATTCTTTTTTTGTTTAATATACTAGATTTTATTTATTTATTTATTTATTTATTTATTTATTTATTTATTTATTTATTTATTTATTTTATCCTCACCTGAGGACATTTTTCCATTTTTTGTTCAGATAGAGTGGGAGGGAGAGAGAGGAAGAGAGAGAGAGAGAGAGAGAGAGAGAGAGAAACATCGACGTGAAAGGGACACATCGAGTGGCTGCCACCCGCACAACCCAACCAGGGCCGGGAACAAACTGCAACCAAGGTACTTGCCGTTAGCAGGAACCGAACCTGGGTGTCTCTGGACCGCAGGCCGACCGACGCTTTAACTGCTGAGCCAAACCAGCCAGGGCAATAATAATTCTTTAAGTGAATGTGCCTAACAAGAAAATGACAATGTACATTTTTAAAATGTCTAGAACTTTCTTTGTTCATGGATGTCATGAATATGTATGTAGAAAATCTGAAAGAACTGACAAAAAAATAAATAATAAAAAGCCTGAAACTAATATACAACTATAGCAAGGTGGCAGGATAAATGGTTAATATACAGAAGTCAATTGCTTTCCTATATACCAGCAATAAACAAGTAAAATTTGAACTTGAAAATACTGCATCACCCTTGCCAGTGCGGCTCAGTGGGTTGGAGCATGGCCCCATACACAGAAATGTTGTATGTTCAATTCCCGGGCAGGGCACATACCTAGGTTGCAGGTTAAGTTCCCAGGTGGTGTGTGTGTGAGAGGCAACCAACTGATGTTTCTCTCTTGTATCAGTGTATTTCTCTCTCTCTCTCTCTCTCTTTAAAAAACAAACAAACAAACAAAAAACCCAATAAACATATCCTCAGGTGAGGATTTAAAAAAGTCATTTAAAAAAAATTTTAAAACCCCCCCCCACAGTATCATTACTGTTAGTACCCCAAAAATAAACTGCTTAGGTATTAATCAAACAAAATATCTATATAATCTATATAAGAAAAACTATAAAACTCTGAAGAATAAAATAAAAGAACTAAGTAAATAGACAGATACTCCATTTTCATGGAAAGGAAGACTCAATATTGTCAAGATGCGAGTTTTTTTTTTTTTTTTTCTTCTACCGAATTTATAGATTTACCACAATCCCAATAACACTTCCAGCCAATTATGTTGAAAATACTGACAAATGAATTCTAAAGATTATATGGACAGACAACAAAACTAGTATGCTCAACAGAATATGGAAGAACAGACACAAAATTTTAGAAGTGACACTACTTTATCCAAACTTACTATAAAGTACAGTGAGCATGAAGGAGTGGCATTTGCAAAACAATAGACTAATAATACAATAGAATGGAGTAGAGAGCCTAGAAGTAGACCCACGTAAATATAGTCAACTGATCTTTGACAAAGGAACAAAGACACCACGATGGAGAAGAATCTTTTCAACCAATGGAACTAGTACAAAAAAAAAATTTGCAAAGACATATCTGATAAAGAGCTGTATTCCAAAATATTCAGGGAACACTTAAAACTCAACAATGAGGAAACACACAGCCCGATTTAAAAAATGGGCAAAACACCTGAACAGGAACTTCACCAAAGAATATATACAAATAGCAAAAGAAGCATATGGACAGATGTTCCACATCATATATTATCACGGAAGTACAAATTAAAACAATGAGATACCACTTAAACCTATTAGAATGTCCAAAATCTGAAAGAGTCAACAGCAAAGGCGTGTGCAGGTGTGGAGCAATAGCAACCTTCATTCAAGGCTTGTGGGAATATAAAATGATACGGCCACTTTGGAATACAATTTGGCAAGTTTTTTATGAAACTACAGATAGTCTTACAACGTGATCCTGCAGTCATGCTCCTTGGTATTTGCCTAAATTAGTTAAAAACTTATGTTCACACAAAAAATCCTGCACTCGGATATCTACAGAAGCTGATTGACAATTTAAACTTGGAAGCAACTAAGATGTATTTCAGTAGGTGAATGGATAAATAAACTGAGGTACACCTAGACAACAGAATATTATTCAGCACTGAGAAGAAATGAAATATCAAGCCATGAAAAGACAGGGGAGACCTTAAAGGCATATTAGTAAATGAGAAAAACTCAATATGACAAAGCTACATTGTGTTTGGTTCCAACTGTGAGACATTTTGAAAAAGGCAAAACTATGAAGCCAGTGATATAATAGAACTATAGCCACTTATGACTGAGTTTTTAAAAATGTTCACAGTGAGTCACATGTCCTTCAGTGATGCTATTGTCTTGGGAAATGCCAATAAAAAACATTTTTAAAAGGATGTGAAAGGAAATATCACATTATCAAACATTATTGAATCTTATTTCATATAGAACAGAACGCTATTAACAGTTAAAGTAGAAGCTATGAATTGAATCTTAGTTGAATGAAGGACCTAAAGTGTTGGGAAAGTTTTGAAAATTAATGCTCAACTACACTTACATGAATATGAATTTATTTCAAACCCACACCATTTACTCAGTTTGTCACTCCGTTTTTGCTGCTTTAGTATCTTAGTTAGTTCGGGCTGCTTGAAGAAAAATGCCATAAACTGGGTGGCTTATAAACAACATAAATTAATCTATCACAGTTCTGAGCCTGGAAGTCTGCGATCATGGGCCAGCGTGTCAGGTCTTGGTTGCATTCGGTTACCGGGTCCTGACTTCTCCCTGTGTCCTTACATGGAAGAAGGGACAAGAGTAGATTATAGGAGTCCCTTTTATAAACATTTAATCCCAGTCATGTGGGCTTCATCTCATGACCTCATGACCCAAAGGTCCCACCTCCTAATACCATCACATTGGGGGTTAGGATTTCAGAATATGAATTTCAGGGGGACACAATCATTCGTCCATTGCACTTAGATAACTATATTTTCTTTTCTATTATTCTGTAAATTTTATGACCATTGTTTTCTAGATGTTATACTTTCTTTTGTTATATAATTGTTATATAATTACTTGATTAAAGGTGGCCTTTGTTAATTCCCACACTTGAAATTTGTTAATATGTACAGTTTTACTACCTTATGTGGAGGAAGAACAATAAAACACAGAGCAGAGTCCCCACACATAGATCTGGATGGGTCATTTTAAATGACTGTACTTGAAAATGGGTCACAATACAGGTAGGATAGAAGAGAACAGTAGCAAACATCAAAAGTTCTTCCTTTGTTTTCTCCTGCACAGAAGACTCATTTGAACGATTGCATGCGAGTCGTTGGATAACAAGAGGACAAAGAACATGGAGGCTGTGTTGTTGTAATTTTGCTTCCTTCTTTAGGCTGAACACAAACATTGTATTTTCTACTCTCTTGTATCCAGGTCACGTCACTGGCTGAAATACAAGTTCTATGAAATTATAGCACACACAGTATGGTTTTGGGTGACAAAGAATCTCAATACTAATAACAAGGATTAAAAGAAATGAAAAACAAAGCATTGATACACTTTGACAGAGGCAGGCTGGTGAGAGGCTCTGTGACTAATAAAAGAAGGTACAGATCAGCTTCAAGAAAGAGCATAAAAATAATAAAATATTCAGAAAAGATGGTGACACGTGCTCTTCTCGGACATGGAAATGAGTAAAGAGACAAAGAAAGGAAAAGTTCCCAGTGGGATATTGCATGTTTGGCCAAACTTTGTAGGCAGTTTTCTAGTAGGTTGTTGCTATTTTTGTTTATGTACAGTTTCATATTATTGTTTTATATATAATATAAGTATTTATGCATGTTTATTAAGTACTTTATTTTTCACTCATATTATTTTATCTCTATATTGTGTTAATATAGTTTACATTATATATTATTGATAATGATTTTACTTATATTTTCTATTGTGTATGTTTTGTATTTTATATTGTTATAGCCAATAATCCAAAATGTCTTCTAGAAAAAGATATTTTTCTATTATTTAAAAATTTTTTATTGAAATGATGTATTGTCTTCGTGGGCTTGAAATGCCATTCATGGCGTTCATCCTGCTTTATTTCAGGATTTTCAAGCACACACATTTTGTTTCACTGTATTTGAGAATTTAAATAATTATAACAACCTACTTCCAGAAGTATTTTATGTGTAACATGAAGATGTCAGATATAATCACCATTGTGAACATTTTCAGTTTTAAAATTATTTTAGTTATGCTTTGCTTTGTATTATATTCAAAATTTAATAATGATAATACAATATTTAACTCCACAAAATATCTCCAAACATAAAATTTATTATCCTCATATTAAAGATAAAGAAACTGAAAACTTTCCTAGTTCATGACAGTCAGTATGTGAAACAGGATTGAAACTTGACAACATGAGTAGCTTCTTGTATAGTATATGCTACAATGACAAGGGACGTGGACCCTGAGGTCACATAGATGTGACTCCAAATCTCATTTTTTCCCTAATTAGATGTGTCCTTAATCAACAATTTTAATCTCCCTAAGCCTCAATTCCTTCACTCTCATAGCAGACATTTACAGAACAAATCTGTGTTTTTTTATTTCCTTCTAAATAAATTAGAAGTCAGAGTTTATTATTTGCTCAGGAATCTAGGAGGATTTATTCAGCTGCAGAATAAACAATCAATTCTCTCTCTCTCTTTTTTTTTTTTTTTACCATATGAGTGGATTTTATTGGCTTTGAAGCAGAATGGTTTTAAATGCCTGAGGTTTCTTTCACATTTAAATTATTTTTAAATTGCTAGAATATGGATTTTTTCCAGTTTATGCTCAGGTTAATAATGCCATGTCCAATGTTTGTCATTTTAATGGCTTTTAATTGTCCTTTGGTCAATATTAGAATATGTTAAATCTGACTTTCTTGCAGTTTGTCCACATGTAGCCATCATTATGGGGACATTCAAATATGTAGAGAAAGCTGAACAGAAAAATCATAATTAATTATTCTTTTTTAAAGGGTTTTTTTGCCCAGCTGGTATGGCTCAGTAAATTGAGCGCTGTCCCATGGACAGAGGTCCCAGTTCAATTCCTAGTCAGGGCGCATGCCCGGGTTGCAGGCTCGATCCCCAGTAAGGGATGTGCAGGAGGCTGACGATCGATATTTCTCTTACACATTGATGTTTCTATCTCTTTCTCCCTTCCTCTCTCTCTAAAAAGATCAATAAAAACATTTAAAAAATTTTTTCAATTATAGTTGACATTCAATATTATTTTATATTAGTTTCAGGTGTAGAGCTGTAGTTTTACTCTAGGTTAAATGTCACATGTAACAAAAGTCATAGGACTCGAGAAATTAGTCTCATAGAGACCACTATCTCTATTATCCCTGTATAGAAAACAAATGAAGAGATTATATTTAGGAGTTATATTTACTGACAGAGTAAAGAGAAAAATACAGAATAATGCATATATGGGTTTGTACCAATCTCCAGCAATTCATTTATTGCACATCCCATATTTCACCCACTGAACCACGAGAGGTTTTGGTGAATTTAAATTAAGATGTAACTTTGACATTTTCCCACTAAAAGAAAATACAGTAAAAATAGTTGAATAGCCCGGCCGGTGTGGCTCAGTGGTTGACCATTGACCCATGCACCAAGAGGTCCCCAGTTTGATTCCTGGTCAGGGCACATGCCCAGGTCGTGAGCCAAATCCCCAGTGGGGGGCATGCAGGAGGTGGCCAATCAATGTTCTCTCTCATCAATGTTTCTATTTCTCTCTCCCTCTCTCTCTAAAAATTAATAAAGAAAAAAATAGTTGAACATATCTTAGTGATTAGACAAACCATGATTGTGTAATGGATAACTACACTCAATATGTTGACAGAGGGGAAAGGTCCTCATCTCCCCTGATTGCTTATGGATGTGCAGTTCTTGGGGGACTGCTGGAATAAAAATCTGTGGAGGTTCCCACAGGAGGATGAGATAGGTAGAACATTTTATTTCTATGGAATTACACCCGTGGGTTTCCAAAGTCACTATTTCCTTTGTTCAGTCATAGAAGAAGTATATCTGGGGCTTCAGTAGAGCTAAAATCAGAGCCAGGGTTCAGAGTTCCCTCTCCATGTTGCAGCTGGGTCCAGTCCAGCATCAGGCTAGCTTAGCTTGTGTTTCCCCACTGCAGTCCATTAGTCCATTGTGTGTGGGGTCCACGTGGCTATGGGCCATAGGGGTGAATGCAAGGAAGCAGGAGCAAAAGCCAAGAGTCAAGTGCAGTAAGACAGAGAACTTCATTGTTTAGGCCTTAAGCAATGGGAGTTAGGGGATTATGTATCCCCAAATTTTCATGGGTTTGCATTGGCTCTGCCCATTCTGGCCTATGATCTCAGTCTCCAGGTTTGACTGAGAGCAAGCACCTTTCCTAGTTCCCCCAACTTTACTGGGCATATGTCCATCTTCCCTTTGTTGGAACCCTTCCCTTAGGGCATTTCAGGGAATAGGCTGGTGGTTCCCTTGGGAGTGCAAAGTTGCAGTTTCCTGGTAAAGCTGTCCAAATTACATGCTTATAATGTTTGGCTTCACCCTTTACTCCTTTCCTATTATTAATAACTAGCTAATTACAGTGGTATCAATTATAATTTATCATTTTTGACAATGCATTCTAGAATTTTTCAACAATTAAATTTGTATTTACTTCTTAATAGTTTCTTGATGACAGTATTTTCTAGATGTAGTTGTTGGCAGGGTTATACACTTTGACCTGTAGATGGTCATCTATTCCACATGGTGTTTCCTCTATGTGTATCTGTGTCCAAGTCTCCTCTTCTTATAAGGAATCCAGTTATATTGGGTTAGGGCCCACCCTAATTGTATCATTTTATCTTAATTACTTCCTTAAAGACCCTTTATTCAAATATAGTAGTATTCACTGGGGATTAGGATTTCAACCTATGAATTTGAGGAGGGGTATACAATTCAGCCTTTAATACTTGGTTACCTTTAATAGGACAAGTAGATATGAATGGAAGTTCAGGGAGGCAGGAACTGGAGGACAAATCAACTGTGACAGCTGGGACAAAGTCTAAGAGGGTGTCAAGAAATAGTATGTAAGAATTAATGCTAAAAAGTAGTTGGCATTGGGAGAATAAAAACAATTTTAAAATGTATTCCGTAGATGAGTGGATAAAAAAGCTGTGGTATATTTACACAATGGAATACTACTCAGCCATGAAAAAGAAGGAAATATTAACCATTTGTGACAGTATGGATGGACCTGGAGAGCATTATGATAAGTGAAATAAGCCAATCAGTGAAAGGCAAGTATCATATGATTTCATTTATATGTGGAATCTAATGAACAAAATGAACTGTCAAGAAAAATAGAGACACACCCATAGACAAAGAGCAGGCTGACAGCAGCCAGGGGGGTGATGTGTTGGGAGGGTGGAAGGATTGAGAAAAAAAAGAAAAAAGAGAGAAAAAAAACTCATGGACACAGACAACAGTGTGGGGATTGCTATGGGAAGCTAAGGTGGGGAGAGGTGGACGAGGGTATGGGGGAATAAATGGGGATAGAAGGAGACATGTCTTGGGATGGTGAACACGCAATACAATGTACAGGTGATGTGTTTTGGAATTGTGCACCTGAAACCTGCATAATTTTGTTAACCAGTATCAGCCCAATAAATTCAATAAAAAGGAACGTGTTAAGTTATAATAATATCATAAGCAAAAGGCAAGATTTCATATGCAGGATTAAAATTCTCTAGACTTCACATGGCAATACCAATATACTGCCCTAATCTTAGATGAAAAAAAAAAATTGCAAAGTTATTCCATTTAAGAGAAAAAGGATATAAAATGGAAACTGGATGTTAGGTACCGAGGCAGCTGTGATTCATTCGTTCATGTATCCATTCACTCACTTATTTATTTAACAAAAAGTTATCAAAAATGTCCACAAATCATCAATTACTATTACAAATATATATGAGGTATATGTTGTTATTATGATAGATAAGATTGACATTAGCATCCTGTTTGACAAGGAGGAATCTGAGCCATGTAATGGTCAGGGGCAGCAAATGTAGGGTTTGAAATGAAGTCTATCTGATTCCAAAATCTATACACTTGTCCTTATCTTAGACACTGTAACAGGTCTGGAAGTGATTTTTGGCATTACTGCTCACCACTTTTCAACTATGTGCAGGTGGAAGTGAGGATATCAAACAAGTTTTGCCTAGATTGTGTAAGCTTTGGTGTTAGATGGGATCCAGCATATGTCTAGTAGTTTTAAATATACAGAGATATCACCTCCTACCTGTTAAGATGTCTATTACCAAAAAAGACAAGAAACAACAAATTCTGGCAAGAATATGGGAAAAAATGGGACCATTTTATACTGTAGGTGGGAGTGTAAATTGGTACAGCCACTATGGAAAACAGAATGGAGGTTCCTCAAGAAATTAAAAATGGAATTATCACATGATTCAGCAATCACTCTTCTGGGTATATATCCAAAGGAAATGAAACCATAACCTTGAAGCGATATCTGCACACCCATGTTCACTGTAGCAGTATCCAGAACAGCTCCAGAATGCAAACAATCTAAGTGTCTGTCAATGGATGAATGAATTGAAACTGATTTTTATATATGTACATACACATATATACATATACAATGAAATAACATTCAGCATCAAGAAAGAAGTAGGTCCTTCCATTTACAACAACGTGGATAGACCTTAAGAACATTATCCTAGGTGAAATAAGCCAGACAGAAAAATAAAAATTCTACATGGTATCACTTACATGTGGAACCTAAAAAAAAGGTCACTTGGCCAGTGTGGCTCAGTGGTTGGTCAACCCATGCACCAAGAGGTCACTGGTTCGATTCCTGGTCAGGGCACATGCCCAGATTGTGGGCCAAATTCCCAGTGGGGGGCATGCAGGAGGCAGCCAATCCATGTTCTCCCTCATCAATGTTTCTATCTCTCTCTACCTCTCCCTTCTTCTCTCTCTAAAATCAATAAAGAAGAAAAAAAAAAAGTCAAACTCAGAGAACAGAGAGTAGAGAAGTGGTTGCCAGGGCTAGGGGTAGGGAAAATAGAGAGAGGTTGGAAAAAGGGTATAAGCTTTCAGTTATAAGATGAATAAGGTCTGAAGATCTAATGTATAATATGGTGAGTATAGTTGATAGCTCTGTATTGTATAATTGAAATTTGCTAAGAAATTAGAACTTAAATGTTCTCATCCAAAAAAGAAAATATGTGAAGTGATGAATGTGTTATTGACTCAGTGTGAGAATGCTTTTACAGTGTATACATATATCAAGTCGTGTTGTACACTTTTAAGCTTCTCACAATTTTGTCAAATATACCTCAATAATAATAAATTAAAAATAAAGCATAAATAAATGTAAAGAATAATATAAATATTATAGACTAGGGGCTCCTTATTTTATAACTAGTCTAAGCTAGGTTCCAGATCACTAGACTGGAAAGAGGAAAATAACTAGTTAAAATATATTGGTTATCTCTCTTTAACTTTCCATTAAATTCTGATCTGATCCTAGAGACAAGGGTAGGAAAACATACGGAGGAGAGGGGGTAAGTAATTCTGCTTATAGGGAGAAAGGGGATAAGAAACGAGCAAAATGAACCAATTTATTAAGAGGCAGTTTTTACATTTAGTCATTTAATTTGGCTAATAACCCTATTTTATTTTACAGATGAGAACAGGAAGTATGGGAATGAGTAGAAATCTTACAAATGATCAAGCCCATTTTGGAATTATGATTTTTAATCCAAGGCAACACATCTAATCTGCTCATGCTCTTTTCAAATTATATGTCTAAGAATCAAGTAAAAAGTAGCAGAATCCTTCTCACACCATCCTCTGTATAGTCTGTTGACAAATCTGCCCTCAGAGAGATTAGAATGACATGCTTTTTTCATGTTTTCCCCTTCTTCAGAAATACATTTCTTCAGTGAGATATTTCTCTTTATATTTTCTAATGTATATTGGTAGAAAGAATAATATTAACGAATAACATTGATGATCACTCTGCTCTAGACTCCCTTTTAAACATGTTTTATTTCTCAGTTTATGTAATCCCCCTACACTATATGGTATATATTACTTGCATCTCTATGTCACAGATTAAAATCTGAATATTAGAAGTATTAAATAACTTCCTATGACCATCTTCCCCTTAGATTCCAAAATAATGGAATCAGTATATCTTTTGTGCTAATTTAAATAGTTTTTCTAGGGACTGAAAATACAGATAAAGGATATAACACAGTGATCATTTATTTTAAATGTTCTTTAGTATACAAGATTCCTTTACTGGAATCCCCAAGGTAAGGGAACTTCTAGTTTCTCAGGAAATATGTCATGTGCCTAAATAAACATAAGGCTAGAGTTTATGGTATATAAGATATATATGGAACTAATCTAATAAAAAACAATAAGTATTCAGGGAGGAAAAACATTTTTTATTGAAATGACACCTAAAATTATCAAGTTTCTCTGTTGAGTCTTTAATGCAGAAAAAAATCTAAAACAATTTTAAACACTATTCCATGATATTGTTAATGCTTCCGTTTTGTCTGGAACACTCAATCATTCCTATGTAATACCTAAACATCTGTTTGAGGACTGGGAACAAAAAATATTTATGGAAACCAAAAAAATGCAATATTATTCTGAATTTTTACGTTTGAGTTTAATTTAAAATTAAAATTTAATATGGATATTTCCTTTGCTGGGAAATGGATTCCTCCAACTATTTTGGCTATTGGAATTATATATCTTCTTGACATCTTTATCATGGAAAGTAAGCATCTTTAGTATCATTAAATGAATAATAAAGTAGAAATTAAATGTATCCATTCAACATTAATTAAGAAATAATTTTATTGCATGTTATTAGGTACTAGGTTACAACAAAGGAAAAAAATAGATGAAGATCTTTGTTTGCTACAATGCCTTAAGTGGAATACACCTTACCCTTATGCCTAAAATTAATTTTAGGCGCCTTTAATATGTGAAGTGAGCCTCTTAGAAAAACACAATAATTACAATGTATACTATTTATTAAGAGTTTCCCAAGCACTTTTAAGTGCTCAATCACATTATCTCATTTAAAGCATACAGCATTCCTTCAATGTCACCATTTTTAGTGAGAAAAGTGAGTTTTGAAGAATTAAGAATATTACTCAAATTCACATAAGTAGCAAACGGAATTGGAATTTAAACATGCATTTTCATATTTCTAAAGTAAGATCTTTAAACCACTTCAGTAAACTGGTCATATCATTTACTTTCATAGAGATTATAAATTAATTTCATTTAAATTTTTTGGGGGGTAGGAGTGAGAAGGAGGGGGCTGATGGGGAAAAAGAGGGGGCATCTGTAATACTTTCAACAATAAAAAAATTATAACTTTCCTAAATAAAATATTATTTTACATATCAGGTGCTACTTGCCAATGAAGTGTGACCATCTATCTCACATTTAACAATTGTTCATTAATTGAGAGCTGACCTTATTTTAAATATAAATGAATTTACTATCTGAAGCTCACCTCTGCATTCTGGAAAGGGTAGATTTGCTTGTATTCATTGAACCACTAATTTAGAAAGAGTCTTAAAGGAAATACAAAATAGGTTTGTTGGAAGGGACTCAAAAACTTGAGCTAATGTTGGAAGGCAGCATTTGATACTAGCACATGGAAGTCTGCCCAAAACTTCCATGCACAGAATGGGGACCCTAACCCACTCAACACTTCCAGAGTGAGACTCCTCCGAGCTGAAACCTGCTTCCAATAAGCCATCTTTTTATGTTTTTCTAGAACGATCACAAAAATTATCTGTTCCACTCATCTACCAATCATATAAATCATTGCCTCCAACCTGGACTAAAGACTCATAATCCTTGGAAGAACAGTTAGACTATTGTCTTCCAAAACCCTCCCTTACTGATGGGGCTGTTTTACTGTTTCTAATTTTAGTCATGTATTATTAAAGTTGCACCCTTGATCCCTTTACCATTTGGTTTTATCTCTCTGGGATTCCTCTTGCACTTATACATCTACACATTTTTTAATTGAATTTATTGGAGTGACATTGGTTAATAAGATTATATAGGTTTCAAGCGTACAGTTCTACAATGCACCATCCACATATTGCACTGTGTCCACCACCCCAAGTCCAGTCTCCTTCCATCACCATTTATCCCCTCTTTACCCTCTTCTACCTCCCACTGCCCCTCTGCCCCTAGCAATTGCCGTACTGTTGTCTGTGTCCATGAGTCTTTCTTTTTCTTTGCTTAAGCTCTTAATCTATACACATTTTAAAAAAAATATTTGCTTCTTTGACAGTTTCTTTCTGCATCTTTCTCACTAACAAAAAAAGCACACTTATTAGAATGATTCCCTTTTGACCTACATTCATACAAATATAATTGATTGATGCAGTTTTAAATGGTTTTATATTTATTTTTATTGAATTTATTGGGGTGACATTGGTTAATAAAATTATATAGGTTTCAGGTGTACAATTATATAGTACATCATCTGGATATTGTGTGTTCACCACCCCAAGTCAAGTCTCCTTCCATCACCAGTACAGAATTGTACACCTGAAACCTATATAATTTTATTAACCAATGTCACCCCAATAAATTATTTTTAATTGCTACATAACATTCAAAATGCATATATGTGCCAGTACATGATCAACCATTCCCATATTGAGTATTTGTTTTGTTTCTAATATTTTACAAAGCTAAAATTATAGTTTATATGTGAGTATATGTATGAATCTCTCTTTTTCTATTTTACTATTATCTGTGTCTATATAAATGTACAGGGTGTGGCAAAAGTCGTTTTATGGTTTTTCATTTAGAAAATAATTCAATAATTAGAAAATAACAATACAAGAATAAACTCTGTGTTTTGCTTACAATTGTAAACCTACTTTTGCCCCACCCTGTATATACACACACACACACACAGTCATATATATACATACATGTGTGTGTGAGTGTTAATCATAGCTGGTATTTTTTTATATTTTGTGTCTTGTAAATCACTATATTAACATAATGTAAAAGGTCATATTGTAAAAAAGCCACAAATTCTACTAACAATTTTCCCCACATCTCTGTCAGCCAAAGGTGTTTGGGCACTCTTTGTAACTGGCTACCCTCATATTTGGGCTTTTGCCAGGCAAGTTTTTAAATTATCAAGTGGGTGTTTGACTTTGAAGCTCTGCATTAGCTAAGCTATGAGAGTAATACGCACAGAAAGGATCCCTATAATAATAGAGATGTTTAGGGTCTCTATAACTTCCTTCTGTATTCGTTATTTGATTTTCACCAGAAACCAGTGACATAAGGAAAGCAACAGTTATGTCCACTTTACAGAGGGGGACACCAAGCAGTGGAGAAATAAGTTTCTTACATAAATCCCGACGAATTGGAGCAAAGAACTAAACGCTTTTTTTGCATCCTACAACTACATAAAGGAAACAGCTTTACCAAATGCCAGGAATAAAATACCTCATGTAAAATTTATATTTTATTCACAGTGCATTAGATGTTTTATTTTTCAGTCTATACCTACATGCTTGGAAATTTATCTTTCTAATTACTCACAGAATATTAAATCTACCAGGACATAAGAGATGTAATCTATCCTTGACTTCTAGATATGGCAACATATATAGAGGCAAGATATTTTTTTTATTTCTCTATGTTTTTCTTTAGCTAGTCAGTAGCTCACAGCATTAGAAGATTAGTTTCCTGACTCCAAGCCCAGTATTTTTTATCCTGTGCTGCCATTGCATTTTAGTTTTTTAAAAAGGAAGTTCTTTCTGTTCATACAGGACTAAACAATTAACCTCGGTAAAAAGAGAATTTCTTTGAAGTCTAAAGCATAGTGATGGATTTTGATTGGTAACTTAAGGGAGAACGGACCACAGTTCTATTACTAATCTAATGAACTATCCATTACTACACTTGACAACTTTTATCATCTTTTAATGCAAATGAATCACTGTTCAATACTTTTGCTAAGTGTATATCTCACAGCATTACCCAGTTGACTGGATCATTGCATCAAAATGAATATTTCATTTTGACAATACAAAGACTATAAACATTTCTTTGGGTATTTGCTGCCCCTCCAAATGAAAACATGTAATTATTTCATAAGCTATAGTTTTGTTTTTCAATTCTCTCTCTCTGGCAAATTTATAAAAAGAATTATCTTGTGCTATATCAGTTCTCTAAAAGGCATAGTTAAAATTACCAAACTCTTTAAGTACTGAACACTTTTGAATACTTCCAAATTGGAGATGTTTCTCACCTAAAGAATTCACTCATTTAAAAATATACCCAGAAAGAGCTGTTCCAATCTCTTTATAGCTGGCTTACAGGCATGTGTCCTTGGTTCTGTCTGTCGGATGCTCACATTGGCAGAATCAGCCCCCTTCCTAGTAGAGTGGACAGGGAGAGCCTATTTTTCAGAGGCAATAGCGGCCAAGGTCCTGGTGGTAACATTTGCGGTGTGTGATTTTAGGTGTCTGTATGTAGTGATAGCATCTCACAGGGCCCCACAGGAGCCATCGAATGATATGATTTGGCCATTATTCCTGCCTGCATGACCCCCAAGTCTATTTCTCTATCTTTTGGGAGATTCTGTGAGTTATCTAACATCCTTTATTATATTCACTGTCTCCACAAACCAGCTACAGGGGATTTCTGCTTTTTTTGCTACTAAGACTCCCAGCTGATATGAAGAGTAACAAATCAATGAACTGGCCCTCACAGCTGTCACCACCCATCTAGATTTCCAAGCACAACTGTGCCAGGTGGGTTTGTTAATATCAACTTTTTTTTTTTTTTTTTTGCCTGGTTCTGTGTTTAACGTTAAAACAACAATGAAAAATTTTAAGAGACACCCAGTTTTCAAGTTGTTAACAGGCTACAGAAGTAGGCGAATATGTATTTAATCACTATACAGCATGATATGCCCTACAATAATGCAAATATGAGTGCATTCTGGAAGCACAGAAGACCCCAAAAATTCTGTCTGGATTTTGGAAAAATGTGTGGTATTTGACCAGGTGCAAAATACATAGAAGAGGCATTCTATGAAGAGAAGAGCATGAGAAACACATGTAGACTGAAAGTGAATGATGTGTTGACAGTTCAATGTGTAGCCACGTAATGTAGAAGTCATAGGATACAGCTAGAATGTCAGGACGACAGGAGAGCAGTGAAAGGCAGTTTGAGACCAGATGACAAAGAACCTTAAAAACACGCTGAGCGTTTGCATACACACCGTGGTAGGCTGAATCACGGCTCCCCTAGGATGGCTACATCCTAACCCTTCCCATCTAGAAATGTTACCTTAAATGGTGAGAAGAACTTTATAAATGTGATCACGTGCCTTGAGATGGGGAGGTTATTTTATATCAGCGGGTGTGCCCCCAGAATTTTTAAAACATGTAGTACCCGACTATTCAGTCAGGGCACTGAACTCTTTTCCCTTAGATTGTGAAAAAAAAAAAAAAAAATGACAACAGCCAACACAGCCATAGCCGTCCAGTGTGAGTGAATCAAAATTAGACCTCCTTTTTTTATTTTTTATTTTGTCAGAGCAGCAAAAAATATATTATTTGATGTGCCGCAGAATGAGTTTATGTGTGCAGTGAGAAAATAAATAAATAAAAGGCTGAAAATCGCTGTCTTTTATTAACCACGTGTCAATCACGATAACTAACAGCAAGGGCCCTTCTGCGAGGGAAGCAAGAGAACCATAGTCAGTGGTAGGAAATGCGGCCACAGAAGCAAGAGGTCAAGGTGGTGCTGGAAGGAACCAAGAACCAAGGACCGTGAGAAGCCTCTAGAATCTGAAAGACAAGGAAATGGATTTGCCCTTGGAGTCTCTGCAAGGAACACACTGATTTTAGATTTCTGAATTCCAGAGCCATAAAAAATTAAATGTGTTGGTTTAAGCTGCTAAGTTTGTGAAAATTTGTTATAGCAGCAAGAGGAACGTGATACATATACCCTAGAAGGAAAGGGAACGTTAATAAAACATTTGTAATTTGAGTGAGAAATGTGCCAGAGACCCGTTTTATAAAACAGAGTGGAATGAAGCATGAAGACTTAATTAGAGGGAAGTTTGGAGTTAAGAAAAATCGATGGCCTTTGCAATAATTAGTATAAATTCTCTGTAAATGAGAAAGGAAGGGAAGGGAGAGTTGTGAGAGATAATATAGTGGTAGACTTTGTTGACATAAAGGATATTGCATGCTAAAAAGAGGAAGATCTTCAAGATAGGAATCATGTTATTTAAAATACAGTAAACATTTACGACGTAGCAGGTATTGTGCTCAGAATTTTGCACGTGCTGCCTAAGTTGGATTTTATATCAGCTCTGTGAGTTGGATATTATTATCATCATCTCCAGTTTACAAAAAATAAAAATACATTTGTAAATTGGCGAATCAGGGTGACTCACCGCAACTGAGCTGTCACGCTCATTGATCATCCCTGATAGGAATGAAGAAGTCATGGCTGGGATAACAGAGCTACTGAGAACATAAACATGATCTTGTTTATTTCAGGAAAGAAATAGAATCTCCGAATACTCTAAGGATCTGGGTTTGCGTAATACTTCCCTTGCTAATACAAGTACTTAGGAATATATAACTTTGGGGAAAATATCAGTGTCCAGAAACAGAGTCCCAAAGGAATGCCAAGCAATTCTGAAGGCAGTGTTCATCTCTTATGCCTGAAGGTGTTGTACAGAGAGTGGGTGTCTAGGGAGTGACACACCGAACAGTTTCCTCAGGTTCCATTATGTTACATACTTGCTAACCCATGCTTAAGAGTTGCCTTCAATTGCCAACTCAAACTGGGCAAAGGGGTCATACACATGTAATATACGACTTTGCATTCAGCATATATTTTTTTTGTGGAGATGAAAGATATTAAAGAACAATGGAAAAATGAGAAAAATCTCTGAGATTCATCCTCTGGAAATTCAACATTGCATCAAGGTTGAAGATTTAATAAAATAGAGAATACATTTTAGTATCCTCATGTTCAGAGAAGCACATAACCGTTGGCCACGAGGCTCTGGATTTTGTTTAGGAAACTATTTGTGGGATAAAGACTAGTTAAGAACATAATGGCAACTCTATTTTTAATCTGAATTTATAGAATTTTATCGAGAAATCTTCTCTGCTTTTTATCTCAGATCCTAAAAAAAGGAACTAAAATGTTAAACAATAAAAAATCTTGAGAGCATTTTGAAAATGGTATGATTTTTTAAGTATAATGTTTAAAGTGAAAAATGGCTATTTAATATATTACTATCAACATCATGGAAAAACAATCCTATCAATTTGTGACCTTCAGAGGAATACTTACAAATAAATGCGTAAAATATTTGACCTAGAAATCTTCATTCTTATCAACCAATCAATTCTAAAGTCAATTAAATTTGGCCAATGAAATTCAATGATCACTTCATGTTTTTACTGAAGGTTTGTTTGTGAGAAAACCAGAGCATCTTCTTTGGTCAATGCATGGACATGTTTGAAATGGCACAAAATCTTGAAAAAAGCTCTTATTCTGGTGCATCTACCAACCAAATCCCTCAGATAATATAATTGAAGGATATTCACTACGTGAAACAGCAATCTGGGAAACATAATATACTGACCAAAATGAATTGAATATTATGGTGGATTAAATTTGGCTGCAAATTCTCCCACTGAAGTATAGGATTTCCCTCCCATCTCTTTAAAAGTTGGAAAGTATTTCGCCCTTTGAAAGGGTGACTCCCTTGACCGCTAGGGCACAGTGGAAATGCTGCTGTCCCAGATCCAGGCCTGTGGCAGTCTCTGTCTTGCACTCCTTGAGCTCTAAGCCACCATTTATGGAGTCGGAATTTCCTGCTGGAAAGACCATGTGGAAAACATACAACTACGTGGAGAGATGAGTAGCCCCTTTGAGTTTTATCTGTTAGTGGTGTCTGCCAGGCACCAGTCCCAAAGCAACACCACCTTCAGCCCTCCAGGCTAGACCAGCTACCCAGTAAATGCTACCAAGTGACCCAGTCTGTGTGACATGGAACATCAGATATACCATCTGCTCCCTTCCGATGTTCATGACCTACAAAACTTTGAGATATAAGAAAATGATAGTTATTTTATGCCAATAAGAGTTGGGTTCTTATATGCAATTTGTTTGACTTCTCTGCTCCTCACCTTATTCAGCTATAAAGTGGAATTAACAATGATGTAGGTTTGTTTTGAGTATTAATTGAATTAGTGCAAAGTAAAAGGTTAGATTATCACTTATTAATTCTTAGCATAGTATTTGGCACATAGCAAAAATAATTGACTTTGTTTTTGGAGAAAATTCCTAGCTGATAGGCATTATGTAAAGTCTCAGTAGATGGTTGTGCCTCATGCCACAAAATTACATTGCTAAATCTGTGTGGTTAAGTAATCACTTTAATTTTTCTCCATTTGTAGGAATAGGTTAACATAGACTCATCTGAGTGCAATCATCTTGTCTTATTTCATTAAAGAATAACCTTTTTCAAAGCAGTTAATCAGTGTTACAGGAAACTCAACAATCTACTTTTATGAATGAATATGTGACTTTCACTATATAAACAAAAATATCTTCCATTTATAAGACTTATAAATGCTTTCTAAGCATGTCATGTGTTTTGAGTCTAATAAATCTTGTGAAGCATATAGTGAAGAATTATTATGCCCATTTTGAAGGTGAAGATCGTAAGGTTCAAGGGTAGGAATGATATGTGAAGATCAATATTAAATGTACAAGCAAAATGAGAACAAGCTCAGACCGTTTTCTGCAGTTTGCAGCATTCTTCCCAAGCTCCAGCATAACACTTCGAGATTTAAAAAAAAAAAGTACTGCAGCTTTCAAATTATTTCCTCACTTTTTGATATCCAGATTATTTTCTTCTATAAGATATATATCCATATAAAATATTAATTTCAAGAATGCAAGTTACATTTGTTTAGAAATCTCTATCAAGTACAGCATTTGGATAAATAAATCCAAAAACAAAATTCCAAAACAATACTCAGAGCAAAAATCTGAGTAAACAATTGCCAGCTCTTTCCACGCAAGGGTGGTGCGGAGTTCTGTATTCTAAGAGGAAAACATCCCACTGAAAGTGCCTGAACACGGACGCTGAATGTGCCACCAGTGTCGTTTCCCGGCAACCCTCGAGCAGCTGTTTAAAACTGTTCTAGCCCCACAATAAGTGACACTGCTGTGATGTCACACTCTTGTAACGCTCCAGTAGACTCTGCAGTAGAATTATATATAACAAATGCAGAAATGGAATTTTCAGTAATGTGTGCAACCAAACAAGGTATCCCTTTTGAAAATCCTGGTGTAAAATTGAAAATTAAAGTAACTTTCATTTTATCAGATCCTTTGCTAAGAGTGATCGGCTACATGTAAATTAATGGGCTCATGCCATTAATTTACAAAAATGTAAAATAATCAAACAACTAGAAAAAACATATATCACTCAAAAAAGTATCTCTTAGTTTTTAGATTTGTGGCAGGGGAGAATGAGGCCATGCCCATGTGACCCCTAATTAACATGTTTGTTAATCCGATGACTGTCATGATGTAAAAAGTCTGCAAATCTAGCTAGTGCTCAGGTCTAAAGACTTGCTGTCCCCAGAGCATGGTAGTTAGTATTTAGTCCTCTATATTTGATTTGTGTGACTACAAATAATAATGAATCTATTTGAGTTTGAGTTTTCTGTAGCACAGGACTACAAATAGAACCTGACTCAAAGGCAAGTATGATGTAAGATATCCTTCTACATTCTCAGCACATTGTTAAACAAAAAGCAAGCTAGTCTATACAATGTAGAAAGGCTGTATGAAGAATTTTTAGAACATGGAGTGGAGAGTCTGGATCTATATCCAGGTTCTATACCCTAAGAAGTATACTTCACATGTTTTGTTTCAAAACTTGCAGTAACCTTGATATTTAGATATTATTTAAATTAAAGTGAATGATGTAAAAGAATTCATAATAATAAGGGATCAATCTTTTCATCCTGTAATTGAGGGAAATAGGAAGAGGGAACTTTAAGGACATTCTCTAAAGGAAAAAACATGCTTTGAATAAATAAGCATGAACTGTACAATAGGCAAGAGGAAAACAGGAAGTAGCATAGGTAGGGCAGTGTATTACAGGTATCTCCACACCATCATGTGGGTCCTTGTTCCAGAGCATTAGATAGCAGGAGGCTTAGAAAACTGTCAGAGTTGACCTGCAGGCTGACTCTGCTTCCTCTCTCTAGGAGATTATCACTCACTGATGCCATGTTCTATTCAGTGTGAGAAGAGCCAAATGTCTTTAAAGAAAAAGGCACAAAAAAGTTGACTGTTTCTGAGATCCAACAGAGTATTTCTCTGTCTGAGTGTCATCCAGAGCTACATATTTGAAAGGCATCTCTCTTTTGGCTAAGGTTTGTTTCATTTTGTTTTTTTGTTTTCATGGCTAAATAAATCAGAGTCCTATAGGGCATGTCTGTAAGGAGCCTGGTAACAATAAGCAGCCCACCTGGAATGTTCAGCTAGGTGCGTGGAATGTCAGGCAGTATACAAATGTGTTTGGGAGAATTCATTAAACTGCTGGAGTTCAATGTAAAAGTGATCATGTATTTCCTTTGAGCATTTGTAAAGGAAAAAACTCTTATCTTAACAAGAAGCCAAATGATTTAGTAGACCAAATATGGTCTGTTGGAAGACATATAGTGCTAAATGCCTTTACATAGAGTGTATGATAGAAATGTGCAAAGGTTGCCATGGGATTTGAGATTAGAGTCATCTGGTTCAGACAAAGACATCACAGAGCAATTCTAGCAAAAGGTAATGCTTAAAATTACCTCTAAATGATGAGTAGGAGTTAACTGGTTGCTTTAAGATGGAAAGAACACTTTTAGTGAGAGAAAAAGTAAGTACAAAGAGATGGAATTGCAAAAGACCCGATTCTTCATGAAAATGGCAAGTTGTTCAATATGGCTAGAATTAAGGGTGAAAATAGGATCACTGTAAAAGTAAAAGCTTGTTTCCTGGTTTAACCATTGAATTATTCTAGTTCAAGTTCTTTTTAAGCACTTTCTAAGCAATAGACTTTGTTGTTATCTGACATTTGGAAAAAGACGTATTGCAGGAAAGGGAAGTAAAATATAGTGAGTTTTTAACCTGTTCCCCCAGTAAAATCAAAGAAAACATAAAATCTATGAAACAAGAGTATAGATAAGATGACAAGACCAAAGATTTGAATGAAATTATAATATTGGAAAAGTAATTTTTTAAAAAATGCATGAAATAAGAAAATGATTTCATAAAGGTCAAAATACAGTAAAAATAATTTTCAATGTTTTATAAATTATTAGTAACAGAATCAATTATGTAAAAACTCAATCCAGTGATGTAGAGAACAAACCTAAATTCATAGTTGAGAATTTGTCATAGGGAGTTTAAAGCATAAAAACCACCAGAAAGATTAGCCACAGAACATACATGTATGACACATAGGCAGACCAGAGGGAAGGCCAGAGGGAAGGAGGTGGTGCTGGGAAGATATTAGCAAAGGGAGGGAAAATAAGGACATCTGTAATAGTGTCAATAAAAATAAAGTTTGAAAAATCATCAGAAAGGGACCTGCTGGTGTAGCTCAGTGGATTGAGCGTCATCCCATGGACTGAGAGGTCCCGGTTCGATTCCCGGTCAGGGCACATGCCTGGGTCGATCCCCAGTAGGGGGTGTTAAAGGAGGCAGCTGAGCGATGTTTCTCTTTCACATTGATGTTTCCATCTCTCTCTACCTTCCTCTCTATCTAAAAAATCAATAAAAACATATACTTTTAAAAATCATCAGAAAGGTAAGGGTGGGTTAGTGTTAGGACTAAAAATATTAGTTTTATGTTTCTTCTTTTTTTAGGATTAAAATTAGAATTGGATTCAGTTAGTGCAAAGGAAAAATAGAGTCAGGTTTTGAACTTCATCAACAGACCACTGAAATGAAGAGTCAAGAAAAAATAAGAAAAGTAAAATATTCAAATTATTATAAAGAAAATATTTTCCAAGTTGAAGAAATTACTGACTTTGAAGACAAAAAAAGACCCTTGATTTACATGACTAATTAAATAAAAGGAACAAAAATCACAGTATATCTTACTGAAACGCTTGACTTTTAAGTAAAAACAACCAACACGCAGGCAGAAGAGAAGTTCATAAAAATTAAAATAATTACTAATGTCAGAGCTATAATTTTTCATAGGATCAGTTAATTTCCATGAACTATAATTATTTCATTATTGTGGAATTTGTGGAAAACTTTCCAATTTTTTCCTTTCCTTTTTACTTTTTTTTTAAATCCTCGCCCAAGGAATGCTGAGAGAGGAAGGAGAGAGAGAAACATTGATGTGAGAGAGACACACTCACTGGCAGCCTTCAGCACATTCCTTCCGTAGACACCCCAACCGGAGATTGAACCCGAGACCTTTTGGTGCACAGGATGATGTTCGACCAACTAAGCCACTGCAGTCAGGCTAAAACAGACATAAGCTTACCATCAAAATTGGTTACCAGTAATTGATTTTTTGCTTTATAATGAACTTGGCTGGAATCAATCTGGCTTCACTATTTATTTTCTTTGTAACAATGGGAAAGTTTTGTTTCTTCTGTGTTCCTCACTATATTGGTCATCTCATGCTACGGGGGGGAAAATGGACTTGGTGGCTTAAACGACAGAGATGTATTTCTGGAGGCTGGAGTCTGAGATCAAAATGCCAGTATGACGGGTTCTGGTGAAAGCCTCTGCGTCACTTGTGTGTGGCTACTTTCTCCATCTTCACATGGCAGAGAGGGAGCTCTGGTGTCTCTTCCTCTTCTGAAAATGACACCAATTCCATCATGACTGCCCAACTTCATGACTTCATCTAAACCTAAATATCTCCTAAAGACTCCATCTCCAAATATCATTACTCCGGGTGTTATGGATTCAACATAGGAATACTATAGGAACACATTTCAGTCCATTTCACTCACCTTCCTCACATATAAAACAGAGATATCAAGAGAACATCCTTTTTTTAGAAGGCTGTGGTGAAGAGCAAAAGAGATAACAGATGTAATACTGTTAGAAGAGATGTTAGCACATGGTCAATGCTATATGAGTTCTGGCTAATAACTCCCAGACACTATCCATTATAAATAGACAGAATCAAAATGTTTAGTGACAGGCAGGAAATGCAAATTCAGTGGTTATTAAACAAATGATAATAGAAAGCATTCCTTGAATTCAGAGCATTTTTTAAACTATTATTAAATAGTATAATTTGTTTTATTAATACTTTGAAATACAATGTCCATATTATCACATTAATAGATAATAGAAATATAACTAACAGCAGTTTAAAATATTACTTAGAAAGAGAGAATATTGCCCGGCTGGTGTGGCTCAGTGGTTGAGTGTCGACCCATGAATCAAGAGGTCGCTGGTTCGATTCTGGGTCAGGGCACATGCCCAGGTTGTGGGCCCAATTCCCAGAGGGGGCATGCAGAGATGGCCAATGATGTTCTCTCTCATTGATGTTTCTGTCTCTCTCTCCATCTCCCTTCCTATCTCTCTAAAATCAATAAAGAAAAAACAAATTTAAAAAAAAAAAGAAAGAAAGAGAGCATACTAAAGTATCAAGTCTGAACACCATGCATCATTTTGAAAACTCCGAGGCACTCTCATAAGAAGCAGAAACAAGGTCAATATGTCACCTTTAGCTAGTATTATTTAATTCAGCCTCTAAGGGTCAACCCCTGAAGTAATTAAGTGCTACTCTGCTCATTCTCTTCAAGAAAAACATATCTGGGGGTATACTTTTTAGTATAAATTGAAAAATTATCCTATGTTCAGATAAATTTATTGTCATCCTGGGAATAAAATTAACTTTACAAATTCTTAGAAATAATAAAATATTATTATTAAACAAACTAATTTTTTAAAAGTAAGATGATTATTTAATAAGTGATACAAAAAATTAAAAGAAATACTGACATTTATATATGTCTAATCAATTCAACTGTTTTTTAGTAACAATGCATTTTTTTTTTTTAGTTCTAAGATATAATTAATTAAAAAACAGAGGAAGGGGTCAAAAGTCAGTTTTTGTCAATGCTGTAACAAATTATAACAAAAATAGTGGATTAAATCAACACAGATATATTAACTATCAATTGTGCAGTTCAGAAGTCTGAAATGAATCTCACTGGCCTAAAATCAAGGTGGTAGTAGGGCTGTGTTCCTTTCTGGAGGTTTCTAGGGGAAAATTGTTTCCTTGATATTTCCAGATACTAGAAGCTATCTAAAGTCTTTGGATAAGTGCGGGGTTCAATATAATGTTTCACTTTAAAATTAACTGACAAGCCTAGCTGGTGTGGCTCAGTGGTTGAGCATCGACCCATGCACTAAGAGGTTGCTGGTTTGATTCCTGGTCAGGGCACCTGCCCAGGTTGTGGGCCAAACCCTCAGTGGGGGGCATGTAGGAGGTGGCCAATTGATGTTCTCTGTCATCAATGTTTCTCTCTCTTCTCCCTTCCTCTCTCTCTAAAATCAATAAAGAAAATAAAATTAAAATAACTCACAAATTTCTTGAATGAAATCATAAAGTATTATATGTCATGAAAGTTATAAATTTATTCTATTTTTAAGGAAGGTTTATAATAATCATTCTTGGCATGTGTTTGAAGAAGTATTTGTTGAAAGAAATGACAATTTGTGAATTTGATGACAGTTGTTACATATTTTTCATCTCTACGGGGCTTGTGTTTCCTCTTTTCTCAATTTCAACCTTGCTGAAAACCTCAAGCCTGGAATATTCTGCTAGGATCTCTCTGGAAGTAATTCTGAAATTGCACAGAGAAGTCCATTTTGCTTCACAGTGTTGCGGGTATGAAATGGGATAAACTGCTGTCTCTATAGTACGCTGCCTCCTAGTTTCTCCCAGAAAATGTGGGTACCACTGTTGTTAATTTATCTAGTCCCCCATGAGAAAAATTCTGCTGACTCTGTTGCCCACAATCTTTAGAAATGACCACCTGCTGCCACACCGCACGGGCAGCAGGAACGGCACAGGGCGAAGGGGCACTGGTCTCCAGGAGCCGAGCAGCCCGGGGCCACGGCCTCGTCCTTAGGGTCAGTGAGACCGGAGACCGCCCTCTGGGGAATCTCAAGCTTGATGAAGAATCTTATGCAGGAGAAAACAGAATGTGGGAGCCATGGAAAAGGAATTGTTCATTTGCCACAATGTTGTTACGTTTTAATACTTGAACTGTTATAAAAGCACTCAGGGGCTTGACAATATTTTGGTTCAAAGATTCAATGCTATATGTAGCAAATAGTGTATATATAGCATGTCTGCCTCTAGGGAAAATAGCCAGTTTTACATGAATATGAAAATCATGTGGAACCAAGTATTCACTTTATTCTGTGACTGAAGTATAACCATCACATCAAGGAAAAGGACTGACCTAAGAAATGGGATTATTTTTGTCATTTTATTTACTTTTCCATTTCCTGGCTTTCAAAGTTGTAAGACAAAAACTTTTCAATAAAAAAAAAAACAAACTCAATTATATGAGTAGTAAGCATATAAAATGGCATGTTGTTTAATCTCAGATTGATTTGAATAAAAGCAAGTATTGAAATACTACTTTCTGTATCTAGATATCTGATATTAAAACAAACTTCTAATGTGTATTTAATATTGTTAAAACAACTTGATATCTTTAGGTACAAAAAAAGTCTCTCAGTGATGCTTGTTTGATCAGACGGTTTAGAAACAGAAAAGGCAATTAATGATACTGACCCCTAAAGAGCTAACTTCTGTAAAAATTTAGGTAGTCTCTATTTTTAAACCAAAGTATAGATGTCTTATGGCTGTGTTAAATATTATAGTGTTTCATAAGTGAACAATGTATTTCAAAAAATATGTTCAGTATATTGTTGGTTTGTTTTTTTTTTAATCCTCACCCAAGGATATTTTTCCATTTATCTTCAGATAGAGTGTGAAGGAGGGAGAGAGTTAGAGAGAGGGAGAGAGAAAGAAATACCGATGCGAGAGAGACACATCTACTGGTTGCCTCCCGCACAACCCTGACCAGGGCCAGGGACCAAACTGCAACCGAAGTTCATGCCCTTGACCGGAATCGAACCTGCGACTACTCTTTGGTCTGCGGGCCAATGCTCCAACCTCTGAGCCAAACCGGCCAGGGCTTGTTAAGTCTTTTTAATCAATGCAGTAAGAGAAAAGATAAAATATTTTATTTTACTTTTTCACATATTTCTTAATTATATATGTCAGCAATTTTCAACCAGTGTGCCACAAGAATTTAAAAACAGGCAGTACCTGACTCTAAAGTCAAGGGCACTGACTTCTTCTCCCTTAGACTGTCAAGTGAAAAATGACAACAGCCAACACAACAATAGCTGTCCAGTATTAATGAATCAAAATGATGCCTTTTTAACATTTTTTTTGTGAAATTGGCAAAAAATATATGTTTTGGTGTGCCTCAGAATTTTAGTAATCAGTTTATGTGTGCCATGAAATGAAAAAGGTTGAAATTTGCTGATATATGTTAAGTACTCTGGCTTTCTAGCTTATATTTTAAAGATGTGTAACAAACAAAGCGTAAGAAAAGATTTTCCAAAATCTGCTAACATCTTTCATTTCACTATTAAACTTCAGAATGATTAAAAACAGAATTAAGAGAGAAACTCATTGCTGTTCAGAAAACCAACCAATATCAATTCTGATGACAACGTATCTCTCTACTATATCTGCATCTTTCCAGCACAATGGAAAACGTAAAGCCTTCATTACGTTTCACCATGAAGTTTCCCTCCTTTCCTTTCTCTCTGTTCAGAACTATCCTCTATCCTCTTGAACTCTATAGGATTTAAATATACAAAGCAAAAAAAAAAGTTTTAAATTTAAAAAAATAGTTTCAATTTTTTAATTTATAGCTATCTCCAAAGCCAGGTCGCTTACTAACTGTCCTTGGGAAACTACCCACAGCTGCAGACCACGCCTCAGAAGGACAGTGTATACAGTCCAGCCTACTTTCACATTTGGTGAGGTTTCTGAGTGCTACATTTTCTAAGTTGGAATAACAGGACCATTTACTTAGAGTCGAAGACCAGGAAAGAGAGTTGAATTTTGGCTTTTCTCCGGGCCCCTCTGTTTTTTGTTGTTAGCTCATTGCTTTGGCCAACGAACTAGAGCTTTACACGTACAGGCATTGTTGGTAAAACGGAAGAGGCATCTCAGACTTGAGGTTGAGGCATCTCAGAAGAGCTTGAGGGTTGGTGGTGGATAAGAGAACTAGAAATTCTTCTTTTTGGCAAAGCAGACCCAGGCAGGAGAGTAAATAGCAGATGTGGCTTCCAGGTCAAAAATTTTATATGTCATATACTGGGTGAGACATGTTGGAGTATAAATAAAACAAAACAAAGAGAAACCACATAACTTCTGAAATTGTGTAATTTATAGATGACTACTAGTACCTTTGGTAATTTGAAGGAATTTTATTCAATAATGATATGTTATGTGCCTAATTAATTCACATTGTTCTGTTTGCATGCTGGGTTAAAGATCTTTGTTATGCATTTGTGTTCATTAAAATGCTTCTTGTCTATTACAATGTAAAAGAATAGTCTTATGATTTACTTTGTGGCCATGTACACTCATTACAGGAGAAAAAAATGTGTTCTGTGATTTATTAGTAATTATAGTGTAATTATTGAAAGCCAAAAGATTTTTGAGAAAAAGAAAATGTAAGCATATGTGTTTGGGGGGAAATGTATTTCATTGAGTAAACATATTGTAGATTTCTTCCTTTGCTAGTTACCAAACAAATTGTGTTATTTTTTCAGAAGATCCATAAATGCAGTTTTAACCTTTCAATCTAGGATGCTTGTTGACACAAGTAACAAGAGTGTCTATTTAACTTGTTCAGCTGTTTTTATTTTCTTTTTTAAAAATTGAAGTATAATTAACATACAACATACTGGTTTTAGGTGTACAACATAACAACTTGATAACATCTATCACCATACATAGTTACAATTTTTTTTTCTTGTAAGAACTTTGAAGATTTACTCTCTTAGCAGCTTTCAAATATGCAACACAGTATTATTCTCTGCAGTCACTATTCTGTACTTATATCCCTATGACTTACTTATTTTACAACTGGAAGTTGGTTTACCTATTTTTAAATAATCATTGAAAACATGCTGTGAAATTTTTATTCCTTATGTCACAAAGTTTCAGGGGGCAATCTTGGTAGCTACTTAAACTTCGCTTCTGCCTTCTCCAGAGTCTTGTTTAAAGAGGGCACATAGGAAAGGTAAAATTTGTAAGAGTGAATTAAGGAATACTATTCACAGTAATAAAAATTTCATATAGTTTCAGAAAATAAATATTGGTGCAATTCTTATGCATGAGAGCAATTTTATTCCAAGTATAAATTTCAAGACTTCTGCGAGTCTACAGGGGGTTTAAATACTTAGGATCTTTTCAGTACAACAATGTGTTGGACAAAAAAAAAAAAAATCTATAAAAGAAAAATATAGAAATGTAGCTACAAGCTTTATTTTCTGCAATAAAATGCTGATTAAAATTTGAAACTGACCTCCCAGTACTCTGGATATGGTAGGCTTCAATAAATGTTGAGGTGACCTGACGGTTTATCACTTCCATCTGCCCTTTCTCAACTGGGGTCTCTCATTTGAATCACAGAGAAGAGATCATGAATTGAGTGACTACTTTCTCAATTCTTCTTAGGTTGGTTCATACTAATATCATACTGGATGTATAGGAAGGAGTCTAATTTTATATATACAATGGATGCTTAAGGATATTAGGGATTAATTCTCTCTAGAAATACCAGTTGAGATACACTGAGACCTCCTTCCTTAAAGAGACATACCATTAATGTCCCCCTGTCCTTTTGATATAAAACCATGAGTGGTAAGTGTGATACTATATGAATGCAGTAAAATGCTGTTGCCAGTGAGAGGGAAAGATCTATTGCCATTTTACAATATTTTAAATGCAGGGTGGGGCAAAATTAGGTGTGCAGTTGTGAGTACCTGAAACAGATTATTCTTATATTATTATTTATTAATTATTGCATTATTCCCCATATGAACAACTGTAAACCCACTTTTGCCCCACGCTGAATGTATCATTTATCTTTCAATGCCACATCTATTAAATCTCTTACATAAAACTGCAGTTGCTAAAATTGAACTAGTTTTGTAATTGGTCTAATTTATGATCTGCTTTGTTGTCAGAGTGTAAATGGGAGGCAGAGTTTGATGAGTGTTTTCAATTCCATGTGTTATTTTTTTTCTTTTTGTCAGCCTCTACCAGAATCAATTCATTTATTCTTTTCAATATTTATTGAACACACATGGCTTGGCATGCATTATTCTATACACTGAAGATTTGAGAAACAATAAAATAAATCTACTTATCTTCAAGAGATAGAGTAGAATAAAGAGTAGAGATAATGAAACTGATAGAATAAAATGTAACAGGTCAGGCTAGAAGGAAGAAATAGAAACAAAGGACATAGAATTTTTTTGGAAATACTGGCAAGAATTCTTTGTGGCTTTGACTAGCCATTGAGGTCATGATGAACAATCAGAAGTGAGATATATTATAAAGATTAAGTAGACAGGAATGCCTTATAAACTGGAAGTGGGTTATAAAAGAATGAGAACAGTCAGCTAAACTAAAAGGGATTTTGAGTACAAATTCTTTATAGCCAAATGAGTATCTTCTATGTCGCAGTGTTCAGTTTTATCATCATAACCAACTTGATACCAGCAATGGAAACAAAATGTCTGGCCCCAGATCTCCTCGCATGCAGGTTCTCCTCTACGTGATTGATAGACGGGAGTGCCGGAAAAGAAAATAAGGTTTGCTATAGTGAACATTGTGCTCTATAGGAGAAAACTATCCTAGTGATTTCTTTTGATCATTTTTAGCTTGAATCCTTGGATAAAGCAGCAATCCAGCAAGACTCTGAAGTTAGCATTGTTAGTATTTTCTCATTTCTCTTCCTAAGCCAGCCACACCATTAAAAATTCTTTAATAGTTCTGGGACTGATTCTGAGATGATCTATTATGGGATTCTACAATTAATCTTCTTGATATATACACAGTATAATAATATAAATTACTGAATAAGGTAAATTTAAAAAGCTGCAAAATGATAAATTTCAGCAAATAGTAAAATAAATGAACAGTCAACATCTTCAAAGAAAGGTTCATTTCATTCAATATACAAGTCCATTCACTGTTTCTTTCACCAGCTATTCACGAACCAGAATTATTTGTTGTAGGATTTTTACCTCCAAATTCTTATTTTTTGTTCCAAGAAGTGCAATTCTATTATTATCAACTTAGAGTCTGACTTGCTAATATAAATTATCTTCTTCTTGAATATCATACTCTGAATTTTAGCAATAACACTTATATGTTTTTAAATTCTCATTGCTAAAATTATTTTCAGTGAACTTATAATTAGTAAACTAGTATATTAAATGCTGTATATTGATGACATTTACTATAAAGATGAACATAAAAGGATAAAAATACAACATGAATCAGACAAAATTCAATGTTATATATTAAGGATCAATTGTGTGATAAAACAAACCTTGCAATTATTTCTTTATTTTTTCCCTTTTCAGTAGCTTTCTCTTTCTCAATAGCAGCATTAATAAACTTATTAGTGCATGTTTATTGTCAGAATTTACTATCAGACAGAGACCCAATGTTAGATAACCAAGACATGAGGAATGAGTTATGTGGCAGAATATAAACTCATAATCCTCACTTTTCCAATGTTGACTTAATATTCAAGTGATATATTTGTCTCAAGGTATGATCTAGAAAAGAACAAGAAATTGTTACTCTGATCCGAAAAATAAAAACAAGCCAGATAAGGTGTACATTAATAGATTGTTTTTTCTTTTTTGGTATTTATTCTCTTTTTAGTCATTAGTGGACTTAGGATGCAATGAAACATAACAGTTAAAATAAAAAAGTGATGAGACCTTGAGAGAGAGGAGATCAGCAGCTATATTGTGTGTGTGTGAAATCTAAAATGGCACAATTTATAATAGCACAAAAACACATGAAATATTTTGGGATAAATCTTACAAAATATATGCAAAATGTGTATGTTGAAAATTATATAACAGTGGTGTGAGAAAAAAAAAGAAAAGCTGAATAAATTTGTGAGATATATCTTGTTCATACATCATAAATATCAATATTGTTAAGATTCTCACTAATTCTCTTACGATATTGTCAATTATCTCCAAATTGAGCTACAGATTCTATCAAAATCCCAACAAGCTTTTTGTAGAAACTGACAAAATCATTAAAAAATGTATATCACAAAACAAAAATAACTTAGAATAGCCAAAAAATAGTTTTTAAAATGAGAAATAAATTTCAAGTACTCTTACTACCTGATTTCAAGACTTCTTATGAGAAGTACAATATTCAAGATAGGGTAACATATGCAAAAACAGAGATCAATGAATGGAATAGAGAATCAAAAAAAGAACCACATTTTTATGGTCAGTTAATGGAGAAAGAATGTTTTCAACATATTAATGATATTTTCAGGCATCAATATGGAGAATAAGCTGGAACGCCTCTTACATCTCACCATATATACACATAAAGATAACTTGAAATTGATAATAGACCAAAAACCATAAATATTCTAGAAGAAAACATAGGGAGAAACTTTTTTTAACTTGAGTTTGGCATATGATTCTTATAATATACAAAAAGGACTAATAATGTAATTTAAAAATTAAAAAATGAACTTCAGTCAAAATTAAAATCTGTTGTTCAAAAGACACTATTAACGAGATTCTAAAAATGGTGGCAGAGTGAATAGAAGCTACACAAACCATCTCCCAGGACCAAACTGGAATTATAACTAAAATAAAGAAAAATCATCTGGAAAAACCAACAGAAAAGCAGCTTGAGAGAATCCATGTAACCAGGGATGGAAAGAGGACACCAAATTGAGCCTGGTAGGAACTGTACAGGCATGAGAGGACAGGCTGGGAGCCCATGGACAGCAGCTATTTTAGCTGTGAGCAGCTCCCTTGGGGTTAAAATCCCAAGCTGGCTCTATAGGGTAGAGTGCCAGGACAGAGCACTGAATTAGCTAGAGACACTTACCTTGGGCTCCAACAGAGGGAGAGCAGACTGGACTGGAACTGTGTGGAGACACTCAGGAGTTTGGAGAGCTGGGACGGCACTAGGAGGTTTGTGCTGAATCACTCCCTTATAGGACAGTAGCCATCTTACTCAAAGAGCCCTTTCTCAGAGACCCAGGGAGAAGCAACAGCCCCTCCCTCAGGAATTTAACACCACCTGGCCAGGCCAGAGAAATGCAAATTGAGGATGATTAACAGCTAGAGACCCAGCAAGCACCTGTCCCATCCACTGTAAATCCTCTTACCCTGAACACCTGAGGGATTTTTTCATTCAGCTGAGGGCTACAACCCAAAGCTCATTAAGTAACTGAGACTAATAGCTAGTGGGCAACAGTTAGAGGAAAACTGAACTTTTGATTGGCCTACAAATCTACCCAGGAAAGTAAGACTTGACAGTGATGTTTAACGTGGGTCCTCCCACACTCATCCAAACCCAGTAGAGGGAGCCACAATCAGCAGAACACCAACACCTACAGGGAAAATTTGGCAGGCTCCAAAACCCACTGAGACAGCCAAAATGGTGAAACAAAGAAAAAAATAAATGAAAGAACAAGAGAATTTTAAAGAAGAAGAGATAAATGAAATGCAATTAAGCAAGTTATCAGAGGTAGAGTTCAGAGTAATGATAATTAGGAAGCTCAACAGCATGAGTAAAGACCTCAACAGCATGAGTAAAAATATAGAAACATTGCAAATCAACCAGTTGGAAATGAAAAACCACCAAGAGGAAATGAAGAATGACATAGCAGAAATAAAGAATTGGAAGGAATAATCAGCAGAATAGAGGAAGCCGAGGATCAGATCAGTGAATTAGAAGACAGGGTAGAAAAAATCACCTAATCAGAGAACCAAAGAGAAAAAAAAACACAATTAAAAAACAGGAAGACAGCTTAAGAGAACTGTGGGACAATATGAAACGTAACAACATCCTTATGATAGTTTCAGAACAAGAAGAAAATGAGCAAAGGTTAGAGAATATATTTGAAGAAATAATGTATATTTTTCTTCAAAAATATATTTGAAGAAATATTTGAAGAAAACTTTCCTAACTTGGTGAAAGAAAAAGGCATATAAGTTCAAGAAGAACAGAGAGCCCCAAGTAAGAAAAACCCAAAGAGGCCCACATCAAGACACATAATAATTAAAATGCCAAAAATTAAAGACAAAGAGATCCTAAAGGTAGCAAGAGATAAGCAACAGGTTACCTACAAAGGAACCCCAATAAGGCTATCACCTGACTTCTCAACAGAAACACTACAGGCCAGAAGGGAATGGCATGAAGCACTCAAGTTAATGAAAAACAAGCATCTGAATCCAGGACTACTCTACCTAGCAAGGCTATCATTCAAAATAGAAGGTGAAATAAAGAGTTTCCCAGACAATAAAAGGCTAAGGGAATGTATTAGCACCAAACCAGCACCTCTAATTAATGTTAAAAGGACTGCTGTAATTGGCAGAAGAAATAAGAAGAAATATAGAACCACAATAAACATCTTCTCAGATCACAATGGCATGAAACTAGAAATCAATTACAATAAAAATACTCAAAAACATTGAAACACATGGAGACTAAATAGTACCTTATTAAAAATGAATGGGATGCCAAGGAGGTCAAGGAATAAATAAAAAAAATTCCTGGAAACCAATAAAAAATGAACACACAACAATACAAAATCTATGGGATACACCAAAAGCAATCCTGAAAGGGAAGTTCATAGCACTACAGGCCTACCTCAAAAAACAAGAAGAATTTCTAATTGACTATCTAATCTCACAACTTAAAGAACTAGAAAGTGACCAAAAGGAAAAACCGAGAGCAAGTAGAAGGAAAGAAATAATAAAGGTCAGTGAAGAAATAAACAACATAGAGACTAAACTGATAAACAAGACTGATAGACCCTTAGCCAGACTCACCAAGAAACAAAGAGGGAGGAACCAAATAAACAAAATCAGAAACGAAAGAGGAGCGGTAACAACTGAAACTACACAAATACAAAAGATCGTTACAAAATACTATAAACAATTATATGCCAAAAAATAGGACAATCTAGGTGGAATGGACAAATTTCTAGAATTACACAGTCTCGCAACACTGAACAGGGAAGAGATAGAAAACTTGAACAGACCAATAACAACTAAGAAAACTGAAGATATAATCAAGACTCTCCCAGCAAAAAAAGCCCAGGCCCAGACGACTTCACAGGGGAGTTCTACCAAACATTCATAGAAGAACTAATACCCATTCTCCTCAAACTATTTCAAAAAATTCAAGAAGATGGAAAACTCCCAAACTCGTTTTATGAGGCCAGCATAATTTTAATTCTGAAACCAGATAAAGACACTACAAAGAAAGAAAACTACAGCCAATATCCCTGATGAACATAGATGCCAAAATCCTTAACAAAATATTAGCAAATCGGATCCAGCAATACATTAAAAAAAATTATATATTCACCATGACCAAGTGGGATTCATCCCTGGGATGCAAGGCTGGTACAATATTCAAAAATCAATAAATGTGATACACCACATAAACAAAATGAAAGATGAAAACCATATGATCATATCTACAGACGCTGAAAGGGCATTCATCAAAATATAGCACCCATTTCTGATAAAAATGCTCAATAATGTGGGAATCATATCTCGACATAATAAAGGCCAAATATGAAAAACCTACAACCAACATCATATTCACTGGGCAAAAACTAAAAGCATTTCCCTTAAGAACAGGAACAAAACAGGGATACCCACTTTCACCACTCTATTTAACATAGTACTGGAAGTCTTAGCCACAGCAATTAGACATGAAGAAAAAATTAAAGGGATCCAAATTGAAAAGGAAGAAGTGAAACTGTCATTATTTGCAGATGACATGATATTGTACATAGAAAACAGTAAAGACTCCATCAAAAATCTATTAGACTTAATAAATGAATTTGGCAAAGTAGCAGGATACAAAATTAACGTCAAGAAATGACAGCATTCTTGTACACCAACAACGAACTCACTGCAAAAGAAACTAAAAAAGCAATCCCATTTACCACTGCGGCAAAAAAAAAATTCAGATTTAATTATTTACGAGTAAACAAGTCACTCTAATCTTAAAATGTCTTTGGCATGATTTTGAAGTACGCAATGAGCTGATAAATGACAACTGAATATTGAAATGCGCAGAAACGACATTACTTTCCGGTTCCCCTAATATATTACTGCATGTTTTATTAATTCTTATTTTATCCTCCAAATGTATTTCCTTGCTTGTATTTTTCTCAAAAAATATAATATAGTCTGAAATACCATGAACACTAGACATTTACTTATTGATTAAATAAATTGAATATGATTCACAGAAGGTTTTTAAATTTTTATATATGTTTTTATTGATTATTTTAGAGAGTGAGAAAGGGAGATAGAGAGATAGAAACATCGATGAGAGAGAACATAGATTGGCTGCCTCTAGATTTTTCTTTTTCTTTATTGATTTTAGAAAGAGAGGAAGTGGGAGGGAGAGAGAGATAGAAACATCAATGAGAGAGAACATTGATTGGCTGCCTCCTGCATGCCCCCCACTGGGGATCAGGCCTACAGCCTGGGCATGTGCCCTGACCGAGAACCGAACCGGCAACCTCTTGGTGCATGGGTCGATGCTCAACCACTGAGCCACACCAGCTGGGCCACGTGAGGTTTTTAAAATAATGTTTTACATTTACTGGACCAATGTGTAATATCATAAAAATCAGTGCTGTACTGAAGCCAGCTCATTCTGGCTCACAAGAGCTGAGCATTCATTTTTCAGGAATTTTGCTTTTTGTTAACCAGTATTAAAATTTAATTATGAAAACTTACCAATAAATATATAATATTAAAAAACAAAATAAATTTCAAAACCCATCACTTCCTAAATTGTTGTTCTATGTTTTATTATTACTTATGTCCACAGTTATTTACATATAGTTTATATGTATGGTGGAATTATACATATGGTGTGCCACTTGCTAATTTCCCAATTCCACTTTCACTTTCAGTGATGTTACATTGGTATCTATAAATTGGCTATGGTGGGAATGTTTAACTATAGAAAACAGAAAAGTCCACTTAAAAACAAAAACAGTTGCCCGGCCACTTTGGCTCAGTGTGTTGAGCGTTGTTCCATGCACCGGTTTGATTCCCAGTCAGGGCGTATGCCTGGGTGGCTGGCTCGATCCCTAGTGGGGGGCAGGCAGGGGACAGCCAATCGATGTTTCACTCTCATCGATGTTTCTATCTCTCTGTCCCTTTCCCTTCCTCTCTTTCTAAAGTCAATAAAAACATATTTTTAAAAATTGTTGTTCAACATGTACTAGCACATGGCTACATAAAACTCTGCTCTATTTAGATACCTGCTATATAATAAGCACAGGTATCTAAAATCCAAAATAAATGAATAAGGCACATCACCTGCCCTAAAGGCACATACAGAATAAAAAGGGTATCAGGACTTATCGCAGGCTTGTGAGAAACAAACTCTTTCAGAGCATAGAGTAGACCATACCGAAAAGGTGATTCTGGAGTTGTATCTCAACAAGTAAGCAGAAGTTCATCAAACAGAGGAAGTGGATGAGGTTATTCCAGTTACGGGAAAAAGCCTACTCAAAGAAAAGGGACATAAGAGAAATAGTAAATGTTATTAGAAACTAATATTTCTAAATCTCCAGGATAGAGGGTGTATTAACTCCATTTTCCTCTCTATTATGAGAACCCTTATGACCCTTAGGATCACCCAGATAATCCAAGGTAACCTTGTCATCTTAAAATCTTTAATTTAATTACCTTCAAATAGTCCCCTTTTTCCCAATAAAGTAACATATATTTCAAGGATTCGAATGATGTATCTTGGAGTGGCCATTATTCAATCCACTCAGGCATATTGTACATAGAGCAGTGATAACTGAAACTCTAGTAGTGGAAGAAACTACAAAGAGAAAAGTTCATAAAGAAAGGGGAAAAAAAGGGGGCAAAATGAATATCCCAGTAGACCCCAAACAACATGGGTAAGCAGAGGAGAAAGCAGTGATGGACATTAAGAATGCCAGAAGAGACATAAAGAAAGAAGGACAGAAAAAGAAAGTTGCAAAATGGAACCCAAGGGAGTAGAAAAGAATATGGGGGGGGGGAGATAAAGAAAAACATGGCGGAGTAACCTAAAAATTGAATATTAAAATACAAAAAGGCTTAATATTTGCAAATATTTATTAAATATTTGCGCATACTAATTGTAACCCTAAATCAACACCATGGTCATCTAGCCTGTCATTCATTTTCCACAGACTGGCGTTGGAATGATGTGACTGTCACCTCTGAAGCTAAATGTTAGTGCTTGAGGCAAAGTTAAAATCAATTTTCTCACTTTTGAAGTATTTCACAGTTGTGAGGCATTATAATGAACAGCATCAAGGGGATTCCTCCTCAAACTTAGCATGTTTACTAAGTAGACGCTAAACTAATACACATTTAACTGTATTATTGTCATTTAAAACTTGACTTTATAAAACACAAAAAATCATTTTTAAGAGTTCTGTATCATGAAAATTTAAACAGTAGAAATAGATATAGCTTTGTCAGTGTAAATTATGTACAATAAAATCAAATACTTGGAAATTTTTTTAACTATGGAAACTATACAAATGAAATAAATGGCAAAAGGACCTTATAGCAATATTTTGTTATTGGGGATTATCAGTTACTTTGGGTCCTAAACAAAGGTTTTGAGTATTCAGACTTCTTCTGCTGTTTTTCATATTTACCTATATCCTGAGTCAAGCTACTTGAGCAAAAGGTATATTTAGAAAGGCATTTAGCTGCAGAGCAAAAGTTTTTCCATCTACAGTTACCACCTTTGCAAGGATTGACATTACAGTGGTGATGTAACCTGCTGTTTCCCTTTTGACCAGCATGCAAAAAATTTTGTCAACCCTATGGAAAGTCAAACAAAAAAAAATGGAACAATTATGCACAGTTCCATAAAGTATAATGTCAAGTTTCCCCTGTCTAAAATTTAATCAGTGAAATAAAACATGAACTATAGTTGACTTGGTTTCAGGAAACACACATCTGGGAATGCCATTGTCATTCTTGGCTCACGTCCAGTCCTGGACAGGGTTTTGTAGGCCACCATGCTGTTTACCTTGTGGATTGTAGTAGTGAAGGAAGGCAGACAGACTTGCTCAGAATTGGTAATGAACCGTGGCCCCGACTCTTCCCACTTTTCAGGTACAACCAGGTCTTTGTCTGTATAGATCAGCAGCTCAAATGAGCAGGAAACTCCCAGCAGTGGCAGAAATGTCACTGTAGCTGTGATCTGTCTGATCACCCAGCGGATTTCATCTTGGGTAGCTTTCTGAGATTTTCTCCGCGTGTACTGTCATCTTCGGCAGTCTTGTCACACTCAATAGCAAACTGCCATCTTTCAAGGACCTCACCACTTTCAGCATTTGAGATGACTACCACCAGCTTCTGAACTGAACACTTGTATAGCCAATCTTTCAGTGTTCCACCGCATTACGTACTTAAGTATTTTATGAGCTCAGGATCAGTAGTTACAAGCAAGGTGAGTCCATATTTCTGCACTCGCGTAAAAGTTTCAGATGGAGACATGCCACACTGATATAAAATGAGAATTCCGCCACGATTTCGGCGCTCCCAAGCAGGGTGATGCCCTGCTCCCCGGAGAGCTGCCTCGCCATGGCCGGGCACACAGCTGCCACCGTGCCCACTGCACACAGCGACCGCAGGGCTGAACTCAGTTGTTCTTTAACTGCTGAAGAAGCGAATGTATAATATGTCAGCATGTAGATGTAAGTAAATATGAAAATGACAAAACCTCCTAAATAATTATGAAAGGACTATATATTGTTTGCATCTTGGTTCATGGTGGCAAAGCCATGTAACTACAACCTAGTTAAGCTCTCTTCAAAGATTAGGAATTTTTCAGCTTTTATTCCTCACTCTATAGCTGTCATTTCTCAAGATGCTCCATTATTTTACATACCTGGTTTTATTTTCTGTGCGCCACCACTTGTAGAAATGTACTTGACCAGTGTACCCAGCTGAGTGCATTTGTACATGGCTCTGTTTCTCCTAAACTTAACTGTTGCATGCTTTGCAAGGTGATCGTCCTGCCCTGATATTTTGAAGTTTGATTTTAAAAGTTAAAATCTACTTGAAATCGCCAATTTATAATTTTTAAAAGAGAGTTCTATCATGCCTAGTCTTAGTTTTCAGCGTTTCAAATTGAGGAATCCAATTCTCTTTGGCATTTTCTTATGGGGGCTCCTAGGCAGAGGCTCAGACTGGACACAACAAAAGTGTTGGCTGGAGAGACGGATCATTCAGGACCTACATGAAAATATAAGGCAACTCTGGGTTGCCCATGAAAGAAGAGAGTTAGACACATACAGCACCGCTGAAAGGTTAGATTGTATGAAGGTTGGAAAGTTTCTGTCACTTATCTTATTTGTCTTCTATTCCACAGTGGGTGATTGACAGGAAGAGGCCCTGTAAAACCTTGGTAAAACCCAACGTTGGATATCTCTGTAGCCCACATATATAATAAGAACCCTCTTGGCAAGGGAGTCTGGGAAATGTAGTTTCCAGGTTTTAATCTTTGAAGTACAGAGAATAATTTATAGTATTAGAAATAGATGTTGTGATATAATTTGAGATATGATGAATAAATGCTTCTAATTCAGTCATAACAAAGAGTTAATAATTATCTTTTGGTTTAATTTATCTTTATAAAAATATGATTGTTATATCACAGGACAAATGCAACCATGACATACTCAGGAAACATGAAAAATCACACTTTTAAGAGTTCTATAGTATTTTATATTATACATATTTTACATATGTATTCTTTTATTATTGGTCATTCTGTATATTTACCATCTCTATGTGTAAAAATAGTGTGTAATATTTAAAATAAAAACTAAACTATAATTTTAAAGTATCACTGTATTTAATATTCTATAACTGACTTAATTTTAAAAATATTTTAATGATCCAATAGTTAAAAGTCATAAGATGTGGATCAATAATTCCTAAAGCTTCCAGACCAAATTGTTTTTTCACTTAAGCATGGCTTTATTATTTTCAGATGACAACATAAACCTTATGTTGCTAATGAAATGGAAAAATAAGTAAATAAATAAATAAATAAATCACATGAATATGAACCCTTCACTTTGTAATCCTGAACATAATTATTATCTCCCTTCTTTTTTCAGAATCATCTCTAGCTTTTATTAATGAACTGAACAGAGGAAATATGAACTCTGCATTTCTTAAGTACCATTTATATATGTATATGTATATAAAAAATCATCTCCTTCCTCCAACTTACTGTTAGCCATACTTCCAGAAATGGTGTTTCAAAAGAGATGACATTATATAGAAAGATGATATTATAAGTAGTCTATGATCACATGGTCAATGAGGCTGATGATTTATTTCCAAATAATTTTACAACCTCATTTATTGAGTTTACTTCAGATCTACAACTAGTGAGGCAATGAGTGGGTTTGTGAGAGAACACATGTATATGTTGTAACAATTCATTCATATCTTTGGGTTCTAAATAACCAATTCAAATCTCAAGATCACCAATTTTAGGTCCAATGTTAATGCAAACTTTATCATTGTTTCAGAAGTACGATGACTAGGAACCTAAAATTATTCTAAACAATAATGTCTACTAAAAACAATGCAAAAATATCATTATGTAAGTGTTATCTTCTCAATAGTAAATTTCCTTATCCCATTTGCACATACTGGAATGACTAAAATGTCCAAGGGAATAAATGAATACTTAAGATAAAGAAAAGTGATTATATTAATGAGGAAGAAACATTCTCTGTTAAATGGATACACAGAGATTTCATCACAACTGAAAATATTTAGTATATTGTAATACATCTCAAATATAAGTTCCACTCTAAAGCCACTTTAAAATTATACTGCAGAAAAATAACTTAAAGCATTGCAATTTATTACAATTATTCTTTCTATGTCATGTTTCTCTTCACCCTAATATGTGCAATTAAAAACTTTATGTTGCTATATATTCAACACTGATCTGGAATTAAAATTCCTGATTTCAAGAAAAATCACCCATTTTTCTCTTCAGTCTCATTTCAAGGAACTATCCTGTCTTTTAAATGAGATAATGTTTGTGAAACTACTTTGTAACTGTAGAACATGTAAAAATGAAATAAATTTTGAACTTTTCTGATCAGTAACTGGACAAAAGGAAATGGGTTCTTAACTCACTTTCAAAATATATTAAGTCCGAATCCTAGGGTATGTTCCTGGAATTACGTAAGGGTTTTGTGTAGTGACAGCGCTGTAGGAATTGCACATAATATAGGACGACTTAGCACAGGGCGTCCTTGCAGGAGCCAAGTGGTATTGGTCAGATTTGACCCTCATCTGCTAAAAATAAAACTGATATATTATGATAAAATGTAAGTTTCCTGCATATGATTATAAAACATATATTTGAATATACGTGTGTTTATATATACACACATATATATACCTACATATAGAAACTTGCATACATATGTAAATAAACACAGACATATGTAGAGATGTGTATTCTTTCAAGTTCACATAAAGAAATCTGTTGCTAGTGAAAAAACCAATAATAAATGATGTTTTAAAGTATTTATATAATTTATTGTTCTTAGTGGTTTAGAAGGCCTAGTAAGAAACATATTAATAATACTGATTAAAGATGACGAGATATCCTGAAAAAAATATATATTTAAATTAGATGAACCCAGAATTTTCTAAATTTAATTGATCAAAGTATTGCACATGACAAATATTTGTATCATGACTTCAGGTAGAATACATGCAATCTGTGAAACTCTTTTGTACAGTCATGACATTTATCTTCAAGTAGCAGAACACTAAGTGCAACAAGGACAATATGTATTTTAAAGATGATTTAAAATATAATACATGTTGGCATATTAAAATCTAAATTATTATTGTGGTGTATTAGGACATACTAAATGTTTTCAGTTGTGATGAAATCTCTGTGTATCCATTTAACAGAGAATGTTTCTTCCTCATTAATATAATCACTTTTCTTTAAGTATTCATTCATTCCCTTGGATATTTTAGTCATTCAAGGACATGCAAATGGATAAGAAAATTTACTATTGAGAAGATAACACTTACATAATATACTTTTGTATTGTTTTTAATAAACATTACTGTTTAGAATAATTTTAGGTTCCTAGTCATCGTACTTCTGAAACAATGATAAAGTTTGCTTTAACATTGGACCTAAAATTATTAACATGTTGGTCTTGAGATTTGAATTGGTTATTTAGAACCCAAAGATATGAATGAATTGTTACAACATATACATGTGTTCTCTCACAAACCCATTCATTGTCTCACTAGTTGTAGATCTTAAGTATACTCTATAAATGAGGTTGTAAAATTATTTGGAAATAAATCATCAGCCTCATTGATCACGTGATCAGACTACTTATAATGTCATCTTTCTATACAGTGTCATCTCTTTTGAAACACCATTTCTGGAAGTATGGCTAACAGTAAGTTGGAGGAAGGAGATGATTTTTTATATACATATACATATATATAAATGGTACTTAAGAAATGCAGAGTTCATATTTTTTCCATTCAGTTCCTTTAAAAAGCTAGAGATGATTCTGAAAAAAGAAGGGAGATAATTATGCTCAGGATTACAAAGTGAAGGGTTCATATTCATGTCATTTAATATTTCTTATATTTGCCATTTCATTAGCAACATAAGGTTTGCGTTCTCATCTGAAAATAAGCCATGATTAACTAAAAAATAAATTTTTGATCTGGAAAATAAATATTATTTCTCTAACCCCAGATTTCATAATGTAAAGAGAGGTTAACAATACATAGCTCAAAAGATTATGATCAGTGCATGTGTAAAATCTATTTCCCTCAGCCCCTGATATGCAGCGGGTAGCAGTAGTGGACAAAAGCTCATTCATTTATCCCTCAGGTAACTTTTTAATTTATTATTTGTTATTTTAAAAACATGTCCACCTGTTTCCTTGTGCCTGTAACTTGCCCTATAACTCCTCTGCCACACCTTCACTGATTAGTAAAATGAAAAGGTCTAAGGATTGTGGGGAAGGAGAACACTGGAGCAAAATAATCTTCAAAAGAATGTTTGATCTTATTATTTTTAATGTTTCCTAATTAATAAAAAGAAACTTCAAATCAAAAGTAAATATGAAATCATTTTTATAATATCTGAAACACCCCCTTGATCTCTTTGAAGCCTCTTGCAAACAAAAAACTATGCATTTTAAGAGAAACATGATAGCTAGATGACAGATAGAAAATAGATAATAGAGATATTCACACACAGAGTACATAAAATGTGTAATGTTGTTTCTGTATTTTGTATTACATTGTGTTCTCATTTTTGGGTACATTCCAAGGAAGAGAAGTTTGATGCCCACCTGGTCTACACTACTGCCTTGCTGAGCCTCTACACTTGGGCTCAGCTAAAGGATTGTCTACCCCAATATTCTATCACACTTGTGAGGTCATGAAACATTGGTGCTTACGATGAACAAAATCATGATAGTTCAGTTCCATTGTTATTAACTTCTTTTAGAGCGTTAGCTTACAGGCTATATAAATTGTTATTTTATCCCCTAATCGATGTCCTCTCCTGTTCTCTCTAGTAAGAAAGTGTTTATCTGGGACAACGGGCAATGCTACCTGCCCTGCTTCCATTGCAGCTATGCGTTTTTATGTGACTCATTCTGGAAGTGTTGATATGCCTTGAGCAACATCCGGATTGGATTCTTAGAGGAAACCGAACTTTCTATTTACATCCTTCCTTCTAATAGGAATAAGTACCTAATGTGGAGTCATAATGGTTCATGAAGAGACAAACCATTTAAGAAAGGTCGAGAATAAAGATTGTTCTAACTGAGATCCTTGGATGACCTGTGGAGCACAGTCATTATTCCCTCTGATATTTCTAGTTCCAGATTTATATCTACGAGAGATATAAACTTGATATAAATGGCAATTATTTGGCTCACAGTTATATCTTCAGCTGAACCTATATCCCAATGAATAAATGATACTTTATCTTTTTTTAAAATGAATCCTCTATTAAATATTAAAATATATATTAAGGAAACTCATAGTCAGTATACTACAGAAATACAAATATGGACTTTTGAAGCTTCTAGAAGCAACTATGAGTTTACAGGAAATACAGGGGTTAGAATTTGGTAAAACAATTATATGATATATTCAGTAACATCCACAATTTTGAGACTGTGAAAGATAAACCACCCAGCTTAGTGAACAAATACATGGTAAGAATAAACAGTGGGGACAATGTAGCTGTAGAAATTAGAAGATATATCAGCCACATGTCATAGTGACTCTTGTTTGGCTCTTGATGTCAGCAAGTCATCCATGAATTATGTCTGAGATAATTGGGGACATTTAAATAATTACTAGACATATGAAGATAATAAGGAATCATTGTTTATTTTTGTTTGGGTATCATAATAGTATTATAGCTATGTTAAGGTAAAGCCAACATATTTTAGAGATATAGTGAAATATTAAAATGAAACTATATGATGTGTGGAATGCTTCCAAATAATACAGAAGAGGTGGAGGGAGTGGTTCAGTGAAGATATAGATGAAACATCGGTCATGAGATGAGAACTATTGAAGCTGAACGATGGCTACATAAGGTACTTATGCATATTAAATTGTGCACTTATCTATGTTAATTTTTTAAATGACATAAAATATATGCTTTGAAATGAGATCCAAGTATTCAAATCTCAGGTCAACATCTCAGAAGCTGTGTGCCCTTGGACAAGTTGATTACCTCTCTATTTTTTTAATTAAACATCAGTAAGATAGGAATAAAAGTACTCATGCCACATAACTGTTATTAAAATTTAAGTAGCTCATGTTTGTAGAGCACTTAGCATATTATGAATCCAATGTTAATGACTATTTGTATTTACACAGTGTCATTCATAGGCATTTGTGAGCTAGTTTAGGCAGCTCAAGAGGCATTTATCATATTTTTTGTGTGGAAATGTGGGTTATGAACTCAAACACAAATTAAGTTGGAAGACAACCTATTTATAACTTGGAAATTGCTAGAATCATAGTAACTAGAAATGAGTAGTTTATATTTTTCCATGTAAATTTAAACCTTGTTGGATTAAGGCTTATATGATTATCCCAAGTATATCCCTTAGCAGGAGAATTATTTTAAACTTAAATGATGATTTAATAAAACTCATAACTGTGAAAGTTTTAACAAGACAATGATACAGCCCTGGCCAGTGTGGCTCAGCTGGTTGAGCATCATCCCATCCACCGGAAGATCACCAGCTCGATTCCAGATCAAGGCACATGCCCAGGTTACCTGGCAAGATGGATCTCCAGTAGAGGGCGTGCATGAGACAACCTATCAATGTTTCTCTCTCTCATTAATGTTTCTCTCTTTCTCTCTTCTTATCTCTCCAAAATCAGTAAAAGCATTTGACTTTAAAAAAAAGAGAGCATAATACAAATAAGTTTGTGCACATTATATGTCTGGGAGATCTATAAAAAATTTAATGCACCTAATATTCATTTTTTCTCTCTCTCCATCCCTAATGCTAACCCTAACCCTAACCCTAAGCCTCCCCCTCTCTCTCTCTGATATGTAGAATCAACACCATCTATAGGCCTACTGACAAAATATGCATTGATATAACTTTGTAGATTCACATTTAATGATTGATTAAGTTTGTTTTTTAATGTGTAAAATAGCAATAAAAAATCTGTTTCCATCTCATCGCATTAAATAAGCACCTTTTAATGGCCAGCTATGCAAATAGTTACATAAATGCAAGATGTCTAATAAACTCTTATTTTTAGCTGCAGTAGATACTTTTCAACCCTTACATAATTTCTCAGCAGAATTTATTCCTAAAAATGTTTCTAGACATTCTTCTCTTGACCTCCATCTGATCACCTAATCTTTTTCTCCCATCCAACTTGTCATTCCTTCTCACTATGCTTGTTATCCTCTTGATCTGTTTCCACCTCTAAATGATGATGCAATTTCCCGCAGGATACAATATCTGATGCTCTTCTCTTCCCTCTCTAGAGTTGCTGCCTGGCATCCTAATCACACTCTATGAATTTTACAAGCATCCAAACATATGCCAGTGATTCTACTTCCTTATCTTCTATCAAGATTATAGTCCAATGCTCACAGTCATGTATTCAAGTATAGTTACCCCCAATTAATCACTACATTTTCCGTAAAATTTGCAATTTCATCTTGACTTCCCCATCTTAGTAAACAGCACCCTTGTGTGTATAGTAGTTCAAGGAAGAGGACGATAAGCACACGTCTTAGACTTCTGGCTTCCAGTACTTCTCAGGTGTGAAGCCTAATGGATCACAATTGCACATGTAGCTTATATTGCTCTCTCTTCTATATTTATTCAGTCTCCACTCCAGGCCCATACACTTTCCTATCTGGATGTAACAGCTTCACAACTGGTCTCTATGATTTCATTCTTACCCTTTTCCAATCTGCAAATGATGCTAAGTGTTGCTGTTTCTTTAACTGTATATCTGTCAATTGCCTGTCTTTAAATCCTTTCTTGGCTTCCAATTGCTTTCAGAATAAAACAAAATTTTCCATCAAGATCTTGTGTAATCAAATTCCTGCGTGTTCTTCACTGCCACTGAAATAAGTAGGACACATTTGTCCTTCTGTAAAGATACCCAGCCATTTTATATTCTTCTGCCTTTGTTCACATTGCCTAGAATATTCTTTTTCTTCTCCCCTTTGAAAACATTTACTTTTATACTAAGAAGTTTCAACACAACATTCCCTCTTTGCAGCATATGCTCACTTCCACCCAATGATGTAGGTTACCTCCATGTTTTCCTTCTCCATCCTCCTATAAATGCTATCATAACACCATGATTCATTATCATTGACTTTCTTCTGCTTTCTCATACAACACTAGAAGTAAAGAGCTTCTTTATTCATTTTTAGATACTCTTCATCTTAAAAAAGTACTTGTTTAAAAATTAAGCTTTGTCATATTTGTGAAACTAAAATCATAACAATATGGTTAGTAACACAGATACTCCTATTGTTAAGATTATTCAATTAGAGTTCAGAATTCTTACATGGTGTTTATAAGATCAAACAAAGTGTTGTAGGTTTTAGATTCAAATTGTTGTGTTTTATACCTTAGTATGGTAAATTGCCATTATCGTCATGCTTTTTCTCTGAAAATTCTTGGAATGGTTTCTTATTTATTTTATTTTTATTTTTTATGTGTCATTTACACTAATGGTGGCCCTCTGAATTGATTTTATTCTTGGTTGCAACAACAAGGCCAAGCTACCTAAAATTCTAATGCTTTTCTTTGAATTGCAGAGTTTAGTTACTTGTATATACTCTAATACTACAGATTAATTTGGATATCAACCATCTCTGCTTTTGAAAATTGAGGGATATGTTTTATTTAAAACATGAAGTCAGTCTTAGCTACCAAATTTGAAATATTCTGTTAACTATATCTTCTCATTTTACAAAAAAAAAAAAAAAAAAGGGAATCTGATTCGGGCACCCTACTAAGCTGGAAGAGGAACATGTCATTTCAAAGCATTTCGCTTCTTCAAAGAATAGACTAACAATGGTAGAAGCTCAATTAACTTTCTATAAAGTATATTACAAAACTTTATTTCTTTTGCAAAGTTATTTTCTGTGCATACAGCATTTTACTGAAAATGAAAACTATTCGAAAACACATAAATAATTGTCAATGGAAACTTTAACTAAACAACTTTTTATTCAGATAATATTTAATCATTGGTAAAATCTATTAATGTAAAACTTGCCTTTTTAAACTACAGCAAAGAGAAACTGACAGCTTTGAATTCTTTTCATAAAGTAATAACTATTTCTCTGTGTGTTTTTGCACACTACCCTAAGGTAAATTTTTTTAAATCTAAAATTAATTGTATAATTACAGTAATATTGAAATAAATGTATATCTTTCCATGATGGTATATTTTATTAATAACATTTACTTACATATACATAGTTCTTTTTAAAATGTGGCCTCATCATTTATAGCTATTCTTCATATATAATAAATTTTATTTCATACTGAACATATGGATACAACTTGTTGCAAAAATTAGCTAACTTTTCACACAAAATTTTTTTCCTGCAAATATGAATAAACTACATATTCCATCTTCCTTAATAGGAGAAGTCAAATGACTGTGTTCTGTGATATGTGACAATCTCTTTCACAATGATCTGCTCTCATCCTCCATTGTGCAGAAGACCGAGGGGAGGGCACGAAGCCCAAAGGCTTAGTTCCATCACAGTCAGACTTTTAGGTTTCTAGATATTGACTGCAAAAGAGTTGCCTTGGAGAGCTTCCCATGACACTGAACTGGAAGTTAAATTTGTATTGTGTTTAACCACTGATAAGGTGGGATTGTTTCTTGTATTATTTCTATTTGACTAATATAAAAATAGACTACTAAATGAGGCCCAAAAACATATACTACATAGTAAAAAATCATCTACAAAGACACTGATGACAGACCATGTGCCTACTGAAGCTTGAAGAGGATAGAAAGCAGAATCTGAGAATATGTATTGATTGCTACTAAGTATGTATAATACAGTATAAATAGAGATGAATTCAAACAGGAATTGGCCAGTTGGAAAACATAAAGGAAAGTGAGTAGAAAATGACTGGAAATAAGGGGGCCTTGAGCAATTGGGAAAATTGATTATTTACAGAATTTGAGAAATAACAGGTAAGACTGCGAATGGTTTTCAGGGGCAAAGAAATATTAAGAGTTAGCTTTGGATCAATGATCAGATTAAGGATATGGCCTTCCTAAGATAATCTCCAGATATCCTCCAGGTATATTAGATAACTTCAAGATATCTCCTTTAAGTTACAAAAGATTGATGAGATAGGTATTAATAAGCAAAATAGTAAATCAGTGAAAATTAAGTCTAGGGAAAAAAAACTTCAGATCTGATGAACTGATTAGAAAAAATTAATTCCAGCACATACTAAGATTTCAAGTCCATTGTACTATCTAAAGAACCACAGAGCCATGCCTAAACAGCACTTTTTTTTTTTTTTTTTTTTTTAACCTGAAAAGCAATCATAGGGACCATGAATTTGCTCCATCAGGAAGTTTTCTGTCCATGCAATGCAGTGCCACTGGAGAGTTTACTTCACAAGACTATTTCTAAAGGAGCCAAACAGAATAATACATAAGGGCAGAGCCAGAAGTCATGAAGAATAATGAACAGAGTGCCCAGAGAAGAGTAGTAGCAGTTTTTTTTATCAACATTAGAAGACTTTCATATTCTATGCCCAGAAGGATTTCAGAATTGCTTTGGATCAGTATACCCTTGTGTGCTTCCCATTTTTCCTCTTTTCAAATTGGAGTTTGAAGTCATTATCTATTGGGTGCATGGTCGTGGAGTGGGTGGAAGGATAATGATAGTTTGTCTTTTTAGTCTACATAATGCCAAACCACAAGGAGCAATATGCAATCAATCTCCATAAGACCTATGATTTTGAATTGACTGCAAGGACTTACTGAGTTCTCTCTTTTTTTCCTGTTCCAACTACTGTCTGTTGATATCTTGCAAAATCCTATGCCTTCTTTTCCTTGTCTCTGTGTTATAGACCCACACTTGGAAATTATAGCTTAAGCCTCCCTTTCCAGTGACATCTGGTTTAGATCTCATGAATAATAGGAGACACTTTTGGGAGAGAAATATGTGTGAGGAAAGAGCAGATGTGAAGTTTGAGCAGTTTTAGAGTTAGCACATACAGATTACTGGTGCTATGAAGAGGCTCCTCCAAACCCAGAAACTTTCTGGTATGAACAACCATTCTCCCTGACATTGGCTCTCCCAGTTCTTCAAGTGGTTTTCCCCCCAGCATGTATTTACCTGAATTAAATGCTTTCTTTTTTATAAATTCTGGAGAGGTTTCAATTTTCTGATCATCCTTGATTGATATATATCTCTTGGATAAAAGGTCTATTATATGTGTGCAAGATTATGGGAAGCAGACATTTATGTCAAGAAAGGTAGGACGCAGCAGATTTTGCTAGCTGTTCACCAAATCATTCTCCTTTTGCTCTTAAGCAGAATGCTAATCTACATTTCCCAGCCATGTTGCAGTTAGCTCAGTCATGAGATTGCTTCTGGCCCATGTGGTGCACTGACCAAATGTCAAAGATTCATGGGAGAACTACAAGATCCCAGAGGGATGGTGGAGCCAATAGGTTGAAGAAGCCTGAGTCCTTGGATTACTGCTTGAAGGACAGCCACTCAGTCAGGAGCCTCTATGGTAAATGCTTTATGCGTAAAATAAGCTCTTATTATTTTAATCCAATTATTTTATTGTTGTTTTTATAACATTTAGTCCATCACAACTAACATACATTTATGACTTTGGAGTTAGGGTCAGAATAGAAAATATGATGCATGGTTGCTGCCATTAAAGCTTTTTTTTTTTTTTTTTAATCCTCACCAGAGTGTTTGTGTGTGTGTGTGTGTGCATATATATATATATATATATATATATATATATATATATATAGATAGATATAGATTTTATAGAGAGAGGAAAGGGGAGAGAGAGAGAGAGAGACCAATGTGAGAGAGAAACATTAATTGGTTGCCCCCCATTCATACCCTGACTGGGATCCAACCTCAACCTAGGTATGTGCCCTAACCGAAATCGAACCCACAACCTGTTAGTATACTGGAGGATGTTCCAACTGACTGAGTCACCTGACCAGGGTTTGCTGCCATTACTATAGACTACTTACTCCCTTAATTGTACAAATTTCAATGGGTAAAAGTTCAACGATTGGCTAACAAAGTCTTGCCATAGATTTGAAAGTGAGGGAGGAGGAGAAAAAAGTATCAATGACTTGAAGACACTGAGCCTTTTTTTGTAACAATCAAGACTGAAAAATGAACAGATTCAGAGATAGAAATTGCCATATACTGCGGATTCCTGTGCCTCAAACCAAATTCACTTCCTGCTTTCTAACAAAAAATCACAGCTCTTTTCTCTTCATTCTTCCTGCTTGAACTCATGCTGTCTTGTCTGCTTTTGCCATAATCATGAGGAAAGAACAGTGTAGTGGAAAGAATGAGAGATTTGACTCCAGTGGATCTGCGGATCTAGGTATGAACAGAACTCTATGAACTATGAGTTTTACTGCCATCAGCAAATTCTTTTTAGTAAGAGTGGCCAGCTTCTGTTTTCTGCTATGTGAAATAGGGCTAAAAATGTATCCTTAGAGTATTTTTTAAAGGTGTAAGTCGAAATGAGTTAATGTGTGCCTAAAATGATTGGACCACATAGATATCTCAGGGGATGATATTTTGTTCTCTTCATTACTGACCTGCTGCCATTGCTCTTTCTTTAAGCATCATGCAGGTTAGCACTTAGACATATCTTACCTTACATTATTAACTATCGTTTTACCATTGTCAGTATCATGTATGAGATATATAACTCAGGCCATTTAATGACAGCTTCCTCAAATATAAAATAAGTATAATAATTTTTACCCTGTGGAATTATTGTGAAAATTAGAGCTAATTAAATAATAGAAAACTAACAAATATCTATTCTTAATTTTATTATTAATTAAAACTTTTCAGAGGAGAGGCAATGTCTAAATATTTTTGTCTGGCACAGTGTGGGACCACAGAATAAAGAATTTAATAAAGGACTGAGTTGATATAAATTGACTGACTCTGAACCAACCTGCTTTGCTAAGCCTTTTGCTCATTTTTATATTCCTATGTTTACAAATTTTGACATTTATCTTACTTCAAGCCATATGATACAAACTATGAAAAGGGATTAGTTAATTTCCTAACCCAGCATTTTCCAAATGTGCTGCATAAAATGACAGTTCTGCAAGATGGTTTATGAAAAAGAATAAGTCTACGGTCAATTAAGTTTAGTGTACACTCGATAGAATATTTTACTCTTGGAGATTGATGATGCACATGAAAATATCAGGAGCTCTGTGAACTCTAGTAATTAAAGAGATATTTTTATCTGTTTTTCAAACGTTTCTGACAAATGAAAGATTCCCACCCTCACCGCCACCACCTGCCTCTGCACCCCGCCATCTCAATCACAAAGCACTTATTAGCAAATTTCCAGAACTAGTAGAATATGAAGATGTAGTCCTAAACCCCCAGACTGAGCACAGGACAGAGTTCTGAGAGATTACCTTTTTTTAGTAATGTCTCAGTTTTCTGAAAGGCCTGCTCATCTGCCTTTACCGTATTCACTGGGTGTGAGGACCTGTGTATAATTTTCTGGCAATATAGAGTAACCCTAGTGTTTTGTCTTTCCATACCAAGGATGATGATAAGGGCAAGACAATGGGCTACCAAATGCCTCTACCTAAGGTCAATTGACAGACCTCAGCTATAACTGGATATACATTTATCCGTAAAATATTTTTCAGTATTTTATTTCAGTCTCTAAGTTTGATGTTTGGGATGGATGTCTCCCTTGGTGTTTGGGATGGATATCTCACTGGATACTATTTTTCTGTTGTGTCCTGCCATAGAACTGTTTTGTTTTGTTTTGTTTTATCTATTATAGAACTAATCTCCATCTACTACTTGGCTAGTGCACCTTCCCTGAGAACCAAGACTCAATCATCATAGACTTCTCTCAGACCATGTATTCTAGTTTATGTTAAACATTTAAAATAAGTTCCTACATCTCCTTCCAATTGCTTTTATTTCATTTTATATTTTATTTTTCCTATATATCTGCAATGCCTTGTTTTAGAAGAATTTATAGAAGAGTTTTTCTTTTATGTTGTAAAATCTTATCTGTATTTTCCTTTATTATTTCTAACTTTGGCCTACTTATTAAAGTATTTTTTCCTGCTCCATGTTATTAAATTTTCATCTGAAATTCTTTCTAATACACTTATGGTTGAAGATATACCCTAACCAAAAATATCAAAAGGCAAGTCAACTAAAGCTCTCTTTTTTTATTCACGTCATCCATACACTGTATTGGGTGTTCACCACCCCAAGTCAAGTCTGTGTCCATCACCGTTTAGCCTCACTATACCACCCTCCACCTCCCCCATTTTCTCCCCCAGGCAATGACCACACTGTTGTCAGTGTCCATGAGTTTTTTCTCTTTTTTTTTTCTTTTTTATTCAATCCCTCCATCCTCCCACCTAGCCCCCCAACCACCATGCCCAAAGCTGTCAGCCTGCTCTCTATGAGCCTTTCTCTATATTGCTTGTCAGTTCATTAGATTCCAGATATGAGTAAAACCATATGGTACTTGTCTTTTCCTGATTGGCTTATTTCATTTAATGTAATGCTCTCCAGGTCCATCCAAGCTTTCTCAAAGGGTAAGATTTTTTTTTTTTTTTTTTTTTTTTTTTTATGGCTGAGTGAGTAGTATTCCATTGTATAAATGTATCACAGCTTTTTTTATCCACTCATCTACTGATGGACACTTGGGCTGCTTTCAAATCTTGGTTATTGTAAATAATTCTTCAGTGAACATAGGGGTGAGTGTATTCTTTCCAATTAGTGTTTCCGGTTTCTTCAGATAAATTCTAAGAAGTGGAATTGCTAAGTCATAAGGCAGTTCCATTTTTAATATTTTGAGGTAACTCTATACTGTTTTCCACAGTGGCTGCACCAGTCTGCAGTCCCATCAACAGAACACGAGGGTTCCCTTTTCTCCGCATCCTCACCAACACATTGTCATTTTTTTATTCTTTACTTTTTACAACCTGCTGTTAATCATACTCACAATATTGCACCCAATCTTTCCCATATGATATCTTTAAAGTATTTAAATTTTCTTTTTTACTCATTCACTTTGACCTTTTTTCTACGTAGATTTCTGGTCTTGAAATGTAATGTGAATCCTTCCCAGATATCTTTATTCAAATCTTATAGCTTGGTCTGACTTTCTGGTTAGCTCTTGTTTCGTGTTTCTTTGAGACTATTACCCCTTTCATTTTCTTTCTGCAAGTAAAGCTCACTGGGGGCACTTTTCTTAACACAGTTCCATAGCGTAGGAAAGCATCTTGGGCTAATTACCATATGAAAAATATATAAACATCTGTTATTTACATGAAAATAGACATATATCTCTAGAATTTAGATTCAGATATCTTAATGATTGACCATACAAAAAATTGGATTGAGTGAATGAAAACTACTTAGTTAATAGATATTTCCAATGTTGGAAAAGTTACTGTGGCTAGTGTAGCTGTCCAATTTATCAACTAAAACATCACTTATAGGCATAAATCTACATATACCATCCAGTGTAAATACCAATGATATTACAACTTATCAGGGAGTCCATTCTGCTGGAGATTAGTTTATTTTCATTTTAACAGAGAAAAATAAAAAGCTGTTTCCCTTAGTCTTTTTAACTGAAAAAAAAAAAAATCTCTAATGCCTTTCAACCATGTACAAAATCTAAAATACTCGTAAGAGCCAACGTAGAATATATTTTAGGGTCTTCAATTTCCCATCTAAGATCTATTCACCATAACTTACCTTTACTAACTGTGTTCTGCTAGCTTGTGTTCCTGGCACTCATCCTGCTATGGGCCTAGTCTACCTTTGAGTTGCTGCTTATTGGCCCTAGTTAATTGCTAGGTCTGTAGCCCACTTTAAACATCAGTCCTGTTGCCCTTCTCACCATCCCAAGGGACCAAACTTTGCAGAACCAGCAGCAATCACTGGCTGGAATGTTGCTATAAACACATTGTAGAATGAATTTTTCACACTTAATGGTATATGTTTCCTACCATGTATTCATCAGTTACTATGTACTGGATCTAAATTGAGTTTCTTTAGCCTAATTTTTCACCCAATTCTGTGTTTTCTAGTGACCTCTGGATTATTCTCTTGACAGTAATATACCTCTTAAAAAATAACGTCAGTGGGTTGCTTATTTTCTCCCCACCTCCTTCCTCATCCCTAGGTATTTCTGAGTTCTCCCCATTTTTTCTACCATATGATTGACGTCTCAGGATACATAGAATGAGCAATAATCAAATTATGGAGAAGAGTCCCTATATAAAATTACTTTTTTACTGGTACCCAGAGGTGTAATTTCCTTCATTGATTCATAATAAGTAAGTAAAATCATGAATTAAATATGTCTTGCATTCATTCATTTATTCAACATAAACTTATTGATCTCCCACTGTATGCCAACACTAGTGATTCAGCAGTGAAACAAGACAGAAAACCCCCCTATCTGATATACCACTGCGTCTTTTGTGCTATTGTGAGAAAATAATTCATATATCCATCTATACATAATAGATGTTAGCAAGTGTTTCCAAATTCTGGATAAAATATACAAGCCAAATACACAATGGCAAAGATTAATTCTCATCTATTGAATTAGGTCCCGGGAGTATATTGATCAAACTGTGTCTTGAAACAGCAGCTATCTGGGCTCCTGGGTAGAGAGGGAACCAAAGCAAATTATATGAATTAAAAACTCTATCCATGTTGCCCATCATTTAGTACTCAACCAAAAGGGGGATTGATAGTACTTTTGTCAACCATCTTCATTCAAAGACTTAACAGCGTATTTGTGACACAGAACATTCTAAGTCCTTCTTTTTGCATTTATGTAATGAAATGCTCTCATGTCACTTGAATTACCCTTATTCAGCTCTATTCTGCTCTAATTTCAAAACTATCCCTTTTCAGGTTATGGGTTAAAGCTCACAAGTTCAGTCCTGCTTAAAACTTTTACTCACTACTCAACACTGAAAGTTCCCTCACTTAAATATTTTCCTAGCCCACACTTCCTACATCACACATACTTGCTCTACAGTTATAATTCTTGTATCCACAATTAAATTGTGTTTTACAAGGATGAGAAGTAAGCTATATTGCAGAGTATATTTAGCACTAGGTATATCTCCATTTTACATAGTACATTACTATTCACAAAGAACTTTCTCATATAGTTATAAAACAATTTCATAAAAACATTTGATCAATTATCACTTTTAGTTAATATTATGGAACATTACCCAGAGGCTTCTTCTTCTTTGCCAATTTTCCAGAAGTCATTGAAAATTTTAAAATTAGCCCAACAATTTACATGAAGACATTTAAATAACAAAAAGTACTATGTAATAGGAATAAAATAGAAATAGAGGTAATATGACTACTCCAAGAAGAGGGGAGTTAATATAATCATTAAAGATATTTAGGTACCTCAGTATATTAAAAAAAAAAAAAGTTTTTGCTTTACCCACATGCAGGTACAATAGATTTTACGTAATGTTTTATTCAAGCCTCTCTTTTCCTTTGTTCACATACAACAAATATTCAGAAGTATGACTGATTAGTGGGAACCACGTAAAAAATTGGAAATATGATCACAAACAGAACTTTCCTGTGATTCATCTTACAGATTAAGCTTTATCAAGCCTTTGTTAAGCTGATAGCTTAGTGAAGAGTACAGTCAAGCAACAAAGTAATATATGTGATGTGGTCTCATGGCGGAAGAACAGTTTGATACAGACAAATAAGAAAGGATCTATCTGCTCTTTAGAGGGACAGGAAGGAGCTCACGGCTAACTAAAGTGATATCTAAGCTAAGATGCTAGGTTGAGATCTAAAATTTAAAAGACGTAAACTGACCAACAAAATAGATGCAGAAACATGGAAGCAGGGAACAGACTGAAGACCCTCAGAGGGAAGGGGGAAGGAGGTTGGGAAGAAATAAAACAAATATGCACATATGCATAGCCTATGGACACAAACGATAGTGTGGTAAAGCGGGGGAGAGGTCAACAGGAAAAAATGGGGGACATCTGTAATACTTTCAATAATAAAGATAAATTTAAAATAATTAATTAATTATAAAATAAAAGACCCAGATCTGCCAAAGATGATGATTCATTGATAATGTACAGTATTCAAAGTCAAGAAAACAAACCTAATGGTCCAAAAATAAAAAATATTCTAGAATAACAAACTCATGTAACTGAAAATGTGCCATAAATCTGGATTACAGATTGGGAAGGGAGCAAATAACCAGACAGGTAAACAGCGAACAAAATGCAAGCTATCAAATTGGGGTTTCATGGCAGAGATGAGGAGTGACATAGGAGAAACCTAGCAGGCTATTATTCTACTAATGCATGCAAGTGATTATGTTGGGACAAATGACAATAATGACAAAGTGAAGAACAATAAAAGGATTCATGAGATATGCAATAGGCTTGGTGGATAGATCTTGATTGTTTATTGAATGCAGGAAATCAGAAATAGAGAAGGAGTGAGAATGATGACTTTACATCTAAACCATGTGGTGAGAGCTCTGTGTTATATTTTGTGTGTGCGACTATATCACTGTTTATTTATTCTTTCTCACACTGACGAACAATTGAATTATTTTCATGTTTTTTCCAAGACCATTCTTGTCCATATTTTCCCAGTTATAAGTTAGAATACAATTTCTATATCCCATTTTATGTGAAGTTTAATTTTAGAGTAAAATGTCAAGCTGTTTATAAAAATGTTTGTAAACATTTCTCCTTCAGTCATCAATATATGTGGCCGACATCATCTCCAATACTTGGTATTACCAGAATTGTTATTTTTTCCCAATTGATTATGGATAATATGGTATTATAATCTTGGTTTTCAATTCCAAGTTCATTAATAATATTGGACATTTTGTTGGCCACAAATATAAATCAGCAGATACAGTCAGAGATACATAAGAATACAGACCAAGTACTTGTGATCATAGAGTTGCTCATGGGGGACAGACACACACACACACACACACACACAAATTATTAAAGTACTAGGTGGCTATAAGTATTATACAGAAGGTAAAGAATGTTGGTGTGGTACATTATTAGATATAGAGTCTTGAGCTAGGCCCTCCTGAGAATATGACATTTCAGTAGATAATTCAATAATGAGGACAATCCTTTGGGTATATGGGGGGAAATAATTCAAGCTTGGAGGATAAAATATAAGGTTCTGAGTTGAGAGGTGTGTTTTAGGAACAACAGAAAAACTAATGTAGTTTTACATTAATAAGAAAGGAAGAAATTATGGTAAAAGATGAGTTGAAAGAAGAAGACAATAGCATTCATTCAACCAAAGTTTATTGTTTATGCAGGAAAAAGCCAGACACAGTCCCTTCTCTCAAAAAGGGTATTAAAGAACAAGTAAATATGCCAATATCTCCTTTCTTTTCTCAGCGGGTTTTGTCAATATTTTCTCTGCCCCTCACTTTGCAATATCTTTTATGTTATTTGTCTCAATTACTACTATCTTTCTACATAATCTTTATTTGATCTCCGAAAGAACACTGTTGATGGATAAAACATATTATTATCTCTACAGACTAGCAAACAGGAATAGATTGGTTAATAAACTCTGTTAGGCCACATAATTAGTAATGTGATGGGAATGAGAATTAAATCCAAGCCTCTGCCTCTAAGGTCAATAGAAATGAAGAGATTTTCTTTGGTAAAAATAGCATTCCCAAGGACAAACTCATGGAGGGCCTGTGGTCTATGAATTTTTCTGGAAACAAGGTGGTTACAAAGAATATCACACTAAGTGCGCTGACAAAAATATTATTAATTAATTAATTTATTTATTTATTTATTGTTGAATGTATTACAAATGCCCCATTTTTCCTCCATTGGTCCCCTTCTTCCCACTCCCACCCCCTCCTGCTTTCCCTAAACTATTGTCTGTGTCCATTGCCTGTGCATATATGCATATAAGTTCTTTGTTTTCCCTTTTTATTTTTATTTTTTAAAATATTTGTTTCTTTGTTTATTTACTTATTTTTGAGAGAGGAAGGGAGAGAAACATTGATGTGAGAGAGAAACATGGATCAGTTGTCTCTCAAACATGCCCCAACCGGGCATCCAACCCCCAACCTGGGCCCTGACCAAGAATCGAACCCACAGCCTTTTGGTGTATGGGTCGGTGCTCCAACCAAGTGAACTGCACCAGCCAGGACTACAATTTTTATTTATTTATTTATTTATTTATTTATTTATTTATTTATTTATTTAATTTATTTATTTATTTACCTTTCCTATGGCTACTATATATTTACCACTTATTCCTAGTTGAGACTTTGTTATGAATTTAGAAACAGAAGTTGTGACTTGTACTGCTGTGAACTGCCAGGTCCAATATTTGCAGAAACAGTATTATCTTGACTCAGACAAAGCTCACACCTTGGACTATGGTTCTTTCCTGCAGAGTCACAGCGCATGTGGTCTGTAGGCAGATGGGAAACAAGGGTTATAGGCTAGGAAGTCTGTTGATAAACTACAAAATGAGGGGGGAGGGATGACTAAGTCTGATGCATCACAAAATCTGTTCCACTAAATTTTCAGTTCAGATCATTCATTTATCCTTCAAACTAGTTGTCAAAAATTGATAATATGAGGAAAAGGTGGCTGACTTTCCGGTTACACAGTATAATTTTAAGTCAAGAGGACCTCATTAAGAGTTGATGGAATCCTAAATCATTCCAGAGATTTTGTGAGATTCTGAGGTACATTCAGAGACCCCCTAGAGAAAATGTGTCTTAAATGTTTGGTAGGCACATTTTAGAGAACTCATAATTCCTATAGTAACGACTGGCTGCACAGTCCTGTGTAGAGGTGGAGACAACCTGGCTCCGTGGAGAGAGAACTAGAGAAAATGACTCAGCTGGGCAAACGTGGATGTACTTTTGGGATTTTTAGTTTTCACTTTTGTCTTTGCTTTGCATAGTATTCCTTCCAGAACTGGCAGATGCTTGTCTGATCCCACATGAAATGCAATGAGAAAATATTCCTTAAAGAAAAATTATTGTTTACAAAGTATGCACAAAGTGTTTGTTGAATGAATGAATAGATCCTGGGATTGAAGAAAAAGTAAAGTAATAGTCTAAATTCTACATTTGACCAAAAACTAATTTTACTGAAACATAAAACGATTGCAATTTTTCCATTAAAGCCTCTGGGAGAAGGTTCAAAGAAAAGAAAATCTGAATATATGTAATAAGTCCATTGGAAAAGAATAAACTTGACATTAAATTTGTATCCGAAGTACATTGTTATCCCATTTTCAACTTCTGAAATTACCCTCATTGTACTTCTTTACAACTTGTGTCTCATAAGGACATGAAGATGGTGCACATATACCTGAGCCAAGGAGAACATGGTTGGAATGTTACGGAATCATTTTACTTTCTTAGAAGAACACAATAAAAGAGGTTTCAACTAGGATTTCCTTGTACCCCCCCCCAATTTTAGATATTGCTAAAATACATAACACACGTTTATTACAGGCAAAATAATAACTCAATATCTGAGTTGGAAAGGGTTGGAAAAGAGCTGAGAACAACCAAATTTTTCATTTCAGACCAGTTAAAATAGAAACTAATCTATTCAATTTCCTGAGGGGTCGATCTTATAGAAACTATCAGTGGCCTTCTGTACATTTCAGGACCCACAGGTGACAGATCTTGTCTCTGCTGCAGAGTAAGCTATTTGGCTGCAAATTTTGGTGGCCTGCAGAATATATTCTGCTTCATTAAATATGTCTGGATCAGCTTGTTCCACTGGAATAGGAAAGAAAGAGAGGAAGAAGAGCTTTGATGCAGGGAAAAAAAATAGTGGAGATGGATCAACAGATGATTCAAAACAAATTTCTTTATTTTTAAAAAATCTGTTTGAACAATTATTATACTTTTGCCAAATAAGCCTCTGCTTTCTTTTTTAGAAGGAAATGGACATGAGGATGAACACAAAGAATAATTTGTTGCTCAGAAAGATGTTCATTAAATGTTCTGACGCCAATAATCCCTCTGTTTTCATTTAAATCAATGAAAATTCCATGCAGCTTCTATTACTTGGAATGATCAAGCCAGAGAGCTAGCTCACTGCATTCTTGTGATGAATGTGGGAAAACAACCTTTATTTTGTACATCATATCTTGTAACTGACAATAAAATGCAATTCCAGATTTTTACCTAGGGAAGAGTCTAATTAGAATAACTGTATTTTTGCTTAATGTTCCCACATCTCAGTTATGGTTCATAATGGTCTTTTGAACACCAGTTATCATTTAGAATGATACAGTCTTAGAAACAGTACAACGTTGGGATACATGTACTTTGAATGTAGAATGTAACATATATTTGAAGAGTTTTTTCCCCAGCAATTGACACGAACTTCTTTCCTTAAAGTTTGCTCATATTGTCAAAAGATATAGCAACAAAACCACTTGATTCATTGAATCATGGGAGTTCTCTATTGTGGAACTGTTCTCTGTAATAATCTCTAAGACAATCCCTGACTCCAAGTACATTTAAGAAGTGGCTAAACTTAAAAAGGAGAAATGCTTTATCCCCATGTATTCACCTTAATTTATTAACAGAAGTATCTATCAGTCTACTGTACTTACAAAGCATAGCCACACTTACTGATTGCTGTGACCAAATTTATTGAGTGTCTATTATATCGCTGTCACAACACATCATTTCATTTAATACTCACAGCATTACAATGTAGGTACTACTTGCATTATTTATTTGGTAGCAGAACAATTATAGAAAACCAGTTATCATTCAGTAATAGCTATATGACTTGCTTTGGCCAAATAAATATAAGCAGAAAAAACATGTCATTTCTGGCTAAGGGTGTAAATAACTAAAGAACTGTGCCACCGTTATGACTAACATTGAGCCCGATAGACACTCTTTCTTCAGTCTGGACCCCAGAGGGACAACAACATGGGCCAGTGTGGTGAATGTCCTAACACGAATGTGTTTTGTGAGGAGAAAAGTAACAGCTGTAGTCACAGGCATGGAGAACAGGGTATCATTTTCTGTGAGAGCGTGACCTACGCTACCCTGCCTGTTACATCACCCATCACTTATATGACCATCATATAGTCTCACATGCCAGATCCTTTATCATATGATTCATGCAAATATTTCCAATGTCATTTCCAGCAGTCATCCCCCATGTTCTCTACTTTCCATAACAGTTCTAATCCATAATGTTTTCATACACTCCATGTCTTTATCCATGTTTTAACACCTTCTTGTAATACCCACATTGCACAAGAGATTCTCCTCTGTGAGTTCTTTCCTGAAGCATATAACTCAGACCATCACCAATCTTCTGGTCTCAAAATGGCTCACATATGCCCCCAAATACTTTATTAAAAGGATAGTGTTCTGATATATTTGGCCTATTTTTATCTTTAATGAGGAGCAGAGCATGTTGTTGAGATAGAGCTCATTTAGTTCACCTTTGCACAACCACTGCCTGGCATGGTGTGGTATGTTATGTAGCTGTTCAATAAAACTTTATCAAACATGTAAATGAGCAGTAAATGATAGACTTTGAGGTTAAGTACTGATTCTTATTAGTAAGCAAACATTCGAACATAATAATCCTGTAGTTGGCATGACTATTTATTTACTACAGCAAACATTATAAGATTTTAAATTGTCTATTCCCACCCTTGAGAAAACAACAAACAGTAAGTCAAAAACTTTCCTTTAAAATTTCTTCTTTAAAAAAAAAAAAAACGTTCAAAGCAGATGCAACGAGCTGACATGCCATCACTTTGGCTTTATCTGGCAAGGGCCATTCATCCGCAAATGCAAAATATTTTCAATAGTTAGAAATGTTGTCACTGAGCAGGAGGAGTCTTTATCACTGTTTATCTTTACTACACTGTCACAAAATCTGTGAGCTCCGTGACAGCCCTATAGTTAATAAACTGGAATCCCCCTTTTCTGTGTTCTAGAATCCTTTCTTCCCCACCCTACCTGCATAATTTTCTTCCTGTGTTACAGTACAAATCTGTACAGTAGTCTGCATTTCATCTCCATATCTCATATTCCAAATTCATCTCCTTGGAAAGAATTCAACATCCTATAATTTTACCCTCCATTGAACTAGAATAATTTCTACATTTAGAATATTCAGGGCCATCAACAGAACTTTGTTTTCCACTAGCATTTAATTCTACTTTAATCCACTGTCAAATGCATTAAATAACAGCATCTTGCACCCCTCAAAGGACAAACTGGCAAGGAATAGCAAGTGTTTAGAAATACCTTTCTGAAGCACTCTACAAAAATCATGTCATTATCACTGAGCCATCATCTGTACATTCTCCTTTATGTGAAATCAAAGCCAGTTGCTCAGATAATAGCCTCTGAATACTATACAATACTAGTGGCAGCCTTTCATGAAAAGAAAGGCTGGATAGGGTAGCTTCGTCTTCACAACAGGTATTTCCTCCTCAATACGATGATCAGGAATTCAGATGATTCAGGATCCAATAGATAGCTGTATTTTTCCTATAACTTGAGATATAAAGTACGTAACTTCTGAAGAGAACCACCATTAATGTTTAGACTTTTCAAAGAGCAGTTGTATGTTCACAGCACACTTGAGAGGAATGTACAGAGGCGTCCCATATACTCCTCCCAGTCCAATGACATGCATCGTCCCCCCCATTACCAGCATGCCCCACCAGAGTGGTCTATTTGTTACAATCAATGAACCTACACTTGAGACATTATTATCACCCAAGTCCATAGTTTACATTCAGGATCACTCTTGGTGGTGTACATTCTGTGACTTTGGGCAAATGTATAATGACACATATCCATCATTATAGTATCACACGGAGTGTTTTTACTGCCCTAGATACCTTCTGTGCCCTGCCAAGTCATCCCTCCCCATCTCCACCAGCAACCACTATTTTTTTATAGTCTCCATAGTTTTGTCTTTTCCAGAATATCACATAGTTGGACTCATACAGTATGCAACCTTTTCTCATTGGCTTCTTTCACTAGGTAATGAATTAATGTTTTGCTCCATGTCTTTCATAGCTTGATACATCATTTCTTTGGTTTTTGTTTTTTCCCTCCCTGTAATTGCATATTATTTTCTTACTGAATAAGTTTTTCTCTCCTTTTGAGTTTGTGCTGGTCTTGTGACTGTTATGACTCAGAAAAAAAGGGCAAAAGTATAATTCTGGGTCTTCTGAACCCCAGCCATAAAACAAAAACAAAAACCGAATCAAAAAAAAAAACAAAACCTGGTAACATTCTCTTCCTTTTTCTTGGATTGCCACTTCTTGGAGTCCACATGCCATGCTGTGAGAAGGTCCAAGCAGCCACATGGGCAGAGCTGCACAGAGAAGTACCAAGGACCTAGGACAACAGTTCCAGCAGAGCTCCCAGCCAGCAGCCAGCTTCCATCATTTGAGTGAGGCCCTCCTAGACCTCCCATTAATTCTGGTTCTGTAGCCAACATCACCCGATTTAGAGGAACTGATTGGTCAATTACTCAGCTGTAAGAAATAAGAAATCTTTTTGTTTTAAGCCACTGAGCTTTGGGATGGTATGTTAAGCAGCCACGGTAACTGAGACAGGACTCTCTGGTAAACTAAGAGGTACACAGCTGCCTGTTCCGCAGAGTAACATGTATTTGTAAAGAGGGTGGACCTGGAACCAGCTTTCCTGGGTTCAAATATCAGTTCCACCACTGACTGACTGCAATACCCTGGCCCCCCTACTTGGCTTCCATGTGTCTAACTTTTCTTTCATTTAAAACATGGGAATCACAAAAATGGCTGTATTTCAGAGCAATTGTCAGAGTTCTGATAGTTAAATATTCTCAGTACAGGCCTAGTGCTTAGAATAGTGCCTTGCACATAGCAAATGTTTGTTTAGCTATCTTTAGTCTCTGGTTGAAGTTCTTAGTCATTAGCTGTCATTCAAAGCCCTTTTAAACTGTCCTTTTTATTATTTTTGGGCTTAGCTGTCTTGCATCACACAAGCCTTATGTTTTAACCAATCTGCTTTTGTAACATTACTCTTACTTTTTCCTCTGTATTTTCTTTTCCAGATTGTACTCGTCCTTCAAAGTAGATTATTTCCTTTTCACTAAGAAATCCCAAACATCCCAGAGACTATGTAATGTTAATTTGCCCAGTATTTAATAAGTAGTTGCCGTGTGCCTGGCTTTGTAGACAGAGTAGCAAACAAGATGGAACATGATGCCCTACTAGGCAGTACGTATTCTTTAAGGACCCCAGTCTACTCATGACCCATTCTTAGAGATTTTGCCACATATTCTTATTGTTCTACCTGATAAAGTCAATCATTCAATTTTGAAGGTATTTAGCAAACATTTACTCATAACAAATTCCAGAGTATTTATTCAATTACTAGCAATGTGTTTCCATATACCTTCTCTGAGGTTATAATAGAAATCCGTTAACGTCAATGTTATTTGCTCCATTTTGTAGACACTAAAACTGAGAATATACAACCTACGTATGTTAAGCCCTAGGAAACCAGCCTTGCATGGCTGACTGGAAATCCAGATCTAGGTTTCCTGCATCTGAAGCCCTGATTTCTCTAATTTAGGTCCTTGTGCTTGTGAGCAACTGTAGTAAAGGTCTTCAGGGAGATTCACACACTATTGTAACAGAAATCCCTGACCTTTAGGATATTCACATCAAAATTTAAAAATCAGGCAAGTATAGAATCAGAAAACAAGCAAGAGTCAGGGGATTGTCAAGGGAGTACTGTGGACCAACAAATGTATCATTACAAGGAGGAAGAGCTATTATGATCAAGATTGGAGGGGGGTGGAAAGGATGAGTGGGAGAATAAGTGAGGTCCATGGACTATGAGCTATGCTATCTACTTGCCCCTGTTTTAAAGAAACATAACTTTATCATATTTATATCCGTGAGAAACAAAAAATGTTACGTCAAAAGGAGAAACTTGCTCATTCTCTTGCCTTTTATATATATTATAAACAGTATCTTACTTAATACACAAGAACACTAAGAGTAACCTTTACATTATTTACTAAAAATACGTTTTCTAGCACATCAGAATAAATGCCCCGTCTTGAAGAGAGCATCCTAAAAATATTCTTCATATAGATAATTGACTGATGATAAAACACTTATTACATTGTGGTGGTTGAGTTCAGGCTTTGGACATGATGCCTTCGCAAAATTATTGACAAATGCCCCTTTCATTTGTCTACAAAGTATTTGTCTTAGGTCAAGTTATTTAACCTCTTCATTTCTTACATTTCTTATTTATACTATGGTGATTAATAGTAATTCCTGCTTTAAAGGGTTGTTGTAATTAATAAATGTAATAATCCATGTAGAGGTTTAATATATCATAGATGTTCAACAAATATTATATATTAGTAGTAATCACAGTAATATGGAAACTAAATGTACCTTGGAAATCAGGTAACCCAATTATATGATAAGGAGTAAATAAAAACCCTTAGTTCACAGGGTGTTCTTGAGAGAGCAACGACTCCATTCATCAATGCAGCAAGTTAACATATTTACAATTGTCTCCACTCACAAAACCCAGAACTCTGTATTCTGTGTCCAAGTTAAGGTCGATTAAAGGAAAGTCCTCAAAATGACATCAGGACTTCGCAGAGACAGCTATTCCTCCCCAGACAGTTCTACATCAGATCACACAGCCTTCTCCATGTCATCCTGGTCCCTCTCAACCCTACCCCAATTACAGCCTCTTCCACCATTTCTGATTTATTACAGCTATCATAATAAATGTCAGATTTAATGTTAAGAAGTCCTGTTAAATTCATTTAACCTATACAACTACTGTATGCAGTAGGTACTAATAATCATTTTTCAATATAGGGAGCCGAGCTTAGAAAGCTTAAGGAACTTGCCTCAGTTGATGGTAGAATACAGATTTGAGTGCAGCCAGTGTACAGCACTTTGTTCTAGTCATTTTGGTGTAGACAACCCTCTTACATCATTTCTTCAGTTCGGATCCAAGGCCCTGGCAATGTCCTATCTCTTTCAAATAACTCCTCCGTGACTGTCCCAGACAATACTGACAAGTCCTATTTCCAGGTACTCATAGTGTTTATAATCTCTAATATGTAGCAATGATTTTGTTTGCCAATGGTGTTATCATTTGCTGTTTACTACAATTCAATTTTGTGTTTTCCAAGAGTCCTGCCAGAAATGTCTCCCTTTTGAAATTACCTCCAACATTTGTTTACACAATTATTTGTAGATTCACTCATTAGAGAGAGAAAGTAGAGTGGGTTGCCAGGGAATGGGAGTGGGGGGCAGTGAATTGGGACTAAGTACTAAGAGAGAGGGGGCACTTTTGGGAATCATGGAAGTGTTATGGAATTAGATATTAATGTTGGTTGAACAAAACAGTGAACATAAAAACCACTGAATTGTACACTTTAAAATAATAAATTTTAGGAAGTCCTACAACTACAAAATTAAAGCAGCAGTCACATAGAGACTGGTAGAAAGGGCGGAGGCATGGACAGTCTGGTTCCATACCCACGTGTAGTGGATAAAAATCAGGAGGGACACCACGGCTGTGAAGGTCCTCCCAGAGGAGTGAGGGGTCTCTTTCCCACACCAGGCACCCCATCTCAGAGTTCCAGTGCCAGGAAGAGGAGTTCCCATCACTTCTGGCTGTAAAACCAGCGGGAATTGAGGCTGAGGGAGGCTGAGGCTGCTGGAGCCTCAAGAAGTCCACACATGGACTTACTTGCATCCACTCCCTCTGAGCTCCAGCATGGTGAAGGCAGCTTGAAAGGCACCAGAGACATACAGGGAAGAACTGAGTTGTTTGATATCGGTGTGAGAGCTGGAGAGGCAGCTTTCTCCAGGACAGACGTGCTGGTAGAGTCTATTGCTCCTTTGGTGAGCCCTTCCCCCATGAGGCCAGCAGAGAGGTGACATATCTGGGACTCCAGCAACCTGGCTCATACTGTTTGCTCCACCCTGGTGGAGGCCCTGCCCCACCCAACTTTCAGGCTCACCCAAGCTGTTTCCAGTGGCTTTACCATAGAATTGGACTATCTTGGCTCCTGCTTCAGATTTTCCTAAATTCTCTCAAACAAGCAGCATCTGCCGTCAGCGAGCCCCACACCTCTCATTAAGTGGCCCCAGGCCCGGCACTAGAAGCAGCCAGCCTTAGGTCACAGCTTGGTTTTGCCTGGATACCTCCAAGCCCAGCACAAGCAGCAGCCATCTGCAGATCGCTTCGTAGCTTATGCCTTGTGGCCTTGGGTAGAACACAGGCAGTGGCTGACCTTGCCCCAGAGCCAGCACACCCGGTGGACAGCTTCAGACCATATCAAAGCACCACCACTCAACCATGTCCACAAGCAACACACTCAAGGAGTGCACTCAGTGGGTACCAGAGCCCTGCTAAAGTAAGTCTTGCTGTGTGTGGTGGGCCTGTGCACAGCTGATCCTCCAAGGCAGTCAGAAGTCAGTGGTCAGTGAACACAGCCAGTTCTTGCAGCAGATCAGCCTGAGTAAATCCCTCACATTGACATGCCAACAGCAACCAAGACTCAGTTACAACAGAAGGGTGGACAGACCATAAGAGGGGTACACCTCGAGGGCACAGTTGGGGTGATCAGGAAGGCTGTGCCACTGGACCTTACAGGACACCTACTACAATAGGCCACCCTAGGAAGCCTAGGAGATATAGCAACTCTACCTAATACATAGAAACAAACACAGGGAGGCAGCCAAAATGAGGATACAAAGAAACATGTCTCAAATGAAAGAACAAAACTCCAGGAAAAGAACTAAACAAAATGAAGATAAGCGATCTAACAGATGCAGAGTTTAAAACACTGCTTACAAGGATGCTCAATTAACTTAGTGAGAATTTCAGTGAGCTTAGTGATGGCCTCAAGAGCATAAAAAAGGACGAGTAATAAATGAAGGAGGCACAGTCAGAAATGTAGGAGGCACTAACTGAAATAAAGAATAATTTACACAGATTCAATAGTAGAGTAGGTAAAGCCAAGAAGCAAACCATTGATTTGGAACATAAGGAAGCAAAAAACACCTAATCAGAATGGCAAAAAGAACAAAGAATCCAAAAAAATTAGGATAGTGTAAGTAGCCTCTGGGACAACTTCAAGCATACCAACATTCACATCATGGGGGTGACAGAAGGAGAAGAGAGAGAATAAGAAATTGAAAACCTATTTGAAAAAATAATGACAGGAAACTTCCCTGACTTGGTGAAGGAAACAGACATACAAGTCCAGGAAGCACAGAGAGCCCCAAACAAGATAAACCCAGAGATCCACACCAAGTCACATCATTATCAAAATGAAAAAGATTAAAGACAGAGAATCTTAAAAGCAGCAAGAGAAAAGCAGTTTGTTACCTACAAAGGAGCTCCTATAAGATTGTCAGCTGATTTCTCAAAAGAAACTTTGCAGGCCAGAAAGGAGTGGCAAGAGATATTCAAGGTGATGAAAAGCAAAGACCTACAACCAAGATTACTCTATCCTGCAAAGCTATCATTTAGAATTGATGGACATATAAAGAGTTTCCCAGACAAGAAAAAGCTAAAGGAGTTCATCACCAGCAAACCAGTATTATATGAAATACTGATGGGTCTTCTTGAAGAAAAAGGAGATAAAAAATATGAACAATACAATGGCAATAAATACATATTTATCGACAATTGAATCTACAAACAAAATGAATAAGCAGAACAGAAACATTCTCAAAGATACAGAGAACTTTTTGATGGTTGCCAGATGGGAGGGGGGGTTGGAGGGATGGGTGAAAAATATGAAGGGATTAAGAAGTACAAATTGGTTGTTAGACTGAGGAACCGCAAAGGGAAGGGGGGAGGGAGGGCAGGAAGAAATAAACCAAAGAACTTATATGCATATATGTGTAACCAATGGACACAGACAATAGTGTGGGGAAGGCAGGAGGGGGGCGGGAGCAGGGAAGAGGGGTCAATATTGGGAAAAGGGGGAACATCTGTAATACATTCAACAATAAAGATAAGTTTAAAAACAAAAAACAAAGAAGGGCCCTGGCAAAGTACCTTAGTTGGTTGGAGTACCATCCTAATACATCAAGGTTGTATGTTCAGGGCACATACAAGAATCAACCAATGAATGCATAAATGAGTGGAACAACAGTTGATATTTCTGTCTCTCTCTTCCTTCCCTCCTCTCTCTTTAAAATCATTCAATAAAAAAAAAAATTAAGACAAAAAAATCATAAATTTTATATGAATTATATCTAGTAAATAATTTACTGTGCAGACATGGAAAATGTAATACGATGTCACTGAAATAATATTTCAATATATTCTCAACGTTTTAAAAATATAGTTACAAATTAATGTATATAATATGGTTCCATGTTTGTTCATAGTAAAACTAAAAAGTGAAAAAACTCAGTGTGACAAATATGGACAGAAAGAGACAAAAACTAGCATTACATACATATTAAGTAAGTATTGCCTGAAAACATAAGATTATGGATGATTCGCCAGTTATTTTAAGACTTGCTTTTAGTTTTTAAAGGGCCCTACAATGATCAAAAACTAATTTTGTAAGGAGAAAATAAAAGCAGTTATTAATAATAATTTCATAAGGAGGAAATAAAACCAAATCACAGGAATGTGTACTTAAAGAGAAAAAGTGCATAAAGAGATCACAATAGTGAGTGTGTGTGTGTGTGTGTGTGTGTGTGTATGTGTGTGTGTGTAACGGAGTTTGGCATTTTCCATCTAGAAAGAAAAAATGTCTCTAGTCAGGTAGATCGAGGCCAGAGTAATGTTTATGTATGTTTACTGGGCTTTTCCGGAGCAAGCCCCCTGCCAGGTCTGTCTCACAGCCTTTTAAGTCCTGGGCATCCTAGAGAAGTTTGAAAACTTGCAAACCTTTGGGCAGGCACAGAAAACTTTTGAAATTGGAGAAAAAAGTTTTAAGTTGGTGTTCTATTGAGCCAGTGTGACTGGGGGAATTCATGGCATGGGGAAATTTTATTCTGCTGATGAAGCCAGAGATTTTCTGACAACCAAAGCATTTATTAGCCAAGCAGTTTAGAGCTCCCCTCACACTGAGACCAACACATTTATCTTTGGAGGAGAATAAGAACTCATCAGTAATGGCAAATAAATTACTTGTAAGCTCCCAATTATGGAAGCTCAGTTTACAAATTGCATACCTAGGGTTTATTATTGTGGTTTGTAACAAGAATTTTCCTAGAAGTCCATTGAAGATTTTAAGACTCTTACCCAAAAACTGATGCAATGCAATTTGTCTTTATGAGCTTCAATGCTCTTTTTTCTTTCTTTTTAAAAGTTAAGTTTATAACTTTCTTCATTTTAAAATAAAGAGACATTTGAGTACCACATCAAAAGGAGGCAATCTAGGGAATACAGAGATGGGCAAAATGTTAAAGATTGTTTTTAGGTGAAAAATGTAACGTTCATTAAAAAGGGTCAGATGAAGTTGGAAAGTTTGTCTAAGAGGCAGAGATAGGTACGGAAGTAGGAAGATAATGTCTCCTCGGTGTCAAATAAGCTTTGCATTTGGAATCTACAGAGAGCTCCGAGGTATAGAAAAGACAACTGAAGTGAGAATTCAGTCTCAACTTTTAGAAAATGTAAGCGGAATTGATTCCTTACTTTCTTCGGCAAACAGGGCAAGAAAACACAGGTCAGGAAATGAAATGGAGGGGCTCAAAGTCCCCCTCTCCAGGTTCATCACAGCACGGTGTCAGGTTTGTTACCAGAACAGTCAAGGTGAGTGAACCAGCCACAGAAGTTAGCACAGAGTCTAAGATAATAATTTACAGTCTGGAGAATGCATGTGCTCTGCTCAGAGTGTATAAGATGGAAGATGCCCCTGTCCCATATCTGGTGATTTTAAGGTTCCCAGGAATATGTACTTTTGACAAGCTGGCAAGGTAATTCTGATGTAGAAAGTCCAGCACCCTACCTCTGATTTGCCTTACGCTTCAGATTTTGAGACTCGGATGCATATAGTGCTAGTACGAAGGGACTGCCATGAGGAGGAGACACGCAGAAACGAAAGAGAGAGTTCAATAGATTCTAAAAGTTACATGATGCTTATGTATAATTAGCTAACTCCCCACATCCTGCGCACGCACAAGCGCGCAGACACACACACACAAGATGCAGAAATTTCTGGGTTGGTGAACACATTGAGGTGCTGGAAGAGTGGCACCCCCAGAGAGTGCATGGGATATTCCTAAGTTGTATCCTTTATAAAACCTTCCTGAGTTCTGTGAGCTGGTCAAACAAAATATCAAACCGGAGGACGGGCTCATAAGAACCCCTGACTTACAGATGGTGTGGTCAGAAGGACCAGTGGCCTGGGACTTGAGGCTGACATTGAAGTGGAGACAGCCTTGTTGGATTGAGCCCTTTAGCTAACTCACAGGATCTGACGCTGACTCCAGGTCCAGGGTATCAGAATGGGATGGACTCGTTAGACAGCCAGTAAGTGAGGAGAAGTGAGACAGTTGGAGACAGTAAGTAAGACAGTTGGAGAAGTGAGGTTAGAAAAGGTCCCAAGTATTTGGTGCCAGGAGAAAAAAATCCCTTTCATTTGGCGTCAGAAATGTTGTAAGAATCATTCAAATACTAAGTGCAAGTTTTATTTACATATTTGTATAAGCAAACAGAGCAGTTGGTATGTGTCTGTTTGATTCATCACTATGTGCAATAACTTTCTGATGAAAGAATTAATGAGATCACTAGTGACATTTTCAGGAGAGTGGCAAAGTCAAACAACAGAATTTTAGAAGATAAGACATAGATAATGGACTATTTAGGGAATTAAGACAGTCAGAGTAAACCATTTGTTCAAGGAAGTCAGCAGTCAAAAGAAAAAACCTTACCTTACAGGAAGGAAGAGAAGATCTAAGAAAATAAAGCATTATTTTAAGATACAAAATGTTTGAAAGTAGGAAGGAAACTGCCAATAGGAAAAAGAAATAAAAATCTAATAACTTACTAGTAGAAGTGAGTGGTGTGAAAATGTATAATGGAAAAAAAATTATTTTCAAGATGAGGTTGTTAAGAAACAGAGAATAGTCAGTACACTTTCAAAAGAAGTTTGAGGCTATGTTTCTTTTCAAAATGTTTAGAGTCATTGACTATGAAAAGGAAAAACTGCCTTCAGGCTAAAGAAGCCTATTAACACCCCCATCAAGGACAGTCTTCAGCTCACTAGGCAAGCTAGAGAAGGGAAGGCGTCTGGATCATGCATTCATCATGGATTGGACCCTTAGGCCAAGAACTTTCGGCTGCGACACATCTCAGAGAAGGAGCGAGGGTCACCTCCCGTGTTAGGGAACGTAGGAGGTGAGAGCTGGTTTGTCTCCACCTCAAGCCCACATGCTGTGTGAGCCACAGTCTTACACATTTTGTTCCATGATTTCATCTGCCTACATAAATGAATTACATTTGATTCTCTCTCTTCAATGAGCATTGTATGGGGAAAAGAGAACGTATTTCAAAAAGTTGAATTGCATAGTTGTACACAGGAATATTTCTGTATACTATTCTATAAAGACCAGCTACTTACTATTACTGAAATCAAAGTGATTAATGAAGTATGAGGCTCAAAGTAGAGGGTCAGTGAATATGGGGGGAGGGGTATCAACATCTTTATCCCAGTCTCCATCATCGTGTTAAAGATATCCTGTCAGAGTCCATTCTGTTCCCTTATTATTACACGTTCAATCCCATTGCTTTGCTTCATCTTTGAGAATATCTCAGAACAGTGCAATCTAAGAAAAAGTATGATAAGAATAAAAAACAAAGAATTTGGAAACAAAACAATAATTCAAGCAACGATTCCATTCATTTCTAAGATTTCTAAGTCCTCCAGGCTTCATTACCTGTTTTTTAAAAATGGTGCTAATATCATTATTCCCCACACAGTCCTGTCTGTCAAATACTTGAATCCATCCTTCCACTAACATTCATAATAGGCTTGCATGTCTGAAGACTCTTGTAGTTGCCTGGAACCATATGACCTGTTCTGGCTGATCAGTTTTCAATACAAGTGTATTTCTCACTTTCAGGCCGAGCACGTAATTGTTATGTGAGACCTACCAGCACTCTCTCTGTCCTCTGCCTCTACGATGGAATCACTCCAGTTTACAAATATGATTAAAGGAGAACAAAAAGGGTCCAAAAGTTAGTTCTTATTGAATAGGAAGAGGTAACATTTTTTTCAACTAAAAGCCATAAAAGAAAAACTTAGGAAATACTTTGAGTCATAAGGGTTGATTAAAATTAAATCTCCTGGCAATAAGTGCATTCAGATGATGCTTAGTAAATACTTTCAAGTGGAAAAATGGCTCAGAGGATGACACTGAGGATATGATGTTTTTTTTATGTAAGACTGATAGATTCACAGCATCTTGCAGTTTATTTCAGAGAAGGAGCATAGATGAAAGAGAGAGGAAAATGCGGAAAAATAAAAAGAACTTTGAGTGTCGAGATTACTACATGAAGATGATCGGAAGCAAGTTAATAATAAGCCAACTATATTTTTGCAAGAGTGTAACCAACCTGGGACAAAAGAGATGGCAATAATGTGAAATTAAAAATAACCCTTTGTTTTAGCTTAGTAGCTCTGCGGTAACACAGTATAACAAACTGGGTGCTTAAAACCACAGAAATGTGTTGTCTCACAGTTCTGGTAGCTGGAGTTCCACTGTCAAGGTGTTGAGAATATTGATTCCTGCTGAAGGCTATGAGGGAAGGATCTACTCAAGGCCTTTCTCCTTGGCTTGTAGATGGCTGTCTTCTCCCTGTGTCTCTTCACATCATTTTCCCTCTGTCTATTTGTCTCCAGATTTTCTCTTTTATAAGAACACCACTCACTGAATTAGGGGCCCACCTTACTCCAGTATGATTTCTGACCTCTGGATTAATCAGGATTCTCCTGATAAACAGAATAGGATAGAGGTAGAGATAGAGATGGAGACAGAGACAGAGAGAGAGAGAGAGAGAGAGAGAGAGAGAGAGAGAGAGAGATAGGGATAGGGATAGAGATAGAGACAGAGATAGAGATATATAAAGAGATTTATTACAAGATTTTGGCTCATGCATTATGGAAGCTGTGATAATTTGGTGTCTACAAGTTGGAGACAGGAAAGTCAGTGGCGTAGTTCAAAGGCTTGAGCTAACGAGCCTGTAGTGTCAATTTAAATCTGAAAGCCTAAGAATCTGGAGGACCGAGATCCTCCCTTCCTCTACCTTGTTGTCGTATTCAGGCCCTCGATGGATTGGATGATGCCCACCCACATTGGAGAGGGCAATGCCTTTTACTCAGTATACTGATTCAAACGCTAATCTTGTCCTGAAACACCTTCATAGACACCTCCAGAAATAATGTTTAACCAAATATCTGAGAATCCTGTGGTTTTGTCTAGTTGACACATAGAATTAACTATCTTCATCTCAATTAATTACATCTTCAACACTGAATTTCCAAATTAGGTCACATTCTGACATACTGGGGCTTAGGACTTCAAAATATGAATTTGGGAGGAGTCAAAATTCAACTCATTACACCCTTGGTCTTCCAACATTTCACAGGCAGGAAAGAAAATTCCAAGTATATTATTGTTCTGCAGTGATATAAACCCTGGGCATTTCTTCTGCCTTCTATAATCCAATGAACACATTGAGAGAAAGAGGAAATACAGGATACCTTTGCAACTTGGCTTGTTGCCCCAATTTTTAGTGAATAAAACATAAACATTTGCTTTCTTTCTTAATTTCAATATCCGTGAAAGAATTTTGATGCTTTGTCACTTGGTCAAAGGCCATAGTGAATCTCCCTGACTGTTTCATTTGTCATTGTACCACCTGGTATGCAATTTTGAAATTTGTTTCAATAATGTCATGCACAAGGAATACTGTTTTTTCAGGTCCGTGAGCATTTCTGTACATCGTCCACAGCTCTGAGTCGGCTCAGTCCAGTCCTTCCTGAGAACCTCTGTTATATATGGTGCAGCTCTTCTGCTGGCTCTTCAACCAGGACACGTTGTTCCCGTCAAATGGGCTGGTGTAACTCAGCTACTTCTCCACTGAAGGAAGTGTGGTGGTTAATCTTCAGAATTGCAAAACAAAAATACACCCATTGTAAGAGTTATAGCTGGTAATACAATTTCTCATGTATTTTCTCTCCTTTAGAATAAAGGTGTCAAACAAACGTGATAACCACCATACATAGACAGATCTTGAGAGGATCATGCTAAGTGAAATAAGTCAGATGGAAAAAGACAAAAACTGTATGATTTCACTCATGCGGGATATTAAAAAAAAAAGCAACAAACAAGCAAACTCATAGATACAGAATGATGGTTACCAGAGAGGAGAGGAGAGGAATGGTGGGAGAATGGAGAGGGTAAAGGGGGGCAAATATATGATGACAGAAGGAGACAAGATTTTGGGTGGTGAGCACACGATGGAGTATACAGATGTCATATTATAATGCTGTACACATAAAATTTATATAATATTATTAACCAATGTTACCCCAATAAATTTTACTAAAACATTTGTTTAAAAATAAAGGGTATTTCATAACATAAGTGACATTTTGTCAGTTCCATAGCTCCTCTGGTCATTTGGTTGTACACCTTTAACTTTGCCTCCAGGACACCATGCAGGGAATGTTACAGAGTACATGTTTATACTTGTATATTTATACATTTAAAATAACAACCCTTTCACATAGTATTTTAAGTGTATTGTTCACTTGAAAACCACTAAGGTATTTCACATACCTTTGGGATTTCTGATAATGACTTTCAAGCATATAACTTCCCCACCTGATTTAAAACAAACAATTCATTATTTTCCTTGAAACACAAAAATGTAATGTTATATTTTTATAAATAAAGTTATAAATGGCCATTATCTTATAAAATATATAGCCATAGCTTCAATGGTATTTAAAGAGTTTTAATGACTATACACACACACACACACACAATATATATATATATATATATATATATATATATATATATATATATATATATGGTTGAATTATAGAAAATCTAAGATGTATATATTATGCTAATATATAAACCACTCCAAAATCTTACTTGCTTACATAACAAAGTTTAATATCTTCTAAATGTTACATGTCTGTCATGGGTTGACTTCACTGTCACTCAAGCAGCCAAACAATCTTATTTAACAATGGGCAGAAGATACAAACAGACATTTTCCAAAGAAGACATACAGAATGGCCAACAGATACATGAAAAGATGCTCAATGTAATTATCAGAGAAATTCAGATCAAAAGGACAATGAGATACCTATCCATACCTGTTAGAATGGCTATTATAAAAGACAATAAATAGCAAAGTGTTGGTAAGGATGTGAAGACGAGGAAACTCTTGTGCACTGTTGGTAGGAATGGGAAGTGGTGTAGCTTCTGTAGAAAACTGTAAGTTTCTCAAAACATTAAAAATATAACTCCTCTAGAGGATAAAAAAGCTGTGGTACATATACACAATGGAACACTATGCAGCTGTAAGAAAGAGAGATCTCTTATCTTTTGAGATGACATGGAGGTGTTGTGGGTCCCAAGGCTAAGGCAACTAGATTCCATTTTATGTAGGCCCCTTGGCTAAGGCGACTAAAAGACTCCATTTTATCACCAATAGACATTCCTCGATATTCTTCCCATAACAGGTTAATTACCCCTAGATGGGAAGGAATTTTTGCCTAAGGTTATAGTTACCCCATGTATTGGGAGGCATTTGCAGTTTCCTGAGTATAGGTATTTGCAAGTACTTAATGCTAATTTTGACCTCTGTAATCTCTGTCACTCCCACTATTGTACTGGTTCCCTGAGGGGAGGGAGGCCTATTCTGTTTGCTTGACAAACAGGAGACCCCCCCAGGCAACTGTTAGATAAGGATTTTGAGAAATGTTAATCAAACAACTGCTAACCGCTGATATCTGCTTCTGTGAATGCTGCTTGCTCTTGCTCACTCTTCCCATGTAGACAGACTATAAAAGGCTGCCATTTTAGAGGCTCGGGCTGCAGTTCTCCTCTGAGTAGGTTGGCTGCAGTCCCTGCGCAGGTTAATAAAGCTCCTAAAACTTACAATTTTGGTGTCCAAGTAAGGTTGATCTACTGGGTTACAACAGAGGGACCTGGAGAGACCTTGTTATGCTAAGTGAAACAAGCCAGCAGAGAAAGACAAGTACCACATGAGCTCACTTATTTGTGGAATATAATGAACAAAATAAGCTGATGAACAAAATAGACCCAGAGACATAGAAAGGAGTACAGTTCAGACTGACAAATCTCAGAGGAAGGAGGCAAGGGGGAGGAAAGAGATAAACCAAAGAATTTATATGCATGTATGGGTAGCCATGGACATGGACAACAATGCTGGGGCAGGGTGGGGGGAGGGGGGATCGGGAGGAGGGTATCCAGGGGGGGAAAAGGAGACACATCTGTAACAAAAATAAATTAATTAATAAAAAATAAAATAAATAAAAATTAAAAATATATATAACTCATCCAGCAATTGCCCTTCTGGGTATTTACCAGAAGAAATAAAAATAATAACTAGAAATGATATATTCACCCCCATCTTTATTGTAGCATTATGTATAATAGCCAAGATATGGAAACAAGCTAAGTGTCCACTGATAGATAAATGAAAGGCTCTTGCCTGGGATAGAACCAAGACTTTCTCTCCCGTGGCTTCAGGTCTGTTCTTAAAATTACCTGTCGATGAGGCATTTCTGGCAACACTATCTAAAATCCACACCTCTGGACCCAACTACACTTTTGTTGTCATTGCATTAAATGTTCTATTTCATACTTACCACTCTCTAACATACTATATAATTTTTTATTTATTTTTATCTCTCATCAATATAATGTAATTCCATGTAGATAAAAAATGTGTCTGTTTTCTTCACTGAGAAATCTCCTAAGCCTGCAATAATATATAATTACTTAATGCTGTCTCAGGGCCTGCCGGGATCAGTGCAATGCGAACCTATTATATAACCGTACACTGGTTGGAGTGAGAGGGAGCTTTGCAAAGGAGCAAAAAGCTCCAGATCTTAGGACACAGTCCCATTTATTTGCAGTTTGGTACCCCTGGGTTACAAGCGGATTTATGTAAATTATGTCCTTGAGATGGCATTTCTGCAAACCATACACCCTAGCTTTGTCTCTTGTTTTTTATGGGAAGAGACCTTGAAGCCAAAAGATAACAAACCCTTATTCACATGCAAATGAAGCATTCAAGTCACCTGGGCGGGCCAGGTTTCCGAGAATGCATTAACAGGAGGTTGAGAGTGGATTAATACAAGGTTAAGAGTGCATTAACACAAGGTCACAAAATGTCCATCTTCCAAACCCCCAACCCCACACTTAATAGCAAAGCCTTGTACCTAATAGGTATATCAAAAATATTTTTATTTAATGAATAAATGTCTCCTTTATCTTACTATTTTGCTGTCTTGTGGTTTCAAAGTGAGCACTGTAGGTTCAACCATCATGTCTGTATTCTATACAAAAAATAAATAAAAATTAAAAATGGGGGGGAAGGCCAAGTTCAGAAGTTTGCCTACAGTTAATTATACCCCTCTGAACAATTTCCTCAGATCCTCAAACTAGCTCGCACTCACTCTTTGTAATCCACAATGTATTTAGATTTTATATCTATCTCTATAAAACTTGTTGGTATATGAATTTTCTTTTGTAGTAGTCTTGTTTAGTTTTGGTATCAGAGTTAAGCCAACATCCTTGGTACATAAAGATTGTATTTATCTTTGAGTAGATTTTCCACCAAAGCTGGCACAAAAGTTAATCTCCTAAATATGCTGAAGTAAATCAAAATAGATAATTTTTAAGTCAGAAGTGAATTCTTTAACACTTTTTGTGTGTGTGTTGTTTTTGTTGTTGTTGTTGTGTTTTGTTTTTAAGTCAGCAGAAAGGGGCATTTAATGCAAAGTTATATAGAAATAAAAACATTATTTTTTGGCTCCTTCATGTTAATGACTCTGTATGTTTCTAGCTTATTTTAACTCACTGAATGTTCTTTTTAGAATGCTGCCACTGTTCTCAGAGATTGCCAAACACGAAGCCAGAATATAGTGATGTACCCAGGTATTACTCCCCTCAGTCCTAAAGGCAGTAAAGCCTTGAGCAGCTTTTCCTAGGTATTATGTAAAGATTTGTTATGTGTGCCATGAGTTAAAAAAACAAAACAAAACAAAACAAAACAGTTGAAAAGTACAGGTCTAGGTATTTTCTTCAGATTTATAACAGCAAATAATCTCAGTTGCTAGTTCCTCCCAAATAATTTAACAACCAATAGTGGAAGAAATGAAACAAAATATAGTAATGCACACCAAAAGTTAAATATTAACTAACCAACTAACCCTATAGGAAACTCAACACTTAAAGGTTGAAGAATTATATAAAGGAAAATGCAATTACCTTAATTCCTATACATGCAAAGAACATTGACCAATAACAGTAATTCATTCACAGCAAACTGTGTGGCTATTTTCACAGTCCTAGAGGGAAGTAGCTGTGTACCAACCAGATAACCATATCATTTTGAATTAAGTACACCCAGAAGTGAAAAAAGGCTTGCCCTTGGAAGAAATCATGGATGGCAATAGTTACTTACTAGGCTTCATGAACACACCTCTAGGCTAATGGACATTTGGTCACTTCCTTCAACGCTCCAGGCTCTTCATTAAGTTTATACTCTTGTTATTGCCTGTCGGACTGTCCACCTCCCTGAACTATGCCTGCAAATCGCACTACTCTCCTTCTAATATCCACTGTGGCTGGGAGAGCATGCTCTCACTCTCCCGGTGCATTCCTACTGGATGAACAAATAACATTTGCTCAGTTTATGGTTCAAGAGGCTCTGAGATTTATTTATTTATATTTTTAATCCTCACCTGAGGATATTTTTCCATTCATCTTCTGATAGAGAAGGAAGGAGAGAGGGAGAGAGAGAAACATCGATGTGAGAGAGACACATTGACTGGTTGCCTCCCTCATGACTCCAACCAGGTCTGGGACCAAACTGCAACCAAGGTATGTGCCCTTGACTAGAATGAATCTGAGACTCTTTGGTCCGAGAGCCGACTCTAACCACTGAACAAAACCAGCCAGGACAAGAGGCTCTGAGATTTAAAGTCACAAAATATTTGAGCCAAGTGTTTTTCTTGTACAATTTCTCATTGATGCCCATAAGAGCCAAGAAAGTTAAGAACAATAAATATTTTCATTCTAGTTTCACAGATGAGAGTTGTGGGACCGTCTTCCCCTACTCCCCATCATTCACCTCACCACATGCAAGAAAGGGTTAGTGACAGGATCTGATATTTAAACTCACTTCCCTACTGATTCTGGAATATTAGGCCTATTGCTTAAAGTCCCCAAGTCTGTGTTTTCTTGTCTGCCAAATGAGATTCAAAAGGAAAATAATTTAGCTCATAAGGGCATTGTGAGTATCACATAAAATAATTAGCATAAAGCCTTTAGAATAGAACCTGGAACAAACTAAGCAATAAATAAGTAAATACAAAGTAAGCAACACAGCCCGGCTGGTATGGCTCAGTGGTTGAGCATCGACCCATGCACCAAGAGGTCACCAGTTTGATTCCCAGTCAGGACACATGCCCAGGTTGTGGATCAAATCCCCAGTGGGGGGCATGCAGGAGGCGGCCAATCGATGTTCTCTCTCATTGATGTTTCTATTTCTCTCTCTCCCTCTCCCTTCCTCTCTCTCTAAAATCAATAAAGAAAAAATAATAATAATAAAAAAAAAAACAAAGTAAGCAATACATAAAATTATTGATATTAGTAGAGCTTCAACATAAATGTCCAGTTTCAATAGTTTATACTTTTAATTGGCCAAATCCTTTACTTGATCCCTTTACTCCCCATCAAGTTTCTTTTCATTGTAACACTTTCATTCAGATGTGGTAATAATTCAAAGACTTGCTCCCTCACAGCAGCTGTTCTGTCACATCAAGAACAATTTGCATGCCACTTATCTCCTACACTACTAGGTTGTTAGTTTCCCTCTCAGGGCAATCTCAATTTCAAGTTCTTGAGCCTCAAGTTACTCATGATTTATGCTGCCTGAAACTACACACCGTTTATTGCCCCTAAGATGAAAAATAATATTTGGCACAAAGTGGAACTTGAAAGAAAGGTCGGAGGTTAGAGTAGAACAATCTGCAGTGGGTTATAATTAGTGGATTGGCAACAGAATGAAGAAGACGGCTGGGATCATCAGATGTAAGAGAAGCACTAATGCACTTAGGTGTAAAGATTTAGATGGCTCTGATTCATGTCATACCATGTATCAATTTGACAGTCAGACAAACCTTATCCAAACTGAATCCAATCACAGAGCCTTAAGAGATTTACCCATTCTTAATTAGTGGAAAAGTAAGAAAATATCATGTCCCTAATACCCTCAGGAAAAAGAAAAAAAAAATGCAGTTTGTTAATTGTCAACTGCCAGACCGTACCCTTTACTTGTCAGTCATCACAAGAATAGCTGTGGCCACTAATTTGACTCTTTAGCACAACATAAGAGAAGCAGTAAGTACAAATTTTTTCTAGTGGCTGTTAGAATTCTACAGATATTAGAAACAATTACCATGAATTCACTCACAAAATGTCACATTGAAAATTCATATCTGAATCAGTGTTGAAAAAGATTTCATTTAAACCTTGAATAATGTTATGGAAGGTGTTCGAGCAGTGAGAGGTTGCCAATAAATGTAAGGAATGTGTCCTAAGCATGACCTATTTATTTATGATCACTCATACTAAGTCTGCATTTCATTCATATATGCAGAAACTCATATTTGTGCAAAAAGGGAAAATAAGTTGTTGGGTTTTTAATATTAGAGAAGAAACAAATCCTTTCATTTCACTAAATTCAGGGAAGATCCTTTTCAAATGTTCAAAATGTTTCTAGAAATTGCCAAACAAGTTAGTTGTGGGCTTGCAGATACAATATTTAAATCAGTGCTGTCTAAATATATGTCTATCAACCTCATTTGTACCTCCGAAGTTACATACTGGTCTGACTATATTTTCCTGACAAGTTACAACCCACCGACCATTTCAAACTTTCTCTACATTTCACCTTCAAAACTCCATTCTCCTTTACCTCCAGTGCTCAGCAGATAATCATGCCTCATCACTCATATAGAAAATTAAAGTCATCAGCTCACCACTCCTTCAACTTTTGGCCACCATACTTACGAATTTACTTAAACCTGTCCTGTTTCTAGATATTTATTATTATTTAAAAATACTCAATTTATCACCATTTTTAAAAAGTAAACAATTCTTTGGTGCACCTAAACCTATTACTTCATCCTTCTCCTTCCTCTCACAAACTGGTATAACAATCTGTATTAGCTATCTTTACTTCCTTAATTTTCATTTATTCTAAACCACTGGCTTTGACTGTCTTGCCTAAGTAATTGAAACACTTATTTTGTTCTGGAATGGTGGCTTGAGGTCATTGTAGACCACCTTCCCAGAGAAACAATGATAACATGAAACTATTAAAAACACAAAACAAAACAAATTAAAAATAAAACTATTTGAAGTATCTGTAAATTATTCTAAGAGCATACAACAAACGGAGAAACACTTATTCAAGAAAATCTACTAAATCTTGGAAAAGTTAAAGTCTGTGGCATTTGCCCATAACTCAATCCCTCTCATTCTCTCAGGTCAATGAGATGTAAGCTCTATTCTGGGAAGTTTCAGCCAACAAATTAGAGTTTTCTCTCTTCACAGATCCCAATTTCTTCCTGGGCAAGGTAGGTTGCTATTTTTTTTTATTACTATTATCTCCTTCCTCCCAGCTCTGGATGACTTAAATTTGGCAAAAATGGCAAATATACCTACATTAATCCAGGTACTCAACTCAGTCTCTATCAGAATCCTGACTAGAAGTTGGGAAGAAATTACAAAGTTAGCCTAAATTTCATATAAAAATGTAAAGGACCAAGAATTACCAAAGATCTTGGAAAAGAAGAGCAAAGTTAGCTAACCAATACTTCTCAAATTCAAAACTTACTACAAAGCTACAATAATCAAAAAAGTATCATACTGGCCCTGGCAGGGTAGCTCAATTGGTTAGAGTATTGTCCTGCTATGCAAAGGCTGTGGGTTCAATCCCTAGTCAGGGTACATGCAAGAATCACCTAATGAATGCATAAATAAGTGAAACGACAAGTTGATCTCTCTTTCTCTTCCCCCCATCTTGCTCTCTTCCTCTCTCTCTCTAAAATCAACAAATAAAAAATTTAAAAAAAAGTGTTGTCATGATAGAATGATAGTTATGGATTAATGGAAAGAATTGAAAGTCCAGAAATAAACTCTTGCATTTATCGTCAATTGATTTTAATAAGGAGGGGATGCCAATACAATTCAATGGAGAAAAAGTGTGGTGCTGGTTATTCACATGCAAAAGAATAAAGTTAGATGCCTCCCTTACATTAACACAAAATTAACTCAAGATAGACAAGAGAAATAACTTTAAGAATAAAAACCATAGAAAACAAAATGTAGAGAATAAACACTAAATAAGAACATGAAAAATCACACAAAAGAACATATTTTTAAAACATATATCTCATTAAGAATTGTATCCTAATTATATAAAGAACTCTAACAACTCAATAATAAAAAGATAAATAATCTTCTTAAAATAGGTAAAGAATCTATTTATTAATTTCTCCAAAGAAGGTACACAAATGGCCAATAAACACATGAAAAATGTTCAACAGCATTACCTATTAGGGATATGGAAATCTTAATCACAATCAAAGACCACTTCACAGACACTGGAATGGATATAATAAAAAAGATTAGATAGTAAGTGGAGTCAAGGATATGAAGAAGTGAGGATCCTTATACATTACTGGTGAGGATGTAAAGTGGTGTAGGTGCATTGGAAAACAGTTTGCCAGTTCCTCCAAACATTGAACCTAGAATTGCTACATGACTGAGCAGTGTCACTTCATGTTACATTTCTGAGATAAATTAAAACATAATCCATGCAAAACTTGTACATTAATGTTCACAGCAGCATTATTCTTAACAGCCAAAATTGACAATAAGCCAAATGTTCATTAGCTGATGAACAGATAAATAAAACGTGTTATATTATTATAATAAAATATAATTTAGGAATAAAAAGTAATGAAGTACTGATACATGCTACAACATGGACTGGCCAAGGTTTTAAAGATTTAGTGTAAAAATAACTTCAAGTCCTTGACACTACACTACATGGTATACCTATTTTATTTACAATTTCTGTATGATTACAAAAATTTGGATTTGTACAAAAGTTTGTATTTCAAAGTAAAGTATGATACATTACTTATAGTTAATATAGTATTTCTCATGATATCCTGGTTCAACTATAATTACTTTATTAATCTATTTTTCTTTCTTGATTGATTTTAGATAGAGAAGAAGGGAGAGGGAGAGAGAAACATCGATGAGAAAGGACATTGATTGTCTGTCTTCTATGTGCCCCCCACTGGGGATTGGGCCCACAATCTGGGCATGTGCCCTGATGGGGAATGGAACCAGTGACCTCTTGGTGCATGGGTCGATGCTCAACCACTAAGCCACACTGGCCGGGCTACTTTGCTAATTTTTTAAAAGTTCCCATGAAGAATATAGCAATTTTTCTCCATCTCACAGAAGGATGTGTTTAGGCAAGGTAGTTTAAATGATCATTTCCAGATATGTGATAATTAAGTAAAATAGCTATTTAGCTGGTATCGTCTAACGATGTAAAAGAAAAAGACACATTTATCTATAGTAAAGAGATGAAGAGGAAAATTAAGGTAATTACTTAAATAAGTCAAGGTAAAAGAAAAAATTTCTCAATTTTCTAAATGATTTGGCTTAAAGCTTTCAAGTCTAGAATCACATGAACAATTATCTCATTTCTCCATTTCACTTAGACTGTGTATATTTGACCTCAGTTTCATGAAGTTTTATCCCTGTAAGAAGCATCCCAATGATTGCTGTGCATTTCACTTTGCCAAGACATTTCATTCACATAAATAGAGAAAGAATTTGGATTTGTAATGTAGAACATCTTTTTACCCTCATATTTCTTTTCCTTGATGGATATTTTAAAAGAATAATTGAATTAACTCTCAAAAAAAAAAACTTCAATATAGATTTTACTTCTAATCATACATCAAGAGAGGCTGAAAAGCAAGCTTACCACAAGGAAAAAAAAAATCTATTTTTCAAAGAGGAAAGATTTCTGCCTTGTGGATTTCTAATGAGCAAACATTTAGTAATCTGAACTTTCTCAGAAGTGATCAGAATGCAAAGTAGACATGTATGGGTGTGACCATCTACCCACACATTGACATATGCAAACTAAGCAATGAAAATTCCCTGGATTTTAATATGAGGTTGAAAACAACTCAGCTTTCTACTACAGTTCGGTACTTTTTCAATATTTCAGGTTTTCTCTTTAAGTCAGTGAAAATTAATGACTAAATACGGATAGAAGAAATTGATTTTATTTTTCTGAAAGATATAAATTAAAACTATCCACCAATGAGAGAGAAAAAACAAAAGACAAGGCTTTATGTCTGGATTGTCTAGATTTATTACCTACTTTAAAAAATGTTCTATTTCACTCTTTGCTTAGGCCAGAGAAAGATAGTCATTTAAAAATATGGTTAAAAAAAAGATGAATCTCAGATTTATATTCTCTTTTAAATGTTGTATTACTAAAAGATATGAATCTTCAAAGTGCAAAAAACTGCATCAGTGTTTTCAGCACTAAATTACTACATTTGACCCAATCTATTGCATGTATGTTTTATATCAAATATGCAAAAACCCATTATTTTTACATGTTGTTTTGTTCCACTGACTCTAACAATTGTCATCACATTCATTCCATATTTAAGGAAAGGTAGAGAAGAAATTTTAAATGTGTGTTGAAATAGCACATTACATATTCATATATAGAACATTTGAGGAATTGCCTTCATTGAAACAAACTATAAAAGCCTTAAAGCTGTACAGTGACAGACTCGGTCGGCCACACAGCCAGCATAAAATTGGATTCAGTGTGATTATTTCTGGGCAATAATTCAGAGCAAATAACATCAAGGAAGGCTTGCGTAAATCCAGATGGAAAAAAGTGGATTTAAATCAAACTAATAGGTTGCAAAACATATGAAATATGCTTTGTATTGTGCCTTGGAGACACATGGCCAAATCCATATTCAAAAAGTAAAAACAAACCAGAGTGATTTGAGGAATAAATTACTTGTCATCGTGATCTTTAAAAATGCCAGAATTTAATGTAAAAATATAATCCTAACATTTATTGCAGCAAAAATAAATGTCAACATATTAGACTTAACTGGTGAAGCTTTGTGGTAGCATTTCTAGAGTGAGAGGAACATGACAAGCTGTATTTCACATTTATTAGAATGAGATCTGGTCTTCTTTATCATAAGCAGTAGATTTAAACACTTTATTTTAATTTACTTTATGGTATCGAGGAAAACGTTGACTCAGATAACAAAAAAAAATATGCTATATAATGTTGTTCACTGAAGCAATCCATCAATCTCAGAATCTAAATACATATTATGACAACACCAAGCCTTTGTAGTTAGAAAAAAGGATCACGTACAAAATGGCTATGACATATTCCATGTCCCAGGCAGCATATGCGAGTGGGAAGTTCTGTGTGGGTGCACAGTCATACATAATATATACAGTCATTTTTTGAATCTTCCTATCATATTGTTTGCAGAGCTGACAGTGAATAGTGTCCATGCCTAAGAATTCCATTAACTTATCTACTCAAAAATATTCCTTTGTATAAAAGTTATAATTTATATATGAATTAAATGCATATTTTTATTTGAGTACCATTCCCAAAATAAACAAGGTTTCTTTATCACATAGCTGATATTTTATGATCCATTTAAAAGAAATCACTCCATTTATTCTCAATAGATAGAATATTCATAGAATTTAGGTACTATGGAAAATGACAAACATACTTTCTCTAGACTGCACCAGGATCAAGCACAACGTTCATCACATTAAAAGTAAAACGTGTAGAGAGCACGATATAAAACCAGTGGGTACATAAACATAATAAATATGCATGTATGTAAATTCAAATGTTTGCATACACATTTAGTGTGCATTGATAAATAAAGAAATACCTTTTCCAGGAGTAAAAAACAGTTTTTCTTTGCATGAAGGAATGTGCAATTATACATGCAAATTTTGAAATGTCTAGTATGAAAATTAGTAGTTTCAACACACTGCACTCTGCAAAGTTATTTACATTTAAATATGAATCCAGTTATCAGTTAGGTAGTAAACAAAATTCCACATCTAAGCATAAATATGTTGTATATAAATATCCTATGCGTTGAAAAAAATGTGTGATTATATGGACTCAGCCTATGCAGCCACTAAACACCACCGAGTAATAAGATAATGTATTTTGAAAATTTTCTTTCCCATACACCTACTATGGAATTTTTACATTAAAGGTCATTACTTGGAAATCAAGACTTAATAAATATAAACATTTTAAATACATTTGTTTGAACATTTAATGATAATGATTATAGCTCAAATTCTTAAGTAGTTATGTGAAAAATTAAAATAATACTTTCATATTGTTTGGGATAAGAGTGAGAGGTTTGATCCAAACTAGCAGTTAGATATGCCAACATTTAAATTATTCTTTAGTTTATATATACTTCATTTATTCCTCTGCCAAATTAAAATGTTATAAAAAAATAAAGTATGCTATAGAAACTAGTCTTTAGATAATGCAATCTCATCCACCATTTACAATTTCTCAGTTTCATCTTTTGGCTGTAAGGTACTGAGAAATCTATTTCAATATCTTAATGAGTAATATATGCCATCCATGATGAGTTTGCTAACTCCATACTTCTACGAGTTAATTTTTTCAATAAAAAAATTAATGTACACATAGCCCAGGGCTAAGCATAGGTACATGGTTTATGAATACACATAACACTTTTCTATGCCAACTAGTGAACTAAGTGCCACAGAATCAAAACACCTGACCCTGAAAAAGCTCCTAGGCTAGTGAGGAAGACAGATAAGCCAAATTCACTGTGATGAGAATATGGATGCAGAGAAAACAGCTAGTCCTGTTTGGCCAGGGAAGCGTGGGGAGAGAGGGAATTATGACATGGTAGCTATGAGGGAGGCTTTACATTAAAATATCATTCATAACCTGAAGTTTGAAGTGTAAGTGGAGGTATTCCAGGTGGGTAAGTGAGCGGTGTGCAGGTATGATGTGGCGTGTTCTATTTGGCAGCACTGGGAGGCAGATCAATGTAGCTGTTGGAACACTAGATTAATAGAACCATGGTGATTTTTGGCACGCCCCTGCCATACACGTATTCTCACTGTCTCGGTGTTCTCTTTTGCCTTCGTCCCAGGAAAAAGGGCATCTAACTACCCCACCCAAAGCAAAGTAAATTACTAATTAGAGTCAAGGGCTTTGCACATAAAAACAGCAAATCTGTATGACTCCTCTAAGGAAAACAAAACCAAATCAAATGAAACAAAATTTTATGTTTGTACAGTAATAATGATGGCTTTTAAAACAATGGAGATTCTTCAGATGACATACGTTTTCAAGTTATCTACAATGTGCATAAAAGTATTAGTTCTCTTTCAAATATGTGAACTCTATTTTATTAGAGTTGTGTAGTCATAAAAATAACACACTGAACACAATCATCATTGTCACTTACTCCTCACTCATATACTTCCTCTTTCATCCTATACCTAAATTACTCCAATTCCATAAAGCAGTCCTCTAGCCCCATATTCTTATGGAGCTCAGAACATTCTTCCTCTAAGAAAATGTCTCCTGAGACTATTGCTGTTTTACATGCTTATTATTTCACGAGAACCAAGGGCAGAGCCCTGCATAAAGTACATGTTTACCTTTGTCGTAGGACTTGTCACAAAACCGTATGAAACCACACACTGCAAGTACTTCCCCCTAGGGCTTACTTTGGTTGGATAAGGCATCTTCTAATCTGGGAGATGTTTCACTCGACATCCAATCAATGCTCATTATTGAATTAATGTTTCATTTTAGCTATTTAACACTTTGAATGAAAAAGGAGGGATCATATGGAAATAAGACAAAGATTGTGACAGAATAAAGAGAATTCCGGACGAGGTGCTAGAGGAACTGTGGTTGTAGTTGACCCAGTTTGAAGGCAGTGAACGTGGTAGGAGATGGTGACACAGCACAATCTAGTCCTGCTTCTCTGGCGGAGTTTGGGGCAGATGAAGATACACCTGCTCTGACCTACGAGACATGTAGATGGGGCAGACCATGGACATTTTTTTAAACCTTGTTATAAAATATTCGCAGGTTTTAAGGAAGCTAAGAAAAGAACTTATTTGGAAATGTTCTGTAATGGTTTTATTTCAGGGCATCCAGAAAACTCCTAAAACATGGACTTTGAGAATGAGTTATTCAAAGGGGGAAGGATCTGGGTTAAATAAGATCTCAGAGTCTTTGAGATAAGAAAGGATGCAAAAGAAGAAATATTAGTAAAGCAAATAACTCGTAAGTTATGGTGTCAGATGATTTATGCATAACTCATGATAATTACATATCTCAAATTTCATCTTAGTTAAGGCAGCCAAAATCCATGTAATTTTGATACAAAGTCAAATAATGAATGAGACTGTAGCAATTTTCTGAACTTCAGTGGCTCCAAAACAATTCCCATTATACAAAAATGAAAATAAACTTCTAGCTCCATTATAGTTTATATTCAACTAACAGGAATTTTGTTTGTTTATTTTAAATGATTTTAAATATTTAGCCTATATGGTACCAATCTAATAGTCCTTCCCTTAGAGATTTTGTTCTTCTGAAATATCAACTGATCTTTTCTTTAAATGTATAGTCGCAATTATCTAGAAAAACATTGGACCATGAATTCTGTCACTTCCCTGAATTATCTATTTCTCATATATATCAGTACAAGTCAGAGTAATCTGCATGTGGCATAGAACTATGAAATAATACCTTACTATTAATATTTTAATTTAACCCAGAAAAAGTTAATGTATATAGCAAAGTGTTACGCCAACTAAATCAAATGGACATAGAAAAGCATTTTTTATTTTCTTGACTTCACGATTAATATTTGAGAATAAAACGAATTACACTGCATTTGTCCCAAACAATAATTTTACCAACCTGTCAGCACTTTTGAAAATCCCTTACATTCACATTTGGATAATGAAAAGTTTATCTCTTGCTATTATGAAATATGTGTGGTCCTTTCAAATAATGCTATCCACAGGTGATACGGTACCAATAAATTTTTATATACAAAGATACACCAATGCAAATATTATGAACAGTTTTGGTCTCCATTCAAGTATAGTTTTATGCATATTTTTGTATATGTGTGTGAGAGAGAGAGAGATGACTCACACGAGTTCAATATTTAATGCCTCCTTTTATGTTATCCCTATCAATCAAATCATCCCTAATATATACAGAGACGTTATTTATCTCCAAACTAGCAATTACATTACTGCACGGATGGTACAACCATTCACATTCGCTTTCTTTCTCCCTCGGTATATTCATTCCTCCTTCTCCACCTCTCAGCATGGTGCTCCCTCATCAAATTCTAAGTGCAAATGCCAAAAGCCCATCTAGTGTGTCTCTCTTCCGTTCTTATTTGATGAACATCAATTCTGACTCACTACCCTTGTTTGTGTCAGTTTTTGTCATATCCCCAATGTTGGAGATGCCATTTACGAAACAAATTTGTTGTAAAATCTGGACACGTCTGTGTTTTCTGTCTGCTTGGCTGGGCATGGCCACCTCTGGTTGCTGTCTCCTCTGTCACTGAAATATCTCTTTTCTTGACAAAGCACACATAAAGTCTTCATCAGGAAGGAAGCTGTGTTTGAATATGCTCTGAAGTCTACAGAGTAATCCAATTGGAAGGAAATGATTGGGAATCATTAAATTTTCTCGAACATTACAGGGCTGTGATGACTTTATCAGCTTTGTCACAGAAGCGCTAATGCGTTCTCCTTCGAACTAAATGTGGTTTGTGAAATCTCACTCCGACTGTCATTAGAGAAAAGCCCACGCCGTTTCATTGAAAATCCTCACAGCAGAGTTCCCAGGTGCTTCCAAATTTCTGACTAGAATGTGTATTTTCCTATAATTAGACTACAGGGAAGACCTAAACTTATTTTGTATAGGTTCGATCATCTTGCTATTTTCACTTAGATTTAGAAATCTGACACCAGAGCCTACCCAAATATCCTGAAATCCACAAATACGTAAGTTTCATGAGAATTGTTTTTAATAAATACGCTTCGTAGGTTTCTTTCATTCCTTTGAATATTGGTATTGACCAAATGAAACTAAAGAACAAATGAAATAGATTTTTCATCCAGAGAGACGAGCTGTATCTTTCATAAGGACCCCAGAAAGACAGTTTTGGGGGTGGAGCAGGACTGTGACCTGTGGAGAGAGGTCCTCATCCCTACCTGTTGCTTATGGGAGTGGGATTCTTGTGATATCCCAAGAAAAAGAATTTTCTGAGACTCACATGGGAGAATGAGTGGTGTTTATTTCTGTGGAATTACATCCCTGAGTTTCCAAGTTCCCCTCTCCCTCAGCCCCGCCATAGGAGTGCAGCTGTGGCTTTACTAGGGCTAAAATCAAAGCGAGTGTCCACAGTATCCTTTCCATATTGGAGCAGTGTCCAGTCCAGCATCAGGCTAGTGTAATTTGTGTTCCCAGTTGGAGTCCATCAGTCCATGGCATGTGGGGTCCGCAGCACCACATGGCTATAGAGGGAACATGGGCACATGCAAGAGAGCTGAGAGCCAAGAGAGCCCAGAGCAACAAGAGAGTGAATTCCTTTGTTTAGGGGGTTATGTATCCCCAATTTTCATGGGCTTGCAGTATCCACACCCATTCTGGCCAATGATCTCTGTTCCCAGGTGTTACTGACAGGCACCTTCCCTAGTCACTCTAACTTCACTGGGCATGAGTGTATCTCCCCTTTGTTGGACCCCTTCCCCCATTGACCTGCAGGGAATGGGCCAGTGGATCCCTGCGGAGTGTGAAATTGCAGCTTCCTGGTGAAGCTGCCCAAATGACATGTCTATAACATCGACGTTCCCTTTGCTTTTTTCCTATTATTAATAACTAGCTAATTACAATGGTATCAGGACTAGAGTCTCTTTTGAGACTCAGAAAATATTTTCCACTATTCACAGATGTTATCATTTCCAAAAGGACCCCACTCATACTAAACAAACAGAAAAGACTGATGTAAAATCCAGGGGTTCAACTTCTTATACCACTAAAATAAAATACCCTGGCAAACGTCACAAAGTGTGCATGTGGAAGATCAGTGCACACGATCAATACGTTGTGTGTCCAACACATGATCATAGCAAGGAGAAGCCACTGAAGACATCAATGACAAGCGTCATCAAGTTATTTGTAATTCATTTGTCTTTTCTGTTTGAATAGTTCGATTCAGCAGACTGCATGACTGATTCAACTTATCCTGAAATATCTACCATGGACTGTGTTGCAGGTACACTGACTTATCCTTGCTGTACGGAACCTCTGTTTCTAAATGGCTAGGGTAACTCTGCCTCCTTTGTCAAAAGTCTTTTTGAGGACAGAGCCTTATTCAATTAATTTGGTCAATCTTATTATGCAATTTTAGCTTAAAAACTGTATTAGGCAATACTCCTTTAAAAAGCAGTTCACATTTGCTTGATTAAGTTCCCTTAGCTACACCCTTCTGAGCAGGATAATCATAGTATTCATTGTCCAAAGGGGGACACATTTGAGACTTAATTTTGCTCAGAGTACAACTGTAACTGGGTTTTGCCCTACCAACTGATGTGTAACCTGACCCTACTTGTAGGCAATCTCTGCTTTTCCAGATCACTAACGTCATCAGTGGAATTTAGTTGTCTTCTCTTTTTACTTCAGAATTCTGGGTTTTAATTTTTGTCATCCTTGACTTCTTCATGGCTATTGTTTTTTTTTCTGTATAGTTGCTTTAGATTCATTGTACATCGTTATCCATTCCCTTTTCTTTTCACATCTTTCTGATTTCAAAAGATTGCTGCAGACATTAGGGCTGTGATGTAAAATAATAGTTGTCTGGTTACATGTTATCCCTAACAGCCTTGTTGAGATGTCACATTCTCTGAATTCTATCTGAAAACTTATTTTATTGAAACAAGTGTTGGGACAACCTCAACACACATACTTCAAGTCACCCAAAAATGTGTTTCCTTGGTAGAGACAACTCTAAATGCTCATGTTGGAGCTAACTGCCCCGTTGATTGGATTCTGGCCAATGTAATGTATAACACTTGCAGGTCTAGCCTCTGATCACTCCCATGAGATCCCTCTTTTCAACTCTCCCAGGTGGAGAGACTGCAGTGTAGGATTCTGGTGCCAAAGAAGTTGGCAGAACAATATGATTAAACAAACCTAGGGCCTGCCTTGCAGATTCTTTCTAGTCTGAGAAATAAATGTTTACTATGGTAAGCCACAGTGACTCAGGGTCATTTGTTATAGTAGTTAATCCTCCTTGACTAATACGCGTGCCATTAAAAAGAAATTCATAAAAACCCCACTGAAAGATTCATAAAAACCCCATAAAAAGCCCTGTCTAAAAGTCATGGAATACACTGGTGAAATAATTACATACTTATCAAGAGCCCATAAAGTCTTCCAAATGTTCTCCATTTGTACCTTATCAATAGTTTAAATCACTAATAACTGCTTTAAACAAATAACATTAATTGCAATTTTTCTTTAGATTTTATTCATTGAATAATGTTTATCAAGGCCTTGCTAATTTAGGTCTTATCATCATACACCTGTTCAACTATTCTACACTCCCAACTTACCACTTTGCTATTAGTCCTTCTGCTCTCTAATCCATCATGCCCAGTGTTTCCTGGTTAATCTTCATAAGGCAGTCTCATTGTGCACGGCCCCAAAGCTTCCTCTTTTCACAGCATAAAGTCCAAGCCTTTTAGCCTTTTACTCAAACTTTTGTTATCTCCTCCAAACTCCTATAAAGGTCAGATGACCAACTCGAATACTTACTAATTTGAACATCCATTTTATTAAACCCTATTAGTCACTGTACAGTAGTTATCTTCCTAACAAGTACCTTGCTCTTTCCATTTCAGTGGTGAAGATAATAAGCTATACAGGGATTGAACATCCTGCCCATCCTGATGAAATACAATGGTGAGCTCCTTAAGAAAAGGCTGAATAACTGAATATATTACTAACAGAGAGAGCTTCTGTTTTGACTTGAAGAGAAACAAACCCTTCTCTTAACATTTACACATCTAATGATTACATGAATTTCCCACAGGTTACCTCGTGCTCCACATAATTTAAACGTATTTTTTCCCCCTTCCCCATACTTCAGATTTTAGTTCTGTGGAACATTTTCACATGATTTCTGCTTTCTCAAATACATTAAAACTCCTGAATTCTTTCTATATAGGAATAGCGAGTAATACTAGTCATGGAAGTGATTGCAAGCCCATAGATATATCAATCAAACCCAAACAAAATGTATCCCTTTTTTTTTTTTTTTTTTTAACAGAATTTCCTTAGCAGGAATGACAAATGCTTATGGCCACTTCAAGATGATTTATCATGAGGGAAAGTGAGACAGAAACCAGGTCTTAGAGGAAAGAGATATTTATCTTAACCAATTGAAAAAAAACAGGTCAATCTGAGTTAAAAGCAAATTGTAATTCTGAGGGAGCAGTATACAACAAAAGAAAGAAGGAGAGAGAGAAAAGACACTAGGCAAAGCGTAAAATGTCATTTAATTAGCAAAGCTAACGATGTTCAATAAATAATTTCACTGGGATATTAAGATACAGACATTGATAGAACATGGGAACAAAGCTAACAGAAGTATACCGCTACAGGATCATTAGATGAGGAACATGTTATATTTGAAAGAGGGGGAGAGGGAAGGAATAAAGAGGTAGATGCGTACACAGAGAAAAATGTATTTAGCCTGGCATTCATAATAAAGCAGGTAGAAAGCGATTCGGAAGCAGAAGGCCAGAGAAATGAAGCAACAGTAACAGGACAGGGAATATATGGACGTACGTGAGTACTTGGCATAAAAAGAAAACCAGATTTAAGCACTAATGGAACAATATATAACAAGGAGCTACTCAGAAGAGGAAGAGCTGAGTGAAATTAGGAAGACTGACTTACCAACTGCACATGCCATCTGTTAACACTACAGTGGGTCATAAAGCAAAACTGTTCACGAACACTAATGAATTGACTTTCAAAAATTGACCTGCGACATCCACAGATGCATAGATAGTCGAATGCTTGTCAACTGACAAATCAAGCAGAATTAGTTGAAGGCCTGAGAATTCAAAGTGTCGACAAAGCGTGTAGGTCCTATGAAGGAGAAACGCTGTTCTGACTACTGGTTTACAATGCAATGACTTTTTTTTTTCTTTATTGATTTTAGAGAGAGAGGAAGGGAGAGGGAGAGAGAGATAGAAACATCGATGAGAGAGAACATTGATTGGCTGCCTCCTGCATGCCCCCCACTGGGGATTGCCCCCACAACCTGAGCATGTGCCCCGACAGGGAATGAAACTGGTGACCTCTGGGTGCATGGGTCGATGCTCAACCACTGAGCCACACCAGCCAGGCACAAATACAACGTTTTTAAATCATTTATTTAGAAACATTTTATATTATGTCCAAAATACTAAAAATAAAGACCTTGGAAAAAAGGTAAAAGGTTGGTGCTTATAATACCAAGATTTGAGGATGCCTTAAATTACGTACTATCCTTCATTCATAGAAAAGTATGCAGATGTTCATAAAATCATAGCAGAAAGTATAGAAGATAAGGAACTTTGACCACAAATGTATACTGCATATTTCCATATTATGGAATTGGTAATATTTTGTCCTACTGCTTCTTATAATGTGGTTGATTTTGTCACAGAAAGAGCAATACCATTTTGGGTTGTAGAAGTTGATCTTCAGAGATCTCAGAGGTACAATTTACTTTTGCTCAAGCAGGATTAATCATCTTTTCCAAAACGGATGGCATAAAGGCAATATTGGCAAAGAGAAACCAAAATACGAACATCCCACAGCAGCCATAGGAATGAGAGACAACCCCCACCTTTAGGGATCTCCACGCATCCTTTTGCTTGATCTTGTCACACACTTTTTTTCTGTCTTCAGATCCTTCAAGTTCTCTTGAAACTGCATAATAGTTAGATGAGATGATCCAGGCTTGTGTTTACTCAAGAAGCAGACAATGATTAAAGTGACCTTTATTAAGATGTTATAAATGAGTAGTTCCTGAATCTATTTAGTTGAGGGTCAACGTACTTAGAATTTACTCTCATGAAAAAAAAATTACAGCACGTTTGAGATTACATCTGAAGTTACATATTTTCATGATTTTAGTATAATGATGTTTTAGTGGTGACTTTCTATGTAATTTGGGTTGAGAGTCTTGGGGGTTATATGGTAAAGGGTGCAAGGGTCCATTATTTTCACATGTCTATTACAAAGCATAATGATTTCAATATTTTAGGATACTACTTAGAACTTTTGATTCAGTTCATGGAGATCAAGGTTATTATAAACTGAACTTGAAAATTATTACTTGGAAAACAGGTATTTTACTATCCTTCCTTCTATTTTAAACCTTTTACAGATGCTGGTTCAACAGAAAATTTGCAGAGATCACTTTTTTTGTTTTAGTTATTTAGCAGGATTAAAAACTAAATGAGCATAAAAAAATTTGGCTACAGTAAAGACAATACTTTTGTCTATAGTTACCTATTAGATTAAATATCAGATTTGAAATGCAGAGTTTTAAGAACTGTAAGTGGAAAACTAAGCCTTCATATTTCACATTCCTCAGGAATAATTTGAGTATTGATTATACAATTGTATGTGAAAATCTCTCATAAAATCAGAGCACTGGAGAATTTGCCCACACAGTTAAGCATTAATCAATTTGTAACTCCTTGTAACATACATTTTGATTGATTATTATTGCTAGAGATTGTTCCATGTGTTTCTGTATTCACGTAGCCTAGTATGTCAGGTAGTAGTTTTCCTTGAATTTAGTATCGGAGGTTCTATGTATTTTTTATTGTATGTATTTATTTATTTTTAAATATGTTTTTATTGATTTTGAGAGAGAGATCAATGTCTGAGAGAAACATCAATCGGCCTCCCCCTGCATGCCCCCTACCAGGGATCAAGCCCACAATCCAGCCTGTGCCCTGACTGGGAATCAAACTGGCAACCTTTGGTTCATGGGCCCACAGTCAACCAACTGAGCCACACCAGCCAGGGCTATGTATTTTTTTCTTTTTTTGTAATTAACACAAGTTATTGTTGATTTTACACTATTGGCATCTGTTCTCAGGAAATACAGTCATAAAAAAAGTTTCAAATTAGTAAAGAAAATAACATAAAAATTAACTTGTAATAAAATAAAGAAAACTTGAAAAAAGTGAATAGTGTATAATGCATGAAGTTTTTCTTTCTTCCTCTTGTTTTTTCTTTCCTTTTTCTTTCATTCTTTTTCTCTTTTGTTTTTTTCTTTCATTAAAAAAGTTTTTTCTTTTTCTTTAGTGATTTTAGAGGGAGGAAGGGAGAGGGAGAGAGATAGAAACATTGATGAGAAAACATTGATTGGCTGCCTCCTGCATGCCCCCCACTGGGGATCAGGCCCACAACCTGGGCATGTGCCCTGACCAGGAATCGAACTGACGACCTCTTGGTGCATGGGTCGACGCTCAACTGCTGAGCCACAGCGGCCGGGCATGTTTCTTTCTTTCTTTAATTTTTTTCTTTCCTAAGCACTGCTGTCAGCCGAATAACTAGTAGGGATGTGTCTCTAGGGAATAGATACACAAAAGACAGAAGGATTTTAGTGTGCAAGGAAAAAAAAAAACTTGAATGTAAATTTCCATTGTAGTGATATCTGTTCAAATGAATTTCAGAATGTAATAAATGAAAGTATTATTTGCAATGATATGTATATAGCTTTTTGGCCATAGATATTATCTCAGAGGTGATTTTGCTTTGGCTACACATTTGCTGACTAGTCATTACTAAAATCCAATGATCAAGTTTAACTACTAAATTTATTTAATTCAAATTAAAAATCTATTTCCTAATTTATTCCTCATGATGTTTTCCTTTAGCATATTATAAAGCATGAGATTTTATTTCTAGAAAAGGTTTAATATGACTATCTTCATGGAACACTCCACGTTTAATCTATTGAAAGCATCAATTCAATTAATAGTATTGAACATATGCTAGGTACTGTCTACTATATTTGGCACTGAAACTGTAACGCGGCCCAAGAATGATACATTTCTGGACTACATGGATAGAGTATACAGAGAATATTTCAAACAGAAAAATGACCTGGATATTGAAGAAATAAAATGATTTCTGTCAATGGAGAATGAGAGTGCTACGTGGAAGAGAAAAGAAAGTAAGAGAAGCAGGAACGACATCATCCAGACGGTGACATAGGATGTCCCCCGACAAGACGACCAACAATCAGCTATGCATACACAGGGCAGATTATGAAAATCAGAACCTGGGGGAGAGGCCGAAGCCCCCCGGACCACAGAGACCTTGAAGGGCTGCATTAAATGGGTCAGAGGAGGACTGCACTGACCGCACTGTCCTTCCCCCAGGTGGCACAGCACCCACTGAGAGGGCCCCACTGGCTCTTTGGTCTCGTCAGTGGGAACAGAGCCCAAGGTGGACACGCAGTTTTCCCAGCCTTGCAGGGCACTTCCCAGGTGGCATACTTCCTCGTAAGGATCGCCGGAGAAATCTGCCAGGTTTAAGCACTGAGGATCAGACAGGAACAAAGAAGGGTGTGGGAATTACAGCAACCAGCACTCAGATCTCGGCAGGCCCATTCCTTCTTGAACCTATACTTGAGCGGAAATCCCAGCCACCGACTTCTCGCCTGCGACCCTGTCTGCTGGGGATCCCAGGGGGCAGTTCTACCTGGTTCCGGTCACCGACCAGCTACTGAAACCTGTACTCTGGTAATGCCCAATCAGGAAGCCTCCTTAGAGAACCCCTGCAGCCAGCGAGCTCATCCCGCAGCAGGGAACCAAGCCAGCAGTCCTGCCCAACTATAACATAGTTGGGCCCCACGTAGCAAGGGAGTCTTAGCAGTGACCCTGGAGAGCCTTGGAACCTGCCTACAGTACCACCCAGCTGCAGAGTCCAGCCTCCGGCCTTGCTTGATTCTGAACACAGCCTCAGCCTTGCTCAGGCAGGGAGCCCAGCTAGTGACTCGGCCAGGCTGTGCAGAGCATCCCCTACAGCCCCACCTGCTGAGGGGGCCTGGACAGTGACCTTGTCCCACCACAGAGCGCAGTCTCTAGCCCTACCCAAGCACTGGATGCAGCTGGAGGCCCCTGCCAACCAAAGAGCCCAGCTAGTGACCTTGCCCACAGGGAACGGGAATCAGCATTGTATCTAATCATGAAGACCAGGCTGCAGCCCATCCAACATTGGAGGGAGACTTCTTGAGATTTGTATTTGGCCTTGACAAATAGCATTATGGAGGCTGTTCACTAGATTTGGGGCAAGGGAGCTCTATAGAAGTCTGCATTTCAAAAAACCTCTTTTCTCTCTCTTTCTTTTTTCCTTCCAGTCTCAGGCAGTGTTTTTCTTCCAGTCTCTCAGATAGCTCCTGGGTGTTTTTATTCCAAAAACCATGATGAGATTTACATCTTGAAAGAACAGAGAAAGAGTGCAAGTTTTGTCCTAGGAGTTTTAGGGTATATTTTTTCCTTATCAAAAGTTTAGAGCAGTTACTATTTATTTTTGTCCTTTGTATTAGGGGTCAGAGGGCATGGGTGCTTCATCTGTTTCACTGTCAATCACTATAACACCCTCCCCTTCATTGTCCTCACTTAGGCAGGAATTCTACCTCTTAGGACAAAGCACTTCGCAGAGCAAAATATAAGGAGTGGTTTCAAAGATAATTCAATGCATATCAAGATAGAAAAAGCTGCATTTTACACATAATACTTAACAAAAGTCTACTTCCAATAGTAACAAAGAAATATGAACATTATCAAATGCAATATTTTTATCAGATATTGAAAAGAAGCCATTATTCAATCGATACACGTGTCAAAATCAACATGTCAGCATCTACTGTAATTGCGTGACAATTGATTAAACTTATCTAAGAAAATGCTCTTCTGAAATTATAGAACAATAATATATTCAATTGCATATTCAATATACAATTATGCAGAGGTATAAAGCAACCATCTTACCAAACCTACATAGAATGATCAATCTGAAAAACAATTCAGGAATTTCCATTATACCAAGAGTCAATATAAAAGGAATAGAAAAAAAATGCACCTGAACGTAATGTCCAGAAGAATTGAAGAATAAAAATGCAAGAATTACATTAACCGACAAAATAAGATACGAAACTTTCAAAAAGTATTCCACTTTGAACATCGATGAGAGAAAAGTTAGAAAAATAAATACCACTAGATTTAGTGAAGTAGCAAAAATAATCTGCCCGAGTTACGTAGAAAAACTGTCAAATTTAAGGGAACCGTAGCATGGGTAAACAGCTCCTCATTAAAATCAATATATTTGTGCGTGACAAACTGCCTATGAAGAGAAAAAATCAATTTTTCAAACTTTCCATTTTACTATTCATGACTTATAAGTGAAAGAGTTGACCCACAATGCCTGCCTCAGCGACAACAAAAGGCATGTCTTGTTCTTCAGACAACAAAGTGCTATAGAAACAAATGATCACATACATCATAGTTTTTTAAATAAACCAAGGAACAGCCGCTGGACATGCAGTGGTACAACTATGTATAAAATAAAATAAATCTGAGAAAGCCAAATAAGGACAGAATAATGCACCTGTTATGTGATGAATTGTGTCCCCCAAAAGTTCCTATATTGACATCTTACACTTAAATCTGGAATGGAACTATTTGCAGATAGGTCCTTTACAGATGAGTAAGTTAAAATGAGTTCATTAAGGTGCGCCCTCAGCCAATGGACTAATATTCTTATAGGAAAACATTGGGACACACACATGTTATAGAAGGAAGACCATATGAAGACAGCAGGGGGAAATAGCTATCTACCATCCAAGGAGGGCGGCCTCAGAGTGAACTCTGCTGATATTTTGCCTAAGATTTCGAGTTTCTAGAATTGTGAGAAAATAAGTTTCTGTGGTTTAACCCATTCAGTCTGTGGTAATGTGTTATGGTAACCCTAGCAAATGAACGCACTATCATCTGTATTTTCAAAAGAGACTTTTCTACCTACAAACGAGCACTCCATGGGCAGATAAACTAAGAAAACTACCCTAAGTACATACATTATGGTGAGAGGTGAAATAGATTACAGGTTCTGCCTATGTAAAACCAAAAAAGAATAAATGAGTACAGTAGAAATAGCTTCTTTCATGGTAGTCTAAAATATGCTTTAGTAAGCAAATAATTTGACTTTAAAGTAACTAGGACACGACAAGGTATTTAGTAAATGTCAAAATTTATAAATGATGAAGTTCAGTCAAAAGTTTCACACAATCAGATTCAAATGACTTCCTGAAAAAATTAACTTTATATGATACTATTCATCTTTCTAAATAATATTTATTCACCAATAAATATTATTTAGAAAGATGAAATAATATCATCTTCGTTGAGCAGAACGAATATCGGTCATTCTGCTCAACGACTCAAACATTGAAAGATCAAGAAGAGAATGAAATTTTATTAAAAGGCCCCGATCTCCCATTTTAAAAACATCAAAGAATATATATTTTTTAAATTTGGCAGCATATTTTCCTTCTTCTTTTTATTTTGTTTGTTTCTTTTCGGTTTTGAAACAAAACTGGGTGCTTGGCACACTTGTCTGAAAGAAAAATGAAGGCGGTAGATAGAACCCACCACCATGTACTCACATTAGGAATAATATTCTAATGAGATATTTTCAGATGAAAGAATACTTGATGGGATATACAGATTTTAGTTTTAAAAAATTGAGCAAAAACAGCATGAGCAGTATATAAATCTGAAAGTTTCACACTTCAAATCTGAAATTTCATATTCAAGAAAATTATAGCTTAGACATTCAATAAATGTCAATACAGATGTATTTAAGCTTCCTGATACTAAGCAAATAGATGTGCACTTGTTAAGTAAAAAAAAAAAAAAAAAAAAAATTCTAAGGATCCCCCAGAATTTAAATCAAAAACAAATGTTAAGGATATACATTGGATTCTGCTTGCACAGTTCTGGTTAAAACACTTACTGGAAGTCAGAGTTGAATGTGCTTTATGAAACTGTGTCACTCGCTGGCCTTGTACTATGAGCAAAGTTATTTAAACATCTTGTCCCATTTCTCAATCAGTGCAACCTCCTTTTGCCATATGACACTGGGGTCAGGGTATTATTCTATCATAAAAGCTCATATCCATTCTATATTTGACTTGAACTCTTTGATACTTTTTTTCTTCGGTCACTGTCTTCAGACAAGGAGATTGCAGCTACATGACTTATTCAAGGGCACTAGGCCAGCCAGCATTATGCTATTGATTTAGATGAACAGTTTTTATTTTCCCAGTTGGACTGACCCCCTGAGCCTTGCCAATTCTAATTTCATTTCCATAAAATAGGGATAGCAGCACTTAACACCTAGATCAGTTGAGTACCTCTGTAATTATTCTCTTACACGTGTAAAGTACTCTGAGCACAGGAAGTAAAGTGCAGTCTTTCAGTTGCAAGGTGCTTAGAACAGAGAAGAGATGACTCCAGAGATATTTTAACTGATATTCTGGACGGGCGGACATTTGGCAAAGAATCAGATTTATTCCCTGTTGTTCCAGATAGTGACTTTTTGGGGAGGGGGGTGCTTTTCTTTTTACTATAGAGTACACTAAATTTAAGCTTCCAAATATTATTTCAATAGTTATCATGGGAGATTGAGTTCTTATTCAACAAAATGTTTTGACCACATTATTTAATAGTCCAACCCTCTTTCTCAATAGTCCAAACCCTCTTATCCTTATCTATCTTTTCTTGCATTTTTCAAATTACTTTTTAAATTATTTGATAATCATTTTTTTCCTTGATTTTTAAAAAATGAGGTTTATTGTTTTATTTTGTACCTGTCCCCTCTTCCTCTAATCATTTACTTATTTACAAGTCCACAGGGCAGGAATGTGTGTTTCTTGTTATTGTGGTGGTGGTGGTTACTAGTGTTATTATTATTACATTTAATGAGTGTATTTTAAACTTCTACACAATTGCAGTCATGTTAGTGCAGACCACAGAGTTAATAGTGGAAGTGCCATCATAATCAGACCTCTTGATCCCCAGACTAGTGATTTCTCCTGTTTATCATATCAATCATTATCTATCTATCTATCTATCTATCTATCTATCTATCTATCTATCTATCTATCTATCTATCTGTATTTATTCCTGGTTAAAGGCCAGTGGGAGCAGACAAAAGGTAGAAGGGGTCAATGGGGGGAAAAGGGAGGTATCTGTAATGCTTTCAACAATAAAGATAAATTTGTAATTTTTAAAAAATATGTATTTCTTTTCAACTCCTTTTTACATGTCTTATTTCATTTTTCCTTGTGTGTGTGTGTGTGTGTGTGTGTGTGTGTATGAGATCTGTTTCTAAAATAGAAAATTGCCTGTAGAATTTAAAGGGCAGTTGGGAAATATACTATGTCAATTAAAATGTTTAGCACTCAGAAATGCTGTATGATTGTCCTAAGTTAGGTAATTGTGTGTGATCATTTTAGTTTCCTGTCATTGACTAAATAATCTCCCTTTCAGCTTTAATCCCAGCTGTCAATCAGCTCAGACAACGTGTCTGTCGCATTCAGATTGCGCTGCAAGACATATTTCAACTTTCACTTTTACTGTCGCTTCCACTGTGGCTCGTATATTACCGTAAAACAGATTTTGCTTGTGTGTGAAATTAGATATTGTTTCCCAAAAGGGAAAAGTGTTTTGCACATGAAGTGTAATTGGCAAATAGGAGAATTTTTTCAAATATAGTGCTAAATGTTATATTATACCTAGCAAAAGCTTAGCACTCAGCTACAAACTGCTCATTTACCAGTGCTTCGGAAACGTATGAATTATTGTCCTGACATCCCCAAGAGAGGTTGGTTAAGCAATTCAGATACTCTAGCACTTGTACAATATCTCTAATCTAAATCTAACAAGAAAGCGTTTTGCTGTGTTGAGTATATTTCACACTTAGAGATTTAAATCTGTTGCTATAAAATGTATCTAGAATAATAAAAATTATGACGTTCTGGAATTTGCAAATCATTCAATGTTAAGCTTTTCTTCTAGTATTTGCCCCAGCAAGTTTTTTAAAATAAGCTGTCATGCTATACATCATCCCATCTTTGGTTTGAAAATCAACTTTTTAAAATTTAAGTGAAACAAAAAACTTCCCATCAAGATGGCAGTGTAGGTAAACGCAGTCTCTCCTCCTCCCACAACCACATCAGAGTTACAACTAAACTACAGCACAACCATCCTTCAGAACCGCCTGACGTGGAGCTGAATGGAAGTCCTACAACTACGGAATTAAAGCAGCAGCCACACTGAGACTGGGAGGAGGGCAGAGGGGACGGGCTGGTCCTACACCCACGTGTGGAGGATAAAAATCAGGAGGACACCTCGGCTGGGAAGGTCCTCCCTGAGGAGTGAGGGGTCCCTGTCCCACACCAGGCGCCCAACTCAGGGTTCCAGTGCCAGAAAGAGAATCCCCATCACTTCTGCCTATAAAACCAGCGGGAACTGAGGCTGAGGGAGGCTGAGGCTGCGGGAGCCCCAGGCAGCTCCTCTTAAAGGGCCCGCACAGGGACTTACCCGGACTCGCACCCTCCAGGCTCCAGCATGGGGGAGGCAGCTTGAAAGGTACCAGAGACATATGGGGAAGAACTGAGTTGTTTGGCATTGGGGCAAAGGCTGGAGAGGCAGCTTTCTCCTGGACAGATGTGCAGACAAAGGATGATGTTCCTTTGGTGAGCCCTTCCCTGGGGCTGCAGACAACCACCATATCTGAGACTCCAGCAACCTGGCTCACACTGTTGGCCCCACCCTGGTGATTCCCTGAGGCCCCGCCCCACCCAACTTTCAGGCCCACCCAAGCTGTTTCCAGTTGCTTTACCATAGGATTGGCCTGTCTTGGATCCTGCTTCAGGTTTTCCTAAATTCTTTCACATAAACAGCATCTGGTCTCAGCTAGCCCCATACCTCTCGTTAAGTGGCCCCAGGCCTGGCACTAAAAGCAGCCAGCCTTGATTCACCACTTGGCTTTTCCTGGACACCTACAAGCCCAGCACAAGAAGCAGCCATCTGCAGATCACTTTGTAGCTTATGCCTGGTGGCCCCGGGTAGAACACAGGCAGTGGCTGACCTTGCCCCAGAGCCAGCACATCGAGTGGACAGCTTCAGACCATGTCAAAGCACCACCACCCAATCACCTCCACAAGTGACACACTCAAGGACTAGACTCAGTGGGTACCAGAGCCTTGCTGAAGTAAGTCTTGCTCTGTGTGATGGGCCCCTGCACAGCTGATCCTCCAAGGTAGTCAGAGGCCAGTGGGCACAGCCAGTCCTTGCAGCTGATCAGCCTGAGTAAAACCCTCTCATTGATGTGCCAACAGGAATCAAGATTCAATTACAACAGAAGGGTGTAAAGTCCACACGAGGGGTTCACCTCAAGGGTCTAGCTGGGAGACCAGGGAGGTTGTGCCACTGGACCCTACAGGACACCTACTACAACAGGCCACCCTAGGAAGCACAGGAGATATAGCAACTCTACCTAATACATAGAAACAAACACAGGGAGGCAGCCAAAATGAGGAGACAAAGAAACAGGTCCCAAATGAAAGAACAGAACAAAACTCCAGGAAAAGAACTAAGCAAAAAGGAGGTAAGCAACCTAACAGATGCAGAGTTCAAAACACTGCTTATAAGGATGCTCAATGAACTTAGTGAGAACTTCAGTGAACTTAGTGAGAGCCTCAAGAGCATAAAAAAGGACCAGTCAGAAATGAAGGAGGCACTAACTGAAATAAAGAATAATTTACACAGATACAATAGTAGAGTGGGTAAAGCCAAGAAGCAAACCATCAATTTGGAATATGAGGAAGCAAAAAACACCCAAACAGAACAGCAAATAGAAAAAAGAATCCAAAAAAATGAGTATAGTGTAAGGAGCCTCTGGGACAACTTAAAGGGTACCAACATTCACACCTTGGAGGTGCCAGAAGGAGAAGAGAGAGAACAAGAAATTGAAAACCTCTTTGAAACAATAATGACAGAAAACTTCCCTAACTTGGTGAAGGAAACAGACATACAAGTCCAGGAAGTACAGAGAGTCCTAAACATGATGAACCCCAAGAGGCCCACACCAAGACACATCATCATCAAAATGCAAAAGTTTCAAGACAAAGAGAGAATCTTAAAAGCAGCAAGAGAAAAGCAGTTAGTTACCTACAAGGGAGTTCCCATAAGACTGTCAGCTGATTTCTCAAAAGAAACTTTGCAGGCCAGAAGGGAGTGGCAAGAAATATTCAGAGTGATGAAAAGCAAGAACCTACAACCAAGATTACTCTATCCTGCAAAGCTGTTATTTAGAATTGATGGCCATATAGTTTCCCAAACAAGAAAAAGCTAAAGGAGTTCATCACCACCAAACCATTATTATATGAAATGTTGAAGGTTCATCTTGAAGAAAAAAAATAAAAAATATAAACAAACAAAATGGCAATAAATACATATTTATCGACAATTGAATCTACAAACAAAATAAACAAGCAAAATAAATAAACATTCTCATAGATACAGAGAACATTTTATTGGTTGCCTGATGGGAGGGAGGTTGGGGGAATGGGTGAAAAAAGTGAAGGGATTAAGAAGTACAAATTGGTTGTTAGACTGACAAACCTCAAAGGGAAGGGAGGTGGGGGGTGGGAAGAAATAAACCAAAGAACTTATATGCATATATGCATAACCAATGGACACAGACAACAGTGTGGGAAAGGCAGGAGGGGGGCGGGAGTGGGGAGGAGGGGGTCAATAGGGGAAAAAGGAGGAACATCTGTAATACATTCAACAATAAAGAACAGTTATAAATAAATAAATAAAATTCCAGTGAAAAATATGGACTTTTAGAAAGATCTTAATTTTTTTATTTTTTTAAACAAACAGTCACACCTTGGCCGGTTTGGCTCAGTGGTTAGAGCGTCGTCCTGTGGACCAGAGAGTCCCAGGTTTGGTTCCCGCTAAGGGCATGTGCCTCAGTTGCAGTTCATCCCCAGCCCCTGTTGGGGTCGTGTGGGTGGCAACCAGTCAATGCACCCCTCTCACGTCAATGTTTCTCTCTCTCTCTTCCACCCTCTCTCCCTCCCACTCTATCTGATGATAAACGCAAAAATGTCCTCAGGTGAGAATAAAAAAAAAAACCCAACAAACAAACAGTCACTACTGTCTTTACCACTCCATTTCCATAACTAATATGAAATTATTAAGTAATGTTGTTACAACATACACTTACAACATTGTTTTTAACTATCTGCATGCCCTATGTTATACATATTACATAATGTATTAACTGTACATTGTGATGTAACGTATATTACATTATAAAGTAACACAATGCACAATCTACATTATTCCTAGTTTCAAATCAATGCTATATATTATATAATATTTTAAATGCACACACAACATTGTATTGAAATTGTATAAAAATATGATAGCCTGTAATTTATCAACACCTATGTGATATCTGTGTTAAATATGATAAAGATGGTATAAGCTTGTTTGTGCTTCACATAAATGAAAATCCTGTTTAATAAATATTTTCCATGAAGAAACAAAGAATCAATTCTATTTTGAATATTTCAAACTGTAGAACACAATCCAGCCTTTTATTTCCTTACCTTCAGAAGTTTAAATTTGTTCTTCTTTTAATAGGAACAGTTGAATTACTGTTTTTTAAATTAATCTCTTAGATTTTACACATAGGTAGTATTCTTTATGAGTATTTCTGAAAATGCAAGAAAACTTAAATAAAGTTTATAGCACCATTTAGGATTTTGCTTCATTAAAGATGATGCTTTAAAATAGATAGGTAAATTTTTTTATTAAAAATTAACAACAGCCACACATTGGTTTAAGCGTTATATAAGGTTATAGAAGATAGTGTAATAGCACGTAAGTAAATGAGATACACTAAATTTAAAATTATTGTAGATAAGCAATAAGGTCAATTTATTAATTTTATGAGGTTTCATTGTTGAGTTCACATTCACATTGGCATTGAAATATCCAAATATAGACTATTGTAAATAGTCTCTCCCTTCTTGTTTGCTACATACACCGTTACAGACTAATCCTTTCCTAAGCATCTTTCATTCATAAGACAGAACTGATTCATTCAACACACCTGTGTTGGGTACCTCAATGGCTTTAGGAAGTTGTTGAACTCCCTGCCTGATTTTCATTCCTTACCCATCTAAAACTTTCAACCTGAACAACTAAATTTCCCTTATTTTATCAAACAAACATCTCCCCTTTGGTGAACTACCAATATCTCATACTTATTCCTACTGATCTTTTTCCATTTATGTCCTAGGTGATCTAACGTTGATCTCCTTTGAGCTGCAGCACTTGATGTGTGATTGTTTTGTTGTCACCGAATACATTTAGCTTGTCCTATGCAGTAATTGTCTATTCGAACTTCAACATGAGTTCTTCATAAACTCTAGTCCAGGGTCATCATTGGTTCCAAATGTTTCTTTTCTAATTAGTTAACCACACACATCACATCCATATCATTTATATACCTTTAATCCATGTTTTCTATGATCACACTTCCTGATTAGTTAAGGCCCTCATTATATCACCAAGATTATTATGGAAGCCACCCCACTCATGGTCCTGCTGACTCTTCTACATTGTCAACAGATTCTCATTACAAACTTAAATTAAGCATGCCATTACCTTCATACCATTCTCTGAAGCCCTCCGGTGCAGAAGAGAGGAGAAATCTCATACAACAACAGGTCCTTCACTCTTGGCTTGTTTTGCTCTTCTGGCTCTTTATTGTCTGCTCACCTCCACAGGTGTGCTGGATTTCTCACTACCTTCAAAATCATCTGGCCCTTGCATGACTTTGCAGGTTTGTTCATACTGCCTGTTTAGGAAACCATAAAAATTGAAGTAAGAAACCATAACAAAAGAACTCTTGGAGACTATATAGCTTATATAGGGATCTATAGTCCTACAGTTTATTTCTCATTTTCATCCAGAATGAGACAAGGCTATAGCCCTCAGTCTTCCTCAGCTCCCCTGTTTATTTGATGGACACCAGCAATCAATCCTCTCACTGCATTAATGTACGTTGCCTATATCAGAAGTTCTCAAACTTTTTTATTTCACTTGTTTACACTTTTGTAAATTAGTAAGGTTGCCAAACAATTGGGTTTATATGGTTTATAAAATATCTATTGATATTTATTGCATTAAAAATTAAAACTAACAATAATTGTGTATGAATTCATTTAAAATAGTAATAGACCAATTCATTTTACAACTGAACAATCTTTATAAAAATTAACTACATGTTTTGACAAAAAGTGAAAAGTGGCATTATGTTACAGTTCACAAATTTCTTTAATTTTTTTTTTTTCTTTATTGATTTTAGAGAGAGAGGAATGAAGAGGGAGAGAGAGATAGAAACATCAATGAGAGAGAACATCAATTGGCCACCTCCTGCATGCCCCTCACTGGGGATTTGGATCACAGCACATTGAACTGGTGACCTCTTAGTGCATGGGTCAATGCTCAACCACTGAGCCACACTGGCCGGGCTCACAAATTTCTCTAATGTCTGGCTTATTAGAAGCCTCCCAGAGTCAATGTGTCTTGATTAGCAGCACCATCAGAATCTGTTTTCTTACCCACTAGTTGATGCTAGTATCTTATAATTATTTTTTAAGAGATCGAAAATTCATGTAAAATATAAAGGGAGGGAGAGAATTCTCAGAATTATAAACTCTGAAATGCTAAGACAATCATATTTTCAAATTTCTCCATCCTCTCATTGTTACTCCATCCTTAGGTTTTCATTCCTCTATTGATTCCCGGTGCTTGTGGGACAGTTGGCTAGTGGGTGTTTCCTAGAAGGCTGTCTTCTCACCCCAGATGACCTCATGCAGCTTTTGTGACCGCCAACATGAGCTTCTAAAATGTCTACATTACTTAGTAAGATGTGTCTCTACTTAAGCACTCCCTTCTCTCATTGAGCATTTCTGGGAAAGTAAACCATTAAAAAAAAGAAGAAGAAGAACAAGATATGGTATAATGCTTCTCAAATTAATAGAGAAAAATAGATTGAAAATTATAACTATATTTTATTAACTAAATTGTTCAAATGTAGGTAATGTGTAGGAAGTAATATTTTATACTTCTGTATCCTTTATAGCTTTTCATGGTACACAAACCTTATAACTTTCATATATTTAATAAATACTTATATATGTGGCAGACATGTTGCAGTGAGGGCCCCAATTAATGGCCTCATGCATCCATACAATAAGATTTTGTAGCTTCTTCCTTCAACGAGTGAAATTTATTTCCCCACTTCTTAAATCATTGCTGGACTTGTGATTTTTTATTTTTTATTTTCCAAATGAAATGCAATGGATTATATGCAAGTTCTGAGATTTGCCCTTAAGAGCCTTAAAAACCAAAAAAAAAAAGTTATTCTCCTTCTCCTCCACCACCACCTCCTTCCTCTTTTCCTCTCTCTCTCTCTCTCTCTCTCTCTCTCTCTCTCTCTCTCTCCCTCCTCCCCACCCCCATCCTCTCTCTCCTCTCCCTGTATCTCCACCATGAGGAAAAGCTTAGACTAAGTTTGGGGAAACTTTGTTGCTAAGCAACAGGTAACTGACACAACCTTGTTCAAGATTGTATGTTTGTTTCTTTTTTATGTGTCATTCTCTGGAAATTATTATTATTATTTGCTTGAGACCTGAGAGGAAATTGATTGCACAGTAAAAAATAAATAAACTTTTCAGGTTTGAGATATGTAAAATTATAATTTCTTAGCGCATTTCTGTGCAGTTTGTATTGAAGTATTTTCCTCAGTCAAAGTTATCGATGACCATAGGCAGATAAATCAGGAAAAGCAACAATACACGTGTCATAGAGAAACTGCCTTTATAAATAAGTGTTACATGCTAAACTCTTCTTTTCTAATTCAGCACTGCTTTAAAATAATTTATTTTACATATTTTATGGTGCTGTGCTCCTTCTGGCCTCACAGTATACTACATATGACCCTCATAATTTCTTAAAACAATTATGAAATAAAATGATGAGTGGCAGACGATTGATTTCCATTTCCTATTTTAATTTGTTATAATAAAGAAAGGACAAATCCTTCACTCATTAAGCAAACTGTGTGCCCACTCTGAAGCAGGTGTGGGCTAGGATCACAGCAGTGTCTAGAGTGGGGAATAAAACGAAAGTGGGCTCTGCCATGATAACGCTTACAGTAAGGCAGGGGAAGACAGAAATCATTCAAAGAACTGCACAAATTATACATCATAGTAAGACTATAAAGGAAAATAATAGGATTATAAAATGAACCGGGGCTGAGGTGAACTATAATTCAGATTGGGGATCCATTAAAGCATCCCGTTAAAAAGTGACATTTATCAGAGAGTTAAAGGTTGACTGAGGAGCACATATATTACCAGTATGGGAAGAGAATACCAGAAAGAAGAAGTAATGTGTGTAAATGCCTTGCACTGGGAACCACTTTGGTATTTGAAGGAAGCAAAAGGTCATTATGGTCCATTTGGAGAGGCAGAGAGAGACTGATTCTCCATCAGGTTGGAGGGGAATGCGGGAGTTGACTTCCGATGGCCAAGTTCACCTTGACGAAAAGTATACATTGTATCCTAAGTGCACAGTGAGTCAGTGAGGAGATGGAAGAAAGTTGGGGATAGGATTCAGTGCCCACTTTCTTTTCCTGTTTTTTTTTCCTTTAGTTAAGCATTTTACAAGTAGAAAGTGTGAGAAAGTGCATAAATCACAAATATGTATTTGTATTAATCAGGATTCTCCAGAGAAACAGAACCAGTGGGGTGGGGGTGGGGGTAGATGGGTTTATTACAAGGAGTTAGCTAACATGATTATGGGGCTGAGAAGCTGAGAAGCCCCACGATCTCACATTTGCAAAATGAGGGACCATGGAAACCCGAAGCATAATTCAGTCTGAGTCTGAAGGTCTGAGAACAGGGGAGTCATGTGGTATAAATCCCAGCCCCCAGTCAGAGGGCCCAGAAAATGAGACGCAGTCACAGCAGGGGCAGGCAGGAAGCAAAGGGGGCAAATTCCTCCTTCCTCCTTCCTCCAGCCTCTGTTTTATTCAGACCTTCCCAGATTTGATGATGCCCACCCACACTGGGAAGTCACCTGCTGTACTGGGTCCACTGATTCAAACGCTAATCTTGTCCAGAAACGTCTTTACAGACACACGCAGAATCTGGGCCCCCTATGGTCAGTCAAGTTGACACATAACATTAACCCTCACAGCCCTGGCGGGTTTAGCTGAGCAGTCAGAGTATCGGCTCAGGGTTGCAGGTTCAATCCCCAGCCCCGGTCAGGGTTGTGCAGTAGGCAACCATTCAATGTGTGTCTCTCACATTGATGTTTCTCTCTCTCTCCTTCCCTCCCATTCTATCTAAAAAAAAAAAAAAAAAATTAACCATCACAGTATTCAAAGAATAATTACCAAATGAACACACCTTTGTAAGCTGCACCTGTCACCAGAGACCATCCTCATACCTTGTCTTTATCCCACTCTTCTCCTAGCGCTGCTCACCCTCTTGACACCCAACACTTTAGTTTTGCTTCTTTAAAACCTTACATAAATGAGATTCCATAGCAAATACTCTGTGTCTGGCTTATTGTGTTCTATGTTACGTCTGTGCCTGCAGCAGCAGTAGCTTATTTAATTTAGTTTCTGTACAATGTTCTGTATTCTGACTATACCTCAATTTATTTATTTATTCACATTTAGGTTGCATTTGGGTTTTTCTGTACATGTTTTTGTTTGATTGTTTGTTTTGTTTTGTTTTGCACCTATGCCCACATTTCTATTGAATATATACGGAAGAGAGAAATTGCTAGACCAAGGGCAATGTGTATTCAAATTTAGTAATAATAATAAGCCAGTTTCCAAAGCCTGCTGTACTTCATTATACTTCCACTGGTGGTATAAAGTCAAAGAGAGATAAGTCTACTATAGGAGAAAAAAAGAATGAAGAAACTTATCTATGGGGATCTTGACATTGGATGGAAAGAAAAAAGAAATCTCTCCTGAGAATTTATGTTCACAAACTGGCCTTCTTCTGGATTTGCAGCTAGTGAGCTGAAACTTTCAAGTTGAGAATTTATTTTTAAGTGATCCCATGTAAGTACCTTCAGGCACCAGGCAGAAGCAAATGTAAGTACTCTCTAGAGGAATGCTTCTTTCAGTCAGGCCTTACAAAAATCCCACAGATAATGTTCCAGGAGAAATAAAAGCACAGTTGAAAAAAAAATCACAAAACCAACATTAAAGAAAAAAAAACTGTCACGAGCAAGTGCTTACAACAGCAAAAGACCAAAAAGTCAGATTACCAAAAAGTGCAGCCACTAAGGTGATAGGACCAAAAAAATTTTAATTACGTATATATTATTTTAGATTAAAAAAAAAAACACTAAAATATGATACTTAACAAGAGACAATGAAAATATCTAAGGAAACATGAAACAGGACCAGTTAAACGGAATTATGTAGATGTGTAACTTTTGCAAATAGAACCACTGTGGAAGAAAAAAAGAGGTTAAATACATTCAAGAAAAGATAAACAACGTGGATAACTGAGAGGACAAGCTTCCATGCATCAGAAGGAGAAGTGACAATACTCAGAGGTAGTGGCTGAGGATTTTCCTAGACTTAAAGGGAATAGTCCTCAGATTCAGGAAATCTAATCAATTCTTTGCAGTATAAATAGAAAGTAGACTCATTATACTCAATCTTCACAAAACAAGCAGCCAAAACCAGAAAACAGAAAAACAAAAAAGCTCAGAAATGAAGCAGTGAGATAAGACAAACTGCCTACAAAGGAACCACAAAGAGACTGGGGGACGACTTCGCAGTAGCTGACATGGTGGTAGGAAGGCAGCATCCTTCCATGGGAACTGTGCTGAGAGAATAACGTGCCCAAGAGCGCATGTCCAGTGACTGAGGGTGAAGGCAAAATAAAGCCGTGCTCCCAGCCCTGGCCGGTTTGGTTCAACGGTTGGAGCATCAGCCCTCAGACCAAAGAGTCTCGGGTTCGATTCTGATCAAGGGCACGTGCCTTGGTTGCGGTTCGTCCAGGGTCCTGCAGAAGGCAGCCAGTCAGTGTGTCTCTCTCACGTCAATGTTTCTCTCTCTCTCTCTCCCTCTCTCTCTCTTCCTCCCACTCTATGTGAAGATAAATGGAAAACTATCCTTGGGTGAGGATTAAAAAAAAAAGACGTGTTTTGATGAATACGGATTTAGTAGTTTTTGTTATGTTGCTATTGTTTTTACCACCCAAAATCCTCATTATAAATAACTATACATATTTTCTAGGCTATATCATAGAGAGGTAGGAACAAATCCCAAATGGAAAATTATTTAGCATGAAAGGAGAGATCATGAGCCCAGACATTGGTAAATATATGAGTATATATGGAAACATTTCCTGAATAAAACAAGGATGATATTGTCACAGTGAGGGGTGTATTGCTATAACAAAATATCACTTACTGGGTTGCTTGAAAGAACAGAAGTTTATTCTCTCGCACTTCTGGAGGTTAGAAGTTCGAAACCCAGTTGTTGGCGGGGCCATGCTCCCTCTGAAGTCTCTGGAAGGGAAGCTGCTTGGCGCCTTTCTCTTCGCTTCTGATGTTGCTGGCAATCCTGAAATCCCTCAGCTCGTCCATGTGTCATTCTAGTCTTGGTCCCATTGTCACCCAGCATATTGTGTGTCTGTGGATCTCCCCTTTGTTCTAAAGACCAGTCACACTGGATTTAGATCCTACCCTACCTACTTAAGCATGACCTCATTGTAAATGATTACATCAGCAAAGACTCTACTTCCAAATCAAGTCACAATCCCAGGTAACAAAATCCAGAATTTCAACATATCTTTTTGGGGGACACAATCAACCCACACAAAGGATTAAAATAAGACACCAAAATCCAAACAAGAATTGAAATAAAGAGGGAGGGAAGTGAGTGGCATTAAACTGTTCTTAGATCCTTATACTCTTTTGGAGGAGAATAAAGTTATTAACTAGAGAGTTTAAGTTGAACACACAGGATGAAATATTATTTGGTATATATACACACTACTTAATAAGAGATTAAAATTAATCTCTTGACATGTTTATGTTCCTATAAAAACATAAGGTTTCTTAGTAGAGTTCCAAAAACATAAGCAAACAAAAGAGAAAAAAAAACTAGATTTTAGATAAATTTTCAGATGCTAACAGACAAGTTCCTACTTGTCTGTTTTGTCTCTGATGTTTCATAAGTAAGGAGAGTTGCTTTTACATTTTAGTGGTGTTTCATATGAAGATTCTTAAAGGGAGAAAATGAAAGGTGTGGAAACACTGCTAATGGCTAAGCAAGGACATTGTACGTTGGTCAACGTGAGGTAAGTATCTTTCCTGTCCCACCACCATCACAACTCCGGGACCAGCATTATAAGGAGCACAGAGAAAATTAAGAAATATTTTTCACACAAAAATTTTCCACAAAGAATAAGGGAATTTGTTTTCATCAGATTTTCATAGTCCTATTACTATGAACCATGCATTAGAACAGGAAAATGACTTCATTATACACAACTGGTTTACATGGTGGCATTTGTATCAGTGTAACTTTATATATGATTCAAGTAAACAACTAAGTACAAACTTTCTTCCTGATCTTTCCACCTGGACTTCACAGCCTCTTCTTTGCTCACCTGGCTTTAGTTAGCCAAATACTAGACTCACCTGGATTTTAATAAGTACCTACCCTTCAACCGAAGACAGTTGCAGCAGCTAATTTGCTATTTTTACCTGCTAATTAGCTATTTGCAATAGAACTTTAAAATACTACTCTAATCCATACCCTTTTCTCCTTATGTTATATACAATTGCCTGTTACTTTGTTTAAATAGGTTACGTCTTTAAATGTAATTGTCTGGAAGTCAGATTTGCCCTCTGTTGGATCACTGTTGCCTGTAGCAGTTACTTTAATTTTAGGACATCTCAGGCCGTATGTGATAGGTAAGCACATTCTATAAAGCCTGGACAGTTTTACCAATTATCAAGGGACCCAAACTGGAAAATGTGCAATTGTATGAAAATCTTCTGACGATAACTCTTTGCTACAATGAACTGATAGGTTCTCCCATGTACAAATTAATGAATTTTGTCACCTATTATTTGTGGTTGGTCTCATTCTTCTTGTCAGAAATGACAATATCCATTCTGCAGATAGGTCAAGGAGGAGGACAGGCTGGAAAGGCTAGGTCTTTCTCTGTTAGCAATTAGAAGCTGCTTGATGCTTTAAGAGCCTGTGGATAAATAAAACTACTGTAATTGCAGAGCCATTTTTAGGATGACACATCCACTGAGACATTTGTGACCTGTAGCAGCACACTACTAGGCAGTATTTGAACTATGCATATCAGTTAATTAGAAAATAAAAATGTAATGGAATAGATTAATTCAACAACCCACACAAGCACAGTAATAGCATTCCAGTACCTCTACTATTTTCTTGTTTGTCTGTTTTTCTCTTTTTCCTTCAAGAATAACCGTTCCCTATGTGAGTTTGTCACTATGAGAAAGCCAGTAAAAGCAAGTCATTTGTCATTTTCCCATTAACTGATATCAGCAGAACATTTTATTCATGTTTCTGGAACATAGAGTCTGTATCACGTTCACTTATGAAGCTCATGAACAGCCAGAACCTTACTAAGTCATTTGTTCTTAATCTTTTTCTCCCTCTTGAAGAAACATGGCCTCCCCAATAAGAAGTAGCTTGGATATTCATTCAGTTATTTATTCCGCAAACATTTTCTTGAGCGCCTTCTATGTACCAAGCAGCATGGTGAGCAGTGTGAATAAAGTAGAGAATAAGGTTACCGACTCAAAAAGCTGACTTTCTAAACAGGACAAATATGAAATATATGAAACACATAAAAATAAACATCAAGTTTATGAAATAATGAAAGACTTTGATTTGTACTATCAGTAAAATAACAAATGTTGTCATGAAAGTACATAGCTAGTGAGTCTACCTTAGATGAAATGGTCAGGGAAGGTCTCCATTGGGGGTGATGTTTGCCTTGGGAACAATGTGCGGTCAGCCATGCTAGAGAAGTGGAAAGAAATATCAAGGTGTGAGATTCGGACGTGAATTCCATGCTGCCGTGCCTTATCCCTCAGTTGAAACTGGTAGAATGTACTGATTGGGAGTTAGTGAGAAGAACTGGAGTTTCATGAGGTTAGAAGACAAGCTGCAGATAGGTCAACAGGACTGCCTTTGTGACAGAGGGTTTGGACTTTATTCCGCATACTGTGGAAAACAACTGAATCAATTTAAACAGGGGAGTTATATACTTTGACTTGAATTTTAAAAATAAGATAACAGGCTGCTATGTGAAGAATGGATTTGTTCTCGATTTGAGCAGAGTGGGAAATAATTCAATTGGTGAAAATGTCTTTCTTTAGGATGATAGTAATAGAGACGCAGAGGAGGAGAATGCTAGGTTTTGTGTGCAATAATCAGTTCGATGCTTATGCCATTTCCTAAGATGCAGTCCTGGGCGAGAACTATATGGAGGGGAAAATCATAAATATGCAAAACTTGAGATACTTAAGATATATTCAAGTAGATTTGTCAAGCCAGATGTTATACTTCTAGCACACAGAACAGATGTCTAGCCTAAAAATGTGTATTTTGGAGTTGTAGACACAGGTGGCACTTAATGTCATGGAAATTGATGAGTTATCTTGAGAAGAGGAGCTTCAAGAGTTAGCCGCCAGGTCAAAAACCGAATGGAGCCTATGAAGAAGCAGCCAGTATGGTAGGAGAAACCCCAGGAGGGTGTTATTTGATAAGGTTCAGAGGTACTCTATGATAAGGTAGAGGATGTGTTTCCAAAAAGAGTGCTCGACTCTCTGGGCCATCACTGATGGTTCAAGTGAAACGAGGAACTGGAATCATGCAGTAGATTTGCTTCACTGAGAACATTGCTAGCGCTCCAAAGCCGGCCATGTGGTAGGTTCCCTTTCCTGAGAGAGCTTCACTCAGGGCAACAAAGAGCAGACTGAACTCACTTCACTGCATTAAATGTGCATCAGTAACCCTCTGGAACGCTACGGGACTTCTCCTCCCTCATGGCACACAATACCAACGAGACTGATGTATTGATATTAACGTAATCATCAGCAGAGATGCCTCCTCCTGTTTGCCCCGTGCTCCTGCACAGTGCATAAAGGCAGATTCTAGTCGAGAAGGGTGTTGTTCTGAGTCTATTGTTTCCAATAAAAATTTTATTCAGGGTAATAATGGCACACGTTTATATGAATTGTGTGGTTGATATTCCCAGACCACTTGAAGTATATTACCACTGCTAATATAAATCAGACAAAAGCTATTCTATAAAAACAAGTATTTCCTGATTAGGTGAATGGGTAGGTAACACAAACATCTTAAGGGATTGTTTAAAATCAGTGATTATATGTGAAGGTAGTGTAATTCTGAAAACACAATATTTTTAAGTTTTCATGACTAGGTGTGATTTTTTTATTCATGGATTTTTTTTTTCTTTTATATGGATGTAGTCAACCTATTTCTAGTTTAATACAGTTTGTTACTTCTTCTACTCTGCAGTGAGAGTAGTTAACCTCCTTATTCTTCAGGAGTGTTCAGAGACCATGGTCGCTTTTGAAAATGTCGTAGTGGCACTACACTGTGGCTCATATTTATGATTTTGGAAAGTGGACATTGAAGTTAGGAGGCAAGCCTCTCAGACGTTTGAGAGATGTGGAGTTTCAAAGGGTAGCTTTCAAATGAGCAATGCTTATGTTTGTCTTTCAGTCAGATCCTTATCTCAAAAATTAAATACAAAAGGGAGCATAAGTATGTTACAGTTTTCAAAATAGATCCCATTTAAAAGGAAAACAACTGTTTTGTCTTAGAAAAGGTCTCCAACTATTTTAAGTTAAGCTGTAATATATGCAAATTGGAAAAAAATCAAAGCAGAACCAAAAATTGTAAATATAATACGTAGGTCTCTCTTTACTGCCGCCTGCATAACCAGTTATTTTTCATTCTCCAAATGTTATGGTAATTAATGTGTTCATATGCATATCACTTGATTTATGCACTTTAATCAGTATCTTCTATAAAAATATAAAGCATTTATTTTGCTTACTCTACTCTAGTTTTCCTTTACTCTGTTTTCTAATGTTTTAACCCTTTATTTTGGAAAATCTCAAATATATTAAAGAGTTGAGAGAACAGTAGAATACCTATGTATCCATCACCTACATTGAAGAATTACCAGCCAAAGACCAGTTTTGGGTCATTCATTCTCCCAACCAATTCTTACCCACCTCAGGTTATTTTTGAAGTCAACTCCAGACATCATATCATTTTTCTCTCTAAATATTCTGATATATGAACCTAAAAGATAATAATTTTTTGTTTTGGTCATAATCACAATGTCATTATAACATTAAAAATTGCAATACATTAATATTATTAAATATTGCATGAATTTACTTATTTCAGATTGTCATATTTTTAACAGCTTGAATATTTAAATCAGAATTCATGTATAATCAATACACTGTACAGTAATATTAGAAATGTTACCTCTTAATCTGTGTCCTCTGATATTTGTCTCTTCTATTCTCTTTCTCTTAATCTTATATTGCATATTTATCAACATTATAATATATATTTTATTTCTATTATTTGTTATTATGTTTTTTGTTTTTTGTTTTTTATCCTCACCTGAGGATATTTCTCCATTTTTGTTCAGATAGAGTGGAAGGGAGAGAGAGGAAGAGAGGGAGAGAGAGAGAGAGATTTCGATATGAGAGAGACACATCGACTGGTCGCCTCCCACACAACCCCAATCAGGGCGGGAGACCAACCGCAACCGAGGTCCTTGCCCTTGACCAGAATCAAACCCACGACTCATTGGTCCGTGGTCTGACGCTCTAACCACTGAGCAAAACCTGCCAGGGTGTATTTGTTATTATCTTACTTTTAATTAATTTATTTGCTGCTTCAACGATATGCAGTACATCTGACTCCAAACTATGTAATGGGAGCGGAGCCGTGTTCTCTCTCTGCTTCCACCTCTCCCCGTTGCTCTCTCTTGGGGTCTTCCGGCATCTGTGTTATTACTCTTCCATTGTAATGACTGATTGTATGTACAATCTTTCCCTAACTCTGAAGTACTCCATTGTATTCCATGCAGTTTGTTTTAAATGGGAATGATGTCTTCCTTGAACACCATTCTTTTTCTTTCTCCTGTGCCTGCACATTTAATATTCTCTTTATGAAATGAACTAATATGTACATGACTTTTGTTGACTGAAGGATCAAGTATCATTATGCAATTCCCTTTGGTTGTATTCCTGCATTAGGTCTGCTCTTTCGCGGATCCCAATGCTTCCTTGATTCTTAGATCACATCTTTGCTTTGGTCTATTATATCTTTCATTTTTCTTATGTAACACATACATTTTCTGTTTCCTCACTTAACTGATAACTTAGTTTGGTCTCGACATGGAGGACAACCTTTGAATTTCTGTAAAATGATTCATAACTTGAATATCCATATCAAACTTGAAAGCAAGCAAGCAATTTACAGAAAAAAAATAAAAAGAATAATAGCAATTAACATTTAGAAATTGACATGTTTATTTTTTAAAATTTATATTAATTACAAAGAATATAGAATACACTAAGTGATATTGATAAAAAAATAAAATTGTAAGATATACATAATCTGACTTCAAGACTGCTATAAAGTTAGTATAATCAAGATCAATCTGCTTCAAGTAACATGAGGCTACTTCACATATATTATATAAAATTTTAACAGTATACTCCCATCCTTTCCCCCATATTTTGTTATTGTCAAAGACTTTAATTTTACATGTGCAATAAAATTCACAATACATTATTACTTTCACTTTAGATGATCAAATGTATATAAGCTATAAAATTTTTAAAAACGATTTTATATTTACCCTTAATTTATAATTTTTGGTGGTCAGCTTTATATGGTCATCTAAATTTTTATATGTTAATCTAAATTTTAGTCTGGTAGACTCAAGAAATTTCCTTTAGATTTTTATTTTTTAATTTTTTTAGAGCTAGTATGCTGTTAAAGAATGATCTCATCTTTTGTTTTTCTGAAAAAGTCATTATTTTGTCTTTAGTTTTAAAAGTATTTTCACTGTATATAGAATTGTAGATGGAAAAGTTATTTTCTTTTAATATTTGTATTTGAAGATGTACCCCTTGTCTTTTGGTTTATGGATTCTTACGAGAAATCTGTTGTAATAATTAATTGTGTTCTTTTGAGTGTAATGTGTCTGTTTTTTCCAGTTATCATTCATATATTTATTCAGCTTTGATTCTTAGCAGTTTGACTATGATGTGTCTCGATATTGTTTGCTTTTGTTTCTTTGTTCATTTTCATTTGTTATTTAACCTATTTGGGAGTCCTTGAAATTTTTGAATCTATGGCTTGTGGTCTTTTATTATTATTTGGAAAATTATCACCCACTATCTCATTAAATCATTCTCTGCCTTACCCTCCTTCTCCTTTGGAGAGTCTAATTACATAATTGTTAATCCCTTTTATGTTGTTCCAAACTCTCGGTTCTTCTTGTTTGTTTCTGTTGTTTAGTTTTTTCTTCTTTATGTGTCAGTTTGGATGATTTTTATTGAATTGCTTGCATACTTAGTGGTTCTTTCTTCAGTATGTCCAGCCTATTAAGGACACCATCAGGTTATTTTTCACCTCTGATATTGTATTTTTTAACTTACAGCATTTTCATTTGACATTTTGTTTTATGTAAGAGATGGATATCTTACAACCTTATAAGAAGAAGTCAATTAAAATTGTTGCAAGTTCTTGAAGTGTGCATATAGTGTGTCTTTTGGAAGAACTGTGGGACTCAGAGACAAGAGGAGTTGGCCCTCACCATATTCTCTTTTCCATGGGCCTGATGAGGTGCTTATGACTGGGAGAGGAGCAGGACCACAAGGAAGGCCCAGCGGTGGCACAAAGCCCACCGACTCTGTCAGATCACTTTCTCATAGTAAGCAAATGCCTTACACCATCATCTTGGGGACTTCAGCTGAAATTGCTCTCGGGTGTTTCTTCTCCCCACGCCCTCCTCATTTTCCTTATTCCCTTAGCTGTCTCTCATGGTAACATTTCCTAGTAATCAGTTCCAGATGAATTCAAACCCAGCAAATGACAATCTTTCTGTCCCAGTAGAAAGGTAAATGAAATAAATGTGATAAATGCTGCCACAAAATTTATACATAATAACATGCATTAAGAGCACACAGGAAAGACTAACCAAGTCTTTGGGGATGGGGTTCTGGAGAGACTCAAATCTTGAAAGATAAACAGTTTTTCACCAGGCTGAGGGAGAAGTGGGTGATGGGGGGAGGTTTTCCTCACAGCTGTAAATCAACATTTTCCTTGCGAGTGGATTATACCAGGCTATGTAACCTGATTATGCCTCTCAGTACTTTTCTTTGGGAGGACACCGCCGTGATAAGCAAACCATGCACGCACAGTGGTTTTTGTCTAAGGTTGCCTTTGCCTGTAATTAAAAGTCCACACTGTACATTAGTACATATTCACATTGACTACCCACACTGAATAACCAGCTACAGAACGACAAAAGAAATCTACTATGGGACCAAGTGGGAGAAAGTAGGAAGTAAGAATCTGCAGTAAATGTTCTATTATTTACCAAAATGTTGGTCTCTGGAGGCTGCTTATGAATATGTCTCATACCTAATTTAAATCTTTATATTCTCAGTTTTCCATCACACTTGTCATGCAATTGCTGCTTAATAAATATTTTCTTGAAATATAATTGTTAAAAACAGACTCCGGAGATTGGTAAACCTAATTTTTTAGATTTTCTTTTGTTGGGGGTGGGGGCTGGTACTTTCTGATTATTTACCTTGTAAAATCAGTAAGCTGAGAACTTAAAAACCTGATATTGCACTTACCCTTCTATAGAATCAGTTACATTACTGTTTATATTTTAGACATGATGAAATATTGGCTCAGAGAGGTTAAGCAGACTTACGTAAGGTCACCCAGTAAGTAAATGGCTATGTTAGCTCAATAACCCATGATTCAAAATTGTACTTAAATCCTGCACAAGTGGCACTCTAAGCCATAGAAAATACTGCACATTGTCTATTTCTAGTGCATCAATTGCATGCAATTTGCATCAAATAGATTGAATTACATTATATATCATGACCCCGTGATGCAGTCCTTAATCCCATGTAGTGCTGCAAACAGGTTGGTTCTACTGAAGAAAACTCAGGTTATCTAGTAAAGTCTAGGAAACTGCTAGCATTTCTGATGCTGAAATCTGTTTTTTTAATTACTCATTTTTTGTTCTTTGTACTAAATCATGACTTCTTTTTGTAATATGTGACATTACAATGTCACACTGTTGAGAAATAGATTTTCAGTATCATCAGCACCTGAAAGAACTCAGTGCTTGGATATGACACACGTAATACTGATGTGATATATGAAATGCTAAAAAAAAGTTCAGTGTATGAGCAAACACCAACCAACTGAAGCGTCAATTTTTTTTATTTACATAAATGTAATTAGTAATAGATAAATGTTAGTAGGTAACTAGTTATTAATGAGATTTAAGGTAAGGCTTGAATATCTCTGCAATTAAATGTGATCTATTTGATGAATGAGTTAGGTACACTCAAATGAAAATTTCCACTTTTGGGTGGAAGTTTCTGCAAATGTCAGTTAGTTCCAATTGGCTCTGAATAGTAAAAAGATACTAGATTTAGAAACTAGGGTTCAAGCCCAAGCCTGCAACATAGTAAGTCTATGAAGAAGTCATTCTAATCCTCAGTACTTCATTTTTTTCTCTTTGTGCTAAGGTTTATAATAATATGATTTACCGGGTTTTCGTGAGATTTGTTGCTGTTTTAAAAACACTTAACTCTAAAGTATCAAACAAATGAAAGCTCTTATTATGAATTATCTGAATTAAAATAAACTGAGTCCCTCTATAACCCAAACATGCACCTAAATGTAATAATTTTCACGTTGACAGTCACAGCACTCGGTCTGGTTGGGTTTACCAAACTGACAACTGCCCTTATCTCTACTTCCCTTTCCTTAAATTCGGAATATATTTGGCTTCAGGGGAACTACTGCCCTCACCTTAGTGTTCTTGTATTTTTGATTGACGTATAATCCAATGACTAAAGATCATGGCCATCTCTATGCCACGCAATCCTTCATGGGTATCTCCATACGTCATGGGGAAGAGAAGGCAAGGTATATTGGAGTGAACATTAGGGAATAAATAAGGAAAACTAATTTAAATTTAAGATTTTTCACTATTTAATTTGTGACCTTGAGAAAGACTAACAGTGTTGAGCACCATGAAGAGAAGCATGGTATAAAACCATTGTAAACTTTCATCCGACACTATCCCAAAGAACATGACTATGGAAAATTACTCAGGGTATTTCAAATACTGCTTTTTAATCTATAAATGATATTTGCTATGAATTATGAACCCATTGACTATGATAGCATCCATGACATACCTAATATAATACTTGGCACATACTTATGTCAATTTAAAATTTTCTTTTACCATTTTTTCCTGCTTTTCCATTTTTTTTCTTTCTTTCCTTCCTTCCATACTTCCTGTTCATTCCTTTGTACTTCCTTCCCTAAGTTACTTCCTTTTCTCCCTATGCTGCTAATTGTAGAGTGAGAATACTGGTCTATCTGAGCTCCAACATCTCTTCTAGCTTAATGACTCAGTGATAAGCTAGGGATGAATATGGAAGCCCCACAACTCCAATCATCTGTGAGAATTTCCACAACTATGTCACAAGTGGTGCTCTGTCCTCTGTTTATAAGTATAATCACCAAGGAGTACCTTGGTACCAGAAGCCACTGAAACGAGCTAAAACAATGAACTGGAAAGTTTGTATCTTTTCTTATCCCTAGAGCATATCAAAAATATTGAGACAACCAGTTTTGGTCAGATTCCCCAATAAGAAACCTGATTCAAAGAGGTCAAAGAGAAATCAGAGAAGTCTGGTGTTACAATGGCAAAGCCCTTCGCTAGGACGGTCTATATTTCTCTTTGGTAAGGTTACAGGCAAGAAAGCGGTCATTAACAGATCAAGCGGAAGCATACCATTCTCCCATTATGTCTTCTAGCAATTATAGTTGTCAAAGTGTATGAAACACAAAGCAAAATTTCTTCCTCACCTTCTGTGCCACACGGAGCCAGATTTCCTCCGTCTAAAAAGTCCTACCGATATATGAGTCAGTTATCAGAAGTTGTACGGACTCTTTCACAGCATTAAGGTAATGTTTTTACTCTAACAACTGTAATATAAAACATTACCCAGCCTGAGGTGGCATCAGCTTCTCGTACAAGTAAAGGCTGGAACATCATTTCCAGAAAAAAAGGTTTTGCAGCAGAAATGCTTGAGTTTGAAATTCAGCTTAGCTGTTTATTATCCAAGTCACCTCATCTAGCCCTTACCCTCATATGCTTCAGTTATGTCTACTATAAAATGAAAAAATAACTGCAACTGCTGATTTTGCAGTGAGAAATAAAAATTAGAGCATACATAAATAAAGCAATTCCTAATGCAAAACTGTATCCATATTAAATTCTGGGTAGAAGATAATTTTATAATTGAATGATTGGCTCTTTATTTGAATGACCAGAAAAAGAAACCCCAGAGAGGACTGGTGACTTGTTCAAGGTCATACGGCTTGTTAGTGTTCTTTAACTATATAAGTCACGTTTCAGGGCCCTTTACTGGTAACTCACTATACCAAAGGACGTTGAACAGATCCTTGCCATCACTAACACTGGGGAAGCTTAAAGGGTTTCTGAGTAATTTTTCTTATCTTTGTCTTTGCAAATAATATGTAGATTAATGATTTCTATATGAATTGTGTCTACTGAGCAACAAGTTGGAGAGTATCATTTTGAGGTGTGTTTTTTTTTTTTTCATTGAAAGTAGTAGATATTTATAACTCCACCCATAGTCTATTTCTTAGTCTTTTATTTTCAATAGATATGAGAAAGCTTAGTGAGACTGCCTATGACCAGAGAATAGGTTAATATTCACTAGCACACCAGAAAGTACAGATGATATTATATTAGAAACAGCAGAACTGCCTAAGTGTATTTCAGAGTAAAGTTTAAGTAGCTGCTGATTAAAAAGTTACAGAATTTAAGTTATAGGTTATAGAATTCGGTGATAACTTTGGTTTATGGGATACAGTATGGACAAGTATACTCTTTCTCAACCTGTAGTCTATGAGTCATCAGCACCAGAATCTCCTTGAGTGCGCTGTAAAAATGCCTTTTCCTTGAACGCTCTACATAGAAACTGAGTCAGGATGTTTGAGTTGGAACAAATTTTCTCCTTGGTTGGCCTACTATCAGGAATTCACATGTCCATAAGGTTTGTGCTCTTCTGGCCTGATTCTCAAATGCAAGGTTCTAGATCTCAGTTTGAACTCTGATACCACAATAGAGTTACAGAATGTTTGGGACATTAACCTCATTTGTACTCATTTTCTTCAACGGTGAAAAAGAGACACTGTGAGCACCCTCCTCGTGGAGTTGCTGCAGAATTGAATGAGTTCCTGTATGTAAAGAACTGGGTACCGCACGGGCAACACAACGTGAAACGTGGAGGAGCTTCTTGGGTGAGCCAGTCATGCCTTGACTCTTTTCACTGCGAACCACTGACTTAGATTCTGATGTCCCTGAAGACAGCATCTGATATATGCCTTTTTCGATTTCAGTGTCTCGAAAAAGGGGTAAGTTCAGAAGAAGTTTGTTAAAAACAGACTCATAGAAACAGAGACCAAAGGGATAGTAGCCAGAGGGAAGGGGTGAGAGCAAGGTGAAAAGGGAAGGGGGATATAGTCGATAATATTGTGATAAGTGCATATTGTAACAGGTGACTACTAGAATTAGTGGAGTGGCTACATTGTAAGGTATAAAAATGTCAAATCACTATTTTGTACTCCTGAAACTAATATAACCAATATAAGATTGTATATTAACTATACTTAAATAAAACAATACGTGGTTAAAAAGAAGAGGTTTGTTAATAATACAGATTATTCAATATTTATTCTAATCTCTAATTACCCTCAGACCCAACCCCTAAGACTATAATTTTTCTGGAGTTACGAAATGAATGTAGATTGCCCTCATTCAGTAAAAATACCAAATAATCTTTTATGTCATTCTTCCTTCTTGTATGTATCTCACAATGTATATTTCATAGAGAACTAATGTTTTTAAGTGCTTTTAAAAATGTTTCTTAGTCAAATATGTTGAAAAATGTTGCATTCTCTACACAGTCTTAGAAATGCATAATTCACAATTAAAGGCTACAAGAAGTTCTATAACAAAGAAATGATTTATTTCTTTAACTCAGGAATTGTTAAACTCTTGGTTAAGCAACATTGTTATTGTATAATACCTAAATAGCTCCCTTAGCGTGAACAGTTATCCCAGCACATTCATTTGTCCATGTGATATTTTCATAATTACTCTGCTCCTTACTTTGTTCTCTCTGGTGTATTTCAGAAGCTGACATTGGAATTACAGTTCAGAGCACTTCAAACCCTAATTCCTTCACTTAGTTGCTGAACTATCTTAGGCAAGTTAAGTCAACTATTGAGAACTCTATTTTCACTCCTATAAAATGGAACTAATAACACTTTTCAGAGCTTCTGTGAGGATTCTATTCCTTGATGTACATGAAGAACTTACTACCCCCATCCACAGTGGCTATAAGAACGACCTGTTAACTTCCTTTATATTGATTTCCATTGTTGCCTAGAATTCTAATGGAAATTTTAAACAGACTACTTTTGCTTTCTTAATAGTTTGAAATCCCCTCTTTTCCTTACATCATTTGAAGCATTAAATGCAATAGACTGCATTTGACTGTGAATGAGGCAAGCCATTGATGGGCATCACTCAGAGAAAGAGTAACTAATGAACCACTGGAACCAAAACTCTCAGTCCAACATAGGGCCTTTTCAATGTTATCCCTATAGTTGTCACTACTTTCTCTTCTGCTATGGCTGTTATAAACGTCTGCTAAATTCTGGTGAACACCCAAATCAATATGTTCGGGGAGTCTCAAGGGAAAAGCCTGGGATGAGTTAGTAGTCACCTCAGGAGATTCCACTACGTCCTATCATGGTCTTCCTAGTACTCTTCATACTCCCCAAGCCCTCACTAGAAAGTTCAAGCAGTTTAATGTGGCTGACAAGGACCTTCAAAAGTGTACAAGGCCTCAGCTTATCTTTCTTGGCCTTATTGCATCAGACCACCTGCTGAAATCTAAGCCACAGCTATACCGAATGGTTCTCAGCAGGCCCCATGAATGTGGCATGCTCTTTCTATCCCACAGGCCTTTGCCTGTGTTCAGTTATCACCTTGAAGCATACCAGTTTGTTTTGATTTCTCCTTTTATTTGACTCACTTCTCTTATTTTTAGCTCCAAGCAATGAAATCCTTTCTATCGAGAAGACTTCATTGACTCCTTAAGAATGTTCATTTGGGTTCCCACAGAAACCCACACTTAACTGTAAGTCTAGAGTCTATCCCTGGGACAGAAATCACATGTGTCTTGTTTTATATTATATTCTAAGAACCTACCATAGTATTAGCACATAGTAGTTATTCAATAATTATAAATTAAATTCAAGAATTATATATTAAATTATTAAAATTAATAGTTTTAAAGTCCAATGTGTATTGCATGTATTTTTAAATATTTATCTGCAAATTATGTTTCTCCATTGCATTGTATCCTGATAGTATAGTGCTTGGTGTATAGCTCCATAAATATAGGTTGAATAAATACCAATGAGAATAATCTTGTGATATTACAAAATGATGTATTTTGCCCCACCGGTGTGGCTCAGTGGTTGTGCGTCGACCCATGCACCAAGAGGTCACGGGTTTGATTCCCAGTCAGGGCACATGCCCAGGATGTGGGCCTGATCCCCAGTGGGGGGCATGCAGGAGGCAGCCAATCAATGTTCTCTCTCATTGATGTTTCTATCTCTCCCTTTCCCTTCCTCTCTTTCTAAAAATCAATAAAGAAAAAAAACCCCAAAATGATGTATTCTTTTGTACAACATGGAGTTCATGATTACGGAGACCTCTCCGCCTGCACCTCTGTCTCAGGGCCGAGAATGGTACCTGGAACATGGTTGATGGCTCATACATTTTACTGAACGTACAAGTGAAACAATGATCATTAATATCAACATGGGATTAGTAACCTTAAAACAATTCTTAATGTGAGCAATGTTTTAAATAATTTAGGCGCAGTGTTCCTGTAGCGAGCCCCTCTGTAGCTGTGCTGTGAAACCATGGGCAGTGTGGGTAGGGTTTCCAAGTTGAAAAGATGGCAATGAAGTTAGCTTTATGGTGTGAAGCTTCTGCTTCTCTTACATCAGCGAAAGCTATATATGGACAAGGGACCAGTAAGTATTATTTTATTACATATAATAAAGACTGATAAATTTCTTGCAGACATATTTATATTGTCAATCTATTTTTGTTTCTTTCTTTTTTTAATCCTCACCCGAGGACATTTTTCCATTTATCATCACATAGAGTGGGAGGGAGGGAGGGAGAGAGAGAGAAACATCGATGTGAGAGAGACACATTGACTGGCTGCCTCCCACATGACCCCGACCAGGATCGGGGAGGAATCACAACCGAGGTACGTGCCCTTGACCAGAATTGAACCCATGACTCATTGGTCTGCGGGCCGACGCTCTAACCACTGAGCAAAACCGGCCAGGGCTATTTTTGTTTCTTATTACAAGAATAACCACAAATACTTGTCCTTTTACCTCTCTCAGATGTATTTAGATGAGGAAACTTTAAACAATCTTAGATATGATGAAATGCTAAGATTTCTTTCCAACCTCACTCCCTTCTTTCCTCTCATTTATTATCAAAGAGGCAAAACATTTCACCTGTACATAGGTGCAGCTGGCTGTTGGAGGAATGAGTGAATGTCATTTGAGATTCTGTGTGTCCAGCTGGCAGGTTAGGCTTCTGTGTACACAGATCCTGAGATCACATCCTTGAAGTAAGAACAATAATGGGAGAAAAAATTGGCCCTGAGAGCAGCAATCTTAAGACAGCCTTTCCCTTAATAGTATTAGAGGGGGAAAATGTGTGTGATTTCTCCAACTGAAATGGCAAGCACAAAAGGAAGACAAATTGTCCAAAGTGGCAGGGTCTCTGCTTGTTCAAATTCTCAAAATAGGGCTTAACACACAGGCTGGTAAAACACTAAGTGAGGGGAAAGGAAAAAAGTCCTTTTATTGTATTCCCTCAAGAAAGCACAGAAAGACAGATGGCCCAAATGAGAGGGTTCCTGGTCAGACGAATCCTTAATAATCTTCCTTTGCTTTGACAAAGCAAAGTGTGTAGTGAACTGCAAGACGACTTTGTTCTCCCAGGAGAAAGTGTAACAGTAAAGAGAGAAAGATGCCTAAAAATGGCTACATCTTTGACAGCATAAGTTATAATGCTTTATTTTGTTAAGTAATAAAAGAACAATAAGAATCTTTCCTTTTATACATGCGCTATTCTTATTCAGGTATATAACCCAAAATAATGTGATGCCTTTTTTTGTTTACTTCTGTTATATAATGAGAGAAGAACAAAGAAAAGTTTTACTTTGTCTCTGGGAAATGAATAATTGCAAAAACAATCAGAGGATGTAGAAATAGCCCGAACCAACAAAATGTTGAAATCGCACGTAGAACTCACTGCGGAGCTCTAGTTACATCCTTCAAGACAACTGGAGACTGACTTGCACATCAGTCTCGCTCCAGAGTTTCAGATTTACCATCAATAACGCTTGTGAAGTAAGATTCTGGACTAACTAGCATGATCCTTTTAACCATAATCCTCTTCCTGGTTGGACAATAAACCAGTGTCCTCTTTCAAAGACTCAACGCTGACATCCTTTTAGTCTAGTTAGGGAAAATCCTGGGTTGAAAATTGTATTTCGAAGAATACATATACTGTATTGAACTAATTCTTCTGAATAGTCCAGAAATAAAGGAATATGCTTATGGCATAAAGAATATTATAGTGGGAAAGTGTTTTGTTTTCAAATCCTGACTCTGACACTTGGCTATGTGGCCTTACTCAAATTATTCAACCTCATTGCACTGCAATTTCCTCAGGATAATTTTCTTAAATTTGTACTTCAGAAGGGGGCCCTGAAGTTTCACATCATGGTAAATATAAAACGCAACACATTTAAGTGTTTTTCCTTACTACATATTATGACATTAATATTTGTGAGATGTAAAGAGATATAAAATGAGCCAGAAGAAAGTGACACACTTAATTCCTTCTTGACTAACCTACTCCAGCAGTATGGACCAGAGACTGGTCAACCCCAGGGTAGCACAAATCCAGGCCAAGCCTATGTCCACACAGAGTTTAGCTGGAACCCAGCAGGACCATTCGCTTGGGTACTTTCTGCTGCTCCTTTCATGCTTCAGTGGCAGTTGCAACAGAGATGGCATGAGGATAATCAAATACTTTTTTCTCGAATATTTTTGCTTTTTAAAATATTTCACTTACAGTTTACATTTAGGATTATCTTTTAAAATATTCTTATTGATTTATTTTTCTTTTTAGAGAGAGAGAGAGAGAGAGAGAAGGGAGAGGGAGAGAGAGAGAAACATCAATCAGCTGCCTCCTGCACGCCCCCTACCTGGGATCGAACCCACAACCCAGGCATGTGTCCTGACTGAGAATGGAACCAGCAACCTTTTGGTACACAGGACAATGCCCAACCAACTGAGCCACACCAGCCAGGGTCATTCTGTATTATTTTGAATTAGTTTCAGGTGTACAGCACAGTGGCTAGAAAATCATACACCTTACAAAATGTTCCCCTGATATCTCAAGTACCCACCTGGCACCACGAAAGCCACTGCCACACTATTGACTAACTCCCTATCCTGCACCCCACATCCCGTGACTGTTTTGTAACTACCAATTTGTACTTCTTAATCCCTTTGCCTTTTCACCCAGTCTCCCAACTTCCTCCCCTCTGGCAACCATCAGTCTGCTCTCTGCATCTCTGAGTTGTTTCCATTTTATTTGGTTGTTTACTCTGTTCTTTAGATTCCACTTGTAAGTGAAATCATGTGGTATTTGTCTTTCTCTGTCTGACTTATTTCACTTAACATACTACTCTCTAGGTCCATCCATGCTGTCGCAAATGGTAAGATTTCAGTCTTTTTTATGGCCAAGCAATATTCCATCGTACACATGTACCACTGCTTTTTTATCCAATTGTCCTTTGATAGGCACTTGGATTACTTTCATATCTTGGCTATTATAATTAACACTGCAAATATGAGATAATCAAATACTTTTTTCTTGCTTTTCTTGCCTAGATGCAAGAAGTATTTTTTCTAAGTCTATCAATCTTTTTAAAATAATGTATCTTGATTTTAGTTTTTTCTGAGTAGCTAGTTTTAGGCACACAAGGTGTCCTTTCTTTTGTCTGTGTGTGCCCTTTTGAATAATGTCTCAAACAATTTTTCTTTTTTTAAAATTTATGATAGTTATACTCCAGCTTAGTTTTGTATTGCTCTCCTCTTAGTTTTGTATTTTCCTCTTTGAGGACTCCTAGTACCCATATGGAAGACCTTCCTCGCCTGTATTAATAGGTGCCACCTTCTCACAAATCTTTTATCTCTTTCTTCATTTTTGTTTTATCTTTAAAAGTTTATTCTTTGTTACTTTCTATTTCTTTCAAGGTGTTATCTCATGTTTTTTTTCTTAAATCCTCACCGAAGGATATTTTTACATTTATGTTCAGATAGAGTGGGGGAGCGAGAGAGAGAGGGGGAGAGAGAAACATCCACATGAGAGAGACACATCAACTGGTTGCCTCCCACATGACCCCGACCAGGGCCGGGGATCGAACTGTGACCGAGGTACGTGCCCTTGACTGGAATCGAACCCTCGACTCTTTGGTCCGCAGGCCGACGCTCTAACCACTGAGTCTAACCAGCCAGGGCTTCACTATTGTTTTTTAAGATTACTCTTCATAGATTGTGTTCTCTTTTTTATTCTCTACTTTATATTTGAATATTTCTGGTTTATTTTGTTTTCCATATCTTGTGTCACTTTGCCAATATATTTTAGCTACTTTAAAATAAAGTTTAGAATGAAATAAATATTAGAATGAATATTTAATATTTAATAAATATTAAAATAAATATTAGAATGAAACTAAACTGCTATCTTACATCTCAAATACATTGAAGATGTCAGTGTAAAGCCTAAAACCATGAGGCTCCTAGAGAAAACACAGGAGAAAAAGTTCAAGCACAAGCAAGAACATAAAAAATAAACAGGTAGGACTACACCAAACCGAAAAGCTTCTAAAACAATCAGCCAAGTGAAAAGACCACCTATGGAATGGAGAAAAACTAGATTTGCAAACTGCATATCTGATAAGGGGCTAATATATAAAATACATAAATAACTCACACAACTGAAGCAAAAAAGCAAGTAATCAATTAAAAGATCTGAATAGACAAAAAATCTGAATAGACATTTTCCAAAGAAGAGATGTGAAAGGTGAAGGAAAAAAGAGGGACCTCTGCAATACTTTCAACAATAAAGGGGAAAAAATTTAAAAAAAGAAAAAGAATGATATGTGAAAAGCTAACAGGTACACGAAAAAATGCTCAACATCACTCATCACTAGGGATATGCAAATCAAAACCATAATGAAATACCATCTCACCTGTTAGGATGGCCATCATCAGAAAGACAAGCGATAGCAAATGCTGGTGAAAATGTGGAGAAAAGAGAACCCTGTACACTGTTGGTGGGACTGCAAACCGGTGCAGCCACTGTGCATGACAGATCTCTCTCTCCTTGTCCTGTCCTGTCCCCTCCCTGCTTAAAGCACAGAAAATAGACATTTTCATTGTAAAGTATCTCACCTCTGCACAGAAGATCTCCGCATAACTTTTCAGAATGAAATCTACTTACTCACTAATTCACTTACTTATTCACTCATTAACTTTATTTTTATATTCTATATATTTTACATTCTCTATATATTTATTGATCACTTAACAATATCCCTGATACACTAGGTCCTTTGGTCCTAGAGGTCGAAGAGTGAACAAAAGCATCAAAACTTACATTAAGTAGGGAGAGATAATAAACAAATGAACAAATATGTAATCTGTCAGGGGGTAAGGTAATAGGTGCTACGAAAAAAAAAAAAAGCAAGCAAAATAATGGCATAGATAATGGTTACCGCGGGTAAAATAAGGACTCTATAGAAAGGTGGCATCAGAGCAAAGGCCTTAATCCAGGGAGAGAGAGAGAGAGACAGAGAGAGAGACAGAGAGAGAGAGAGAGAGAGAGAGAGAGGGAGAGAGACAGAGAGAGAGAGAGGGAGAGAGGTGGATGCTTGAGAGCAGAATCACTCACTTTTCAAAGCTTTTAGATTCTACTTTTGGTAACATCTCTGTTAAGCACTGAGGATAATATGAGTGAGAGGGTTGCTGTTCTGAAGAGGTTCGGAATAACTACTATATTTTAATTGGCCTAGTCATCAATTGCACAAATGTTTACCGATATTAGTTGAAATGATAACCATCTTTTAAAAGAAGTAGAAAAATACTTACCTGGCAGGGGAGATACCGTCATCACGAAGGTGGTTTTCCAGGGCGAGGCTCACCCATTGCCCTCCAGGTGTGCTGACCCTGTGGTTTCTCCTAAGGTGGGAACTCAACTATATAATTGGTGGTGGTGGCGGAGGACTACATTGTGCTCTCCCCTAAAAAAACAACAAAAAAGTAGAAATAAACACGTGCTTTCTTAAAAAACTAGAGGAAGAATTGCATTTATATACAATCTCTATCGTGAAGAAGGAAATTCACTTCTTGTAACTTTATTTTTTACCTGGTGCTACTTAAGTCATTTTTAAACTCTCGTTGTGTGTTTTTTAAAGAGTCGTTATGTAGCTTGAGTACCTAGATTTATTCTCATCCAAACGTAGTGTTGTTTTTTCTTATTGATTCCTTTTATTTTTCTCTTCCCTTCTCAGATGGAAGTTGCCTTAACAACCCTTCTGAGGCTTACAAAACAGAAGTGCACAAGCTGGGAGAGGTCGGCTGTTCTCTTCCTAAGAAACAGGAGTTTTGTTATGAGAGCACATAACAGTCTCCCCGAAGGCAGAAAGAATGAGAGCTTAGCTTTCCAAGGCTGCGTGTGAAACGATTCACTAATTAGTCGTCCTAAATGGTAGGGGAGAGAGATGGAGGCATAAAAGCCGCTTATATGGTGTTTTGTGTATGATAAAAGTGTTGTATGAAACTTCACTTCTTCATGGAAAATGCCACTCTGTAAAAACCTGGTCCTATAAACTGTTACTTAAGCGGGTTCCTACAGCTGCAGACTGATTAAAACCCAGCAGGTAAAGCTATAATAAACAAATGCCACCTGCTGCTGGAACAGGTGTTTGTGTCCTCATTTAGTATCAAAACGAAATGAGAGGATGCAAAGGGGTTAGAAGAGACCATTGCCTGGATTACCAGGAGCCTGGCATTGTGTAATTCATTGCTGTTTGTCCTTGAACTTAATGCTGGGTGGTGGGATTTGCCAGGTTGGTTGACGATGCCTTGAGGATTAAACTTCAATACAATTAAGAAGACCTATATCTTTTCCTGCTAGGACTTTCCACACTGGGTGCCTGCGTTTTCCCCCCTTTGTTTATGGTTAACCTTTCTTCACCCTGCACTACTTAGAAATCAATTGCAGGGTACAAATTATTGAGAGGAGTTTCTCCTTCAGCCCTTTATGACAAATAAAAAGAAACAATACAAGATAAGGTAAAGAACAGAATAGGTTGGCCAGCATGCTATGAAATTTAGTAAGTACCTTTTAATATCACTGCGGTATGTGATATTAGGCTCTTTCTCCTCCCACTGTTTTCCCCAGTTTCATTCCTCACAACTATTCTAACAAACTCACCAATTGCTGAAAGGAGAAAAAAATGTTTCTTTCTTTCTTTTCAGAAACTTCTGGTCTCTTCTCTTTAAATAATGTAAACTCATGAAAGTCATTTTAGAATGACTGCGAAGGCATAATTGGCAGACGCAGAAAATCTTGGGGGCAAATTGTTCTCAGTAGTTGCTTCTTTGCAGTGAGTCTAAGTTATTGTATAGACATTGTTGTAAGATTAAAAAAAGATAATGTTTTGACTACTTCAAAGAGCTATGTGAATGTAAAAGACCGTTGAAATAGAAGTGTTGTTTGAAGCCCTTAGAAAACAGACACCACATTTCGAAGTAGTTTGTGAGTTAGCTGCCAAGGACTCGCAAAAAAAAAAAAAAAAGTTGGGGGAGGTTTTGTGCCTCTGTCTGGGAGAAGGGGTTAAAAACAAAGAGTTTTTAGGAGCCCACTCGGAAAGCTGATTATTTACACACTTCAGTTTGGGGATCACAGTGACATTAGCTGTGACTCAAACCCAGAATACAGGAAGCACAAATCAGAGCTGGTAGCTGCCCACAGAGGAGGGCAGAGGGCAAGGGATGCCTTGGGCAGCGTGTATGCCCAAACTGTCAGACGGAGTGTGGAGCTTTGGCCTTGGACCAGATTTGGACCGTGATTAAAAAACAGGAGGTTTATAGGTCAACGGAAAGATTCACTGGTTTGAAAAAAGAGAATGAAAATTAAGGTTTTATAATAATTCCCTGAAATTATCTTTTCTTCTAACAAATTACTTTTCTCTCTTAAAAGTGGAACACAGAAAAAAAAAATTAGTTAATTGAGGCTTTTGGATCTTAACTTCCTATTAATCAAAGTTTTAATGAATATAGATATAAGAGATAGATAAAGACTTTGACAAGATGCCTCTCTTGATAGCACAGTGAAGGTTAATATGTAAAAAGGTCCCTGCAGTGGAGACCATGTGGGAGATATGTCTCAAAAGCGTTCCCTTCATAATTGAGAATCCTGTGTCTTTTTCTCCTATACATGGTAATTGCAAAGTGCTAAGTGCATTACAACAGAGGTGAGCAAGTCTAAGAATTAGGCTAATAAGGAATCATATTTACAGTGGGGTATTTAGCCTTGAGAAAGGTCAGCACGATTCAAGCGTGGTAGCAGTTATGCACCGTGCTTGGAAGAATTTTCTGGGAATACTTAACCTTCTCTTCCAACTGTTAAAGTCTGTTGTCACTTGCCTTCAAAGTCAAATGATGACAAACTTTTATTTCCAATATGAGAAAGCAGGCTCTTTAAATAAATTACGTTTATATCAAACCACACCTGTGCCTTGTTGTTAGATTTAAAATTAAAATTAAAATTATTTAAGAGTTTGGATACTTTAGAAAGAAGTCCGTATGAAAGAAACTCCAAGCTTAACATCTGTTGCCATTGCCAACCTAATTGATTATCTTAGGAAAGCAGGTTGTAAAGGGGTGACAAAGTGTGATTTGAAAGAAGTATATTATCAAGGTGTTAAATTAACTATGAAGTGATCTTAGCGCTTCTAAATGTTCAGCGTCCTTCTGTTAAATGTGAAAAGAAGGTGAATGCAATATGCTCAGTATTTTTTCTGCGTTCTTTCTTTGTCTCTGGAGGTCACCAAAATTATTTCTGTTTGCCAATTTTCTTCCTATTAGGTAGCACATCAGAGTAACTGCCTTGTTGAATTTCTTTGATGCTGGACATTTATGACATGCTGGACTTGCAGTGCTCAAGGCTGTTTCCAGCACATTCTCTAATTATGTTTAAATAGGAGCTTGCTCTTATAAAACAGCAAATCTGAATTTTTAGAGCAGAACAGTTGAAACAGCATTGATGCAAATCCAAGAAGACTGAGGTTAACTTAGTTCAGCCAAGTATAACACCGCAACAAAAAAAGCAATTAATTCCTCCCTGTTTTCCAGGGGGCACATTTCAGGGCTTCCATATTTTTGGCCTCCCGAAAATACTTCTTTTATTTAACATATGTGCAATTCATCACTGACCAGTACACTTTCAAATGGACAAACTCAGCAATCAAAATGCAAGACTTATTGTGCTTTGTTGTTCTTGTTCAGTGAAGTAAGACACAAAATCTGACATTTGCCATCTTTCTTTTTACAGCCAATACCAAAAGCCAGGTTGTTTGTGACTCTCTATTCTGTTGTTTTCTCTGAATCTAAATATGTGGTACAAAATGACTGAAAGCACATATCACGGAAAACTCAGAGAGAGAATAAGGAGTCATGAACTTTATATTCTTGCCCTAAATTATGGCAGGCATTTAGACAAGACACTTGTTCTTTGATTCTTAGTTTTATTACTCGTAAAATGAGAGTGTAGATGGAATTGTTCCTTTTCTCCCAAATTGGCCAACTGTTCTGTTACAATCATCATCATCATCATCATCATCATCATCATCATCATCATAGCTTTCTGTTTAATTTTTTATTGAAGTACAATTCTATACAGTAAAAATGCTCAAATGCACAGTTCAATCAGTGTTTAACATGCATGGACCTATCTGATTTCCAGCCCCCCGTGGGCTCCCTCGTTTCCCCACTGAGTCCATCCATATTCCTTACCACTCCCATAAATTCTGACACCATATTTTATTTTTGCCTCCTTTGAACTTGAAGTAAATGGAATCATTCAGTATGTGCTCTTTTGTGTCTGGCTTCTTTTTTCCAACAATATGTCTAGGAAAATCACCCATACTCTAATGAATACAATAATACAATAGTTTGTTCTTTTTCATTGTGCTGTTGTATCTCATGTGTACATAACACATTTAAGTTGTTTTTGGTTTGGGGTTATCATGTATGAGGCTGCTAACAACATTTTTGGGGTATGTCTTTGGTGAAATAAATAATCTTTTTTTTTTAAGGGAGGTGATATAGAACCAGACATAGAATTACTGAATCATAAGTTAATCATATGTTTAGCAAATATTTCTTTGTACCTGTATTATTATTTACCTTAGATTTTTTAAATTATTGCTTTTTCAATTTTACCAACTTCTAGTTATATAATGATATATGTTTTTACAATATGTTTAGCCAAATTTACTTTAGTATATATTTAATATCCATAAAATCATAGGTTTAATGTGGTGACTTTACTTTTTCTAATTTAAAAATAAAATTCTTACAATACAAAATATCCATCTGTATAGAACTTTACAGGGCTGGGCAAAAGTAGGTTTATAGTTGTAATACAAGTATATAATTAATAAATAATAATACAAGAATAAACTCTGTGTTTTGTGTACTCACAAATGTAAATCTAGTCTTGCCCATCCCTATACATACTTTCATGTTAATCACATTTGTTCCAGATGGTCTGTCCTAAGTCACTTCTGTGAGAACTTTTAATATAAGAGATTTCTCCTATATGACCAATGTTTTTATTAAAATTTTTTTAAAGTGTAAGTAGTTGTGATTTTGCAACCAAAAGTTTTGGGAAAGGAAACATTTTGGAATATATATATACATGACACTGTCATGAGTTATTATGAGTGAGCTAGTTTTGGGTAACTCTTGCAGCAAGTTTCTAGTCTAGTATTAGTTAAAGTCTTTGTCAATCATGTACAACCTCATGGTTATAGCTGATTACAGCAGAGGTTGTTACAGAGCTAAGATTTTTAATATCCGTGGAAAGGATATACCTTCGAAGTAATAGAGGCCTGATGACAGCACTTCACCTCTGGAAGCCAGAGGCCACACCCAGTAAGATCAGAGGGGCAGCTGGGGAGGCTTCACTCACACAGGGTTGAGATGTCATTCTTAGTGACAGAATAGATGACAAGCAGTAAAGTTGCTGCTTAACATCTACATCAGAAAGAAAAAAGAAAGGAAGAAATGCATGAAGAAAGGAAGGGAAGGGGAGAGAAAGAGAGGAATGAAGGAAGGAAGGAAATAAGAAGGAATGAAGGAAGGAAGGAAATAAGGAAGGAAGGAAAGAAGAGAGGGAGAAAGGAAGGGAAGGAGAGAGGGAGAAAGGAAGGGAAGGAGAGAGGGAGAAAGGAAGGGAAGGAGAGAGAAAGAAAGGGAGGAATGAAGGAAGGAAGGAAGGAAATGAGGAAGGAAGGAAAGAAAGGAGGGAGAAAGGAAGGAAGGGAAATAAAGGAATAAAAAGCAAAGATGTGAGATTAGGAGTCAGGGAGGCCACCCTAATAAAAAGAAGTCAGAATCTCTTGCTAAGTTTTCAGAACTTAGTCCATTTTCTGATCCAGAATCATATGACTGAAGAGTAGCTATGTTCATAATAGGGGGGGGGGACCCTGCCAGCTTCTTCTACAAAAGGACCTATGGTGATTTACTCTGGTAATGATACACTGTGAAAGAGGGACTACCTAGATATTTTGAGGGCTATTTGACACAAAGTCTGATACTTGAGAGACTCAAAGCTTCTCTCTAGTCCTCCACTGAGTGGAAGCTTAAGGGTATAACATAACACATGAGGTTCCTGTTAGTCTGATTCATAGCACCTGGTGGATACATGGACTTGTTGTAGGACAATGAGAAGCTAGGCAATTCTGGGACAAGAGGAATAGGGAAACTGAGGCAGGAAAGTTGAACAAAGCCAAAAAGCTTTGCAGGCTGCTTGTAGCAGGGCCTCATCTTGAGAACAAGGTTAAAACCTCTGCTTCTCACAGAAGAAAGCGGGAGAGGAGGAAGAATCAGAGACCACTCAGTGCAAATCATCTTGAAGTTGTTAGGACAGCAGGGAGGAGGGGAAAAGAGGAGTATAAACAACAAAAGCCAGGTACTTCCCATAAATTGTGGTAAAGCCATAACAAGGAAAAGGGGAGACTTTTAAAGTTAATCTGTATCAGGATATCTAGCAAAGGAACCCTTTAAAAAACTTATAGACGGAAGGGTATATAAGGCAGAAACCGCCACCCTACTTGCTCTTCAGATTAGTGGAGAACCCGTCTGTGCTTCAGAAGCCAGATATATAGATTTACTTGCTTTGTTTCATGAATAACTGTGGATGCTTTAATGTTTCCATAAATTCATTTGCATTAATGTTTTAATAAATTCATTGAACACAATGCAAATATTATCTAGAATCTCTTATATAAATTCTTTTATGTGAGAAGACAAGGATCAAGGTTGGGGGACAGCCCACTCTCTCTGATTCAGGGGGCCATCCAGTAACACCTCTCCAGTGTCTGTGAGAGGTGCATGTCACATTTTCAGCACAGACTCATCCACTGGCCATTCCCCAATCCATGAGTGCAGAGTTGAAGTTGATATGCTTGGATAACCCCACACTGGGTCTCTTGATGGTGTGTAAGAGTTATCATCCTGAGGAAGGTCAAGAGGAGGTCTCAGAACTGGTCCCTTCTCAGCACATTCTCACTCGTTACACATACTTTTTTAGAAAACTTCATATCTATCATTACATACCAGTTTATCATCTTTAATTTTTTGGGTGTGTTTTAGGCATACAATACTAAAACTAAACACCAGATCTCAAACCAGTCTAGGAACAGTGGAGAGAAGAGGTCAGAGTGAGTATAAAACAGGAGGACATGGATAAATTCTCTGTCTCTCTTTTTTCTTTTTTTAATGATTTCAGGCTAGATCATGGCTAGTTTATTGAAATATTAATAAAAGATAATTATCTTATTTAAAAGTTTTGTTTAGGAGTGCAGCATTCTTTAGGACAAATGATTTTCTTCTTTTAAATGATAGATAAAAATGGATGTAAAATGATTTTTTGTGAGATCTCAATATACCTTGATTTAGTTTGTCTAAAAACAACATCATCCATCTGCCTTTAAATATTCTTATTTGTCCAGTGTTGAGATGATTTGTATCTTTCCACTTTATACTACTTTGGCTTACATTCAATATTTCCAAGATAGTTGGTTTGGTTTTGACGGTTAGCCTTTGCCAGTCACAGAAAAAAACAAGACTGCTTACTCACAAAGCAATACACATATATTTGGGATCTGCTATTTAACAGAGAGATAGATAATGGATAGATGATATAGATATAGATATAGATATAGATATAGATAGATTTAGATTTAGATAATGCATGCATGCATGGTACCTCCTTTGAACATAAAATCAATTCAGAGAATATTATAGAGAGGCTTGCAACATGCTTAAGGTCACAGAACCTCTATTTCACTTCAGATTCATGTTTTGACTGTTGACTTCCATTTCATGCGTAGGTCCAGCTACTTGTGTTTTTTCCACATTATATTAATACTCTTTGACAAAGCAGTTAAAAGGACAAAGAACCCACTCAGAAATAAAGTGCATATCCACCTCACCTTCTGTTCCACACACCTCGGAAAAGGTTCTTGGTTTACAGTCAGTGTGGAGACAGCTTCCATCCACATCCTGCCCTTAGTGAAGTCATCCTTAGGGCACAGGTGTTCTCTGCCCATTCAGATGGTAACTATCCCATAGTATCCCAAATACCCCTCAGAAGGTCAGTCTTCAAAACTGATTGAACAAGTGCATTTTAGAGAATTAATTTGGCCTTTGTGCCAAGACCTGTCATAAAGTGAGCGTTATCAGAAACAAAGATGACAGATTTAACTCTTGCCTGATTTATGTGTCGATATATCCAGTTGTTTTGGAGTTGAGAAAGAGGGAGCAGAACTACATAGTGATAATAATTTTAAGCCTCACTCTAAATGCCCGATAGTGCAGCAGCCATATCGTAACAAGGAGGCAATAAGAATGAGAACAAAGTAAATACAAATAAAACAATGCAAAACGATAAAGGTGAAAGGTAAAGGAGCTTGAATAACAGAACACCGAGTAGCTGGAACAGGGACAGCAATTACCTCATTTCGATATTTATATTGTATGACAAAAGTAAATACTTTCTTTGAGTACTGTTAGTTAGGTTTTCTATTACTTTAAGTTAAAAGCAATTCTACGGCGTAAATAAATATAAGGTATGTTTGGATTTGCAAGACAAATTTGTATTTATCCAATCACTCCGTTCCTCATCCACTCATTCAGCAACTTTGCCCATTATTCTACATCACATATTTAATTTGAAATGTCCTTATTGATTTTGTGTCTTTTTTTTTTTTTTTACCATGAAATGATATTTTCTGCTGTATTCCCCTGCTTAGAATACTGACTGGTATGAAGTAGGTGCTTAATAAACAATTACTGAGTGAATAATTAATATATTATTAAGTATAACTAGCTGTTATCAGCTAGTTATACAAACAAAATATGAGTGAGACATATAAAAATACACAAATAGCCCTGGTTGGTTTGGCTCAGCGATTAGAGCGTCAGCCCATGAACCAAAGGGTCACAGTTTTGATTCCGGTCAAGGGCACGTGCCTGGGTTGCAAGTTTCTGTGCAGGAGGCAATCAATCAATGTCTCTCTCACATGGATATTTCTCTTTCTCTCTCTCTCTCTCTCTCTCTCTCTCTCTCTCTCTCTCTCCCTCTCCCCCTCCCTCCCTCCCTCCCTCCCACTCTCTTTTAAAAAAAGCAAAGGAAAAATATCCTCAGGTAAGGATTAACAAAAAAAAAATGCACAAATATAATTTAGGGTTACAGGGTACGATATATTTTAGTTGTAGAATAAAAGTATGAATCTGATACAATACAAAAAGGCCCCAAAGTTTTCTTCACAATTCACTGCTCTAAAAATACTCTTGTCATTCCCATGGGTGTCAGATTATTATCTTTTTAAATGAACTTTTGGAATATAATTGAAATATAGCGGATATTCAAATTGTGCCATGTGATCAGTTTTGGAATATGTGTGTGCTTGTGAAGATATCAAGTATTTTCATCATCCTCAAAAAGTTATTTGTGCCTTTTTCTAAATGTGTCCCTTCCTCTGTCTCTGTCAGCAGGTGGTAACTTATTTGCATTTGGTCATTCTAAACTGGTTTGCCTTTTACTCTAATTTTATATAAATGATTCATATAGTATATAGCCTTTTTTTTTTTTTTTGGCTTCTTTTCCTCAGCATAATTATGTTGAGCCTCATCTCTGCTGTGCATTAATTGTTAATTCTCAATGGCTGAATATCAATCATCCCACTGTAAAAATATACTAGTCTGTTGATGGTTGAATGTGTAGTTTTAAAATATTGCAATAAAACTGCATAAACATTTTTGTATAGTCTTTGTTTTGCATGGATATATGCTTTTGTTTTTCTTGACTAAACATCAAGGAGTCTCTTGTCTAGACATATGGTAGGATATGTTCAAGTTTTGAGAAACTGCTAAATGTTTTCCAGTGTGGTTGCTCCACTTTGCCTTCCCATCAGCAGTACGAGAGGTCTTACTGTCCCGTCCTAGCCAACTCTAGGTTTGTTCTAAATTGTTTCAATTGTAACTAATTTAAGAGACATATCATAGTACAAAGTGTAGCTCACTTTGCATTCCCTTGATGACCAATGACTTTGATTATCTTTTTTTGTTCTCATTGGCTATTTGTACTCTTCCTCTATGAAGTGTCTGATAAAATATTTTGCTTGTTTTTACTGCATGTCTTCTTATTGAAGGATGCATTCTGAATACAAGCTCTTTGTTGTGTATGTTATGAATATTTTCTCCCTGACTGTGGCTTACCCTCTTAATTTTTTCAGTGATACGTTTTGAAAAGCAAAAGTTTTAATTTTAATGACACCCAATTTGTTATTTTTTTCTTGCATGCTTCTTGCTCTTTTTTACTCTAGGTAATATTTGCTTGCCCCCAAGTTGCGCAGATTTTCTCCTGTGCTTTGTTCTAAAAGTTTAATGTAAATTTATATTAAATTTATATGACCAATTTATATAATTTTAACAAGTCCAGAAAATTATTGATCGGTGTTTTGGGAAATACATATAGGAACATTTATAGTGAATTGTTTTTAATGAGAAAAATCTTAAAGTGGGTCAACTATATCAACCAGATAATGGATAAATATAGTACATATTCAACAATTAAATTGAACCTAATTTAGCTATATAAATCAAGTAGGTGAACTCACAAAAGTAAGTTTGAATGGGGAAAAAAGCAAGTTATAAAAGACTGCCTTAGCATGGTATCATTTAAATAAAGATTAAAACCAAATGAAACTGAGCAGCATAATCTTAAGGACTAGATAGACAATAATAAAAACCTTTTTAAAAATCAAGGGACTGTTTGGTGGGGGGCGGGATAGGGAGGAGGGTGTCTATGGGGAAAAAGGGGAAACATCTGTAACAAAAATAAATTAATAAAGAAATAAAAGAAAAAAATCAAGGGGATAATAAAAACAGAATTAAGGGCAATGTCATCTCTGAGAGGTATAAAGGAAAATATGATAAATATAAATTAGGATTCTAAATATCAATAGTGTTTTGTTTGTTAAGTTTGATGGTGGGTACCTGTGTTTCTTTATATTACTATTTGTGATGAATAACTTATTTAAAAAAATAAAATAAAATAGTTGTTAACCATCTGGGAAGTAGTCAAAGGTGACTTCATATCTGATACCTAAAGGAGGTTTTGATAGAATTTATTCAGCATGAGAGCTAAATGATTCATGAGCTTAAATTAAAAAATAAAGTTTCTAATAAAGTTTCTAATTCTTAATACGGCTAATTTTTACATAGCAAAGCTTTAATAAAAATCTCCCTTTGAGTGTTTGAATGGCAGTTATGTATGTGGATTTGCCTTTCAGTGTCAAAATGTTCCTGACTGGAACACCTCCTGAGAACGCAGTACTATCCATAAGGTTAGAGTTATGTGATAAACAGAACAAAAATGGCTGAAAATATTTTTAAAGTGGCTGTTTTCCTCTTCACGTTGTAGAAATGGGTTTTTGAATCTCATAGTATAATATATACTCTTGTGCATAAATCTTTGACATTTACCAATAGCAAAATATGAAATTATGTTAATCCCTATATTTATGGAAGTTAGATGTGGCAACCTGAATCCTGTGACAAAGGGTAATTATAGGATGCATTTAAAGGCACAAAGTTTCTCACGTCTTAAAGGTTTGGATCTTGTGTGTCCTACTCTTGGCAGCAATGAGGCTAGAGTTCAAAAATAAATGGTGCAAACTAATTCCTTGAATTTGAGTTCGAAAAAAAATTCATAGATATTCCAGAGCCTCTAGGTTCAATGAAATAAAATTAACAAATGCCTTAGTAGATTAAACAAAAGAAGTGATCCATTACTTGCAAAAGGGGAGATAAAATAGTACAGGAAAGAAAGATGGAGTTAACTCACAGACCCAGACCTACTGGGGCCCAACACCTACTAGGGACCAAACTCCCAGTTCCCCCTGGTGTTGCTCTGGGGATACCACATGCTTGTCTAGAAGATTCTCCATATTTGCAATTCTCTACCTGTTAGTGTGTCCCTCATGTCTAAGCCAATGCACACTACATTAGGAATTAGGAGCCATTCAACACCTCCAGTTCAAAGCATCATTTTTCACGAACATGTTCCTTAAGATGATTGAGCGAGACAGTGATTGCCAACTTCGAATGTGAAAGATAGAGTGTCGGGTATGTTGATTTGAATATCAGATATTTATACATTTTTGTTATGTAATTGTTTTCTCCTCCAGGAGATTAATTTGAAACCCAATGACTCTGGATAAAAATTTTTATTTACTCAAAGTAAACAAAATGTATAAATTGTGTGTTATTCACAGGGAACAGAAATGTATAATCAGCTAATGCAACAATCATCCTCACCACTCAGAGGGCACAGCTGATACAATGTGATTGAATGATGGACCAAAGTCTCAAAACAAGTTGGGAACAGAGCAGGAATTGGACTTTGGGATCTCTGGCTCGTATTTGTTAGCATTATGCTTCTTCTATAAACCCTTTTGATTAACAGTAAAAAAGAAAAAAATTATGGGAGAAGTAGATAACATAGGAATGAAGAAATAACCTCGCATCACCTTTTTCTTTTGGCTTTTTTGCCCTCCCCTTTTATACATAGTTTCTAAAATTGGTACTCCCTCTCATTTCTATTCTCATAAAAATCAGTTCTATCCAATATGCCCTATTATAATACCAGTGAATACTCATACCGAAAATCATACTCATACAATTATTTCTAATGTCCTGGGAAATTTTTATTTTTAAATCTTATTTTAAAAGATAAAAGGAAAAGCATTTATATTTCTGTCATATATAGACGATAAGAAAATAGTTTTGTACTTTGGGAAATTAACAATGTAAGTACACATACAGAGACAATGCTTCAGAATTAGGTATTGTTTCACTGAAGCTTTGACAGCTCATCTCCTTAGTATTTTCATCTGTAATAAAACCTGGGTGAAGGGACAATTGTGGGGGGGAAGCATCTTAGAAATGTTATTGCCTTTCTACAATTATCTCTTTAAAAAGTAGCACTGTGCCTCAAGCATGGGATTTTTACAAATTACAATTTTTTACCCATTCTACCCTCACAGAATAGCTTAAAGCTCTGACAAGTTCCCCAATTGCAATTACTAGAACAATTATTTGATTTAACAATAATTATTTTAAAAAGACCAAAATTCACCTCCACAATGCTTCGTTTTTTAAAAAAAAAAAACATTAAAAGTTTTAAGCATGTCTTGTTTAAATACCTATCAGTATTAACACCAATATAGAGTTCCTCAATTTCTCAGTATAGAGTTTTTATTATTCTCACTGTACCTTGGCAAAGTCTAATAAGAAAGCTAAATATTGAAATTCATATTATACCTATATGTTTCAGTACTATAATAACATATGATATTTGTTATATATTATCTGATCTTTTCTTATGTAAAGATTTATGTAATTCCTCCTTCCCTGTAGCTTTCCTGAATTTATTAAAGACATTCAATCCCATCTTCATTACTCTTCTGAATTGGAACTTATAATACTTGACGTTATTGTTCAATATATTTACTGCACTTACATATTTAATTTCTGCCTTCCCATCTAAAAAGTGAATTGTCCAACATTTGTAAAATGCTTTACTGTTATTTTATGTTCTAGGTGAGAATTTTTGTTCTGATACCAGGTAGGGTTTAAATAACCAGGGAGTTCTAAGTTAGCCAAAGTGATTTGTGCTTTAACTCATATACCACTTTCTATAGGTAAAACACATATGGATGTGATTTTTTTTTCTCCTGTAAAATATATGTCTAGACTCGGTTGCCACTGGCAATCAGAATCTGAGACAAGGGCTTACTTGACAGGAGTCCCAGCGACAGGAGAGGGAGACTGGGGCTAGTGAAACAGAAATGAGGGAAGGCCAATATTGTTCTGTCCAACTCAGTAAGACAAGGAAAGAAAATAGAAGACATGAATGTAATGAAGGGAGAAACAAGTCCTTCTATGCAGGTGGAATAATTGTCTATATAGACATTCCCAGGAAACTACGAAAAGCTTGTAGAACTGATGAGTTCTGGAAGTTTGTCTACCACGAGATAAAAATGCAAAAGTCAATTGTATTTTTATATATTGGCAATAAGAATCTAGACAACAAAATTTAAAATGCAATGCCATACATAATTGCCTCAAAAAATTAAATACTTAGGTGGGAATCCAACAAAATATGTACAGGATTTATGTGTTAAAAACTATGAAACACTAATGAAAGAAATAAAAGTCAAAAGTAAATGGAGAGGCATAGCATGTTCGTGTATAGGAAAAACTCATATATTAAAAATGTCAATTCTCCTGAAATTGATACAGAGATTTAACAAAATTCCTACTAAATTCCTATCAATATGGTTTGGCCAATATAGACATGATTATTCTAAAATTCATATGAAAAAGCAAATAATAGTTTAAATTATTTTTTAAAAATAGGAGGAAACAATGTACACAATTTCAATAATTATTATACAGCCCAAGTGCCCATCAGTAGATGAGTGGATAAAAGACTGTGGTACATTTACACAATGGAATACTATGTAGCTATAAAAAAGAAGGATCTCTTACCCTTTGAGACAGCATGGAGGGACCTGGAGAGTATTATGTTAAGTGAAATAAGCCAGTCAGAGAAAGACAAGTATCACATGATCTCACTTATATATGGAATCTAATGAAAAATATAAACGGACAAACAAAACAGATCCAGTCATAAGGAAGCATGAAACAGACTGACGAAGAGGGGTGGGGAGATAGGAAGAACTTACATGCATGTATCCATAACCCATGGATACAGACAATAGTTGGGTGAAGGCTGGGGAGCTGGGCAGAGTAAGGTGGAGGGGGTCAATGGGGGGGGGGACATCTGTAAGACTTTCAACAATAAAGATAGGTTTTAAAAAAAGAAACGTGTGTGACACTGGAAGATGGGTAGATGCATAGATCACTGGAAGAGGTCAGAGAACCCAGAAAAAGACTCAAATATGCCCACTGAGTTTTAGCAAAGGTGCATTTTCTTACATCTTATAAAATATGGAGACAAAATGGATCACAATCTTAAATCCAAAATATAAAGCTATAGCACTTTAAAAATAAATTAATTAATAAATGAGGATATTTGAGTCTTAGGCAAAAAGTATTTAGGCTGAAAACAAAAAGCAGAAAATTATACTGAGTGTAAAAGGCTTATCCCAAAAGGTTATATACTATATGACAGCACTGAGCTTTACAAACACATTATAAAGGTTATTCACACCTTTGGACCCCACACTGGCGTGTTCAGATAAAGGGAATGACTGTGTTTCTGTCTGCTGTCTGGGTGTATTGTAAAACAGCCTAAATCCTTACAAGGTACCAACCTACCAATTACTAAGAAAACAATTTCTGTTTTGTTATTTGAAAATTACCTCAAATCAGGCACAAATATTCATTTTCTAAAATTGGCGTATCTGTGCTTTGGTCTTATCTTTAAGGAGTATGAGGTGTCAACTGTCATTGATGTGGGTTCTCAGGGAATTTTAAAAAAAGGTTTTGATCACATGCTCATTTTTTTAAACGTTATTTGCACACTTTAAAAAGTCAAAGTGCCCTACTTCATTTTTTATTCCGAGTTATATAAAACAATTGTAATCGGTAGTTAGCTTTTATTATGGGATGTGAAAGAAGCATGAGCAATTACTTGCATAAACCTTACCAAGGGGGCCACTGTCTCCTCACACTAATATATATAATGAATCATGAGTTTCCTTTTGGAAACAAGCTGTGTCTACTTTCACTGGCTCACATAAGACACAAATGAGAGTCATATGCCGAATGTTTGAAGATTTGTTCGTCGCTTCCCTATCGAAAAATAACCCATAAAGTATTTATCACCTAGAGTTAATTTCTATAGTTTATAATTCTGCATATTTCTTAGTGTTCATAGATGTCATTGTATAAAATATATTTTAATTTTTAGTTAATCTAATATATACGGATGAACATTCTTGTTTCAAATGGTCAAAGCAATAGGAAGTATGTATAGTCAACATGGTTTCTCCTATTCCATTCTCCCTCGCAATCCAGTCTCCCTCCTGAGATGTGACTGGTAAATGGTGATTTAAAAATTAATTAATTAATTAATTAATTGATTTAAAAAAAAAACAATGTTTATCTTTCCAGTGAATTTTTTTTTTTTACATTAAATAAATGTTCAAGTGGTCAATTCTAAAAACCAATGGTATTTATCATTACCAGGATGACATTAAAACCCGTTAAGAGCTGATATAGAATGGAAACCAATTAAAAAGGGCAGAGACCATAAGCAATCAGAACAGCTATCATCGGGCACATGAGCTGAATATAGGTCCCATATAGTATCAATTTGAACATTTTCAATACTGTGGACATCCAATATTCTTTATGAGTATTGGGTAACCTTTCATTGTTCTTTTAGCTCTAAAAATTCCCTCTAAGATCTTGTGATTAAAATATAATTTCCAATAACTTTATGTTTGTTGGAACTGGACAGACTAATGTATTTGTACGTTAGTCCATCTCATCCAGATAATCAAGTTTGCATCAAAGGTACCATCTAGATCTAAGGTAGATCCCTGATTTTATTTTTTCTTTCCTTATTGATGTGGATTTCTCAGCTGGTCTCATTTAAATCCAATATTATTTTCCCATTGCGTCTGAGATGCTTGAGTTCTTCAATAAGTTAGGCTCTCCTAACATCTTCTGGAAGGAATAACAAAGGAAAGGCTACCAATTAAGTCTAAACCTTATAGTCTTAACTTCTCTCATACGTAACCTCTCAACTTGACCAGAAGCCCAACATGACATGCAGTGAAATGGTTTGTCCTCTGTGATTGAATTTGCAGTGATCAAAAAATCAGATATGTTTTGTAGAAGCAATTCTCAGAACCATTAAAATAGCCTACAGGGCCTGGATTAAACTAGTCCTATAGCACACTCTATTTAAATAAATAGCTTTCTTAATCAAACAATAGTTCCCCTAAAGAGCTCACTCATTGAATGAACCTTTTCCTCTTAGGATTCTCTTCACTGCACCCAGATGTAATTTCTTTGCAAACTGCCTCTGGCAATATTTTTTTTTGTCTTAATGTACAGATTTGAAATTTTTATATTCATTTACCATAGTCTTCAGTGATTCCTCACTAAAGGATTTTCCACTGCGAAATAGTTTACCTTATGGGAATCAAGTGTCCTCTCTAGCTGACCTAATCTACCCAAGCCATCATTTAAAATAAGATAGCATCATGGCATATACAGGTCCAGTCAAAAGCATTGTTTTATTCTCTTAGCACAATGCCCATAGAGAGCTGGTATTTACAAAATTATCAGGGATTAGGACAGAATGAAATAAATGTCTACTGGAAAATACACTGACAAATCAGAACTGTCAATCACATTAACTTGATTCACATAAGACTTAGGGTCTCGTGGTTTCTGAGGTTTCTCTGTAACCTGGAGCCACTCTGGCGCCGAGATGTTAGTAGGAAGGCTCTGCCTCTATCAGTGGCTAGGAGCTTGATGTTTCCTGATGTTCCTGACTCAAGGGTGACAGGGGCAATGAAAACAATGTCATTCAGCTGCAAAATTTTTAGATACAATCAATCATGACCTTGACACATTATAACATCTGAATTTGTTATAAAAAAAAAAAACCCCAGAAAGTACTGAGTAAAAGAAACTATCAGCAAACATGCAAAGACTCAAATACTTAGTGTTGTATTCTACAAATTGTATTGTGTTTCTAGTCTGATTCCACTCAGTTTCTATATATCAAGAATGCAACCCTAAAAACAGTTACCAAACATTACATTGTCACAGGTTTTGCACATGCACAGTTAAACTAGTCTTTATTCTTATCAAGCAAAAACGTCTTCAGGTTGGATACACTAAAGCCCCCCTTCCATTTCTATCATTTCAGCCGAAGTAAAATGCAACTCTCAGTTTATATGGGTGTTAGGACATAATTATGTACAAGCTTCCCACAGCAGAAGAACGCCAGATTTCCCCTGCTAATGACTCTCATTATTCTGTTCTGCATCCTGCCCACACCTCTTAGGATAATTTTGAGAAGGCAAGTCCAGAGTGGACATCACATTTCTTTTTAATAGGAAGATGATTTCTCTAACCTCAGTTACTCTCCTTTCTGTCACTAAGCCTTTAATCTGTTTGCAAGAGATGGTGAAGGAGATATTTATAACTTCCCACTTTCTGAGTTTCTACATTCAGCTTTTCCATTATGGAACAGATAGCGAGCACACTGCTTCCTGCACCTGCCCGCCCAGCCCTGTTTAGCTCACCGTATCAGTTTGCATTAATTAATGCAAGAGTAAGGAGGATTGGAACGTTGGCAGCCCAGCATTTGCAAAGCTTGAAATTCCTTAGTTAGTAAACGCATATCTCAAATTGGTATATTAGAGTCTCAAAAAAATATTTTTTTTTTTAAAGTATGGACTGAGAGTAAGCAGAATCTCCACCTTGAAAGATTTATACTTGCATGCTAATGTAGAATAATTTTTTTTCACACATTGCTATAGATAATGTTCCCTAGACAGGCTATTATTAGTCGTATTTTCTGGAAACCATGGGAAATGATTTGTTTAGTTTTGACATAAGTTGGATTATTTGGGTCCCACGGTCCTACATTTCACACGCAGCACTGCATCTTCTTAAAACAAACTCAGTCAAGACAGGTTTAATACAGATTTGCACCTAGCAGTCTGTCAGCATTCCGGAGGTTTTGATCATCAAACTAACAACAATAATTTTCAAAGTCCCAAGTTTATGTCAGTAGCTGAGCTGAAATCACGTTTAAGAATGAGCCATACCTTGTTAGGCCAACATCTAAAGGAGAAGAAAGAGAAGAAGCAAAGACGTGGGAATTCGGACCATGAAATTTTCCAGTTAGTGATGATCTAGCCTTACATCTCTTATGGAACAGTAAACATGATTCTGTTCTAATTCATTTTAGGGAAATGTTTATGGGACACCAAGGTTTTGAACATGAATAGTGTCAAACATTCACAATCAGTGCTCCTAGAGAGTATCTCCCTACTGAAAGTAGGTATCACAGTTTAAAACAGTGGCTAGGAATGGAATGCACTAAGGTGAATTCGAGGGAACAAATATAATTATTTTGTTTCCGTTTTAATTGGACTTCATGCATAAAAACACTGAACATTCTAATCAGATTCAAATCAAAGACAGCAATGATAGTTTTATAACCTCTTCAAAGACCCGTTCTCTGGTTGTGGTTACCAATCTCAATCTTCAATAAAACACATTGGTACTGAAGGGGGATCTCAAGAAGGTCAGATATCTTAGCCTTCGAGAAAACTAAAAAGACACAAACAAAATAGCAAACACCGTGGGAAAAAATCGAATATAGAAAATAACTAACTGACACATTCCTTTGTTCCAACTCTCTGGATGTACATTGTTTGATCACTTCTTCAAATGATTTTTTTCTTTTTGTTCTTATTAATTTTATTGTTGACACTATTACAGATGTCCCCATCCTCCCCTTGGCCCTCCTCCACCCAGACCCCGCCCCCCACTTCCCTCTGGCCATCACCACACAGTTGTCTGTGTCTATGGGTTATGCATATATGCCCTTTGGCTAATCCCTTCACCTTCCTTCATCCAGTGACCTCCCCTCTGACACCTGTCAATCTGAAATGATTTTTCAAGGTCCTTTTCACATTTAGATAATAAGGATAAGTAGTAAGTTCCTTTCAGCTTTGAAACTCTACTCTTGATGAGATGTACACTTTTAGAAATGTAATGAAATCTGGAAAACCTCTATCTAAAAGAGAACTGTGTTGATTAGACATTCATTAGAGCTAAATTTTTTTACTTATTATTTTACATGTCTTATATTGGACAAATGTCCTGGAGCTTCTGCTTCTGGACATTTCCAGCCTCGTTTCTCCTCCACCAAACATGTAGTTCTGACTACTATCATAACTACACCCCAGGCCTCTAACTTTTGAGTCCTAATATGCAGTGAATTGGCACAGTGCATGGTGTAGGGTTCTTAGGAGCCATACCTATCCTAGGATGACTAACTGATTACACACACACGGACAACACAAATATACCCCAATAAGTTTAAATTAAATGTATCTCCAACTCAACATCCTTTTACTTGAATAAAGGGGGGGAAATGCCAAGGCCACTCTGAGAGCAGATCATAAAGGGACCTTGGGGTAGAAGGCAACAATATTCTTTACTGACTTCAGCTAAAATACCATATTTTCAAGATGTGGCAAATGAGCACAACCAACTCAACGCTAAAGTCCTTCCAAGGTCTCGGAAGGGGTCCATTTAAGTGAGAGCCCTGAACTTTATGCTTCATTAATTTCACAGCAAATCTGTTTCTCCTGTTGTGTTTTATTCAGGAATTATACAGCAGGATTAAAAGAGAGAGGGATAAATAAGGATGGGATGATATAAATGAGGAAGAAGAGTGAGAGAACTAAGTGGGAGAATAAACATCACGACTTGATAGAGTGCAATGAGCTCTCAGCTAGCACGATGATCATAACCATAACAATAATAATAACTAAAATTTCAGGTCGTGCATTATGTGCCAGTGTCCTTTCCATCCCAGAGGAAAGGCTCTGTAATTGTTGGCTGTAACTATAATTAGAACATATTAAGAATCTGTTATCTTTTAGGCATCAAACCCCTGAGGCATAATTGAGAGTACTTTTCACTCTATGAATCGGAACTCTTGGAGTGAACACCACTACATCCCCATCGTAGTTCATCATATGGCTTGAGACTTGATTCTTAAAGGCCTGTGGCGCCTGCCCAGACCGTCCCGTGCATCTCGGGGCAGTGGTCCCGGGTAAGAGCAATGTGTGTAGTCGCCTTTCCAAGGAAACAAATGTATGTGGATATAACCAAGCAAGATTTAGATTCAAATTTAGGTAAGATGTCTATGTGCTAAGTGCATTCACAAATATTAGCTTCATATTCCAAACAGCAACTAAAATTTCATTCATAGTATTAAGTTTATAGAGCCCTAACTTTAAAACTAAATGGAATAAACCTTTCAGGCAACTGAGAATGTTTTGAACATTTTCAGCAATTCCCATTTATCATTGTGAATTTAAAATCAGAAAGCTTTGAAAAGCTAGGGAGTCGTATATAGAATTTCCTTATAATCTAATCTAGTTCAGGGTTTGTCAAACTTTCTGTAAAGAGCCAAATTATAAATACTTTAGCCTTTTAAGGCTAGATGGTCTCCGCTGCAACTACCCAATTCATAGATGAGCATAGGAGTAGGCCTGGCCATGTTCCAATAAAACTTTATTTACAAAGCAGGCAGAGGACAGACAGGGTTTGGCTCATCTGCTGTAGTTTGCTGATCTCTGTGTAGTTCACTGGATGTGAAATTTTTAAACATGATTTTAAAACATAATACTTAACCCTGGTCGGTTTGGGTCAGTGGTTAGAGCGTTGGTCTGCGAACCAAAGGGTCGCGGGTTTGATTCGTGGGTTTGTGGGTTTGATTCACGGGTTTGATTCCCAGTCAAGGGCACGTACCTGAGTTGTAGGTTTGATCCTTGTGTGGGAGGCAACTGATTGATGTGTCTCTCTCACACTGATGTTTCTCTCTCTCTCTCCCTCCCTCCCTTCCACTCTATCTAAAAAAGGTTAGTGAAAAAAATATCTTTGGGTAAGCACTAACAAAAAACAAAAACAAAAAAACCCCCACACACAATATTTATATTTATGGGTCATATAAGTGATTTTTCAAGGGAAAATTTTTATTATGACATTTGCCTAGTCAGTGACCTGAGATCCTACATATCAGTAGATGTCGCAACTCCAGTGCATACAGATTAGAATCCTTTGAATATAGTTAAGTTCCCCAAAAATGTTTTTTTTAATTGAATTGACCCTTAGGAGAGATTAAGTAGTATAAAAAAACTACCAAGATACCTAGTAATTATATCCATAAAGCAAAGGTTTTGGGGATGAACAAACCATTGGAACCACTGGTCGAAGCAATCTGCCTTTCTTTACAATAGTGCACATTACATGTACTCATATTGCTCTCTTGCATGGGAAATCACCATCCTTAGAAAGTCTTATTGTCTGAACTAACAAACATGGCTCAGGATAAAGAGCCTTTGGTATTTTGTGTGTTAGTGCCTTCCTTGCATTAACCCAGCTGGTTAATATGTAAAGTATGTATCCCTGTCTACTGCCTTGTTTCCCTGTTTTTTATTTGTTTGTTTTGTTTGTTATTCAGGAATGAAATTAAGAGTAAGGATTTGCCTGTGTTATCTGAGCGACATAACAAACGGTGAAGCAATGATAAAGTCTGTGACTTTTTCTATTGCTCTAAGTAAAATTTATGCAAAGTATACATCCGTCTAAAGCCTAGAATTATTAAAGAGGAAAAAAATGATTCAAGTATACAGGACCTTAAATATTCTGGAAGACGGAATAAAATGAAAATTTGGGGGCAAAATGTTATTTTAAGTAATGCAGGGGGGAAAAATGATCTCCATTGTTGATTTCTATGTCCAGAACCACCAGCATAGGGTTAGAACAATGATAATAATACAATAGCAATCATAATGCTGTTCAGTGTTCTTTTTATATGGTTTTTACTTTGCAGATATTTACTGGAGAGAAGGCTGTACCTCAAATGCGGAAGACCTGACAAGGATAAAACCCACAGCCCATTTGACTATATCAGTGACATTTTTATAAAGAGCTTTGATTAGCAATTGGGTGCAGATGAAATTGCTCATAGCTCATAATTTTAGCATGTGATGTTGACAATCAAATAGATGCTTTTCTTGAATGCACATTTTGATGCTTCCTTCGAAAGGTAATGCTGAGGTACAGAATTACCCTTGAGACGATTAGCATTCACACCTGTATGAGTCAATACTGCAGATGCTGACATGTCTTACACCCGTTCACCTGTGAGGAGAAGAGTTTAAACAATCTATATGGAACAGTTTACCTGGCAAGAGATCACGCATGCATTTCCAAGCGTAATAGAGTGCAGTATTTGAGGAAAGGCTATCCAACTGCTATTTCTCTTGGATTAATTTTGGGGTTAATTCAACATGCTAATACAATTTCTATATTCCTAGAGGCACTTATGAGTAATTTATGGCGTACCACTTGCTGGGTGAATATTATATGGCTGCTTTACGTTGTCTCTGTCATAATAAAAATCATAGGCAGGCAACGGTGTCTAAAGTTAACTGTAATTGCAAACCCCCAGGGAAAGACATTGGTGGCTGGCATCTTGCTGATGTATTAAAATTTGTGAGGGTAACAAGTAAAATCCCCTTCTCACAACTCACACTCCACTCCCTCAAAGTGGGAATTTGATTGGCTTTTCAGTGACTTTCTTATTTCTGTTGTCATTGTACTGTTAACAATGTCATGTCCCAAAGTGCAGCATTAGGCAGAGAATGAGGTCCAGAAATGATATTTCAAAAGTGACAGAATATTAGCACTTGGTTCTGATTTTTTTTTTCTTTTTTAAAGCACAGCATCCAAGGCATAGCATTCTCCAAAATGCAATTGCAAGGCAGAAGATCCCGTAAAAAGTTCATAGCAGGGTCACCTCCCGTTACTGAAAGCTGTCCTTCCCCAGATACTCAGATCTGTGTACTCCGGCCCCAGGACAGCTACGTGTTCAGCACCTGGGAATGGGAGAGGAAAAATATGTGATGAAAAACGCCCTCCTCCCTGTCACGTGCTTCATCATCCCTGAAAAACAAACTTAAAGCTTTACTCATTTTGTTTTACTAGGGTTTATATTGAAATATAAAGGTATAATCCACATTAAAACACTTTCCATGTAATGTTTATGTTCCCAAGATTGATAACATGTATATAGTTCTCTAGGCTCACCTGAAATCACTAATAAGAATAAGCAGGCCCAAGTTCCCCATAGTTTTAACGCTTTGAAACAGAATGGCTTCAGGCCACTGAGAATTTGGAGGAGAGAATTGATATATTGTGACCTCTCCCCCACAGAACAAGTTAGAATACCCACAATAATATAACCCCTGGAACCACTGCCCCATCCCATCACAAATACACCATTGCTCATCCTGGCAGACCCAGGAAGCATCACGTAAGAGTAGCTTTTGTAAAACATCAAAATTTCCCCCAGCCCCTTTCAACCAGGTATAGGAATCAAAGCAGTATATTTTCAGTAACCTTTATATTTTAATTTTTTATTAACTAATTTAATTCAAGGTTCTCCGCCAGAGTCACTAAATTAATACTAAATATAAAGGCCTTTAGTCTGTGATCTGGAAGATCAAAAGGAGTCACCATCCTTAGCAAGTTACTGACACCAACTTCAGCCACTTAGTACTTGGCCGTTCTAAAATTATTAACGCAATGATAAATATTTAAATTTACTATTTAATTTTAGCTTGTTAACAAAATTGCTGAAAACTGAAGTCAGATATAACTTCTCCTATTGCAAATAGTAAGAAAACCATGAGATAATATAAGTAAGCTGCTTAAAGAAGTCTCAGATAGCAACACTGAAACTACAGAATTTTATCGGTTTTGTAGTACATTTAGGATGAATAAATTTAAAGTGTGTAGGGAACAGGGGACCAGGATAGATTGGAGCAATAGAGAGGAATACAAACACAGATGCTATAAAGAATATTTATGCAGGTTTTTTCAGAGAACGCATTGCTATGTAATGCCTCATAGATCATTTCCAAATGTAAGAGTCAAACTAACAAACAAACAAAAGATACTAATGGATAACATTAAGTAGCAGGTCATACTGAATTCCCATTAACTGCTGAAATTAATGTTTTCTAACCATTTCCAAGTCTGCGGGGCTTCTGATCTGTCTTTAGTATATTAACCTCCAAGATACAAAGTAGAATAATAACAACAAAAGAATGAAAGATAACCCTAAGATGATTTTTTAGAAACATCTTGTATATGCTCCCAATGTAGTGAGTTCAATTCAGATTGTACTTATTACCGCAATAAACAGTTATTATTTCAGGGATAGTGCCATGCATGCGTGGAATTAGGCTGTAAGAGTGCTACAACACTAAATCATTGTTCACGTCTTGTCTCACTTTGTTTATTTTTATTATGTTGTTAATATTTGTTATGTGTTAAAGAAAGCAAATGATTTCTTAATAAATAAAACTTATGAGGAGCAAGAGCTCATTTTTGGTTTTGATTTTATTATAAATCTATAAGTAATAAGCAAAATTGACTAGAGTTTAAATTTCTCTCCTTTCACCTGTTGGAAAAAAATTCTTACGAGCAGAAAGAGTGAGAAAGCAGAGAATCAATGGAGGCAGAATACCCCAATTATCATGAGTAGTCCAAACGACTATATTGATCAACGCAGAGCCTTTTATTCTTAGAAAACTATTTTAATCAAGCCGAAATTATACTTCTGAATTTTTTTTATAGAACTTCTCTTAAAATATTTTAATTCATTTCCAAATTGAGAATTTTATGGGACAATGACTTACATTATATTTCTAATTAAAATCCTAGGATATTTGTATAACCATGACCTAAATTTCAGTGCACTGTCTTTAAAATTTAATGAAGAACGTACTTTTGGTGTCTGTCTCAGAATAGTTTCTGATTTCATGTAATAGCATCTCAGAACATTTTTTGAAACAATAAACACGATTCACGGAGTTTATTATTTGTAAAGCTGAAACTCAGACCCAAATATAGATCGAGAGTGATGTTTGAATGGAACAATGAAGAGTAAGGAGCATGTTGACTCTAACTTCTGACTCTGATGTGTTTGAAATGTGTGAAAATAAATAGTCTATTTCAGTGGGCTTCATGGACAGCTGTGTGTCTGCCAGGACAAACACGTTTTCACTTATGTTTAGGAGGCAGATACTGGCCGGTGGCCAGGGAATATACTGACTAATGATATAGAATAGCAGGGAAATCGCTGACTGCAATCCCTGATTCCAAGGGTGTCTCAGTCTGTTTATGCTGCTATAAAAATACTATAAACTGGCGGCTTATAAACAACAAATGCTTATTTCTCACAGCTCTGAAGACTGGAAAGCCCAAGATCAAAGCACTAGCAGATTCAGTACTGGCGAGCACATTTCCTGGTTCATAAACAGAAACCTCTCCCTGTGTCCTCACGAGGTGGAAAGGCAAGGGCAAGGGAGCATTCTAGGGTCTCTTAGATAAAGATATTTAACTTGTTTTTGAGGATTCTGCCCTCATGAAATAATCACCTCCTAAATGCCCCACCTCCAAATATCATCACATTGGGCATAATGAATTTTAAGGGGGCACAAATGTTCACTCCGTAGCAATGAGCACGCTGGAATGGTTTCACTGGGAGATGGAGGGTGAAGGTTGGGTCATTGAGTAGATATGTAAACAGATATACTACTTAAAAAATAGCTTGCATTTATGACAATGATTGAGTTAAACAGAAATGTGAGAAATGATGTGTTCCATGCCAACTGTGTCTTAGCAATATTGAGCATTAATGCTGAAACCCTCCTGAATGAGGTTAGAGGCAATTTGGCAGAAGGCCTGCATCCAGGTTTACATGGTAATTTATCTATGTTCAGAGGAAAACAATAGAAGAGATAGCTAGATATAGTAAGTAGAGTAAACAATAGGGGAAGGAAATAAGTAAGCATGGTAATCAGTAATTTCAGTACCCGATGTGCTAAACTTTTATTCTTTTTTCTTTATGACACAGCATGATAGCCTGCGCATAACACTGTTTCTCCATCTAATTATTTTTGAATGCTTACAAATTTTCGAGTCAACATTTGCTACAATTGGCCTGCGCTGCTCTGACTCATTTTTGTGTTGACCCTAAAAGTTTCCCATCTGGAGTGGAGTACACAGCAAGAGAAGGTGAATACGCTGAGCCAGTTTCCAAAACCATTCACTCTTTTCCTAAGCACTTCATATAAGTTATTCATTTTCATGATGCTCGAAGTGTCTTCTGCAGTTTCTTATGTCATACAGAACCTATAACAAGCCTCAGAATTAGAGCACAAATCCCTTTTATTCTCTTTTTAAGAAATAGCTCTTCATTAATAAATGAGCCATGGTAGAAATGGAACATCTGACTGCAACAGCCAAGCTGCCATTATCGTTGTTATTTCTTCCACTGACCTGTCAACTGACTGTAACTAACAAGATTCCATCTTTTAGTGGGAGTGTATGTGAGGAATGGGCCTGAGCAGGTACTGAGGTCATACGTATTTTTCATGATCAGAGAGCTCATCCTTTCATCTGGCCTACAACCTGCCACAGTGTGACTTTCCCTCGGTCCATCTTTAGGATCTCATGGAGAGTTCCTTATTACTATTTGAATAAAAATTAGAAAAATGATGGAAGCGTTGTTAACAAGTGGCACCACATGCAATGCACGCACTAGCCTACCACGTGGCCAATGTGTTACAGAAGCATCCAGAAGTGTCCTAGAAGGAAAATAGCAATATCAGCACCTCTGTGGGACTATCAAGGAGCACATCTTGTTCTTTACTTTGCCAGTGAGAAAATTAACCTGTTATAATTTATAGCAATTTATGGAGGGAGATTGCTTTTATAAAAATTGTCAGGGGTTTGCCCTGGCCCGTTTGGCTCAGCGGTTGGAGTGTCGGCCTGTGGACCAGAGAGTCCCGGGTTCGGTTCCCGCTAGGGGCATGTACCAAAAAAAGAAAAAAAAATTGTCAGGGGCTTTGTAGGAGCCAGAATAAATTATTGATAGTAAGAACGGGCCCAGCGTATGAACACATGTATAGTTTGTGAATGTTCACCATTACCTCTAACCACCACAGAAGCTCTCACTTATCAAAGGCAGCAGGTTCAATTTCTCTGGGGAGGTGAGTCAGCAACACTAATGTTTTCCCAGTAAAATTCATAGCAAAAAGGGCCATGATGGGGAGAGAGGGAGACGAGTTAGGTTCAGCAGCAGGCCTCTCCTTAGCAAGGCTGGAGAGCCTCTCCCGTTGCTGAAGTGTAAAATTGATTCTCGGTGACATCAGTAACAAACAGCTTCATTCTCCAATATAATATCAAAGAGTTGATAGTAATCCCCTCTGGATAGGGGATGAGAGCATTGCCTGGTGGAAAGTACAAAAATTACCTATGATGATCACCATGACCACAGCTGCACATGTGTTACATAAGACCTCTTCAGATCGAAGGGTAGCAATTTATCCCTGATGGAATAGATACTTAGCTTTATTTTACTTAACATGCCACTCCTCTCTCTGCTGGCACCAGCATCTATGAGCTTAGGAGAAAACAACAACATTGCACTGTGAGGTGAGATAGGGTCTATGCTATAAATCAGAACTGGACGTACTATATTAATGAACCCACTTAATGTGTGCTGATACCTCCACATTGAGTGAGAGAAGCTGATGGATGACCTAAGCATCCATTCAGGTAGGATTTCAAAAATCACATATTTTGGGGGAGTACATATTTTGATTATAAAGTGCATTAAAGAATCTCTCAACCGACTGAACTGATGTCTGGAGCAAATGTGAAATGGATAGTAGAGAGAAATATTATAATGCAAACTTTGGCTTATTGACTAGTACAATGAGGGATGTCGTCTCCAAAGAGCTTCCACTTCTCTTTCTTCACTTCCCAACATTAACTGTGCAGTGTTGGTGGTGTCACCCTTCCAGATCTTCATCACAGGTTGCCACAGGTAGAGGGAGAGTTTCGGACATGAATGCAGATATTGATGGGAACCTTGTGTGTCCCCCTTTGGGGAGAAGGTATATGCAGGTTCTATTACCCCAGAGTTAGTTAGGACAGAGCATACTTTTTGGAAAATAAGGGGGGAAAATGATGTACACGGATATATAGAGTTCAAAATAGCGAAGTGCTACATTCATTTGTATTTGATTTTTACTTACTAGAACTTCAACTATTCTATTTTCACAATTATTATATTGTATGAATTTGGAAAAAAAAGAAGGCTCTGCCTTCCACTCTAAAAGCTAAACTGGGCCAGCCTCTCTCTCCTCAGCTACTGTGAATTGGTGCCTTGTCTCAGTCAACCAGAGGCTCCCAAATGGCTTTGGAACACTTCATAGAGATAATGTCTGGCAGGAGAGTCAGTGTCCCCTGAATGACAGGCCAAACAATGGCACACACCAATGACAGGAGCCCCTGTAGACTGTTCCTGTGGTGTGAAGATGGGTATATTTTTGGCTGACTATCTAACCTTGGTCTCTTCCCATATTCTGAACCTGACTTTTCTGGCTTCCTCTGATGATTCTTTGAGTTAATTAATATTATTGCATTAAATTTACGCGTGACTTAAGTTTACCAAAGTTGATTTTGCTTGTTACTGAGTCTCACTAATAAAGAGCTGGGGACGGGGTGGGAGGGGATAGGGAGGAGGCAATCAATGGAGGGAAAAAGGAGAAACATCTGTAACAAAAATAAATTAACAAAAATAAAACAAACAAACAAACAAAAGATATGACGTGGAATATAATTATATTAGAGTCTGACACCTGACACCTGGCAGTATATACTTTATGCTATAGGTGATAGTTCTTATTCCATTCTTATTATTGAGTATGGAATAGTATATAGATCTGTTGATAATAACACATTCAGTTAAGGTAACACTAGCTACTCTAATAAAAGAAAAGCACAGTGCCAGGCTGGAGTGGCTCAATGGTTGAGCATTGACCCATGCACCAAGAGGTCGCTGGTTCAATTCCTGGTCAGGGTAATGCCCAGGTTGTGGGCTCGATCCCCACTGTGGGGGCATGCAGGAGGCAGCCGATCAGTGTTCTTGCTCATCAATGTTTCTATCTCTCTCTCCCTCTAAAATCAATAAAGAAAAAATATTTTTAAAAAAGCAAAGCACAAAAAATAGATAATCACACACACATTTAATTATATATTATAATTCATAATTATAATAATTATATATAATTATAATTTATATTATATATATATGGAATTTTAACTCACATGTAACCCAAAATGGGTACTTTTGATCTATCGCTTTTCCCTCATTGGTGATCGCGGGACTCTACATTTTTCCATCTCATTACTCTACCAACTTCAACGCAGCTTTAAGGGTGCTGAGCTTGTCTATATAAGCTGGTGAAATGAGGAAGAGCATGAAATCTCCCTCATTGGCAGTTTCCATGGGCCAGGCCTGGAAGTAACACATGTTACTTTTCTCCACATTCATTTGCTGGACCTCGGTGGTATGACCACGCCTCGATGCACGGGAGGCTGCAAAATGCTCTCTATCTGTTTGCCTAAAAGGAAGAAACTAAGTTTGACAAAGAGCTGACATGTCTCTGCCACAAATAACAATCATCCTTTTTATATCTTCTAGAAGCCAGTTACGTACTAAGTACTCAATACACATAATCTAACTCATTAAATCATCACAACAATAATGAGAAGTAGACACGGTTTTGCCCATCTTATACATAAAGCAATTGAGGTTTACAGAATTTAATTTGTCTAAGATTATATAGCTTTGCATCAGAACAACTGGAAAATGTCACAGAGGGTTTGCTTGAAGAAGTTGCTTGTTTCACTATGATACGCTACCTTTCCGTTTTCATCAAAGCTATTCCGTTTATCATCTCAAACTAATTTAAAACCAAAACCGAGGTGGGTCAGCACTGTTGTGGGACCAAATGCTTTACCCATAGCCCCACGGCCAAAAACTCAAATACTGTTTCTTACTAAACTTCACAGAAAACAACGATTTGGATCAGAAATACATAAATGGGCAGCATGCTTGCAGAGCTACTTTTTTCTTTTCTTTTCACTTTCTGAGCCATTCCATGATAGAAACCATTTAGTGCATGCCCCTCAATAATCTTAAGGGGTTAATAAATCTTAATCTTAATAAGTCTTGGGTACTAAAGAATACTTATTGAATACTTCCTATTTCGTGAATATCAAATTGAGAAAAGAACATTAGAAAAATCCTGATGATTCAAGTTATAATAGTTCATGCGGTAAAAATATAGGTACAAAGATATATTCTTCTTTCTAATCTGCCAGCAAGACTTTACACCATTTTCTTGGGAAAGCTACTTTTCTTAACAAATGGTTTAATGGTGTATGCAAGTCAGTTCTGGGGTGGATAGAACATAAGGTTATTTTTGCCCTTTCACAGATGATTGTAACTTTTATTTTCTTATTGTTTTGACCAGGGAAGATGAACACATCTTTCACAGCCACAAGTGAAAACGATGGTGAAAAGAACAAGAAGCAAAATATAATCCTTTTCCATAAAATAGATTGCTCATTTTGTGAAAGGTCCAGCCCAGGGAGGACACTTTCAATGGGTTTTTATTCAGAAACAGGGACTGTTGAAAGAATACATTTTCTGAATGGCGGTTGAAACTTACATGGAATAAACTTAAACTGTCTCTCTATGAAAGGAAAATCTGATAAAGGAATGTTTTATTATCCATGAAGCAGAAAGTTTAATATAATCCTAAAGTCTTCAATTTTAAATAATAGATTTTCAGTAGACTTCTTCAAACAATAGCTCAGTCAGTAATAGAGTCCTCTTAAATAAAGACATTATAAAAATCATTTTATAAAAAGAGAACATTTTTTGAGGAGCCAAATTGTACTCTCCATTTTCTTCCATTCCTAGTTTACTTTGTGAGCTCTAAGATCTTGCAAGTTGAAGAGAATTCATATGCAAATATCATAGGTTTTTGTAGCCAGACCTTAAAAATATGAATTATAAGGCTTTCTCATTCAGTCAGAATTGTCATGTGCTCTTTCTCTTTCCCATGCAACTGATAGAGAAAATTATATATTTTCATTTTATTTACTATTTTCAAATCACTTTTACGTTTCTACAACTGTCTTTGGATAAGGATATCCATGATCTTCAGAGAAGGAACAACTCAGAAGCAGAAAAGAGAAACTAAAGTGATATTATCTAACAACCCACATTCTTTTTCATTCCGATTTTTTCTGCTATGGAACACACAAATTATTGTTATTCTAGAGCCAAAATCTGCACCTCAGTGAATAGAATTTCCTGATTAATTTGAAGACTTCTATGTGTTTTTTTCTCATCTATTTTTTTCTTTTGTTTTACAGAAAGACAATACCAGAGATAGAGTCTAGATGCCCTTTCCCTGGCATGAATGTACTATCAACACACACACACACACACGCACACACACACACACACACACACACACACACACAACTAAAGACTATGATCTCAAATATAGGGGAAATGACATTTCTATGACTATGATCTATGGAAAGAGCTACTCCCCACCTCTGTAAAGCATCTTGATACCACTTTGTTTTGCTTTCTGAATACAGATGAAAATCTAAATTGTATGTTTATATGTAACTGTAGGCTAGGAAAAAGGGAAAATACCTCAACATTTTGGTGATCACTGTGGATTCTGTCTCTCTGTAATAGCTCCAATTCTTTCTAAGGAAACTGCAGAACTTGAAAATGTAATAATTCAAATAGATATTGTAAACCCAAAGGTAGAAAATGAGTTTTCACTACTCTGCTTTATTTGAGCACTGAGCCAACTGCTTGAACAGTGTCAGCTCTGTTCGGACCAATTTAAAAGCAAGACTTCCTTTGAAGCAGAACCTTGTAATGAAAACTCCTCATTCCACGAAGGCCACTTTGCATCTGCACACTTCCTGTGGCCTTTATCTGACTAGATATTGACAGGAAATTTGAATGAGAAATGATGTCTAAGACTTCATTAGTCAGTAACAAATGAGCTTTTGGAAAATGCCAATATGTCATTAACACTTTAACAAAAATTAGTTTATTGGATTTATCAAGTTACTCACTAAGTTTCCACTTTCAAAACTCCCAAGAGCTCAATAATGAGGTGGTTCGTGCTGTTTGGAAAATGCAATGCTCAAGGTTAAGAGGCTCCTTATCCGTCACTCGGTCATCGTTACTCTTATGCCTGCAGAGTCAGCTCCAAGATGTAGAGCTGCCGTGAGCCCTTCAAGGATGTTCCACTACACAGAGGATGCTGGCCCATCCTGTCTCCATAGTCCCAGAGAAGTGAGTACCAGGAGACTGTGCAAACAGAAACGGTCAGTGTGGTACCTGCATGCTAGGGCTCACCAAACAAACACAAGAACTGTTTTATATAAAATCTTTTTGTGATGAATTCTCCACTTAAACTCTTCGGGGAGGAGGTAAATGGGCAGGGAGTTCGGTCATATGTACACAGATTGTTTTGCCCCTTGAATCTCTTTTATTTGAATGTATCAGTGACACAATGGGGCAAGGTGGCCCCATCATTATTGAGATAGCTTATGAACTCACACTGTGCAGAGTGTGATCTATGGTCTTCACATATCAGTGGGAGAAATTCTTTGGTTTTATACATGACATTAAAAAGCCTTGCTATCCTTAGGTGTGTTCCATTGAGCCCATCATTCAGGACCCATTCATGTAATGAAAAAAATCATGCCAGAGAAGGAAGGAGAGATAACATTACAAAGAACTGCTAGGAATAGTTGTGTGCAAGTCTGTAGATATGTTTTCATTTCTCTCGGTTAAATAGCAAGGCGTGGAATGGCTGAGTCATAGGGTAGATGTATGACCAAATACCCTGTGATCACCTCATTTTAGCATCTCCCACATTTTAGCAAGTTTCAGATACATGCAAAGCATAATCCCGCTGAGGTTCTGGGCCAAATCTGGACACTTCATGCACAGTAAGGGAACATGTGGAGATTTGCTCCGCTCCAAACTCTTCAGCTCCTTCTGGCTCCCACTCCTTCTCTGGCTGCATCTCGGTCTTCCTTTGAGTCGTAAGAGTATTTCCTAATTAGTAGTGAATATAAAATAACTCGCTGAATGTTTGGGACACTTTAAACACTGAATGAATATTGGATTCCATTTTTACTATAATCACTATGTTACTTGTATATATAGAGTCTGTATTTATGGTTTCTGTTTCTAATTTTAAAAAAATAAATGAGAGAAGCTTTGTTGCTCATTCCTCTGTCTCTCTTCATGTTTTGGATTCTTTGAACTGGTAATTTGCTCTGAAACAGTGAAAACGAAATACCATTCCTAATGTGATGGTCAATTTTACGTGCCAACTTGATTGGGCCATGGGGTGCCAAGATACTCGGTCAAACATTATTCAGGCTGTTTCTGTGAGAGGGTTGTGGGTGAGATTAACCTTTAAGTGGATAGACTGAGTTAAGCAGATTGCCCTCCTTCATGTGGGTGGGCCTCATCTTATCAGTTGAAAGCCCAAACAGAGCAAGAAAGCCGAACTGTCCCTGAGTAGAAAGAATTCTTTTGGCTGGACTGCCTTCGAACAGAGACATTGGCTTTTCCCTGCCTTTGCACTGCGACTGAAATATCCGTTCCTCCTGGGTCTCCAGATTTCTGACCTCTGACTTTTAGCTAAATTATTGGCTCTCCTGGGTCTCCAGCTTGCCCACTCACCCTGCAGATCTTGGGAATTGCCACAGTCCACAACCATGTACACCAATTCTTCATAATAAGTCTCTGTGTAATATCTCCTCTCTGGAGATCTCTGATTAATATACCCAGGGCATAGAATCAACAGAATGAACTCAGCACTGTATTTGGAAGTGTGGAAAACATAGGGTTCTTACAGAGCCCTGGCTTACTTAGAATTGGTCAAGTTAGAAACCTGGAGATTAAATTATTTGTTTCTTAATTAGCAACCCAAATTAGAAGGCTACAAAATAACTTCACACAAAATCAAAGCAACCTATCTGAGAAAATAATGTGGGTATACCTAAGAAAAAAACCCTGAGCACTTATCCCCAAACCTAACAGTCATCAAGTTCTTCGCGTCTGTTTTAACTGAGCTTTAATGCCAGTTGTAAGTCAGAGTAAGTGTAACTAGCAAAAAAAGGCCTCCAGGATGGATCTGAAATCCATCGTTTGAAGAGGAAGAAAAATTACTATCTAGTGAGAAAAGGACTAATTTCTCTGAAATTACTTGCCTGAAGAAACCAATTGGAAATCTGAAGGATAAAATAGAGCTTTCCTCACCCTTGGTGACACCACCCTCAAACACTCTTTCCAAAGGAAAGCTTAGCTAACGTTGCAGAAGAAAAACGGACAATTTCTCCAGGTTGACCTTTATCTTTTTACACAAGTTTCTTTTTAGCAGTGGGCTATTCCTACAAGGTCTCAAGAGGTTGTTTTCAAGGAGATATTAGTTTATTTTGGAGAGGTGCCGAGCTTTACTGTCTAACATTGTGCTGGATTAAATATATTCAAATCTAGGATCTGCTTTGAAATGTGTTTTTTGAAATGCTTTGCAACCATCCTGCATTCATCTGCCCTGAAGTGGAAATTAAGTACACACTTGTCTGTGAATTTAGAATATCTGTATATATCCTTCTTATAAGTTCTTTGTATCATTATGATTTCAAAGAATATACCAGAGTGGCTTCGCTGAGATATGTTAGAAATGATTATTTAGTTATATTATTTAACTAGACAGTTTTTCCTGGAACTTTATATTGGAGATTTAAATGAATTTCACAGTACTTTAAAATACGCTCCCACGTTTGAGATAATCCTTGTTTAAAATAGAAAGCAGAGAACAAAAAGTGCTTATTTTAATGTTCTGTTTCTTGCAAATAAACATGGGCTTTGCTTTGTGCAGTTCCTAGGAAGTTCTTGGAACACTTCGTTCACTATCAGTTCAGTAAACATCTATTAAATGGCTTCTATGTAAAAAGCACTGGACGCTTTCATTAGATTTTTATATTGTACTTCTGCCCTAGAGGACAGGGCCCATCTCTGGGGAACACGGTGTTATAGATTTTACGTCAATTGTGTTGATCAGAAATCATTAAATTTTAAAGCTTTACAGCTTCACTTATTCCAATCCGTTTAACTCCCTAATTTCCAGGAAATCTTTTTTAAGTCAAGAATTCTTTCATGTCACTCTACTACTAGAAAAAAAAAAAATGTGGTTTTCCATTATATTTAAGATAAAGTCCAAATTTCTTTACATGACTAAAATTCACTTCAGGACCATACCATTCCAGCCTCATCTCACTTTCCTTCCCAAATATACGTATATGTGCATGTAGGTATTTACACGTATTTGAGTATTTTCACACATATATATGTGTGTATTTGGAAAAAATATATATAATTTCTTTGAAAAGGTCATATTTCCTTTCTTGGGCATAGAGTTAAGAACTTACTCCATTGTTCTCCTATATCAAATCCTTGTTAGAGGGCTCACTGTATTATTTTGTGCATTTTTTTTTCTTTTATTGATTTTAGAGAGAGAGGAAGGGAGAGGGAGAGAGATAGAAACATCAATGAGAGAGAACATTGATTGGCCACCCCTGGCATGTCCCCCACTGGGGATCGGGCCCACAACCTGGGCATGTGCCCTGACTGGGAATCAAACCAGCAACTTCTTGGTGCATGGGTGGATGCTCAACCACTGAGCCACACTGGCTAGACATATTTTGTGCATTTTTATTTATTACTTAATGTTATGTTATTTTGTGTTGTCCATTAAGTTCTTGAATATAGATGTTTTGCCTGGAGGATATTTGTAAACTGAGCAGGGCTCAGTATATAACTGAATGAATGAATGAATGAATGAATGAATGAATGAATGAATGAAAGGTGAAATGAGCAGAGAAATGAAGACCTTGGAAAATGAAGTGATATACTCAAAGTCAGAGAGATGCGGCAAAATCAGAACCGGGATTCAAGTTTTCACATTCCTTGTGCAGTGCTCATATTTCTACCTCTTACTACCTAAGTCATGATAGGCACACTTTCTAGACTCATACAGAGTACCAAAATATACTATCTTTTCCTTTGGACCAGTAGCTTAAAAACAATGGTAAAGGTAGGACGGTAACCAAAAAGGAAACGGTCATTCCCAGCAGTAAGTAGACAGAGGGCCACACGCCTGCCTTCAGGCACTCATGCACACTCCAGGCTCCCCGGCGGGAGGAGCAGGGGCCTTGCCCAGGAGGAAAGCTCCTGAGGTCAGCAGGTGTGAACAAAGACCTTCCCCTCTGCCCGTGTGAGACAGGGGGGCTACTTCCTGCAGCCTGTGCGGGGATCAGAGCTGGGCCCCACTTCCTTGGGGTGTGGCTGATAGTGATACCAGTTACTAAGAAAATGTACCCTCCTAGACCCTCTGCGACCTGTTCTTTTCCCTACACAGGCAAGTGTGTGCCCACAGCTCCCAGGCTCCAGCTCCAAGCTGAAGTTGATTACGCAAAGAATCAGACAAGAAAACAAAATCTTTCTTCACTCTATCTGAGGTCATCTCCTTGTGCCATTCGGAAAGAAACGGATATATTTGACTATCCATAATCAAAGCACAGTGTCTGTCAATATTTCATTGATTTGACCAACTTATCCTGATAAATCACCTGTTTGCAGATAAGATTTGAGAATATACACTTTTGTTGAGTGAAATCATCCTTGAGAGAGAGGAAATGGTGAGAAGTCGGAGCCCTTGAACAAAGGCATGAAAGTGTGGTACAGACGAGATGCAGTGTGTTTCTAACAATGCCACTTGATGTTTATTTAATTAAAAAGGAATGATCTCAATTTGAATTTTACTTTAATATGCCATAACCTCAAAGCTGAGGATAAATGAGAAAATTTTGTACCAGTCTCTATGACATGATCTTTTTTTCAGTTAACTCAGTAGTTACATCAAGTAGATCAAGTTACAAAGTATTTACCCAGCCCCGCCAGTGTGGTTCACTAGCTGAGCATGACCCATACACCAAGAGGTTGCTGGTTCGATTTCCGGTCAGGGCACATGCCCAGGTTGTGGGCCAAATCCCCAGTCGGGGGCATGCAGGAGGTGGCCAATCAATGTTCTCTCTCATTGATGTTTCTATCTCTCTCTCCCTCTTCCTTTCTCTCTCTCTAAAATTAAAAAAAATTTTTTTTTTGAAGATATTTACCCAATTACAGGGAAAAAGTCTACTTAAATCAGTTACACACAAGAAATATATTAAACTTTTATTTGTCTTTGGGGTGTTCCAACATACTTGGAAAAAAATCTTCTGATACTACCATAATTAGAAACCTTAGAGCTTATAGCGGTTTGTCAATAGTAGAATTTTTTCAATTAATTTATTAAAACCGTTTGGCAGTATAATAACACCAGGCATTATTCAAAGCAATCTGCACATATTATTTAAAGGTTGAAACAACCCTGCACATTAGATATTGTTATGATTTTCCACTTACAGGTCTGAAAACTAAGATATGTAAACTTTTCTCAAGGCCACAAAGTGTGGCTTCACTGTCGTCCAGACAGACCGTGGGATGGCAAAGCTGGGCTCATTTCAGGCTGTCATCCCATGGCCTCTTTCATCTAATGTGGTCACGGAGGACATTTCAGATGTGCCACGCATGTCTTGAGGCATTCACATTTTTAAAAACTTGCATCTATATAAATAGCTTCCAAATAATTAAGAATTCTTGAAATAAGCTTTGCTTCCAATGGAAAACTTTGAACAGTGAAATTCAAAATCAGAAAACTATCAATTATTATGCCATTCAATTTCATTCTAATGATTCTATACCCTTGATGTGGTGTGAAATAGTAGGGAGACTGAAGTAAATATACTATGGCTTTAAATATTACTTACTAAATACTGTGAGGTCATTATGAGGAGCAAGTAGAATAACTTTTTTTTTTTTTTTTTTTGCAAAAGAATGAAATGCATTTATATTAATTTTGATCTGGTGGCTAAGTCCTTTGAGCTTATTTAACAAAGAACTTCAATGATAACAAGATATCCCTTAAGTCATGGCTAGGGAAAATGCAAAGTGAGACAAAGAGAACTAAATTAGTCTGCATAATAAAGTGTGTATTTGTAACTATTGCTGGTCACCAAAGAGAGGTGATAAATGGCCTGGCAAGGACACAAGCTGGATGAGTATGAGGTCATTGAGAGCAGGGAAGGGCAGAGGAAAACAGCGAGGATTGGGCATTCTTGTGGAGGTAAGAGCATTTCCAGGATAAAAGTAACAGGCTATTTTAGGCCAAGATTGTCTAATATTCAACTTTAATTGTTTTATAACAAGCTATAAAGAAAAGCCATCGTGGCCCTCTCTGAATATTTAGTAGAAGGTTTCTAAGCACATATTTCCATCTTCCTCATCCTTTTTATGAGTCCTGGGACCAGCATGATGCAGAACAGAGTCCACGTTGTCAGAAGGTGAGACAAAGCAAGAGTCAGATGGAGAATTCCATAAAAGCAGGATACTGGTACAAAAGGGACAAGATAAACAGATTTTTCTGTTCCCTTCCCAAACAATCCCTTGCTAGGTTTCTGGGCCTAAGAGGCAAGTCAGAGGGAAGGGAAATAATAAGCATAGGAAGGTGGAAGAGTTTGGACACCCTGCCCTCAGTATCACATTTATCAGTTTCCAGTAGCCCCCTGCCCTGAATGGACACCCAGAAGATGCAGTCCATCCTTCTTCTCTTTTGACCAGGATAGAGGAGGCAAACACTTAGCCCTGCACCTGTCATTTTTTTTCCTGTTGTTTTGTTATTGTTGACATTAAATGCTGGCCAAAGCTGCCAGAGAGAAAGATTCGTTTTTCATGGTGAACCCTGGATGTTTAATCTTATGGTCAGGAAAGCACCTAGGTTTTCACCATTCTATACCATGTTCTTAACTCACACTTTAAATCCTTAGGCAAGAAACAGTGCTGAAGAGAAGGCAGCTGCAAACCCCACTGCACAGCCCCCAGAATCATCGTCACTGGCTGAGGCAGTTGGCCTGAGTTATGTGTCAGAGTTGGGACCTGGACCGTGGAGGCACAGAAAAGAGCTGGGACAAGGTCTCTGGTTTTGCCTGGTCATAGACCTAATGGAGGGGACAAAGTAAAAACAAAAAACATTCAGGATGGGGACTCTATACTATACATAGATTTCTTGTTTTATGTTATATAATCTTGTGTGCTGTATAATTTATGTCATTGTGTTACAAGGGCAAATTAACCACTACCCTGTCAGCTTTTTCATTCAACAGTATCCATTGAGGGACGTTCCAGATACTATTACAGTAGTTGCTGCATTATAATGAGGAATAATACATATAAAAGTAGATGATAATGATATCAGGTGGAAAGAGAGATGATAGCTACATAGATAGGCAGATAGATAGAAACAAAATTATTTTAGGTAGCTTAGTCTTACAAAGAAATTTGTATAAGCTATATAGGTAGTGACACAAATCAGGTCTGGGTGAGGGACCCAGGAAAGGTCTCTTGAGAAGGTGATGCTTTAGCTGAGAACTGAGAAATGCGATGTAGGCAGACTTTTTATACTTGGAGGAAGAAAGACCAAGACTGCAGCGACCCTGGTCCCCGTTTCTTGGTGTGTGTGTGTGTATGTAAACAGATGCACAGAATTTACAGGTAAGCACATTCATTAATGATATAGATACACACATATATTAATGATATAAGTGACACACACGTATGCATGTATAAAATTATAAATTGTAAAATCTCCATAAAGACCTCTCTGCTAATTGATTCGTGGTCCCTTTCAAAGTGCAGATTAAAGATCAATTCAAGGTTAAGGTTAATATGAAAGGAAAGATGGCATACAGTTTTCCAACAGTAAAATTATTACAACTTACTCAATGTAAGTTAACATAGCATATGTTAAAATGTATATTAACAATGAGTTTAAAACCAGATAAATTTGCAATCGAATGCAAAACTTTGAATTATTACATTAACGTGTGTTATTTACTTATTTCTTTATATTTGGTAACTGGTATTTCTTTCAATAAAATTCCTTCAAATTGAACTTGTTTTTAATCCCTATAGATTAAATCTTCTCTCCAGTGACAAAATTAATGTGCACAATCTTTGTGTTGGCCTGTGGGTCTTAAAAACAGAATTACAGAAATTAATTTTACTAACTGCCTAAAATTAAATAATACATGTGCTTCTAAGTGTGTGTGTATATATATATATATATATATATATATATATATATATATAAAACAACAGACCATCAAATGAGAAAAGGCCCTCAAATATAAAGTAGTCCACAGAGAAAAGAGTAGAGCAAATAGACAAAGCATCTGAAAATGCAGACTCGACGCAGCTATGGGTCTGGGGGAGAAAGGACCCTCTGACATTAGTAGTTAGTTTCTCATAAACTAAGGCAATATTCTAGTGTATGATTCAAAGAAAGCACTGAGAATGTTTTGCCTTCTGGGTGCAGATGACATTGAAGGAAGGCTGGACAAGTTCTAATTTACCTTTGGTCAAGATGTTTGCCTGTCACCCAGCTGGTGTGGCTCAGTGGATTGAGCGTCGTCCCATGGACTGAGAGGTCCTGGTTCGATTCCCGGTCGGGGCACATGCCTGGGTTTCGGGCTTGATCCCCAGTGGGGGACGTGCAGGAGGCAGCCGATCGATGTTTCTCTCTCACATCGATTTGTCTATCTCTCCCTGAAAAAAAGGATGTTCGCCTGCCTGGATGTATTACCACATGTGAGATTTATATCTTACTCTTAAAATAAAAATAGGTAAAGTGGAACCAAAAGAAAGTAATTCCCAAAACTTTATTAGCATATGAAAATACGGTATCATCAATATCAGGAGTAAAAGTTATCTAAAAAGTAATTTTATATAATGACTATCAGGAGGAAAATTAACTTTCATAAGGGAGGGACATATATAAGCTTTCCGAGATGATTGTGCAGGTAAATTTAAATTGACTTTATTTCCACAATCTCGAAATCTATTAATTGTGGCTTCTCTAGTGAAATAGTAACTATAATATTAAAAATATATTTATTATAAAGACAAATTATTTAGCGATTTTAAATATATTGAAATACCTTTTGTGAGTTTTGTTATAGCCAATTAATTTCCCTATTAAAAAATTATGTTCAACCTAAAAACTTGCAAACTTTATAGCAAAGTCCTAATGTTCTGCACTAATAGAGGTGTAAATAATTCTGTTAATTGAATATGTGCCTGGATATAGACAAAGATACTTATTGAAACACATGCACACAATTTATTTGATTTTAAAGTCAGATTGTTTTATACAATCTAAATGTCCCAAATGATTATTGAGGTGATTCTTGGACTTAACATTTTTTATTTTTCTGGAGTACCTATTCTTTTGGCTTAAGGCAAATGAAAGGCTTTTGGTTCCATTCAATTATATATATATGTTTTCAATAAGACATAATTTAACCCATGATACATAACCGATCATATGAGTTAATACTGGGTTATTCTTGTGTACCCTGAAGTTCCTTTCAGTTTGTGGTGTAGACCTGAGTATTGTGTGTGCAGCATTACAAAGTACTCCGTGTAAAAAGCCAGGTGGTCAAGGCGAACTTTTGAATACGTGAATTTTTGACAATGTGTTTGAAAGAATGGAAAGACTTACAGTAACATTAAACAGGTACAGCTGAGGGGTCCTTTTGCTGTGGTTCTGTCTCACAGACGCTGTAGAAAATCCTCAACCCTCACTCTTCATTTCACTTTGTCTTAGCGGTAGATATATTGCTCTGACCAAACTTACGGGCAAAATGGTTGAATGTTCTAGAAAATGCACTTCCTGACGTGGCACTAGTTCACAGAAAAATCGTAACCTTTACTTTTCACTCCAAGCTAGTTATAACCTGCTCTGTGTGTCATTACATCAATCCAGCATTCTGTTTACTAGACAACGTCCAGCAGGTGAGGTCTTAGCTGAAGCACAAATAAACTATACATTTATGGATAATCTAAATACACTGCTTTTATGTTTGAAATGTATCTTTCGATTTTTCATCCAAAAAATATTTATTGAAAGTCAAGTAGGAGCTATAAATGCTAGGTGCTGGTGTTTTAAAAATGGATAAGACATGGCTCCAGCCCTCAAGATGCTTCAATTCCAGCCAGGGGTACAGACAGTACACCGAACTCGAATACACTGAGATGTGGAAATCTCAAGAGGTTTGCTGTTTGTATCTCTGAGAAGCACAGGCCCAAATGCATTCTCCAATGTCCCAATTAACACACACACACCTCCCAAAGTTGCTTTTGGGTATGTTTAATTTCCAAAAATGGAATAGTATAAACTCTTCCCAAACTGTGAAACTCGTTTAAATTTATTATTTTTTAAATGTATATGCCTTTGAAGAAACTAAGCACATCAATTAAACATTAAAAATTGCAGTATTAAAGCCTAACAAAAACTATTTTCTTAGAACTCTAATGAGAAATGTGTGTCTCTCACAGCACTGGAGAAGTGATAATGAACACCTCCCTGAGGGCTCACAAAAGAGTTTCTTCAAAGACAAAAATGCACTTTGAAAATATTAGAATTATTATTACATTAAATGTATTTAGCATTAAGGCCGTTCCGTACCTCTCACCTACCCTTACATTTAAAACTTTGATAAAAAATCAGTTAAAAATGTGACTGAGTTTGTCCTGCTTCCGCAATGCAGACAGAGTCTTTTTGGTGTGTTTTGTTATCCAAATGTGCTTTAGTTTGTTAATTTTTGTGATCTACAAATTCATTCTAGAAGTATGGTTTACAAAATCTGTGGTGTTTTCCAGGTTTTGGAGTATCGTCTCATGAAAGTTAGGGAGCTGCAGTGTTCTAAATGATACTTTTGTGGTTTCGATTAATGGAATTTCTAAAACTACATCGGTTTTCCCCGCACGGTCCCCAACCAGGGCCAGGATCAAGCCTGCAACCTAGGTACGTGCCCTTGAACTGGAATCGAACCCAAGACCCTTTAGTTGGTGAGCTGACACTCTAACCTCAAAGCCAAACCGGCCAGGGCTGCATCTTTTATTCCAACCAAGAACAAACTAAAATTGTTTTGTAAATCATAAAGAAGATTATAGTTGACACAATATATTTTGCATCGTTTTATCATCACCACACACTGGCCTTAACTAAAACAGCCTGAACCTATTTAACCCACATCACTTCGATGTTTTCCCTTTGGGAATTCTTTCGTGGACTCTCCTAGGCTAGGTTAGATGCTTCTATTATGTGTCCCATGGTCCCTGTCATATTATATATCATGTCCATCATTAAGCCATCCTTCCTGGTGTTAATTTAACTTTCCCAAATAGACTGTATTTGTATTTGCCTACAGAATAGGAGTGTGTTTTTGCCTTGTTGAAGATAACATCCCCAGTACCTGGTCTTGTTCCTTGACACATTTCAAGTGCTAAATAAATATGTCCTAAAGTAAGAAATGAACATACAGAAACGATAGGAGAGCCACATTGGTTTAAGGTGGAAAGGCTTCAGTGACCCCTCCGGAAGTCAAAAGAGACACTCAATTGCCCGGCCGGTGTGGCTCAGTGGTTGAGCATTGACCCATGCACCAAGAGGTCGCCGGTTCGATTCCTGGTCAGGACACGTGCCCAGGTTGTGGGCCAAATGCCCAGTGGGGGGCTTGCAGGAAGTGGCCAGTCAATGTTCTCTTTCATCGATGTTTCTATCTCTCTCTCCCTCTCCCTTCCTCTCTCTCTAAAATCAATAAAGAAAAATTATTTTTTTTAAAAAGAGACAATTGAGAACAGCATTTTCTCCTTGATTATTCATTTAATCTTTTAAAATATGGCCTTCTAATTTATTTAATGTCCATATGAAAGTTTGTGCAATTTTGTTTTATTAAATGCTAGATTTATAGAATTTAAATTTCATCAGTAATGTTCATGACAGCAAGTGAGACTTTTTTAAAGAATCTAATAAATAACCATGCTAATTTTTCTCATTTACTGCAAAATGGTAGTCAATATTTGTGTCATCCATGAATATGTCTCATAGACTTATTTAGCATTGTGATATGTTAAATGCAAATCAATAATAAAAGTGTTAGTGGTGCCCAACCAGTGTAGCTCAGTGGATTGAGTGTCAATCCTTGGACTCAGAAGCCCTGGTTTGATTCCTGGTCAGGCACATGCCCAAGCTGCAGGCTGGATCCCCAGTAGGGGGCGTGCAGGAGGCAGCTAACCAATGTTTCTCTCTCATATTGAGGTTTCTCTCTCTCTAAAAGGTCAATAAAAACATATTAAATAAATAAGTAAATAAATAAATAAAAGTGTTAGTGGCTGTGTATATCTGCATTCAGTATGATTAATTTTCAAAAGAAAAAAATTATCAGCAGCCAAAACACTTCAAAAATGTAGTTCAGAAATGCAAAAAAGCTTTTACTAGATTAACCAAGCATGTGAAAACAGTATCTTTGAACTATAGATATTTTTGCTTAATATGACAGCTAACTAAGCTTTCCTTAAGTGCATTTTTTTCTATAGAACCTGAAGATCTTTTCCAACTCATTTACAGATTAGACATTTTTATATACTCAAAGGGAGATGATGCTTGCTTCCTCACTTCTTCAATTTTAGGTGCTTGCACTCCTGAATAAAATGAATTTTATTCGGGTTAATCACCTTTAGCCAGAATCTGAACTGTTTCCTGATAAGTTCTTTGGCTCTAAGGCTTAAACTACTTCTAGATGTCCCCTTTTGTGATTAAGATAAAATCCTCAATTAAAATCCCTTCTAAAAGATTTCTCGTTTATTGTCAGCATACAAGACTGTAGAATGTAACCTGATTCACTGTTAAATCTCTAAACTTTATAGTATAACTGAAAACATACAATAATTCATGTTCACCTGAGTACATTTACCAGTTACAAGTCGGACATGTCTTTGAGGCTTAATAAATGTGTTCTGTCTTTTAAGACTCTTATTTCAGATTGCAATTCACTTTCTACTCTCATCCTATCAGTTCTGAAATCATCAGCAATTCACCACTAATTCTTTTGAGGTTTTCATTTTTGAATTATTTTTAAGAAGAGAGATTCAGTACATTAGATTTTTAAAAATCTAATCCTTGTCTTTAACATGTATGAGCCTTTGGATCAAATTCTATCACTTACGATTCTTACTGTACTACACCACCACCGAATATGAACAAGGAACTATATATATCACTTTTGTAACTGAGCAGTTCTTGGTTTCACTCATGCTGTACAAGTGTATCTGAATTTATTCTATCACCAATGAAAATTTTCTTTATTTATGGCAAGTTGTTTGTTCAGCTTTGAAAGCTGGGCGTAGGAAATCTAATGAGCAGCCATGATTCAGAGAGACCTAAACAACCGAATACATTTGAAACTAAATTACAGCATGGTCTTTGTGATTTTGTTTGACTGTTAGTACTTTGGAACATCTGAAAGTTTCAGAAAAGTCCAAAAAGTTTCATTATTGCAAAGATAATGATGAATCCAGATAAGACATAATAGCGAGAGTAAAAATATAATAACATAAATGGTAATTTCTTTTTTTTTTTAATCCTCACCCGAGGATATTTTTCCATTTATCTTCAGATACATAGGGAGAGAGAGATGTGAGAGAGACATATCAATTGGTTGCCTCCCACATGTGCCACCTCCGAGGCCGGGGATCAAACCTGCAACCCAGGCATGTGCCCTGACCAGGAATTGAACCGAGACCTCTCAGTCCATGGGATGACGCTCCATCCATTAAGCCACACTGGCCGGGCCATAAATGGTAATTTCTAACATAATTTCATACTTCTGTTCATTAGCAAAATGTAAACTGACTTCGCAAAAGCTGGGAGGTGTCAACTATCTTTATTTATTTCTTACCTAACCAAAATGAAATCCAATTTTTAAAGTTTTAAGTTTATCCTTTCTGGAACACTTTGTTGCATCTGTGATCAGCATGCATAAAGTGATTAAAGATATTTTTGAAGAAAAGGAAAACCCACGCAAGTCTGTACGTACCCGGTGTTACAGTATCATTCACTCTGGTCAACCATGTTCAGATGCCTTTTGCTATCTTACCACTTCTTTTCTCCTTGCTTAACCATTTTTGGTCGTTGCAAATATCTTCAAACTAGCATGATATTTTTCATTACTTTATTCTGTCAATACAGTGAACCTGTTCTCCCTCCGCCGATCTGTGTGGTTCTGCACATGGAGATAAAATACATTCCATGTAATTTGGTCTAATTAGTCGAACTGCTTACTCAAAAGCAATCTAGGGAATATCATGTAACAAAATAAGGTAAAAGGAGGCAACTGTCATAGATTAGGTTTCCTGGGAAACACACTCTGAATTGGAGACCCTTATGATGGAGTTTGTTAGGTTATAGTCGCAGGTTCAAGGCCCCACATCATGGGGACAAGTCGGCCTACTATGCAGTCACAATAGAGACTCTAGCTGATCTGGGACACACTGAAGCTGAGATGACCCTTCAGAGGTTTCCCAACGTGAGGGAAGAAGGACATGTTTTATACCCCAGGGACCAACGCTTGCCTTTGGATGAGGTGGTCATTTGCAGTGGGGTCAATTCCCAAAGTGAGTTCACAGCTAAGAGCTATCAGGCAACAACCTTCCCAAGAGCTGAGGGAGGTACAGGCTTTAGAACTGAAGGCGTATCTGGGCAGCACAGCACCCACAGAGGCGCTGTGCCCCAAATGATCATCTGGACATAATATTAAAAGTAAGTTCCTTCAATTTGATATACACATATAATTAAAATTATCGGAACATTCTAAGTTTGTAGTTATTCACTATGTGAAAAGTGTGAGGAAACAGTGTTGTCACCTATACAGAGTTTATGCTCTTTACTTTCTCCCTTTATTTTCTGGACCTTACTCTCCCTTCTTAGTAATCTCTCTCTCTCTCTCTTTTTATTTTCCTGATATCCATTTTGCTTATATTTTCTCTCTGAATTCATAATCTCTTCTTCTTCACATCCCAAAGCATCTTGTTTTCTCCAATATCTTGATTTTAACTATTAGCCTTGGGGTAAATAATTCTGTTTAAGGTATGTAATATAACATATATTCGTAACAATTGAATATTCTTTCAATTTCCTGTAAAATAAATGTCTTCTATCCCCATCCATGTCTACCGAACTCCTACATGTTGACATATCCTTGACAACCTGTGATAGGAAAAGCACCCCACGAGCACCCCATATCATATGCATCTGATTTCACAGATATAAGAGGTGTAAGAACTTAAGTCACTTTTTCAAATCTTCAGAACTTTCCATGATGTCTTGATTTTTAGTTGGTGTCCTAATGGCTATCATAGTGCCTAGAGCATAAACAGTCTTTGATAAATATTTATTGTCATAAGTAGACAAAGAGACGAGAAGTAGACAAAGAAAATGATACTCAGTAATGGAATACCAGTCAACAAAGCCACCAGAAAAGGTAGCTATTTTGTGGTCCAGGATTTAGAAGACACACATTATTATAAAATTTGCAATGTATAAAAATCTATTTTAAAGGACAATTAAAGGTTACAGATTCTGGGTTATAAGTACACTTAGCAGCAATTGAGAATTTCCAAGGAAGTTAATTGAGCTCCTGGTCATCACTTATTAAACTTCTGTCAATTCTAGGACAAATAAAATAGTAAACCAGGGAGGAAATGGGAAATGATAACTGATCTAGTCATTCCTTTTAGAGGTGTTCTAAGAAAGTGAAAAATAGAGGCCATCTCTGGTCGTGTAGACAGGACTGGGCGATTTTAATGATGACTTTAGTAATCTCACAACATTCGGTTGCCTTAGGACTGTATCAGCTAAGTCTTATAATACCTCTGAACTCCAGTTTCCCCAGCTGAAAAATGAGGTGCTTGTACTCCCGTCTCTGGAGTGTCCCTAAGCACTAACATCCTCTCAATCCATGGCTACCCCTTGCTCATTTCTATGGGCATCATTTCTCACGCATTTTTCTTACTTTCTTTATACATGGACTTTAATTTCCCAGTTTATCATACAGTATTCTTTGCAACCTTACACATTCTTCTGGGTACATTTTCTCACATATGAAGCATATTTGTGGCTAAAACATCAGAATTATACTTTTGAGAATACCTATATGTTTCACTTCTAAAATATGGATATATTTGATTATGAAAATGCTGAGTCAAACCCTGCAAACAATGTCATATAACTTGCAAATATTGTATTAACTTCCCATAATCAAAATATAAAACTAAACTACTCTTGAAATAAAAAACACTTCTGGCACTAAGAAATTTACATAAGTATTATGGACCTTAATATATTCCTTAAGATAAAGAGATTGCTGTTCTTATGACATAGATATGGGCTTTTCATTAGAACGGCTTTTGCTGCTTCTCATGGGATTGTCAGCGTGTGACTTTCAATGAGCGAGACCTTCTATTGCTTAATTGGATAAATCGCTCCTTTCATAACCTCCCATTAGTTATTGTCTGAACACTTTGCTAGTTAATCGGAGACCCCAACTTACTGTTCTTCCACTGTATAATGCTCTCTTCTTCCTATCTTCCACCTGCCCACTACATCACACATTTAATTCTTAATTTAAAAGCAAATACTTGGATAGAATTTGCAGACTCTAATAGCTTAAGTTAATTCTGAGTTTTAGACTTTGGATTTTTTTTTTCCTGGTTGCTATGATCCTTCAGAATTTTTTCTGCTTCCCCATCCAACGAAATTCTCAGTTTGAATGCCAGCATTAATTTCTGTAGCCAGATCCCACTGAGTGCAGAAAGGCTATTTATTGTTACAGAGCAGCAAGCCTGGAACTAGAGAAATGTTCCCCAGTCCTACAAGCTTGTTGCAAACTTTCATCTTTCAGAGAGCACCTTTTGACATAAATAGTTGTGCTAAAATTATGAAATGTTTCTGAATAAATCTCTGGTATATTTTTTAAGAATAATTCTCCCAAACTAGCCCATGAGGGGAAATACAGCAAACCAACAAGACAGCCACTGAAAACGATGATCTGAAATGTAATTGGAAATTATTGTTTCACTGCAGGAAATTTCATAATTAATTCTCCAGATTATTGCTATAATTTTTCAAGTTTTAACAAGTTGTAGCAAAAGCTATTTTAAATTATAAGATATTTTAAAATAAGTGGCTATTGGCGCGGCTGGTGTGGCTCAGTGGTTGAGCATCAACCCATGCACCAAGAGGTCATGGGTTCAATTCCTGGTCAGGACACATGCCCAGGTTGTGGGCCCGATCCCCAGTAGGGGGCATGCAGGAGGCGGCCAATCGATCTCTCTTATCGATGTTTCCATCTCTCTCTCCCTCTCACTTCCTCTCTCTCTAAAATCAATAAAGAAAAATTATTAAAATAAGTGGTATTGTATTTTTTACAACTCCCAAATTTTGTTTGAATTTTCTGTATGGAATCATGTAAATAATATTACTATTATTATATAGGCTCCTATTGCTTTCCAAAATCTTAAATTCTGTCAGCTCTCCCAACACATTAAAGTCTCCTGTCTTTCTCTCCTTTGTAGGATTGAAGTGAAGGGAAAAGAATATGGAAATTTCTAAAGAACTGAATACTCTCTTACTGCAGATGATTCCTCCTCTGCGTCACAACTTTTGTGACTTCCCTTTTTATGAGTTTATAGAGCAGATTAGAAAAGGTACCTGAACGCTGGAGTCAGAGTGACTTGGTTTCCAATCTCAATTCCTCGTTTTGTAACTTAGAGAAGGTGTGAGTTTCCTCGTGTGTGCAGCGAGGAATAATGTTACCTCCAGCAGATGACTACGATCAATAAATAAACCTGTGCTCAGGAAACATTTTGTTGGAGCTCCTCGGTAAATACTGTTGATCTTTTCCATTAAGCAGAGGAGAAGCCCTTTCTGAGCTATGTGACCTAAGCTCTGAGGTTTGAAAAAAAGAAAACGTTTTAACTATTTTACCGAATAGTTTAAACATAAGTTTTAGCCTGGCCCGTGTGGTTCAGTGGGTTGAGTGTCGTCCTATGGACTGAGAGGTCCTGGTTCGATTCTAGGTCAGGGCACATGCCTGGGTTGCAGGCTCGATCCCCAGTGGGGGGCGTGCAGGAGGCAGCCGATTGATGTGTCTTTCTCACATGGATGTTTCTCTCTCTCTCCCTTCCTCTCTCTCTAAAAAATCAACAAACAAAAAAAAATATTAAAAAATTAATAAACATAAGTTTTAAAATTCTCTGATTAATAAGAATGATAAGCATATATGGAATACTTACTATTTTCCAGGCTCCACAGAATTAGAGAAGAATATAAAGTCCTTCCTCTCAAATATCTGAGTCCATTAGAAAAGATATATTTAACAATATGTATATCCTATCAAATATAGGTTATGTTAAAGATAAACTTAAAGTAATGTTTTATTTTCTAGCCTCACAGGCTCATATTAGATTTATTAGTATTGATGGTTATCCTAGAAATCTTGTATTTAAAAAATAAAGGATACCTCTTTTGGTGATAGATCATTTTCCATCTTTGCTCAGAATGATCACAAAAGACCTGAGATTCATAGTATGTGGACCATGTTCCTATCACAGGCAGGGCAGGAAGATTTTATTAATAACATTGAATTTTTTGTGATTGCAATTTTCTTTTCTTTTCTTCAAGTTGAAATCTATTTTTGTCGAAGAAAAATAAGTAACTGAAATATTCTACCTAATATCTCACAGTTAATCTTATTTCCTGGACAATATTCATGTCTTTTCATTGTTACTTTTCCTCGTATTATTTATTTTTAAATAACATATTTATGCTTCCATTTCTTGGTTCATCAATTTTAGCTGCCTTATCACCTATTTCCTAACAAAGTATGACTTAGCTCTCATATTTTCACTCTCTCCTTTTGCCATTTTCCCCAGTATTGATAAATGGCAATTTGAGTTAAATATGTGCTTATTCTTACCATGTTATGACAAATTCAAGTACTCTTTGGTGATTTTTTTTCCACTATATATTTTTCATGTTTATGGAGCTAAAACTTGTCTTTTTAAAATCACTTGTTTGGGTATAAAGGAACTATCCATTATTAATTTCAGTAAACCAATATATATATATATATATATATATATATATATATATATATATATATTGCTGATCAATTATTGCCAATCAATAATTAATTTCCAATTCTCAAAGATATCAGATCACCTATTAGTTGTATGCAGCATGTTTTGTGTTACTGGTAGATCCTCTCTCACCATTCCCTGTCCTCTTGCTTTGATATGAACTGTTAGCTTTCAGAACTTACCACAAGTGTTACACCTTGAACTTTCCTTTCTTGCTTTCTAATGTGGAAAATCTTGATGCCTAGATCCTATTTCTTTCTCTTTTCCTTTTTTTTTTTTTTTATTTCCTAACAGTGGGAACATGCTAGATAGTTTTTGGCTCTTGTGTATTTGAAGATGCTTTGAATTCATTTTTTCATTAGTTTTACTGGTATGATATTAGTTAATAAGATCATATAGGTTTCAAGTGTACAATTCTATGATGCATTATCTACATTTTGCATTGTTAGACCACACAAAGTCAAATGAATCATCTTCCGTCACCATCCATTTGGGCCCCCTTACACTTGACTACCCCCCACCCCCTTCCTTCCGGTAACTACCATACTGTCATCTGCGTCTATGAGTTTCAGTTTTATAGCCTACATATGAGTGAAATCATTTGGTTCTTAGCTTTTTCTGACTGACTTATTGCACTTAACACAATATTTTCAAAGTCCATCCATATTGTTGCAAATGGCAGGATTTCATCTTTTTCTCTGGCCCATAACCCAGAGGTTGATGAATCAAAACCATCCTCTGAGATGTCTGGCAGGGTATAGAGAGCTTGAATAAACGTCTCCTCCTCACTGAGAAGACATTGCTCCCTCAACTAGATCCAAGGCTGCGGCTGAGGAGTCTAACTTTCTGCTCTCTAATCCTTGGTATATAAACCATTTATTCTTACCAGAGTAATTCTGGTTTTCTATTCATTACTTGTCTTCTGAAATTTCATGATCAGATAAATAGGCTTGGGTTTTGATTCTCCATCAATTTGTCTAGCTCCATGAATAAGGGAGTCATATTAGTTAACTGGTATTCAACTTCATCAATTAGGTGACAAATAGCTTGCCCTTGTTAACAGAACTACAGCAAATCTCAGGGTCAGTCTTATGCAGGCAACAGTGTCTTCTACATTTTAATAACAAAAAAAAATGTGATTACTCATTTCAATGTTTTCTTCTGTTAAGTGATAATGGTTTTGTTTTTTATGGTAACATGATTTTCTTTTTAGATCTATTTATAAAAGCCAAAAATATAAATGTAAAATAAATAAAAAACATTGAGGAAGAAAAAAGGTAGTATTCGTGTATGGCCCAAATCTTTTGTAATTTAGCAAAATGTACAAAAGATATATGAGAATGACTAAAGGAGGTGCTAGAAGGTAGCGTTCCACTACGTTGCCTCTGTTCCTCTCTGCACAGGCCTATTATTTCCAGTGCTTAAGAGCTATAGGGTTTCCCAAAATGACTTTTCGGGTTTTCATAGCTGGCGCACCTGTGATATAGTGTTCATGTTTTTGTTTGAGTTCTTTTAGTCTCACACCACCAGATGTAAGATGCAACTAGTCCAGCATCATTTTTAGCAATAATACTGTGACTTTGAGAATAGCTTCTAGCCCGGCCAGGGTGGCTCAGTGGTTGAGCGTCAACCCATGCACCAAGAGAATAGCTTCTAGTTACTTCTCTGTTGTTTTCATCACCTAGCTAAATGGGCCCAAATAGATGTTTTATTTGATATCATCTGACCAAATATTTATAAAACAGTCACCTAAGAATCGCACTTTTATATCTCTTAATATCATGTTCTCAGGGTATGGATTTGATCATGGTGATTTGCTCAAAACCTTTCGGACGGGTGGGATAGAGGGATGATGACGACACAGGCGAGCTGCTGATGATTCATTGTCTGCCGTCTGTCAGGGCTCTCAATTACTGCTTTTTATGTGAACATAGACCTGAGATTAACCTTACCTGAGGGACAATTGCCTGTGAGAGATTTTCCATTCCTATGTATTTTTAAAAAGAAAATTGCTGTCACCTGTTTCTCAAACTCTGTGTTTTCTTTGGTTCATCTAGTTGGATCAGTGTTAGACTCCAAATCCTACTTAAGGAATGACAGGCTGCTTTTTTTCTATAGAATTCATACCAAAGTTTTAGCGTGCTAATTTTAATAACCTCATAGTTTTATCATGCAAGATACTGTCTTTTGAGACTTGGCTCCTAATCTGCCACTTTCTAGAACATAAAGTCCCTCATATGTGTTTTATTATAATAACTGAAAATGCTTCAGCTCCAAATGGGAGAAGTACGCATGTGTGCATGAGATTGTAAATACATATACATGTTCCAAACAAATACTGTGCCATGGTGAGAATCAGATAGAAAAAAACAACAATAAAAAACTTGCAGTAAGTCTTAGTAGTCCAGACTATTTTAAAGAGGACATTTTCCAGAACTGGAATGAATCAGAGAATATTGCACTTAAAAACATTACATTAGTTTGAAATAATAGTTTGCAATTGGCATTTTTGGTTCAAATGCTACTCTAGTCATTACTGGAGGATCACATTCTGGTGCCCGTACAACTTAACATCCATCACTGCTTTTTCATAAAAACAGCAAGCACATAGTGTTTTAAAGCATTCCATGTAAATTTCAGTCTGGGCTGTGTCTTGTTTTCATCGTTTTCACCTATGTTAAAGTGGAAAAATGCATATTCTCCTTAAAGTGCTCTAAAACTAACAAACTATTTAAGTAAAATAAAATAATGGTTTTAATATTTCTCCTTATAAAATATCTTTTGACTTGTATTTTAAAACAGGGCATCTAGGAGTGAGCCTATGATATAATTTATCACAATGGATTTTTTAAATCTTTTTTGAGCTAACTTTTGAATGCTATTTGCTCTATATCTAATAAAAACCAAAGCCACCGTCTTCTAGACATTGTATGTTTCCTTTGTCACTTTGCTAATCTCTAGGTGTAAAAGTGATAGATTTTAACTGGAGAGCAGAGGAAACAATCTTGAGAGGAAGCACATAGCACTCCAGTTAATGGAAATATTTTTCACATTTATTCACACAAAGAAGATGACTATAAAATCATTCTGGGTATGACTTCACAACAATAGAAGTTCTATTGAATGACTTTAGGCAACTAAAAAAGAATCAATGACATGATCAAAACCTTGTAAGTGGAGAAGTTCCTAACATAAGGCCATGCAGAGAACTTTGTCACAATGAAATACATGCCTTAGAGTAAGTTGAAAGACAATACTGATTTCATTTCAATACAGAGTTGAATCCTCTGTGGACAAGGGGATGACATTCTGAGAAGAGCTGAAATATGAAGTATTAAACGCTTAGTGTTTTAAAAGTTGACTTTTTTATTAAAATACTGCTCTTTTTTTCCTTCTCAAATCGTTTCATTTCATTTTTATATGCTCTCCTCTGTTTTTTTTTGTTTGTTTTGTTTTGTTTCAGCTTTTTTTTTCACTGTGGAAATAGTATCAGATCTCCGGAATTTGGAAGGTTGATACACACATGGTTTATTGAAATGCTCTTTAATGTGGCCTAGGGGATAGCTCACTCCCCTATTATTATGATGGAGGACAGTGTGGAAAGCTATCACACTTAAGCTATTCCCAGTCATTAACTATTCTCAGACTTTAGTGCATAATAACCACCTAGAGGATCTGTCAAAACCAGACTTGCTGGGCCCACCCCCAGAGTTTCTGACTCAAAATTCCTTGGGCATTTGTATTCCTATCAATTTCCCAAGTGACGCTGATGCTAGTATTCAAGGGATCACAATGTGAGAACCAGTGATTTAAACATCTTCCTATTCTAGCCCCTGGTTACCTCTCTCGGAAACACCCACTCCTCTGTCCTTTATTCTTTTAACCAGCATCTACCCAATATTATTAAAGTTCCATTGAGAAGTCACTTCTTACGGGGAGAACTTCCCAAATGCCCCCTGCCTAGATTTGATGCTTATATCTGTCAGGTCTACACAGGAGACAGAAACCAAACAGTAATTTGAAAATAGATCGTTTAGTTGACAGACTATTAATTATAATAGGGGACTGGAGTGATGGGGGATTGGCAGTAAGAGGCAAAGAGAACTCTAAAGAATGGAGGAATCACAGATATAAGGAACAGCCCCTGACCCTAGGTGGTGATGGAAACTGCACTAGACAGGAAACGGGCATGACTCACTGAATGGCAGGGAGTCCCACAGGTGCCGCACCAAGGGCACATGCTGGACGTGTGCACTTTAAGGGGCCAGGGTAAGCAAACCACAGGGAGGGCGATCACCTCTGTGCACCACAGAACCTGGGCGCTGCAGAAACCACACATGTGATCAGCCTGGTGCTGAGGAAGGCCCCTGTTGGAGAAGCGGGGCACGGTGCGCTGAAGGATCTGCTCAGGGAGCACCCTGATGAGAAAGGAAAGCCCCTCCGTCTGGCAACATGTCTCTGCCACCTACTGCTGACCGCTTAACCACCTGCCACATGGGAAAGACAAAACTTTAAAGCGCCCCTGTTCATTTTCCCAGAGCAGGAAATGAAGAATGGATCTGGAACTGGGAGTGATAAATTACTAATTGACACAGCACACCTCCTATTTGATCTGGGGGATATACTATGTACTCAAAAGTCTATGTGTTGAGCTGAACTCCCAAGGAAACTGTGCATACTGTATTAATACATTTCACGTTTCACTCAGGAGATACTATTAAATGTATAATATCAATCACTGTGTTACACTATTATTTTAACCCCAGTAGTCACCGAGTGTCTGGAACATTGTAGGAGCTCAGCAAATATTTATAGAATGTGTGACTAGCACATAACAGAAGTAAAATGCCAAGGCAAATATTTTGAAATGACTTTAGATGTTTATATTCTCTTTCAGAGACAAAAATGTAAATAGGTAAAAGCACATAAGTAACCAGGTCTGCTAGGACCTTTGTGCTTTAAAATCTAGAAAACCGTACTTGAAGTCGTCGAAACAACACAGAAAATGCAGTGTGTTCACTTAGGTATATCTTACTCCACAGATGGGGCTGTCTTCAGGTGAGTCTTGATCCAATGGGTCCTACTCTCTCCACTTGATTGGGTTATTAGCTTCATTTCCAGGTATAATAAGGTCATCAAACTGGTGGCTCCAGACACTATCTTAATATGTGCAAAGTTCTCTGTGTGCTACAATCTCACGTCTGATCACCACACTCTCCAAAGAAAGATCTAGTTTGTCTTCAGCATTATACACACAATCCGATGTCTTCTCCTCACAGGGCTGGCTTAGGTTGTGCGCTCACCCCTGACCTATTTAACCACTGCTGGCAAGGGCACCAGGTACGCTGGTCGCCTTAGTCCTGGGTTAAGTGGCCATACTATGTATCTGTCCCCAAGAACCATCCTAGAGAAATACTCACTCAGGAATAAATATCAGTAAGTGCCATATAAGTTGTTTAATTTGAATTAAAGTCAGCGATTCATAAAAAATACCCTAGGATAGGCTAGAAATTGTATTGTTTTGTCATTTCTTAAATATTACTGTTATGTCTTATATGTCAAAATATGGCATGCTTATGCTACATAGAAGAATAAAAAGTATCTTATGTTTCAATCTCCATAAAAATAAAAGAGGAGAGCTACTCTATTTTTTTCATTGCAGGCAAAATCAGAGAAAGAGAAAGGAACAGAAACAGAGAAAGAGTATTGTATCTCACTAGTGGTATAAAAGGTATAAGGAAAGAAAAGTAATAATGTTTTCAGTATGTTTACATATTTTATACATATATACATATATATCACTTTCTACATGGTGACACGTGTATTCACCCATTTATAACCACCAAGAGAAATTTACAAAGATTCTTTGATATGTCAGTGGAATTTATAATCCTAAATAAGTCACACAAAACCCTGGGTACAGTTTCAGCCCCATGATTCACTAGTCCTGCTCAGTATTCTTGACTCTGAACTATGAAACCACTTGCGATTCTGCAGAGATGCTCAGCCATTTCTCCGCGGTGCCCGGGCACTCACCATTCAATTTCCTTGAATGCTCTCTTCCCCCCCACCCCCAACTAACTTACAAATTTATTCAGGGTTAGCCAAAATACACTGCAGCATTCACAAGCCCAGCAACCACAGAAAGAGTCTGCCCTGTCATCCTGAGTACACACACACACACACAACTTTGCACATCCAGCCCAGGAGGCCATGGTGTTGGCTTCAGCAGAGATAAGCCAGGGGAGGGAAGGGATCCTATATTTCCTGTTGGCCTTTGTTAACAAAGGATCCACATTTCCAAATCTCAGGCTTGTTCAAACAAAACACCCAACAGAAAAGAACAAGAGATTAATTTAAATGTTAAATAATTAGTTGACTAACAAGCTTCGGTCCACCATTTTTTTTTCACAGCCTCCCTCTGGAACAGTCACTTTGTTAATTAATTAATTTATTTATTTGTTTTTTTATTTTTATCCTAACCCAAGGACATTCTTGCATTCATCTTCAGATAGAGCAGGAGGGAGAGAGGGAGGAAGAGGGAGAGAGGGAGGAAGAGAGAGAGAGAAACATCGACGTGAGAGAGTCACATCAACTGGCTGCCACCTACACGATCCCAACAGGGCTGGGGACAAACTGCAACCAAGGTACGTGCCTTTAGCGGGAACCAAACCCAGGTCTCTCTGGTCCACGGGCTGACGCTCTAACCGCTGAGCCAAACTGGCCAGGGCTTTATTTTTTTATTTATTTTTTATTTTTTTCTGCTCTACCCTTTCACCTCTGGCTTTCCTTTCCTAGTTTGTCCCTGCCATTCTGTGCTTATCAGTGGCTACACTTGTCTCCTGAGTGATGGAAAGAAATCGTTATATTCATCTTCTCTTCCAAATAAAAGTAGCAAGCTGACTGGGATACTTAAGTTGAGACTAGAGCAACACACAGAGGTCTCACCTTAAATTTTCCTTCTTTTTAAATATGTTTTTATTGATGTTTAGAGATAGAGGAAGGGAGAGAGAGAGAGAGAAACATCAATGAGAGAGAAACACTGCTCGGCTGCCTCCTGCACGCCCCACTGGGAATGGAGCCCGCAACTTGGGCACGTGCCCTGCCCCGGACTCTAACTGCCCACCTCTCCGGGTGTCAGCTGAGCCACACCAGCCAGGGCTTCTTCTCTTTGCACCAGACATGGCTTGAATTAGTATTGTTTTTCTTAACTTTGTATATACAAAAATATATATTAAAATATTCTCTAAATATTTTCTGCTTCTTGCAGGTATCTTTTTTCTAGAGCATGGCCACACTTCCCCCCACATCCATCCAAAAATAAAAGTGTATTGCCCTCCTCACCACCCATAGCCAGGCCACTAACTTCGCTCAGTTCACGGCGAGAATCTCCTGCAGCACTTCATAGGACCAGTGTGTGCAGATGGCCGTGGGCTTTGAGGGTTCTGAGGGCTCTTTAGTCTGGAACTGTGTGACCAGCCTCGCATTTGGCCAAACCTTCAGGATTCTCCCTGCTTTCTGTCTTAGCGCGGGGCACTAGCTGGACCTCCTCACCACTCTCCTGCCTGCTCCCCCTCTCCCGTGCCTGCTGCAGGAAGTACTACTTCACGTGGTGCATCTCAGCTCTTCCTCGAGGGGGTTTCCCCTCGTAAGAAGTCTGGAGTCCACCTATGCCAGCCACTCCTTAGGTCTGCATCCAGGCTCACGGCCCAGGAGAAAGCTTGAGCGGCAGGGCGTTTTCTTAGGTCCTGTCCACCCTCTGCTCATATGCTCTTCCCCACGCCCCTCACATTCACAGGCTCGTGACGGTTTGTTCAGTCGATGGGCAGAAAGCCTAGGAAGACTTTCTGGACTTTAGTCCACTCTGATGGAGCAGACTGTGCCACCATCTGAACACCGGGTGCTGAGTGGGACGTAGGTGATGCTCTGTGACTGGCTAGAGCTTTGCGGGTGGGGTAGGGATTAACTACTAATTTGTTTGGCCCTAATCTCTTTCCCTTTGCTTTTGAAAATTAAACAAGTGGGTCAAAATGAAATAATTCCAGCTTTATCTTCAACATGAACATTTTTTAGTATTGTTTAGCAAAAACAGTGTAACCCCCCCCCCTTTTTTTTTTAACCATCAGAAAATAAAGGGGTCAGTTAATTTGGAAAGTTTGTCTTCAGTCTTTGCAAAACTAAGATATAAGCCTATCCTTTATACTCCCATATACCTTTATATTTATGTTCATTGATGTTTATCTAGAAAGGCATAAATATAGTGCAAACTGCATGTTAAAATGATGCATTAAAGTAACATTTTTTCATAATTTTAAAAGTGATACATATTTAACTGGTATACATTTAAAAATTACAGAAAGTATGAAAAAGAAAAATATATCAATAAGGCAATGACTGTTTTCAATTTATTATATCACTTCTCAGTATATTTCTGTGATGTTACATAATTATTCAAAAATTTTTTATTTGAAATCTTTTAGAAGTAGCTATTGAATGTGTTATACCCATATTATTGAGTCTAAATTTTCTATTGTTCGAATTGGTTATAACGGTAGCAAAAGAAATCTTTCGCTGAGAATTTACTTTATGCATGGAACCGTAGGAAAAATACTGTGTGAATAATCTCATTCAATTCCCACAATAATCCTCTGAAGCTGGTACCACTCTTGCACACATTTTCTGAAACAGAAATTACCCCCCAAGAGATTAAATAGGTCGTGCAAGGTCAAAGACCAGCAAGTGGGGTTCGGGATTGGAAGATTATTTTATTCCCGAGGAAATGTATCTTTTGAACATGAATACCACAGAGGCCTTGGCTTCTTTCTCTCCAATATGCTCTGCAAAATGCTGAATCTCTGCTTTCCTGTCAGTCCCGGGATGCTGCTAGGTTTGTGTGAATCCTGCAGCTTTTCCTTGCCTGACGCCCCTTTCTCTCTCTGTCTGAAGGCGCTCTCCCTTGGCTGTGATGACCAGACAACAACGTATACCTGACACCCTTCCGGGAAAACAGACGTGTGGGTTCGTTTTCAATGGGTAAACACCAATAAATAAACAAAATGAAGTAAAAGTAATCATACTTTGTGCAGTTATACGACACTTCTTGACAGTTTCTTGGCTGAACAAATACTAGGGGATTATTGTTTCATCATTTAACAGCCAATTACTTATAAACAGCACAGTAATATAATTTGTAATTTTTTTCTTGCCCTACTATACTGTATGACTGCATTTTCAAGAATAACCACATGTCGAGCATACAGGACATTCAAGAAATACTTATATAAGTCAATTAATAAATGGAAAATGGATGAGTCCTATTCTGCAATAAAGCATATGGCACAGCTACTGGGAACCATTTGCTTATCGTGATCAAAGAAAAGCAGTACACAGAAGTATCCTGTTTCATAAAGTCCCCAGCGTTCAAAATTCAGAATAAATAGTTCTTTTCTCAGTCATTACTCTATAAAAGCTAAGTCTTCCTGAATCAAAAGACTATAGGAACTGGTTAATTCTATCCTGTCCTTGAGTCCTATCCTTAGATGTGGTGATTAAGAGCCCCTGCAAAATATGCCCCAGTGACTGAGACCATCTAGTCACTAATTCACATAATGATCTTTATAATGTGGATGTACTTGAGTTACAGACATCTATGAAAGGTACAAGTTACCTGCTCGGGTCTACAATAGAACACATATTAGTATTAGAGTCCCTACTAATTCCTCTAAAGCAGGCTTCCCAATGTCAGCAATACCGATATTGTGGGCTGGGTGATTCTTTGTTGTGAGCTTTCCTGTGTGTTGTAGGACGGTTAGCACCATCTCTGGCCTCTATCCACTAAATTCCAGGAGCAACACTTCACCAGCAGTGACAAACAAAAATGTTTCTAGACCTGTCAAAGGTCCTTGAAGAGGGAAAACCACAAACTTTCGGTCACCAGAGTCACCCAAAATACTTGTGAAAACACAGACTGCTCGGCCCCATTCCCAGAAGTTCTGATTCAGCAGATATTGGGTAGAACCTGAATACCTGTATTTCTAACAATGTCCCGTTTGAGCTTGGTGCTGAAGCTGCTGGTCCAGGGACCTCATTTTCGGTTACCACTTCAAAAGCAATGCATTGTTGCATAATAACTTATAAGCCCACAGAAAAAGTCAGGTTGGTTTTTTGTTTGTTTGTTTTTTGTTGTTGTTGTTTTTTTTTTTGTATTGGCATTAATGTTTGTTTTGGTTGGTTTAGTTTTTACAAAGCAGAAATGATATTAAAACTAAACCCCACGATCAGACGGTCTTTAACATTAAAGCACTCACAGTCCCATTGTAATAGCTCATGCTGCCTTTCTTACGTATCAGACTGCAATGTGAATACATGTAAACAAAACTCCACTAACTGTACCCTTTCTAAAGCCAAAGTAAAAAAAAATGTGATTCTGTTACACCCATTCAACAACTGTATCTTTAGTTCTCAATTTAAACTGAACATAAGCAATTATATGCAGTGGATACCAAGGGAGCGCTGAGAAGTAGCACAGATGGGTGCTCCACACACAAGCTTACTCTGAGCATATATTAAACCACAACTTTTACTGTTAGAATAATTGAAATCTAATGCTTTCCAAGTATAAGTTATTCTATAACATGTGCAGAGTCTTACGGAAGCAAACATCTGAATAATTTAGGCTAACTGGAGGCATAGAGAATGTTTCTAGAAGATTCCCGCAGTGCTCTTCTTCCCCTTCTCAACCTGTCTTTGCAGTCTCAGGTTACAGTTTAGAATAGTCATTGCATTTGTAAAGGAAAAGAAAGTGTTTGATTTAGCTAATTATATCTGGTAGTAAATATTCAGAATTTTGCCATATTCTTATATTTGGTAGTCTAAAGGTGAGAAATACATGATGATAACCAAATATTTTATTTGTCATCAAGATAATCTAGTACCTAATGCCAATTTAATATATGCCAAAGTGAAATATAGATGTGATAATTTCATTTTTTTTTATTGTCAACTGATTCAATATTCCATGTGTAAACATAAAAATTAATGCATTATTATTTAAAATAATTGCCACTCTGTTTTGCTAATATAAAAAAGAGTTTACATGATCAAATAAATTTGGAAAGCAGTGTATTAAATACAAATAAACAGTTTTCCTTAAGGCATGACATGCAAATTTTAATATACTAGGTTGATTTGTATATCTCTCCTGACAGTTTAGAATATAATATTTGTTGGCCCTGGCTGGTGTAGCTCAGTTGGTTGGAACATTGTCCCCTGTACTGAAGTGTCTTGGGTATGATTCCCTGTCAGGGCACATACCCAGATTTCGGGATTGATCCCCAGGTGGGGCTTGTATGGGAGGCAACCAATCGATGTTTCTCTCTCTCTTTCTCCCTCTCTCTCTCTCTCCTTCTCCCTTCTTCTCTCTCTAAAAAATCAATTTGAAAAAGTATGTCCTTGGCTGAGCATTAAATGACATATTTTTTTTCTGAACTTATTTGACATCAGGTATCTTTCTTTAAGATAATCTTCATGGACCAATTGTCTTTGAGAAAAATTACTTTATACTTTGTAAATCATATTATATTCTAATCATCAGCATAGTGCCTCCATACACATGTGACGTATCTACAGGCTACATATGAAACAGTCATGGAGTACATGGATGTGGTATGTACCCCCTCCATACACATGTGACATAGCTACAGGCTACATGTGAAACAGTCATGGAGTACATGGATGTGGTATGTACCCCTCCATACACATGTGACGTAGCTACAGACTACATATGAAATAATAATTCAGTGCGTAGAGTCAGTCTGAATGAAGTAAAACAATTATACACTTGGAATATACAAATCTAGGTGGGTCTATCACATATATACCACACCTATACATACGAAGTCTATTTTTATTTTTTTTTATTTTATTTATTTATTTATTTATTTTTTTATCCTCACCCGAGGACATTTTTTCATTTTTTGTTCAGATAGAGTGGGAGGGAGAGAGAGGAAGAGAGAGAGAGAAACATCGACGTGAAAGGGACACATCGAGTGGCTGCCACCCGCACGACCAACCAGGGCAGGGGACAAACTGCAACCAAGGTACATGCCCTTAGCGGGAACCGAACCCGGGTCTCTGGACCGCAGGCCGACGCTCTAACCGCTGAGCCAAACTGGCCAGGGCGAAGTCTATTTTTATTAAGGGCTGAAAGAAACTGATTCAATTTAGCTCCATTAATAATTACAGAGTAACATAAATGTTACATATTATGCCAAGGAAAAACATATGTTTTTGCCTTGAAGAACTTTTTTTCTCTTAAACATGGGGAGCTAAGCCATCTTAGTAGTAAAAAGTATTAAATAGTACCATCTGCTTACCTGACATTGTCATTCTGAGGTGAAACTTGTTTAATAGTATAAAATAACTAGTAACATGGCGTGGACAATGTGAAGCTCTTTTCCTACCTTGTGGTTGGTTCCTTTCATTGTTGTCTTTCTAAACGCGTTGTTAGTACTGTGTGGGCACGTGCTGTCTTTCCACTGCTCACAGTCTGCTGAATTAACACGGCAAGACCAGCCCAAAGGTAGAAACTCAGTGATGAGGGGTAGAAATGTGGCTGGTGAACTGGATCTAAGTCCTCTCCACTCCTCTGGACCAGTGGAAAACACCACTCAAAAGTGTCTTCTCCGTTCTCTTCATTCATTACCCGGTTATTTATTAAGAGTCCACGATGTGACAGCAAGTGCAAGTCCTTCTTCTCCCAGTACTTGCTTTCTGTACATAATTTAATAAAACTATCAAATGAATAAAAAACACCTGTATTTAGTAAGGCTTGGCATAGTCAATAAACTGAAAGGTTAATGTTATTGGAGCCCAGAGATCAAAGGGTAGGGTGAAGTACCTGACGAGATTCAAGGAAGATTGAGCTCTGTAAGGTTGTCTGCAAGGATATTGGTCTTTAATCCTCAGGGCTTTGCAAGGCCACAGAAATATTTTAATAAAGCAAATGTCATGAGGAGATTTGAATTTCAGTGCCAGGGAGAAACTGGAGGTTGCTAGGGTGTTTGCTGGGAGACAGGGTAGAGCTCTGTCCTCTTGGAATTCAGTGGTGATCATGGGGACGGGAAAATAACATATTTGAGAAATAATATTAACAGCACACGCTGTGTGGCAGAATATGGGCAGCTGAGGAAGAGGGAAGGTATCAACGACACGTTAGCCTTCCAGCACCTATATTTTTCTTGCCTGTAACATTATTTCAGAGAGGATAAATAATGTGTGTGTTCAAGTAAATATGTGATACAATCTTCTGGTAACTAAAGTTCTTGCTCCTTTCTGATGACACAAATCTAGGATTTTGCAAGGTGAAGGCCATCCGATTAGTATAGGAATGTCTACCTACTGGGGTAGGTGGGGACTAAAGGACGGTGGTGGGACTGAAAGAGGCAAGTCTAGTTCTGGAAGCACCTGGATTTGAAATACACCATGTTAAGCAATGTTACGCCAAGGACAAACTGCACACTCTATTCAGGAATCTTTTAGTCTCTCTAGCCTAGTCTGGCTTCCCATAGGCAGCCGCACGGTGCCCCATGCGTGGAAAGGTATTTTCTGAAGGATGAAGATGAGTTTATGGTAACCGGAGTTAAACTAATGGAAAGCATTGAATTGATCAGCAGGAAACCCCAGAAAGGTTAAAATAGCCTCCATTTCTATGTTGCTGTACAGTACTGAGTAATGTTAATTGAAATCCCCTTGTGAGATTCTAAGAGATTTTTCCACAGGCTTCTGTGCTAAATAAAAAGGCAACAATGGCTTGTGGTAAAGTTAATTCAAGCTGAGATACATTAACTGCGCCACATTATCGGTTGCTAAGAGTGCTATTAACACACATCACCCACTGAGTATATTTGTGAATTAGGAGGTTTCCTTGTTAATGGAAATGAGACACTTTCCGTGAAAGTACCAAGCACTGTGGATGTTGAGATCGTTTTTTTTAAAGAAGCACAGAAAGGGGAAGAATACCTTTATTCCATATATGATGTAACTCCTCTCTCATGACACAGCAGTTTTTACCACTACGTTCTGTCTGCTGTTGTTGTTGTCTTGGTGTTTGTTTTTTCTTCTTTTTGTGGTGTTGGTGGGGATCATTTTGAGTAGAGTCACACCATGCAAATGTATGTCATCAAGCATCCTAACCCATTTTGAACCTTCTAAAACAATAGTTGCTCGTTCCAAAGCAGAAACATACCAGTTAAGGAATCAGGAAATCCAAGTTCAGATCCTGGCTCTGGCTCTGCCCATCTGGGTGAGCCGTGATAATGGAAAAGGGAAAGAAAGCAATATTTTATGGAAAACTTATAATGTGTCAGGAAATGCACTCGACTTCACTTGACCTCTTTAAATTAAATTAATTTTTTAACCTTGTGACTTTTTTACTGTGTTTTTTTTTTTTTCTCTTTAGAATTGAAGAATCTGTGGCGGAACACTCACTGATCTATACAACAAGAGTGTGATAGGCTAGGTGAATAATTTGGCCTCTCCAACACAGAACACTCACAAAGACGCACATTCCCCTTCTTTTCACCCCTCTGCACACACAGAAACACAGACATTTCCACTCAAAAAGTTAAAGAAAACAATTACTATTGCATAACTTCATGTTTTTTAATCATTTCCTATTGCAGGGAATTTATGTGAGAGGAATATTTTAGTATTTTTATTTGCTAAATTAATCCCTTATGGATAAACTCAGGCTACGCATCAATGTTATTCAACGAGATAGTTCTTACACTTGATCAAACACCAAAAATATACAGCACTTAAAAGCAATAATTCAAAACTATGCTACTAACATTTTTACACTACATTTACTTTATTCCAAAAGTGGACCCAGGGTATGAATAGAAATGTAATTCCTCACCAATTACATGCAAACAAATGACAGTACAATTACATGATTAAAAATGAATTTTATTTATGCTTTTCCATGCATGAAATCTACATACTTCCTGCCTGGTTTGTAAATAGGCTCTGAAGTATTCTTCCGAATATATAATAACTTTCATTGGTGAATTTCTCATAAAATTGCAATTATGTGTGGAAAAAATGAGCTTCCACAGTGTTAAGCTAGAAATGGAGGGTAAGCAACATGAAAGAAATTCAGATAATGTGTTTTCAATTGGCCAAACTCTATAAATGACTGTCAACTACACAGATTTATGAAGCCACTGGCACAATGAAAATCTCTCTTCAGTTCATTCATTGATTTTTAAAAAGTGTGATAAAGTGGATCCTGGTTCACAAATATGCCACTGAGAATACTCTGCATTATTATTAATTAACCATTAAGAACATGGTGAAAATAAAAACCTTCTTTTCTGTTATGTGCATGGAAATTGTACCTAAAGGAAACATTTTTTGGTAAGTAAAGAGAAATGAACAAAAACTTTTCTGAGAGATTTTTGTCTAGGAAAAAAATAATAACTGTTAATAAAATCAGAAACGATCGTTTATAAGAGAGAGAGAAAATCAGACTGGAAAATCCGCAGCATTCCCCAGCATCTGTCCCATTTCTTCTGCACATCATTCGCTCCCCAGAGAGCTAGCTGCTCACCACAACCTGTTTTCTTCTCTTCCTGGAAAAGAAGAGTTGAATCCCATTTTCCCATTTCTTAGGTTCGGTCACATTAGAGATGAGCAAATGTGAGCAGAGTAAATCATGCCCTTCCAGGTCCGGTGCCTAATCACTCACAAATCCCCACTCCTCCCGCCCCAGCTCCACCTCTGCTTTCTCGCTTTTCTGTTTCACTGGCTGGACATCAACGCTTGGCTGGGATGAGAAGCCACGTGTTGAAGAAGGCAGAGCCTCTATCACCTGGGTGTCTAAATAACACTGGGGGTGAAAGTCACACATCAGCCAATCTGGGATTATCTTGGATTGTCTATGTGAGAAACGCCTTTCTGTTGTGCTTGAGCCAATACAATTTTGGGGTTCGACTTTCAAGTACTTAGCATAGTGAACTAAAAATTAGTCATTTCACTGTTTATAATTAGAATATAGAGAATACACATAGAAAACAAAGTCTGACATTAGAACATCTTAAGAAAACAATGACTAAACAACTACATATATTCATGCACGATAATAAATGAATGAAATTGTTGTCAATAGAATTAGCATATAAAGTCATTATCTGGGCAGTACACATTTTCTTAAGTTTCGACCAGATGACCAAACCTGAGAAACTCTCAGGAGGCTGACAGACTGTTCAAAGTACAAAGGCATGGCTACTCACAATACCCGGTCAGAACACTAACACAATGCCACACTCAGCGGTGTGTCCTTATTTACACAGGCGGAGGGCAAAGGATCCCGCAGCAACCCACACTGAGGGCCTGGGCTCACAACCTAGGCATTTGGTCTGCTCTGCATGATTCAATAGAAAAATAATACAGCAAGCAAAGACTTTTCTCTTCTTACTTTAGACCATGTCGGGTTTGTTTGTTTGTTGTTCGGTCACTTTCTCTACTTATTAGCACTTGCACCAAAATTGGGGAAGGAGGGGAATCTGAAAATCAACACACTGCTATTGATCTACAAAACTGGTGTCAGTCCCATCACCACCTCTACTCCCGAGTCTGGATGGCCACGCAGGGTCAGCCGGGGTCAGCTGCACCGCTCCAGGGCAGGGATTCCCACTGGGAAAACGAAACAAGCAATGGCAGCAGCAGACACCGCATTGCATTTACGGAGTGCGGGTAACCGACAGCCCGAAGATGGCATTTTCAAGGCAACATTCAATCCATTTGTTGCTATAAAGAAACCATCTCCCGTATCAAGAATCCTGTGTTGCAAAAAAACTGAAACACATTCATTAACTAAAATCAATGCTTCCGTTTTCTTCCAAACATCTCTGGCTTTCAGAGAGTGCTGAGATTTTCTGCTGCTCACCAAAATGCATCTTCATCCTTTGTCAGATATAAACACTCTGTGGAAGGTCTTGCTTTAACCATCATTTTAGTTGTTGTTTCCTAAGAGACTCACGGATCTCAGACAAACGTTATTTTTTTAAAAATTCCATTATAACTAATCATTTTTCAGACTAGGATTAGAATATACTGATTTGATGAAGCAAAATTTTATAGCCTTGCTATGTAGTCTTTTTGCTATAATTATGTGAGCATAATTGTTTCTTATATCATTTGTTAGTTTAACATGTTTGTTGATCATCTATTATGAGCAAGACACTGTGTTAGGGGTTGAGGATGTAAGGATAGCATGGCACAAACTGGTTCCTTAAATGAATATGAACAACACAAATATAAACAAAAGAACTGAAGTTCAACCATGTTGCTCATGGGTGCATCTGGTGCCTAAGAGCCAGCTTCAGGTTTATAGAGGCTCATTTTGCTACAAATGGGGAAATGTTCTGTTTATGCCCTAAAAGTCTGCTACAACTGGGTGTGTTAGCTAACTCCAGAAAGGAAGTACTGAAGGAGGTAAAATATGAGTAATATTAAGACAATATTTTAAGTGTTTTATGTAAAACTTTACTCACCCATGAAATATTTTCATTTTAATTTGTTAGAGTGACTAACAATGAAAAATTGGGAGTTCATTAAATGCCGTTGGTTTGTACTATATTTACATATTTGTTTGTTCTTTGAAATTTGTGATTGGTAATCCAAGGCCAAGAGATTCTTTCATTGTACTGAATAATCAAACACAAATTAGTCTGACACAGATTAAAGAGGAGCCTAACAATTTGTTCTTAGGGATTCCAAACTGTGTTCAAGGTTATTTGCAATAACATTTGTAAGTCAGGCATTTGCATTATAAATAACCAAATATTTATGAAAGCTGAGTATTTTTAGGATTTATAGATAACACAAAATATTAAATAAAAATTAACCAAATAGTTTATAAATGGAAGACTCTTCAGTAATTAAAATAACAGGCTTAGCCCAGGGATAAGAAAATCTATGGGATTAAGAGCAGGTCTGGATTTCATCCCTGAATTCTGATCCCAGTGATGTCACTATCACTTTTTAGTCATTTTTAGGCAAGTTAGAAAAGCATTTAAAAGTATCCACATTGGTAAATCAGGGAGTTCAATATAGTTCTTTGGAGATTTCCAATGATAAAATTCTGTGATTCAAAAGACCTTATCCAAGGGGGCTCCTGGATACCTAGCGCCAGCTGGAATTTGAGACTCCTTGGATACCAGATATGGCTTTCTTTTTGCAGCACTCCAGGGTATGGAATTAGAGGCAGGACTATGATTCTATATCCTTAGAAACTGAAGTAAAGAGACTTGCTTTCTTCGTATATTAAAGCATGCCTGCCTGTCAAATACCGTTTCCAGGATTTCTCCTTTGACAATTCCAGGAAGCAGGTGAGCACTGCCCCCCTTCCCTGGGTCCTTGGGTGTCAGGTGAACTGTGGAATCAGATCCTTTGAATGTCACACACAGTTTTGTGGTAACAATATACTGGACACAGTCCCATGGTCATATTTTGGGCTTGGGAATGAAACTAGAGATATTCAACTTTCTTATTGAAGAAACATGAGTATTACATGAATATAGGTTTAGATTAAAACAGATCTAGGTTCTGTTACTATTTTTCCTGCTCACTAGCTGCCTGTTTAATGGACTTGAGGTCTGATCATTGGACCTCAGAATTAGTAAGGTAACATATGCAAAGTGTCTGATATGTAAATGTAAATGTTAGTGCCCTCATCTTCACTGTTTGTTAATCTGCTTTTCTTTCTCCTGCTTTCTCACTCTCTTAAACACAATCTCTAAATGCTATTGGTGTTAGAGAGTAGGGTTATAATAATCTGTTCTCTCATCACTTTTCCCTTCTGAATTTTATGTCTAAGGAATCATAAACCCTAAGAACAATTGACAATTAATTTTTAAAAATTTTTGGTTGGGGCAGTTTCTAATACCCCACAATAAAAGGATTAGTTAGTAAATCTGCGGTAGCCCCCCCGATAGTCCAGGAAAGCTAGGCAAGCTTTCTTCTCTCAACCTGTGAATACCTGATGCATCCAACATTTTACCTCTTTACAAATATGTGGTGGGGGTGAAAGGAGCTAAAAAGATATGGAAAAGATCAAATAGTTTTCGTTTAAGTTAGTCAACTTACTAAGGAAACATAATCAATGACTTGCATTCTCTCATCTTTACATTAACAGCATGGGCTTTGGATAGGAATGATGGAAAAAAAGAATTGTTTCTCTATCCATTCCAAAGTAACAACTCAGAGAGAGGATACAACGGTCCACTCCAAAACTATCTTTGTTCACTCTTTGAAATAGTTTAACACCAATCATTGTACCTTGTATTCCAAGAATTAAGAAAGTACACTTCTGTTATAGCAAAACTAATATGGCTAAGATAATAAAAATTTAAGTTTTGTAATTTGAGAAGCTAAAATGAAACAGGACTAATATTTTAAACTTTGTAATGTATAATCCCTGGGAAAGAAGAATACCAAAGCCCATTAGGAAAGACAAAGAAATCACTCTCCCAAATCTGCATCATTTGCACTACTGCAAGGATGATAACATGCCTTGTTGATTTTTTTAAATTGTAACAGTCATGACCTTTGTTTATGAAATTAAGCAATGAGTAAGTTTCATTTAGAACTTTAGTGTCATTGCTATGGATTCGCTGAAAATAGTTAGAAAGCAAAACTTACTTGGTTTAGTATTTAATAATTTCAACTTACTGTAAATGGATTAGGGAGCATTAACTACCATATAACATGACTATGTCTGGATTGAGGCATACAGTTCTCAATGAGTTTGCCTATGTTCATGGAAATCGTTTAGACGTCTTGAACTCTTTCTTTGGTTTCTTTCTTTCTTTCTTTCTTTCTTTCTTTCTTTCTTTCTTTCTTTCTTTCATTCTTTTTGTTGCAATTAAGCAAAAATATTTAGTAATTAAGAGTCAGGTTCTGAAACCAGAGTATCAGGAGGGTCCCCATATTTTACTACATATTGACTTTGTGACAATGGTCAAATTATTTCACCTTCATTGTCTTATGTTTCTCACCTTAAAATGTAGTAAGAGTGTAAATGTGTACAGTCTTGTGAGGACTAAATGAATTAATATATGTAAAGCATTAAGAATAATGCCTGGAAATATAATATGCACTGTTTAAGTATGGTAATTCTATCATTAACCAAATTGCTTGGAAATTCGTTCTTAACGAATCCCATTGATACACATGTTCTTTTTCCCCCTAGGAGAAAATGGCTGTTAAAAGGGCAAAAGTTTGTCTCAGCTGCTATATTATCAGAGTTTAAAAGTACCTGACATGTGTTAAACACATATACACTAAATAAGGTAAGTGCATAAGTGAGTTCATTTATTTAAAGTACTTTAAAAGCATGGAGGAGTTATTGCTTAAATAATAATAATTTAATAGCAATTATAACACAGTTTTTATCAGTCAATTACTCTATGCCAGTCTTGACTACATTGTTTAACAGAAACCCCACAGGGACCCTACAGGTTTATTAATCTTATCCCCATTTTAGATATGAGAAATCTGATACTAAAAGTGATGAAATATAAGCTGTTCAAGATTGCTGACTAAATGTTAGAGCCAGGATTTATGCCCAAATAAAGTATGACATATAGAAAAAATGTCATTTTGCTCTCATTGACAGGGAATATATTCATTTGCAGATTTCTACAGAAACCATTATGCTATACAATATAATATTTGAGTTGAATTTAGACATTAGAAGTTATCATTTCAAAACATAAAGTTTAAAATGTTTTCAGAAATGAATCTTTCAGTTATATCCCAATACACCCAGCTAAAAGGACTCAAGATGTCATTGCAGGAACAAGCAGCCCCTTAAATGTTAAGAAAGAAAGTTTCATTGATTTTCATCCAGGCTGAAGGCTGTTTTGAAATAAGTGGACATGTAGCTCATAAAACATACAATAAAAAAAAAAAAATCAGAAGGCCAAGTGGAAATTATCCAGCAGTCAGAACTTTTGAGAAGAAAAAATACACAATCTGTCATCAAATATAGGGTAGGAATTAATTATGTTGTGCCTGATGAGAAAACAAATCAAATAACATTCATCAATTCACAGATATAATTACAATTTATGCATCAAAGAGATACATTTTTCCCCCTGATTTTTACAAGAATGGATATTTAAACCAAAATAAAAAATGTGAGATTCTGGAGCCAAATTTATAATAATATGCTTATCAAAAGTTTGTATGTACTTTAGCTCATTAAAAGAGCTTCTATAAAATGACAGAAATTAGACAGTCATCTTAAAGAGGTAAAAACAGACTGCCACAGCCAGATATGTCTTCCTAATTGGATTATCAACTACTGTACTGCATCTACTTTTTCTATGTGGAACTTCAGATTAACAAGCATAATTTTTTTAAAAATCTTTAAAATTTATGTAGTAGAAGTGTATTCAACATTTCTGAGTCAATTACAAGATGGATTTTTTTAAAAAGCAAATATTCTATGAAGTTATGGAGATTTATGAAGAAAAAAAACAATGAGAACAAAATATGTTCATTCAACATCCAACAAGTATTTATTAACTACCATGTACCATGTACTCTCTTAGGGTAACACAGATAGAGAAATGATAAATACAGACAAATAGGTAAGATACAATTATGTATACATCGACTCGGAGAGAAAAATATTTTTAATTGTGCATAGAGAGGTTAGGGAAGACTTCTTAAAAAGCTGCTATTTTTCCCATTGTCAAAGAAATAAAAACTTTTCAGAAAAATTGAATAAGAAAGGTGAACTTTCTGGCAGAGGAAAAAGGGTATAAAAATATACATCACCTTTAGGATTAATTATTGAGCTCAGAGAAGCAGGATCCCATACTATCTGGAAAATTTACAGTCACTGAAATGAGAAAATTGTCTCAGGTCTTGGAGAGCCTTCTTCTCACATTTAAGGAGTGACAGGGAACACTTGACTGAGACTGGGTTTTACAAAGACCACTTTAGCACCAGTGCAGAGAGTGGTGTGTGCAAGGGAGAAGAAACTATAACCAGAGAGCCCAGTAATGAGGCCATTATAATGGTTCAAAAAAAGATTATATATAGGCATGAAATAAGGCAGTGTCAGAGAGAAATAAGTGAAGGGATGGTTTAAAGTGATCATAAGAATTTGGACATGAAAGTACTTTTTTGTCCAATTAAATAAAAAGGAAGAATTTACACAAGTGATTCTAAAACTCTTCCTTTGTTCATTACATGCTCACATTTTGGCATACATTAATTTTCCATAGAATCCCAGGTATTTCTCTCATTCAAAATCAATTTATAAATCAGGGTTCAACCAGAGAAACAAAATCAGTAGGGGATATATCTCCATCTCCATCCCCATATCCCATCCCTATCCCTATCCCATCTCCATCTCCATCCCCATCCCCATCCCATCTCCATCCCCATCCCATCTCCATCTCCATCCCTGTCCCCATCCCCGTCCCCATCCCCATCTCATCTCCATCTCTATCTCACAATCTGTATGTATGTCTACATTTCTATCCATTGCAATAAAAAATGGCTTACACAATTCTCTATGGCAGGCTTTTGGGAGGGCCAACTGGAACTCTCAGTCTTGGCTAAAGCTAAGGATAATCTCTCTTACTTGAAGTCATCTGATTGTTGATTTTAATCATATCTATAAAGTATATTTACAGCCATACTAGATCAATGTTTGATTAAGTAACTGTGGAGTTTAGCTTATCCAAGTTGTCAAAAGACCATCAAACTCATCTGTAGACCTCAATTTAAAAAATTTCTAGTTTCAAATGATTCCTAGATTTCTTGCTTAGAAAACTGGGATGATCACCTGTAATTAATCAAAATAGGACAGAGAAAAGAGAAAAGGAAAATAAGTAGATTTTTGAAGAGAAAGAGTTGTAATTTGGATTGTTCATTTTGAACCCACAATGGAGGATTGAAGGATTTAAATATGTTTAATATTTTAATGAATGCAAAAATGCTTTTATGACATACTAACATCTGAGAATGAATTCAGCATGTTTTCCTTATGGTAGAGAGTGCAGTCAGGTGACGATGGGAAACCTGGCTTTTAGTCCTTGATACGTCACCAGGAAACAATGTGTTTGGGAAACCTCTCTAGATTTCACTGTCTTAATCTGTGAAATGAGAAGAACAGATTAGACTGTTATGTCTTCTATTGTATTAGATGTTGACTGTATTAAAATGATATTTCCTAAATGTAACAATAATCTAAATAATTTTCTTCAAATTTGGGAGTAGGATTGTTGTTACCCAACTCTACAGTCAGTAGTAGATAAAATACAGATAAAAACAGATAAAAGGATGGGTATGAAAGAGACAGAGATGAGTGGAGGCTAAAGTGCTTCCTCTGGCTATATCTAATTATTCATAGTTTGTCCTCTTCTTTTTAAATTCCGCATTCATAGAACATTGGCAATCAGTCAAAATTTTGAAGCTGTATGCTTTAGGCACTCCCTATTGGTCTCACATACCTCTTTTTTTCTCAAGTTAGATGTAAACATTTTTTTATAAAAGAGGAATAAGAGGATAAAATAAAAAATGAAGATGAGAAGAAAGAGGAGAGAATGAGGACGAAGAAAATGTGATGGGGAAAAAAAAATAACCAGGAGTTACTTCTAGATACAAAACTGACATTAGTCAGTTGGTTACTTTTACCTTTGACATGAAAGAAAAATTTATTTTAAATCACTGTGATAGTAAAATATTACATCTCATTTAAATCTCCCTTGTTTAAACTTCCTGAACCAATGGATTATTGTTTGATCAAATGGATGTTGTGTCTGAGCTGCTGAATTTAACTCTCTTCTGCAATCTTGTCCCCCAAAATGGCGGTTTGGTGTAATTTCTGGTTGTGTTTATATATGAAATATATTGTTTCTAATTTGTAAGTTCCCAAATATTGATCATTGCCATCTCATCTGCTGAGACTGTTCCTTGTCAGGTATGTCATGATAGGTAAACTGGACATTTAGAGTAAGATAAGCCAAGGGGCTAATGAACAAGTGTCTTTTCTCTATTTCTCTTCTCTAAACAGTTTATCCCATTTCTAACTGTAATGCGTCCTCATGTCCTAGCAATACTTACAGGCATTTACAGTGATAGTTAATGAGTAAAAAGTCTCAAAATAGGGGGGAAAAAAAACAACAAAATTGTGTGAGTTGAGCAAAGTTCTCTATCCTAGGATGGGCTTTGCTCAGGAAAAGACAAACTCTTAAGTATTGAATTTAATTTTCTTCAAAGTATATATTGATATTAACTGAACTGTGTTTTTTCCAAGTTGCCCAAGTTACTCGCTAATATTCTGCATGATGATAATCAAAATATTTTTAGCAAATAATGCTTCACATAACTGATCAGTTATAGATCTCTTGATTTTCACAATCCTAGTGAGAATTGGCATTAGATAAAGTTTACACGTGTTTTCCATCTAGACTTATTTTTTTTAGAACTTAAAAATAAGACCAGTGAATTGGTATGATATTTTTAACTACTATCATGATACTTCGAATTTATTTGCCTAACAAAGAAAATCAAAGATTAGAATGGTCCAAAATGATGCTCATTCTAAAAGTAATGTTGATTTCATGCCCTGGCTCATTTTGCTCAATGGTTAGAACATTGGCCTACATACTGAAGGGTCACGGGTTTGATTTCTGGTTAAGGGCATGTACCTGGGTTGCAGGTTCGATCTCCAGTCCCAGTCGGAGTCGTGTGGGAGGCAGCAAATCAAAGTGTCTCTCCCACATAGATGTCTCTCTCTCTCTCTCCTCCTCCTCCCTCCCTTCCACTCTATCTAAAAATCAATGGAAAAATATCCTCAGGTGAGGATTAAAAACAACAAAATGTAATGTTGATTTCACTATGGAATATATTTTCGTCTTCATATATTCCCACTATTTCTGTAAATGCATGGGCATTTATCCACAGCCTTTGAAATGATAAAGCTCCTTGGCCCTCCAATTCCCATTAGCTCTGAGCTGTCATTCAGATAAATTGTAAACAGAATTGATGATGATACTATCAAAGATTTTACTTGCTCTTTTGGACTGATAATTCCTCTGTAATAATCTTTTGTAAGGCTATTTAAAGCTTAAGTGCTTAATCATATATAAGGCATTTAAGATTTAAGAAACCAGACTTATCTTAGAGATGAATCTGAGTGCTGATTCACTTTCTGAAATAATATTAAATCAGACTACATCCTCGATGTGCCAGCTAGTCATTTACTACTTTCTAGGCTCACACCTTAAATAATAATTTTTACATAGTTAATATTTACCTGATTTTTTATGCCAGTAAACCTTAAATCAATTTATCAATACACAAAACTAAACAGTAACAACAACATAAACTAAAAACCTGCCATTTAAACTGATACCAAGACCGTCATATCAGCACAGGGTACACGTGGTCTCAAAACCACAGAAAGTGAGTAAGCTATGATTGAATACAGGACAGAAAAGGCAGCCTTTACATCACATTATCAAACAGTTGTAGTAGAGAGGTCTATTTACTGTAAATCTCTCTGTACCAAGAAGTAAAGATGCCTAAAATTTTTTCATAAAATTATTTCTTTCAGTTAAAATATTATGTCATCCATAGTCCATTGTATACTTGATTGTTTCTGGAAGATAACTGCAATTGACATGCCAGTCTCAATTTACTTGATGGTTTACACAGGTATTTAAAACTATTTGATAATCATTGTTTCTATATTGGATTTCCATATTCTCCTGCTCCCTAAACGACCAAGAGAAATGTCCACAAATGCAATTACTTCTTTTAACAATGGAACTCTTGACCTAGAGACCTCCATTTCTCTCTACTGGTAAAGGATGTAGTGGGTTGTGCTACTGGAAGGACACTTTGAGCTCCCTTGACCTCTTTTTCCTTGTCTTGCTTTCTGTCTCATTTTTTGAACTGGAGAGCCAATAATGGGGCCTTGGGCCATGTGGAGTCTTTGGCTGCTGAGGATGACTCAATATAATTAGCTGCAAACCTGCAGCAATATAAAATAGAGTGAAATACAACAACTGGCTCATAGAGCCCATCACAAGGAGCAACGCATGCTAGCTGGGTTGCTATTTCTGGGATTGTGGAGGTGCAGAGGGCGGCATGTCCTCTAGTATTTGAGTTTGAATTCCACAAAATGGAAAAATGAACCTGTGGTACATGAATGTTGACTGAGAATGTGCCTTTATGTATGTATGTATGTATGTATGTATGTATATATGTATGTATGTATGTATGTATGTATGTATGTATGTATTGTATTATCTACCCACTAACGTATCTGTTCATCTATGTATCTATGCCTGTATGGATGTATGGATGCATGTATCGATCTACCTACCTACCTGTCTTCTATATATCTGAAATCAGGTCAGATGTTCTGTGCTAGAATGCAGCATGCACCATGTATGTGACTCCTACTGTCACCCCCATGCAGGTTGGCTGTGTTTGGCACTCCAGACAAGGAGTACACAGCTGTCAGTGATCACATACATACTCAAAGCCCAAAGACCAGGAACCTTCACAAATTCTCTAGGTCAGAGCTTCCCAAAGCTTTGTACATGGTGCTACACATAGAAAATAACGTTTACTTGGCACCATGGAGTAGACTGGATTTGGACACTTTTATTTAAAGAGCCTTGAAGAAAAGATTCATTTCATTTTCTAATAAAACAAATCCAGTTTTAAGAAATATATTAAATATTCAGTTTGTTGCAAGTTTTTAAATAAAACACTGCTAAATGTTTAATGAGGAAAATTGTGCTTACATCAGTGAGTATAACTTTTTTAGAGTTGAAGTAATTTATAATACCTGATTTAAAAAGGTAGCAAAAGATAAATTACAAAATCTATTTAAAATTTTTTTTAAAATCCTTGAAATCATTTAAAAGTTGACACTTTTGAATTTTTATTGAAATAATCTAATAATAATTCCTTTGTTACTGACAGATGTAAAGTTAAAATTTCTGATAAAAGATTATCTGCCTTTCAAATGAGCGGTGAAGCTCCAGTCCCAGAGTAAGCTGGCATCGCGAGAACAGTCCCTAGGCCCCTAGCCCGGATGCCGCTAGAAGGGCGTTAGAGTCAAAGATACAGAGGCGCTAACAAGCGGGAATTCATCCCTGCAGGTGACTTGGCTGGAGCTCTGTCTGCCGACAGTCCCAGAGCAACCTCTCTGCCCTCCACTGTGACTGGCTACTCTTCATTCTGCACAAAATTCTCCTCTCGTACTTGGACCAAGGAAACTTCCAGAAATTCCAGGGGACTTGTCCACTGTTGGTTAGAGACACAAAATGAGACTGGCTGCTGAGGGAGACAGATCCCCTGCTTGGGAGTGTTCAGCACCTCACCGTGGACTAGATGGTGCTCATCCTTCTCCCTGACTACTGGGGGCAGGGGGTGCCCTCAGACCCCTCAGAAATCCTTCAGTCAAAGACAGTTCCTGGAAAAGGGAGAGATACTTTTGCAGATTAGCAGCCAAGGTTTTAGCAAATTGGATTTTATCAAGTGGTGTGGGAAGGCATACTTAAGAGGTAAAGTCATGCACAAGAAGGGATGGGGAGGAGGGTGAGCACTATGGGAAATTCTTAGCCTGTACAGTTTCTTACAATACCATTCTAAATATCTGAAAATCTATGTCTAAAACCTTCACTTTTCTACCTTTCTTAAATTGACAATTCCAGATATCAACTTTGGTACGCCTTAAACCTGGTGAGATGGGGTGGGGTGGGGGGATGAGAGAAAAGACAGTGTTGCATATTTTTATGATGAAAAGTATGGACAATTTTATTTCCTTTTTATCAATTTTTTCTGAGGATATATTAAAAAAATTTTTTTTGTTTAGTCTTTTATTCCTCCTCCTCCAAAAAAGCCTAAATGTCATCTTAGAATCACCTAAATGAAATGTGAGTTGAATAAAATAGCATTAGAGTTAGTAGAAGTGACTGAGCTCATTTAACCAGCTGAGTCTAGTTCTAATTCTGTCCCTGTCACTTTTTAAAGTATATTATTGGACAAGGTAAGCCTCAGGGCTCTCATTTTGAAAACTGTTCTTATGGGCCACTCTACGGATTAAAAGAATAAGATGCCTAATTTACAATAAATTGGTGGTAGGTTATAATAGATAACCCAAAATATATATTTATTCCTCTCCCTTTTCTCTTTCTCTTCCCACTTATTCTTCTGCTTGGGTGAGACCTTACCAGGTACTAAGAAAAACAGTAATTTTGGATAATGCAATAAAGCATGAAATGCATGCCCTCCAAGTGCTCATACCTTTACCTCTAAACTCTGCATCCTTTCTTGCCCTTGACCCTTTAGGAAAATTCCTGAGTTTTGTGTTTTATGTTTGTTTTCTGAAGGATATCTATTTACTTCTAATGTATCAAAAACTAAACGTTTATGAGAGTTAACTGGGAAGGAGGGGTCCATTCATCTACTCAATATTTGCACATTAATCACCTAAGACTTTCTAGGCAATGTCCTAATCTTGTATTTATGAGACTCGCATTCTAGGAGAGATATACCATAACACAAAAGTGTATAACATAGTGACACACAGTGATAAGTGGTATGGAGGAAAAGAAAGAGAATGACAGATCTGGGGAGGACAGGGACTGTGATTTTAGAGAAAGAGGTGTTTAGATATCATTTGAGTCCAGACAGGATGAAGTGAGAGGTGAGAGAGATACATTGAAGAGAACAGTGAATGAAAACATTTTTTCCTCTACCCATCTTAGAGGCATGTGAATCAAACTGGTAAGAGACAGATAAATAAGAGAAACAAACACAGTATTAATTGGGTGCCTATGCATTGTAATTCACAAAGAAAAATGTGACTCAAGGAGGTGGTCAGATAGTTAAGGCTTATGTACCACCTTAAGCTAAGAAGAGTTGTTAAGAGTTCTCTTCTTAGTATGAGAGAGGGACACACTTTTGCACATAGAAATTTCCTTTATACAAGGAAAGTGTGTGCTCTATATTTAAAGATTTTTTTTTTTCTGGTCTGCAGCTTCTCAGTGGCCTTTACCTCAAAATAATCCATCTGCCAGTACCCTTTGCTATAATATTACATCGCAAAGAATCTTATCCAAGGTTTTTTGTTTTTGTTTTTGTATTTTGGTGGATACACATTACCTGGAGAATTCAGTATTATAGATGCTAACCAATATGCAAGTAGATCAAATTCTATTATTTTCAAATAGGGTTTCTTCCAAATTATAAGCCAGCCTTATAAATCTTACTTTATTAAACTTTATCAAATATAAAATAAGCCTGAATATGAAAATGAAAACCGAAAATAATTGCTGAAATACAAGGAATCTTAAGAATGGCCAGGGGGAAAAAAAAGGAGGACAATAGATTAGCCAGTAAAGAGCAAAAATGCCTTTTTGCTATGAGATAATATGAAATATTTTCGGATGAAGCAGGTGACCTTTTTCCTTACTTCTCACTTTATCTATCCAATCAGCTAATACTGAAATGCCCTGCACACGTGAAAGCATCCGTTCCTCCCAGATCTCTCTCCATTGTGTGGCTCAGCAGGCATCTTTTTAAAGGTAAAATGTTCATAGTTGTCATTAACAATAGTGGAGATCTGTGACCATGGTGAGTGCTTCCTTTGTTCCCTCTGGAACTTTCTCTGACAGCTTTTCAATTCTCACTAGTAAAATTGAATCTATCTTTTCCAACTACTCATCATTGGGTAATTGCATTCCTATTTGGGTAATTATCTCCTTAATGAGAAAATTACAATTCTTCTCAACTCCTGCCATATTTCTAAGAACCAATTTATTTTGTTCAGTAATAGTAAAGGTCAACTACCTAGAAATATTTACCTATTTTAAATTTTAGATTATTTTCAGACGAATTCACCTGGTTTTTGACTCAAACGACATCTTCTTCTTCTAGAAACCCTGGATGAATTCATCCCTGACGAAATGCTTATTTGTTTTTATGTTCAAATTGTTGGGAAATGTTATTCTTTGAATAGATATCAAAGAAACAATTTGTTTCCTTTGGTTCTAGGATTGGAAGAATAATGTCCATTAGACACAGAAATTAGCTTGCCTATTTAGTAACATGGTAACTGTTGGGCTCGAAATTAGATGTAAAGCTACTGTGTCACTGCATTGCTTATTTGCAATTGCAGTTGAGGACCTAATCATTTTTCAAACAGGTAAATTGTGAGATTGCAAAAATGTGTATTATATACCATAGTAATGCATTTCTAATGATGGTGTGTTCTACTTCTTCATTAAACCAGTCATTTCCTTTTGAAATATGATTTCAAATTTTTCAGACACATACAAAATATCTTTAAACATTTTCAAAGATGGTACAACCTAAAGTAAAAGTTTCAGTTTTTAAATAACATCCAGGATGAATATTAATGTCTAGGTGTGATAGGTAGGGTGTCCTTCATGTCCCCACCTATTGCTGGTGGGAATGGGCTTCTTGGGGTGCTACAGGAATGAGAATTTCCTGAGGCCCCCATGGGAGGATGAACTATTGTAGAAAGCTTTATTTCTGTGGAACTAAACCCTTGGGTTTCCAAGGTTCCATCTCTCCCCATCCACCTTGGAAAAGGTCTCATTTTGTATTCAGCAAGGCTAAGATCAAAGCCAATGCCCACAGATTCTGCTCCATATTTGCACAATCCAATCCAGTATCTGGCTAGGTTTGCTTGTGTCCCCAGCTGTAATCCATTGTGTGTAGGGTCCACAAGGCCCATGGCTATGGAGGGAGTGCAGGCAAGAACAAGAGAGAGACAGAAGTCTTTGTCTGGGGATTATGCATTTTGGGCTTGCACTGGGGTCCACCCTACTAGCCAATGAGCTTTGTTCCCAGATTACACTGACAGGCAAGTACCTTCTCTATGTCACCCCAACTTTACTGTGTATGTGTCTATCTTCCTCTTTGTTGGATCCCTTCCCCCAGAGATTTGCAGAGAATGGACCCATGGTTCCCTGGGGAGTGTAAGCTTGCAGCTTTCTGGTGAAGCTGCCCAAATGACCATGCTTATAATGTCTGGCCTCCCCTCTGTTTTCTTCATATTATTAATATTAATAGCTAGCTAGTTATGATGGTAACATAGGCACAAAACATGCGCAATCCTAATATCTGCAACATAAAATCACAAAAATTAGCCCAATGTTATTTAAAGGACCATATGAAACATATATTAGAGTCATAAAAACATCAGTTTGTTAAATAAACAAAATTCAACCAAGTAAATTTCTTAGAGATCTAATTGGCTTAAGCAATTCATGAATCAGGCAGCATCCTACATAGCAACTACAAGGGTGCTCTTGGGGGTTTTACAAAATGGAAAGTTTTTATAGAAGGACTAAAAAGTCTGAGCTGGCAGGAGGTAACAATGCAATGCCAATGTAGAGCAAAACGACTTTATTGCAAGAACCTGGGCACCACAGATGGGCTGAGTCTGATAAGTGAGTCAGCCCCGAATAACAGTTGGGGTGTATGTTATATACTCTGCTTCTAACTTCCAGTGGTTCCTGCTGACATACTGTGCATGGCCCGTTGTCCATTTTGCAGTTGGACTGGTCTAGTATCTCATCCTGCATCTGCTGAGTGGTTCCTGGCCTTGCAGATAATCCGGATAATCAGTATTCAACAGAAGGCTGAGCAAAGGTCATGCAAGCAACACATTTTTCAGTTTCCACAAGCTTTTACTTTTACCCTTTAAAATGTTATTAACCCTTTCAAAGACAAGTGGAGCAAGAGATCAGATCTATTAACAAAATAAAAAGGATTATTTCTGGACATGTTTTCTTTGGAGAAAGAGAACTGGAAGGATTTTCATCATGTAGATTGCCTCTTCTTTCTAAGGCAGATGGAGTGGGCCCATCGGTATTGACCAGAAAATTCCAGACTGGTTGATTAAGATTATGTTTCTGGGAGAGGTTTAAACTGAAATTAGATGAGGCAGTAAATATAGGTTTGGTATCATGGACTTTTAGCACAAGTGATGCTATTTTGGCCTCATAGCTTTCTTTTTAACAAGTTTGAGTCCAATTCCTACCAATATCTAGCTCTGTGATCTTGAGCATATTATACAACTTCTCTGAGGTTTAGATTTTGCTTTTGTAAAACAGAGGTTATACTATCTGCCTAATAAGATTGTTATAAGGACAAAATGTGATAAATATATATAAATTGAGCATGGTGCCTGAGAAAGAGAGAACATGCAATGAATTATATTTTGTTCATTCATTTATTCAGCACATATTTATTGAGTATTTGCACCTCTTACTAGGTTTAGAGAAACAATAGTGAATATATATATATATATATATATATATATATGCATGACAGTGATAGCTCAGCTAGGAGGTGAAGATGGAGGGGGTATTGAAGGGTTGAAAATTTAACTGCAAATATGGTGGTCATAGAAACCTCACTAATAAGATAAATTTTCAGCAAAGACCAAAATAAGATGAGAATAGACATTATGAAAATATATGGAAGCTGTGAAGCCCAAACAAACAAAAAAGAAAAAAGTACAATGCTTTGAGGTAAGAATGTACTCTACATAGTTAAGAAGTAATAAGAAGGTCACTGGGTCTTGGGAGCGGAGTGAGAAAAGGAAAACAATAGAAACCAATGCTTACTGAACATTGGGACTGTGTCAGGAATATTCTAGGTACATTTAACTCATTAATTATCCCCCCCTGACCCAAAAGTATGTAGGCATTATTACCCCCATTGTACGAAAGAGAACAGAAAAGTAGAGGGATTCAATAACACCTGGTAAGTGATGAGGCCACCGTTTGAACCTCAGAAGTCAGGCTCCTGAGACTAATCTGAACCACTGCATGGTAGGAGATGGAATCCAAATGGGCAGAATGGGGAGGAATGGGGAGGCCATTGTATGCACTGAAGACTTTAATTTGAGATAAAAGCACCTGAAGATGTTCAATGGAGGAGTGTCATGTACCTTTAGTTTTAACAGGATCATTACGCTGTCTTGTTGAGAATGACTATGCGGGCAAGTGTTACGATCCAAGGTCTTGATGATGTCCCCACAGTCCAGGCTGTGTATGGGGTAGTCACCGGAGACTCCGGCCATCCAGACCAATTTCCCTACATAAACCAGTGGTTGGAAATACCCCAAATCAGGCCTCCTTGGGTCCGATTCTGTGTAACTAGTCAGGGACAGTGTAAGGTCCTCGTGGCACAAGGTGAAAGGAAGACTTCATGGCGAATTAAGCAGCCTCCTATATTAACAGGGGGTTCAGAAGAGGCCCTTCCACTGCAACTGCCATACGCCCCACTACCTAAGGATGGGGAACCTCACCTGCCCGACAGCCCACCTTCATCTGTCTCACCCCCACAACCAGCCAATGTGCTGCCAGAGCCAGGGTCACTGGTACCAGGGTTGCCTGAGCCAGTGGGAAGACATCTCAGGTCAGTGACCCAGGGACCAAACCCCAGCAGCAATGCAATTACCACTGCAGGAGACAAGGGGTCCACAGAGAATGGGCCTTAACAGGACCCTACAAGAAGGGGAATCAGTCTTCTAATATCAGCCATTCTCTACTACTGACCTCCTTAACTGGACGCACTATACATCACTAGCACAAAAAACCCCAAGCGATGATAGACCTCCTGGAATCCATCTTCCAGATTCATCGCCCCACCTCGGTTGACTGTAAACAATTCTTACTCAAGTGGGGACTTTTCCAGTCCCCATGGAACACCCCCCTGCTGCCCATAAAGAAACCTGGGACAAACGACTACCACCCGATACAAGACTTAAGGGCTATTGATTGATGAAGCGGTCATCACGTTGCATTCGGCACTGCCTAACTCACACACTCTATTAGAACTTATACCTTCTGAGGCAGGGTGGTTCACATGCCTGGACTTAAAGGGTGCCTTCTTCTGCCCCCAACTAGTGCCCATTAGCCGGCCTCTGTGAACTAGAATTCAAGGATTCAAGAATTCACCAACTTTGTTCAGCGGGGCACTAGTGTCTGACTTAGCCAAGTTCCTGGGATGGAATTTAGGATGTATCCTCCTCCAATATGTAGATGACCTCCTGCTGGCCAGTCCCACCTGAGCCCAGTGCTGGGAAGGGACCAAAGCCTCACTCGGGCTACTGATGGAAGCTGAGTATCGGGTATCAAAGAGAAAGGCACAAAAGATATAAAAGAACTGGGAAATTTGGAAATCTAAAAACAAAAAGAAGTCAAATACTTAGGTTTCAACATCACCCAAGGCAAACGAATGCTAGGGGCCAAGAGGACACAGGCAGTCTGAGCTATCCTGGTTGGTTCCCACTTCCCGTCGACCGATTCGAGAATTCCTGGGGGCAGCAGGGTTCTGTTGAATATGGATTCCCGGATTTTCAGAACTGGCAGAACCCTTATATGAGGCCCTAAAAGGAGAAGAAAAGGCTTGTCTGGGGCCCCGATCAAGAGAAAGTATTTACAACTACGAAGACCAAGCTCACGGAGGCACCAGCCTTAGGACTCCTGGACGTATCCCGGGACTTCAACCTGTTCGTGCACGAAAACAAGGGAATAGCCCTGGGAGTCCTAACGCAGGAATCTGGGCCTTGGCAGAGACCGGTAGCTTACCTTTCAAAGCAAATTGACCCGGTTGCAGCAGGCTGGCCACCCTGTCTGAGGGCCTTAGCAGCCACCACACTGCTAATCAAGGAGGCAGACAAACTCACGTTGGGACAAAATCTAAACATCAAGGTTCCCCACTCTGACATTACCTTGATGGACACAAGAGAACAGACAGCCCCATCAAAAATCATGCTGGCTCCTGAACTACCTGCAACCCCAAAATACACGGCCCAGGAAGAGGAATGGGCACAACAGGAGGGGGAAATACAACGAAGGAAGGATGGCGGGTACTCCCAGATCACAGAATCTATGTGCCAGAACAATTAGCCCATTGGTTAGTCCTCCAACAGCATGAACTCACCCATCTGGGGAAACCTGCCCTAGAAGCCTGATTGCTCGACTTCCATCCCTCTGTGTCTCGGTCTCCCAGTGCTGTCTCCTCTGTGCTCAAAACAACGCCAGACGAGGCCCCCCTGGGCTGCCAGGATCCAGCGCTGCGGCCAAGCACCCTTTGAAGATCTGGAGGTAGACTTCTCAGAAGTAGGACCCAGTAGAGGAAATACATCTCCTGGTTTTCATCTGTACTTTCTCGGGCGGGGTTGAAGCTTACCCCACACGTACAGAAAAGGCAACAGAAGTAACCAAAGCTCTATGAGAGACATCATCCCGAGATATGGAATGCCATTGACTATAGGATCAGACAATGGCCCAGTCTTCGTAGCAGAAATAGTACAGCAGGTAGCTAAAACTCTAGGCAGCCAATGGAATTTGCACACGGCCTACCGGCCCCAGAGCTCACGGAAAGTAGAACACATGAATCAGACCCTTAAGCAGACCATGGCAAAACTATGTCAAGAAACCAACCTGCCCTGGACTGATATACTACTCCTAGCTCTCCTGCAAGTACATTGTACCCCTCGGGCAAAGATAGGGTTCTCCCTTTTGAAATCTTATACGAGAGACCTCCCCCATTGATCAAATTCAAAGGGGATATAAAGGAACTGGGAAATTTGGAAATCCAAAAACAACTACAGGGACTAGGAAAAACCATTCTTGAGGTACATAAGTGGGTAACCAATAGAACACCCATTTCCCTGAGAATAACTGTGTACCCCCACAGACCAGGGGACCAAGTCTGGATAAAAGACTGGAAAAGGGAACCTCTCAAACTTACCTGGAAAGGGCCCTATTTAGTTACACTAACCACTCCCACAGCTCTCAAGGTTGCAGGTCTGAATACCTGGATCCACCACTCACGGGTGAAAGCTGCCCACCTGCCACACAACAGCCAACCTGAATGGAAAATCACCACCAATGAGAACAATCCTCTGCAGATCACCTTAAGAGGATGGCGAAACCTGCTGATCAATCTCTTATGGTACCCTTGGCAGCTGGTCAAAAAGGGCCATCCAGGTTAGACCCCTATTAATTGGACTAGGAATCACTGCTGGAGTAGGGACTGGCATTGGAAGGATAACGTCATCAGTCTCTCATTACCAAAAGTTATTGAAGGGCCTTGTAGATGACATAGAACAGGTTGCAAAATCTTTAGCAGCCTTACAGGATCAAGTAGACTCCTTGGCAGCAGTAGTATTACAAAATAGAAGGGGGTTAGACCTACTGACTGCTGAAAGGGAGGAATTTGGCTCTTCTTCAATGTGGAATGTTGCTTTTATTTTAATCAATCAGGAAGCAGTCAGAGAGATTGCCACCCCTCTTCCTCACACAGCCCTAAGGGAACCCCCTGTCTAAGCCCACGCTTCTGAATACCATATAAAATAATGTTCTTTAAGTCTGCTAGGAGCAGCTTGAGAATCAAGAGGGGGAATGAGAAGGCAAGCCGGGTGCAGACAACCCCCTTAGCTCGCAGTGCAGAGACCCCGCCCCTGGCTTTTGCAATCCCGCTTGCCCCTTACATCAGCCAGCCGCCTAAACCATAAAGGGCAGCTGGAACCGGGGCACAGGGCTCAGCCTTTGGAGGGGACTCTGTTGGGCCAGCACCGGTGCTCATTAAACAGTCATTTTTCTAATCCTCCGAGTGCGTGCAGTCTGTCTCTTCCCGCCGATTGAATTTCTGCCACAGCACAATAATAACTCTGTTTTCAACAACTAAGAGAATGGAGTTGCCATTAGTTAAGATGGGAGAACAAGATCTAGGGGTGAAGGTGAAGAGGCTAGTTTTAGACATGTTACATTTCAGATCCCTATTAGACATCTACGGTGGAATTGTTGGGTGCATTGTAGGATGCATAAGCCCAGATTTTTTTTTTACCATAGAGACATTTTAAAGCCATAAAACTGGATGAGATACTACAAGAGTAAGTGTGGATCAAAAACTAAGAGGTTCAATGGTACTTTCAACCTTAAGCAGCAGGGAAACAGGAGGAAGTAGGAACAGAATGAGAAATACTAGCCACTGAAATCCTGAAAACAGACGCTCGGGGGGAATGTGATATATATATATATATATATATATATATATATATATATATATATATCACACACACATATATATAATTATTATTTTATTATGTGTTTAAGCTTCACCCCAGTTAATTTATCCATTACAAACTTCACAATCATGGTGTTCTTGATAACATTCATCTTTGACTTCATTCCAGAAGCTGAGTGTTAAGGATAGTCCATAACAGAGGGACAGGCCACCCTTGCTCATATTATTACAACTGCTGGATAATGACAAATGCTCCATTTTTGAGATGTTGCAATTTGTTGAAATAACAAATATTTTTCTAGCTGGTGTTTTGAGGTTTATGTTTTGTTTTGTTTTAGCCCAAAGCAAATGCCGTTGTCAGAAAGCAAAAGGGAATCATTTGTATCACAGCAGGGAAAGGAGAAGATAAAAGAATAGTGTAAGCCAACTACCACCTCCTTCCCTCTTATCATTCCTTTCATAACTAGAGCTCAGTAATTAAAGAGAGTCTGGTTTATTTATTGGATGCCTTGAAAAAGCAAGCCAAGGTAGAAAATGTAGCTTAGGGGGAAAAATGGATATTTTTTAACCTAAAATACTAACTACTTGAAACAACGTTGTAATTGAATAATTTAGAGGGCTATGGAGCATCCATTTTTATGACAGCTTTCTGGTAGCTGTTTTTCAGGAAAATGCTAGCATCTTTTTCACTGAAAAAATGCTTATATTATCTTTTCCCTTCATTTTTGAAATGCCTAAAGCAGTCATGTATCTCATTTTTCTCTTGAGACCCAGAGACAATCTCATAATATATCCCAAGAGGGAAGCTTTGAAATGTGAGTATGGACATGGTTTGAGGGAAAGTCAGAAAATATAAGAGTCTTAGATGAATTTAATTACACACGATTGGGGTGCAGGTAGTTGTGGATGAAAAGGGGCCATAAAACACCAGGGAAGGCCTGAGGGACAGCCTTGCAAACTCAAAGACCTAAAGTAACCACAAAGGATGGTTTGAAATGTAAACTTTTTAACTAAAAGCAGTTTATGGCAGGTGGTCATGTCCTAGGCCAGCATCTTCAGTGACAAAGGTCAATTTTCACCTTAATGGAGACTGTTGTTTTTTTGCATCTAAGATAACATACCTTTGGAATGTGGGGTAACTTCCCTTTTCCATACCCCTCAGGGCACAACCTATGCACCAGGGTGGAAACCACAGATCCCCTCATTGTTATTGTCATCATGTTCATCGTTGACTGTTAACTGTCCTGTACCACCTATGTAAAAGAAGATGTGTCTATCATTTTATTTTTATCCAGTCCCAGAGATTTCCTCCCTTTGCTTTCTCCCACCTCCCTAATCTATCACCAGTAGATTTCATGTAACCCATTTCCCCCTTCTGTTGTGATTGTAATGCATACATTAAGGTGCAAAACTGTCATTCTCCAGAGCGTTATCTCCATCCATTGAGGTTTTGCTTCCTGGCCTTTGTAGACAGTTTGGCTCAAACAAACTCACAAAATTCTTCACAGGTTTGAACGTTTCTTATGTTGACATAGCGTAGGTGGTTCTATTAAAGTAGGCAGTTGGTTCGGTATTGATGAAAGAAAAGGGAGCCAGAGATGGGATAGAGCGGGATTAACTAGGAGAGAGCAGTTTCCGTCACTCCAGGGAAGAGGTCGTTTAGCTCAGCAAACAGACTAACACCCAAGTGGGCAGGACAGACTGGCTTTGCAGTCACCCCAGGGAACAGGCACTGCTCTCTGGATTGACAGGGAAAGGGAAGTCCTTTTACTAAGTGCTTACGCAGCAGAAGCCAAATGCCAAAGCAGAATTATGAGGCATGCCCAGTAGGAGCTAAAAATGGTGACCATAAAGGGGAAGAGGCTAGCGAGGGAAAATCTGGGGAAAAGATCAGACAGAATAAATCCAGGGAACCCAGAAGACCCAAGAAAGCGATCAGATAGGAGGAGAGCACCAGCACAGCCCTAGGAAAAGCCAAGGAAAAAGGTTGGATAGTTTGGAAGACAACCTGCTCTTTGCCAAACCCAAGAAAATATGTGAGGGCAACCCCTACTGTGGCCTGCCCACTCTGTCTCTTTGGGGGAAAACCATCTCCTTTCACTCTAATCAATCTCGCCACCACTGCTTAAAATCCTCCATGTGTGTGTTCCTGAAATTCATTTCCCAGGACAATGCAGAAGAACATCCGGTAACAGTTCTCCCAATTTTTTTTGTCTCTAAAGAATGGTTGCACTTCACATTACTCTCACAAATTATCTTCTTGGGAAACTCCTGGTCTTCTCAACACCTTCTCTTCTGCAGTCTAAAAAGGGACTCTCAGTTTGGCTATCACATATGAAAGATACCACTAGAGATTTTAGGTATTGTACAAAGCAAACAGATACTTCGAAGAGGGAAATAGGCAATTTATGGATTTCTTGAACAAATAAGTGGAAAAAGAGGCAGACAAGAAGAAGCAGTGAATATATATCTTTAAGGAAAGTAGACCTATGTGAAGCTATATACCCAAAGGTAGTTCTCAATAATTTGACTAAAACTACGGGAATAGAAGGTGATCATTGAGACTGCTCATAGTAAAGGGAGAAGATAGGCTATGGTTGTACAATAGAATGGTGAATAAGAGGCTTGTTGGACAGTTAAATCAGCTATCAAGTAAAAGCATATTATATGAGCAAACATTAAGATGATGCAATAATGTACAGCAAGTGGAAGTCCTTTACAACCTCACAAGTCCCCTCTCCTGGAGTTAAACAGAGGTAAGAGTTTGGCATATATTCTTCTAAAATTGTACTTGAAAAATAGAATTTTAATTTTAAATTAGTTAATACATATAAAATGTGTGACATAGCTGAAGCATAACAATAAAATGAACATTTACAGAGTCACAAATCTCAGGAACAATTGTAATATTAGATAAACTTGTAAAATTCTTTGTCTCTCCCTTAATGGTTCATTGTTCTCCAAAGATAACATTAAATACTGACTTAAAGCTTAATTTAAAAATCATTCTCTTGGTTTTCTTTACATTTTTACCAGATATGTATGGATCCATAAATGTCATATTTTTTAGTTTTGTTTTCTTCCTGTGACTTGCTTTTTTAATTCATAATTTTTCTCATAGTCACCTGTGTTGATGTGTGTAGCTGCTGTTCCTTCATTATGGCATAATTTTTAATTTTTTGAATATATTGCAATGTATTTATCTGTTCCCTTGTTGGACATTTGGGTTAGATTATTTTTTCACTTTATTTATTATTCTGCTCTTATAAACATGTTACCTCAATTATTCCTGTGTTTGTGGTCTGGCAAACATGTGCAAGGTGTTTCTATAATGTATGTGTGTCTATAAAATGGACTCTTGGGTTATATGATCTGGAATGTAGAATTTTATAAAAAATTCCAAGTAGTTCTATAAAATATTTTAAATAATTTTATTCCTACCATTATTGACATCATGGTTCCTATTATTTCACATCTTTGAAAACATCCAGTATTATCAGACATTTGGAATTAATCACCAGCCTATTGGGTTTAAGATGATCTCATTGTAGTTTTGATTTTCACTTCCTTGTGTAACCACAGAAGCTGCTCCAAAGGGTCCTACTGTTTAACAAGATGCTGAGTTGCTTTACAGGGACAACAGACAAAACCGTAAGTCATGCAATAGAAGCATGCACAAAGGAGAGAAATCTCCAGCTATACCCAGAACAAAAGTCTGGACCTCCCCTCTTTCCTCCAACAGAGCCAAAGTTCCTGGACATACCTAGACAGGAAGATTCGGTGCTGAAAGCCCTTATTACAAACGGCTTATCCAAGGTCCTCCAGTTAAAACATATCCTGTCAGTGCATTGGCATACTTGTCCCTGTCCCCTATTATCCCCACCTCGAATTCTTAAAAACCTGCCCAGAACCCTGGATTGGGGAGTTTGTCTTTTGAACCACAGCTTTCCTGTTCTCCTGGCTTAGTACTCTGCAAATAAAGCTAGTCTAAGTACTCCACTGCAATTCTTGGTGTTTAGTGTGTGGTTCTGCTAACACCAGGTGGATGAACTCTTTCTTTCTTTTTTTTTTCAAAATGTTTTCTTTCCTACCATCTTTTTTTTGGGTTCAATTTAAATTTTTATTGACAATATTGCAGATGTCCCCCAAGGTGGATGAATTCTTTCTGTTTCATAACACCTTATTATTATTAAAATTGAAATTATTTTCACATTGTCTGTCATTAATGATGTTTGTCCTTTCCTGGAATAGCTATTATCATTGCCAATTTTTAATTGGCTTTTTTTTCACATAAATTTTAAGACTTATTTCTCAATTCGATCCTTTAAAAATGTATAGAGAATATTTTCTCTATATGATTTGTTTTAATGTGACTCAAAATCACTTATGTGTTGATATCTATGTTTAAAGAAATAAAAGTAGCTATTGAAATTTTACTAGTAATTAGAAAACATAAAAATGACCAGGGCAATATTAAAATAATAATAATAATGGTGATAATACAACCTCAAATCCTAGAAAAAAATATTTTAAAATAAATTACAATTTATTTTAAAATAAATTGAATGTTAATCCACAGAGTAAATTCAAATAAAAAGAAAATTGGTGAATCAGTTGTTCAATCTAAAGAAAATACATAGGCTATTATTGTACAGAGATGGGGAATAATAAAGAGAAGAAGAAACATGAAGATTAGCTCAAATGTTTCAACCAAAAAGTTATTAAAGTTTTATAAGAAAGAAAAGAGCTTGGGAGGAGGTAATATTCAAAGGGACAGTGGCTGAGCCCTTCCAAAATTAAAGGAATAAATCCTTAAAATCTGGAATGTTCTGTTAGGAATGGTTAACCCTTTTGCTAAGAGATCTTAATATCATTGGAAAGTGCCAAGGTGGCATGAAGAACCACATGCTCTTACAACTGTTGGGAGCTTAGAGATGATAGGGTTCCAACCTATCAGAGCTGTTGTGGCACATGGTCAGGGCTGCTCAATTCAGGCATTTAGAACAGAACTGAGTAACTACAGGAGTGTTCATTTAAAATGACTGCAACATCAACTGTGTCCCTCAGAGCTCTGCAGTGCATTGGTTTATTCATTGGTCACAAGGAATGCCCAAGGTCATACCCTCAGGATTTGGAAGCATAGCCAGAGATATGACTTATGTTATTATTTGATTCTACTAAATTGTCTTCTTCTTAAAGGACATAAATATTATACAGACATAGTTGTTAAAAGACCACTTGGCATGACAAGGAGTAATTTCAAGATGAGAGAATCGTTATGTATGTCCACCCTACTTACTCTTACCTCTGTTGATTAAAGCCTTGTTTGAAACAGACTTTGTAGCCATAGATTAATTAAGGCTCTAGGTGCTACATGGGAAGAATCAAGCTAATATTTGAAAAAACCATCAGGGCTATTGATTGGGTCATCTAGCCCCAGGGAATTACTAAATGTGTTATTTTCCAGCTCTGTCCCCAGGACCTGTCCCATGGAGGTGATGTTGTTACAAAAATCTGGTTACTAATTAACAGGAAGGGAGTGAAGGGGAGACTAAATAATATAGACATGTCATTTACAGCTTTGCCAGAAAGCTGAAGTTAATGCTCTCCAAATCTATTTTACACTAATCAATGGGGAAGGGACTGGACAAAGGCAGTTTAGATGCATGCCCAGTAAGGTGAAGGTGATGTAGTAAGGTGTAGATGACGTGGGAAGGTGCCTGCTTGTCAATCACACCTAGAAACAAGTTAGTGGCCAGAATAGGCATGGCCACTGCAAGGGAAAGGACTATCTGAACTCCTAGAGAAAGGAAGTTGGCTCTCTTGGTGCTAGGCGCTCCTGCCCTCTTGGGACTCCTGCTGCAGGGGACGCATTCCCCTGCAGTTGCCACGTGGCCCACAGCCATGTGGACGCCATTCAATGGACTAAAGGACTGATGCTGAACTGGACCTGGCTGCATCATGGACAGGACCTCTGGACACTGGCCTGCCTCTAGTTCTGCTAAACCCACAGCTGCATGTCTTCCAGAAATGGGTTAAGAGACTTGGGACTTTACAACCTCAGGAGTGTAAACCCAGCCAATAAAAAAAAAAAAATTTGATTCTCCTGTGCGAGTCTCAGACAATTCCTTTTCTAAAGATATAGCAAGAACCACCCCACTCCCACTAGTGGCGGGGAAATCTGGCCCCCTAATTCCTCTGACAACAGAGATGTCTTCTTTCCTTCAGAAATGGAAGAAGTTCTCCCTGATTTTCAGCAAACATGATATTTTGTTGTTTTTTTCGATAACTGAGAATTCAAACAAAATAAAAAAAAAGAGCAGTGTAATCCTGAAACTGGTGGCAGAGGTTAGAAAGGCATGGAGAATGAACATTTTTCTTCTCACTTTGTCTGATACATCTCCATGATTGCTTTGTATAAAGTTTTCGATCTCTACTTTGCTATAGATCTTGTTCATGATATAAAAAGATAAATCATTTTTTTGTCTCCCCTGTAGGTCTATGTCATGCCTGTCTCTCAACATTTCTTAAACCTGATATTTCTTCTCTGGATGTACAATAGACAATTATATTAAAGAAGGCATCGAATTCATGATTTAAGGGCTCAGCTTCAGCCACTAAATACCAACGTTTTTGTTCACTTTTGGATATTTTTGATGGGAGAGGAGGAGGAGCTCTTCCCTTGTTCTTAACCTACTTTTCTCTTTTCAATACCTTGTGCACCTGAATAACCTTAGCATTCTGTAAAGTCCTTAGGACATACTACTTTGTCACCCAACTACTGTAATGAAGTTCAAATTAAAACTAGTTAAATAAGAAGGGAGGACAGAGTTCCTTTATCTTTTGTACTCTGTAACTTTGAACTTAAAACCACATGCAGTTGCCTGGCATCTGCTTGCTGTGAGGTAACCTCAAAGGCAAAGTCTTTCAAATGACTGGTTTTCCAGGTTACTTCTTAATGGTACTGCCTAACCTCTTATACCCATGCTGTATGGCCTTTGTACCATTGGTTTAATGAGTATATCCTCTAATTACCCCCCGAAGTGACTTTTCATCAAGAACATTAAGGATTTTAAGAGGTTAGTCAACCTTTTGAACTAAGATCTGTCCTTGAATTAAGAATGTGTGCATCCAATATATATTATTTATTCACTTCTAATGGGACAATTCCTGACGTACAACCATGAAAAATTGTTTTCATTATTAAAGAGCAAAACATGTTGTTTTTCTAGGTTGTGAGTGTGTTTTCTCTCTTCATTTCTTTATGTTATTTTGCCTTTGTAAGTCTCACCTCCTGGCTTTACAGAATAAACAAGCAGGCAGGCAGATAGTTAGTGAAAAATATTTATTCAGTATCCACCAAGAGTGTTTAAAAAACTGAGCATGGCAACAAAGAATATTAATAGGACAGTGAGGGCACTATTTAGGTGGAAAACATTGAAGAAATTTTGGAGAAAATTGATATTTAAATTCCTAACTGATGAGAAAAAGGCAGTCGTATGAAAATTTAAGATAAAAAGAGGGAATAAAGTAGAAGAAAAATCACAGAGTTTCAGATAATCCATTATCTTTAAGACTATGGTAAAAAGCTCAGCCAGTGTGGCTCAGTGGATTGAGCATCATCCCATGGACTGATAGGTCCTTGTTGGATGCTCAGGGCACATGCCTGGGTTGCAGGCTCAATCCCCACTGGGGGTATGCAGGAGGCAGCCGATGGATGTTTTTCTCACATTGATGTTTCTATCTCTCTCTCCTTTCCTCTCTCTCTAAAAAAATCAATAAAACATATATAAAAAAAAGACTATGGTGAAGAATCTGGGATTTCATGCCATCTCATTATATGCTATTTCACTGGGAAAAAATGAAAAGCCTTTAACAAAGAAGTGAGTCATATTTTAGAAAATGAGACTCTTTCCTAAAGGAAGGTGACTACTATCAAAGAAAAACAAAGCTAGACACTAGTTAAAGCTGTAAAGACAGATTTTGTTCAGTAACAACTGTGCTTGGAGAAAGAGACTCAGCAGCAAGAGAACTGAGTTGAGTTCCAGAGACAACAAAGACAGGTGTAAATTTATAGCCAACAAGTCAAGTGAAAAGGTCAGTGGAGGAAAAATTACTAAGGAAAGACAAGAGTAGGGAGATTCTTACTAAACTGGCCCCAGGAGATTCTTGCTAAAGACAGCCCAATGACTTGGACATCAAAGGTGGGAAATGAGGAACTTGATCAGATATTAAGAGTGATCAAGAATGTCAAGGATGGGAGAGTCTTGCCAAGTCGACTTAGCAGAATTCTTTGCTAAAATTGGTTTAAGTGGGTCAAGGACAGGGTCCAAGGATGAGACTTAGTCTAAAGGAGGGCCCAGAAGAGACCGTCCAAAGTTTGGTCAAAGGAGAGACTTTTTGTCACTACCTCTGTGTATAGAATGTACTCTAAAGAATCAAGGCAGCAAAACCTATTAGGAGTCTGTTATGTTAGTTAAGATGAGCATTCATAGGAGCCTAAGCAGAGAAAAGGTTATTTGGGGATATAATTTTTAAGACAAACCTGACTGAACTTACCATCAGAAAGGAGGGAACCCAAGGAGAGCATACAGCCTCCTCAGCTTTTAGGCTGAGCAACTGGGCAGAAATAGTATCAGTTACAGAGATGGACAGATTTGCAGAGAAATGTCAGGTGTGGGGTGTGCAGGTAGATCAATAGTCCTTTTTGGCCAGGTTCTATCTAAGATACAGCCCTACAACTCAATTAGATGTTAAATGGATAGTTAAGTTTGGAGCTGAAGGGTTAGAGAGGGGCTGGGGTTACAGAGAAAGATGCCTTCAACAGAGGTACGGTTTAAAGCCTTGGGACTAGATGGAATCAATTGAATAACAAACAAAGTGCTGCCGTTTCCTCTGCCTTTTCTCATAAAGGGTCAAGAAAGTAGCTGGAAGCCCTCATGGTCAGTATTTTGATGTAATCTCCATGTAGGAAATGTATATAGAAAGATATAATGTGCTGGTACACACTGTATGATTATCCAGTGTCCACTTCATATTTTACAAGAGGAAAAAAAAAAAGGGAACTAAAACACTGAATATTTACTCTGCCATGACCTGTGATAAATTTTCTTCAAAATTGTTTCATTTAATTGTCTCCATGGTATAGCTATAATTTTAATTTTAGAGAGGAGTAAACCAAGCCTTAAAAAGAAATAGGAGGACTTTCTGATGATAACACTGGAGGGCTAGGGTTCGGACCCACAGTAGTCTGGTTGAAAAGCTTGTGCACAGCTCATTAACAAAACAAAACAAAAAATCTCTTGACTCCTGCACAGAAGGGAATAAATTAATACCACCCCAAGTATATGCAATTAAAATTCTTGCAGTAATCTGTCCCCTGGATTATAAATAGCTAAAAAACTAAGATCCACAAAGCAGGGGGACCTGGCTTCAAGGTGAGCCTTTAATTCCAGTACCTCCCTCTAGAGCTCTCTGTCTTCCCCAAGTTCCTCGATGTGGCTTCTGAATTTGGGAACATCAAACGGAAAGTGATGAAAAATGAAAAGTTTTATTATCACTTAAGTTCCCATCCTGAATACACATATGTCCTTCCACATTAATGATGACTTCAGCTGTTTGAAATAAAATGCGTTATTTCACTGTTTTATGGCTCACTGTGTTGGACATTAAGGAGTCATACACGGGCATTTGTTTCATCAGAGTTTATAAGACCATGTCCAGCCAACGTGCTTTTCTATGTTTCAACCTCTTCTCAGAGGCAGATAACAGGAATGGCATTTACTTTGGATTCCTAATCAATTGATAGTTTATATAATTGACTTCTACTCCCCAGATCTGCCTTTCCTATTGAAAGCGTCCGACCTTGCTGTGTCTTTGTCATTCTACTCTGAGTCAATAAACATGACTTCAAATAACACAGCTTGAGGAATGTGTGTGGAAGGATGGGATGCTAACTAAAAAACACATCTCAATTTTTGGTTTTCAACCCAGTTCATTAGTTGCTTTGGTACTGTGTTAGCACAGGCGCTAGATGAGATTTTCATTTTACATTTCTATTCTTCAACATTCCACCATTCTGCTTTTCCAACTTTTATTGCTAAGAACATTTAAGTTCTACTGTCTTTAAATATATAATACAGTGATATTAACTATGGTTATCATGTTTTACATTAGAACCTCAGAACTTACGCTTCTTAGACCTGAACGTGTGTATTCTTTTACCAACTCCTTATTTCCCACAGTCCTCAGGGCAATCACTTTCCTGCTCTCTCCTTCCATGAGTCTGATGCTCTTTCTTCCTTTCTTTTCTAATATTCCACATATATTATGCAGTGTTTGTTTTTCCCAGTATTCTAAACCCATGTTACCAAACAGCTAACTTATTTTATTTTTATTTTTATTACCAAGGGCTCATCCTTATTCTCTGAATGTTCATTAAATAGCTAACTTATCTTAAGTAAGATAATGTATTTAAAGTGTTGAGAGTACCAGGTACGTAGTAAGTGTGAAGACAAAATCAGTTGTGGGAGTGAGCCACCTGCACAGTTGGGCACAGGGCTCAAGGCAAGACAATAGAGCAAGTCCTACAGCATAAGCACAGTTGGCATTTTAAAGCAACAGCAAAAGCAGTAGTGGGGCTGGGGCAGATTTAGGGACAGGAGAGTAGTAGGTGTGTTTGGAGTGGTGTTCAGGGGCCAGATGCTAGACTTCTAGTCCATGGTAAATAGTTTGGGTTCTGTTTTAAGTGTGATAAGATGTGATTGTAGGGTTTTGATTAGGGGAGTGGTATGATTTATCTTACAGTTTATTTAAGTGTTTTTGCTACTTAACTACTAAATAATTAATGTGTGTAAATACAGGGTGGGGCAAAAGTAGGTTTATAGTTGTTTGTATGGAAAATACAATAATTAATAAATAATAATATGAGAATAAACTCTGTGTTTTGCATACTCACAACTATAAACTTATTTTTGCCCCACCCTGAATGTATATTTACACATATACACATACACACTGGGTTTACATATTCACATATCTATCTATATCTATTCCTATACCAGACATAAACCATATACCTATATTACTGATACATATATATACAAAATATACATATGAAAATAATATATACAACTGAAAGGAGCTCTTGAACCCAGTTTCAGTGTGTGTGTGTGTGTTGGTTTCTCCACATCAACAAATAATTCACCCCACAACACCAGCAGAGTGTCCAAGAGTTCACTTTAATTCTGACACTATCTACCTGAAGATAGAATCAGATTCCACGGGTAAAGAGCTCAGTCCCACAACACCATCCTCCACTTCAGATAGCATTTGAAAACCCAGTTGTTACCTGTGCTTCTGACCTATTGGCCATAAATCAGAGAGTCTATTGCCCCACCTCCAACTCAGGATGCCAATTCAAGTCTGTGGTTTCACCTGTACTCTTGACTATTAGCTATAATCAGAAGTTCCCTGGATCTCCCTCCTTAGATTAATTTTGCTAGAATGTCTCGTAGGAACTAAGGAAAACACATTTCCTCACTAGATTACCAATTAATTATAAAAAATAGTAAAGGATGCAAATCAATAGCCAGATGAAGATATACATAGGGCAAGGCTTTGAACAAAGGAGTTGTTCTCATGGAGCTTAGGGCCTGACACGGTGGCACAGGAACCCATTCTGGAAAAAGTTCAAGGATGTTCTTTGGGTTTTCATGGAGGCATCACCAGGTGGTCATGATTGACTACATCACTGGCCATTGGTGATTGATTCAACATCAAGTCCCTCTCTCCTCCCTGGAAATCAAGAGGTAGGACTAAAAGTTCCAGTTCTCTAACCACAGGTTTGGTTCCTAACCAGCCCCCAGCCTTAGGTGTTTTCCATAGTCACCACAGTCACATAACAAAAGACCCCCTGAACATTCTCAATACAGTAAATTCCAAGGATTTGGGGAGCTTTGTGTTAGAAACAAGAGGAGCAAATATATATTTCTTATTATAAATCACAACTAATTTATATATGTGGTTAATTTAGATATAATTTACATATATAGAGAAAGTTAATTTATATCTTGTATTTAGAGAGCTAATTCCATTTTGGGACCTATTTTGTGTTTTTAGTCTAAAACATACGTGAGAATAAGAAATTGTTCTGAATTCTAAGACATCTGCAACCTAATAAAGCAGGCAAGGTGTACCTGTGAGATGTACAGAAGTGGGAATGGTTTGAGGGTTATCTTGATTACATCTCTCAGTGATCTTGGGTCTCCCACTTGTCATTTCTATAATCACGGATGTGGTCTTTAGCATCACTGAGTCTTTGTTTTCTATGAAGTATTAAAAACAGCAGTAGTTATTTCAGGTGATAATAGTATATTGGAAAGCAATGGCTCCAAAGCACACTATTCAAAGATACCGCTCTATGAGACTTGGGGGGAGGGTGCATATAAAAACTAGCAGTACAGTGTGTGGAATAGAGTACAATTATTAATAAAATCTTGGGTATTCGCGTATTTGAAAGAAATAAGAAGACAGGAAGAAAGGAAGAGAGAGAGGGAATTTTAGGGTACTTTCTAAACATGTGCTAAATTTATATCATCACATAAATGTTGAGTAATAATAGCTAATACAGACGCTTTCAAATTTCATGCATTATTCTAAGTATTTAATACATCCTAAGTCAAGTTTATCCTCAAAACTTCTACATAGGAGAAAAAATGGCAGTGGAGTGAATGGAAGCTACACAGACGATCTCCCAGGATCAAACGGGAATTACAACTAAAATAAAGACAAATCATCGGAAAAAAAAACAACAGAAAAGCAGCGGAAAAGGACCATATAACCAGAAACACTGGTCGGTTGGTAGGTCTATGGAGGCGCAAGAGGGTGGTGGACTGGGAGCCCACTGACAGCAGCAGTCTTAGCTGTGAGCAGCGCCCTTGGGGTTAAAATCTCAAGCCAGCTCCAAAGCACAGAAGCCAGGATAGAGCACTAGATCGGCTACAGCCACTCACCTTGGGCTCCGGCAGAGGGAGGGTAGACTGGACTGGAACTCTGTGGGGACACCAGGGATTTGGAGGGTGCTCAGAGATTTTGCTGAATCTTGGCCACACAGGACGGTGGCCAGCTTGCTCCTTTCTGGAGCACTGGGGAAAAGCAGCAGCCCCTCCTTTGGAGATTCAACCCCTCCCAGGTGAGCCAAAGAAATGCAAATTGAGGCTCATTAACAACCAGCATCTGCCACACCCTCTGGAAATCCTCTTACACTGAAAACCTGAGGGCTACATCCCAAGGCCCTGAGTAACTGAGACTAATGGCCTCCAGGCAAAAAGCTAGAGGATAACTGAACCTTTCCTGGGCTTACAAATCTACCCAGGAAAGTAAGACTTGACGGTAGTGTTTAACATGGGCCCTCCCACACTCATCGAAACCCAGTAGAGGGAGTCACAAACAGCAGAACACCAACACACACAGGGAAAATTTGGCAGGCTCCAAAACCCACTGAAGTAGCCAAAATGGTGAAACAAGGAAACAAATCCCAAATGAAAGAACAAGAAAACTCTACCGAGATGAGATAAATGAAATGCAGTAAAGCAAGTTATCAGAGGTAGAGTTCAGAGCCATGATCTTGAGGAAGCTCAAGAGCATGAGTAAGGACATCAACACCATGAGTAAAGATATAGAAACATTGAAAACCAACCAAGTGGAAATGAAGAATGACATAGCAGAAATGAAGAACACATTGGAAGGACTAACCAGCAGAGTAGAGGAAGCTGAGGACTGGATCAGTGAATTAGAAGACAGGGTAGAAAAAAATCAACCAATCAGAAAACCAAAAGGTAAAAACAATTTAAAAACAGGAAGACAGCTTAAGAGAACTGTGGGACAACTGGAAACGTAACAACATTTGCATCATAGGAGTCCCCAAAAAAGAAGACGATGAGCAAGGGTTAGAGAATATATTTGAAGAAATAGTGACAGAACACTTTCCTAACTTAGTGAAGGAAGAAGGCATTCAAGTTCAAGAAGCACAGAGAGCCCCAAGTAAGAAGAACCCAAACAGGCCCACACCAAGACACATAATAATTAAAATGCCAAAAATTAAAGACAAAGAGAGAATCCTAAAGACAGCAAGAGATAAGCAACAGGTTACCTATAAAGGAACCCCCATCAGGCTATCAGCTGACTTCTCAACAGAAACACTACAGGCCAGAAGGGAATGGCATGAAATAATCAAGGTCATGAAAAACAAGGATCTGAATCCAAGACTACTCTATCCAGCAAGGCTATCATTCAAAATAGAAGGTCAAATAAAGAGCTTCTCAGACAAAAAAAGGCTAAGGAAATATATTAGCACCGAACCAGCACTGCAAGAAATGTTAAAAGGATTGCTGTAATTAGTAGAAGAAATAGGAAGAAAAATAGAACCACACTAAACAAAAATGGCAATAAATAAGTACATATCAATAATCACCTTAAATGTAAATGGACTGAATGCTCTGATAAAAAGACAGAGTAGCTGACTGGATAAGAAAGCATGACTCACATATATGTTGTTTACAAGAGACCCACCTCATAATAAAAGACTCACATAGGTTGAAAGTAAAAGGATGGAAAAAAATCTTCCAAGCAAACAGAAAGGAAAAAAAAGCTGGAGTAGCAATACTCAGATCTGATAAATTAGATTTCAAAATGAAGGCCATAACTAGAGACAAAGAAGGCCACTACAAAATATTGAAAGGATCTATCCAACAGGAAGATATAACCTTGGTAAACATATATGCACCCAATATAGGAGCACCAAAATATATTAAAAATCTTCTGGAGGACTTCAAAGGAGAAATTGACAGCAATACAATCATAGCAGGAGACTTCAACATCCCACTGACATCACTGGATAAATCATCTAGACAAAAAATTAACAAGGAAACAGAGACTCTAAATGAAGCACTAGATCAAATGGATTTAATAGATATCTACAGAGAATTACTCCCCAAAACTGCAGAATTCACATTCTTCTCAAGTGCACATGGGACATTCTCAAAGACAGACCACATGTTAGGACACAAACTAACTCTCTACAATTTCAAGAAGATTGAAATCATATCAAGCATCTTCTCAGATCACAATGGCTAGAAACTAGAACTCAATTGCAACAAGAACATGCAAAGACATTTCAAAACATGGAGCTAAATAGCATGTTATTGAAAATGAATGGGTTACCCTGGAGATCAAGGAAGAAATTAAAAACGTTCTGGAAACCAATGAAAATGAACACACAACAACACAAAATCTATGGGATGCAGCGAAAGCAGTTCTGAGAGGGAAGTTCATAGCACTACAGGCCCATCTCAAGAAACAAGAAAAATTTCTAATTGACTACCTAACCTCACAGCTTAAAGAACTAGAAAGCAAACAAAAAGAAAACCCCAGAGCAAGTAGAAGGCAGGAAATAGTAAAGATCAAAGCAGAAATAAATGACATGGAGACCAAAAAAACAATTCAAAGGATCAATGAAACAAAGAGCTGGTTTTTTTAAAAGATAAACAAGATTGATGGACCCTTAGCTAGACTCACCAAGAAACAAAGAGAGAGAACCCAAATACACAAAATCAGAAATGAAAGAGGAGAAGTAATAACTGACACCACAGAAATACAAAGGATTGTTAACAAATACTATGAACAATTATACAGCAACAAATTGGACAATCTAAGCGAAATGGACAAATTTCTAGAAAAACATAGTCAGTTCCCAAAACTGAACCGGGAAGAGATAGAAAACTTGAACAGATCAATAACAATGAAGGAAATTGAAGATATAATCAAGACTCTCCCAGCAAACAAAAGCCCAGGTCCGGACAGCTTCATGGGGGAGTTTTACCTAACATTCAAAGAAGAACTAACACCCATTCTCCTCAAACTCTTCCTAAAAATCCAAGAAGAAGGAAGACTTCCAAACTCGTTTTATGAGGCCAGTATAATTCTAATTCCAAAACCAGAAAAAGACACTACAAAGAAAGAAAACTACAGGCCAATATTCCTGATGAACATAGATGCCAAAATCCTGAACAAAATACTAGCAAATCGGATCCAGCAATACATCAAAAAAATTATTCACCATGACCAAGTGGGACTCATCCCAGGGATGCAAGGCTGGTATAATATTCGCAAATCAATAAATGTGATACACCACATAAACAAAATGAAAGATAAAAACCATATGATCATATCAATAGATGCTGAAAAAGCATTCAACAAAATCCAGCACCCATTTCTGATAAAAACGTTCAGCAATGTGGGAATAGAGGGATAATATCTCAACATAATAAAGCCCATATATGAAAGACCTATAGCCAACATCATACTCAATGGGCAAAAAATAAAGCATTTCCCTTAAGAACAGGAATAAGACAGGATGCCCACTTTCACCACTCTTATTTAACATAGTACTGGAAGTCTTAGCCACAGCAATCAAACATGAAGAAAAAATAAAAGGGATCCAAATTGGAGAAAAGGACGTGAAACTGTCATTATTCGCAGATGACATGATATTATATATAGAAAACCCTAAAGACTCCATCAAAAATCTACTAGACTTAAAGGAATTTGGCAAAGTAGCAGGATACAAAATTGACGTCAAGAAATCGACGGCATTCTTATACACAAATGATGAACTTACAGAAAGAGAAACTAAAAAAACAATCCCATTTACCATTGCGGCAAAAAAATTAAGATACCTAGGAATAAACTTAACCAAAGGAGTAAAGAACCTATTTTCAGAAAACTACAGGACATTGAAAAAAGAAATAGAGGAAGATATAAAAAAGTGGAAGCACATACCTTGTTCATGGATTGGAAGAATTAACATCATTAAAATGTCCATACTACCCAAAGCAATCTATAGATTCAGTGCAATCCCCATCAATATACCAATGACATATTTCAAAGAACTAGAACAAATACTTTAAAAGTTCATCTGGAACCAAAAAAGACCCCAAATAGCCACAGCAATCTTGAAAAAGAAGGACAAAGTAGGCAGGATCACAATACCAAATATCAGGTTAAACTACAAAGCTACTGTAATCAAAACAGCCTGGTACTGGCACAAGAACAGGCACATAGATCAATGGAATAGAACAGAGAACCCAGAAATTGACCCAAAACATTATGCTCAATTAATATTCGACAGAGATGGCAAGAGCATACAATGGAGTAAAGACAGCCTCTTTAATAAATGGTGCTGGGAAAATTGGACAGCTACATGCAAGAAAATGAAACTAGACCATCAGCTTACACCATACACAAGAATAAACTCAAAATGGATAAAATACTTAAATGTGACTCGTGAATCCATAAAAATCCTAGAAGAAAATATAAGTAACAAAATTTCGGACATCATATGCAGCAGAATCTCCACTGATACATCACCTAAGGCAACAGAAACAAAGGGAAAAATGAACACATGGGACTACATCAAACTCAAAAGCTTCTGCACAGCAAAAGAAACAACCACCAAAATGGAAAGGGAACCCACTGTATGGGAGAGCATAATTGCTAATGATACATCAGATGAGGAGTTAATTTCCAAAATATATAGAGAGCTCATACAACTCAACAAAAGAAGACAAAGAATCCAATTAAAAAATGGGCAGAGGAACTAAATAGACACCTGTCCATAAAGGACATACAAATGGCCAAGAGACATATGAAGATATGCTCAATGTCACTAATCATCAGAGAGATACAAATTAAAACAACAATGAGGTAACACCTTACACCTGTCAGAATGGCCGCCATCAACAAATTATCAAACAACAAGTGTTGGCGAGGGTGTGGAGAAAAGGGGACTCTAGTACACTGCTGGTGGGAATGCAGACTGGTGCAGCCACTGTGGAAAACACTATGGTATTACTTCAAAAAATTAAAAATTGAATTGCCATTTGACCCAGTGATCCCACTTCTAAGAATATACCCTAACAAGCCTAAAACACCAATCAGAAAGAATACATGTACCCCCATGTTCATAGCAGCACTATTTACAATAGCTAAGATCTGGAAACAGCCCAAGTGTCCATCAGTAGATGAATGGATAAAAAAGCTGTGGTACAAATACACAGTGGAGTACTATGCAGCTATAAGGAAGAAAGATCTCTTATCCTTTGAGACTACACAGAGGGACCTGGAAAGTATTATCCTAAGAGAAATAAGCCAAGCAGAGAAAGACAAATATCACATGATCTCACTTATTTGTGTAATATAATGAACATAACAGTCTGAAGAACAGGGTAGTCCCAGAGATGTGGAAGTAGGGTACAGAGTGACAATCCCCAGAAGAGGGAGTGGGGGGGGGAGAGATAAACCACAGAACTTATATGCATGTATGCATAACCAATGGACATGGACAACAAAGCTGGGGACGGGGCGGGGAGGGAGGGGGAGGAGGGTGTCAAGGGGGGAAAAAGGAGAAACATCTGTAACAAAAATAAAATAAAATAAAATAAAATAAAAACTTCTACATAGATAAGTAGTGTTTACATTTCTACTTTTTAAAAAAAAGGAAAATTTGCCAGTCCAGTGTGGCTCAGTGGTTGAGCATCAATCCATGCACCAAGTGGTCATAGGTCCAATTCCCAGTCAGGGCACATGCCCAGGTTATGGGCCCGATCCCTAGCAGGCGACCAATTGATGTTTCTCTCTCATCAATGTTTCTAGCTCTCTCTCCCTAAACCTTCCTCTCTCTCTAAAATCAATAAAAACATATTTAAATAAATAAATATAAATTTTTCAAAAGGAAAATTAAAGCATAGCTTTTGAATAATTTGTCCAAGGTCACACAACAAATAACCTGACCTCATGATTACACAAGACATCCTGGTGCTTAAATATTAGTAGTGTTTCACACTCTTAATAATTCATCAGATATGATGTATTGCTTAATATATAGTATGCATTCCATAGTTTGCTAGTTTTCACTGATTAAGTTTATCTTGAAGTATCCTGTTGTTATAGTTGAAGGAAGTATATTATAAATGATAACACAAAAGTGGTATATTTTCCAAAATAATACCAATAATCTATAAGAAGAAGAGAGAAATACAACATCCTTCTCTCCCTGAGTCTGTAGGCATGGTCCCGATGTTCAAGTTCCTGTGAAATAATCAGATCTTATTTAACTAACCTATTAATGAGTACTTACTCATTTTTATTTAAAATACTATATAAAATGACAGTAGTTCATCAAATATACTTTCTAAGAGCATACCTTCCCTAAATAGCATGATCTTAGATTCTGATATTTTCAGTTTACTTAATTTACTTAACTTCATGCAATGTATTACTTCCCAGAAGTAATTTATTAAGTGTGCAATTCAGTATGTTTACATTTTATATTATTATAACTTATTACAGCTAAAGAAATGTTATTTAAATCAGAAGAAACATGTGTCTTTGTTGTTGTGTTGTTTGTAACCAGGATGCAGTGAGCTGCAGGTGAGTTACAGAGGAAATGGCAGTGGTGAGTGTGTGAGTTAGAGAATGTCCTCCCTCCATCATTCACCATCACCTCATCTCCATCGTGAAGCTGTTACTAAGACTCTAGGACATGTGGTTTCTCCCCTAAATGAATTGCTGGGGTTTTTGTTGTTTGTTTGTTTTTTCTTAGACAGAAAACTCATATTTACCCCCAGGATTCAGGACCCTCTGGAAGTTGATTAGTAGATCTATGCACCGTGAGTCTCACTACATATGTAATAAATTATTCTCTCGGGAAATTATGCATCGTTTTTGAGCTGCACACATTTTGTTGGAAAACAATAGGCCAAGATGATTAGTTAACATTTGTAGGCCTGTCTACTAATTAATTTGAGGACATTATAGAGAATCTTACTCAGATTGTTCCCAGGCACATAACCCATGATTGAGTCCTAAGATGACAGGATAGGAAGCTTTTAATTGGAAATAATTATGTTTTGCTATATGGCTCTTGGGATAATGAGAGCTCTGTGTGTTAGGAATTAATCATTTTGGTGCTAAAAGTTTCTGTAAAGAACGGGAGGGAGCTGTGTAGGGGTAGTGATGGATATAGACACTTGTGTGCTCAATACTGCTGATGAACCGTCAGAAAGCCAATATCGGCCAGTTTAGAAAGGCAACTCATTCAGCTTGGCTGTCATCAACAGGCACTAGCAGGAGCGGTGTCCCCAGGAGTCACCAGCATCTCAGTGACAGCTTTGGCACTGACATGGGGCAAAGCTGTGAAAGACACCAGAGGTAGCTAAAGGGTTTCCATCTACACTGTACAAATAAGACTCTGGCTGATTTCCAAAACTTTTTGGACAAATGCAATGGTATGAAATCAAATTCATAAAACTTTAAAAGTTGCAAAATAAAATGCAATTTTTCTTTACATATACAATAATAGATTTTTTTCCCTCCAAGTTAAGCCTCAGTTGACTGAAAGGTAGATTACCAAAAAAAAAAAAAAAAGTCCAGTTTACCTTAGGCTGTTAAATACAGCAGAAGGGATAAAATTCCATGCCTGTGTCCTCAGTGGGGCAGGGTCAAAGAGCAACCATGGCAATTAAAACTGAAGGAATTTTATGTACTAGTTGAACTTTCTAACAAATGCGTGGGCAGAGGGAGAGCACAGCCCAAGGGCATCCATAGAGTCTAGGCTAGTGGTAAATCACAACAGGGACTCGACCTTTCCCTTACTTGGCTGTTTGCATATTGACACAGTCAGGCCAGTGTGAACATCAGGTCAACCACAAAAAGGAAGACTTTCACAAAAGGTCAGCGGAGGGTAGATGGATATTTGATGATAGTGAACAATGGCTGTTGGCTAACTGCCCAGATGTGGAACCCTGCGTTCTTTAGTATCATCTGGCAAAAGGCACCCCATTTTACCCACATCTTACCCTTTACCTGTACTGTCTCTAATTCACTCCGAGTAGCTTTTGAAAGAGCTAATCAAGAATGAACTATATTAAAAGTCATTCTTACCCTTCAAAAAGAAAGGTGAATAGAAAATACAATACGTTGCTAAACCTTGATTGTGGACATAATAAACCATATGCTCAGTGCTGATTTTGGCATGATAAGATACTGGCAGGTGTCTGAAGAAAAAGTATTTATCCAAGTGATCCCAAAATTTATTTATTTTTTAAAATATGTTTTTATTGATTTTTTTAAAGAGAGAGGAAGGGAGAGAGAGATAGAAACATCGTTGTGAGAGAAATACACTGATCGGCTGCCTCCTGCACGCCCCCTACTGGGGATGGAGCCTGAAACTCAGGCATGTGCCCTGACAGGGAATCGAACTGGGACCTCTCGGTCCATGGGATGACGCTCAATCTACTGAGCCACACTGGCCGGGCCCAAAATTTATGTTTTCTCACAAAATAAAATGTGCAGGAAACACACTTACTTTAAAAAAATTAAAATAGGATTCTGTAAAGAAGATTTCTTTCTGTTCTTTGTATGAAGATTCAGCTTCCCTCATGTTAGTTTATTAACACAGACTATAAATATAGAAGAAGAATATAATTTATTAAGTACAAAGAAACTGTTTAAAACATTTGTACATCAGCTGTAGTAGATTTCTTTGCAGACCTTTTAGAACAATTTCACATTTTGACCAGTTGCATTTATCGACATTGCTGGAGATCTTAGCTCTGTTGGCTAGAAAGAATGTCCCAAATGTCATGTCATCTTGCCTGATCTTCCCCACTCCCACTCCTCCCAGGCCCCAGGGAAGAATCAGATCATTCTAAATCTTAAAAATATTCTGCCCAAAGCATTGCAGCAAGCTGATCTAGGGGATTATGTCTCTGAAGTTGTCAGTTCTGAGATTCTTCTATGGGATGACCTTGAGAAGCCAACATCACGGTAATCGCTTGCTTTTCACAACAGGATGTGTGAGGTTAGGTGGACCGGAGCCTGCTGTCTGCAGTCACACTAAAGGCAAAGTAAGAAGGAGCACGCTTGCTCTGAGCTGTGTGCCAGGGAGGTCGGAGAGAAGAAAGCATTTCCCGAAAGTGGATAAAGGTTTACCAACGAAAGCTGTTCTGAAAAATCTTTTGCTTGAATTCTCTACATATAAAAACAATTCTTACCATTAGCACCCTTACTGAAGGATAGGCCTACTGTCCACGCAGCTCAGGAATGGCAAACTGAGGGTGTCGAGGTGAATCTTCTTTCATCAGCTTTCACAAATAGAGAAAAGTAAAGGAAGAAAGTGCAGCTGAGGAAATCCACGCGGGTTCTCACAGCTGGCCAGCAGGGTCTATTCCCTCTGCAGTATTTTCAAAAGGCAGTCCAGGATATGTATGAGGTGCTCCTCATGCCTGGGAATATACATATACATGACTATGAGTATAATTTATTTTTATAGCTGCAGTAAATATTATCTAAATATTTAAAGAGGCATCAGCATTAAAAATGAAGGACTAACCTATATAGTTTTATTAACCAATGTCACCCCAATAAATCCAATTAAAAAATTAAAGTGCTAAGAGGCTGGCTTCAGGGGGTCATAGTTTATGTAAATATTTTACAAACGGTTGTTCTACCTCCTTGGTGACCAAGAGCTCTCCTCCTTGGTGACCAAGAGCTCTCCTGCTCTTCCAAATTGGGCTTCTCGTTAACCGAGTGAGCTAAGGCAGGTATTTCTGCCAAACTGGGCAACCTGTGTGGTAGCCTTGTGATTTGAACAAATTTCCATTAGCTTCTAGGAAGAAATCACAAAATCGATTTTCATCTGTGAACTGAGACAGGACTTGAACAATTCTCCAGAGAAAGAAAGAAAGAAAGATTGTAGGTTGTGCACATAATTATTTCAGGATATTTAATGTGGGCTATAACTTAATCAAGTCCTAATGAAAGCCATGAAAACTCTAATATAGGTAATATGCCTCTTACACATTTTTCTGTTGTATTTAATATCTGCTCGTAAACAGTGATGAAAGTGCCGAAGGTATATTTAGGTTGAAGCTGGAGTGTCCAAGCCACTTAAATATTTCTTCAAGCGAGATTTCAATCCTCCCAAACCAATCTTCCAACACAAGTTTCATGAGCATAAAGACACTTAATAAGTACCATTGAATGATGATTAACTTCCCAAATTACTATCTAATTAATCTGCTGTGAATTTAATTGATGAATTCAACCCTCCAAGTCAGAAGCTAGTAGTGTGGGCAGTCTCAAATTAATTTCTCTTGAAAAACCAGAAAGGTAGAAATTTATGCTAAATTTCCTATTAATTTATGCTAAATATAACTGAGTGGAGAAAAAATATTTTGATAATGTACAGGCTATTCTGTCCTTTCTTTTTATTGTAGTACTGGAGTCAAGGTGCCAGGTTGGTACCACTCTTAATGGTATCCTACAATCAAAGCTGATCTTCAAGTAAATATTGTGGGCTTAGAGATTCAACTTAGAGTTTCTGCAATTTGGCTTTGCAATGTAATTTTGAAATAAACATCAGTTCAGCTGGAAGCGCCTACAATAGAATCTTCTGGGAAACCAACAAGAACAAAGTAGTTGTTCCAGATCGCACAAGTTAGGAAGGATCAAAATAAGTCCTTAATAATATGTATGAGATTGAATCAATGGTTTGGTCTCCTGACAGGAACACTATAATCAATAAATCACAAATAATTATCATTTGTGGAGCATATACCTTGTCCCAGGCAATGCATATCATTTGTAATTTGTAAAACTCTTTGGGTATTACTGAAAACAATTCGTAAATGAAGAAACTGAACAACAGAGAAGTTAATTGTTCACAATTAGAAATTAGAAATAGAGCTGAAAGCCAGATGTGTGTAACTCTAATACCCGAGATTTCTAACCTCTTTCCAACTCCTTCAAAAACAAACAAAACAGATCAAAACAAAGTAAAGCAAACCAAATAAAATAAACACATACATGCACACACTTCTGTAAACACTACAGAAAGTTTGTCTACAAGGTTCTAGCTTCTGCCACTCAATATGTTGACCTCAAATCAGCAAAATGTAACTGGTTTTAAGTTATTTCACTTTTTTTTTTTGTCACTGATATTGCTTCAAAATGTTAAGCTAGGTGTGAAAGAAGCAGGGTTAAGAATCATAAAAGAAAAATCCCAAATAAAATTTTTTTTTATATTTGGTTTCCTGGAAAACAGATGTATTTTGAGTGAAAAAGAACTAGTTTATTTTGGGATTCAATAAGACAGATACACTACTAAAGGGTCCCATTTGGGGGCTTGAAAACTACTGTGGTATCCTATTGCCAAACTATGAACAAGCTCAATTAGTTAGAGTTTGGGAAAGAATTATTCCTTAAGAAGTCTTCAAAGAGCTTACCACACAGTTTGGGGTCTCCTGCAAACCTTTAACAACCTTCCCCTGACCTAGAACTCCCTTACTACGTCCAGTTGAGTTTATCTTGAACTGAGTGAAATGAGAAAGGTATTTCTATATTGGGCCAATAGTATGGTAGCTTTGTGAAATCACTTCCTTATTTTTTCAGTTCACCTTTTTGAATACTCTTCACTAGGTATCTACCAGAAACTGATGGTGAATTCTAATCTACTGTCAGAGAGAGGTGTCAGAGAAGCCTGGATGTAAGGTTATACTATTTAGGCAGAATACATTTAATAAGCTTTTTTATTATTATTATTATTATTTCAATTTTTTCAATGTATTCTTTTTATCCTCACCAGAGGACATGTTTATTAATTTTTTTTTGGGGGGGGAGAGTAAGGGAGGGGGAAGGGGAGAGGTTGGAGAGAGATACATTGATTGGTTGCCTCCCACATGCACTTAGACCAGGGACTGAACCCACAACCTATGTATGTGCCCTGAGCGGGAATCAAACCCTCAACCTTTCATTGTACAGTACAATGCTCTAACCAGCTGAGCCACCTGGCCAGAACACACGCTTTTCACTTATGCTATGCATGGCTATTGATACTGGTGATAAAGATATGAGAAAATGTATACCTGACAATGTTGTTTATTGTCTACATTCATTCACCTGTCTTCCTTGCTGGCATTTCCATTTGTGTGTCCAATTTGCTACTATATAACTCAGGAAAGGTAAGCTCTGTTCTTAGTCTGTGGGTTAGGCATGCTTAACCTAAGTTTAAGCCAATCACCATGGTTCCATTTGATTTACTGGTAATGAGTATTTGGCCCTGTTATGGCTAATGTAACATAAGGGGAATTCAGTAGAAAAATTCCTACGAGATTTTCATTTTAAAAAAGGCAGAAATGAAAGTAAGGAAATAGGAAGGAAGGAAGGAAGGAAGGAAGGAAGGAAGGAAGGAAGGAAGGAAGGAAGGAAGGAAGGAAGGAAGGGAAAATGTCATCACTTTAAAATTTTAATGAAATACACACACCCTCTTCTGGAAATACTAAGGGAGTTTTACATTTCTAAACAATTAATCTAAAGTCTATTCTGATTCACTACATTTAACCATAATTGATCAGGAATAAGATAGATAAATGATAGATAGGTTGATAGATAGATAGATAGATAGATAGATAGATAGATAGATAGATGATAGATAGATAGATAGATAGATAGATAGATAGATAGATAGAGCTAAATTCAGTAGATCTGCAGTTGTTTTGTTATCTACATGAAGGGTGTCCCCCAAAAATGTACACAGGGTATCTGTGGATTCTATTACATTTTGAAAATAAAAGTATTTTAATTAACACTGGCTTTATAATTATTCAAAGTTGCATATAAATATTTTGTGGACACTCTATAAAGTCTTTAAAACATTTAATGATGATTCTGATTTAGAGCTTTATGTACCTATGTATTCACAATAAATGCCAGTAGTTGAGTGTGCTAAAGAACGTAGTCATCTTATTTATCTTAATGGCTACATAGGATTTTACAGCTAATAAATTATGCAGATATTAATTATGAAGAAGATCAAGATCCCAAAGATCAATATAAAGTGAACTTTCATTGGCATTAAATAAAATCACCAAAAAGGATGATTTGTGATACAATTTTCAGTCTTCTGAGGTTCAATTATATAGGTAAATGTTTGAATTATATAATATTCCACATGTGATTTAATTGGTTTTAACTTAAAAATTTTTTTTTTCTTTATTGATATTAGAGAGAGAAGAAAGGACAGGGAGAGAGAGATAGAAACATCGATGACAGAGAACATCAATTGGCCGCCTCCTGCATGCCCCCCGCTGGGGACCTGGCCAACAACCTGGGCATGTGCCCTGACCGGGAATCAAACTGGCAACCTCTTGGTGCATGGGTCAATGCTCAACCACTGAGCCACACCGGTTGGGCAACTTTTTTAAATAAATGAAAACCAGGTGGGAATAATAAATAGATGCTTATATCAAGTATTCAAAATGAAATTAAATCTCAAAGTCATTTTTGAAAGCATTTTTGTACTTTGATTCGTGTATTTTTTTTTTTTTTTGATAAATATATCTACTTAAAGAAGCAAATTGAACACTTTGCCCAAGTGGTTACAATTTTAACTGACTCTTAGGATGTGGGGCACTTCACTTCATAATTGCTTTTAAAAAGAAAGGGGCATTTGGTTAATAAACATGGGAATTGAACTTTGGGAAGATGACAGACAGGGCACATAAAAGTAATTCTTGTGAGGTGGGGAGAGGTAAAGAGGGTACAGGGGGATAAATGATGATGGACGGAGACTTGACTTGGGGTGGTGAACACACAGTCCAGTGTACAGATGATGTATTACAGAATTGTACCCCTGAAGCTTATATAATTTTATTAACCAATGTCACCCCAATAAAAAATTTAATTCTTGTGTCTCTTAAAGTGTCTAGATATGAAAGAACATATTTTTTTAAAACAAAACAAAAATGTACTCTCAGAGAAAATTGAATAGATGAACAACAACAAAAGATGAGCTCTTAAAGATACAAAGCAGACAGAAGTATTCCACCAAAAAATCCCCAAATCTCAAAAACCTGTCTAATAATCACTGTTCGGAGCTCCAGTTTAAAAAAACCCCTATGAATACAAAGAACAGAGGAAGGATCCATGACAACCTCAGAGTGCTGATGAGAGACTAATAAATGGCAGACGGACCCGATTAAGTTCCTCTTTCCTCCTCAGTTTGTGCTCTTCTTTGGGTCACTATAGTCTTTATCCAGAGATCCAAGCAGCCAAGAGTTGGGTGTTTGAGTTAAAGAGAATATGAGGGGTCCATATTGCGACCTTCTCAACATCCACAACAAATGCCACCACTGGAAACCTCCTGGCAGCACATCTGTTTCCAGAATTACTAGAAGTAAATTCCTAAAATCAAAACCTTTTTCTTTTTTGCTCCAGTCTCTAAATCTTGTACAAATTCCTCTAGCCAAGTCCAGGAACATACGGTGCAGGGGATTCTGAAAATACAGAACCCAGCTTATTTCGGGGAGATTAGTACATTTTGACACATTACCCAGAGGGGCTTGGAAAACGAGAGCAAAGACACATTTTTGCCAAATTCTAGTTTATAATAAATAAATAAATAAATAAATAAATAAATAAATAAATAAATAAGTAGATTTAAAAAAATAAACCTGACTCATTCTGCCTCATAAAGAAAATACTCTTTACAATTTAGGGTATGTATTTTATCAAATAGGAGCATTTTAAATGAGAAAATCGATACTGCATTTTACTATGCATTAAAATGCTTAGATAAGGAATAGTAATATGAGGTTTTAAAATAAGTTTTCTCTATGCAATTATATCATGGACACGTTAAAAAGTCAGGTTGTAAGTGGCTAATGGATCATACATGTCCTCTCACTAATCTATTCTGGACGCCTAACAAGAAGAAATGTGTGGCATATAATTAGGTTTTCTGAGTTTGTCCAGACCTGCTTACTACCTTTGGAAAGAAAGCAGGTTAAATAGATACACTGTATTACCAGAGACAAAGGGGAGTGGGTGGAGACCAGAAAAGGGTAAAGGGGGTCAAACATATGGTGATGGTAGGAAAACTTGACCTGGGTGGTGAACACACAATGCAATATATTGATTATGTATTATAGAATTTTACACTTGAAACCTATATAATTTTATCAACCAATGTCACCTCAAACATTTTCATAACAAAAATAGATACACAAAATTCTAGGCATTTTATTCAAGAGACAAAGGCAGAACACACACATATAGCCCTCCACATACACACACACTACATGCACATACATCTTGCCCCATGCTAGGAAGAATAATGCCCCCCAAAGATGTCCATGTTCAAACCACTGGAATATGTTAATATGTTAGATGAATTAAGGTTGCTATCAACTGACCTGAACACGGGAGACTATCCTGGCTCATCCAGGCAGACTTAATGCATCAGAAAGTTCACCAGTGGAAGAGGGGAGCAGAAATGGAGGTTGGGGTGATGCAATGAGCAAAGGACTCGGCCTGCTGTTGCTAGGTTTGAAGAAAAAGAAAGAGGAACACGAGCCAAGCAATGGCCAAGTCTTGGTGTTACATGCATCTGACTGAATAATATAAAACAAAGGTAAAAATGAAAGATGGTGGCCATTCTTTTTATTTTTGTTTTGTTTTGTTTTTTCCCATTTTTATTAATTAATTTTGTTACAGATGTTTCTCCTTTTTCCCCCCTAGACAACTTCCTCCCCATCCTGCCCCCCATCCCCCATCCCCCTAGCATTGTTGTCTGTGTCCATTGGTTATGCACACATGCATATAAGTTCTTTGGTTCATCTCATGCATCTCCCCGGCCCCCCACTCTGAGATTTCTCAGTCTGAAACATACTCCTTTCTATGTCTCTGGGTCTATTTCATTCATCAGCCCACCTTGTTCATTATATTCCACAAATAAGTGAGATCATGTGGTATTTGTCTTTCTATGATTGGCTCATTTCATTTAGCATAATACTCTCAAGGTCCCTCCATGTTGTCTCAAAGGATAAGAGATCTTTCTTTCTTACAGCTGCATAGTACTCCATTGTATACATGTACCACACTTTTTTATCCACTTATCTATTGATGAACTCTTGGGCTGTTTCCAGATCTTAGCTATTGTAAATAGTGCTGCTATGAACATAGGGGTACATATATTCTTTCTGATTTGTGTCTCAGGCTTCTTAGGATATATTCCTAGAAGTGGGATCACTGGGTCAAATGGCAATTCAATTTTTATTTTTTTGAGGAAACACCATAATGTTTTCCATAGTGGCTGTACCAGTCTGCATTCCCACCAGCAGTGTACTAGAGTCCCCTTTTCTCCACACCTTCGCCAGCACTTGTTGTTTGTTGATTTGTTGATGGCAGCCATTCCAGCAGGTGTGAGCTGATACTTCATAGTTGTTTTAATTTGCATCTCTTTGATGATTAGTGAAGTTGAGCATTTCTTCATATGTCTCTTGGCCATTTGTATGTTCTTTTTGGACAGGTGTTTATTTAGGTCCTCTGCCCATTTTGTAATTAAGTTCTTTGACTTCCTTTTGTTGAGTTGTATGAGCACTCTATATATTTTGGAAATTAACCCCTTATCTGATGCATCATTGGCAATTATGCTCTCCCATACAGTGGGTTCCCTTTCCGTTTTAATGGTTGTTTCTTTTGCTGTGCAGAAGCTTTTGAGTTTGATGTAGTCACATATGTTCATTTTTTCCTTTGTTTCTGTTGCCTTAGGTGATATATCAGTAAAAATTCTGCTGCGTATGATGTCTGAAATTTTGTTGTCTACATTTTCTTCTAGGATTTTTATGGATTCATGAGTCACATTTAAGTCTTTTTTCCATTTTGAGTTTATTCTTGTGTATGGTGTAAGTTGATGATCTGGTTTCATTTTTTTGCATGTAGCTGTCCAATTTTCCCAGCACCATTTATTAAAGAGGTTGTCTTGACTCCACTGTATGCTCTTGCCATCTTTGTCAAATATTAATTGAGCATAATGTCTTGGGTCAATTTCCGGGTTCTCTGTTTTGTTCCATTGATCTATATTGGTGGCCATTCTTTTGGGAAGGAAAACCAAGAATGGAGGCACAGAGACTCAGGCATGAAATATACATAGGACTAGTGAAAATGTGTAAATTTGAGAATGTTTCAGGAATATATCTTTCAGTCAAATAAATACATACCAGCAAAAAGGAAATAATTAGTGTGTAGGAGAGGCTGTTCCATGACATGACCTATGCCTGACCTTGCCTGACTGCTGCTAGACCCTGGTGCTAGGTCCAGCGAAATCTAGACCAGACCTGAGATGGCTTCCTGCAAACCCCTCAGAGACTGTGGGACCCTTCCCTCTGCCCCAGTTGTGCTGGTTCCTGAGAGAGGCCCTCGCCCTGCACTGGGCAACTTGAAAGGACAAAGATGTTGCTTAATGACTGCTGGTTAAAAGAATTAAATAAGTAGCAATGTTTAGGAATCTTCACATTTTAAAGGACCTAAAAAGTCATCTAAACCAATCTTTTAACAGGTACAAGAACTTCAACTATAATTGTTAAACACAGCCATTTTGTATCAAGACTCATTCTTTTAAGAATTATAGTTCTCAGAATGTCCTTCCTTATATTATGCTGAAATGTGATCTTTCATATGTTACACATATTTATCATAGTTCAGAATAACAATAAATTTCATTCAGTGTAGCTTCCACACCAAACATTGCACCACACACTTGAATAGAACATGAAAAGATTTATATAACTAAATAAAATCTTTTCAACTTTAATATAATGAGACTTTGAACTTAACTACTGTTATCTGCAAAAAATTATGTAATTGTCTGAAGAGATGCAATATTCGCACCACATACCTAAATATATTTTTCCCCAGCCTTTAGGTTAAATGTTAAACTCAACATCACCTGACCAAGCCAGTGTAATTTAGATGCAAAATATCTTGGCTCACTGAAACCAATATAATTTACTCACACCAATAAAAATAATTGCTGAAAAGAAAGATTTATTATTCAGTCAATTCAATATATTATAAACACAAACCAATATACAGTGAAAATCAATTTATTATACTATATAAAGCATTTCATGTGGAAACCAATTTATAATAAACCAAAGACTTAGTGCCAACCACATTTTTAAAAAACTTGATATCATTTTCATATAAATTCCATGCAAAAAAAATAAGACTTGACTTTATAGATATCCCAGAAAGAAAAACTGCCTTTTTTTTTCTTCTGCCATCAACTTCCAAGTCAAAGATTTACAAAAACTAGGTTTCTTTTTTTTCCCCTGTGAATATGAAAGAGAGGAATCGTTAACAAAACAGAAGTGGACTCTCCTTTAAGACATTGAGAATTCTTCAAATCTGATAAGTAGTGAAAGTCACTGTGAAGCAGCAGCCATCCAACCACATTTTTGCTGACTTCAGTTTTATTTAAAGAAATAATTTAGCAGCATGGATTTCGCAAACACTAATGCACTTTTTCCCATTCCCATTTTAGATCTGCTGTAGCCAAAGGAGCACTTGCCAAAGTAATAAAGCCTTTGCAACTTGAAATGGGTAGGTGTTTCCAAAACATTTCCATTATTCTCTCGATGAGTCTAAGCGACATGGCTAGACACTGATTTAATACATGCAAAATGAGACATTTAGAGGCAGTTACAATGTCTTCTCTCACATAATCCCGTCTCTTCTGTCCTTTACACATGAATAATTATGTGCAGAGATTTCTAGGGATTATCCGGTAAGAAAGAAAAAGAAAAAAATCAGGCAAGGAAATAGAGGAGAGTTTTCCAAGTTCATTTCAGTGTGATTAAACTCATGCTCATTAAGATTCATTAAGGTGTGTCTGTTTTATTGCTGAAGAGATCACTAAAAATAGTAATACTAGGAATCAAGGTGGTGACCCCAAGTGTCTTTTGGGTTATCCTCTAAAATTAAGGAAAAGAGCATTTACTCTCAAACCCATGAACACAGATTATGTAGGATTAATCCTAATTTTAAGACACTTAATTTATACCCAATATGAGTTATATTATACAATTTAAATCAGTGGTAGCTTCTAGATAATCTGCATTCTACCTGGTGACATAGACAAATGATGCTTCCTTTTAGTGATAACTTATTTTATAAAAGTAAGCTTCTGACTTTTCCTTAATTGAGGCTTATTAAACAAGATGTCCATTAGAAAAAGGGGGCTTCTATGCCACGTGGCCTATATAAGCGAATGGAAATCTACACCAGTCAACACCTCAAGGTTATGAAATTGAAACCTAAGAATAACCAGTCGCAAAAATAGCCAACTAGGTTTTAAGCTGTAGCCAATTAATAATTTCCTTACTTTGCTCCCACCTTTTCTCTATAAAAGCCTCTCATCCCGTCTCTGGAGTCTCCTAAGCACTTCCAGTTTGGTGCTGCCCAAACGGAACTGATTTTCCTCAAAAAAGAAAAAAACTCTTAAAAATATTTAAATGCCTCAGCTTATCTTTTAACAGACTGTACTTTATAGTCTGAGTTTGACATATTTTTATACAGTTTATCAGCTAGTCAAAACCACCTGGTCACTTTCTCCCTGTCCAGTGTTGAACTTTATTTTATTTCCTTTCTTATTACTATGAAACTGTAGAATGTTCAGTTCGTAAAGAACATATAAGAGCTCGAGTGCATCCCTTAATTTTAGGGTGTGCCAACTGAGGACTGGGGGTGATAAATCACTCAGCCTATCTTCAACTAGCTATACGGTCATCTTTACACACCAGGACAATGCCTGGATATAATAATTTTTAAAAAGATGATTTCTTTGAACTCTATTGCCAGGCACCTTTCTAAGAACTTCATATTCAACATTTTATTTAATAAAAAAAAGTAAACTTCTGAGTGAAGGTATATTATCTTTCTATCATTTCAAATAAGAAAGTTCCTTCAGCTAGTAAATTTATCAGTTGATTAAAAGTCCACTATATTTATAATAATAATTCATTAGTCAAGCTCTACAACGCCTCCCCTTTTCCCACACTAATCTCAGAGTGTAATACAGATGCAAAAAGTTATGACTCAGCATAACTCCCAGTCCAGGCCCATATTTCCACATCCTTCCAACTTCTCTATATCATTTTCTATTTTCAGGCCACTGCTTGGTTAGAGAAAACAACCAAATGTACATAAAGAGGTAAACGGGCGAGTCAAGAAAACACCTTTGATGATATATAAATGTAGGAGAGTTAATTTAAACATTCACTTCCAGGAGACGTCAACTCTTAGAACAGCCTTCAGGTGGGGATAAATATAAAATCACAGGCTTGGCAAGGTTGGCACTAGTGCACAAAGTAATTTTGAATGTTAGAAAAAGTGCTCAGTCTAAGTAAAACTAGATGAACAAAGTCCAAGCCCATAGAAAGAACCAAGCTACATTTATTTCTTGAGTGCCTACTAGAATTTAGCTCTGCAGGATAGGTGTAAGCATAAAACCATAGAAAATTATCTCATTATGATTAAGCATTATAGACACTAACTGTAGAAAGAGATGGAAGAAAAGGAAAGATAGGAGCTGAATGGGCCAAATAAGGTGTATTTGACATCTTCCCACACCAATTCCACCTTTTCACCTATTTATTTATTTATTTATTTATTTATTTATTTATTTATTTATAATCTTCACCCAAGGATATTTTTCCATTTATCTTCAGACAGAGTGGGGGGGGGGGAGGGGAGAGAGAGAGAGATAGAGAGGGAGAGAGATCAATGTGAGAGAGACACATCGAGTGGCTGCCTCCCACAGGACCCCGACCAGGGCCGGGGACCGAACAGCAACCGAGGTACGTGCCCTTGACTGGAATCGAACCCATAACTCTTTGGTCCGAGTGCCAATGCTCTAACCACTGAGCAAAACTGGCCAGGGCCAAGTTTTCACCTTGTAAACTCATCTCTCACTTTCAATCTCAGCTGGTTTGCTTTTCAGATCTTGTCTGGGCTTTGTGTGCTATAGGAACTAAACAAAAAATTGACTGCAAATCACTGTTGCTGTGCAATTTTCTTCCCAAGTTAGGTGATCTTGTTTCCTGAAAGCTTGAAGTGGAAACCCATGATTTATGAATGTCAGCTTCCCCAGGTGGACCCTAAAATAGTCTTTGGGAATTCCAAGCCATGAGCAAAGAGCAATTCACATTGAGAAAAATTCCTCTTTCTCAGGAAGTTAGCACTTGGGGGTGATTTAAAACAGCTTAGCTATGCTTGTAACAGTCTTGAGTGCCTTTTACATGTACACATACAAATACAAACTTGAATTTATTTTAATTCCCCTAATACCTTTATGCTAACTGAATAGAAATCTACAAGCATATTATTTGCTTTATATCTCCCAAAATCATCCATGTAAAAAAATTGAAAATACTAATGTTTTAAAATCTAGCACAGAAATAATACTTAATATTTCTAAGCCTGTCTAATTGGTTACTGAATGGTCATTGTGATAGAGTTGTTTCAGAAAAAGAAACCATTACAAAATAGATTTTATATCCATTCACTTTCTTTTTTATTTTATCCTCACCCGATGACATTTTTGCATTTATCTTCAGATAGAGCGAGAGAGATACATCGAGTGGCTGCCACCCACACGACCCCAACTGGGACCAGGGACAAACTGCAACCAAGGCACGTGCCCTCAGCGGGAACTGATCCGGGAACTCTCCAGTCCTGGCCGACTCTCTAACCGCTGAACCAAACCAGCCAGGGCTATCCATTAACTTTCAATTGATATTTGCCATTAGTAGAGAGGAAGAGAAGAGTGAGAAGGAACTAATATTTATTTAGCACCCAAATAATGCTAACCAGCAGGAGTTCTAAAAGTTGTCGATTACTAATAGTGTATAATAGCACTTAAAACAACATGAAACGCTTATTGAGGACTTATTATGTGTCAGGCACTATTCCAAATGCTAACACATTTAACGTGCACTAACTTACTTAATGCTCATAACAATGCTATGGATTTTTTAATTTTTTTTTAATGAGGCAGAGAAAGGCTATGTAATTTGCCCATGATCACACAGCTAGGGGTGGTGGAGTCATGAATCATGCCCAGGGTATGTAATCACACTCTATGCTCTTCCCTTATACTACACAGCTTTATGTTGACTTATATTTGTATATCTAATCGGTTTAGACGCCAAAAACAATTAATATGTTTGCTTTGTTGTACTCTTCTAACCCCAGAAAAGTTTGTCATGATGCAAAAGAATTTTTCCTCAGAGAAGAGAGCACACTGAAGTCATTTCAGATGTTGTCTTATCTAGTTCAAAAAAAAAAAAAAAAAAAAAAACCAAAAAGATCATTTCAGCCAAGACATCAGAGGAGTTGGAGACTTGAAATCTTTTGAAGGTCAAGAGGAACAAAAAATACTGCTGGTCCTTGGGTGACCATCATCTTACTAGGAAGGTCATGCTTTAAGATTCCTCTTCCAAGTGATTTCACTGGAAAGAAATTCTTACTTTCAAAAAATGTCTGAAATTCAATATAACTCTTTGAATTAAATGTGCATAATCTCAACAAAAAGAGTCATGATAAAAGTTTGTTGCTAAATAAAAGCTATGTTTGTAGGTCATGCAAGGTGTGAGCAAGTTTGTGTTTATTAGGTAGAGTTGGGCTAGTAAAAAATATTTTTTGGCTTTAAATATTATATAAAGAGCATGATAGTTTGCAAATTCTCCTAAGAAATGGATTACAAGGAGGTGGTCAAAAAGGAACGCAAGAAAAAAGCAGCAGATTTAAGGGATTTTACATGCACTTTACGTTTCCTGATTTCATTGCCATTACCCAAGTCATTACCTGCTGCAGGCAGGTAAGAAAATGAGTTCACTCTCACAGCCCTTTCCTGAGAGCACAGGGACATCTTGTAGGGGTGTGTTTTGACACACTCATTAACAAGATGGTAGTGCATTTTCCCCTCATTATATTTAGTCGGTGGCCTTGAGAAAGTGTCTGAAAAATTATGCTCTTATTCAAATGGGTAGAAAAGATATTTTTTTTAAAAAATTAAATATATTAAAATCTTAAAAATATATGAAAAGCAAATGTTGAATATGAAAGTATGTTAATAAGATGTGTACACACATGGAAAGTATTTTCCAGGTTTTATTACTTTTAGAAGGCTCTCGAAATGCTTTATTATCTTATTTTTTAGATTTAATAATCTTCTGTATCTATCTCTATATAAAACATATTGTAGCACTTTAAGATTGTCACAAACATAAGAGTCTTGTTCTCCGAGATCTCCTAGCATGAATTAATTTACTATATTTAACAGAATTTACATTATATTTTTAAAAGATCAAAAAGTCTTTGAAACTTTCATAATACATTTACTAATAGAGAAAAATTACTGCTCTGAAATCGCAGCGATCCTTTACATGTATTCTTTTTTTATCACGAACACCATTTTCATCATCACTGTTTTTTGTGTCAGCCGTCAACCATCACCAACTTCATCTTTCATCACAGCTGCGTACCAGCATTACATATTTTCTTCCAAACACTTAACTCTTCATACACACCTGCGTCCAAATGATTAATACTAGTTTTCCCTAACAAAAGTTAACCTGCTCCTTTTCTTTATATATTTTAAGAAATAGACTTTCTTTCCTCTTCTTTCTTTTCTCTTCTTTCTCCTAGCCTATTTTCGTTGCCTCTCCTTCCATCCTATTTTCCTCTACTCCTTTTTCCCTTTATTGCACAACAGTTGGAACTAGCAAATCCTACCAAGATCTAGGCTAGTAGGGGAAACAGACAAGTAAACAGGCAAAATACAGTTCGACAAATGCTAAGTTAAACACTAGGTATTACAAGAATCTATAAAAGGAACTTGTATCAGTCTTGAGGAATCAGAGTGTGACATCTAAAAGAAAAAAGTCCTTTAAGCTAATTCTGGAAGGCCACCCAATACTACCAAAAAATAATGTGGAAGACTGAATCCGGATTCTTAGTTATAAATTCATTCCAGAATTTTCCATCTCTATATTTCTGGAATTCTCACAACTACATACAAATTTCATCAGTTTATAATTGGCTTTTAGGATTTAGCTGGTGAGAGCTGACCAGTTCACCTTAAGGGTTACATTGGGATCACAAAATAGGTCTTGATCTGTAACTACTAGATGGTATCATCTTTATCAGCAATAAGTGAACTCATGACAAATAAGGCACTCTACATTCTTGTCTTCTCCGAAAGAAAACGAAATTCCTTGAGAAATCCAATGAACATGCTCTCCTGTCACTAGGCAGTCTTCAGTTAATACAGTGCTGCGGTGCACAAGAATATGCAATGGTAAATGTGAACCTTTATACTGCATTAAATAACATTTTATGAACAGAAATAGAGTATATAATATCTGAGGCAAGGAGGTAGAACATGAGAATGTGGAGTAAGATGTAATTTATTTTCTTAAAATGGTTCTTGTCTATTGTATTTCAGTTCTATCTCTCTCTATAATAGATATTCTTATCAGACATTTATCTGCCATCACTTTCTGACATAATTCATATCTTGAGATCTCCAATTTTATCACATAATAAACTTCCTTTATGTTCTCAAAAATAACATGAGTTAGAATTGACTAAAAATAATCCACGGTATTACCATAGGTATTTCAAGCTGAAAAACAGAGTCTCTGTACTGTAACCGCCTATAAAGAATGGATTTTGGAAGACTTTGAAGGATCCTACTAAAACATCTTCAAAGGGTTTTATAGCTGTTGTTTATAGTTAAATTACAAAGAGAATTTTTTCTCATTGTTACATGAAAACAAAAACAAGACAAAAAAGATTTATCTTTATATTTCAGTCTCTTTTGGCAGTTTTCTTTCTATGAATAATTGTGGTTGATATAATATCAGTATCACAAAAGTTCCTTGAAATCCATCACTGTGTTAATTTGCTTGTGGTACACCTTAATTAAAGACTGACAGTGACTTTCTGCTTGCTGCTATTGTGGACTGAATATGAAAACATCGAATCAAGTGATCCTCTGTCCAAATCCACCAAGTTTGATCACTTTTGTCTCGTCTTTAAACTGTCTCTTTTTCTCTGGCTTTATCTTTACAATCATCATCATCATGTTATTAACAGCTTCTAATTCCTATTTTGTCTAAAAAGCCTTTCCTATAAAGAAAACATCTGTGTCTCTTCCCTCTCAATTAGTCCGGAGAGGCCCACGGATCTTCCTCCTAATCTTTCCTTACAAATGGAACTAAAGTTATGTACCTTTCTACTCTTGGCATACTTGATTATTTTGTAAAATGTGTAACAACAAATAATATTTTTTTTGTCTGTAGATGGCTTATCTGGATACAAGACAGATTGAATCAACCAGATTTGATGAACAATTTAGGGAAGTTAAACATTCAGACCTTATACCCCTTTTTCTGTCGTGCAAAAATAAATAAATAAATAAAACACGCACGCGCGCGTGCACACACACACACACACACACACACACACATACACACACAAAACCTACCTAGGGACCTAGAGAGGATTTGATGTCTTGCTCCCCAGCATATATTTGCCTCAAATAAATTCATAAAAATACTGGAAAAAAATTAGATGCCTATCTAAGTGGCAAATAGTTCATTAGCTTTAACAAATTACAGAATCATTTCCCCGTTATCTGCTCATTGTCTATTTTCTTTATGTCTGTGCATCATCTAAATTAAATGCAGCTTATCACCTGTAGTAGCATGAACCCATTGCAAGTGGCCTGACACTGTTAGAAACTTTTTGAATGAATATTGTACTGCATCAGTACAAATTCCACTTGTATGAAGACACGTCAGACAACCAGGGTTTGAATCCTGACTAAATACCGCTGGCTTTGTTACCTTGAGCACAAAGCTATAAAAGGGTAATAATAATAGCACCAACTCAAAAAATCTGTTGGGTAAATAAAAGAGATAAAGCACTTAGCATGATGTACTTATTTATTTATTTAAAAAAAATTTTTTTCCATTATTGATTTTAGAGAGAGAGAAAGTGAGAGGGAGAGAGAGAGAGAAACATCGATGAGAGAGAACATCGACTGGCCACCTCCTGCATGCTCTGCACTGGGGACTGGGCCCACAACCTGGGCATGTGTCCTGACTGGGAATCGAACTGGCAACCTCTTGGTGCATGGGTTGATGCTCAACCACTGAGCCACACCAGCCAGACAGCACAATGTACTTAAATGTTAACTGTTACTTTTGTGGCCAAAGACAAGAGTTCTATCAATAAAATGGAATGTTTTGTATATAAATTTGTTACTATGTTCATTTTGTCCATTTATTTCATATATAGTTATACATGTAAATATAATATATAAACTTATATAAATAATATATGTAAGTATATAGATATACAAAAAATAAATATATATGCTAAACTGAATACTACTATAGAGCAGAGATGACTCTGAACTTTCCCTACAAACCATCTAACACATAATGTCCATAACTGATTTCTTACCGATAGCTTTTATAGATCATGGTGTGAACACATCACAAATGCCACTTTTTTTTTTTTTCCTAAACAATTATATTTCGAGAGAATTTAGCTTATGTGAACTTCTGGGAAGAAAGTGGGAAGATAAAATCTCCTACAACACGAATGTGATTGATAGTGCCCATTTTACAAAGAGACAATTTTTTAAAGATTAAACAATTTACTCATGGTTAACATTTTGGGGTAAAACCAGGTTTGGGGCCCAGATTTTAATTTTGCTAGTATTTTCTCTATACTGCTTTTCAAACACTCTCAATTGAAATTTCAGGTGGGTCACATGTTACTATAAAACAAATGCTGATGTCAAAGAAAATACACTCTAATCCATGGATATTCCATAGTTTAGGGGATTTATACAAAGGGGTTTTGTCTAATATGGAATCCATTCTGATATGTAAGTCTGGAACATGCTTTCATTGACAAGGGGATGATGATCCCCTATATTAGCATTATTTGGTTCCTGTTTTTCTTACCTACCTGTTGCACACTTCTTTGTCAGGAGTGGAGATACAGTATTGAATAAGACAGAAAGTTTCCTCTTCCTATGGAGTCTGCAGTCTAGTGAGGGAGCCTACAATAAGAATAAAGGAGTAATTAAACATGGTGATGACTGATGTGGTGGGACAGTAAGCATCAGATTGGAAGATGAGTCAGGAGAACGTCTCCTGCTGAAGTCACATCTAAGCTCCCAATTCTGGGAAGGGAAAGAGCCAGACATGTGGATTTGGGGATATAAACATTGTAGACAAAGGGGATGAGAGCAAGTGCAAAGTTCCTGAGGTAAGAATGAGTTTTATATGATTGAGAGATAGAAAGAAGGCCAGCCTGGCCAGACTCTCTTAAAGTAAGGAGAGGCTACCAAGATATGGATTTGGAGATGGAGAGAGGAGCCAGGTCATATGGTATCTCATGCAAGGTCAAGAATTTGGATTTTATTTTAAATATAATGGCTATTTATTATAATGTTTTAATTAAGAATTGTTTTTAAAGTGTTATTTTTAGTAGCTAAAGAATGGTTTGCACAGTTTTAAGAATGGAAGCAGGGAGTCAGACCATGAGATAATGTTGACTTGGGCTAGGGAAATGGCAATGGAGATCGAGCGAATTAAATAGATATAAAAAATACCTTGGGGTTGGAGTTAATAGCGCTTCCTGACAGATTAAATGTGTATTATGCTGAAATAGAAAAATTAACGGTTGCCCAAGTTTCTGGATCTGGGCACTTGATTGAATGGGGGTGCTGTTGACTCTCTTGTGGAGAGAGCTAGAAGATAATAGGAATGTGGTATGGTAAAGGATTCAGAGTTTGATTTTGTCTTTGTATACCTGTTAGGGATTTAGAATTACCTGTTAGGGAGCCAAGTGGAATTGTTAAATAGGCAGGTATATATTGGAGTTGGAGGACAGAGAGCTGGTTTGAGCTGAAGTCATACAATTTTCGTCTTATTAGTGTTCATTATAACCACCTAAAGTATAAGCACCTGAACTACAAGATCAAAGCACTACATATTTCTATTATGCTCACAATATTCAAGACATTTTTAACTCCATACTCATGACAATCATTGTTTTGATATTACTGCTGCTTATAGTGATGATAATGAGGATAATCACAATGAATTCAGCAAAGGTCTTAGACAGTGTAACTATTACAGGGTGAACATTTGTAATCGCAGACACAGAGTCTGTAGTTACAGTAGCGTGATAGGTTCTGTCATCTATTATATGTAGAGATGCGTGGGGTCAGGCACAGCTGAATTCACCTTGAAATGTTCACCTGGAGAAAGACCTTACCCTTCCCCACTGCCCAGGATTATAAACCAATGCAGATAAAAACTGTACACACCTGAGGAAATAGAATATTTAGGAACTCCTACTGGTGACCAAAAAAGCCCTGGACCAAGAAAGCTTAGAGCCAGTTTAGCCCAGAGGCACCACCAAGGTCTTCAATGTCAAGATCGTATCTCCATGAGATAAGAGCAAGTAACTGTTGACACTATTTATTGGGCATCTACTATGTGTCCAGCAGTTTAAAATACTTTACATATAGTAACCTACTTAATCATATTACCATCATATAAGGAAGTTACTGTAATTACTAGCATTTTACAAGTTAGGAAATTTAAACATTGAAAGAGAAAAAGAAAATCTCTCTAAAGTCATCCAGGTAGTAGTCATGAATATAGCTAGGATGTGAACCTGATTGATTCTAAACACACTAAGTCACTTTGAATAAAACCACTACAGGAAAAAGATTTTTTGTTGGAGTTGGGGGGTGGTCAGGGTTGTTAGACAGGCTTACGGCAAAATGAGGGGACAGAAATCAGACTCTACAAGTGCACTGTAAATATCCATTCACACAGTAAAGAGAGAGCTTTCATCATTTTAAAGTATAAAATTAAACAACTTTTGAGAAATCACAGCTTTTGTCTAAATGTTAGGTCAATTTAGTACTCATAATGGGGAAGAACTAATAGCCTGAATGGTAGCTACCATCTACACTGGTAAGTAATTTTTCAGTGCTCCCTCACCATTCTGCTGGACACTTGACCTTAGTTTCTTGGCCTTTATGATTACAGTCCTCTTTTGAGTGAAGAAACACAAATGTTCAGAAGGATGTAAAGTTCTGCAATGCAGACACATTTATTCCAGAGAAAAGGATGAAGCTACCCAATAACTTTTGCTTTTGCTTATGAGTAAAAATCTGTTTAAAGTCAAGTGTTCACAAATGGGATCAGCTAGAAGCCTAGGCTACTGCCTACCATGTTGGTGGTTGGTGGTGGAAGTTACAGGCTAAACGCATTAAGAAAGAATGGAAGATGCTTGCCCAGTGTGGTTCAGTGGTTGAGCATCGACCCATGCACCAAGATGTCACCATTTTGATTCCTGGTCAGGGCACATGCCCAGGTTGTGGGCCAAATGCCCAGTGGGGGGCATGCAGCCGGCGGTCAATCGATGTTCTCTCTCATCAATGTTTGTATCTCTCCCTCTCCCTTCCTCTCTCTCTCAAATCAATAAAGAAAAAAATAATTTTAAAAAAGGAAAGAATGGAAGAAATAAATAACTTCTCTGACATCCTCTTGCATTTCATGCAGTGAATAGATTTGCACATTTAGTTTTTAATTCAGTAGCTGAAGTTTGTTATGAAAGTCGAGCAATACAGATGGTGGGCAATTATTCATGCTGCATCAGAAAACCACTATGAAGTCACTATTAAAATATGATTGTTGATTAGTAATCATTGTAGTTTCTGGAAAATAAACTACTTGGTAGAAATGAAATCCCTGGTGGGTTCAGATGCTTGCTAATGCATTAAGCTAAGGCAAGGTTAAGATTCCAGTGTCACTAACTATGAGAGCAGAAGACCTAGACCACCATTTTCTCTTCTAAATTTACACCAGTGCTTTTATTATTACTATTATATTATTATTATTGCCACTGTGCTTTTCTAATTTTTCTTGGCTCCCATGTAGCCTTACAATCACTATGATATTCCTTCTTTTAAAAATAGTGACCATTTTTCCTTCTTGTTAAAGCATTCATTTCATTGGATTTGCTTTTAAGAAAGTTTGCAAATACACAAAAAATTACTCTGTAATTGGTGTATTACATAGTGAAATAATACATTTGATTATTAGTAATAAAGTAATGAGAGCCCAGTATGAGGTAAATGTTATCAAACATGCCTCCTATAGACAATCACTAGCTTTTCACAATAAGGTACCAAGACACTGGACTAAATTGTGTCTCCCTTCCAAGTTCATGTGTTGAAGCCCTAACTTCTCATGAGACTATATTTGGAGATAGGGCCTTTTAGGAGGTATTTAGATTGCATGAGTTCATACAGGTAGGGCTCTAATCTAATAGGATTGGTGTGCTTATAAGATAAGGTAGAGACCCAGGAGTGCACATACACAGAGGAAGAGAAGGTGGCCATCTGCGAGCCAAGAAGAGAGGCTGCAGGAGCAACCAAACCAGCCCACACCTTGATCTGGGACTTCAAGGCTCCGGGATTCTGAGAAAATACATTTTTGTTGCTTAAGCTGTCCCATCTATGGTATATTGTTATGGCAGCCCTACTAGACTAATACACGAAGTAAGGATTGGTGTAACTATTTGAAAGAGAAGGGAATTGGCCTGTCAAAGCTCAGTCTAGCACAGAACCCATGAGTGACAGTTATGGGCATCAGCCCAGGCTTGGTCAATCTGAAGCCTTCTGATTTCACGGCCTGGGTTGACCTCCTCACATCTACAAATGCTCTTTCGGAGCCAGAAGTTCCTCTAATTTCATCCGAGTCTTCTTGAGGTGTATGAAACTTGGGGTAAGGGAATTATTTTATAAGCTTTGTTCTTGTTTTTAAAATATTATAGTGTTTGATTCTATACTTCTGGCTTTCTCAAGTCAGGAAAGTCTAGGATTCTTGGGTATTTCAAAAAGATTTTGATTATTTAACTTACACATTCAATACACTGATATATATTAGTCACCTACTGTGTTCCAGGCAATATCCTATTGTTATAGATGCAACCAATAGAATGTGGACTTTCCCTGAAGAGCTAGCTCCAAGGTGCAGTCGTTCTGTGGGAGAGATAAGTGCAAGAACAGATAATTACAATATTCCCTGGCAGTGTAACTAACAGTCTCACTCCAGTCTGCAACTGTTACTGGTCTGCCATGAGATTACTATGGAGTGTGGGAGGGAGCATTTCGAAACTTCCAGAGTGATTTCACATACATGCAAAATCCAAGCTTTTTTTTCATATTTGCAAAGTGTCAGTCTTGTCTATGATCACCAGGGAATTAAACAAGCAAGCAAACAAACAAACAAAAAATAGTCTTTTACCCCCACAGGTAGATTGAGAAGTCCTGGTCTATGTAATGTCTGTATTTACCTCAGCTTAAGGAGGGAAAATAAAATTTCAAACTTGCAAGCTGTTTACTGACAACTTTCCACATATTTTTATCGCATTTACTTCCACTTAAGTCAAAAGAAAATTAAATTAACACTATATTTGGGGTCTGCTATTGAGTATATTTTATTTTCAAGTTAAAAATATATTGGAAGGTAACTTTATATAGATCAAGTCCTTTTGTGTGTGTATGTTAAGTACCTTTTGTCTCAATCAGTCATATAAAGCAATTGAACTTAGTAATTAGACACCCACTGTTCTGGCTTAGTTATAAAGGATATAAAACAATTACCCAGGAGTCTCTGTTTCTTCTATTGCAGCTTAGCAAGGTGAGGGGCCAGTCAGGAGCTGCCTCTGTTTTGAAGGCTGGAGTGAGGTGGGAGCTGAGGGCAACACTTTTCAGTTGCATTTCTTCAGGTAATGTCCAGGCCATTCTTTTCGGATTTCTCAGGATGAGAACATTGGAATTCACTAACGTCACACTGGCCATCAGTCCCATGATTCCAAAGACAAGAATGTCTGGATTGTGAGACTATCCTGTTTGAATTCAGGGTAGACAGGGGCTTGGAAAACTGGTCGGTATTATTATTTTCTTGAATTTTAAGGGATTTGATGGAAAATAAATCAAAATGAATGTTGGAAAGGTTTGGAGAAACTACACCAGAAAATATGTGGTAACCAATGCAGTCAGGCAATGAAAAGTTAAAAAGAGTTATACATTGTATTCGTGTCATAGAGAAAGAAGGAATTAATCTGTATATGTTCATAAGTAGCCCACAGTTCAAAAGGTTTAACATTACATTCTGGAAAGGTTTATAATAAGAAAGTAATAGTAAGTATAAATCTAAGAAATATTATCACAGGTATCTAATTCCTGATAAACATTTTCCCCCTCAAATTTTAAGGAGAGTTATGCTTGAATAGGAAGTGTTCTTGTTACGCAGGATTTCAGTCAGAACTCGAATTGGAAAAGTGACCCTCTCCTGCCAGTTCTGTTCAAAACCTTCTCCCCACCTTTCCACGCAGTGCAATCCACTCTCTCCTTTCATTTCCTCTTGGTACAAAGGAGAAGCTGCTTTGTTTGCTCTTCTCTTGGCAAAATCAGAACAGAGTATAATTGCCAACTCCTCGCACGTGCTTATGATGAAATCTTTATAGAGGATTCCTTTCCATTAGAAATAAATCATTTTCTAGGGCCTATTCTTCTTTCCCGTTTTTCCCCCCACGGAAGAGTCTATAAAGTCTAACTTAAATTTAAGATATAATTGGTTTCTTTATTAGTTTGTGTAGGCTTTTGGTACAATGGCAGCTATTTTTTCTAAGAGAATAGCCTTTTTTTTAAAGTGCTAAAATTCATTTGACTTTGAAATGGCAGAATGTTTAAGCGAGACCTTGGCATTTGTGATGTGGCTATATGAACAGTGTCTTCAAGAAAAACATCACCAATTATTTTACTACTTTTATGATTAGTTAAAAAATTATTTATCCAGATATGTCTCAAATCCTGAAGAAATTGGATGCCACTGTGGAATATAGATGATAGTTCATCAAATTCTTACTATTTTGATTTCTATAAATCACATACAAAATCACAGAAGTAACCAGTGACTGTAATTAAACATTATGGTGTCTCTCCCCAGCCCCACTCCCATCCCCAGTGTAACATACAAAGGACTGAGAGCTTGGAGGGTTGGCATGCTGAATGCAATAGGTTTTTCCCTCTTCAGTTGGGAGAAATTGAGTTTTTCTATATTAGGACCCAATTCAGCATCTTGGACATATCATTTACTATTTTCCGAAACCTGGAAGCTTGCTTACCCTCTCTGGATCTTAAATTGGGGCTAACAAATCCACCAGCATTGCTACAAAACTTCAGTGAGATAAAATATAAACACGTGCATTGTAAACTGGAAGGCTCTGTGTAAATGCAGATTGTGTTTGGGTTTCTTGATATTTGCTTCTGTTTCTTCTCCACATAAGACTTGACACATTTAATTATATTCTTCCCTAAGGGGAAATTTGCATATTTAATTTAAAAAATATTGACAATATAGATTACATATGTGCTTGAGGAATTAAACTGCCATTTGGGTGTTTTTATTTACATTGATCTCTGAAATAATAGATATCTCCTTTGTTGTTGTTTTATTCTTTGTGACCCAGAATACATGTATTTTCCATGGATTTATCAGATACCCTGCTGAACATATTATATTTTCATCCTTTACTACCCTACCAACTTATTTCATAATTTTTTCCCCAGACTTTCCTTGATAGTTGGCACTACAGTCAGAGGCAAAGACTCAGGATCCAAAGTATCTAAGGGGTCGAAAAATTTAGTTAGGTCCCCAAAGTTAATAGAAGGCATTGTCAGTGCACTGCCCTTTTCCCCAGCGGGGCTGGCATTCTCTGGCACCCAGGTAATCTAGAAAAGACAAACCTCTGCCTGGCTGCTGAGAACCAGGGGTATTTCATTGCCCTCACTTAGCAGAGGGACTCCGCAGAGAGAGCAATGTGCCGTGACACAATCTTTTCGAACAAGTGCATTTTGACCCAGGATTATACATGTCACAGAAACATTTTCTCTCCTAATGCAACACAGCAGGAGGCAAGATTTGGGTTTCTCTCTTCTGCGGAGCAGCTTTCTGACTTCCACAAGTCAGCCTACCTATCTTGAATTCTCAATGTTTCTAACTCTCTCAGACTACTGGAATAAAGATTAACAGCTCACTTTTGAAAATCGCAAGTTGGGGTAATGTTTCCTAGATGAGCACGTGTGGGTTAGTGTGGGAATGTGTCTGTGAACCTAACAGAGGCAACCTGAATAAAAACAGAAGACCTAGACTGGAAAGACATAAATGGCTCTGAATTAATTAAAAATAATAAGCAGCAAATACTATTCACTGCTTAGGGCAGTGACTGGCAATAAATGTTCAATAATTATTTTTTTGAAATAATATATTAATTAATAAATGAATATTTCTGGTACTTTGAAGGTTCTTGGTAAACAATATACTTTATTATAATCATTATATTCAAACTAAAAGAAATGGTGAGTTTCTATTTTAAAGATGTGTCAAATAAAATGTTTTATTTTATAAACATTTAAAAATATTTTAAATTTTAAACATTTTTAATTTAAAAATTTAAAATATTGACAATATAGAGTGTAGATGTTCTTGAGGAATTAAACTGCCATTTGGGTGAATTTATTTACATTGATCTCTGAAATAAAGGTCGTCTCCTTTGTTGTTGTTTTATTCTTCATACTAAGCACTAATTTACATGTTTAACATGCTCTCCAGTGAAGCTAATTCAACCCACACATAATAACTATCTGTGGGGAATTTGTAGTCAGTATTTCACAAGAGGACAAATTGATAATAAATGGTTTCTCTTTGACATTTCTTTGTATCTGTCAGATATCTTATCAAATATATCTACTGCAAGCAATCTTTCAAAATTATACTTAAGATCAAGATAACTTGATACAGGTGCTTTTCCTCAAAATTTAATTGGACCTCTACCACTTCAATCCTAAGTATGCTATATCTCCCTTAGTTTCTTAAAGGCTCCATGGAAGATCTCAAATAAAATTTAGTAATTTGATTTATCATAAAAAACACTGAGTAAAGGCAAAACATTTACTTTTAATAACACCAGAAAATAGTGTTTTTATCTCTTGCAATTTATAGGTTATATTATTTGAGTTGAGGATCACACTTCCTTCCTTCCTTTCTTCCTTCCTTCCTTCCTTCCTTCCTTCCTTCCTTCCTTCCTTCCTTCCTTCCTTCCTTCCTTCCTTCCTTCCTTCCTTCCTTCCTTCTTTCCTTCCTTCCTTCTATGAATGCATCTCTAATTCATATGTTCTACATTGGTCAAATTTCTTATTCGCATACACATAACTAAAGATAAGAGTTCACCTTAGAAAAATGTATATCTATGGATGGATCTCAGATCTTGTTTCAGAAACAGTAATTCACTTAAGAATTTATCATTGCATTTCTTTTTCTTTTTTTAATCCTCACCCGAGGACATATTTGCATTTATTTTCAGATAGAGCAGGGGGAGAGAGGGAGGAAGAGAGAGAGAGACACATCGATATGAGAGAGACACATCGACTGGTTGCCACCCACACAACCCCAGCCGGGGCCGGGGACAAACTGCAACCGAGGTACGTGCCCTTAGCGGGAACCGAACCCAGGACTTTCTGGTCCGCGGGCCGACACTCCAACCGCTGAGCCAAACTGGCCAGGGCTATCATTGCATTTCTAATTAAAGTTCTTCTAAATGAAATAGAAATAACACCAGAAATCCATTTTGGCAGGTAAAATACATCTAGTAAATTGGTGAAATAAAACTATTGTACTGCAGATATAGTTTACTTTTGAATACCATTTTGTGAAACTGAATTTTATAATCATGTTCTAATACCCTGGAAATATAAGATATTCAAAGTTCAAGCTCCTAGGAATGGTCTTTATAAATGAGGATAATGGTTAATGTTCTTAAAACTGTTTCGCCATGGCTGGTGGCTCAGGTGGCTGGAGTGTCCTCCTATGCACCGAAAGGTTGTGGATTCGATCCCGGTCGGCGCACATATGGGAGGCAACCGATGGATGTTTCTCTCTCACATTGATCTCTCTCTCTCTCCCTAAAAATCAATAAGAACATATCCTTGGGTGAGGATTAAAAAAACACACAAAAACTTGTTTAATCACATTACTTGCAGTAGAATCCAGTTTTCCTGACTCCTAAGCTTGTCTTTCTAGTAGCTGTGTACCCCTTGTTTGTGATCTTCCTCAGTGGTCTTATGATACCCTGCACAGATGTCAAATTTAAATTGTTAACTTTTTGAACTTGTATAGGGCAGGGAGTGTTTTGTTCATTTTTAAATTCTAATTCCTATCAGGAATTATACCACATCCTGACATAAAGTAGTACTCAATGATGCTAGTTAAATGATTGAAGAAATGAAAGAATGATGATAACTAATTTCTTGCTTTACTGTTATAAATGCATTTTCTATATGTAAATATTATTTCAATTAATAGAAACGAAGATCCCTTGCATCAGAAAGGTTGCCTGCAAGGTTCCTGGCAACATAATAGTCTCAAAGCAATTTTAGTAACCACAGTGATGTTTGAAAATATATAAAAAGTTAAACTGTGCCCTGGCTGGTTTGGCTCAGCGTTTAGAATGTCAGCCTGCGGACCAGAGAGCCCCAGGTTCGGTCCCTACTAAGGGCATGTACCTCGGTTGCAGTTTGTCCCTGGCCCTGGATGGGGTCGTGTGGGTGGCAACTACTCGATGTGTCTCTCTCACATCGATGTTTCTCTCTCTCTCTCTTCCTCCCCCTCTCCCTATCTGAAGATAAATGCAAAGATGTCCTCAGGTGAGGATTAAAAAAAAAAATGTTGCCCTGGCTGATTTGGCTCAGCGGTTAGAGCGTCGGCCTGCGGCCCAGAGAGACCCGGTTCGGTTCCCGCTAGGGCGTGTACCTCGGTTACAGTTTGTCCCCGCCCTGGTTGGTCGTGCAGGGAGGCAGCCACTCAATGTGTCCCTTTCACGTCGATGTTTCTCTCTCTCTTCCTCTCTCTTCCTCCCACTCTATCTGAACAAAAAATGGAAAAATGTCTTCAGGTGAGGATAAAAAAAAAAAATGTTAAACTGTAATCTTCAGCATTTGTGAACTTAATTCTAGTAGTTCTTCCCCAAGCAACATGCCTCTCTCCAAATCTATCTTTCCTATACATAGAAACGCTTTAGCGGATATTAAATTATTCCTTCTACAATTAAAATATATATTTCTTATTAATGCAAATAAATGCAAATTATTTTAGCATTTTAAGTTCATGAGTACCTTTAGAAACTTCCTGATTTCTCAACTCCTATTGCAACACCCGAAGAAGATTTCCTTTCATTATTTTAACAATAGAAATGATTTTGTAAATACCCCTTGAATGTATTTCACAGGTCAGCAGTCTCACTCCAATATAGATCTACATGTTAGATTAGATCATAATTTGTTTTCTGCTTTACTTTCACCCTGACATGCTATTTCATATGATGAAACAGTAAATCAATAGAATCTTTGTGGTTGGGATTCTGTAAAAACAAACAACCTGTGTTCTGCTTAATTATAATCTCATTAAAATAGGAACATGACATTTGCAAAGCTGATTTATTCTTTTAAGTCAAATTTCCCTAAAAGCTGTGGGGCTTACTGTCCTGAAACACTCTTGGTTAACTAAAACCATGCACAGGCAAAGCCATCTCTGAGCTGGTTGGACCTACGGAGCGCACTGCTTTGTCCGCCACATGAATAAATACAGCAGGTCACAGAGAAGTAATCTGCTCAATTATAGCTGAAATTTTCACCTAGTCCAATAGTCTATAAAAATAAAATGAGCATTGTATTCTGAAAGAGAGAAAGATCATTTTTCTCATATGATTTCTGACTGATATGATTACAGTGTGGGAAAGACTACGTCTTAAAAAAGAAATCATGGATATGTTTAGAGTTGGTGTTCTAGGTTCCTAGTAGTTGCACATAAATAATTTATACTTTATCTATGCACATGCAACACACTTTAACTTGCTAATATTGTTCCTCTTCTCTCTGATGGCTTATCAATAGACTAGTATTTTATTTTATGGAGTGGAGAATCAGAGATCACTAAGGCCTGGAGATTGGACCAAGGTCAAATAGGTAGGAAATGACAGAAGAAAGTGTTGCTCTTATTATTTCTGGAAAAAAAGATCACCCAGTATGTCCAAACATCAGGACACATAAGGAATCTTTTCTCAAAACATATTACTTGCCATGCCTGTGATTGTCCTAATTCATTCATCATAAGAGACTCTTCAAAGGGCTCACTCTCCTGGAACCCTCCTTTGGATTTCATTGATCATATTGCATTAGTAAGTTTACTTGCCATTTGCAGGAACTATATTTTTAAAATGTAAGCTAAAACACAGCATATTTAGAAGCAATCGCCACACTTCAATAAATATTTTGAAAATGCAAAAGCAAAACAAAATAAAAAACAGACCCATGAATCCTACTGTTCTCCCTTCTGATCGATTTTTCTTAACTGATCTGTTTCACAGTTTCAGCATAAGGCTTTGAAAATAACTCCAGCATATTTTTATTTTCTGTCCCGAGGTAATCATCTGGGTTTCAGCACTTGGTGGATGATGAAAATATGGAGAATATTATTGTACTGGTAACTGATTTACTTCGGGATTGGTTTACTTAAGCAACAATGAAATATTGTTAACTTATAGGCTTTCCTGTTACATGAAAAGGTTAATGTATTAAAAAAAGAAACAGTGGTTTAAACAGTTGAATGGAAACAGACGTTTCATATCATCATCAAAGTTCAATGTCTTCCTGTGGCATTTGGATGAAAACCTGTCCTAAAAGCTATTACTTTTCCATATATCTGGTCTTCCACTCACTAAGTCTGTCTTATCCTCAGGAACAGTGAAAAGAAGTATCTCCAAGGAAGTAGAAATTGTTCTTGGGTCAAGATATAATTGGATTAGACATATTTATGTTCTAGTAGACCAGGGTCAGATACTTGAATTGAGTTTGAAAATGTGTTATTGTTCTCCCTGACTGAAAAAAGAAAATTGGAAGAAATGATCTCTGGAATTATATATTTAAAATTTGAGCCACCAATATCTACAAAAACTTTGCTCTGAAATATACCTTCTTCCAGGGTCGATATTATAAATAAAGAAATCTACATTCATTCCTCACTGTAAGTAGTTGATAACAATAGACTGTGAGTCAAAGAAGAATATGTTTAAGAACGCAGATTTGTCTATACCTTCGTTATATCAGAAGAGACAATGGGTGAGAAGTAATTACTTTCCAGTTATTATATCATTTGAAATATTATACTTTATATTTTTGTGGTTGTTAGAAATATATTTGGAAATACATAAATATAATAAAAATAAATATACTTCAAATATATCACACTGTATATTTACATACATTTTCAAAAAGAAATGGATACTATTCAGTAATTTTTTATCCTTCTTAAAGTAAGATTTCTGAGAGAAAGGACTAAGGCTGGTGCAGCAAATGAAAGGGGGCTTTGGACCGACGCTGGGTACATTTAGCTATATGCATATGCAAAGCCACGTGAATGTAGAAATCAACAATTTGGGGTACATATTTTTGAAATGCTGATGTAAGAATTTGGACATACACAATAATTTTTATTACCCTTCTACCTTTTGGCTTTATCTACCACCTATTCTACCCATTTCCACAAAACAGGGGATGTTAACTTTATTATTTCCATATAGCTACAGCATAGTTATTAGATCAGAAAACTATAGTTTTCGAAATAAGATGGCCTAAAGGGTCACCTGAATGATATATGACCCTTTCTGTATCAAGACACTGCATTATGGAAGAAAACAAAGCGTTCCTCTGTAATGAAGTGGAACCAAGGGGCATCCTGAAAGTGGCCTATGGAAGAAAGAATTTGAAAATTCATGGTTTAATGATAAATTGAACACGTTTTCACTCTAGAGGCAAGAAATAAAATCAATACTATGCTTTCATTTAAAGGTTATACCTGCAAGGTTCGAATGAAGTTTTGATATTAAAATAGAATGAGCAGTTTGACGTGGATGTCACTTATCACCTTCCATTCTGGGATGAAGTCCCTCAAGATCTACTTGTTATGATATTTACTTTATTGCTAAAGTAATATAGGTGTCAAAGCATTTTACATGTAAAATGTAAAAATTGTGCTAAACACTCTTTATCTTAGTTTCTCCATCCTTGGACTCAACTATTTCGTGATTACACATAAGAGCAGAAATTGTCAATATTAATTAAAAACTAAATAGCAATATTTTACCTTTTGCTATGGTCACAATGTGTCCTCCTGAGACTCATATGTTGACTCTTAACCCCCAAAGTGATGGTAGTAGGAAGTGGAACTTTTGGAGGTAAATAGGTCATGAGGGTAGAACCGTCCAGAATGGACTTAGTGTTCCTTTCAGAGAGACCCCACGGAGCTGCTCTTGCCCCTCTTATCACATGAGGCCCCAGTGAGAAGTGGGCAGTCTGCAGCTCAGAAGAGGACCTTCACCAGAACCTGACCATGCTGTGCCATGACCTTGGAGTTCCCAGCCTCCAGGACTGTGAGAAATAAATTTATATTATTTGTGAGCCACCCAGCCTGCGGTATTTTTTTTGTTACAGCAGCCTGAACAAACTAAGACTCCTTTCTAGATATAAAAATAAAATGAATATATATGTGTAAAATTCCTAGCACAATTCCTGGTGTATATTTAGAAAAATATATATAAAATAAAATGTGTGTGTGGGGGGGGTGGGGTACAAGAGCAAAGAAGTATATATATAGTTAATATAGGAACAAAATATTTTTGTATGAAATAATTTATAAAATCTTTAGTTTAAATATATTCCCAGGAATTTTATTTGCCACAATGAGATGGGGAAATTTTATTGAGTAATACGTTTATTTCATTCCATCTCCTATAACAACCTGTACCAAGTAATTAACTGAGTTGAAATACCAATCATCTTGGCAGCATTTGGGTCTTAGTGGAAACTGAAACCCCACTTAACTCTCCTTATATTCCCCTGGGGTCTCCAAGACTTCTCAGCGGACATGAAGGGGACACAAGGAAAAACACACAGATCCAGTATGAATCATTTAGATAAGAATTTTTCAGAACCCTTTCTATCCAAACATTGTTCAGTTCTTCTTGGGGATCATGTATCATCCTGATTTGTCTGGAGTGCCTTATGTATATCTTATCGTGCTGTAACTCTTCTTCAGCCTGTTCTCCAGGTAAGTGATGCTTACTTTCCTTCACTTTGTTTGGAGAATTCATATAGTTTCTTGCAGATATGTTTCCAGCAAACGATTCCTCACGGCTTATAGTGCTCAACTTAATGAAGAGGCCTTTGATTAAACAACTTGCCATGTTATAAATCAGTATCACATTAATAACTTTCCTCCCCAAATCACCCATGACAAACTTTCAAGATATTTTTTGTGAATCCATTCTTTTTTTCATCTTAAAACACTGGCTCCTTCAGATCACAGTGTGTGTGTATCTTCTGAAACACCCAATATCACTTGATAAAAACACAAATGATTAACTGGAGATATTCTCATACAAGGCTAGCAGTATGCACACTGATTGTGACAGAGGATTCAGGTAGCTTTGCACTGGTTGTTTCTCTACCCCAACTCATCAAAATATCTTAGCAAAGTACTGCATATTCAGTGGGCATCAATAGAAATTAATGAGGATTCTTATCGCTACAAAGAGACTTCACAGTATGAAACACCTAAATTAAGACATGGCATTTTTAAGCTAAATGTCAGATATATATTTTGGGTCAATGTTTCCTCCCTTTGTGGAAGGAACTTGATGTAATACCTAAGAAAATACAAAATAGTTGACACTGAGGACAGAGCCTTTATCTTTCCTCTGGCCATTTGTTTCCAGCTAAATGGTGTCTTTTGAATCTGAGATCCAATTTTCATCACTTGGGGAAAGATTCTGACTACCAATTTAATATAATTCTTTTTTTAGCAGTCTGTGATACATGGAGGGAATGTAACTATGTCCTTATTTAGTGCTAAATTATCTACTTCGTGTAATAAGCAAATGTTGGAAATGAAGAAAGGATGTTCTGTACAATTTTTCTCAAGTGACACAGATCGGATCTCCAGTAATTGGTCCAATGTCCTGGTTTCTGGTCAATTACTTACATTTGAGACCGTATTCTATATATCAACTCTAGCCTCGAGTTCTTGAGCTTTTGCCCATTTATTAGAGTGGTTCCTATTTATATAATGCCCACCTCTGAGGAGTTTAATGCACTTTAGATTATTCATTAATCCCAATAATATAACCGCAACTTTGATAATTCCTTTACAGCGATGGAAACTGAGGCAGCGATGATTTTAGTGGCTCTCGTAAAGTCCAACTGTCTCCCATTTGTGACAATTTGCTTTCTAGGCGGAATTGTCATCTCATATGCATTCAGCACTGGTAGGTCACCATATTCAAAAGTTTCCATAGAGACTGCCCCAAACTTTTATATTTTGCAGCTCATTAGCTGAGAGAGTCGCTTCAGTTTTTGCTACTGCCTGTAAATCTGGTGAGAACATTGGCCTCTGCAGTCACTAAAGCAGGCATGAGGAGAAGACAGAGAGGGCTCCAGAGCCTCCCTGGCAAAATCAGGGCGCATTTCATTTCCTCATTATCAATCCATTATATTAGATTGTGAAGCAGGTACAGTTGGTCCCCAGCAGAGGTCTCATAGCTTAATGTTTCAGGCGATAACATAGCATGCCAGAACAAGGCTCCGAATCCAGGTCTATTAGTATGGGTCCTCAGAATCCTGTTCACGGCATCTCAGTTTTCAACACAGTTAGCAAAATGAAGGTTCGCGCCTGCAGTGGAAAGGAGCATAGACGAGAGTCGCAGCCCCTTGTTACTTGTGCGACTCTGAGTCTATGTTTTCCTGTACACAAAATGAAAATAATACAAACAGAGCCTGCATCTTGCCTGTTTGAATAATCATTCTGAAAGCAGGAAATCGGGTATCCACACTAAAATCTGCCCTTATAGAGAAACCTTCTTTTTAAAGAAAGAGAGATACATAGTATGAGTGGATGTATCCAATAAATTTTTTGTATGACAGCACATGCAGCATTCATGTTGAATTTAAAATAACTAAACAGAAATTATTGTAATGACTGCTCAGTGGTACTAGAGAAGTGGACATGAGGACAGGGATGTACATTCCAGGTGTTGATCTGTGGTAGAGTACGGCTTCCCAATACTTGCTGTAAGGCGCTATTGTTTGGGTAGAGTCATTTCTGCAGACTCCTTTGGTACCTTATAATTTCCCCCTTTTCTACTAGTGGCCTAAATTTGATCTAGTGTACTAATGCCATACTTGAAAGCTATCCTTAATTTTGATATTTCTAGAAAATAAGCAGCACTAACATATTATATCGCTATTGAATGGCTCAAAATTGTTACAAACTCTGAATGTGTGATAATTTAATAGAGCCATGGTTAGTACACATTAATAAGAATAATTTGAATAAAATAGAGAAAATATGCTCACAACACGTATTTGTCATACCCTTCACAGAAGGAGACGAAGAAAAATACCAACACTCTATTCAAGAGAAAGGAAGGTAAGCACGAGGGTTTGCAGTTAGAGACGTAACCCAGTCGACTCTGGCTCCCTGCGATGAAACGTGAACATCTTTGAGGGATGCGAAGTAATTCGAGCAGAAATGATAGATGGAGATTTTCCACCTGAAACAATGCATGGAAAGTTTTATCCAAACCACCCTCTGTGGAAGCACACGCTAGTCATTTTTCTCTTTGTAAAAGCAAGAGGAAAAAATCAATACACTGTTACAGAATATAGTATTAATGTTTTTGTTCTTTTTTCAGGTTTGTTTTTCCAAACAGGCTTATTTTTACATGGTAAATTGTACTTATTACTATACCTATGTTGCTGAGATCTTAATGTTGTCTTTTTGTTTTTTTGGGTTTTTTTCCCAAGTACAAAGTGATTGTGATACAATATATCAGGGTTTCCTAGATAATTACTGCCTCAGATATATTGAAAGTACCTTCAGATTCCAGACTTTATTCTGGAAGTACTGAGTAGGACTACCCAATATCTTTGGCTTCTGTGACAGATTACCATAAACTTTGTAGTTAAAAAAAACGCAAATGTACTCCCTTACAGTTTTGGAGGTCAGAGTCCAAAAATAGGTCTCACTGGGCCAATGCCAATGTGTCAGCAGGGCTAGCTCCTCTGGAAGCTCTGGGGACAACCTGCATCCTTGTCTTCTCAGCTCTAAAGGCTCCCGCCATTCCTTGGAGCTTAGCCCTATCCTCCATTTTCTTTCTTTCTTTTTTCAAATAATCATTGAATTCTTATTATTCTAAAGAATACATTTTATTTATTTTTTTGTTAATCCTCACCTGAGGATATTTTTCCATTGATTTTTAGATAGAGTAGAAGGGAGGAAAGGAGGGTAAGAAAGAGAGAGAGAAAGAAAGACATCAATGTGAGAGAGACACATTAATTGGTTGCCTTCCACACTACCCTGACCAGGGCCAGTATTCAAACCTACAACTCAGGTATGTGCCCTTGACTGGGAATCGAACCCAAGACCCTTTGGTCCATAGGCCAATGCTCCAACCACTGAGCAAAACCAGCCAGGGCTCCATCCTCTACTTTCAGAGCTAGTAGGTTGGCATCTTTACATCTCTCTTTCTTTTTCTCCTTCCATAGACACATTGCCTGTTTTGATTCTGAACTCCTGTCTCCTCTTTTAAGGGCCTTTGTGATTATATGAGGCCCAACTGGATAATAGAACTAGACAAGATCCTTAACTTACATCTACCAAGTCCCTTGTGCCACATAAGGTAACATATTCACAGGTTTTGACATCTCTGGGGCCATTATTCTGTCTACACATCAAGTTTTAGCAGAACTATATGATCTCGTTCAGCAATTAAATCTCTAATTCTATGTATTCACCAACATTTTTGTTGGTACATATAACTACCTACCTACTTATCCATCCAATCATTAATTTATTTATTCCTTCATTTATTCATTAGTTGACAAACATTTGTTTTATACCTACTGTATGTGAGGCGCAGGGAAAGTCCATGGAGACACAAAACAAATTTAAAAAGAAACGCTTCGCCAGGCTGGTGTGGCTCAGTGGATTGAGCATTGTCCCATGGACTGAGAGGTCCTGGTTCAATTCCCTGTCAGGGCACATGCCCAGGTTGTGGGCTCAATCCCCAGTAGAGAGCGTGCAGGAGGCAGCCCATGGATGTTTCTCTCTCACATCGATGTTTCCATCTCTCTCTCCCTTCCTCTCTTTCTAAAAAAAATCAATATAAACATATATTTAAAAAAAAAAAGAAAGAAATGTCTATCCTTATGGAATTGTATCTTTTAATATAGTTCCTAAACTGAATTCATGTATTAATAACCTAATACGTGCAAAGTATGGTCCACTTACAAATAAGTAGACACACTCAACTCTCATGTAGTAGACAAGCATTTAACATATTGTTTTCTTTGAAATTATATTTATTATTCTATAAGTGAATTGTAAGATAGGGTAAGGAGACATCCATGGGGATATATCATAGAATTGTTAAGTTAAAAAAAAAAAGATGTCTGTAATACTACAGCATAGGAAACTATACCAAGCAATTGACATACTGCTAGGGTGTCACTAAAATAAGTTTTACCCGTTAGAAGAAAAATGAGCTCTTTCCTCTCTGCACTCAAGGGAGATTAATTCAAGAACATGTATTTTTTGCATGTCCCTCACCTCTCCCAAGAAAATAAAAGTGCTAAAAGTGGTCACCTGGGGGTGGATTTCACTTTACTTTTTTACTCTCTCTTCTGAGAAGAAATGTGTTGCATAACTTCTATTACGCACAGAATAGCATAATAGACATTTTGTTATTTGGATTCCTGGCCAAGTGATCTAATGAATGTTCAATTAAAGAATATGTGTTCTTTGTAACTATCAGTATGGACAGAAAGTTTTCTCTACTGTTAAAAATGTCCAAAGTTAGGCAACAGTCTGTTAATGCCACATGAAAAATGAAAACTAGCAAGTCACTGAAACTCGCCTTCTCAACAGACAGCCCAAGAACTCCCATCTTGTCCTGGGCTCACTTCCTCCACTTCTCCAAGTCCCTGGCTTCCCTGCTGCCATCACACATTTTGATCAGAGCTGCTGTCCACTCTCCTCCCGGGATACTCGCAGAGATGCTTTGGGTACTACTTCAACCCTACACCACATAAGCAATTCTTTTGACTTCTGTTGTTTTATCTTCAGCTATTCTGGGCTTTGAAGCTGCTCCCAAGATGTTTAGGTATCCTTCTGAGTTTACTTCATGCTTTGAACTTTTCCTGAGCTCTTCTCTTTCTTCCAAGCCATCCACAGTGTTTTCCATTCTCCTTACAATTAAAGGAAGAAAGCCTGATGAGGTGATTTGAGCTTTATGTTAATATGTACTATGGGCTTTATGAAATTCCACTTTCAGAAAACATTTTCATTTTAACAAGAGCCATGAATACCAAAAGCCCGTGCCTCAAACATCTGTGGATTAATATATGACATGTATATCTACAGCATGCATTTTACTTCATTCAGATTTAATGTGCAATAAGTAAACTAAATCACTGTGTTTTTTTAAAAAATAATAATTGAGCCCTGGCTGGTTTGGCTCAGCGGTGAGAGCAACGGCCCGCAGACCAGAGAGACCCGGGTTCGGTTCCCGCTAGGGGCACATATCAAAAAAAAAAAGAAAAAAAAGAAAAACAGTTGATGGATATCATATACTGAAATATTAAAAAAAAGAAAGAAAAGAAAAACAGTTGAGAAGCAGAGGCATCAGAATAAAAGATGGCTACAAGAAACTGAATAATATTAAGAGAAAAAAATGTTATACCCTGGCCAATATCAATACCACTTGTGACAACCACAGTATTGTGAGAAGTACTATAGACCAATGGCCAGACAGGGAATCAGCCTATGAGACTCAGACAGACATGCAAATTATCTAGGGCCATGCTCTCATTTTACAGACAACACAATGAGGCATGGAGAAGGCAGAGAGGTTGTTCTTGAATCTCTCATCTCCTCTTTGGAGGAAGGAGGTACTGTGCTAAGGGAATTAATCAAGAAATGTTTCTATTGTCATTCAAAACCCCCTAACTGAGTCAGCTAAGGTACAAAAATAAAATTGATCAGGTCATGTAGGTAGATCATGCAATGAGTGGAGGTTGCGCAGTACTGAGGTTTGACTGGAAATCAGTACTTGAATGTAGTCAGGGCTATGTCTTCACTCCACATCCCACATCAGCATCATGTTCTCTTTATGTGTGTGAACTTTTCCTGAACATCAAAAATATAACAGTAGGGATCTTGTTCTTTGATTCTAACTTCCTCTCACAGGCAATAAAATTTCCTATTCTTCCTGTTCCAGAATTTAAAATCATAAGAAAGAAGTCTAGATGGTCTGGCTTGAGTCCTGTGACCATCTCTTGGACCAAGGAGAGATGAGTCAGATTAATTTTTCCATTCTGTGTAGCCAAGAAAGAAACAATTTTTAAAAGAAAATAAAGATGAGAGGGGTGTTGGGCAAAGAGAACAAAAGCTCCTCCTCTGGGTTCTGGGTTCTAGGAGTGCATATGCATATACATATTTTTTTAACAACAAAAGCTTAATTATGAGATCCAGCTTTAGCCCCCAAATGGTGAACCTTAGAGAACCCAATGCAATTTTAAATGTGTGTTCTGTTTAGGAAAAGAAGAGGCAGCACGTTTAGAGAAGTGCTTTGTGGATGTAATCTGTGATTTTGAGAGTAACTGTGTCATCGATACTAGGACCCTTCCTCCTCATTCATAGTTATAGCTCTTCTGTGTTCCAGGGCAACATAAAGGAAAAAGTAAAGAAAAATGTCCACCAAACCAATAATCTTGGGGTGTTTTATTAGTCAAGTTGTGTTTACTATGTCATAGGAGAATGTTGCTCTTTCACCTGCTCTTACAGGGAAAAACATTCCTAACATCTCAGAAACTAAAATATCAGGGTAGCTTCTTCAGTCATCTCTCAATTCTGTACCTCTTGTAGCCATAGCAACCCACATGTATAAAGGAGCAAGACAAGATGCTTATAATTCTGTCTTGTCTAAGTGTACTAATATTTGATATTTCATGATTTATGGCTCCTGCATATGATGCATGTCGTTATTATTTTCAAATTATTTAATTATTCTTCCTGCATTTGAAATTACAATGAAAGCTATGAAGACAACAGATTATCGGCTGTACCTTGGTTTAAATCTTCCCATCTTGAATATAGCGTCTGTGTTCTTGCAATTGAGAAAAAAAAAGACCTTCTGAAAGACTGGGCCTAGTATCTTCACAGAGCTTTACGAAACTGCAACTTAGTATTCTCAGATAGAGACAGAATAACTGAACAAGAAGAAGAGAATGCACGGTGCAGTATAAAGTGCATGAACTTCAGAGTGGGATTGATCTGTTTTGAAACCCAATCCCACATATTTTACCCAAAAAGAATTTAGGCTAGTCACCCCACATCTGAGTCTCTGTTTTCCTGTTTTCAAAACAGGGATATTGATAAATATTTCTGAAGTACATTGAGATAATTTCATGAGATTACATATATAAATCCCCTAGTATAAAGTGAATTGAACTACCAAAACAATCTAGCAAATGATCTAAATCACAGTCCTCCCTCCCTTTCGATAGTCACAAGCAAAATAGAAAATGGGAACTGTGACACTATTTGGATGATTGAGAAATACAGAGTGAAAGTTCAGAAAAATAATATCTCCTCAGTGAAATCTGGAATTCCTGTTGGCATGTGTACAGCAACTTCAATGTGACAAAGCCAGATGTTGCTCCATCAGCAACTGGGTGTGCCTCTTGAACAGTCTATACATCTCCTGAGTCCTTCAGTCAGCTAGCTGGTGCAGCTCTTTTCTTAGCAACATCTGGAGAAGGCAGCTTGGTGAGGTGGTCCCACTGAGCTTTCTAAGGTGACATTGATGCTACAACTCAGCTGAGCTCTGTGTTCAATGTGAACCCTCATACTTCCCGTGGCTGACAGAACAGAATGTTATAACATAAAAGCCATCAGTCCCTCCCCAAAATTTCTTTCCCAGGCACCCAAGGAGGTTGGCAAAAATCACAAATGTCTCTTCAAGAACAGTCCCAGATATCCCCAAATTCCTTAAGGCTAGCTGTGCAAAAATAAACTTTACAGCAGCCTCTGGATTACTATTTCAATAACCATGTAATATTCTGAGAAGTGAATTTTAAGCCATCAAGGTCATGCTGATACATTAGTAGTCATTTTCTAGCTGTCATGGGGAGGGAGGGGTAGCCCAGGCCCCGCATTCCGTGTCAGTTGACAGCGGTTCTAATCCCAGCTCTGTCACTAGGCAATTATGTGAACATATGTGAATCATTCAATAGCTCTGGACCTATGGGCCCTCATCCATGCAGACTAAATTATTTCTGAACTCCCATCCAGGACTGAGATCCTACGATCTGTCCTCTCAGTTTGCGGTTACTCAGAGAGCCAGGTGGATTGAATGCCCTCTCAGAAGTGTTAACTATCTTCCCTGAGAACACTTGCACACAAGGTTATTAGGTAAATAAGAAAGTGTTTCTGTTTGCAGAAATAACCTCTTTGCACTATTCTTCACATTAATATTTAATGCATTAATATTGTAAAGTTCATGTATACAATATTTTCTATTCATTTCATTTTATTCAGCAAATGGGGATTTTGTAAACATGATCTGCAAGACAAATATATCAAGTATATGATAAATACATCATCTGTCAGCTTTGAGGCTCTTTAAATACTTCCAAAGTGGAGACACCAATTTAAAATTTTACTTTTACTGGCATCCAAATTAGAAATGAAAAGTACAACTGTCATTATTTGCAGATGGTATACCATTGTATATTGAGAACCCTAAAGATTCCACCAAAAAAAAAATACTAGAACTGCTAAATGAATTTAGTAAAGTAGCAGGATAAAAAATAAATATTCAAAATTGGTTACATTTTTATGCACCAATAATAAACTATCAGAATGAGAAACTAAGAAAACAATCCTATTTACAATTGTATCAAAAAAAAAAAGAATGCCCAGGAATAAATTTAACCAAGGAAGTAAAAGACCTCTATTCAGAAAATTATAAAACCCTGAAGAAAGAAATTGAAGAAGATACAAATAAATAAAATTATATGCCATGCTCATGAATAGGAAAAACTAACATTGATAAAATATCCATACTACCCAAAGCAATCTATAGATTCAATACAATTTTCATCAAAATGCAAATTGTATATTTTACAGAACTAGAACAAATAATCCAAAAATTTAAATGAAACTACAAAATACCCTGAATAGCCACAGCAATCTTGAGATAGAAGGATGAAGTTGAAGGTATCATGCTACCTCATATCAAGCTATACTACAAGGTCACAGTAATCAAAACAGGATGGTACTGACATGAAAACAGACATATAGATCAATGGAACAGCATAGAGAGCCCAGAAATAAACCCACGCCTATATTGATAATTAATATTGACAAAGGAGGCAAGAACATACAATGGAGTAAATACAGTCTATACAATAAATGGTGCTGGGAAACTGGACAGACACATGCAAAAAAAAGTAAAACTAGACCACCTTCTAACACCATATACAAAAACTCAAAATGGATTAAATACTTAAATGTAAGCCTCCAAATCATAAAACTCCTAGAAGAAAACATAGGCAGTAAAATCTCGGACATTCTCTTGGAAAAGGGAAACAAACAAACAGAAAACCAAATGGGACTACATCAAACTAAAATCTTTTTGAACAGCAAAGGAGACTATCAACAAAACAAAAAGACAACCAACTGAATGGAAGAAGATATTCTCCAATGATACATCTGATAAAGCATTTATATCCAAAAGTTGTAAAGAACTCATACTACTCAATACAAAAAAAAAAAACACAAAAAACAGTTAAAAAGTGAGCAGAAGACCTGAATAGACACTTCTCCAAAGAAGACATGGCCAATACACATATGAAAAGATGCTTAACATCACTAATCATCAGAGAAAAGCAAATTAAAACCACAATGAGATATCATCTCATACCTATCAGAACATCTGTCATCAATAAATCCACAAATAACAAGTGCTGGTGAGGTTGTGGAGGAAAGGGAACCCTTGAGCACTGTTAGTGGGAATGAAGATTCATGCAGAATGGAAGTTCTTAAAAAAATTAGAAATGAAACTGCCTTATGACTCAAAGATTTCACTTCTGAGGATTTATCAGAAGAAACCCAAAACACTAATTTGAAAGAATATAATCACTCCTATGTTCATTGCAGCATTATTTACAATAGCTATGATATGCAAGTATCCATCAACAGACAAGTGTAGAAAAAAGTGGTGGTACATATATACAATGGAATATTATTCAGTCATAAAAAATGAAATCTTATCACTTATTACAGCATGGATGGACCTAGAGAGTATTATGCTATGTAAAATAAGTCAGTCAGAAACAGGCAAATACCATGTGATTTCATGTATATGTGGATCTAAAGAACAAAACAGACAAACAAACAAAATTGAACAGACTCATGGACACAGTGAGTGGAATGGTGGTTGCCAGAGGGCAGGGGTGTTGGGGGACTGGGTGAATGGGGTGAAGGGATTAAGAAGTACAGATTGGTAGTTACCAAATAGTCACAATGATATAAATTACAGCACAGGGAATATAGTCAATATTATTGGGATAACTGTGTGCTCAGTGGATATTGGAAATATCAAGGGGAAACACTTTGTAAAGTATATGATTGTGTAATCACTATGCTGTACACCTAAAACCAATACAAAATAATATTAAATGTAAACTGTAATTGAAAAAAAATTTTTTATTTTACCTCTAACTAGTTAGATATTGTCTTTTTGTTTTGTTTTGATGCCCAAATTATATTTATGATTAGTGTATTTTCAAATTCTACATATATTGCACCAGCACCTATGGTGAATCATTTGTTCACCCATTAAATCACCAGTAGAAAAAAAATGATGACTTTGGGTCACCAGAACCGCAGCCATTAGTCATGAGTGGATTTCTTCATGACACAGATCTTGTGACACAGATCCTGTGCTATGATGCCAGTAATTGTAGATGACAGCTCCAGTGCCTTTCATCCCTGTGCACTACAGGGTTATACTGCTGAAGTTCACATCCATCAGATACCATTTCCATAAAATTTCATTGGAGCAAATTTCTGGATATCCTACAATATTATCTGCAAACTCCCGGCATCCTGGTCAAGATGAATGATGACAGACCTGAGGTTAATCACTTCCATGATTCTAGCTCCACTGCAGCTGTGAAAATACTTGGACAAAAACATACCAATGATCCATGTGAAATATTTTTGCAGGGGCAAAATGTTGCTGGTGGTATATTTATATATATAATCACTGAGACAGATAGAACCTGTGTATATTCAGATTCAATTGTCTACGTCCATTGTTTCTTTATATTTTAATTTTTTAGAATTAGTGAGCTCCTTTATAAAACCTGGTATTTATAAATATAATAAAAACAGATACTGAAAAAAACATTTAAAATTAAGAAAGCTAGACTTATAACTGCTTTATCAACCTACACAGATATATCTGATCTCACTTTGAAGGGCTTATGAATTGCACAAGGACAGAGATAACCCCAGATAAAGAAATATCTAGTTTATTATCTCAGGAATATTGTAGGAGTCTTAGATATATCACAACAGTCTCTGGAGAAGACACAGAGAAAGGTGTCTCATCTTCTTGTGCACGATCAAATAAGTAGATTTCAATACTAATGTCATCTATGGGGTACCCATCATATGTCAGCCACCCTATTGCACATAATATACACAGTGAAGACCAAGTCAAGGTCCTTGTCTCAAAGGCCTCAAGCAGAGAAGAAAACAAGGAAACCCATAGATGCCAATTAGCAGGTGCTCTTTAGATGCATGTGATGCCCAGCTCTATGTGAGCAGAGGAGGGAAGATTTCACAGATGAGGAAATGTATCATTTTCTGATTCTCCCAAAAGTTCTCAGATGAACAGAAGTATGTCACCATAGAGGCAATAGAATATTAATAAACTTGCGTTTTGACTTACATAGAGAGACTTTCGTGAATTTCATCAATATGAGTCAGCCACTCAAAACTGGCTCATAAATAAGTAAACTTACTAAGTCAATTTTCTACATTGGTAAACCATAACATAGAACTTAGGGTCAATGCTGACTTGGCATGGAAGTACAATACTAAAAGCCACAAGGCTTCTTTTTCTGTCTTTCTTTCTTAGCACCCTAGCAGCTATAACACATACGGATCTAGTAAATAATAATGAGTTCACTCAACAACAATAATGGTGATGCACACACATATATGTAAATCTACTATGCACCTAGAGGTGGGTATACCTAGTCCCTGATTCTGTGATAAACAGAGAAGACATTTATGTTAAAATGGCCAGTACCATTTGACACGTAATTTAGTAGTTATACACAGAAGGAATTTTTTTTTTTTTTTTTTTTTGGTACATGCCCCTAGTGGGAACCGAACCCGGGACTCTCTGGTCTGCAGGCCGATGCTCCAACCGCTGAGCCAGACTGGCCAGGGCACACAGAAGGAATTTTAAGAGCACAGGGGAAGAGATGCCTACATGATCTCTCAGGTCTGATTTACATTAGTGATTCTGACTATATGTATTTTTTGCGTGATTTCTCTCTAGTCAATTATAGACCATAATAGATAATTGGTTTAAAATGTCCAATACATACAGCTGGAGACATCCAGGCAGCATTCAAACTGTAAAATAACATTCGAACTGCAAAGTAACATTCAGACTGCAAAGTAACATTCAAACTGCAAAGTAACATTCAAACTGCAAACCAAATGCAGTGTTTCCAGAACAACTAGTTTCAGAACCGTGCACATGCTGTATAAGCCACACCCTCCTGAACACTTTCCTTAGCATCGCCGACCATGCAGACTGTGGACGAACAGTCTCAAATTGCTACCAACACGTTATTAGAACTGGCTGGATGCTTTCATCGAAACACTGCCAACCCTGGTAAAAAGTCACTAGCGTTTGAAGAAGTCTTAGAAATTTTTCTTGCTAGAGTTGAATATGGCTTTCTATGAATAGGAAAGGCAAAAATGTAAAAGCTGTTTTTATTAACAAATGAAAACTTCATGTAAATATGCAAAGCTACAGCTTTTAAGGAGAGAACACAGGAATTGAGAAAATATTTATAGTACTTTTATTGTAAGAAAAGAATGGAAAATGAAATGATCTTGAGATGGAGATTTAAACCATATGCAGATGAAGGTGAATAATATGATCCTGTATCAGGAATGGTTAAGCTGAAAAGTCTATTTCTTTACATTTTGGATCTATCCATGTTACCATATTTGTTTTCATTAATTCATTTTTCCTCTATCCATTTATCAAGTCTTACTTAGTCTTATTCTATGTATGTGATCCATGCTGACCATTTTGCTACTCCTGAGGATTTTGAGATTCTCTTTCAGAGGATGGATAGACAACAGCAATTCAACAGAAAATTACAATGTGAGAGATAATGATGTCATCAATGAATAATTATTTCACCTTTTATATGACATGATTTTGTTGTTGTTGCTGTTAACCAGAGTAGGTTGATGTATCTTTATAGTATCCAGAAGCTACAAGTGGTCTTTTGTTGAATTTGTTTGCATGAAGGGAGAAGGGTCTATATAAACAGTGTTCATTAGAAGTACATTTAATTAGTAGAAAATGAAATTATATTACCTTCCACTCAATGTGTAATAGTTCTCAAAACTTAAATTAAGAAATGAGAGTTCATTGTTTGAGACTGCGATCACATTTGTTGAAGGTTAGGGGGAAAAAAGACAGTGTCAATATCATCATTGTTTATTCTAGTTCAAAAAAAGTTGAAATGCTGTTATTTAAAAACACCCTTAGCTTAAACACTACCCAGGAGACATTTGCTCTCTTTTGTCTTTTGAATTCATCCTTTATTCTGATGGTAAATCTCAAGTATTTACTCACAAAGGCAAATTTCTGAGTTTTTAACCTCTAGAGCTTGAATGAAAAAAGACACAATGTCTCTTAAGCACATCGGGTACATTTCTCCAAAGTGTACTTGACATGGGAGAGAAGCTACTTACATCAGGATGACAATTAGAACTGAGAGAAAATACACCTTAGCACATACTTGCTTGAATGAACTGAGCAATAAACATTTACTGAGTAGTGAATGTGCCTTTGAGTTCTTACTCAAAAAGGCAAAATATATTCATCATGAACAATTAAAACAAGCTTGACTTGGCCCTTTTTTGCATGTACTTGACACGAAAGGTATTCTTTAAAAGGCAAGCCATTCTTCTTAGTGTTGCTAGAGTATTACAGCATATATTTCTGATATTCCAGCAGTTTTCATATAAAACAGATGATCTGTACAACAGATTTAGCTCTGCCTAAGTTGCATGGCTTCCAAGTGCTACAAGCAGAGAGCAAGATGCACGAGACACACGCCCGTGAGTGTGGGGTGGAGTAGGTGTAGACACAGCGTCTGCAACAAAGGAAGGCACGTGCTGAGAGACAGATGATCAGTTCAGCTGAGCAAGAGATCTTTTCTGATTGCTAGGACTGAAATGCTCTGTTCTTCTCTAATTCCGTACAAGCTATTTTATTATTTAGAATTAGGCTTTGCACAGAATACATCTGCCTCTTCCTCAATATTATCAAATGGTTATTAGAGGCTGCTGCATAGGAAACACATAAATGAAATGATATGAGAGGTGTAATGTTGCAGTGGACAAGATGGTAAATTGCTTTAAGGAGAGTTGGATCAAAGGAAAACAGCAGTAAAGACTAAGGTAGACGCAGCCTTCACAGAGAACACAATAGCTCAGTGGTGACAGGCTGGAGCGTTGTCAACGAGCTAAGTGTGAAGCTAATTCCATAGAATGACGCACACCATACGCACACCAATGCTCTCTCACGAAAGTCAGTATTGCCACATGCTCATCTGGACCACTTCCCAATAAACATGGAAGTGCCATCACTCATGAGATGCAAAAGGGCATCAGTTGGCTTTGATCCACAGGTTTAGAGCATGGACAGGATATTCTGAATTCTGAAAGAACAATGAAGTTTGAACTGTGTTTATTTATTTTACAATAGCCTTCATCGTACTCCTTATAGGTGTCCCACTAGGCTATGAGAAAGGCGTCAGAGTGACAGTACAGTTAAGACTCAAGCATGAGGAATATTTGAATTTGGCAGAGGTGGGGGGAGGCATCACTCTTCCCAAGTTGTTTTCCTTCCTAGATGATCCTGGGAAGGAGGAAGAGACAGTGAGAGAGCGAGAGACAGACATACAGAGAGAGAGAGAGAGAGAGAGAGAGAGAGAGAGAGAGAGAGAGAGAGAGAGAGATTTATCTGGAATCAGCGTAGCTCATTCAATGCAAATAAGCTGGTGCTGCTTGCCCTAGAGGAAGCTTAAGTACAGACAGGTAGATAATAAATAATACAAGGACAGTTTTTTAAGGCAGTAGCTTGCAACCCTGGCACCTTAGAATGACCTAGAAGAGCTGGTTTATAACAATTCAATTCTGAGTCCTAATCTAGACCAATGAAACCAGAATTTGCAGAAATATAAATCTCCAGAGGTAATTTTAATATGAAGCAAGGGTTGGAAAACTGCCAGTCTAAGGGTATATAGAACAAGAGGAGATCTATCTTGATCGAGTTGAATATTTGTCACGTTATTTGAATTTGCAAAGTTTGAATTTGTGAACTGATATGGTGGTAAATAGCCTTCATGCCTGGGCCACCAGAAATGGGCACAATAAACATTGTGAGAAGACCCACGGACCTCAAGACACTTCGTATAAACATAATGAGGTTCCACCAGACTCTTCTTTACATGCTCTGACACAATCCTACATCTTAAAGCAGCAGTTCTCAACCTGTGGGTCGCGACCACTTTGGGGGTCGAGCGACCCTTTCACAGGGGTCGCCTAAGACATAACAGTAGCAAAATTACAGTTATGAAGTAGCAATGAAAATAGTTTTATGGTTGGGGGTCGCCACAACATGAGGAACTGTATTAAACAGTCGTGGCATTAGGAAAGTTGAGAACCGCCGTCTTAAAGGCTAAGTATGCAACTTGTTTTCTCATGCCAACATATATGTATTTGATCATTTGTTAGACATTTAATAAATTGGATTTTTTACATTTTTGTTAGTGTTGTCATGTGGGAGAAAAATGTGAAGATATCTTGAAATATTCTTGCTAAGAGGCATGTTGTCCTGAACTGTCACTGGACCAGATATAAGACTACAAGTTTTGGAAGAATATGTGATGAGGCTGAACTAGTTTTTTCTAATCCCTGGACATAGAGTTTCCACTTACAGCCAGGGGTGATAAGGGTGAAGCTGTAGTCTTCCCAAAAAAATGATGTTCCATCTTATCCAAAATCAAGGGAATAGAGGAATAAGAGAAACTTCAGATAGGTTTGGGGCAATCTGAAAGTAAAGGGTGCTAACTCTTCACATCAAAAGTACAGAGAGATTAAAATTCTGTGCCCAGAAACGCATGGGAGAAGGAGTGTTGGAAAGTAACACTGATAAAGTAGAGAGGGTCTGAGCTCCATCAGAGAGTTTCTAGAAGCATCACAGTGGCCCCAAAAGAAGTAACAAGTGAACATTGCTAGACCTGGTCTTAGAGACCTCATGTATGGGAAGAAGATACAACATAACCACAACCATCTTGTAATAAAAGATGAGGCAGGACCAGGTATACGCAGTAGATTTCAGGGTGGACGGATGGCCAGTAAGGGCCAGATGTTCCCTCCTACAATCCTGGGTCAACAAGTACGCATCACCACCACCACTCCTTCATACTTCAGGGAAAGCCAAGCAAATGGTAGGAAAATTCCATCTGGCTGACATTTTCTTGCCATTCAACCAAATTGAGTTTAAAATACAAATGGTTTGGTTGTGCAGTGTTAAGGTCAAACTTCATGCTTGCCTGAATTCGTGGCCTAGATGTGTACCTAACTTGGAATATATATCAACAGCATACACGCGCGCGCACACACACACACACACACACATGTATCGTGGAATAAAATTCTCCGAATCTCTCCAGATTACTGACAATCCAGACTTCAGTCAAATAAATTTTGCCATGTTAAACTACCATAGAAAATCTCATTCAGTTATTGCCCTGCTTCTGGATTTTGTGTGTTGCTTCTTATTTACAGTTCTCTTCGCTGTTTTCTGTGTCAGACCCACTTGAACCTCAAGTGTGCTACAGCTTTCAAGTTGATTCTGGTCAACCAGGCCACCAACCTGAGACCACGTTGCTCATGTATTAGGCAAATTCAAACTGAACTATACCTTTTATACAGTATTAGCCAGTAAAACAGTGAGCAGTTTAACACACACACATGAGTTTACCACAGGTCTACTGTACATAGGTAAGACGTGAAATGCGTCAGACTAGCATGTGAGAGAATTGTATCTTCAGTATGTTAACCGATGGCAGTATTGGCTTTTCCCTTAGGGAGACTAATAAAACGGCCCATAGAGAAGAGCAGTTGGAAGGTCAGCTGGTAAGTAAAGTTAGATGAAAAGGGGGAATTATCGGGGATCAGGAGACAGCTGGTCCCTCTACTGCAGAAGAGCAAGGCGCCGAGCGGTGTCTTCAGGGGATGAGCTCCCTCAGAGCAGGGACCCTGCCCCTCCACCCTGCCTGGAGCAACAGTCCGTGTACATGGAACCCCAGCTCGCACGTCGCCAAACACAGAAACAAATGAACAAAGGGCAGAAGACCTAGACTCCCTGAGAGAAGGTGAGTGCATAAAGAGAATATCTTGACTTCCATTTCAGAAAGTGACCATTCCTTCAACTGAACACTGTTTTTATCCAAGGTGAAAAGTAAGAGGCGGCCGCAGAGAGACTCCAAATGATAGTGGCCACAGAAAGTGAAAACACACAAGTGTATTTCTTCCGTATATTAGTACTTACATCTTCAGTTGCACGCTGCAGGGATGCTTAAGAATGGAGGGAGCGAGGGAGGAGGCGGCTGCTCACCTCTGGGGGAACTGACCGAGACAAGGGGTGTCCCTACAGGTGGCAGCAGTGCCACCGCGAACCCAGGCCAAAGCCAGGGGCGGCAGCACAGGCAGTATTTCCTGTCTCGTAACCAGAGCGCCGTGTGCCAGTTGCAAAGTATGAGATATTCATGAGCAAGTCCGACTCTGTCTTGTTAAATGCCTACAGGGTGAAGGTCAGCATCTGCTCTGTCATTTGAGTTTGATAATAGAAAAGACAAATCTGAACAGAGAGTTCTGAAGTGGGTATCAGGAGAGGAGAGGATTTCTTTTTCTTCGGAGGGAGTATCCATTGTGCTGTTGAAACCTCACTAGCATCACTCATTTAGACCAGTGATTTTCAACCTCTTTCATCTCATGGAACATATAAACTAATTACTAAAATTCTGCGGCACACCAAAAAATATATTTTTTGCTGTTCTGACAAAATAATAGGTATACATTTGATTGCTTTACAAAAAAATATAATGGTAATTACCTACCCTTTTTGCTTCAAAGTGACTTTTTAAAAAAATCAGTTGCCTAAATTTGTATATAAGGATTTCTGGTACCAAGAATTCACCAATCAGACACAACCTCATTATGCAACGTGACAGATAAGACATGACTCAGTAATATGACCTACATGTTTATGGCTCCAGACAGGGCATTCATACCTGGCGGCTATTGTTGTGTTGGCTGTTGTCATTTCTTCATATGACAATCTAAGGGGAAAGAGGGCCCCTGACTAAATAGTCAGCTGTCGCATGCTTTTGAAACTCTTGGGGCTCACCAGTGCCGCAGCACACTGGGTGAAAATTGCTGATTTAGACCCATCTGTATACCCGTGAACAACTTGTTACAGGTGGGGACTAATTTAGCATATGCTCACTCTTTATACACTTACACATTTAAAACATATTTGACTTAAAGCTGAATTTCCTTGACTCATTCGTAGATTGAATAATTTTACACATGCTGAATATTGATATTCCTCTCACACTCTGCAGTCATAAGGTGGCCTCCAAGCACGGAGGTCTATTCAGCATTGTAAATGTCCTGCAACACTCCAAAGCCTGCATGCACATAACATGCAGAGTGAAAGTGGCTGGGAAGCATGAAGTCTCATTATCCATAGGTAAGCGACAACAATCTGTGTCTAGATATTTAAATAGAAATAGTTCCTGATATCTGGACTGTGGCAGATGTAAGTCACATGGTCACTTCTTAATTGCCTCCATTAGTAACTTCATTACTTCTTTGTTGGCTTTAGGAGGACCCTGTGAGGGCTCATGGGGCTCAACTGCTTTAGGTGAGGGAGAAATGAGCACTTTTCCATGGCCACATTGCTGGGATTCTGTTGATACGCATCACGCGTCAACCCCGGGTTATGCTAAATGAGTGACTAAAATGATCCTTGGGGAGCTTACTGTGTATGTGGGCTCCCTCAGAGACCCAGTGCCCAGAGCCAGCCCTGTCCATCACGCTTTCCAGTCTCTCCCTGTTCCAGCCTCTTGCCTCCTGCAGCCGATGGTGCAGTGCTGTACCTGGAAGGGCATTTTGCTCTTCTCAGATAACAGGTCTATTTGAACATCAACATTCTTTTCCTGCCATTAGATATGATTTATTTTTTAAGAAGCATATCCATACTGTCATGCTATGTTAAAGCAATGGCACTTGAACTTCCCAGAAGTATATAAAGGCTGAAGGGTTGAATTAAAAATACAAGATCACATTTCCTTAGTTGCTGATAGAAACGAAACAATTAGCTCTGTCTCATCCATGCACTTTGGGGCCTATTTTGTTGGTAGTTGATATTTTTCAATAATACCCTCTCTAGAGCTTTCCTGTCTCTGATGATCAGCTGATAATCTTCAAATTCCTTTGCCCTTTTTTCTTTCATGCAGATGTTGAAGCTCCTTCATTTACAGGTTTACATAATTTATTCACTGAATGCCTGTCAGAGCTGCAGCTTCTATCTTTTTAAGAATCTTTCTTGGGCAACTGCAAAGTAAAATTTCCACCTGCACTGAAAGAAACTTAGTCTATGTTGAAATTATGTCAAAACAGCTCATCGAAAAGTGAAAAATTCAAGTCATCTCTTTTAAACTCCACAAGAAATTATTTAACAGACATTAACAGTTTGTAAATGTGCTAAGCACTCTGCTAGTCACTAGGCAAATGTAATGCCCAACACACGTTCCCTGGTTCCAGTGCAGACAGGTTGACAGCATCACACGCGCGAAGTGTGAAAATCAGTCCCGTGCAGTGTGAGCTTCTGATCAAAGGAGCCCCCTCTGAATCAGAACTTGCTGGGAAACCTTGGGCAAGTTACTCATTTTGAACTTGGCTTCCTCATTTGCATAATGGGATAATAAAAATAATGCCTGCTCTGAGGCAGAAACAGGAGCATAAACATGAGGTTCTTGCACAGTGTCTGACACACAGTGAGCATTAAATAAATGTCAGCTATTTTCACTATTATCCTTGAAGCAGAGTCAAAACACAGGGCTGTGCTCGGCACCATGGGAGCCAACAGAAGGAGAAAGGTATCTCCAGATGTACAAGCAGAGAACATGAGGCGGTGAGTGAACTGGTTGGATCTTTGAGGATTAGTAGCAACACCCTCTGGGTGGCCAGCTGTTAAGATGGACATGTGTGTGTGCCTGTGTGAGTGAGTATGTGGGGTGGGGGAATGTTCAGGGAGAGTTCTCATTTGCATTTTGATTTATTTATTTTCCAAATAAAGGACTAGTCTCATTAAGCCCATTATATCATTTATATCACATGTCTTTGTTTGCAACGTAACCTCTGACTAATTACTTATAGGGGACATGTCCTGGAGGTGGGGGGAAGCCCAGGGTCAAAGGGAAGTAAGAACCCAGCAGTCATGGCACTAGGGCCACTCAAGGTTATCCTGTGGGTGTCTGTGCCAAAATGAACAGCCTCCATCTGCTTGATTTATGCTTTCCCTCAAGATCCAAGGTTCCTGCGAAAATCCTATCTCTGCTCTTGGCAGGGTCTGCCATTCTCCCCACTGTAACAATGTCAGTGTCAATAAAAACCCCACACCAGTGAGAGGGTCACAAGCAATTAAATGGGTGATTGCTCGGGAATAGGCAAGCACGGGGAGTCCCTGGGACAGGGGGCCCACCACCAGCAAGAGGAAGGGGGAAGGGAGAAAGCGGGGTCCTCCAGCAGCCCACCCACAGTCTGTTCCTGTAACGTGGGTGCAGACTGTAGGCCTCTCCTGTTGCAGGGGAAGGAGATCAGAAGGACGGGGCGAGTTGCCTTACCTTGATGGATGGGGCCTACCCGAAATGAGGAGGCTGGGCCATCTGAGGGGACCCACCTGCTGTGGCAGTCTTAATGGCTTAGCTGAAGGCCGTGTCACTGTGAGTGACTTACTGCTACCAATCCCATTTCTCCACAGTCCCGGTGGGAGAGAGACTAGCTGGTCATACTTTGTTCATACCACCACCCCGTGTCCACTGCGGTGACTTTCCCCTGACTTACAGTTCCCCAGAGGCCCTGGGTAGAGGGCGGCTGTTCCCGAAGGAAAGGAAACGGCTGGGCAGCCAGAGGACAGGGGACAGCTCCCGGCCCTGAGGCCATGATGAGTGCCAGACTTTGAAATCTCTTGGGTAAGTTTTTTCTTTTCTTTTATGTTTTGTAATAAAAGCAAGAAAGACAGACAAGGAACACACTTTGGGGGGGAGAAATGTTATATTAGGGAGACACAGAAGCAGGAAAGTAGGAGAGAGGGGGCAAGATAGATTTTAAAATATACGAAAGTAAAAATTAGGATAGTATTCCGATTTTAAATTTAAGCCTTCTCTTTGAAATGTGCACTCTACATAAATCAGTGCATAAAACCAATTCCTCAAAATGGCCTTTATGTTTGTTACAGGACATTAGGAGGTATACTAATCCTCAAAAAACATTTCTTGAGATGAAGTGTTCACCACAGCACAAAAATGTTTTCAATAAAAATCGAATTATTTTAATGACTTTCACAATCATGTTCATGTGACAGTACTTGGTGAGATTTTCAAAAAACACTTTATAATACATAGCTGTAATATATATTCAAAGAACACTTTATATATATAATGACAACATTTAATTCAAACACCTGCACAGAGTATTTTGACAAAATAAAAAATGTATAAAAAGATCCCATACTTCTAAGACGACTAAGATGTTTACTCCATTTATGTAGCTCTTTACAAATTAATTGACCATGTTTTTCTCAACTACTTAACTTTTATTAGGTTTACGAGAAGGAAAGAAAACACTTTTCTAAAGATCACGACATTAAAAATGAGAGAACAGACAATATTTAAGACAAGTCTTTAAACAAGAATATGTGTTCCACCAAAATATAAAGTTATAATTTTTTTCTTTCTTCTTAGATTCTACTTTACTTGGTAAAACTCAGAAACTAATCACCAATTCACACCCACGATTTAAGGACATTACTATTTTCAAATCGTATTGAAAATTGATTCAAAACTAGATGCTTTCATTCTGTGTATGACCAAACAGAAATTATTTGGGGACCTCTTCTGATTCACAAGTAAAAATAATCCCCCATTGATTTAGTTTCATGAATGTGTTCATTATTGTAGCAAGAAAAAAAAATCAGTGTATACTATTTAGTCCCAGGCCTCTCTCGGCTCATGTCTGAAGGAATTAGGGCGGAAGCTTATCCGCATCCTGGTGGTCTCAGCACTTACTGCCAGGCCAACCTGTTGATAGTACAACTCAGTGTGATTGGTTTTCCTGTTAAATAATCAAATGGTTGTAACATGGTACGACGGGAGAAAGAGAGAATTAGGCATAAAACATAATTTCCTTCACTCTCATCTACTGCTGACTAACTCTGTGCCCTTGGGAAAATCATTTTTTTGTTTTTCTTTTATCTGAGAAAGGGTATGAAACTCTGAGTTGTTTTACAGATAAAAAGTGATCAAGTGTATCTTAATAGACATGCAGTATATTGTTACTGAAGTCAGCATGCTTCTACATCTCCTTAAGTAAAAACGCCTTGTATTCAACATCCGAGAAAATATAAGGGCAGTCTGGAAATTAAAGAAGAGAAGGATCTAGACCAGGTTTCAGATTCCCTTCAACATACTGACAACCTCTGAGCACTTACAATGCTTTTGCATTGAGCTCTGTTTTAGCTCCTGCCTACCAGTCATGGGAGCGAGTAAGATGGGCTAACTCAGGAAAATTATTTTAACAATGCTTATTGAGTACTTACTACGTCTAAGAATTTTCCTAGCTACTATGGTTATGAGTAAACCAACAGAAAAAGCCTTTTATTCTAGTGAGAAATGCAGACAAGTAAATAAAAATAACATGTTAAATCAAAGGAAGTACAATGAATACACTGTAGGGGATGTTTGAATCCTTTTTCTCAGGATATTTGCTCTTGAGCTCTTCTGGTGACAGAACCACGAAAGCAGAGGTGTGCTCAGCCAGCCCCCGTCAGCTCAGGAAGCTGACTGTGGGCACCTCTCGCCAGCTCTGCCCCAGCGACCTCATGTCGGTAACCTGAAATCAGCCTCGGTGCGGATATTTACGATATTTACACCAAACCTTGCAAATCAAGACTTTCCTTCACACCACGCCTAGAGTCATGTTGAAAATGTCTATACAGTGATGTTATACACTGCCGCATACAATGAAAAGAAAATAGTTGAAAAGAAAAATATGTTTATGTCTTTAGAAGAGGCTAGAAACCTGGCATGTTACATTGTTTCCACCTCCTTGTGAAGACATGGTTTGCAGGCTTACCATAGTTTTACTCCTTTACTCGTTCCTGGGAAACTCCAGAAAAGTAGCAATAAATGCTTCCAAGCCCCCAATAAATGATTTTCTTATTAAGACATAAGATAAAATCACTTGAGTGATAACTTTGACATGGGGTTAAGGAATTTTTAAGCATTTCCTCCTGATGGTCTCATCATTACACATCATAGGTAATAACTTTTGCCATATGCTATAGATCAATGCGTGGTAAAATGTAACACCCAAATGGAAGACTATTGTACAAACTGGTCGAGCACTGGCTGCAGTGTTCAAATGACCCAAAGTGACAATAACTGGCCAACTGAAATTCAGAGGACAGCTTTGCTGGATTGAGTGGGGTTTTGCTTAGTACAAATCAATTTCACAGTTTGCTTTTTCACCGGTGACCACCAAAGATCCATGTCCTACTGCCAATGAAAAAGACTTCATTTGTTTATTAAAATAATTATTTATGCGAAAAAAGAACTTGCAGACGCCAGTTTTTATAGCACGCAGCTATTTGTCCTCCCCTGGAACACTAAATTCGTTAACTCTTAGCAATTACTTTTGTACCAGACGATTATCTCTCTAACCCAATCAATTTGTCTACACTTTCATCACTGCACAGCCTTTAAGCTGGGGAGAAAAATCTGCCTAGATACCTGGGAGAGGGCAAATTTCCATTTTAGAGTTGTTCTTTTTGGTTTATAAACTTGTAAAAACCTAATAAATTTTTAACAATGTTCTTTCCTAATCATCTTCCTCACCCCTCTCAGGCTTCATGGACCGTGGAAAAGGGTTTTAAGTAGTTTTAGATGAGTAAATGTAGTATCTCCTCTGAAGGACTACAGGTGGGGACTGGGGACAGGATTGCTGGGACTTCCCAGCAATGTTCACACGAGAGCTGGTCTGTTAGGCTCCCGGTGTGCCACTGCCTGATTCCACCTGGGGGTGAGCGTCTCACTGCTAACACTTCCTGAAGGCAGGTGACTGTCAGCAAGCCAAGGAAAGGGAAAAGGTCAGGAACACACAACAGCACGTTCCCTCGGAGCCCTAACAGAAAAATGTAGAAAATGAGAGATTCCTGCTGCATTTTTCAGAGGCTGTTTCAAAGGACTATTTGTTACATTAGAGATTTATGGTTCTAAAGACATGAGGAATTGTGAAAAGGACCTGGATTGATAATGTATTTTGTTTTTGTTTTTGTTTTTATCTAGGTCTCTAGATTTGTGAGATGTCATCTCCACAGTTGGAGGGGTAGGTTCCCCCCGGGGCGAGAAGCAAGTAGAGGCTGCAACACCATTCCAAGGGGGGTGCCCGGTTCATTCATCTGGGGCAAGTGCACAGATCGGACAGCCAGACAGGTGTGCGTGGGAAAACTGACTCACAATTGAGTAGGTTTGGACCGCTGGCTGAGGCTTACTTCTCCAAGCCCTGTGTGTTGGATTTATGACATTGTGGTAAAAATGTTAGCTGGTATAGATCAAACATTTTAAAGTCTGGCACCAAATGAGAAGTTTTACCTCCTTCATCTGTTTTAATCCTTTCAACAATTCTATATGAGGTATATCTTGTCATTATCTTCTTTTTAAATGATGAATTGGAGATTTATAGAGATCACACAGTTTTCTCAGTCACATTTCTAGCAATTGGCAGAGTTAGAATTCAAACCCAGGAAGTCCTATTTCAAAGCTCACATTCTTATCAATTATGCTTTCCTAACCACTAGTTTTCTCACCTAATTGATAGCGATGGGACATATCTATGAGAAGTATCAGTTGACTATTGCTGTGTCACTAAAATACCATCCTTTTAATGACTGAAAGCAATGTCTATTTATTAGCTCACAGTTCCATAGGTAAGAAATCCAGGACAGAATCTAAGTTTTCTGCTTAAGACTGAATCAAAGTAGCTAGACAGATTTCTCACTTAGACACTCTGAAGAAGAAAAAAATCTGCTTCCGAGTTCATTACTGTGTTTGGCAAATCTCAGTTGCTTGTAGTTGTAGGACGTAGGGCCACATGTCCCCAGCACTGTCTTCTGGCATTGCTCTCAGCTCCTGGAAGCTGGCCCTTTCCTGGGAAGTTCACAACGGGCCAGCCAGAGTGGGTATTTCTGACTTCTTTTGACAAGTGGAGGAAATCTCTCTGCCCTTAAGGGGTCATGTGATTAAATCAGGCCCACTTACATACTCTCCCTTTCTAAAGTCACATAAGTGCCACATAATAGAACCCGATCACAGGAATAAAATACTTCTTATTCATGGCCCTGGGTTTATGCAGGGTATCTACACTAGGGGCAGGAAGTCTTGGTCACCATCTCAGGATTCTGCCTACCCCCTGAGGGGTAAGTAGCAATCTCAGAGGGCTGTGAAGGTCCTGGGCAATAATCTTAAAATTAAAAAAAAAATTTTTTTTCTTTATTGATTTTAGAGAGAAAGGAAGGTAGAGGAAGAGAGAGATAGGAACATCGATGAGCGAGAACATCGACTGGCTGTCTCCTGCATGCCCCCTGACTGGGGATTTGGCCCACAACCTGGGCATGTTCCCTGACCGGGAATCGAACACACGACCTCTTGGTGTACGGGTTGACGCTCATCCACTGAGCCACACCGGCAGGGCCTGGGCAATAATCTTATAGAATGAAGTTAGCATCTTGATTAGCATATAGCACTTTATACATTCTAACAATGATGGTGCTGCCATAAAAAGAGACTTATCCTCATGCCTAAGGGACACACATGGAACCAAATGCAGGAAATACAATCAGAGATTCAGAGCCCAACAATCCAGGTAAAGAACAAGACTGAGATGTGCAGGGAGCGTTCAGATTTTTTGTTGTTGGAGACCAATTTTTATAACTTGCAGACTCTATTTGTTGGATACTGATAGCTTGTCAGGTAGGGGCCAGATCAAATTTTAAGGCATAGCAAGAGGGTCAATATTATCCTTACTGATATTGAAGCTCTGTGTTGCTGGTTTGGTTGCATCCACAGTATACAGATTCTCTCCAATTCCACCTGATATTCTCGGAATAAACCACTTCCTTCTCTAACTTAAGCATTCTATTAGTTCCCTTCATATATTACCAAACTCCCTGGTATTAGTTTATTCTTATCTACCCTCTGCTATTATCAATGAATACATCCCTCAATAGGAATTTTATAGCATCTGTGTGCTACATTATTTTAGACACTACTAAATATATATAAATAACATACAAATATAAATAAATATTCTCTCTATGCATTCAAAAGCAAGCCTTAATATGTACAAGTGACCAAGGGCATAGAAGCCATGGTAGTTGGCTGATATAAATTATGACCATGTCAGATAAAGCTCCAGTGCAGTTTCTATTAGATCAGATTATGGCAGCTCTATGGGAGCTCATAATTCTTCCTCCTCCATATTTTATCACAATTTATGTAAAATCAAACTGTAAACAAGAATATAAGATAGAATATGCTACTATTAATCATCAGATTTTGCAACAAAGCAATAATTATCAAGATATAGAGATTCTATATCAAGAATCTGTGGCATTAATGAGAACAATAATTGTTGAATGAAAATGAGCTTCTCTTCTTTCCTTAACGAGAGCCTCCTTTGTGCTAAGCAGTGGTGATGTGGAGCAGGGAAAACTAGTATGTGCTCTCAAGAAGATTAGGTTGTATTTAGGGGTAACACAGGGAAGGAACCCAATGACTAAAAAGTTTGATGAGTTTTGCTCAGAAAGCTATAGGGATACATGTTACTTTAAAAGCCCAGAAGTGCTATAACCATTGATTGTACACTATATGTGCTATCAAAACATAGACTCCAAATGTATCCCACTCTTCACTTTTTCTATCATATTATAACATATAATAGGATTATAGTTCATATATATCCAACTAATGAATGAGAAAATGAATTTTTAGCAAGTAATTGTCCATTTGCCTGTGAGTATCTTTCTTCATTTCTCTGAAATACCCTAAAAAATTACAGCCCATTCCCACCATTCCCCCAGGACCTGGATCCAGGGGAATCCTGCTTTGCCCCTGGCCCAGGACTCAGACCTAATTCCAGCAGCCTAACCTCCTGGTTCTCAACCAGGAGCACTTTTCCCACCCAGGGAACATGCAGCGCACCCAGAGACATTTCCGTGAGGAGGGTGGGTCGAGGTCGGGGATGTCACCACACATCTATAATGCAGGGTACCGTCCCCCTCACCATGAAAAAAATTATCTGGCCAAAGTGTCAGCAGTACAGATATTGAAAACCCTGATCTAATCTCATCTTTCTAACCCCTGGAATTGGTTCAGGGAGGGGCATTTGATCTAAATTGATCTCATCAAACCAAAGGTTAGAGGTTTGTCTTGAGGGTCAGGGGAAAAGAAGTTCTAGCAATGGGATATAAATGTGGAAGAATCCACTGAATGTGGGACTGTCTAGAGCTGAATCTAGGGAAACAATGTGAGACCATGAAGAGAAAGGTATGTGAGAGATTAGGGTCGACATTAAGGAGGTTTAGCTAAGGAATATAAAAAGAATCATGATTTGAGCAAGGAGATTAAACAGCCTGAAGCTTTCCCTACTCTGAATGTTTTAGCAATGTAATCCAATAAATTCCTTTTAAAGTATTTAAATCTTGTGGTTTTAATAATTTGCAACAAAAGCTCTTCAATTTGATAAAGAATAAATTAATTATAATTAAGATTAAGGTAAAAAAACAAAAGTGAAGGCAGGGACAGTCACACTCGAAGGGAGCTGTGGGTCAGTAGGTTTGTTCCATCATCCTACTCTGACATAAGCTAAGCACTGTCAAGAGCATGATTTTATGGAAGGGCAGAGTTGTTGATGCCACTAGCATGTTCACAACGAGTTCGCTGAGTCTCAGCACAGCTCACCTTGCCACTCATAGATGCCTTGATCTGAAAGACGCTGTGCTCCCATCCCAGTTCCCCACATGTCTAAATGTTTTCCATAAATCCTGTTTCCTCTTAGAAGGCTTCCTGGATCTCACTGTACTTCCGAACTATAATCCACATTAAGAATGTAGCGTAAATAAAACCCAGGACACAGACGTGTGTGTGTGTGTGTGTGTGTGTGTGTCCGTGTGTGTGTGTGTCCGTGAATCTGTACAGGTACATAGATTGCTCTTACCCACTGAAATGCACTGTAACATTTTCTCTTCTCTTCTTTCTCATCTCCTTATTTCATATTAGAATAAAAGCTACCCTGCTCCCCACCCCATTCCACATGCCTTTCACATCTCAGTAAACAGCATCACCACCTACTCAACGATTCCAACCAACATTCCAGAGTCATATCGATGTCTCCCTTCCCCCATCCCTCCCATGTAACCCATCTACCCTGCACCCACGGCTGCCATCTCAACTGAAGCGTTAGTCCAGACCACCACCATTCTCCGTGTGGGCAATGGAAATAGCCACCACCTGGCCTTCACACTTCATAATTAACTTTCCATAACTTTTTAAAATGCAAATAAAAGCCAGGCCATGTCACTTTCTGTTAGGTTCCTAGGACTTTCATAACAAACTGCTACAAAGTTGGTGGCTTCAAAGGACAGAAACTGATTTTGTCACAGTTCTGGAGACCAGAAGTTCTGGATCAAGGTGTTGGCAGGGCCACACTCCCTCTGAAGTGTCTGGGGTAGAACAATGCCTTGCCTCACCTCTACCAGCTTCTGGGTAGTGCCAGAAGCTTCTTGACTTACACCAATCTTGAATGATGCTAAACTCTGCCTTCATCTCCAAAAAACTTTCTCCCCTGCCTGTCTTTGTCTCAAGTTTCTTTTTGCCCACATCTTATGAAGACATCCATCATTAGATTTAGAGTCTATCCTAATTTGAAGATCTCCTCATGTTGAGATTCTTAGCTTAATTACATCTGCAATGATCCTTTTCCCAAGGAAAGTTACAAGTTCCTGGTGGACATACCTTTGGGGAGCAGGGGGGTCAATTCAAGTCTTTGGTGGCTTCCTAATGCCTGCATGCATCATGTTTTTTATTTCCACTGTAGATTAATAATTTGGTATAAAGTCAAAGGTAAAGGAGTTCAAGCAGGAAAATTTATTTTATTAGATTTATTTTTGCCTTTTATAACTTCTATTATAATTTGTGTTTATATGCTTTTGTTTGTGACCCAGATTAAATGATAAGCTCATGAGAGTAGACACCATACATATTGTTATAGAAGTATAAATCCATGTAAGTAGAATGCTGCCAGAATTCAGAAAATATGTTGGACAAATAAAATAAGTAATTACCAAAGAAAATGGAGGAAGGGTAGAGAGAGGGAGAATCTGGTTGACCCAGTGTAATATAATGATGTGTTCTGCCACTCCCACCTTATCTGGGGAATAACCTTTTTTGGAACTAAAGTTAATGTTCTGGGAAGGGCTCAGATCAATCTTTTTTCCTTATAAATACTCAAAAATAAAAAATGAAGAACTTACACTGAGGCTAGGAAACCTTTAGGTTACCTATTCAGAAAAAGGTATAAAGCTTAACCTAAATGTAGCCTTATCCATACTCTTGTTTTTTTCCTAAACAGAAGCATAAAATATTGTTATGAAAAAGTTATCTTTTAACTCAATGTAATATGCTTGAATTCATATACTAATTCATAATTTAATATTGTGTGTAAAATATCTATTATATGGCTCAAAGGAAATTATGGAGCATCCTTAACAATATCAAGTAATATTACATTAATGCTGTCATAAAAATAGTTTTATATAGATGGTAATTAATGAAAGAGTATATAATTCCAAAGATATCCAAGTGATTACAGAACTAGATATTATATCTTAGTGAGAACTTATAGCCTATTGATTGCTAAAAATTAACATTTACTTGAAAAGCAAAATTAGTCATTATTTAAATATTAATCTTTGTTTAACTCTTATATAAGAAAAATTATTTTAGTCCATTTAACTATTAAAACATATTCTTAAAATTTTTATTTTAATTAGTAAAGAAATGGTCCTCAATATTTTTAGAAATATCAGCATTATTATAAGAATAATTAATTAGACAGGTTAGACTTTAATTATAAATATTTTTAAGTCATTGCAATATTCAAATGTTGCTCAACTATTTATCTAGAATTCTGTCTTTGACTACAAAAATTGGAAACAGAATAAGAATTATGATTAAAAAGTGCATTGTGTCTTAACTCTCACACTTTAAAACAAGTTTGAGCAAATGAGGCAATTAATCAATATAACAAGTATCAAACAATGGCATTGCATCAAAGTTATTCAGCTTGGTATTGTTTTTTTATTAAATACTTGCTGTGACAAAGAAACTGGATAATACATGCTAACATACATTTTCATTTCGTGAATCAAATTTGACAAAAGAGACAAGCATAAAAATAGAAGTGAAAAGAAATACTTGGATTGAAGTAATATTTAACTCTGCAGAAATATATGTATTCCTTTCATAGACATGTATTGGGCACCAAATATATGACAGGGACTATGCTTTGTGGAATTTAAGCCAACAGATATGACATTTTCTTTCCTCAAAGAAGTCACTTTTCTTTTTAGTCATAAGCATTTGATTATTTTCCCCCCCAGTCATTAATTCACTAGTTAATTATTGAGTGCCTACTATGTAGTGGGCATTGCTTTTTGTTGAGTATGTAACTGTAAACAGCAAATCCTCAGTGATTTACTCTTCTCCATTTTACACACTTTAAGAAAACCAGTAGGTTCCTTTGATTTAATCCCAACTCCTTTTTCTTTGTCCATGACCAACACCTTAGACGAATCCACTAACATCCTCTCTGAGACTAAGGAAATAAATTCAAACTCTCCCATCATGTCTTTTCCAAATCACTCTACATATAGCCCATCACCCCCTTTAACCACTTCCATTGAAATTAGAATGAAGAGCAATTTCTGTTCTGGTAATCAACAAAGAAGCAACATTTAATCTCAGGCATTTTTGCCTCCCAATTTATGTGTGGGAGCATACATTTGCCTACCCCATTTCCACAAAGATTTCAGTGACTGGCCTTTTCTGATTTAAATTTTCTCATTTAAATCTCCTCTTAAATTTTATTTCCACAGAAAAGTCATCTCTGCTAAGTCCACTTCCTTAGCTCTTTACCTCCCAGAATTTTCAACCTGAGTACCTTGTTTCTTTCACAGCATACATGAGAAAATAAATTAATAAGATTTCACTTTACAAGAACTAGAGATAGGTCTACAGAAACAATACATAAGTAAACAGACATTTATAATTCTGAGTGATAAAAGTACAATGATGGGATAAGTGTAGTCTAAACAATAGGTATTAAAAATGTTAAACCTGCCCAGCTGATGTGGCTCAGTGGTTGAGCGTCGACCCGTGCACCAAGAGGTCACCGGTTCGATTCACGGTCAGGGCACATGCCCAGGTGTGGGCCCAATCCCCAGCATGCAGGAGACGGCCAATCGGTGTTCTCTCTCATCGATGTTTCTATCTCTTGTTCCCTCTCCCTTCCTCTCTCTTTAAAAATCAATAAAGAAAAAAAATGTTAAACCTAACCCAGTCCCTAAGTTTGCACTGAATGTATAAACTAAGATATACAAGATTAGTAGAGCTGGCTACTCAAAGCTGGAAAGTTGAGGCTTGAAAAAAGAAGAGATGAATCATATGAGGTTGGGAGGATGGGTGAAAAGGTAAAGGGATTAAGAAGTACAAACTGCCAGTAATAACAATAGTCATGGGGATGCATACTACAGCATAGGGAATATAGTCAACAATATTGTAACAACTATGGATAGTGTCAGACGGGTACTAGACTTACTGGCACGATCACTTTGTAAGTTATATAAATATCTAATAGATATGTTATAAACCTGAAACTAATAGTATATAATAGTATATGTCAACTGCGATTTAAAATTTTTTTTAATTAAAAAAAAATAGGAAACAAATACACTGGGAATTGAGAGGTGGAAATAAACAAGAATAAATTGAGGAGATAAGCAAGGGGCAGCTTTTAGATTCCTGCCCAGATTACCTGGCCCTTGGCCCCGTTCAAAGCCAGCAACAGCTGGTTGGTTACCTTCACACTTCTGTCTCATCTCTCTTACATATCTCTTCTGCCATTCTCTTCTGCTTTTAAGGGCCCAAGTGACTACACTGGCCTATTTGTATAATCCAACTTATCTTCAGGTCAGTTGATTAGTAATCTTAAATCCATCTGCAATTTCCTTAGTTCAGTATTTGATTGAATAATCAAGAGACAGAAATCTCGAGGGGCATCTTTGGAATTCTGCCTACAAAATCAAGCAAGGAGAGGAGCTATAAGTTGTTAGACTGATACAAATCAAGTGATAAGATGCCTGAAATAGCGGAGTAGCACTAGAGATGGAGATAAACACAAAGATGTAAGTGATATTTAGCAAATTGAATATAGAACAAATCAAATAGTTGGGTGTAAGGTTTTAAAAAGTCAAATTTTGGTTTAGAATCTGTTTGGATGGTGGGTACAAATCTTTCTTTCTTTTTTGACAACAAAGATGTTAGCAAAAGTTTGAAGAAGGACCTTGACTTCGAATGGAACCTACTGAGTCTGTGAAGTTTATGAAACATCCAAGTGAAGATAGCCAAGTAGAGAGATACATATAAGACTTAGTAGTCAGCAAAAGGGATATGTTCTGGGACACACATTTGAAAGCCATTAGTATGTGAATATAATTTGAAACCTTGGAGTGCATGACATTGAATAACAAATCTATATCATATATACATTTGTTATGCAATTTGTTATGATATATGGTTTTCTTTGTTTTTCTTCATTATAATCAAAGCAACAAAATGTTTTTTTAACCTCTGCTATATCTCAGCTATGCTTAGACGCTATAACTGATAATGCTAATAGTAAGTGAAAAGAGAAAAAACAAGAAGAATTAAAATATGTAATCTAGGTCTGTTCTGAAAGTTCAAATTTTGTTGTGTGATTGTAAATAAAAAAGGCAATTCCCTTAAGTAATAATTCTCAACGTTGGTCGAATATTATATATAATTAGTTGGGGAGATTTTAGAAAGCGCAATACCCAGGCCACACCTCAGAGCAATTAAATTGGATCTCTGGGGTTGACATCCAGACAGCAGTACTCTTTAAAGCTCCCCAGGTAATTACAATGTACAGCCAAGGCTGAGCATCTCTGCTTCTCAGTGACATGATACATTCTTTATTAAACTGTATATGTGTGTACGCATAGATTTGTGTATATGTTACGGGTTTATTTCTTGACTTCCTGTTCCACTGATTTGTTTTCTGATATCATAATATTTGAATAATTGTTGATTCATTCATGAGCTAATATGGTTTAGAACTAGACATTTTTATATTTTGCCTAAGTATTTTTATAATCTTGCATTAATTTTTCTTCTTAAAACACTGAATTTAATTTAATCATTTTAATCATTTTAATTTAAAGAAAGAAATAAAACAAATAGAATTCACTCCTATGAATCCGTTTTGGCTGCTAGGTTTTACTCCCTCTACTGGAGCGCTTCGTGCCTTCTATAATTCTTAGTCTAGATCTTGCATTTGAGCTGCCATGTGGTCGGTGAGTCTAACACTACACGTTCTCTTATGTTCCCATCCAGAGCAACCTTGCTAATAAACCACGTGACTTTTTAAAGGGACGATGGTACCTGATCATGCAGTTTTACCCGTCTTATTAACAACTGTTGTGATTATGGAGCATTCCTAGAAGATACTAAAGCTGTAACATTTGCTGCATAGGATCCCACCCGTTTCCGGGGAGTACAATGAAATTTGTAGTACTTTTCTAATTCACCCACTTTGTAAGTGTGTAGAAGCCATCAAATATATTTCTTGCATAAATATAATTCAAACACATTCTCTTAAAGAATAAAATATTTTAAAAAGAATTACTAGTGATTTCTCAGAATTTTCTACTCAAGCCAAATCATTTCATTTTTTAACCCTTTTATTAGATGACATATTTCTTACCCTTAATTAAGATCAAAGAAAAAAAGAAAACAATGGTAAGAAAATGAAACTGAGGACTTATAGGAGAAAGGGTTAAAGATACATTTTTCTCACCAAGATTCCATGAAAAGGATTTGCCTTCCAGTTTACTAGGTACACAATGCTTACAGTTTTTAAAGGAGTCCTTAAACTATTCAAATTTATTTGTAGATTAAAATTTACCTGGCACACAAACTGTAATATTATAATAATTATAAACATTCATTGAACACACACTACATGCTAGGCACTATGCTAAGTGTTTTAAATAATAGCTGATTATTATTTTTAAATGTCAGCAGCCCTGTGAAGTACAGCTATTATAATTTCCATTTTACATGTGAGGAAACCGAAGCTCAGAAAATTAAGTAGCTTTTTCAACGAATAGTTGGCAGATCTAGGATTTATAACTTTTCTCTCTGATTCCAAAACCCACATTATTAATAATTTTGCTATTCATTCACTTGTTCAGCCATTAAAAGAAGATTTATTGAGGTCCTACAGGTGCCAAGCCTTGGGCTAGACACTAGGGGCAGAAAAGCAAACAGGATAATGTACCCACCCTCATGGAGTGGTAAATTATGCCCCAAGTGACTAGTAGATATTTGTCAATCATGTAAGTTAATATGTTGAACATTTCATTGACATTCTTGTCTTAAGTGCAACACTTTTCATGCATTTTTTTTTTCCAATTAATTTCTGTGGGTCTTTGGTCCCATGTAAAATAAACTGAATTGGCATATTCTTCTTTCTTACCACTCTGGGAATTTTTTAAATTTTAGTAATTTGTCGTAGAGTAAATTAAATAGGTGCATGTATAAAACAAAGCGGAGTCATTGTTGGTGGTTTGAGCTGACACTTCTCCCAGTCCTTGCAATGTCAGTTACCTTCTGAGGCTAGAAAGACTGGAAACATTCCAAATTCGCATTTCTCTGTATCACGTTCTTCTGACGCTTTTTCTCGGATCACTGGACTGTGTTTATTCTTTTTATTCTCATGTAACAGTATTAAGTAATGGTCGCCACAATGATGAATGGATTTAATTTGCTTATTCTTAAATCCATGTCTTACTACTAGCAAATGCCTCACTTTTAATCATTCACTGTTCCTGGGATATCATCTAGATACTTCAGAAACCCACCCCTGCTTGCCCCTCACCATTCCCACTGCTCTTGTTCAGCCACCTGTGTTCTTTCACTGTCGCATGAGCCTCCTGACTGGTCGCCCTGCCCCTAAGGCTGCCCTGAGCAGAGCACCCCCATCCCAGCCCCTGTATCATCTAGAAGCGACAAAGATGGGCTAACAGGCAAATCCACTATAGCATTCCCATTACACAATATCCCTACATCTATGATGATTTACTCATTTAAAAAAAGACGGTTGTATTTCCAAATTATCACAAGCTTCTTTAACTGAGGACGATGAACACTCAGTAATACCTAAAGTATAGTGATACTCAGCAAACAGTTGACACTGAATTGACATAAATGTGCAGAGAGAGAAGAATTAATTTATGTGGCTTATGATTGTTATCGTCTTTTTTTCCTTCCATCCTTTCTCTTTCCCTCCTTCCCTCCTTCCTTCCTTCCTTCCTTCCTTCTTTCCTTCCTTCCTTCCTTCCTTCCTTCCTTCCTTCCTTCCTTCCTTCCTTCCTTCCTTTCCTCCATTCATTCTTAGAGTATTTTTTAAGTGCTCACTATTGCCAGGCTCTTGGTGTTTGGGATCCAACAAGACAAAAGTCTCTTGGGTTAGACACTAGGATTAAAAATTGTTCTCTCTGATTCCAAAACCCATGATGGAACTAAGTTATACAATGAAGAACTAAAAATAAGAATGAAAAATATAGCCCTGGCCGGTTTGGCTCAGCGGTTAGAGCATCGGCCCTCGGACCAGAGAGCCCCGGGTTCGGTTCCTGCTAAGGACACGTACCATGGTTACAGTGTGTCCCCGGCCCTGGTTGGGGTCACGTGGGTAGCGACCAGTCGATGTGTCTCTCTCATATCAATGTTTCTCTCTCTCTGCCGCCCTCTCTCCCTCCTGCTCTATCTGAAGATAAATGCAAAAATGTCCTCGGGTGAGGATAAAAAAAAAAAGAATGAAAAATATAGTAAATTGATTATTTAGTATATTATCAGATTTTAAGTCCTATGGGCAAAATAAAGAAAAATAGAGCAAGGTAAAGATGATCCCGAGTTCCAGAGGAGATAGCTCTAATAGACTGAAGTAACAGAGCAGTCAGGGAAGATCCCATTGAGAAGATGAGATTTGTGCAAATATGTGAAGGAGAATAAAGAGTGAGCCAAACAGATAACCTCAGGCAGAGAGAGAGGTGTAGCAGAGCCATCATCTCATATGTGATATCTCCCTTGATCTGACTCATCAGCGAAAGATACAAATCTCATCTCCTCTGATGGCCTTTAAAACAACTGAATACTGTTGCATATGAAATCTGATTTGCCCTACAGTGCATGGCAATAGAATGTGTATTGCAATTTTCATTCACTTGTATTAATTTCTGTTTCTAAGCAGAAGCTCTAAGTACTTGAAGGAAGGAGGAGGGAGACAAGCTGTGAGCTACTCAATCAAAGCTGTTGTAGAGGCAGACCAGGGCCACAGAAGGGCAGAGAGCACAGTTCCAGATGAAGAGGCTTTAGTAGAAGAGAGCTTTTGGCCACATCGCTTGTATACCATGAAACCAGAAGCTTAGGTGTCAGGAAAAGTACAGGAGACAAAACAGAGGCAAGAAGTTTCTCCAAATCATATCAAGTCAAGGAATAATTAGATTCACCAAATATTACTGTTCTGTGAACAGAAATTTAATTAAGGAATCATAAAACTAGTAAAACAGATGCTAATTGCGGGAACAATGACTAGGATCTCTTCAGAGTCAGGAATATGAATTGATGTGCTTGTCATATTTTAGAAATTATTTTCTTTTCAGGAAAAGTCAAATCAAGAATACATTCTTGTTTTTTTTCTTTCCTACATAATCATTTGGGTCTTATAATGGATAGTGGAGTTTTATTTTTAACACTTTATGAACTCACAGAGCCTTTTCAGAAGAATTTGCAAAGATAAAATGTCTAAGATATAAATGAACATCATAAATAGTACTACTTCTTTTACTGCAATTTTAGAAAACAATCACACACACAGCAATTTAGGACATTCAGAGGACATGCTATAAGATTGCCCTTGTCTTCTTTACTATTTATTTTTTTTCTTTCTTTTATATTTCTTTATTCAATTAGGTTACACAGGAAATCCCTTGATAAAAGTTTTATTCCTGCCCTGGCCAGTTTGGCTCAGCGGTTAGAGCGTTGGCCTAGGCCGCGGACCAGAGAGTCCCGGGTTCGGTTCCCGCTAAGGGCACGTACCTCGGTTGCAGTTTGTCCCCGGCCCCGGTTGGGGTTGTGTGGGTGGCAGCCACTCGATGTGTCTCTCTCGCATCGATGTTTCTCTCTCTCTCCTCTCCCCTTTCTCCCTCCCGCTCTATCTGAAGATAAATGTAAAAAAAAGTTTTATTCCTTAGGTTATGCAGATGATTTGGGGTTATCTAGTTAAGCTTGAGAAAAGTTGTGAAGCCAACAGTTTACCACATGAGCAAACCAACCAAGCACAAATATATATGTGGGGAACATTTTCAACTCAAGGACAGAGAAGATTGTCCCTAGTGATTAGTCCTCAGATGGAGACCACAGCAAGGAATACCAGGAAGGTGATGCTTCCAGGGGACAGACAAGGGCAAGTGGCTGGAGACGAAGGAGACGAAGAATTAGAAGAGAATATGCTGTCAGAAAACTTGGGAAAAGCTGATTTTAAGACGATGTGGTCAATGCTTGTAAAAGTTACAGAAAGGCTAAATATGGTGTGAACTGAGAAGAGGTCCTGTGAATTCAGTCATTAGAAAGACATCATGACTGAGCACAAAGCAATGAGAAAATGAAGAAGCAAATGGAGATGAGGCCACGAGTGCAGTGAGCACATAAATACTAGGTTTCCAAGGGATTAGCAATGAAAGAATAAAACAGAAATGAAGGAATTATATAATTGGAGAGTCGTGTGGGTCAGATAATTACCTATTAAGAATAAGAGGACTAATTGATTTGGGGGAGTGAGGTTAAGGTGGGTAAAGGACATGAATTTAAAAGACTAAAGAGAAAGATGGGATAATTATGAAATAACGAATAACTAACAACCACCATTTGAGTACTAGATACTAAATTAAGTGGTTTACATATTTTATCTCTTAATTTTCCTCCAGAGCAGCAGTTTTCAACCTTCCTCGTCCCATGGCACACATAAATCATTAAAATTCTGCAACACACCAACAAATATCTGATATTTTTTGCTAATCTGACAAAAAAAAATAGGTATAATTTTGATTCATTTATACTGGGTAGCTATTGTTGTGTTGGATGTTGTCTTTTTATTTTTTATTTGATCATCTAAGGGAAAAGAGGCCATTGCCCCTGATTAAATAGTAAGGTAGTGCATGCTTTAGAAATTCTTGTGGCACAGTGGTTGAAAATCGTTGGTCCAAAGTAGTCTCAATACCTTCAATTTTCCAAAGAAAGAAAGTGAAATATGTATTATATGACCAAGATCACACAACTAACACATTGTGCAAAAGATATTTAAATCTAATTCTGTTAGAGCAAAAACCATGGTCTGTATTGTCAGGTTCATGAGGTAGGTAGATGGAGTCAGGATCAAGGGGACAGTGAAAAGCTTAGCATTGGAGCTGAATAACGATGAAGGGATGAAGAGGTAAGAGTACTGATAATCATGAGTATGTGTGTGTGAATGATAAAAGTGGTGAAGTGTTTATTAAGCCTGAAATGCTGTTGACATTTAAAGGATTTTACGGAACAAACGTCGTGGGGAAATCAGGAATGCAGCTGATAAAGCTAAACAAAATAGTTGCTGAGCAATGTTAAGAGGCTGGCTGCTAAAAAATATCAGATATGCAGCAATAGGAAGCCCAGCAAAGAAAGTGAGCAAGATTGAGGCTGCAGTCACCACACCTAGTAACCCCAGCTCCGGACAACTTCCACTGTGTGCCTGGAATAGGATAAAAAAACAAATTTCCTTGAAGAATCTTATAATTTTAAGATTAGCAAGAGAGGTTATGAATCAGCTGCTCCTTCCTTGGCACCAGAATGTATTTATTATGTTCCCAAGTACTGTGGAGATCTAGACTCTAATTTTTTTTTTGCACTTTGGCTTCTTGAGCAAAGTAAATTGACATGTTATAGAATGTCTATTTGTTCTTTATATTTCATGTATGTTAAACCTAGAGTCATCTACTCCTATTCAAAAGATAATAAAATGTATCTCTTCCAGAAATTTCAGGAGTTGTAAACCTGAATACTTGTCTTATTTTTCCTCTGGAGACACTGATTTGCATTCCAAAGGGTAAGTCTTCGCCCTTCTCTTCCTGAGGGAATTTGTGTACATTAGAGAGATTAAGCTTTTCTTCTCCTTTCAAGAGGTGAAGGAAGCAAAATATATGTAATGTACCAGGTTCATGTTTCCAGGGCTCCTCTCCTACAATACAGACCTTGGTACATGTAGGGTGGCATCTGGCTCTCATCATATTGCCCAGAAGAGAGGAGTGAGCCAAAGAGAAGTCAGTGTGGTTATTTCTGAAACAATTATAATTCCTCCCAGCCCGGCAACCTTGCGTCTACTTTCAAAATAACAAGAGCAAATATAGACATTAGAACTCATCACATAATAACCACATGCTGTTGCTTTTTTTATTTGTAGGTCAAGCTTGAACACAAACAAACAAAAATGATCATTGTGGTGATAGGCAATCTGGGTTTGAGAGCAGTTATTTCCAGGAGTTGTCTGAGAAGCCCAAGCAACCAGCAGGTAGAGAACAGGACCACGGAAAGGTGTGGTCCCTTCACCTGCAAGGAGGAGAAAGACACTGACTTCATGGAAAACCTAACTTGAGTCCACCTCTTCTGCATGGAGAAAGGGTCCTGATGGCTCAGTCTTCTATTTAACGTGAGTGAGTGCTAGGGTTACTTTTAGACAGGCCTGTTCCTGGTATCACAGAAAACACAAGTGTGGTTGGTTGATGCAGGTCTGCCTATGTGGAGGCTGCACATGGTACAATACAAAAATAATCTAAGAATGGAGGATGTTAGTGGGAATATCAGTGAAGTACTTGGCAAATTTTCTAGATTAAATAGGGAGGAAAATGAAGTCTGGCAAAATTCTAGAATACTGGAAGACTGGAAAGTAAAGAGTTATGCTGGTAATGTTAAGCTGAACACCAACTTTAGTGGGAGAAGTGTGGGGATTTGTGAAGAATCGTTATTTAGAATCAGTCAGAGGAATATTAGATGTTAAGGCAGGAAAGATGTTACGTCTCTGAACAGTGAGACAGTTCAGGATGTTATTCTAAGAACAGATTGTGTAAGTAGAAAGAGCAGAGAGTCGTTGAAGAAAAAGGGTGAAGGAAAGCCACAACTTCAAATGGTCTTTTTGTGCAGATCTTCAAGTTGTGAAGCATTAAATCAAAGTGTTGGAACTAGTCTATTATCTGGGTGCCAAAGGTATGAGTGAAAAATGATGAGGATGAGATGGAATCGGTGTAACTAGGAGATGTAATTGTCAAGAGGTTTTTGCAAGAAGCAGTCTAGAAGCAAAAATAAAGTGTCTAGAAAAATAGTAAGCCAATGTCAAGACCTTAAACTATAAAGAGATGAGAGATGAGGATATAAAAAATGAGAAGCACATACTGGAGACTATTCCATGAAACCTCGTTTCTATACATTATATAAATAACCCTTTAAATGACTTGGTAACTACTTCTAAATTAAACTTAAAACTAGTTAAGATGATTAAGTCTGAATTCATCAAACCTGGTTTTGAAAACAACTCTGCCACTCACTGACACAAGAAAATTACCTATCTTCCCTATGCATAAATTTTCTAATCCATAAAATATGGATGTTAATGTCTAACTTACTGTATTGCTTTGGGTATATGTATATGCTGTATCAACCATTTAGCCCAGGGCAAAGTACAGAGTCAGAGTTCACTTCATGGCTTATATCATTACAGTGGAACATCACTTCTCAAATTTAATTTGTTCCAGAAAGCTGTTCGAGAAGCAATTTGTTCAAAAAGCGAATCATTTGAATTAATTCATTCCAGATCCCCAAATGATTCCCTGTTTTCACCTTTCTCATATACAGTATATGTCTAATGTACTGTTTAATCGATAAACAAACACTTCTCTTCTGAACCTTATGGACCCACCCCTACTGGCCTTGAAGGAATCACTGTCTGCACTCCTTCCAGGGGTGTCTTTCAGGAGGTCAGTAAGCAGCCTCTTTGCTTTTTCACATATCACTGCCTCCAAAATGCTGTCACTGGCCAACTGCTTTTCCTTTACCCAAATCAACAACAGTTTTTCTACCTCTTCAATTGCCTGTGATCACTGTTTCTTTCACACCCTTAGCAATATAAGCACTATTGATGGGCTCTTTATGGTTTAAAGTTGCACTCTTCATCCAGCTCACCAGCAACAAGAGCAAAATAAATAAATAAATAAACAAATAAACAAACAAACAAATAAATAAATAAATAAATATATTCACTGCACAATTCACTGAGGTATTACCACCACCAGGAGATTTAGTGGTAAACGCGCATTCTCTCCTTTGTTTGTGGCCTGAGAGATGCTTTTTGTCATGCTGATGTGTCAGCATGAAAGGGTTGTCAGGTCTGAGAACTGAAGCTTTGTTCCGCAACCCAGACACATTTTCTATGAACAACTTCAAGAACCAAATTGTTTGAGGTGGTAGACATTCGAGAACAGAGGTTTAACTGTATTTACTTAACATCTCTTTCCCATTAATGACCTCATCGCCAAATTCATTGTCCATTTTTTTTTCTGTAAAGTGTTCTTTTTCCTTTCTTGCTTTCATTATATCCTCTAGCTATTCTGAATGTCACAGGTTATGTTCTCTAGCAGAAGACACCAAGATGGAGATAAGTGTCTATTAGGAAACAACACATGTAGAAGGGAGGCGAGGATAGAAGAATTGGGCAGGAAAAGACATTGAATTTTGATGCAGGCGCAATAAGCCTACCCCATGGGACAATCTGGAGTAAGTCCTGCCTATCGGCATTGACCCATGTTTGGCCAAAATGTCCCATGTTAATATGCCTTACTCAACCAGTTACAGATACAGTGGCCAAAGCAATGGAGTAACCTCCCAGTGAGGAGTCTCTCTGCAGTGGAGGAGAATCCCAGGGCAAACTGAAGGGGCCAGCAGCTGGAGGCTGTCTGCTGACCACTTTCCCAGCAGCTGGGACAGGTCCTTCCTTAAGAGAAATTCTGGATGGCTCTTTCCCAAATCTACCACCCTAATCCATGCCTTATCTTAGGCACTTATTTTAAAAGTCTTTATTTATATCGTTGCTTTACAAGTTTCATTCTTGCATTCCTAACTGAAATGGAAGTCGCACATTTATATACACTTACAGGAACCAAGTTAATGTTTCTTCTGAAGCCATCATAGCACCACATACAACGCCAAGCAAATAAATAAAAGAAAGTACGTACTTTTGAACCTTGGATAAAATAATGCAAATGATAGCATCTCCTTTACTTGTAATTGCATTGTTAATGTTGTTATAATTGAGTATGTATTTTAGGATACGCATCAATAACCCAAAATTTGTGGCAGACTTTGTGTGAGTACTTAGTCCTGACAGTAGACATTTATTTAATACATGTGCATTAACTTCCTATTGTATGTCAACTTCCTATTGTATGACAACATATATGCTCTTGTGGTGACTGCATTCCGGCAGAATTACGGTGGCTTTCCGAAGAGGAGCACCACAGCTTCAACTCGGAACAAAGACATCTATTATAACTGACCTGGCAAAACGGTGGCCTCGTTCAGAGGAGTGTTCTCGGTGTCTGACTCATTCGTTAGGGGAGCTGGCTTGTCCTCTGTTCCCACTGGAGATCACAGGGCTGCATTCTTGGTATTTCAGTAACAGTTTTGGGTTAGCCCACAAAACCCAACAGTCTTCCTCTAGTTCCTGATGAAAGTCATTGGGTGGTGTCTGTACCCTCTTTCTTTGTGAAAAACACATAAATCTGACCTGCATCCATATCCTACGTACTGTACTTCCTCCTCCAAGAGTGACGAGAGGTCTCGTACCAAGCACCCCTTTATTCGGCATATGGCTGAAGCAAGGGGTTGCAGTAAGGGTTCTCATGGGAAAAACCCACATGATTGAGTGGGGAGGTCTGGCTGGCAGCTAATGTATATTTTCTAGGTGTCCATCATGAGACAATAGTCTTCTCAAACACTGACAACAATCATTTGATTCACGCTATTACCTTCATTTCTAAATAAGCTTTGCATTATGTGACCACCCGCAGGAGTGCTGTTTACCTGGCAGTGGCCAAACAGTATCTACAGAAGGCAGAAAAACTGGAGCTTCAAGCTGCAGTGTGGGCAAAGGCAGAGGTTAAAATCATGCTTTTTAAAAGCGCTTCACCCTGGAAGCGTCTTCTGGAAGCGTAAGCCAGGCCTCCTGGGGGAGCTGGATGCCCTGAGCACTGGCAAGGTGTGATGCCGTCCCAGAGGACCATGCAAACGCAGATCCCAGTTAGCTCAGAGCTTCTCGCTGCGCCTTAGTCATGTTTAAACCATGTGAGTTGGTGCAGTGAAATACAGTGCGAAAGCCGAGACGACACCCAAGCATCTTCCAAAAAGAGGAAATGAAATGGAGGAGGCTAAGCAGATGCCACCTGAGCATGCAGATGGTGCCAACTCTTTCCATAGGTTATTTCACATGCTTATGCCTGTGAATGCACCAAGGGTATTATGACCACTGGACATATATATTATTGTTGTTATTATCATTGTATAATTCAACTGCAACCTGAAATATACTCTTTCTCTTTTAGAAATACTCTCCTACTATGGGCATTGTCAATTTGAGGTAAAACATCGATTAGCTTCCCTTGTTGCCCCCTAGTGAGATTACAATTTTATGTAATACTTTAAAAATTAGTGGCTTGAAGATATGAGAAACTATTCATGGTCATTTACACAGGATTTACTCTAAAGGTAGTTTTAAAAAGACATTAAAGAACAAAAAAGAATTAAGAAGGCAAAGCATCAGTAAACAGTCTATACTGCTCTGAAGAACCCTGCCATAAGCTGTATTTTTATACATTTTCTATGCCCAGCTCTCAGAAACATTTTCTTGTAATAGAGGGTGGCACTACGCTTTATATGGATTATAAACTATATCCTTCCTTCTTTTTCTTTTTCCTTTTTTTTTTTTTCAGGGGAGAGTGCGAATATATTCCCCTACTACCACAAATGACGCAGGAGAGTTTCCCACTTTTGGGGCAATCACGGGGTCAGCACACCCGGAATGCAACGGATGAGCCTCGCCCTGGGAAAACCACCTTCGTGATCATGGTGTCTCCCCTGCCAGGTAAGCATTTTTTTACTTTTTCCTTTTATCCTTACTTCCCTCTTTTCTTACTTTTCTTCCTTCCTCCTGCTCTTCCTTCTTTAATTTAACAGATATTGTCAAGTAGTATTACAGATAAAACCCTCTAGAAATTACTTACTTTGTTTTTTTTTTTGAGAGTTTATGGTATGCCTAATGCATCCCTTCTCTGTTCTGCCTGGCTCTTCACTTTCCTTGCCAAGTGCAGCCCACACAACCCCCAAGGGCATTCACTTATAAACCTCCTGTACACCAGTGTTTGTCCCAGATTCCACTTCCCGTGGAATTCCACCTGCTATTCCCGATACAGATATACAGCTTCCGTACCCTCTGCTCTAATTGTATTGTATCTGACACTGCTCTATTCTATCTTATTCTGCTTATTTCGGTTTTATTTATCCTCTCTATCCTATCCTGTCTCACCCTATCCTATCCAATCCTACCTTATCTTATCCCATCCTAACCTGTTCCATTCTATCCTGTTGTCTATTGAAGAGACAATAAAGAAATTGGAGAGTTCTTGTCAAGATCAGTTCATTGGACAGCATAACCATAATTTGAAACAAAGATTGTTTTTTGCATGCTTGCTCCCAAAATAAAGCACATCCTCCTAACTGCAGTTATAATAACAGGCAGTTTTTTTTCTTTATAAGCATATTAATTATAGTCCTCTAGACCATGCAAATTGGTACCTGGGTTATCAAGTTTTGCCAAAATATCATTACAATTCCTAGAAATGCCTATAAAAATGCATGTTAAAAATGTAACTGATTACTCAGCAGAGTTAAATAAAATACCAAATATAAACTTAAAAGATTCTTGTCTAAAATACTTGATATGTCTCATCCTAAGTTAAGGCAGTCAAGAAAGTTTGATTCAATCAATCAATTACTAAACAGAAAAGTAAAGACACCTTTCCTACTCTAAATCAGAATTTGGCCAGACAAGTTCGCAAGGCAGAAGCCCTCCACAAATTTGCTAATGATAGCAGGTGCTTGATCCTAATTTTCACTATAGTTTTCTGCCTTTGACCTGGTGCACTTTTAAAACAAGCCATCTATCTCAGAATTCTGCAAAACCTTGTGTCAAACCATGTTAAATCTCTTTTCCCCAGTTATCACTTATATGAGCCACACAAATCTTTTTTCTTACTATGACATTTTAATATATATATTAAACAAAAATAAACAACATAATTCTTACTTTGATATGGTTGTTGGTTTTTAAAAATTAAATATAAAAAATGATTTAGGTATAGTATAGTAGGAAAAAAATCCCTCTTATCTTGGGCTCCAATTTGCTGGGTTTAAATTTTGTTGCTCAATGTTAAGAAAACATTTAAATATTGGGTACTTCAAGTCTTCACTTTCTACATTATACATTATAATAATAAGACTGGCAAGAATACCTCAACATGAACTTAATGTAAAAATAACTTTTTAAGGAAAGCTTATGAAAGTGTTAGGCACATTATATGGGCTTGACTGTAGTTAAAAACAAATTAAAAACGAAGATATAAAGGTTGATTTTGGGTATATTTTAAAGTTGATGTTTTGGTGTTTCTTGAAGTATTTCAGGAACTATGTACATTTTTGACAAATATCTTTTTTCCATATTGAGAACCTACTATATTCAGGACAGGTCATTAGGACTTAAAAGGATACAAGAATGACTTTGACCCATTCTGGGTCCATAAAAACTAGAAGGAAAATGGGATAAAAGATATAATTATCAGCATGAGTTTGTCACTATTAATTATGGGAACACTTTCGTAAGTGAGATGTATTTCTGATTTCAAAATAACATAAAATCACATGTTAAATGTTTAATTCTTAATTTTTAAATTTAAATTTTCTTAAGGGAAAATTGACCACTACACACCTGTTATAATGGCAAACCCGGAGCCCTGACAACACCAAGTGCTGGTGAGGACGTGGAGCGACAGGAAGTCTCATTCACTGCTGGTGGGAATGCAAATTAGTACACTCACTTTGGAAGACAGGTTGGCCATTTCTTATAAAACTAAACATACTCTTACCATATAATTCAGCAATTATGTTCCATGATATTTACTTAAATAAATTGAAAACTTATGTCTACACGAAAACCTGAAAATCAGATATTTATAGCAGTTTTATTTATAATTTAAAAATGGAATCAACCATGTCCATCATAAGAATGGTTAAACTAGGGTACATTCAGACAATGGAATACTATGCAGCACTTAAAAGAAATATTCTAAGTCATGAAAAGGCATGGACAAATCTTAAGTGCATATTACTAAGTGAGAAAAGCCATTCTACAAAGCGTACATACTCCTGACTCCAACTACATGACATTCTGTAAAAGACAAAACTATGGAGACAGTCAGTGGTTGCTCGGGGTTGGGAGCAGAAAGGAATAAATAGGCAGGAAACAGATGTTCAGGACAGAGAAACTGTTCAGTGTGATAATAAGGCTGGATACAAATCATTACACATCAGTCAAAATTCATACAATGGAAACATGAAGAATAAATCATAATATAAAATATAAACTTTGAGTGATGATGTTCGAATGTAGTTCCATCAGTTGTGACAAATACAGCACTCTGCTGCAGAATTTTGATAGTGGGAGAGGCTGCGTATGGCCGGGCAAGGTGTATATGGGAACTGCCTGTACTTTCCTATTTGCTGTGAACCTAAAATTGCTCATTTAAAAATGTCTACTAAAATAAATTTTAAAATGTCACAAACATAAATAAATTTATATTAAAAAATTTCAGGCAGTTTTAATAAAACTAAAAAGCACCTCCTTTTTTAAAAATGGTGTTACAGAGCTAAATAACAAAAAATGACCTTAGAAAATATTTTCTTGTTTTGTATAAAAGCAATTTTACATATATATTTTCATAAAGAATTAATCATGGGTATCAACAAACATCGTTTTATAAATTTACCTATCACAACATTAATTTAAGGAAAACAATTTAAATGTTCCTAAATACCTAACAGCAGAGGATTTCTTAAATAAGAGATGATTTATAACACATAACAGGGTATTTTACAACTTTAAAACATGAATGCAGAATGGAATTAATGAAGGAACAAGTGAAAAACAGAATAAAAATGGGGAACAGCCCTAGCAGGTTTGGCTCAGCAGTTAGAGTGTCAGCCCGAAGACCAGAGGGTCTCGGGTTTAATTCCCGTCAAGGGCATGCACCTCGGTTGCAGGTTTGATCCCTGGCCCCAGCTGGGGTCATGTGGGTGGCAACCAATCTATGTGTCTCTCTCACATCGATGTTTCTCTCTCTCTCTCTCTCTCTCTCTCTCTCTTTCTCTCTCTCTCTCTCTCTCTCTCTCTCCTCTCTCTCCCCCTCTGTGTAACAATCAATGGAAAAATATCCTCAGGTGAGGATTAAATAAAAAAGGGGTGGGGGGAGAACATTTATAATACTTTCAACAATAAAGATAAAAAGATAATAAAAGAAAAGTTAAAAAGAAAAACCAAGAGTAAATTAATTTTTGATGACCTCAAATGTCATTCGTATATTTGCTCATCAGCATTTGGAAAAACAATTCACCCCCAGCTGCCAAGATGCAAAGGGAAAGCCATTCTCCAGTTGAGTTGTCAAGAAGCCAGGTTAGAAATAGTCAGATATTTTGGTAGGGTCACTTTTCCCCCCTCCGAAATGAAGCAGGAGGCAAGATTAATCACTAGCAAGCTATCTTCCTGTCATTCATCAGTAGCGATGAGAAAGGAGTTGCAGAAACAGTTGAACAGCTGATGTGTGTGTTTGTATTTTGTTAGATGCAGTATGGAGATAATATGTATTACTAAATGGGGATTTCAGAGATTGAATGTGTTTTATTTTATATTAAAAAAATATATATATATACACACACACACACACACACACACATATATATAATGAAAACGGAGACTTAAAATCCATTGTAAAAGAAAGTAAAATGAGAAAATCAAAATCACAAATTGATTCACCCAAAATATTTAGGAGAAAAGAAATCTTACTAAATATTCTCCAAGCCAATACCTGAGAGAATTGAAGCTTAAATTGGATTAGGTAAAAACAAAAATAATGTCTACAAAATGCATTTCCTTTCTCCTTTAAGGACAAAGGAAATGAATTTTATAAATATCTAATGGACAAAATAGGACCGGAGGCATGGATATACAATGCAGACCGACAGGTCTCAGAGGGAAGGGGGTGGGGAGGTCTGGAAGAGATTCACTAAAGAACACGTATGCACATATGCATACCCATGGACACAGACGTAATGTGGTGACGGTCTTGGGGAGTGAGTGAAGGGGCAAAGGGGAAAACATGGAGACATCTGTAACAGTGTTAACAATGAAAACATTATTTTTAAAGATTTGTACATTTTTATTTGAAATCCTGATTGAACAGACTCTATTTTAAATCGCAGGGTTTAATGAATTACTACAAGTCCAAAGGTCTGAGTTTCCCAGCCAGATGCTATGTATTCCGAATGAGCTGCAAAGCAAAATGAGATCAGAACCAAGTCTAACTCTTATTTTATCTCCTGCCTTGTTTGTAGGACATATAACATTAGTGGTGTTAGGCGAATATTACTATTTGACATATTTCTCTCTAGCCACGTTCACCCTACAGATTCCTGAGACTCCCCCCTTCCCTGGCAGATGGAATATGGAGAGAAAAAAGAAAACAAAACAAAACAAAAACCTGAAACCTCAGACAACAACAACAACAACAATCAATGCAGATTACTTCGTCTAAATCTCTCTCAAATTCTTTAGCTGTCCTCAAAATGGCAATTACACTTGTCTACTTTTGGTAACAACATAATTTCAAAAGCAACCTTCAGGAGGCTAGGAGTAAACTGTTTTTCTGCTGTAAGGACAAGAGTTGTTTCTACCCCTCAATAAACTAGCACAAGGCTGTAGCAATTTTGGCCCCGGAGTCATTAAAATAAAGCAAATGAATGTAGACACACACCAAGCAGTAACAAAGTAAAGCCACGCAAAGCATCAAACACATTTTAGCCCAAGGCATACCCCAAGCCTGGCGTTGTAACCTTCTGTGTAACATGTGCTGTCCCAGCACAAGGTTGAAGCTGTGACAATGACTCTTGTCACTCAAAGCAGAGACACAGATCCAAAAGGTCATAGTGCTCTGATAAACTCCTCTGAGGAAACGGCACGTGTGCCCACGATTTTAATTCTCTTGAAATCAATAAACTTCTAAATGTCTCTGGGAAGCCATGCTTCTGGGGAGGCACGTTGTCCTTGCCAGATCTATGGGCGCCTTACCTTGGGTGCTTCAGCGCTTGGCGGTCGATGCACTGTTACAAGAACTGATTCCCCTAAGGAAATGGGTCCTTATCTTTTCAGCCCAGCGGGCTGAGGGATGGTGAGTAGAGAAGGGAGAGTCAGTGAGGGAACAGGGTAGTACAGCGTGTAGGGGACGTGGAGATCGATATGGTATATATATATATAAGTGGGATTTGGGTGGCTGGTGTCTCTTTTCACTCTTATTCTGTGCTCCTATCTCACTATTTTACAATCCCATTTATTCTCCCCCGTAATGGAAATATATTAGAAGCCCAGCTAAAACCCTCTGTGTTAGCAAAAGCAGCAAGATCATCTGCAAAACAGAGGCTCCCCTCAGACACATTAAAAGCTAGGCAGAAATTGCTTAATATTTCTCCAGAAGCTGTTTTGCTCAATGCTGCTTTGCTCAATATTGTGGACTCTCCCCTTGGGAGGTCATAACACTTACTTACTGTAAGTACATTTGCGCTCCATGAAATCACAGTCAACTGAGCTAGCTATAAATCAATTAATACTTTGCATGGGCTGTGTGGTATTTCAGATGTAAAATCAGCAAGATTTATGTTTAAATAGTGCATTTAACATATATTAATAACATTATTTTTAGAACAAAATACTTCTGACTTAGGATAGTGCTGCACTGAGAATTTACAAAGAAAAACATTGTTTTTCTCAATGAATTGAATCTATTTAGAATGCCACGAGGTGCAAATAATTGGTATAGGTTAAAGTATCTTTTTCTTTCCTTTTCCTTTTGTTGTGTTCAAAAATTTTTACTTTACAATATTTAAATGCTATTTGCTTAAGTCTGACCCATATGAATTCACATAATTGGTTTAAAAAGGCATTATTTTTAATCTACAGTGTGTTTCATTAATATATACTCTATTACCCACATTTGCTTCTCCTGGGTACCACCTGTTCTTCCATCAGGAGGTACATTAAAGAGTAAATTCAGGTCCCTCATGCTTTCTCTAACCCAAACAAAAATTAATTTGGTATTTGAAATACAGAGAAAAAGGTTGAATAAAAAATTTAAAGAAAGACTCCTTTCGTCTAAATGTACTTTTCTTATCAATGTTTGCATTGTTTTATCAACTATTACCTGAGTCAATATATAGTAGAGATTAAAAGCAGAGATTCTGGAGCCAAATTGCTTGGGTTCACATCCTGTTTCCTTCATTTATTTCCTATGTGAACTTGGAAAATTTTGCTTAATTTCTGCTGTCCAGTTAGTTCATTTGGAGAAAGAGGATGATAACATCAGTAAACCAGTTTCATGATCAAAAGGAAATAAATACACACATATGCACATAACAATTAGAATTCTCCTTTGTGGTACAAATAGTGGATGAATGGATGCATAGATAGATAGATAGATAGATAGATAGATAGATAGATAGATAGATAGATAGATAGGTAGATAGATGTGCGTGCCCCAAATAGGTTATCCATAATTCCCAAATTCATTGGCACATGTCCTATAAAACATTGAGGTTATCTCCAACACTAAGTAGATATTATTTACAGGCCAAACCTGTTGTCATAATTTGTAGAAGAAAGTTATTTGTATACATATATGTGACAAACATTAAACCAGATACAAAATAATTTGTAGAATGTCATGGTTACATGAGAAAGTGGTAAAAGGTGAGACCAGAAATGTCGCTATCCAGACTGTGGATGGACTCAAACGCTAAATGAGAGGAGGGTTAGAGAAAGGCAGTGGAGATATTGGAGGAAAAGAATATAATCAAAGAACTTTGTGAAGAATTTATAATTAGTGAGATAATTTAGAACAGGGAATCAAAACAAAGTCCTACGGGAAGCTTGAAGTAGTTTGGTCTTGAGTCGATAGGAATTGGGAATATGATAAAACCCCATGATGCTTGAAAAAAAGGGGAATGTTTAGAATTCCATTATTCTTTTATAGAGTAAAACCACTGAAACGGAAAAAAAACATTTTCTCTTTGCTCATCCAGATGTTCAGAAACCAAAATAGTAGCCAGCAAAGGCATTAATATTTTAAAATTAACTGTAAAGCTTAAATTTTAGAAAGAGAAAAAATAAGAGCAAAGAACGCCATGCCTACCAGCGACAAGGCAAACGATGCCCTCAGAACTCAGACTTGACTGCAGTGAGGTGGGTCATACGTCTAATGGGGACGAGAGACAGAGTTTGGTAAGAGAAAAAACCAACATGAGGTTAGTATCTTTATTTTCATATGTTGTCTTTTTTCTTCATGGTGGAAATATCTTTAACATTTTATTTTGTTATATAAAACATACAAATAAAAGTAGATCCAGCCTGAGGGATTTATGTGTTTCCTTCCAGATTGTATGTCTTTCAGAAAGGCTAGTTAGCAATTAATTTCAAGCATATAATACATTCAAATAAATAGTTTCTAAAGTTCATTTGCACCATTAGAAAACATCAAATATCACCACCAAGTGTCTCATTTACAAACGTTTACATGGTTTTGTCATTATCACTTGGCCCTTATGGACATCTTAAGTTTTATTGTCATTTTTAGCTATAATTTTTGTACTTTGGAAGAGGTTCCCCCTACCCTCTTTGCTTCTACTTTTGATAATTTTCTATAATCAATATATAAAAATGTTAAGTGATAAATACTTCCTTCTCTGGCTGTCTTAGCCTTTTCTCTTTCTGAGAAATTATTTAGCAATCATTACTAAAACAAATTCTTCACAATTAATATTGAATATGCTGGTAATAAAACATTTATTAACACCTAGATTACTTTGATTATTGTTTATTTTTATAGCATAAGCATTTATGTGTTTTCTCTTAGTTATCACGACACTTGTTACTATAACTATTGATCATACAGACCAGATAGATCTGAGGCCTGATATTATCAATGCGACTTCCTATTGAAACTCAATGTTTGGCCCTGGCCGGTTTGGCTCAGTGGTTAGAGCATCGGCCTGCGGTCCAGAGAGACCCGGGGTCGGTTTCCGCTAAGGGAACGTACCTCGGTTGCAATTTGCCCCCGGCCCTGGTTGGTCATGTGGGAGGCAGCCACTCGATGTGTCCCTTTCACATCGATGTTTCTCTCTCTCTCTCTTCCTCTCTCTCCCTCCCACTCTATCTGAACAAAAAATGGAAAAAAGTCCTTGGGTGAGGATAAAAGCAAAAGAAAACAAAAAAAAACCTCAGTGTTTGGTGCAGAATAATACTGGTTAAATGCATGTTGAAATAGATCACATGCATTTCACACACTCCCCCTGCCCTTTTTTTCTTTACATCTCCCAGAAAAGCTTTATGTCTTATATAGACTAGGTACATAAAATTGCATTTTTGTAATTTCCTAATTCAATTTCATTTTAAACGTGTCTGTGCTCTTAAGTTTTTCCACATGCCATTCTAGTTGGCTCATGCCTCTTTCCTGACTCTATTTTAGGGGCCAACACCCCCACACTTCTCATTACATTTTTACCTGAAGATAGATTCAGGGAGAGAAAGAAGACACTATTTAGTTCAATCATTTCTCTTTTGCTAGAAGCTATAATTTGAAACAAGCAAGCCAAAAAATAATAGACTGTGCAGATACACATAGATTTCAATTACCCATGTTAATCCTGTTAACATTTACTTGGATAGTTTAAAAATAATGGTATCAGTAATATTATTATTAAGTCCCACTAAAAAATCTAAAGTAATCCAAAGTAACCTAAAATTCACCTGGCCCCTACCAAGAAATAATAATGATACCATGCATATGTTAAATGTTCCAAGTTGCAAAGGAAGGATAATTGAGCTAAGATTATAAATAAATTATGTTAGATATTAAAATAGAAAAAAATTAAATTTATATGACAGAATCAAACATATATTTTGAAATGTACTAACATGGAAATTTATCCCTTACTTAGACTCATCAAACATTTTTATTTCGTGTCCATCCTATTTCTAACTAAAAATTTGTAATTTAAATGATATTTGGCTTAGAGTTATGGACTTTGAGAGAGGGTTTTTTTGATGTGTTGATGTTAAATGTTTACATATATATTTTAGTCACGGAGTAGGTGTGATATTCTGAATGACTAATGAATTAGTAATACATTGGTAATAGAGATATTCCCTTAGGTATGTGGAATACCAGCAGACTTGCATTTATATTCTATATTTCTCAAGGAAACAATCATATCCTGTCCCAGAAGATAAAGACCTGGAGAAGTTGCCAGTTGATATTCACCAGAGCTAGTGCAGTTGTTAATGTGTGATTGTGCTACAAATTGGAATCATCTTGCATACAATCTTAGGATGATTATTCATTCCAAAGGTATTATTTCTTTTTTTTTTTTTTTTTGAGTCAAGGTTATATTTATTGTGGCAGGGCAGTATTAAAAAACCATTATATTTGTAAGAATGTCTGCCTTCCTTTAGTATTTTGTTTTTTTTTTTGTTTTGTTTTGTTTTTTTTTTATTTTTTTATTATTAATTTACTTATGTTACAGATGATTCTCCTTTTTTCCCCCATTGACACCCCCCTCCCCTTCCCTCCCTGTCCCGTCCCCGTTTTGTTGTCCATGCCCATTGGTTATGAGTACATACGTACAGGTTCTGTGTTCATCTCTCCCCTCCCCCGCCCCCTCTTCTGGCAGATGTCAGCCTGTACCCCACTTCCACGTCCCCTGGACTACCCTGCTCCTCCCACTGTTATGTTCATTATATTCCAGAAATAAGTGAGATCATATGATGTTTGTCTTTCTCTGCTTGGCTTGTTTCACTTAGAATAATAGTTTCCAGGTCCTCCCATGTCGACGCAAAGGATAAGAGATCGTCCTTTCTTAACGCTGCATAGTACTCCATTGTGTATATGTACCACAGCTTTTTTATCCATTCGTCTACTGATGGACATTTGGGCTGTTTCCAGATCTTCGCTATTGTAAATAGCGCTGCTATGAACATGGGGGTACATGTATTCTTTCTGATTGGTGTTTCAGGTTTCTTCGGGTATATTCCTAGGAGTGGGATCACTGGGTCAAATGGTAATTCAATTTTTAATTTTTTGAGGTAACGCCATAGTGTTTTCCATAGTGGCTGCACCAGTCTGCACTCCCACCAGCAGTGTACTAGAGTCCCCTTTTCTCCACATCCTCGCCAACACTTGTTGTTTGATGCTTTGTTGATGGCGGCTATTCTGACAGGTGTGAGGTGATACCTCATTGTTGTTTTAATTTGCATCTCTCTGATGATTAGTGAAGTTGAGCATTTCTTCATATGTCTCTTGGCCGTTTGTATGTCCTGTTTGGAGAGGTATCTATTTAGTTCCTCTGCCCATTTTTTAATTGGGTTCTTTGTCTTCCTTTTGTTGAGATGTATGAGCACTCTATATATTTTGGAAATTAGTTCCTTATCTGATATATCATAGGCAATTATGCTCTCCCATACAGTAGGTTGCCTTTCCACTTTGATGGTTGTTTCTTTTGCTGTGCAGAAGCTTTTGAGTTTGATGTAGTCTCATGTGTTTATTTTTTCCTTTATTTCTGTTGCCTTAGGTGATATATCAGTGAAAATTTTGCTGCGTATGATGTCTGAAATTTTGTTGCCTACATTTTCTTCTAGGATTCTTATGGAGTCATGAGTCACATTTAAGTCTTTTATCCATTTTGAGTTTATTCTTGTGTATGGTGTAAGTTGATGATCTAGTTTCATTTTTTTGCATGTAGCTGTCCAATTTTCCCAACACCATTTATTGAAGAGGCTGTCTTTGCTCCATTGTATGCTCTTACCACCTTTGTCAAATATTAATTGAGCATACTGTCTTGGGTCAATTTCCGGATTCTCTGATCTGTTCCACTGGTCTATGTGCCTGTTCTTGTGCCAGTACCAGGCTGTTTTGATTACAGTAGCTTTGTAGTATAACCTGATGTCCGGTATTGTGATCCCTCCTACTTTGTCCTTCTTTTTCAAGATTGCTGTAGCTATTCGGGGTCTTTTTTGGTTCCATATGAACTTCTGAAGTATTTGTTCTAGTTCTGTGAAATATGTCGTTGGTATTTTGATGGGGATTGCATTAAATCTGTAGATTGCTTTGGGTAGTATGGACATTTTAATGATGTTAATTCTTCCAATCCATGAACAAGGTATGTGCTTCCACTTTTTTATATCTTCCTCTATTTCTTTTTTCAATGTCCTGTAGTTTTCTGTAAATAGGTCCTTTACTTCTTTGGTTAAGTTTATTCCTAGGTATCTTAATTTCTTTGCCGCGATGGTAAATGGGATTGTTTTTTTAGTTTCTCTTTCTGTGAGTTCATCATTGGTGTATAAGAATGCCGTCGATTTCTTGACGTTAATTTTGTATCCTGCTACTTTGCCAAATTCATTTATTAAGGCTAGTAGATTTTTGATGGAGTCTTTAGGGTTTTCTATGTATAATATCATGTCATCTGCGAATAATGACAGTTTCACTTCCTCCTTTCCAATTTGGATCCCTTTTATTTTTTCTTCACGTCTGATTGCTGTGGCTAAGACTTCCAGTACTATGTTAAATAAGAGTGGTGAAAGTGGGCATCCTTGTCTTGTTCCTGTTCTTAAGGGAAATGCTTTTAGTTTTTGTCCATTGAGTATGATGTTGGCTGTAGGTCTTTCATATATGGCCTTTATAATGTTGAGATATGATCCCTCTATTCCTAAATTGCTGAGCGTTTTTAACAGAAATGGGTGCTGGATTTTGTCAAATGCTTTTTCAGCATCTATTGATATGATCATGTGGTTTTTATCTTTCATTTTGTTTATGTGATGTATCACATTTATTGATTTGCGTATGTTGTACCAGCCTTGCATCCCTGGGATGAATCCCACTTGGTCATGGTGAATAATTTTCTTGATGTATTGCTGGATCCGATTTGCTAGTATTTTGTTCAGGATTTTGGCATCTATGTTCATCAGGGATATTGGCCTGTAGTTTTCTTTCTTTGTAGTGTCTTTTTCTGGTTTTGGGATGAGAATTATGCTGGCCTCATAAAATGAGTTTGGAAGTCTTCCTTCTTCTTGAATTTTTTGGAATAGTTTGAGGAGAATGGGTGTTAGTTCTTCTTTGAATGTTCGGTAAAACTCCCCCGTGAAGCCGTCAGGGCCTGGGCTTTTGTTTGCTGGGAGAGTCTTGATTACATCTTCAATTTCCTTCGTTGTTATTGGCCTGTTCAAGTTTTCTATCTCTTTCCGATTCAGTTTTGGGAGACTATGTGTTTCTAGAAATGTGTCCATTTCGCTTAGATTGTCGAATTTGTTGCCATACAAATGTTCATAGTATTTGCTAACGATCCTTTGTATTTCTGTGGTGTCAGTTGTTACTTCTCCTCTTTCATTTCTGATTTTGTGTATTTGGGTTCTCTCTCTTTGTTTCTTGGTGAGTCTAGCTAAGGGTCCATCAATCTTGTTTATCTTTTCAAAGAACCAGCTTTTTGTTTTATTGATCCTTTGAATTGCTTTTTTGGTCTTCATGTCATTTATTTCTGCTCTGATCTTTATTATTTCCTTCCTTCTACTTGCTCTAGGGTTTTCTTTTTGTTTGCTTTCCAGTTCTTTAAGTTGTGAGGTTAGGTAGTCAATTAGAAATTTTTCTTCTTTCTTAAGGTGGGCCTGTAGTGCTATGAACTTCCCTCTCAGAACTGCTTTCGCAGTATCCCATAGGTTTTGCGTTGTTGTGTGTTCATTTTCATTGGTTTCCAGAAATTTTTTAAATTCTTCCTTGATCTCCATGGTAACCCATTCATTTTTCAGTAACATGCTATTTAGCCTCCATGTGTTCATATGTTTTTGCATGTTCTTGTTGCAGTTGATTTCTAGTTTCATGCCATTGTGGTCTGAGAAGATGCTTGATATGATTTCAATCTTCTTGAACTTGTAGAGACTTAGTTTGTGCCCTAGAGACTTAGTTTGTGCCCTAACATATGGTCTATCTTTGAGAATGTCCCATGTGCATTTGAGAAGAATGTGAATTCTGCAGTTTTGGGGTGTAGTTCTCTGTATATATCTATTAAATCCATTTGATCTAGTGCTTCATTTAGAGTCTCTGTTTCCTTGTTGATTTTTTGTCTAGATGATCTATCCAGTGATGTCAGTGGGGTGTTGAAGTCTCCTGCTATGATTGTATTGTGGTCGATTTCTCCTTTGAAGTCTTCCAGAAGATTTTTAATATATTTTGGTGCTCCTATATTGGGTGCATATATGTTTACCAAGGTTATATCTTCCTGTTGGATAGACCCTTTCAATATTATGTAGTGGCCTTCTTTGTCTCTAGTTATGGTCTTCAATTTGAAATCTAATTTATCAGATATGAGTATTGCTACCCCAGCTTTTTTTTCCTTTCTGTTTGCTTGGAAGATTTTTTTCCATCCCTTTACTTTCAACCTATGTGCGTCTTTTGTTGTGAGGTGGGTCTCTTGTAAGCAACATATGTGTGAATCATGCTTTCTTATCCAATCAGCTACTCTGTGTCTTTTTATTGGAGCATTCAGTCCATTTACATTTAAGGTGATTATTGATATGTACTTATTTATTGCCATTTTTGTACAGTGTGGTTCTAATTATCTTTCTATTTCTTCTAATAATTATAGCAGTCCTTTTAACATGTCTTGCAGTGCTGGTTTGGTGCTAATATATTCCCTTAGCCTTTTTTTGTCTGGGAAGCTCTTTATTTGACCTTCTATTTTGAATGATAATCTTGCTGGATAGAGTAGTCTTGGATTCAGATCCTTGTTTTTCATGACCTTGATTACTTCATGCCATTCCCTTCTGGCCTGTAGTGTTTCTGTTGAGAAGTCAGATGATAGCCTAATGGGATTTCCTTTGTAGGTAACCTGTTGTTTATCTCTTGCTGCCTTTAGGATTCTCTCTTTGTCTTTGATTTTTGGCATTTTAATTATTATGTGTCTTGGTGTGGGCCTGTTTGGATTCTTCTTACTTGGGGCTCTCTGTGCTTCTTGAACTTGAATGCTTTCTTCCTTCACCAGGTTAGGAAAGTTTTCTGTCACTATTTCTTCAAATATATTCTCTAACCCTTTCTCATTTTCTTCTTCTTCAGGGACTCCAATAATGCGAATGTTATTACGTTTCCAGTTGTCCCACAGTTCTCTTAAGCTATCTTCCTGTTTTTTCATTGTTTTTTCCTTTTGGTTTTCTGATTGATTGATTTTTTCTACTCTGTCTTCTAATTCACTGATCCGGTCCTCTGCTTCCTCTACTCTGCTGGTCAATCCTTCCAATGTGTTCTTTATTTCTGCTATGTCATTCTTTATTTCCACTTGGTTGGTTTTCAGTGTTTCTATATCTTTACTCATGGTGTTGATGTCCTTACTCATGCTGTTTAGTTTCCTCAAGATCATGGCTCGGAACTCTCCCTCTGATAATTTGCTTAGCTGCACTTCATTTATCTCATCTTCGGTGGAGTTCTCTTGTTCTTTCATTTGGGATCTGTTTCTTTGTTTCACCATTTTTTCTATCCCAGTGGGTTTTGGGGCCTGCCAAATTTTCCCTGTGGGTGTTGGTGTTCTGGTATTTGTGGCTCCCTCTACTGGGTTTGAATGAGCGTGGAGGGCCCTCCTTCAACACCTCTATCAAGTCTCACTTTCCTGGGTAGATATACAAGCTCAGGAAAGGTTTAGTTATGCTCTGGCTTTTTGCCTGGAGGCTATTAGCCTCAGTTACTTGAAAAGCCTTAGGATCTCAGTTGAATGAGGACCTCCCTCAGATGTTTGCAGTATAAGAGGGTTTCCGAGGGTGGGGCCAATGCTGGTTGTTAATGAGCCTCAATTTGCATTTCTTTACCTCTTTACCTCACCTGGGAATCTCTGAGGGAGGGGCTTCCACAGCTCCAGGAAGGAGCGAACTTCGCTGCAGGTCTGTGCAATTGGGAAGGAGGGGCTGGCCACCACTGTCCTTTGTGGCCACAGCTCAGCACAAACTCTGAGCGCCCTCCAAATCCCAGGTGTCCCCTCAGAGTTCCAGTCCAGTCCGCCCTCCCTCTGTCGGAGCCCCAGGTGAGAGGCTGTGGCTATTTAGCGGTCTGTCCCGGCTCTCTGCGCTTTGGAGTAGCTGGGGCTCTTAATCCCGAGGGCGGGCACCGCCACCGCCGCTCCCGGCTAAGGTCGTCGCTCTGGGGCCGCTGCTCCTAGCCGGGGCTGTCGCTCCTAGCCGGGGCTGCCGCTCCCAACCGGGGCCGCGGCTCCTAGCCCGGGCCGTAGCTCCCCACCGAGGGCGTCTCTCACAGCTGGGGCCGCAGTTTCCCGCCGCGGGCGCGTTTCCCAGCCGGGCCGCAGTTCCCCGCCGCGGGTGCGGCTCCCAGCCGGGGCCGCAGTTGCCCACCTAGGGCACGGTTCCCAGCCGGGGCGCAGTTTCCCGCCGCGGGCGCGGTTCCCAGCCGGGCCGCAGTTCCCCGCCGCGGGCGCGTGTTCCCAGCCGGGCCGCAGTTCCCCGCCGCGGGCGCGGTTCCCAGCCGGGCCGCAGTTCCCCGCCGCGGGCGCGAGTTCCCAGCCGGGCCGCAGTTCCCCGCCGCGGGCGCGGTTCCCAGCCGGGCCGCAGTTCCCCGCCGCGGGCGCGAGTTCCCCGCCGCGGGCGCGAGTTCCCCGCCGCGGGCGCGAGTTCCCCGCCGAGGGCGTGGCTCCCAGCCGGGGCCGCGGCTCCCAGTCTAGGACGCAGCTCAGAGCCGGTGGCGACGCCCACAGCCGAGGGCAGAGCTACCAGCCGGGGCCGGAGCTCACAGCCAAGGTCGCTGCTGTCCGTGGGCTCCTAGCCGCCACCCTCACGCGTCTCCGCAGATCCTACCAGGCTCAGTCAGTGTCCCTGGTTGTGTGGTCCTCTCCCACTGCTTTTCTGTTGCCTTTTCCGACGATTTGTTTTTATTTTAGTTGTAATTCCCGTTTGATCCTGGGAGATCGTCTGTGTAGCTTCCATTCACTCCACCGCCATTTTCTCCTTCCCCAAAGATATTATTTCTTAATGGTTACAAAAAATCAGCAGGTATATACTACTTTAACACCTATAAAGAACTTTTATAAACTCTACCCTGGTTCATCTTCACTTCTCTGTAAGTCATAGGAAAGTCTTGTTGAAACTAGTTTTATTAAAGAGTATTAATTAGCATTCCCACTTGATTGGAAAAGTACAGAAACTCAAGAAGGTTTATGATTAAGTCACATTTTATGGGGTTTAATACAAACATTCTAGTTCTAAGTTCTCATACTCTCTGGATGAAAATGGACGCAAAAAGACAGTCTCCAGCTTGTTTATATTAGACCTTCAAGTGAAATCTACAGAGAAAAGGGATGGGGAGTCTGAATCCAGCATAGTAGCAAGTAAGGCAAAGGCTGCTTCTAGTTAGGACTTAAAACTGGTAGAGTAGAGGGCACAGAAAGAAGAAATGATGATGGGAAAAAACAAACAAAACAGTTAGAGACCATAGTTCTCACTCTAATGACAAAACAACAAAAACAACCACCACATAAGCTAAAAACAATATACTTTGAAATCTACCAGAAAGCTGAAGATGCCAGTAAACCCAACTAAACTAAATTTCAAAGAAAAACAAGCTGTTTATAGGAGAGAAGAGACTCTCAGCTGCTCTTACGCCAGGAGGAGTGGTGAGGAAATCCCGACCCTGCCAGATGGCATAAGGAAGAGCCAGACTAAATGTTAATAGGCCATTAATGTCTGGGTGTGGGCTGCGAAGCAGAATAGAATTCCAAAAAACCCCAGCCACAGGACAAGTTTCAAGCACTCTTTAATTCTTTCCCATGGATCTTCGTCAAGTGCTTGAGTGCAATATGCCAAAAAGGAGGGTCAGCTCAAGACGCTGAGATAAATCCATACAAAGTACCTTGAGCTCTCAGGAACCCGAGGCAGAGAGGGCAGCAGGCAGGAGAGTTGAAATAAATCTGAGATATTACTGGCCTCCACCTGCATAAGGCTGAGTGTTGAACATGAGAAATAAGAAACATCTTCTCCAGCATTGCAGACAACAAGACACTCGTCTTCTGAATGCGGGGGTGGGGAAGCAGACACAGAGAAAGAATTTCTCCGGGTATAGAAAGCTCAACACAGAGCTAAAGAGCAAAAAGGATCCTATAGCAACTACAAACCTAGATGGCTAGACTTATGTCAGATAGATTTTCTATAGCTGTAATAGAACACGCAAACAAACAAGTAAATGTAATCTATATTCCAAAGAAGAAATAGTTAATAGAGACAAACCCAGATGTGGCCATGTTGTTGGAATTATCAGACAGGAACTTGAAAAAAAACATGTGGGCCTCTCAAAAAATATGCACAGTTGTGAAATGATAGAAAATTGCAGCAGAGACATGGAATCCACAAAACATTTAAATAGCATATATATATATATATATATATATATATATATGCATAGATATAGATTAAATGCATATATGTAGATAATATATAGACAGATAAAATATAGACAGATAGCTGGATAGATAGATAATAAAACATGCATAATTCATTAAATATACTTATGGACAAACTAATGTTCTGGTGGTCAAAATAACTGTAATATATGTCCTATGTATAATATCTAGGGTCCATAGATATTAAATATCTTACAAAATACAACTTTTCTGCCTCAAATGCCCATAACCACACCAGTGAGAACATTGGTGTAAGGAAAAAACAATGTTACACTCCCATCCTTTCCTCCTTTGCCCTGAGGGATTGTTGTGTAAATCGACATAGGTAAACTCCAATGTAGCATAATAATTTGTTAAAATTTTATTAAAAACAGTACTTTTTTTTTTTACCTAACTTACAGTATCACTAAGGTAAAATTTTGTGTTGACGTTGGTGTTTTATTTTATTAAAGGAATCACATGCAAATAGCCAACTATTTGACTTTATTTGAACCTGCTCCAAGATAAATTCTTCATCAAATTTCAGCTACTTCTTCACCTTTAAATTACCTGTCTGTCCCTTTACACCCACTAGAAATGTAATTGTCTTTGAGAAGACTTTTCCAACCCTTTGATTTCAGAGTTAATCACGGTCTCTTCCAGGCTCCTATAAATTATTAGGGGGACCGGGAAGTAATGTCGCTAAAGTAATGACATGTTAAGGGCGGAAGTGGAAGTAAATCCGTATCAGACAATCGAGGAACTGTCAAACACTCTTAACCAACCTTGGTCGACCATCCAAGAACATTTGCAGCAGATTGGTAAAGTAAGCAGAGCAGGTGTTTGGGTCCCGCATAATCTGTCCGAAGAAAACAAAGCTAACCGGTCCACCACATGCAACTTATTGCTTCAGCGGCACAATACAGAAATGTGTTTTGATCGCTTGATCACTGGAGATGAAAAATGGGTCCTCTATGATAATCCAAAATGCAAAAGGCAGTGGCTCTCTCTGAATGAATCGCCACGAAGTACAGCTAAGCCAGGTTTACACCCCAAAAAGGCACTTTTGTGTGTTTGGTGGAGTATTTGCGGGGTCGTTGTTCATTTTGAAGTGCTGAAACCTGGACAAACTGAATGCAGACCTTTACTGTGAACAATTGGATCGAGTAAATCAATCTTTAATTGAAAAGTGCCCAGTGATTGTCATCAGAAAAGGTGTTATTCTGCAACACGATAATGCAAGACCACACTGCACAAGACGAACCCTGGAAAAAATTAATGAATTGGGGTGGGAGGTATTGCCTCACCCACCATACTCGCCCGATATGGCGCCATCGGATTTCCATTTATTTCTATTGCTACAACATTTTCTAAGTGGCAAAAAATTTGAAAATTTGGATGATGTCCAAAATGCCATCGCCAGATATTTTGCTCAAAAACCAATTGATTTTTATTGATCCGGCATTGAAAATTTACACACTAGATGGCAAAAGGTTGTTGATAACGAAGGTGATTACATCATTGATTAAAAATAAAAACTTGTTAAAAATTTATCTGTTTGAATTTAATGTTAAAAAACGACATTACTTTCTGGTCCCCCTAATACTTTGTACTAAATTCTATTACATGATTGGCATTTGTATTGCAGTGTTTTCAATGTATACATCTCACACAGGATTATGAGTTCCTCAGGAAAAGTGCAGTTTATTCTACTCATTTCTGAGTCTCCTGTATCTGTTTCATTGCCTGGAGCTCAGAAGATGCTCCATAAATATTTGCTGAATGAATCTATTTTGTTAAGCAAAGAACACTTGTGGTAAAATGACCGCCCCAAAGTTTTTAAGAAATGGCTTATCTTTCTGCAAATATTGAAGCAAGATCAGATTTCTTTAGCATTTGACATACATATGTTAACCAAGCACAAACAAACTTTCCTCTTTTTTTCTCTCCTTTTTTGAAGTGAGGGTGTCTAAATGCAACTTAAATTATTTCTATAACTTTAATAATGAAAGGATAAATGGTTTGCACATTGGAAAGGGTATTTTTGTCTCAACAATTGAATTTAATGATCATCTCTTAAATATAAGACTCTCAAGTAAACACAATTTGAGATTATTTTGTACCCACTGTTCTTTCTCACCTCTTTACCATTCTACCTCTTCCCTATTTCTTCACTACTGAAACCTGACCCACACAGAACCGACAGTGACTGCCTTGGATGACAATGAGGAACGACCAAATAATTGTTTGTTAGGACTGTACAGAGCCCCATAATTCTTTTTTTTTTTTTTTTTTTTTTTTTTTATCCTCACCTGAGGACATTCTTTCATTTTTTGTTCAGATAGAGTGGGAGGGAGAGAGGGGAAGAGAGAGAGAGAGAGAAACATCGACGCGAAAGGTTCACATCGAGTGGCCGCCACCCGCACGACCAACCAGGGCCGGGGACAAACCGCAACCAAGGCACATGCCCCTAGCGGGAACCGAACCCGGGTCTCTCTAGACCGCAGTCCAACGCTCTAACCGCTGAGCCAAACCGGCCAGGGCCATAATTCTTAACTTCCCTAAACCCCAATCAAAATTTACCTTTTATTCGATGACTCAGCATTCCACTCTTCTTAGGAGCTAGCAAGCCAAGGTTCAAGAACAAGTGAGAACGGCGGAAAATATCTCGAATCCTATGTCACCGTTAAACATCAAGTGAAGCCTAGCTATATTCTCATTAACTGGATTTTTCTACCTCTGAGAAAACAATTTGCATTTTAAATAATTACTTTCCCTGATTTGATTGACCGTAAACATTTCGGCAAAAATTTCAAAAGGAGTTTTTTCTTGGCCCTTTCAACCTACTCCCTCCCTCAACAGAGTCATCTCATTGAAGCAGCTACGTGTTGCTGCTGCATTCACTGGGATCCTCCTTGTTTCGGCCATGAATGAGGGAGGAGTGAAAACATCCACTTTCCTTCTTTTTGGATGATAGAAGCCTTGAAAGGAAATAATAGACTGGGAGGATCGTCAGGCAGGGCTATGGCTTCTTGTGGTGCCAGTGATGCTTGTAGACTGCGATGCTCTTGGAACGGACATCTAGGAGAGGGAGAGCCCAAACCCATTTGTCCCATGTGAGCCATGGCCACGCCACTGCAGTGCTAGGGCCAGGGACTCAGCTCCAGGTTAGCACTTCATGTACAGAATACCTCCTGAACAAGTATTTGACAGTACCACCCTGTGATCTTATTAACAGAGAACTCATTATTTTTCTTTTCATTAATGTGCATATCTTCATGTGAGGAAAATACTGCAATCATATAATATTCTAGTGAACTGAATTGTATCCTTAGCTGAATATACTTCCTTAACTTAATTTTTTTTCCTTTATTGATTTTAGAGAGAGAGGAAGTGAGAGGGAGAGAGATAGAAACATTGATGAGAGAGAACATCAATTGGCTGCCTCCTGCATGCCCCCACTGGGGATTGGGCCCACAATCTGGGCATGTGCCCTGACCAGGAATCGAACCGGCAACCTCTTGGTGCATGGGTCGACGCTCAACCACTGAGCTACATTGGCTGGACAGTCTCTCGTAACTTAAATGATCAAAATAGTTTCCTCTGTTGCTTTCAAATCCAGGGCACTCCTACGTTGTAGACACGCCCACCCTGGGTTTTGTTGCTTTGGGTTTTTAGCTTTTAAAGATATTGTCAAATTTATTTCAGGAAAAATACTATAAAACCTTAAAATAGAACATAGAGAATTTTCACTCAGATTAAGGTAGGAAAAAATAGCATCATTGACTCCTAACTCTAAAGACAGTACAATCGGATAGTCTATCTCATAAGAACGTAATAATGCATTTGTAAAAAGTTTATAACTGTAAAGTTACATTGTTCTATTTTTATGGGACTTTTATAGAATACCTGCTGCTACATTACTTTTGCTAAGTACATTCAAATAATTAAAGGGACAAGAAATACTGTAAAAACCTCTTGCCATAAAATCAAAAGAACTTTGCATTTTCACTTTACATCCTAGCTACATTTGGATAAGTCACTTACACTCTCTATTCTTCCCTCTGTGGAATGCATTCTGGGTGGTCTGTTGGAATTCACAGTATTAGATTATTTGGGTAGTTTCCCTGAAACTGATCATTGAATTAGAATGGATCAGTAAACAATATAAGCAATAAAAATAAGTCTCAGAAATTATGGACTATGTTCTTACCCATTATTAAGACAATGTTATGTCAGAATATCTATCTGCCTATCTACCTATTATCTATCTATCTCTTCCCAATATCCTAAGTTTCTTGTAGGCCTAACCCTTCAATTTTATTGAAGTATCACTTATATCAGCTTTTATTATAGCTCAGAGATTCTACACATGCCTTTGCATATATGGCAAAATTTTGACTCACACATGTACACTGAAACCTAACTACTGCTTTTGAACCTAAAGGAGAAAGTAATTTCTGCCATGACACTTTTGAAGTCTAAAAGCCCATGGGTAAAAAATAATGTCAGAAGAAATAGCCAGAAGAAGAAGAAAACAATGGCAATACCCAAGTATAAATTCTAAGACATTGAATAGATTCCCTCCTTTCTTAAACGAACAAACTGCTTTCATAGGTATAAAAGGCAAAACTGCTCTCACGTCTTACCTTTATATTTGCTAAACAACTGCAGACGTCACTGTGGTCATTGTCCCCTGACATAGAAGCCTGGAAGTAACAGCATACTGATAGCAGCAACACATGACAGCAACACCACTCATCAAGCTTCCCATGAGGGAAGAAACAAACATAACCACTTCACTATCCTCCAGACAGCACCTCTCGTAGGGCTCAGGTTATGGAGCACAAAGGTTTTTAAATAGCTTAAAATAATGGGAAAATAATCTCTTACAAGCATGCTAAGAATGTTGTCATCCTTTTCCAAGATTCGTAGGCTTCCATCTTCCACCGACACTTTTTTTCCCCTTAGAATAAAAAACCAACAAAGTTGGCATATATTTATTTTCTCTCCATGACATATATATTGTTGGGCAATGTTTACAATTTATTAAACTCACTCAGTGCTAAGTTTGTAGCAGAGTAGTAGAAATAATGAATGCAATTTTCTAGCTTAATTTACAAGGTAACCATCAGAAAGTAAATTTTCTAAACTGACTCTGAGACATAATGAGATTTAGCTTTGGTGAATTCATAATAATGACACACAGAAGTAATACTATGTTTTCCATTAGAAAAATGTAAATATCTCAAAGAAAAAGTCATTAATATCATTTAAGATGAATTTTATGTTCAGAAATATTAAATAAAACTGGGCAGGATTCTTACATCCATAGTTTCCCTCGCACACACACATGCAGGAGGCTCTGACTCAATTGATTTTTAATGAGGCAAAATCCCTGAGATTTAGAGTGAAATGCCTAAAGGCCTTCTATCAATTCCTTTCTATTAAGCTAATGACTTTTTAAAATGAATTATTTTAGGGAAAAGGGAAAAGAACTAATGGACCTGCTAGTGGTTTCCATCCCAGTTGAAAATCTTCAGGCAAGTAATGCTTTACATAAAAGAATAGGTTTTTTTTTTTCTTAATTTCTAAGAAATGTGATTTTCAATTAGTGAAAAGAAAGAGATGAAATCAGCTAGGAACAACATCTATAGATCTTGAATCACTTGTTAATTTGCAGGTTTCCTCCACCTTTTCTAAACCCTGCTCTGTAGGGGTGTGGAGTTTGAAATTTTGTTACAAATTCCTCCAATTATACCGATACATAAAAAAAAGGCTTAACACCTCAATATTAGTAGATATATGTGGTACCAACTCTGTTATTTACATGAAGAGGTTAAGAACTAAAAAAATAAAAGTTAAAAAATTAAGTAAATATAACCTAAATTTAATGGATGGCTCCTGTGTTCTTCTGGCTACTATTTCCATTTTATAATAAGACAACTGGAAATGGAAAAAATAAATAATGAATATATATATATATATATATTCACACACAGATATAGATTTTCATTTTCTGGAATTTAATATCTTTTTCTACTAAATAGAACCCAACAATTATTGCTGGCAGATTTAGAAGTTCTTGATATTTAAAAAAATGTATTGATAAAATGACAGATCAGTTCATTGTTTCTGACAAGACCTGCATAGCACCATTTTTTAATAAATTCTGAAGATTTTGCACGATATCAATTAATGCTCAAATCCCTTCAGTAATTAATGAGGATGTAGTTAAAATCTGCCACAGAAATTGTAAAACAAACAAATCAAGTAATTCATGACTATCCACCCATGTTAATGAAGAAATTTTATTTGACTCAAGGGAACTGACATATTATTAATTAGTATTAACTTAGTTGTTCTTTTGTTGTTAAATTATTAATTTAGCATGACCCATATTATATCCAATAAACAAAAATTAAATACTTTTACTGATTCTCATTCTTCCCTTTTCCTTTTCAAAAGTAAATTTTTAGATTGCAAAACAGATCAAAATTTTTCAGATGTTTTTAAATCCTGCCATAACTTTGTAATGAGTTAGAATGGTATAAGTAGCAACTAAAAATATCCCAATTTAGATTTGCTTTTAAAGTGGGTAAATATACTAGTTTACATAAATAGACGCCCAGACATAGTGACATTTCCAGATAGGTCCACTGAGTGGCTATTTGCTTCAAGAACGAAGGTTCTTCCCATTTTCAGCTCTGAAGTCCATGCAGAAAATTCATCTTAAAGCTTGTTCTTCTCTTGATTGCAAGATAGCTACTAGTACCCATCAGTGCTACAGGCTTTCTTACGCTTGTGTAACACTAAGACAACCACAAACAATCTGACACTTCTTCCATCTTGACATGAAGTCTATGTAACCTCCTCTTGAACCTGGGTGGGTACACTGAATGTTGAGAATAGAACACGGTAGAAATGACTCTCCTGCTCCCAGGCCCGGACCTGAGAAGACTGGTGATTTTCACTTCCTCTCTCATTGAACACTTCCCTTTAGAGCCCAGTGGCCATCATGTGAAAAAGTCTAATCAGCACTTGAAAAGTAACTGAGGTTTCCAGCTAAGCTCCCAGGGAGCAGTGAGCACCATCCTACAATCCACATGAATGATCTCCATCCCTATTCCAGCTGTCTAGCTGATGCCACATAGACCAGAGGCAAGCCACGCCTACCCAGTCCCAGCCAAGTTGCACATGCATAAACGAAATAAATGATTGCTGTTCCAGCCACTAAGTTTGGGGGTATTTGTGATAGAGCAATAGATAATCACAAGTCATATTTGTCAGAAGATAGAGAAATGTAAGTCCTAGCCTTTGGTGTGGTGGGGCCAATGCCATCCCAGTGCTCACCCAGGAGTCACTCTGTGAATCCCAAAGCTGACTGTCTTTGCCTAAGCTAAGCTCACCACTAAAGTGGAGATTAGACGGGTTTCTACAGATGTACCTGGTATATGGAGCAGGGCTGGATTCATGAAGGACGAGCAACTGATGCCAGCTAAACAATCTGTAGCATCTACTGCTATCTATACACTTTCTTTTAAGAAGAGGGAGACCTCAGATACCATTATTTAATTCAGAGATGTTGAAACTTTTATAAAAGTCCTCAAGTCATAAAGGTAAGGAGGGGCTAACAGAGCATGTGGTGATGCATGAAAGACAAGGTTAAAAGTAGAGGCTCCATCATCTGGGGCCCTTATTCTACAGAGAGGGGATCAGATTAAGGTAATTCAGAAATTCTACTGGCCTATTATGTTTTATTGAAGAGACATTAAAAAAAAAACCCACATCAGATACTTAGTACAATATAAATGTAATAGATAAGGCATCTAGGTAAATAAAAATCATTCCTTAATGCCCAGCTGAGATGAAAGATGTCTGAGCCTTTACGCAAAAGAGCTGACTCACAAGTGAATTTCGAGAACCTTTCTTGCACAAGGCAGGTATCTTGTACTCAATACATGCTTCCCCAGTATGTTTAAGGGTGGACCACACACAGTGAGAGGGTCCAGCTCCCAGGCTAGAGCATGAAGATGACATTTACTTTCTATGTGAACTTAGAAAAGTTGCTAACTTTTGGAGCTTCCTTTATCCATTTAATAATGATTTGTTCAGCAGTTATGCCTTAATAGGCCCCGTATCCTCATCTATTTTTTGAATTGCTGTGAAGATTATATGAGGTCCTATTTCTTATTATTAAGCTCTTTTTGTTGTTGTTAATCCTCACCCGGGGATAATTTTTTTCCATTGATTTTTAGAGAGAGTAGAAGGTGGGGCCAAGAGAGAGAGAGAGAGAGAGAGAGAGAGAGAGAGAGAGAAACATCGATGTGAGAGAAACACATCAATTGGTTGTGTCCTGCACGTGCCTTTACTGAGGGCACGGATCACACCTGCAACCCAGGTATGTTCCCTTGACCGGGAATTGAACCCTTGACCCTTTGGTCTGCAGGCTGATGCTCTAAGCACTGAGCGAAACTGGCCAGGCTATTATGCTCTTTTTAAATGATGTTGCTAATTTGTCCATGACCCTTTTATTTATCCATTTATTCATCTTACACTTACTTATAAGCACTATTCTAGGAACTGATAGCGTATTTTGTTAATACGCTATCAATTTATTTTCTTAGTTTTTTTAGGGTGTAGGAAACATGACTATAACTAGATTTCCACAATGGAATTGAGTCAAGTGACCTGAGAGCACACATTGACCTTGCTGCTGCCCAGGTTACAGTCTTCCTTGGGTTCAGATTAAATTTAATATGAATAAATGTTGTAAATAGAAGTTATAAATAGCATTATAGTTACTATGCAGAGAACCCAAACAAACATACACATAGGTGCATACAATTTTCATGCATCTTTGTTAAAAAAAAAAAAATAGAGACAATTTTATATAGTATGTTATAATCCTTTGCACAATTGCCTGAAACATTTTCAAGGTAAATTTAGTCATACTTGACAATACCTACAATTTTTTCCTATAACTGAAAAAGAAAGGCTTTGACCTCTCAGAGAATCTTTTCTTACACAGTGGCTGTAATTTGTCACTCCTGGGTAATTTAGATCGCAACAATAGCAGGTGGTTTTGAAGAGGTGTGGAAGGTAAAAGGTTAATTTTCCCCCAAATGGAAATCCCCAGCTGTCCCTGTGATAATTGAGAGGGCTACAGGAATAACTGATTTCAATGAAAGGAATATCCTGCAAGTTAAATGAGAGTTTTAACAGGTGTGGTTGTGGACTAAATGAGCTGCAGAAACAGGTGCATCCCGAACTGAGCGCAGCATGCTCCTGGGGACGACAAGGCTTCGGCTCTTTCCAGAGGGCTTCATCAGTGCTACTTTCAAATGAAATCACTGCTTCAAAGAGACCTCTCACTCAGTCAGGGAAGTCTGTACACATATAGAGGACCAGTGGTTACCAGACGGTCACCATCTCTGCCACAAGTATGTGCTTTAGGTGTAGAAGGTCCAGGTTCAAGTTCCTTGCTGGTTCTTATTTGCTGAGCAACTTGAGCAAGTTATTAGACGTTTTTCAGACTAAGTTTTGTCATCTGTAATAAGAATGTTGGTTGTTCTAGTAAACAACTGAGAAATGGCTCCATCCCCAAAATGTAGATAAAAATAAGAGCAAGAGTGCTCTAGCATCAGGAGAGACGCCAAGACTAATTTTCACTGGCGTGTCATGGAGAGTCGAATTTTAAAGTTTACATTCAGACACACTCCTGGGTTTGAGGATTACATCTGTTGCTTATCATATGTCAATACAGCCTTGTTAATATACTGATCCAAAATTTAGTTTCCTAACTTGTAATAGTTGGGATTTTAAAATAAATGTGGAGAACATTAAGTGAAATAATTCGTGAAAAGTGCTTTCTAGCATGTTATTAGCACTTACAATAAATATTAACAAATAGAAACTATTTGGTTTCACTTAATAAAGTGGTCAATTAAAAGATTAGCTGATGAACCAAGAATCAATGAAAGAAAAGAAAAAAAAAATGATAAAGCCCAGTGCAGTCAGTATTTAGGGCCAGAACGCTCAGCAGGCCATCGGACTCATTCATACTAACCGCTGGATACCTGGATTGAGGATAGTTACATCAGAATATATAAATTTTATGTTTTTAGACATTTGGATACTATACACAAAACCTTTCTTCTGATATCATCATCTTCAAGCAGTCATCTATCATCTGGCTTTTCATTGGCTTACATAAAGAAAAAAAAAAATGATGACCTCTCCAGGCCCAAATAAGTATCAGATCTGGTGATTAGTTATAGTTTTCATTGCAATGAATACACAGATCTTCTGACTTTATACATTAGTCTTCTATGTGTTTCAGTAGGAGTCAGCACTCCAGGCTTTATTGCTTCTAGGTATATAATAAAATTTCGGTATCTCCCAAAATCAGAATATGACTTGGGATAAGCTGACAGCGTTAAGTTATAGCTTCTATTTAGGGATTCATCTGGAAAATCATGGTGCTCTTCTAACTCACGGCAAAGCTCTGAAACCACAGGCCTGCTTTCCCATGAGCACGGGTTTAATTAAGACTACAGTGAGAGAATGTAAGCAAAAGTGTGTTCGGTTATAAAGCAAGGATGACAAAAAGTTTTATCATAGTTAGAAGATTTATGAGGTTGATTCCAGGACTACTAGTAAAGAATATCATATTTGCCATGGTCAGGGGATATGAGGGACGGACAGGGGTATGTACAAGATTATGTGCTATTACTACATTACAAATATTACTTCTTATTGTTACACTAAGCAAATTACAGAAATAAAAATAGAATATAGCCTGTTCATTTTGTCTTATATGTAAAGTATGAATTTATTGGTATGTAAAACTTGCTATAACTTTGAATGAATAAATTTAAATCTTTGCTTGCAAAGGTTTAATCTTGCATAATCAAATGATGGCATAGATTTCAAATATTTAATTATAATCATTCTTAAAAATAATCGGTATCTTAGAATTTCAAAGCAATTCTCCCATGATAATGACCCTGGAAGATGCAGTGAGCAGATGTTATTTTTCTCCTTTAACATTTGAGAATTGAAACTCCGAAAGATCATGCAACTTATCCAAGGTGACCGGCCTAATGTTCAGGGAAACTACCAATGATTTGACTCTTATGCTGTGCTGGTACATTCCCATAACATTAGAGAATCATTTAAAATAATGTGACACAATTCAATAAAATACGATGTTGATTACTATGATCTAATATATAGTATCCTTTAAGTTCACAAGAAAATTAGTTTAATTTAAAAGGAATAAAATAGCCCTGGCCGGTTTGGCTCAGCCGTTGGAGCATTGGCTCAGGGACCAGAGAATCCCCAGCCCCGGCTGGGGTCGTGTGGGTGGCAACCAGTCGATGTGTCTCTCTCACACTGATGTTTTTCTCTCCCTCTCCTTCCCTCTCTCCCTCCCGCTCTGTCTGAAAGATAAATGCAAAAATGTCCTCGGCTGAGGATAAAAAATAAGAAAATAAATAAAAGGAATAAAATAATGGTATATGTTGAATGTGCCAACTAAAATGAGAAAGACAACACGTGCATCGAATTATAACTGAGTATACACTCTAGTCTGAGTGTTTTAACATTTGAAATGGGATTTGGAAGGGAAGAAGTGGCTTTTATGTCATTTTACATCAGGTGAAACAATAAAGGCAATTAGTAACTATTTTTAAAAATTCATTTTATAGTTTTCCTACAACATGAGTTGTTATAAGAATAAATTCGAATAACCATATTTTCTAATTATCATTCATATTATTGTTCCACATAAACAAATAATTGTTTTGCTTCCCCAGTCATTTTTATTAATTTTCAGGGCAGAGAGACATTTTTCCCCTTCTTAAAAACTGCAGAGAAAGTTTTGTGGCCCCATGAAAAGCTAGACTGGGCTCTAAAACAATTGATAACATTGTGATTAGCCAGTTATTATTATTTAAAAAAAATTTTTTTTTCCTTTGATTTTACAGAGAGAGGAAGTGAGAGGGAGAGGGAGATAGAAACATCAATGAGAGAGAACGTCGATTGGCCACCTCCTGCATGCCCCCCACTGGGGATTGGGCCCACAACCTGGGCTTGTGTCCTGACTGGGAATCAAACTGGCGACCTCTTGGTTTATGGGTTGATGCTCAACCACTGAGCCATACCAGCTGGACCAGTTATTAATAATAGGAAAGGAGCAAAGGGAAGGCCAGACATTACAGGCATGTCATTTGGGCAGCTTCACCAGGATGCTACAACTTTGCACTCCCCAGGGAGCCACCAGCCTATTTCAACAGCAAAACAGTTGGGGAAGGGATCCAACGAAGGAAAAATAAGCACACGTCCAGTAAAGTTGGGGTGTCATAAGGAAGGTACTTGCTTGTTAATCATACCTGGGAATAGAGATCATTGGACAGAATGGGTGTGGCCATTGCAAGCACGTGAAAATTTGGGAATACATAATCTCCTAAACAAAGAAGTTCTCTCTCTCTTGGAATGTTTAGCTCATGACTCCTGTACTCTTGGCTTGCTCTTGGCTTTCCTTGTGTTAGCTCATATGGCCCATGGTCATGTGAACCCCACACTCAATGGACTAATGGACTGCGGGAGGGAAACACAAGCTAAGCTAACCCGATGCTGGACTGGACCGTGTAGAGATGGAATAGAAACTCTGGACACTAGCACTGATTTTAGCTCTGCTGAAACCCAGCTGTACTTCTTCTATGACTGGACTAAGGGAAATGGGACTTTAGAAACCCAGGGATTTAATTCCATGCAAATAAAAATCACTCATTCTCCTATGCAAGTCTCAGAAAATTATTTTTCTTGAGATAGTGCAAGAAATCCACCCCCAGCAGCAACCTGGGCAGACAAGGCCTCTCCCCTCCATCATCACAACCACCACCAACCTCAGGGCTTAGATCCAAAATCTTTAGAACCGTTTTCAGTCTAGACAAATCAGAACCTATTCAAAAGGTTTTGTCTCCTTTCAATTGAAAAAAACAACAGGAGAAAAGAATCAAGAAAAAGAATTCTCTAACTTAGTCTTAAAATAATTATACAAAAACATTAGCCTCATCCCTCTGGGTTACTAAAAATAAAAGATGGGGAGTGGGGATAACCCAGCCCACTCTCTTTCTATTAACTACACAGGTAACACAAAGCATTGAAAAATAATAACAGTATGCCTGGCCTAAAAAATGTCATATATTATTCTCTACTGAATTTATGTGCAAAGTAGCTTTTACACATTGCAATAAGAACTTTCTCACTCCAACCCAACAGAGGTTAGTTCCTTTTTAATGTCCGCAAGCAAGATTTCACTTTGTAGACACTTGCTGAATCTTTTCCCATCCACTTCAAGTTACAACCCAGAATCTGGCTTTATAAATCAAAATCCAATGATGACCCAGAAAAGATACGAGAAGAGAGGTTATGAAGATCGTTCTTAAGAAGTTTTAAAGCCAAAGCAGGTAGAATTGACTTAACTCTTTGCAACATTTGAAGCAAGTTCCAAGTTTCTCTGTTACACTATAAGTTGTTCAACTTAGTAACATCAGGTACTGAGAGCATTTTCAATTAATTGGTTTGATGGGATGAGAAATGAAGGTTCTTTCCTTTTAGATGTAAATGAAGTTGCTTACCTTTTAGATGTAGTTAAGCAAGAGACACCAATCTGTCCTTGTAACCACGCTGTCTTCCTTTCACAAAAGGAAAAACAAGTGATTCATTTTGTCGGCTTTAGCATCACAAAGAATTGTATTTACATGCAAGTTTTACCTATTATTACCTGGGTAATTTGGGGCAGGTTAAACTAAGTCTCATCTCCTCCCTCCCTTCCTCCTTTCCATAATTTTTATCCTTTCTTCCTTCTTCTTTCCCTCCTTATTGTTTGTTGTTTTTTGTTTTTTTTTTGCACAATTTGTTTTATTGAAAAGTACTAAAAGTTTAAAAAGGAAAGCAATTATTTTCTAAGCACTGCAAGCTTTTTCTTCTCTGCTACCTGTATTTGCAAACACACACACACACACACACACACACACACACACTATAAACTATTCTCGGAACACTTTTAGATTTATAGAAAAATTGAGAAAACAGTACACAAAAGTCCCATGTATTCCTCGCCCAGTTTCCCTATACCAGTTTCAGACTTTCCTTGTTTTTGAGGACCTTGACTGTTTTGAGTAGTACTAGTTAGGTATTTCATAGAGAATACCTCAATTGGATTTTTTATGTTTTTCTTGTGATCAGACAAGGTGATAGGTTTTTGGAGGACGACTATAGAAATAAAGTGCCACTTTCATCACATCATATCAAGGACACATGCTCTCACCCTGACTTATCACTGCTGTTAATCTGGACCATCTGGCTGAGGTAGTGTTTGTCAGGTTCTGACAGTTACTGAAAGTTACTCCTCCCCAACGCCATCCCTTACTGTTCTCCTTGGACGGAAGTCATTATGCCCAGCACACACTGAAGATGTGGGGAGTTATGTTCTATCTCTTGAGGGAGATATGTCTACATAAACTACTGGAATTTTTCTGCACAGATACGTCACTTCTCTACTGTTTGTTTTTTCAAGTATTTATTTACACTAGAATGACTTTTTATACTTTGTGGTACAATTCAATAGTACTTGATTTATTATGCAACTTAACTTCTCCAGCTGTGGCTACTGGAACCTCTTTCAGCTGACACCTTTTGACATACCCTCAGTAACCTTTTGACATACCCTCATCAATTTGGGCATTTCTCTTCTTGCTGTTTTTTTTATTTTTGAGTCCTTCTTTACTTTCTAGCACTAGAAGATACTCCAGAATTGTCTTATTTATTTCTCGTCCCAGTCTTAGAATCAGCCATTATATTTCAAGTAGCTCTTGGTCTTTTTATTGGAGACCAGCATTAGAAAGCTCGATCTGTGTACTAAGTGCTGTCTTTGATACTGGGCTGTTGTTTCTAGGTTCTCTCAGCTGACAGAGCAAGAAAATATATGTGGGTAGACTGACCTGTGTATATATTTATATCCATAAATATTTGCACACATTTGTATGGGTTGGCAATTAATTTTTAATCACCGAATAATATTCCAGTATACAAATGTATCAGTTTATCTATTTACCTACTGAAGAGCATCTTAGTTGTTTCCAAATTTTGGTAATTCTAAGTAAATGTACTATGAACATTCAAGTGACTTGTGTGTGTGTGTGTGTGTGTGTGTGTGTGTGTAATAGTTTTCAAATAAGTTTTGTGAATATCTTGGAGTGTATTTCCTGGATCATATGATAAGACCCTGTTTAGCTGTGTAATAAACTGCTGAACTGTTTCCACAGGAGCTATGACATTTTGCATTCCCACCAGCATAAGTAAGTGTTCCTGGTGTTCTATACCCCTGCCCAGCAATTGGTATTGCCAGTGGCTTTTTGGATTATAGCCATTCTAATAGCTATATGATGGTATCATATTGTTTTAGCTTAAAAATGGACAAAACAAAGGGGTTTGGGCTTGGGGTAGCAAATTAGTGAAGAAGTAACAAGGTTTGTTTATACAGCATTCTCTTCCCCAAAGGATGAAAAGAATGCCTCTACCCTCCTGGTACAGGGAAGGTACCTTTTACTTGGGATATTTACTTCCTGGTTTTAGGGTGACAAAGGAGGGTGAGAGCGTCCTTCATGCACTGTTTGTTTCTTAAATAACTTAATTCACAATAATCAACACACCAGTGGCATATTTTGGGATGGCATATTCAGTTCTTAGTTTGCTGAGTATTTTTATGATTGACTGTTAAAATTTATCAAAAGTTTTCCTCTATTAATTGATACAATCATATGATTTTTCTTCTTTAGCCTCTTTATATAGTGGTAACCTCATAGAATGACTTAGAAAATGTTCCCTCTGTTTCTATTTTCTGGCAGATACTTTCTGTGTAAAATATCCTATGTGTATTTCACAACGGTTGCTCCTGCCTTCCAACTGCCAGAGACTTGAGGCAATCAATCGTTCTTGAGTTTTACCTATGAGAACCTGATGTGGTTCCTGGAGGTAAACCTTGAAAATATGCTCCCTCCCCTCCAACATACACACAAGACTGCAGCTAATAGCCGTTTCTTCCTCTCAAACTAGTCTACACTCAGCCTTGAGCAACTTGTAAAAATTACCATTTAAGTGTTCCTATTGTAACCAAAATCCGGATTCTGTTGCCTGCTGCAAGAAAGCCAGACTCATGAGTCAGGTGCTGGTGAAAGGAAAGAGGTTTATTTGAGTGCTGGCATCTTGAGAAGATGGGGGACTTTCCACAGTCCTCAAAAACCCACCTTAAGATCTCAGGGAAGGTGGAGGTTTTTATAAGCAAGGAGGACAGCAGAACAGAGAGATCAGGGGGCGGAGCTGTGGTCATGTGAGCAGTATGCTTGCTGGTCCCAATACGTGTTTTCATGATCAGCATCCTCGAGTTGATCATCTGTTGTTGTTGTTGTTTTTAATCAGTGAAGTCCTGTGTCTGAGCGGTCAGTGCAAGCCAGGGCCTTGAAGGTCAAGCTGTTCCTTAGGGTCACACAGGAACTGAAACTGCTCGATTGTGAAGTATACCAGAAAACTTTTGAACATATAAGCTCTAGTTTTCAGAGAAAATCAGGTTAGAGTAACAAGTTGGGTTTAACTTTTATTAAATTTAATATGGGTAGCTTTATATAAGTATAGCATATTTATTCTTCATTACACTATCAGTTTATGATTCCAGTATTTGGTCCAACTAAGCATCAACTAGCTGCAACTGTCTGGATTCTGCTGTCTCTCCACATTATAGGGTGAATATTAGCTGTGGGACCTCATTGCTTTCATGGATTCTGTAAAAGTCACAATTATCAGTTTCTTTCAGCTTTTTCTTGATGAAAGAATGGGAGTAATGACTACAAAGCTCTTTATATGTTGGAGCTGAAACTGGAAGAAAACAGTGTGCTTTTAAAATAAAAATCCTCCTCCCTTTTTGACTATTAAAAAGTTATCTGTGTGTCGATGTGTCTCTCTCACATCAATGTTTCTCTCTCTCTCTTCTCCCTTCTCTCTCTCCCACTCTATCTGAACAACATAAATGCAAAAAAAATGTCCTTGGGTGAGGATAAAAAAAAAGTTATCTGTGAACTTTTTCTTACAGAAATGAGTTTTATCCCTTTTCTCTTCACCTCACTCAAGTACACACACACTCACAAAAACATTTCCCATTTTTCCAAATATATTTATATTATATATTTTATTTGTATAAATATTAAACACTGAATATATTATGAAGTAGACAGGTTGTTTATGTCTGAGCCATATAATATAATATAATATAATATAATATAATATAATATAATATAATATAATATAATATAATATAAATTTCATTCTTACATAACTTTATTTTACTTTTTTGTTATTGTTGTTTTCCTTGAAGTTAATAAATGCCTTTTCTTTAATGGCTAAGTTTTTAAGCTAAATTTCAAAAGAAAAACACAGAAGGAAGAAAAGAAGAAAGAAAGGAAAGACAGAGGAAGAAAGGAAGGGACGAAGAAAGGAAGGAAGGAAGGAAGGAAGGAAGGAAGGAAGGAAGGAAGGAAGGAAGGAAGGAAGGAAACAAGGAAAGGAGGGAGGGAGGGAGGAAGGAAGAGAGCTCAACAAAGTTTTTCTCAATATATTCGTAAGATGTTTGGTTCTTTTCTCAGTTCCCATCATTTTCCACCATAACATCCCAGGAGCCATTCTTCCTTTAGCTATATTTCCAGTGAAAATATGAAAGCTATTCCATTCCCAAAGTGGCTGCTGAGAATCCTGATGACATTCTCTTTCTCCTTTTGTACATGATCTGTTTATTCTCCCTAGTAGCTTTTTGGTTCTTGTCCTTATCTTTGGTGCCTAAAAGGTTATCATTAAAATGAGAACTTACAACAGTAGTTATATTATAATGTTACTTTGAGGATTAAGTTGTATAATAAATGGGAATTTCCTTAGTGTAATAACTGGATAACCTTGAGCATTAAATTAATATTTGTCATGATAATAAAATTGATGTTCATAATATTGCTTATTTTAACTAGATATCATGAGACTTAATTCTTTTATACATCTGAAAGAAATATTTCTCACATTTCTCTGAGCAATTACAGATACCCTTGAGCTCAATAGAATTTTCATTGTTTAGGGTAAAGATAATAAACTCCTTTATAAGTACAGAATGTAGAAAACCAACACAAGCTCTGATGGCCCAGAGACCAAGTTCTGAACACCAGTGCTACATTAGTTTATGTTGTGATATCAAGACAAATATTAAAATATTTAATAATAAATTCCCTGACTCATATCTTTCATGCAGAATTATGCAAAACAATGGATGTTGAGAACTTGGGTAGTGCCAGTGACATGGCAGGTTTTCAAATTTTCTCTTAAATGTTATTCTTCTATTCGTGCATTTCTTTAATTCATAGGACCCATCCAATCACCCAAAATACTGCATTTGATTTTATATAATCTACATTAAGAGGAACATAATCAATAAAAAAGCCCAGCCAGTGTGGCTCACTGGTTGAGCATTGACTCATGCACCAAGAGGTCGCTGGTTTGATTCCTGGTCAGGGCACATGCCCAGGTTGTGGGCTCAATCCCCAGTGAGGGGCATGAAGGAGGCAGCCAACTGATGTTTTCTCTCATCGATGTTTTTATCTCTCCCTCCCCCTCTCTCTAAAATTAATAAAGAAAAAATATATAATCAATAAAAGTTTATCAGGATATTAATAAGACTGTATGGCAGTAGAGTTAGGAAGCCTGAAACCATGTCATGAGAAAGTGATAAAGTGTCTATTAAACTTAAGAATGGAAGGATATAACTAATTTACATTACATAAATTGTTAAAAGAGGTTTCAAAGTTTAGCTGTATCTTTGTAATTTCATAAAGCTGAAATAGATGGTTTGAATCAACAATTTTTGACAAATAATTAGGTATATTTATATTTATAATACATCTGCCTCGATTATGAGCAGCATCTGAGCGTGGTATAGTAGCATTTTTTTTCCCTCCAAAGACATTCAACCATTGGAAAAGTTGTCAAAAAAGCATTTTAAGCCCAGCTGGAGCAGTGGTTTGACAGTTTTATGAGGCATAACATCATTTGGAGTGCCAATTTATATTCAGATTTCTGGGCTTCACCCTTTTAAGAGTATGATATAATGGTTGATTTTGAGATGTGCTGCTGATACAAGGTTGATACAAAAGCATTGGAGAAATTCTGGTCTAGGGGTATGACATGATACGTTCTAAGGCTTATTTCTAACTTTGCATGCCCTGAATTTAATCAGATAAATTCCTCTAGCAGAAAGAGGATTCAGTTTGGGCCTCAGATGATGAGTGTAATTTCACAGTTAATCTCAGTATTGTACAAACTGTCATTGCCTTGACTACTATTATCTAAATCAGATGTCTTTAACTTCAAGTAATTTTTAAAATATTAGCAATTCCATAGTGAAGATCAAAAATATTTTACCTAATGACAGTATCTTTCCAGTTACCATATCATAAACATAATGGAGCAGAAATCAGGTGGCATTTACTGCTTCTGAGACAATACATAAATGATACTTAATATACTATGCATTAATAAATGTTGACGTCATTGTACTATTACTGAGCAAACTACAATATTTATTTCAGAATACAATTGGTTCTTGTAGGTAGAGAAACCAAATATATTTTAACAAAAGTATAAGCTATTTCAGAAGCAAATTCAGCACTGTACTTTTGAAAATTCACAGCACTTTACATCCAATTGGTTCAAATGAATAACAATAATATTTTATTCTTATAAAAACCTGTTACTAAGACTGCATACTAAGTAAGGGTATAAGACTTATAATTCTATCATTTTCATCTTAGAAATATCATTTCTGTTTGAATAACTCTCCCTGAATGCATTTAAAATAAGGAGAACAAGGGCTTTATGTGCAATTACAATATCTTAGAACTTGTAGTGGTAACTCATATCTATTAAATATTTAAAACACATTACTACTCAAACATTTTTGAAGGTATTACATAACTAACCTCTCCTTCATTTATAATTCTACTCTCTTTAAATAATCATAATCAAGAAGTAAAATCAGCTAGATTATAGCAGGATGTGGCTACTTTTGACACTAAAACAGGCTTCATGCAGAAATTTTGTTATAGAAGCTTAAATATATTTGAGATGTAAAAATTAAATGGTGTCCAAAAAATTAAAGACATAAGCAAGAAAAAAAAATGTTGTTTTAAAATAGGGTTACTTTTATATCCCAAGTTAGAAAATGGTATAATCTTAATTCACGTGCATCTATTATCCAATGTATTCTACACATTACTTCAGGGTTGAAGAAACCCTCTAGTAGCAAGGGTACAGTTGCCCCACCTTGTATATGAGCAAGTGTCATAACAGGCAAATAAAATTATTTCCTTCCCCAACGCAGACACCTGTACAATAACCCAAGTTATTTTACTCGGGGCTCTTGCATTTTCCTTGTATTAGAACAATCTCATCAACCAGAGCCTCTCTTTCATATTGCTATATGATAGACATGCCTCTGAAAACCAGCAAAGAGGAGGGAGTGTACTTCTCAAGAGTGGGAACAATTCTGAGTAGGATTCAACCTTCTGTTTGAAAGCAGTTCTGAGTCAATATATTTTAATAACCAAATGAAGGCTGCAAAACATTGATGTACTGTATTGACTAGCTTCTGTGCCCAAAAGAAAAGAAGACTTTGCTAAGAAAAAGAAGTTCTGGTTGATTCCACACTCTTGCCTTTTATTAAGACTCACTGTCTCACATTTACTCTTTCTCTAATATACATGGAGGACAGATCACATCCGCTCCACAGCCAATGGCTTTGAAGGAGGAGTTCAAAGTTCCACCTTAGAGCTTGTTATGTGTCGTTCCTCTTCACATTGTTTGTTAATTTCTCCTTCTTTGATGTTTCTATTTGTATGTTTTTTATTGATAAATTCTTTAGTATTATTTTCCAGTTTACAAATATACTCTTCAACGATGCCTACCCAAGCTGTTATTCCAGTTGTTGAGTACACTTTTAAATTTCATGATTGCACATGTTCTCTTTCCAGTTTTCTACTGATTGTTTTCTTTTATATCCATCACTTCTATATCCATTCAATACATGCTCACTTATTTTGTTTCATTATTTTGTGTTCTTTTTTAAATATATACTATTATTCCCTCAAACTTATTGAGGACTTAAACTTAATGAACTATTGTTAATTTTTTTTTCTTATCCTCACCTGAGGACATTTTTTTTTTTTTTTGCATTTATCTTCAGATAGAGTGGGAGGGAGAGAGAGAGAAAGAGAGAGAGAAACATCGATGTGAGAGAGACACATCGAGTGGTTGCCACCCACACTACCCCAACCCGGCCAGGGACAAACTGCAACCAAGGTACGTGCCCTTAGCGGAACCAAACCCAGGACTCTCTGGTCCACAGGCTCATGCTCTAACGCTGAGCCAAACCGGCCAGGGTGAACTATTGTTAACTTTAAGTTACTGTGACACTTGCCTATATAGTACTTTGGTTTTTCTTGGGTAATCAGTGTGAGATCAGGTGCAGAGTTTTCACATCTGTAAAGTGAGACTTAAAAGACTTAATTGCAAGAATGTCATAGAGATTGGTATTTACCACAACTTTGATGTTCTTTGGAAGCTGTAAATATCCATTGTTATTAAAGTATATCGGGGACAAAAATCCAGAAAATATACTGTGTGATTGTGCTTTGCCTGAAAATAACTCTGGGCCAGCAGTGGCTTTAATAACAGAACCCCACTGGAGATGGAAGAATCCATCTTAATATGCCTCCAAAAGTATGTGTCTCAAATGAATAACACTATCTCTAGGTTCTTCTAGGCTCTTGTCAAATAGCTACTCATGGGTACTGAGATAATATAGAAGAGAGTAGAGTCTCTTAGATTTGGGGTCTATTGCACCTTTGTCCTTGTCAAATCAGTGACCTCTAAAAATATGATAGCCTCATCCACTTCAAAGGTTGTTGTGCGTAGTAAATGTGAACAAATTATGTATAATTCCTAATACATGCTTAGCACACAGTAGGCACTTATAAATGCTGTCTTCAAGGAAAACAGACTTAAAGTAAATTCGCTAGTTCACCTCACTCACCTTGTACTGAAACTTCACTTCCGGTCACTAGGAAAAGTGACTCATCCAACTCCCTGGCCTGGGGCTCAGCCATCCCTGCATGAGCACCAGCCTGCCAACGACTGCCCTGCCATCAGAACACTGGGCCAGCGCAGGGGAGTTTCCATTACTCGCAGGCAGAAGTCTTGCCAGTGGTCATGGGTACGTGTTCCCTTTTAGCGTCTCCCCACAAACCTCGTGTTCACTTAAACTTGAAAACTCATCACAATTCCAGACTAAGGAAAGTCAGTTTTAATGGAATGTCTTTCCTGATGAAAATGGCAATAATCTGTGGGACCAAGCCTCCTGTTGCTTGGGTTGTTGCTGCTGAGTAATGAATCACAATGCAACACCTCATTGCATGCGAATTCATGCAAATTGACAATTAAACAGGGAAGTTCTTTCAGTCAAATCAATCAGACCTTGTATCTATTTGAAATGATAATGTAAGCATAATTGATGGTGTATAACTAATGATTAGCCAGGGCTGCTAATAATTAAATGATAAAAAGGAATGGAAGGAGGGAAGCTCCAAGGACCCTGGGCTGTCAACAAGAAACTGCAGAGGCCTTTGCTTCATTCTCTCAAACCACTGGAACACTGTCTTGCTGCATTTGCAACCATATCCACAGCTTGTGAGCCTGAACACTTGCTCCTTGTTGTATAGGAACTTTCTTGAGGTAGTGAAGTGAAAAAAATATGTGGATGCTGTAGAATCCTGAGCGGGTTGGAATCCTGGATCTTCTGTGTTGGGATCTGGGCCCTGTCACTAACCAGAGCCGTGACCTTTAGAGTGCTGTCAATCTCTCTGAGTTTCACATGTCTAACTTGTAAAATGATTGCTGGGTTATGGTACCATACATGCATAGTTGTGGTGAGGATGAAATCAAATATTAAATGTAAAGTTCTTAGATGTTTTCCAGCAACTTAATATATGCTACATAAACATTTATTATTATAATTATTTTTATTTTATTTATTTAAACTTATCTTTATTGTTGAATGTATTACAGATGTCCCGCATATTTACCTCCATTAACCCCCTCCTCCCTACTCCCACCCCTCTCTTGCCTTCCCCACACTATTTTCTGTGTCCATTGGTTATACATATATGCATATAAATTCTTTGGTTTATCTCTTCCCTCCCCCCTTCCCCTTCCCTTTGAGGTTTGTCAGTCTAACAACCAATTTGCACTTCTTCATCCCTTCAACTTTTTCACCCATCTCCCCAAAACTCTACTTCTCTTTTATCACATAAAAGGTCACTTTATGACAAAATTTAAACCACATTGCTTCAGCTGTCCACTTAATTCTGGGCTGAGAAAACTTTGTTAAAAATATGAAATCACAACACCAAAGCTACAACCCATGAAGAAACATTATTGATAAGCTGGACTTCATTAAAATTGAGAACTTCTGCTCTGAGAAATACAATGCCAAGAGCATGGGAAGACAAGCCGCAGACTGGGAGAAAAGAGCTGTAAGTCCGTGTCTGATAAATAAATGTTACCCAAAAATACGAAGAACTCATAAAACTCACAAACAAAAAAACTAACAGCTTGATTTTAAAAAAATGAACAAAAGACCTGAACAGACACCTCACCAAAGATATACCTTTGGTAAATAGGCATATGAAAAGATGCTCTACATCACATGTCATTAGAGAACTGCAAATTAAAACAATCAGAGGCCTGGCAAGTGTGGCTCAGTTGGTTGGTTGCCTGTTCAATTCATAGTCAGGGCATATGCCTGGGTTTGGGGGGCTCTATCCCTGGTAGGGGGTATGTAGGAGGCAGCTGATTTATGTTTTGCTCTCACATCAATGTTTCTCTCTCTCTATCCCCCTCTCCCTTTTTCTCTCTCTAAATAAAAAATCAAAACAAAAACAAAACACAGACACACAAAACAATAAGAAACCCCCAAGAATGGCCAAAATCCAAAACACTGACTACACCAAATACCTGGGACGATACGGAGCAACAGAAACAATATGTTTTTATTGACTTTTTAGAAAGAGAGAAGGAAGAGAGAGATAGAAACATTGACGTGAGAAACCGATCAGCTGCCTCCTGCATGCCCTCTATTGGGGATCAACCCTGGCATGTGCCTTGACCAGGAATTGAACAAGGACCTCTCAGTCCATGGGACAGCGCTCAATCCACTGAGCCACACCGGCCAGGAAGAAACTCTTATTTATTGCTGGTGTGAATACCAAATGGTAAAGCCATTTTGGAACACAGTTCGGTAGTTTTGTACAAAACTAAACATAAAATCCAGCAATGTTGCCCTGGCCGGTTTGGCTCAGCGGTTAGAGCATCGGCCCGTGGAGCAGAGAGTCCTGGGGTTGGTTCCTGCTAAGGGCACACACCTCGGTTGCAGTTTGTCCCTGGCCCTGGTTGGGGTCGTGTGGGTGGCAACCACTTGATGTGTCTCTCTCACGTTGATGTTTTTCTCTCTCTCTTCCTCCCTCCCTCCCTCCCACTCTATCTGAAGATAAATGCAAAAATGTCCTCTGATGAGGATTAAACAAACAAAAAAACAAAAAAATCCAGCAATGTCATTCCTTGGTGTTTCATAAAGTGAGCTAAAAACTATGTCCACACAAAAACCTGTACATAGCTATTTATAGCAGCCGTATTCATAATTGCCCAAACTTGGAAGCAACCCAGTTGTTCTTTAGTAAATGAATGAATGAATATACTGTGGTATATCCATACAATGGAATATTATTTAGCATCTAAAATAAATGAGCTATCAGGCTATAAAAAGACATGGAGGAAACTTAAATGCATATTACTAAGTGAAAGAATCCAATCTTATTAATCTGCAATTCAGGCAGGACTCTATGGGGATAGCTCATCTCTGATGCACAGGGCATCCGCTGGGTCAGCGAGAAGCCTGGGGACAGTGCATTCAATTATGTTTCTAAAGGTTGATTCCAAGAAGACTCAACTAACTAGGAACTAAAATAGTCGGGGCTATTTTAAGATCTTGTTCTATTGTCATGTGGTTTATTCAAGATGGAAGCTTCATGATAGATGGAGCACATGGATCTCTAGGTCATGTCCCGAGAGAAAGAGAGCCAGCTAGAATCTGCATTACCTTTGTTACCTAGTCCTGGAATCCAGGCAGCGTCACTCCTGCTACGAGATGTATGTCACCATATATAATCCCTTTTGCAGGGACAGCTTTCAGGCTTTATCTTTTGGTGGAAAGAGTATCAAAGTTCTGAAAGAGTATGTGACACAAGATACATTGCTGTGGCAATTTCTGGGAAGTGCAATTAGCCAGCGATGCCCGTCATAGTGCCCACCCAGATGTTGGGAGGAAGCCTCCCCCTGCCAGTACCATTCCATACAATCTAGCATTTCAACAGATGTTTTGTACTTTTCATGCCTTATAAAAAACTGCCATGTGTTCCATTTCTTGAGAACCCCATCCTCTTCTGTGTCCAAAGACCTAGTCAGGGCTAATCAGATAAACACAGTCCCTGAGCATGTAAAAAAATATTTTAAAAATACATTAAATTATTAATATGTAAGAAATAAAATGTGCTCCCCTTTCATATTATGTGATGATGGATTCTAACTTTCCTACTTAGGAAGATACTTGATTCTTGATCAGTTTCATGAAGTATGCCTGAAAGTGAGTTATTTATTGCTTAGGATTTCCCCCTGAAATTTGCCCCCTCAACACCTCCACCAGAATGTATGAGCCAAGAGAAGAGGAACCTGTATGTTTTATTTTTGCTATTGTATTTCCAGCACAGTTGAATGAATGATTAAAAGCAAAATCAATTACGACTCTAAGCAAATAATGGCGTTATTAGGGAAGTATGGCTAGACCTTCAAACACCAAGGATAAAAAGACAATCCTTCCTGCCAACAAGTTGGACAGAACTTGGAGTCAGAGCCTTGCGTGGAGTGAATTTCTTTTCTGTTTGCAGGCAAGAGAACAAAGGTCATTTGATTTGGATCCTTCATGAGTTAAGATTTATACTGCACAAAACAATGAACTGATCCTTTTCAGTGTATTCTCAGTGACTGAAAAAAACTAAAGACATTTCTAGGATGTTTATAAAAAAAACACTTTAACTAGGCAGGAATCCAAAAACCCTTCAATGTTTCTTAAAGCTCTTAAAAACTGAGGTAAGCCATCCCTGCTTCTGTAAGAAGTTTTAGCAGCTCTATTTACGAGACAGGCCAAGGAGTACATGGCCGGAGAGTCCACTTGAAGAGAAGGCCCTAAACGTCTCTCTCAGATTGTCGTAAGTGGAACTGTAGATACGAAATTTAAGAAACTAAATATCATAAGAGCACCGTTCTGTGTTCCCAAGTGGACATGGTTATTAACATTGTCATGCAAATATTTGTCACTGTTGATTAAGATTTTAACTTCTATTAGAAAACAACTTGACATTGAAGTGACCAAGCCTCTCACTGCTATCATTTAGCACTAGCATAAGAAGGGGTAAAGAATGTGTCAGGGAGACACACATCTGGATTCACAGTCCAACTCCAACAACCTGAGTGTCTTTGGGTGAAGTAACCAGCCTTCATGAACCTCATTTTTACCCCCTTGCTTTTAACTGAAGATATGAAACTTAGTCCACAGTTTGGTTTTCAAGATTAGATTAGTGTACTTAAGCATAAAACAGTGCCCGATAAATTGATCTCCTTAAAATATACCCTCAAAATTAGATAAGTTATACCCTTCTCTAATAAAGGATTAAAAAGAGGGTGAGTGAGTACAAACCATTGATGTACCAGTCAAAGGGGGTCTAAGGGAAGGTGTGCATAGTGAGACCAGCTTCTCCTAGGTCATACCACTGGGGACCGCTGGGCTGTGGAGGAGTTCACAGGAATACTTAGTCAACAAAGATTAAATCTGCGCATACAGCATGCCAGGAGCCATGGCAAGCAAGATACTGTGCCCCAGAGAAAACATCGTCACCAGTCTTCTGCCACAATGTGAGTTCTTGTGAGGTATATAAGCTCATATGCACTTGAGAAACAATGTGTTCACGTTAACATAATGGAGAAGTTATATTAGTTCCAATGTGACTCTTCCTAGCCAGTTAATTCTGGGGTACTGTCCCCGAGGAGAGGAGGAGACAGTCCTGCAGGCCATGCCCATTCTCCTCCTGCAGCTCACAGTGACCACTGCGTGCATTCTGCCCTTGTCCTCAGACTCACTCTCTCCAGCAAGTCTTAGCCTGTTTCCTTTAAGCTACTTTTTTCTTTTAAGATAAAGTCTGCATTTCCCAGAGCATTTCGTTTGTGTGTTTCTGTGGGATTTAGCATGTTTTCTTTAACTATGCTGCTATTTTTATTTGGATTATCATTGTGTTTCATTAGCATTCTGTTTACAATAAGTTTGGAGTCATCTGTAACAAAGAGCCCCCCCACGTTTTTTTTTGGTTAATGCTCACCAGAGGATACTTTTTCCATTGATTTTTTCTTTTCTTTTCTTTTTTTTTAGAGAAAAAGTGGAAGGGAAGGAGGGAGAGAAGGAGAGAAACATCAATATGAGAGAGACACATCCATCGGTTGCCTCCCGTACGTGCCCCAATCAGGGCGGGGATCAGATCTGCAACCCAGGTACGTGCCCTTGACTGGGAATTGAACCCTCAACCCTTTGGTGTACAGGCTGTCACTCCAACCACTGAGCCACACTGGCCAGGGCCAAGAGCCCCATTTTTAGTGCACAATTTTTTAGAATATAAGATTTTTAAGAATGCTATATGACATTATAGAAGAAATTGAGTTTCTATGTTCCATAAAAGCCAGAGATATTGAAGTTATACTTGAACTCTGGCTTATCACACTCTCTCTAAGAATTGTTCCTCAACTTCTCACAGCACAGGCAACCATCACGACAGCCAGTCCCTTCTGCTATGTTCCCCCTGGATCCTGGATGAAGTGCACCTCCTCCGTGGTCCCCAAGCCCTCTGTGTTTATGTCACAACATTGATAATTTCCCATTGATGTCTCAAGTTCCAACACAGAGTCTCTCTGCGATGGTGGTAACAGTTTACTACGACCTCGCACAGCACTTAGCCCAGAGCCTGAAGTGGTTCCCGGGAGAACAGGCGTTCAGGTTTCACCGTGGGTGCACAGCCACAGGGTCACGCAAGACTTCATCCAGAAAACCCACATTCGCGGTCATTGTAATCACACCCTCACTACCATTATCGTTAAAATGCTATTGGAGATGGCATCTGATAAGTTTTAGTTTTTGTGGGGTACCGCAATTCCACCGTTTCCAGTATTCTGTTCCATTTCACGGCAGTCATTCTTAAGGTAAGTTTGATCACCACTTGTACAGGTGGTGAAATGTGAGGGTCGGGGTGGTCAAAGCAGTTTGTCTGAAGTTACAAGGGTACTCAATAACTCCACTGCCTTCGGGACCCACCTGTCCTATTTCCCAGGTCAGATCTCCCAGAATCACTACAATGATTCCCAGGGATTCCTTCTCAATAAGACTTATGAAAGGGTTATTTACAATGCAAGGATTTCATTCCTGACACATTATCCTTTCTGTTCTGTGGGCTAAGCAGACCAGGAATTAACATATTTTGTATAGATTAATGCTTTCGTTTAATATCTCTGTGGCGGTCTTAGAGCATTATGCTGTTCCTTGCATGCTGATTTGAGGAAGCAGGAGACAGACGCTTATTTGTTGACATTTTGGTTTTGGTAAATACAGTGACCTTTCGCTTCAGTCACACACTTGAATTTAAGTTAAGATAAATGGGAGTCTGGAAGCCCTGTCTAAAAATCAAGTATATTTTGAATGAGGTATGCCTGGTGCTGAGAGGAACACGCTCATTACTCTTTCCTGTGCGTCTACTTTCCTTTAAAATATACAGATATTCATGAGAGATAGATTAGATAAACAATTCCTGATCAAACAGTTTCATTTTTCTTTGCAAAGGCACTGGCAATGCATTTCCTTGAAAACCAGTCCCTGGAGCACACGCAAAGCAGGCGGTGGCTGCAGCCTCCTGCATTTCCTCAAGGAAGAATCTTCAGGGCGTTCGGTGGCCCGCGTACTGTGCTAAGTGGTAGGGCTTCTAGGAGAATAGAAAACAATGAGAATCTATGTGTTTTAAAGGAAGCAAGACTTAGTTTGTTATTTTTGTATCTATAGTTTGAGAGTGCACCCACCGTCCAGAGAGAAGTAAACCTCCAGACAGAGATTCAAGCTTTTGTCTAAACAAACGTGAACTGTGCACTTGATGTCAGACGAGTGCTGGTTATGAGCTAAGTACTAATTACTTTTCAGAGAAAGTCCAAATGAGTTCAGATGTGTTAGCGCTTCTAACACCAACCTGCATTGTTCACATAAACTTATTCTGGGTTATGTTTTCATTATAAATTTTAGGGCAGAAAGTGTGTGTTACAGCTGATCCAGAGACAGTTGATAGAGCTACCAACTTTCCTGTCCAAACTCTACACACAGAACATGGTATCCCTCCAGGATGCCCACCACCCCTTTACCTGGACAGTGGCACATAATAATTCACACTGTCTGGTTTCTGAGACACTATTCTTGAATACCCCAGAGGGTTTTATCAGAACAGTCCACGGGTGCCTCTGTGATGATTAATATCCTGTGTCAACTTCACTGGGTCTCAGGGAGCCCAGATATTAAGCCAAACATTATTCTGGATGTGTCTACTAGGGTATGTATGGATGAGATTAATATGTGAATTAGTACAGTAAAGCAGATCACCCTTCCTAATGAAGTGGCCTCATCCAATCAATTGCAGACCTGAATAGGACCGAGAGGCTTAGAGGGAACACCTCCTGCCTGATTGCATGAGCTGGGACATAGTTCTTTTCCAGCCTTTGGACTTGACCTGAAACACTGGCTCTTCTTATGTCTCAAGCCTGCTGGCTTTCAGACTGCAACTTACACCATATCCTGGTTCTCAGGCTAGACTGCAGGGTTTAGAAGTTGATAGCCTCTACATGAACTCATAATCAATCACATGAACCATTTCTTTTTTATTTTTATTTTTTATTTTTTAGAGAGAAAGATAGAAACATCAATGTGAGAGAGAAACATTGATCAGCTGCCTCCTGCACACCCCCTACTGGGGATCAAGCCCACAACCCAGGCAGGTGCCCTGACTGGGAATTGAACCGGGACCTCTCAGTCCATGGGACAATGCTCAATCCACTGAGCCACACCAGCCAGGCCATATGAGTCCATTTCTTATACTCAATCTCTCTCTTTCTTTCTAGATAGGTAGGTAGGTAGGTAGTAGGTAGGTAGATAGATACACAGACAGACCCTACTCATTCTGTTTCTCTGAACAGCATTGGCTAATACAGGGTCCAGTCCCATTAGAGGTCTTGTAGCCAGTGTGAGGTGAAGGTATGGGCCTTTTTGAAAAATTTCCTCTGGTAACGTGTGAACTATTGGATAAAGCACACGTGTGTTTGCATGGACACACACACACGCAAGCACAATTACATGTATACTCCAAATACCCTGTGCAACTAAATAAGGAAGAGAATGACTTCCCCAAAGGTCATGGGCCTTTCATTCCCATAGGCCATGAATTGAGCACATTTTTCACATTATCACACAGAGTACTTTTAGTTCCATTCCTTATTCCTCTTCTTTTCCACACCCATTTCCAAGATGCATGTTAGAAAGAATTCCTACAAAGTTTGAAACATTTTGCATTTTTCAAAAACGTGGAGCCATTTACACTATATATATATATCAACTGCCCCCAATATATCAAGTCACCCCTGAATTCTGCACCAGTTGGACAGAAGCTTTGCAAATTAAACGTTTTCCTCCTTGGATATATAAATTGAATTCTTTGGCATTTGTGATTTTTCTGCCACATGTGGAAGAAAGGCAGTGTAATAAGGACTTATTGTACCCATTCCAGGAAAAAAACAACGAAAAACCCAGGCCTCCCAGAATCCCAGAGCTCAGGACAGACCTCACCTTGTGCTCAGGGCTGTAAGTCTCACTCCTGGGTGGATGCTGCACAGTATCACAAATGCAGTGACTGCATCACAGGAAGGTAGGAGCACACTGAGGGCAGAGGATGGATCTGTCTTGTTTGTCTCATGCCCAGCTCTTAACACAGTGCCTAAACATAACAGGTGCTCAATAAATAAGCTGCAAAGAATTGCAGTAACTCCTGCATTCAAAACACCTTGCTTAAGGCACCTTAATGCCAGGAACTGTGAGGGCAAAAGAGTGAGATGTGCAAGAAGGAATTCTGAGATGAATGAGACAGATTTAAAGTAAAAAAAATAGTCAGACAAAGAAAGAAATGCTAAGTGTTGGCTAAGGGGAAGGAAATGTACATGGAGCATTTATGGTGCAACATAGTTTTTGTTTTCCAGCTCATCGTATTTTTTTTTTCCAGCTCATTTTTTTTTTTACATCCTGTTAAGCAATGAGGCAGAGCATTTTATCCGTTCTTCATCAAAAGTTTTAATCCTAAAATTTTCAAATAAAAAGCAAAAAAAAAAAAAAATTGAATTATAAGAAAAATAGATACCCCATAGCAACACATAGTAATTTAAGTTTTTAAAATAAGATAAATTATCAAATTTAATCTTACTGATTGTGTTATGTTGTTATTAGTCTATTTGGTATTCACCATACAATGCTATTTTATTTATTTATTTAAAATATGTTTGATTTTAGAGAGAGAGGAAGAGAAAGAGAGAGGGAGAGAGAGATAGAAACATCGATGAAAGAGAACATCGATTGGCCGCCTCCTGCATGCCCCCCACTGGGGGATCAGGCCCACAACCTGGGCATGTGCCCTGACCAGGAATCAAACCGGAGACCTCTTGGTGCATGGGTTGACGCTCAACCACTGAGCCACACCAGCTGGACTAAAATGCTCTTTTTTAATGACAAAAAATATCAATGCAGCTCTTTTGGGATAGTTATTATAATGGTGGTTTAGTGTCAGTTTCTGTGAAAACTGTTTAAATCACCTATTGTTAAAGTAAAGGATTTCAAATCTATTAAAGTGGATGACAGAAAAAAGAGAAGGTGAATATTTGAAGAAGTTATATATTCCCTTCTGGGGAGTAGCTAGGAAAAGTGCAGTCATTAGAATTTATAGATTATTTCTGTTAAATGTTGGTGGGTTCAAAATAGAGTTGAATGGGAAATTTAAATTTAAGAGAGGTAAGAAACCAAAGATTAATTCCCATGTAAAATTTAACTTTATAATTTTTAAGTATTTTGTTTTCAAAGCCAACCTGGCTTTTTCTCCTGTTGAAGAGTGTAGCAACAGTAATAAAAATAACTAATATTTATTCAGCATTTGTGCTATGTCAAGCTCTGTGCCATAAATTATTAAATTTAAACTTCAAAGCAAACCTATGAGGTATTTACCGTTAGTAAGTCTATTCAGTGAACGAAGCTACAGTGGGAAGCCCATGGCGGTTAGGTAATTATACATGGTCAGTAAGTATCAGAACTTGAATTAAAACGCGTTTTGTGTCAACTTTCTTACTCATCAGGTTATACTGCCTTTCACAGAGAACAAAGCGGGAGAAAGAAGAGGAAATGTTAGAAGGAAAGAATTAGGCAAATGCGGGGCTCTGCGGGGCATCCTGTGTGCCCAGAAATAATTTTCAAGGCATTCTTTCATTGGACAAGCTATTGCAAATATTTTGAGAAAGTTATCAGATAGACATAAGCTGTAATTCTTGATTCTGCTCTCTATATACTAACAAACCAACAAAACAAAAATTAAAATTAAAAAGATATCAACGAATAAGAAGGGTATGGAACAGCCTGACTTTTTCCCTAGGTTTATTATTCGTTTTCACTTAAGTATAACAGCTGCGAGTGGCCAGCCTTTTTTTATTTAGTCAGAAGTCTGTTTTGGCTCACTGTGCTAAAAGACACGGCTTTGGCACTGCTGTTTCATTTTGTTTTTCATTTGTGCTATTGTCCATCAATCCTTTCAGACTCTTCGAGGGAAGCAGAGTACAGATTTGCCAACTCTGTGGAGTATCTTGATACGGGATTAAAGTTACCTGCTGTTTTAGATTGCCCCCATCCAGGACCTTTGTGCAATTATTTTCCTTGATTGTTGAATTATATTTCCAACCTTCAACACTTCGCAGAAAATGTCAAATAAGAATTTCATTACAAAAAAAAAAAAAAGAAGAAAAACATGTTGGTTTGTAAAAGAGGGAAGTGTTACTACTACGTTTCTCTTGACTTCTCAAATGTTTAATTTCAAAAGCTTTATTTGAGAGCACATAAATAATGTATTGCAATCGAGCATTGACAGGCAATATCCGGAAACTCAGCATATTGTCTTTATAAACAAACATCCCTGTGAAGCAGTAGCTTGGTATAGAGTTTCAGATCTCTGATGATATAGAGTTAGGTGGTCTGGAGCAGCAGAATAAACTCAAACATTTCAGGTGACTAGACTACGGAGAACAGTCATGATCAAACCTGGTCTTCTGGGTCTCATGAGGACTTTCCTGGGCCTTCACGCCTCTTCCTCAAATAAGTAAATAAATAATAAAATGGCCTGTATGATTGTGTGCTCATAAAGATGAACGTGATCCAGGCTGGTTATGTTAATGTACATTTTCTGATTTTACAATAAATTAAAGCTGTGTTGTGCACCTTTAAAATGATCCTGTGTCCTAAGATGCACTGCTGGCCTGCTTCAAAGTCAAGGCAGGAGGCTACACAGGTGGTATGATTCAGGGGTCATTCTGCGATTCTGACTTCCCCAAAGAACCCATCTCATGGTAGCACTACTGTCACGTGATCGTTGGCCTGAGACATTCGCTCTTCGTGCTCATTTGGTTAGGGATCTGCAACTCCTGTGGACGTTCTGAAGTTGGGTTCAGCCTGGGGCAATATGGGTTTTCAAGGCGAGTTTTCTTGTTACTTCTGTGGAGCTCTCAATTTTAACTTTTCAGATTATCTACTGGGGACCATTGAAGGAAGAGGGTGTTTGATGTTAGAGGTTGGCATGGAAGCAATTGTGTAGAGGCTCCGGAGAACTGGCAGGGGGTGTCCAGAGCATGCTCCTGTTCTCTTACCGAACCTCCTACATCACAGTCTTTCTCAGCTCAGTTAATGCCAATACTTTCCTTCTAGCTGTTTAGTCAAAACTCCTCGACTCCTTTCTTTCTTTCTCTCATACCCCGAATCAATCAGTTAAGAAATCCCATTGTCCCTACCTTCAATAAAGATTCAGAACACTTCTCTCTGTAGCCCACTGCTATCCCTCTGGTCTAAGCAACCATCACCCTTCTGGGTGATCACAAGCTCCTAATTGTTCTCCCAGTTTGTATTCTTTTTCTTTTCCTAACCCTTCTCAACACTGGAGGCCAAAATGATTGCTTTAAGGAGTGAGGTCTTACATGTCACTCGTCTGCTTCATATCCTTTGGTGCCAGCCCCTTTTTCACAAAGTAAATGCCCACACCTCTACAATGCTTCACACAGCTCAGTACAGCCTGGCCCCTCATTCCCTCCTGATGGCAGCTCCTATTTCTCTCCTCCACAAGCACAACATGCTAAAACCAGGAGTTCCTGCAATCTACTAGGCACCCTCTGCCTCAGGGCCTTTGCAATGAGTGTCCCCCCTTGTCGATCAATCCCTTCCCATTCTTTAATGCATGTTTATGTCTCCGTCACTTTTCCAGTGAAACCAGTAGTGACCACCACTTTAAACCTCTGCCCCAGACTCTTCCCTTCCCAGATTTACCTTGCCATAGCATTATAACTTCTTAACATCCTTTATTATCCATTACTTATTGGTTACCATCAGTCTCCCCAAGACAGAGATTATTGTCTGATTTTATCTCTGATGTATCTCCAGAGCCTAGGACCATTCCTGACACATAACAGACACTTAATACAGATTTATGAGCTGACTGAAGTACGTGAATATAAGGAATGAAGGAGTAGGTGATGAATCAAGGGCCACCCGAGTGGTGGGCAGATTCACAGTCAGTTGGCACCTCCAATCCGGTGCATTGTTTCCTGAAAAAAAGAGAGAGCTTTGCAGATTTTAGTGTTTTACTTGTGACTGATGCCAGAAACGAGAATTATGAGAATTATCTTCCTCTTTATATATTTTTTAAATCTAATTTGTTTAGCTACAACAAAAATAAAAGTTTGGTTGAGTCTAGTATTTTTTATTCTTCTAATGATTTCCTGTGATCCTGATGTAGAACATGTACTGAATGGTGTACAAAGGTGCCTGTGAGTTCTTGAGACAGGAGGATAGTTTCCACAGATTTAATGATTTGTGATGTGGACACTACTGCACTTAGCATGGTCCAGCCTGAAAAGAGACCAGGATCAGGGTTGAAGATGGGGCTCTGGGCGAAGAGTCACTGATGGCAGGGAGAGAGCTGTCTTGGTTGCTCCTTCCTCTGTGCATCTGGAAATATATCATTACCCTACCCCAGCGGAAGCTGAAATCTATGGAAGCGTGACCATGGCTTGGATATGCGTAGAGACACAGTTCCAAATTTTAGAAGACTCTTTTATAATTTTAAAAATGCTTTAACCATTTTATAGTGATTTGAACATTTAACTGTTTTTAACAGTACTTTTGGAGCTTTCATGGAGAGACTTGGGGTTATGATTCAAGACATTCTATAAAGGACTTCTGAGCTTTCGCAAGGAAGCCAAAATTCTAACAAGATAAATTGATGAAAGTGCAAGTGTTACCCTGAAAAATCAAAGTCTGTATCCTACTTCAGAAAACCAGCTTGCAAGGAAGCATTGTGTTAAAATAGAATAGATCAATTGGTCAACACAGACATTCTCTCCTTTATAAAGTACCAGGGAGGAAGGTTGCATATTGATTACACCTCTGTGCAGAGGAATGTCTCTGCCTCTCTCGCCTTCTCTTTCGTGTTTCTCTGGCAGCTGGTGCTGATTTTCCCTTCTTTTGTTTTTTCCCAAGCAAGCTCTTGAAAAATCAGAAAACTCTTCCTTTGTATTATTTCTATCATCAATAAGCAAATCTTTTGTCTCATAAACATAAAAAGAGCTTTTAGATGTGTTTACAGAAAAGGTGTTTTCACCAACTATTGCTGTGTAACAACTCAAAATAGTCAGTGGTATTTGATAATAGGGATTTATTTGTCATGTGTGTTGTGGGTTGACTGAGGGCAGCTATACTTCATGCTAAGGGTGAGCTGCTGAGACTCTTTTCCACGTGTGTCTCCTTCTCCTTTCGGGGCCTCTGGGGATGGCTGGGGCTGTTCTTTTTATGGTAAAGTATAAGCAGAAGACAATCAGTTGAAATATGCAAGGTCTCTTAAGGATTAAGCTATGAATTTCTTCTCAGTGGTTTCTGCCCACATCCCATTAACCAAAACAAGTTTTATGGCAGAGCCCAAAGTCAATAGCAGTAGATTATACTTCACTTTTTGCAGGAGCTACTTCAAAATTATATGGTAATGGGCTTGCATACAAGAACAGGTTAAGAATCAGGACCTGTACTTCAAACCACTGCTGAAGATTTTACAAAGTTCCCCAAAGCATTTCACAGATTTTATTGTATAGGCATGTTCTTAAACATCTTTAGAGATATAGCCAAATAGAAGGAACTTTTTCATGGATTCTTCTCCCACAATTTCTAAACTATGGTAACATTAAAATACAATGTTCCCAAGTTTCTTGTTCCAAACCACTAATTAATGTCTCTGAGCCTTTTTTCACTCAGAACCAAGGATGCACTATACCTTTGTGAGCTTGTGTGTCTTTATTTTTTATCATTATTTTAAAATGATTTTAACTACTTATAAAGTCAAATAAAATTTCCTGAAGTGTTAATCTGATGATTTTAGGAATAAATGAAGTAGAGAAGAATAGTTAAATGGCTAAACATCATTACTCGAGTGCATTGCAGGTATCAACTCAATTTGAACAACATTTATTATGGATAAAGAATGAAAACAAGCTCCTTCTGTCCCCATTTCCCCTTTCTTGGTTTGACATCTACAAAATCCTTGTACTCACGCTGAACATTACTGAGACCATCTGAACTCTTCACCTGTCCTTGCTCTTCTCCCCTCTGTGACTGTCATGAGCTGGTCAGTAATGAAGAAAACAGCCAAGGCCAGTCATTCATTGCTAAGCATATTCAGCTGGGAGGTAGAGGCCTGTTTGCTTCACCAGAAAGTTACAGCTTCACCCCCTCCCCAGGGAACCACTAGTCTGCTCCTTGCAGAACACTGGGGGAAGGGACAGAACAAAGGGGAAGATGGGCACATGTGCAATCAAGTCAAAATAGCGAACGGGGGTGGGGGGGGAGTACCTGACCCTAGAGAACTGGGAACCCTAACCTGGGAAAAAGATCCTGGGCTAAGGGGTGGACCCCAGTGCAAGCTTGTGAAATTTTGGGAAGTTAATTGGCAATTTTTAATTTTGAAAAAGCTCCTGGTTAAAACCCCAGGAAAGTAAAGCTTGTTTTCTCATTCTCTCTCTCTCTCTCTCTCTCTCTCTCTCTCTCTCTCTCTCTCTCTCTCTCTCTCCCCCCCTCTCTCTCTCTCCCTCTCTCTCCCTCCCTCCCTCCCTCCCTCTTTCTCTGTGCACCGTTCTCACCCCATTCTCTGTGTTCCCTCCTGCTGGGGAACATGTGACCATGTGGGTCTAGTGGCCACCTGGGGGCTCTGAAGACTATGAAGCAGAAACTCTGGGCACTGGCCTTTGCCTTGGCCCTGCTGATGACACGGTTGCACTTTTCCATGGCGGGTCAGAGGGAGATGGGACACTGGAAGCCCAGGGGCAGGGGCAGCCATCACAAATAAATCATCTTGCCACATCACAACCTCCCATGCGTGGATCCTTGGAATTTTTCCTCGCGATCCCACGGAAGAACTGGATAACCCACCAGCAGCTCCTCCACACAAAGGCAGTGCCTCAGTCCTAAGAATCCAATGCCTCTAATTGTCCCTAATGCCCATTGGTTTATTTCCAGTAGCCACCAACACGCCAGGGAGGCCAGGAAGGGGGAGTAAGAGTGTTGATTCCAACAGTCAGTTTCTCCAGGTTTAATAGTCAACTCCACCACCTCCTACATGTGCCATGTGCGTAACCTCTGTGTGTTTGTTTCCTCATCTTTAAAATAGGATATTCCATATCCTAAGAAGCCTGAAATGCCAATCAGGAAAAATAGATGCACACCTATGTTCACAGCGGTGCTATTTATAATAGCTAAGATCTGGAAACCACCCAAGTGCCCATAAAAAAGCTGTGGTACATGTACACAATGGAATACTATGCAGCTGTAAGAGAGATCTCTTACCCTTTGAGACGACATGGAGGGAACTGGAGAGTATTATGCTAAGCAAAATAAGCCAGTCAGAGAAAGAGAAGTACTACATGATCTCATTTATGGAACATTATGAACAAAATAAACTGTTGACCAAAAGAGATCCAGAGTCATGGAAATAGGGAATAGACTAACAAACCTCAGAGGGAAGGGGTGTGGGAGGGGTGAGAAGAGATAAACCAAAAACTTATGTGCATTATATGCACAACCAATGGACACAGACAATAGTTTGGGGAAAGCAGGAGGGAGGTGGGAGTGGGGAGGAGGGGGTCAATGGGGAAAAAAGGGGGACATCTGTAATACTTTCAACAATGAAAAAAACGTGATATAAAAAATAAAATAGGATATTCCACCTCAAACTCCAATCATTTTTTAACTGAGGTATAACTGACATATACATATTAGTTTCATGTGTTCAACAGTGATTCAATATTTGCATATATTTTGACATGATCACCACAATAAGTATAGTTAACATCCATCACTATACATGGTTACAACACTTTTTTTTCTCTTTTCCTTATGATAAGGACTACTAAAGTGTAGTCTCTTAGCAACTTTCAAATATGCAATACAGTATTATTAACTACATAGGCACCAAGCTGTACATCACATCTTCATGACGTATTTATTTATTTTATAGCTGGAAGTTCCTACCTTTTGACCCCTCACCCATCTTGCCCTCCCTCCCCTTTCTCAACCACCACTCTGTTCTCTGTATCTATGAGCTGAGTTTGTGTTGTTCTTTTTTTTAGATTCAACATATAAGTGAAATCACACAATATTGTCTTATTCTGATTTATTTCACTTACATAATGCCCTCAAGGTCTATCCATGTTGTCACAAAAGGCAAGATTTCATTCCTTTTAATGGCTGAATAGTATTCCGTTGTAGACACATACCCCTTTTCCTTTAATCATTTTTTTCACATTGCTGTTACTGTCAAATCATACTTCCAACTCCTACAATGATACTTTATATCATACTACAAATCTTGAATTCTTTATGAAGACATCCCAGATATCCTTTTGTAAATCCTCGTACTCCCTTTCTAATCCTCTTTTACATTCTTACAAACACCCTGGAACAACCACATTATTATAGACACTGATCATGACATACAAGTTATCCTCATCCTAGGTTCCCTATCACCTCATTCTGTGCCTAGACTTCATCTCGTTTAAGACTCCCTCAAGATAACTATTATTTTTTAATGTCTTCCCTAATATCAGGGTAAGAATACAGGAACCTTCGAGTTCTGGTGTCACATTCATTTACTTTTATTAGGCACACATATCATTCTGTCTAGCGTTACAGTCAACACTTTGCAGGATCGCCTTGCCTGTTGACTCTATGTCCCTTGAAAGCAAAATTTAGTCTGCTTCATCATTTCATCCCCATGCGATTAAGAATAACAAGTTTCCTTTAGAGAGTTGTTGACTCAAAATGAAATCTACCAAAAGCATGATGCCCATCCTCAGAAATTTAAATGACTATTTTTGTAGAGAGCTAGATTTTACTGTGTGACTTCAGAAGTAATGTTTGGGGAGAGGAGTGGAAAGTAAAAAAAAAAAAAAAAAGTTTAACAATGTCAAAGATGCTCAAAAATGGAATGAATATTCTTACTATTATAGTGGAGGTATTCTAACATATACTAAATAAAATCTTGTCAGAAATATTGAAGAATCTGTAATTCGAAGGTTTCTCCCATGTCTGATATTCTATACCTCTATTATTCTGTAATTCATGGCAATAAAAAGTATACTTTAATCTGTTAAGGTATAATAATACTCAATTCAGGTGTTTGTTTGGAAAAGAAAATGACATAAGGCATGTGGAAATGCTAGAACCATGCATACACATAATATTTTCAACAAATCTGGGAGGTAGTATAATATTTAAAACAAAAAATTAATGTCTTTAGTTATTACACACTTGCAAATCAGTATATTAGTATTTATTAATAGTATGTACATAAACAGCTCAAAAGTGAAAATATCTCTTTGGACTGGATTATCAAAACCAATTGCATGCTCTTTGGATGTAGGGTGGTGGGGCTGAGCTCTGGGTCATGTTCAACCATTTAGTGGTTACCTCTTTCCAGATGTACCCCGAGCATTCTAAAACTGTCAAAAGCACAGACACTCCCATACTCCACTAAACCTATCCCTTCTGATACATGCTCAGATTTCAAGGATGGAGCAATAATCTATCCAGTTGCCAGATGGTTGTAATGCTGACACCCATCTCATTCCTTGATTCTCATCAGTTGGGGATTCCAAGGAGTTATTCAACAAAGGAAATCATCTCCACATACGTTCTGAGCACACAAGAAACTAAAAGGACTGTCAGATCGTAGCTCAAACATCATCTTTATTACTATTAAAATGCAGATATAGTGTGAGTTAAACCCAGTGTGCCTGTTTATTAAACCCAGAATTAGGCAGACTTACCCACCCAGTCTTAGAAAGCATTCGACAGTTGGCCCATGCAGGCTGGGAGGCTTGCTGGGTGAGGCTTCAAGCTGATTGTCCAATGCGGTGCTCCCTAAAAATGTGCCGAATCCAAGCTGATCTGTGCAACAGGTGTAGAATACACAGCGAATTCCAAACAGTACTGACGAGCATGTGAGTTTTCGCATTAATATGTTTTATATTTATTACATGTTTAAATATCCATATTTTGACGACATGGTGTTAAATAAACTACATTATTCTGTTTGCTTTTTCATTCCTTACAAGCTGCCTTGCTTAATATTCTTCAGTGCACCTTCCCATGAAGTTTATGATTAAGTATAAATTTCATAGCAAGGAATATTAGAGTCTTCGTGATATAATCACTCCTCTGGCTGCATCTTCATATTTCCTATTCCAGCAGCAAGAATATGTTTAAGATGAAAAACTAGGCAAAATTTCTCTTGAATCTGGGTTCTTGTACATTTACTCATTTTTTTTCCTGGAACAGCTTTACCCAGCTCTAGGTCTGACTATAGCCCTTGATCCAAATATGTCATCCATGAAACTTCTAGAATCTTAGGACTCTGTGCCCTTCCTAGGTCCTCTTGTAGCACCCTATAATTAACATTATTATAAACTTAATTACACAGTATGTAATCGCCCCTCCACTGCTTGTCATATCCACTTCACTTTAAGTTCTTGGAGTTTACCTTACCTGTCTTACTCCTTTCGAACCCCCTCCCCCAGTACCTAGTATCTTACCTTATATAATAGACATTTAAAATGTATGTGGAATGCAGAAAGGAATACATGAACCAATAAAAAAAAATCTCTTCCATTTGTTGTGAGAACAACATTCCTTTCTGTAGATGAAAAAATATTCTGTAAACTCTAGCGTGTGATTTTACTATGGTCGCAAATACTTTTCTTTCCGTCCTCTGCACCTAGCCTCTTCCCTAGCATTTATGTATTCTAAATGCGTTGGAATAAATAAATGAGTGACTAAAAGAGCCAGTGCTATAGTTTAAAAATGGAGCAAAGTTATCAGAGCATAAAAAAATGTTATTGCAATATTGTTCTTTCTGAGCCCAATTTGTTTTCTGAGTCTCTCTGCAACACGCTTTTCTTCACTTGGCTGAAAATCTGCACTCTGCAAGTTTTCAAAATGGCTCTTCCTTCCTATCTGTCTTCTGCTTCCCCTCGGTTAGGCCAGCACACATCACTCTACACCACCCAAAGCCAAACTCTTCAGCTGTTTCCATTCTATGTTCATTCCGATGGAAATAATGACTTCATTTACCACAGTGTCAAAGGCCAGTATAGCCAACCCAGCTGCAGCCGCATTGTCTTAGAACAGAAGATAATGTTATCCCCACTGTAGTTAACAAATGTGATTTCCTCAGAGTTCAAATACTTGGAGCTAAACTGTGATTTGATGTCTAATGGTCAACTCATGTTCTGGGGATTAAGTTAATTAAAACAGTTGCCCTACTCTATTAAAGCTCCCTGTGGACTAATTATTAAAGTGCCAAGCACCATTACAGACCCACAGCAATTGAAAGTCACAAAGGGAGTTGCTTATATTATGGGAACTCCAGAACTCCGTAGATTATCGCCTGTAGTAAAAGAACAAGCACACTGAGAAGTAGATTACCTTCTCCACAGCCACCGAGCTATTATAAAATGTACAAAGGAAAAGCCAAATGTACAAGCATTTGGATTCATAGCCTTTAAAATCTGCCATTTCCAAAGCAAGTCAAATATCAGAAAAGCAGCTTGGTAAAGAGCAAAGGACTCTGTTTAGGGAATCGGGAGCATAACTTTGAGGCTGATGTCTTCCACTGTCTGGATACACTCAGAAAATTCTCTTCACTTTTAGGCATCAAATGCCTCATTTCTAAAATGAAGTGTATATATGTGGCCAGGGTTTTGATTTTAACATATTATGAGTTAATCGGGGCTTTTACCAAACAAACCCTCTGGGTAAAAAGGTCCCAAGGGTTGGCATGAGTGGCGAATGCAATGTCTAAACCACCAGATAGACCCGTCTTCAGAAACCTCCAAAGAGCTTGGCTGCACAGAACACACGTGAAAAGCTTCTGCATCCTTTACTGGTGTGGAAAGGAGATGCTTGATTTTGCTTTTCTTGGTGAATTCCACAGAAGTCATAAACAAACAGATTTTTAAAATGTTAATGTTTTTTTCTTAACGTGTGTTTTCTTTCCACAGTAAGTCAATAATAGTCACAGTAATAAATAAAAAATGTTGATACCTGTACTGAAATAATGAAAACAGCAGTGGTTATGAATTTAGACTGACATAGATTTTAATTGCAAATGTAATAGCTCTATGGATTTAGGACAAATTATTTTCCTTTTGCAATTTTAGTATATATATATCCCACCTCATAGCTCTGCTATAGAGATATTGCCAGAGTTGGGTGGGACACACTCACCCACCCCTATCATACTGTGGCACTTACACTCACTGATGTCCCTTCCACTTTTACAGAGCAAAGAGATAATAATATCCTTTTTAGAGTGTGCTTAATATGATCAAACTTGATTTTATTTCAAGGCTGGGCTATGGTTCAAGGCATTTCATAGATGAGTATGTGGCATTTCATGCTGTGTTCTGATAATAAATGCTTTATCACAGATACAGGAACACAAATTTAGGAGAACGTTGGAATGAGAAGAATCAAGACAAGGAACTGGATAGGTGTGTAGATAATTATTCTCTCAAGGAGGTTATCCAGGACTATCACAGTCATCGGGTATATGGCTATTCGCAGTTGATTTTCATGCCTGCAAGCCATTAAGACATAAGACCTATTAGGTCTTTTCATTTTAGATATGTCAGCACAGAAATATTTTTAAAGATCAGTCTGCTGTATTAACGTTCCATTTATGTAAGTTTAATACCAACTGGTAATATTATTGTTACTAGTCAGCCAGCAAATCAGTTTGGGAATCATTTTGTGTAGTCAATAAATCATTTTGTAAAAATCCCCTTTTTCACTAGAGTTAACAGCAATACCTATTAGGGAGCAGCAGTTCTCATTATTACTCCAAGAGGTGCGAGGGCATCAAAGTATATAAGCTCTGGCAGAGCTCATTCATCAAGGTAGGAAATCCCTTTCCCGCATTAAAACAGAAGCTGAGAAATACCAGAGATCAGAGCTTGAGTGAAATAAGTAGAAATAGGAAAGAGAGTTACAAAGAAAAAGAAATAGAGTTTATCTAAAGTATTTTGTGTAAACTAATACACACACACTCTCACACACACACACAATTATTATATAACTTTGTCCTTTAAAAATATACAAAAGTGAATTTACAGTGTTCTATATTTAGAAAAAAGGCTACACTTGTGTGAAATGTATATATATATATATATATATATATTTGTTGTTGTTGTTGTTGTTGTTACAGATGTTTCTCCTTTTCCCCCCATTGAGACTCTCCTCCCACAAATTCTTCATTTACTCTGATGACAAATCTTGATATTCAGAAATTATATACAATAATATTATTGATTTATTGATGATGGATGTGCTATAAAATTTAATAACAAGACAAGTTAACCTGTATCTGAAAACATGCAGCTAGAATAACCTCCAGATTCATTCTCACTGGGTCCTTCACTCAAGTTAAGCTGGAGGGGATATTTATTTTCTAAGAAGCATGGATTGCAGAGTCACAAAAAAATTAGTACTCATAATCTCCAAGTGGATATTACTGGTTGCCAACAGTAACAAATGAGATGACTCTCATAATCTATTTATTTATTGATGGGCTTTAAACAAACAACAATAAAATCAGGAGATTTCATAGTTATCATTATTATCATTTAGAAAAATTATCTAATCCAAATTGATTAATGTTGGTCATGTTTTAAAGTATGCAAAAATACATAGATCCAAGATGGCATCAGTCTCTTCAGCTGGGCAAACAGTATGGTAGATAACTAAGGTCACACAGCAAGTTTGACAATAGCATTGTTATTACTCATTAACAAGGCTTCAATCAGCCATGGCCAATCACCTACCTCAACTGATCACAAATGAATAACTGCTGACTGTCCACTTATTATTGCCATTACAACAGACTAACTTGGTGTTTGCTAGATATGCTGGTGGGATAACTAACTTTATATACTATCCGCATCCTTCAAATATGGACTAGAACATATCATACCAAATAACCTTGTTCATTCAAACTTGGGGACTAGACCTATATGATCATTTGTATTTGTTGGAGAAAAAGGAGGAAAAAAGAGAAAACCAAATTGATTTATTACCTATCATAGACCTATTTCTTTCTTCCAAATTTGGTTGGAGCTCTTCTCAAGATGAATGGGAAGTTCAGAGCTTCAGAGGTGGTCTTGGCTGTGAAAGATTGGATGGGATTTTGACAGCTGTGGAGAGCAGTAATTCCACAGGCAGTCTCTGGCCATGCCTGTGGGCATTTTAACTCCTAAACGAGACCCCTTCAATGTCTAGTATTTCTGCCATAGAAAGATTCCTACTCATAAAAGATCGTTTTTTCTGTGAGAGCCTCTCATCTTCAGTGTGACATCATAAATCAGAGTCAGCATCAGGAGCTGCAGGGTGGAGAGGAATGATTTAAAGAACTGTGTTAAATCACCCCCCAGAATTTTACATAAAACACTTAGTAAATCACAAAAATACAACAGAGTTATTTCATGATAACACAGTAAATAACCAACAGCACCGCTATAAATCAGCCTGTGGTATATCTATATATTTAGACCTAACATTTCCAACATGAAAGACTCTCAATTTACCTAACACGTCTCCTGGTTGCTGAGTGGCTAGTGACACCATTACAAGTTGTAGAGAAAATAAATTTCAAATCAATATGTGTGGAAGGACCATTTCAATGTCTGGCAGCAATTACAATCAAAGCACACTATATTTTCTCATTGTCATATGAATATGAGCTGGAACATCTTGAGTACTGCTGGTTTATTATCATTTTCATGTTTCTAGCACACAAGACATTGGCAGCATGGGGCAACTCGATTTTGATCACAACAGCAAAAATCTAGTTTTCAGCTCTGGGCCATTGTTCTCTGAAAGAACCACTTGAAGAATACTAGGAACACACAGGGCTCAGTGTAATTTGTCCCCACAGCCTCATTCTCTGTAGGTGTCTCTCTGTGTCTTCCTCTCCTCTTTCTCTCTCTCTTATTTCTCCACACCTTTATTTTCCCAGATTGCTAGGCTTTTATTATTTTTTAATTTTTATAGCAGTTAAAATATATTTATTCTACATATTTGACTAATTTTTTATTTAAATTATAGAAAAATGATGCATTTTCTTTGCTAAGCATATCTTTGGCTATGCAGTTAAATAATCAATCACCAACTTTGTGAACAAAATGATAAACTGTAAAAAAAACAGCAGATTCTTCAGAGCTATAACAAAATTAAGAATTTCAAATTTCATGGGTTATACCATACACATAGAATGGCTGATCACAGAGTTGTAAGCACAACAAAAGTACTATATCTCTGATGAAACAGGAATGTGGAAAGATATGTAGAACTATATCACAGCTGTATTTAAATACTATTGGTTTTGGATAACAGAAGCAGACTTTTCTAATTGTAAAACAACCTGAATTAAAATTCTGATGGTTCTACGTACACTATGTGGTAATTTAGGCAAGTTCTATCTTCTCTCAACTTCTGTCTCTTCCTTGTAAAATGTAGACAACATTATCCATCTTAAAGGACTGATTAGAGGGAAGACATATTCTAATACTAGAAAACATATTCTAATATTTGAATACAATAGAGTGAATCCTTAAAAAAATCCTCAAAAATAGCAAATATTTGTTAAATGCTGACAATGTACATCTACATAGATTCTATTATTAATGTTTCTAGTAATATGAAAAAATAAGGACTGCTGTGACCAGTTTACAAATGAGGTGTCTGCAGTCAGAAACTTAACTCCAAAGCCACAGAGCCAATATTTAGCCAGTAGAGCTAGGATTTGAACTCAGGAATTTGACTCATACAGCATGTTCTATCACATCTATTGTTCGTAAGATTTTGAAGGTCATGTTGTAGAGGGATTAGATGATGGATGAGCATCAATTCACAGATGATGCAAGCATTAAGGTAAAAAATAATAACTATCTTAACAAAAGCAGTAACAGTGGGGACTGATTTGATTCTTCTATTTTTAGTCATTATCCTTGTCTATAAAAGGGCTTGGAGCTTGAGGGGTTAGAACATGATCTTTGGTTCTTAAACCACCAGACTGAACATAGTTAAATTACTGTGACATTGGAAAGATTTAAAGGGCCTATGGCCCCATCTAAGTTCAAAGAGGAAGGGAAAGCTCCAATAAAATAATTCACAAAGGTCGGAGATGACTAAAAGGAATTGAGACCAGCATCCTGTCCCTGGGTAAATGTCTATTTATGTAGCAGGTTTGCCTTCGGTCCCATTTAAGAATAGTCAACAGGACACTGGTGCGAGACAGCAGGGCAGAGATAGGAATACTAGCAAGAACTGGCATCCTCAAGACTGGCTTGTAAACCTGCATGCCTTTTGCACTATTGAGTTGAACGATGGAAGAAGAGAGGCAAGAGACAGATATCTTGGTGTCTCATCCTATGAAACTCATTGACATCCGACATGAGAATGGAGAAAAGCCTATGGAAACTATGTTGAGCAGGTCAAGTCAGAGTAAACCTCCTACCTAAGATAACCAAAGAATGTCCTTCCCTGTCTGCCTCTGCAGATCGCAAAATGCTCCTCACTAGAAAGCCACCATTTGGATGTTTGACACACAAGATCAGTGATAATCATTAGCGTCCACCAGAAAAGAAGGCAGCAGCCAAAAAAGGATGTCAGATAGGCATCCAGGTACATACAGGAGCCTCCAAATTCTCTCCTATTCTCAGATAATTGAGACAGCAAAGGGGAGAAAAGGAGAATGAAATGGCTGATTCTACTACAACCACACACACATACACAGCAGTGGGCTGAGAGAAAGAAAGGAAATGTGTGCATGTGAATGGAATTCTTATTTTCGGCTCTATTTTGTTTTATGTAACAGAGGTTGCTATGGAAGCCTTCTGACTGGTCAGTGAAAGAAACAGACCCACAGAGTATATTACTCAAAGAAATATTAGGAAAAAAATCATAATTTTATATCTTCAAACAACTTAAAATCATTTAACAACCACGTTGCATCTTCAAGAACATATTGTTTTCAGAGATTTTTGAAAAGGTTATAGAAAGATTTTTTTAAAGCAATTTATTTCCTTTTGCAGGAGATAGTGGAGAGTGCAGTGAGAGCTCCCAGGAATCTGTTTTGGGGAGTTCCAAGAACATGGAGGTTCTCTCTTCAATTTTTCTTTCCGTTTTGACCATGAAAGTAGGTGCCATGTATTCTAGGGGCATAATTTCTGTAAGTTGGCTTTTTTTTTTTTTTATTTTATGTAGCTTTTGGCATACCTTCTTCATCTGCTAGCTTCCTCCTGACTGCCTAGTTTAGCACAACTTGGTTACTTTTCCATCTGTTCTTATACCTTTTTTATTTTCACTTTTGCATATTCAGCATTGCATTGTGGATAAAAATGCTGGCAAAACCAGCATACACAAGATCTTAAGAAAATAGAGATTATCTTTGTACCTAGCAGGTTTTTTATATTCTTAGTTCTTAGGAATTTCAACCCCATGGATAAACAGCAAGAAACCAAAGCTATAAAGGTAACAAAAAATTACACAAAATAGTTTTTCTTATCTATGAACTCTGAACCCCAAACAAATATTGAGCCAACAGTGTAATACTGAATTTCATACTAATTCTCTCTTCTTTGCTTAATTGCCAACTGAAGGCTTTCGTTGTGGGCGCACTAGAAATATCCCTTAACGATTATGATTCTCAAAGAGTTGAAAGAATTCTCTGCTGAAATCAGATTAAATTAACGTGTTTTGAACCCCAATCCAATTGCAGAATTTCACTGATCTTTATTTACTTAAAAGCTTTTCCTGCCTACTCATAAGTTATATTTTCTATGTTCTGCTTTGTACCAGAATTGGCATGGCATACCATTTGATGTGCCAGCTGCTAATTAAGTAAAAATTGAGTTTTCAGTGATTAAGAGGCCTAACGCTTTATTCAAGTTGTATTTGCTATTTTAATTTTTTTAATTTAAAGTACAGCTGGCACTGGGAGATTCTGGAACAGAGATTTCCTTCCTGACCTTGAAAGAGTTGTATTTTATTATGAGGTTTATAGCCACCCAGGGCCTACAAAATGTACATAATTCCTAAGTTTAAGAATTTTTTGAATTATGGAAAAAAATATTACTTAGCAATGCTCAAGCCGAGAGAACGAGCAGAGTAGTCAGGAGTCTACATTCTCTGGTGCATTTCACTGCAGCCCTCATTTTTGAATTATTCTCACTTCAGTGTGATTATTGACTGAATTATGCTATTCTGTCAAAGGCCAATTTCCTCTGCAGTCCTGTGGGAAAGAAGACCTAATATTCAGTTAATTACACTTGTCCTATTAAGCCTGAAAATCTCATTGACTCTCCAAGTTCTCAGTTTCTATTGTGCATAGGTGAGCCTATTGACGTCTTACCACACTCTGCAATCCCACGGCAGAGCACACTGTCATTCAATTGTCCCTGATTTAAAGGACTCTTAAGTTCAGCTCTGCAGAATTACAGAGGTCAGAAGTTATAAACATGTCCCTGCCTCCTCTGCCAGTCTACGTTTTAGTTAGTAACCTGTGTCTCCAAAGATGTCAGTCATGCGAATTTGCTTCTCTTAAAAGTAAAGAGTGTTTCAGGTGATTTAAGGGGTTTACAAATTGCTCACACACATCTTGTCGTTCAGTCCCCTGAGTATCCTTAAGAACCCAAATTTACAGATGAAGAAATGGAGGCCCAGAGAGTCACGGTATTTAACTCAGGTCACTCAATTCACAAATGTGGTACCGAAATAGCAGCGTATTCGCCCTAGTTGATAGTTTCCTATTTTTCCTTGGAGTCCCTTGGAGAGCATAAACTCTAAGGCCGAGTGCCAACAGGTGACTTCCAGGTCTGGCCACTGAGCTCGAGCTGGGCAGCCCTGACACAGCCGCTCGCTCTGGTGCCTGAGTGTCCTCATCCGTAATGGGAGAATTAAACAAGGCGCCTGCCAGACGATGCTGTGGGGTTAAAAGGAGCAAGACATTGAATGCAAAGCACTTGGCACCATTCCTGGCACATTCTACTCCACATAGAGTCATCTCTGATCATTATCAAATGGACTTACCTTCCAAGACTAAACTAGATCATGCTAATAGAACACATAATAGCTGCAGAGCATGGCTGTCTCTGATTTTCTGGGATGATGACTCCATTGCATTGCTGGCCCTCCTTGAAGGCTGGGAATTTTGCAGGTAAAAAGCTGAAAACTTCCTTTTTTTTTCTGTTTTGAGATAACTAGTCTAATTGAATGGCATTCAATACATGAGAGTGGTTTTCCTACTCTAGATGTGGAAATTAGATAATTAGCACAGCTAATGAATGATGTCATAAGGCAGGCCTGGAAGAGCACTTACCAACAATCAACTTGCCAAGCAACGATCTTCCAAATGACGGTCAAAGCTCTAGCAGCAAAAGAGGTTCAGAAACTCATGATTTGTTTTTGTTGATGTACGTTACTGTTTATGATGAGAGAGAGCAGAGGTTGCGTTGGATGTGAGTTGAAATGACTGCATTTAGTTTAATAAAAATATAAAAATCATAAATTTTTACTCTTTTTTTTTTAATCCTCCCCAAGGATATTTCTCCATTTATCTTCAGATAGAGTGGGAGAGAGAGAGAGAGAGAAACATTGATGTGAGAGATACACATCAATTGGTTGCCTTTCCAAAGGGCCCCAACCAGGGCCGGAGACCAAACCCACAACCGAGGTACATGCCCCTGACCGGAATTGAACCCTGGACTCTTTGGTCCTCAGCCGAGGCTCTAACCGCTGAACCAAACCAGCCAGGGCTAAATTGTTACTCTTATCAATAGCTTCTCGTTCTTCCTTTTGTTTTGAAAGGATGGATTTGCTACTTAGTAATGTTCCTGCATTATGAGGCTTTGGTCCAGGGCAGGTTCATGATCAAGGTAAAGGTCAGTTTGCCCTGGCTGGTTTGGCGCAGTGGTTAGAGCATCGGCCTGTGGACCAGGGAGTCCCGGGTTTGATTCTGGCCAAGGGCACGTACCTGGTTGCAGTTCGTCCCCGGCCCCGGTTGGGGTCGTGCGGGTGGCAACCAGTCGATGTGTCTCTCTCGCATAGATGTTTCTCTCTCACTTCCTCCCTTTCTCCCTCCCACTCTATCCGAAGATAAATGTAAAAATATCTTCGGGTGAGGATTAAAAAAAAAGAAAAGGTAAAGGTAAATCTTAGTAAGAACTGCTAAGCTGTATATCCATTCCTTCAACACCACAGATGACTAATCATCCCTCCATATTTGCTTTATATCGAGGCTCACCATGCCCTGAATGTTAGTTCTGGCAGTTAGAAGATGTTTAAACTGTGGGAAGTTAATCAGTTTCCCTAAAACTCAGTTCACTTGCTTACAAAATAGATATAGCAATATTCATGTCAGAGTACTTTTGTGAGGGTAAAAAGAAAGATCAATTATAAAGGCTTGTACACAGTGCCTGGCACATAATAAGGTAAATATTTTCATATACTTCGCTATTATATTATTTTTAACACTGTTTTTTTCTTACCTTGTTGACAACTGGAACTTTAATGTTACCAAATATTATTTTTAAATTAATCACATTTGTTTTTTTTCCATCACGATTATACTTATATAAAGCTGGAAATTTCAAAATGTTTTGCAAAGCTTGTAAGGAAAAGGAACAGACTCTGTTTCTTCCTAACTCCAATCTTCTCTCCTCTGAGGCAATTGGTTCCAAAAAGTTTAGCTCTTTCTCTTGGTCTTTATCTCTGTGTTACCAAATGAAGTACTTTTACTGTTCCTTCTCGATTTCTGTTTGCATGATTAGTTTACTTATACAACTTGGCCATGTGTGCAAACCCCAATCCCCACCCCCTCCTTCTAGATGAGTAGACAATGCCCACGTATTATTCACAGCTTAGCCATGTACAGCACTACGACTGCATTTAAATTAAAAAAAAAATTTCCTGGACGTTACTTCTCGATTCTATTGAAGCATCTTTTTCAGGCATCTCTGTCTCCTGCTCGAGCCTGGAGTGGTTGCTGTTCCCGCTCTGAAGCTCTCATCCTGTGCAACTGTCTTCACCATCATTCCTAGAATTTCCTGCACCTCTCCTGTGTTGGAAAATCTTTTTCTGAGTCTCAGTTCTTTTCCCTTGGTTTGAAAGAGTACTTGAGAATAAAAGCATTGAGAACAGAATGTAGGCAGATGAAATATCTTTATTAAGCATTTGTCTGGGTCTGAAATTATTGCAGCAGAGCCCCATTGTCTCTGAGAGTATAAGCAATGGAGAGAGAAATCCATGCCATCTGATAATCAAACTTTTCTAAGTGATTGGGGTTGCCTGTCCACAAATACACAGGAAAGCTTGGTGGGCCTTGGGTGGATCTTCCATCATCCATTTGACTGAATATACTTTATGTCATGAAAATCTATAATTTCATGACATTTGATCATGAAAAGTTCTCAAAAATAATTTTTTCTCTTTTTTAAACTTATCTTTATTGTTGAATGTATTACAGATGTCCCCCATATTTGCCCCCATTGACCCCCTTCTCCCCATTCCCACCCCTCTCTTGCCTTCCTCACACTATTGTCTGTGCCCATTGGTTATACATATATGCACATAAGTTATGTGGTTTATTTCTTCCCACCCCACCCCCCTTCTCTTTGAGGTTCATCAATCTAACAACTTATTTGTACTTCTTAATCCCTTCACCTTTTTCACCCATTCCCCCAAACCCCCTCCCATCTGGCAACCAACAAAACATTTTTTGTATCTATGAGTCTGTTTCTGTTTTGCTTGTCCATTTGGTTTGTAGATTCAGTTGTTGATAGATATGTATTTATTGCCATTTTATTGTTCATATTTTTGATCTTCTTCTTCAAGAAGACCCTTCAACATTTTTTTAAATCTGTTTTTTTCTCTTCTAAATATCTATTATTCAGATATTAGGTTTTCTGGTCTAATTATCTAATTTTCTTATTTTCCATTTATGTTTTTCTTGTTATTTTTAACTTCTGGGAAATATGATTAACTGTTATCATTTTTACCCTTGTACTGATTTTTTAAACAACTTTTTGCTAGTATGTGTGTCCAAGAATTTTTAGGTCTCTGAATGATATTTTGAGTATGTGTTTAGTTTTTGTTTTCTTGTTGTTAATTCTTCTTTTCTTCTTTCGTGGTTGTAATAGTCACTCTTATTTCTCTGAATATTGTATTGTAAACTTTTTAGTTGTCTTTTTTCCTCTGATAGCTTATTTATTTATTTATTTATTTATTTTCATTTATCCAGGTCATTCTGGTCTGTTAGCAGTTCTACTGTTTTGTGTCAGTTTGCTTTCTTGTTTTTGTGATGTTTTATTTTCCCTTTGTCCAATATCTGCTGATTCATGGCTGTCAACTCACACGAGTTAGGAAATGAAATGCTAATTGGAGTCTCTATGCGCATTGTTAACCTGGTGTACTTCAATCTAGAGGAAGCTCTGTGGTTTATTCCTGGCTGCCCACCGAGCTTCCCGACACATAAGTATTCTACCTGGAGCTGGGAGTGTCACTGGGAAGGAGCCACCCAATCCTTTGCCTGGACGTGTTTTTGTATCAGAGAAAGAGGATGAGGGGGGACTCATTATTTAATTTAGAGATTATCTTCATTTCCCTGATTTTACTTCTGATATCCCCACCCTCAAATGTGCCTGGTGTCTCCAAACCGAAGTATTGCTGGTTCAGTGTTGCCAGTGAGTAAAACTAGTGTTGGCAGCATTGGGTGCTGTAAGGTGGGGGTCAGGAAGTCATCAAGGTGGTTGGGGACGGGTTGAGAGCATCCAACACTTACTTCTCAAATACTTGGAAAGAATCCTGTTTCCAGCCCCATCTGCCCCACTGACTTCTGTTAGTGGACCCTCATTCCCAAGTCTTCCTCGAGTAGTTTGCCACTGCTCACCCTGCTTCTGGGCCTCCCCTCTGCCGGCTCGTGGGCTCGTTCTGCTCGGTCAGCTGCCATGGACCTGTCGGCATCGCAGCTTTCAAAACGGACTGCCGTCTCCCTTTCCATCCTCGTTGTCCTGTGGCTGCATCCCTTACTTTTCTGCTTTCAGTAATTGTAGTGAGAATCAGGAGGAACCATGAGCAGTCAGTAACAAAATATGACAAATACATTTTTAGTATAAAAGAGAAAGAAATAATTATAAAAAGCAACAGATAGAAATGCCACCCCACGTTTTTCAGACTATGGTGCCCCAAACTTGATGTCTCTAGATGCTTTTTATAGCTCATTCCACACAGCGGAAACGTTCCATTTCTATAAAATCCTAATCATTGAAGTACAGGCCAGAGCCGCTGCCAAGAGGAAATGACCATTAAATAAAATACCAGTTTGGTCATCAAATAGCAGCATACATACTAATGAGTATTCCCCAAAATGCATGAATTGGAATGGTCTTCATGTAGGAATGATTAGGTTTTCTGGACTAATCGACTCAATGTATTGTTTTTCTTTATCACTAGCACTTGTCTGCTGGCATTTTCATAAACTCACTGATCAGTCATATTACCAAGAGGACTGTGCCTAGAAATTAACGCATCTGTCTCAGCTCTTTGACAAAACCTCATTTTTTCTGATCATGGAAATGGGGCATATCACATATTTGATAGTTTGTGAAGATTAACTGAGATAATATGTGTGAGCCCACACAGAGCTGTTCAGATAAAACACTTTCATCTTCCCGGGACATGGCTCAGCTTGGCTTCCCTGCCCTCTCCTGCCCTGATTCCTTGTTCTTTGGGAATGCGGATAAAGCAGCGCACTTCCCTAAAACAACAGTCTCCTGGTGAGGCTTCTGTATGAAATCCCACAGTGCATCTCGTCATGGTATTGAACTAACTCGCAAGGTGGCAAGAGAAAGTGACAATTTCATAGGAGACTCAATGTGTTGAGATAAAGCGCCTGTCAGGATCCCGTCCCCTAAGGGAAGAGCAAAGACTGCACACAGAAAATGCGCGGTGACACGCAGCGCTCTGCTGTGCGCAGGGCGGGTGTGGGCTGGCTCTGCCCAGGTGTGGTACCTGCGGCTCCAGGCCAAGCAGGGAGGTCAGGTGGGACGTGGCAATCCATCAGGGCTGGCCCAGCACCCTGGCTTGCTTGGTTATGATAAGTAAATGAAGCTGTCTTAATATTCTCATGGATAAAACAGGCAGATAATTATTTATCCAGATTTTGTACTACAGCAAAGAAATAGATCTTAACGTTTCACACGGTATGAATTAGACTGAAAAGTGATTTGAAAAATGAAACCTGTTAATCATGGCAGCTAATTATCTTGCCTTTTCTTTTCTGCCCTCCTGGATTTTTCTCATCTCACCCTCCTTCCCCCCTGCCTCTGTCTTCGCCTTGCTGTCTGCCTCCCAACCCCGCCCCCTCAAATCTGGCTTTCCAGGCATCTTTTGGGAGCACAGGACAGCCACGTGTGACAGTTCTCAACTACTGTAATTCAGACTTTGCCTCTTCCTCGTATTAGATACACAAACGCAACGTAAATGCTCTGTCCTCACCTACGTGGCTTCCATGACCCTAGATGTAATTAAAGTATACCATGATTAGGCCATGGGAAGGCTTGATGAGAGACCTGTGATTTACTTTTTCCTTCAATTACATTCTTTTTTTTTTTTTTTTTTTCCTTTATAGAGGGGGTGAACTGTTGGAGCCAGTATCTCCTAATTACACATACCACCCTTCTCATTAATTCATGGTTTATTTACTCAACCTCCTCTAGGTGCCAGGTTCTGTTTCTGACATTGTTTCTGACTTCAAAGATATTACTCTAGTCAGGATTTAAACGAAGGGATCTTTGGAGTGTTATTAAGCACTCCCCTAAGAGTCAGTATAGGGCTCTATGTCTGCAAATACAAAAAACACGTTTTGATGGGTGGGTTTGGAACGGATTCATACAGGGGATGAGGCCCGGTTTGAATGTTTAAATGAAAGGAATAGTTCACCAGGTAGATCAGGCAAAAGCGTGAAAACTATAAAACTCGTAGATGTGAAAGAGCTTTGATTGTTAGGGGGAAAATCTGCATTTAAAGCATTTCCGGAAAACACGTTAATCTCTACACATGATTGGAACTTAGAATTGAGCAAAGAGGAGACCTTAGTTAGGTAAAGCCTTTCAATGCCAAAGGAACAAGTTTAGACTGTATTCCATGGGCTCTGAGGGGCATGAGACAGGTCTGTTTTATAGGAGCCCATCATGTTTAATTGCATATCGGGAAGATCACTGATACACAGTGGTGGACGGTTTGGGAGACAGGGGAAAGCAGGAGGCAGGGACACTGGGTAGATGCCTATGGCAGTAAGTCAGGCAAGAGCTGATCAGGGACTAATGTGAGGTCATTATAAATGAGACCAAGTGGAGGGAATTCTTAAGAATGATAGGAAAGTGTACAACAAACAAAATATCAGAATGAGAGAGATGGCAGGGAAAAGGAGTGCTTTGAATTTTCTGCCCGAGAGTAGCAGCACAAAGGGAACAGAAAATGTTTGTAACTTCAGTTTTCAGTTTTGGACATGTTTTGTTCATTGGTATTCTACTCTTCTTTACTTCTTTCCATCCTTTTCTACATAGCAAAGAAATCGAAGCATGATGTTTTAAATCTTGGCTCTTCCTGCTTGAAGATGTGTTAGTTTGAGCAATCTGCTTAGTATCTCTGTGCTTCCAATTATTCATCTATAAAATAGGCTCAATTATAGTACTTAATGTATACGTTCATTTTCAGTTTATTAGAAGGGTCTGCCATATAATAAGCACTAAAAATGTTTACTGTTGATGTTGTTTGAGATTATCATTATCATTATGCTGGGCTAGACCCAGGGAGAAAAACAGAACTGACAGAACATACCATTCTAATGTCTCAATTGCAATGACTTTTCATTTTCCACATCATAGCTCCAAGATTAACCTCTATAAACTGTGTCTGTACTTCTATAAAGTAAATTCATACTACCTTATTGGCCCTATTTTCTCAAACTTCTCCATTTAAATAAACTTCTCCTTGCCTAGAATCCTAGAATAAATAAATTTTCATCTACCTCTCTTCTCTAATCCTTGTCTTTATGAATTCTATCTTCGAAGGTCAAACTAAAATGATATTGAGGAGACAGAGGCAGATTAGGCAGTGAGGGACAGGAGCATGGGAAGGGAAGGCTGAGACATGTGGGGAGGTTTGTGAGGTCTTGGAGTCAACACACTGGGAGAACCCAGTACACAGTAGATCTGGAGGTTTATTCAGACTCTTCAGATCTTAAAATAAAACTAAAATCAACATGGGAAATTGTGCTCCCAAGGCCAGAAACTCTCAGGCCCCATTAAAACTCCTGATTTATATAAATGAAAAGCTTACCTTGATTGCAAATAAGAAGCTCCTGGAAGGAGCATAGGTCAATTATATAACAAAAACCCCATACAGGCTGGTTTGAAGCAAGAGGGGAACAACAATTGTATAGTTCCTTTTCTGGGACCCTGATGGGTTTGCAAATGAATTTTATTTACTGTTAAAAAATATAGTGCTGGCGATTCTGACCTATTCCAATTAATATACCTACTGGTTTCTGGGAGCAAGGCAAGAGGAATGCTGAATGAGTTCTGCTGCGCAACTACAGAGTGTGTTTCTATTGCAGAAAGCTAGCTTACCTTAAAAAGGATTACAGGAAACCAAAATTGGATTTAGAAAAGAAAGCAAAGAAACCAAAATTCAGCATAGGGTTGCTCCAAGGGCATTTCCCCTCCTCCTCACTAATGGTCTAGGAGAAATTGAAATTATCATAAAAAGGGAAACCACTAAGGCCCCTCCAGATACCTGGGGCTACTTTATTTGTTCTTAACCACACCCAACTAAATTTTCTCCTCCCTGGGAGTAAAGCTTCTGTACAAGTATCAGAATTAGTTCATCAATGTCTGTTTTTAAATTAGAATCTGTCCATTTCCAACTAGGGAATGTTATGGGACAATATATATCTTTGCTAATCAGATCTGCCCCAATTCTCCTGATAGGGTAAGCTTTTTTAAAATCAGTGGTGCCCACATATGCTTTTTCCAGAAACTAGTAAATATGTCAAAATAGGGGTTAAAAATTAGTAATCTGGAAGATTAAAGAAACAAAAACAATACTAGAAACATTTCCAAAATAATTGATGTGCAAACCAGTAAATGTGATGATAATGTGCTATTTATACGACTTTCACTCATGAACAGTTGCTCAAATATTATAAACATTGTATTCAATGATGCTTAGGGACCTCATTCTTATTAACTTCTATAACCTTGATTTGTAGAAATATTTTAACATTTTTAAAAATGCCATTAGTAAGCAGAAGTAATTCTAATTCATAAAACTAGGCCAGAAAGCAATTGACCCAATCAGAATGTAGGATTCCCCTATGTCATTTTTTAATTAGAAGTTTTTCAGCTTTTCTATAGTTTTGAATTTTGTAAATTTCTTACATGATAGAAGTCTGCTTATCTTAAAAAAGTAATATCCTCTGAGACCCAGTTCCTGTAACACCCTTCAAAATGCCACCCCTCCCCAGCTTAAACTAGATTCTTTATTTGGTTGCACCGAAACACATCACATTTTTGTTCAGATGATTTGCATGGATGAGAATTGGCAGATAAATTTCTACCATGCTGTATTTACACGTTCTTTTTTATCTCCTCTGTTATTTTTGTTTTTATTCTGGGTAAATTATTCCATTCTAAAAATATTAGTACATACCTACTAAGAAATAAAATATTTAAGTTTCACTCAGATATTAGTCTTTTTCTTTTTTATTGGAAGCCACAAGTCTCGAGTGTATTAATGCCCATGAATAAGAAGGAGGCAGTAAAGAAAGAAGGGGAGGAGGGGGAGAGGAGGAGGAGGAGGAGAAGAATCATCTACAACCTTGGAGAAGTCATTAAAATATGTGAGGAGCAAAATGGAAGAGAGAGGAAAGGGGAGGGAAAGGCAGGAAATATCAGGGAAGGGATTCCACTTTGGTCTTTGGAAACCCAAGACAAAGTGAATTAGAGAATGGATTAATGTCATAAGTGACATAATTTTTCTGCCTGCTTCTTCACCTGGTAACCATGACTACCCACATCACTACTTCATGATAATAACAATGATGATGATGATAAAAACAAAACAAAATTCTTTGAGAAATATCCTTCCTACTTTCTCCAATGGTAAAATTCCAAAGAAAATTTCTCAACTGAAAAGAGCTCATAGAACTCACAGGATATTTACAGTTAAGGGGCAAATATCCTACAGATAATACATCAGTAAGAGAATCTTTCAACCAAAGAAAAGTATCTGCACACACACTCCGGGTAACAGAGGTTAAGTAGAGAACTCTAATCGCCTGAAAACTAGCTAATGCCTAGTCCTGAGCAGAAACACTAGCAAAGCAGAAAAGAAGACAAACGTTTTCTGCTTCTGTTCTCCACATCAACTCCTTTTCCAGAATTCTCCATAACGGTTAGTGACCTCACAATAATTTAAGTCACAAAACCTTAACTATGACATCTATTCTTACCTCAGTCCTCACCAGAGTATGGTGCCACCAAGTTTCAATGTATCTCCCTTGATTCAAAAATGCTTGATTTTCTGCTATTTGACATGTACTAGTCTAAGAATTCATGAAGTCAACACTGTTGTACCAGTGAATAAAATCTCTGCAACTTTGACATTTATTTTTAATCCTTCCTCTCTTCTACAAACAAATGATGAAATAGACCAGAAAACCACAGTACTTGGGCCAAATCCAGCCTGCTGCCTGTTTTTGTGTGTTCAGCAAAGAAGAATGCTTTTACATTTTTAATGACTCAGAAAACAAAAAAACAAAAATAACAACTGATTAACAATATTATGTTGACAAATGAAAATTATACAAAATTTACATTTTTGTTTTAATAAATAAGGTGTTATTGGAGTACAGACACTCACTCATTTACATTTTGTTCCAAGTTTGAGCCGCAGAGGCAGAGTTGAGTGGCTGCACCAGAGACCACATGACCCTTACGGAGAACAGTGTGGCTGACCCTCACATGGGCCCTCGTGCACAGGTCTGCAGCACTGAACACTGTAATCACTAATTGCCTTGCTCTCTAATATTTTTTCCTCAAATCCGTTTTCTGCAGAGTCAGCAGAGGGATCCATCTAAAATGAAATCTAGTCTTGTCGCCCTCTTAATTAAAACCCTCCAATGACTCATGACAAACTACAGGATGGTCCAAGCTTTGTGAATTGGCACATGGACCCTTCATGAGTCAGTTGATCCCCTCTCTTCCACACCACTCCTGTAGCCACATTATCAGCAGTGAAATGTTTAGGAAGAAAAGAGAAGCCACAATCGCTCTCTGAAATTATCCATCCTCGTGTAAAAAACAAAAAAAATGGTGAAGAAAAGGAGACATAAGACAATCTATAGAGAAAGGAGCCACAGCTGAGGAAGGTCCTCAGCATCACAGGCAAGACCCCAGTATTCTTGGAGCAGCATAGCAGAGTGCAGCCAAGTCAGTGGGAAGCTTACTGAAGCAGATGACACTGTTAGTCATAGACATCTAGTAACACCCAACAACAAATGCCTGTTCCATTTATTGAAACTGTATTTTTCTGGGCACTATGCTAGGTATTGAAAATCAGAGAACTAAGTAGTTACAGATATATAAACAGGAATGTTCATCAGCCTAGGAGAAATCCACTGATGATATAAGCTCAGGGGCCCACGGACATGCAAAGAAGGGGCCCCTGTTCAAGGTGCAAAGGGCCAAGGAAGACTTTCTGAAAGAAGTGAACACAAAACAAATAAGTAGGAGTTAATCTAGTAAGAAATAGTGTCCCAGGCTGAAGAAACAGTTTTGCAAAGGCTTGGTAGCAGAAAGAAGCATGGAAACTAAATATCTATATATGGAAACACTGAAACAGACTCTATCTAAGTAAGATTCTGTGCTTTATCTGCTACCACAGCTCCTGTTCCTGAGGTTTTCTGCACTGTGACCCACCTGGAAGCTGTCAGTGCTTGGCATTGATCTATACTCGGAAACCAGCTATGTGCTTCTCTCCACCTGAAATACAGATATTTGCAAATTAAAAGTAAATGAGAATTAATGTTGAAAAAACATGAAAAAAGAGAGTGTACATTCAGGATTCCCATAGCAAAGAGTGAACATTGAAGAGTTTAGATTCCCTTTACCAAGTCCTTCGGTGAAACTTCTGGGAGAGTATAGGGGTATCTCTTAGTTTTAATTCCTCTTCTGATCTTGGTCATAACACTGAGCTATTTTTTATGAGGTTCTGAAAGAAGTGACTATGGCATTAGTATGCTAAAGGATGAATGAAACTCTGTGGAGGTTGGACAAGTTTAAAATTTCCATGACAGTTCTAGAAGTTTAGGACTGTCATTTGATAAGTGAATAATGGAGAAATGAGGTAAACTTTCATCTTTCCTTTTGTTCTGGTGAGAGCCATCCGTGTCCATGACTCATGTATTCTGTTATCTTTCTGTGTATTTTTGATCATTTGCAATATTCTTAGTCCATACTTTTGCTTTTTGTAACATTTCATTTGCTTTACACAAATTGTCTGAAACTGGGGATGGGGGCGAGAATCTTGTATCATTGAAACTATTAAATGTAAAAGACTTCTGCAATAACTTTGTTCAGGAAAGTCAGCCACACTGTTTTTATCATTCTTTTATTTTGCTGGATTAAATAGGAAAATTCATGTAAAAGTCTGAGCATACCCACTTGGCACATAGTAATAATTTAAAGCATGCCAGTTATAAATTTATCCCATGTTTTCTTTCTTTCTTTTTTAATTTTTTTTAAAGAGATAGAGAAAGGGAGAGAGAGAAACATCAATCAGCTGCTTCCTGCACACCCCCTACTGGGGATCGAGCCTGCAACCCGGGCATGTGCCCTGATCAGGAATCGAACTGAGACCTCTCAGTCCATGGGACGACGCTCAGTCCATTGAGCCACACCAGCTGGGTTATCCAATGTTTCTATTGTCTCTACTATTTTTCTTTTGAGGTTTCCACAATGTGACAAGCACTATAAAATATCTGAAGCACTAAATATGATTTGGAAAGCTTTGCAGATTTTTGGAAAGCTTTGGATAAGGAGAAGAAATATCTTGCAGAATAACATAATTTAAAGTAATTAATCTGAAAAAAGATCAATTTAAAACTCTTATTAAAATAAATAAAATATGAAATCCTGCTCACACAATAGTATTGGAGGTAGGGAGCATATTGAAAAAAATAATGACCTTAGGGTTGGAAGACACACATTTGAGAATCTGATTTACCTCTTACTGCCTCTTTCTTTTTTACTTTTACTTACTGCCTTAAAAAAATATTTTGGAGTTTCCATTCTTCAAATTGTATAATGGTCTTATAAGTATTGGTGTAGATATTATAAGAAACAAACAAAAAAGGTAAAAATCTGAAACCCAGAATGACATTTTTATGTTCCATTGGTTCATCATATAGGGCTATTTTTATGCAAGACATTTTCCATGGAATTATCTGGTTCTATCCACTTCATCTGATTGCTTGAGTATGCTAAGGTATTTCAGTTTTCAACTACTCTACCTATGGGATTCTGGTCCTAGCCATAGCATATGAACAAACACAGGAACTTTGAAGTCAGAAAATATGAGTTTAAATCCTCACCTGCCATTCATCAGCTATGTAAACTTGGATAATCATTCTGTGACTCATAACCCTCTTCCAGACAATGGAACTAGCACCTCACTCACAGGGCTGATGTAAGAATTAGCAGCACTGTGATAGCACAGTCCTTGGTGCCTCACCCATGCTCGAGAATGGCAGTGCTGTGTGAGTGTTTTTCTCCTCCTCCTCTTCCTCCTCCTTATCCTCTTCTTCATCCTCATACTCCTACAACCATCTCAGTAAATGCTTGAGAAAATTGCACTGAATAATCAGCAGAGAGAGCTTTAAGGCAAGTTATAACTCAAGGGATAAAAATAGAAGGTCATTTTAAAAAAAAAAAAGAACCAGATGAAAATATATTCTCTGTAGAATAGAGAGCAACCTTGAGACACGAATAGTAAACTTACAAAACCCATAATTATACAAATAGCAAGTTCATCTGGAAGGTCCAAATCTTTTCTAGGATGGAGCAGTGAGCGAGTCCCGTAGTAGGAGACCCTTAGCTGCCCTCTCCAGGAGAACAGAGGAAGAATAAAATGTGTCCACTTTGTCCTGAGTTCTAAAGCATAATTCAAAAGTATTTTAATAAGTAGTTTAACTATATTGTGTCAAATAGTCTTTTGTGATATGGCCTAAGGAACTAACAACCTTGGAGAATATTCTTGCATAAAAGCATAATTGATGAGTTCCAAGTGATTGACTTATATACAAATGTTAAATCTCAAGCATTTACTAGTTAGAGACAAGATCATTTACAGTTAACGTGCTAGGATAAAGAGACATTTTTAAAGCTGGGTCTCTAAAATTGATGTGTTTATGCTGTTTACTTAACTCTTAATTCCCAAACTTGCTTTTTCTCTTCTGCCAACACAGAGTAACATTGTAGCAAGTTGAATTTAAGTGCACCAGCAGGCAAAAACGGATGCAAAGGTGTGACTTATGGCATTTGAGCAAGTGCTTCATATTTAGGGTTGCCAGATAACATTTAGCATTGTCAGACACACTTACATTGGAATTTGGGATTAATAATGAGGAATTTGGTAGTGTAAATATGCTCCATGCATAATTTGCTAAATCTTGAAACTTATATTTGTTGCAAGATATATTACGTATAACTTTTATAGTCTTGTGTGGTGTTTTCTGACATCAAATATGTGTTATTTTTCCACATCAAGAAATTCTCCAATTCTCTGATACCAACTAGGAAGAGGAGGAGGAGGAGGAGAAAGAGGAAGAAGACCTACAATAACAACTAAAACAACACCAACACCCCATGCACCCCATATGAAAAAGTAGATCAATTTCTTTCTTTTACTTGTTTCTTTATGTTTGTCAAAAAGAGATAAAGGGGTAGTACAAGTGACTCATATTACTGAGATCTAGCCTTGACATCTGGAAGGCTGAGTATAATATTCATATGCTTAAGTACACTAAAGTCCTCATTTTTGGAATTTAATAATCAACTAAAATTTATTGAGCAGTTACTAACTATATATTTTAAACTTTGTTTAGCATAACATTCAGTATAAAATTCAGTCAAACTTTAAATCAAGTCTTATGATGGATTAAATGCTTTTAAAACACTGTATGTGGAAACACGCATTATAAACATCTCAATTTTATTATCAGGAGTTACTTTCTGCAAAGACGTAAATTTCTTTTCACTAACTCGTTATTTAAAAAGCTATTTATAGATAACAAGCAGGTAGTCGATTAGTCAATCAACAAATAATTTTGGGAGATTATAATGTGCAACACAAGAGGTAATGAAAAGTACTGACTGGGTAATAAAACTCTGAAATGCATTTATTGTTTGTTTTCATGTTGTTTACATTTTACTATCAAAATTAAACTACTTGGAGAGAAAATGGCGGCAGAGTGAATAGAAGCTACACAGATGATCTCCCAGGACCAAATGGGAATTAAAACTAAAATAAAGACAAATCATCGGAAAAAAGCAACAGAAAAGCAGCAGGAGAGCACCATACAACCAGGGACACTGAACGAGCCTGGTAGGATCTGCAGAGGTGCAAGAGGGTGGGGAGCTGGGAGCCAATGGACAGCAGCGGCCTTAGCTGTGAGCACTGCCTTCAGGGTTAAGATCTCAAGCTGATTGACAGCACAGAGGGCCGGGACAGAGCACCAAATAGCTACAGCCACTCACCTGGGGCTCCGGCAGAGGGAGGGCGGACTGGACTAGAACTCTGTGGGGACACTTGGGATTTGGAGGGTGCTCACAGTTTGTGCTGAGTCAAGGCCACAAATGACGGTGGCCAGCTTGCTCCTTCTTGGTCACACAGAATGGTGGCCAGGTTGCTCCTTCCTGGAGCTGTGGCAACCCTCCCTCGGAGATTCGACCCAAACCAGGTGAGCAAAGAAATGCAAATTGAGGCTCATTAACAACCAGCATTGCCCCCACCCTCGGGAAATCCTCTTACACTAAACACCTGAGGGAGTTTCTCATTTAACTGAGAACCCAAGGCTTTTCAAGTAACTGAGGCTAATAGCCTCCAGGCAAAAAGCTAGAACATAACTAAACCTTTCCTGAGCTTGCAAATCTACCCAGGAAAGTGAGACTTGACAGTGGTGTTTAAGGAGGGCCCTCCACGCTCATCCAAACCCAGTAGAGGGAGCCACAAATAGCAGAATACCAACACCCACAGGGAAAATTTGGGAGGCGCCAAAACCCACTGAGATCGCCAAAATGGTGAAACAAGAAACAGATCCCAAATGAAAGAACAAGAGAACTCTACCGAAGATGAGATAAATGAAATGCAGTTAAGCAAATTATCAGTGGTAGAGTTCAGAGCCATGATCTTGAGGAAGCTAAACAGCATGAGTAAGGACATCAACAACATGAGTGAAGACATAGAAACACTGAAAACCAACCAAGTGGAAATGAAGAAAGACATAGCAGAAATAAAGAACACATTGGAAGGACTGACAAGCAGAGTAGAGGAACCTGAGGACTGAATCAGTGAATTAGAAGACAGAGTAGAAAAAATCAATCAATCAGAAAACCAAAAGGAAAAAACAATTAAAAAACAGAAAGATAGCTTAAGAGAACTGTGGGACAACTGGAAACATAATAACATTTGCATCATAGGAATTCCCGAAGAAGAAGAAAATGAGCAAGGGTTAGAGAATATATTTGAAGAAATAGTGACAGAAAACTTTCCTAACTTGGTGAAGGAAGAAGGCATTCAAGTTCAAGAAGCACAGAGAGCCCCAAGTAAGAATAACCCAAACAGGCCCAACCAAGACACATAATAATTAAAATGCCAAAAATTAAAGACAAAGAGACAATCCTAAAGGCAGCAAGAGATAAGCAACAGGTTACCTACAAAGGAACCCCCATCAGGCTATCAGCTGACTTCTCCACAGAAACACTACAGGCCAGAAGGAATGGCATGAAGTAATCAAGGTCATGAAAAACAAGGATCTGAATCCAAGACTACTCTATCCAGCAAGGCTAGCATTCAAAATAAAAGGACATATAAAGAGCTTCCCAGACAAAAAAAGGCTAAGGGAATATATTAGCACCAAACCAGCACTGCAAGAAATGTTAAAAGGACTGCTGTAATTAGTAGAAGAAATAGGAAGAAAAATAGAACCACACTAAACAAAAATGGCAATAAATAAGTGCATATCAATAATCACCTAAAATGTAAATGGATTGAATGCTCTGATAAAAAGACACAGAGTAGCGGATTGGATAAGAAAGCATGATTCACATATATGTTGTTTACAAGAGACCCACCTCACAACAAAAGACTCACATAGGTTGAAAGTAAAGGGATGGAAAAATATCTTCCAAGCAAACGGAATGGGAAAAAAAGCAATACTCATATCTGATAGATTAGATTTCAAAATGAAGGTCATAACTAGAGACAAAGAAGGCCACTACATAATATTGAAAGGGTCTATCCAACAGGAAGATATAACCTTGGTAAACATATATGCACCCAATATAGGAGCACCAAAATATATTAAAAATCTTCTGGAGGACTTCAAAGGAGAAATCGACAGCAATACAATAATAGCAGGAGACTTCAACACCCCACTGATATATCAACACCCCACTGGATAGATCATCTAGACAAAAAATTAATAAGAAAACAAAGATTCTAAATGAAGCACTAGATCAAATGGATTTAATAGATATATACAGAGAATTACACCCCAAAACTGCAGAATTCACATTCTTCTCAAGTGCACATGGGACATTCTCAAAGATAGATCACATGTTAGGGCACAAATTAAGTCTCTACAAGTTCAAGGAGATTGAAATCATATCAAGCATCTTCTCAGATCACAATGGCATGAAACTAGAAATCAATTGCAACAAAAACATGCAAAGACATTTGACGACATGGAGGTTACATAGCATGTTATTGAACAATGAATGGGTTACCATGGAGATCAAGGAAGAAATGAAAAACTTTCTGGAAACCAATGAAAATGAACACACAACAACACAAAATCTATGGGATGTGGTGAAAGCAGTTCTGAGAGGGAAGTTCATAGCACTACAAGCCCACCTCAAGAAACAAGAAAAAATTCTAATTGTCTACCTAACTTCACAACTTAAAGAACTAGAAAGAAAACAAAAATAGAACCCCAGAGCAAGTAGAAGGAAGGAAATAGTAAAGATCAGAGCAGAAATAAACGACATGGAGACCAACAAAACAATTCAAAGGATCAATGAAACAAAGAGCTGGTTTTTTGAAAAGATAAACAAGACTGATGGACCCTTAGCTAGACTCATCAAGAAACAAAGACAGAGAACTCAAATACACAAAACCAGAAATGAAAGAGGAAAAGTAATAACTGACACCACAGAAATACAAAGGATCATGAACAAATACTATGAACAATTATACACCAACAAATTCGACAATCTAAGCGAAATGGACACATTTCTAGAAACACACAGTCTCCCAAAACTGAACCAGGAAGAGATAGAAAACTTGAACAGGCCAATATCAACGAAGGAAATTGAAGATATAATCAAGACCCTCCCAGCAAAGAAAAGCCCAGGCCCAGACAGCTTCACAGGGGAGTTTTACCGAACATTCAAAGAAGAACTAACACCCATTCTCCTCAAACTATTCCAAAAAATTCAAGAAGAATGAAGACTTCCAAACTCGTTTTATGAGGCCAGCATAATCCTAATTTCAAAACCAGAAAAAGACACTACAAAGAAAGAAGACTATAGGCCAATATCCATGATGAACATAGATGCCAAAATCCTGAACAAAATACTAGTAAATCGGATCCAGCAATACATCAAAAAAATTATTCACCATGACCAAGTGGGATTTATCCCAGGGATGCAAGGCTGGTTCAATATTCGCAAATCAATAAATGTGATACACCACATAAACAAAATGAAAGATAAAAACCATATGATCATATCAATAGACGCTGAAAAAGCATTTGACAAAATTCAGCACCCATTTCTGATAAAAACGTTCAGCAATTTGGGAATAGAGGGATCATATTTCAACATAATAAAGGCCATATATGAAAGACCTACAGTCAACATAATACTCAATGGACAAAAACTAAAAGCATTTCCCTTAAGAACAGGAACAAGACAGGGATGCTCACTTTCACCACTCTTATTTAACATAGTACTTGAAGTCTTAGCCACAGCAATCAGACATGAAGAAAAAAATAAAAGGGATCCAAATTGGAAAGGAGGAAGTGAAACTTTCATTATTTGCAGATGACATGATATTATACATAGAAAACCCTAAAGACTCCATAAAAATCTACTAGACTTAATAAGTGCATTTGGCAAAATAGCAGGAAACAAAATTAACGTCAGGAAATCAACGGCATTCTAATACACCAATGATGAACTCACAGAAAGAGAAACTAAAAAAACAATCCCATTTACCATTGTGGCAAAAAAATTAAGATACCTAGGAATAAACTTAACCAAAGAAGTAAAGGATCTATTTGCAAAAAACCACAGGACATTGAAAAAAAAATAGAGGAAGATATAAAAAAGTGGAAGCACATACCTTGTTCATGGATTGGAAAAATTAACATCATTAAAATGTCCATACTACCCAAAGCAATCTATAGATTCAATGCAATCCCCATCAAAATACCAATGACATATTTCACAGAACTAGAACAAATGCTTCAGAAGTTCATATGGAACCAAAAAAGACCCCGAATAGCTACAGCAATCTTGAAAAAGAAGGACAAAGTAGGCGGAATCACAATACCGGATATCAGGTCATACTACAAAGCTACTGTAATCAAAACAGCCTGGTACTGGCACAAGAACAGGCACATAGATCAGTGGATAAAACAGAGAACCCAGAAATTGACCCCAAACATTATGCTCAATTAATATTTGACAAAGGTGGCAAGAGCATACAATGGAGTAAAGACAGCCTCTTTAATAAATGGTGCTGGGAAAATTGGACAGCTACATACAAAAAAATGAAATTAGACCATCAACTTACACCATACACAAGAATAAACTCAAAATAGATAAAAGACTTAAATGTGACTCGTGAATCCATAAAAATCCTAGAAGAAAATGTAGGTAACAAAATTTCAGACATCATACACAGCAGAATTTTCACCTAAGGAAACAGAAACAAAGGAAAAAATGAACACATGGGACTACATCAAATTCAAAATCTTCTGCACAGCAAAAGAAACAACCATCAAAGTGGAAAGGCAACCCACTGTATGGGAGAGCATAATTGCCAATGATACATCAGATAAGGGATTAATTTCCAAAATATATAGAGTGCTCATACAACTCAACAAAAGGAAGAAAAGAACCCAATTAAAAAATGGGCAGAGAAACTAAATAGACACCTCTCCAAACAGTACATACAAATGGCCAAGAGACATGAAGAAATGCTCAACATCAGTAATCATCAGAGAGATGTAAATTAAAACAACTATGAGGTATCACCTCACACCTGTCAGAATAGCCGCCATCAACAAAGCATCAAACAACAAGTGTTGGCGAGAGTGTGGAGAAAAGGGGACTCTAGTACACTGCTGGTGGGAATGCAGACTGGTGCAGCCACTATGGAAAACACTATGGTGTTACCTCAAAAAATTAAAAATTGAATTACCATTTGACCCAGTGATCCCACTCCTAGGAATATACCCTAAGAAGCCTGAAACACCAATAAGAAAGAATATATGTACCCCCATATTCATAACAGCGCTATTTACAATAGCTAAGATCTGGAAACAGCCCAAGTGTCCATCAGTGGACGAATGGATAAAAAAGCTATGGTACATATACACAATGGAGTACTATGCAGCTGTAAGAAAGATCTCTTATCCTTTGAGATGATATGGAGGAACCTAGAGAGTATTATCCTAAGCGAAACAAGCCAAGCAGAGAAAGACAAATATCATATGATCTCACCTATTTCTGGAATATAATGAACATAACAGTCTGAGGAAGAGGGTAGTCCCAGAGATGTGGAAGTAGAGTACAGACTGACAATTCCCAGAAGAGGGGGTGGGGGAGGGGAGAGATAAACCACAGAACTTATACGCATGTATGCATAACCAATGGACATGGACAACAAAACTGGGGACAGGGCAGGGAGGGAGGGGGAGGAGGGAGTCAATGGGGGAAAAAGGAGAAACATCTGTAACAAAAATAAATTAATAAAAAAAAATTAAACTACTTTAGATGGCCCAGAAATGTACATCTAAACATGCCTTTCTTCGAGTAATGAGGTGAGAGCCAAGCACAGCTCTCAGGAAGAGAACATTCAATCAGAGCTGAAGGATAGTAAGAATCTGCCAAAGGGAAGAGCCAGAGAAACCGGAGTGATGGCATGTGCAGTGTCTGCTGAGAGGGCAGAGGAAACGGATGGCAGAGGACACGGTGTGATGGCATGTGCAGTGTCAGGTGAGATGAAGGGTATTAGTTCCTCCATTTACAGCTCTACTCTGAGCCACTTACATTCCAGATGGTCCACTGACACTCTGACGTCCTTAAAAGTCATTCACTTTTTTTCTGAGGCACAACACATATGTGCATACATGTAAAAGCAGGGTAATAAAAGAGGTTCGGAAGAGGTGAAGTAATTAAGATAGATGGGGTCAAACCATGAAGCCCCAGTCCACCATTGAAGGCATACTTTACCCTCTGAGGTCTAAGAGCATTGACCAGTCTGCAGCAATCAGTGACAGGACCTTATCTAAAATTCAGAAACATCACGTTCAACTGGGTGACAGAGAGATTAAGGGGGCGTGGTATGAGAAGCAGGGATTCCAACATAGAGTTACTATCTTTAATATTTTACTCCAGTCCCGCTGCCTAGCGCTTCTTCATGTTTCTCCACTGGAGCCTGGTCCCCCCACCTGGGGAGTGTGGGGCTGTGCGAGGACAGGCAGCGTCAGGGTGTGGGAGCACAGGGCTGGGGCTTCAGCTCCCCACTCAGTCCCTGCCTGAGCCTAGGAAAGTTGCTTCGCCTCTCCCCGCCTTGGTTTTACCATCTGCAACCTAAAATGGAAGTAAAACTACCCCCAAGGACAGGTTGTTTTAAGAGTCAAATACATTGATATTTAAAGGACTAAATAGGGTTTCCAGGTAAAATACAGAATGCCCACTTCATTTTGAATTTCAGATAAAAAAAATAATTTCTTCGTATAAGCTGTCCTAAATATTGCTTAAGTTTGTCCCAAATATTGCATGGGGCATATTTAAATTTTTAAAGAGATTGTTGGTTACCTGAAATTCAAATTTAACTGAATGTCTTGTATTTTTATTCGCTGAATTTGCTAATAAGACTTCCTTGCTCATATTAAGTAGTATAGAGGTGTTAATTCTTATCACAACCAGCTTCTTTTACTCATACCACCCCAGGTTATCCCCCAGGAAGAGGCAGGCATTCGGTTCTAACTCTCTTTCTAGATGTTTCAAGATTTCTCCTTTTACCAGGGCACCTTATTCAAGTTCTCTGAAAATGGACACTATTATTCTGAGTCCTATGAACTTACTTCTATGTTATGAGAGTTAAAATAATGCTTTTGGGTTTCAGACATACAGTAAGTTCACATATGCTGTTAATGAGAATTTCTTGACATTTTCTGCACAGCTGCTCTCAAGAACATTCGACAGAGTTCAACATCTTATCATAATCACACACTTAAGTAGACGAGCCCAGAGCCTAGAGTTATGAAACAGTGTCTTCTTTTTGGATGACTAACTTTTTGTGTGCCTCTTCGTCAGTTTGTGAAGCTCACAGGTAACTTTTCCGACTTCTCTTATCTGTTGTCATCACTGCACCGAGAATGTGACACTTTCCTATTACTCTTTTTGGAGTTATATTTTACATTTGTAATATTTGAGATAATTATTGCGACTATTCTCAAATTACTTAGAAAAAGACAGAATTTATATATGTTTAAAAATCTGTATGAGATACTTGTCTTTCTCTGACTGGCTTATTTTGCTCAGCATAATATTCTCCATGTTGTTTCAAAGAGTAAGAGATCTTTCTTTCTCACAGCTGCATAGTATTCCATTGTGTACATGTACCACTGCTTTTTTATCCACTCATCCACTGATGGACATGTGGGCTGTTTCCAGGTCTCAGCTATTGTAAATAGCATTGCTATGAACATAGGGGTGCATATATTATTTCTGATGGGTGTTTCAGGCTTTTTAGCATATATTCCAAGAAGTGGTATCACTGGGTCAAAGGGTAGTTCCATTTTTAATTTTTTGAGGAAAAACCATATTGTTTTCCATAGTGGCTGCACCAGTCTGCATTCCCACCAGCAGTGTGCTAGGGTCCCCTTTTCTCCACACCCTCGCCAGCACTTGTTGTTTGATGATTTGTTGATGGCAGCTATTCTGGCAGGTGTGAGGTGATACCCCATAGTCATGTTAATTTGCATCTCTCTGATGTTTAGTGCCATTGAGCATACATGCATAACCAATGGACACTGACAATAATTCAGTGAAGGCAGGGGGCAGGACCCTGGAGGAAGGTGTCAATAGGTGGGAAAAGGGAGGGACATCCGTAATACTTTCGGCAATAAAGATATATATTAAAAAAATCTGTATGAAATTCTAAAATTCTAAACCCATTCCTATCTAAATATATTTTCTCTGTTTGCTTACTGAGTTTCCAAAGCAGTTTTCCATTACTGTGTGTCACTACTAGTCAACTATAACAGTAAAAACCTTAGTTAGCAAAGGAAAAATTAATAAAGGGATTGTCCTCTTTTCTCTAGCTTTACTACCTATTTTATTTATTTATTTTTTATTGATTTGAGAGAGAGAGAGAGAGAGAGAGAGAGAGAGACAAAGAGAAACATCAATTTGTTGTTGCACTTATTTATGCATTTATGGGTTGCATCTTACATGTGCCTTGACCAAAGATTGAACCTGCAATCTTGGCATGTGAGGGCGGTGCTCTTATCAACTGAGCTACATGGCCAAGGTGCTACCTCTCTTGACAGTGAAAACTGTTGTTGAAATTATACACATAAAGTAAGTTAGTCCATAAATAGGAAGGTAGACTATCTATCTATCTATCTATCTATCTATCTATCTATCTATCTATCTATCTATCTATCATCTATCTATCTCATCTATCTATCTATCTATCTATCTATCTATCTATCTATCTATCTATCTATCTATCTATCTATCTATCTATCAATTCTGTCCCTCTTCTTTGTTTTACATATAGGGTTGACAAATAAGAAAACAAAATATGTCTTTATTCTTCCACATGTATCTTTTCTACCATCTATTGTGCACATACTCTAAGTTCTAGTGACAAAGGATGTAATAAAGTCACACACACCAATTGTCAGCCCTCTCCCCATGTAGGCACACATTTGGTGTTGCAACTAAAGACTGCAGCAAAGGGACACTACTTAATACAAATGCTCCGATGCACTTGGTAACACTGGAGGCATGTGGCACCATGGGCTGGCCGGGGCTTCAGAGTATGAAAGTGTACCTGATACCCCTTAAATCAAAGTACACCAGTGGTACTTCACCTGTACACTCCCTTGGTCTGCAGACTTACTCAGAAAAAAACCCTTCATGCAGATGTAAGAAAGAAACCAGGAAGCCCCTTTCTCTTCCTTGTCAAGAAAGAGAATAAAATCTCAAGGACTGTTACCTAATTATTTAATATTAGATGGTAGGAGGGTAAATTAATAGTGGTATCTTATTACAAATAACATTAACTGCTTAATAGAGACTACAAAGAGAACAGTGTTAGAACTAAAAAAGCACAGTAATTATAAAGAGAAATCAGAATCTCTTACATTAAGTGAAACATATTCCTTCATCTCTCCTAGAATGCCACACTGTAAAGCTTTAAAAATCTTTGTTAACAACTTCATGAATATTAAAGAATACCATGAAAACTTTATTTTAAAGAAGTGATTTATTATTTAATACTTGTTTTATTTTTATTGTTGTTGCCAAGCAAGCAACTTCCTAGTGGTCAAATAAGAATGTTTTCATATTTTAGTGCTACAACATTAGTTCATCTATTATTAATACAACTCATAAATACTCTCACCATCAAAAATAGCCTCAAACAATCTTATCTCAGTAGACTCAGACTTTACTTCTTCCCTGAGGGTTTCCAGTTTCTGGACTATAATTAGTTGTCATCTATTTTGACAGAGAAGATTCTACCAACCTTCCCAATGTCTCAATAATGTTCTTGACAGATTTTATATCCCGAGGCAACCTAAACAGTTTACTAAGTGATATCTACTAGTAGAAAAGAAAAAGGTGGAATAGGAAGAAAATCGTTATTTTTAGCTAAAAGTTAATTAGGTGTTTTTGTAGGACTGTTTACCTGAAAGTATTTATATTTTGTCAAATGTGTGACCGAGGTTATGTCACTCCTTAAAGCAATTTTAGCCACTTGTTTGAACACTCTGATTGTACATCTGTATAAAAAAAAAGTATTTCTTGCTAATTAAAACCATCTATTAAAGCCCAGCTGGTGTGGCTCAGTGGTTGAGCGTTGACCCATGCACCAAGAGGTTGCCAGTTCGATTCCTAGTCAGGGCACATGCCCAAGTTGTGGACCTGATCCCCAATGGGGAGATCAGGAGGCGGCAAATCAATGTTCTCTCTCATTGATGTTTCTATCTCTCTTTCCCTCTCTCCCTTTCTCTCTTTCTAAAATCAATAAAGAAAAAAAAAGTTTTTAAATAAATAAAACCATCCATTAAAAATGTTATGCTGTTAAATGATTGTTTTACATTTACAACTTATATGTTCAATTGTACAACTTAATGTGTCAATTGTCATTTATTCTCTAAAACAATCTATTGAGATAATAAATGGCCACAGGAAAAGTTCAGTAGATTCTACCTCTGATAAATAATTCTTCTTCACAATGACAGTTGACATTGAAAACTGGTCTTTCTGTGACTATCTCAGTGGGAACATGAGCCTGTCTTCCATGGTGCAAGCATTGGCAAAGGCTTTCAGAAAAAAAGGATAAAAATAATGATACCAGCATCAGACCAGGCCTTCACTATTAGAGTGATAACAAAGGTAGAAATCATCTTGTTTTTCAAGGTAGATCTTGGCTGTGTCATGTATAACTGTGTTTCAACTTTCTTAGTTTCTTAGTAAGGCATGTATCTGAATTTCAAAAAATTTTTTTGAACTCTCACTGATTTTAGGCACTGTGCTCCCAGTTTGAGATAAAGCAGTGAATAACACCAGTTCTAGCTTTCAAGGAAAGTTTTTGGATCTGGAATCCATAAGTAGATAAGTAAAGAGACATTTACATAGTTGTGTCATGAGAACCAAGGTAAAGACTCCATTGAACATACAGAAGAGGGCATCCCACCCAATCTGGGGGGTGAGATGGAAATGACTATTTAGCAAAGTCTTCATAGAAGAAGTGACATCTAAACTGAGTCCCGAATAGAAATACTATTTAGCTCCTAAATGTGGAGTTTGGGTGGGAGTACAGCTAGGACTAAAATTTTAAAATCTGACTATAAGTTTCTCCTCCCTGGAAATTATCATTGCTCCTAGAAGTCCTCTTATCTATGATTCAGACTCAGACTGTGTTCCCCACTTTACTACATGCCTCAGTTTAATTCTATTTTATAAGGCAGTGGAGTGGAATGGAGTGGTATAGCAGAAAGTGAAGAAAAGCATTTTTGTTGAGATCACAAGAGAAGTGGCTGGTCTTTTGAGGTGGAAAATACACTAGTTAAGAGTGTGATCTGGGGCTGTTTCTGTTAGATCCCTAGTTCCAATACATCCTCTATGTGCAAATCATTTAATCTCTTTTTACCTAAATCTCCTTATGTAATATATTGTTGAATCACAATGTTGCCATAACTATTAAGTTAAAAATGCGCTACATGGAAAAATACTTAATGTTAGCTTGGATGATGGTAATGATTATGATAATGATGATGATCTTGTTTTATCAGCCCCAAAATCCAAGTGAATATTTAAATGTTGTTGTCTCCATGGTACTATTCTAGACCAGATTCTAGTAAATAAGCTAAATTTTCCTTTAGATTAAGACAAGGTGGAATGCAGTTTGTTCAAAAGTATGACTTTGAGATAAGTATAGTGAACCTGATACCTCTAGTTTTCTTTAGCTAGATAGAAATAAAATATATTTAGACATTCCATTTCTAGCCATAACACAGTTACCATCTCAGACTTATGACTCTTAGTAAATAAGTACATATACAAAAGAAAAATAAATATATGAAGCAACTGTTTTCAAGCAATGGACAACTGAGTGCAAGTCTATTTTATTTGAAAGAAGAGAAGGACTCTTATAAGCGAGCTCGGCACTCACCCTGACTTCCAGCCTAGGAGATGTTTTCAGACCACAGCATGGAGAAAAAGAACCTAAGCAAAAAGCTGCAGTCTTGGTGAATAAAGCATAAAAATATAAGAGTTCAGAGATTCTGAGACGGAATAAATTTGTAAGGCAGGAGAGTAAAAAAGGGAGCTGTACAGAGAAGAAACTTAAAAAAAAATTATTTAGAGAAGAAACTCTTAGGCCAACATGGTATTCTTTCTGTTCCTGGCTGAAGGCAAGACTATGAATGCTCAGGGTGATACTTCAAGGCCTGGAAGAGAGCAGCTGCTAAATATTAATAACCAAATGAAGACACTGGAGGTTGTTCAGTGCTGGGAAATATGACAGTATGGCCTGGCTAAAGTGGAGACTTTGCTGAGTACCCCAAGTGTGCAATTAGAGCTCCAGAAAAGCCATGCCTCCAATGTAAAATCACAGACTAGAAGGAGGCAAAATACTGAAACAGATCCACCCATATAAAACCTAAAATGAAGGCTCATAGTGATCAATCATTTATTTAACTGTCTTCCAGAACAAAACACAATACTTTACAAGAAGAAAAATAACCCAGACATCTTACAATATTGCAAAAAGTCATAATTACTAGAAAGAGAAGACAGAAACTTGTTTTCCATAGCTAAGATATACAGAAACATATGTTCTTCTACCAAAAGAATAAAAGAGCTAATAGAAACAGACCCCAAGGTGACACCGATGTTGAAATTGCAAAAAAGGACTTTAAAACAAATATTATAAGCATGTTCAAGAATTTGAAGGAAATGTAAAATTGAGAAAAAAAATGGGGAATCTTTGCAAAACAATGAAAACTATAAACATAAATTCTAATTCTCAAAAATTCAAATATAAAATATCTGAAATGAAAAAGTCATAAGATAAATTTAAAAGCAGAAGGATGAGTCAACTTGAATACAGATTAATAGAAATTATTCACACTGAGGCAAACAGAAAAGACTCTGGAAACAGAGTCTATCTACCAATTACTCATAGTGTGATGTACATGCAATTGGGTTCCCCAAAGAAAAGAAGGGTGATAACAAAGGAAAAATGTAAAGAAATACTGGCTTCCAAATTTCCCAAATTTGGTGAAAAATATGAACTCACAAATCCAAGAAGGCTAGCAACCTCAAAGGAAGATAAATATAAAACACTGCACATAGCATATCACAGTAAAACTTCTGAGAATCTAAGATAAGAGACAAACAGGCAAAGAACAAACAAAACCCCAGATATAAGATATCAATGTTAATGATTTCAACAGACTTATTAGAAACAGTGAATTGATGATGGAAATAGGTATACATCTGTAATGTGCTTTAAAAATACAGTTGTTGTCAAGTTAGAATTATATTATCTAAAGAAATAATCATTCATAAAAGGAGCTGAAGCTGAAATAAAGAAGTTTCAGATAAGCAAAAGCTAAGCAAATTAGTTGCCAACAGAATCTAATTCCTTGTCTTTATTTATCTGAAATTTCTTTATTTTATTTTTTTATCTGTCTTAAAAAACTTTTTTTAATCTTTATTGTTGAAAGTATTACAGATGTTCCCCCTTTTCCCCCCATTGACCCCCTCCCTAAATAACTTAAAATGTTCTTCATGCTGAAGAGAAATGTTACTAGATAAAAACTCAGAAACCCATGAATAAATGAAAAGGATTGAAAATAAAAAATATAAGGATAACTAAAAAGATTACCTTTGTTTTATTTTCTTAATATCTTTAAATGGCACTTACTGTTTAAAGCAAAAATAATAACATTATAACAGGTATAAATAAAATGTATAACAATAAGGACACAAGTTTAGCGAAGTAAATAGAACAACGTTGTATTTTCAATTTTATATAAAAGAATGCAGCATTAAATCTCACCAGAATATAATATGTTCACAGCAAACTGTAATCTCTAAAACACATTTAAAATAATTATATGGACAAAAACATGTATTGTCGTAATCAAGAGAATAAAGTTTTCACATAAGGATTAAAAAATATTAATGCAACAGAATAGAGTCCAGAAATAGACTTGCATATATATGATCAACTGATTTTTAACAAAGTTGTCAATGCAATGAGATGGAAAAAGAACAGCTGGGAAAATCATATTTAAGGAAAAACAACAACAAGCAAACCTAAAAAACCCTTTTAATCTACTCCACATTATACAAAATAGGCAATTTGCAACAGATCAGAGAAGAAAATGTAAAAGCAAATATTTTAAAAGTTCTCTATGAAAATAAAAGTAACTGTTTTCACAACCTTGGGCTTGAAAAATACTTTTTGGATAGGACATAAAAAGCTCTAATCATAGGAGACAGACCCCAGAGTTCATAAAACCATCAGGACCTATGTTCAGAGTTCTCTCACCCACCAGCCCGCTATTTCATAGGGGGGAGATGAAATTGGCTTTAGTCTCTTGCTTCTGCTATTATAGCCAACTGATTAAAGTCTTGTGACTTTCAGTTTTGGCTTGTTGGTTTAATGCCTACTCTGATACCCGACAGTCAGTTCTCTCTCTTCAGCTTAGCTGACCCCCTGACATACAAGGACCAAACTCAAATAGCAATAATAAGTCAACATCTAGATAACTGAAACTCTTCTGAAATGAAAATCTTTCATTATTATCAGCATGAAAACCTGAAATTAACAGATTATCACAGATAAATCACTTATCTCCAGAATCAAATTTGGTAAATATTGATGTATGCCTTATGTGTTCATTTTGGAGATGGGGAAATAATTTATGATTGATAAGTAGCAAAGGCCTTTATTTTTGTAGTAAACTTTTTTTTTACTGGTATATAAAATAAATATGAAATGGGAATCAATAAGTGTAAAGCCTGAAGAAATATCACTAAGCAGGCACACCATACAACTACAAATTAGATCAAGATAAAGAAACATTAGCAGAACCGAAAACTCTAGATCTGTTCCTCTCTCTTAAGTACTACCACCTCTGTTTCTCCAGAGTTACAAATCTAAAGATACCTAACACTATAGATTAGGTTTGCCACCAACAACAAAAAAGTCTTAAAAAATGTGCTCCTATGCTTTTGATCACATTTCCTTCTGTTCTCACAGTGCATCCAGAAGATAAAGGTATCTTGCCTCGAGTCCCCTTGTGTGAGGATGACATGGATCACAGTGCCCACAGACCTAAGATAAGCATGTAGTTCAAGAGAAATATAAACCTTTGATTTTCAGGTCACTGAGATTTGTTTTTTGTTTCTTTACTGCAGCCTATTCTATAATATCCTGACGAACAAAGATGCTTTGATGTCAAAAAGCTGTTATGTACTTTATCATACCTTATCAGAATGAAGGGGGAAATAGAATGACTATATTATTATACAAGAAAAGTATATAATAACTTTCATCACACATTCATATTTTTAAAAATCTTAGCAAAGCAATAATAGAAGGAAATGGTTTAATATTTTGAAATGTCCTGGTAAGAACTCTTCATAAACATTTTAAATAAATTTTTCATTTTAGAAAGTTTTAGAACTTCAGAAAAATTTTGAAAGTAATACCAAGAGTACCATCCAGTGTCCTGGATTATTAATATCTTCCATGAATATAGCATATTGTACAATTAGTGAACCAATATTGATATATTGTTGTAACGCTTCATTTTATGTGTCAACTTGACTGGGCTAAGAGACACACAAATAGCTGCTAAAACATACATTTCTGGGTGTGTCTGTGAGAGGTGTCCCTGGAAGTAGAAGAGATTAACATTCGAATCAGTAGACTAAGTAAAAGAATCAAACAAACAAGATAAAACAAACAAAAACAACCTCATTCGTGTGGATGGGCATCATCCAATCTGTTGAGGGCCCCAATAGAACAAAAAGGTGAAAGAAGGGAAATTCTCTGTCTGCTTGAGCTGAAATATCTATCATTGCCCGCCCCCACATATGGAAATTGATGATTCTGGTTCTCTGGTTTTCGGACCCAGACCAGTATCTCTACCATCACTCTCCCTGAACCCAGTTTCTCAGGTCTTTGTTCTCAGACTGAATTATTCCACTAGCTTTCCTGCTTCTCCAGCTTTCAGAGGGCAGGTCATGGCACTTCTGGGACTCCATCATCGTATGAGCCAACTCTTATATCTCTTTATCTATCTATCTATCTATCTATCTATCTATCTATCTATCTATCTATCTATCATCTATCCATCCATCCATCCATCCATCCATCCATCCATCCATCCATCCATCCATCTATCATCTATCAGTCTATCTCCTATTGAACTCTAATACAATGGTTACTAACTAAAGTTTGCTCTTAATTCAAATGCCCTCAATAGTTATGTAATGACCTTTTTTATTACAGGATCCCATTCAGAATGCTATATCACATTTAGTCATCATGTCTCCTCAAGCTCCTGTTGACTGTGTCACTTTGTCAAAATTAATTTGATTGTGATAACCTTGACAGTTTTGAGTATTGGCCAGATATTTGTAGTGTATACATTTATTGGATTCTGGCTCATGTTTTTCTTATAATTGACTGGGTTTTATGTTTGGGGGATGACAACCACTGTCATAAAGCCCAGTTTTCATCATGTCGTGTTAAGAGTACATACTACCAGCATGACTTATCACTGGTAACGCTAACTTTGATCATCTTGCTAAGGAAGTGTTTGTGAGGTTTTCCCATTGTAAGTTATTTTATTCCACTATATTGTATTCTTGGGAAGGAAGTCGAGAGAACAACCTACACTTAAGGAGCGGGATAATATGTTCCTCCTTCTTGAAGGTAGAATATTTACATAAATATTTGCAATTTTTCTGCATAAGAGATTTTTTCTTCTCTCCCATTTATTTACTTATTCAATCATTTGTTTACATAAGCATGGACTCAAGGATATTTATTTTATGCTTTGAGTTATGATTTAATACTTCATTATTTTGTTGCTCAAATTATTTCATCTTTGACCCTTGGGAACTTTTTCAGTTGACTCCTGTGTTCCTTTGACATATTCTGTCATTGTGAGGTTTGGGGATTTTTGACCACTTTCTTCCTTTCTGGCATTAAAAAGATATTCCATGCTCATCTTGTATATTTCAATGTCCCTGTCCTAGATTTAGTCATTACTTCAAAAGGCGCTGGTTCCATTTATTGTAGATTGGTATTAGAAACCAAAATCTGGGCACTGTGTTTGCTTATTCCTACTGTGGTGTCATTGATTCTAGGCCATATCAGGTGACAGAATAAGGAAATACATATATGCTTGATAAATATTTTAATGATGAATTATTAGACATATTCATTCTGAAGTCATAAACCATGCATGAGTGCTCAGTGCCATCATTTCATTTCAACATTGTAAAATAATTCCTAGCCAGTGTAGTAAAACAAGGAAAAAAAACCCCAACAACTATCTAATAAAGTCAAAGATGTACATATGCTTGAGCTAGTATTTCAATTCCTAAAAAAATTCTTACCCTATGTAAAGAAGAATATACATAAAATACTCATAACAGCATTGCTTGAAACACTGAAAGTTGAAACCATCTAAATATTCATTTTAAGTATAACAAATACAATGTGGAATATCATATGTATCTTCCTTTATTTACTGCTAACTTGAATGTATGAACTAGAATCATATATATTCATTTCATATATACAAAGTTTGTTCAGTTAAAACAGGGAATGGCTGGATTATGAGGGACTATCCCATTTATATAGCTTGAATACATGTAAAACAATAGTGTATCTTATTTATTGATATATACATATGCAGTAAAAAATGTTTAAATATGGAGAAGAATGAATAGTATTCATGATTCAAGGAGGGGGACTGAAATCAAAGGGGTACATAAAGTGTTCTCTTTAAGGTGATTATTGACCTCCACGTTGTTTCACTCAATGACCAGCGTTAGTCATGATCTTATTTGACATATCATCATTTACCAAAATTAATAACTTCATCATTCTAGAACTGTTTTTCTTGCTTGGTTCTATTTATTTGTTTGTTTTCTTTGACACTGGTCGTACTTAGTCTTTTTTGTAAATCCCATCTCACCTAAGGAGTGACCTAAGGATCATTTTTTTTTTAAATCTTTTACACTTTTCTTCTTGTCACAATTTCAATTATCATCGATATAATAATGGAGTCCGAATTTATGTCTGTGGTTGATACTTCTCCACTCTACTCCATAAAACTGTATATAATTGTGTACTGGACATCTCCACTGGAAACATCTCAAAGTTGAAATGCACAAAAACAGCAAAACAACTGCGGATTGTTCCTCTGGAACCTGCTCCACTCACACAAATTCTTCCCCGTTATTGTGCTCCATCATTCTGGTCCATTAGAAACAATGACAACGACTTGATTTATCCTTGAAACATTTCATGTACATCCCACATCTGATGTGTCAGAAAAATTGACTTTACTTGAAAATATGCACAGAACCTGACCATTTCCTCCACCTCCCCCACTCCCAAACCTTCTCTAAGGAATTACTATTTATCCAGGTTACCATAATAGTCTTCTAACCTAATTTCATGCCTTTTCCCACAGAGTTTCTTTGAAATACAGTGGCCAAAGTGATCTTTTCAAGAAGTCAGAGCAATCAAGTCACCGCTCTGCTAGCTGCCCTCCACCCGCTCCTCATGTCATTCGGAGTCAAACCAGTGGATCTGCAAAATCCAGGTCTCAGTCAACACTCTCATCATCACAAGCACCGTCTTCATTCACCACCCCGTCCTCCATGCCACTGCCCAAATATGGCCCTTGTGCTCCTGTCCCAGGGTATTAGCTCTGTTTGTTCCCTCTGTTTGAAACGCTATGCTCATCTCTTTCATTCATGTCCTGATTTCTTGAAGGTAAAAAAATAAAGAAAGAATAAAACCCTCATATATGCCCAGAATACTTACAATGCTTTAATTTCATCAGCATGCCTTATCGCCTACCATGCTTGTAGTAAACCTATTTTCATGTTTACTTCTTTTTCCCCCATGAATAGGTACACACCAAGATCTTTTATCCTTCTTAGTCTTATAGCTACTTAAGTCCATCCTATGGTGTTTGGCACAGAGTAGGGATTCAATAAATATCTATTGATTTAATTAATCTCTAGATGGACAAAATATAAAATGGCCTGGAAATCTGTATTGTAATGGCAGGAAAAAGCATCCTCATCAGATTTTTGGTACTTTATTTTAAACTTTTTTTTTTTTAAAGACAAATGATATAACAAAGGAGCCCACTGTGTTACTAATTACGGCCATGACTAAAAGTAATGCAATTCCTTAAAGGAGAAATTCTCTCATTTGCACAATAATAAAAGGGTCTCAGACATAATTACATAAGAATTCTGAAGTAATGAAACACAGGGATAAAAGAAGCAATCATTAGGCAATATTCTTTATTCTTTTTTAAATACACAGTAGTAAACTGATGTGACCTTCAAAATGTTAATAACGAAAATAACTAAGCCCTGAACTTCATTTGATGAGTAACACAGCTGAACTCTGAAAAGTCATCTTTATTATGAGAAGAGCAACTGGAAATATCTCAGCAAAGAAGTCTCAGGGGTTTCTTCCATCAGAGATAGCTGAAGCAACCTAGTGGGGTCGGGGACTGGACAAGACTAGTTCAAAGTCAATGAACTGTGGGTGGCATGCCAAGGATAGAGATTTCTTTTGAGAGAAGGTTATAAAAGTTATTCCAAAGGGAAATGTACTTGTCATTGATTTCTTATACTGTAGTACAACAGAAATGAAAAAAGTACAGTTTCTCTCTGGAAGATTAAAAACAGAAGTTTTCAAGCTTGCCCTCTCACCATTTCTACAATCCTTTGTGAGCAACTATAATTGTTATTGTATTTCTCTTGTTAAAAGGTATTCAGTGGAGAAAAATTTTAATTAAGAGAATAGAATCAATGATATAGTTATCTCTTGTTTGTCCCTCTATGGAGGATAAGATCTTAACACCAAAAGACAAGATCTGGAAGTCACTTTACTTAAACTTTAAACAGTAAACTTCATCTCTTTTGTTCAATCTAATAGTGAAATGGTAGCACACAATTTGTTAGGAGTAAATGCATCCCAGGTAATTTATAAAACTGTAAGGGAGTATATAAAATTAAACAATACCATTGATTCCAACTGCAATTCAAGGGGTTCAGAACAAGCCTACCCAAAATGTGCCAATGTGGCATGTGGATTATTTTGAGCCGAAGCCAATCAAGACCAGCTGACTCAAGGAAAACTTTTAGCTCACCCTCAACTACCTAAAGAATTTAAAAAGGGATGCCCAGCCAGTGTGGCTAAATGGTTGAGTGTCAACCCATGCAACACAAGGTCACTGGTTCGATTCTCAGTCAGGGCACATGCCCAGGTTGTGTGCCCAATCCCCAGTGGGGTGGGGGACATGCAGGAGGCAGCCAATCGATGTTCTCGCTCATTGATGTTTCTATCTCTCTCTCCCTCTCTCTTCCTCTCTCTCTAAACATCAATAAAGAAAAAGAAAAAAAAGAATTTAAAGAGGGTCCTGGACCAGAAAGAGAGCTATTATCAGAGGTAACTTTTTATCTGAAATATCTATCTGTGTTGCAGGGCAAACAATAATTACCTAAAATCTTCTCTTCTTATTGACCTATGAATTACTCTCCTCCCTTTGAAGCTCAGGCCCCTATCCCATTCCTTACCATGAGATGCCTGACTTGCCCTTGTCTCATTCATTATCTTTGCAGGGCTTCCGTATGTACATAAGAAAGTTGTTTTTCTCCTGTTAATCTGGTTATATAATTTTCATTGTTAGACCAGCTACAGAACATAAAAGAGTAGAAGAAAATTTTTTCCTACCAGGAGCAATTCAGTTGAATACATTTATCATTTACAAATGCAACCACTTACCTATCCACAAAGAAATTAGTATTTTAAATCATAATCAAAGACAACATATCTTGATTTACTGTATCCATTGAAATATACATGTCATTTTTATACATCTTTTATGGTTAATTGTAAAAAAAAATATTGATTCTTAGAGACATTTAAAGATAAATTTGACATCCTTTGACTCTATGTAATTTGATTTTGTCTTACTCATGGATGAATAGATTAAATAAATAAATTCTGATGGTTCTTCTGTCCCTGTTATTCAATAATTCACCCACAGATAACACAATACAGACTATACTACCAATGACTGAGTCAGTTTTTCTAATGTAGATTCTTATCATCAAATGGCCCACTCAAAATGAAATTTTGTGATAAATGTTGAAAGTAGAAATACATACAAATAAAAATAAATTTTCTTGATTTGATACAGTCAGACCTAAAAAGCTATTGGACAGATTTTCATCAAATTTGGAAGATCTGTTTTGGATACCTTAAATTGACATGTAGTCTGTGTAGTGTATGCATAATTCTTGGGGCAGGTACGCAGAGGAACCTAAGTGGTGACAGTGACCACCAAAAGCAATGGAAACTGTGTGGCAATAACAGGCTTCTCTGACACAAATCAGAAGAGATCTCTCATTTATTATAAGCACTATGGTGAGGGGTCTCAAATAACACCCTGTAATTTGAGAGTTGTAGAAGTACGTGTTCTACAGAACAAATTGTTTTGTGATTGAGCTACTTCTCACACGAGCAAGTCTGTGTCTAGCAAGCCCTTGTGCACTACACTCAGAGGCTTATGAAGTTACGCTTCATGGTTCACAAGCAAAATAGAGAGTCTGACTAGTTCTAAATGAGATTCAGAAATAAAATTTAAAAAGATGAAGAGGCATGGCTGGGGTGCATGATTTAAATATTAAACAACTTTTAAAAAAATGTATAAAAAGAGGTCTTCTTTAAAGGTCCTGTTGCTTCAGTATATTTTCAGGACCCAACATTTGATTTAAACTCTCATCTTATTTCCCTTAGTACATTATTTTCATAGAACTATCTTATAATTTTGAGACACACACACACACACACACACACACACATTTTAAGTATTCATAGATTAAAACCTAGTTAATGTACAATTTCTTTAAATCTTCAGAGTGCAGTCAAGTGTGATTCCACCACTGCACGTGCCTTGTTTTGAGTTGTACAGGGCTGGTCAATTATTTGTTGACTAACAAGTAATTCACAACAACAAACGTTTCACATTTTCCGTGTTGTTTTCTTTATATTTCCCTATGTATCTCTTTTTTTCCTTCATATGTCAAAAAGCCGTGTTCTAAAGTGAAACAGTAGAATGATAAAGTAAGAAACAGAAGTTCACTTTAGGGTCTAAGAATAAGAATCGATATTAGACCTACTTTTTCAAAGTGCCACTTAAGACAAAAAGGAGAGAATGCTGTGGGAAATGTATCTTCCAGCTCAAATATGAAAGAAAAAAAAATTACACTTTGAATGAATTGAAGTAGATTCTACTAAAATCAGGATATTTTGCTACTGGTGTATTAGTTTTCTTGTGCTACTAAAACAAAGGACAGCACACTGGGTGGCTTAAGCAACAGCAATTAATTCCCTCACATTTCTGGAGGCCAGGTCCCAGATCAAGGTATTGGCAAGGTTGGTTTCTTCTGAAACCTCTCCTCAGCTTGCAGATGACATCTTTATCTGATCTTCCCTCCGTACCTGTCCCATTCAAGTATCCTTTTATTAAGGGAAACAGCCATACAGAATTAGGGCCCACCCTAATGACCTCACTGTAACTTAATTACCTCTTTAAAATTCTGTCTCCAAAGACAGTTACATTCTGAGGTGCTGTGAGTTAGGACCTTAACATATGAATTCTGTGGGCACACAATTCAGCTCAGAATGTCTGCTAAAAATTCTTCCAGCCTCTGCTTACTCCCCTGAGACAACGTCCACATTTTTAGGTATTTGTTACAGTAACACCCCACTCATGGAACCAAAACCTGTTTGTTTTTCACTGCTGTCATAACAAATTACTAAAACTTAGTGGCATAAAACAACACAAACTTATTATCTTACAGTTCCATAGGGCAGAAGTCTGACAAAGGTCTCACTGGGCTAAAATCAAGGTGTCAGCCGGGCTGCGTCCCTGTGTGGAGGCTCTAGAGGAGAGCCTGTCTCCTTACCTGGTCCAGCGTCCACAGGTTGTCTGCATCCCTTGGTTCCTGGCCTTTCTCCATGTTCTGCAGCAATGCTGCGTCTCACTGACTATCCTTCCATCATCTCACGTCTTTCTGGCTACAGCAGGGAAAGGGTCTCCACTTTTTAAAGACTTGTGTGATTAGAATGGGCACACTTGGATAGTCCGGGATAATCTGATCTCAAATTCCATAATCTTAACCATATATGTGAGGTCCTTTTTTTCATATAAGGCAACAGGGTTCTGGAGTTGAGGCGTGCACATCTTTGGATGGTGGGGGCATTATTCTATCTACCACACTGGGTCTATCAGATTATAAGGAGTGATTCCAGTTTCCTCGTCATCGGTTTCCCATGTGCTCTGTCTCCAGGATCCGATAATATACCAAAAGTTGTTTTATAGAAGGAATAGAATTATCTACTGTAGGCGGCATAGCCTTGCTCCAAATATCCAGGAGTCTTCATTGTGATCCTCCCACTGGGTCTTGCCACAAATTCCACAGCATTTTTTTTACCACAGAAAATTCTGACTCTATAGGATGTACTAGGTTTATCATACTTAATGGCAAGGATTACTTGCATCACACTCTTTTTTAAAAAAATCTTTACCCAAGGATATGTTTATTCATTTTAGAGAGAGAGAAGGGGGGAGTAGAGAGAGAGAGAGAAACATCAATGTCAGAAACATTGATCGGTTGCCTCCTGTACGCACCCTGACAGGATGTAACTAGCAACCTAGGTATGTGCCCTGACTGGGAATCAACCCGCAATGTTTTGGTGTATGGGGTGACACTCCAGCTAACTGAGCTACCCGGCCAGGGCTGCATCGCAGTCTTAATCAACCACGGAGACTTTTTCTACTCTGGGCTCAACTGAGAGCTAGCAGGAATTGTGTTTTGTTCTTCATGAGAAGAGAAGCAAGACGTAATAATGCAACTTTGACTTTGGGGGATCTGTCCTGGCGTGTTCCTGACTACTGCAATTTTAACTATTTTATGAATGTGGTAGATCTCTGAATTTGAACATGGCTTATCTTTTACCCATTTAAGCTCACATTTCTTAGTAAGGCCTCCTGAATGCCATCTCATGCTCCTCTAGCCCATTCAACATAATGGATCAATGCAATTGATCCATGCACTGTGATATTCTGTGGCATGTTCACAGATATCGCTGAACTATATTATGTATAAAGGGTATGAAAATTACTACTTTTCTGGAAAGAAAATGTAAATGTATACTATTGTCTATTCTATGTGAATACCAAATTTTATCATGTATAAGTATTTTATGATGAGTTAAATTATAGAATAAAAATAAATTATTTAAGACATATAGAAATAGTAAATATATTTAAAATATATGCAAAACTAATTTTTATAACCCTAGGTGAATTAATTTTTAGCACAGATGCTCCCTGCCTCGTAGTCACTCAGTAGTGGTCAAGGTTATCAGACCAACCATGGCAGAACTGCAGTGCTGTGTTCCAGTGACCTTTATTTTACTCAATAGCCCTAAAGTGCAAGAGTAGCTTAAACTTTATCATAGATAAGTATGTACAGAAAGAAAAAAAAGTATATATAGGGTTTGGTACTGTCCATGGTTTCAGGCATCCATTGTGAGTCCTGGAACATACATATGTATTACATTTTTTCCCTATATATACATACTTTCTTTTTTATCCTCACCTGAGGATATTTTTTGTTCAGATAGAGTGGGAGGGAGAGAGAGAGAGAGAAACATCGACGTGAAAGGGACACATCGAGTGGCTGCCACCCGCACAACCAACCAGGGCTGGGGACAAACTGCAACCGAGGTACGTGCCCTTAGCGGGAACCGAACCCGGGTGTCTCTGGACCGCAGGCCGATACTTTAACCGCTGAGCCAAACCGGCCACGGCTATATACATACTTTTGATAAAGCTTAATTTATAAATTAGGCACAGTAAGAGATGAACAATAACTAACAATAAATAGAACTAAAACAATGTACAGTAATAAAAGTTATGTAAATGTGTGTGTTATGTATGTGTCTCTTTCTCTAACAACCAATCTGATAACTGAAGTAACTACTATACCACTAAAAGTCGAGTCGTGTGCACAGCACAGAGATGCTGGATAAAGAAACGATTCACTTCCCTGGCCAACTGAGCAGGGTGGCACCAGATTTCAGCATATTACTCAGGACAGCCTGCAATTTAAAATTTGTGAATTATTTCTGGAATTTTTCATTTAATATTTCCAAACCATGGTTGATTGCTGGTAACTGAAAGCGCAGAAAGCAAAACAGCGGATAAGGGCGGCCTACTGCAGTACAACGCTGTATTGCAGACCTAGAGTTCACCCACACTGCTTAACTAAAACTTTATGTTTGTGGACCACTATCTCCATTTACCCCTTGCCCAAGCCCCTGGTAACCATCATTACAATCTTTGATTTTATGAAGGACTATTTCAGAAATGCTCATCACAAGTGAATGAATAAATACATACCATGGAATACTATTCAGCCTTGAAAAAGGTAGTAAGCAGCATTCTTGATGGGTTGTTTATGTGACCTTCCTTCTCTTAACATGGCACATAGGGCATCATCATCATCAGATTTGGGGAATTTGGTGCAATGGGTTAGTGAACCCAAAAGTGAGTACAGTTCTTGATCCATATCAACTAAACTGAGTGATACCATAAAAGCTTGTCTATTTTCATCAAAGCAAATGCATTACATATCTATTCTGTTAATATAATTATATGTGTATAGACTGAATAACTGTGGAATTCAGGATCAGAATTTATAAGATACATTCATCAAAGTTCCTTTTGCACCTTATTATTGTCTCACAGCAAGATAAGCAGGTTGAAGAACAACATTTTATTTTCACTGAGTTATTGCTATCACCATATACTTACTCCCAGGATGACACAACTCCATTATAGCAGCTATGTGTGACTAAGGTCTTCCACTCCTGTAACCTCATAAATTTATAAAAAGCCAAAATGACAGCTTTTGTTTTTCTTGTGTATTTATCAAAGAATGAGTTTGTATTGTTGCCTCAAAAACAGTTGCTTTAAAGTAATTAAAAGCAGTACTTATGCCACCCAAGGGTAATCGTGCTTATTTATTTATTGTTTTGCAATTTACCTTAATTAGTTCTGGGTGACAGGGCCAATTGTAGAACAAGCATCAGGTTATCAGGATGTTATAACCATTTGAACTCAAAGAGTAATAAGTACAGTGAAAATTTCAACAAATAGTACACCAACTCAGATGTGATTTAGCAAGTGATAAAGACCTCGAACAAAAAAAGAAAAGCACACAGCTGAATCTGATTAAACGTATTTTCCTGTACCTTAAAGTGAAGAAACAGAACACTGAGGTTGAAATTAGTACACTAGTATGTGCAAGATTATATTTAAGTAACCAATATAAATCATTGAAGTAGAGATATTTCACTGGTTAAAGTAACTCATACCCTTTATTCAGTCATTTATCCAGAAAAAAGAAAAATCAAACGTTACCTATGAGTGTGTGCCTGTGTCTCTGTGTGTCTGTTTTGTCTCTCTGGAAATTAGTACCTTGATCTCATATTTAAGCTCTAAATCACATATTTAATCACTAAATACTAATCCAACTCAAGTTGAATAAATTATCTTCAGGAACTTGGAGATTCATTTGAACATATACTTTTGTTGCAAGTCCAAATATTATTTTTTCAAGAAGTTTAGACATTTACATAGGTATAAATATGAAAATACACAAGAAGTACTGACTGTTGTTACTTTATTCTGTCAAAGGTTAACTGAAGAGAAGCATTCATTTGTTCTTTAAATAAACATGAGCTAAGCACCTATTAAGTTTGAGATAATTTTAGGCAGATTTTGGATATGCAATAAGACGTGCAAAATACAGTCTTCTAGGTAGATTACAGAGCTATATTACTAAAGTGATAATAATTATTATAATTACTATGGTTATTGGACATACTGGTGGATTATTATGAACTTGGTACTATGGTAAACTCATTACATGTATTATATAATATCATCTATGAAACAAGTTATGGCCTACATTTTGCAGATGATGAAACCAAGCACCAAAGAAGTTAAGAAACTATTCCATGTCGCACAGCAAGTAATTGTCAGAGTTGGGAATTAAAATCACACACTTTGAATCTAGATTAAAATGTCTTAACTACTATATCTTGCTGTGCCTCTAATAATAATAGACAAAACAGACCTCTCAAAACGTGTCACAAATACCATATTACTATGTAAAAGGGTCATTATTAAAAAAAAAATGGGCAAAGCAAAATGAGAAGTGAAACCTATTGTGTTTACTGAAATAAAACAAGTCAAGAGACAATGTATACAGCACAGAATTGAGTCATGAAATCTTCAAAAATGAGTCAGTGTCCAAGTAAGCCCATGGGAGACAGCAACTTGAGCAGAAGTTTCAAGTATAAGATAACCTGGCATCATGAGGGAATTGCAGATAGTTCAGTAGGGCAGCGGTTATGATGCAATGGAGGCACAGAAGGAAAAGAGAGAACTTTGAGAAGAAATAAATGGTAAAACATTAAACTGTCTTTTCTTCTCAAGCTTCCAAATACTGGATAATTTTAGGAGATATCTAAAGCAATATTTTTAAATATATGTTTATACTAATATAACTTAAGAAAAAATACATACAAACTGTTACTGAAATTTGTAATGCATATTGTGAGGCTAAAATAAATATTTAAATTTAAAATAAGTTGATTTAAAGAAAACTATCGAGACTACTGTAAAGATAGTGCTATGGCAATACATATATTTTTAGGCACTGGTGGGGGGGGGGTTGAATTTCAGATTCAGAGAATATTCAGTTTGAATGCCCACATGCAGATATTGATGGGTTGAATAGTGAGAGAGTCAATAAGAACTATGATAGGAAAAAATGATTTTCACCACTGGGGAGTTGCATGCATAAGCAAAGTACATGTCAAAAATAGCATAAATCTATTTCAAACTGTAAGATTCTTGTGATCAGACAATGGTTCAAGACACTTGGATTTAAATATCTAGCACACACACTAAAAATAGACTCTTGCTTTCTATACTGAACTTATTCAATCAGAATTTGCAGGTGGTGGGCCTTGGCCTTTGTGTTTTTAATAATTTTCTTAAGTAATGTATCAGCATAGCCTAGTTTGGGAACAACTACTCTTATACATATTGAATTCTTCATTAGGTGCCTTTATTCCCCAGACCCTCCTATCATTTCATGATGTTAAAAGATCATATGAAACATAAACCAGGAAAAGATAGAGTGTTGTTTTTTGCTCAGTTTCAAGAATCATGATAGAAGTGTCTACAGGGACCAGAAGTGAATATTCATGAGTAAAGCAAGTCAGGTGTGAGAGAGTGGGGTCAACATCTCTCCTGAACTAAAGGGGAGCTGGTTTTCAGCTCCAGATGATCACTGCCTTGCTAGCATGTGGGTTCAGTGTTACATATTTGTATAATTTTAAAATAAGTAATTGGCAACAAATTAAAATAAAAAACAAACACAATAAATCTGGGGCCTGGTTTCAACCTGCAGTCCATCTTTTTGAGGCTTTTGGTCAAGTCTAGTCTCACTGATTATTTTCTATTGATTAAGGAAGACTCCAAAATGGTCTGACATAATTTTAAACCCTACTATTTATATAATCACAATACAATATATGATGCACAATTATGCTTCTAAGTATTAATGTGTAGTTGCTCATTCACTGTTTAGACACTTATTAAATAACATGTACTTCTACTCTTTCTAGGAATGTGAACCTTTGCCAGGAATCTAAAGATTGTAGCAGTATTCCATATATTACAGAAGTTTAGGCATTCTAAAACTACCAAATTTTCTGTTGGCACAGTCAAGGCTCAACTACAACAGGAGTGCACACAGGCCACATGGGGGCATGGGGCGCACCTGGAGCACCAGGCTCAGATAACTGTGGAGGCTGTGTTACTGGGCCCTTCAGGATACCTAGTACATAAGGCCACTCTACCGAGACTGGAAAATGTACCAGCCCTACATAATACATAAAAACAAACACAGGGAAGTATCCAAATTGAGAAGACAAAGAAACAGGTCCAAAATTAAAGAACAAAAGAAACCTCCAGCAAAAGAACTAAATGAAATGGAGGCAAGCAAACTATTAATACCAAATAGAGTGATAAGGATGCCCAAGGAACTTAGTGAGAACTTTGACAGCATGAAAAAGGGCATGGAAACCATAAAAAAGAACCAGTCAGAAATAAAAACTACACTAACTAAAATGAAGAATAAATTACAGCCCTGGCTGGTTTGGCTCAGTGGCTAGAAGGTTAGCCTGTGGACTGAAGGGTTGTGGGTTTGATTTCAGTCAAGGGCACGTACCTGGGTTGCAAGATCAAACCTGGCCATGGTTGAGGTTGTGCAGGAGGCAACCAATTGATATATCTCTCTCACATTGATGTTTCTGTCTCTCTCTCTCTCTTCTTCCCTCACTCCCTCCCTTCCACTCTCTCTAAAAAACAATTTAAAAAATCCTTGAATGAGGATTAACAAAAAACAAACAAAACAAAAAAAAGAATAAATTAGAGAAAATGAACACTAAAGTAGCTGAAGCAGAAGATCAAATCAGTGATTTAGAAGAAAAGAAAGCAGAAAACACCCAATCAGAGCAGCAAAAAGAAAAAAGAATTTTAAAAAATGAGGATAGTTTAAGGAGCCTCTGGGATATCGAGCGTACCAACATTTGCATCATAGGTGTACCAGAGGGGAAGAGAGAGAGCAAGAAATTTAAAATTTATTTGAAAACACAATGATGGAAACATTCTCTAACTTGGTGTAGGAAATAAACATACAAGTCCAGCAGCACAGAGAGTCCCAAACAAGATGAACCTGAAGAGGCCCATACCACAACACATTATACTTAAAATGCAAAAGGTGAAAGACAAAGAGAGAATCTTAAAAGCAGCCAATTTCTAAACAGAAACTTTGCAGGCCAGAAAAGATTGGCAAGAAGTATTCAAAGTGATGGAAAGCAAGGACCCTCAACAAAGATTACTCTACCCAGTAAAGCTCTCATTTAGAATCAAAGGACAGATAGTTTCCCAGATAAGAAAAAGCTAAAAGAGTTCATCACCTCCAAATAAGTATTACAAGAAATGTTAAAGTCATCTTTAAGGAAAAGAAAAAAAAAGATAAAAAATATAAATAATAAAATGGCAATAAATACATATTTATCAACAATTACTTTAAATGCAGATAGGTTAAATGCTCCGATCAAAAGACATGCAGTGACTGAATGGATAACAGGACAAGACCCTTACATATGCTGTCTAACAAGAGACTCACTTCAGATCAGAAGACACAGACTGAAAGTGGGAACAAAAACAACACAAAAACAAACAAAGAAACTAGGGTAGTCATGCTTATACCAGACAAAATAGACTTTTAAACATAGGCTATAACAAGAGACAAAGGACCCAGCAATTCCACTTCTGGGTATTTATCTGAAGAAATCCCAAACACTAAATCAAAAGACATACACATGCACATGTTCATTGCAGCATTATTTACAATAGCCAAGATATAAGAGCAACCTAAGTGTCCATCAACAGGTAAATGGGTAAAGAAGTGGTGCATATATGTAAGAATATGACTCAGCCATAAAAATAAAATAAAATAAAATCTTGCCATCTGCAACAACATGGATGGACCTAGTGAAATGTCAGTCAGAGAAAGAAAAATGCCAGATGATTTCACTTATAGGTGGAATCTAAAAAACAAAATAAATGAAAAAATAAATAAAGAAAAAACAAAAATGAACAAATAGAAGAGAAACAGACTCATAGATACAGAGAACATTTTGATGGTTGCCAGATAGGAGGGGTTGGGGGGATGGGTGAAAAGGTTTGAAGGGATTTAGAAGTACAAATTGGTAGTTACTGAATAGTCATGGAGATATAAAGTACAGCATAGGGAATAATATTTTAATAAATAGGTATTGTGTCTGATGGGTAAGAGATTTATCAGAATGATCACTTAGTATACCTGAAACTAATATAATATTGTCTATCAGCTGTAATTTAATTTTTTTAAATTAAAAAGATTTTTTTCTCTTGGTAATTTATTTCTTTAGTAAAAGAAAAATATTCAACCTTTGAATCCCCCCAGATGTTAAGTAAAAATAATGGTTTTTTCTTTTGTCTTTCAGCAAGCCCAGAGATGTGAGAGCTAATTTCTTTAAATAATGACTGTCTGAACTATTGATCACAATAGTACCTATCAAAGGAACATGTCCATTTGGCAGGTACTTATGTCATTTACAACAGAAACTTTGGACTTCTATGTTGAATATCGTCAGTCTTCACCTGCAATTATTATTCTCCCTCTTTCTATATCTTAATCTCCGTCCCAGGACGGAGACCAGCTATGGTACAGCAGGTGACTCTCTTGCCTTCTGGCCAATGAAGAACTGCAGGAGATGAGGAGAAGTAGGAGAGAGAGGCTGGACTTGTCTCCCTAGCAATCTCCCAGAAGGCTCCACATCTCTCCCTACCCCTCCCACTGCTCCATTTCTTCATTCCTGCCACTCAGAGTGTGGTCCTTGGAGCAATGCTGATGACAAGGAGCATCTGAAAAATTTTATTATAATTTTACAGAGAAATTTTGGGGCTGTTGGGTTTCAATTTTAAAAGGTAGAACTTGCATATTGTCTTTTTAAATTTCAATTTACTAGTCTTTTATTTTTACTGCATTTTACAAAAATATCTGTTCGTGAAAGGATTAAAAAGCAAACAAAACAAACATACACAAAGACTTTGTTCTTCCTCACAGATAAGGTTGCCAGATTTAGCAACTAAAATTATAGTATACTGGTAAATTTTGAATTTCAGAAAAATAATGAATGAGTGTTTAACATAATCTGTCCCAAAGACAATATGTATTTTGTCTGGCAAACCTACCACAGAAGCTTTGAGAAATTCTGCTCCACACGATTCTCTCCTTCCAAGTTCTGATCTGCATTCTAAATTGTTTCCTGGATGGAGGGGTGACAACAGCTCTACTGTTAAGAGCAGGGCCCTACACAATTCCTATAGTTTTCCATGACTATACCCTTACCTTTTTCTAAAGTACCTTTATAAAAGTCACCTTTGATTATCCTCATTTGTGTATGGCAGGTGTTCCTTGCTGGGACAGTGACTGGTACAGCTTCCATGCAACGTTCTATCAATTATCTAAACCCTAGAATCCAGTACTCTCCCCTGTTTTCTCACTAGATTTCCCCTCCTTGGAATTGCCACACTGCATACCCAACATGTTAAGAAAGAATAGAGACAGCCACTGAATGGCTAGTTCGTGCAAGAGCAGAGCCATTGAACTGCCAATCACCATTATCCAGATGTCGGCATCTGGTTATCGCATTCCTCAGAATCCTTTATCCCTCCAGCTAACTGCTTTCAATGTGTAGCTTACGTGCTCTCAAACTCTTCTCACAACCTCTTCTTAATTGCACGAATTCACATCCTGCAGCTTTGCAATGCAGATAATAAACTTGCTATGAACCAACAGATACTAAGTATGACACGGAACAGGGCTCCTATTTTCCAGTTTAGCATTGTGCTCCATATGGGCATACTCAAGACTCCCCAGACACCAACTGTTCATCTCACCTTCACACAAAAATGTCGGAACTCTCAGCTTGAAGATTCTCTGCTCATCTTTGTATTGAACAACTAGCTCAGTGATAAGGAAACTCTTATTTTAGGCAGTGCTTTAGGTTGACTTGAAACCTGCTTCCTTATAACTTCTAACTATATTTCTAGTTTTACCTTCCTGTGTAGTAAGAATATGCATGTTCTCTTTTACACATGACAGTCCTTCCTGCCATCAACACTCACTGTATGGCTAAGAAAATTATGCCACTATATCAGACACTCTGCATTACAATAGAAGGCAATGCAATGCCTCACATAACATTGATACTATATATTATTATACATATGTGTGTATTTTACGAAAACCATGTAAACCTTCCTCAAGGTATAATTATACCTACATGCTACTTAATGTTGCCTTACAATACTAACACTAAGTTATACAGGAACAAAAGACATTTGCTATTTTGCTGGTCCTGTGATGTTACACCCATTTTTCGATGTTGCCTCATGTGTTTCAGAAAGATTCTAGCACAAAAAATATATTGTTTATTCCTTTAAGAAAGAGCTCTAGTTCATATTCCTTGCTATTACCATGCATACAAACATTACTGACTTTTTAAAAATGTATAAATATGTGAGCGTCTGCATTCAGCTCCTAACGGGCTTCCCCGGGACCATCGTTAGGTCCGAGGTCATGGCGTGTCAAACAAAGCAAATGATGTGGGAAGAGTGTGGGCTGCTTGCTTCCATGATAACACCTCTCATGTATTTGCTTTGGTTCACATGACCACTTTATTGCAAGAAAGTAAAGTCATACTGAAAACTTGAAATTGTTAAATGCTTCACAGTTAACAGTTCCATTTTTAAAAAACGTATCTTTATTATTGAAAGTATTACAGATGTCCTTCCTTTTATCCCCACATTGACCCCCTCCTTCCCGCCCCCGCCCCCCGCCTTCACCACACTATTTTCTGTGTTCATTGGTTATGCTTATATGCATATAAATTCTTTGGTTTATCTCTTCCCAACCCCCTGTCCCCCTTCCCCTCTGAGGTGTGTCAATCTGGAGAGTATTATGCTAAGCGAAATAAGCCAGTCAGAGAAAGACAAGTATCACATGATCTCTTATTTGTGCAATCTAACGAACAAAATAAACTGACAAAGTAGATGCAGAGACATGGAAGTAGGGAACAGACTGACAAATAGTTCCATTCTTAAATGTATTACACTGGACTCTCAACACCCTTCCTCTTCCCTCAAACAAGTGTTTATTTTTTCCAAGGGAAAAAATAATTAGCCAAAAATGGAATATGGTATAGGCAGGTAAACTTTATGCACAGTTCCTCGTGGGACTTGGTCCAGCTGTGGTTGACACTTCTTCCAAATCCAGTAGCTGGAAATGGGTGTTTCTCTCATCTGACAACCCCAGACCTGATGGTGTGTTTTGGGGAGCAGTTCCATTGGCTTTACCTCTCTTGTCTAATAAAGTGTGCCCTATTTGTACCTGATTCCTGGAGACAACCTACAACAACCTGTGTTCAAGGAAGTATATGGATCTATCAGTCTCAATTTTGGAACATAACTTTAAATACATAAAATGCATTTTAATAAATTTTAAATATTTAAAATAATTTGGATACACATTTCCACTATATCCCACTGGTTTTTTCCCATATAGAGAGACTCCATAGGTTGAGGTTGTTAAATATTAAGATTGCTGAGAATACTTGGGAATGCTTTTTATAGAAATATTTAATAAAATAAACAATCGCATAATACAACAAACTTTGAGAGGTTAGTGTTCTTGGGAAGTCCAAGCCATTCTAACAGAAAATGTTATTTTCATGTGAGCTTCTCTCCAAGCTACCATCTACCAAGATAATAGAATAGTCTTTTAATATATAAATAACTTAGTATCACTCTTCTGTTTAAAAATACTCCAATGCCTCCCTTTGTTTACAAAATAACACATAAACCCCCTTACACAGCCTCAAGGCTCTACCTAGGTCTTTGGTGCCCGGCCTGTTCATGGTAACAATTTCAATCATATCTGTTAGTCACACAGAGAAAATGCTCTAAAGAAGTCTGCATTCTCAGCATCGTACTTTAGACCATGCATTTTAAATTACATTTCCTGAAATATTTTCAATGCATATGTGGTGTTGAAAGAGTTGAAGGTATTTCTTAGTAAATTAGAGCGCATAGTCTTTGATCTGGAGAGTGAAAATAATTACAGTCTATGGAAATTTTTTGTATGATATTAAAATGCTGCATGTGGTTGACATTGTTTTCAGGGTCAGCAGACGAAGTTCAGTTGGAGAAGAAAGCATTCCTCGTTTTGATAATTTGAAAACACTCTTCTCAGGAGGAGAATGATGTGACTGTTATTGCTTCTTTTATGCTTAAAAGACTAAAGAACTTTTATCAGCCTCAGAGAGAAGTGACACTCTCCACTAAATATTTCAAGAGGGCCTATATACCTTAAAAAAGGTTTGAATGAATTCTTTGTGAAAATAGCATCTACAGGGGAAAAAAGGAAATACATTAAACTTTAGCATTTATTGTAGTTTATTATAAGAATTTATATGAGGCTATGAATATCATTTAATATACCATATAGTACCATACATTTTAATACTTTTAAAGAACATATTCTGAAATGCTACCCCAGTGAAGGATGACACTGCTCTGGGAATAAAACTGGCTCATTTTTAACCAAGCTCTGACTATTTTTTTCTTTAGCAACAATTTAAATGACTGTTAGGCACTTACTCAAGGAGTTTTATACATTACGCTACACATGATAGAAAAAATGTGTACTGATCTCCAAGTCTGACTTTATTTCATCGCTAAGCTCCTTACCAACTAGATTTCACATCACTGTATTTGTCTATACTCCTCTGCCTTTTAATATAGGTGAGAAATACAATGTCACAGCATTGCAGATTTTGGGAGATAATTATCTCCCTTTTCTCAGAATCAGCTCCTACAAGGAGCCAGGAGCTGAGTGGCAGAACGGTGAAACAGGGCTCGAGTCCCTGGGAATGCTGAGAAGACAGATCCCTGCCTCTGCATGCAGGACACGCACGCGGGAGAGGAGGGCCTGGCCAGCACGCGAGAAAAGCACAGGGGAAAGAAAGGAGTCGCTGTCACTGTTTCCTCTTCCTTCTCAGATTTGCCTCAGTCCACCGTCACATTTCTGGAGGAGAGAAAGAACTCTTCTGAGGCTCGGAAAGAGAAATCGCTGTAGGGCAAGGACCATGTCTTCTCCATATAATTCAACTTGGTTTATAACTAACCATGCAAGAAACCACGCATAGATTTTTATGATGGTGATGATCTATGAGAACCATTTGTAAAACTAAACAGGATCAGAGAAGTGGATATGGTTCCTATTTGACTTCCATATCATGACTTTGTTATTTTACAATTAATATAGAATCTCAAAAACCCAAGATGAAAAAATACAGTGAGAGTTCTATGTCAGATTTCCTTCTGCTCATTTTTCCAATGTTTCTTAAACGTGGCCTCACACTTGGACCACATGAGCTGGTTTAAAGTCCTAATGCACGGGTTTTACCAAATACCAATTTAAATCACAATTTCTAAGGGTAGAAACAGAACTCAGTACTTTTTAAAGCTTCTCAGGTGATTCCATTGTGCAGCCAAGGTTGATATTCATTGATCTAGACCATTCCTTTGAAAGTAGAGCTAAATATTACTTTAAATAAATGTAATTATAATCATTTTACTAAAACATTATAATGTATAGAAAAGGTATCATTTTTAGTTTAAAAGTTGCATGGATCAAATTTCACCTCTCCTCATATACACTTTGACAGATTTAATTTTCCTCAGGTATAAAATGAAGATGAAACTACACCCTTGCAGAGAACTTCTGAGGATTATACATAATGGGTAATGCCTACCATAAAATTACTGAATAAATAGTTGCTCATACAACAGAGATTATTGGGGCATAATCCTAGAAAAAATTATATCTCACAATACACATTTCTTCTCTTCTTGCACCACTGGCCATTCTTCTTTATTTTGCCATCAGAAACTTGATGGGGTCGGGGTGGAGTGGATAAACATATCTCAACCTTCATTTTCTATGTTCTAGGTGAGGATGATACCATCCCATTCCTTCTCTGTGTGTAGAGATGGATACGTGATTCAGACTTGGTCAAAGCAGTACATTCTATTCCACAAATATTTTGATTGGTCCAGATAGTGGACTTTAACCCAGTGTGGGCCAGTGAGAGTTAGTGCCCAGATTTTTGTTCAAATTTCTGAAACACAGAGAAATCAGATCCTGGTAGATTTATGAGAGCCCTTGATAAAGTGACCTCAAGCTAAATAAACTCATGAATCAGTCCACAGCCTGGATTGCACTTTCTGACACTTTCAACAGAAAGATCCCTAAATGTACACATATTTTAAACAAATTCTTTCATTATTTTCCTACTGTTATATTATTTCATGATGTATGACCTGAAAATAGATAACTACATACAGTTCCACCAAATAAATCATTCATTTATGGCATTCTTTCCTTTTATATGTTTTATTTTCATAAAACAGAATAGCTTTCCCTTCTTCTTCTTGAGAAATCATGTTTGTCTGCAAAAATTTAGAGGTAGATTGTTAAATCCTTATTCTTGCTGCAATTTCCAGTAAGAACTGTTCTCCTCCTACTCTTGATTTTGTTGATCCTCCTATATACCTGAAAGCAAGACTCATGCCTTACACACCTTTTAACTTCACACTTAGTGCATCGCGAGTGTAGATTAGAATCCTATTAATTGTCAAATTAGTTCATTTAATTTGAATTGATTTTTCCCCAGGTTAATAAAACCTCAGACTGGCTTCATAAATACAACTACAATGTTTACAACAAAGGCAGCAGTGTCTCCAATGTTTGACCATGGCTGAAAATTTGTGTTCAATTTCAGGTATGGTCCTTTAGGAGGCAAGAAATGGAAGAATAGTAAATTATAATAGTCTTATAAAAATTATCTGACTGAATTATTTAAATTGGTGTATTTGAAGCAATGAAAGAAATCTGAGATATCTAGTCTGATGGTTGTTTTCAACATTTTAAGAATAGCCTTACATTGAACTAGAAAACAAAACTAAAGCCAGTGGTAGAATTTATAAAAAGACTTGGACTATATGGAAGATATGCTGAAATAGAGAGACACACTGCAACTTCAGAGAGAAGGAAGCTTCTTATTCTTTAAAAAGCTCCAAAGGAGAGAAGAGACTTAGATTAGAAAACCTGTAGGTTTGTTGCACCTCCAAAATCCTTTGGTTCAATGATGGATTACAAATATCATTGAATTATAAATCAAAATACCAAGACAACATCTAAGCAGCAGCCATCAAGTAGTTCTGTAACCATTTAAAAATAAATGTTTTACACTCTTTGTAGTTTCATTTGCTAATGAGGATAGAATCTGAATGATTTGGAATATTTTTCCCAGCTAAAGACTTCTATGCTTTTGTCTTTATTTCTTTTTATCTTCAGCATATCTTTACTTGAAGTTGTCTTACTCTTAATTAATACTTTATCTTGATGTGCAGACTAGAATCAAATTAGAAAAAGTACATACACCTGAAAATGTCTAATTATATATAGGAATGAAAGCAAACTATTAGCATACAAATTAAATGTATTAAATTTCTGGGATAAAAATAAAAACACTTATTTGCATGTATTTATAACAGTTCTATAATTAGTAATTTGGGGACCATATTCTAATATCTATCTAAGTTTGTTAAATTAGATTTGCCACCAATTGGGGGCATATGCTTTAAAAATTTAATATAAGAGCAATTTATAAGAGCAATAGAGATGCCACAAACACAAAATCATGGGGTTTCAAATGAATGGAAAAACTATACCACTAATTTTGCATTGATTTTATGAAGAAAGATATTAGAAATCTAAAATAAATCATGTAAGTTTTTAACTAAAGAAATTGAGAAACCATACACACACATTTCAGGAAGATAAAAAGGGTACGTCTTATCAAGCAATTATTATGCAGCTTTAAGTAAACATTGTAGAACAAAATTGGGTGCATTGGTTTAAGATTAGGGAATTACTTAATTCTCAGACTGGAAAATACTCTTTTGATAAAATATCTTGCAGGCAAAATATTTGCCTTATTAGTGGATAGTTGCAGTAGTTCCTTGAGGAATTATACACAAATGTGGTCAGAGGGAATCAATTATTGATTTCAGTAATATCACACAAGTTTCTGTGCCACAAATTGTTTCAGAATTTCAATTAATACTTGGGTAGATATTTTGTTTTATTTCACATTTTTATACATGATCGAGAAGAAAGAGAATATAAATACGGCTCGCCAATGAGTCTAAGCTCGCCCACATGCCAAACTATCATGTCAACGAGGATCCAATCCAAATCTCACTATCAGTGTTAGTGGGTAGAAATCTGACAGACAATAGGGGGAAGTGCAAGGTCATACTTTTTGGAAAAACAATTGAAATCATAATTACACAAGAATAAAATTTGACAGAGCTAATTTGATATCCCCTCCTCCACCACCAACAACCTCCCGCCAACAACAATGAAAACTTTCAAGCCTTTAAAAATAAATTCTTCAATTGCAGCAATGTGGTTATTTGGCCTAAAAGAACAGTATGATAACAAGTATCACTAGGAGAGATACAGGAAATAAACAGATTTATAGTAATTATAACAATAAACACTGAGCATCTACTATGTGTTAGACTTGTAGGCATCCTATGAACATTCAAGCCTCATGAAAATCCTCAGAATTCCTAGTTTATGTGGGGAAACCAGGACTCTTTGAAAGAGGCTGAGAACCTCTGTTAAAAGGGGAGGATCTCAGCCAGTGGATATTCAGCAAATAAGTCTACACATATTTTGGTTGCCACAGCTAGGTAGAGAGAGGAGGAGGGTGCTACTGTCATGTAGCAGGTAGAGAGAAATGGTGCTTCTAAACATCCTGCAGTGCATGAGACATAACCTGAAACCTGTCCTCAAGGATTCTGAAATAACCTAGAGTTGAGTAGGAAGAAGAAGGAGAAGGGGAGAGGAACAGGAGGAGGAGGAGGAGGAGGAGGAGGAGGAGGAGGAGGAGGAGGAGGAGGAGGAGGAGGAGGAGGAGGAGGAGGAGGAGGAGGAGGAGGAGGAGGAGGAGGAGGAGGAGGAGGAGAAGGAGAAGGAGAAGGAGAAGGAGAAGGAGAAGGAGAAGGAGAAGGAGAAGGAGAAGGAGAAGGAGAAGGAGAAGGAGAAGGAGAAGGAGAAGGAGAAGGAGAAGGAGAAGGAGAAGGAGAAGGAGAAGGAGAAGGAGAAGGAGAAGGAGAAGGAGAAGGAGAAGGAGAAGGAGAAGGAGAAGGAGAAGGAGAAGGAGAAGGAGAAGGAGAAGGAGAAGGAGAAGGAGAAGGAGAAGGAGAAGGAGAAGGAAAGGAGTCACAAAGCCGACTTAGGTAAAACCAGAAATTTCAAGTCAGAAAATAAGCCTGGCTGAGAACATCTACAATGACTCTATTAGAAAAGTATTTTTTTTTTTAAACTTGACCTTAATGAATAGGTAGATTTTTAATAGAAAACAAAAGTGTCAATATTAGTTCTCTCTTCTTCCCTCCCCTCTTCACCCTTCCCTTCCTCCTCCTTCTTCTCAGTAAAGAAATAATAGTATAATGTGGATACTGGGAAGGAATAAAAGGAAGCTGACTTCTCTGACATGAAAGAAGTAAGGGGAGTTTTCTAGGGCTGTCAATTTTGAATCAGGTACAAGTGGAGAAGCAGGGGAAGGAAAAGCAACTTCGGGCAAAGGAAAAAGCTCAGGTGACTCAAGAGAAGCCTGGAAGAAAATAAATGTTCTTTGTTCATAATGTTCTTCCCTTTCTCTCCTCACAAGGAAAGCATCTATATCCTTCAGAGCTTTACTCAGAATGTTTTCCTCATGGATGCTTTCTTTAATTTCTCTGACTTGATCAAATTCCTTCATGACAGGCATGAATACCACCAGGTACCCCTCTTTTACATCACTTGTCACAGTTTGCCATGTTATATTTACTTATGATTATTTGATTAATATCTGTCTCCCCACCAGACTAAGAATCACAAGGTCAGGGACCAGGTCCAATTTTGCTTATCCAATACAGAGCACAGTAGTTCCAACAGAGTTGGCATACAGTAAGTATTTATGGGAAAATGAGATACAGAAAATAATAAACTGAGACACAAAATAATATTGTTGAAGTATTAAAATATATACCATGGGAGATTTTAATTTGGAGGAGAAAAGTGATTCCAACTAAGAAAGATTCTTTTTTGTCTTCCTAAAAGTGCATGAACCATACCCTGCAAACAATGGAAACACTGGAATACTTCAAGAAGCATTGGGGATTCATAATCATATTTCTACCTTACATGGCTGATTTTAACAACAATTTAAAGGATGGATTTGGGCATGGAGTAAGAAAGGAGGATAGATGAATAGTCATGAAAATATTATAGTTGTGTAAAGGTGAAATAATGAGTCCCTTAGTAGAACTATGATATAATATGCATAAGAAAGAACTCTGCTTCAGAATTTGAGCTTAGACACAAAAGGTAAATTAGACCCAGAGTATGAAAGACTTTTCACATAGCAACTAATGATACCATTCAAGTTAAGCAGAAAATATTTTTTCAATTATTTTTCCTGAATATCTGTTATGTTTCCAAATGATCCCTGTGCCATTGTATATGGATGTAGTCATTATATGTGTTACTATTATTCTGAGATACTCTTCTTTTGAGATAATTTGCAACAAATCCATCAATGCATTGTTGTGCTCTCAGTAAAATATATTCCTCAGGCATAAAGTCATATCCTGTCTTTATAAATGATGCTGCAAGAAAAGCTAACTACATGATATATCTGCAAAGTCTTAAGACAATTTATTATGGTGGATTTGATTTTAAAATGGAACCATAAATTATATACAGAACTAAAAATTATAAGGTTTAATGATGAACTTTACTGTAAGTGTCATCTAAGACAAATGTTGCCATAAAAATCTAAATCAGCATTTAATGAATTGACAGAAGCTAGAAAATATGAGAACAGTGCTAGTTGGGAAAAACTTAAAAAACCTGTATAAAGCCCAGCCGGTGTGGCTAAGTGGATTAAGCATAGTCCCATGCACCAAGAGGTCGCCGGTTTGATTCCTGGTTGGGGCACATGCCAGGGTTGTGTGCTCAATTACCAGTAGGGGGCATGCAGGAGGCAGCCAGTTGATGTTTCTCTCTCATCAATGTTTCTCTCTGTCTCTCCCTGTCCTTTCCTCTGTATCTACAAATCAATAAAAACATATTTAAAAAACAAAACAAAAAAAACCTGTACAAAGATCCTAGATTAGAAGGTAAAAATCTACACCTTCTCCCAAACACAGAGAGGTTCTCAAATTACATCCCTCCAAGGTATGTGAGGACAGCCCTGACCTGTGAAGGAACTAGCCTCTCATTTTTTTAATGCTCCAAATGAGACAAAGAATTAGTAGCTGAAGCATGTGTTCCTGCGCAAGCCGAACAAAGAATAAATCCTGTATTTAGGATAGTCACACACAAAGGAGAGAGTGATCTGGAAATGTACATCACTGAAAGAAATTTCCCTGGTGTGTTTACAGGTCAGTAATTACTCTGAAAAGGAAGGAGACAGATACAACTCTCTAGAGGGTCAGACCCACCCTGTTAGACACCCATACTGTTTTCTTTGGGGGAAGTAATTTAAATTCAATTAAAAATATATAAATTTTCTGGTTGCAATCTGCATTAAATGTTTAATTAAAGTTAATAAAAAGCTTCTTTTTAAAACAGCAGTTAAACGCTAGAACACTAGAAAATGTTTACTACCTCCTGTATTTTGTTACTGTTTTGAAAAGAATAGATGACTATTGTCCTCAGTGTTAGAAAGATATCCCGTGTCGGGATTAACCCTGTCATCTTCCAAAGCTGAGTTACACGCAGGGAAGTAGATAAATTTTTAGATAATATATCCCATAATCCTTGAAGACAATATTTATAGGAAATGAAAAAAAAAATTACACTAGTGGTTATTTGTATTATGATTCCCTGTGGGTAATGCTGATATAAAGGCATTAAGTGTGCAGGAAAATTTTAATCTGGTTCAGATGGTAAAAGACAAGTGAAAGTACTTCATTGTGAAAAGTGCTCCGTGAGCCAGGCTTCAAAGGATAATGAGAGTCTAGGATCTCCTTAGATATTAAGACTTGCCTGTTCCCTTTGACAGTGCTGGGAGAAAATCTGCACATTCAGTTCTGGACTTGGGAGTATATTTAGAAACTCACAAAGGGAGAGGTTCAATGGCCTGAATATGTCTTCACACCCCCCAAACTGCAAAGGGCATAATGGGAGTAGTAACTGGCTTTTTAATAAACTTCACTCCCCTCTGAGAACCAATACAAACTGCCTTATTCATCTTGGAATCACGAGCACCCAGTGCAGTTCCTCTCATAGTAGGGATTCAATAACATCTTGCCGAATAAAGAAATCTATTTTACATAGAAATAGATGGATTGTATATAGTGCTGTGATATGGTGTGTGTTTGCATATGTGTGTGTGTATGTTTAAAGCAATTCTTTCTCTACTGACTCTCTTAATTTTGTTTTATAAATTCATGATACTAGGATAAATGGAGGAATGAATGCATATCAATCATACAGGCAGAAATAGTTCACTAAAATTACTGGAGAAAGAGAATCGCATAGGTGTTATCAGCAAGGATTGTTACTTGATTTTAGCATTTACACTTAAGTGTAACATACGTGTTAGTGCAGAAACTGTAGAGAAAGCCACACTATAAAAGCTGAAGACAGTCTATGCAGTCCAGCATCCTTTCTCCCACTGAAACTCCTCTGTAACTGATCAGGCTAGAAACTGACCAGTCTGCCTCAGAAATCAGGAAGCAAACTGACTTTCCTCTGAAAACTTGCAAACTCCCATTTTTTTTCTAGAATAGAGATAATTAGGTGGACTTCCTAGTCTCACTTCTCTTAAATTGGACTAAATTCAGAACCTATTACGTGAGCCGAGTATTTCATTGAGAGAAGTATTTCCCAATCTAGTAAGAAGGTGAAAACAAGATGTAAAGGACGAAAGGCATAGTCTGTGGCAGGTGGAAAAAGAGCAGGACAGAAATGAGATAATGAAGGAAGGACTATACAGGTGGATGTGCCACCAGACTCGAAGTTCAAGTAAAAAAAAAGTAGAAGAGAAAGTCAAGAAAGGAGAGCAGAAGGAGAGAAAGTTAACAATAAGGGAGAGAGAGGTATAAGTACCTATTTAACTTTCAAGGAGGCAAAATACTCACTTTTTTATATTAAAAAAATAAACTGCAAAAGGAAACATTATTGCAATATAAAGAAAACATTATGTTAGTAGTTTGCCTCCTTGAAAGTTAAAGAGGTACTTATATCTCTATCTCCATTGGTCTCACTTATTTGTGGAATATAACGGACAAAATAAGCTGATGAACAAAATAGACCCAGAGACATAGAAGTAGAGTTCAGACTGACAAACCTTGGGGGGGCGGGGGAGGATAAACCAAAGAACTTATATGCATGTATGCATAACCAGTGGACATAGACAACAATGCTGGTGGGGGGGGGCGGTCAGAAGGAGGGTGTCTATGAAAGGAGAAAAAGGAGAAACATCTGTAACAAAAATAAATTAATAAAAAAAGAAAAAGAAAACATTATATATTATATTTTGGGGAAAAATTGTTTTGCACTTGTTTACGACTTGGTGTTTTATAATTGACATCACTTTCTTTAAAATCAAGTATCCCAAACACAGAGATTTTGACAAGCATTTCTTCCTACTGGAGATGTAAACAGAATCGAAAGGTCTACTTTAAATCCCAATGATCCTTTTTGTCTTAACGGAGGTGCTCTGAGAGCAGACAATCATCCAGTCTTTGTTACTGGTCCAAAGTTCCTGTGCCCCACACTCCGAAGGGCTAAAACTCTGAATGGCAGAGTGTGGCATACGGGAAGTGTTACTGATCGAGAGGTACCATCAGAGAAATCCTCAAATCCATTTCAAGAAAGTATAGAGCTCAGGCTTCTTTTATGTCAGAGGAAAGAAAAATGGGAGGGACTGGCTTTGTAAAATCTCAAGCCCCAAGCGAAAGCCCTCTAATTATTTGTGTCTAACACAGGAGCTATTAGCCTGAAGGCCATGGAACAATGCAGGTTTAAGTAAGATGGAGTCAGAGGGACTGAGCGCTTCATTCTGTTTCCTCCTCTCTCTCTCCATTTGCTAGAGTGGGCAGACAGACAGGAATGAGCCGGGAGAGGCAGCTGGGGCTCGGAGGGAGTATGTGTGAGACTCAACAAACTGAAAACAGATGATGGAGGCAACAGGCCCGTGTGTGAGGAGGAGAGATTACGAGCCTCCCCGGGATGTGGTCTAACCTGTGGAATGACACCTAGATAAAGGAGCCTTATAACTTAAAGATACATGTTTTTGAGACATGAGGAAGGGGATGACTTGCTTCTTGTCTAGGGGCATTCCAGCCTAGGGGTGTAAATCCTCTAAATCCCCAAGTATCGGGGCCCTCAGTTTGGTCTTGGCCAGCTGAGCTGCCCGCTCAGGTTCTGTCTGAGTGCATCTCTTTCCTACAAATAAATCCTCACCTGCTTTTGCTGCTATTTGTTGTCTCTTGTTTGAATTCATTACTACGAACAAGACAAGAACTGGGGGCGCAGAGGACTGTCTCGGCCAGAGGCTATCTCCAGCCAGAGCCTCCCTCGCCCACCGCTGACACATTCGCCCTTACAGTTCCTGCATCTCCACGGGCCTCCTGCATTTCCTCTAAAGGTTATGCTGTCTCATCTTCACAGCGCCACCATCAGATCTTTAACATTATAAAATACATTCAATCATTTCTCTACTTCAAACAATTCAACAATTATCAATTGCACTAAAAAGAAAGTCAAAACTCTTCATCCTAACCTACAATGTTGTTTTCCATCATCTGCTTTCTCCCCCGAGAGATCATGCGATCCCTCCCCTTCCCCGGCCTCCTCAGGGAGACTAAACTCACCCACACCATTGCAAAGCTATTGGGCAAGGAAGTGATAGGCTATCCCCAGGCTCCGGAGCACAGAATCTAAGCAAGAACACAGCAGAGCACCTCCCGCTGTCTTTGCATTCAATCTAGCCCCTATCCACTCACGCCATAGCCTAGAAACTGAAAGATCTCTCTCTATCTGTAATATACAGGATGCCCCCCAAAATGTATACACAATTTGAATGATTATAAAGTCAGTGTTGATTAACATAGAGTTCATTTTCAAATTTAAAAGAATCTACAGAAATGAATTATTATTATTTTTGGTCAATTCCTGTTTTCAAACCAATGACCGTCCTGGTGCAGGCACCGATGACCATGCGAAGCAATGGAACTGCAGCCATCAGGAATCATTTCGTTCAGTGTTTGTGCGCATTCCCTCTAAATAGCCACTGTCAATTCTTTGTTGCCCGTTTTGTCCTGTAAACTTTATCTTTTATGTATCGCCATAAAAAAAGTCTAGTGGATACATTTTCTTTGTTCAAAGCTTAGTCTGGCCTCACCTGTTATTTCAAATCAGTTAAACCTGAAAAGGAGTGAGAATTAAGTGAGTTACCAGTTGTTAAAATGTGTATACTTTTTTTTTTTTTTTCATACCCTATATTTGTGAGATCCCAGGAGCATTAATTAAAGTGTGGAGTCTACACTGCAGAGTCCTATCGCTGTCATGGTGAAAGCTAGAGGCTGTGTCCTATGGAAGGTTCAGCACACCTCTGGTCACAATGGCGACAGGTGATGTTGGCGAAGTGCACGGGCTTCATTGCTGAGGCAGAAAGAGAAAACAGTCAACTGGGGACAAAGCATGGGTGTGCCTGTGAGCATTAGTGTCCCAGGCTTCTCACAAACCCAGGAGTGCTGAGACAGGACAGGAGGAAATGTCAAAAGCACATAGCATCTGACATCAGAGTTTCAGAGAGAACCCGTAATGTATCTCCTGAAATGCATGGATTTATTTGTATTTGTTTGTTTGTTTATTTTTGCTGAAAGGGTTCAAATCACAGAAGAATTCTTTTTTTTTTTTTTTACAAAATGTGGAACTAAATCATTTTCCCATGAGGTGAATAATAATATAAACATTGAGATCTGCCCACTTTAATATATAAAACGAGTCCTACTAAACCCAACTTCACCTGAGTCCATAAGAACAGGTGCTTACTAAAACTTCAGCAGCAAAATAATTTTATTTTGCCTGTGTGTAGTTTGGAAAAGGTTATATTAGTTTACTTTATGCAGCATGTAAGGTAAATGGACTGCTATGATTTTCCAACACACAGAAGTTTAAGGGACTCTTTTAAGTAAATCCGAATGAGAATGATCCTGTTTGAGAACTGAGGCAGCCAGTGGCTGAATCTGAATTGCAGTGAGTGATCTCGGTAAAGCCTCCTCACACAGCTAACCATTCACCAGAGGCCAGATCTGTGACATTCTCCTGCTCTAGCTTGGAACAGAATGGGGCTTCTATAAAAGACACTTTGTATTTGTGAGCTCACAGTGGCTTTCATTTCTGATTAGGTTATCTCCAAATTGCAACTATTTGCCCTACCAAATAAAATGCAAATGACCACATTTCTTTGATAATAATAGTAAATTAATAGTGAAACATTTAAAAATACTTTGAGTATAGTTTTATTTAAGCTGTCATAAATGCTTAAAGCAATGTTTCTACCTAATTTTCATGTGAGTGCTGACACTTTTAATTTGAAATTCGGAACTGAAGAGTTACATAAGGGGCACCGTCATTTGATAGGTTTTTCAAGGAAATGCCGGAAGCAGCTTTGTGATGTTCACACTGACAACAGATAAGTTTCATCCCAGAGCAAACATGAGTGTTCCGAGCATTGTAAATGCCATTAATCATACATGTATTCTTGCATTTCGGATCTGGTTGTGTGACCACTGTGTGCCAGATGCCATGTGTGCCAGATCGTGGTGCATTAAAAGGTAAACTTCGGCTCAAAATCCTGCTTTCCTCTCTGTTGAAGTGGCTGAAACCACTGCTGAGGATGAAATGGGTCTAGGACATGACTGGATTGGGCTGTTTCAATTCTACAGAAGAGGTGCACTGTGGAATATATGTCCGAGAGTACAACAAAAGGGATAAGCTCCAGTTTCCATGTGGTTTTAAGACATCTGTGTGTCTTTTTAAATTGATTTTTGAGAGAGAGGAAGGGCAGGAGAAGGAGAGAGAGAGGAACATAGATTTGTTGTTCCACTTATTTATGCACTCACTGGTTGATTGTTGTATGTGCCCTGACTGGGGGTCAATCTTGCAACCTTGGCCTATCGGGACAACGCTCTAACCAACCGAGCTACCCGACCAGGGCTTAAGACATCTTTAGTGAAAATGTAACTTAATCATGGGAGAATGTTACATACATTTGTCACCCATACCATATTCTAATTGTCCCCTCAAACTATTGTGAGGTTCCCATACATGAGAAACAGGGATATTCATTTTGCTGTACATTAGCATCAAAGATAACAATCGAGTGGTCAAAATGATCTGTTTTTAGAGTGTGTGCTTGCCCTGTCTCTCTTTCTCACCCAGCACTCATTTCATTCCAATTTCACGTTTCCCAGGACTGAATCAGCAGTACCTGCTGGCAATGACCAGAAGCTAGTTAGCACTGACAGCGTGAAGACGATTAATACACAAAAAGCGCTGTGTCGGCCCACGATCTTTTACTGCCCTTGCAGATTTTTCTTTTTTTTTTTTTCAATTGATTTTTTAGAGAGAGAGAAAGGGAGAGGGAGAGAGAGATAGAAGCATCATGAGAGAGATCATCCATCGGCCGCCTCCTGCATGCCCCCCACTGGGGATTTGGCCCACAACCTGGGCATGTGCCCTGACCAGGAATCGAACTGGCAACCTCTTGGTGCATGGGTCGATGCTCAGCCACTGAGCCACACTGGCCGGGCTCTTGCAGATGTGTCCTTTCCTTTGGTTTGATGTATCAGATGGCCACAATTATCTCCATACCTTGGTTTCACTGTCTCAGCTCCCTGCACTGTGATCACAGGGCTTCCCTGTAAAACCTGGGCAAGCAGGAGTTCTCCGGTACTTCTGGATGCTCAAGTGTGCAGACCAGCATACCTAGTGAAGGGGCCTAACTTCCACGCACTGTCATTTGCTGTGTTCCTGTCACACTGTTAGATCTCCCAGAGCACGGAACAGAATATGAAACAAGGATCTGGCCTTGTCAGGGGAATCTCAGCCTCTAATTTGTTATCGAAGCGTGACTTGGGCTCGCACCTGCGTGTACAGACTGTATGCGAACTTGCTGCCTCTTCATAACCCACGTGCTGTTTCTTCCATAGAAATCTCCCAACACGCGCTGTCTCTGCGGCTCTCTGAATCGCTCTCTCCTCCTCATTCAGATTCCTCACAATATCCAGGATGGAACAGATACAGCTCTAAATAGGAAGATGGATCAGCCAGGAGGCCTGGGCAAGTAGCTTTATAGCCCAATGTGTTACTGAAAATTTTTCCTAAGAACAAATTACTACCTTGCAAGGACAGAGCCCTACTATCTTGAAATGAGAGTAGACGAAAAAATAAGATGGAGAGCTTAAGGTTCTCCAATCTCAATACTAAGGTAGGTTTATACCTTACAGAATCTTTACTACCTTACAAATTTCCCCATTTGTCCTCCCCTGCCAAGGGATACAAATGAGGCTTTCTGTAAGATCTTAGCAGGGCCAGGTACTCAGAAGGAAACTCATATTGACCCACAGAGTCAAGGCGTAATGCTGTGGTTTCTAAGATGCTTTTAAAACTCTACTGTGTCAGGTAATGTGTATCCCTAAGCTGCTTCTGACATATATTTCCACATAGTAAACCTCTAGGAAATCTCATCTGCTCTCTCTCTCTATTTCTTCATGATGATCTAACTGTCACTAAAGGTTCTAACACACAGGTCAGCTTTATGCTTGTGAATCATGGATGGAGGAATAGAAGAGTCAATAATTCAACAAAGCGTGCCAGACAGTATACTTTACTTGTACAGGCAGCAGAGGACAGCGTGTATGCTTTTAAGTCTGTGAGCGCAACATGTGAAGCTAATTCCTCTCCCCCTTCCCTTCACATCCATTCTGAAAGGGTCGGCTGAGAAGTGCAGTCACGCCCACTAGCAGGGGACAGCAGACACCGCGAAGGGGGAAGGCAGCCTCTGACAGGCCCAGCGAAAGGGACGGCAAATGCCAAGAGTGCAAGTTGTACAAATTGTGCACAAATCCATTAACCCTCACCATCATGCAAAACAGGAAGACTGATAAGCAAAATGCAAGTTACAAGACAGATACCATTTTTATAAAGTTCCTGTGGATGAAGATAAACTCAAAGGTTTTAAGGATATCTTATTAAGATGCCGTTTTCTCTGAGCACCCCTATAGCCCTGAGAAAAGAAAAGAAAAGAAAAAAGAAAAGAAAGAACAAAGCAAGCAAAAGAAAAAACAAAGCAAACAAAAGAAAAAACAAAGCAAACAAAAGACATAAGAGTAGGCACATGTATAACCTCAGACACGGTGGGAATGAAAAGTAAGAGCTGGCTTTTTTGTAAATTCTTTTCAAAGCAGTACATGACCATATAATTGTTTGTATTCAATTTATATCATTTCTCATCTGCATAATAATATGTTCCTTTTCATTGACAGACATTTCTAAACCCATGAAATAATTAATTTTGTTATTAGAGATGTTTTCAGATATTGAGCGAGGTTTTTAATTCTTTGTATTTTTACAAAAATACAGTGTTCCAGCTGTCAGATTATTTTACCCCCAAATTGGTGAACTCCAGGGCTATTGTTAAAGAACAGGCACTGTCAGGTCTTCCGAAGCATTTTATTCATGGCTTAATCAGTATTTATACCCTTGCTGTGTGACAAACTTGAAGCAATCACGTTATTATATTGTTTGAAGCTGGTGCCAGGACTCAATTTTGAGAGATGCAAGAAGGTGCAATCGGAAATATATGTGAGAATTAGTCTATTCTGAAAAGAATGCAAAAGAGATAGTTGGGGTCAAATGAGTGACAGATAGGGGAGAATTATGAAGCACACACACTTTAGATACCTGCTGCGAGAACCTGCCAGCCCGCACCTTGATTTCTTTTCACAGATGATGTTCAAGTCACATTGCTCTCTTTTAGGTAAATAAATAACCTAAGTCCAGGCTCCTGATATCACCCTCCCATACCCAGCTCAACCTGCTTCTCCAACAATCTTCATAATCTCTGTAATGGAAAGTCCACACTTCTAACGTCTCAGGATCAAGCCCTTAGAGTCATCCATGCCCCTCTCCTCTCAGACTTCACATACTATCCACCTGCAAATTCTCTTAATGCTATCTTCTAAATGATCAAAATGTACGGACACTTCTCATGATCTCCCCGCTACCACTCCAGTCTAAGTCACCATCACCAGTCATTGGATTATGGAGGCTGCCTCCAGTGGTCTCACTTCTTCCCCTCTGGCCCTCCAGCCCACTGCTGCAGGCTGTCCCAACACCACAATCAGAGCCAGGCTGTCAGGCACGGGTCACATCTGTCACTCCCCCGCTGGAACCTGCCGCTAGCTCCCATCTTGGTCTGAGTAAAAACAGGTTCTGCAATGAGCTGTGAGATTCTAACTTCACCTTCCAATCCCCCGTCTGTCCATCTGAAAAACCAGTTCCCGGCCTGTTACTGTTACTCCGCTCCGGGAAGGGCCGCTCGTTGGTGTGTCCCTCATCATTCCCCTCATCATTCCTCTTCCTGGAATCTCCCCCACCCACCCGCCCTCATAGCTACGCGGTTCCCCTCCTGGCTTCTGCTCAGACATCACCTTCTCAGCAAGTTACCCTCTGACAACACTTTTTTACAGTTTAACTTTGCTTCCACCCTAAAAGTTCCTATCATTCTTTTTTAATCTATCTTAAGCTTAAACATTCCTTTAAGTATAAAAACTTTTCTTGACAATTTTCATGGAAATTCCAGGTAATTTTTAGTGGGAGTGTTGACTACAAAATAATCCTTTAGACAAATAACCTCTCATTTTTTTCTTCTTCAGCTCTTCTTCTCTTTGCCAAGTGTAACAGGTACCTTGGTTCTGAGAACTGGCTGTGAGTGGGCCACTGGCTCAAACACAGTGCTGGTAACACAGGGGGAAACTCACCATGGCGTGTATATATATCTATGTATATAATTTTTTTACTTAGTTATTTGGTTTTCATCTTTCTTCTCCTTAGAACATAAGCTTTGTGAGATGAGGGATTTATTAACTTCAATATGCCCAACATTTAGAGATGTGCTTGGAACCCATTATTGTTCAATAAAAAAGTAGTTGAATAATTACACCTTGGGCTCAATTTTAATGACTGATAATGGGTTTCTTTATTTGTTCTTTCACTTAATATTTATCAGGCTATTAGATGCCAGGCCTTCTGGGATAAGCAGAAGATATAAACATGAACACCGGAAGATTCCAGGCTTCAAAAAGTCCAGATTAGCCTGGCCGGTGTGGCTGAGTGGATTGAGTGCCATCCCATGAACTGAGAGGTCCCAGATCGATTCCTGGTCAGGGCATGTGCCCAGCAGGGCCTGCAGGAGGCAGCTGATCAATGTTTCTGTCTCTCTCCCCTTCCTCCCTCTCTAAAACAAATCAATAAAAAACATTGTTTTAAAAGTCCATATTATTTTTTACTTGATGTCTCTGCTGAAAGAATTTCTATGGATCTTAACATCTCTTTCTTTCTCCTCTAACCCCAAACCTCCTGATGGCAGGATTTGGACAGTTTTGGTTCTTTTTTGTAGTCCATGTTCTCCGCACAGGCCCTTGGACAATGTGGACATTTAGTAAATATCTTCAAATGGATGAATGAGCCTTAGATACAGTTTCTGAAAACGAGAAGCTTGGTCTAGAATAGGATTCCTCAATCTTGACACTACTGTCATTCTGAGCTGCACCTTTGATGCCGGCAGCATTCTCCCCAGCCCTCTACAAGTCTGGAAGATTCTAACATTTTATAAAATAAGACTTTAAACTTCTCATCAACTATTCTCATGAGTCATTCAGGCTCCTTATTTTTCCCTAGCATATAGGGAAAAATTTTCCAAGAACTATTTTCTTTTGCTTTCACAATGTTTCAACTAATTAATCAGCAAGAAATTGATTAGTTCTTCAGTGCATTTCAGTCTCTGGAGAACACCAAAGAAATGAGTCCACAGACATTTCAACTGAGTGTCCCTCAGGTCTCCATTGTGTCACAGGCAAACTGGATGGGCTCAGTACGCGAGGGCTGTGGAGGACATGGCAAACCTCTGAGGTCAATGTGATAGGATATAAAAAGCATGTCCCTCTTTACCTTATGTCCCTCCCCATCACCCATATCATAAGCAGAGGAATCACTAGTCAAAACTGTAGAATAACAGTCAGTTTGGGAGTTGACTTTGGTTGATTTCCGTGTACTTTGTTTTTATTCCCATCAGGATAGACTAGCATATGCCACTACAGCAAACAGCTTCACAAACTTAAAAGTTGAAAGCAACAAAAGCTTATTTTTTTCATGCTACATATCCATCTTGAGTAAGTAGGGAAGAATTCACATTTTCTTCATTTGGGGATCCAAGAAGATGGAGTGCCCAGTATGTGGAGCACTGCGGACAGAGGAAGAGAGCGTGTCAAAGTGTGGGTAACATGTGAAATCACACAGCGGTGCCCCACCCCAAGGACAGTGAGGGAGAGCAATCCTGCCATTTGCCTGCCCAGTAGGAGAGGCATCAGAAATAAGGCTGATTAGTGATGGGCATCTTAGGTCTCTTTCTCCTTCAGAAATGTCCCACTCCATTGTCATTACTCCCATCATTGAAACATCACCTGTATATGATCAGTTTTTTTTCTGCTACCAAAATGCCTATGATGACAGAAAAAAAATGCAACAGATTATATAATTTCAACAGAGGAAGAACTGCACACGTTTCAACTTCAGAGAATGTGTTTTAGTCACCTTTGTATCCTTGGCACCTAGGATGAGGCCTCAAATGAAACTTAGAGAAACTTAATAATGCTTTTTTTTGGGGAGAGGGGGAAATAATGAATAAGTAATAAAAAAACAGTAATCAATTAACGAGATCTCTGAGGCCAATCAACGTTCTCTCTCATCGATGTTTCTATCTCTTTCTCCCTCTCCCTTCTTCTTTCTCTCTAAAATCAATAAAGGGAAAAAATTTGAATTTTTTATCTATAAATATGATGAGAGGGGACTCTTGCAATAATATCAACATTAAGGAATTTTTTAAAAAAGAAAAGATAAAAGTATGATGAGATAATTACTTTAAATTCAGACAGAAAGTGAAAAATACACAAAGTAAAAAGAATATGCCAGCCAACTTTCTGTTGTTATTTTCTGATCATGTCAAAAGTTCACCCTTCCTACAATTCTGCTCCTAGTCATGTTCTCTTACTATATACTGTCATCCTGGGTGATATGGTAGAACCCTGAGAGCAAAACATGTATCCACATTCTGTTTTTCTATTATGGTGCAGCTAGCACCTTGATCAAGTCTCATTCATAGTAGGCAAACAATAAAAAGTCTTCATATATTTATAGCCCCCAATTCTATATATCTAGTCCACATCTCTCTCTTAATCTTAACACACACATACACATACACACACATATACACACCCATATATACCTCTATACACACCTATACTAGGCAACTTCACTCAGTATTCTGTGAGTACCTCAACATATGCAAATCCGAAACTGAATGCAACATCTTGCTCTTGCCCCATCCACGAAAAGAACTACCAGTGACCCACACAAGAACCTTACGTATTATTCTTGACTCTTTCTTCACCTTTACTTCCTGCACCCAACCAATCAATAAGTACGGTCCAATCTACCTGTTCTTTGTCTTTTAACAATTATTTCCTTCTCTCTGGGTTCCTTGCCAGAACCTACACAAAGCCACCATTATCTCTCATGGGATCAATGAAACATTCTCCTGATTCTTGATTCATGTTCTTTTACAGTTTTCTCTCCAATTGACATAAGAAAGTCTGATGACCAATTCCTGCTTTAAAAGTGTTCAATAGCTTCCTTTTTCGGTTTTAATAAAACAAATTTAGCATAAAATATATTTTTGTTTAATTTTTATTTTTTTTTTGCTTCTGTTTTTCTTTCCAGCTTTATCTCTAAATACTAGCAGATTGGACACCAACTCAACACACTGACCTTTAGCAATGGAGATTATATAAATCTTTAGTAGCTTTGGTGAAATTAAGAAATTTTATCATTATATATATATATATATATATATATATAATATATATATATATATTCTTTTAAAAATTTATTTACCTCTTTCTGAAGGGAAAGTAAAATACTAGGAAAGGTAAATATCTTAAACATCTCCAGGTTAAAACCTACAGGACTTCATGTCCCCCAGATGAGTCTGCCATTTATTTTCTTTGATGTTAGATATGGAGCTTAGATATTAGTCTATTTCTAAATTTCTATTGTTTTTTTTTTTAAATAATCAGCTTTGAGGCACCAGGGAAAGTATCATTATTTCTATACTGCAAATGGAGAAGTGGAAATTCCAGTGCATTAATTGATTTGCCTAAGGTCTGCTGGTTATTCTGTGAGGGCAGAGAGAGCACTCGTTTTCTCACTCCTTTTTTCTACTCTACTGCAAAGTTTTTCTGGGTGCTGTGAAAGTGGGAAGAAGAACTACCAATCTCTACGTCTTAGGAGATCAAAAATAGATATAAAAAGAATGAATTCTGCATAGTAAAATGAATGGTATGGTGGTAATTTGGCTTCAAAGGATTTCTTACTTTTTCTGAACCACACCATTCTTAGTGATAGATTTTCATTACAGTGCTCCTAGTGCCCCAAAGTGTTAGCCCAATGCTTGTAAGACACATAGTAGATACTTAAATAAATAAGATTGTGACAAAAAATAAACAATATATAATAGTGTTGTTTCTAACATGCTATTACATATATGAACTCAATTTATATTTACCCTAATTTTCCTTGCCTGTTATCTACATATTTTTCTGACACATGGTAAGTGCTCAAAGTGTATGAGTGACTTTAAATAATCTTAGGTAAGAGAAGATGACGCTGCTGTCACAGAGTGTTAAATAATGCCAGAAATTCTGCTGGTTACTTCTGAGATCTGTAGCTAGCTTCCATCATACTAAACGAATGAATTACTTTTTGTATCCAGGAAGTATTTGTTGGGATTATTGTTTTTGCTTGAATTTCTACATTTGATTATGGTCCTCTGGCAACACCAATTTTGGGCTAATATTTTTTTTACTCCTCATCAAGAATGATTTTTGCATATTTCCTTTAAAAAAAAAAAACAGATTTTGCTAGAATTCAAAGTAAATCTAAGTAATTTAATTTTTTTTTAAGCTGCAAAAACAACATGCACATTTTAGTCTACAGTTCAGTCAACCACTCTATTTCCCTATTTCCCTTCCTGCTTCTTAATTTCCTACTGGATATATAGAATGTCTTAGGCATGATCTGTGTGGGAAGAGGAAAGGATCTAAAGAATATATGATACAGCATATTCAATAGTTTTGGTTCTAGTTTTTTATTTCATTTCTCTTGAATAGCAATTGGTGTATAAAAGGAGGAGCTGTGTGAGCTTTTGCCATTTCCCCCCCTATTCTCTTGTGAGAACAAGGCAAATATTTGGTTGGCAGTTTAAGGGGGCATACTACTCTGACAGTACCTTTAAGCTGAGGATGGCGCTCACAGGTCACCAACCTCCTCCTTGCATGGCTGGAGTTACTTCATCTCTCTGGACTGAAACAATTTCTCTGGAAAATGGGAGAAATAATATTGACCTTTTCAATGTTAACTAATAAAAACATATTGCCATGGTCTTAATAGATGCAAATGATATGCAAATGTAAATGCTAAATGAGGCAATAAGTCTTAGGAAATATTTTTCTGCTCTGTTGAAATGCTTGGATGTTACATCTCTGTAAAAACCAGTTCGCATTACTACTAAAGATGTTCTATTAATAAAACCATGGAAAAGGGCATTGATTTTTGAATGAAAAGGTGGAGTACATCTATGTAAAACTAGTATGTTTGAGAGACATTTGTGGAGAAATCTGTTTAAAAATGCATGCCCCATGAGTGCCTGGTAACACTCTAGGCAGGTCATTTGAGCCAAAGACCAAATTGATTTTTTAAAATAATGCTTTGTTTTTGTAATATAATGCTGCTACTTATAATTCCCAAATCACCTAACATTAATAAAAATTATCTGACATATATACATATCACCTAGTGCTCCTTGGAAAATGTACTTCCCTGGTTAGAGCTAGAACAAACAGGGATTCTGAATTTTAAAAATTATGCAGTTAGTTAATTGCCCTCTGTTGCTGCAAACCAATTTAGAATAATCTGGGAATTCATAAATAAAAATTAACGTAATACTATCAATTTTGAGTGCCGAATGTGGACTCATCATTTCACAATGGCACTACGATGGGATACATATCAAGATACCATCTTACAGATGAGAAATAGCCGTAGGAATTTGACTTCCCCAAAGTTGCACTACTCTGTGTGAATGAGTAAGATTTCGTCCTAGGTCCACATAATTTGAAAGTCTCTGTTTGGGTTTCCCCTACGGCAGCATGCAGAAAGACCGTGAAAGCATGTGCAGTCAAACCTCGGTTCTCGAACATTTCCCATCTTGAACAATCCAGTTCTCCACCAACTTGTTCACAGAAAGAATGTCTGAGTTGTGTGTGGAACAAAACTTCAGTTCTGGACCTGACAGCCCTTTCATACGGATACATCAGCACGACAGAAAGCCTCTCCCAGGTCACAGACAAAGGAGAGAATTCCAGTTAGCTTACCGCTAAACCTCATGTTGTTAACATCTCCGTAAATTGTGCTGTGAATATTTTTGTGGTAGTTTTTGCTCTTATTGCTGATGAAATGAGCACAATTTTAAAACAGAGAGAGGACATCCAGAATGCTTATGTTGCTAAGGGCGTGAAAGAAACAATGATCACAGGCAACTGAAGAGGTAGAAAAACGATTGTTAATTTGGATAAACAGAAAGCAGTTAGCCTGTGACAGCATTTCCGAGGCAGTGATATGTAAAAAAAAGTGAAGACACTGCCTGCTGACCTCCTCAAACACACCCCTGGACCGAGTGCTGACAGTGATTCCTTGAAGGCCAGTAGGGTGTGGTTTGGTAAATTTCAGAAAAGTGTCTGGTTACAGATTAAACACTACATTCAACATGGACTGTATATAAGGTTAAAACAGGGACTTATTGGGGGTCTGGAATGAATTAATTCAATTTACATTGTTTTTAATGGGAAACATGATTCGGTTTTCGAACAAATCCCTTCTCCAACAGCCTTCTGGAACAAATGAAGTTCGAGAACCGAGATTCCACTATGAGTAATAGCTTTGTCTTCAGGTATTACTTCCAAGCGGCAGCAAATGATCATGAGGAGTGAGTTTGTAATTATTGTGAAATTTTAAGGTTAAAATTGATTAAGTCAAGGTAGGTTCATATGAAAACATTTAGTACAGTTCATATTTATTGAGCAACTACTGTTCCTGGCTCAGTCTCAGTGCTAGAGGTTTCAGAAGAGCAACAGGGATGGAACTCTCTGAGATGCCACTGGATAGTGTTACATTTCATTCAAAGGACTTAACTTGAACCCCATTAAGATTTGTTTACAAATTATTTGCAAATCTTGTTTCTAGATCTCAACTTACTGAAATTCAATCTTCTTAGATTTGATTCATTTTACCTTCTGTTAACCCTTTTTGACTCCAGACTTACCAGAGTGAAAATATACTTCCATTTTACCCAGAGATTGCTTTAATTCATTCCCTACTAATGCTACTTGCCAACATCCTATCTATTAATCTTTAATGTTCTACATGCTCATGCTGTTACATAAGCCATATATGTCCTCTATAAAGACACTCCCTTCTCTTTTAAGACAAACTGACTGCTTTATATTTATGTACATTTGTCATCAGATTACTTAACTTTATTTGCAAATCTCTGGGACTTCTCTTATTTAACTATAGACCTGGAGAAGAGTTTATTGACTTCTTTTATGGGCATTGTGGAATGGAAAAGAGGGTAGGTTTGTGGATATAAAAAGGGGGGATTCTGTGGAAAGTAATCTCATAGGTTAATCTGACCATAAGTTCCTAACTGAGCAGGTCATGGTGGGTAGTCACACTCCAGAAATGTATCTTCTCAGTAAAAGGTCTATCTTTGCCTTAAGCAAGCCCTGTTCATTGTTTCAGTTAATCTAGTTTAACACACCTTTATTTATTTATTAAAAATTTTTTTTTCTTTATTGATTTTAGAGAGAGGGAAAGGGAGAGGTAGAAAGAGAGATGGAAACATCAATGAGAGAGAACATCCATTGGTTGCCTCCTGCATGCCCCCCACTGGGGATCAGGCCCACAACCTGGGCATGTGCCCTGACCGGGAATCAAACGAGCGACCTCTTGGTGCATGGGTCGATGCTCAACCACTGAGCTACACCAGCCGGGCTTAACACACCTTTAAAATAAGCAGCAACCACCCTCAAGAAAGCACATGATCTTATTAACTATCTTGGTGGGCCTGGTGGTGAGGAATGATGACAATCAGGCTGCATGGAGGAGCCTGTGTCTGTCCTGGCAGCTTGCTGTTTTTATAACATGGTGATCGAGTTGAACATAAAGTATAGTAACTGATCACCCTCCTTCCTGGATGAGTGAGCGACGGTGAAATAGTGATGTCAGCATCCTGAACATACCCCACTGGGCAGTGTTTGGCTACTGCTTCTGTTTGAAATGTTGTGCTTTGGTTGTGGAGCCCTGGCCACTCAAACAGCAGATTTGGTGAATACTAATTAGGGTGAGTCTTGCCTGCCTCCTCTTGGTCATCTCTGTAGAATTGCAATAGGGCGTGGTGGGGCTTTTTTGTTGTTGTTGTTTGTTTGTTTTGGTCTCTTTAAAATGGTTTTGGGGTGATATTCATGAAGAGCAACGAGTACCTAGAACTGTGCCACTAACGAAAGGAAATCCTGTCTGAAAAGGAGCCGTTCCTACCAGAGCCGTGTTGTTCCACCTTTGGGGTCCTCTGCTGGAAAGACAGAATCAAGTCTTAAATAATGCCTTTTCTTTTCTTTTTTTTTTTCTTTATTGATTTTATTCAGAGAGAGAGGAAGGGAGAGGGAGAGAGAGAGAGAAACATCAACGAGGGAGAACATCGATTGGCCGCCTCCTGCATGCCCCACACTGGGGATCGGGCCCACAGGCTGGGCATCTGCCCTGACCGGGAATCGAACTGGGGACCTCTTGGTGCATGGGTCAACGCTCAACCACTGAGCCACACCGGCTGGGCAAATAATGCTTTTTCAGTTGTATTTTCTAGCATTACAGATGTAGGGCAGTACTGTATCACACCTCTGTGAATGTAAAATATCTTGTACCTGCTTTATGACATGTAGTAGTGACTGTGCTTTATCAGAGCTGTTTTTAACAATGTTATTCTAGGATGTTTTCTTTCCAGATGATGATGGATAAGCTAATAAAAAAAATTGATGCCAGGTAAAATAAACAAATAAATGATTCTGTAATCCAATCCCCACTTCCCATTTTCCCATGTCACATATCTTTTGTATGTTCCCTCCTTAATTTCAAATGCACAAAAGAGCTGCAAAACTCTTTTCTTTGGAACATGTGAGATCTTTCTCCTAGGCCTGTGTCATCAGTTTGGCTCAAATAACCTCTCAGAAAAATTCTCTACAGCTTTGGACGTTTCTTACATTGATGGGTTCTAGGACAGAGAAAAAAGATGGGGCAGGAGAGAATAATTAGTCAAAGGAAGCTTAAGACATGCACCCAGTGGTTGGTCTATCTAAATGGATCTCAGTAAGAACCAACTATGAGCTCGTTTTAAGTCAAGATTTCCAGACACCATCCCTAGTAACTCAACTTCATTAGATCTAATGGGGTAACCTTAATTCTGAATTTGTAACTAGCTCCAAAGGTGAGCAATTACATTAAAAAGTCCTTAAGTGTCTAAATTCTTCCCTTAGCTCGGTAGGCATTCTGTTCATTTTACCCAAGAAACAGAAACTACAAATATTCAGTGTATTTCTCCTCTATCATCTCTATTCCTTTTATGTATTCTTATTTTTAACTGCTATAGAGACTGTTTATTAGGTTCTCAGACATCAAATAGCTTACCGTTTTTTTAATTTTTTATTTGTTATGCTTGTTCTGCTGGGGTTGGTTTGACCCAAGCATGACTCCTAACCAGCCCACCATTTCCATTCTACCAAGTCTGCTGCAATATTACAAACAGAATTCAGACATCTTTTCCATGTACTTCTAAGCATGGCCTTATTTGGGACCTATATTGGTCCTGGGAGCACACTGTGGCTTTATACTTCTAGGCAACTGACATTTATAATAAGACAGAGACCATCAGTCGGACACAGATGAAGACTAATGTGGCCTACCTTCAGGGTATGGATATATATGTCATGTTATTGGGGTTGATGATCCTCTTTCCCACAAATCTCGAAAGACAATGTGCATCGTGTGTGACTACATAAGACAGAGAAGCAGAAGTTTCCATCTCCCACAGCTGCATGTTTGCCCCTTCACCTGAGACAATAGAACTTTCAGCATCTCGGCATCCATTCACTCAACTCAGATGACATTTCCTTTGTCATCTGTATTAATGGATGTACAATAACCTTATAGAAGTGTGAAAGGACATCTTAAAAGGCACTCCAGCTTTCGACTATTTCTAGTACTTTCAAAAGATGACATGACTGATGAATCAGACCTAAATGGAGCCATAGGCACTGTCAGTTACAAATCTGCGCTGTATACACAGCTGCTAGTTCGTGTGTCAGGAGCGTGGTACATTTTCCCCCGCAGACAACTCCGCGCTGACTTCAAGAATATCTCCCAGTGAAACGAAGTAGGGTTAGCATTACCTTAAATTTATAATCTAAAATTACTATTGTAATTTATGTTTCAGAGAACTTAGATTTTTTTGGGTAGCCCTCAATAATTGGGGCATAGATAACCGTATGCATAAATTCCCAGGAATCTCTGGAACCCTCAAAGCCAGCATAGATATTTGATTTACACAGAAAAACAAAAAAGGAGGGGTTTTAGAGTAGATTATACAACGGGTTTTGATATGATGCAGTTATATTCAAATGCTGTCTATGACACCACATCTCAATTTGAGATATAAATAAAATACATATATAAAAAATGCTTATTTCATAAGGTAATTATAAGAATTATCTTATGTGATAAGTAATGAAAATAATAATACCACAATAGGCACACATTATGTTGTTAAACAATCCTTAAGTGCTCAATAGACAAAAATCAAAATACATAGGAAAAAGATTTACTAGGAAAATGCAAGTTATAAAAAATTATATAGATCATAAGTAATAGAATTAAGAAATATAATTGTTCTTAAAAATTATGTATAAACTATAAATACAATAAATAGGTTATTTATTTATTTATTTATTTGTTCAGATAGAGTGGGAGGGAGAGAGAGAAACATCGACATGAAAGGGGCACATCGAGCGGCTGCCACCCGCACAACCAACCAGGGCCAGGGACAAACTGCAACCTAGGTACATGCCCTTAGCGGGAACCGAACCCGGGTCTCTCTGTACCGCAGGCCGACGCTCTAACCACTGAGCCAAACCAGCCAGGGCTAAATAGATTATTTAAAATTTAGCAAAGTGAGTTCAGAACTCAGGGTTTCAGTATTATTTTGGAAATGATATGACAGAAGCATGTTCGTGTTTTTGATATGATAATCTCAACCATAAAAAAAAATACTATAAAGAAACATACAACCATAAAAAATACTATAATGAAAAGAAAAATACCATCATATATATAAAATATTTAAACACAAGTGCATTTCAGATTTAATATCTCACATTATATGTAAATTATATATAAAATAATATATATAATACTTATTTAAATAAAGAAGAGTATCTTAAATACATTGAATATCTCATTTTAGGAGTATAGTAGAAATATGATAGCATATTAATAAAAAGGAAATACAGTAAAAAAAGCAAAGAAGTTCTTAAAAGCTTAAAACTATTTAAATATCAATAAGAGGGTATATAGATGGAAGCACAGTAATAAAAAGGGTAACTTTGTTGGACATTTCGATGATTTTACTTTCACATTTAAAAAAATGTTTTAATGATCATTGTTTGAAGAAACAGGAAACTCGAGTTTTAATTTGCCATTACCTTCTGCATGCCCTTCGTATATCACTTAACTTCTCTGAATATCAGTTCACACATTTATAAATTGGCATCATGAAATTTGTGGTAAGGATCACTGGGAATCACGAGCACACATCCTGAAGCATCACCTAACCCCAGTGTGGAACTTCAACAGCTTGCACGCATTCCTGCTGCAGGCCCATCTGTTCTCATATCTAGAATGTGAAAGGAATGAACTGGACCATCTCCAAAGTGTCTGCCCACCAATAGTTAAAAGCTTTATTCCAGTACATTTTCTAATATTTAGAATGTGAGATCCTTCAAAATGAGATGCTCATATTTTCTGTAAGATCTATACAGTATTTAAAAAAAAAATCTTGATACTGCCTGGCTGGTGTGGCTCAGTGGTTGAGCATCAACCCATGCACCAAGAGGTCACCAGTTCGATTCCCAGTCAGGGCATGTGCCCAAGTTGTGGGTCTGATCCCCAGTGGGGGCGGCATGCAGAAGGCGGCTAATGGATGTTCTCTCTCATCAATATTTCTATCTCTTTCCCTCTCCCTTCCTCTCTCTCTAAAATCAACAAAGAAAAATGATTTAAAAACAAATCTTGATACCATTTTCCCAGGGGACAATGATATTTCCTTCATCAAAGTGATGGAAATAAAATTAAATGAAAAGCTGATCCTGATTTAGAGAACAGAGAGAAGCACTGGCGATTTAAATAATTATTCATAATAAATACCACCCTTTTAGACCTCCATTAGAAAAATTAAATTACAAAACAAAAACATACAACCTTATTTAATAAAAGATTAATTAAATTGAAGAACTAATTTACTTATTCATTCCAACAATTTCTATAAGTCAAGCACCATGCCGATGACAATATCAAAGATTTTCCTCAAGTCATAAGTAATGTTCTACTCCTGCAGCTTCTCAGGTATTTCCCAATGGAAATAAACTTCTGATTTCCGGATGTTTTCCCACTCCTCCCCGTTCCCTCAAAGATGCGGCCCATCATGCAGGCACGGGTCAGAGAGTGGCCAGTTTACAGAGGAAGACAAAGTTCTGCTGGAAGGGACCCCTCTGCCTGGCCACAGTGCTGGCTGATGTCTGTGGAGAATGCATGCCTCATCATCCATCATTCTAATATGTTTTTTTTTTCTTTATTGATTTTAGCGAGAGAGGAAGTGAGAGGGAGAGAGAAATAGAAACATCGGTGAGAGAGAACATCGATTGGCCGTCTCCTGCATGCCCCGCACTGGGGATTGGGCCCACAACCTGGGCATGTGTCCTGACCGGGAATCAAACCAGCGACCTCTTGGTGCATGGGTCAATGTTCAACCACTGAGTTTATCTATCATTCTAAATAATGGAATGCTAGTGTCACATTTTTATTCTGCTTCATGTTGCAAAAGACCTGGTGATCATCCACTCAAAGTTAATTTTTGCTATTTTTTTATATCATTTATTTCTCCCCTCAGCCTAGGAAGACTACCTAGTGCATTATTTATAAATTTGCATATGACATAGGATCTCTGTGCCTGTTTACATCATATTTTTATAATATAAATGTTACGCAAATATATGTAAGTAAAAGTGAAAAATGATCACTACCTGTGATTTTTTAACCCAGATTGTACTGTGAGCTCCTTGAAGGCAAATATCTCCATATGACTCTGCTTATCTACACAAAAAGATTGTACTGACATCATAACTTAATTAAAGTTTAATAAATCTTGACCCATTTCTCCTTTCCACAGCAGCCACTTCAGAATCATCCACATGTCCAGAACTGCTGGAACAAACTGGAGGCCTTAAAACAACAGAAACGCCTTCTCTCATGGTTCTGGAGGCTAGAAGTGAGAAACCAAGGTGTCAGCAGGGTTGGTACTTCTGAAGGTTCTGAGGGAGAATCTGTTCCATGCCTGTCTCTTCGTTTCTGGTGACAGCGGACAGTGCCTGGCTTGGAGATCATCGCCCAGTCTCTGCCTCCAGCTGCACATGGACTCTCCCTGTGTCTGTACATCATCTCCCTCCCGTGGTGTCTGCACCACCACATGGCAGTCTCGTCACTTACAGAAAGACACCAGTGATTTTGGGTTAGGGGCCCATCTTCCTCTAGTCATCTTAACTTTATTACTTATATCTGAAATGAACTCATTTCCAAATAAGGCCACATTCCGAGGTACTAATGGTTAGGGCTTTACTATATATTTATAGGAGGGGGGCGTGATTTAAGCAATAATACCCGATTAGGAAGAAATCTCCCCAAATGCCTCCTCTGAAGAGAGAACTAGCTGAGCTCTCTTCCCACCCAACCTCAAACTACACAGTTACACCAGCCACCTGACTGCCATTCCAAAGGCTACAATATGATGCTATTGGTATTGCTTTGTGGCATGTTACACAGAGAGCATTTAAAACTATCAGGTCGACAAGTTTTCTGATAGACCTATGCTGCACACCGTATACCTCATATATTGATTTTATTTCCCATGTGGTCAAAGACATCGCATACAGTGAAAGAGAGATGCTCTTAATGTTATTCACAACCATCCATCACACATCAGACTGACATCCCACACAGGTAAGGGAGGCTGTGATGCCCTAATCCCTGACTAATGTTCCTACTTTAAAAATCACCTGTAGACATCCATTAGCCAGTATTTTGAGAGAAGCAAGCCAGAGGAGACAGCTTTATCAATACTAAAGGGACAGCTTTTAAAAGTGACCTTGCTTATTGAATACTCGGCCTTGTAAAAGAGTAGCATTTTATAGACACACACACACACTCACACACACACACACACACACACACTCACTCACTCACTCACATTCCTTGGAAAATGCTGTGCAGAGAAGAAAGCCCTAGAGAATGAGAACACATCCGTTAGCAGAAATGAAACTTGTTAAAATTCGACCTAGAGCAACCTGCCATCATATCAGTGGAACAAAATCCTCTGTGAGCCAACAGAAAGCTTCGCAGCAACATCGTACAAGACGTCACCTGGTTACATGTCTCTGTGTGTATTCTTTATCAGTCATGCCTAGAATCTCAGGCATTGACAATCCTGTGGTGAGAAACTGGCAGCCGGATTCAAAACTTCAAAATCTAGGATGTTAAAATAAAACACTGAATTCCCAACCCGGCCCCCAAAATGTTGATTACAATAAGAGATAAACATTATGTTGACAGTAAGTAAAAGTAGAATTTCATATTGTTTCAAAATAGATCATTTGACCAACTCCATCTTTTTACTTCACTGATTTTTCACAAAGCGAAAGTATGTTGTGCTTGTGTTTGATACAGTAACTATGGGGATGCTGCATCACTTCGCTGTCTGTGCTCAGTTTCATTCTGTCTACACACAACTTGCTTGAAGCATTTGTAATCGGCTGACATGGAATAAAAGCCTTTTCATATTCACAGTAAATCCTAACATCAATATCGTCCAGCAATAAAGTGCACACAGCACACATATTAGTTCATATAATCCATGCAATTTACATGTTCTAGCCTTGCTGTCAAATCAGTTTAATTAACCATTTTCAGACAAGGGTGTATAAGATATATCCATACATATAAACATGTTTCTATTTTATATCTGTATAAGTTTACATTTGTATGGCTAAATAATAAATATATTATATATGCATATATATGTGTATCTATATCACATCTGTCTAGTCATTACATACACGTTATATTTATATACAATAGTGAGGGCCCTGTAGCTGCTAGGATTTTCTCACTTCCAACACAGCAGTTCCACACTATCTCTTATTTGCTGGAATTTCAAGAAATATTTTATTTGGGAGAAAAAGCATCAGACGTTAGAGGAGTTTAAAAAAGATTGCTCTAGAAAAGTGTTTCTCAAGCATTCCGTTCTCAGTAACTTTTTACATTCTTTAAAATTTTTGAGGAACCCTTTTTGGTATTTGTGTTATATTCATTGATATTTACTAGATTAGAAATGAAAACCGATTGACACACAATTTTTAAATATGAATTAAAATCCAAAATCATATATTTACTATTTATAAATAATAACAAAGCCAGTAGATGCTAATGTAAGTAATATATGTTTTATGAAATAGAATTATATTTTCCAATGCAAAATAACTGAGAAGAGCGGCACTGTTCTATGTTTTTATAAATCCCCCTAATTTCTGACTCGAGGAGAAAATTAGATTCTTATATCTGCATCTATCTTTAATATAAAGTGAAATGTCATTTGGGTAAAAGTATATAAGGAAAATAAAGCCTCACATATTTATTAAGTATTTTGAAAACAGAGGAATATTTTAATAGCATTTTTGGGTAATTGTGGATGTTCTTTGATACTACACCAAAACTATACAACAATATGTTCTTAAAGTTACTTGTGCTAAAAAGTAACATTAAATATTTTTAAGTTTACTTGAACGAAACTCAGTTCAAATCAGACAGCATCCAATCTAGTAGACGGAAGTGAGGTCTGAGGAGCTGTACATAATGAAAGGCTGTATAGGCAGAAGGGAACAAGAACAAGGAATTTGTAAAACTTTGGTCTCACTAGGCAAAATGTGGGTTGGTAATTTCAAATTACTTCCCTTGGATGGCAGGGTTCTTTTAGGTAGATTATCTAACTAGTACTCATCAGGTGATTCCTGATTGACTGGTTTAAGATTGCATTTCTGGGAGGGCTGAAACTGTGATTTAAGTCTTGGTTTGGTGACTTGGGGCTTAGCATAAGTGACTCCATTTTGACCCTGTTGTCATCTTATTTTTAACACATGCAATGTGGAATCCAAAACCATATAAAAAATGTTTCATACCATGTGACATTAAAATTCACTGTTTTATCTTAAACTTAAATGGATATTTACATATGCATGCATTTGTAATGTCACTGATCACTGACCTATATAGATTTGCCAAAAGAAGACATATTTTATTATATAATACAAAAATCATTCATATAACCATTGACCTCACCAGAAAAATCAATACGTGTTAGGAAGCTATCAAGTTCTGACTAGCAAATACAAGTTCACAAAATTCTAATTATTGCTTCAAATCTTGAATTTTATCAGTGGCGATTGTGCAAGAATAAGACATACACAATGTTCTCTGGTTTCTGACACAGGACTCCTAAAACCCTTGTAAATTAGGGGTACTTAGAGAATCTTTTCTTCTCACGTTTAGTCTTTGACCCCAGTTCCCAGCACAAAGCTCCTTTAAAAAAACCTTGTGGTTTCCTAAGTGATGAGTGTACAAGGTGTATCTCCTGTTCTAATATTCTGACCCTGGCTCCTGACACAGGGACCCTAAACTCCTTATAATTTCCTGAGTAATAGGAGTATCTTCTGTTCTAATGTGGGGACTCTGGGTGGGCTCCTAGATGGCTCTTGGATGGTGTTGGTCACCAGAAAGACCGAACTATGATTAAAAGCTTGGAATTTTTCCTGGCCAGTGTGGCTCAGTGGATTGAGTGTCGTCCCATGGACTGAGAGATCCCAGTTCCATTCCCGGTCAGGGCACATGCCTGGGTTGCAGGCTCCATCCCCAGTGGGGGACGTGCAGGAGGCAGCCGATTGATGTTTCTCTCTCACATGGATGTTTCTTTCTCTCTCTCTCTAAAAAATAAATAAATAAAGTAAATAAATAAATAAATAAAAGCTTGGGATTTTTAGCCCCCCCCCCTTCTCGAGAGAAGAGAGAAGGGCTGAAATGGAGTTAATACTTGTTCATGCCTACAGGATAAAGCCTCCATAAAAATCCCAATAATACAGGGCGTGGAGAGCTTCCAGCTGGTGAACAGAGCCATGTATCCAGAACGTGATGCCCCCCACACCATGGGAACAGAATCCCTTGTGCTTGGGACCTCCCGGACCTCACCCTATGCATCTCTTCATCCAGCTGTTCATCTGTATCCATTATCGCATCCTTTATTATATAACAAACGGGTAAGCATAAGTAAGTGTTTCTCTGAGTTCTGTGAGCCATTCCCTCAGATAATCAAATCCAAGGGGAGGAGGTCTTGGGGACCTCTGATTTGCAGCCAAGTCAAATAGAAGTTGTGGGTAACCCGGAGATCTTAACTGGGAGATAGCATCATGAAGCTGAGCCCTTAACGTGTGGGATCCCATGCTGTCTCCAAGTAGATACTGTCAGAGTTGAGTTAAATTGTAGAATACCCAGATAGTGTCACAGAGAAATATTGCTTGGTCTGGGAAAAGCGCACACAGACTTGGTGTGAGAAGTGTTGGGTGGTAGCAGCGTGAGAGTAAAGGAGAAACACAGGAAGACTGAGTTTTTCCTACTCAGCGTGAAATACTGTCAGTTTTTTTTGTTGTTGTTGCTGTTGTTTTTTAAAGCCACGGGCTTCATTTATTAAAAAAAACAAACAATAATTCTGCTAAATACCCACAGCTGAATAGCCATATTTCATCCATCAGTGCGTTTGTCAAAAATGCGGCTCCTTAAAAAGAGTGGCTAATACAGTTTGCAATACAATCAGATAGCCATTTTTATTGAATAAACAATGTATTTTGGTCATCAGAAGAAAAATACTTCCCATATCATCACACCAAATACCTTACAGATTGAGATGTGATAAAAATAAGTTTTTTTGGTGTTTTTTTTTTTTTTTTTTTTTTGCATTTATCTTCAGAAAGAGCGGGAGAGAGAGAGAGAGGGGAAGAGACAGAGAGAAACATCGATGTGAGAGAGACACATCGAATGGTTGCTGCCCACACGACCCCAACCGGGGCTGGGGACAAACTGCAACTGAGGTATGTGCCCTTAGTGGGAACCGAATCCGGGACTCTCCAGTCCACAGGCAGACACTCTAACCGCTGAGCCAAACCAGCCAGGGCAAAATAACTTTTACTTCTTCAAAAAGAAAATTCTGAAGTGTAACTGGGGTGTGTGCTTGCGTGCACCTGTACCAGCAGGATGTGTTTCTGCAGGAGGGTGGCAATGAAGAATGTGATGACTGCTAGGACAGTTTATTGCCACTACTCTGCCATGTGCTGAGGACACAGAAGTCTTACCTACTAGTTGTTTCTGCATCGTTAGTGCAAATGTCAACATGGTGATAAAGACAAATACCATCTTAGTGCTATCATGAAAATAGTTTTGATGTTACTTTGCATACGTTTAAAGGGCCTTGAGAGTCCCTAGATGTCAATGGACCATAGTCCAGTAACTCTTAGAGAAGATACAAATGAAACTCACAGCTCCTGCTTGTATTTATACATTTACAATATTAAATTATTCTTCCTATTGAATCAAAGTTATTCTTTGTAAAGTACATCTCTGTTTTGACTATTTTACTTTTTATCCTGCTGTTTCAGATAGCTTTAATTGAATTCTTTTCTATTGAATTCAATATTTTTCAAATTAATATGAAAAGGCACAAATTAAAAATTTTTCCCTAGAAATTCCATGATTAGGACACTTAGAAAGTCTATACTTGACAAGACTCAGTTACATGTGTTCTTCTTTGCTTATTAGACTGATCACTATGTACTGGTAGCAATTTAAACTTCAGGTTTTCACTCTTGGCTTGTTAACTGCAGGAGTTCTCATTATGACTTTAGCCCATAGAAAATCAGGCACATTTTTTTCCTGACAGTTTGAACATCTATTAGAAAAAAGTATGCACATTTTATAACCTGAATTGTCAGAAGACTTAATTTTTTCCAAAAATTTAAATTAAGCTGAAATGTCAGGTAACCTTAACCCTTAAAGGATATTATTCTAAGAGCAAATCTAGGCATGCAAAAATTTTATTTGTCTTCAAGAGTTGAAGAAATTTGAAGTTAATCTCTGAAAACTATTCTAAGATAGTAATGTTAAATTATACTTATAATTTGATTGTTAAAATATCAAGCTATGCATTATATATGTTATATACACATATGCACATAAATACACACATACCATTAGGATGTGTCCCTACTTTCTTCTTTCCTATTTCTGCCTTGTGGAATGGGACTGTCTAAATATGCTTGCCCCTCCATTGTACGTTGGAAGCACATAACAGTTTGGTCTCATGGTTTCACAGCTAGAAAAGAATTCGCCTCTGTGTGATTCTTACCCTGAGTCTCACCCATATTTTATTTAGATAATATTCAGATGAGACTTTGGACTTCAACATTAAGGCTGATGCTCAAAAGAGTTAAGAGTTTTGGAGCTATTGGAATGGAATGAATATATTTTATATATGAGAAGAATATGAATTTGTGGGGGCCAGGGTAGACTGTTTATGTCCTCACCAAATTTATATGTTAAATCCAAATGCCCAATAGGATGTTATTTGGAGGTCTTTGGAATTGTTTAGGTCATAAGGGTGGAGCCCTCACAAATGGGATTAGTGCCCTTATAAAAGAGACCTCAGAGAGATCCCTTGCTCCTTCCATCATGTAAGGATACAGGGAGAAGGTAACCATGTACGAACCAGGAAGTCAGTGCCTTTGTCGTGGACTTTCTAACCTCCAGAACTGTAAGAAATAAATTTCTGTTGTTTATAAGTCACCCAGTCTATGATATTTTGCTATAGCAGCCTGAATAGACTAAGACAGCCGATGTCATGTAGAAGAAAATGTGACAATGGAAACAGATTGGAGTGATGCATCCATGAGTCAAGGACTGTGGGAAATCTCTAGAAGAAGGGAAGAGGGGAGGCAGAGAAGCAGAATCTTCCCTACAAACTCCAGATTTTATTTTGGTTTTATTTGATTTTAGTCCAGTAATAGTGGTATTGAACTTCTGATGGCCAGAATTGTTAGATAATAAATTTATGTTGTTTAAGACATTACATTTGTAGAAATGTGTACAGCAGCCATAGGAAGCTAACACAAGCATCATCCAGTAAAGGAGGAGAAATTAATGATTCATAATTAAGGATAACCATATTAATGCTGAGGAAACAGTTGTGTATGAGATCCTAAGCAACTTAAAAGGATTGCCTTTGATAGAAATAAGAACATGTCATCCAATGTTGAGAGGAGAAAACAGACAGTATGACTGACATGGAGACAGAGTTGATGGTATAAAGGTGAAAGAGTTCCAGATGGAATACATTTTTTTCTCATAAAACATAAAGGAGGGAGGAAAGGGATTAACATATGATTGAAAAGAGAAAAACAGATATGAGATCATCTCTTTACACCATAGGAAACATTGCACAATAGGGTCAATGCTATAGACTAAATGTTAGGGAGTAGGTTTGTCTTTCCTGAGGAAAAATGAATCATTACATTTAGTTGAAGATATCCCATTCAGTTCCCTAACTGCCTTTAATAAATCAGCAGTGTCCAATATCATATATATCAATTCACTGAATTCAACAAACATTTGTCCAGCACCTGAAATGAGCCAGGTAGTTTGCTGAATCTTGGAGTTACCAAGATTAATGATATGATTACTGCTCTCAAGATTTCACAGTTCAGTAGGTGAGATGCCAGGTCAGATGGTGACTTCAAAACGGAGACACAAATCTTGAGTCTTAAGACATGTAAGAGGACAATGAAACCCAAACATAGTTCACTAGACTGGTGGACAAGAGAAGCTGTACAGAACATAACATCTCTGCAGGGTCGTGAAGGACAAACATAATAGGGAAATAAGGAGGCCTAGAATAATATCATACAATTATTATTCTTACAGTACACTTCTAATGTTTTTATTGTGGGATTTGCAGACTACTAATCTTGTTAGGTCATACTTACTATTTAGTTTTTATAAGATAACACAGCATGTGTTTTCTAGGCCCTAGGTAACATTTTATATTTTAGCCTTAAAGAGATAATTTGCTTCCTGACTTCTCTAATTTACTAATTGAAGTGACAGTTTCCCCTAAACTTCTTTCTAAGAAAAATTGCAGATTTTTCTTTCATTTATTCATTTCACCCTAACTTACCATGTGTTCACTTTATTCTACCAGGATAAAGAGAAAAATTAAGAGCCTGAGTTATATTTCATTGTGTTTATAATTTATCCATTTGATTTGTAAGATGTTCTGCTCTATGAAAAGGAACCCTACTTCATAATGAATTTGCCAAGGGTCAAAAATTTAAAACCAAAAATATTCACAATAAAGCACACAGAGATGTAGCAATTAAAATGGAATAGTAATAAAGTATCACATTTTGATACCTTCTTTTAAAGTAAAAAGACCACACATTATAGTACATAATTAATTTTACATGAAAAGATCTATGAATCCTTTCTCTTTGCTATGTGCCTGCAGTCAAACTTTTGCACATTAGAAAATAATAATTTGTGCCTGAATAGATATGATTCATTCAATAGCAATTTCTTTCTTTGCTATTGTTAAGGGTTTTAAAAAAACTTTGCTATTTTTAATTGGAAAATTAATACGTGTTTGTAACAACTCAAGGAATACAGATATTTGTAAGTTACATGTCAATAGCTTTACCTCTCGCCTCTCATCACCATCTACCTAGAGGTTTGCTGGCAGTGTTAGCAGTTTGGGTTTGGCTTTCAAACTTTTTTTAATCAACCTCACAGAAATAGATATCGCTGTTGATATGGATATGGATAGATATACAGAGGTAGAAACAGAGTTAGAGACAGAGACAGAAATATACACAAACACATACATTTCATTTTTCTTTGTTTTCCACTTTTATATTTTATAAAAACAGAATTTTTCACTGCTGAATAATGTGTTTTAGCCATAGTTCTAGGGCAATATATAATTAACAAACTATTTAAACTGCCGCATTTTCTTTCTACCTACTGATGTAGAATAATTTAACAATTCCATAACATTTGACATTCTGGTTATTTCCAGTTAGATAACTTGCTTTAATAAATATGCTGGTATAAATATCATAATCGGGCAGTGTATTTTGTTTTGTAGCAAGATTTACTCTTTTTTTTTTTTTGGCCCAAGAAATAAAAAGCCTTTATTGGTGACATAACAAAAAAAAGTTCAGGGGAATACTGATTTTATGCATAGCTATGTACAGAGACCAATGATATCAGACAGCCACTCTCCACCTCTCGGGTTGCACATGGTGACACGATTGCTACTAGCCACCCCAAGCCTGCATCCTCCCAGGTTCAAGTGCTATGAATGAGAGTGCTCATCTCTTAATGATCACAGCAGGAATCTCAACGCTTCTGACTGGGCCAGGTACTCATGCCTCGATCAATCACCATGACCAAGAGAGAGCAATGCTCCAAATGGTCAAGACTGAGTCACATGTCCGTTCCTGATGCAGCTAAAAGAAACCTGGACACTGAATGTGAAGAGAATGGTTCCTCTGCGGAAAACTGAGGTATCAGGAGAAAGGAGCATGGGCGCTGAATGGTAAAAACAATGACATCCACCACAGATGTGAAATTGGTTACAAATACGATTTAGAGCATCAGCTTTGCAGTGGCAGGAACAGGTCATGTGGATTCTGGAATCCAAGTGGTTGTCCAGAGATTCCCCAAATTCAGGCACAGCTACTTAATCAACATGGAGTTCTGGGATTAGCATTATATCCTCCATGAGCTAGGCTTGGGAAATCAGTAGTTTTAGTTTGGGGACCATCAGTTCTGCAGATCTGTGCTCTGGTTCCCACTTCACCACAGACTCTCAGATGCGGGCAAGCCTCCGTTTCTTTATCTGCCTAATGGGGATAATACAGTGTAAGTGAAAGCCTTTTGCAAAACACAGAATACCACTCTGAGGATATAAGGGTGGCTGGGGGAACTGGAGGGAGGTAGATACTGGCATATTCTTTTCCCAAAAGTTTGCTCCAATACATACTTCTATTAAAAAATGTATGTGTGGTTTTCTCTCATACACTTAAAAGAAATGAATGTGATAAATCTTTAAAGTAGTTGATAATAGGTTAGAAAAGAGGCAGTTTTTTTATGGTTTTAATTTTCATTCCTCTAAATACCAGTGATGTTGAACAGTTTTCTAATACAATTTTTTTACTATTTTTTTTTTATTTTTTGGGTGAGCTACCAATTTGTAAACTATATTCATTTTCATTGGAATCTATAACTTAATGAATTTTCAAAAGTTTTCTTATGTTTAAAAATTTAATTCTTGATTTATTATGTCTGTATTTAATTTTGGTAATCAAATAACTTAATTTACCTAATATATATGACTATTTTACCTTGATGTTTCCTAATATTTAGATTTCACAACTAAAAGAAACATCAATAATTTTCCATGTATATGTTAATTTGCCAACATATTATAAAAAATTTATATATCTTATAGTTAGGATAATAATAATGCAATGATCACTCTTATATGAAAGATTTACATTCAATAACTGTTAGTATCTTACTATATTTTCTTTATCTCTATTATATGTGCTGAATCATTTAAAAGTAAGTTACAGAAATATTGACATTTTATCCCCAAGCACTTTACATGCATCTCCTTAAAAATAAGGAATTGTTTTAGTAGTTCATTCCATCAGTTGCTCCATTATATACAGAAAATCAACAATTATTCCCTAATACCATCTACTATCAATCCATATTAAATTTTCTTCGTCAATCCTCAAAATTCATAGGTTTTTTTTCCTAATTACGATCCAACTATTAGTGATGTCAAATTTGAACACTTTTTAAAGAAAAAAACCACCAGATCATTTCAAGGAAGGCTCCCTTATTTTACCTCTTTGCAATTCATAAATAGTCTATGATGTGATTCTCTGGCACTATTCACATTTCTGTTTTCTCAAATACTTTAATCATTGGTTTCAGCATGCATTATTTCTCTCTGTCTTTCACACACCCACACACACAGACACACACACACACGGACACACACACGGACACACACACACACGACTCATATCATTATTACTAGATATTTATGCTTCTTCCTACAAACAGTACCATTGCTTCCACCGCCTGTCTTGTCCCTATTGGGATATTTATCTTTTCTTCAATGACACTAAAGAATTTTTACTCATTAGAGTTCATCGGGAATAAGTTATATAAATCTGTCTGGAACTGGCTTAAAAATTAGAAAATGTAAAATTCCACATAACAAAGAATACAGAGTGCCATATGTTCAGGGTTTGTTGATCATATCATGTTTCTAGGTTCCTGCTTTATTGTGTCATCTTTGTCTTTTACTGTCACAAGAAGGCTTCCTCTGAACCAACAGAGACAACTAAGTCTCTTGGTCAGTAGGAGAGAATAAAAGAGAAAGACAGAGAAGGAAACATAGGCAGAACTCTCCCCAAGCATTTAAAGTACTTTTTTTCCTTCTAATTTGATCAGCCGTGGTCCCATGCCCACCCCAGCCTATGCTATGTATTGCTCTCCCACCTGTTTAGAAACATAAACTGCAATTTGAGAAGAGAAGGATCGTTTTTGGCAGACAAATATGAAGCATTTCATGTATTTACATTTGTCTGCACCGTAGCTACATGCAGGAAAAGGATGATTCTAACAAATACAACAAATTTCAGTGGAACTATGGGTACTGCCAGAATATATATATTTTAAAACAATTAAATAGAGCAAGATGGAGGAGCAAGAAAGTAGGTCAATTCTAATAGTTCAAGGAAACTTTGATAGCACTGTTAGAACACAAAGTGTTATGTGAAATATAAATGGAGGATATTTTTGAGCTGAAGAATTACATGATCTTCATGTTAGATGTAGATCTTATTGTCCCATTATCACTTTCATTTAAATAAGCCAAAATCTAAAAACGGAACATCTGCCTCTACCAAACTGTCAAAATTGTATTCCAGAGATAATTTCCTTATGCATAAATTTGCATAAATTTTTTTTGCTGAAGATTAATTTGCTATAAAAAGCCGAACTTTTACCTTTGTGAAAACATTTTCTAATTTTGAAAAACAGTGAAAAATTACACAAATCACAACATATGTGACTCAACACAGTAAAGATGTCAATTCTTCCCAATTGATTTATAAGTTTAATGCAATTCCTATCAATTACCAGTAAGTTTTTATGAAGGTATAGACAAGCTTACGCTAAACTTTATTTGGAATGCATAGGCCCTAATAACTAACACAATCTTGAAAAAGAAGAATGAAATGGGAGGAATCACCTTATAAGATATTAAGTCCTACTAGATAGCTACAGTAATTAAAACAATGTAGTATTAGTTTAGGGATCTATACATAGATCAGTGGAGAAGAATAGAGACTCCCAAAACAGACCCACACAGACATGCTCTACTAATTTTTGACAAACTTGTAAAATCAATTTAATGGAGAAAGGATAGTCTTTTAAAAAAATGGTGATGTAGAAATTGGACATATATTGGCCAAAAGAAATAAATAACATTTCAATCTAACCATAAATGTTATACAAAAATGAATTCAAAATAGATCACAATCTTAAATGTAAAGCCACTATATTTTAGAAAAATTACATAAGAGAAAACCCTCAGAATCTAGGGCTAAGCCAAGAGTTCTTAAATTTGTCATCACATGCATGATCTATACACGGAGAAATGGATAACATAGATTTCATCCAAAAAAGCTTGGTAATGGAATAAAAATAAAACAAAAAACAAGTTAAAGACAGAATATACTCGCAAAGTACACTTTCAACAAAGGATCAGTATTTGGAATGAATATCACTAAAAATTCAACACTAGAAAAACAAATAATAATTAGAAAATGGGCTGCAGACATAAACTAAAATTTCACTGAACAGAATATACATATAACAAATAAACACATGAATATAATTTCAGTATCATTAGCCATTAGGGAAATGTAAGTTAAACTTCAATGAGATATTACTACAGAGCTATCAGAGTGGCTAAAATAAAAAAGTGACACCACCAAATACTGGTGAAGATGTAGAGAAATTTGATCACTTATTTATTGTTAGTGGGGATGTAAAATGGTACAGCCACACTGAAAAACACTTAGGCAATTTCTTATCAAATTAAACCTGAAACTACCACACCATCCAGCAATTGCAATCTTGAGTATTTATATTAGAGTAAATAAAATCATGTTTACTTAAAAGTCCATACACAAATGTTCACAGTGCCCTTATTTCAAACAGCCCCAATCTGGAAACAACACAAACTTTGACGATTGATTGGTTAAACAAACTGTGGTATATCCATATCATAGAATATTCTCAGATATTAAAAGGAATAAACTATTGACATAGACAATAACATGGGTAAATCTCAAGGGGACTATGCCTAGTGAGAAATGAAAAACCAAATAGTGACACCTCTGAAACTGGAAAAGTAGGGGACTACAGAAAGCAGAGGTTATACATATCTTCTATCTGTAGTTTAATTGATAATGTGCTGTATATAACTATGAATATACCATCCATTATTTTGCTCTTTTGATTTAAATTATGGTAATATAATTGATCATAATTCCTGTTTTTAAAGAGTTGAAATTTCTAGCAGTCTTATGAAAGAAGTATCTTTGTATACTTTGCATATATGCAAGAAACTTAAAGAATTTTTCAAAATTTGATGACAATCTGAAATATTTGCATGACGATATCAGTTGTTATGAACTAAACTGTGTCCCCCTCAAAATTCATAGCTTGAAACCTAACCCTAGAAGTTAAAAGTATTTGAAAATGGGACCTTTAAGGAGCTAAGTAGGATTAAATGAGTTTATAATGGTTGACTGGACTCAATAGGACTCATTTCCCATAAGAAGAGGAAGATAAATCAGGAGTGTGTGCACACAGAGAAAATGCCATGGGCAAGTGTTTTTCAGTGAGGAGGAGGCCATCTGCAAGCCAAGGAAAAATTAAACTTGCCAATGGTTTCATCTTGGACTTCTGGCTGCCCGAACGGTGAAAACACAAACTTCTGTTGTTGCGGCCCTAGCAGACTGACACACTGATAATGAGGAAAGCTCAAAAACATTTGAAAATGTTAATAAAGAAACAAATATGATCGATTTTGATAGTAGAAAAACTGAATTAACTTTCTATTATCTCCATGGAAAAGAGTAATATAAAATCTTTATAATAGAGTATGAAACCAAAAAATGTAGGAAAAAGCTATTAATGGAGGTATATAAGGCAGTTATTTAATTTAAAATGATGTATTTTTGCATTTTTAATGCTATGTTTGCACAGCTTTTGAAAATGTGCCGTTTTTCCTTTTTGTCCTTATTCTAAATGAATACTTTCATAATTAAGTATCATTTATAATCTTGAATTATTTTTCTTAATGTACACTCCCGGAATTATGTAAACTCAAGCTTTTATATAACCTGAATGTATCCTGATAACAATTCCGGCTTTCAAGCCAGAGTAACCAAAACCTGAATCTGAATCTTCTCCATTCACTGTAGGTAGCTTGGGAAGCATTTAAAAGGATTTAGGACCTCTACAACAATACCTGTTGTAGGGGATTGTTGTGTTACTTATTACATGACAGATATACTGTGTCTAGCAGAGGTCAACCCCACCATATCATATCCCAACCCCACAAGTGCATAACGGATTATACACACACACGTATACACACAACCATTTAGGCTAAGTCATATATTTTGCTGTAAAAATAACTAAATAACAAGCATTTATTAATATATGCATTAAGTGGGCCTTTGCTGTTCCTAATAAAGACCCAGAAAAATTTTGCTGAAAGGAACAACCTGAAGTCATTGAAATCCTGGATGAATAGGATCAAAGTGAAGGAAGATAGAAAATTAAAAAATGAGAAGTCCAGAAACTGATATTTCTATTTTGTTCTTGGTTAGCCCACTCTGAGAAAGAAATCAGTCCTATCATTTATGACAACTTCAGTAAATAAAAAAACAAATGCTTCTCATATTGCTTCTTCTCTGATCAGAAGTCTACCCACTGCATAATAAACTTGGTGGAAATGTTTGGGTCACATTCCCATTTTATAAAATCATAAGAAATAAAAAAAAAAATGCCTGTGTCTGTGCATTTGCACTTATTTTAACAGAAGGTCAATTCAGATTCTTTCCTATTTATGTGGTGATAGCTTCATGCACAGTTTAGGTTTCTAGGATTTAATGGCAAATCTATACCAAAGTTATCCATGCAACTGCTATCCCAAACTTTTTACGATGTTACTTTCCTTTTTCCGTTTATTTCTTTAAGAACTTTTTAGATCTAAAATCTTGTTTAAACTCAGTATTTTTTGTATTTCAATTTTTGACACTTCTGTCCACTTTAAATGTTTTCCTCTTTTTCTCCTTCCTGAGTTTACTTCCGGTTGGTATCTTCTCTCATGCTCTAGAATATATATATTTTTAAAGATGAGTTGGAAAGTATGAAAGGTATACAAGAAAATGGTATAAAATTTTTTTAGAATGGAGCAGATAATAGAAGGAGACCTTTTAAAATTAAATGCAAACAGTAGTTCTGAGAGTATAAACAATCACGTGGGAAGAGGACAATCTCCAACCACCAAGAGCAGAAGGGATGCGAAAGGTCAATGCATGGAATGCACAACCAGGTTAGCAAATACCCCTGTCTCCTCTGGTCAGAGAAGCAAATAGAAAATTCACAGGAGACTTGGTCAGTAAAGGGACACTAAATAAAATTGCTGCCTGGATGCCAAAACACCAAGGTTTTCACCAAAATATAGTTTTAAGTTTAACAATCACACGAGGCCCCTGAGACTGCATCCATGAACATTTCTGAAGAAATAAATGTTCACATAGGGTCTGAGATACTACTAAGAAATCGAGTTCTCTGCACAAGAGATATACATTCAAATTCCTTTTCGTTTTTTTGTTGTTTTTTTTTTACTAGCTGTGGGACCTGTTGAAAATTAATCAACCTCTCTGAGTCTCAGTTTCCCATCAATTAGTAACTGGACATTTCTGACTAGCTCGTCATATGATTAAATACATGAAAATTGCTGAAACAGTGGGATACACATAGTGAAACCTTAACAAATCATAGTTGGCTGGATTATCAAGTTAATCCTGTTTTCCTGGTTGAGAGAAGAAAGCATGATGTAAGCACAGGTTTTGATATTTATTTAGAAGTTATGCACAATTATAGATGAACCATAAATACCGGAAAGCAGCTTTCTTTGGTTTTTACATGACTCAGGATTTCCACAGCCAAAATGAATTAGAAAACTGAACAAGTTCTGGGTAAGATCCAAGTATATACTCATTTGAGTACTTCAGAATAAGGGTAGGATTGACCTGAACTATCATTTTTCCCCTATGATACTTTAAATTATATTCAGTCAACTCCAGTGGGCTACAGGAATAACCCTGATGAATGAAATGCAGCAGCTGCTTAGTCAGGACCCTGAGTCAAGTACTCATAGCTCATCCTCCATCAAACCATTTCCGAGAATGGATGTTAAACAGCAGCATTTCAATATATCAGATATATTTTCTTTCCTTCCTTGTGCACTTGCTGTATAATAGCAATAGAGAGAACAGGGGTTCCTGGCCTAGATCATGTCACCTGGGACAATATGTCTCTGGAATAATGGGAGCCATCTCTGGTTCATGATCTTAGAGGTCTTCACATTGACATTCCACATCACCTAGAAAACAGCTCTGTCCAGGACAGACTGTCTGCACAAAAGCTGTCTGCAAAGCCAGCTTCAGCTAGTGGATGTGGCGAGTTGACTTTTCTTTCACTGAGCACTTACTGAACAGTTCTCCAGCAGCACTGTGCTACGCCAGGAAAATATATAAAAGACATACATGGCGCACACCTCAAAGGACTTCCCGTATCTTTGTACAGGTAAGAATACCAGGAGTAGAACAGATGGACATTGAGGTCCATATTGAGGATAATTATCCGTGAAATGACCAAAAAAAACACAACAAAAGTCAAAAAACAAACACACAGAGAAATCACATATAGAAAATTCAGTATCCAAATCTGTCCTATAGATCGGTGGTTCTCAAACTTAAGTGTGCATCAGAATCACCTAGAACACGTGCTAGGTTTCTGATTCTGATAATTCCAACATTTCTGCCACATATGAGTCTGATTTTAATGCTTGCTGTCTCTGCAAACTCTGGCATTCTTTTTTCTACTTAGTATCTTGTGATTTTTTTTTTCTAGCTTGATAGCTGGACTTGCACCAGGTACAAGGAACTTGTCTAAAAAGGAGCTTTAGTAAGAGGGTAGAAAGGTGTGAGGGGAGGGAAAGTGTTCCACGGTCTTATGAGTAAGTCTCAGTATATAATTGTGCCTGTATCTCTGCACTGTGAACTTTGCCAGTGCTTCTCAGTTCCCCACCAACACCACACTGGTTGAGCTGCTGGAGGTAAAACTCACAAAAGTATGGAGACTGCATTCCTCTGGAGTTTTTGATTCTCAGACTTGTCCACAGCGAGCCTCTAGCAATTCATCAATTTTGGTATTCCTGCTCTGGCACTTGTTCCAGGGAGGTTTCTTCTTTGGTAGGTTTTGATTCTCTGTATCTTCAGGTCAGTCTGTTCAACTTTGGGGTCAGCAGTTCGCGGTGCCACCTCACTTTTCTTAAGGATCTAAGAATTGATTTTTCAGTTTGTTCAGCTTTTTACTTGTTGTCATGATGAAGCGGTGACTTCCAAGCTCTTTGTGTGCCAGATGAGAAACAGAAAGTCCTAAATCACCTTTTAAAATGTTATCATGCTATTTCCCCCACTTAACACCTTTCAGCGGTTTTCCATTTCTTAAGAATTAAATGCAAACTCTTAAGCATGAGACGTTATATCCCTCCCTGCCTGCCCTTGCTTTTATACATCTCTCTCTAACTTCTTACAAGCCAGCCTCACAAAAATATTTCCAATTACCTAAACTCACCCTGATTTTCTCACTCTTTTGCTTGTCTTATTTCCTGTTGACTTGGTCCCAACAGGTCAAATTGGAATAGGGTGGAGTAAGTACCAAGCCCTGCTAAATTTGGGCTCACGTAGAAATGTCTGAAAAGAGAAATGACAAAGTCCCTGAGATTAAAATATCAAGTTAGATTAAAAAGAGAAGAAAAGCAGGAAACATAATTGCATCATTGTTTTAAAAATCATAAACATTGAATATTTGCTCTGATGGGAGGTTAATAATGAATAGTAAGTCATCTTATTTATTTTGCAGATATGGAAACTGAATTTTGGAGAGTCTACACAACTTTAACAAACATCTAAGTCTAATTAGAAACAAAATCAAGAACAAAATAATTGTTTTGACTTGCTGTCTATCATGCTTTCTTGTAAATCACTGCTCTCCACATGCACTGTAGAGTAACTCTGTAATGCCTGAACGAGAAAACTACTGGCGATGAAAGAGTGTAACCCTGCCTATACCAGCGAATGGCGATCCCAAGCATTCCCTGTACAGCAGATTTCCTCACTATTACCCAAGCTCTCCTTATCCTTCAAGCCCTGCCTCGTAGCTCTTCCAGGAAGTCTTTTCTAATCAATGCAAAAGTATGCATTTTTTTCTTTCCAAAATTGTGAATTTCTGTTGTTATGGCAATTAAAGTTTTCTACCATGTACTATCTTTTGATTGTTGTCTAACTGCTGTAATGTACAAAATGGTATTTACAAATAGTTATAATGATTTAGGGGCCACTTTGAGACACAACACACTGATTTTGGAAATGTATATGTCTAATATATGAAATAGAATGATATTAATTCAAGGCAGCTATGGAGAATAGCTGTACATGAGCTCATTAGTTAGAATTAGGCATTGCCTCCAAGATTTTCTCATTAACCATTGGCTATAACAGACCTTAGCCTAAAGCCAAAATAGAAAAATGAGAAATTAATATCATTCTGGATTTTAGCCTCTATATAATCCATGTGAGAGACCATCCAAAGACAACATTATCGCTGAGTAATATGCAGTTAGATAAAGATGCCTACAGAAAAATACAAAACCTTAATAACTTCACAATTTATGGAATTTAAGCACATGAAACTCTAATGATAAATGTGAAATAGGATCCAACCTATACTATTCTATTTGTGTAATGTAAACTTTTAAGAAATACTATAAATATTCAGAGTTTAAAAAGTAGATTACTAACATTTGGAGTGGTCAGAGATAAAATTGATCTGGCTCTAAAGAAATGAATAACATTTTAATTGGATTTAATCACTCTTTCTCAACTTTAATTTAGGAGATAATGGATTTCAGCTGTATCCAGAGAAAATTTTGTTCAGAATAACTAATTTTTCTTCTTGAGTTTAACTAAATCCTAGAACAGGCAATTAAAAGGTCTTCCAAAGCCTTAAAAAATGATAATTATTTTAGGATTTGGGCTATTGATGTTTTTGCTTATGTGGAAGAAGTGAGTTAGGCCAGACTTAATGCAATCCCTTCTTAGCCTATAAGTCTGTGGTCATTTTTGCATATTAACTTATTAAAATTCTATTAAATACCTAACTATTTACAGGTTAGCATGGAAGATATTACTGAGACTTTCTGCTAAAGAATAGAGAGAGAGAAAGTGTGTGAGAGATCGAAAAGGTGAACAAGTATTCCTTTACATTTCAGAGAGCAATTGCAAAGTCTGATGCACTACTTATAAGCCAAAAACTATTTGTAAATTTACTTAAGCTTTTGAAACTTTCATATATTTCCTTCATACATAAAATGGAAATAATGATAATGATTATGTATACTTTTTCATAGATCATAAAAAGGATCAATTAGATAAGGTTTGTAAAATATTCCACAGAAAAATTTGCACATTAGCATGTTTTTGTTAGTATTAAGTGACAATTAATTCAAGTAAATCTTAAGGAAACATTTATATTTTGTTTATTGCTATGGACCCAGTGTCTCTTATTTTGCCAGGTATACACAAAAACACATTAAATAAATTGGAAATTTCTGAATATTTTCTTATGGTGAAACTTATGATAGGTAGTTTAAATTAGCAATGAAATCTAAGAAATGTAGTTCATGAAAGTCCACTAATGAGCCATATTTTAGTTAAAACAAAATTAGCATTTTTCCTGAAAAGCTTTTTCTGCTAGTATTTTATCTCTTTTAGACATTAGACACTGATTGGTCCCTGTATTTGAAACAAAATACATAAATATATGCCCAACACAATCAGAATCAGCCTTTTTAAATTTTTATAAATAGAAGGAATAATAAAGCATAACAATAATTACCCATGAGATTGCCATTTTTACTAATCTTTTGAACTTACTATTTTTGATTTAAGAGTTTGGGTTTACCTTGTGTATACATTCTTCAGTTATATATATTTTCATCACTGTCACAGGACAAGTTTCAACTTAGAAGAATTCCAGAGATAGTGCTAGAGAATTTATTTTACGATTGACCAAGGAGATACCAAAATTTGCTACATATACACACATCATCCTATTTTCTTGGACCATGTAAAGAATTGAGTGTGTTGTTGATTTTGTTGGACTCTGCTTTGAATGTCAATTTACCTTAACTGTGGCCCACGAGCTTCTGGGACAGAAAGCAGTACAGAAATATACCTTTAGAGATGCTTATGACAATGGTGTGAAATGCGGCCAATTAAGTAACACCAGAGACACTGGCAATAGCAATATATTGTTGACTCTGTCTTTAGTACTTTATCTGTTGTCTTAGTGGAGAGCTATCCATACAAGATATTGCATTATGTATTTTATGTAGTTCTGAGAATCTCTTCTTTTATATATAAATGTTTATACAATTTTTGTTTAAACCAATCTCTTTTCCATTGGTTTGTAATAGTTCTTCACAAAAGTGCAAATGCAATTGCCAAAGAAGTTAAGTATGGATATTTATAGTAACCTTTTACATGTAAAAGTATAAAAATTAATATCAAGACCAGATATGTGTGAGGACAATGGGTACAGTGGGTTATAGTAGCTTTTGTTGACAAGAATTAAACTGAAAGGGCTGAGCTAGAAATTCCAAAGGAATATGGCATTTATCTTCAACAAATCTGCAAAAAGAGAGAGAGAGAACTCATGGACATGGACAACAGTGTGGTGACTGCATGGGTGCGAGGGCTGAGGGGGTTGTGTGGAGGTGGAAGAGGGTCTGGGGGTATAAATGGTGATAGAAAAATAAATGAAGAAAAAATAATGTGCATTGCCATGTTTTCCCAAAGAGCTGAGGTTCCAGCTGTGGAGGCTGAGCCTGCCCAGCATGTCACTTGGCCGTCACTGAAATGTTGAACGATTTAGACCTGTCCATACTCAGAATCGTTATTCTGGATACTCAGACATGATCCTTTTTCTTTCCCAATGAGACAGTGTCTGAACTGTTGACTCAGTGTGACAGCAAGTCAGACTGATGCAGGAGTTTTAAGTTCTAAATGGTAAGGCCTCTTCGATTCAAGGCAAATAATCTACTGTCAGATTTACAGAAAGGGAGATCTTAAAGGCTGTGGTAACAAGGAGAGCACTCCCTACAAAGTCAAAGAAATGAAACCCTTAATTTACCTTTGTCATTATCATTTGAATCTCAATGAAAGTCTTTGATTCTCACAAAAATGGAGAAGAATGCATTTATTTAAAATCTCAGATCCCAACTTCACAAGCCTTTATAATATAATGTTTTTTTTTTCTCAAAAAATCTATTTTAAAGGTACTATCTACGTGAAATAATCTGATGCATTCCCAAATCCTTTAATTTTACAAATGAACTATTATGTCGACTCAATAGAGAACTGAATATGTGAGTGTGTTAACATAAAAATCTAATAGCATATTATCCAAAGAATTTTTTTTATTACAATTGAATAAATATGTAGGATTTTCCTTACAAAACCTATAGTACAAAAATAATAAGTCTACTATCCAAAGGGGAGGAGGGAAAAAAAGAAAGAAATGGAAATAAAAAGGATTTCTATAATTGTTATTTTCTGATAAGAATGTTGAAAATATTCAGCTAGGACTTTGTCCATGTTATATGAATTTGGATATGTATATATATATTTTTTCAGTTTTGAGTCACATTGAGAAATTTCTCATGGATATAAATCATAAAAAGAAATAAAGGAAATATGTTGGTAGATGTGTATTAAACCACCACTACAATCTCTAATTAGAAAAATGTGTTTGTGTATGTGTCTACTTAGAGATTGCCTAGCTTCATTCATGGTTTTTGTTTTGTTTTGTCAAACAAGCTGCTAACATTTTCAACTTATTTTTTCTGTGACAACCTTGTTTTTGTTTGTTTGACACCTCCCCCTGAACCACAAAGAAGTAAGCTGGGCTCATTACTGTCCTTCTATAAGTCCCAGTGGGATCATTTCCCAGGTCTTTTGTCCAGGGCAACTAGACTTCAGTGCCGATTCTCAATATTTCATGCAGAAACTATAGATTGTGGTGGGACCAAAGTCTGTTTGGTAAAGTGACCCTCTCTTGCCCTAGTCTTCACGTGGCAAGAGTTTTTGAGAGCTGAGGGAGCAACTCTAAATCAGCCAGTAGCAGAAAAGCAGTAGGTTTTCTAGCACACTATTCAAGCACAGTTCACTTTGCTGCAAATGAGCCGAGCCTTCTCAGATGCTTTCTTCCCAAATATAAACCCTCCGATATCGAAGCCCAACCAAAGCGAGTCTCTTCTGGTGACTAATGACTGTGGAGCTGGTGTGAGGTCCTGTTCCAGGCTACACTTTTCCTGATTAGGTCCATGTGCTTTGGCATAGCTGATTTTCTTGTATGAATGACTTGGACATTTTAAAGGAAATGTATGTAAGAGGACAATGAATAGAATCCTTGAGAAAGGGAAAAATGTGAAGGTCATAGTATTTCTTGCTCTTTTTCTCTGATTTGCACTTTCCTATCAACCCCTTCCTTTAACACCTCCCACAGGCTGCCCCCTGCACATGCAGGCCAGTTCCTCTCATATTAAAACCCCTTAAAGTAGAATATAATCTCCACCATAGGAAACCTTTCCTTTGTGTCCTCATCTCCTTGCCATTCAGAGCCTGCTTGTACGTCCCACGCTGCAGTGCTGGACCATTATGGAAAGGAAAACACGATTTTTCTCTATTCTCTACCAAGAGAACATCTCATTTTACTGTAGTTTCAAAGGAAACCTTGTAAATGCAGCTGGGGAAATAAATGAACAAAACATAACATGCAACCAGCCACTCTTTATTTATTGACTATGTAATCAGTTCTTTGTTTTGCAAAGACAGTCACTGGTTTTGATTCTTGAAATTTCTCTACAAAAGGAAAGAAGATCAAACAATTACTCTGGTTTCACCAGTTGTATAATTAAGAAACTGTCAGTACACGCATACAATGAATAGCTTTCTTTTCATAACTTTTTGCCTATTTACTTAATCATAATATGGATTTGTACTGTTTAAAGAGTAGGTTTAAAAGCTGAAAATTCATTTTAAATATATTCATATTAGAAATAATTTAATTTCCAAACCATGATAAACATCTTTGAAATGTTATAGCAAGTAGCCTATGAAATCTAAAAATAAAATTAAAAAATATCAGAAAGTCATTGTTCTCAGCAGAGCTATAAATCAGGCTGTAATTTTAGATATTATTTAATCTGACTAGCAGCCAAGAGTCCTGATCCTATTATGATACCATCCCAATACAGGATTAATAAAATAGATAATAATAATATTAGCTGGACTAGGATCCCATCTAGTCTTATGTATTTCTGGGTAGTGTGGTGCTCCATGACAGAAATGGTCCCTTTAGACAGGCAAGAAAGGGAAAGAGGGAGGGAAATTTATATATTTGTATATGTATTATTACATATACACACATACATATATGTAATTGCTTAATTTATTAGTTTTGTACTTCATTCTAGTTTTAGGAAAAACTGAAGGTCACTTGTAAGGAAATAAACAATGTACTAAAATAACAAAAGTTACAAGTGGAAATAAACAAAGGTAGTACCAGAATTGAGGCTTAAAAATGCATGGTAAAAACTGACCAGCACAGCGCTGCTCTTGGTGGCTGTGCCTGTTCTCCAGCACGGACAATACGCATAGGGGCAAGCGCACGGACCACAGCCCCTCTTTCCCTCTACTCTCTCGTTTTCTGTAGGAATGCATTCTACCTGCAAACCTTGAATTGCTATTTATTGCAACAAAATTTTAAAACTGATATTTTATCACATAAAATTCTATCTCAGTCTAGTGGAAAGTTCCTGGCTTTGTACATGAACAGCAATCCTTGTATTGTCAGAATAAACAATCTCGTATAGTTGCTGTGGAGTCTTTTTGTTCTGCTGATAAAAAAAAACAAAAACACACAACAGTCCAGCCAGTGTGGCTCAGTGGTTGAGCATCAACCCATGCACCAAGAGGTCGCCGGTTTGACTCCTGGTCAGGACACATGCCCAGGCTGTGGGCCCGATCCCCAGTGGGGGGCATGCAGGAGACGGCCAATCGGTGTTCTCTCTCATTGATGTTTCTATCTCTCTCTCCCTCTCACTTCCTCTCTCTCTAAAACCAATAAAGAAAAAAAATTAAAAACAAAACAAAACAAAAAACCACAACAGATTATTGAGATAATATGCTGATAAAGATTTGATATTGATATTAAAGATCTCTGTATTTGATATTGATATTAAAGACCTCTGTATTTGGGGCAAATTTGAGGTTGGTTTCAAAACATTCTAGTAATCAGTAAGTCTGTGACACTATTCACAGAGGAAATAAGATTTACAATTTGAACACGAAAAAAAATAAATAAAACCAGTAATCAGAAAGGAACAATAAACCCGAGGAATGTGGCTATGTAAAGACAGACTCTAGAACCAGATAACTGGGGTTTCAGCCTGAGCTCTGCCAGGTGTCAATTTTGTACACTGGAACTGCAGAGGAGAAAAAACCAGTCTTTTCCTCTGCCCTCTTACTTGAGTGGCTGAGGTCTGCAAACTAGTTAAAAGTCTTACACATATGTATATTCAAGCCAACAAAAGAAATAGCTAGTTTGCTAAGTGGTTCAAGTTAGAGGCTTATATAGCTAATTCATTAGAAGAAAAGGAAGAGAGAGAAAAAACTCCTATGGTTTTTCCAGGCAACAGGAATGGTTTTTTTTAGAACAAAGGGAAGTTAAGAAGGTGTGTGATAATGTTTGTCTACACAGGTACGAGTGGTCCTTCCGTTTTCTTTGGGGGCATCCAACTTCCTGCAGAAGGGGTTTATGGTAGATTCAATCTGGTTCTTCCTCCTGGGAGTAGACCCACCCTGGAGAGGAAATTTATGGCAGCCTCATTTCCAGAGAAGTTGTTGCTTCTGGTTAGATAAGGGACGCTCCAAAGTCTTTTCTCTGCATTGGTTAAATTGCAAATGTCTTCATCTTAAAATAATCTTCATACCAACAGTGGGATTCGTAGTGGGTCCCCACAGAACAGTTTCTAAGCTTTGGTCTTATCAATTTACCAAAGGGAATATACTAATATCATCTACCTTGTAAGCGAATTCTTAGAAAAAATTTAGCATTATTCTAAGGCTTTATGTTTGTTAAACAAATGTAAAATATAATTTTCGGTCAAATATTTTTCCTTGAAAAGACTGATAGAATGGCCTTACAGTAGATAGGATGATGAGTTTCATAATAACCTTTCATGTTTTTATCTTCAATATAGGCTGATAGCTTCTCATTAAAATGTGCTTACTTTTAACATAGTAATGCCCACAGAGAATGTTGTTACAATGTTCTCTGTAACTGGATTTTATGAGAAGATGATTACTCAAGACTTTATGGAGTGGATTATATTAAAAACACGTCAGCCTACCACACAGATTCACAGAACCTCCGGGTCCGGCCCAGCATACACAGATTTCCTATCCTGATCTATAGTCTTCACCTGAAGTCAATTAGGCAATGCACCTCACCTCTCTATTGGATTCTTCTTAGGTAAAAAAATAAAAATAAAAAATAAATAAATTATTACTCTAATTAACTGTTTCCTTTTCTGGTAAAAACAATAAGGATATCTTTTGTATGCCTAGATTATCTCAATGTCTTACATGTCTTAAAAACTTTTCATATTCCTTATCTGACTTGAGCTTTTCAATATGTGCAGGTATAACCACCCAGAAACTTCATATTTAAAATATGACCTTTTCCTCTTTTTTTCCTTTAGATTCAAACTGGCCTCATCCAGCCCCCGGACTCACCTGCCTCCCTCTCCTTTTGCAGGATCACTCCCTTAGTCATCAAGCCCCCAAGACAATGAGGTGTCCAGGGGGCTACTCTGTGGAGTGTGTGGCTGGCCACTTTGCTGTGCATCTGACGTAAATGCAATTGGAAAAATAAAATATAAAAATAAAAGAAAGAAAGAACACTGCAAAATCCCATCAACATAGGATTTTACATTATCAAGGTTAAAAATGGAAAAACTTTGACAATAATAACTGATGGCAAAGATGCGCTGGAGCAACAAACCTTCTCCACTGTTATCCGGAGAGTAATACACACTTGGATGTGCATTTCATCAAATATTAACTAATGTGGAAGATGCATATATCCCTGAGTCAGCAATTCCTCTCCTAGATATATCCTAGCAAAATTCAATTTATGTGTCAGGAAGGACATGCTGAACAATGCCCATTATAGCATGGTTTTCATAACAAAAGAAACAAATCATGTACAGAAAAACTGGCCTATATAATACGTGAATACATGTAGTATATTGTGCCAGTAGGGTATACATGTGATCTATTCTTACATTAGCATTCAACATAGCCTGCTACATGAATTAACTATAGTTACATGCTTTATGATTTCTCAAAAACTTCAATAAAAAATTTTTAAAAGTTGCTGAAAATATAATAGAAATATATATGTATATATATATATATACACACACACACATATATATATACATAAGTTTCTGTCATTTAAATATTTCAAAATCATGAAAACAAGACTATGAATTTTTATGAAAACATAGATTTGTGTTATTTCTGTTCTTTATGCAGCATCTAAGAGAATGTTTGGTTTATAATGGGCACTCAGCAAATATTTGTATGAATAAAATAAGTTATGACAGATTGAATAATAAACAACAAATGTAGGATATGGTTAATTCTGAGGAGAAAGTGTGTGAAGTAATAATATGATGAAAGGGTGCCCAGCTGGCCTTGTCCTCCTATGTTTTGTTTTAATTAATACACACACACACACACACACACACATACACACACTATAATCTGAAACAATATAAAAGGACTTGCTATATAGTATGAAAAATTTTATATTTGTTTGAAATTTTTGAAATATAGATTTAAAATATTCGCAATAAAATAAAATTATACAAGTAAATCAATAAATATTTGAAGAATTTTTTAAAATAAAAAGGGAAAACAGATTTCACCATTTTATAAAAACCTAGAACATTTTATAATTTGAAGAAGGTTGGCTTAAAAAGTAATGAGTTTTTCTTTTCTTAAACAGAGACTACTAGATGGAGCATACTACAGGGCTTATTTAATAAATGAGAGATAAAGGAACATATATCTATATCCTCTTCTAAGTCTATATAGATTTGATGGTTTCTTTTTCAAATACATCTTATGTATTGCTTTATGTACTGTGTTCCTGACAAAGTAATATTGAGAATTAATTAATAGAAATCAACCCCTTTCCTTAAAAATAGATTAATTTTTTCTATACAGGAAGAAGAATTCCATAATACAAAAGAACATATTCAAATTAAAAGGTCTTAAACATCTCTCTGAGTGTGCGTGTATGTGTGTGCACGTGTGTATGTGAATGTGTGTTCTTTCTTTCTTAAAACCTTTCCTAAAACTGTGTGAATCCAGCCAGTATATGCCTGGCATACCCAACAATTCCTCTCTAGTCCAAAGCAGAATTACAGTGTATTATTTTGGCAAGAAAATATCTTCGACTTCCTTAAGTGTCATTTAAAAATCTCCAACAGCAATAAAAACATTTTAAATCACTCTATGGCATATTCTATTTCATAGTGGAAGCCTTTTCTTATTTATAGTGTATTTAATTTTACATACCAACAAATTTCCTCTTAATTTTTATATAGTCATATTATGTATTTTTCTGTTTATTTAGAGTTTAAATTATGAAAAATAAGTGGGGTTGTTTGCATCTCAGAGCAAATTGGAAGAAAAATAAATTACATTTTCTGGGTTTTCTAAAAAATATTTTTAATTAATATAATCAAAATATTTGATCCTGACATTTAAACACTTAAGCTAGTTGATGATTCACTCAATATTTAACAACAGGATAATAAGTGCTAGAAGCCCAGAATACAAGTACAGATTTATATTTATTTACAGGCAAGCATACATATAAAAGCCAGTAACTAAATTAATTGTTAGTAAAGAAGTTGATTCAGAATTCAAAAACCAAAAAAATTGAATTAATAAATAAATGAATAAATATAAAGGTCTAAAATATCATGGCTGAAAAATATTTTAAAGAAGAAAAAAGTAGATTGCCTACATTTCTTTAGTATTATTTTGGATTTTAGATGTTTACATTATTTAAATCTAATGTTTTAAAACCCTATAAAAATGCAATTTCTCTATACCATATCTACTGGGGGGAAATAGCTCTTTAGTTAATCACAGGATTTACAGTTTATTTCTATAAGCACTGACTGAGCACCCACTAGGTGTATGTGGAAAAGACAATGAGATACACCTTAATCATTAGTATTTAGAGGAATTTGACCCAATGCAAGATAAATATTTAAAAATATATTTCAATGCAATGTGATAGAATCTATGAGAATTTATACACAGGATGCTATTAAAGAATAGAAGAGAAAAAGTTCTCCAGACAAGAAACATTGGGTCCCAATCGGATAGACCTTCCTTGTCAAGGTTTTCTCAGAACCTTGGGTTGAAAATAGTTTTGTGGTTTTATATCAGATTTCTACCCAATTCCTGTTGTCCAATTACTCAAAAACTTATGCAGAGTATTCGTTTTTCTTCTAGTAAATATAATTTCTCTGCCTATTGGTTTCTCTCCTCTAAGAGAAAGTATATTTAAACATACATTTCCCATATTTCATTTGTTGTCCTGACACACTGACCAGTGCAGAGATTCCTCTTCTTCCTGGAGGCCCCTTTCCCCGCTGATTTATGAGTAAACTATGCCTTTGTCTCCTATGTCCTTCATTCAGATTACATACCATTCTCATTATTCAGAATGCTTCTAATCTCTCTGAGCAGGAAATTATTTTTAACCCATTCTATCTTCTTTCCCAGTAAGATCTGGTCAGACACCAAGAAATTTACATTTTTGATATAGAAGATCTCACTTCAGTGGTGCTTAATACATGTATTACAATGAACAAAATGACAAAACAGCTTTAGCAATGACAGCTCATCCATTCACTTATATGGTAATAACTGTACTACCTATTGCTCCCCCCATGCCTTATGGCTGATCCACAAAAACTTAACATTAGCAATGTATGCTATTTTCATTATCAGATAATGTTAACTGCTTTTTTGAAAATTCTGGATTAAAAATATATATCTTTATTTTATAGAGCTGTTATAGATTCACAGCAAAATAATTGAGAAGGTACAGAGATTTCCCATAGGTCCTCTGTTTCATATAGTGTCTCTCACCAGACAGGTACATTTTTTATAATTGATGAACCTACACTGATACATCATAATCATCCACAGTTTACAGTTTACCTTAGGGTCCCAGTGCTTTTCTTCCTGTGCAATGATATTCATTTCCAAGTGCATTCAAAGCATAACTACGCAGAGCTGATGCACCTCACATAGAAATTTCTCTTCATTTCAATTTGTCCTCCATTTTTCTAGGTCCAGACACAAACATTCAGAATGTACATGGAGCTTATTTATTTATTTTTTTACATTTTCTTTTCTTTATTGCTGTTAGAGAGAGAGAGGAAGGGAGAATAAGAGAGAGAGATAGAAACATTGATGAGAGAGAATGTTGATTGGCCACCTCCTGCATGCCCCACACTGGGGATTGGGCCCACGACCTGGGCATGTGCCCTGACCGGGAATCGAACTGGTGACCTCTTGGTGCATGGGTCAATGCTAAACCACTGCACCACATCGGCTAGGCAGAATGTACATGGAGTTTAAAAAGTGAATATTTACCATTTAGTTTATTTAAACACATAAAACAAGCATAGATACTTTTTAATTATCATTTTTTTAGGGTTTGGTGATAATTATTTTTCGTTATTCAATATTTCATTAAAAGGTCTAATTTAAATGATTTACAAACTCTCATTAGGTTCCAGGAAGACAAGCATCTTGCAGTTCCTAACAACAACACAGTAAAATGGAATGAGTAAAAAACAAGAACCCATGATGAGGAAAGCACAAAGATCCACTTTAACTGATACAGAGTGCATTACTCGGCTCAGGCTGTCATAACAAAGTACCACAGACTGTGTGGTTTCAACAACAGAAGTTAATTTTGCACAGTTCTGGAGACTGGAAATCCAAGATTAAGGTTCCAGCAGGGCTGGCGTCTGGTGAGGCTTCTCTCCTTGGATCACAGAGGGCTGCCTTCTTGCTGTGTCCTCACATGGCCTTTCCTCTGCCGAGAGCGAGAGCTCTCTGCTGTCTTTCTCTTCTTATCAGATTCCCAGTCCTATTTGCTTAGGGCCTCACCTTTATGACCCCATCAACCTTATTGACCTCCCTAAGCACATTATCTCTAAATACTCTCTTAATATTGGGGTTAAGGCTCTAGCATGTGAATTTTGAAGAGATAGTTTCATAACAGGGAGATTTTGATTTTATGCAATAAGTCTTGCATATTTAAGTTTTAGAAAGGTTTACTTTATGACTTTAAGCACACAATTAAAATATATTGCAGGTTGCATTAGATAAAATCCATCTATACATTAACATACTATATCTACCTTACTATTCCTAACGTACTCATGATGCAATAGTCCATTAGCAAGAAACCACTGCTCATCTATTGTACTCTAAAGGGTTGCAAGCATTTATAGGAGCCAAGAAAAAAAATATAGATTAGATTGTGAATCTAATTTACAGACCTCTTTAAATAATCTATTTTCTTAATATGTCTACCTTGAGATAATGTTGTACTAGACTGTACCCTACAAATTACAAATTCAACTCCAGAAGTATGAGCAACTATATGGATAAGTAACTCATTTATCCATTGCCACTTTCTTTCAAGGAGTTTATATTTTCCAGTCAATACCAGTTAGGTTCAACGGGACTGAGGTCAGCTACCTCCTTCCCCATTCCTTGTACAACTTCCTCGATATTGTCAACCGGTGGTCATTGGTGCCAATTCAAGGCCAACAGAATCCTCAGTTTGGAGTGTGGTGAAGAAGGAAGCTTTACTCAATGCAAAACAACTCAATTGGGATACAGCATGGCTGTGAAAACAGCAGGGCTGTGAGGCACCCCTGTGCCAGGTGGCCCTGGGGCCAGGTGCCTCTCCAGCTAGACAGCTCTGTTCGGCATCTCCATGGTCTGCACTGTTCCACTCCTTGCTGGTCTGCTTTGTGCTGCACTGATGAGTCATCTTTGGTATTTCAGCTCAGCCAGGGAGACGCAGTCTGCACTCTTAAGTGGAAAGGAAATGTTCGCTCCCAGGCTTGTATGGACAGAAGTTCCCGCCCCTGGTCACTGATTGGTCTATCCTCATGCAAATGAGGACCCTTAATTCTCACAGTTTGATTGGTCCAAAAGGCACTGTCCCGATTGGTCAGAATAGTACCACTCTGGTAGGTCAGATTTGCAGGGCTCCAATTGGATGAGAAAAGCCTCAGACTTATTGGTTGAAATAGGAGTCCAGGAACTCCTTTATAAGGGCTGGCTCAGACAGCAGAAACAGCGCAGGCAGGCAGTTCAGTGCAGGCTTCCCTAAAGTGCCGTTTGTGTGAGAGGCCCCTCTGAAGAAATGGCTGCTAGGCTCCTTTTTATTTTATTTATTTATTTATTTTTAATTTGAGCTCAGTTAGCCACCAGGAGTCAGTAATAATCAATTCCAGTCCCTTCTTGAAATTTGAGTAAGGATGCTAGCTTGGCTGGCTTTTGAATGTGTTTACCTGGCTGGTCAGCTCACTACTATATAATTTAATGTCTTGTTCAAAGGGCTGCTGATTGGCAGGCTATCAGCTGGGGCCAGGGATGCAACGAAGCCACCACATGCCTGTCCTCACCCAGCAGTCCAGCTCAGGCTTATTCACGTGGTGGCACTTGGGTTTTATGAGCAAAAGGGAGTAAATCCTGATGTGCAAGCACTTTTAGGTTTCTGCTTACATCACATTGTCTGTTGCCCATTAGCCAAATCAAGTAACATGGTAAACCCTAAGTCACTATGGGAAGGGGTTACCCGAGGTGGGGATATAAAGCAATGTGAACAACAGGAGGCATTACTAAAATCATAAAACACAGCAGAAAAGAGCTGGAATCGCTTTGAAGCATCGTGCTTAGACTAGAGGGTACATGTCTTAGAATGGGTGGAAATTAGACTGGGGCTAGATATAGACACCAGAAGGTAAAATGTTGGATACCTAGTCAGTGTTCACTGAGAACTGGAGAATTATTCATAAGTAATACGCCTGGAGACCTACCAAAGTCTCTTAGTCATACATGCCAAAGCAGCTTATTAGTTTCCACATAAAAAGCTTAGAAATATATGATGATAAATGTTGAATAGAAGAAGATCAGTAGAGAATAGTAAAGATGAGTCTCAATGCAGATGCTGGGAACTGTCAAGCCTCTTTCGGGGGCCAACACTTCCACCCTTCCCAACTCATGTGCATTTGCACAGATTGCATCTCACTCCAGATGTGGCTCTAGAGTGAATCCTGATTACTGTTCTAGAACAATGGCTTATACCCACTCATTCAGCCCTGTGATTACTCCAAGGATGGCACTAAGGTGCCAATCTAATCTTTGTGTTTCTCCATCTAAACACACCGGTCCACAGGTGAGCCCACGATAAAGCATTCATCACCATGCCCAGGACTTATATCTGATGGTGAGAGTACGAGACCTTTGCTTCCTCTGAATGGTTTGCTATACAAATGTGCGGACTGAAGCAGTTCAGATCATTTCCCTGCCTCGGAGAAAGCCACCTGAGCCTGAAACACTAATATATGAGTCAACATCAGAGGACACAGCAAAACAGAGTCAAAGCACACACCTAAGTAAAGCAGTGCAAAAACAAAAACCATAAAGCAGCACAGGACTCTGAAATTACTTCTCCTTATTATTTAAACTGGTTTCACCGGGGTTTTCAATGATTCCTAACCAAGCAATTTGACTTTATTTTTAGGAGATATTTTAGAAGATGAGATAGTTCATGATTTGGAACTTTAGGGTCACTCCTCAGTAGCTGCATGTACGCACAATAAAATTTGAAAAGCCAAGCATTTATTGTATAATGGTGGTCATATACATAGTTAAGAAAATGACCAAGGAAGTTAATTCTGGGCATTGAAAGCCTATCCGCCTGGAGCCTGGTCCTGGACTTCCTTAGTACTCTGTGTGTATTTATATTATATAATTTAATATCAATTGGAGGTCTTTTTGGTTTAGTTATCTCTTACATTTGAATAAAGTGAACTACGTTAGGATACCAAGCACCTCTTAGTGTCTGACATACAGTAGGTATTTTTTTTTTTGTTTTATTTATTTATTTTTTTTATCCTCACCCGAGGACATTTTTTCATTTTGTATTCAGATAGAGTGGGAGGGAGAGAGAGGAAGAGAGAGAGAGAGAAACATCGACGTGAAAGGGACACATCGAGTGGCTGCCACCCGCATGACCAACCAAGGCCGGGGACAAACTGCAACCGAGGTACGTGCCCTTAGCGGGAACCGAACCCGGGTCTCTCTGGACCGCAGGCTGACGCTCTAACCGCTGAGCCAAACCGGCCAGGGCTACAGTAGGTATTTAATAAATATTTGTTGAATTGAACCACCATGATAAAGTTTCCACATGCTATGTTAAAGCTAATCATCTCATGTATAGATCTTTTATACACAAATTTATTAGGCATTTGGCCAGTCTGTGAAGCTTGCCTTGACTCTCCAGAGGTAGAGATACCCTAAGAGGTTTATCTGGGACTCTGAAGGTGGTTGCTTCCATATTGAGCATTTGCCACTAATTCAAGATTCGATTCTTCTGATTCAGCCAGATTATATATAGAGTGACATCAAGAGACTTCAAAAGCATCATTGTCCGTCATACTCATATACACTTGACCTCTTAGGAGAAAACTGCTAAGTTCACTTCAGTTCTGTTTTACTTACTCATAGGAAACTGTGGCTACCAAGTTCTGCATTAAAGGAGAATTACATAAGGGGCTGAGGAAGTTGTACATGAAGTGACCTGAATCTACACAACTGAGTGTTTTTATCCATGGTTCATTCGCTTTTATTCTGTTATTGCTACCAACTACTCTCTCTTTTATTTCAAACAAACCAACCAACAGACAAGTGAAAAATCCAGATTGTTAGTGAAAGAAAGTCATTATAATAGAAAAAGGGAGACCTATGTTTCATAATTCTTTCATCATAAAACATTAGCAACCACACGGTTGGGATTCAAATTTGATGTGATAGTTCTGTACAACCATATGTTAAGGGCCAATATCTTAGATTTTAGATGTTACATAATCACATAAGTGTATTCTGAGCTGGTAATGAAGCCATAGAATACATGAAAAATATAGAGCTAGGATTTCAGATGTCAAAGTCAAGATAATAAAGGGAGATGGTTAGAAATCAATTTCTGAAATTTTTTTCTTAAACTCTCTGATTATATACATATTACAAGTGTTTTCTATTCTTCTTTGCATACATTTTTAAAGTTTTTTATAATCTCTTAGCTCTGTTTTTTAATAGGAAAATGAATGGTTATATCCTATTTTGTTCATACTAGGAAATTCCATTTGCATTGAGTTTATTTACATATTTTATAAAACTTCAATAATCTCTCTGGCTAATACATCCATTAATATTTTAAAAATATTTTAATTGTGAAAATAAAACTTAAAAGCAAAATGAAATACAGTCATTGAATTAAATATGTTCAGTTCATGCATGAGAAGGAAAAGAGGCGAACATCCCAAATGAATTAGCTTAGCTCCACTGTGTATGGGTACCACAGCTGTTTTATCCATTCAGCCTGAAAAAAGAATGAAATCTTGCCATTGTGACAACCTAGATGGGCCTAGAGGGTATTATGCTAAGTGAAATAAGTCCGTCAGAGAAAGATAAATGCTATATGAATTCACTTATATGTGGAATCTAAAGAACAATATAAATGAACAACAACAAACAGAAACAGACTCACAGGATTCAGAGAACAAACTGATGGCTGCCAGATGGAAGAGGTGTTGAGGGACTGGGTGAAAAAGGTGAAGGGATTGAGAAGTGCAGATTGGTAGCTACAGAACAGTCATGGGGATGTAAAGTATAGCAATAATATTGTAATAACTACATGTGGTGCCAGTTGGGTATTGAAAATATCAGGGGGATCACTTCGTAAACTATATGATTGTCTAACCACTATGCTGTACACCTGAAACTAATACTATTGAATATAAACTATAATTTAAAAATTTGTTTAATTAAAATAAAATTCATTTAGATCCACTGACCTTAGTTATGCTTCTATAAGTATGGTAGCATTTACTACTGTCTTAACTAAATGTCTATCTTTAAACAAAGGCTTTTTCCAAACAAGCTTTCCTTTTCCTCCTAGCTGTCTGGAAAACCACAACACAGAAGTGATGATATTGATACTGTTGTAATTAGCTAGTCGTTAACAATAGGAAGGGAGCAAAGGGAAGGCCAGACATCACAGGCATATCATATGGGCAGCTTTACAAGGAAGTTACAACTTGACACTCCCCAGGGAAACACCGGTTCATTCCCTGCAGATCACTGCGGGAAGGGGTCTCACCAAAGGGAGATAGAGGCATGCCAGTAAAGTTGGGGTGATGTAAGGAAGGTATTTGCATGTCAGTCTAATCTGGGAACAAAGATAATTGGGTAGGAGTGGGCATGGCCACTGCAAACCCATGAAAATTTGGGAATAATAATCTTCTAAACAAAGGAGTTCTCATCTGGCCTGCGTGAGAATCGACCCATGCACCAAGAGGTCGTAGGTTTGATTCCTGGTCAGGGCACATGCCCAGGTTGTGGGCCAGATCCCCGGTGGGGTAGGGGGGGGGGCATGCAGGAGGCAGCCAATCACTGTTCTCATCTATGTTTCTATCTCTCTCTCCCTCTCCCTTCCTCTTTCTCTAAACCTCTCTCAATAAAGAAAAAATAAAGGAATTCTCTTGCGCTCTTAGCTGCCCTGTATTCTCCCATGTTTCTTCATAGCCATGTGGACCTGTGGACCCCACATGCAATGAACTGATGGACTGCAGTGGGCAAACACAAATTAAGCTAGCCTGATGCTGTATTGGACTATACCCTAACATGGAACAGAAATTCTGCACACTGGCTCTGATTTGAGCTCTAATGAAGCCCCAGCTACACTTCTTTTGTGGTGGGACAAAGGGAAATGAGACTGTGGAAACCCAGGGGTGTAATTCCACGAAAATAAGCCTTTCTACTATATCTCATCCTCCCGTGCGAGTCTCAGAAAATTATTTTACTGAAGGTATCACAAGAAATCCACCTCTACTAGCAACCAGGGGAGACACGGGCCTCTCCCTTCCCTTAACAGTATCACATTGTTTACAAGGTAAAACTTGCCAGTGGAAAACCTAGTATTCAGACACAATAGGTCTGGCACACAGAGTAAGATTTGAAGCATTAATTAGAATGAAATAATCACAATGCATCTTTATCAATTCTCTTCTAAAATCACTATAATGAATGTTGAGTCAATAATTTTGGAACCAACATTTAAGAAACAAATAACCTCATTTTTCTTTTCATTTTAACACCTTTAATGGAATATAAAGCTAGTGCTATTTGCTCATGAGCAAATCTATGTTAATTAAATTTTGTTTCCTTTTAAGAAAAGTACAAATAAACTTATTTTCTTTAGAAAAGCCTTTTTCCAAATTGTAATCAATTATACCCATATTTGGATTAATTAACTTTTGCTGTATGTTATGACTATTTCACTCCTTTGCTTTATCTGACCTGACCAGTCTGGACAAAATATCCTCTAACTTAATTTAGCCAAATTTTAGTCAGTCTTTTCCCTTCCCCACAGGTCCTAGGACCTTGACTCACCCTTGAATTTAGGAAAGTATTGGAATTAGAAACAGCTCCTCCTTAAAGGGCTCTTCTCAAAATTGACTGCCCTTAGGGAAAAACATTACTAGATCAATATCAGATCTTTCAAACCATGCATCCCACCCTCAAACCCATTTCTTGCTAGCCTATTTTATTCCTACCTACACAAGCAGAGTCCTTCTGCCTAACCTTTGACATGAGCATAGACCTTATAACCTACAAGTGTTCTCCTTATTGCAATAGTCTGAGTAAATTTCTCCCTACCTACATCTGACATATTTTTTACTTGACAGTCTCTAAGACAGTCCTTAGTCAATTTCATGCCACAGTCCAGAAAACATTGTACTGGTTTATCAGAAAAATAATTGATCATATCAACATCTACTTTAAGAAAAAAAATAGCTACCGTGTGCTAGGTTCTTGACACAATTTATTTCTACAGGACTGTTGATAGCTTTAAGATCTATACATCCTTATTAGCTCTTTTTTATAGACGATAAAACTGATGGGCTAAGCACCCAGGGAGATGGGAGTTCTAACACCATGAGTTCAACCTCTTACATTACACTTCCTCCTGACCTCCCCCAAATAACCTGTTCTTTCTTTACTTCCTCCCAGTTGTATTATACAGGAGAGAAGTACTGCCACACCATCCCTCAAAACACTATTTGGTTGGGGCTCTTCTAAAATTGTGTTTTAATTTTGGATCTAAAAGTTAAACTTTTAATTTAGTTGTTAAAATGGTAGCTTTTTATTTTACCTTACATACTTGATGTTAAACTTCTTTAAAGTAGTATGCAAATTAAGCAGATCTATATGCATATTTATGCAAAATAAAATGCAAATGTGCCCACCTAGTGCTTTCACAAACATCTGCTCCCTTTGAGATAGAAGTAATAGTGTTAAGAGCCTGTTCATTTGCTATGGCTTATCCCTGGGTTCCATGTCCATTTACAAACATGAACCTAATAATTCCAAGGTTGGAGTTATTGATGATATATTTTCTTCTCCTATAACAGTTTCTTATAAAATTCAGAAAAGTAACTAAATAATATAACCAATTAGATACTAGAATTACCAATACTTAGAATTACTGATATAATTTTTAAAAATTGTTCAGACTTTTTAAAACAAATAGGCACTGCAGGTAAAAGAGCAGTCTTTTTTTCTCTCCGCCGTACAATTCCCTTCCAACCAGACCCAACGTAATATTCATAAATTTAATTTTTTGTTACTTCATCACTTTTTAAAAATATTGAAGCTTCATAAAAAATGCATGCTATTTCTTTGATTAAAAAAAATTAAATTTCTCTTACTGTAACTCAATTTTTCCACTCAACATTGTGATCTATCCACATTGAAACACAAAATTTTGATAATCTTAAATGCTGCATGATAGTATATGGTGCAAATAAACTTAAAAATAATTCTCTATGATCATACTGATGGACATTTCCCCCAGTACTTTACTATGAAAAGCAATGTAGCAATGCATATTATTATGCCTATATTCTGTTACAATTATGCAATACTTTTTCTATTATATTCCTAAAAGAGAATATCTTTCATAGGCTGTTAATGGACTTAATTGTATCCCTCCAAAATTCATATGTTTAATTCCCACCTCCAAGTACCTCAGCGTGTGACCTTATTTAGAGATAGGTTTTTTAGAGAGAAATCAATTAAGATGAAGGCATTAGGGCAGACCCTAATTCAATATGACTGGTGTCTTTATAAAAAAAAAAAGGTAAATTTGGAACAGAAATATACTCAGAGAACATTGTGGGAAGATGAAGGCAGAGATAAGGGTGATGCTGCTACAAGCCAAGAAACACTGCAAAGCACCAGTAAGCACCAGAAACTGGGGCAGGGGCACAGAACAGATCGCTCCTCACAACCCTTAGAGGAAACCTTGCAAGCACTTGACCTTGGAAGGTTAGCCTCCAAATCTGTGACCAATATATTTCTGTTGTTTAACACACTCAGTTTGTGCTGTTTTGTTATGTCAGCCCTAGAAAACTAACAGATAATGTGCATTTTTCAACATTGTTAGACACTACCAAATATCCTCGAAATCAATTTTCACTTCTACGGGCAGTTTTCATTGTTTTCCCCATCTCTCTTTGGGACAACTTAACTCACAAAAGAAACCACTGGGTCTAGAATCTCTCACCTGATAGACATTCTCAGATGATAGGGTTGGTGCAGAAAGAGCGCTTCTCTCTCATCCCTTCTCTTTACTACTGCAGATACTAAGGAGTTCAAAGAATCATTTTTTTAAAAAAATCACCATGGCCACAGGCTTCCTCTTCTCTAAGCCAGAATTCCGGTGACATTTTCCTCTCTTCTCCAATATTATTACTTATAATAATAATTAACATTTCTCACATTTCTAATGTGGTAGCACTTTCAAAAACAGTTTACATAAATTTAATTCTTAAAACTCTCTTATGAGGTAGCTCCTATTGCCTGTATTGCACAGTTGGGAAAGCTGAGGACCGGGATTCACTAAAACATGCCCAAAGTGATGCAGTAAGAAAGAAGAGAGCTATGAGCCCAGTTTTTGCTGAACTTCAAAGCCAATTCTCTTGACCATTACTCCATGAGCTGTTGAGGAAGAGAAAATTCTCCCCTTCACCTTCTTGAGTTCTTATGGCTAAATTAATAATAAAATTGACACGAGTCTGAATTAACAGAAGAAAAACCAATTCAATGAATGCACACAGGTGATCATAAGTGATACTCAGAGAAAGATTAAAACAGTCAGTTTCTTATAATTTTTAGACAAAGAAACAATAAATTTGGAAAAAATTGACAGGACAAAGAAACTTGGGTTTGGGTGCTCATTAGTAAGGAATCTAAGCAAAGTTTGGGCTTGGGTAGTAAATTAGTAAATAAGTAACTAGATTCGTTTCTGGATTCCTTTTTGGTTCTGGATTTCTTAACTCTGTGATTAAGCGTGTCTCGTTCAGCCCCCCTGGAGCAAGAAGGGTACCTTTTTCAGATGAGATTATTTCCTGCTTTCGGGGGAACAGAGAAGTCAGTGTTTATCTTGCATTGACTGCCTGTCAAGTAACATTAATCCAAAGTAATCAATATGCCAATGTGTAATATTTGGGGGCAAACCTGCCCTGGGCCCTGACAGAGCCTTTAGTGCCTGTGATAGGTATAATTATGACCCACAAGGATGTTTGTCTCCTAATCCCCAGAACATGTGAATGTTAGATTACATCGCAAATGGGGGATTTAGGTTGCAGATGGTATTAAATTCACTAATCAGCTGACCCTAACATAGAGAGTTATTCTGTATTGTTTGATGGGCTCACATGGGTCTTCAAAGGTGGAAGAGGGAGGCAGAAGAAGAGTTAGAGAGATGTGATCATGGAAGGAAGTCACAGAAAGGCACAGTTTTGCTGGCCTTGGAAGACAGAAAAAAGAGGCCACAAGCCAGAATATGAGGATATCTTCCAGTAGCTGAAAAAGATATGGATAGATTCTTCCCTATAGCCTCCAGTAAAGGACATCAGCCGAGGGGCCTTGATTTTAGCCCAGTGAGGTCTTTGTCAGATGTCTGACCAAAAGAGCTATAAGATAATAGATTTGTGCTGCTTTATGCCAGTAAATTTATGATAATTTGTTATAGAATCAACAGAAAACAAATACAGAACTGAACACTAATTCTTTGCATTTGTGAATGACAAAAACACATTTCCATCTAGCTTTTTAAAAAAGTAATTTATTATTCCATATCAAGCACAGAAAAGTGCCTGAGGGAGAATGGGAACAATAGACTTGAATGCCTTGGACTCGCTCCATTTCTGGCTGTGCTGTGTCTTTGTGTTTCAGCTTCCTTCACTTTTCCCCCAAATTTCAAGCAACTCTCCACTCCATAGCCCAACAACCACAGTCAGAGGCACAGGCCTTGAATTAGCCAAGTTTTATTATATAGCCATCTGTTCTAGACCAAACAACAAGGGCAAAGGGGCTGGATTCACATTGGCTATTTAGGAAACCATGTAGATGAACTAAAAAGAGTTTTAATATGTAGCTTGGAAGACCAATTGTCTGTTATCCACCCAACAAGTTTTGCCTTAATTGGGTAGTGACACATTTTAGTTCATGACCTCCTTCTGCCTGTTGAAAATAGATACAGTTAGAAAAATAAAATAAAATAATGATCAGGTGACTGAAAAGAATCTGGGCCATCAAAACTGTCACAAGCAAAGCTCACCTACTGTACTAATTTTCTGTTGCTGCCTTTGAAAATTAACACAAACTCAGTAGCTTAAGCAATACCAGTGTTGTACCTCCTAGTTTTATGCAGGTCAGCTGACTTGGATTGTCTGTCTCAGGCCTACAAGGTCAAAGTCAGTTTCCAGGAACATTCAGGTTACTGGCAGCACGGATCTCCATACAGCTGTAGGAATGAAGTCCCCGTTTCGTTGTTGGATGTCTGCTGGGGGGTTTTCTAAAACTCTTGGTGGTCTCTTCCCTCCCTTTCAAAGCCAGTAATGGCAGTCCAGTCCTTCTCTGGCTTTGAATGTTTCCCATCTCACTTTTCTGCTGCATCTCTCTGATTCAACTCTTCTTTCTCCTTCTTCCACTTTTGTGACTACTTTAGGTCCACCTGGAGAAATCCAGATAATCTCCCCATCTCAGTGTCAGTAACCTTCCTAACATGTTGGTATAAATATGCAACATGTTCACAGGTTCCAGAGATTAGGGTGTGGACGTTGTGTGTGTGCGTGAGGGCGGGGGCAGCAATATTATGCTTACCACACCATCATAGACTTAGGCCAGATTTAAGGTATATGGTATAATTATATTTTATTTACTGTGTGTGAACACTGAAATACATTGCGGTCTCTGGTAGAATTATTGTGCATATTACACCGCTGTGTATCTTAAAGATTCCTCAAGTTTTTTCAATACTTACATGGTTAAATTATTTGTTTTATAACCTATTATGGTCATTTCTATTGCATATTTGATTCCAGTCCTAGTGAAGACTGTGCCCAGTATATTAATGTGTTCCTGGAGGAAATCAGAGTTCTTTACAATAATATTCTTTAAGGCTGAGATTCACAGAGAATGCCCATTTTTCTCTGGATTAAAAAAGACCAACGTAGCTGTAAAATGATAAAAAGAATTTTACGAGCTTAGAGATAGGCTCCACAAGACTCTTGAGTCTTAGTGCTGAAATAAACTCTGAAAAAGGGATAACTGCCAACCAAAAGAAAGCAGACTCCTTCAGGGCAGAGAGAACTTACTTTCTAGGCAAAAAACTGATGGAATCCACACAGAAAAGGGGTGTCCTGGAGAAAACTGTATGCTTTTTTTTCAGGGAGGGGGGATAAACAATTGTCTTGTTTTGTCATTTTTAATAAATGAATAATAGATGGAATCTGTTTAAACATAATGTGGTTCCAGCCTCCCAGACAATAGCATATGGAACATTTAATAATGAGATGATGTAATTAAGAAAAAGTGGTTCTCACTTGGCCATATGGTACTTTCTGTGAAAATATAATTTTTGCTCAGAGTTATGTTATTGATTTTAGATTTCAAGATAGTTTATTTCCTTTGTTAATGTTATTTAACACTTCTCCAGAATATTTATGTAACTGGAAAGACATTTCAATAATTCTATTAGAACATTCTGATAATAACTATATCAATGGGAGTTAAGAAAATGTCAAGAAACTGAAAACTTGTGGGTGGGTTTATTCGGAAGTCTCAGGAAGCTGGGTGACATAGGGAGGGTAGCAATACCAGAAAGGTGATCAGTGCAGATGCCTGGAAGTTGAACAAAGGAGACCCACACCCTGCTAACTCATTCTCAGAGTCAAAACACCATCTCATTCCCCACCCCCAAGTGTTTCTAAATCTGTTCAAGGACTAACTAGTCTATAGAAAATTAGTGATATCAGTAGTGGTTTTGTGGACTCAAATATGAGCTATTTAAAAAAAAATTTGTAGTTAAACTTATTTTTATTTTTTGAGATATAATTGACAGATAACCTTGTATACATTCAAAGTGTACGAAGTGTGGATCTGATACATGTCAACCTTCCTCCTGGTTATAACGAGGTGCACCAACAATCATGCTCCCCCTTGGTGTGTTTTCTACTTTCAAGTGATAACACTCTTTACTAACGTGGTAAATGTGCTCTGTTTTCCTAAGTAGCCATGAAAGAATTTCCTTAAAGAAATCATTGGCACATGGGATTGAAAGAAAAGAATGACTTTCTTTTTAAAAAATGCAAATAATCTTCAACCCTGGGGTGACATTAAATTCTCACTCAATAGACTCCATAGTTGTAGAAAATTATAAAAACAAAAAGTGTGTGGATTAAACTCATTTTTATGACCCTAGCATTTCTATTATATACAATATTTACTTTTCATCTGATAGTCTTCCATATTTTATACTCTTTTAAGGCTACTTTATTATAACATGGTAAATCTCTATTGTGCTAACATGGAAAAATCTGTAAGATACATCATTAATGGAAAACAAACAAACAAGGTAAGCAGAGAATGCTACTAATTGTGCAGAAAAAAAATAAAAGTTATATATGTATGGCTATAAACTTTTCTATGTAAGCAAATTTCTGGAAGCTTACATAAATCAGATTCCAAATAAGAAACAGATGGCACACTCAAATTTAGCTAATTCGAAGGAGGTTTATTTACAAAGAAATTAATTACAAAGGTGTGGATGGGTTTGGAAAACAGAAATAAAGGGATAGTGCAAGATTCTTGACTATTAGGATTGTTGTCACTCCCAAGTCTGAAGGGCTAAGGAAAAAATAATTTTCTACTTTCCAAATGCCAGAACGAGGAATAATATCAGAGAACATGTTGTTTTTTGAGAGAATAGACAACTGAAGTGGCTCTCACTGGTAGGCAGCAGGTGAATGTGATATTGTGATTTAAAATTAATATGTATTTGGTCATTCAGATGACCAAAATATAGTTCTCATATATATTTGGTCTTTGTCCACAGTTCCTGGATCATAGCTCCCAAAATGCTTGAAATTTATGTTAATAAAGTGTCTGGGAAAGCACTTGAAGTTGGGGCAAGTTGTCAGAGGAACCGACCAGGTGATCAGAGCATTGGAACTTTTAGTCCCATCCCCTGACCTGCAGGGAGGGGAATGAGGCTTGAGACTGAGTTCAGCCACCAAAGGCCAACAATTTGATCTTTCATGCCTTTGTAATGGAGCCTTCATAAAAACCCAAAAGGATGGGGTTCAGGGAGCTTCCAGGTTTGTGCACACGTGGAGATTTGGGGAGAGTGATATGCCTGGAGAGGGCATGGAATCTTCACGCCCCTCCCCACATATATGCTGTCCATTGGGCTGTTCCTGAGTTATACCTTTTTACAATAAACCAGTGATCTAGTGAGGAGCATGTTTCTCTGCGTTCTCTGAGCCACTCTAGCATATTAATCAAACCTGAGAAGAAGAGACTGTGGAAATCTCTTACAGCCAGTTGGTCAGACTTGCATCTAAAGTCTTGTAAGACAGCCCTCGACCTGTAGAATCTGATGCTAAGTAGATAGTGTCAGAATTGAACTGAGTTCTCAGACACCCTGCTGGTGTTCTGAGAATTGCTTGTTGGAGGTGTGGGGAACACCTCCTGCCCCAGGTTGGAAACTGAGTCTCACAACACAATTTTGTGAATATAGACCTTGACCTCACTCTCCTCCTTTCTCCAATTGGGACAAAATTAACCCAACCCAACAAAAACCCATTCTGAGGAAGCCTGAGTGTCCCAGTTAGGTGGTTCACGTGGGTCAGCTCTCAAAGCAGAGAAGAGGGCAGAGGCAGCGGAGAGGGGGTCCAGAGAGGCAAATGGAAGAAACTGACTACATTACATTAAATTTGTTTCACTAGCTAACTTTAAGTGTGAAATGCTTTTCCCTCTACATTTATAGTTCTTGCTTACTTATTAAAAACTGCACAAAACAAGTGTTTCTAAGTAAAAAATTAACAACGTAATAATTTCTTTTTAGAAAGCTCTTCACAGTTGGATTTAACTGAATTTAATTATTTTATTAATGTGAAGTCTGGAATTACACTTAATAGATAAAACATTTTAATTCTTTTAAAGGATAAACACCATCGAAATGATTTGTAATTACTTTCACAATTTCTCCGAGGAGAGCAGAGAAATTGGCCATGTTAACAAAATCAAACTGATTTACCAATCTGTTTGCATATGGGGACATGGTTTCCTTGTAAGTAGCAAGCAAGGTGGTTGTCTAATTGGTTATGTCCTTTTTATAGAAAAGAAGAACAGACCTTGTAGGCAAATTGTCAGGCCAGAATCTGAATCCAGTTCTGCTGATAACATTAGGATAGTATGAGATTTCAATGGGAGAGATAATTTAATAACTTGGTTTTATATTTTACCTCTGTCATATTAATTTCATATTTTTGGCAAGCCACTTAAACTTAATTTCAAAAGGGATTATATTAAAATATTTTCTCTTAAAGGCTAGCGTGAGGATAAAGTAGTACAGTAGCTGAGAAAACAAATAATGTAAACTAAAGCATATCGTTTCATGTGCAGTACGGTTTGAGTTTCTGTCTGTCTCTCATACACACACATACATACACACACACTCGCGTAGACTCACACACGCATGGGAATACTCCCAGACAAACCTGAGAGTTGTTATCTGGCCTGTTTTATATCCTGTCAGAGTAGAAACTGGTTCCACTGGTCTCGCTCGCCATGGGGAGCAGCACAGTGCCCTGCGAGGCACCCCATCTTTCGTTAAGCTTGTCCATTGGATTGGACTACTGAAAGTATTTTTGCAAATGCCACCTAATCAGTTTGGAAATGAAATACTTTGGTCTTTGTGAAATGTCTGAGCCATCAACATATCTCTTTCTCTTTGTACTTTTCCTCTCCTTTCTTCTGTCCTGCAGGTAACAGACGGAGCTTTTTCTTAACAGAGTATTTTTGGCTGGAAGAAAAATCAGAAGTTGTCTGCATGACACCGTCCTTATTTGGCATTTGTTCCCTAAAACCAAAAGGCACTGGAGCAATAAGACGAGGGTCCCTGGAGGAAGAAGAGACGGAAAGAAACGTGAACGGAAAGGAAGAATTTCTTTCAGGCTAAAAACAGAACCAGGAGCCTGGGGAAAGGCAGTCGGGAAGCAGTTCTAAGCTTAGGACAATCAAGGGAGCCCCTTAATCTGATCTGCAGAGATTTTCCAGGGAAGTATCAAGAATTTCAAGTGGAAAATTGGCATGGTTCTCAGCCTTGGCAAAGAGTTATGAGTCAGGGAAGCAGCAGGGCAGAGGGAACTAAAGGAAAACTCGCGAAGTGAAGCTGCAGGTGTTTTAGAGGGAACTAGTGGACTCTGATGATTAAGAACTACAGGGCACTTCCTAGGATATTTTTGCTGCTGCCAATGCGAAGTTGAATTTTCTACCTGTCACATTCCAGAAAAGAGAGACACAGTTAAATCTGGATTGTTTGTAAAATGATTAGGTTAAAGTTAAGGTATTCTTGCTTGCAGGAAGTGAGCCTTATCTCATACATCTTTGTATCAAATACAGATTCTGCACCTGTGGCTCGAGGGCTTTAGGAAGTGAGAGGACATAGGTCAATAAAAATCAGTTTAGGTCAAGAGCTTTATGCCTGATGCCCTCTGCGGGGGAGTGACCAAGGGGGACGGCAGGCTTTGAGACACTGACCTGCAATGATATCTTAAGGGGCCTACACTAAATTTTAGACAAGCCACTGTATGTGTATTGGTTTTACCTGTTCATTTATTCAAGTTGAATAAAGAGCCCCCACCCTGACGCTATTAGGCGATTTTCTTCAAGTACTTTTATATGCTTGCTACATTTATTAAAAAACAACAACAACACAGTTTTATGGAGGTATCCTACACACATTTAAAGGTACAATTTTATAAGATTTGACATAGTCTGCACCCATGAACCCATCAATAACAGGAAGAAAACTGGGAAATTCTTAAGTATGTGGAAATAAAACAACCACTTTTGAACAGCCAATGGGTCAAAGAAGAAATCAAAAGGGAAACAAAAAAATCTTGAAACAAACATTGTTTGCTTCCTGATATTCAGTGTCTATATTTTTAGTTGTTTCCAGGGGGAAGATAATCCAGTCCCTGTTACTACAATTTTTTCAAAAGCAGAAATAACTACTTTTTCCTTTGCTTTTAAACCAATGATGGCTTAAATGATTTAATTAAGGGATGCCTTATTGAACATCTACTACTCGTTAGACACTGTCCTATTAGATGTCATACACATTACATCCAAGTTTTTGAGTCATGGATTTCAGGAAGAAAATGGACGATTCCATCTTTTTCTTCTTATTACTTTGTTTACCTGTATATAACTCTCAGATGTGTTCCTATGAAACAAGGACATGTATTTGTGTGTGTATGAATCTTTCATTGAAGCGAAAAATGTTTTCCTCCAAATTATTGGTCCCTTTTTAAAAAACCTCAAATTGAGGGAGTTGAATTGATCGTACTAGTCATGGTAGCTTATCATCATGGGCCCACTGAACTCCCCTCTCCTCTTTGGCTTTTCCCTCCACTCCCCTCTGTTAGTCCTTCCTTCCTTCCACCCTCTCTCCTTTCTTCCCAACTCCCTCCTGCCTCCCTCCTTCCTTCATTTATTTCTTCCTTTATTCCCTAGACATTTTTCTTCCCTACAGATGACAATTCCAGTGTTTATTATGCATTTTTGTTTGTGTTCTTTTAAAATATATTTTGATTATATGCAAGTATTTTGAATGTAGATAGGAGATATTGTGCTGTGTGTGTCCTGGTTTGGTTTGGTTTGGTTTTCACTCAGAGCTGTGTATAAGAGCCAGCCATGCATGCTCTGTGGTGTGCGTGTTTATGTCTTGCTTCTAACTGCTACATGGTGTACATCCATTACATTTCTCCATCTGCTTTCCACGTGATGGGCACCCAGATTGCCTGTAATTTTTTCACCACAACTCAGGAAATGCCTACCCTGGACCTGTGTAAAACATTCTCCATTAAGTTTTCCTGGGAGCAGAATTGCTGTGAGAAAATGTAGGCACAGCAGTATTTTGACCGTGTCCTGACAGGTTTCCACGCAGAATAGATTCCACAGTCTACAGTAGTGTCACTACTTGCTTGAGAGTTGCTGTGTTCTAGCCATGTACATACTAAGAGCTGTCCAGCTTTTAAAGTTTTGCCAGAGAAATAGGCATAAGCCAAATATCTCATTGCTACTTGCATTTACATGTTTCTGATTTCTAGTGATTTTGTGGATCTCTTCATATGCTTATTAGCACTTTAGTATTTCTCTTCTGTAATTACAGTTTATAACCTTCACTGGTTTGTCTGTTGGAATTGCTATATATTTCTTGTTGATTTACAGGACCTCTTATTTTTCTGGGGGTGGTGGTTATTCATCCGTTGCCAATCTTGGATATGCAAATATTGTCTCCCATTCTGGCATCCTAATAATATTGTCTTTAGTGCTCTTCATGGACAGAGTTGTTAATTATGATATAATTCAATGAGTCCTTTTAAAAAGCCTGCTGTTGAGAAGTTCTACATAAGTATTCTTTTTTCCTAGGGCAGACATATTTTGCACTAACTTAATGGTTTTACCTTTCACTTTTAGGTAGCTGATCTAAGAGCTAACTGGTGGTACATAAAGATAGAGCTTCAGTTGTCTTTATATTGTGAGCCAATTTTTATAGATTGAACAACCTGCTCTTGCCCTTCTGATTTGCAGTAACATATCTGTGGTATTTTATGTCCCCATATATATAGTCAGCCTCTGAGTCCTTTAATCAATTCCATTTATTTTTTCTTCAACCAAATGTACTGTTTTTATTACTAGGGTTTTGTGTTATGTCTTAGTTGTATAAGACTGGTCCAGAAAAATGCTATTAATTTTATAGTTTGCTCTTGTATGTCTTGGACTTCCTTATATATTTTCCAGTTCTATCCTTTCCTTAAGTCATCTGCGAGTTCGTCAATCTTATATTCAAACCTATTCATTTCTCCTTTACTGTATCCCTACTATTATGAGCTCAATCTATTTTTTTCTCAAATCCTTATCCAAGGATATGTTTGCAGATAGGGAGGGAGAGAGAGACAAACATCATTCAGTTGCCTCCCATATATGCCCCTGGCCAGGGATCAAACCCACAACCTAGGTAAGTGCCCTGGGCAAAAATTGAACTCACAACAGTCTGGTGCATGGGACAATGTTCCAATCAACTGAGCCACCCGGCCAGGGCTGTTTTGTTTTTATTTCAACCATTATATTTTTCATATATAATACTTCAAGTTACTTATTTTTATTGCTAATACTGTTCTGTATTTTTTTAAAAATGTTTGCCTGTTGCAATAATTCTGCTTCAAATATTTCTGTTGGTCAACTTCTGTTAGGTTGTTTGTCCTCCTCAGACATCTAGTTTTTGGCCTGTAGGTTCAAATTTCCTTCAGGTTATCAGATATAGTCTGTTAATATGGGTTGAGTACAGCTTCAGGGTCAGAACCTGTGTGTGTGTGTGTGTGTGTGTGTGTGTGTGTGTGTGTGTGTGACAATCTTAGCCAGTTTAGTCATTCCTATTTTCTGTCAGTCCATCAAAAAAATTTTAACATCAGGATTGAAGCAGTGATGCCCAAGGAGTATTCGATTCATACCTGTTTTTCTTAATTCTTCCAGGCATTTTCAAAACTCTGATACCACCTAAGGGCACCTGCACAGATGGCCTGGCTGTGATTGTGAGGTGTTATTCTAAAGGAATAAGGCCATCATGATCCAAGGCAGTGACAAACCTAAAACCTTTTCTCCAAGCTGCCTTCTCTGCGCGAGCCCCAGACAGCCACGCACTGTCTGAACGCACTAGTCCAAGACAACATTTGCCTTCCTGTGAATGTCTTCATTGTGTTGTTGCTTGGCTACTTGTATTTTAGGTTATTGTTTGTTTGCTTATTTGGTTCTTGGTGTCCATATTTCCCTCCTGCCTTTAATGCTTCCAGAGTTGAGTTTTCGGGAGAGAGTCATAAACCGCTCTATGCCACCAACGCATGAAACTTGAACTTTCTCCTTAATGGTCTATTTTATGATGTCCCTCTCAACTTGCCAAGGCAGAAAAAATAGCTAATTGCACCATATACTCATAGGTCTTTAATAAATTTGAATTCACTCCTATTTAATTTTATTGAGTTTATTGTTAATCCCAAATTATGCCTTTTGTCTTATTTTTAAGAAATATTTTATCTTCAGTTCTTATAGTACCTGGCATGCCATATAGAATAAACTAAGGTAGATCGTCTGTAACAATAACAACAATGATAATTTTAATCAGTACTTGGTTCTCAAGTATTATCTAATTAAATCTTCATATCAACCTATTCGTTTATATATTGTTTTCACCATTTTTTAGGTAAAGAAATGATTAGAAAAGTAACTTTTTCCTGGATCCCAGAGCTTGCATCTGGAACAAACTCTAAATTGCCTCAGAATATGAGCTGGTGGCTACGAAAATCTGATTTTCTGATGCTGCGTCAAAGCTGGCAAACATTTACTGGTAAAAGGAGCATTTAAAAAAGAAAAAAGAAACTAAAAGAGAGAAAAAGCCAAAAGAAAAGAAAGTTACTTTCTCTACTTTGTTTGCCACAGATCACAGTTCAAAACTTTTCTAAGCTCTATTTCCCAGTAGAATTAATTCACTTTGCCATATCAGATTTTATTCTATCTCGCGTCACCTGCTAGGTGGCATCTACCAAAGGTACATGAAAACATTGGCCTGTTCTACTAGTCCTGATAAAAATGAAGTCTCCATACTAAGACCCAGGACCAATTACTGATATTACTAATGCCCTGGTGTCTCTATATAAGTTTATAGAGTGTTGCATGCTGGTGGGAACTGCTGTTCTACTGTTGAATGTCAGATACATTATTCATAATGCATGGCAGTAAAACTGAATAATTAATACCTCAATATTACTGATAATCCACCCTCCCCTTCCACATGCCAATATACAATTTGGAAATTCTTTTTGATGCATGCCTAAAGTGCATATCACGCTGTGCAAGAGTTCTGCATCCTGAAAGATATACACATGCACTATAAATTTGAAACATAGCTATTGTGAGTCTTATAAGTCAGCAATTATTTCTTCCAAAACCCCATAAATAAAAATGAGAACTTTACCTATATACTTTTTTGAAAATTAGAGAGTTGGTACAAATCTAGTAAACTATTCATTTTAAAAGAATGGTTATTGAATTTAATGCAACAATAGCTTAACATTTGTGCAGAAATTTACCCTCTTGACAATGCAATTTAAAAGTCGAATTGTTTTGGAATTAAACTGGTAAAAATTATGGGAAGGTATTTTTCAGTAAGGGCTAGAACTCCCGGTGCTTAGATAATTTTCTGTAGCTTACAATTAAAATTTCTTTAAAAGGGGAGTTGGGTGGGGAGGACTCTTCCTTCCTTAAGTAGTTAATAGTTGCATATCATTTATTATTACATAAAAAAATCTAAAATGTAAGTTAAAAGGTAATATCTGCTCCCTTTTAGGCAGCATAATTTATTACCATTCACTAATATTTCCATCACTATCAATTACATTGAATACCTAAAGTATCTATGCCACTCTAGCAAGATATCTCATTCCTCTAGAATACTGACTTTTGATCTAGACTCAGATAAGCTACAATTGTATTGTGAGGTCACAATTAATTATTGGAACAATATGACTTATATATTTATAAGAAACAGCCAGAATTTCCTGAATTCCAATGTATATAATGCATACTCACATATCTATTATTCTCATATACAGTTGAGATTATAATAAAAATTAAAAAGACAAAAAACACAAAGGCATAGAGAGGGAGTAGTAATGGAAACCCAAAATAGCACTCTTGTCACAGTGACTTTAAGTTAGGGTGACAGGCAAGAAATATAAAAATAGACGTGGAAATAGCCAAGTTGATTAAAATGTGGGTTTCTGAATGAGTGCCATTTGGAGGTGAATGTTGAATTCTGATTCTGTTCTGACATATTAGGAAATGTGTCATATTTGCACCTCGGGCCATTCAGATATCCTTTATCTAATGGTTCCCAGGTTTCCCAGGGAAGCATTTTTATTTCTATTGAGAGCCAAAAAGCCTACAGCAAAGAGACCCAAATCACCTCTTAAGAGAAATCCATCCATCCCCAGTATGACCAAGAAAAAATTCTTTCCACCTGTATGTGTAGAACTCTGCTGTTCTCCGCGTGTGAGAGTCATTGTTGCTCACTCTCCTTGAAGTTGTGGAGTTTTTTTGTGTGGTCTTTTTTTTTTCCCTTTAACAAGAGAACATTTTAATTCAGTTGGTGTTCCTTTTGTCACTGAGGTGGCATTACCACTAACCTTAGCACTTTGAAATGGTTACAGTCAAGTTTTAGATCACAATCTTCATACCATTATTAAAGGTAGTGGTTTTCAAACAATACAGCTGTGAGAGAGAGCCTGGGGATTGCCTGGGAAAAGAGAGGTGGGAGAAAAGCTCTATTGAAAGGTAAGAATGTCCTGTGACTGCAAAACCTCCTTTATGCATTGACTAAATCCCAAGTGGACCTTTCCTATTGACAAGGTAAAGGCATTTCTGTGAATGGGGTAATCAAGTTAGAAGAACTCATTTCCTCCAAATTGAAGTGAATAGCTGAAGCTACTGCTTGAAAGAATGACCTCTCAAGAAGACAGAGCAGAAGAATTTTGCTATGTTCTTCTCCTCCAACTATGCACCATTATCAGAACTGCGAGCTGTTACTGGCATCACGAAGAACAGACCCTTTGCGCAAGAACAGGAGGAGAGGTCACTATGGTGGTGTGATCCCGTGGAGAAGGATCATTAAATACCTGTTACTCTTTCAGCTTCATCTTTCCCAAGTAACTTAGATCTTTGTAAGGAATATATGTATACCTGCATGAATTTCATTAACATTTTGCCTTTAGCACAAGTGCAAAAAGATAAAGTGTCACTGCCCCAAGAGATTCCCCGGGGAGCTCTAATACATTTACCAGATGCTTGAACTCTGCCATAGTCTGATGGACAGTGTCTCTAGGTTGACATTTTTTCCTATTATTTTACACAAGTGGGCTGAAAAAGGTTGAAAAATAGTGACAGTTAAGTATTTCAGCATTCCTTGATCCAACTCAAAGCAATGCTTAGAATTTTATTCATATTTTTTTCCATTGTATGAACATGGATTCTCAGTACTAATGAGGGTTTTTCATTATCATTCAAGGGAAATTGCTTCTGTTATTCTTTTAAAAATTACATAAAATTACATATAATAAAAATAACCAGTTTCTCATGCACAAGTCCACCAGAATAACACCACTATGCATATTTAATCTTTATGCATTTGCCTAGTTTTGCAATGAAGGGTATATCTTGGTGGGTCTGATTACATTCGCCATATTTTATCATTGTTTCCCAAACATCAGAAAAGATAAGCAAGCACTCTCAGACTACTGGGAAATGGAATAAATCTAGTTCATCAAATATGTAGGAAAAAATTAAAATATCAACCACCAGAAAAGTGTTGGTAAATCAATCAACAAATGTAGATAGTGTGAAGCATTTTGGTATGGGTCAGCTATAATAGTCTACACAGAACCTGGAATATGATCCTTTCTAAGTGCCAAGCACTCAGAACAGAATTTAAGATTGTACATAATTAGTGCTTTGGATTTTACAATTATATTACTCCTCTTGTTACTCCATTAATTAGATAGCTTAAATACTATTCCCAAATTCTAATTAAGTGACTTTCCCATTCAGGGTAGTCACTGCCTCTGCATTAGTCACTAAATGGTTGCATGTTATTCATATTTTAAAATCCTTTCTGGGTTTAAAATGTAAGATGGGTAAGGATAACCATCAGCAAAAGTAAACTGAGGGTAATACTGGGCACGTTTACTTGTTCTAGCCACTATGCTCCATAGAAAAGGTCACGCCAATGACACCTGAAGTGGAAATAAAAGTTCAAGGTGGGGATGAGGAGACAGCAGTGTCAATAAAGAGATCAGGGCTCCTAAGGAAAGTTTCCATCAGAGTGAAAAGCAAATAAGGAAAGTCAGTCTGACTTTTCCTTCCAGAGGTGAAGTGAATCTTATGATGGTGAGTACCATATAAGTTCGATCTTGAGCTCTCTTGACATGATTTTTGACAAATTATCAGTCAAGTGGCATGGTCAGGAGAAAGGCATTGAGGAGACCAGGGAAGGCTAATTTAATTGCCTTTGTTCCTCAGTGACACAGCTTAAATTGAGCTCGCATTTCTGAGAGCACAGGGATATTTGCATGCTTGGATTTTCATAAATGGGAAATGAACTCAAAGCACTTGGCCTACAGATAATGTATCACTTTATATTTGAAGGACAAAAAATACAAGAGAGAGTCAAGGGAATCTGAAACTCCTTCTTTCTCTAATTTTATCTTAATTTTTGAGGTGATGCTAGTGAAGTTCAATTTAAATCTGAAATAAAATGTAATATATATAATGTAAGGGTGAAAACTGTGAAAAGCCAGAATACATACCCTAATTTGTGGTTATAGGTAAAGGAAATCAGTTCACGTCCTGATGATTCATTTATTAATGTATTAAACAAAGACAAATTGAAGATCCTTTGAAATTTGGTTGCTACTCAGATAAATTCTGCCTCTAAAATATTATGTGGAAGACACTCTATCTATGTGACTAAATTATTACCAAGGTAATAATGTTAAGCTGTTCTAGGAAAATAAGGAAAAACTGGAAAATCTCCAGGAATATTCAACGCTTGAAAAACTTGGAACACTTTTCACTAAAAATCTGGTAGTACTGTGATTTCCTGGAGGTGAACATAATTAAAACACATACAAAGGCAATTTACACCCTGTGCTTTTGAATCTTCCTGTAAATTTAGATGTTATTTGAGGGTTTTTTCTGTATTTCTTGGAGCATGTTGTCACTTAAGTTTCGTATCTACAATCATTGTCTGAGATTTTATTAATGTTCAGTTGCATTTAAGTAATAAAAAGTTACCTACCACTGTAAAATTTTGGTGCCATATTAAAGAAGAATATCCACAATTATCTGAAAATACTATTTAAACACTCCTCCATTTTCAATTACATATTTACATATGGCCAAATTTTCTTCATGTGCTTTAACCAAAGAACATGTTACAATTGATTTTATACGGAACGGACGTAAGAATTCAGTTGTCTTCTGGCAAACTCTTCTGTATAAAAAGATTTGAAAAGTTGTAAAACAAGCCACTATTCTCACTGTTTTTATTTTGTTTTGGAAAATATAGTTATTTTATAAACAAACAAAAAATTACTAAATCTACTATAAATATAAAAGCTATAACTTTGCTATAGAGGTAAATAATTATTTGTGAAACACCAAATCATAATTCAGTGGAGTTTATGAACAATATAAATTTATAAAATTCAAATAAATGAAATATAAGTGAATGTGAGCTGTTGTTGCAACTTGAGGAGGCAACAATAAATAGCATCTTTTTCCTGCTCAATTGGAATCAATTAAGAAAAACAGGGATCAGACAGATGGAGATCACAAGAACACCAAGAATACTGATAAAGCCTAAGTTGTAAAAATTGTCTTTCAGTCTGTTAGCCATATGGGCTTGCTCAGACTACACCCCAAAATTGAACTCACCCACCCAGTTTCAAGCATGGCTGGGAACTTACATGACTTCTCCATGGGGTGCTGCCCCAGCAAAGCTTTAAGGAGGATGATGCAGAGAGTACGTATGTTCTTCTAGCAGATATATCAGAGAGAGGGAGAGAGTTGATGGGGCTGAGTCACACTTGTTAAGTCTCTTTTTTTTTTGTTCTTTTTGCTTTTCTTTATTGTTGGAAGTATTACAGATGTCCTTCCTATTTTCCCCTGTTGACATCCTCCTCCCCATTCCCCCAGCCCACCTTCACTGCACTGTTGTCAGTGTCCACTGGTTATGCATATGTGCATATAAATTCTTCCCCCCATCCCCTTTCCTTTGAGGTTTGTCACTCTGTTCCCTACTCCATGTCTCTGGATCTATTTTGTTCATCAGCTTATTTTGTTCATTATATTCCACAAATAAATGAGATCATGTGACACTTGTCTTTCTCTGACTGGCTTATTTCACTTAGCATAATACTCCCCAGATCCCTCCATGTTGTCTCAAAGGGTAAGAGATCCTTCTTTATTACAGCTGCATAGTATTCCATTGTGTAGATGTTCCACAGTTTTTTTTTTATCCACTCGTCTACTGATGGACACTTGGGCTGTTTCCAGATCTTAGCAAATGTAAATAGTGCTGCTATGAACATAGGGGTGCATATATTCTTTCTGATTGGTGTTTCAGGCTCCTTAGGACATATTCCTAGAAGTGAGATCACAAGGTCAAATGGCAGTTCCATTTTTAATATTTTGAGGAAATAGCATATTGTTTTCCATAGTAGCTGCACCAGTTTGTATTCCCACCAGCAGTGTACTAGAGCACTTGGTGTTTGATGATTTGTTGATGGCAGCCATTCTGGAAGGTGTGAGGTGATACCTCATAGTTATTTTAATTTGCATCTCTCTGATGATTAGAGATATTGAGCATTTTTTCATATGTCTCCTGGCCATTTGTATGTCCTGTTTAGAGAAGTGTCTATTCAGGTCCTCTGTCCATTTTTTTTATTGGATTGCTTGTCTTTCTTTTGTTGAGTTGTATGAGTACTCTATATATTTTGGAAATTAACCCTTTATGCAGTGTATCATTAGCAAATATGGTCTCCCATACAGTCGGTTCCCTTTTCATTTTGATGGTGCTGGTTTCTTCAGCTGTGTAGAAGCTTTTCAGTCTGATATAGTCTCATTTATTATTTTTTTCCTTTGTTTCTCTTGCCCTATGTGATGTATAGGTGAAAATGCTGTTACATGTGATGTCTGACATTTTGCTGCCTCCGTTTCCTTCTAGGGCTTTTATGATTTCACCAGTTACCTTTTTAAGTCTTTTGTCCATTTTGAGATTATTCTTGTGTATGGTGTAAGTTGGTGGTCTAGTTTCATTTTCTTTGCATGTACCTGTACAATTTTCCAAAAACCATTTATTGAATAAACTATCTTTACTCCATTGTAGCTCTTGCCTCCTTTGTCAAATATTAATTAAGCATACTGTCTTGGGTCGATTTCTGGGTTCTCTGTTCTGTTCCACTGATCTATTCACTTGTTCTTGTGCCTCTATCAGGCTGTTTTGATTACAATAGCTTTGTAGTATAACCTGATATCCAGAATTGTGATCCTTCCAACTTTGTTCTTCTTTTTCAAGATTGCTATGGCTATTTGCATTCTTTTTTGGTTATATATAAACTTTTGGAGTATTTTTTCTAGATTTGTGAAATACGCCATTAGTATTTTAATAGGGATTGCATTGAATCTGTAGATTGCTTTGGGTGGTATGGACATTTTAATGATGTTGATTCTTCCAATCCATGACCATGGTATATGTTTCCACTGTTTCATATCTTCTTCTATTTCTTTTTTCAGTGTCCTGTAGTTTTCTGAGAACAGGTCTTTTACCTCTTTGGTTAAGTTTATTCCCAGGTATGTTAATTTTTTTGTTGCAGTTGTAAATGGGATTGTTTTCATAGTTTCTCTTTCTGAGTGTTCATTATTGGTGTACAAAAATGCCATCAATTTCTGGATGTTAATTTTGTATCCTGCTAATTTGCTGAATTCATTTATTAAATCTGCTAGTTTTTTGGTGGAGTCTTTAGCATTTTCTATGTACACCTGCAAATAATGACAGTTTCACTTTCTCCTTTCTAATTTAGATGCCTTTTATTTTTTTTCTTGTCTAATTGCTGTGGCTAAGACTTCTAGTACTATGTTGAATAAGAGTAATGAAAGAAGACAACTCTGTCTTGTTCCTGTCCTTAAGGGAAATTATTTTAGTTTTTGCCCATTGAGTATGATGTTGGCTGTAGGTCTGTCATATATGGCTTTTATTATGTTGAGTATGATCCTTCTATTCCCACTTTGCTGAGAGTTTTTTTTATCAAAAATGGTGCTAAATTGTGTCAAATGTTTTTTCTGCATCTCTTGATATGATCATATAATTTTTATCTTTCATTTTGTTTATGTGGTGTATCACATTAATTGTTTTGAGAATATTGTACCAGCTTTGCATCCCTGGGATAAGTTTCATTTAGTCATGGTGAATAACCTTTTTAAAAATATTTCTGGATCCAATTTGCTAATATTTTGTTGAGGATTTTGGCGTCTATGTTCATCAAGGATATTGGCCTGTAGTTTTCTTTCTTTGTAGTTTCTTTATCTGCTTTGGAATTAGGATTATGCTGGCCTCATAAAAAGAGCTTGGAATTCTTCCTTCCTCTTGAATTTTTTGGAATTGATTGAGGAGAATAGGTGTTAGTTCTTCTTTGAATGTTAGGTAAAACTCCCCTGTGAAGCTGTCCAGAGCCAGGGTTTTGTTTGCTGAGAATTTATTAATTATTGCTTCAATATCTTTAGTTATTATTGGTCTGTTCAGGTTTTCTGACTCTTCCTTGTTGAGTTTTGGAAGACTGTATGATTCTAGGACTTTGTCCATTTCACCTGGGTTGTCCAATTTGTTGCCATATAATTGTTCATAGTATATATTTACAATCCTTTGTATTTCTATGATGTCAGCTGTTATTTCACCTCTTTTGTTTCTGATTTTAATCATTTGGGTCCTCTCTCTTTGTTTCTTGGTGAGTCTGGCTGAAGATTAATCAATCTTGTTTATCTTTTCAAAGAACCAGCTCTTGGTTTCATTGATCTTTTGTCTTGTTTTTTAGTCTCTATGTCATTTATTTCCACTCTGACCTTTATTATTTCCTTCCTTCTACTTAGTCTGTGTTTTTCCTTTTGTTCTCTTTCTAATTCTTCAATTTGTAGGGTTAGTTAATTTATTCGAAGTTTTTCTTGTTTCTTGAGGTAGGCTTATAATGCCATGAACTTCCTCTCAGGACTGCTTTCACTGTGTCCCATAGGTTTTGTGTTGTTGTGTGTTCATTTTCATTAATTTCCAGGAAGTTTTTTATTTCTTCCTTGATCTCATTGGTAACCTATTCATTGTTTAGTAACATGTTATTTAGCCACCATATATTTTAAAGTTTTTGAGTATTTTTATTGTAATTGATTTCTAGTTCCATGCCATTGTGATCTGAGAAGATGCTTGATAAGATTTCAATCTCCTTGAACTTGTAGAGACTTAGTTTGTGTCCTAACATGTAGTTTATCTTTGAAAATGTTCTGTGTATATAAATGTCCTGAGAAGAATGTATTTTCTGCAACTTTGGAGTAAAATGTCCTGTAGATATCAATTAAATCCATCTGATCTAGTGCGTCGTTTAGGGTCTCTGTTTCCTTGTTAAGTTTTTGTCTAGAAGATCTGTCCAGTGATGTCAGTGGGGCGTTAAAGTCCCCTGCTATGACTGTATTGTTATCAATCTCACCCTTAAAGTCCATCAAGAGTTTTTGTATATATGTAGGTGCTCCTGTATTGGCTGCATATATAGTAACAAGGGTTATATCCTCTTGTTGTATTCATCCTTTTAGTATTATGTAATGCCCTTCTTTGTCTCTTGCTACAGTCTTTATTTTGAAGTATATTTTGTCAAATATGAGTATTTCTACTCCTGCCTTTTTTTTCAGTTCCAGTTGCTTGGAATATGTTTTTTCCATACCATTACTTTTAGTCTGTGTGAGTCTGGTGGTCTGAGGTGGGTCTCTTGTAGACAGCATATATATGGGTCATGTTTTCTTATCCATTCAGCTACCCTATGTCTTTCGATTCAAGCATTTAGTCCATTTACATTTAAGGTTATTATTGATAGATACTTATTTACTGCCATTTTTTTTTCCTTTATAACTATGTTCCTCTCTCTCTAGACTCCTTCTGCTTAAAACACTCCTTTTAACATTTACTGCAATGCTGGTTTGGTGGTTATACACCTTTTAGACTTTTTTGTTTGTTTGTTTGAGAAGCTCTTGATTTCACCTTCAATTTTAAATGATAGCCTTGCTGGATAGAGTAGTCTTTGGTTTAAGTCCTTGATTTTCATTACTTTGAATACTTCATGCCACTCCCTTCTGGCTCAAAGTGTTTCTGCTGAGAAATCAGCTGACATTCTAATGGGTAATCCCTTGTATGTAACTTTCTGTTTCTCTCTTGCTGCCTTTAAGATTATTTCTTTGTCTTTAATGTTTGTCATTTTGATTATGATGTGCCTTGGAGTGGGTCTCTTTGGGTTCATCTTAATTGGAATTCTCTGTGCTTCCTGAACTTGTGTGACTTTCCTTCACTACATTGCGGAAGTTTTCTGCCATTATTTCTTTAAATGGGTTCTCTATTCCTTGCTCACTTTCTTCTCCTTCTGGTACCCTTATGATGTGGATATTATTACATTTCATATTGTCCCAAGGTTCCCTTAAACTATCCTCTTGCTTTTTAATTCTTTTTTTCTTTTTACTGCTTTAATTGGGTGTTTTTTTCTACATTGTCTGCCAAATCACTTATTCAGTCTTCTGCCTCATTCATTCTATATTTGAATCCTTCCAGTGTGTTCTTGATGTCAGATATGTTATTCTTCATTTCCACCTGATTCTTATTTATGTTTTCTATTTCCGGTTTCATGCTCCTGTAGTTTCCATTAAGTTTCTTGAAATTCTCAGTAAGTTCTTTGAGCATCCTTATAACACTTACTTTGACCTCTATATCTGATAAATTGCTTGCCTCCATTTCATTTAGCTCTTTTTCTGGAGTTTTCTCCTTTTCTTTCATTTGGGGGTTGTTTCTTTGTAAAAATATGGAATGCTTCATGAATTTGTTTGTCATCCTTGTGCAAGGGCCATGCTAATCCTCTCTGTATCATTTTAATTTTAGTATATGTTTCTCCTCTCTTAATCTCACCCATGAGAAAATTTACTATCTGTTCCATTGGCAAAAGTGAATCTAAGGATAGAGAGAGGTCCATATTTTATTCTATTGCCAGCATTATTATTGGTAGTATTTCCTGGAATTTAAAAAATAAGAGTAATAACAATAGCCTCCTGAGATTTCTGAATACACCTATACTTGGAAGGAGGAAGATGAGCTGTCTGAACAGTTTCGGTTTTGATCATGTGGTCTCAGTTTGGCTGTTGTATTAAACAGTGATAGGATAATAGCTATTTCATACTACCTTCTTACAGGAGTATTCTTTTATTACAAAAAGAGATAACAATAATAAATGCTCTATTCATTGTTACTAAATGCATAACTGCTAAACATATAATCTAGATTCCTTTGTCCCTTATGCTAGGCACATGCCAGGAGGAAGGACTGGGATATGCAACATAGAGGAAACCTTTAAAAGTTGTTTTTAGGGTTTGTCCTCACAGGACTTTGCTTGTCCCACATGTTAATGAGTTGAGAAAAAGAGGAAAAAATAGTTCAAAGGCAATGAGGAAAATTCACCAGGATGAGTTATAATAAAACTCCATATTCCTCAGGTGAGATTTTGAATAGAGACAATAAGGTCATATTGTATTAAAAACAATGCCAGGATGGGAGACTTATCTCCTAGCATTTTTTTGAGTAGTGGAGGGTATGAGTTTCAAATGTGCAACATTATCAAAAGTATAAAACAGAAAAAAAGGTAAGCATTTAAGGTTTATTAAATTTGTGGTTGTCATATTAAACTACAAAAGCATGACAGATATAAAATTCATCTTTTATATTGAATGTAAAATTCATTAAAGCTAAACAAATGTGACATGTACACATTGCTTGAGGAGACTAGGAGTACCATGTAAATGCTAAAATCACACAACGTAATTGTCAATCACAGTGGAAAAGGGACAGCGCATTGAAGAGAAGAGCCATTCCTGCACCCAGACTTCCAGCTCTTATTGGACTGAACTATTAAGATATTGTTTCACTTTCCCATAAAAACTACTTGTTTTCATGTCCTTGATTGTGTATTAAACATTACAAGATTTATATGAACATGGATAAAGATTTAGAAAGAGCCAAGCCTATTAGATAGTCTCATGATACCTAAGGTCTCTGCAGTAAAGGAATGATGCATTTATTATATTAGGGGGACCGGAAAGTAATGTCGTTAAAGTAATGCCATGTTAAGAGCGGAAGTGGAAGCAAATCCGTGTCAGACAATCGAGGAACTGTCAAACACTCTTAACCAACCTTGGTCGACCATCCAAGAACATTTGCAGCAGATTGGTAAAGTAAGCAGTGCAGGTGTTTGGGTCCCGCATAATCTGTCCTAAGAAAACAAAGCTAACCGGTCCACCACATGCAACTTATTGCTTCAGCGGCACAATACAGAAGCGTTTTTGATCACTTGATCACTGGAGATGAAAAATGGGTCCTCTACGATAATCCAAAACGCAAAAGGCAGTGGCTCTCTCCGAAGGAATCACCACGAAGTACAGCGAAACCAGGTTTACACCCCCAAAAGGCTCTTTTGTGTGTTTGGTGGAGTATTCGCGGAGTCGTTCATTTTGAAGTGCTGAAACCTGGACAAACTGAATGCAGACCTTTACTGTGAACAATTGGATCGAGTAAATCAATCTTTAATTGAAAAGTGCCCAGCGACTGTCACCAGAAAAGGCGTCATTCTGCAACACGATAATGCAAGACCGCACTGTGCAAGACAAACCCTAGAAAAAATTAATGAATTGTGGTGGGAGGTATTGCCTCACCCACCATACTTGCCCGATATTGTGCTATTGGATTTCCATTTATTCTGATCGCTACAACATTTTCTAAGTGGCAAAAAATTTGACAATTTGGATGATGTCCAAAATGCCATCTCCAGATATTTTGCTCAAAAACCAATTGATTTTTATCTATCTGGCATTGAAAATTTGCACACTAGATGGCAAAAGGTTGTTGATAACGAAGGTGATTACATCATTGATTAAAAATAAAAACTTGTTAGAAATTTATGTTTGAATTTAATGTAAAAAAAACGACATTACTTTCCGGTCCCCCTAATATTTTGTATCCATTCTATTTGGGGGGTTACTTAGCAGAACCACTTAGTTCCAACACTAATTGACATTTTCCAGCTTAGTCTTTATTAGTAGATAAGATTGTATCACCTTTTCCTTTGTTTTAGACATCAGTTTAAAACATCTGGGCAAGAAAGAGAAGTGTTATTTATTGAGATGCCTCAGAGACTCTAGCTCTCTTTACAAATACATATTTATCTTTCAATCTACTTTATTTGCTATCTACCAGTATTCATCAACTCACATATACAAATACTCACTTACAAACACATAGTTTTCATAGATTTAAAAATGACTTCAACAACTGAACATTTGTATATTTTTAATCACTTATTTGGAAAAGCTTGAACATTATGTTTTATCCCCAATCAATGAAATTGGATCACACTATAATCCCAGAGCCAAAATTAATGACACAGGAATAGAACACAATTATTTTATTGTTTTGCCCAATTTAATCCTATGTAATACTGTAGCATGTTAAAACTATTGATATTTGTTGCATTCATTTTTAAATTCTTACTATTTTCTGAATTTGGGTCTATTTTTTAAAAGCTTATCTATTTGGCCTTCTAAATTTTGAAACTCTGAAGATTTGGGATGATTACTGATACTAAAATTATAAATTATTATCTTTATTTAAAAAAATTAATCATATCTGCCTTTTGCATTTTTGACTAGTACTTACTCTAATTGTTTAGAAATAAAAAGATCTCTGTAGCTGTGTGTACTTAGCTTTCAGTCTGCCTGTTAACATATTTCTTTTTATCTCTCATTATTAATTTCCAGATATCATTATAAGAGGAATGAGACAAAAGTACAACTCCCAACTGTGGTCCTCTCCTCATGTTCTACCTCTGGAAATGCTATTCTTCCAATTTCTTGAGGCTACCCTACCCTTAGCCCTTGCTCCGGGGTCCTTTACTTAGCTTATTAACATCAGTTCAGCCTTGTTGAGTATTGATTTTTGAGGCAGCTCAACTTCAACCAGCATCAGTGACCTAAAGGACCATGTCCAAATGTAAAAGCAGTTTGAGATAAGCCTAAAATGTCATTGGAGTCTCTAGAGCAATATCCAGAGGTGACAGGCCACTGTTCCTCTACATCCTTACTTGAAATGGCACAAAAATAGTAGAATCTCCACTAAACAGCGAGTAAACTGCTCCGGGAATTATTTACATGTGAGTGTCTTATATAATATCAATGGCTGCAGTAAAGACTTTAACAGAAGTGATCCAAAACTGAAGACACATGTTCAGACCCTGAGGCTATCCCAATTCTAATATAATCCTTGGCAGCTATTTAAATTATTTCAGGTTAAGTTACTTCATTTAAAAAGAGTGGGAAAGAGAACTATTTATAATAGGTATCATTTATTGAGTACTGACTATATCTAGACATCTCTGCATTATTTATATTTGTTCTGTCATTTAATCCTAAAAATGACTGTATGAGAGATATATTAATGTTGTTCCATTTTACATTTGAAGAAACTGAGTCCTGGACAAGCTAAAACATTCTGGTGGGCACACAGGTGGTAAGTGGTGAAGGCAGAACACAAATTCAGATCTGTCTGTCTTCAAGGTGTTTGCTGAAGGGTTAAGACTCTAATTCAAGTTAACAACATACGATTCTTGGTTACTTGGGTGGTGTGTGTTGTCAGCGGGAAAAAAGAAAGGGTCTCTTAGCAGACAGGGTCACCTAGAATCTCTTTGCAGCATTTAAAGTAAGTGGAATAACATTTTTAGTAAGCTATAAGATACATGTATCTTCATTTATGTTCTTTCTTTTAGATTGGAAGCTTGTTGCAGTCTTATTTCTGGAATAAATATGGTACAGGACTTAGTATATTACAGTGACTGAATATAATTTGGGGATAATTGAAAAAAAGCAAGGAAATCATCCCTGATTAAATTTGTAAATGGCTGTCTGGAGAACCATTATAATTTATGAGGATTTGTTGCTCAGAGAGTAAATACCAGTGACAGCATTTCCTCAGAGAACAGAATATCAAATCTGTTGCAAAGTAAGTGCCAATACTTTCTCTCACAAGCACAGTAGAAGAGACAGAGCAGTGCTTTTGGCCCTCCTGACTGCCTAAGAGCAGAGGGACAGCACTGAACTCTCAGTGCAGGTGAACTACTACAAATTCCTGCTGCCTAGAGCAGCCTTAAGTTCCTAGAACATAACTGGATGGGTAAACTGGATGGTCTAGATAAGCAAACTCCATACAATCCCACTGGCCATTTCTGTCACATAGAGAACTGTCTGCTAATTTCATATAACCTTTTAAATGTATCTTGTAATAATAATGATTTTTTAAAAAGCTCCATGGTATAAATTGCAGCAATATTGTACTCACGCCACTTAGAAAAGTGACAGGTACTTTGCAATTAGCATTTGTGAGTGTCTGGTAATGTAGACTGCATGTTGAATATTATAAGGTGTGCGTCTATGTTTTAGTGCTAACTCCAAAATCCAAGGTGCAAATTCTAGCAGATTTCTTTCCACCTTTAGCTCTTGTGTGGCATATAAATTGAAAGTGAGGCAACAAGTCATTCAAATGAGTTATTTAAACATAGGACCTGGGATCTCACACTTTAGAATCTGGCGGTATCAACACATATTAAGGACAATTTATGAAACATGCAGAGCTACTGGTCAAATATTACCATATATACTGATCATGCCTTTTTAATTAATACATGCCATTTCTTTATATGTTTTCATTGATTTTTTTTTTTTTTTTTTTTTTTTAGGGAGAGAGAGATAGAAACATGGATGTGAGAGAGAAACATCGATCGGCTGCCTCCTGCACGCCCCCTACTGGGATGGAGCCCACAACCTGGGCATGTGCCTTGATGGGGAATCAAACTGGGGACCTCTTAGTCCACTGAGCCATACCGGTATACATGCTACTTTTTAAACAGGCATTTGTTTTAGGAAATAAATTATTGTTCTGTTCAGTTAGCAAGATCTAGCCTTTATTGGCATCTTATTATGTAGCTTTGATAACCATTTGACATTTAGCATTTCCTAGCTAACAACAGAATACAATGATTCATATCTCTTGAATGGATTATGAAGTCCTAGAGGGAAGTTATCATGTTCTCCATTCATTATATTAATAGATTAATTAATCTGACACAAAGTTAGAATGTAGTAGGATTAGTAAATACCAGAAGATTGATGATCCAAAGTTCATACTTAATAGGTACAGCAGTATATATTTGTTAGTTGTTTTTGTGTGTGTAAATTTGACATAAAATGAAGTAGTATATGTAAATCATTCAATACAATGCCTGTAATAAAATAGTTGATATAATATATATGGTTTCCTTTTATTCCTGCCCTTAATTTTTTTTTTTTAATCCTCACCACAGGATACTTTTCCCCATTTATCTTCAGACACAGTGGGAGGGAGGGAGGGACAGAGAGAGAGAGAGAGAGAGAGAGAGAGAGAGAGAGAGAGAGACAGAAACACCGACATGAGAGAGACACATCGATTGGCTGCCTCCTGCATGATTCCAACCAGGGCCAGGGACCAAACCACAACCAGGTACGTGCCCTTGACCAGAATCGAACCCGAGACTCTTTGGTCTGTGGGCTGACGCTCTAACCACTGAGCCAAACCAGTCAGGGCCCTGTCCTTAATTTTAACTTCTAAACGGTCGTGAACGGAAAACACGCATACAATTTTCTCTCTTGGCGAGATGTTTGTTTTCTGCAGTCACAACAGACACACCAGGATGCAGTCAGTACAGGCAGCACATAGGATAAACTTTGTCCATGCTCAGTTCTCTCTCTAGCAGCCAGCTCTGAAACCCACACAAGCAGGCTGAGGAAGAAAGAATGATCTCCATGCAGTTTGTTGGGAACAGAGCATCACAGCGCATTGCTTTCTAGGGAGATAATGCAACACCAGTCCAGCTTTAGGGAAAAGCACAACAACAGAAGAGCATGCTGGCTTCCCATTTTACACTTTACAATGATTTGTCCAAATTTTGTTTGGTTGATTGCACCAAATTGTCTTGTTTTTGAAAAACAGCAACAGATTAAAAGAAAGCTCTCTGCAGGAGAAAAAAAAAATGCTTCGGGGAAGAAGAAGAGGAGAAAAGGAGAGGAGGCATTACTAATATAGCTAGTTATATGATTATTCTCTTTACAGCTTGTTTCCTTAGAGCCCAGTGGCGGCCTTTGGAACTTTGTTGGCCACAGCACTTAAGGGATTACAGAGTGATCAAAGCAGTCTTTATCACACAAAATTAACGGAGGCCTGCTGCAAGGAAACAAGCTAGTAAACAAACAAACATGTACGCTGAGGTCAGCAATACTTGAGAATTTATTCCACCTCCTTGGAGGCCACGTGTGCAATAATTCAGAGTGAATGATAATATATTATACTCCAAGTCCATAACCTTAGAAAATAAAAGCCTAGTTGGTACTTGACTTACACGAGCAAAATAAGCTTACAGTGCATGGGTCTGCGTTGTTTGGCAAGTAGTCAATAAAACTGTAGCTTATGACTTTCTCTCCTAAAGGTTCTAATCAAAACAATTTATTTTAGGCGTGTAAACCCTGCTTTTCAGACTGTAGCTATTGTCAGCGTGTGCAGCGGCATCAGCAATAGCTGATGCAATTTCTGGATTGAGAGTGTCAGAGCTCCCCCATCTGTCTCAGTAATGGTTGGATTCCGTGCTAGATCAATACAGCCTGTCAACGACAGTGCAAGGATTTTCCTCCTAACCTGTGTAATAGCAATTTCCCTGCATCTAATCTGGCACAGCATAAAAGCAATATCTGAGGGTGTTATGCAAAGGATCTGGAGCTGATAGAGCTCGGAGGACATTAGCTGCCAGTACACTAATTACTGGAGGTCAAGCATCCAGACATTTAAAGCTCCGGCCACACAAGAAAACATCTTTTCATGCTAGCTGTTAACTGGCTTGTCTCTATGAGCATAGGACAGTGAGTTAAGTTGAGAAAGAGATCTGGAAACAAAGCCACCGCTTATTTTTGTAGGAGAGGAATCTGGTTGCTCAGGTTGATTCTCTAAATGTATTTCCCTCTCATCAGCAGTGGGAGAGGGGAATTGAATGTGAAGTGTTTGTCTTAGTAAAAGGTATAACTAGGTCCTGGGGGGAGACGAAGTGTTTTGCTTTGTTTCTGCTCCAGTTCTCTACTGAGAAATAAAACCAAGAGGATTCAATTCTTTCCCTTGCCATGACTCGCTGCTCAGAGCCTCACGGAGCTGATTGTTGTGTATCACTGCCCCTTAGTGGTTGGCCAATAGCAAACCTTTTTAACACCTACGGAACATCACAGGTTTATAGATAAATAGAGCATGCAGGCCTCCTCTCTGTTTCTTAGAGCAGGCGGCAGGTGTGTTGTTCGTGCCCACCCCTTTCTAAGGGATGTTTGTTTCCCTGCATCAGTATAATGTAGGGGAAAGCACATGTGCTCTGGGTCAGACAGATCGCGATTGTATCTCCCTGCTCTGAGATCTTGGGAAAGTTGCTGAACCCCTCTCAGCTTCTTCATCTTCTCCCTCCCAAACAGAATTAGCAACTACCCGCCTAACCTGATGCTGTCGGATTCATTGAGACGATGCAGGAGAACACCCAGAGAAGTATTGGGCCTCCGTGATGATGATAATTATTGTAATAAACATTGACGAAGCGTGAGATTTCTCCCACTATCTTAAGACCACGAGAATGTGAGCATGTCATGTAAACGCCGCTGCAGTCTCTATGTAGTCTCGATGGGTAACCCTAGGAACACTACAACACCGTGGTTCCTGCCTTGCCTAAATTATACATGAGTTTCACTGTGGTTTGTGGGTTAGCTGTGGTTATATGAAATAGGATTTTAATTCAGTACCCTACATGGTAGCCTGCTGTTTTGTATAGTCAGTGTGCAAAGAAAAAAATAAATGATATTAATGATTTCAAGAAGCAGCTTCCAAGTTAGTGAAAGAGACAGAAACATAAACTTATCTAGATAGAAATTAGACTCTGCTAAATTAAAGAAGTCTCTTAAGTGCTACGGGATGATAGAGGACAATGTCATACATCGCTGGCAATCTCACAGCAGTTTTTGTGGAGAAGGTAATATTTGTAGTGGTACTTAAAATAGTAATTTGAGAGTTAGATAAATAAAGGGAAAATATTCCAAGTCGGGATAATAGCAAAGGCAAGTAAGTACTTTTCTGTAAATGGAAAAAGTATTGAAATAATAATTTAAAAATTAAGTGTGGCAAAACAAGAGCCATGTATTAGGAATAATAACTAATAGAGGTTAACAGGATACATTTTAAATTAAAAAAGCATTTTTTAATTTATTGGTTTTTAGAGAGAGAGCACATGAGGTAGAAACATCAATTTGTTGTTCCATTTATCTTTGCATTCATTGGTTGATTCTTGTTTGTGCCCTGGGGAAAGCACGTATCACACATATCAACAAAGTAAGAGGAGAAATAAAGGAGACATTGCTAGTGTCCAAATGGCCGTATTTACGGTTAAGGACCCTTTCCATTCAGACTGAAATCAATCCCCCTCCCCATGGCTGCACAGGCTCTGGGCAACCCGCCCCAGGACGTGTGAGGAGCCCGCGTAAGCAGACTGTACCTGTCCTCACCGGTGGCTGCAGCAGAGGCAAGCTTTGCTTATGGAGCACAGCAGTGGCGTCGGGAAAGCGATGCCGAACCCAGGATCTCCCCACGGGTCTCACAGCAGAGCTACGGCAATGCAGGAGCAGGGATTATTTGCAGAAATCTTGCCATTAGGAGATATGGTCCTAATTTTAACAAGCTGGTTTTTAGTATCAGGACTCTGCTCCCTAACAGAGAAAAGAGAGAGGGAAACAATGAGGTGGAGACCAAAGTCCTAGAAATAAAAAAAGATGTTGTGCATGTTGCTATTTTGAGGTTTCTGTCAGACGGGTAATTACAAAGCCAGTAAAATCAGAATGGAGCAACAAGGTTAGAATCAGACCCATAAGTACTTGAGTATGTCTTCGACTGTTGGTTTAAGTATTTCTCTAAGTCATCTACTTAAAACAGATGTTGATGCTGGGGCTGTCTCTGTAAGTGTGAAATCATTGCCTTAAACCTAGAAGGGGAGAACCACAAAACCTAGAATCGGGTTGTTCAGGTAAAAATACTTGTATACTAGTCCATTTGGGGGGGGGTTGTTTTTAATTGTATTTGTTTGATTCCTGATGAAAATGATGATATTATTTGCAAATCACTAAAAATATATAATTAACAGTGATGGTCATCACACAAACTTTTGTACAGGCACTCTCCTTTGGCTGAGATACCTATAGGAAGAGCTGTTAACTGGGAACATAGATCTGTGCTGCCCGGAATGCTAATATAATGCTGATCTACAGAATCCGTGAGAACCACATGGAATGAATAGTAACACAGGATATTGCAGGTTTTATGCAGGAAAAAAATGCCTGCGATTAGAGATAAGTTCATGGGAATAAAAGAATGCGGAGGCAGAATTACAGACTTAGTACAGGAAAAAAGATTAAGGTTGAGAAAAACTAAGATAGAAAGAGATTTGGCAAAGGCTGAAATGCTTTTAAATCCATGCAAATAACAGACAAGGGGAAGTGACTAGGTTGAAAGGATAAAACCCAATGATTTAGAGCAAGACAAAAGATCAGGTATAGGACAAAACATTTAAAAACTGCCTATATCCTGATTTCTGTCATCCAAGAATACAAATTGACTTGAAAATGTTCTCAATAATGTACAATTAAAAACAACAGCTGAGCAAATAACATTAATTGAGCAAGCAAAAAAAAATCAGTCACCTTGATTAGTAATATTATGCAAATGCAATAGAGGGATTTCTGCTTAAAATTATAAATCTTGAATGAAGTATTTGGGGGAGATTTTTACTGTGTTCAGTTTAAAGATTTCAATGCACAGGGGTTGATTTTACTGTGCATTTTTGGAAGGTGGCATTCAGACCCAGATCAAATTCCTATGGGTCACACTATAGAGAAACAGAGAACCCTCAATTCCGACTGGGTTGAACCAGGACCTTTATTGCTGAAACACCACAGACTATATCTTGTCCCTCAAATGGTTAAACATGAAAGATACTAATCTGGAGTTTCTATGGATATGAGGACGTTAAAATTTATGAATAACTTAAAATCATAAACAAATTTAAGGAGAACAGAGCCTATTACTGTCATCATTTTTTCAAAGGAGTCCTCAACTCAAAAGTTTCAAAAGCACTGAATGATTATCATATGATGATATAAAAGCTTAAACTTATGTTTGTAGATCATATTTGTATATTAAATGCATAGCATAACATACAGATCACTTACATATATGTATGTATAAAATGCATAGTTATTATAATATCTGTAAGCATTAGTTTATGTTTTTCTATAACCATTCAGTCACTGTTTATATATATATATATATATATATATATATATATATATATATATATATATATAATGATATGTAGAAATGAGAAAAATGGTGGATACACAGTAAATAGTGGATTGCTTGGGTCACTACATACATCATGCAATAAAGGCTCATCAATAAAAGTACTTAATAGATAACTATCTCCAAAAGCATACTGAAATACCTGTGTTTTCTTTCCTCTCTCAAACCTTCCTAAATATAGATGGTGGCTGTACCTAATACAACCAGTTAAACTATCTTGCTTAAATTACAATTCAATTAATGTCTTCATTAATTAAAGATACTACAGTTTTATCCTTCATTCAATCATTATTTCAATAGTTTAAGAATAAATTCTTAAATGTTTTATGTATATTTTATGTTCCTATTTTGCTAGATTTTCTTTTCCTTGAAATGACCAAAAACAAGTTTTATCTGGAAAAAGCCTGTCTCTCTAAGGGCATAAATCCCATGCAGAAAAGTGAAGGTCTTGATTCAGCCATCTTTCAAACCATATAGCGCCTGGCCGGTGTGGCTCAGTGGTTGAGCGTTGACCCATGCACCAAGAGGTCACCGGTTCGATTCTTGGTCAGGGCACATGCCCAGGTGTGGGCCCAATCCCCAGTGGGGGGCATGCAGGAGGCGGCCAATCAATGTTCTCTCCCATTGATGTTTCTATCTCTCCCTCTCCCTTCCCCTCTCTCTAAAAATCAATAAAGATAAAAAATTTAAAAATAAATAAAACCATATAGCTAATTAAACTGAAATGATACTGTGTTGCTATGGCTGCTAATTAATCATAGGACAAGACTAAAACCTACAACAGAGAAGATTTCTGTTCTTAGTGCAATCAAATGTGTGAAGTGGCCATGGTATTGATTAAAAACTTGAAGAAGTGGCAGCCATTCAGGTTTTATCAAATACTGGACCTACGGGGTGGGTAATAAGTTTAAACAACTACAACATAAATGCATTTGCTCAGAGAAATACTTTGGAATTCTAAAAATCTAGAGCAAACATTATAAGATTAAATCTTGCCCTGTTTGAGTTACAAAATAAATATCTTCAGATCTTCCACATTACAGAGAAAACTTAGATAGCATTTTCTGAGGGCTCGACTACAGGTATGCTGAGAAGATTGTGATAATTTTCTGTTACCCAAATATAAATTTGGGCAGAGCTCTTCAGATTGTCCCACAGCTTAACATTTTCCCTGTAAAGCATCCCTTGGTTTTTAAAATCTTTTAAGTTTCTCTTATGTCCATGTCTCCCAACAGAAGGATATTTAGCCAGTGCTTAAATAGGAACAATTTATATTTGCCTCCCCAAAGTTTATCTCCTCGAAAGTAACATTTTCAACAAAATTATATAAGAGAAAAACTTGTTTCATTTCGAGGATCATTGGTAGAATGTCCTACACACGTACAGAGATTATTGAAACACTTGTGAATTCTCAACAATTAGAAAGTGTTTTGCATGTTGTGGGCCTAATAGAGGCAATTCTGGTAAAATACACCTTATGAGCCTTTTCTATCATATCGTTCTCATCTGAGCATGATTTCGCCGTTATATGAATCCTTATTTTTGTCTACTATGGTACAATGAGTCCCAAAGAAGTGGAGAACGTATTGAAGAAAATTGTACAAAAGGAAGCAAAGCAAATGAGAAAAGTAATTACCAGGGAGAAGAACATGTCCCCACACATAAAACAACTGTTTTTTGTTCTTTTTACTAACTGTATTAGTATTCTGAAGACCAAGTAACAATATTTAAAGCAATTTACATTTTTACCTGACAGTATGTTACTTCCTTTTCAGCATTTTACAAAGTTTATTTACATTTTTGGATATTGTTTGAACATTTTAGATATGCATTGAACACTTTATAATGCTTCTCATTTATTATATCCCTGTTAGGATTTTAGGGCAGAAAGTTTGAAAGTTAGAAAAGAATTACTAACTTTAAGTCCGTGATGATCGATTTGGGTGTTCTAATGCTCTGAATTGCCAGGTAGCCTGACAGATACTTTTTCTTGGAATCTAGCAGCATTTTTTAGGCATATTTCAACCTCTTCCAGGTTGCTCTTGTTGCTTCATGATAAAGGACATATTACATTTTAGGGAGACACAGTTATGAATTTCTCTCATCCTATACTGCTCATAGTGCTACAGCAAAGAGAGATTGGAGTGTTGGAGGAAAGATCTCTGAATATGGAAGTTAGTTTAACATTCCTGGTCTCCTCTAATATTGACCTATAGCCCATGCCAATGGCTTCATTTTTCCCATAAGACTAGTTGGATAAGATATCAATTCATAAAGCTATTGTGTAATCTGGAAAGCAAGAGGAGATATACTTGACCATGCTTATGTAAAATCTGTGAACATACACACTCATGAGAGGTGAACAATTTAACCTCAAATTATTTTTAAAATAATTGTCTAAATGGCAAAATATTTAAAGTGTCCACTTTTAACAAACACTTGTATATTAGATTTGAAAAGAAGCCTTTATTTAAAAATTTTTTTTTCCTTTATTATTTTACAGAGAGAGGAAATGAGAGGGAGAGAGAGATAGAAACATCTATGAGAGAGAACATCGATTGGCTGCCCCCTATATGCCCCCCACTGGGGATCAGGCCCACAACCTGGGCATGTATCCTGACTGGGAATAGAACTGGCGACCTCCTGGTGCATGGGTCGACGCTCAACCATTGAGCCACACCTGCCGGACGAAGCCTTTATTTTTAATGTCAAAAGAAAACACAAATATTTTCATGTTACTGGCATTCCCTATTGTGAGGGCCTTTCCACAGATGTCTGTAATTTTCAAAGTATATATTTTTTATCATGCACAGAGGATTTTAGAGAGAGGAAAGAATATTTTATTTCTTGAATATGTACAAAATGACATCATATTCTTAAATTCTCTTCAGTAATGGGTCAAAAGAAAACTAATTACGGGAAAAATACTTAAAACCTTAAAAAATCTGTCTGTATTAAGAAATTATTGTGAAATGTGGATAATAACTCATATTCTATCATCCACTGATATGTTATTCTGTAAACCTCTTTCTTTCCCTCCCTCCCTTCCTTCCTTCCCTACTCCTCATCACCGTCCTCTTCTTCTCCTCCCTCTCCCCTCCCCCCTGCCCTGAGGCCTCCTCCTCCTCCTCCTCCTCCTTCTCTTTCTCTTCCTCTCTCTCTTACTCACTCTCTCTCTCAGTTTTGTGACATGGAAACAGAGATCCCTAGCCTCATCGCTACAAGTAAATTTCACTCTTCTACAGCAGTATGGCTATCAAAACAGGTTCGGTTATTTTTTCATCTAAATATTCAAATACAATTAGCTTCATTATTTGTATTGCCATTGCTTCTGGTAAGTAAACTTTTATAAATGTTTCTAAGGTTTATCACAAGGATGGTTTCATTCAAATAAAGAGAGAGTAAGTTTTAATATTCACTCTGTTTGGATGGCAATCTCTATAAAAATTTCCTACTGGAAAACTGTTAAGGGCACTTGATGAATGATTTAATATAGTTACACTAGATGGGTTAGTACATCTTGTAGTATTCAAAGAGGTATTTTTTTAATCCTCACTCAAGGATTAAATTTAAAAAATTTTTAAATTGATTTTAGAGATAGAGGAAGGGAGAGGGAAAGAGAAAGAGAGAAAAAAAACATTGATGTTGAGAGAGAAACATCAATTGCTTGCCTCCCATATGCACCCTGACCAGTGATCAAACCCACAACCTAGGTATGTGCCCTGACCAGGAATGAACCCACAGGCGTTTGGTGTATGGGACGTCAACCAACCAACTGAATCACCCAGCCAGGGCACTCAAAGAGTTATTTTTAGCCTGGAATATTAACTTAATCTGTTCCACATTTATAATTTTTCTTCTATTTTCTTTAAGTTCTGACTTAGATCAGTAGCTCTCAAATTATTCTTTGGTTTAGCAGCTGCCATCACAGAGCTATTTGTGCAATACCACTGAAATTCCAAGACACAAAGTAGAAGGCACCTTTAAATCTCACACACTCAATTTTGTGCATATCAGACATCATTTTTTTAAAAAAATGTTTTTATTGATTTTTTTAGAGAGAGAGGGAAGGAAAGAGATAGAAACATCAATGTGAGAGAAACAACGATCAGCTGCCTCCTGCACGCCCCCTACTGGGGATCGAGCCTGCAATCCAGGCATGTGCCCTGACCTGGAATCGAACCAGGACCTCTCAGTCCATGGGAAGACAATCAGTCCACTGAGCCACCCAGCTGGGCAAGACATCATCTTACATATATGTGTGATTAATAAGATACAACAAGAGTCAATGTTCTAAGACAAATACATTTGGAAGAAAAACATAAAATTAGAAAATTATCTCCATTAAGTATGTTTTTTCCTGTAAATTGGGAAAAGACTCATTATTCAATTAAAGCAGTAGAATACCTTGATCCTGTTAATGGAATAGGTTCTGCATGATAATTATTTTAAAACCATCTCCCTACATTAACAGCCTTTGAAAAAAGACCAGGGAAGTAGAGAACATTTTGACATGACTGTAATCAACATAAAAATTAAGTGGATATTTAAATGTAAAACATTGATGGCATACTGCATGATTTATGATACAAAAAGGATGTTTTAAGCAATTAGGAGATTAATTCCTTTAAAACTGCTCTTTAATATTGTCTTCATATTTAGACATTCCTTGGGCAACAACTTATAGAAAAATTGATATGATAAGCAATGGTCAAATAATTTTATCTTTTTGTAAAAAGGAAATAAAACAAAACTTAAACATGCATGGAAATTAAATAACTGAAATACATTTTAAAAAATATATGTCTTTGTTATAATAGTGCAAAGAATGCAGAAGAGGCATGCCTATCCAGAGTGCTATGCTGTGAACTGACTCATGGTACAAGCCTTTCTCGGCTCATCACAGAGTCATAGAAGTTCTGGAGAAACTCCACAGTCTTTTCCCTTCTAGAAAAGATTGCTAATTTAGAAGAATTTATCTAAATTTGAATTTTCCCTTTATCTGCAGTCTGTATCAGGCTTGACTTCTCAAGATGGTGATCAAATAGTTAAGACATTCAGTCCTTGTTTGCATAGATAGTAAAGAGATGGAGTACTCCAGAAAGTGAGAAGAGGCTATGTTATTTATATACATACTCATATTCTTTACTACTAAGAACTGCTTAACTGGAACATGTCAAGGGTAACTGGAATATTAAAAGGGCAGAATTACAGTTATTCGGTCTGAAAAAAATAGCCAATAGTAAATAATTTAATTTTGCCAATGATGAACCCGAAGCTTAGAGAGAATATGTCACATATGTAAAAGCCAATGTGGAAAGGGATCTAGTCTCTAGGTCACTGTCTCTTCAAATTTCCCAGATGATAAACACAACATACATTATATATTAGACTTCTATATAGAATGATGCCTTTTTTCTTCTGGTGTGACATATGGAGACTAGCAATTAAAATTTTTCTTACATCTCTATTGCTCAGAAAATTAGAGTTAGAATTTAAAGCAGTCATTATTCACTTGTAGGGTTATACACATACAAAATCCTATAATGCATGAATAGACACTTCTCCAAAGAAGACAGACAAATTGCCAATAAGCACATGAAAAAATGCTTAGCATAATTAATTATTAGGGAAATGTAAACCAAAACTACAATGAGATACCTCCCTCACACCCATTAAAAAGAAATAAAAATAAAAAGACTTCTAAATAAAAAGATACAGATGTTTCTCTTTTTATCCCCCATTGACACTTTCTGTGACAAAAATAAATTAATTAATAAAAAATAATAAAAAATAAATAGATACATACATACATACTTTCCAGAAAATAACAAGCTTTGGTGAAGATGTGGAGAAATTGGAACCTTTACACCTGCTATGGAAAACAGTGTAGTGGTTCCTCAAGAAATTAAAAAGAGAATTACCACATGACCCATCAATTATACTTCCAGTAGATACTCAACAGAATTGAAAGCAGGGTCTCAAAGAGATATTCTAATTTTTTTTTCTTTATTGATTTTTTAGAGAGAGAGGAAGGGAGAGGGAGAGAGAGATAAAAACATAAATGAGAAAGAACATCGACTGGACGCCTCTTGCATGCCCCCCACTGGGGATCGGGCCCACAACCTGGGCATGTGCCCTGACCGGGAATCGAACCAGCGACCTCCTGGTGCATGGGTTGATGCACAACCACTGAGCCACACTGGCTGGGCAGTACACCCATATTCAAAGCAGAATTTATTATTCATAGTAACTAAAATGTGTAATCACCCCAAGTGTCCATCAACAAATAAATGAATAGGTAAATGTGGTATATACATATAATGGAATGTTATTCAGCCTTAAAAAGGAAGAACTTTCTGACATCTGCTACCATATGGATGACCTTTGAGGACATGATGCTAATTGAAATAAGCCAGTAACAAATAAATACTGTATGATTCCCCTTATATGAGGTATTTAGAGTAGTCAAAACCATAGAGAGAAATGCAGAATGGTGGCCTCCAGGGGCTGGGAGATGGAGGCATGAAGAGTGATTGTTTAATGGATAGAGTTTCAGTTTTACAAGATGGAAAGACTTAAGGCATATATGGTGGAGATGGTTGCACATTAGGAACACACTTAATACCACTAAACTGTACACTTACAATGCTCAAAATGATAAATTGTATGGTTTTTGTATTTTACCACAATAAAATCCCACCCCTGGGAATATACCCTAAGAAGCCTGAAACACCAAACAGAAAGAATATATGTACCCCCATGTTCATAGCAGCACTATTTACAATAGCTAAGATCTGGAAACAGCCCAAGTGTCCATCAGTGGATGAATGGATAAAAAAGCTGTGGTACATATACACAATGGAGTACTATGCAGCTGTAAGAAAGAAAGATCTCTTATCCTTTGCGACGACATGGGAGGACCTGGAAACTATTATCCTAAGTGAAACCAGCCAAGCAGAGAAAGACAAATATCATATGATCTCACTTATTTCTGGAATATAATAAACATAACAGTCTGAGGAACAGGGTAGTCCCAGAGACGTGGAAGTAGGGACTGACAATTGCCAGAAGAGGGGGTGGGGGAGGGGAGCGATGAACCACAGAACTTGTACGCAAGTACTCATAACCAATGGACATGGACAACAAAACTGGGGACGGGGCAGGGAGGGAGGGGGAGGATGGTGACAATGGGGGGAAAAGGAGAAACATCTGTAACAAAAATAAATTAATAATAAAAAAAAAACATCAGGGGAAAACATCATAAGATGCATACTAAGAAGCAAAACATCAAATAAAACATGTTCTCTGCCCACAAGGAGCTTACAGCTTATTAGTGGGAAAAGTACAAGTATAGAAATAACTAGAATACGCCAATGTAAGATGTGAGACTTCAGTCTGGTGACATTTCATTCTATCACATGGTCTCCTAACCATTAGGAATGGGTGGTGCCTGAGGCTCTGACTGTGGCCGCTGTGTTAGCACCAATGGGCACTGACAGATGCACCTGCCCTTCAGGTTCACAGTCTACCCACTGACAGATGCACCTGCCTCTTAGGCTCACAGTCCACCCACTGACAGATGCACCTGCCTCTTAGGCTCACAGTCCACCCACTGACAGGTGTACCTGCCTCTTAGGCTCACAGTCCACACACTGACAGGTGTACCTGCCTCTTAGGCTCACAGTCCACCCACTGACAGATGCATCTACCTCTTAGGTTCACAGTCCCCCAGACCCTTTGCTCAATGGGTGTGGATTCATATGACAAGATAATTTTACAAGAAGACAGACTATTTCAAAATTTTCCTACAACTAATTGTGAATTTTGTTTAATAAGCAAACTTTTTCCAAACACCTTGTCCTAAATGTCCACTTTAGAAAACCTGGCATTTTAAAGAACAAGAGTTGTAATGTGGGAATAAATACACACTCTTATTATTACATCATTTTCTTTATTCTTCGTAAATATAGAGTAATGTCATGTAAGAGATATTTCTACAGAAATGTTTTTCAAACTTAAGAACTGATATATAACCAGGAGTTAAGAGAATTTTAAATGCAGCTTCATTTACAATTATTTTCATTAAAGGCAAATAGATTTCTATGTTAAAATTGAAATAAAAGTGCATTTGAATTTTGACCTCATCAAAGACTTGCAAAAGGACTAAGTATAGATTATACAAATTCACTAGCAGAGTTAAAAGGGGCAGTGGGAGGTGGGGCTAAGAGAGTATTTTTTCAATGTATCAAAATTTGGAAGTAAAAACTATTCCATTGAAGAAAGACTCAGAATTGCTTAAACCTTGCAAGTGCAGGGTGGAATTGCATTATATTCCCTACATTCACTGCAGTCCCATTTTCACATTTTTCAAGAGAGAGAAGTTCAGGCAACTCCCACAGCAGGCCTTACTATCTAGAGATCTCACTGCAGAGCTTTCGTATGATAGTAGCTAGTGTTCTGAGATAAGGAGGAGGAGGAGGAGGAGTGGGAGGGGGAGGGGGAGGGGGAGGAGGGGGAGAGGGAGAGGGGGAAGGGGAGGGGAGGAGGAGGAGGAGAAACTAAATTGGGATTATGTAAGTACAAAGTGTATTTATACACAGGACATTGAGGGTATGACTTAGAATGGTAGTGTGAAGTGCTCTGCACAACTGTCCCCCAGTGAAATAATCCCAAATGGTGAAAATCATGAAAACGAGAGTTTCTAGAGGCAGTCCCAAGGGCATATAATAAATAAAGAAACTAAATCTCAGTGAGAACAGCAAGAGCCCATGGTTGCTGACCACAACCCACTGCTGCCCGCCCCTGGCCACAGCTCAGCGTGATGGAAGCCTGCCGAGGGCTGTGCTGTCAAGACGATGCAGGCGTTCTCCTCCTCAGGCTCCTGATCAGCCAGGTGTGGGAGTTCACCAGCACTTTCCATGCCCCTTCACCTCTGTGTGGAAGCCCAGCTCCGAGTGCATGCCTCTGAGAGTCAGGTGTTCGTAAGGTGAAACTCTCCCCCTGGCACAGTAGGCCCAGGGTGCTGGGGCTGGAGAATGCCCAGCTCACTCCCAGGGGGCCAGCTCATGCTAGAGGACCCAGGTAGAGAAAATCAGACACTGCGCCCCACGCCGAGCACCCTACTGGAAAAGCAGGGTGTCACTCTGAGAGAAGTGGCATACTGTTCCTGTTCCTAGCTCAGAGACTTTGCCTACGAGAGACTGGCCCTAACAGCAAAGAGTTCTCAAGCTCTCTCCAAGGGAATGGATTTTATTGTGAGCAGAGTCTGAAGCATTCAAATCTAAGGGCAGCATCAAAAACTAGAGATTTCGGTGGTAAGTAATTCAAAGGGTCTAAAGTGTAGCAAACTAAGCTATGGGCCAGCTGGTTCCCAGAGAACAGGGGAAAGAGGCAGCTAAGAAGAGCCTTCTTGAAGTTGGAACAAATCTCAGAGGCTGATTTCAAAAACTAACCCCCAAAGTTGGAACAACCCAGGAGTCTATTAACTGGTACTGTACATAGAAAATAAAAAGTATGTTCTTAAAATGGGATATTATCTTGCCAAAAAGAAAGAAAGAAAGAAAGAAAGAAAGAAAGAAAGAAAGAAAGAAAGAAAGAAAGAAAGAAAGAAAGAAAGAAAGAAAATTATGTAATGACCCATGCTACAACACAGATGAACTTTGAAAACATTACTAAGAGAAAGAAGTCATAAGACATCACCTATTGTATGTTTCCATGTACATGAAACGTCCAGAGTAGAGAAGAGACAGAAAGTAGATTGGTTGCCTAGGGCTGGAGGTGTCAGGGGTTGGGGGTGGGGGAGTGGGGAGTGACTGCTGTTAGGTATGGGATTTCTCTTGGGGACGATGAAAATATCTTAAAATTGATGTGGTGATTATTACACAACTCAGTGAATATACTAAACACTGTTGACTTGTATAGAGAAGGTCCTCAAATATTGTCATTTTGTTCAATGTTGCTTCATTATAATGTTGATAAAAAAATTAATTCCTGGCCAGAGCCACTGTCTACGTTGCATTTGCACATTCTCCCCAGGTCTGCAAGAGTTTTCTCAGGGTATCCCCATTTCCCCCACCTCTGCACCCCAAAGATGCGCACATGAGGTCCACTGGTATGTCTAAGTTGTCCCAGTCTGAGTGTGTGTGTGTGTGTGTGTGTGTGTGACTGGCTCCACAATGGAAGGGCCTCGTGTCCAGGGTGGGCCCAGTCTCGCACCCTGAGCTGCTGGTAGAGCTTCTGTCCACCTGTGACCCTGACCTGGAATAAATGGGTTGGAAAATAATGATCTTACTTATTTTTATTCATCTTTCTTAAGTGGATGTATAGCTCACAATTTTGTCAACGTTTATGTTAGAATTGTATTGGATCTTTATTTAGAAGTTTAGTAATGTTTTTTGACCAGAAATATGCCGGACAGACTTAACTCTTGTTTATATCAATTAGCCTGTGGTAAAATTGGCTTCGTTACATGTTGTTTCACTTAAAGTTGCAGTTTCCAAGAACCTATCGACGACATTAAGTGAGGACTTACTATACTTTAAAGGAGCGAACTGCATGGTAGGTGAATTATATTAATAATGCTGAGATATATATATATATATATATATATATATATATATATATATATTACATAAGTGGACATTTGGGGGGTTCCCATTATCATAAGGATGAGTGGTAAAATGGGGTCTGAGAAAGATGGAGAACAGGTGGCCCGGCGACTGGAACCACGGCTGGAATAAACTCACGACACCTGAGGCCATTACGGCATGGTCACTGCAGTCTGCCCTGCCACTACCAGTTTTCCTCGGACATACACGCAAGGACTTCGGTCATTGGTGCACTGTGCACAGAGGTTCTCTATTCCCCTGCTGTTTGCACCATTGGCTCCATGTCACAGCACGGGAAGACTCATCTAATTGGTTAGGGTTACATTACACGCCCGCCCGAGCAGGATGTGTAAATACAAAGCTTGCTCTCTTGTGTTAGGATCCAGCTTCTGGTCCTTGTCAGGCAAGAGCTCTTCAGACACAGGAAAGGGACGCAGAGGCTAGGTAGATAATGATGAAAAATATATACTAATACATAAATATAAAATGTTCTATATAAATATGTATAATATTTATATGTCTATATTAATATAATAACTAATACAGTTCTTACCATGTACAAGAGACTGTTCCAACAGCTTTATGTATTTTAACTCACTTATTCTTTGCATCAACTATGGGATGCTGGTATTTTATTATCTTTTATTGTTTTCCAGATAAGCCAAGTCAGACAGAGACAAAGTAAAATTTCCACAATCAGTTAGCTGGTAGGTGCCAGAGTCAGGATGTGACACTAGGGTGCCTCTGCAGACCTTGCTTCCTGGAGCACTGCTCTGGCGAGCTCCCTCCCTACGAACGACAAAGGTCTCCTGAACAGACTCAGCTCTGCTAGATGGATCACAGTCCATGCTCAGAAATATGCTTTTCCTGGTAGGTGCACCCCTGAAGACTGGCAGGATTAATTTAGTGCTCCATTGTTTTACCCTCTCAAGGGCTGTGTCTGATGCTGGGGGCGGGAGTGGGAAGCGAAAGGGAATATAATATAACCTCTGCTCTTAAGCTTATAGTATAAATGGGGTCACACTAAATGAACATATAAAGCTTACAGTAAATACAGTTTTTGTTATTTCAGCAACAGAAATACTGGTTTCAAAATAAATGTCATGCAGAAATACACTATATATAAAATAAAAATTTAATAAGTTTAATTTAAACTTCAGTTTTAAACTTTGAACCTATATCCACATCTCTCCCTGGGCCTCCAAGACAATTTCTGTAGCACCTTTGAGGAAATCCTCAGCTCCCTACATTTCAGTTTGAAAACCACAGATCATGATAAATTCAAAGGCAAATGGAAAAATAAAGATTCAGGGGCTTTCTAGGAAGAGAGGTAGCATTGAGTTATGGGGAGTTCAAAAGTGTTCTTTAAAGAAGTTGGCATTTGAGCTTAAGCCCTGACAGATGCAGATGGGCAGTGGGGACGGAACTAGGAAGAGGCTATTACGACCACAGACCCACAAGCAATGATCAGGTAACAGTGGACAAGCTAGTTCTGTTTGAGCATAGTTTACATGTACAGGTGCACAGGGAAGTTTGGTCAGATAAACTAACCCAATGTTATGGACTATGAGTAGCCAATGAAAGGCTTTTGTATTAAGCTGGAAAGTCACAAGAAATGTTTAGGTTTGTTCATTAGTTTTCTGGTTTAGAATATTAATCTGGGTTTATTTTTTAGAGTTTAGAGTTTTTCCAAACAGTGACAGAAAGGAGAAATAGAAGACTGTCTCAGAATACTGCTAATAAGCTTTAGTTAAATGAGAAAGAAAGGAGAAATACTTGCTAGATGGATAAATAGATGGAAAACAATAAAAGAATGAATAAATGTATGATGTAGTGTGGAGATAGAATCCATCAAATAATTTGCTCAGTTGTTACAACATAACAGAAAAAAATCCTATGTTTATGTAAAGAATTTCTTTGAAATGTTGGAGGTATCTAGAATAATGCTTGTACAATTAACAGAAATCAATAAGATAGAAAATGGAATGATAGTTTTGAGGTGGAAATAATATATTTGTTTGATCCCTTTAGATAAATGTTATACTTAGGCATCTTTGAGCTGATGTCAACGGTTGAAATTACAAATCTAAACTTTAAGAGAGATTCCAGATTATAAAATATGATAATATATACGCATAGAAAATAAATTAAACTGTAGGAATAGGTTCACAATATAATAAAAATAAATTAACAAGAAAGAGAAGTTCTGAAGAATGAGTACTCCTAGGCCAGGGATAAAAGTACAGAAATAAACAAAATAGAAGAAAAGACTCAAGTCTGCCATGAGCCTAGAAGCCAGGGAATGAAAATTAAAGAATTAATTTGCAAAGTATGTTGAGAAAGGGCATCAAACATTGCAGAAATTAAGGATTTTATGTAATAAGTGATCAGCTCTGCTAAATATAGAGCATTATTTGATTGTTTAAAATCACCAGTAACAATGCCATATTGGAAAACCAAGAATCCCTCTAATTAGTTGTAAGATTTTAGGCTTTGGAAAACTTCCTTTATGAGTATGATTAACCACACTGCATAGTTTCTTCATTGAGTTTATGCTAGGTCACAGGAAATAGGCCTAAGGGTTTAGAATTATTCTACAGTTTAGAACAAGATTAATATTAACATTTATAGAAAGAGGCTTATACAAATGTACAATTTTCTGAAGATATTTAAGAGTAGTGTTGAGGTGTTATTTCATACATATAAGATCCTCCAGTTACTTGAATAAAATAGTTGTTCACTGATTGTTTCTCAAAGACAATATCCAAAATATGATATTGACCAATAGATCTCATGGTGAGATACTGAGTCATTCTATTTATTCTTTCTTTTTGCTTGAAATACCAATAATGTGATAAGCAGTTTCTATATAAATATTATGTATACATATTATTGACACCATGTTTAAGAATCATAAAGAAAAAGAAGTCACTATATATAATTTTTAGAAAAAAGAGAAAAGACAAACTTCTCTCTGTCTCTCACACACACACACTCATGCACACAAACACACAAGTAGAGCTATGATTTCAAAATTTTGTTTCATAGCCTAGTTTTAGCAGTGTGTAGATAAAGCTTATCTTCCAAGTCTACTGTGAGGAATGAAATAATATACATAAACATGATTTATAAGTTATGAAACACTCTAAAACCATTTTTAATTAATCTTCTTTAGTTTTATATAAGGCAAGAGGAGAAAATTTTTATTAATCAAACATAGATCATGAACTAGAAAACAATAACAATGAATGACTTTATAAAATTAAATAACTTCAATTTTTAGAGTACTCTGAATTTCTACTTGTTCTTTCTTAGTTGGTACTCACATTGACCCCCATGGGGGAAAAATAGATAATATTAATTTTCTAAGTTTTTAAATGGCAAAACTAATATATACAGATAGTCATTTTCAAACATCATGTAGTTATCAAGATGGAAAGTAACAAAAATGTTTTCGATCCAATATCAGTGTTTTGTGCCCCCAAAATAACTCTGCCAAGGTCACAAATCAAGTGACATGGGTTATTCTTTGATCTTTTGCTGTCTACCACATACAATATTTCTTGAATTCTTATCTATGACAGGATTTCTTCTATCAAAATCAATAATTGTTTTTCAAAACAAAATGATTAAAACTGGCTTTCAGGCATTTTATTTAATTCAGTAAAGATTTATTGATAGCTTAGGATGGTTCAAGTTAGATGTGTAAGACACTATGATAAATTAAAAATCAATGGTATATATTTCCTCTCTGCTATCTCCCCTCATCCTCCAATATCACAAGGACTCATAAATTAGTAGATGAGGTAAGTATTTATAAATCGCTAATAACATAAATCAGACTTGCATAAATAGTGTAATAAATATTCAGACAGTGTGTTACGGGAGTAATGTGGATATAAATGAGAAACTTATTCTGATGAATGCAATGTGGAAAAATGTCTTGGCTCAGGGAGAATTTGATAATGGCATTGAAGAGAAGTGAAGATAGACAGGAAGTTAACGGATAGAGGATGTGCATGGCATTCTTCAATGGCCTTACTCAATTGCAAACCTCAAAGATTTGAGATTATACTCATAGAATTCATCACAACATCTATCCAAAGAATTGCACAGGGCGTTTTAGCAAAAAAGCACAGTGCAAGCCTTGAGAGAAATATTTTGATCAATAGCTATAAATGCATGTATGTGAGGACAATCACATCAAATAAGTGAGATTGTCCATTTGAAAAGAAAAATTTAAATTATTTAGAGTTGGTATAAATTAATAGCACTTAATTGTGCGACAGAACATTATGCTCACCAAAATAAAGTTATGTGACTGTCTTGAAACATAAATTGAATAAACTCTTAGCTCTGCCTCTTTTCTGACATCATTAAAGCCTAATTTTAATAGGCATCATTGTAAAATATGTAGTCATTAATCTTTTCTTAACCATGAGGCAAAAATATATTTTTGAAAAATTGAGCATAAATCAGAAAATATTGGGTAACTGCATACTTGAAAATTTAGAGAACTTGGAAGTATGTTAGGACCTTAGAAAACTATGCCCAGGTCTTCTTTTGATTATCTTTTAAGATTTATCAGTCATAGATATATTCTATTTTATGCAGATTTCATATACCTTATAAAATCGCAGTCAATCTCATATAATTGGATTGTAGTATTCTAAAAGAATAATGCAGAAATTAGAATTTAATGGCAAAGAACAAGAAAATTTTGGTGCCTCTTAAATGTTATAATATTCTGTCTTCATAAACAACAAATGGATTTCATAGCATTTGGATGTTTTATGCTCATATTTCCTGACTCTTTCAATCTTACTTAGGAAACAACGATTGGTTTTCATAAAGCTCCCTTGAGTCAGGGCTTCTCTGTCCAGTGACTATTTTGGCTCTCTCTTGTCCAACCACATTGAACCCTCCTTCTGACAATCAAAGCCCTGTTAATATGGTCACATGCTTCTTAATTCATTTTCCCTTACTCAAGTCTTTACCATTTGAATGATTTCTAATCAGCTTATTTTCCACACAGTTTTTAGTACAGGTCAAATTTTACTTATGCATTTGGTCATCATGAATATCTATTCAACTGCTCTCTGCTATTTGAATTCCAATTATTGGAATTCTTCTCATTATTTAAGACCTACCTCAGTTTTTACAAAGTCTTTTTAAAGAGATTAATTAAAGAGATAGTAAAGGCACAGCACACTTAAATATTATATTATCTTTGCCTTCAAGGAGCTTATAATTTATGAGAGAAAATAAAAAAACTGAATCAGTAAGTCTGCTAATACTTAGACTTCTCTGATGAAGGAATTCTGGGGCAGGAGGAGATGGCAAGACAAAGACATGAGTACAGTACTGACTATATTCCCGGAGGCAAAGGGCCTATTTTCAGGCAGAATTTTGAACACATGAGCACTGAATGCCCTCCTCAACACTACCCCTAATACTACATATTTAGTGCCAGCATCAGGTCTTTGCACCCAGCATTTGGGACTCCAACAAGGACCACTACCAGGAGGCTCAAGTCATCAATCCCAAGGAAACATTTAATTGTGTGATAATATGAGGCATTCATAAGACCAATTCTTCCAGAAACTAAAGGCCATGTGACCTTAGCAGATGGCCAGATCAGACTGAATCTGTACATTCACTAGAGAATTATTCATTATTATTTCTACAAATAACTACTGAGACCTGTTAAGTACTAGGCCCATATACAATCTCTAGTTACATCATATTCTGTGCTATGCCATATTCAATTTTCCCACAATCTTGATACATGTGCTGAGATTTTACATGTGTATTAGTTACAGAGAGGCTATTCCACTGTGATATACTCATTATGACCATGTCAATTTAGTGAAAATATGCATATCAAAAACTGCCATAAACCCTCTTATAATGGAATTAATCAGAATTCATGGAAGTTTATCTAAATATTTTTGAAATGTTTCCTTGTCCTAAAAAATTTTGCTGATTTTATTTTCTCTAATTTTGCTAATGCTCATTGACCATCTTTCTTGTTATCAACTGTTTTCTGATTCAAAACTATATCTTAGTTTGTACTGTGCCATACATGTGCCTGATGTATGTTAAGTGCAGCATTGATAGACAAGTAAAATGACAAAGTCTGTACCATTGCATATAGGGACAATGTCTGTAAATACTGACTGTTCTGCAAAAATAGAGGTACTAAAAAAAATTCTTTATTTAAAGTACAAATTTAACTGGCATCTTACATTTTTATTTTCTAAATCTAGCAACCCTATCCAAAAGTAAATGATATTGTACTGGAAGTGAAAATTTTGACTTGCACACTCTATCTAGACAAGGGTATCTCAACCTCAACGCTATTGATATTTCTGGCCAGATAATTCTTTGTTGGGTGGGACTGTCCTGTGCATTGTAGAGTATGTAACCACATTCCTGGTCTCTACCCAAAAGGTGCCACTAGCATCTGTCTAGTTGCGACAATAAAAAATGTCTCCTAAAGTTGCCCACTTTCCCCTGGGAGCAAAATAGCTCCAGTTGAGAACCATTTATCTAACTAGGAGGGTTAATGACAAAACTGATTAAATTATTGGGATTATTCAGGTCAAATATTTCTCTTTTAGTTAGATAATTACAGCAAACAACCAAAAGACACATGTGGAATCGTTTAAATTAGCTGCACTTTATTCAGTGTGCAACATAAGTTCCTAGCTAATCTATTTGCTGATACATTGATTGCTTAACAGCAGACCATGCAAAAGCCTTCTGTTGTGTGATCCTACTTGGAAAGCTATTGACTCAACACTTACTGCCAGAGCAGTTCTGGTTCAAAATATTTAGTCTGACAGAACATACTTCCAGAGACATGAAATGCATGCCCCTCACACTTCCACATGTGCATGTGGCCTACTGAGACACACACAGAACCTTCTATGGCCCATTTGTTCTGGTTTCCGCCATGTTAAAACTTCAGTGGTAAGCTAACCGGCAATTTACAATGATTTAAATAACAAGAATGCCTGCTGCGGTCTGTTTTAATTCAGTGAGTAAAACAGCTGGCAGGATAAGGATAAATGATAGAAGCAAGGGATAAGATAGAATTTGTTCCTATTCATGTTATTATCAAGAAGAACCTTTAAACTCCAGGGCAGAGACTGCATCTGTTTCCCTCCTTGCTGGATCACCCAAACCTAGACAGGTACCTGGCCCATAGTAGGATCTCAACAACATGTTTACATTGAATAAATGAATGAATGAAAGAAAGTTAACAACAGATGTATCTGACATCGTCATATATGATATCATTAAGAATACCTGTCTAGTTAGAGATAGTACATTGTTCAGCAGACAGCATTAGCTTGCTTACAAGGTTGTATCGATTAAAAGAGAAACAAAATTCTTGACATTAATATGCTTAATAAGTGATTAAGCTCTTATTAGAATTAATTATCATTTATTAAGTCATAAAGCAGGGCTGTAATTTCAGCTAGCCAAGCTAAGTTTGCTAAGGGTTATTTTGTAATTCTTAGAATGTAGGTGTACGAATAGATAAGACATAAAATATCACATGCATTTACTCACTGATGACTCAGTAACTTCCATATAAAGATGTGAGAGGGGCAGAGAGACAGGGAGAAAAAGAAAGAGAGGAATAGAGAGAAATGGTAGAGAGAACTTAAGAACAAAGTTATTTAGTTATTTGAGGAGAAAAACTATGGACTTCATATTAAATATTACTACAACAGAAAAGGAACAAATTTTGTCTTAGACATGCCTGGACAGAGTTCTGGGCATACTGCTCACTATTTTTCTTAAAGCTGATAGGATTTTTGTAGCAACTAGCAATTTTGCATAATACAGCAATTAGTTGTGCTCTAGCCTTAGATATATTAAAGGCAAGTAATTTCTCAAATACTAATGTTAATGAGGTTGATGAAGCCAGTTTTATCATTTTGAAAACATCTGATGAGGCATGACTAATTGGAAAAAGAATAGTGATCACAATTCCTGAAACATCTTCATATTTTATTATGAAGAAGCAATTACCCTATAGAAATGTAAAATATATAGAGCACAGTTATGAGTTTTTTATTATTGAGAATTTAATACAAATATTCAGTTGATGACTAAAAATCAAATGTACACAAACGGTTTAAAATCCTTTCTGCTATTCCATTGTCCCCTTCATATCTAAATTAGAACAGGCACTGAATATTTTTAATAGCAGAGGAGAGTGTCTTATGCCCAGGTACTACATTTGCTAAGTCTAGTACTGCAAGGTATTATCAACCTGGGAGAAAGGCAGTGTGATGAGAAACTGGGCAAATTTCCTACCGGTGCCCTCTTATGAAAGTCTCTTAAACTCTGTGAGCCTCAGTTTCCGTATCCGTAAAATGGGAATAACAGTGACTTCTAAGATGAAATGTGATGATGTTTACAGACTGTTTAGAATCATCTTTGGCACTTGGTAATTGACAGGAAGCTATTGCTATGTGGTTTTCCAAACAATTTCAATCCAGATATAAAAATAATCTTTTGTTTTTAAGTAAACACTTTCTGCTAGTGTGTAAATCCTTATGGTTTGCTATATCAAAGGATTTGGAGGGATTAGATGTATGGTAATGCAAATATAATCTTAGAAATATATAAGGGATTGATGTTGCTGTTTGTTGGACCCTAAATCACTTCAAGTCAATACAGTTAGTTCAAGACACCCGGGATTTATGAAGCAAGCATCAAATGCCAAAAAAATTATGCTCAGGGCTATATAAAGATGAGCAAAATTCCATTGACTGCACAAAAGCAATACTTTTACTTTAATATGCAGAGCAATTTAGCTCCCTTTGGTCTAAACTATAAAACTTAGACCCAGGGCTTTACCTCTGTATTCCCAAAAGGCACATTTGTGTGTGTGTGTGTGTGTGTGTGTGTGTGTGTGTGTGTGTGTGTACTCTTTCTTTTGTTTCTTTAATGGGAGCTGTTTTTACAAGGTTGGATGTTATCTCTATCCCCAGAGCAACTGATGAAAACTGAGAGCATTTAAACATCAATTCTTTCCCATTCAACTACATATCAACAAATGTATTCATTTAGTCAACAAGTATTTATTGAGCACCAACCTGAGGTTCTGATAAAAGCTGGGAAGTCCAAAGTTAAGTAAAACAATCCTGACTCCACTCTTTCAGAGTTCAGCCTCTACTGGTCTGCAAATATGCATCATGTAACCATGCACACATACCTAAAACAGTTTCATATCTCTATTTATATGTGGGCCCATCCTCCATATTTATGCAAATTAATGTAAAGGTTGCTTTTCATCTCACAACTTAACATTTTAGCACAAGGAAAGAAGAAAAAAAATGTTTGCACACACTCAGGAAATCTTTTTAACCTTCTGATGAGTAAGTATCCTCTCATTTGTACAATAAATATATACTGTGCAGCTTATGTCTGCAGGCACTTTGCTGAACACTGGTTATAAAGACACAAAGAAAACCCTGTCCTTGGCTCAAGTTGATCTCACTCTAGGGGTACACACCTGCTGGTAAAGAAAATTAAACCTTTGGTTTTGATGACCTTCTCCCATCTCTATCACCTTCCATTAACATAAATATTTATATACGCCTCTTCACTCTTGAGAGTTACTGGTTTTGAGAGGGAGCTAGCTAGTAAAAATAAAGAAATGCAATAAAATGCTAGAGGTGTTATGATAAGAAACCTTGACACAGTTCAGCAGGGTCACAAGTGCTGTTTGGAATTATTTTATTTTGCAGAGGGAAGGTGTTCAGCATACCTGAAATACATAAATGGACCTCTGAAGTGACATTTGAAAGGTAAGTGAAATATTCTAGCCTGTTTTCTAGACTATTGGTGGTGAAGAAGGAGCAGGCATTTTAAATGAAAGTAAAAGTTATATTGTCCAAGTCATAAAAACAAAAACATATCTGGGCACTTTCTGAGAACTAAAGGTGGTCTGGCAGTGTGAATAGAAAGTAGTTTTAAAAGAGAGTGGAGAGCCCAACTGGTGTGTTTCAGTGGACTGATGTGAGCGTGGTCCCATGGACTGAGAGGTTCTGGTTCGATTCCCAGTCAGGGCACATGCCAGGGTCATAGGCTCCATCCCCAGTAGGAGGGTGTACAGGAGGCAGCCAATAGATGTTTCTGTCTCATATCGATGTTTCTATCTCTCACTTCCTCTGTCTAAAAACAATCAATGAAAACATTAAAAAAGAGAGAAAGAGAGATAGAGAGAGAGAGAAAGAGGGAGGAGAAATAGACATAAGCCTGACTTTACACACACACACACACACACACAATTATTTACATGGTTGACGTTTTCCCGTGGGTAATGGTGTATGTTCGAAAAACAATTAAACTTGTGTTTTTGAAAAACTTCCATGGCATCAAGGAGAAGGTATAGTATAGGAATATAAAACTGAAGATGGTGACTGAAACAGTCCTGATGAATCAGATCATAAGTATATCAAAGAGGGAAAACCCAAACTTTGAGAAATCCACTTGGCTTCCTTCATAGACAAATGGAATACTAACATTTTAGTCTCTTAGACAGAAAAGTACACTTGCTAGTTTTCTACACCAGATTTGACATTCAGTTGCTGAGGGCTTGCTTGGCACATGGAATCTGTAGAAACCAGTTCTCTAAATCCTGCTTTTGCCAAAGCAAAGACAGAATGTAAAAACCTTTGCCAAACATTCCTTCAAACCAAACTATGACTGTTAAACATCTCCCCTGAGAAATGTCTTGTTTTCCTATATTCCTATTCACAGCTTTCTAAACAAAAGGTCAAATATTTTATTTCTAAGTTGTCACATAACAGCTGCAAAGAATTTTAAGTAACTGGCAACTTGTGCATAAAAAGTTGAGACTAAATGTGTCTGCTTATACAAAGGCTAATAAATATGTAAATTTTGTCTGAATGTGAATTTTGCTTATTTTTCAAGATTGTCAGCCTGTTAGTTTAATCCATAGGGTAGTAGAATTCTCTGGGCTATTTTTCTTGCTATATTAAGAATGTTCCTGAGACAAATACTAATTCAGCACAAAGAAAATGATTACAAAGAGTAAGTCCAGGAGAAAAAGAAATTTGGATGGAAGAGGAAAAAAATGATAAATCTCTAATAAATCTGGAAAACACTGATAAAAAGTGTAGCAATGCTTTGGAGTGTCTGAGGCTATTACTTATCGGGTCAGTCTTTAAAGTGACAAAATGTTTTTAAATTAGTAACTTCTGTTTCACGATTATTAGAAATATTTTCAAATCATTCCTAATCTGGGATTAATTGTTGTAATCTGCCTATATACATGGGACTTGATCAGTTTCTTAAAGAGTGACTTTGAGTAGATACATGAATCTCTCACCCTTAAAAAATTGAAAAGAAACAGGAAAAAATGTGAGTTTATATGAAACTGAAAAATAAAAGTTAATAGTAATCCTATTTTCCCCCAGCCATTATTATGGTCAGTTGTTCATTAGTTAAATCAAGGAAAACCAAGCAACCCTGTCTGTATCACCCAATAGCTTATCGTTTCTTTTCACATTTGTCACTTCCTAATCCCTTTCAATGCCAACTCTTTCACCAGCCTTGAAACTCATTGTTTTTCCTTAATCTTTTACTGTTTTTTTTTTTTTCTTTTCTCTTTTAACTCATTTTTAAATAAATATATTCCCTGGTCAACACGGCCAATTCAGTCCACAGAATCAGAGAATTGCATCCAACTCTGGAACAGAACATGACAACTGAATCAATGATGTAGTTGATGCCAGGATCCCATTCATACCCATAACTCACTCAAGGCTTTTTCTTAACCTCCAGTGACAATGAACTCAGTGCTGTGTTCCCTCAAAACAGTGAATTTTACCTTAGAATACTGACTTACCAAAGTTTTGCCTATATACAATCAAGTTGTTCTTTCTATATATTAATACACTCTATTAGTCTGCTCGGGCTGCCATAAGAAAACATCACATAATGTGTGACTTAACAACAGAAGTTTATTTCTCACATTTCTAGAGGCCAGAAGTCCAAGATCAAGGTGCTGGCAAGGTCAATTTCATTCTTAGGTCTCTTCCCTTAGTTTGTCTGTGGGTATCACCTCACTGTGTGCTCACATGACCTCGTCTTTGTGTGTGCAAGGAGAGACACACACACACACACACACACACACACACACACACAGATATGCTGTCTCTCCTTATAAAGACACTAATCCCACCGAATGAGGGCCCCAACCTTATGACCTCATTTAACCTTAATTACTTCTTTACTCTAAATATAGCCACACTGGGGATTAGAGTTTCAGCACATAATTTTTGGAATGACACAAACTTTCAGTTCATAAAATATAGCAGTTTGACCCCTTGAGGCTCTATAGAAAAGTCTATTTCAGATACCCTATAGCTACAAGTATCTGAAACAGCTTATCAGATATTCTTTGGCTTTCACATACACTAGCTGTAATTCTTCTGAAGACAGCTCATTGGTAAATTTCCTTCAGGAGTAGTTATTGATTCATGTTTCTTTTCCATTTGTGGAGCCATGAAGTTTTGAACACGGCTTTCCTGGGTGCCTCTCTCCATATCCAAGAATAAGTAAGTATATCAGAAAACGGGTTAGTGAATTTTCCCCAAGCAACCTTTCACACAAAAAATAAAATAAAAGTTTTCATGGAAAGTAATCTGAAATAATGCTCCCCCTGCACTGTATAAAAGATTAAGGTGCCATGTCTTTGGAATATTGATGAAAAAAGGATGAAAATGTTCACTCTGAGAAGCTGTTTTCTTCCATCCCAAACTTGGTAGCTGGCGGTCTGGCCTCTTAGTTTACATCCCCCATGTTAAATCCGGGCTATAAATATACCTAATGGGGTTTTCAATAGTTTTGTTTATCTCCCTGAGGACAGAGAAACCTGCTGCTTAGAAATGTCAGATCTTAAACCTTGTTTCTGTGAGTTGTTTTTATTTATGTTCCATCTTGTGTTTCTCTGATGCACATACAAAAGTCAACTTCAAAGAGCTATTTGTCATATTTGAAATCCTTAAGTAGTTAAGCTTTAGTTTGAAGAACCACCTGGAAGAGTGGAGACAGGCTGAACATCCAGCACCTTAAACCCAGACTATGAATATCTAACACTTTTACATCACACTTTTGTATTCCAGAAAACCAAGCCAACCTGACATTATATAACATCATAAATATAACATAGTGTTATATTATGTAACATTATAAAATGTTGCTTTATTCATGTTCTACTGTGAAGTGGTTTTGTTTGTGCCTACCATTGTACTATTTTTAATAACTGCAGAAATTCCATGACATAGCTAACAAATTTTTTATATGCAGAGATTCTGGGTAATGAATAAATTAGCATGGAATCTCAAACAATAACATGTGTTTTGTTCATATATTATCAAAGCCAGAGTTTGCCCCCATTTGTATTCTTAGATTGTAATGGTCATTAATATCACTGATTTAACCTCTTTGTGGGAGTTGCTTAGCTTAGACATAGAATCAGAGAATATCATAGTTGTAAGTACCTCAGAGTAAATCTTCAAATACCTAATTTTGCAGAAATGCCTTAGAAAATGAAGTCATAAGCTATTGAGTAGCAAAGCCCAGGAATGAACCCAGCATTTGAATTGGTGAATGTGGTAGCCTTGCCTTGGGCCCTGGCCCCCCAATTTCTAGTCCTCATTACACTAGTCTGTTTTCTTTTCTGTTTTTCCGTAATCACTTACTGATTTCTAACATAGGATAAAATTATTTATTTACTGTTTATTATTATGGTCTCTTTCCTCTTATACAATGTAAATGCAATAAAGTAGGGCTTTTTATAAGTCTTATTTACTGATATATTTCAACTGCCCAGTAAATGCTCAATAAATATTTATTTAATGAATGAGTGAATAGTGCCTAAAACATCTAGACTTGTAGGTACTATTCATTTCTATTTTATTCCACATATATTTATTTGAGGCTTACTTGGTCTAAATACTGTCCTATATACTGAGTTTAACATAATAAAGAAAACCGACATGGCCTCTTCAGTTAAGGTACTTATATTGTGAAGACTGAACATTACACAATAAACATAACAATAAGCCATTTAAATTAATAATTAGTAAAATGAAGACAAATAGCAAAACAATAGGGGCCAACTTAAGAGTGTGATCAGGAGAGGCTGAGAATTAAAGAATGAAAAGGAAACACCAATGCAAAAGAAAGATGCCTATCAGGCTCCATGGGGGCTACGTGATCAAGTTTAATTGTGTGCTTCTGTATTTAGTTCTCCACGTGTGCAAAGTATTGTATTTAAAATATGTTAAGTATGGCCCTGGCTGGTTTGGCTCAGTGGTTAATGTCAACCTGTGGACCAAAGGGTCAAGGGTTCGATTTCTGGCAAGGGCTGGTACCAGGGTTGTAGGTTTGATCCCCGGTCCCAGTCAGGGGTATGCAGGAGGCAACCAATTGATGTGTTTCTCTCACATCAATGTTTCTCTCTCTCCCTCCCTCCCTTCCACTCTATCTAAAATCAGTGGAAAAATATCCTTGGGTGAAGATTAACAAAAAATATATATATATGTTAAGTAGGCTATTAAGCAAATGATGTAACAAATGGAATTGAAATGGTATCAGTGGAGAACAGATGACTGTGAAGGATGGTTCTCCCTTCTCTATTTCCTGTCATCTCCTGGAGACCTTTCTCTTGTACATGTCTTAACTAGATATTGACTAATAGATATCACTCTAACTCCCATCAGTTACTTAATATTCTAAATATCATCATGATATGATTTTCTCTTTTAATTCCCTGTTGTCTTATTTACTTCATTCTCATTTAAAAGCACTCATCCCTCTGTTAACACAAGTAGCTCACTGTATACAACTAATACCCAAGGCAAAGCCAGGTAAATAATTAAGATAATGTTGCTTTTAATATTCTCTTAGGATAACATTGGGTATATTTTCTATTTAATTGAGGAGTGAGATTAGTTATTGAATTCATCTCCTAAAGAATGTCTAGCAATTAAATATTGAATTCTGAATATGTTTATATTAACAACCTTACATTTTTAAAGTTCATTTATTTGCTCCAAACATTTGAGGAGAGTATGATACACATATAATGTTTTTGTATACATGAGGAAACAGACTCAGGGGTGCTTTTCCAAATTCATACAGGTGGAATCAAATTCACATTTCTTAGCCCACAAAACTGGATTTTTAAAATTGAACTTTATGTCAGAAGGCAATTTTATGATGGATGGGAGGGTAGAAAATGTAAATAATCATGACTATCTCTGTTTGGTTAGAATTATAAAATTTATATAATGTTGTTTATGAAGCAAAATTCAAAAATGGAAACAAAATGGAAAAAGAGTACGATTTCTTTGTAATTATATCTATATGCATCTGTAAGTTAGAATGAGTGTTCTTTATTTTTAAAAATAGCCAAAACAGCCAAATAAACAAACAAAACAAGGATAGAAAAAATAATAGTTTAATCTTTTATATTATCTCTATATTTGATTTCACTCTGATGAAAGTTTCTAGAGTTGTGCTATTTCTTTGCCAATTTTATAGATTTATCAAATTTCTGAAGTATTTCTTTTAAATAAAAACTTAAAGAAAGTGAGATATATTTGTAAAATAAAATATATATGAATATATGAAAGAAAACAGAAATTTTATCAGAATTTATAAAAAGATAGTCGTATCAGAACAGATCAAAAATTTAAATTAAAATCTAACAATGGTTAATCCATTTCTAGTAAAGTATAAGTAATATGTTAGAAATAATTTCTCACATACATTGGTTCCATACCAACATGTAGGAAGCACTGGATGATTTTTGGCCAAATCTGCTAATATCTCTATGGCTTAGTTTATACAAATGTAAAATATTGATCCAAATTATCCCATATCTTTTCAAATTGAAAACTGTATGGCTGTATAAAATATCTTTCAGGTATAAGAAATTTCTCATCCACTACACAAATCTCTATAGAATACCATTCACTTTAAACCTACACTTAGTTTATTTGCTTTATTATTTTTCCTGCACAAATTATCTGGTTATTTACAAGTGCATAGATGAAACCACACTATGATGATATGGACTGAGAAAATTTGGTCAAGTACCTTCAAATTTCTTGACTTTCATCAGTATTTACATAAGTTTGAGCTCTTCACCAATTTGGATTGAGATTTTTAAAGGAATCAACCAACACAAAATGAGACATAAGATAAATGAGTTTCACAGCTAAAATATTTGGAAAAAATAGATAAATATACACATGCTAAAAAATAATTCTGGTTAGTACTTTGAAATCTAAAAAGGGGTTATTAGAAAAACAAACTGAAATTAACCTCTACCATTCTGACTGATTTAAAAATTGAGAGAAATGCCCAAGAAAAATCAGAATTTTAGAAATTGATTTAAAAAAACAAAGAACAGTGAAAATAACAATATTCACAAATATTATCATATTATATTATTATTCTTTTGCAAATGTGTATAAATAAACAGAGGGACTAAGAAATACGATATTAAATATCCTGAAAGAAAAAAAAAATATGTCAGTCTAATAACCCAGTATTCTATTAAGGATTTGAAAATCCTAGGCATACCGTGGCTCTGGAAGAACAATTGCTTGTGTGTTCTGTACGCTAACATTTTAGGTTATTGTTTTCCAATGTTATTCACTACTATGTTGGTTTCCTAAGACTACCACAACAAAGTTCCATAAACTTGGTGGCTTATAACAACAGAAATTTATTGTCTCATCATTTTGGAGGCTAGAAGTCTAAAGTCAAGTTGTCAGCAGTGCCATGTTCCCTCTGAAACCTACAGGTGAATACTTCCTTGCCCTTCTTAGTTCTAGTGGTTTGATGACAATCTTTAGTGTTTTTTTTTTGGCTTGTAGATGCATCAGTGAAATATTCCACTGCCACATGGCATTCTCCTGTGTGTCCTCATATTGTGTAGCCTCTGTGTATGTTTGTCTCTATGTCCAAATTATACTCTTTTATAAAGAAAGAAGAAAGATAAAAAATCTATAATCAAAGCTTCTATCTTTGACAACTAGACAGAGAAGAAAAAATTAAAACCAAAATAAGCAGAAGGAATAAGAACTCAAAACAAGATATTAATAGAGAAAACAAGATGTCAATAGAGAAAAATCAATGAAATTAAAAGCTGGTTCTTTTAAAAGATCAATAAAATTGATAAGTCTCTAGCTGGGATAATTAGTAGAAAAAGAGAGAGATGGCAAGTTACTAATATTAAAAATAAAAATGAGTCTTCACTACATAGTCTACAAACATTAAGGGGTGATAAAGGAATAATATGAACAACTCTATGACCACAAATTTGATAATCTAGATAAAATAGACCTATTCCTTGAAAGACGCAATTTGCCTTAATTCATACAAGAAAAAGTTGACAATCTGTTTAGGCCTTTATCTGTTAAAAGAATTTAATCAGTAATTAACAACCTTGTAAAACAGAAAATGCCAGGTCCAAGTGGGTTCCCTGCTAAATTCATCAAACATTTAAAGAAGAAATTTGCTACAATGTATTTCAGAGGATAGTAGACTTATTAACTCATTCTATGAGGTCACTTTACCATAACACTCAAACCAGACAAAGAATTCATAAGAAAAGTAAACAAGAGACCAATATCTTTCATGAATATAGATGCAAAGTACCTCAACAAAATATTAGTAAGTTGAACCCAACAATGTATAAAAATAATTGTACACCACAACCAAGTGGAATTTACACCATTTGTGTAAGACTGGTTCAACATTTGAAAATAAATTAATATAATCCATCACATCAATAGGCTAAAACAGAAAAATTCACATGATCATATCAATAGATGCATGAAAAGCATTTGACAAAATCCAACACTGATATGATAAAATTACCAGTAAACTAGGAATAGAGATAAACTTCCTAAAATAAAAAAAGGTTTTCTTCTTTATGAAGAATATTTACAAGAAAACATGGCTCATATCATACTTAATGGTGAAAAACATTAAGTTTTACCATTGAGATCAGGAGCAAAAAAAAAGGATGTCCCTTCTTAGCACTCAAAATCATGTTGAAGGACTTGCTAATGCAATAAAGCAAGAAAATAAAAGGTAGACAGATTGAAAAGAAAAAAATCCCATCTTTGTTTGCAGATGACATAATTGTCTATGCAGAAAACCCTAAAGAATTAACAAAATAATTCCTGGAGTTAATATGCAATTATAGAAAGGTAACAAAATACAAGGTTAATATTAAAAAGTCATCTGCTTTCCTATATGTCAGCAGTGAACAAGTAGAATTTGAAATTAAAGCTAAAATACACTTTAACTAAAATACACTTTAACATCCCCAAAAATTAAATACTTAAATATAAATCTAAAAAATATATATAAAATCTCTATTAAAAAACTTCAAAACTGTGATGGATGCAATTAAAGAACTACATAAATGGAGAGAAAGTCCATATTTATGGATATGAAGAGTCAATATTTTCAACTATCAGTTCTTCCCAAATTGACCTGTAGAATCAATACAATCCTAATCAAGCTCACAGGAAGTTACTTTGTAAATATCAACAAAATGATTCTATACATATATATATATATTTTTTTATCCTCACCTGAGGACATTTTTTGCATTTATCTTCAGATAGAGTAGGAGGGAGAAAGGGAGGAAGAGAGAGAGAAACATCGATGTGAGAGAGACACATTGAGTGGTTGCCACCCACACGACCCCAACCGGGGCCAGGGACAAACTGCAACCAAGGCACATGCCCTTAGTGGGAACAGAACCTGGGATTCTCTGGTCCGCGGGCCAATGCTCTAACCGCTGAGCCAAACCGGCCAGGGCAACAAAATGATTCTAAAGTTTATATGGAGAGGCCAAAGACCCAGAATAGCTATCATAATTTTGAAGGACAAAATCAAAGTTGGAGAACTGATACTATCCAACTTCAACTTACTATAAAGCTATAGTAATTAAGACAATGTGGCCTGGCCGGTGTGAATCAGTAGATTGAGCGCCATCCCATGGACTGAGAGGTTCCAGTTCGATTCCTGGTCAAGGCACATGCCTCAGTTGGTGGGCTCGATCCCTAGTAGGGGGCGTGCAGGAGGCAGCTGATCTATGTTTCTCTCTCACATTGATATTTCTCTCTCTTTCTCCCTTCCTATGTCTCAAAAAAAAAATCAATAAAAACACATTAAAGAAGAAAAAAAGGCGATGTGGTATTGGTGAAAGAATAGGCAAAGAGATCAATAAAACAGAATAGAAAGCCCAGAAATAGACCCTCATAATAGATCCCCAACAAAACTTTGACCAAGAAGTTTTGGCAATACAATGTAGCAAAGATATCTCTTCAATAAATGGTAATGGAATGAATGAACATCTAAGAGGAAAAAATCTAGACACAAACCTTATTATACCTTTCATAAAAATTAACTAAAATTAATCATAGGCCTGAATATAAAACTATGAAAGATACCAAAGAAAAATTACTAGATGATCTTAAATATGGAGATGACTTTTTAGAAGCAACACCAAAGGTACAATCTATGAAAAATAATAATAATACTTTGACTGGACTTCATTAAATCATTATTTTCTGCTCTAAAATAGACAATATAAAAGAAATAAGACACACCTCAGACTGGGAGAAAATATTTGCAAAAGAAACATTTGATAAAGAATTTCTATGCAAAATATATAAAGAACACTTAAAACTCAACATTAAGAAAATAACCCATTGAAAAAATGGATCAAATATTAATATATTAACATACACCCTACCAGTGAAGATATACTGATGGCAAACAAGCATGTAAAAGGATGTTTACTACACATGTCATCAGGAAAATGAAAATTAAAACAATAAGAAGACACTACCTCACACTTAAAATAGCCATATTCCAAAATATGGACAACACTTAGAGCTGGCAAGGATGTAGAGCAACAGGAGTTCTCATTTACTGCTGGTGGATATGCAAAATGGTGCAGCCAATTTGAAAAACAGTTTGGTGGTTTCTTACAAAACTGACCTTACTCTTAGCACACAACTCAGCAATTGTTATCAACCCAAATGTTATGGGTGTCCTCTTCTCTCCCCCAGATTAACTTCCAAGGGAAAGTTCTAGAAATGCTTACTAAGCATTGCAATAATCACATTTTAGAATTAATCTCTTTGAATATCAGTGCCATTTATTACACTGTGAGACAAATAGGTGGAACTCATCAAACTACAACTTCAAAAAATGATAATGTCCCCCCATATTGCTAATCTACCATAGTCAGCTCAGATGGAAAACATAAATAGAATAACAGTAAGGAAGTTTTCCAAAAACCAAGGAGCTAGCCTCTATTCAGATTGGCCCAGTGGTACGTACATTTTCACTTAGTTCAACTTCAGTTTGTGGTATGAAATAAAACCATGTAATGAAAATTCATATCACATTCATGAAACATTAGAATCGACCATGGGAAAGAAAGCCAGGTTCAATACATGAATGTTTTACAAAGTGCCTAATATTGTAGAGTCATAGCTCAATACATTTCCAAAGTGTGCTGCAGGCTGGATCACATACATAAACCCCCAGACCTCAAATGATGTGAACTGCCGCAGGGCACTTAGTGGCTAAGAGATGAGTTTGACTCTGGGATTCTGGACACTGCCAAGACAGATGTGCTCACAGGTAATCATTGTTCTCTTTTAACTCCAGTCAGGCTCTCCGAGGCTGATGTAATTTATCCGTGTCCCTACATACTCCTTCTGAAGTACTCTGCACCATTCATCAGCCTCGAGATCTGATTCACAAGCAAAGGTCTTGGAGGTATCATCATTGAAATAAATCCCTATGGTGTATTTCTTGGTGTTCTTTGGCAATTGAGCTACATTCTTCACATTGTTGAGTTCTGTAACCTTAGGATAACACCTAAAATATGTAGCATGTTCATTGGAAAATTTCTCCAGTCTTTTTGGGCCTCTGGTTGATGGCCTTCTTGAATACCAATGAGTATCACTGATAAATAATTCTGGAGGTTGGAAGTCCAAGATCAACTTACTAGCACAGTCACCTTATCTGGTGAGGGCCACCTTTCTGGTTCATAGCAGGCACCATCTTGCTGTGTCCTTACATAGTGGAAGGGCTCTTTTGCTTAATTTTGTTTATGGATTTTGTGCAGATATGTTTATATCTGGTAAGAGATCTATTTTTTATTTAAAATATTTTTTTATCCCTTCACTTCAATCTGTGTGTGTCCTAAAGCTGAATAAGTCTGTTGTAGACAGCATATAGTTGGGTCATGTTTTTGTTTATTTTAATCCACTCAGACACTCTATGTCATTTGATCGAATAATTTATTCCATTTACATTTAAAGTTACTATTAATAGATATGGACTTACTGTTGCTGCTTTGTTAATAGTTTTCTGGCTGTTTAGTATTTTTTTGTCCTTCTCTTATATCTTCTTTTGTGATTTGATGATTTTCTGTAGTGGTATGCTTGGATTCCATTATTTTTATCTTCTGTGTATCTACTACAGGTTTTAGCTTTGTAGTTATCATCAGGCTTACATAAAACATCTTATATTTACAACTGTCTATTTTAAGCTGATAACTTCAAACCCATACTAATGATCTACATTTTTACTCTCCCTCCTCACATTTTATGTTTTTCATGTTACAATTTACATCCTCTTACCTTGTGTATCCATTAACAAATCATTGTCATTGTAGCTAGTTTCATACTTTTGCCTTTAATCCTTCATACTACATTTATAAGGAATTTACACATAATCATTACAACATTAGAGTATTGTGAACTTAATATATATTGTTACCTTTACCAATGTTTTCCTATTACTAATTAGAGTTCTTCCATTTAAGCTTGAAGAAGTCCCTTTAATGATTCTTGTAAGGCTGGCCTAGGGGTGATGAATTTCTCCAGCTTTGCTTGAAACATTCTTTATCTGTCCTTCAAATCTGAAGGACAACTTTGTTTGGCAGAGGTAGAGTGTTCTTGGTAGGCAGTTTTTAATTTTCATCATTTTAAAGATATATACTTCCTCTGGCCAGCAAAGTCTCTGCTGAAAAGTCTATTGATAGTCTGTGGGCATTTACTTGTATGTAACACATTGCTTTCCTTTTACTGCTTCTAAAATTACCTTGTTGTTTTCTACTCTTGACTATTTATTTATTTATTTATTTATTTATTTATTTATGTTTTGCATTCATCTTCAGATAGAGCGGGAGGGAGAGAGGGTGGAAGAGAGAGAGAGAAACATCGATGTGAGAGAGACACATCGACTGGCTGCCACCCACAGGACCCCAACTGGGGCTGTGGACAAACTGCAACCGAATTACGTGCCCTTAACAGGAACCAAACTTAGGACTCTCTGGTCCGCAGGCCGACGCTCTAACCGCTGAGCCAAACCGGCCAGGACTACTCTTCACAATTTAATTATAATATGTCTTGGTGTGAGTCTCTTTGGAATCATCTTATCTTATTTGGAACTTGCTAGTCCTCCTGGACCTGGAAAACTGTTTCTTTCCCCAGGTTTGGGGAGTACTCAGCAACGATTTCTTTGAATAAGCTTTCTGCCACTTTATCTCTCTCTCATCTCCTTCTAGAATCCCTGTAATGTGAATACTGGTTGCTTTGATGGTACCCGTAAGTCCCTATTTTCAGTGCTAACCTTGTCCATCATCAAATAGTTCTGCCTACACTGCTGACTTCTTATGCCAACGCAAATCAATTTCGAGCAAAACCTAAAATAAGGTTATGCAATTAAGAAGAAATTATGAAATTAAGAAGAAGGTTATGAAATTAAGAAGAAGGTTATGAAATTAAGAAGAAGAAAAACAACAACAATAACAATAACTGTGCATTAAATGTTCTCAAGCCATCAAGAGTTATGGAGTGTTACCTGGACATTTTAAAGTCAGACCTAGTTTTCAGTTATGTAAGCTCACATACCATTCATACTGTGATATTGCTCTACTTGATTATTAAATAATCCTTCTTATTACAGAAAATCAAGTAGACTATTAAGATGGTAGAAATAACAGCACTTTCAAGGCTGCTGTGCAGTTATTTTTGTTTGTCTAGCCATGGCATTGATGTCAAATTCCACCATAATTGCATTTTCATATCAATCATATTTCCATTTTTACACATAACTCTAGTACCCTGAATGCACTCTCATCTCTTAAATGTCAATCAGAGGTTAAGAAAGGATTCATTCAGTTCTACCAGAAGTAATGTTATACCTGAGAACCTCATCTTATATTTCTGAATCCCAAGGTCACCAATACTGCCCAACTTCTCTTTCAACACATCAAGTATTAAAACAAAAGATGAAATTAGAGGAAATTCTAAAAATCATTATATCTATCCCTGAATCATATATTCAGAGTTGTGACAGACCAGCTTCTGAAATGTTCCTTTAATGTTTACTTGTTATTTAATAGAATTTCTCTCTCTACTATAATTTTTATTAATAATTAATCTGAAAATAAGTTGCTAATATCTTCATTAAAAACAATAAACAATTAATGCTCATGTTTTCAGTAAGGTATTAACCTGAATTCTCATAACACTAGAAAAATCTAATTAAGTATTTGTAATTGATTTAAAAAACTGTTGAAAGTTTTCAACTTCATTATAAGCAAAGAGTACATTTAAAGTTTTTTTTCTTTTTCCTATCCTTTAATTGAATATAGTTAGATGTATATTGTCTTTTTAATTTTAATTTTTCAATTACAGTTTACATTCAATATCATTTTGTATTAGATTCAGGTGTACAGCATAGTGGCTAGATAAGCATATACTGTACAAAGTGTTCCCCTATTTAAAGTTGTGTACAATATAGTTATAATTAGTAAATCTTTTATTCTATTTTTTTCAGCAGAAAATATGGACTGATTCCAAATTCAATATTATGAGAAATGTGTAAGTCTTACCTAGCCATTTAATGTATGATGATATCTATATACCCAAAGAAGAAATAACTATAAATGATTTGTCCATAATTTAACATTAATTGATGAAGACAGTGAATCCAGGCTCTCCAGTTCTAAATATTTATGTTAATACCATTATATGTTAACATATTTGCAAAATATAAGAGCTATAAGTCTCTGTTGTTCACTGATACAAAGATCTTGGGGAAAATGTTATTCATCTTTACAGAACTTAGATTTGATATGTAATTTTCAGACAAAGGTTAAAACTACTAAAATCATTTGTGAAAATAATTTGTAGAGTGAAAACGTGACTCCTTTTAAATTTACAATGTAGTTTAAAAATAATGTATTTCCTCAGAAAACATGCAGTATAAATTTAAATGCACATGCCCACTCTGTCTCTCTCCACACGCACACGCACAGTATTTCAGTTTCTGATGGGTGCAAGCAGACAAAAAAAGAAATTGAGAAAGAGAGAATGTGTAAAATTAAATTTTGTTGTTTTTCATTTTAGCTACCAAATTTTCATCCATATTCTCATTATTGGAATCATTTGAACATTGAAAGATATGGTAGACATTCAAATGATACCATGAGGACATTTTGGTATAGTCAATACTGATTTATTTTATAAATATTTAGTAATTCAGAGTAGTTAGTTAATAACAATGAAGGTAATAATAAGTACTATATGTTTTTTGAACTAGATCATTTAGTATTTACAAGAATTCATTGTAAACAGGAACTATTTTTATATGCATTTTCCAAAGTAAGAAATGAACATCAGAGTGATTTAATTGATTTTCTCAAATACAATCTGTAGACTTTGATGAAGTTGCAGTTTGAACCAATTTCCTTTGATTCTCTCATTGTTCTGATCACTCGCTGAACAATTAGTTTTCATCTGGCATGGCAAGAAGTGACCAGTTAGCTAAGTATCTGATGAATAACAAACCATGATATTCAGTAACTTTCACAAGATCTCTTTATTTGCATAAATATGTCCTAATTTCAACATGGTAATTCAGGGCACTCAAAATTCAAATTTAACTCTTACAGTGCAAAAACTATTGCAACAAGTTGAGCTCTTTCCCCCCCAAAAACAAAAACTGATTTTTGCCCTCATGCAATTTTCATATTCCTGTTGCGTGAACTGAGCCAATGCTAACATTGTTACCTTCATTGTCATAGACTTCTGCAGCTCGATGAGGCTCTGAAATAATCGAATTTTACTTCCTTATTTTATGAAAATAAGTACAAGTCGGTGACTTCATATAGTGCTGTATTTTTGTTATTGTTGTTGTTTGTTTTTTTAACAAAGCCATCAGAGAATTTTTAAAAAACTTTTATGTTGACTTGAGGGAAAATGAAATGCTATTCATCTACTCCCCAGATGTAGTTTGAGTAGATCTGGCTACTTTAATTCCAGTCCCATTATAAAATGTCCCCCAGAAAATAGCACAAACATGGAGATAAACAGGATGATCGCAAAAAAACTGGTTCAACCCACAACCCACAGTAGTGTAACTGCATCTACTGTAACAAGTTGCTATTAAACTTTAGCTTTTGGTGACTCATATTTTCAATGAGTTCTAATATTGTGTCTGGGCAGAAAGTTTTAAAACTATATAATTGAAGAGGAAAAGAACACTGAAACATGCAAGATCATGCTTGTGACGTCTATTTCAGAACTCAAGTTTTAGTACAAGTCAATTCCGACTCAACATGACATGTGGTTTTCAAATTTCAACCACAAAAAATGAGCTTGGTAAAATGGCTAGGTCAAGCCTACACAGCCTGCTAGCCAGAGAGCCATCTGAGCTATTCAATCCAGCTATGTGTTTGACTACAGTTTGGCACCTCTGGTTGGAAATCACCTGCTCTTGTTTAAGATGATGGATTCTGTGGTGGGCTATGACATTGAGGATAATGTCAGTGATCCCAGCTATCTCCTGATCAGCTCAGCTGGTGTAATTGGCCAGATGTGAGAAAACTGAGCAGGGTGAATAGTGGACGGTATATGGATTAATTCTGCACCTCCATGATTCCTCAAGTCTGGGTGGATTACAACACCCTCTGAGTCTCAGACACCATGACCATCTTGCCCCCCAAAACATAAACCACAAAATAATTTCACCTGCTCCCTTTTGAGACAGGATGCTGGAAGGTTAACAGAGTTATATTTAGAGTCAACAGCTACTTGTGACCTGCTATATAAGATTTTCTCATTATTGCAAGGCATAATAGTTTGGTTTTCCTGTAAATTCGTAATCTTCTCTTGGTATTAGCTATTGGGGTACATAATAATTCACCTTGAATTTGCCCCTTGTCACATGTTTGCCAACCTTTTTAGATACCTGATCCTCATTTCTAAATCTAATTACAACCTGAATCACCAACTAAGGGGAGGGAGTAGGTAGGCAGAAGAGTTATTTTAGGATTTCTTTAAGAATTTTGTTTTTTTTATTTTAATATTTAATGCTTCTCTCATGTTTCTCCTCAGCTTGCTTTTTTCTTAGATATATGTTATTTTTCATCTTTCTTCAGGGACTTTATTTTTCCTAAGGTTTAATCATTTTTATTGCTTTCATTATTGACTAAAAAGCAGAGCACAAAAACCTAATATTTCTTGTACTTAACATCTGACAAAAAATGCAGTGTTTGATGATCTACCATAATGCTATCAACTCAAATGTTATTCCTCCAGGAAAACCAATATTTCAAGGGCAGTGTAAGGGATCAGTACGAATATGAAACATTAGTAATGTGCCAGTATTCAGAGTCATACAATCTCCTGACTGTAGAAGATAATACTGATAGTGACTAAAATGTATGTGGTTTGTAAGCACAATTGCTCTCAATAGTCTCTGTACTATACTTAGTGGTCCTTCAGCTCATCTGAAAGTGTTAGGTTAGTGGAGTCTCATGATCTTAAACAAGTCTTCTTTCTGTGGCAAGCTCTGTATGTTGGAAGTTCTTTTCAGTGTGATTTCATTTTTTCTTTGCAGTGTCCCTTTAGTACACCTAGTATACGCCTTAGTGTCACATGGAGAAAAAAATCTAATTGTTTCACATGATTAAATATTACTTCACCTAATACTAATTCTTCCTATAGCTTAACCTAAAAGTTTTATTTTACTTGTACTTCCCTCTTTAATGCAACATTTGTATTACTATTATACAACAAATAAAGTAACATAGCTTAGGGTTAAGAAAACATGCTCTGGCATATTTGCTACCCACAACTATGCGAATTTGGGCAAATTATTTAACCTCTCTGTTTTAATCTTCTCTCCTGTAGAATGGGAATACTAGCATAACTGCAATAATAGACTCCCCAGTGGATTGGCAAGAGGATTAAATGACTGTACCCAACAACTGCCAAAATAATTTAAAATGCACATAGAACATTTTAAAAACAGATTTATATTGAGTCATAAAGCATGTCTCAAACATTTTCACAAAAGCTAAAATCATGAGGCTATGCTTTCTGACACCAGAATACTTAAAAAAAATCAATAATAAATATATAATTAAAAATTATTTAAGAAATATTTGAAAATTCAGTAATATATTCCTAAATGACCCATGAGTCAAATGAGTTGCAATTATTTCAAAGGCTTAGTCATAATTTAAATTAGTAAGTTTTCTGAGCCAAGATATAATCAAAATATATCACGAAGACAGGGAATTTGGCCTATTCTGGTTATTAATATATCATAGGCCTCTACAGCACCTCTTTGCACAAAGAACAAAATTAATAAATTAACTTTTTATTGAATGACAATAATTTGCTAATTTGTATCTATGCAACTTAAAATATTAATAAACAATAACTTAAATAGGTAAGGGTTGGAAGCATTTCCCTTAAAATAAAAAATAATATCCTCTGTCTTCTATTCAATTTTACATTGGAGGCTTACATAGCCCAATAAGAAAATAAAATTAGATGAAAGGAAAATGGAAAGAGAAAAGTAAACCGTCATTATCTGTAATAAATGATTTTCTACATGGAAACACAAACATATATTGATAATTTATTACAAATAATTGAGAATATTAGGAAACTTACAGGATATGATTTTTTTATTTTTTAGAGAGAGAGGATGGGAGAGGAAGAGAGATGAAGAAAACATCAATGTGAGAGAGAAGGCTACCCTCCTGCAAGCCCCTTACTGGGGATCGAGCAGGCAACCCTGGCATGGGCCCCAACCTGGAATCGAACTGGCAGCCTTTCCATGCATGGGATGCCGCCCAACCAACTGAACCACACTGGCCGGGACCAGGATATAATTAACAAAGCCAATTTTACTTCTAAACATCAGCAACAGATATTAGAACAACAGTTTATATAATATAATTTACACTAACAATAAAACTATATTTTAGATGGGAATAAATTTAGAAAATAATGTGGAAGAATTATTTTATAATGAATAATGAAACTGTAATAAAGGGTATCAGAGAAGACCTAAGAAAATGGAGAAATATCCCATGTTCAGAGGCTTAATATTATACAACATAATTTTTCCCAACTGATCTAGAACACTGTAAGTGATCAATAAAACACTGCCAACAAAGATCCCAACAGGTATTTTTGTGGCATTTAACAAAGTGCTATACATTTTATAAGAAAAAGTACACAGGTAAAACAGTTTGGAAAAAGACCGAGAAAGGAATAGATGCTTTACCAAGTCATGAGGTTGCCTTTTGGAGCTAGAATAAGTTGCATAGTGTGGTATTGGTATAAAGAGAGAAAAACTAACCAATGGAAGAGAAAAGAGAGCCCAGAAATAGACTCACACATATAAAGATGCTCCCCAACTTACAATGGTTTGACTTATGATGTGTTGACTTCATGATGGTGGGTAAGCAATACACATTCAGTGAAAATCATACTTCAAATTTTGAATGTTGATCTTTTCCCAGGCTAGTGGCATGTCATACATCACTCTTTCCTGATCTTGGGCAGCAGGAGCAAGATGAGTTTGTCAATGGTAGGCTAATGTACATGTTCTGAGCATGTATAAGGTGGGCTAAGCTAACTTATGATGTTTGGTAGGTTAGGTATATTAAATATATTTTTTACATGATTTTTTCAATTCATTTTGGGTTTATCAAGACATGAGCCCATTGTAAACTGAAGAAAATCTGTATAGACAATGACATATGACAGGTGGTATGGCATACCATTAGGAAAAGAACAATAAAGTTTTTAAGCAATGGTTATAAAGGGGGGTGGAGGGAATGGAATTGGAAGCCAGCTGAACATCATAAATACAATTTTCATATGTTGTTGGATGGTTTCTGGATTTCCTATTATGCTCCATTGGTCTATACTTTTGCTGATCTTACACTCTTGCTTAGAATAATTGAATGTTTTGCTATCACATCCTAACCCTTATTAAAATTGCGTGGTTTCCTTTCATCACTGTTACTCACATGAATCAATCTGTAATGGTGAAAAAATTAACTTTCAAACAGCATGCTCTGTTAGAATAGCATTAAATTTTTGTTTAAATTCTTGTGCAGCATGCAATAAATAACATAATGGATGTTTAATAAGCTAGGGCTCATGAATTTAGCAGATCATAAATGGGAGTCCATGAATCCTGTGAAATTGGGTGAAAATTCTGTTTTATATGACTACGTTATTTTTCTGGGAGACACAATGTGTTTTTAGTGCATATTTGACCTATTTACTTGGGCATTATTTTATACCTTCTACATTAGAATATTTTAAAGCAGATTCTCTTTTCCCAAGTCTTTCAATTGCTGCTGCATTTCTCTTTTAATGAAAACCAAACATTTTCATTCAACATCCTGTTAAATAGCTTCTCAGAAGTTTATTGACCCTCTTTTCAAATATAAAGTACAAGGTGGCCTCAATTTCTTTGCTTTTAAAATGAGAGGGTGAACAAATCTGTGTTTATTTTCAGTTCTAACAATTGGCTTCTTTGCTGTATATTCCATCTTTGTCCCTCATGGGATTGTTTGCATCTGTTTTAAGAAGAAATTCATGTTATAATTTGTAAAATACATCATTTAAAAAGGTGAAATGTATATCTCAGTAACTCTTATTTCCCCTAATGATTTTTTAAAGAAGAAATCAGACCAAAGAGCTGAGAAAGAATATTCTCCTATGATGACTTTATAACAGTTTATAAAGCTAGAGCTCTAACACCATGCTTCACCAAGAAAAGTAGATTTTGACATAATCATCAGAAAAATATCTATTTTTTTGTGGCAAGCTTACAGAAGCATGAGATATTATAAAGTTTCATAGACGCTCAAATCCAACAAAATGAGAGTAAAATACTTGATTTAAAAAGTTTACCCTTATTAATAAAAGTTTGTGAACTTTGACAAATTGTGGAAGATAGTAGTACCCAGACATTAAAATAATTTCACAAACCCAAATTTAATTAACTTCTGAGACCAATGTGCCTTTCTACAGTTAATCTAGTTCCATAATGTGCCTATGAGGCAGATATAATTTTTATCTCTGCTCGTTATTAGAAAATAAACAATGATAAACTTCAGTATTATTTCCATAAAATATTAGGTGTTTATGTTCAGATTGCTTTAGACAGATGTCAGCTTCAAAGTCTATGGAATTATCTGAGAGTTGGCAGGTAATTTGAATTGTTGTGACATTCCCATCATATCTGGGAATGAAGCAGAATAATCAACTGGCAACTCTGAAGACAATACTCTCCATAAAGACCCATTAGTGAGCTACCTGCCAAGTCATGCATTTGATGAAGGGAAGCTTTGATGACATTTTGCAGATCTCCTATGCCTGTTTTTTAGCATGGTGATCTAACACAAAGGAATTCTGCACATGGAAAAATGTTCAAACTCTATCCAAAAGTTTGAGACATACCAGATACTTAGGCAAGTTTGGACACTTACAACATGGATTGTTTTAACAATGTAGGAGGGAGGTCATTCTTCCTCTGGAATTGTGTAGTATAACAAGACATTGTACCTAATATTTTAAATTTGTTCTAAATAATTTATTCATAATTTTTTCCTTGATTTTGAAGACACGAAAAAATGTAAAGCTCTAGGCTCCTTTGCAACTTTCATTTGAACTAAAAATTACTAAGACCAGTCTTAATAGAGGGTAGTCGTATAAAAATTTTCTCTTTGAAGTAAAGGGTAGTTAATCATTGACTCTGTAATATACTCATAAGTTAAGAGGCTACTTAAACAGAAATTATCCCCGAATCATTCATTCAGTTTCTTCATTTTAAAGATAAAGAAGGTTTTACACTCCTCCCTCTTCCTATCATTCTCTGGCCTATAAAAGATTACATGGAAATTATGTCCAATAAAGACCTCCAAGATCAAACCCTCGGCTTCATCCCTTCACTTATTTATCAAAATTTAACCCTCTATAGGTAATTACCTCAAGTCTGTTCGCAGCAAAGCACTAATCAATCACCTAATAAATTAAGCCTCCAGTAGGAGATAGGTCCTCAATACGTTGTGGTTTTACTTGTATTTCTTATTACAGAGACAGTAAAAAGAATGTATTTCTAACATTCTGGCATAAGGGGATTCAAGTTAAAATTCATAGTCATTCCACATAAATCTATGTACAATTTCACAGTTAAGAATCAAGTGCCTGAGAATTAGAAAGCAGAAAGGTGAACAGGAAGCAAGCTTTATAACAGGCATATATACATATCAAGGAGAAATTTAAAACTCAAAATTAAAAGAGGGTTGGAATGTAGTGGTAATGTCAGGGTATCAGAACAATTATAATAGATGGGTGAGAGGTAGTTTGAATAAATGTGAGAAGATACCATACTCTGGGAAGGATCCATATCACAAGCCTTAATATATCCACAAATTTCATAAATAAAATGAATGTATCTTTGGAAAAAGAGTTATGTTAGAATTCATAAAAAGGTTACACAGAAAATTAAAATGTAACATATGTTAATTTGGTGAAATAAAAATAATAAAATGGAAATCCACAAAAAAATATAGTGAGATAAGTACTCGCATGATATGGAAATATGTATTAATCACAGAAAATTAAAATAAGAAAAAGAAAAATAGGAAATGTTTTAGTCCATATACATTACTAAATATGTATAACTTAAAAATATGAATAACATTAACAGTCTTCAACATGACTTATAATTAAAGAAATGCAAATGGTATTCTAATATGCTGCTTGTAAGACTACAAATGTATGGAAACTTTCTGGAGGGCAATTTGGCAACATTTATCAAAATCATTAAAACACTCATACTCTCTGACCCAATTATTCCATTTAAAAAATATATCCTAAAGAAATAATTGGAGATGTGCATAATGAATTACGCATAACAATGTGTATCGCAGCATTATTTATGGTAGCAAAACTTTGGGATCAGGTACAATGTCCAATATTGGAGGAAGAACTGAGTAAATTATTACAAAAATAAGAGAACTCGATAATATAATGCAATATTATGCATTCCTCAGAACACATTTTCACATACTAAAAATATTATAAAATTCATGAAAATACATAATAAAAACTATCAAATACATATTCTAATTGTCTTTAATTAAGTATCTATAAACAGAGATACATATGTACAAATATTCCTAGAAGAAAATACACTCATTAATATGTACTGTGATAATGAATGATGACTTTCTTTCTCTTTGCTCATTTCTGAATTTTATAAAGATGGAACATTAAACATATTAATTGTATTAGGAAAAACAATACACATTAAAGAAATATCTCTATGTTCGCACTTTCAGACTACTTCAGACAAATGAAATAATTATTAATATAGTACAAAATGAAATAAACTATTTTTATTGCTATAGTGAAGAAAGTACATTCAAACTTATTACTCATTTATGGAAAATTATATAAATTAATAATTTTTCAAATTTAGAATAACTGTCCACTACAATTGTAATAACATCAGCTAACTTACAAGTGTGAGATTTATCTAATCTGATTCAATAGTGTTGGCTATGATTTTTGGTGGAGGCTTCTCTGACCTTTACTCCATCAGCCTTTCTAATAACTGAAAACATCCAATTTCTAGTATTAAAACACTTTGCATTTGGAATGCAGAGAGGCTTCTGTGTCGTATACAGAATTCTGACTGATACAATAATAGATATTTGCACAGCTAAACCATCTTTATATTCCTGAGACAAACCCTACTTTGCAATTGTAGTAGACTGTTCACCAGTAATTTCATCATAATGCTCCACCTTTTGGACACCTGGATTAATTTCACGTCTGGGCCCTCTCTTTAGGTGGGGCCATAAAACTCATTCTAGCCCATACACTGGGAGCAGATGGGAAGTGTCACTTCCAGGCCAGACATTAAATTGCTGGATCAAGACCTTAGATCATTTTTCCTTCTGCTACCACCATGAGCAATGTTCCAGGTAGTGACTGATCTTTCCATCTGAGGTGTGGAATAAGAAAACAGAGTACAGCCTCTAAAAGGTTAACCATGGATATGTAACATAATAAACACACATTTTTTTTTTTTTTTTTAGCCACTGTTATTGATGATGGTTTATTACTTAACCCAACTAAGACCATCTTGATTGGTATAGAAACTGATACCAGAATTAGGGTACAACTCTAATTCAAATACTGAAAATATGTGGTATTAGCTTAGGGAACAGGAGGAGAAGAAGGAAACTTATCAGAACCTTGGAAAGAGGTTGATAAAACTTCTATGTTGGGGAAATATTTGGTAAAATTGTCACCTTAATAAACTTACATAGTGAGGGAAAATGTTCAGAACAAAATGTTGTAAGTATTTGATGTTTACTAGGCTGTATGTTTCAAGGAAAGCTGACCCTTGAACAAGGTGGGTTTCAACTGTGAGGGTCAATTGAAAAAAAAACACGGGTATAAATGGACCTGTGTAGTTCAAACTTGTATTGTTTGAAACTGAGCTCAGAAAAGAATTAGTTGTTTTGAAGCAAGAAAGAAAGGAAGTACAGTTCACGAATTTAGGAAACTTTGGGGTTAGAAAGGCAACTTTTTCTCTATCTCAAACATTCAAAGATAAAATGAATCAGTACTTGGACATAAAACACAAATTAAAATTGGCATTCAGTCAAAAAATAAATACAGGATATGACTTTTATGATCACTGATAAAGCCTTTAATAAATTGCTAGCAACCAGCAGACTATCCCAATAAGACAAAACAGCTCAGGAAAAGTAGAGTAAGAATGTGGCTGCTTTCCTACTTAGTAGCCCAAGTTACCATGATTTGGTTGGGTGAGAACATAAGCCTGAAGGTAAGGAAATGAAGAAATATATTACATCTAAGAAGAATGTCTGGATAAAAAACTGCAGATACGAATGTATGCACATGGAGCTGATGGGTATCAAATACATAGAAGCCAACAAAGTTTGTAAGAGTTCTGTACTAAGAAAACATAATTCCAAGCATAAAAATTTGTGAGTTAATAATTTAAAGCAGCCCATTGTATAAAAATCAAAATGACCCTTGGATGCCCAAATATTGCCTTAATCAGATATTTTCTGAGTAGGATAACAGATATGGAAAATCCTCCCAGAGGATGGAGCAATAGGCTAAGGAGGTCAATAGCATGGATGCTTCTCTCAGGGAGCAGTAGCAGGGCCTAGTCAAGCGTCCCCCTTCCTTGTGTAATGGCGCTTTTGCAATGTCTGTCCATGGTATTTGAGTTTCTGTGGCGTAGTTTACCACGCTTTTGTTTTCCAAACAGCAGTATATATTGTAGTCATTCTGCTCTTGAAATTGTTAAGTGGCATAGACATTCCCAACAGGAACCTGGCTGCCACCTAGTTTAGTATCTGAATACCAATGATCTAAAAGTTCTACCTCTGGGAACATATCCTTAAGTAAGAGTTCAACAATATTAATTGCAGCATTATTGGCCATTGAAGGGAACAGGAAGCTTGTGTCACCATTGATACAAGCAATGGTGAACTGTGAGGGTAAACAAAGTGAGCGAACTCTGAAAATTGGTGAAATCATATCATGGAGTTCTATGCAACAGTTAGAAGGAAAAGTATTGATATATATAAACTAAATGGATGGAACTGAAACCCATTTTGATGAGTGAAAAAAGTAAGCACTATATGAAATCTGTAATATAGGACATATTTTTATATAATACATTAACACAAACCAAATTATACATTTATAATAATGCAAATATATAAAATATATTAGGATGCTTGCTTATAGGAAAGGAAGAAAAAAAGAAATAGGGGAGAGTAAAGGGAATGCATGAATAAAGACTGGTGTTATATGAATCAATGATGACAATGCACCATATATTTAGGAATATGATGACCTCAGTTGTGGTCACCTACATGTCCAAAACAAACCCATAAAATTTAAAAACATATTAGCTAGTATGCATAGAGAACACAGGATACAAAATAAATTAATCTGCAATCAAAGTAAAGGAATGGAGTGAAAACTCTTGGGAATTGGAACCTACGGGCCAGCATTTCAATGTATATGTAGAGTCATTCTAATAAGATATTGGGGGACAGTCATGCCTGGACATTAGGCAAGCCTCTCTTTTTACTAGTAAAGAATACATCATTTAGAACCACCAGGTCTGTTTTAAGAGAGTTCTTCTACTATCTACGAGTTAAATAATTTGGGGCAAATGTCTTAGTTTGTATAATCATTGGTGAGTAAAATATACCACACATAGTTGTACGGAGTAAAACTAAAATACAAAGAAACTGCTGAGCATCTTTGATATGCCAGGCAACTGTAGTACCTGTTGCTAATGATCTAGTAGAGAAGACACCCAATAGGCACAAAAATGTCCTGATGGAGTATGTTAGTGCCACTGAAGCCTACTGCAAAGGAACTAACTCAGTATTAGACAGAAAATGGGAGCTTTCCAAAGAAATGTGTTCTAAGCTGAGATCTGGAGAATGAGTCCAAGTTAAACAGCTGGTGATCTGGTTGACTCCTACTAGCAACCAGCCTTACCCTTGAATGAGGTCCAAAAGTCACACATTTACATAACGAGAGACACCATTGTTATTTTCATCACTTAGAAAATTCCAAGGGTTTGAGTCTCTATGCCAGAAAGGAAGAGGAAGACCAAAGATACATTTTTTATTATAAATCACAATATCACACTAATATTACAGGTCTCCTTCATATCTTGCCTTTGTTTAATCCACAGCTCAATTCTCATGTTTCCAAAATTGCCATGATTTGCCACTCAATAAAAAAAAAAAAGAGTATTTTTGAGTTGTGTAAAGTGAAATGAGTTCTCCTTTGAAAATAAAACATGACTTGCAAAGAGTTCCACTATGACTACATGTTGTTTGTGTGTTTGTGCGTGCGTGTGTGTGTGTATTTTTGCTTTCTTACCCAGAAAGAGAATCTGCAATTTAGAAATTATCTGGCTCAACATACCTTTCCATTCTAATTCTCTGGAGGTTTCTAAGTGGGGAAATTATAATCTACAGATATATGCATTGCCCTAAACATCAAACTGCCATGTAAATTCTTATTCCTGTCATCACGTATATCACTGTAAAACCAGGGACATCAATGACAATAGATACCATACTCATAAGTTTCAGAGTAGAATTCATTTTGTTCTTATGGTACTTTCTTTTTTCTTTTTTGTATTGTTGAAAGTATTACAGATGTTCCCTCCTTTCCCCCGCAATGATCTCCTCCTCCCCACTCCTACCCCCCTCTTACTTTCCCCAGACTAATGTGTGTCCATTGGTTGTGCATATATGCATATAAGTTCTTATAGTACTTTAAATATCATAGGATATAAGAAATTATCTTCTGAAATAGCACATAAAATAAGAAAATACCTCATGTAAAGTGCTTTATTGCAATTGGTACTATAATAAAGATTAATATGTCACATTAAAATTGAAAATTCTAGAAATAAAATTTATCAAGTGGAATATTGTTTTAATAAACTACTGATTAAAAATGTTCTTTAAAATGACATATATTAAGGGCAGAACTACTTTAATAAACTTTATAAGTCTACACCTTGTACAGAGTATATCTGAGTTTTAAAAACTATCTAGCTCTGAACTTTAATTTGCTTCATTTTACCTTTGCTTTTAAACACAGGATGTTAACACTGAATGCCAAACCATTCTACACTCCTTTTTATTGTTAAAAAGCAAAATGTAATTGAGTAAATGTGAAGATCTAATTGCCTTTATCAAGGGATTCAAGCAGGCCCTCTCCAGCCCCACTTCTCATAGAAAGATGAGGTGATCTTCATGATAAAAACCCTTTCCATTTTCTTCCCCCCACAGTACTAATTATAATAAATTATAATTATAACAAAATTTACCAAACTTAAAAACATTACCAATAAATGCTTCACATGAGACATTTTTAGGCAGCTTCCCTCCCATCTAGCAACTGGAAGGGTACTCCCAAGGGCTGTACAAAATAGAAGGTTTTTCTAGGAAGAAGTGGGTGGCAAGGAATCTATTAATAAAAGAAAAGAAAGGATTATTCTTGGGCAGGGACATATTTTTTGAGGGGAACAGAAGGGGAAAGGTTGTAATCATACAGATTGCCTCTTTTTCTACGGGGGATGGAGAGGGCCCACATGACAGATTACCTCATTGGTGTTGACCAGAAAATTCTAGACTGGTTGATTAATTCTAGACTGGTAGATTATGTTTCTAGGAGAGGTTGAAACCGCAGTTACATCAGATGTTACATCTAGGTTTTGTGTTGTGAACTTTTAGCATGAGTAGCGCCATTTTGGGCCTGTGGTTTTTGTCTTTAACACTATGTACCAGTTTTCTACTCTATCTAGCAAATCAAACCCCAATTTATTATAACTTCTAAGCATAGAATATGGTAGAGTCATTATAAAACAGAGGCATTTGGCAGGAATTTTAGGCAGTAAAAATGTTTTGGGTAGGTCATTATTGAGCTTCACAACCAAATGGTACCTATTCTACTTTCAGCTTTAGTATGAAATACCTCACTCCTTCTCAGTATGCTGTCCAGCATTTCTGTCACTGACACTAGAACTCTGATGTTTCTTGATTTCCCAAAATATCTGTCCCATAGCACCTGCATTAAAATCACTTGAGATGCTTATTAAAAACACAAATTACAGGAACCCATCCAATATCTACTAAAGTAAAAAAATCTGGTGATTGAATAAAAGAATCTGCTATTTAATAAGCTCCCTAGATGTTTTCTTATGCATGGAAAAGTTTGAGGAAATACTACCTGGAAGTATCTAATCATGTTCTATTCTGCTTCATCTCTTCCTTCCCCTAAACCCTCCCTTTGAAAGTATATCCCAATAAACTGTCTCCTGTGTATACAAGCACTAGTTAGTTAGTAAGCATTTTCTCATTTTGAAGAATCTGTGTGCCAGTGTATTTGTAAGGAGGAAAGCATGGTGAAGCACAGTGTTTTGTTTTATTGTGTTTTTAATTTGCTTTTTTTAAATTAAAAGTTCGAAATGTTTAAATAGAAAATAGATACATTTAGATGCCAATAATACAAGCCTTTTAAAATGGGGCTATTAGGCAAAATATTTTTGAAATCTTTCTGCAAGTTTTCAAAGTCAGGCCTAAAGAAATAATTGGGTCCAGGCTCCTCAGGTGGTAAACAGCAGAGTTGTGTACCAAATCCAACTATGTGTGGCCTTCAGGGCCAGTGCTCATCTTTTAAATCATGCTTTTGGTCACCTGTTTTCCACCTATAGTAAAGTATACTTATCCTATTTAGTATGAATGGTATAAAAATAGGCTTAGGAGTTCTGCTTTCAGGACTGTAGTATAAGGAGGTCCCTGGAACCATTCTATAGAAAAACAAGCAAAATTGGTGAGATTTATTTTAAAAATAATTTAAAGACTCAGATTTGTGCTAAGAGCAACCAGCAAATTAAGAATAATTTATTCAAGAAACTATATACTAAAGTATGGTAAGAACACCATGTCTTTGACATTGGACTAATAACCCACTTCTACTCTTCCTGCCTCCAGCTCAACATTAATTAAACTCCACTCTAGGAGAGTATGGTCAAAGAAACTTGGCTTCATCTCCCCTCAGCTCCCAATCAAGGGTTATCTTATCTCACCAGGAGGGGTAGGCCATCAGCATTTCTTATTCTCTCAGACTCTGAACTGAATAGGCTAAATTCCTCTTGAGTACAGCTAAGAGGTCAGAGTCTCCCTTCCCTCATCCAGCCCCACATATAGGATAGCTCTACCTAAGTCATGGCAGGCTGAGAATACTTTGGCCCCAGTAGCCCTCCTCCAGCTCACTCATACAGCAGATTAGGAGAGGCAAGCCAATAAGATCAGAGGCTACTGCCTTGCTCAGTGCCCAGAGTAGTGACTCAAGAGATCTTTCTCAGGGCATTCCATACTAAAAGAAACATCTGCATATCTCTTGGCCAAGGCAAGAAGAGGAAAATTGATCATTATGAAATACATCAAAGCATTTTCAATAACAAAGGCCTACTCTAAAGAAGAAAATATTTTGCAGAGCCTTATCCCAGCAGGGGAAAAGAGCTCCTTCCCATTCCACCTTCTTGTTAATATATTTATATTTAACTGTTGTTTAAGGTGGTTTGGTAAAGTGATGAAAATCACTTACTGAGGTATTGTGAGTCTTTAAAAATCTATTTAAGAGGCTGCAGAATATTTAGATTGCCATTGTTAAAAGGGGTATAGTTAAATTAAGTGATAGCCAGAGTGAAAGATAGTAATACAGGGCAGGGAGAAATGATCTACTGCATTAGCAAAGCACTTGTAAAATAACAACCAACTAATGCCAGGGATTTATTTATTTTTTAAATTATAGAATGCTCCCACATCTTACCACTATACCAACATGGCTGCAGGATATTAACTGTGGGTTTTAGCTAAGAGCTACAAGACACAGCATTTCCTTAAGAAGTACTGAGGGAAGCCCAAAGTTAGAAGAGTAGACAAGGGCTAGGATGCTAGAGGAATCTGAAGTCTCTGGCACCTATAGCTACTACAAACATTAAAGCTCCCAATTCATAGTCACATCAACATAAATCCTCACACTAAAGATCTATTTACCTCAATTTATATAATCAAATACAACATGTCTGATTTTTATCAAAAAGTATAAGGCATGACAAAAGCAAGAAACAAGAGTCTGAAGTGAGACAGCAATAATCAAAACCAGATTAAGATACAACAACAAAATATTGTATTGATCAGATAGAGATGTAAAACCACTTTGGTTAGCATGGTAAGGAATCTAATGGTAAAAGTAGATAGTATGCAGAAACAGATGGGCAATGAAAATAGATAGATGGAAAATCTAAGAAAGAAAAGTAAATGCTAGAAATCAAAGACACTGAAAGAGAAATGAAGACTGCCTTTTATAGACTCGTTATGAATCTTAACATGTTGAGGAAAAAATTAGTGAGCTTAAAGATAGGTCAATAGAAAAAGAAAATGAACATCCAAAATCTATGGGACAATTTCAAAAGTGTTAACTTACAACATTGGGATACCAAAGAAAGAACAAAGTGAGAACAGGGCCTAAGAAATATTTAAAGTAACAACTACTGAGAAAATTCTAAAATTAATGACAGATCCCAAACCACACAGACCCAAGAAGCTCAGAAAATGTCAAGTGAAATATATACATCCCATTGCCAAAAATGAATTACAAAAAAATAAATAAATAAAATAAAAATAAACTAACTGTATCATATTCAAACTTTAGAAAACCAAGGACTAAGAAAATTATGAAAAAAGCTGGGTATCAGGGCATTTTACTTATAGGGGGACAATAATAATAATAATGCTGGACTTCTTATCAGAAAACATTAATGAAGAGAGTGGAGAGAAGTATTTAGAGTATTGAAATAAGAATTCACTGCCTTGGTCAGTGTGGCTCAGTTGACTGAGCATCATCCCATGCACTGAGAGGTCACTGGTTCCATTCCAAGTCAGAGCACATGCCTGGATTGCGGGCTCGATCCCAGTAGGGGGCGTGCAGGAGTCAGTGGATAGATGTTTCTCTCTCATTGATTTTTGGCTTTCTCTCTCTCCTCTCCTCTCTCTCTAAAATCAATAAAAGCATATTAAAAAAAAAAAAAAAGAATTCACCAAACTAAAATTCTATATCCAGCAAAATTTTATTTCAAATGTAAAGGAGAAGTAAAAACTTTCTTAGACAAAGAGCAAATGAAGAAATTCAGCACTGGCAAACTTGCCCTGCAAAAAATGTTAAAAGAAGTTCTTCAGGGAAAAGGAAAATGATATAGGTCAGAAATTTGAATCTATGTAAAGAAAAGAAGAGCATCAAAGAAGGATTAAAGAAAATCACAATATGTTACCTCAAAATATGCCTCTGACATAAAAATTATTTTGAGTTCAAGGCAATTAAAAACCAGCAAATATAGGAAAAGCTCTTTGTATCCTCTCCTTTTTTGCCTAAAGGCAGGATATAAATTCTCCTTTTACTGGAGACAGACTTTTTATTAGCCCAGAGGTGGACCAGAGGAGTCTAAAAACATAGCTTTACTCTATTAGTTTCCTGCCATATAATTACCTTCCCACAGTTTGCCACCTTTGGATGATTAAACTTCTTTCCTTTGTCCTGTCCTATGTTTTCTGATTTATTTAAATAAATATGTGGAGTTTTTCTTTTAATTTATTAATGTTGGAATTGAACATATAGATTTAATTCCCTTCTTTGTATACATAGAATAAAAACAATATAGTCATAATATTTTTTCTTTTTAAACACTATTAGATTTGATTGCATAGTTAGATAAAAATTCTAAGTTCTAAGTATTATTTCTTTAATACTTGAAAACAATTTTTTACTCCATTATCTTCTTATATCCAGTGGTGCAGTTAAAAACAAACAAATGAACAAACAAAAACACTGATGTAGTTCTGATCCTTGTTCCTTTATAAATGATGCTATGACTTTCTGGGGAAATTTTATTTTAAAATTATTTTACTCTTTTCTTGCATATTTTAAAATATCACTCTAACATATCTAAGTTTTTCTTTCGCTCCTCTTTAGCACACTCTGTGCCTTTTCAACTTAAGACTTACACTTTCATTTCTAGTAAATTAATCTCCAGTATGTCTCCAGATACTTGGTCTACTATAGTTTACATAATTTTTGTGAATGCCTTTGAATTTAATTGCATTTAGGTCAGAGAATTTATTTTCTATGTTTTAAATATTTTTTGAGAACTCTTTAGAATGTAGTATTTCATAAAATACATAAGTATTCCAAGGCTTTTAAAGCATGTGTGTTCTCTAATTATTAGATACTGAGTTCTACTATTGATTTCTAGATCTTGTATGATAACTCTGTATTCAAAATATCTATGCTCATACTTTTTTAAAAAAATGATTGATCTGTCAATTACTAACAGAATTGATCTTTCCCTCCTATATCTATTAATTTGTAGCTATCCTTTTGCTGTAAATTTATATACATATTTTAAGTCTATTAAATTAAGAATATATATATACATATCTGATAAACTGTATATTTATAAAATGTATAGTAGGTCCCCCTTAATCTGTGGGGGTTACATTCCAGGACCCCCAGTGGATGCCTGAAACCACAAATAGTACCAAACTCTAAATGTACTATTTTTTTCCCTATACATATGTACATATCTACATACATACATGCTTATGATAAAGTTTAATTTATACATTAGGCACAGTAAAAGTTTCACAACAATAAATAATCATAAAATAGAACAATTTTAACAATATACTGCTGTTAAGTTATATGAATGTAGTATTTTTTTTCTTTCAAAATATCTTACTGTGCTATCCTCACCATTCTTGTGATGATGTGAGATGATACAATGCTTGCATGATGAAGGGAAGGGAGGTACTCAAAATGGTGCACAATTTAAAACTTACAAATTGTTTATTTCTAGAATTTTCCTTTTATTATTTTCAGACCACGGTTGACCAATGGTAACTGAAACCATAAAAAGCAAAATCACAGGTAATATTTAAGATTACTGTAGTATTTTTTTTCTAATATTGCATTTTGCTCTTTAATCTATTCTTTGATATAATTTATTGGAGCAACTCTTATCTAGCACTTATGTGACAAGCATTCTGATACGACTCAGTCTGAGGGTGAAAGCCATGTGCCATGCCCTCCAGGAGTCCAGAGTTTCAGAAAAAGATACACAAAAATTAACCTGCACATGGGGGCTGTGTATTTATATTTGAAATATTAAACAAGGAAATAAAGGACACCATAGGGATACACCAATTGCCATCTAGCAACTTGATGTGATGGGGGGTCATTATGATCATAAACACATAACTGCCATGGGAGTAACAATCTGTTTTATGTGGATAAATAATGATACTGTATTTCAGTAATATTGCTCTATGTCTCCATTGATTCAACGTCAGTATTCAAAAATATAAATTGATATGAAACCCATCTAGTTAGCTTAATGCATTTAGACTTTCAGTATTTAAAATATTCTGTGCATATACAAAATGTGAAAAGATTCATTTTCTTTTATTTTAATACTTTAATCTGGGGCTTATTATTCCTTCTTTGAATTTTTGAAGTACCCAAAGCTCACTCATGGTATAGTGATATAATTATATGATCTTGCATATACGTATGCATAATACTGAAGAGCTTGTCTTATCTCAATGGACACACCCAAGGTCATAAAATCAGAATTATTTATGTGGGGATAATTTTTAACAATTAATCTGAGAAACCTTTCGAATTAGCAAGCAGGTTTATCAGCAAAGAAAAAAATTCATTTCTCAGAGCTCTCATTACAAAGAATACAAGATTTCGCACATATTTTTTTTCTTTTTCCTGGGACTGATAGGCCCTACAGGGATCTATTATGAAAGAGGGAGCTCTCTAGTTACTTACATACTCAAGATGAAACAGAGTTCTATCTACGAGTATATGTCAAAGAAATGCATTATAAGAATAAGTGCCTTTTCAACAATGAATAGGTATTAAAACAAGACTCCATCCTGAGCTCACAGATTAATGCAAAAATACCCTTTTTATGAGGAATTTACTGAAATGTTTTATTTATGAAATACTGTGGCAGGCAACTACATGCTAAAACAGCAAGTGAAAGACTGAATAATTGTCTAAGAATTTTTATATGTTATTTTTGAGAAATGAAATCCTAATGATAAACTCATTACAATCTTCTAAAAATTGATGAATTCATAACAATCCCACTACCTGTTTATTTTCTTATAGGAATAAAAATGTATCTCAATGTTCTTTAGGCTAACAAGTATAAAAAAGGTACTTGAGGACAAGAGACAATCTCAGGTACTTATTATAAGCTGTTTTATTCTTTAGTGTATTAAATTATATATGCCATATATTTCTGTATATTCATATACAAATAAATCTGATATCTAATAAGGCTCTTTTATATGGCCTGATCTAAAAATTATCAATAAAAACATACGATTATTTTTAATAAAAGGAAAAAAGGAAGATGTAGATAATAAGTTGTTCTCAATTAGGCAATACACACTCTTTTTATCTGGCCATTTGTAAGTGTGCCCTATAGTATTATCATTTTAGTAACATTTTTCTGGACCTATTTCCTCTTTGAAGGATATGATGGTAATTTCCTTTTATCATTTATTAGTTCATGCTATTGCGTGGTGTGAAACATCCGTTTTTTCTGCCTTTTATTATAAACTACCCATCTGTCTCTAAATCCAGTTTAAATTCAGCCTATTCTACAATGTTTCTTTTTTTCTGTCCAATTCTTCTTTTCTTTCCTGTAAGCTAAAAGTAATTTCCTCTTTCTGTGATTTTTTTAAAAGCTATTTTGTGACAATTTTTACAACCCTTAACCTAACCAGACTGAAAGCTCCCTGACAGCAAACACAGGTCTGATTTATCATTAAATTCACAGTTATGCAGGAACCAATAGCTCAAACTGGGCCATTAGCAGACCCTGGAAGGATCAATGCTTTGGGTAACAAAGGAAAATGTGGATGGTAATGCTGTATAACTCACATCAAGATTTCACACAGGCTCATTGTTCAGAAATGTCTGCTTTTCACTCACAGTGGGCTAGCAGTCAAAATTATTCAGCAACTGCTGCTAGAAAATCCTCAAATTATTATTAATAGTCAAGTTCCACCAAGTACAATTTCTTTCTGAAAATTATAATTTCCTTCTCCAAAAAAAGGAGAAAGTTTTCCTCATAAACAAAGGGTAATAATACAATTCTCAAAGCCTGATTTCAAAGAGGCAATCATGCCCTGGCCAGTGTGGCTCCATGGTTAGCGTATCAGCATATACACCGAAGGGTTGCTGGTTCGATCCCTGGGCCCTGTTGGGGCACCTGCAGGAGGCAACCAACAGATGCATATTGATGTTTTTCTCTCTCTCTTTCCCCGCCTCCCTTCCACTGTCTCTAAAAATCAATGGAAAAAAATATCCTTGGGAGAGGATGTAGAAAAACAAACAAAAAAAAAGGATAATCATTTTAGCTAAGAAAGCAAAGTGCATGATCCAGTAAAAGTTTACCATGACAAAGCTCCTTTTGAGATTTCAGGAAACAATACACACATACCTACATACACATGAACTCTTTCTTCCTCTTTTTAAATTATAAATCCAAGGTCATGGTTTGCAATAAACTCTCCTGGAGTTTAGTGGGTAGAGACAACGGCATTGGTAAAATCCAGTGTATAAACTGCCTTGTAGGGAAGGAAGAAATTGTCCTTTACCCTTCTAGGTTTTTTGGGTTGGTCTAATAATTAAGTCTGCATGAGAAAGATCCTACAACAAAGAATATTGCAGCCCAACATGTCAATAGGGCTGAGATAAAAACAAAACAAAACAACTTTTCTAAAATAATCTTTGCCCCTGAGAGGCTTTCATGTATGCTCAGGGGTCCATAAATCCCACTGGAAAGACTTAGCTGGAGCCACTCTACCATTTTCAATTTCAGTGGTATGTTGACTTCCATTTGGGGGTGAAGAACAAATACTTGCATGGCCAAACATCATTTCTTCAGATGTACAAGGTAGAAGGATACAGGATGGGCAAAGTTTGGCAACACAATTACACACTCACCCAAATACCCACATATACACCAAATGCTATACATACTCAGAGTCATCATCATGTTTTGTCCAAACAGAAAATACACATAAAACCAAAAGATTACTTCTTTTTTTGCCTAAGTATGTAATTGCAATGTCTCCCCTGGATCTAACCCTCCCCACACCCTTACTTCTTTCCTTTTGCTGCTTTCTTTTTCATGATCTAACATTTCTTCTTCTCATAACACAGTGCAATATTTTTTAGTTTCTTTGCCTTGGAGGGGGTGTCTCAATTTCTGCCAATTTTCATATAAAATATGGTATAAGAGATAAAGATAAAACAATGACTTTACAGTTTACATTAATGTTACTTTAAGAAGCGTTCTAGAGGAGCAGTGCTTTGATTGTAAAAAGGGATATTAATGAAGAGAATTCCAGGTAACATGGCATGCCAGGAGAGAAAATGAATTGGTGCATGAGGCACTTCTACCTCCCAGTAAGAACCTGTCTATGACATAAAAAGTACATC